>JAHWDX010000001.1:0-2400000 GCA_022702645.1 Microbotryum intermedium
CCTAACCCTAACCCTAACCCTAACCCTAACCCTAACCCTAACCCTAACCCTAACCCTAACCCTAACCCTAACCCTAACCCTAACCCTAACCCTAACCCTAACCGTGATGGACACAAGGGGGCGGAACATGACTGGGCCTCAGAAACGATAAGACCTCTTTTCTTGAGGGGTTTTGATGATGAAGAGAAGTGAAGAGAAGGATCGCAAAGGAGGACGTTCGGGATGCATAGAGAGGTGCTTGGGAAGGAATCGGTCTTGGTTTCACCCAACCTCGGGCAGCGAGCTCGCTGAAATCATCGGGGGTACGCTACTAAGTTTCAGGTCGGAGAGGAGGTGAGGGGAGGTGAGACCCGTTGGTCAGAGACAGTGCTTGATCGGTCATGGCGTCTTGTCGTAGGCGTTCACCTCAGAAAAGTAAGCCCGGTGGCGTACAGATCGAACGCAATAAACCCAGCGACTGGCTTTCTCCGTCCGATGATCCAAGTTTCAATTCGGCCTTTCGATAGGTTTCCCCCCTCGGGCACCTCTCGGTTCCACGGGGACACGAGTTATTTAATCGCACTCAGCTGAAAATCGGAGGTACGTCGGACCCAGGTACTTGACGTAAAACCCTTGATTGTGACAAACAAGCTTCATCTGAGGCGGAGGAACAAGTCATCAGTCGCCAGATCACTCGGGTGTATCGCTCTTGGCGAAGTCTCATGGCTCGTGTGGTGCCGACCCTCGGGACCGAGATACAAGATCGTCGAAAATCACCACCGCCACTTTAACCCGGCTTGACGGCTCCTGAATTCTCGGAAACAGCCAGCTTGAAGGTAACCGGACATCGCCACATCGCCAACCCCCTGTCCTGAGAGGCGCTAACGCGCGCTTGTTGCCGAGCATGGGTTTAATACACAACCGTTTTTGCACCGCACACACTAGCATTGACCACACCGTTTTTCCGAGCATAACGCGCGGACGAGGGATGACGTGCCGTATCACTTTCACCTCACCGCGCTCACGACCGATAACCACGCGGTGTGTTTTCGAGGCTAACGTGCGCAGGAGGGGCGTATCGCATCACATTCCCGCTCCGCGCCTCAGCGCCCCCCTGAAGGCCCGCCATTCATCGGGTGAAAGCAGGACTGATTCGTTCCCAAGCCCCTCTCCCTGGGTGGTAGTTGGGCAACAAACAGCGGAACGCTCCTCAAAGGCGCATGACAGGATCGTTGTCTTGATCGGTGATATACTACTCTCTTTTGGGGTCAATACATATGCTTGGCACGAGTTTGACAAATTTCGATGTCTCAATTTACGTCGCGGAGGATCGCACGGTGCCCAGGGCGGGGTTGGCAAGTAAATTCGCATGCAGGAAAACGTTTTGACAAACTAGGTGGAATTCCGCCAACTTAACGGGAAGACAAAATTGAAGAGACTGAATGTTGAACAGTGCAGATGCAATAACCTTGCAGCAAAGGTAAAGTACGTTATGGAACTCGTCCAAATACATCCTTCTCCGAGCATCGTGCCGAGAACACGGCGAAACACTGGTTTGGGAGCTATTGTACTTGCGGTTGCGGTGTGATCAAGAGGTTCTCGGTCGTCGTCAAATCATTGGGGTTCCAAGAAGGGAGAAGTACTCTAATTTGATCAACACGCATGGCTCAAGACAATGCCACATAAGTTGCCCATGAGTGGAGATGGCATGCATGGAGCGGTCGACTGCAACGCAATCGCGTGATTGACCTTGGGCCTTGTTGATCATTATGGCTAGGGCGACTCGGAGCGGGAATTGAAGCCGGCGCATGGTGTGTCAGATTTCTGATATCCACTCTCCTCTCCTTAGTAACTCGTCTCCTGTTCCTCTCTTCCTCCATGCGCCCTCGCAACCCCTCTTCTGTTCCTCCACTCAACCTTCGGCCTATACATGGTCCGTGCCCACTCCAGCTCCTGTGCGCCTTTTTGCCCCGCGCACCCGCCTTCGCGCGAACTCTAAAACCTTAAGAGCGTTCCCTCTCCTTCTTGCTCCTTACTTACACTTTCTCCGTCATCCGACAAGCCCACAATCGACCTTCCTCTGATTGTGCGCTTGGGAAAGTCTTTAGTCTCACAAAATCGACCAAGCGCACGGGATACCGGGGGCCCTGGCGTCTGCAATCGAATCTGGTTAAAGTGGGCGCTGAACGAAGGTTCTTTTTTTTTTTTTTTTTTTTTTTTTTTTTTTATTATCTAGCCTGATTAGATTTCACATATTCGGTTTATCTACGCAAAATCACCGCTTCTTGAAAAGGGAAGTTGGACTTTTACAAAGTCAAAGCCACTAGCTCCATGCAGCCCTCACCTTCACAGAACCACCAACGATGTGGGTCCAAGAGGCAAGTATCAACTACCCTTCCTATTCCTAAGTAGTAGAACAGGCAAAGAGAGAGAGAGAGAGAGAGAGAGATTTGTGGGGACAGGAGAAGAAAGGTAGGGGAGAGATGGGGAAAAGAGGAGAGAAGTGAATGACAGCGCGTTGTTGCAGGACCGAGCGTGTTCGCGGAATGATGTAGCTTCTGCTCGTCGACAGATTTCCGCACAGGTCAGCAGGTCTTCTCAACTGCAGAATATTCTTGAGAAATCCAACTGACCGCGTTTGGACCGTTCCAGTAGCCGTCCATACTCGGGGGTGTGCTGAGGATGGGGACACAGCTGCATCTTGCCCTGCGAGGAGCAGGTGCTAACGTAGTGCGTCTTCTTGTTCCGCTCGCACACTCAGTGTCGAGCCTTGCCATAGGCGTGTACGACGAAGTGGGGACCGGGTTGATCTCGAAGTAAAATATTGGGTTTGAGTGGTCGAAGCGCTACTTGAGCCCTGCGCACTCGCTTTTTGGCCTTGGCCAGCCGCAGGAGAAGGAGGAGATGGTGGGGGTAGTGGGGGTGGGGTTGCTCCGTGGTCAGCGTCGCGCTGAGCACGCTGCTCGTAGCTGCTGGTTCCGCACATTGAATATTGAAGAAGTCGAAAATTGAAGGTCACATTTGCAAGTGACATTTCGTGTGGATTTCATACTTGCAACTTCCAAACCTTTTGGGGTTCATTTCTGTCGTCCCCCCATTTTTTTTATGCAACGTAGTAACGATGTAAGGGATGCGCTTCTGATATGCATCAAATACAATCTGTCCGTTTTGACCGCTACACTAAAGGCAAGTCGTAACTAGAACTCGACAGTTCCAGTTACTCAGAGGCTACTTATAGGGCCGTTCTGTAAGGCACTCCCTTACAAACGACGCTCAGCCGTGAAAGGCGCTGCTCCTGGCTATCGACTCCTGAAAGCTGTCCAGGAGTGCGCTGGCGTGGAATTCGCAGGTATTGTGCCATTTCAAGCCGGCCGGGGCGCTAACGTGATTTCATCGTCCGGCCGCGTTCGCCGCGAGTTTGGAAGGGGAAAACGTGCGCGGGGATGCTCTCGAGTGCTTCCGCGTACGTCGCCTTCTTCGTGGATGCACCTCGGTCGTGCTCCCCGTCCTTGCCGCCTCTTTCGTCGCTCCGTCGCACCCAATATGGTCTACGTCAATTATCTCAAGTTGATGGAGAACCCACCTTTGGTTGGTCAGTCGGGGGGAACGGACATGCAGCTCGTTTGAGTGTCGGCGGTCGGAAGGCTGAATCGGAATCGGCTGGCTTGTACCTAGGTGTGATCGGTGGTTCGGGTCTGTACAAGCTTGACAACTTCAAGATTGAGCAGACGATCGATGTCACTACCGTACGTCGTAGCCCCTACTTCATGAGGTTCCTACTCCATGAAGCTGCCTCGGTCCAACCCTAGCCCCTGAACTGACGGACCCCCATCCCACCTCCGCATGCATGACAGCCCTGGGGCAAGCCCTCCTCCCCCATCACGATCGCGACTCTTTCGCGCCCAGACCAACCCGGTCAAGACGTTTCAGTCGCCTTCATCGCTCGACACTCGCCGAACCATTCCATCACGCCTTCCAACGTCCCTGCCAGGGCTAACATCGCCGCGTTGAAGCATTTGGGCGTTCACGCGATCGTTGCGTTCTCTGCTGTGGGGAGTCTGAGGGAGGAGGTTAGGCCGTGAGTTACATCGTGTTGGAGTCGAGGTAGTGGGGTGTGTCTTGATGGTGTTGTTTCGTTGGGTTGGATTCAGTGGAGATCTCATCGTGCCTGATCAAATCATCGACCGAACCAAGGTCCGTGGTACTTGTCCGAATCCACTCTCGCCCTTATTGTGAATCCTTTCATCTGACTCCGATCGCCCACCCACACCGTAGGGTATCCGTCCCTCAACCTTCTTCGATTCCTCCCTCGTCGGCCACGCCATGTTCGGTGAACCCTTCTCTGTCGCTCTTTCCCAATTCCTCCTCCCCCACATTCAAAGCGCGATAGATTCCTTCACCTCGAACGTCCAACACGGTGATACCAAACCGCGTTTACATTCCGAAAAGACTTTGATCGTCATGGAAGGACCGCAGTTTTCTACGAGGGCCGAAAGTAACGTTTATAGGCAATGGGGTGGGGATATTATTAACATGTCGACGATCCCCGAGGCCAAGTTGGCCAGGGAGGCGGAGATCAAGTGAGTGTACTACTAGATGATGTTTTTTTGGTGATGAAGGTTGGGTCGACGAAGTAGGACTGACCACTCGTCACCCCATCCCTATCCTCAAATAGCTACGCCCTCGTCTGTACCTCAACGGACTATGACGCCTGGCGCGTCGGCCATGCCCCCGTCACCGTCGAAGAAGTGATGAAAACCTTGTCCACCAACGCCTCGTTGAGCAAACATATCACTGCCGAGATATTGGGCAAGGTTCATGATGCGTTAGCTAAAGGGGAGATTGAAAGTGCCAAGGGAGGGATGAGGTGGAGTTTGATGACGAGGCATGAGTTTGTCAAGCAGGAGGACTTGAATCGGTATAGATATATCTTGCCCGAGTACTTTGGAGGAGAGGGAGAGGAGGAGGTGGTGGTGAAGAATTTGGTTAAGGGTGTTTAGGGGGCGGTGTTTATCGGGTAGAGGTGAGGTCGACGATCTTGGAATTATCTTGAGACATGGTCGTGACTGCACCGCTCACGCGACGAGAGACGAGCAAGAGGATGCCGAAACCGGGTATGATATTGCATAAACATACATAGGAGACAAGTACAGAAATACGACACCCATCCCACCCTCTGCTGAACCCATTTCCCCCCGCACGTCAGATGATCACTCCAACTTCTCCAAATAGTCCAACCGATCCAAAATGACGGCTTTCGAAGTCTCCTCCACCTCACCCGCTAGGAATATCTCGTCCAGTATGGCGTACACTTTGTAGAAGTGGAATACGAGGTCGAGCTCGCACACGTTGCCGAAGAAGGCGTCTGTGGGAAGGAGGGGGAAATGTCAGATTCGGACTGGGGATTATTTAAGGAGGGATCGCGTACGGAAGGAGCCGAGGATGGGAAAGACTTTATTCGGAAAAGCGTACCTAAAACTTCGACGAACAAGTGGATCGCCTCGAGCCATACAAGTTCGTTGTCGTTCGCGTCGACGCAGAACGTGAAGAAAAGACCGGCGTAGCGGCGATATACGATCTTGTGGTTTCGGAACTGCGGGTGATGGTGAGCGGGGGGAGGTAGGGAGGGAGGAAGGGCAGGGCAGGACGGGATGAAGGAGGAGGAAGAATTGAAACGAGTCAGTTTCTGGATGGAGGGTGTATGGCATGGAGTGGTGTGTGTGCACTACGCTTACTTCGGCAAAGTTGGATTGGTACTTTTGGTCCCTCGGCGCGATCAGACGGTGAATCTCGCCGCGCATCGACTGTTTCTCTTGGTCGTCCAGTGGGACATCTGTGGAGCATCATGAGATGAGGTCAGATTGGTCGGGTTTGTGCGTATGTGTGATGATAGTCCCTGGGGTGATGCGGGTGCTGCGGAGGTGAGGTGGTACGACATCCCGAGCCGAGGTCGGGGAGGAGTAACCCATGTGAAGCACGTGAGCGAGTGATACGGTAGAGCTAACACCCTTACACCACTTTGATAACCGTGTCTTTCCTTGTCGGTTCTGGTCGACCGTATCCATGGCGATTAGGAGGTACGTCGTACGACCGACGGGCAAGTCGATGGAGGAGATGGGGAGTAAGATGAACCGATCAGCTGCTTGATCAGGTGAGGGATGGGACATGGAGACTGACCTGTACGAGGATGAAGCGGATCATGGTTTGTGTGGTGCGACTGAGGCGGAAATGGGGTCGTACGACGTAGTACGAGGGTGGGGCGCAAAAAGGAGGTCAGGTCACCAAAGCTATGCGAGAGAGCCATGGCGCGTCACGTTACCGCGTCACCGAACGTCGTACAAGCGCGTCTCAATCGCATTCTTGGCCTCTCTGTCTCTCTCTTTCTCCCTCTGCCCACACGCTCTTCCGCACTTGGTGGCCGGCACACTCGCAAGTGCGCCATGACCACACCACGAGTCCATCTCCAACCCCCCGCACCAGCGCATACGACCCTCCAACCGGCGTGGAACCCTCTCTCACCGAACCAACTCGTGCTCGTACCCACACCCCAAAGTACCAGTCGCACGGCCACTACATCCACCCAACAACAACAAGGCCAACAGTTACTGTACTATGCTTCTTCCCAAGGAGCATCGACGTCAACTTCCAAAGGCTCCGCGTTGTCGTCGTATAGTAGGGATTTCGTCGTTAGCACGTGGACGTTGTTCGCTTCGTTGCAAAAGATTGCCAAGCAGGAGGAACAGAATCAGGCTTTGAAAGGCGTGAAGAGTGGATTTGGGAGCGATGAGTTGGGTGTGCCGACGCCCGAGACGATCAAGTACTACAACCGGATCTCAAAGTTGTATAGAGGAGCGGTGGTGAATGAGTGGAACAAGATTCAGGTAGGGGGTCATCATCGTCTTCGTGTGTGTGGGGAGACTCTACCCAATCGAGCTGATGATCCATACCCCTGCTTTCTCTAAAGAACGGTTCCACCACGTCCCCTTCGATCCAACCCCACGAACTCGCACTACTGCACTCGACGCTGTCTCTGACCGAGATCCTCTACCTCCCTCAAGACGGTCACGGTCAAGGCGTCGTCGGTGAAGAGCTCCTGCATTGGCTCAACACCCTTGACCCAAGTCCGTCCAAAGAACAGGGAGAGGCTTTGGCCGATCTCGCTAGACCTTGGGAGCGGGAGGACGACTTTTGGGAGTATTTGTACAAGTCAGTTTTGGGTTGGAGATGGTGGATTGCGAAGAGCCGTAAAAGCTAATCCTGACGTCGGCCTGGCAGGTGCATCCTTCGAGCCCACCTCGTTTCGGCACAGGCGTTACTCAACCTTTTGGCTTCGCATCATCCTTCGGCGTGGGTCCAACGTGTGGCCAGTCATGCGATCGACCTCATCGCTTCCTTTCCCCGATCGACGAAACACGAGTCCGAGATGGGCTTCGAAAAGGCCTTCCGCAACTGGAGAGCGAACGCGACTCGCGTAGCAGCGAGGTTCCAATCAGGTGTGGAAGACGATCACGAGTTGGGAGAGGATGGAGAGGAGAGGGACCGATGGGTCACTGGGTTCGAGGTGGTGTTTGGGCTGTTGAAGGGTGATCAAGAGGTCGTCTTGAAACGGTGCGAGGACTGGAGGGAAAGGGTCTGCACGTGGGGCGTTTGGGTCGACCCTCGTTTCAAACGAGTTGAAGTTGATCAAGTCCTGGGATCGGAAAAGGACTTCGCTAAAGACGAGGAGCAGGGAGGGGAAGGCTTCAGAGACACCGAGGAAGAGGTCCAATACGCTTTGTTCAAAGGCGATGTAGGGAAGGCGCTCAAAGTCATCCATCGCGTATCGGGGTGGTTGGCCGCCCATCTCAGTGATCTATTGGACAAGGTCGGAGTCGTGCAACCCCCTCCTTTGAGAGGATCCAAGGCGTTGGGTAGGGACAGGGACGAGTTCGAGACGAGGTTGAGGGATTGGTTCGTCATGCGTTATGCGGAGGAACTTTGGGAAACCGATGTGGGCCTGTGGAGGGTCGTGGTGGAGTACTTTGGGAGTGGGTGCGGGGAGGAGGGGAGGGTTAGGATGGGGAAGGTGTTGAGAGGGGTCGATATATTTGGTGAAGGAGGGGAAGGGGAGGGGGAGAAGGAGCAAGGGGAAAGGGAGGGGCAGGAGAGACTCGTCGAGGAGGTTCTGGCGACGGCTGCGGAGCATGGGTTGGAAGAGGACGTTGTCGCGATCTGCAAGGTACGTTTTCGGGAAATAGATTTGAGTCGAGGGCAGGAGTGGAGTGGAAAGACTGACCTAGAACCCCTCACCCTATCAGACCTATTCCGAGCACCTCATCTCCCTCTCTCGCTACGGCGCCGCTCTGGCCTTCTGCGTTCGTTCAGGCGACCTCAAGCGTGTATCGAGGATCGCGGATCGGATTTTGGATGAATACCTCACTAATGGGCAGGATGCCTTTGTGAGGTGTGTGGATGAGATTCCGGTGTCACTTTTGAGGCCTTCGAAAGGACGGAGAGGGAAAGGGAGCGCGAGGGCTGGAGCGACTTCTGGGGATGGGGATGACCATGAGGTGATGTCCGATGAGGAGATGGCGGAGGATGATTCGGACCTCGATACGATCCAACAAGATGATATCGACGAAGACAACGAGGACCAACCCTCCCTTGCACCCTTCTCAACACGCCTCGCCTTCCTTGCTCGATACCGCGACTTCTTCGCTCTATACGCAAAGGGGGAAAGAAGACAAGCTGCCAAGCTTCTTTGCCTGTTGTTGAGTTCCAACGTTGCGCCCAAGAGGATTTGGGCTGTGTTGTTGGTCGATTCGGTTGGGTTGTTGGTGGATGAGAGTGAGGCGACACCTTTAGTCGACACGGAAGAGTGTTATGAGTTGATGAGGTGTTTAGAGGAGATCACGTCGCCGATACTTGCTGGGGATGGGGATTTTGAGGATGTGTATGGGCATTTGGACGCTTTGGGAAAACTTATGAATGGGGGGAGGGCGGCGGAGAATGGGGATGAGAGGACCAGGAAGGAGCTGGGGAGGAGAGGGATGAAGCAGTTGGACGTCGTGAGGGGCGCACTGGCGAGTTGTTTGGCGAGGGGGGTTTGTTTGGTTTAGGAACGGAGAGGAAGCGGAGAAACAATGGAACGTATCGAGTCACGAAAATTTGAAATTCAAAGGGTCGCTGTAATTTGTCTTCCTTTGATCATGTTGTGGACTTTGGAAGAAGAGGTCTTCGAAGGCTGGCTGCGCTGTAACCAAGAGGAACGGAGGCCGGCGTGTGCTACGATTGCATCCGGTTCAAGGCGCCCTCCGCGCGCAAACACGCTATTCGAGGTCAAATATTCTAATCTAGCACCCGTCAACAGTGAAAACAGCAAGTTCGGCGCCTGCTGAAAAAGATGAATTTGGGGGGGCGGGTCAGTTCGCGCATCTTGCAATGGAAGCAGAAGGCCGCCAGGGGCAACACACTTGCGCAGCGGAGCGAATGACAAAGCTTCTTGCACTCGATTTCGGGCAGGCAGCTTTTTGTAAGGCGCGGCGCGTGTGGATGGCGCTCAGTGCTGAAGAAGAGGGTATCCATACCGGAATTTTTTTGGCGGAAAAGGATTCAGAGAGGCCAAGTGAAGATGCATTCAGAGTATCGCATTCGAAAGTCAGCACGCTCGGACATCGCTCAAAGAAACTCGCTCACAACTTCAGGCAATTCGCAGAGAGGGAGCTTCTGAGGTTACGGGAGCTATGCAACTTGGGGCGAAACCACTTTTTGCTATGTACAGCCAAGTGAAGCCTTGAATCGGCGCAGACATTGATTGATCGAAATTCGGATCGACGAATCGTGATCGCTTTCGATCGTCTGACGAGACACACCATTTTTGCCCAGGGCCGACCCGCGCTGAGCGTTGAGATGGGAGCGGCACAAGTCCGAAAGTAGCGGATCGGAACTTAGTCGGTTATCGAGTGCCATTTGCTCGATCGATCGGTCGCCAGCTGAAGAGAGACCTGAAGCACTTCCTGAGTCCGGAAACTGCTCATCATCAAGTGCTTGCTTCGCGATCGTCACGTTATTTGCTTCTGTATCGCTTCAAATAGAGTTACTTTCTGCATCCGTGCGTCATCGCTAGTACGAACGCTGAATCAAGCCCTCGGACTCACGGACCTCCTCTCGTTTTCCTACCAATAGCTACCAAGTCGTCATCGCAACTTGTATCGCTCGCCCACAATGAGACCATAAGCAGATAGTCGGGAATCAAAAACCCGTGCTTCCATGGGCGGGAATGCCGTAGGTGGGCACGTCTTGGCATTCCCTCGCCGTCCCGATCGAGGCTCAGGGGGCCGGGAATGGGAATGGGAGATGGGCACACGTTCGCTCACACTGCACCGGGTGCGATGTGCGGTGTGGTACTGTAGAACCCAATGATTGTTACAGGGGCGAATGTCGTTGGGAATGACGAAGTGGGGTAATCGATCTCTTCGACGCCTGGGCTTGCAATCAACCACCTGAGCAGAAGAAGGGAGGCGCGTGGACACCACCCTGCGGATAGAGGCCGCGGACGTCGGCCGGACTTGTTGGCTCGGAGAGCCGAGACGTACTGGAGTATATCACAGCGGAGAGAAGGAGCTTGAGCCGATCAATGTTGCGAGCGACGTTGACAAAGACTTATCGAACTAGCAATACCCAGCAGTAAGAACCCCCCCCCCCCCACAAGGGCATTCTCACCCCTTGATGAGAGCCTTCGCCGACGGCCAGCGGCCGTGCGGCGGCGAACCAAAAAAACGTGCGCAAGAAAAACGGACCCCCTGTTTGCCCCCCTATCTCCGCTACTCGCCCCTGTCTCGGTCCGTTGGGGCTCTCGACGAACCGCTTGGGAGACACTGTCTCGATTTCCGAACGCCCTATACGCCAAACTGGGCCCTAAGCGGTACCTACCTAGGAGTTGGCGCCCAGTGAGAACAACCTGTTGAGACATAAAGGGTCTTTTTATTTTCTACTTATTTCTTCGTTCCTTCACACTAGTTCCGGATACACCCGACTCCTTCCACTACACTACAACACACACAACGGCCCACAACTATGCGGATCCTCTTCCCATTCCCTGTCATCCTCTTGCTCGTCCCCCTCGTCCGGGCAGTCCGGGCCGTCCGAGTCGCCGCTTTCGCCCACGACGACAGCTTTAACGACCAGCTCGCGGATGAGGATTCCCACTACGACGCGATGTATGAGTCCAGGACGAGGAGCCATGGGACGTATTCGAGGTGGAGACAGGCGTATTTTGGTGGTGGTGAGGAGGGGGAGGGACATTCAAGGAGGAGGGTTTGTACGGATGTGTGAGTTGAAGGCGGGCGTCTCAAGCTGGGTCGGGCGGAGTGAGGTGGGGTTTGGCGGAAGTGGAGTTTGGCCTACCCCCCTTTTTCGGGGTGGGGGGACCACGCGGGCCGGACGTGACGTCGTCGACGCGAGAGCGGATGAGGGACGTTCATGGAGAGACAGAGAGCTGATACTTGGCTGATATTTTGGTCCTCCCCCCCCCCTCCCTCAGTTATATCGATTGTCTATCCCAATGCGATGATCATCATGACGGCTATGGAATCGGCGAGTACTCCCTCGGCGGTACGAGACCAGAATGCGAGGATCGTTGTTATCGCACGTGAGTTTGAGAGGAAGCGGGGCTGGGAGGGAAGTGGGATGAGAAGGGTTGGAATTGAAATACTGATAATGCTGGGGTTTGGTTGTGTTGGATTGGTGTAGTAAGGTCACATGCCTGAAACGTCGGTAGGAAAGGGGGCCTGGACGAACGTGATCGGGGAGTCGACCGATCGATGTTACACGGGACCGAAAGGGCAAGAAGTTGGTATTCTTTTCGGATTCGAGCGGAGAACAACAGAATAGACAGTTGGAAGGAGGACGATGTAGCGGAACTAAAGAGTCTGATTGGAGGGTCTGGATGAAGAGAGCGAGCTATTTGTGATTACGGAACGGGACGATGCAATTCATGCTAGAAGATCAACCACAAAGGTGAAAATAAATTTAAAAAAAAAAAAAAAAAATGAGTTCGAACAACGAGCAACGAAAAGCTCCAACCAAATAACAATCTCCGAAGAAAATCCACTCCAACTCCCTTCGGTCCCACCACCGCCAATCATCTCGTGATCAATTCCCCTGCCCAAGTGCTCAAATCGACCAATCTCACATCCCCATTACCCCAAACGTGCTCACCACCGCCCGAACCCGAACCGGTCCTCTTGCGTACCTGCTCGTTCCTCAATTCATGCCATAACCTATTCGTCGATTTCTTGAAAGCCCAAATCTCCACGTCCCAATTCAGGGAAAGCGCTTTGCGTATACAGCCTAGGAATCCGGAGGGGTTGTATTCGGACGATTTGGCATCACCAGAGACGAGGAGCATCAGGGGACGAGGGGAGGTGATGGGGGAGAAGGTCGTTGAGGGGGGATTGGAGTTTGGGGGTGGTTGGTGAGGAGTTGTGAGTTCGGTTTGGTGCTCGAGTATGGCTTCGAGGATCTTGAGATGGAGGAGCTCGTCAACGCCTTGTTCTTTTTGCAGTGTTGTGATGGGGCCGTCTGGGTCGGATTGGAGGACCGATCGACGTGGGACGCGTTGCAGGATCGAGACCTCGTAGCCCTGTTGAAGAGGATCGAAGGATCAGTAACTGGGTTGAATCGATGAATGAGGGAAAAGAAGAAAAAGGCTACGGGACTGACCCATCTCACAGCGTCCTCAACCCCCTGCCTCAACTTTGAGCTTCCGACCAAGACCCTTTTCCTCACTCGACTCCCCATCCCCCTCTCCAAGAGCGCGAACAAGATATCATAATCAAGGAAATACCTCGTCCCATCAATCACCTCTTCCGGAACTCGCCGAAGCAGTCGGGAATAGAGGGAGCGATCTTTGGGAGGAAATGTTTGGCCTAGCCATCGATTGAAAGAATGGATGACGTTCGAGTTGTCGATGAAGATATCGACGCGGGGTCGGAGGTTCAGACCTCCTGCGGTGGTCGAGGTGGGAGTTGAATCTGAAGGGAAAGAGGACGAAGTGACGCAAGGCATCATCGTCGTCGTCGGTGTCGCACCGGGCCAGAAACCGTATTCGATCGCTTCGTAAGGTCGGACTTGATCCAATGCCTCGATCGAAAGGACCATACATGCCGAAGGGCGAAAAAAGGCCTCTTGGAGCACCGAGCCGACTTCGGCTGGGAACCATTTGCGCAGCTTTCGATGCGCGGACAGTCGACGGTCGAAAGCTGTTCGATGGAGGGATGGGGGTGGAGCGGAGGTCGTGGAAGGGCTCGAAGGGACCGGGTTCGAGGATCGGAGCTGACGTTGGAGGGATTTGAGTCGCGAGGCACCGATGCCGGTGGGAGTATTGGGGCCGACGGAGGGGCGCGAACGGATGTAGACGCCTTTGCCCGTGGTCGGGTTGATGAGGATTCCCGTCTCATGATCGATCGCCGTGTTCGGAACCGGAGGTCGTGCAGGTGAGCTGCAAGGGAACAACGGGGAGTTCTTTCAGGGATAATTTTAATCGAGTCTGGGTGTCCACAAAGAGAAAGGAAAAAGGTTGTGCTTACGTCGCTACTTCTCCTTCTTCCCTCTCTGATGGCGGTTTAGGCAAGTCGACCGGAACGGCCGAAGCACTCCTCGCTCTTCGGATGACCGTCAAGCGGTGGTGGAGAGGCAAGGGGTTGGGAGCGAGAGCGGGAGATGCGGGTGCGGGAGAGGATAGATCGAGGAAGGGTGCAGGTACGGGGCGTCGTGGAGTGGCGAGAAACCCTACAGCAGGGCGAGTGGGGAGGGGTTGGAAGGTAAACGTGGGAGCGAATGCAGAGACAACAGGGGTGTCTTGCGAAGTGAAGGTGGGAGGGGGATCGCGAGCGGCGCGTTTGACGTGCTCGAGTTCGGTGTCGATCGAAGGGTTAAGGGGTCGTTTCCCTCGAGCTCGAGCGGAAAGAGGAGCGTCGATTGTCGGTGGCAGGAAAGTGAATGCGGCTGAAGTCGAAGCGGAAGGGTCATTCGAGTCTGGACCGGGTACGGTTGCAGGCGTCGCCTCGGTAAGAGGCTGCTCGACGATGATCATCTCGTCGTCGTGGTCATCCTCATCGGACGAGTCGTAGAGGTAGGATTCACCATCTGAGACGTCGACGAGGTCTATGACTTCTTGAAAGCGACGCGATCGGGCCGAGACGGGGTCGAGGTGGGAATGGGTGCCGTCGCGCGGGTCGTAGATGAAGAGCTCTTGGTCCGAGTCTTCGTCCGAAGACGGGGAGGGGGAGTGATGTGGGAGGTCGTCGTCGACGTCGTCGTTCGATTCGGGATGATGCTTGGGGTCCACGATGATGGTCGGCTCGGATTCTGGCGTGGGTGATCTGGACGAGTCGTCGTCTGTGGCGCTCTGGCTGTCAGGCCTCGACGCACCCTCATCCGAGTCCATGTCCATGTCCTCCGATCCCGGTTGATTAGGGTTTGGTACTTGGGGTTCTTGGGTCGGTGATCGACTCGACTCGGTCGTAATTGGGTTCGGGATCAAGGTTTGTCGTACGAGCTCGTCGTCGGAGGACTCGTCGAGGTGCTGGTGGTCGTGGACGGGTTCGAGGGGAGCGACGGAGGGGGGTTCGAGTGGGGTGATGGGTTCGTCGAGAATCGTCGTCGACGTGGAGGCCGTCGTCATTGCTGCTGCTGCTGCTGGATGTGGAGAAGAGGCGATCTCGTGTTCGACCTGTTGCGGCGCGAGTGGAGCGAGTTGCTGCTCCTGTTGAGCGATCCAGGCCTGAGAAGGCACGAACTTGTGCGCCATGGCGAAACGAGGTCGATCCTGCTTGCTCCACCGTTTGTGCTGGCCCTTGTGGGCCGTCTTGGTCGTCGTCGTCGGTGTTGGTCGGGCGTTGAGGTTCAACGTGTTCCACGAGGCTGGGGCTGGGAGACCTCGTGCGATGTTGGCAGGGGTTGAGACGTCTTCTCGGGTGCATTTGCGTCGCTTCTTGTTCTTGTTCTTGTTCTTCTTGGTCTTGGTCGGTGGTGCAAGGTCGAGGTAAGGATCGGTCATTGCCGATCGGTCGCACCGACCCAAACCCCCGCGTCGCACGGTTGGTTCAAGCCGGACGAGGAGCATGCAATACTTGATGCGCGCCGTTCAATATGCGCGTTTCAAGATTTCTTCTAATCGGAGCCGCGAGCGCAGGTGGCGGTCCCGCGCGGCGCAATTCGCACTAGTTCGGCAACCCCTTCGGCACCAAAAGCTATTGCCCGAATTAGAAATGCCCCCCCTGACGGCGCTCCACGCGGTGGGATCCCCTTCGCCCTCTTTCTTCCCGTTGAACGCCTCAGACAAGCGAATGCTCTCCACCTCGAAACGACTGATCACTCGAGTCAATCGATCCTCGCGTTCACGTCTCTGCTCAAGTCTGTCGACAACCCGTACTCGCACGTTCACCCACAGCGACGAGCACACGTCATCGCTCGTTCCCCTCGTTCGTCAACGTCGACACGCATCACCTTCTTGGACCGGTACACTCGCTGCTTTGGGGTGTGCAACTGCATTGCACCTGAGAGCATTTGCCACGCATAGCCATAGCCGAAGCCTCCCCATCGGAACGATGACGACATACCCAACCCCGCCCGTCTCACCACCGCAATGGTCCGTCTACACCCCCTCCCACATCACCCGAGTGCTCGAGCAACAAATCGACAAGATCAAGACCTCGTTGGATCAGATCGGTCAACTCCCACCAGGGGACTGTACTTTCGACAACACGGTCAAGAGGATGCAGTTCGATGACGGTCACACCAGTACGGTGCTCGAACCGGCCTTGTTCTTGCAGTATGTCGCGATCGACAAGGAGGTGAGGGATGCGAGTGTCGACGCGGATAAGAGATTCCAGGTCAGTGCTTGCATATTGAGCTTCCTCCCCATCCGAGCTGCGAGCAGGAGGACGACTGATCTTGGTCGGTCCGCACCCCCCCAAAAAAAGGATTTCGCCCTCGAAGCCATGACCCGAATCGACGTGTACCAAGCCCTTCTCCACACCCAAGCGAACCTCAACAAACGCAACATCCACCTCGAACCGGAGGAACAACGTCTCTTGGACAAGATGATCCTCGATCGTAAACGAGCGGGACTGGGCTTGCCCGAGGACAACAGAACCGAGTTGCTCAAGTTGAGGCAAAAGATCATGGCACTCGAAGTCGACTTTCAAAAGGCTTGTAATGAGGAGAATGGCGCGTTGTACTTTACCAAAGAGGTGAGTCGGTGCGATACAGTTCGACCCAGGGAAACTTGCTGATTCCTCTTCCCCCTTTCGGTACTCAGGAATTGGACGGCGTGCCAGAGGAGGTCATCAATGGGTATCCAAAACGCGAGGATGGCAAGTACAAGGTCACGTTCAAGACCCCCGACATCATTCCCGTGTTGTACGTGTCGGCATCCAATTCGATTGTCCTGAGCTGAGCGACGGCTGACCTTCGGTTCGGTCTACATGCACTTGCCAATAGCAAATACGCCCACTCGTCCGCTACTCGTAAAACGGCGACGTTGGGCTACGAAGGCAAGACGCTCTCCAACGCGCCTTTACTCGTCGAGATCGTCCAACTACGCCAGCAAGCCGCCCAATTACTCGGATACCCCAACCACGCCGGTTACATTCTCGAGGAGAAGATGGCCAAGAGCCCTGAAAAGGTGTTTGAGTTTTTGGACGATTTGAAGAAGAGGTTGATGCCGATCGCGGAAAAGGAGAAGGGGAGATTGTTGGAGCTGAAGAAAGAGGTGGCTGAGAAAAGGGGCGAGGAGTACGAGAACGAGTTGTACCTTTGGGACTCGAGGTATTTTGACCGGCTGTTTGTCGAGAGGAACTTGAAGATTGGTGAGTAGCGGATTGAGCTCAAGGGTGATGAGGATTGGGGTATGCTGATTGGCTGACGGGTGTCTACTTCAACGCAGACGAGGAAAAGATCAAGGAATACTTCCCCGTCGCCAAAGTCGTCCCTGCCGTTCTAGGTCAGTCACTTTTTCGTCGATCGAGCTATTTCTCAATTTTTCGAGTCGATGCTGATATTCTGACGACGATGTGGACAGACTTTTACCGCCGCCTTTTGAACGTGCAGTTCTTCCGCGTCCCCAATGCCGAGGTCTGGCATGAAGAGGCTGAAATGTGAGTCGCGAGGTTGACTGTGCTCCTACCTTTCATGAAAGGTGACGTCGCTGATGCGAGCCTCGACGTGATTAGGTACGCCGTCTGGGACGCCGGGAATGGCCAAGACGGCCACCTCGGCAACTTTTTAGGCTACATGCACCTCGACCTTTTCCCTCGCGAGAACAAGTACGTCCTTGCTCGGGAATCGGCGTCAACAGGCGCTTTACCTCCGCTTTCGCTTTCGAACAATTGACCCCTCGACCGTTTTCGCGCTCGTAGGTACGGACATGCGGCTGTCTGGGGTCTGATCCCCGGATGGACTGGACCTCAAGGCGAACGCAACTACCCCGTCGTATGCATGGTCGCGAACCTCGCGAAACCGACCCCAACCCGACCGGCCTTGATGAAGCACAGCGATGTCGTCACCTTTATGCATGAATTGGGGCACGCGTTCCATGGGCTTTGTTCCGAGACGCAGTTCCCTAGGTTCCATGGGACGGCGGTGTCGAGGGATTTCGTCGAGGCGCCTTCACAGATGTTGGAGAATTGGACGTGGACGAAGCAACAGCTGAGGGAGTTGTCGTGCCATTTCGAGAGAGAGGGGGAAAGGCTCGGAGACGAGGTCATTGAGGCCTTGGTCAAGAGTAAGAATGTGAATCAGGGGCTGTTCAATTTGAGGCAGTTGCATTTCGGGTTGTATGATAGTGAGTTACCGGAGTCGAGCTCGGGGATTCTGGGGTAGGGCAGACTACTGACGCACCGGTTCATTTCATTTTTCGTCCCTGTAGTGAAAGTTCATACGACCGACGTCGATTCAGACTTGACCAAGTTGTGGTGCGACCTGCGCGAGCAAGTGACGCTCGTTTCGTCAAAGGGCGAATACGTAGGGGGGCAAAGTGGTTTTGGTGAGTCCCAGTCGGGATCTTTTGGGGGTTATGTGGGGATGTGCGGATTGATGAACCCTTTCTATTCGATGTTCAACAATCAGCGCACATTACTGGTGGCTACTCGGCGGGTTATTACGGCTACCTGTACTCGCAGGTCTTCTCTGCCGACATGTTCGCGACCGTATTTGAGCAGGATCCTATGAATGCAAAGAGGTACGTCCGCTCGTGCGAACCTATTCCACTCTCCTAGAAATTCCGGTTGAAAACTCATCATGACGGTGGTGCATGTTGTGTGATCAGTGGCCTCGCGTACAGGAACAAGATCCTGCGCCCGGGAGGCTCGAGGGACGAGATGGAGTCGTTGAAGGATTTCTTGGGTAGGGAGCCGGACAATAAGGCGTTTTTGAAGCAGTTGGCCGAGGGGATCTGAGAAAAAGGAGGTGTGATGTCGATGTGCATCATTGGTCGGATGTGCGACTTGGGGAGGGGCATTTCGAGTGCTTTTGGGGGTGGGGGGGGGGAGGGACGGGGAGCTCTGATAAGGCGATCGATCGATCGTCCCCTGACAACTGGGTTCGATTCATGCACACGATCTGAAAGTTTGGACGATGATCAGAAGTGTGGTTCCCACCTGACGTCGTATGCCAGAAGATGAAACAAGTTGATCTGCGTCATTGATCTTGGCCGTAATGCGCGAATTGGCTAGCTAATGGCTAATTCCCGTGGCGTGCGCCGCCAGTGGAGGGTGCGACGTTGTCGTTCATCGGTTTTGGCTTTCCGCCCAGCGCGCCATCATCGTCGCCCTCGAACGCGCTTTGTGCATCCGGGTCACCGTGTCTCGCTCTTGGTTCCACCAGCTTGTACGATATTCGACACTGCCCCTTACCGACGCCGACGCCGACGCTGAGTCCACTCACGACGCGTGGGAACTTGAACGACTCGACGAGCACCGCAGCAACAGCAACAGCGACGCACGATCACCTCTCTCTCCTGTCGTACCTCGCTTCGACCACCTCAGTCTTGTTGCACGACTCGAGACGTTCGGAACGATGAAGTTCGCGCATTCCTTGGTGTTCAATTCGGTGCCCGAGTGGACGAGCCATTATCTCAAGTCAGTTCATCAGTCTGAGCGGGGTTGACAACGTTGATCGTTTCGCTGATCACCATCGCTCGTTCCCTACAGCTACGAAGCTCTCAAAGCTGCCATCTACCGTTTCGAGAAACAACAGCTCGCCGCTCCACCCACCGAATACACCGATGTCGAGCGTGACGCCGATGCACCCCTTCTTGGCAGCGGCGGCGGTGGTGCTGCCCACGCTCAAAAAGCCTCCAACGACAAGCTATTCACCCGACTGCTCGATCAGGAACTCCACAAGATCACCGAGTTTTACGTCGAGAAAGAGAGGGAGTTGTTGGGTGATTTGGCGCTGTTGCAGGCCGATATCGAGAGGATCGAGGATGAGACGTCCCATTTGAGTGGACAGGGGATGACGTCCGGCGCTTCGGATTCCGAAGAGGATCGACAGGACGACGAGGACGACGACGAGGATGCGGAGCATGGCGACCCAGGGGGTGTTGCGGCCAAGACGTCCAAGATGGTCAAGGGTGCGATCGAGCAGGTGTTTTCGAATCCGAGGAACTATGATGCCGCGAATAGGGAGGCGAGGAAGGCGAGACGCAAGAGGGCGGGGTCGTTCGCTAGGTCCATCGAGGGGCTTTCGGGAGGGGAAGGAGCAGGGAGCAGGAGATCGAGGACCCTTTCGAATGCCAGTGTGGCTTCGGGGGACCTCTTGGGGGTCGATGAGATTCAGCAAGAGCAAAATGGGACGGCGCGCTCGGGCGAGTCCAACAAGAAGACGTTGAGGAAGATTGGGTCCAAGTCGTTTGGAACGCCTTCGAGGAGGCGCGATACGAGTCGCTTCACAGCGGGGAGTACGGTCAATGAGGACGACGATGATGGCGTCTTTGGGGGCACGAGCGATTGGGCCATCGATACCCGGATCATGTACAAGCGGAGGATTGCGGCGCTCTTCACCGTCAGTTCAACTGTTGACTTGGGGCCTGCTGGTCGTTGGTGAGGATCTGATTTACTGTCTTGAATGTGCGCAGTCTCTTTCTGAGCTCAAGCAATACGTTGATCTCAACTATACCGGTCTCAGCAAGGTGTTGAAGAAGTGAGGATCAAAGTGCCGCCTTTCTGAGATCGAAGAGAGCTAGCTTACACCTGATTCCTCCCCACAGGTACGACAAGATCACCAACTCCAAGCTTCGATCCAAGTACATGTCCGAAGTCGTCGACTCGACCTTTCCCTTTCAAGCCGTCACACGGGAACGTCTCTCGTCGGCGATCAAAGTCCTCGTCCCCCTGTACGCCGACCTCGCGACGGGCGGCGACATCGACCAAGCGACGAAGCAACTCAACGCTCATCTGCGCGAACACGTCGTTTGGGAACGCAACACCGTTTGGCGCGAGATGATTGGTCTCGAACGACGAGGGTGGGGTGCCGGCACGGGGGCGCCGAAACGAGCCGCGACGGCGATGCCGATCGTCAAAGGCGACGAGACCAAGAATGCTGAAGGAGCGGCGAGTAGATCGTGGTTGCCTTCGTGGATCAATACCCAGGTCGTTGGGGGAGGTTGTGCAGTTTTGTTGTTCTTGACGTTGCTCAACCTCGAGTTGTTTGATCGCGTTGAGGAGCGCAACTGTTTGGCGTTGCTTGCTTTCGTCACCATCTTTTGGGCACTCGAGGTAAGGCTTTCGTATCATGCAGTGTCAAGCACCTTGCTCACATTGAGGGCCTTCGTCTTCGCAGATCGTGCCGCTTTTCGTCACGGCTTTAATGGTCCCTTTCCTCGTCGTCGTTCTGCGTGTCATCCGATCGACCGACGGAGAGGACCGACGTCTGACCGCATCCGAATCGACCAAGTACATTTTTGGCCAAATGTTCAGTCCGACCATCATGCTCCTCCTCGGAGGTTTCACCCTCGCAGCGGCGTTGTCGAAACAAAACATCGACAAGGTCTTGGCGACCAAAGTGCTTTCGCTTGCCGGGACCAAGCCCAAGTATGTGCTGTTGGCGTACATGCTCGTCGCGTGTTTTGCCTCGATGTGGATCTCGAACGTCGCCGCGCCGGTGTTGTGCTACTCTTTGATTCAGGTGAGGGGATAGAGGTGTTCAGCCCATCGTCAGCACATTGCTCATGCTAGATGTTTCCGTCCTTTTCATGTAGCCTATCCTTCGAACCCTTCCTCAAAAATCGCCCTTCTCCAAAGCGTTGATCCTCGGCATCGCGCTCGCGTCCAACATCGGCGGCCTCGCGTCGCCGATCTCGTCACCCCAGAACCTCATCGCGCTCGAATATATGAACCCGCAAATCTCGTGGCTCAGTTGGTTCGCCGTATCGATACCCGTAGCTACGACAACGATTTTTTGCATTTGGCTCATCTTGCTTTGGTCGTATCGCTCGGGTAAAGGTTTGGTCATCAATCCAACGAGGGTTAGCAGGGACCCTTGGACAAGGACGCAGTGGTTCGTTTCAATTGTGACCATCTTGACGATCGTGCTTTGGTGTGTTGAATCGAGCTTGGCTTGGTTGATTGGTGATATGGGTGGGTCTCCCTCCCTCAGCGGGTGGGATCGAGTGGCTCATTTGCGCGATTTTGCTGACGTCGTTAGTCGTTGTCGTCGTCGTTCATCCGACGCTCCAGGCATCATCGCCATCATCCCCATCGTACTCTTCTACGGATCCGGCGTCCTGCGTAAAGCCGATTTCGACCATTCCCCTTGGTCCATCGTCATCCTCGCCATGGGCGGGATATCGCTGGGCAAGGCCGTGCTTTCGTCGGGTTTGTTGGACGATTTGGATCAGATCGTTGAAGACCTTGTTTTGGGATTGGATATCTGGCCTATTCTGGCGTTGTTTTCGGTGATTGTACTCGTCATCGCGACGTTGATCAGTCATACGTGAGTTCTTTGATGAAGCTTCGTTTCGATGTTCGGTGAAGGGGAAGGTCGGGTAACTGAACTTTTTTTTTTGTCGTTTCTTCGACCAAAAGTATCGCCGCCGTCCTCGTCGTGCCCATCGCGGCGCGCATCGGAGCAGCGATGGAAACACCTCATCCCACACTCCTCATCCTAGCCACATCGTTCATTTGTTCCGCAGGTATGGGGTTGCCCATTTCAGGGTTCCCAAATCTGCAGGCGATCAATGTCGAGGATGATTTAGGGGATCGGTATTTGGAACCGAGGGATTTCTTCACGAGGGGCATTCCGGCGAGTATCGTCGCGACGACGGTGATTATTACGCTGGGGTATGGGATTATGCGAGCGTTGGGGATGTAGAGAGGCGTTTGGTAGGCGATGTGGGTGGGAGGTGGGGGCGTTGGGGTGGAACGGGGGGTTTGTCAAGTTCTCGACGGTTGATAGAGTTGCTCTCGATTGGTTGGTTTGGTCTCTTTTTTTTTCTTTCTTTTTCTGCTGAGGTCCAAATATCCTCCACCCTACATTCTTGTGCTTGATTAACCCATGGTTCTTCTTCAATTACTTTGAACATCATCATCAGTACCATTGCCAATTGGTCGGTCAACGCCTTGCAGGGCACGCGGATTATACACTCGGACGAATCGTTCGGTTTTTTTTTTTCTTAGACGGATGCGTCATTCAACGTTCAACGTCGATCGCCCCGGCGTTCGTTTGTTCGAGCGCGCGCGCGCGCGCGTCTGCCTCGCTTTCGACGAACCCTTTTGGCGTTTCTTGCACACCCAAATCAGCCACACGTTCAACACCCGACATGCAAGACCAAACTTTTACCACGCATGTCCAGCGATCCACGCAGAGTCCATCTCTAGGACTCCCCACTCGACCGACCGGCTCAGCGACGCGCTCCACGACGGCGCCAGCTTCAACGATGCCCCCGTCCTCCTCCTCCGCGTCCGCGTCCCTGTCCCATACGTTGAACCACTCGAACCATGAACTCCCCTTTACGCCCTCGACCCGATCGCAGGAATCGGACCTCGATTTCTGTAACGCGTTCTGGTCCTCGGGCCTGAGGAAGAGGACGACGAATGGGACGAGTGAGGAGGCGGAGGATTGGGGCAGGCAGGGCGTCGAGGTCGTCTGGAACAGGATGAAGGGGGGGACCAAAGTGTTGGAGGATATGAGGGGTTGGTTGAAGGAGCGGTGAGTTGCGGATGGGGGAGGGGAATCGGCGGTGGCTGTAGGCCGGGGGGGGGCACTGACTGACGCTGGATTGCTCGATGCGGGGTTAACTTGACCGCAGTTCGACGATCGAGGATGATTATGCCAAGAGGATCCTCAAGTTGTCCAAACACCCTTTTGGGACGGGAGAAACGGCGTCCGTCTCGCTCAACTAGGACCCGTGATCGAGCGAGACGATGCGATCACTGACCCTGAACGTGACCCTGACCATGGAACGCTCACCCTAAACCCGCGCAGTCACCTCGAACGAGCGATCCTGCAAGCCAAATCCGAACTCGAGGTGCAGTCCAAAGCCCATCAAGACTTTGCTGCTTTCTTGAGGCAGCAGGATGCGCAGATCGCGGATTTCGTCGCCAAGAGGGAGAGTGCGAGAAAGGTGGTACGTTCGAGTCGGTAAAGGTGGCGCAATTTCACGTCGGGACTGACTCTGCGCTTTTGGGTCCCAGTCTCAAGCGACGACCGAAAAGACGTGGAAAGCGTTGGCGAATCAACGGAATCATGTGCTCAAGGTCCGTCTTCATGCGTGGGGTGATGATGGTCTACAACGGCACTGACCTCGAGATCCGAACCGGATGGCCCACAGGCCAAAGTCAAGTACGAAGAGGACGCCATCACCATCAACGCCCTGCACGCGCAGGCGTCATTGTTGCAAGGCAGAGAACTTGACAAGGTGCGTAGGCCCGAAAGCGACGCAATAGCAAGAGCTGATCGTCGTACTTGGCGCTGCCGTGCACAGGCTCAGATCAAGCTCGACAAAGCGCAGCAAACCGTCCAGGTCAACGAACGTGATTATCGGAACTATGTCGGCGTGCTCAAGGATACGACGCGCGTGTGGAACGAGGCGTGGAAGAACTATTGCGATGTTAGTGTTGGGTGCGAGTGTGCAATGTTCACAGGTATTGATGCTGATGACTGATGATTGTGGGGATCTACTTCAGATCTCGCAAGATCAAGAAGAGGAACGCGTCGATTTCGTCAAGTGCCGCGTGTGGGATTGGGCGAACGGCATCTCGGTCGTCGCCATGGCCGAGGATGATGGCGCGGAGCGCTTGAGGACCGCGCTCGAGCAGTGCGATGCGGCGACCGATATCAAGATCTTTGTGCAGCAGTCGTCGACGGGCAAGAGCATTCCGGGTCAGTCTTGGGATCGAGATGGGATGGGCCGCTCGAATGTGGAGCTGATCCACTTCGCACCGTCCACAATTTAAAATAGACCCGCTTCCATTCGTCGACTTTTCGCAAAAGCATACCGCAAGCAAGCAGATGTACAAGACGGCCAACTTTAAGCGATCCTCGACGCGCATCCCCGGCGTTCAGCAAACCCCTCTTGCCGTGACCGACATCGGACGAGCGTTCCAGAACGCGCCCGAGGCGATTCGCAACCCACCGCCAGCTCGAACGCAACCTGCACCGATCGCGACGGCGACAGCGCGAGCGCAGTCCAATGAGACACCTACTTCGGCAACAACGATGTCCCCTTCGACGCCTGACCAGACTGCGATCCCTTCGCGTGCAAGTGGTGACGCCGCGCTGAGTAGCGAGCCAAGTCGATTCGCTGTCTCTCCTTCGGCGAACCTCAAGAGCAATGCCGAGCGACCCGTATCGGGGTCTTCTGCCAAGGCTGGACATGCACCTGCATCTGCGTTCCAGAGATCGCCTTCGCACACAATCGAGTCGCCCATGTCGCCTGCTCGATACGAAGGACCTGGTCAGGCGATGTCGACCTCGGAGACGAAGGAGAACCTCGCGCCGAGTGGACCGTCGGCGTATACGAGATCGACGTCACAGGCTCAGGCGTTGTCGTCTCAAGTGCATCAGAGATCGGCTTCGAAGCCCAACGTCGGTCCTTTGGATGATTACGAGACGGATCCGATCCTCAAGGCGTTGGAGAAGCTGCATACGAGTCAGAGCCAGGCGCAGCAATCGGGCTCGCCTCGTTCGAGCGCCGATCTTGGAGCCAAATCACCTCAGTCGCAGTCGAGTTTGGGACGCCCTTCGAATGCTGGACCTGGACCTGCATCGTCGACGAGCGCGAGACCGAGATCACCTAGTGCGATGCTGATGCAGCCACCTCCTTTGGGGAGCCAACCTCGCCCTTCGTCGAGACAGAGTTCGCATCACCCTTCGGCGACGTCGGCCAGACCTCGATCACCAAGTGCGACGATGATGCAACCACCGCCTGCTTCGTCGAATGGGCATTCGTCGCGTCCTTCGTCGCGTCAGAGTATGAACGAGCGGTCGGCGCAACGTCACTCGGTCGGACCGCCTCCCGCTGCGGCGAGTCAGAACAATGCTGGTGTTGGAGCAAGGGGGAGATCACCAAGTCCTCAGCCGTTCCATCCTAATGCCTTGCGACCTCATTCACCTTCGCCGAACCCTCAGCGATCGAACTCGCCTCAAGCGGGACCCCAGAACGGATTTATCTACAGTCCCCAGCAACAACAGCAGCAGCAACAGCCTCAACCTCAGCATCGCGGATACGCGGCCCATCCCCCCAACCCACCTTCGATGGTCCCGGCGTCGTACTCGCAGCACTTTGGCTCGCAATCGAACCTCGGTCATGCGGGAACGTACTCGAACCCTCCTTCGACAGTCTCGAGTCACCATCGCGTTCCTTCAGGTCCACCCTCTTCGTCCGTCGGTAGTAGTTTCGGTCCGCCTCAACCTCAGCCGATGTATGCTGCTCGAGCGCCGAGTCCTGGTCCTCAGGCGTTCTCCCCCGTCGCAGGAGCCATCTCGCCCCCGCCGTCATTGCAGCAAGCGTACATGCCGCAATTCCAACCTCCTCCACCCGTGCCTGCATCGCACTATGGTTCACTCGCACAAGGTTACCCAACAGGCTATCACTCCTCCCCTTCGGTCATCTCCATCGCTTCGCCTTACTCGACCGTCTCGTCTGCCCCTTCGCAGCATTTCCAATCACCCCCACCTCCTTCGGTCGTCGCGTCCCCTTCGAGCTATACCCAATCTCCGGCGTTTCCGTCCCCTTCGGTGAATAGCCCTGCTCAGGGGACTATGGATCGTAAGACGAGCACGCATTCGGGTGTCTCGTCCATTTCGCATGCTTCCATGTATGCGGCGCCCCAACAACAGGGAGTGCATCCCGCTCAGCAGCAGCAGCAGGGGATGTACCCACAACAACAACATCCACAATCGATGTCAAGCGTCTCTTCCGGAAGACCGAATCCCACGGGACAGGTCACATCCGATGGTCGACCGATCGAGTTCTACGTCAATGCGTTGCACGATTATACCGCGACCATGGCCGAGGAATTTTCGTTCCGTGCAGGGGACGTGATTGCTGTGACCAAGACTGAGGTGAGTTAGTTTCGAGAGTTGTTTTTTTTTTCGATGGGGAGAGAGGGTTGGTGGCTGATGATTTTTTGCTGGTCGTTGGGTTCGTACAGCCTGATGGATGGTGGCAAGGCGTGCGCATGGGCGGAGAGGGGCAGGGTTTGTTCCCTTCGAATTTCGTCGAGATGAGGACGTGAGCTATCGACGATGTGGCGACGATGAGATGATTCAATATTGATTGTGTGCGTGACATGAAATGGACAATGGCACCCTTTGTGTTTTATTCGTGATTGACTCGAGGTTCGTTGTATATAAAATATCGTTTTGCTTCTTTTGAATGGAGTCGAGGGGAACTTGGAAAAATGGGACATCGCCCGACGACTCGAACAGAACGGAATTGCGGATGTTCATGTCCAGCAACAGGCTATGTAGGCATCCTTCAAATAGCGTTTCTTTGAACCTTGCTTGTTTCCCAAACGAACTCTTTTGAAGGCATCCAATTTCCCGTAGCGTCGCGTGAGGTCGCATGTAGATGGTTGGTGCGGTACAGACGCTTTGCGACCGGTCCCTCTTGGGCTTCCGCTTCCGCCTCTCACCTGTCATCCCCGCTCAACAGACTATGTGTGCAATTGATGACAACATGTGCACGTTTTAATTACGCTGTTGACAAATATTCTTTCTTATTTGTGCTTGAAATTATTCAGCTCTGCATGCAAATACACTATGAGACTAAAGACTCCCAAACACACAAATCAGAGGAAGCTCGATTGTGGAGTGTCGAATGGCAGAGAAATTGTTGTGAGACTAAAGACTCTCCCAAGTGCACAATCAGAGAAAGGTCGATTGTGGGTTTGTTGGATGACGGAGAAAGTGTAAGTGAGGAGCAAGAAGGAAAGGAAACGCTCTTAAGGTTTTAGAGTTCGCGCGAAGGCGGGTGCGCGGGGCAAAAAGGCGCACAGGAGCTGGAGTGGGCACGGACCATGTATAGGCCGAAGGTTGAGTGGAGGAACAAAAGAGGGGTTGCGAGGGCGCATGGAGGAAGAGAGGAACAGGAGATGAGTTACTAAGGAGAGGAGAGTGGATATCAGAAATCTGACACACCATGCGCCGGCTTCAATTCCCGCTCCGAGTCGCCCTAGCCATAATGATCAACAAGGCCCAAGGTCAATCACGCGATTGCGTTGCAGTCGACCGCTCCATGCATGCCATCTCCACTCATGGGCAACTTATGTGGCATTGTCTTGAGCCATGCGTGTTGATCAAATTAGAGTACTTCTCCCTTCTTGGAACCCCAATGATTTGACGACGACCGAGAACCTCTTGATCACACCGCAACCGCAAGTACAATAGCTCCCAAACCAGTGTTTCGCCGTGTTCTCGGCACGATGCTCGGAGAAGGATGTATTTGGACGAGTTCCATAACGTACTTTACCTTTGCTGCAAGGTTATTGCATCTGCACTGTTCAACATTCAG
Source organism: Microbotryum intermedium (assembly GCA_022702645.1). Taxonomy (NCBI): domain Eukaryota; kingdom Fungi; phylum Basidiomycota; class Microbotryomycetes; order Microbotryales; family Microbotryaceae; genus Microbotryum; species Microbotryum intermedium. Next base: position 27,977 of record JAHWDX010000001.1, read on the forward strand.
TCTCTTCAATTTTGTCTTCCCGTTAAGTTGGCGGAATTCCACCTAGTTTGTCAAAACGTTTTCCTGCATGCGAATTTACTTGCCAACCCCGCCCTGGGCACCGTGCGATCCTCCGCGACGTAAATTGAGACATCGAAATTTGTCAAACTCGTGCCAAGCATATGTATTGACCCCAAAAGAGAGTAGTATATCACCGATCAAGACAACGATCCTGTCATGCGCCTTTGAGGAGCGTTCCGCTGTTTGTTGCCCAACTACCACCCAGGGAGAGGGGCTTGGGAACGAATCAGTCCTGCTTTCACCCGATGAATGGCGGGCCTTCAGGGGGGCGCTGAGGCGCGGAGCGGGAATGTGATGCGATACGCCCCTCCTGCGCACGTTAGCCTCGAAAACACACCGCGTGGTTATCGGTCGTGAGCGCGGTGAGGTGAAAGTGATACGGCACGTCATCCCTCGTCCGCGCGTTATGCTCGGAAAAACGGTGTGGTCAATGCTAGTGTGTGCGGTGCAAAAACGGTTGTGTATTAAACCCATGCTCGGCAACAAGCGCGCGTTAGCGCCTCTCAGGACAGGGGGTTGGCGATGTGGCGATGTCCGGTTACCTTCAAGCTGGCTGTTTCCGAGAATTCAGGAGCCGTCAAGCCGGGTTAAAGTGGCGGTGGTGATTTTCGACGATCTTGTATCTCGGTCCCGAGGGTCGGCACCACACGAGCCATGAGACTTCGCCAAGAGCGATACACCCGAGTGATCTGGCGACTGATGACTTGTTCCTCCGCCTCAGATGAAGCTTGTTTGTCACAATCAAGGGTTTTACGTCAAGTACCTGGGTCCGACGTACCTCCGATTTTCAGCTGAGTGCGATTAAATAACTCGTGTCCCCGTGGAACCGAGAGGTGCCCGAGGGGGGAAACCTATCGAAAGGCCGAATTGAAACTTGGATCATCGGACGGAGAAAGCCAGTCGCTGGGTTTATTGCGTTCGATCTGTACGCCACCGGGCTTACTTTTCTGAGGTGAACGCCTACGACAAGACGCCATGACCGATCAAGCACTGTCTCTGACCAACGGGTCTCACCTCCCCTCACCTCCTCTCCGACCTGAAACTTAGTAGCGTACCCCCGATGATTTCAGCGAGCTCGCTGCCCGAGGTTGGGTGAAACCAAGACCGATTCCTTCCCAAGCACCTCTCTATGCATCCCGAACGTCCTCCTTTGCGATCCTTCTCTTCACTTCTCTTCATCATCAAAACCCCTCAAGAAAAGAGGTCTTATCGTTTCTGAGGCCCAGTCATGTTCCGCCCCCTTGTGTCCATCACGGCCTTCCTCGCCATCGCCTTCGCAATCGATTCTGCCCTCGTCTCGGCTCAGTAAGTCCGAGCGAAAGAGCCCAAATCCTTCCTTCCGTTGAGGTGTCATGGAGTTAATGTATACGCCCTCTTATTTTCACCAGCGGTAGCCTCATGCAAGTCCAAGCGCGAGAGCTTCCTCAGCAGCCATCAAGCTAATGCATACGTCCCCCCACCCTATGTCAACAGCCCTGAACCTATGGGCGGCACGTAAGTCCGAGCGCGATCTCATAGAGGCCATCGAGCTAACGAATGCCCAGCCCCACCCCCTTTCCTCCTTATTTCCAACAGTTGCCAATTGATTTGCCCCCTTGGCTACGTGCAAGTCCGAACAAAGGAGCCCAAATTTCTCTTTATTCAAGAGAGGTTCAGGTCATCGAACTAATGCATACGGCCCCCTCATTTTCAACAGCTGTGCCCAAAAGAAAGCCCCAAGCGCGAGAGCCCGAACCCTTCTTTCCCCTAGAGAAGCTATCGAGCTAATGCATACGCCTGCCTTCTTTTTAACAGGGGTGGAGCGCTGGGTCAGCGGCAAGTTCGAGCGCAAAAGACTTTCTCCTTTCCTCAGAGGGTCATCAAGCTAATGCATACGCCCACCTAATTTTCAACAGCTGTCATACGAAGAGCCCCGTTTGCCAGCCCAACTATTGGGAAGTTCGAACGCGAGAGCCCGAATGCTTCTTTCCTCAGAAAGGTCATCGAGCTAATGCATACGCCTGCAAGGCCGGGCCTCTGCCCATAAGGCCTTTGCCCGTTAGGAGATTATGGAAGCCCATGGAATGTGGGACTTAGAACATATAGCTCGCGCGCGCCTGGAACCTCTTGGCTTCCGCCAGGTCACTGACCCGAGGTTCTAGGTGGGTAACCTTCACTAGTATGTGTATTCTTTGTATAGGTCACTGACCCGAGGTTCTAGACGTGAATTACTACCACTTTGATCCTGTCTATCGATTCTGGAGCACGGCTGCACGCGGTGCTTCCAATTTTTTTTTGACAGGATCAAAGTGGTAGTAATTCACGCCTAGAACCTCGGGTCAGTGACCTATACAAAGAATACACATACTAGTGAAGGTTACCCACCTAGAACCTCGGGTCAGTGACCTGGCGGAAGCCAAGAGGTTCCAGGCGCGCGCGAGCTATATGTTCTAAGTCCCACATTCCATGGGCTTCCATAATCTCCTAACGGGCAAAGGCCTTATGGGCAGAGGCCCGGCCTTGCAACGCCCCCTTTATTGTCAACAGGTGTGGAAGGGCGACAGTATACTTGGGTGATCGAACTGCAAAGGGCAAGGTCTGCAAGCTCAGGCAAGTCAGAGCTCGAGAGCGCGAAACCATCCTTAAAAGGGATGCTATCGAGCTAATGCACACGCACCCTTTGTTGTCAACAGGTGTGATCAGGGTTTTCGTTGCCCGGACAATTTCGAGCAAGTCCGAAACGAGAGCCCGAGTGCTTCTTTCCTCAGAGAGGCTATGGAGCTAATGAATGAGTCCCCATTGATCTCAACAGGTGTAACAAGAACAAAGAGTGCGACTACATCTAGCACCAGCAAGTCCGAGGGCGAGAGCCGGAGTCCTTCTTTCCTCTGATAGGCGATTGAGTAATGCATACAACCCCTTTGTTTCAATTGATCTGGCGATAGCTCTGCATGAGCAGCAGCGTCTGAAGAAAGGCGCACCACCGGGGCCCTCTGAATAGCTTTGCAGGTTTTGAACCTGAACATAGGACCATTGGTACACATTTCACAAGTTTTGGCATGGGACCATGGATACACACTTCAATTTTGAGAAGGCGTATTATCAATTCTGAGAAGGGGGAGTATCTTCGATGTGAATTAGCTGAGCCGGAGAGCGCATCCCATAATTTTTAGATAGACGAACGGACTAAAGCGGAAGTCGGCTCCTGAGGCCTCATGAGGCCGGAGCGGGTCCGAAACTGCGCAGCTCGGTCTCCTCTGCGGGCTCAGTATCGAAAATCTGGCGATTTAGTCACTGCACCAAAAGGAAGGAACCTCCCAGAGGTACGCATCGAATCTCTCCAATGACACTCAGGCTACCCATTGGCGCGTGACCTTTATGTGTTCCGCATGTACCCCTCTGATTTATGGATTCCATGCGAATCATGTACGCGTACCACGGTTCATTCACATACAGAGCCCGTAAGGCGACGTCGACGGGGGCCCTGCACTGAATCTGTGGAGGGTTCGCGAGGATATGCCACCAGGCCTCCGTATCTATTCTGGCAGGCACCTATAGCAGTGAGGTTTGTAACTGAGCTTATGTCATTTGCTTGTTGCAAACTAACATCAACAACCTGATTTCGCTTGTTCGAAATTGAATCTCTGGGACCCACCCGTGCAGCCTAACGACCCTCTTCCTCCGATTATCTCCTTTTTTCGGTAAAGGCATCTCGTGTCGTTGCTTCCCTATCCCCATCCCTGTCGTGTACCTACCTACCTACTTACCTACCTAACAGCCTACTGACTTATATACCTACATACCTACTTACGTAGACATCCAACGCCATCCCATATCCAGGTATTTTGACGTGGTACTCTTCGCAGTTCCTGAAAGGCTTGAGGCTTCACGGGCACCCACCGATCTTCAATATTTCCAGTCCTCGCGATCGCTTCAAACATGTGGGCACGGCATTGAAGCTCGGAAGAATCTTGTTCATTTCGCCAAGTTGTGCCCTCGGTAAAATTCAGGTGCATAAAATCGATGAAATGACCGGTCCGAACAATCCTCGCCGACACGAACCCCTAACGGTGCGATCGGTCGGCCTTGCGCGCCGGTGCGACGAACGTATTGTTACTGGTGGGTGATTCGCTATGTGTCTCGCTTACGTGAATCTGAACGACACTTCAGTCAGTCTTCATGCGATAGCGAATAGATAATATGAATTGACAACATACCTGAACGACACTTCAGTCAGTCTTCATGCGAGAGCATTGAAGAGAGAAAGAGAAGTGCCGCCAAAGTGCTAAGCAATCTGCTAGAAATGACCCGCCTCTCTAATAGATGGCGGGCTAAGTAATTGCAGCCAAGGCAAGAAGGCGATCCCAATCGTGTAGATACAATCCTGCCATTTTTCCGTTTAGTCATATCTTAAGAGTCAAGAAACCAGTCAACCTTCCAAATCGGGTACCATCCTTCCTTCCTTTCCGAACTCGGATCCTACTGTAGAGACTTGTCGTTGACAGAACGTTCTCACCGGCCGTTTTCGAGCCTCGCTCGCTCGTTTACGGGATTAAGCACGATCAACGGACGGGATATGTAATCATACCAAAATCGTACATACAGTGGCTAGACAATTTGAAAAACTACGCCTTTATGCCGAGGAATTCCCACTTCAGAAACAAAGAATCGGTTTAATCACCTGCCGAAAGAAACTACGTCCCAATATCAGCAGCCCTTCAATCCGCTGAAACGAATGCAACAAGCTTAAATAACGTACCGAACCATCCTTCATCGCCTGCAGTGCCGATTGGAAGTCGGCGATGGGGTATTGCGTGCTGAACTTTTCCAGAGGCAAGAAACCGGCTTTTCGCATTTCGAGCAGCTGGGGAATGAAGATAGTGGGGTGCGAGGCTCCTTCCACTGCGGGCGTAATGTTTAACCATCAGCCAGTGGACGAATATGAAATCAAAAGGATTGCTCACAGTTGCCTAAGAACGACAAGTGTCGTACTTGAGCGCCGTTGATCTGCAAAACGTGAAAAAGCAGATCAGAATTTGCTCGATCCGGACACTCCACCGAACATCACGGAGACCACCTACATCTAATGACACTTCAGTTCCTTGAGAAAATGCTCCAAGCTGACACAACTTCCCTCCATTCGCAAGCAAGGCCCAAGCAGCATACATGCACGCCTTCACGCCCGAAGCCTCAATCGCGAAATCGAGCATCTCCCCCTTGGTAATCTCCCTAACCCTCGCCTCGACATTCTCGGTCCGACCATTGATGCAATGCGTCGCCCCACATTCACGAGCTAGTTCCAAGCGACTGGGGATGATGTCGATCGCGATGATGGTTTGGACTTTGAGGTAGGCGGCGGCGCAGATGGCGGCTACACCGACACCGCCGAGACCCCAAACTCCGACGACGGAGTCTGGGCTCGGCTTGAGAACGTTGATAAGGGAACCGGCTCTGGCGGGACAAGGATGGAATATTAATGCAAAACTTCAGGTGGAGAATGCCCAACAGTCTCACTAACCCAGTTTGAATGCCACAGCCTAACGGAGCCAAGAGTGCAAGCTCGGACGAAGCAGGAATCTTCACGCACTAGGAGATTGAAAAATCGACACCGAAAAACGGATTGAGCTCCACGTCATTCACCCACAAATCAGCATCTATCAATGATACCCAACTCACACTATTCGCCGCCGCCAAAGTATACTCGGAGAACGACGATTGCCCAAAGAACAACCCAGCAATGGGCTGACCGGTCGACGAATCCTCGGCGAAATTCTGCTTGCCCTCCCCGGCACGAGCGAAGCCAAAGTTGAGCGGAAGCCATTCCTTGCATTGCGAGGTCTTGTCGGCATGGCAGGAACGACATTTGGAGCAGTAGTTGAAGCTGAGAAGGACCGAATCGCCTTTTGTGAGACCGATCACGTCTGGACCGACGCTTTCGACACTGCCAAGATGGGGAAAATAGGCAGGGCACGTGATTCGCGTCAGCGGAGGTGCGACGACAGACCTCGCAACGTCGTCGGCCCGGGAGTGACAGAAATGGCGCTGCTGCTGTGGCAGAGTACGTACATCCCAGCGCCTTCGTGTCCAAGACAAGACGGGAATCGACCAGGCAAAATTCCCGCCTGCACGGATAGGTCAGAATGACAGAGCCCACACGCCACCATCTTGACGAGCACTTCGCCCTCCCTCGGATCATCAACGACGACCTCGCGAAGTTCGAACGGGGCATTGAGCTCCGAAAGGACGAGCGCTTTCGATGTTGTAGGCATGTTTATTTAGAGATGAATCGTTCGAGACGGGAGGAAGAGGTGAATGAGCCGTTGGGTAGGAGTCTAGGAGAGCTCTCAGCAATTACAAAGAGACCGGCCCACAATTTCGACTCCCCATCGTAGAAGATCAAAGCCACCGAAGTGGTCGGTGCCAGCGGTGGAGCGACGACGAAATGCGGGGCCCAACATGTGATGAACGTCGCACGGACATGGGGGTGGGCGAGCCGTTGGATCGCCGAACGACTGATGATCCCGCCTTACCGAATGCACTAGTTCTTTCCTCCTGACCATCCTCCTTGCTAACGAAACTTCGGGAAATTGGTTTCTGGGTCACGGTCATTTGCGACTTGTGACAAATCATGATCCGTTTGCGACAACTTGAAGAGGGGTTTCAACATTTTTGCCGTCCGCAGAGCGACGCTCGAGCTCAAGGCCTTCGACGTCGGGCACAAGACCGACTCGATCCTGAGCTGGCGAATGGCTAAAAATAGGTGGGTAGGCTGGGGTACCGGTTCTATTATGTCAATGTCAGAGCACCTACCTGATTTCCAAAACATCTAGCATTAAGGTGAGTTAGGTACCTTGGCTAGATTTGAATAGCTGCTTACCATTTTCGATCTTCCTCGCTGCATCCCAATCTGGAAATGAGGAGCGTATTCCAACCAAAAGATGCGCGTAACATGCCTCCAATACCAACCACCCTACATCCTCATACAATCTAGTCTTGGAAAATCGTCACATCATATCGAGCGCAATCGTTCGGCTTTGTGTGTTCGTAAAGCCTGAACTAGCGGCTGGGACATGTGCGTGCCTTGAGACGGCAAGCCCCAAAACACAGGAGAGTGTCAGGATCTCGTTCAAGTGAGTCGGCCTTTTCGAGACCTTCAGATCCGACTCCGACCTGATTCCTGATGGCAGAATTGTTGCCGTCCTTCACGCGCGGCGTACTACTGATGTGGGGAAGACAAGTGTCCAGTGTCAGCCTATACCGTGGACGACGATGGTTGATGAACGATGAACACTGAGCAAGGCACTCACTCGGAGCCCAACATCTTGCTCCACTTGACGTTGAAGCATCCTTGAGCCTTGCGGCAACTAAAGCCCAGTAGATCCCGCCAGGAAAATTTAGGCCGTCAGAAACATGCACCACAACGAATGCAAAGGCCCAAGCCGTCGAAGTCTGACTCCTAGCCGACCGCTCCTATCGCGAGAAATTTGAAGCTTATGCCTCCTCCTGCTTGGGAGGAACGGGACTGCCTTGCCCTTGAGCACCTTGAGGGACGACGGCGGTCTACAAGGCAGCGAAGAAGGGGATGCTGACGAGCATACTTGAAGATGGGCTTGATGCGATGGGTGAAAAGGCCGAGAAGTTGAGGGGCTTGGACTCGGCAGCAACTTCACCAGATCCAGCTTATTAGAACGCGAGAGGACTAGATCCCGAACTCAAGGGGTTGAGTACGAGCGCAAGATTGAGGATGGAAGATCGTTGGAGAAGGAAGAGGGACGAGCGCCAGTGAGGCGCACGAGTTCAGCCCAATACCGACACGTCAACCGACACTCAATCAGGCGCGGGGATCTAGAAGGCTAAATACGGAGACCTTAAAGAGGAGACTATGAAGAAATGGGAAGCCAGTGTGCTTAATGCATTTCCCATGACTTTTCCGAAGATTTCTAGGTACTATTATAATTGTGCTGTAATTGAAATCTATCAAATAAATAAAAAAGCTGGGCAGACTAAAGCTAGAGAGGCGGGCGCTAGGATGGAGGTTGTAGTGGCATGGGAAGTGAATAGGAGTTGGATGAAGAGGATGAAGAAAGTAATGGGATTCATGACACAGCTAAGGTCCTCGACTCCTCCCGGCCTTGACGATCAGGTGATACCAGTTCGGCCAACCAGGCACGACAATCCGTTGTTTATTTCCGTCTTGGAATGAAGCTACTATGAGAGCGAAGATGATCTCACCCCACCCCCCCCCCCTTTGATTGAGCCAAGAAGCGCGACAAGAGCTCACGCGCAGTCGAAAATCGATGTCCCTCAGCGGCTATAAGCTTCGGCGTGGGATGGTCTGTGCACGGCTCCTACGACTCGGCGCGGAAATCCTCCCTATTGACATCATCCAGAACACTTGACAATTCGAATTTTGGACGGCCACATAGGGATGACCCATCAATCGCAACCCATGATCATACGACAAGCACCAATACCTGACCAAAACTTTGCAGTCGGCGGACTCAACCGAGGTGGTCCGGACCGTCGGAACGACACCGAGATGAAGCGAGCGTAAACTGAAGCTTGAAGCGCGCGCGTCGAACGCGTCACTTGGTCTCGGTTCTCGGGTCTCGGCGTCGATCAGCCTTGGGCTCCTGCAGCGCGTGCATCGGTATCGCACTGGCGCACCCCCACCAACCTGCGTCGCTTCGTCGTCGGAATCGAGTCGAGCTACTCTGGATTGTTGGTCATTGCTCCAAGAGCACACACGCTGCCTCGAGTTGCAAACGGACCAGCGCGCAACGAGGGAGAGACAAGAAACGCGAGGGTGGTACGACAAGGACCAAGGACGAAGGACGAAGCCTGATCCCAAGAGCGCGCAGGAGCTACGACGACGCCCTCACTCGATTGGACGACCAGAACTGGAGTGATTCAGCATGGCCGAAGGTCGAGGTGAGCCTTTTGTGTGGGCATCGTGGGCATTCGTTGGCTCTCACCGTATCCGAGCGTCGAGTGTCCGTCGCACCGTACGACCGAAGCTCCAGCACGGCAAGGTCATGCATGACTACAGTCATCGTCATCAATGATGCTCGGATGAATCGCATGCCCTCGTTTGATCCGATACCTCTCAGTTCAGTCGAAGCGTGTACTGACCTTGTCGCTCCAATATGCACGGTCCCCCGCTCTCCTCGTTTCCCCATACACCATCCGCTCTTCCATGTCAACGCCCACCGACCACGACACGTCATTCGTCAACTCACGATATGTTACACCCTCCTTGTCATGACTCTAGCCCGGTATCCGCTCTTCTCCGAGTCGACCGCCGCCTCCTTGCCTTCCCCTCTGGCGCAACTGCCAACACGGTCAACTTCGCCTCTATTCCCAGCCTCACCTCCCGACACCTCGCCGAGTCCCATCGCATCGACTTCAGCAGCCCAAACAGGCTCTCAGGTTCCATCAAGAGCACCTTCAATGGAGAGGCGCACGTCGCGATCAAAGTCGTTGCGCGAACCCGACTCGGGCTCGATCCTCCTGCCGGCCCCCTCCGCAGACTCGTTCTCACTCCATTCGACGTCGTCCGTACACCACGACAACCACGGTTACCACCACAACCCGGCTGGATCACCTGCTCCCTCGATGGTGGCTTCATTGGCCCCGTCTCCGGGTGCATTGCCGAGCCATATCGCACTCCCCATGGCGCCCCACTTCTTGCCCTCCTCGAATCTGGCCATGCTCCCGATCGAGCAGCTCGTCGCCCTCGTTATGGCCCTTTCCGAAGATCGCGACTCGAAAGTAGCCCAGCTCGAAGCGCGCCAACGGGAATGTGAAGCGTTGGAGACGGTCTGCAGAGATGCGCGTGTGGGAGCAGGCGAAGTCGACCGAGCCAAAGTTCGAGCCCGAGTTACACCGAGGGACACCACAGAGCCCATGACGGGAGGTAGGAGACCGAGTCGGAGTGCGCCGATACGAAGCAGGGAATGGAGGATAGCACTTTTACCACCACCAAACTTGACTCCGGCATCGTCTACATCAGCTATAGGGCCCGATGCCAACTCGGATGAGCCGCCGGCACCGACGCACCTGTCTCAAGTCGACCTCGACCTCGATGACTTGGCCGAAGCGATGGGAGAGAATGCCTTCCAAGTACCAAATGCAGGCGCTGATAACGCAAATGAAGGAGCATCGAACGATTCAGATTCTCCAGCAATGGACCTCACCCCTTCCTCTACCATCAGCAAGGCATCGTCTATGACCAAGACGGGTAACCGGGGTCGACACGCTTCGCTGTCCTCTCGCCTCTTTGGCAGTATCCTCCTCGCTGGCGCATCTTCACCCCTTCCCCCTCCTGTGCCCGACTTGAACTCGTCCGTCATTGTCAAGGACGTCAAAAGGAGCCGTCACAAGAGATCCGATAGCACGCAAAGCAACTCGAGCGGAGCGTCTGGGACCTCCTCGATCGTCTACAACGACAGCGTCAAGTCCGATGATCCGGCGACATCACCAGCCAACAAAGGGCCTTATGAAGGCTGGATTGGGTGGAAGAACTGGAGGGCAAAGGAGAAGAAGAGCACACTCGCATCGTCCGTGTTCGAGACCGAGACAACGAGCTCGATCAGATCAGGCGGGCCAGAGGACAATGGATCGGATCGAGTGGGGTCGCCGACAATCGATGTCGACCCGACGGCTGTGGTGAACGAAGACGAACTGGCGACCCCGATGCCCAAGTCGAATTGCAACAGCGACTTTTTCGTACCCACGTCTCCGACTCGACCGAGGAAGACCAGTAACACATGTCAGCTTCGTCCCGATGTGGCCGCCTCTACTCCTGCAGAGGGGGCCGGAGCGGTGCCGTCGACGTCGCCACTCGCTCCTTCGTTACTGAGCGAAATCACGACGGCCACCGCGATCTCGGCCGACGAATCCGGCAGCTTGGTCTCACCAACGGAATCAGACACCTCCCCCCCTTCGTCCGCTACTCCCGATCCGAAACCGCGCGCCTTGGATGATCCCGGCTCGCCCATCCTTACACGACCTCGGGTCCCCTCTGCACCACGTCTCTCCCATCAACAAGCTCAAGGTGCCTCGGTCTCGGCGACTGATGGTCGAGCAAGTCTGTCGAGGACGTCGTCGTCAAGGAGCTCGAGACAAACGTTGTCGGCGATGCATGACGATCTATCGACCTCGGCGGTGACGATTGAAGAGGCGGTCACAGCGATCGAGTCGGCCGTGCAGGGATTTAAAGTTGTCCAAGAAGACGGTACTACCGCATCACCGGCCGCCACCGTTGACCCTTGCGCGTCAAACATCTCGACGCCGCCCGAGTCGCTCGCGGAAGTACCATTGAACGGCGATCGAACGATCAAGTCGCGACGGCGAGTCTCGGTGAACCTATCGGAACGTAAGTCCCCCGCCCTCGTGCAGGCAATCATGAACCCCGCGGCCAAGGACGCCCCACCTGCGAGCGCCTTCACGAGTCCTGGCTACGTCGCTTCGGCCAAAGGCGCTTTCGGTCGAGCTCTTGGGTTCGGCTCGTCCCCCTCCTCGCCCAAGATGACGCGATCGCTTTCGGAAGGGGTTCGTTGTGCTAGTGGTGCCTCTTCTACGCAAGGCGAGCCAAATTTGACTTTGTTCCCCAAGCTTCCGACCCTTTCCAAATACTCGCCATTTGCTCCTGCCGCTTTGTCAACACCTTCGACGGTTGTTTCTCTTGCCGCCCATGCGACTCCGAGCGTGACGAGCCCCCCGCCCATGCCCATGACGCCGACGATCTCTTCCTCGGCTGCAATCCCACCGACGATGATGGAGTTGGGAGTCATCTCGGGTGAGGCTGCACCCCCCACATTGGCTTTGCACAACCCTACTTCTGGGCAGGCAGCGAGCGCAGGTGAGGAAGGTCCGATGGTCGACCGCTACGGGTTCGTCTACGATGTGCGGAGTGGGATGAAGTTGTTGCGCGAAGCGAGAAAGAAGCAGGAACGATCATCGGGGAATGGAGGGTCGAGGCGGGCGTTTACGGATATGGGCGAGGACGATGATGAGAATCGCATTGTGGCCGTTCCTACTTCGAAGGATGCCGGACCTGCCGTCGATGCCGTACAAAGCCAAGCCGATCTCGATGCCGAACTCGAGATGCTGCGAGAAGCTTTGGGGATCCCACCACCGTTGTCTTCGAGTGCGTCTTCGCCCACAGCAGTCCGATCCCCAGTCGGCCCTCGTTCTCCCGTTCCCAGTCTTGCGCCCTCTTCGACTGAGAATGCGTCGTCGACTCCTCGCGCACCGCAGCTCACCCGCACAGTATCTTCGGATCGACCCTTGACGACGGCTTCGATCTCGAGCTCCACTGCTCCTACATCAGGTCCTCAAAGCATGAAACGCCTCTTGACACAATTACGAGAGATGTCGGACGTGCAAGACCAGAAGCGCAAACTCGAGTGGGACACGTTCATATCAAAGCGCCAAACCAAGCTCGCGAAAATCGTTTTCTCGGGGATGAGCGCATCGACGAGCCTTCACAGCGGTCTCGATGATGGCAAGGATTCGGCTCATTCCGCTGCGGCTCGTAAGCGCGGTCCGCGAACTGTTGTCGTACAATCGGAGCAGATCAACGCTTTCTCGAACGGATCGGATGACGAGACTTCTGGATCGAGAGGTCGAGCAGCGGCGGACGAACAGGCTTGGAGATGCGAGGATTTGGTGGGAGTGAGCCAGATGGGCTTCGATGGTAAGAGTGGGAAGGAGGACTGGGCCGAGTTCAAACAACTCGTTAGGAAAGGGGTTCCGATCGCTTATCGACCCAAGTGAGTGGTATTGAAGGTCGATGGCACGTATTTTAACCGTGAAACTCATCGGCCGATACACAACTCCCAGAATCTGGGCCGAATGTTCTGGTGCGAACGAGGCTCGTGAGCCGGGCGTCTATCAGGATTTGCTCGCGCATAAGGACGAGGAGAATCAGTGCCTCAATCAGATCGATATGGACTGTGAGTTCAGGTACGAGTGCTTCCGTAAAGAACGGGCCACTCAAGCTTGGAAGTCGCGCCTGCAGGTCATCGCACTTTCCCCACGAACGTCTTCTTCGCGGGGACCGGTCCCGGCGTCGCCAAACTACGCAACGTTCTCGTTGCCTACTCTCGACGCAATCCTCTCATTGGCTACTGTCAAGGCATGAACAATTTGACTGCGACGTTACTGCTCACCCACCCTGCTGAAGAGGATGCCTTTTGGGTCTTGGTGTGCATAATCGAGGTTCGTTCGTTCTCTCGTCAGGTGAGATGTTGTAGCGTCCTCTGACTGTCCCCTCTTGACTGTGCGAACTTGTACAGAAAATCCTCCCTTCCGACTACTACACTTCTCACCTCCTGGTCTCGCAAGCGGACCAGCGCGTGCTCAAAGATCTCGTCGTCCGTCTCATGCCCGACTTGGCCGCGCACCTCGAGGACTTGGGCGTCGAATTGCCGACCATCACCTTCGGTTGGTTCTTGAGTTTATTCACCGATGCCCTTCCGATACAGGTACGTGCTTCTGCCCTATTATTCCGACCCCTCCCCGCAGAGATCTGACTTCCCGTCCTCTGTTGTTCAAAGACCCTCCTCCGAATCTGGGACCTCATTTTCGTCTTTGGGACAGTCATGCTCTTCCGCGTTGCGGTCGCGATCCTCAAACTGCACGAAACCGAGATCCTCTCGTGCGATTCGGCAGCGACGCTGTACGCCCTGATGAGGGCCATGACGACGCATTTGTATCAGGTCGATAAGTTGCTCAAAGTGCGTTGGCAAGGACTCATCTTCATCCCGGATCACAGAGAACTGATGAAGAACTTGTGTTTGCAACAGATCGTATGCGAGGACCTCAAAGCAGCGATCAAAGATCGCGAAGTCTCCACTTTACGAATGAAGCATGTCAATGACCTGCAACAAGAATTGGGAATATTCCCGGAGGAACGACGTGAATAGGCTCACTCGCTCGTCATCCAGTTTTTCTTCTTTTTTTCTTTTATGTTTTGGTGTTGTTTTGGAACCCCTGCTCCTCCGAGTCCTTGCCACAGCAGTCTTAGTTTTGTCATTTCTTTTCTTGGGACTTGCGGTGTTTGCGTATGTGTATGTGTGGTCAATCTGTGAAGCGTGCGTTTTCTTGTAAGATCTGTTCGTTCGATAGTTGTAGCTTCACTTCTCCCCGGTAGTCAACACACGCAATGCAAGATGTTCGTTTCCGCATGTTGCTCTGAGCGCTCCCTTCGTCCAATAGGAACAGATCAAAGTCGATGAAACAGGCGAAAGATCAATCATGGCGAATCAACTAGGTACGAACCAAAAAGTGAACAGGACCACTTTGTACTACATACAAAAGAAAGCAGGCGCGAAGGGAATCGTAAAAAAAAGGAGGGCCCAAACTCATCCCACCTGCTGCCCCTACTGCTTCGAAGCATCAAACATGGGTGCCCCCGATCCAACGCCTTGAGCCAGCGGTGCCGTCTCCCCTAACGTCCCTTCAGGCACAACGTAAGCCTGATCGGGCAACCCGGACTCATCCACTCCTTCAGCCGCCTCGATCGCTTCATACATCGCACTAGCCGCTTCAGGCGGTGGGATCTTGCCGCCCAACAAATCGACCGCCGAGATCTGTTGTCCATAAAAAGCGGCATTCGCATCTTTACGTTCGATCAACATGGTTCCTTCCAACGAAGCACCGGCGAAAAGACCCTTTGATTTGGAATAGGTGAACATCGGGGCCGGGTTGATGATGGCGGTGTTGACGGCTCCTCCGACACCGATTGGACCGGCAGCGGCGGAGAGAGCTCCACCGAGGGTTAGGTTGCCCCCTTTCGCGAAGGCGTTGACGGCCTCGGAGGAGTTGAGGACGATGACGAACTGGTGATTTAGAAGGGAAAGGATGGAAAGGGTCAGTGTCAAGTGGAAAACAAAAGGACGACGAGATCTCGGGAAGATTTTCAACTCCGAACAAAGAGGGGCTGAAAGCATTGATGATAGAGCTTTGGTCCTACAACAATAACTGAGCATTTTGAGGAAAATAGGTTCCAAGAACTCACTTCACTCAGATCAGCACCAATCTGCAATCCGAACCCGACGCCACCGGTCGCGATGCAACTCGGTGCGGACCACGTCCCATCCTCAAGACGAGCGAGGACAACACCTGATCCCGCCTTGCCGGACCAGACAAAGCCTGCTTTGAGAACGGTGAAGATGGCCAGACTGGAGAGGAGAGAGGGTGGTCAGTGGAGTATGTGATTGAAGGGCGGAGCTGAGATAGGGAGGAGTGGACGGACCCTTTGGCGTTCTTGAGGACGGCTTTCGGGATGGCGTTGAGGGCTGTGATATGGACGACTAGAGTTGAATTTCCATTCTCACGCCTAGGAATCTGAGGCGCCAGACGTGTGTGTGCTGACCTGATTCAGGATGCTCGGGGTCGGCGAGGAAGCTAGCCAAGATCTTGGCTGATTTGGTGCACTGACGACGCAGACGGAAGACAGATATCAGTCAACACCGACCCACAACAACACGCTACCTGTAATCACCGACCTCGTTCTCCAACTTGAATCCGGTGAGCGTCTTGTGTCCTCCCTCTTGCACCTCGCGAGCGACGGTGGTGCCGAACGCGGTCGCCTGCGTTCCAACTTTCTTGGCCACTTCCGAGAACTTGTTGAGCATGATGTTGTTTGATCGATGCAAGATTGAGCGGGAAGAGAAGAGAGTGGGTGAAATAGGAGCTGAGAAGGCAGAGGGAGCTTTCTGTGGTTAAGCCGTGCGCGTGAAACGGCTCGTCAGGCTGATGACGATGATCGATGATCGATGATCGATGACGACACCGTTTTTGAGCTCGGACCCGTGTCGGCGATGCGCTTTCAAGCTGGGCATGGCGGGAAAAAGGAAACGAATTTCATGAGCTGTGATGACACCGATCACCTATTGTTGTGTTTACCATGGTGTGCTCGTACTACCTATTTCACCCGTAAGACGTTCCCAGGAGAAGCACTGAGTTAGGAGGTGCTGTTTCGGCCCGCGTCGAGTCGAGTACTACTCGGCCGAACGCCGTGCTGCCCCGTCGTCGGCGCTCGTTCGCTTTGCCCCCTCCAGTCTTCGACCGCGGCCCCGTGGCGCTTCGCTCCCTCTTACCCCACACGGACACACGGACCCTCGCAAATCGGTCGCACCAACCTCTTCCCATCTCGGCGCATCCCTCCTCCCCTCTCTCTCTCTCCTTACCTCACTCGACCGACCACATCGGACCCACGTATCCTCCACCATGTCCTCCTCCTCGACGACGACGACGAACTCGTGGTCAACCGAGACCGACTCGCTCGCGACCTCATCCTCGTCTGCTAACTCGTCCTTCGCAGCCCATCTCCAAGCCGAAGGCGATCTCGAGTCCGATAGCCACCAGTCGTCGAACGCGGCCTCACCTCCTAGAGTGCTCATCGCCGGCGCTGGACTTGTCGGATCCCTATGCGCCTCGATGCTCGCCCAAAGAGGTTACGACGTCCTGCTCGTCGAATCCCGTCCCGATCCACGCGACCTCCACACCCCTGCCTCGGGTATTCGAGCGCGTTCGATCAACCTCGCTCTTTCCCCACGAGGAATCCAAGCCTTACGTTCGGTCGACCACGACCTCGCCCATCGAGTCGTCAAGGAAGGCCTCGAGATGCGAGGAAGGATGTTGCACAAGCGCTCCAACGCGAACCAAAGTCGGGTCAAGAAGGAAGGGCAGGACTATGGCGTCTATTCCGAAGGCGAGGTCATTCGCTCCATCTCGCGTACGCTGTTGGGCATTCATGTTCTGGACCATGTCGAATCGCTCAAGGAACGCAAGGACGTCAAGGGGAGCGTCGAGGTACGCTTCGAGACCAAGGTGCTGGAACTCGATCTCAGGTCCGAACACGGCGTCAAGGTCAAGTTGGCAAGTAAGAAGAAAGGCGATCAATCGCTTCAGGTCGATTGGGTCGTCGGTGGAGATGGCGCCTATTCGAGGGTTAGGAGGGAGATGATGAGGGGAGCAAAGACGAGGTCAGTCATATCCATGTTGTTACTCCGAGTTCGAGCCGGTGAACTTCTGGTTCGGGTCACGTGAGCACGACACTGACGAGACCTCGGAGTTTGCTCTCGGCACCACAGATTCGACTTCAAGCAAACCTACGCTCGCCATGCCTACCTCGAACTGTCCATCTTACCCGGTGGTCAAGAGAACAAGTGGACGATGGAGAACAACTACCTCCACATTTGGCCGAGGGGAGAGTTCATGATGATCGCTCTTCCGAACCAGGTCGGTCCGAAGCAGGGTCAGATGGAGCTCTAACCATCCAGAGGGGGGACTGAATCGGCTTTGTATTCAAAAGGACGGCTCTTTTACCTTGACGCTCTTTGCCCCTCATTCGACGTTCGAGTCTCTCGACAAGAAGCTGGAAGAGTTCTCCTCGTCGTCGTCACAAGGACCCAACCCCGTCGTCGAGATGTTCAAGGCCGAGTTCCCCGACGCGCTAGAGTTGATGGGCGAGGACGAGTTGATGAAGAGTTGGACCGAGAACCCCAAAGATGGGTTGGTCACTGTCGAGGTGAGTCGAGTCGAATTCGTTCGTTATTGATACCTGGCTGATCAGGGAGCGCTTCGTCGACAGTGCTCGCCTTACCATTACAAGGACAAGGCGTTGCTCATTGGCGATGCGGCTCATGCCATGGTCCCCTTCTACGGTCGGTTGAAGCATGTTGCTATCAGATGTTTCTGTTCGTCCACTGATCCCAAGGTGCTGTATGTCCTGCAGGCCAAGGCATGAACTGCGCCTTCGAGGATGTTCGCTTCCTCTCAACTCTAATAGACCACTACCAAGCTGCTCCTTTCCCGTCATCCAAGATCTCCCCCCTCCCCTACTCGTCAAACCACCCCAACTTCCCCCCTTCGAATCCAACTCAAACCTCCCTCGAAAACGCCCTCTCGGCGTACACCGTACTTCGTACCCCTTCAATCGGAGCCATCCAAACCCTCGCCCATCGCAACTACACCGAAATGGCCGCATCCGTCCTTTCCCCACTCTACATACTCCGTCTATACATCGACTCCCTCCTCTCCAAACTACTCCGTTCCGTTCCCCTTCGTTCCAAGACGGTGTACCGTGAAGGATCGGTTTGGGAATCTTTGTACCGTATGACGACGTTTAGGTATGAGATCAGTTACGAAGAGGTGTTGAAGAGGAGGGCGTGGCAACAGAGGACGTTGGAATGGACGGTTGTGGGGGCGGTGGTAGGGTTCTTTGCTGTGGGTTTGGAGTTGGCGAGGAGGGGAGGTTTATTGAAGCCTTTGGGGAGGATTAGGTGGGAAAGGGCTTAGAGAGGGGTCGGGAGGTGGGGGGTGGGAGCTTAGGAGGAGAGTTCGAGGAAGCTTTGTTGGCTTCTTCGCTTGTTCGCTTTTCTGTTTTCGGTCTTGCTTGAAGGCGGTTTCTTCTTCTTTGCTTCTCTTTCTAGATGGTTTATACCGTGTGTGCGAAACCCAATCTCAAGCTCCGTAACCGAAAGGCAGACGATCAATTCGGACCAATAGATTGTCACTTGACGGTGGAGAAGGGGAACCTCATTGCTGCTTTGGTTGGCGTCTTACTAGGCGTGTACATCTCCCTCTCATGCTCTGCAATTAGACAAAGAATAGATGACCAACTCCTACTGCCAACATACGTTGCCACTTGGAAAAAAAAATGTGGCGACTCGGAACAAAATGAAACCCTACCGCAGCTCATCCTTCTCACGGGTTTTGGGGGTCATGAAATTTTCCTGAAATTTACCAGCGGCCATGCCCGCGAAGCAGCTCTTGGTCGAGGTGGAGTTTGTAAAGGACGAAAGGCTCGAGTCAGCAGGGGTAGCCTGAAATTCGAACATGCGATGACGATGCCAATTGATTTGCAGTAAAACATTCTTGACCGACCGGGAAAACTGCATGAAGAGGAGCGGCGGTTTTGGCGGGCTTTGAGGTGGCGTTCGGGACCGAAACGGGACCCCGTCAGCGCGGCCAGCCCACCTCGAGGATTCGATATAGTGATCAAACAAGGCAGAAAACAATCCCCTTTCTTACTCTCCTACTGAGCGTCCTGGTTTCATGCAGTAGCAACAGCATGCGCTCTGTTAGCAAGTGCAACTAAAGAGTGCGACGGAGGGAGGCAAGGGAAGAGTGTAACAACGGAGTAGGGAACGCCGAAGGGGATGTAAGTTCGCCAAACGTGCAGCTCGAGGGGGTGGGGGGGTGTCCCCTCCTTCTTCTTAGCTCTCACAAAGAGGAGAACGAATTTCGCACCGGATCTCATTGTGTCGTTCTCTGGCTTTCGAGGTGGGAAAGTGATGGGAAGGAAGGCAAGTGGTGGAATAGCCAAAGGGGTGAGGTGAGGCACGATGTTCTCCCTTAGATTCGCTGTGTACTCTGGTTGAACTTATGTCGGATTGGCATATGGTCGAATCGGGAAGTAGCAAGAATCCTGTATCAACTTGCCGCCTCCCTCGATTGTAGGGAAGTCAGATCCGAGCTCCGATTTGGATAGGAGTTGAAGATGCGCGCCCGTGAACTGCAAGTCGGCAAGGCTGAACGCTTGCCGCTTGAAGCTTCAAATAATTACTTTTGCACTGCGTCATTTGGTACGTTTCGGATGAAAAAATCTTATCACCCCTCTTCTCGACGTAATGTTCCAAGTGGGGAAGTGTTGGAATGCGAATGCGTGGGGCCAGTAGTGACATCCGCGATCTGTTGCTTAAGTTCCTGCACGGTGGACCGGTGGGCGCAGCAGGCCCGCGTGGCTCGCATTCCTTCTCAGGACTGTTCTCACCAAGCGCAAAGAACTTTTCGTAGGTTCCGGAGAGTCTCTATAGCTTTCCACAAGCGACGCTAGTTGTGCCTAGCCTCTGAACTCGAGTGGTCTCCAGCCTGAGCACGTAGAGGAGACCGAGCTGCGCATTTCCGGACGCGCTGCTTCCTGAGGAGACAATTTCCGCTTTAGTGCGTTCGTCTATCTGACGATCAAATGGGTACATGCTTGTAGCTCGACAATTTGACAATTTTAAGCCACTCCCATTTCTCATTGCGTTAAAGTATGTACGAAGTGTCCTATGTTGAGATTCCAAAACCAGAAAGCTACCTCCACTTCAAGCCTCGTAATCGACTTCGTTGCCCCCAAGCCCACTGTGACACGAACAAAACGGACGAATTCGAGCGGCGAACACGCCGAGGACACCCAGCCTTCTTGTTGGTGGATTCAGCCGCATGCAAGCTGGGTGAGCCACACTAGGGTTCCGTGCATGTAAGCTATGCGAGCAAACTTAAAGAGGGTGTTAGTTCTCGCGGATCCTGTCGATGGTGTGTACAGTAAATGACGTACGTTGAGGAGACGGAACCTGTGATGCGTCTTGTCGTAGTTGCTGATGTTCAGGTCGTGGTTCTCCATGCCGATGCGGACGGAGAAGGGGGCCAAGCATTTGCTAAGGCAACCACTGAACCTGTGTTATGGCGTTTGATGTAAGCGAACACATACCATCAAGCAGCGGCGGTGATGTTCATATAGTGGTAGGCCCTGATTGATCTGGGCGACGTGAACCCGCTCCGATCGTCGTGGCCGAGTGTTCATGTCAGTTACGCACTTTTCATAACTAGAACCATTAAGTTTTAGCTCGCATTTGATTCCGCACGCCCCGAATGTTCCACACCTGTTGAAAAGAAGGGAATCATGTGTTAGCCACTGGCCCTGCCAAAAAGGAAGAGTTCGTGCTTTTGCGCTCGGACTGGCTTGTTTCTCTCGCGATCGGTTCTCGGCACCGGCGAGGCCAAAACGAGGAGGGCCGAAGCGATCGCGAAAGCGATGGCGAGGAAGGCCGAGATGGACGCGAGGGGGCGGTACATGCTTGGACCTTAAATTCGATTAAGACGTCTTTTGTTGGGGAGGTTTTGATGATGACGAGAAGTGAAGAGAAGAAGAGCAAGAGAGAGACGATTGGGATGCCCTTCACAAATGGCGAGCTTTCATAGGGGAATGAGTCGCGGAGTGGGAAAGTGAGTACGACGTAAACCGTGTGGTCACCTAGTTGCACGTTGGCGAGGTGCAGCGCTCGGCAAAGAGCCCACGTTAGGATAGGGGGTGGTGGGTGGTCATGCCGTAAGGGAATCGGCCCGAGCGAAGCCGCCGCGGCTTTCGGGCCGGTTACCTTCAAGTTGGCTGTTTCCCAATATCATTTCGAGGTCGGTGCCGTCAAACGGGTTCAAAGTAGCGGTGGTGATTGTCGGAAACCTCCCCAGTGTCCCCCTACACAAGTCATGAGAAGTCGCCAAAAGCGATGCTCGACGAGTAGCTGTGCACCCGTGTGAAGACTGAATCTCAGGTGAAGGTCGTCCGTCACGATCAAGGACTTTGCGCCGGTACCTCCGATGCTGAGAGTAGGCAGTATGACGGACCCCTTCGGGAATATGAGACGTGCCCGAGGGCGAAATGTTTAAAAAGGCCGAGCTGAAACCCGGTTGATCGAACGGAGAACGGCTGTCGCTCGGTCGCTTCCGTTCGGTCCACGGTTCGGCAGTCAGGTGGGAGGGAGTTGGTGGACTTCGTTATCGCACGGGCCCCGCAATGGAGTAAGTACCTCCTCTTTCCACCAAGACATGTGATCGATCAAAACAAGCCGTCTCTCAAAAATGTTTCATCCTCCTCTCCGACCTGAAACAAACACGCGGCGCTAGAGAACTCCGTGGGTTTCGAAGCCCCTCTTCCCCCGATCCCAATAGGTAGGTGCGAAACCGCCCCACCTGTTCACCTTGAAATCTGAGAATAAAATCAGGCAAATACCGAACTTTTCAAACCGAGGAAGGCACCGCGTGACGATTGTCTCGAGGCTCGGGTGAAAGCAAGACCGATTGCTTCCCAAGCCCCTCTTCGCTAGACAAAGTCGATGCGTGTTTCCCGGTCGTCTGACTGTAGAATTGTCTTGATCAGACGATAGAATTGTCTTGATCAGACGATAGAATTGTCTTGATCAGACGATAGAATTGTCTTGATCAGACGATAGAATTGTCTTGATCAGACGATAGACTCCTTCTCCCTCGACTCAAAGCATATGCATGGAATGAGTTTTACAAACTGTCGATGTCTGATTTGCGTCGCGGAGGATCGCACGGTGCCTCCACGAGTAGTCGATCGATCGAGTGGAGAAGCAGAGGTCTCTTCTTTCATTCGAAGAAGCGAGCAAAAAGCTTTTTGGACGTCGCTCGGCTCCGACCCACTCATGAGTTTTCATTACTCAGCGACGAGGCGTTTCGTTCCGGTGATGATCATCGCCGATGTCGTACATCGTCTGTGAGCCTTGGGACGATCCGCCATCATGCTACAATTACACCCTCTGCGCCGGCGCTTTCCGCAACGCGACCTCGATGTCGCCGACCCAATTCTCCCTCTCCCATCGTTCCTCCTTCATACTCACCCAAAGCACCTCTTCCTCTTCTCCCCCTATCCTCACTCCCTGCATCCCTCCACTCTCCTCCCCATCCTCCCCCCCATTCAGTGCATCCTCGAATCTCGCTCCCAAAGCTTTCGTAGCGGCCTTGACCAATTCGGTCAATTCGCCTTTCTTGAAAAGATGGTAATACCTCTGGAAGGTCTGGTGCTTTGCCTTTGCTGGCGTCTCCTTCGCGATAGGTCCAGCTTCCTCACCCGTTACCGTGGATTCTTCCTCCTCTTCTTTGTCCTGCCGTTCCTGCCGTTCCTTCCCTTTTTTCCGATCTTGCCCTTTGCCCCTCCCTTTCCCCTCAACTTTATCCTTCCTCTGCAATTCCCAAGGAACGAACACGTCCCTTTCATCCTCTCTCCCAATCTTCCCCTCCCCATGCCCATCCTCCGAAACCTCCCCCCGCTCAACTCCGCGTCCATCCACTCGCTCCTTAAACCGATCAACCCTCACGGCCCCGCCCTTGACTTTGCCCTTCTTCCTCGCCGACCCGAAACCGGATAATGAGGGATCTTGTTCCAAGGCCCAGACGACGATGAGGATCTTATGTGCAGCGGAGGAGTTTGGGGAGTTGGGGTATGAGGTGTTGGATTTGGGTTTGAAAGGGGAAGGCCTGACGGCTTTGATGAGTTGCTGTTCATTATTGGGGAAGAATGTGATGAGTGGGTGTTGTTTTACCAAGCGCATGTAAAGCGTTTTTCGCGAATTGAAATGAGGTCTGTTGCAATATCACATACTTTGACGGCTTCGATCCTCCTCGCTTCGGTCGCGAAGTGGTGAATTGTCGCTATGGAGATGGCATGGTCCTGATGATTGGGATTTGGAAACTCCCAAAATTAGTATCACGCGGCGACGTTGACTAAACACAAGTCGATCGATTGGTTGAGAGAGAGAGAGAAAAAAAGATAGAAACCCTCACAAAAGCCCCTGTCCTCCAACACGACAAGTCGAAGCAATCGCCTCTCACAACCTCGTGTCCCTTGTCCTTTGACGCGATGGATAATAACCCCAATGACATGTCGAGACCGATCGAGAGGATCGCTTTAGGGTTTTGGGTCATCGTTGATGTCGTCGGATCGAGGGAAGAGTCAAGGTCACGTGCTTTGATCGGTTTCTCCGCAGGCCCCGATTCCTTCGACACGGGGAGGGATCTTGAAGGCGCAACGTCATTGAGTGAGCCCCGGGTTGGGGATACATCCTTCCCTTTTTGTGAGCTGGCGTTCTTGTGTACGATATGGTGCGGTATCGGTCCCGGACGATCGCTCGAGGAAAGGACGGAATCGACGCCGAGGTATTTGCCGTTGCCACAACCTGCATCGAGAACCAAGGAGCCCTAGAGTAGGAAGCCTCATGTTACCTTTGATGAGCCGATCGATGCACAACCAGTTGACCCTCAACTTTCTCCACAACCCCACAACCCGATCCCCGCAGCTCAGATGGCAGACTACTGACTGACCTGTCGCAATCGCTGCAACCACTCCTGTACAAAAGGCCAGGTCGAATGCCTCGTCCTTGAGAAATCGGAGGCGATGTGTTCGTACACGAGATGGACGTGTCGCGCTTCGAACGAGATGGAAGAACTGCTGGGGACCGAAGCGGCGGCGACGGGGGCCATTGAGTAATGCAACCTTTTTCCGCGACGAGACGGATGCGAGAGGGTCGACTCTCTCTCTATGACGTGACTAATCAGGGCCGTACTGCGCGTTGTGAATTGAGGATTAGGAAAGGGAGAGTTGGGGATTAGTGCCTACGCGCCGTCGGACCCCCACGCGCGCGTTCGGGGCTGATCGCGCACCGCTTGGGAAGCGCCACGGCTTGCTTCGAGGCTGCAGCTGCTGGTTACCACCAGTCGTAATCCAGCCTACCAGATCGTGGTCAAGAGGGCAGGGAGACTCCTCCTCACCTCTCCTGCTTCTCTCACTCGGTTGCGCCTGGTGGTGATACTGGGTCTAGCACCACACTCTCCATCACCGTTGTTCGTTGCTTCGCTCGCTCGCCGACGTCGCGGGTCGTCGTCGTCGTCGTCGGTCGGTCGCACAGGGCTGCTCGGTCGCCGCTGTTGCACCTCCCAGCACGCCATACACCACCTCCACCAGCTCTGACGTCGAGTGTATCGTTCATAGATCAGGTAAGACCTAACTGACTGTGTCCGGAATGGTATTTTCTCGCGCTGGTACGACCGACCACCGGACCGCTTCGACCGTCGACCGTCGAGGGAGCCCGCTTACGACCTGTGTTGGGGCCCTCGTCCTCCACCAGCCGCCCGAGCTCGCATTCGCCCTGTCCGACCGTGGTTTATGATCACCCGAGGCACAATTTCACGACTATAAATATCCGGTTATGCTGACCACGAGCCACTCTCCCTCGCAGTCACCTCGACCTGCCCCAACACCGCGAGAGCGAGCGACCACCGAGTTGACTGCTGCACGTCCTCGCTGGCTGGCTGCTGCTCATCGGTCGCATCACACACTAGAGTTCATCCCGCACGACATCACCTGGTATATTCAAATAGAACGGCTCAGCTCTGTTCCCATCCCTTGCTTGGGCCCATGATGCCTTCCTCCGGTACGGCCCCGACCGCCTCCATGTCCTCGCTTGCCCCTCTTCCTCCTTCGACGGCTTCGACCTCGGCCTCGACATCCGCCTCGTCACCGACGAGCCTGACCGCATCCTCGACACCGACTTCTTCGCCACCCGTCACAGGATTGGGGAGAGCTCGATCGGCGAGCCGCACCTTCTCGGAAGCCCAGGCCGACTTGGACCAACAGCGACAGCAGGACTCGCTCCGAGCTCGGGCGATGGAGCATCTCGACGACATGCCCGGCTTGTTGCATCGACCGGGGGTTGCGCAGGGTGGGATTGATGAAGGAGGCGATGGGATCACGCCCGGAGAGTTCAGAGCAGAGGTGAGTTATGTTTTCGGGAACAGGTTATTCGACTGCCGCGCAGGGTGCTGCAGACCGTTTGGCTCGGCGGTGTGTTTCGTCGTGGTGGTTGCGATCGAAGCGCGGCACGCTCTGCAACTCGGTTGATATGCCGTGGCAAGTGACGACATTACTGATTAAATGGACCACTCTTGTACGATTCCTAGATGGAGACACTGCTACTGCTTCGAAGACGGTCACTGTCTCAACCTGCGACCGTCGATCCAGATCTACCCCCACCTACATCTCCAACCGGTGCGACCCACCCGTACATTCACTCACCACCGGGGTCGCCAACATCACCGACCTTCTCGTCCACCTCTAAACCTTCTCTCTCGATCCAAAT
The DNA here is from genome assembly GCA_022702645.1 of Microbotryum intermedium. Taxonomy (NCBI): domain Eukaryota; kingdom Fungi; phylum Basidiomycota; class Microbotryomycetes; order Microbotryales; family Microbotryaceae; genus Microbotryum; species Microbotryum intermedium. The sequence goes on from JAHWDX010000001.1 coordinate 53,731, forward strand.
CACCAAAGCCAACCAACTTGCGCCATCGGGGCACCTCGTCTCTCCAACAGCTCCAGCCGCGGCCGAAACAGGGACCCTCGTGCGACGTCGATCTTCCGCAGCGGGCTCACATCCCATGCTTCCTTTACCGAGCGATCATCCATTACCATCTCCGATATCTTCTGTCTCCTCTTCGGGCGCTCCTTCGATCCTGACGCCTCTCGCCGCCGGCATCCCCAACTCGTCGTCGTCGTCGGTGGCCTCATCGTCCCCTCCACCCTCACCGACCGCTCTCTACGACGGTCGGTCCGCAGCACATGCCTCGCAGGAACTGTTCTGGCTCCCTGCTTCCCTTCACCCCGAACTGGCACCACAAGAGTTCAAGGCCTTCATTCGAGAACAAACGCGCCCGGACAACCTGGCTAGACGAACGAGCCTGAGCGCAGGGGGTGGGACCCGTACGGGGGCAAGATCGAGTTCGTTGGGTGCGACATTGCGTGATTCGGCTGGTCGCTTGGATCGGAGAAAGAGCATGCTGAGGGGGGAGTACAAGCCTCGAACCGATGATGGCGTCGGGGAGGAGTCCAGTGAAGTTTTGGCTTCGGGAGGCAAGCGGCTCAGTCGCGGTAGATCCGAGGGCGCGTTTGGCAGCTCGGGATTAAAGAGAACCTCAGGCAGGATCAACTTTGACGAGTTGACCATCAGCGACTTGCAGAGGCTGGAGGAGCTCGCCGCGAGCGCCGAGGCGGAGGCGGCGACGGAAGGTGAGGGCGAGGGCGAACGGCTGGGCAGGGTTCTGAGGAGAAGCCTCAGTCTCAATCCGTCCAACCTCGTTGCCCAAGCCTATGGCTCTGGCGCTCGTTCCAGAATGGGCCCCGACCTGGACGGGGTCGCTTCAACGTCGTCTGCGGGCCCCAGTGGAGTGGCCGACGATCCATCGGCGAGCCCGGTCCTCGGTCTAGACGACGACGCCTCTTCCGCCGACAGCCCCCTTCTCGTCCATTCACCCGGTCAGATCTTGCGACGAAGTGCTCGTACCAAGATTCGCAAAACTGGCTTGGTCGGCGACGGTAACGGCCATCGCTTCGGTCCTTCGCGTCGCCAAAGGGTCGCTTCGAACGATTGGGCGACGAACCCGAGCGACGATGCACAGGGCGAACTCAACTTCGAGTCGAGCGAGAGCTTGGAAGAAAAGTGGAGTGCGGAGTGGAGCGATTCAGCGAGCGTTAGTACGATGGCAGGAGGGTTCGAGAGTGCTTTAGAGGGTCTGTCTTCCGAAGGACACCAGTCGGTGATGTCGACGGCTTCGATTGCGGAACCGCAGTACGTCGAAGATGTTGTTGCGACTCCTCTCGTATATTCCACGCCACCACCAACGACGACGGCGGCCGAATCGGAGATGATGGAGATGGATATGCCAGTCGCCTCGGTGCCGACCAAGCCTTTCGATGCACCCTTACCACCTCCACCTCCGAAATCCGACATCTCGGTCGCGCCAACGCCCCTGAGTCAACCGGATCCTAGCTCGGCTGACTTTGACTGGGCGACGCATGCCTCCAGCCAACAGCAATCGTCGCGGCCGCCGCTGGTTGCCACGCCCCCGATCCAAGCACCTGGCATCCCCTCGATTGTACGAACGGATACCTCATCCCAACAGAGGTATCCTCAGCCTGCGAAATCTCTGCCACCTCAGACTGCGGCCAAGGAAAAGAAGAGTGGATGGGCACGACTGGGGTTGAGTGTTCGGTCAGGCGCTGCGACGGTGACGTCGTCTTTGGACGAGAAGAAGAAGGGCAAAGGAGGTCATGCTAATCCGGCGCCACAACAACAACGAGAGGCGTTTCAGGTTCAAGACGGGGCGAGTTTCGCATCCCAGCACCAGCAACAGCAACAACAACAGCAGCAAGAGAAGGACTCGGGTTTCTTTGGTGTTCTTTTCGGGAAGAAGAAGCACGATCATGAGGCTGGGACGGGAGGGAATCCAGGCATGTCGATGGTGGCGAAACCGTCGGGCCCGCCGACCCCGCCGTTGCAGGCCGAGACGACGAATCGGATGCCACCGCCGCCTCCACCGCCAACGGCGACGGCGGCGCAATTGCCTTCGGGCGAGTATGTTAACTTCTATCGGTTGCCGATCCATGTCGAGCGTGCCGTGTATCGATTGTTAGTGACAGCCGTCTTCGGTATGCCTTGTTTAGGATGATGCGCTGATGGTCTCTTCGAAAATCTTGCCCCGCCAATCTGCAGAAGTCACATTAAGCTCGCCAATCCTCGACGCCCGTTGTACGAGCAAGTCTTGATCAGCAACCTCATGTTCTGGTACCTCTCGATCATCAATCGTCCGGCCCCTCCGCCCGTCCCTGTCCCTGTGCCCGTACCTTTACCGCCACCAGGTCCCGCACGAGGCACGTTGGTCAACGGTGCTCATGCCCAGGACGACTCGGATGGGTCGACGACATCAGGATCGGCCACTTCGTCACCTTCTGCGTCGCCCGTGGCTCAGCACGCTCCCGCACAATCCTCACAGAAGCGAGGGACGTTGACCAAGAGTGGACCGGGGAATCGATCGGCGTCGAGGGAGGTCGCGATCAAGCCGGTGCGATATGAGCAACAGAATCGGCAGATCGATCAAGAGTACCTCCAGCAGCAGCAGCATCAACAACACCATCACCAGCAGCAGCACCAACCTCGTCAATTGCAAGCGCAGCCAGTCAACGTTACCCCTATCGTCGTCGACCCGTCCAAGATCGAGAACTTTGGCTCGCCGAACGCAGCTCTACCTTCGACTCCACCTTCCCCCGATCGATCTTCAGCCCCAGCAGACATGTACTCTTTCTCGAACGGTGCAGCGGCCCAAGTCGTTTCCTGGAACTCGCAATCGGACGAGTTGTGTTCGAACCCTGCTCGTCGTTCCTCACCTCCCGTATCCCCCTCAACATCCCCGACCGCCTCCTCACGCCCTTTCCCTTACTCCTCTTCGATGTCCCCCAAACCCACCAACTCAGGCTTTCAAGTCACCTCGCGTGTTCAAAAATTGCAAAACCGAACCAATTCATCTGAAGAGATTGTCAAACTCTCCGCCGCCAACTCGGGAGGAGGTGGTTTGAAAACGCTCCCCCCCTCCTCGGGTGGTGGTAATCGCCGCACGTCGAATATTTCGGACAAGTCGTTCGATGAGGAGAGCTTGATCGATGCGTATGGTATGCCATCGCCTGTTTTGGAGATGCCGAGTCAGTCACAGTCGCTGGCGGGGACGATGGGGATAGGGGTGGGTGATCGGCAGCCGAAGGTGGATTTGCCGGAGGTCGCGATCTTTACGACTGTTGGACCTAGAGGAAATGCGGCGGTGTGAAGAGCGTGATTTCTGAACGCCACAGAAGTAGATTATCCCTTGTTCCATCTTCGTCCTCCTCTTTCTTTCTTGTTTTCATCTTTTTCAACCCTTTACTTCTGAGCTTGTGTACAGCTGTCGTCCCAACAGTCTGTTTTGTAACCCCATTCGATCCTTTTACCTTTCATGCTTCTTACTTTGGCATTGGATTCCTAGAGAGAGAGAGACATTCGCTGCGCCGCAGCTACTTATCTCCATAACCACCCATCCGCGAACTCTGTCGACCCACCACCACCCTTCATCCGGAAACCATATCCAAACCTCAGATCAAATTTCTCATCCGACGTTGAGCAGGTTTTGCAGAGAGGAGCAACGGTGCCATCTTTTCTGACGGTACCCGTTGAACGGCAGAAAACGCAATGGCATCGCTAGCAACCAGTGATCCTCAGGGGAAAGCGTTCTCTGACTCCATCACGGTCAAGATTGATAGAAGCGGGAGGGAGGTTGGAAGGGGTCTTTGAGGGAAAGGACGAAGTCGTAAAAACCGGTGGAGTCCTTCGCCTTCCCAATGCGTTGTGCATGTTGCATGACTACTTTGCCGTAATCACTGCAATCTTCTCGTCGAAGAGGCGCCGCTCGATGCCGCCCTCAGGATCGGAGCAGAAACCGTCAAGGACATATTAGATTACAGCTCCCTCAGAAGGGGGCCAAGGAGCTTCCCCACCTTGCAAAGGGTCTCTCCCACGGTAAGGCGCCGATGGCTGTGAGATCGTTGAGCGAGTCGACGCTCTTGGGGATAGCGGACGGCACGCTGACCAAGTTGATGGTGACGAGCAAAGCTGAAGTGCACGAGATCGCTTTCGCGCCTCACTGATTCCAAAACCAAAAAGTCAGGATCAAACAGTGTACTTCGCACGCGAGAGAAAGACTTCTAAGAGGACGAAGGTCAAGAGTCGCCCGAGGTACCACGCGCTTGCAATGCTTGAAGCACCTGAGCCTGGGCTCAAGCTCGATGTGAGGCGTAAGCAGAGCGTATGAGCCAGGCGAAGATAGGAGAGGTGAGGCGGACGTAGTGGCTCGCGACGAGGGTGAGGGAGGAGGGACGAGTTCGAGAGAGGGCCTAGGAATGAGGGACGAGCGACGAGCGACGAGCGCAAGGGTGTGACCCTTTGACGGGACGCGAGCTGCAGAAGGAAAAGAGAGAAGCGAGGGAAAGGTCGAAGCCGGAGGACAAAGAGGAAAGGGAAAGGAAAAGAAGGGGCAGAACCGAAAAAGGGCGGAGTAGGTTACGCGCGAAGATCCGAGGCGCGAAAGTCCAGACTCGAGGAGGCTGGCAATTCCATTCATTACAGGCGAGCGGAAGAGTCGGGAGCATCAGAGTGAGGAGGTGCTACACCAGTAGGAAGATTACTGGGCTGCCTATGATGGATTTGGAACGCTATGTATCTCGCACTGAATGACACTTCAGTCAGACACCGTTGCGAGAGCGAACGGGGAAAACACAAGAAGAAAAGCGTCACCCAGGCGCTAAGCATACTAACAAGCTAATAACTTGTAAAGCCAGGGAAGATTTATAAAGCTAGAATATCTTCCGTTTAGCATATCAGATAATAGAATCAAGGGATAAAACCTAGTCAGAATAGAACTCTTCAGACTCTTAACCACTAACTGTGACACTGCTGTCGTTGTTGTCGCTCATTGTGAAACAACTCGAAGGACTAGGCGAGGCGAAGGTCACCAAAGAAAATTGAGATAGTCGGAGGTAGGGCCTCGTTCAGGTGGGTGGGTTCCAGAGATTCAACTTTGAACAAGCAAAATTAGGTTGTTGATCTTAGTTTGCAACAAGCAAATGTCCTAAGCTCAGTTGCAAACCTCACTGCTATAGGTAATTCCCAGAATGGATACGGAGGCTTTGTGGCAAACCCTTGCCAACCCTCTACAGATTCAGTGCGGGGCTAAGGTCGATGCGCCCTTATGGGCTTTATATGTTAGTGAATTATGGTTCGCGTACATAGTTCGCAAGGATTCCATAAAGCAGAGGCTTCTATGTGGAGCCTATAAAGGTCACGCGCCAATGGGTAGCCTGAGTGTCATTGGAGAGATTCGATGCGTACCTCTGGGAGGTTCCTTCCTTTTGGTGCAGTGACTAAATCGCCAGATTTTCGATACTGAGCCCGCAGAGGAGACCGAGCTGCGCAGTTTCGGACCCGCTCCGGCCTCATGAGGCCTCAGGAGCCGACTTCCGCTTTAGTCCGTTCGTCTATCTAAAAATTATGGGATGCGCTCTCCGGCTCAGCTAATCCTACTTCAAGCGTAAACGACTTCGTTCCCCCGCAAGCACATTGTCACACCCCCAACAAAGCAAACAATTTGAACACCGCGCACACCCACCCTCGTCCACCCTCGTCGTTTGCGGATTTAGTGGCGTGGAAGCTATGTGAACCCTTTTAGAAGGTCTTAGTTCTCGCTGCTCCCGTGTAGAGATGTTGAATACAGTAGACGGCGTACGTTCAGAGGGCCCTGGTGGTGCGCCTTGCTTCAGACGCTGCTGTTCATGCAATGCTATCCAAACCTATTGAAAATAAGGCGGGGGCATGCATGAGTTCAATGGCCTCCGAGAGGAAGGAAGCATTCAGGCTTTCGCGCTCGGACTTGCTGGTGCTAGATGTAGTCGCACTCTTTGTTCTTGTTACACCTGTTGAGATCAATGGGGACTCATTCATTAGCTCCATAGCCTCTCTGAGGAAAGAAGCACTCGGGCTCTCGTTTCGGACTTGCTCGAAATTGTCCGGGCAACGAAAACCCTGATCACACCTGTTGACAACAAAGGGTGCGTGTGCATTAGCTCGATAGCATCCCTTTTAAGGATGGTTTCGCGCTCTCGAGCTCTGACTTGCCTGAGCTTGCAGACCTTGCCCTTTGCAGTTCGATCACCCAAGCATACTGTCGCCCTTCCACACCTGTTGACAATAAAGGGGGCGTTGCAAGGCCGGGCCTCTGCCCATAAGGCCTTTGCCCGTTAGGAGATTATGGAAGCCCATGGAATGTGGGACTTAGAACATATAGCTCGCGCGCGCCTGGAACCTCTTGGCTTCCGCCAGGTCACTGACCCGAGGTTCTAGGTGGGTAACCTTCACTAGTATGTGTATTCTTTGTATAGGTCACTGACCCGAGGTTCTAGGCGTGAATTACTACCACTTTGATCCTGTCAAAAAAAAATTGGAAGCACCGCGTGCAGCCGTGCTCCAGAATCGATAGACAGGATCAAAGTGGTAGTAATTCACGTCTAGAACCTCGGGTCAGTGACCTGGCGGAAGCCAAGAGGTTCCAGGCGCGCGCGAGCTATATGTTCTAAGTCCCACATTCCATGGGCTTCCATAATCTCCTAACGGGCAAAGGCCTTATGGGCAGAGGCCCGGCCTTGCAACGCCCCCTTTATTGTCAACAGGTGTGGAAGGGCGACAGTATGCTTGGGTGATCGAACTGCAAAGGGCAAGGTCTGCAAGCTCAGGCAAGTCAGAGCTCGAGAGCGCGAAACCATCCTTAAAAGGGATGCTATCGAGCTAATGCACACGCACCCTTTGTTGTCAACAGGTGTGATCAGGGTTTTCGTTGCCCGGACAATTTCGAGCAAGTCCGAAACGAGAGCCCGAGTGCTTCTTTCCTCAGAGAGGCTATGGAGCTAATGAATGAGTCCCCATTGATCTCAACAGGTGTAACAAGAACAAAGAGTGCGACTACATCTAGCACCAGCAAGTCCGAGCGCGAAAGCCTGAATGCTTCCTTCCTCTCGGAGGCCATTGAACTCATGCATGCCCCCGCCTTATTTTCAATAGGTTTGGATAGCATTGCATGAACAGCAGCGTCTGAAGCAAGGCGCACCACCAGGGCCCTCTGAACGTACGCCGTCTACTGTATTCAACATCTCTACACGGGAGCAGCGAGAACTAAGACCTTCTAAAAGGGTTCACATAGCTTCCACGCCACTAAATCCGCAAACGACGAGGGTGGACGAGGGTGGGTGTGCGCGGTGTTCAAATTGTTTGCTTTGTTGGGGGTGTGACAATGTGCTTGCGGGGGAACGAAGTCGTTTACGCTTGAAGTAGGATTAGCTGAGCCGGAGAGCGCATCCCATAATTTTTAGATAGACGAACGGACTAAAGCGGAAGTCGGCTCCTGAGGCCTCATGAGGCCGGAGCGGGTCCGAAACTGCGCAGCTCGGTCTCCTCTGCGGGCTCAGTATCGAAAATCTGGCGATTTAGTCACTGCACCAAAAGGAAGGAACCTCCCAGAGGTACGCATCGAATCTCTCCAATGACACTCAGGCTACCCATTGGCGCGTGACCTTTATGTGTTCCGCATGGACCCCCCTCCTTTATGGATTCCATGCGGATCATGTACGGGTACCACGGTGCATTCACATATAGAGCCCGTGAGGCGACATCGACCGGGGGCCTGCACTGAATCCGTGGAGGGTTCGCAAGGATATGCCACCAGGCCTCCGTATCTATTCCGGCAAGCACCTATAGTAGTTTTTTTTTTAATAGATTTTAATAACAGCACAAATATCTTAGTACCTAAAAATCTTCGGAGAAGTCGGAGGAAATGCTTGAAGCACACTGGCTAGGCCAATAGTGTAGGACTCATCGACCCTGCATAAGAATCGACCATACCCACTAAAACCCCCTTGGGTGGTATCAAAGAGACACAAGGCGACCCTTGGACTCCTGAATGGACGCCCGAAGATCCTCGAAAGCCGTTTCGGTGATCGGCTCCAAAGGATCTGACGAGAATCGGCGGCGGCGAGAGAGCTTCCAGATCGAATGGAAGAAGAGAATACGTAGCTCGACCAGTCGACGCTCCGAGCGAGAGACGACCGGACATACGAAGTCAAGAAAGGTGGGGTGTGGGGCCGGGGACAGAGCACCCCAGAGACGGCGGGCGAACGGGCAGCCGACTGCAAGGTGTGCCAGAGACTCGGTTGCTTCCGAGAGGCACATCACGCAGAAAGTAGACCGATTGTTGAGTTGGGCGTGGACTGGGGACGCAAGTTGTGCACCTGGATGGAGGGATCCCAGGGAGAGGAGGTGGGCGGTGTCTTCGGCATCCGAGTGAACCCTGCGAACCTTTCGCAAAGCCTTCCACCATGAGTTCCAGCGTTGCTCGGGAAGAGAGAAGATCTTCTGATGGCCTTCGGGGACGATGAGAGGGTAGACAAAAGCGTGGTAGCGTTTGGACGCGTTCACAAACGAGGACGGAGTCATTACCTCGCCATCGGGGCCTCGAAAGAGCGTCAGGTTTACCGAGAGTTGAACCCCGTGGCCCGCCTGGAAGAAGAGTACATGGTTCGCCCATCGCTCGAGGTTCTGATTCTTGGAAAGTTCGGGTGGATTGAGCGTTGTCACCGACGCCCAGGCCTCGAAGTAGCGGACCCAACGTTGAGGGAGGAGTTCCCTCGTCTTTCTCACCGCGTGGTCCCACTTTGGTGGAGGATGGCAGAAGTATGCCCACCAGATCCAGATCCAAGGGCGACGATGCTGGTTAGGGGGCGGTTTGCGCAAGGTAAAGGGGGTACGCTGGTTCGCCGCCTGGAGGCGAATGCGGATGTCGAAAAGGTGGCGTGTGAAACAGCCGTCGGGGTCGCGGAGTTGGAAGACCCACTTGGCGTGATCGATCGCTAGGCGCCGAGGCAGATCAACCAAACCGAAGCCACCGTGATCGAGGGGGGTGTAGAGGCGCGACCGGGAAACCCTCGGGCGTCTCTGAGTGCCGTCCGAGGCTCGACCGTGAATGGCGAGCATGGCGGCATCCTCGATCTCCTTGACGACGCTCTTTGGAGCCGGGAGGAATCGGTTGTAGTAGAGGATCTTCGTGTAGCAGTAGATATTGACGATCGAGCACTTGGCTGCGTAGGGAAGGTCGTACATCGGGATAGAGCGTATACGAGCAATGGTCGAGGACTTGACCTCCTCCCAACCCGCATCCTCGGCAATGTCCACCCCGACCTGAATACCGAGATAGCGGAAATGCGAGGCGCTGAGACGCCAGGTCCCGAGGCGTGGGGCGACCGGATGGTTTCTGAACGATCCGAGAGGGTAGAGGAACGATTTGGTGGTGGTGGTGCTGAGTTTGCTGGCGCTTGCCCGTTCGTACAGCCTGATCGCCCGATCAAGGTGCTCGAGGTCCGAGAGGTCGTGGAGCGCGCAGCAAGCGTCGTCGGCGAAGAGGAGTTCACGAATCGTTTGTAGGCTCGGACTCTCTATGCCCTTGACTCTTGATCGGATTTGACAGGCAAACCCCTCGATCGCCAGCACGAAGAGAGACGGAGCAAGAGGATCGCCTTGTCTAACACCCGATAGGACGTCGAAAGCGGCAGACAGCCAACCGTTGAGGAAGATCGAGGCGGATTGGTTGGCGTATGTCGCTCGGTACCATTGGCGGGCTTTGGGACCAAGGCCAACGGCGCGGAGGACTGCATCAAGGTAAGTGTGGGATAGCCGATCGTAAGCCTTCTCGAAATCCATCACCGCAAGAAGACCGGACACGGGGACCGAGCCCGGAAGTCCTGGATCCATGAGACACTGGACCTCGGCAATGTTCGTGCCGATCCAACGGTTCGGAACAAAACCGCGCTGGGTCGGACCGATCAGGGATTCGAGCAAGGGAGCGAGACGCTGGTTGTGGGCCTGGGAGATGATGCGTTCATCGGCATTGATGAGTGAGATTGGGCGTTTGTTCACCAACTGGTCCCTGTCGCCACGTTTATGGATGAGGTGGATGTGGGCGATGTTCCGCGGAGAAGGCTCGGCGCTAAGGCCCTCGGTAGGTATCGAGTTGATGACGTCTCGAAGGATTGGACCCGTGAGCGTCCACGTCGCATCGAGTCGGGGTCGGAATGGACAACATCGTTGACCGTGAGCGAAGGGATGAGGTCGGATGCGCGCACTTTGCGCAGGCGGATGAAGATGGAAGAGGGACCCGCCAAAGAAGGGTCGAGGCGGTGAGGTTTGCAACTGAGCTTAGGTCATTTGCATGTTGCAAACTCACACCAACTAATTTTCCTTGTTTGAAATTGACTCTCTGGAACCAATTCACCCTTACAAGGCTCCTCCGACTTTTCCAAAGATTTCTAGGTACTATTATAATTGTGCTGTAATTGAAATCTATCACATAAATAAAAATCTACCGCCCACTATCTCCTTTTCACGGTAAAAGTCTTGTCGCTTAGTCCTTTGAGTTTTTTCACAATGATCGACAAGAATGACAGCACGACAGCTAGTTGTCCCAGTGGTGTAGCACCTCCTCAACCTGGTCCTCCCGACCCTTGCTCTCGCCTGTAATGAATGTAATTCCTTCCTTCTCGAGTCTGGACTCTCGCGCCTCGGTTCTTTTCGCGCCACGCGCTCCGCCCCTTTCCGGTTATACCTCTTCTCTTCCTTTCCCTTTCCTTTTTCGTCCTCCGGCCTCGAGCTTTCGCTCCCTTCTCTCTTTCCTTTCTGGACTCAGATTTCCTCATGGGTCACATCCTTGCACTCGTCCCCCGTGAGAAGTCCCTAAGACCTCTGTCGAACTCGTTCCTGGTCCCGCGCCGCGCCCCCGTCTCGAGCCTCAAGTCCGGCTCATCTCTCCGATCTTCGCCGTTGGTGATAGAATATTCGAGTCCCCCAGGTTCTACCCATATCTATCTTACCGTGTCTACCGACACCAATCCTGCTTCGGTCGACGATCTTAAGGCTGCCATCGCCAATCGCGACCAGCAGATCGCCTCGCTCAACGTCGAAGGCACGGCCGTTCAGCACAACTACCGACAACTTACACTTCGTCAAGAAGTTTACTGAGAACCTTCACCACACCCCCAAGTTCCAGACGCCCTTGGAGAAGCCCTTTGTCTACGACGGCAAGGCCAAATCTGCTTCGTCGGCGTCCGTGTCTCAGTGCAAGTTCTACATCTAGGGCAGCTCCATGCTCTTCACCCCAGATGAGACGAAGATTGCCTTCATAAGTTCTCTCCTCCACGGTAACGTCTACAAGGTCTTCGAGCCCTATATCGAGCTCGCCGAAGACGAGCGCGGCGCCCGCCTTCCTCAATAATAAGTTCTCAGCGCTCCTCAACCAGGCTCAGGTTTACCTTGCTGAGCCCGATCGCGAACACACCATTACAAACAAGTTGCGCGCCTTCACCGAAACCGGCTCGGCGACTGTCTATGCGGATATCTTCTTCCAGCTCTCTGCTCTCCTGTCGTGGGATGATCCCGGTTTGCAAGCCCAGTTCTACCCCAACCTCAAGCCCGACGTTCCCAGCCTGCTCATTCTTCAAGGCGACCCCATTCCGGTTGAAGACCACTGATCCGAAGCTGCCAAGCTCAATCTCAAGGACGTCTATCATCTTCCTGGTGTAACACGGCCTCATGTACGTCAAGTTCATCACGTCGCTAAGTTTTGACGTCACCTTCGGACTCAACGGTCTGGGTGACATCATCAAAGGGAAAAAGTTTATCATCAGTACTCGCCCAGACACGGCTGTACGAACTTGAGATCAACCTGATCGAAGCCGTCTCAGCCACTAGTGCAACGGTGAGCGCTCCTCCCACGACTTGGCAACTTCGTCGACTTGGTCACTTCCTTCTTCGTCGATGTGGTTCGCACTGAGCTGTTCGATCTTGGCGACAAGACTGTGCAAGACTGCGACACCTGCCTCTATGCGAAGTCCGAGCGTTCACCTTTCAAAGGCCAAGGATCTGCTTTTTCGGTTCTCGAGCGCAGAGTCTCCATCGATCTCGGCTTCGTCCGGGAACCCGATCACTTTGGCCGCACATTTTATCCCGCCATCGTCGACCAGTTCTCCTGCGGCTAATGGTGCTTCCCGCTTTCGTCAAAGACTTTGGCAATCGAGAAAATCTAAACATTTTTGACACCTTCAGGCTCAGTGGAGGCGGCCAGGTAGGAACTATATTCTTTTGCACTGTCAACTTCTACATAAAAAATTGATTCGCTGTAGGGTTAGCTTGATGGATTGGACTTGGGATTGATTAGTCGAGAGTTGAAAAAGATGGAGGTGTTCTAGAAGATGGAGGCTGCCAGGGTTGGTTAAACATGCGCCGAGAGGCTGTCGGCTGTTGGCCTCTCTTGTGAGCGAGGTCGCGCGTGGCGATCTAAGCGGCGTCGCATTCCGGCTGTGCTCTGCCTCACTCCGCATTGGCTCCTCAAAATCCTCTACGAAAATCAGCAACGGCAATGGCGAAAGGCGAGTTCATCATAGCCGTACTTGACGTGGACAGGATACTGACTCGAGGCCCGTACCATGTCCCCCTCACACGACGACGCTCCACCTCCACCTCCTGGATCTCCTGGACCTCCTGGACCTCTTGGACCTCCGACTCCGATCCGGATTAACCCGACTCTCCACCAAACATGACCAATCCATAGTCCCACGTTCATTCCGCCTCTTGGAAGAGTTGGAAAAGGGTGAGAAAGGTATCGGCGACGGCACGTGCTCGTACGGTCTGGCCGATGGCGACGACTTGATGATGGAGAAGTGGAACGGCACCATCATTGGACCTGGCCATGTGAGTTCAAAGGGGTCGACTTGATGTTGAGGCTAGGTCGAACTCTGTGGGGAGCATGGTCCGACAGGGATTGGGTCGTGAGGACGGGGTCATCAAAAGTGGGGCTCTTGCAAGAGGGGTAGGGAGTGCAGGGCTGATGCGTGACGTGTTTCACCTTTGTACATATCATCAACGAATGCCGTATATATTGCCCATACTACCCACAACATCGCGTTCACCTTTTGTTCGACGCCATTTCAGTCGGTGCATGAGAACCGCATCTACTCGCTCTCGATCGTCTGCGGTGCATCGTACCCCGACCAACCCCCGGCCATTACTTTCCTCACTCGTATCAACCTCCCTTGCGTGCATCCTACCTCCGGCAAGGTGAGTTTGACTCGAACTATCGCCAGTCTGCTCGGGCCCGAGCCGCACGCGTCTCCCAAGATTGACCTCAAAGCCTGACTACCATCATTTCCCAGGTCGATCCTTCAAAGTTGAACGTCCTGGCAAGCTGGAAACACAACTACACACTCGAAACCGTGCTGGTCGAACTGAGGAGGTGCGTCTGCAATCAAGACATAAATATACGCTTCTAGGGGTCGCGTGACCAACGGAGGACTGACCCCGCCTCGTCCTGTGGGGTCGAACTTGCACAGAGACATGGCTTCACCGACGAATCGGAAATTACCGCAACCTGCAGAAGGAACGACCTTCTAAGCATGGCTCTTGTTTTCGGTTATTTTTTTCGGCCTTCGTGATTTTTTGATTGTTTCCCTTTTCCACAGCCCTCTTCTCTCTTTCTCGGTTGAGTCTTTTTTGAGTGTCTTGTGTCTCGAGAAGAGTTCCGACGAGCAATAGAAAAAGAGCTTTCATCAATCATGAACTTCTGCCTCGAGTGAGAGAAGCCGAGCGTGGTACCTCTAAATATCTTCTCGGGAGCCCACTGGCCATCCGAGGCGAGCGGCGGCGGGTTCGGATGACGTAATACGATCCCCTATCCTGTCCGAAGGGACAGATCTCGGAAATATGCTCGGAGCCCAAGTCCGAGAAGATTGGAACATCCGGACCTACAGGTGAGCGGTTGCCCAATCCTCGGAACTTTTTCGCTGTCGTTGACCAAAACCCCCTCAGAAGTTGGGAAGATCGCTCGATTGAGTCAAGTTGACCGAGAGGAGTGGTACGAGCCCATCATCCATCGTCCGTCGTCTGTCCATCCGCGCTTGTCTTGCCCCGCGGACGGCGGTGATACCCGCCTCGGGTTGCGCCGTCCCCAGCCGCGCGCGCTTCTCTCCCGCCACTGCCGATAGGAAGAAATACGGTCGTGGCGCTTGCTTCATCTTCCCTTCCTCACTCCCTTCCTCCCTCCCTCCCCTCCCTGCGACTTCACCTCTCATCTTCCCCATCTGACCACCTCGATCCTACCCTAACACCATGTCGCAACATTTGAAGCAAACATTCTTGGATCGAGAGGCGCAGGTCAGTCTTTCTACACCGACTGACTCTGTTCGCGGGCCTATTTCTCCCCCACTCGGTCAGACTTCACTGACGCCACACCACACCGCGCACTTTGCTCCCCCTTGCCCCCTTCCCCTCGGACCTCGAATCCATCACGCATGAACATGACCACTCACAGAATTCTCCCGCGTTCGTCACCTTCGTCACGGCGGGTTACCCCTCCGTCTCTCAAACGGTGCCCATTATGCTCGCTCTCGAAGCCGGAGGAGCGGACGTGATCGAGCTGGGCGTGCCCTTTACCGACCCTCTCGCGGACGGCAAGGCGATTCAGATGGCCAACAACGTGAGGCAAGATTTGAGACTAGACGAAAGGACGAGTTGTTCTTGATCCGAGTGCTGATATTGCGTGTTGGTGTGGGCGGTTGAACAGCGCGCGATCGAGCAAGGCGTCGATTTCGAGATGTGCCTTTCGTTCGTCAAGCAAGCGCGTGAACAGGGGCTCAAGGCACCTGTCATCCTCATGGGTAAGGGGTATAGTACTCTTGACTGTTGGCAGTCTTTATTCGCTGTCGGTCCTGATTCCATCGCCTTGACGCTCTTTTTCCACATCGATCCCCTCCTTCGCTCGCTCCCACCTCGGACCCTCGATCCCATCCGCCAAAACAGGCTACTACAACCCGCTCTTGGCTCACAGCGAACAACGAGCGGTCCAAGAGGCCAAGGCCGCCGGTGTGAACGGTTTCATCGTTGTCGACCTTCCCCCCGAAGAGGCCGTCGGGTTCCGCCAGCTGTGTACTCAGGAAGGGTGCGCAATCGTTCACATCTCAACCTCTGAATCTCCTTCGGTTGACTGATCAATGTTCTGATTGGATGGTGGGGCGCAGGATGTCGTACGTGCCTTTGATTGCGCCTTCGACGAGTGATGCGAGGATCAAGTTCTTGGCTTCCATTGCCGACAGTTTCATCTACGTGAGTAGAGACCGTGTGCTCGTATGCTCTCCTCGTATGTTATACCTAACGTGTTCCACAGGTGATCGCCTCATACTGCAGGTCGTCTCGAAGATGGGCACGACCGGAGCCAGTGCGACCGTCTCGACCTCGCTCTCTTCCTTCCTCGAACGCATCCGCTCTCTGCTCCCTTCCAAAATTCCCCTCGCCGTCGGTTTCGGTGTCTCGACCCAAGCCCACTTCCAAGAGGTCGGCCGAGACGCCGAAGGTGTCGTCATCGGCTCCCAGCTCGTTGACGTCATCGATAAGGGGCAAAAGACTTCGGACGAACAGGCGCTCAAGGATGTCGCCGCGTACTGCGCCGAGGTTTCGGGCAACCGCGTTCGATCCAAGGCGCTGGCCGAGTTCATCGCCAAGGTTGACGCCAACGAGGTCATCTCCGAACACAAGAGCTGGGCCGCCAGGTTCGGCGATTTCGGTGGTGCGTACGTGCCCGAGGCGTTGTACGACTGCTTGGAACAACTGTCGACAACGTACGACGAGGCGAGAAAGGACCCGCAGTTCTGGAAGGAGTGGGAGGGCGAGTTCGGGTACATGAACCGACCGAGCCAGTTGTACGAAGCCAAGAGGTTGACCGAGCTCGCGGGGGGTGCCACGATTTGGTTCAAGAGGGAAGACTTGAACCATACCGGATCGCACAAGGTGGGTTCGCACAGTCGCCGTTCCAACCTTGGGAATCGGGTTTTTTTTTAACTGATATTGGTGTGAGTTTTCTCCTTCCACAGATCAACAACGCGATTGGTCAAGTCTTGCTCGCTCGACGACTCGGCAAGAAGCGCATCATCGCCGAGACAGGCGCAGGTCAACACGGCGTCGCAACGGCAACGGTCTGCGCCAAATTCGGTCTCGAGTGCATCGTTTACATGGGGGAGGAGGATGTGCGTCGCCAGGCTTTGAATGTGTTCCGCATGCGCATGCTCGGTGCCAAGGTCGTTGCCGTCGCTTCGGGGAGTCGAACGCTCAAAGACGCGATCAACGAGGCCATGCGCGATTGGGTCACCAACCTCTCGTCGACGCACTACATCATCGGTTCGGCGATCGGTCCTCACCCTTTCCCCACCATCGTGCGCGACTTCCAATCCGTCATCGGCAGTGAGATCAAGTCCCAACTCGCGGCATTGACGGGCAAGCTGCCCGACGCCGTCGTCGCTTGCGTCGGAGGTGGATCGAACGCGATCGGTACTTTCTACTCGTTCATCAACGACAAGTCCGTTCGTCTCATCGGTGTCGAAGCCGCAGGGGAAGGGGTCGACACGGCCTTCCATTCGGCCACTCTCTCCAAAGGAAGTCACGGTGTTCTCCACGGTGTGCGAACCTACATCCTCCAATCGAAGGAAGGACAAATCATCAGCACGCACTCGATCTCCGCTGGGTTGGATTACCCCGGTGTCGGTCCGGAACACAGTTGGTTGAAAGATTCCGGTCGAGCCGAATACGTTTCAGCAACGGATGAACAAGCCTTACGTGGGTTCCGCATGTGCACGCAAAGAGAAGGCATCATCCCTGCTCTCGAGACCGCTCATGCCGTTTGGGCCACGGTCGAAGAAGCCAAGAAGATGCCCAAGGATGCCAACATCGTCATGTGCTTGAGCGGTAGGGGCGATAAGGACGTGCAGGAGATTTCGGAGATTTTGCCAGGGAAATGGGCCGACAAGTTGGATTGGCACGTCGATGGACAGGCGAACCAGGTCGTTGGGTAAAGAGGAATAGTGTTTTTCGCTCTCCGCTGTTGAATAAGGTCGTCTGGTCTTCTTTGGGGGGGGGGGGGGGGTCTCGTACTTGTTTTCTCTGCATCGTTTGCAGTCAAGTTCTTCTCTTGTAGATGTTCTCTTTCTCTTCCCCTCGCATTTTTACCTTTTCTTTCTGGCCAGTTGAAGCACGTCTTCTTCTTTCAAGAATGCATTTGACTGGCCTCCAGCAGTAATTCCAACTTGCGGACCAGATGGAAGCTCATCATGGGGCTTCGGACGTCTCCCCTAATAGGTTTTTAACTTGTGACCTCTGAGGTCCACCCTTCTGTCCTTCTTTCCTTCTGTCCTTCCCTTCCTTTACCCATTTGACTCATCAACCTCTAGTCCATTTGAACTCTTCCTCCTTTACCCACACAATGAGATTCTGTACCCCATCTTCTTTGCCATGGCCTCAGTCCTAGCAATGACCCACCAAGGCCAACGCGCCAACTTGGCGTTGTTACGAACGGTTACCGGTTACCCCTCGACCGAAACCAATCCGTTCAGATTCTCCATGAGATCGATCATCATCATCAACCCCTTTCTCCCCGTTATCCCTTCTCATCAGGTGTTCTGTTTACTGAGAAGACTCCTCTAATTTTCCCACTACTTGTTCTGCGTTGCATTCGTTTTCCGGCCAAGTTGTTCGTTGCGTGTCCGTGCTCGAGAGATAGCATGCGCACGATCAAACTTGGAGCCGCTTGATCCTGAAACACGGCTTTGATTAGCAACTCTCGACGCCTCTCTTGCTTAACAAGGGAACCTAGGTAGAGAGGCATAATTTTCGGCTTATGATCTATTTGGAACTGCATGTTCCCACTCTGGCGATGCGACCCTCGACGCAACGAAGGGAGATGGGTTTTTTTTCCCCGAAACTCCGGTCTGTTCTTTCTTCCAAACACTCTTCCCTCTTCACGAATCGATCCGACTTCCAAATCACGCCGACTTCCACTTTCGGCACTTGCAAGCCAATTCGACGGCGGCTGCTCCCCAATCCTCACCATGGTTATGCCCCTCGTTCCCATCCTTGCCTCCGATACCGGCCCTCAGCAAAGCTTGCTCGTCCGTCAAGCAGTTCAAAACACCATAGATGACCGGTACGCCTGAGTCGAGTTGTACGCGCATCAAGCCTTGTGTCACGGCCGACGAGATGTATTTGTAGTGCGAAGTGTGGCCCTTGATGAGGCAGCCGATCGCGATCACGGCCGAGATGGACGATGACGAGGCGATGAGGCTGGTAACGTCGGACAAAAGAAGCGAAGAGAGAGTTAATAGTCTTTCCGGGGATATAGATTTTCGCTGACGAAACCGTCACGTCACTGACCTCGCACAAGCCATGGGCAACTCGTACGACCCGGGAACGGTCTCGATCCGGATGTTCTCCCTCTTGACCCCGTTTGAGAGTAGCTTCTGCACGGTCCCATTGACGAGGGAAGAGATGATCGTATCGTTCCATCTGCGGATGATTCATAGGTGGGTGAGCGTGCTGTTCGTGGGGAGTTCGACTTGGATGTGGGAGTGAGGGAGTGAAGCGGTGAGGGTGCTTACCTCGCATGGATGATCAAGACGGTCAGCTCTGAACCATCGAACGTCTCGACGGAAGGTTTCAGTCCTTTGATTGTCGTGTCCGTCATAGTGGAAAGCTGATGTAGGGTCGATGCGAGGCGTGATTGCGGCGAGACTGAGATCTGAGAGCCCAAGTGGAGCAGCGCGCTTACCAAGTGAGGGCCGCAGCAGCGGGGCCGTTCAGGCCGGCGCTATCTAATATTTGCTCGCGTCGCGGTTTGTGTGAAGGAAAGCGAAGAAGGCAGAAGAGCTTCGCAGGGTGCTAGCTAACGCTCCTGTATTGGGTATGGAGCTCCTGGTGGCTGTACCACACCCCGTTCTCGATTTGCAATGATGGCAGCTGCCCCACAACGGTTCCAAGTCGCAGTGTACATCACCGCATGCATCGTATGCTTGATTGAGCGGTGTCTTAGATCAAAGGGTTTAAAAGGTGTCTCGGGTTTTACATTATGCGTTGCAGTTATCCTTCCCCTCAGTTCCGAGCTGAGTAATTCGGACCACTTCGTTCGGCCGAGTCTCGTCGCTCGATGCCCCACAAGCTGCACCGAGAAACGTCGATTACTAATATTGCTAATCGGGCCAGCCCGAGCGCTGCAGAGTTGCTCCCGCGCCTTTCATCCTCCCGCCGTCCTCAATCAACATCATCATGTGCCTCGAAGCGACTTGTGAAAAGCTAGTATACCAAAGCAGGTCCACGAGACTTTACCAGAGCTAATCGATGCCTATCTCTGCCTCTACCAGCTGCAACCAATTGACGTGGTGGGTCTTGCGATTGCGCCCCGCGTTCCCCCGTGGCGATCCACGCGATGAGCGTGTTCCGCCGTGCCGACAAGCTGACTGACGTATGCGTTCCCCCCTTTCTTCG
The DNA here is from genome assembly GCA_022702645.1 of Microbotryum intermedium. Classification (NCBI taxonomy): domain Eukaryota; kingdom Fungi; phylum Basidiomycota; class Microbotryomycetes; order Microbotryales; family Microbotryaceae; genus Microbotryum; species Microbotryum intermedium. The sequence goes on from JAHWDX010000001.1 coordinate 73,213, forward strand.
TCGACTACTTGGTCATGTGAATAGGTGGTAACTCGTCCCGCTCTGCAGACAATTCACCCTGGTCCAAGGACGGTTGGCTGATCGTCGATCTGCTTCCCACTTCAACTACCCCTTCGTCCGCCCTCGTGATGCACCGGCATCCATTGATCTTCAACGAATACCATTCACAAAGGGGTTGCGGAGGTCATATTGCCTCGGTGATGGGCAACATCCCCGAAGACAAGCAGTGCAAGTGCGATCATCCGGGTGGACCAGGCGCCAAGCCCAGAAAGCCATCAAGGGTAAGCGCTTTTCCAACCTCCATGTCCCCTCGCCGGCGATAAAACTTCCCCTCTCGGCTACCTTGATGTTTGCTGAGCGTGTGTTGACGAGTGCAGCCGCTGATACCAATCTTCGCTGGTTTGCTCTTTCTCGCGGCGCTGTGGCGGTGGGTGGCATAGGCTCCCGAGGGCAAAGTCGATGTGCACTACAAGGGACCGAAGGAGTGAGCTGCCGCATGGCTTGAGTGCCGAGCCGGAATAGGGGATGTAGTTTGTAGTTGTTGATGTCGTAGTCGTTGTTGTTGCTGTCGCTGCTGCAAGTGGGAAGTCTATCGAGCAGATATTGCATGTCCGCGGAGTAAGAGGTAGCCTCGGCAAGATCGACAAAAATCGACAAAAATCGCCAGTCCGCGAGCATCGAAATGGGTCGCGCTCCAGCGCCCAGTACTATTTTGTAGGCTAGCTGGAATTCAAATTCTCATTCTCATTCAGGACCAACTACCTGCTCGATCTCCACTTGATATAGGTATTCGGGCCAGTGAGATGATAGGGTAGTGGCAGTGTCGTAGCTGGTAGTACTACCTACGCAGGGAGGATGCACATATCTCACGCGCTCGCTCGCCCGCGACTCGTGCGTGGCGCGGCCGTCGACGCCGGCCCCTGCCAACAAGCCCACTTGCCGACTTGGACATAATTGCCACTTGCGCGCGACGCTCGCGAGGCCGCCATCCGATGAGCCTAATCTTGGCGTACGGGTCAGACACAGCCGGACGACTCTAGACTTTGGGTTTTAAGCTGTTCTTGGGAGAATCGATGCTTTGTGGCGTCTCCTACCGCAGTCATCTAACCTCTGGCGAGGCGCAGGCGCGGTCGAGGCCGAGGCTCCCGCCTCCTCGGCCGACCTTGAATTAACCATCCCGGCCCACGGCCCATTTTTGTTTTGGGCTGGTGATGGAATCGAAAGGTGGCATGCACGAGGGTGATGCGTTGCAGTCTCGCCCGTCTTATGGGTACATCTGACCTTCGTCCTCACCCCATTCACTCGTCCATACCGATAGAATCGCGGTAGGGACCCAACTCGACGAATCCGCACTCAAGCATCAAGCGCGCAGCATCATCTCGCCCCTGTCTGAGCGACGCCCGCCGTTTCCTATAATCAGACGCGCGCCTCCCCCCCGCGAGCCTCGCCTAGAAACGCGTTCCATCGTCTCATTGCCTGGGCTCAACGTCCCAACATCATGCATTTCTCCACACTGCTACCCATCATTATCCTGGTGCAATTCGCTTCGGTCTCGGGTCTTCCCATCCCATCCCATCCTCACGAAACATCCTCAACCCCGTTCCCAGCCCCGAAAACGGCTCCGACCCAAATACCACACCTGATCGCGAAGAACGGTGTTCCTCGCAAACCCACAAACTTACCCTCAAAATTGACCCAGACCATATCCTTCGATCCGGTTGCTTCGGCACTAGCGAGCAAACTCTCGGGTATCCAACAACAACTCTCGAGGTTCCCTATCGTGCAACCTCACTCGACGACTGAGGGGAAAGGGACCACCACCACGACGACAACGAAACCTACGACCAGTACGAAGAGGAGGAAGGAGAGGCTTACAACGACGCATCGGACTAGTACGTTTTTGTAATTAGGAGGACCACCGTAGGTTGTGGTACGTCGCTGACTCTTTGAGTCGTTGTGACCAACAGAACAACACCACAAAACCACTTTGGAGAAAGAGCACGTTCGACCTAAGTCGAGTCTGAGGATCCGAGCTGTTCATAGTAAGTACAAGCAATTGCAACTACGTAGGATTAGAAGGAATCCCAGGCAAGCTTATTACTTCCTCTTCCCTTTCCAAGCAGCTCCACGAACGAGCCACAACATCAAAGCCGTCACCGCCACGTCCGCGACGACGAAGACTCACACCTCGCTTCCAGACGTCATCCCCAATCCAAAAGCGACGACGCATACGGCAACACCTACCTCGAAATCCAAGTCAACACCTCATTCCACGTCGCATCATACCAAGACGAGAACAACCACGACTGAAAAAATTGCGCATACTACGACGGGTCCGGCCAAAGTCGTGGTTCCGACGATCGTGCCTTATCCTGGCGAACCTCATACTGGACCTGGAAGGTATTCGCCGATCGGTGAGTTCTATCCACTTCAGGTGCAGAGCAAGCATGTAGAGAACTGATACACCTCCGTAAACTTGGTTGAACAGCCGACATGACGTCTTCTCGGTCGTAGGGATGTCATCTCTGATGTGTGATCTCGTATTCGATTTTCTTCAAGAGGTTGGGCCCCAAGGCCCTCCTTTCCTCGTCGTGTCTCGTTTTTTCATTTGTTTCCGAGAACGCTTCTTTCTTCTGCTGGGTGGGGCCAAGGTACCTATAGCTGCAAATCATACAATCATGTCGTTCTCAAATAACATTACTCCATCACATTGGCATTCCAAAAACCCAATCAAAATCGCTGTTGCTCCCCCCGAATTTCTCCTCATTTCCTCCCCTTGACAAGGACTGCGCCTCTCGCACCTGCCCCTCCAAAACCGTTGTCGTAGGACCAGTTCCAACCTTCCCTGTCCAAGAGCTTGATGACGGCGGGTAGGAGAATGGCAACTTTGTTCGTTGAATGCTTGCCGACGCCGGTGATGATACGTAATGGAGGAGGGGAAAGCGCTCCTGAGAGGACAGGGTTTCAGGTGATCGATCAGGTCAGTCCAAGCAAGTAGAGAAGACACGCATACGAAACGCACCATGATTGACGCTGGACCACCATTCCTCTAAACTTTCCCTTGTCACCGCCATAGCCTCATTCATAGTCAACCCATGCAAATCGATCCCCCTCCCGCCTCCCATCCCATCCTTCAACGCCCGTTCCCTAACTAATGCGACCGCCTTCCTCTCCGCCCAAACCTTCCTTTTAGCATCCAACTCCCTCGATTCCTCGGCCCAATAAAACGCAACTCCTCTTTCCCCTGTTCCACCTTTTTGGAAATGCGTTGCGGCGGAGCGAAGGGCTATATTGCGTTTGTGGAGGTATTCCAGTTCGAGCTTCGTACATTCGCTAGAGGTGTACCGTTCCTTCCTTTGCACCACAGCTTGTCTCCTCGGATTCGGCACCATGGTGATGGGGATCGTCGTTGATGATGTAGATGAAAAACTCGGTCCAGCCGTCGTGAGTTGTGGTTCGAACGAATCCAGTTGTAAAATTTCGGACCAAACCAATCGCCCTTCGGACCTCTCGATCTCTTGGATCGTCGCTTCCAGATCCATCGCGTCCGCTACGTCCCCTTCCGTAGCACAAAGCAGCATTTCCAATCTTTCTTCGGTAAGATGAGGCAAGACTGTTCCCAGTGAGTCCTTCAGATCGATCGGTCCTTGCCCTTCCTCGTTCGATAGAGATCCGAAGGGTCGTTCGGCCGTCAAGGCGTGGAGTAACCTCGCGAGGGTTAGAGGTAGTGAAGATGAAGATTTATGATAGGTGGATACGATCCTCGATTCAGGAACGTGTAGCAAGTTCGCAAGGTTGGAGGCGTGGGACGAGATGGATGCCCACCGATTCTCGATCGGTTGGGCAGCGATGATGGGAGACGACGGAGCAGAACCGGCACTTGCCGCCGAGAGTGTTGGCGAATGCGGGATGAGGTGGGGTGTTGAAGTGAGGGAGAGTGTTGCCGATGCCCTTTGAGCCACCTTTATCCGCTTGCGTTGTTGTTTCGAGACGACGGGAGAGTCGAGCGCCGGCGGAGCGGTCGAAGTCGAAGATTCTTCGCGTTGAGCTTCTCTCAACAATCCACTAGAGAGCAGCTCATCAACGACGACTTCAACGTCCCCCGAAGATGCTTCCAGATGCTGCTGCAACAACTCGATCGATTCGTTGGGGAAAACGGAGGAGAGGAAGGCCAACGGATCATCGGGCCGGTACGAAGATCTTTCAGAATCGCTTCGATTCGAAGGCGTCGTTCCTTGACTCGTGGACGACTCGTCGCCGTTCAGTGACCAGACTTCCAGGCTCTTGCTTAGACTCGAGTCCTCAGCGAGGATCGATGTTGTGTTGGTATTGGTGGTCGTCGTCGTCTTCGTGGAAAGCCCTGTCCCGTCCTCGCTGTCGTCATGATCAGGCGTCGATTGGATCTCAGCATCGTTCGCCAGGGACTTCAAGGTCGTCTTGATCAATTCTATATCTTCATAAGAGGGTGTTGAAGGAAGATCGAGCAGCAAAGCATGCATGAGTGCCGAATCGAGTGGAGGGCAGAACTGGCGCTGATGATCGAAAGCAAGATCAGTTCAGGCATCGTCCTAGGAAGCAACACGGTATGGCTCACGAGGAGTTGATCGATGACGGGTTCTTGGGTCGCATCGCTCGTAGTTATGCCAGTCGTAGCCATCACTTCTCTGGTCGACCCGATGAGCTCGGTCGCATTTCACGATGACGTCGCGCTCAAGCTCCCGAGAGTGGTGGGTGAAGCGAGGGCTCTGAGCAGAGAGAGATGCTGTAGGAAGCAAAGTGGTTGTGATTGAGTAGAGTGAGGAGGATAGGGTGATGGATGGCGAACTGACGACCAGTCAGCGAAACGGGCAGCTTGAACGCCTTGAACAGCAAAAGGAGACCCCACCACTCCCTCGCTGCTGCTTGACGCGCAGTCTTGACGCTTGACGTTGATGAGCTCCGGCGATCGCGCCGATCGTGGCTGCGAACTGGCGGCCTGTGCGCCGGGGGAGTGAAAAGAGGACCGTGCGCGCGCTCGGACCCAATTTTGATTCAATCACTGATTGCGGCGTGTTGCGGCGCTCGTAGTGCGCTCGTCGTCATGCCCCAGCTCTCGCTCCGCTATAACCCTCTATTCCACTCTCTCACTCTTGATCCTCGGCGCCGTCACACGTCTTTGGAGTACACAGACATTCGATCGAGCTGCACGCCGTCCCATCCCCACGCCCGGCAGCTCTCCCCCTGTACACCGCCGCGTCTCGTACGGCGATCCATCATTCAACTCGACTCCGGCTCCGAGTCCAGGGACATCATCCACCGTAACCTTGCATCATCCAACACCCCACCCCTCTAGATCTCACACCTGCGTGCCAATCAGTCCAATTGCATCTGGCATGAACAACATGGCTTCCTCGCCGACTCGCCCTGAAGTAGCGATCCTGTGCCATTCGCCTGCGCTCAACGCTCTCAAACGCCCTCAGCTCGTCGCGCTCGCCAAGGAGTTTGGCTTGAAGGCCAGTGGCAAAGTGGGTACAGCACTTGCAAAGCGTACAGAACAGCACATGAAAATCAGGTGTCTAACTAGCTGGCCATCCACACGTGCGCAGAACGTTGATTTGATCAAACGACTCAAGCAACACGGACAGGAGCTCGTGCGCCAGCCTCGAGTGTCGGCGACTCCCAACCCTCAGGACGACCGAGAGGGGGGGAAGAGATGAGCTGGATGGTTCTCGATGACCAAAAAGACACAAGCGAGCCTGGTGATTCTGTTTCAAATCAGGAGATGGATGTCGAAGTGGGCATGCAGGAATTCGGAGTCGACGCAGACTGTGAGAACCGACATCGATCGCGATAAGCTCCTTGGCGCCTTTACCTGACCACATATACTCCCGCTACTCACCTTTCGCAGCAGGTGACAAGTCGACGATCCCAACCTCATCCTCAAGCAGCTCGCTAGCGTCGACGATCCGATCCGTCGGTGGTTCCCTCCTGCGCAAGCTCAAGTCGACGACAAATCTTCCCAATTCGTCTTCCCAATCGTCTATAGCAACGATTGCGACGCCCTCGGGCCCGGTTGAAGCTGATTCATCATCCCTGGTGTCGCCCATCCGACCGTCAACGCCCAGGATCTACCCTTCCCTGACACCACAATCGATCGCTTCCTACTCGCCTTTTGCGCTGGGAGTGCAAGATCATTCCATGATGGAAGTGACGCCCGAGATCCACAACAACCAACAGGATTCGTCTTTCTCAACGCTCAGTACCATGACCTCGTCATCGTGCGCCTCTTCATTACAAACGGGAACTGGAATTCGACTCGTCTCTCGACCGACAGATTATGGTGCCTCCTCGTCGACGACGACTCTGCCTCTGCCTGCTACCTCCATGCCGGCCGCAGAGCATGCGGAGCCCTCATTCATCTCTGACCGAGAACGCGACTTTACCTCCGTCGCGATCCCCCAAGGTACGACGCACGTCATTACTTTGGCACCCGTATCACCCGAATTGTGCAAGCCGTCGACGAGTGATGCTCGCTTCATCTTTGGCTCCCCTCTGCCCAAGGCCGAATCGGCATTCACTTTCAGCCTCTCCCCGGGTCCTTCGATTGAGCGTCTCCTCGCTCCTCCCGAGAAGATCACCAATTCTGAAACTTCCCTGAGCATAGGTGGCAACGAGGGTCTCGTCAGCTCCAGATCGACGACCGAGTTAGTGATGGAAGAGATGAATCGACGTGCGCTCGAATCCCTCGCCCAATCCTCGACGTTGAACCAAAGTATTTCCTCGCTATCTCATTCCCACACCTCCTATCGTCCCCAAGCAGGACCCAACGTCAAAGGGAACAAAAGGATGTTCGACGTTTCACACCGCAAAGTCTTCGACAGGATGCAAGGGATCGATATGCATTACGCGGCGAAAAGACCTCGTGAAGCGACGACGAATACCACGTTTTCTACCTCGACGTCGACGTCGATGTTTCGTTCTACTTCTTCGAAATCGTTGTTCCACAAGGGTGACGAGGACGAAGCGTCGAGGAGTAGTAAGAAGTTGAAATTGACGGCTTCGACGCTTGGCAATTCGCTGGGCTCGAAACGATTGTTCAGAGCTGGTTCTTCGACGCTCTCTTCGAATCCGATGAAGGAGGGAAAGCAGAGTCCTGAGAAGGTCGCCAGTGCACTCAGGGAACAGGGATGGTTGGGCACCACTAGCAGTCGCACGGGTACTTCAGGAGGAATGTCGACTTTGACAACGTCTCTGCGGAATCCTTCGAGGAATGGGGAGAAGGAACAGAGCTCGGAGGACAGGGAAGAGGTCAAGAGGCGGCTGGCGATGCTCAAGCATCAGAGGAGGAAGAGTCAGGCTCAACAGGTCGCGGCGGGGATGAGGAAGAAGAGGGTCTCGTTGGGTCGTGAGTTGGAGTTGATCGTTGGTGTCGCGTCGTCTAGTCGAGCCTTCAGCTAATGGATATCTCGTCGTGTACCCTGCCCTACAGCCACCCCGAAACCTAGTGGGAGTCTGACCAAGAGCCTGTTCCGCGCCACGTTCGGGAGCAAAAAATCTACGACGAATGGTGTGCCGCCCGTCCCCTCGAGCGTTGCAAGACCAGCTCCCGTACCCGTTGTCCCTGTCGTTCTTGCTCGACCAACGACGACCAACGACCTTCAAGCATCGATGAGTTCCATTTCCCGTCCTAAGCCGACCCATCTCGCTTCGAGCATCGGAACGACCCGACCCAAATTCGACCTTCAAGCCTCGCTCAAACGCAAGCCCCTGGGATATACCCCCAAACTCGGGCCCTTATCCAACTCTGAACACCCAACATACAAGCTCGAATCACCCGCTTCGACACGTCCAAGTTCTTCGAGCTTGTTCGCGCCGACCTTGGCGTCGTCATCGAAACAACTTCCTTCGACGAGGGTATTGGGATCCAGTTTGAAAGCGAATATCGCTTCGTTGCAGACGAACTCACCCACGGTCGTTAGGAAACCCGGGTTGCTGCAAGGTAAGTTGGGAGGACGGGTGCAACCGAGCCTTGCTGGTCGAGGTGGCGCACTAGGTTCAACGTCGGCTCGCGCCTCGGCTGCTACGGTCGCGGCGTCAAAAGTCGAGGAGTAAGATTATACAGGGGCGATGCGGGGTTTTCACCATTTTTGAGTTTTCCGGAATATATTTTTCAAGAGTTCCTGTTGTAGATAATGAAGTGCCATTCTTCCTTGGTTCTTTGGTGCACCGCTTTGATGGGATGCTAGCTGCTTTTGAAGCGGTGCCGAATTTTGCCAGCCTCGCGTGCCGGATGAGCCAAGCGCGCAAGCCCCTGTGCTTAGGAGGAGCGCTCTCGCAGCACGCCACGGAGGATGATGTCAGACCCAAATTTTGGTCATACCCCTCAAGCCTTGTCTTTTGACACCGCCTTGACTTGGTCTCTCAGTCTTGAGGTCCAACATTAGACGGGCTTAGTCTTAATACCTATAGGGGGACGGGTCTGGAATACCCGTCATGCGACGGCCATCTTGCCTCTTTGGGCGTCGAGTGGCGCGCGCGCGCGGCGGCTCAAAAGCCGGATTTATGACTGCATCGACGAAGCCGGCACGATTGGCCCCCTTCCGAGAGCGCTTTACCGACTGATGCGTTTCTCCCCCCTTCAGTTTCTCCATCACTACCGTAAAGCACCCACTCTGAAAGGAATGTTGTCCTCACCATCACCAAGGAATACGGCGTGGATGGCGCATACCCGATCGACGTCGCTCGACCTGTCGCCTTCGATCTCGACCGTCTTGGGATCGCCCCTGACGACGGGGTTCCCCTTCCCGCGCGTCGGCAACGGAACCGTCAGCGGCAGTGACAGCGTCTCTGGTTCGAGTTCCGCAGTCGTGTCGAATCCAGCGATCGGATTCGGCTCACCAAGATGGTCGACGATCTCTGTGACTCCTTATACCCCACCACCGATGTACGCACCCCCAGGCGTGATCTTTGGTCTCGGCGTTCCAGGAACTCCGAGCCTGGGCTTCCTCAGCCCTGCTGGCGGTGGAGCCGCGCCCCGCGTCCCCTCGCGCCACCACAAGAGGGCCAAGTTTTTCGAGCGGTCGTATTTGCAAAGGGTCGAGTGTTTGTTGTTGGTTGAGATCATGTCAGTTCACCATTCTCATGTACTATATTAGCTCCCTCGAGACTGAACGAGCAAGTGATTCACATCTTACAGCGCTTCGGTCGGCCTGATCCTACTCTATTTCCACCTCTGCTCGAGCTCGGACCCCTCCTCACCGAGCGCCAGCGTCATCGGCGGACCAGCGGCCGAACCATCCCCTCGCGAACCATCCACACCCTTCCTCGCCTTTATCCCAACACCCACTTCCAAACCTTCTGTTCTTCTCGCGACTTGCGCGTATCTCTGCCTGGTAGCCGCTTTCCGAACGGGGACTCAACGGATCGCGCTTTCTCTCGACCCAATCAGTGGGATCGACAATCTCGATGGAGCAAGGGGGTTGGCGGTCCAAATGGCTACTCTGGGTGAGCGACCTCGTCATCGTCCTGCTGTCCGACTTGACTCGTTTGCTGATCATGGGACAATCGATCCTACCCTACGCCCAGGCGCTGCGGTCGGGATCATGCACCTCCCACTGCTGGTGATGCTCCGACACTCGAAGATCATGTTTGGAATCGCCGCTTGGGGTCTCACGGCGCTCCTCGTCGGTGGGATACTCTACGAGTCAGTTCACCGCCCTAATCCCCGTATTTCAAAAACTTTGTGAGACTAATCCATCCTCTCGCTGAACACAGCTCTCTCCGCCGCGACTCAAACCTCGAACAATCGTGCAACGGCGACGTCGCCACCTGGCCAAGGGACAAGGAGCTTGGCGGATCATGACCCTGGACACACGCGCTGGCGCGGTGTAGTTGCAGGAAGAGGCGTTTCTACGAAGTGGTTAGGTTTTTGTGTGTTGTGTGAATAAGATGACGAATGACAAATCAATAATTATTGGCATCTCACGTTTGAGCCGTGAGATGTCAATACTTTCAGCTTTTCAACAAGAAGTAGCATGTCGCCTAGGTGGTGCCTCAGTACTTAGGTCGGCGGAACTTGTTGCGACACACATACACTTGGGGTCGGGTGCCCGAATCGGCTATAAAATTCTTGTGAATCGCGCGGCTTGGGTCGGAAAATCATGAGCCTCACGGGTCAACTTTCGTTGCGATCTTGACCATGTCGAGTCCTAATTACGATCATTGAGTGACTCCCAAAATGTCAAGTTCGGCGTATGCTGACGTTCGTAGAATTAATGTAGCGGTCAGTAGAGAGCTGCGAGGATGAAGGAAGAGCCTGAGGCTGCGCAGCAAAGGGAAAAAGGGGTGTCAAGACTCACTGCGTCCCTTGGGTTCCGGAAGACGGAAGAAGCACCGGATCGTGCAAAGGAAGCACGAAGCACCCCAGAAGAAACCGGCCTAGTGGATGGGAGCAAGAGGTTCAAAGTCAGCAACACGATCAACAGGGTGCCACATCGAGCGACGCGATCGCGAAGCAAGCCGCAACTCGAGCAAGGGGCTGATGGGGTGAGAAAAGAAGGGGCCCTCACCTTGGCGTTCCAGTTCCAGGCAAGAGGCGAAAGCATGCGAGGGAAGATGATGTTGTTGATGATGCCGACGATGTTGTACGAGGTTCGGGCGAGCACGACCGACTTGGCGCGTAGACGCGTCGACGGGATCTCGGCGACGAGGCAGTAGCAGACGGGGCCGACGGTGAATTGGTACAAGAACGAGTAGATGACGATGAGAGCACCCGAAGCCGTTGGTGAGAAGTATTTGGTTGGTTTTGTGGCGGGAGTTGATGAACTCCTCAACAGAAAGCGATGTGCTGCTGCGATTTGCCAGGCTGGCCAGAGAGCAAGTTGGCGGAGCGCTGGCGCTGTGCCTTGCAGCAAAGGTCTTTCTACGACGCATGACGCTTCGTGGTGTTTAAATGGACAGTCAACGACAGCTAAAAGGGGCCTCACAATCCATGATGAATGCCTTAAACGGAATCCTCAGATAAGAAGGAAAGAGCGCATGGAACGGTGTCGGGAGCTGCCCATCTGGCGTGAGCCCCTACCATCGCTGTCGATCGACTACGCTGGCTCATAGGAGTCGTTTGAGGTATGTCAACGCAGACTGCACATTTAACCATGTAGAATTCCACTTCGATTAGCAGATAGGCTGATGTTAGGATGCCATCGATGGTCACGTCGAACGATCGTGAGTGGCGTGGCTCGGAGGGAAGGGCCCTCCACGACCACCTCACGACCACCACACACGGCAATGAGATGCGACGTGTTCAAGTTTGAGTTGCGGAGAGCCACAAGCTGGGACATTGTGGGATTGTGGGTGTCACAGATGACGAGAAAGTTTCGGGAGGTGTAAGACGTAGTGCGACGAGGACGGAAGCGAAGGCGCAGGCGTAGGCGTCGACTCGGAGCGAACGGACCGAACAGAGTCACCAGGTTCTGAAAAAAGACAGCTTGACTCTCCCTCGTCCTGGCTGGTACATTCGCTCACATATCTACCTACCTACCTAGGTTGTGTGTCTATCCGCTGACTAGCATGTCGATAAGTGAGTACCTAGGTCCCGGTAGGTACGCAGTTGACGTCGGGCCAGGCCCGTTGCTCAAACCGGCTATTAGTACGGTCCAAGCTCTTTGAATCGCGCGCGACTTCTGTCGGAAAATCATGAACATCGGGTAGCGTAACCTGCAAGTGCTCAAGTCGAGTGTCGCAGGGACCAAGGTCGTGTCAGTCTCAGAACGCGATTGCCCAGGCACTCCTTAATCGACATGAGACCGGGCGAGCTGACGGATCTTTCGCCAGAGATCCGTGATGCCAGAACCCGCTCAGTGAGTCACCGAGCTTCTTCCGGCCCGGCACCGAGCGCGTGAGCGCGCGGAGGCGAAAATCAAATTGAGCCACACCTTGCGGATTCGTTCGCTTGTCCCAGATCGATCTCAATTAAATGGATCACTTTGAGCGTAACATGTGTGTCCAAATTTGTCCGAGACCCATCGACCATGCTCTTCTTGCCCCCTGCAGCCGCTCGCAGAGCTGTGCTCAGTGAGCACTGGAGCGCTCAGGGCTCACTGCTCACTCTGCTCAGGGACTCGATCTCTGCAGGCACTCGCCCGTTTTTCCTCCTGTCGATGTAGCTGCATCTACGCCTAGAAAGCACGTGGGACAGGCAGCACGATCATTTGAAAAGAGGCGGAATAGCTACCAATGAATCGAAGGCAGTTTACAGATTCCTATCGGCCGCTGAGATCAGGCGAGCTGAGGAGGTGCATGCAGCCAGCCAACGTAGACGTGTCCAGACTCGTGGTTGGCTCACCACTACGACTAGGAGTCACAAGTGACGTCGTACGACGTGCGTCCTCGAGGCGCCTGGCTTTCCTCAACTCGGAAGATTCAATTGGGGGCCATGTAAAAGTGTGAACTGGTTGCGCTGGCGCGAATTGGACCCGGGCCCACTCTTGGCCGTCCGCGCGTGGGCCATGAATCATCATTTGATGGATTTTCCTGCACAAACAAGTGCTCGGTTCCTCGACATCGATGGAGCAGAACCACTTGCAGGAAGAGCTGTTTGATTTGAAGACTTCGGTGAAGCCCGGTTGGGGTCGTGCTCGTGCTCTTTCCGATGGTACTCAACAAGTATCAGTGTAGGTATCAAGATCATGCCCGATTGTAGGTCGAGCACAGGGGCGGATGAATATCTAGCTGTGCATTTGACGTTGGTCGTCGCCGTGTGAGACGAAATCCCTGCATGCAGTACCTGCAAAGGTACATTTTTCGTAGCTTAGGATTATATATATGTAGCGACTGCAACATGTTTACATCAGGTTTGCATAAAATTGAGTACACCTACCTACTTACCAAGCACTTGTCAACCAAGCGTTGGAACCTTATCTCGGGGACCAACCGAACTGACGTCGGGTCGCCGGTCAGCCGGTCAGCGGTCAGCTGTCAGCTGACCAACGGCAAAATCCAGCAGCGGCAGAAATGTGATTCATCCGTCACCGCCTCGCGGACGGGGCAAAAAGGAACCCCGGTGGCACCAAAGATCCACGCTCATGTAGGTAGGCACTCGGCTGTTGCATCGACCTGAGACACCAGACACCAGAATCCATGTATCATCGCTTTCTTTACACCACGAATCAGACCGGGTCTTTCTGCCTTCATTGCTCCGTGATCCGGGCAGGCCAGGCAGGGCTGGAAGGGGAGGATGAATTCCGCGCATCGTCTCCGCGCATCGTCGACTCGTTCGCGGAACAATGGGCAAATCGAATGGACGAAGCAGTTGGAAGCGCGATCAGATTTCGCCCAGCGGCTGGCCCAGCCCGGGTCTTTTTTTGGATTCTGGGGTTTTGTGGGACCGAAGCGCAATACGAGGGGGCCCAGCTGGGATTTGGGCCCGGCAAAGGTGGGGGGTCACGAGCCCACGACTGTGATCGAAAGCAGAGAAAAGACCTCACTTGAGGAAATCTACAGGCCTGTCGCATGGGACTAGCCCAGACTAGCCCGTCAGATTGCCCCATCGCGAAACATTGTCCTCTGCCTTCCCCGCGCCCCTTTCTCTCTTCTCCACATCACCTCCTCTCTGGCCTGTGTCACCACTCCGCCCCTTCCCCTCCTCGTCGACCTTCCATCACTCAGCTTTTCTTGGTGCACCTCTGACTTCGTCCCCTTTGGATCGACCTTGTCGTCTACTACGCCTGTCGTACGCCTGAGAACACCCCGCACCCGCGATTCCGGAGAGTCTGCATACGATGCCCATCGCCTCCACCACCAACCACGACTTCGATGCGTCGGTCGGCACCGGCATGGTTGACGCCCACCAGGTCCACAAGACCATCGTCCCCGAGTGAGTACCTTTGGCAGTTTTCTGAGCTCGGTGGTCACGTGATCGACCGGGCGCGGCGCCACTCCGAACTCCTCGCTCGGGAGCCGTTGCTCTCGACTGTCGGGAGCTCGCTGCGACGAGAAGGCAGGAGGCGTCTGCGTTCTCAACGTCGCATGTCTGAAACATTTCCTGAGTGTAGACGCTCATCATTCGACGCCTCGCTGCACCTTTTCAGTCCTCAAATGCTCGAAAAGGTCGCCACCAACCTCGGCGAGTCCACTGTCAACGACGCCGCCGAGACCGCGATCAAGGAGCGTCACATGACCATGTTCCAGGCGATCAAGGCGTATCCCTACGCCTGCGCCTGGTCCATGTTGTTCTCGACCGCGATCGTCATGGAAGGCTTCGATTTCACCATGATCTTCTCCTTCTACGCCCTGCCCGCCTTCCAGAAGAAATACGGTGTCCCCATCGGCGGCGGCAAATCCGTGATCACCCCCGCATGGCAAACCGGTCTCTCGAACGGTGCCCAGGTCGGCTCCATTCTCGGTCTTATGATCAACGGCTGGGCTTGCGATCGCTTTGGTTACAAGAAGACGATTTGCACCTCGCTTGTCCTCATCACTTGCTTCATCTTCATCACTTTCTTCTCGGTCAGCCTGCCCATGCTCCTCGTCGGCGAAATGCTCTGCGGTATTCCATGTAAGCCATTGAACCCGAGGGAACACTCTCATCCACTCTCACCACTGCTTTTTACTTACTCGTGATCGGTTGTGTCGTGTCTGTCCATAGGGGGTGTCTTCCAGACTTTGACCACCGCCTACGCCGCCGAAGTCTGCCCCGCCCCTCTCCGTCCTTACCTCACGACCTACGTCAACCTCTGCTGGGTCATGGGACAATTCATCTCCTCTGGTGTCTTGAAGGGCGTGTCGGGTATGAATGAGAACGATCAATGGGCCTACCGCATCCCCTTCGCTTTGCAATGGGTGAGTCCCGCAATTCCCCATTTTCGGCTGGCGAAGCTTGTGTCCTAACCCTCGAGCTTCCCAAACTCCTACCTCTCTCCCTTTCAGATCTGGCCCCTGCCTATCCTCGCGGGTGCCATTTTTGCTCCCGAGTCCCCCTGGTGGTTGGTTCGCCAAGGTCGCCTTGCGGACGCTGCCAACTCGTTGACCCGTCTCGGCTCGATCTCTGCTGAAGGCTTCATCAATGTCGACGCCAAGATCAATCAGATGATTTTCACCAACGAGATGGAGAAGGAAATTAATGCCGGCACGACCTACTTTGATTGCTTCAAGGGCACCAACTTGCGCCGTACCGAGATTGTCTGCATGGTCTGGATGATCCAAACCTTGGCCGGCTCGGGTTTCATTGGCTACTCGACGACCTTCTTCGAACGCGCCGGCTTGTCCAGCTCGAACTCGTTCTCGCTCTCGCTCGGCAATTACGCCCTTGGTGCGGTTGGTACGATCTCATCGTGGTGGACGATGCAATGGTTTGGTCGCCGCGACTTGTACATGTGGGGTCTCTTCTCGATGGGTATCGTCCTCTTCGGTGTCGGTGGCTCCGGCTTCGGCAAGTCCGATGGCGCGTCGTGGGCTTCGGGTGCTCTCATCGTCATCTACTCGTTCTTGTACCAATTCACCGTCGGCCCCGTCTGCTACTGCCTCGTCGCCGAGATCCCGTCGACGCGTCTGCGCGCCAAGTCGGTCGTGCTCGCCCGAACCTCGTACAACATCGTCGGCATCATCAACAACATCATCTTCCCTCGCATGCTTTCGCCTCTTGCCTGGAACTGGAACGCCAAGGTGAGGGCCCCTTCTTTTCTCACCCCATCAGCCCCTTGCTCGAGTTGCGGCTTGCTTCGCGATCGCGTCGCTCGATGTGGCACCCTGTTGATCGTGTTGCTGACTTTGAACCTCTTGCTCCCATCCACTAGGCCGGTTTCTTCTGGGGTGCTTCGTGCTTCCTTTGCACGATCTGGTGCTTTTTCCGTCTTCCGGAGCCCAAAGGCCGTAAGTTACTCGCTGGGCACCGGGTTCCTGTGATCCGATACCGTTATTTCAACTGTATCTGATTGTCACTGACCTCCATACCTTTCAATTTAGGGTCATACATTGAGTTGGACATAATGTTTGATGAGAAAATCAGTGCACGACGCTTCAAGACCACTGCTGTGGACGTTCGACAATACGGCCACTCCGGGGAGAAGCATTTTGAGCCAATGGGTGGAATTCATTAAGCGCCAGCCGTCCGGGGTGTGCCAAGTCATCGCTCTTCCTTTTGTTCAAGTACTGATATGCATAGGGTGTCGTTCCGTTTCTCTCGTGATCTCTGGGTGTAGTTTCGGGGCCCTTTACAAGGTGTTCCCGTCTTAGTTTCTGAAATTGTCATTGGCACTCTCCTTCCTCCTTGTCTGGTCTCCTTCTTCGGCTGCCCAGGGCTCGGGCCATGCTCTCCTTTCGGGCAGTGTATCATCTGCTCGTAGCAAGACCAGACACAACGCGCGGTGGACTATTGGAGCGAATTTGTCGACGTGGCGGCTTGGTCAATGGTGGCGTGGTGGCGAGTGCGGCGAGGGATCGTACCTCGCTGCAGCGCAGTGAACGCGCGGCGACTCCGCCGTTGCCCACCCCTCGGCGCCCATTTCAACGGCGGGCCCGGGGCCATCTAGCGGACCTTCAGAATCCAGCTTTGAAAGGTGAGAATTGATTGGAATTATTGCTCTGATGGGAACATGCACCCCCTACCGGGTCGTCTCTGCCTCAGTTCATCAGTCCCTCTGGGTTCCTCGCGCCTCTCCTATTTCCAGGCCCAAAGTCTCTCCTCTCGCCGATGGCCCCTCGTAGGTAGGTAGTCAGATCCCAACCAGCGAGGTCTCAGGAGTCCAAACCTCAATATTAAGCATCCCAAGCATAGTATGTTCTGTGAGTGTACACGCAAAGTAGAATCCAAGGTGTTTGGGTATAAGCCTGAATCTAAGGATGCACGGTTGAATTTGTTCGATCCATACGCCCTTACCCGCTCACTACCATTGTCGTGCCCTGCGCCGCGCCGCGCCGGCCGTGGCAGTGCCTCGTGGCAACGGCAGGGCATCGGCGGACTGGCGTGGGCACTGGACAGGCGCGGGCAGGCGCTGCAGGCCGTTCGGCGCCTCCGTTCGTCTCGCCGAGTGGTGCAATCGACCTTCTCTCTCCGCTGCGGCCTCTGAAGCCGTCTTGCACTCGGGCGAACGCGAGCCTAGACTTTCCAGGTGACGGACATCGCTGTGGCCGACTCAAGGACCCGCTGTTTGTAAGGAGGTGCGACCGCCAAGGTGAGTAGTAGCGACTCATGAGTGAGACAGCGTCCGTCGACGACGATCCAGAGGTGCGCACAGCACCTGCCAAAGGTGCAAAGCACATGTGTGGAGCAACCCTGGGTTGCTGTACGTTGGATAAAGTGCCCCGCTGTCTTTGTGAGACCCGCACTGTGTTGTGCTGTCGTGGGATACGCGGCTGCCGTCAACGCACAATGATGCCGAATGTGGGGAATCAGATATCTTTTGACAAAGAGATGATTCTTTCTGGACGTTCCACCACTCGCAACAGATGTACTGACTGGATGACATGTGCTTCACAGACCGTGCCACGACGCTACTGGACGTAGAGGGCCCGGGTACGATGCAGAACGCTTCATCGGCGCCTCTGCACTCGCCTGATCTGCCGCCGCTGCCGCCGCTCTCGGGCGATCTGCAACGCAACCCATACGGGCTGACCCCGTGCGACGACACGTATAGGCGAGAATTGAACCAGCTTTCCCTGCGCACCAACACGACCGAGCCCGCGTCGTCACCCCCACGTTCCGATTACTCCTCGCCTCGGGGCTACACTTCCACTTCGACATCAGCTTCACCGCATTCTCAGTCGTACTCCCCCGCCCCGGGAGCAACACAACCACAACAACAGCCACAGCCACAGCCACTACCACCACAGCAGCAACATAACCTCTACAATGGCTCCCTGTCGTCACCGGCCCAGTCGCACGCCGGTACGAGCCAGTCGGGCGCATCCCATCAGCCCGTCTCGATGCATCCAGAAGAGCTCGAGGCCTTGACGTCCCCCCTCGCGAACGCGTATCGATCATGGCAAACCTCAGCAGACGCTCCCACAACCGATCAGGTAGATCCATTGCAAGCGAGTCTCGCTCCCATTCAGTACGGCTACGATGCGAGCCCTGGTGCGCATTCCTCTTCGTCGCATCACTCGCAGAGCTACTCTTCTCAGCAACCACCGCTCCGAGCCTATTCGACCTCACCCGCGTCGAGCGAACAAGATAGAAATTATCTACAAGCAGCAACACGGACGAGCGAGGATCTAGCTCGGACTAGGTCGCATTCGGCATCGTCGGCGAGCCAAGGGGGTTCGGGGATGGGTGAGGGTGAAGGTCTGGGTCTCGGATCGATCACCGAAAGTCCGTATCAAGCGAACTCGGCGGATCCCCCAAGAAGATCAAGCTCGACATATTCCAAATCCCAGGCGGGGCAGATGAACACCCTTGGTCATGCTTATGGTGACGCCGTCCCATTGGGCCACGACGACTTGGCCGCAATGGGAGGCTTCGACGAAGGCGTCTTGAAGGCTCTGTGTGAGATGGACTGTGGCATGCCTTTGGTCCTGGACCGGATGAAGCAGTCAATCGCCTCGTCGCACGAGGCTTCGTCGTTCTTCAAAAAGAGGGCACAGATCGAGGAAGAGTACGCCAAGGCGATGATCAAGCTTGCCAGGAGCAGCAGCCACGCGTACGGCGTGTCAGAAGGTAAAGCCGGGTGAGTACACTCTGCGCCGTGCCAGAGCCCGAATCGATGGGCCGCGCTCACATTTCCATGCATCT
The DNA here is from genome assembly GCA_022702645.1 of Microbotryum intermedium. Classification (NCBI taxonomy): domain Eukaryota; kingdom Fungi; phylum Basidiomycota; class Microbotryomycetes; order Microbotryales; family Microbotryaceae; genus Microbotryum; species Microbotryum intermedium. The sequence continues at coordinate 91,916 of JAHWDX010000001.1, forward strand.
GCTCTACACAGCACTTACGTGAAATCGTGGATCTCGATGTTGCGGACGCACGAACTCGTCGGCGACAACCACCTCAAGTTCGCAGCCCAGCTCGCCGAAATGTCGGACGAGCTCGCCGCGCTCGGAAAGGAAATCGACAAGAATCGCAAGTCCTCAAAAGAATTGGGAACACGTCTCGAACGCGGTTTGGCCGAACAGGAATCGCTCGTCGACAAGGCGCGAACGCGGTTCGACTCGGCGGCCGAAGAGCTGGAGCGGTTGCTGCTGCTCAAGCAAGGGGAATCGCTCAAGGACAACATCGTGCCTCATGCATCGGCGACACCTTCTTCGGCCTCTTCAAACAAACGGACATTCGGCAAGGCGATAAGCAAACTAAAGGGTCCCAAGAACGCTGCGCAGGTCGCGAAGCAGGAGGAGGAGGTTAGGATGAGGATGGGGCAAAGCTCGGACGCGTACCGGAGTCAGGTCATTGGCGCGCAGGCCGTCAGGCAGGACTACTTCAACTTGCAACTGCCAAGGATCTTGAGGGTAAGTACGAATGGAGAGGCTAAGTCTCAATCGGGCGATTTAGCTGACGCGATCTGCACTATCCTCGCAGTTGCTCAAGGAAAGCACGGACGAGGTCGACCTAGGCGTACAATACCACCTGTCGCGGTATGCCTACATTTTCGAGTCGACTCTTGTCACGGACGGGTTGACGGTATCCCCTATCAGTCCAGATGATGGTATGTATCCTTGCGGTCCGACGTCTCTGCATTCGTTCGTAGCTCACAAAACATCGCGCTGCAGGACCGGGCCTCAAGGCGATGGCCGACCTGATCGACGTGCGCGACGACTTCAAGCAATACATGCAGCAGTATTCCGTCAGCTGGCAAATGTCCGGCCAACGGGGTCCCAGGCGCGATGGTCCAACGGAGGATGGTACTGTACGTCGGTCCCAAGCGCCACCATCGTCCTTAAATATGTTTTCTGACCCAAAAGTGCTACTTCTTCACGGCACGCGCAGATGACGTCCTCAAAGCCGGTGCTGACACCCCGGTCCTCAGCTCTCGCGATGTCACAAAACTATGCTGCCCCCATGCTCCCGACGTTCGGCATCGACCTTGGGGAGCAAATGGCCCGCGACGGTGTTGAAGTACCACGCGTGCTCGAAAAGTGTTGCGAAGCCATCGAACTGCATGGTCTTGATTCCATGGGGCTGTACCGCCTGAGTGGTATGACATCGAGGGTGCAGAGGTTGAAGCTGGCTTTGGATCGAGGTAGGTCGGACAAAGCGCCAGGGATGAGTGAGTTGGCTCGAGGACTGGACTCTGATGTGCATCCGGTATTGGCACACAGATGTCGAGGGGACGGATCTCCTTTCGGACGAAAACCTCCAAGACATCAACGATATCGCCGCCGTCATGAAGTTGTGGTTCCGCGAGCTGCCCGAGCCTTTGCTCACCTGGGAACTGTACCATGGCTTTGTCGAAGCGGCCAAGATCGAAAACGATCGGTTACGGCATATCCGGTTGCATGAACGCGTCAATGAGCTGCCTGACCCCAACTATGCGACACTGAAATTCCTCATGGGCCATCTGGACAAGTTAGTTCTTCTACCTCTCCTGGAGCCCTACCCAAAGTGATCACCTGTCTGAGACTGACGATACTTGCTTGCCACAGAGTACGCCAGCATGAAGCATCCAATCAGATGGGATGCAGCAACATTGCCATCGTGTTCGGACCCAACTTGTTAGGCGCGCCACCAAACGAAGGAGGCGGGTCCGCGTTGGCCGACATGAGCTGGCAATGCAAATGCGTCGAGACCATCCTTCAGCATTATGTCGAGATATTTGTCGGTGAGTCTACATGCCGTCGAAATGGTTCTGTCATCCTAGATCCCCGAGCACTGATGCTTTTATGTTGAGCACACAGACACGGACGCCTGATGTGGCCGCCTCGCTACGAAATGACTTCCTTGTGTTGTCCCACACATAAACGTTCTTTCTGTCTCGCGCTCTTTCTCTATCGTAGATGTCGGTTTGTTTGTTTTTCTCTCTTCATAAGTACCCTCCCTGGCATTTGGCACCCTTTGATCGTGAGCAATTGATACCTTCAGCCGGACGAGCTTTTCTGTACACGCTCAACGACGCGGGCAGCTCCTGGTCCCCGAGAACTATCCGCCGCTTATCTAACGGCGATGTTGGGATTCCAAGCTGCGAGTGATCCGATGGTCATGTTAATTGGAAGGAATACAAGAAATCATCCGGTGGAAGCTCTTATGTCGGACCGATAGCAGGTGAAATCCTACGGCGACTAGTAAGACCAGCTGTACTAAGTTCCAATCAAACGTTCCTCCATCGAGTCAACATCGATGACGAGGAGATGGGGAGAGACGTCGAAGTCCTTCTCATCCAACGAGTCCGACGTTATCGACGATGTGGGTAAAAGAGGAGCTTGCGAGCCCGAAAGGTAGATCGCGCCGATGGAATCGAAGGGAATGGAGCTCGCGAGTAGGAACAGCGTTTGCAGAGCGACTGTGAGGGGCGAGCTAAGAAATTAGATTCACGAGCAGAATGAGAATGCCGAGTCGGACCTACATGTGACAAAGAGCACCGTCATGCGAGCCGCAATTGGGTCCCCGAGGCTCGCAAAGTACCCCGTCAAATCTGCGGCGACGCCACACACTACGTTCCAAGCAATTGCTCCGTCAGCTGCCATTCTACCTCCATTTTGTGTGAAGTAATGCTAGGTAACGCATAATTTGGGAATGCTCACGAGTTGTCGCCATAGCAATGAGGCAGGTCTTGGCCTTGCCCATTCCGACCTCGGCCTCAAGGGATTCCGACTGACGCTGAGCGACCAGTCCCAACACCTTCGCGCCAGCCGACACGCCCAACATCAAAGGTATCCAGATGAGACCGAGGAGTATGCGAGACTCCCGAGTCATCAAAAGCTCCCGATGGGAGGGGGATGATGTATCCCAAAGCTTGGCAATCATCTCGAGATACGTAGACTGCCGATCTGGCGAGAGGCGATGCAGAACGTAGAGGAAGCAGCCGAAATTCCAGAGTGATGCACTTGGGGTATGATATGAAATGATGATGATAAGCATCGTGCAGAAAGTCTAGGTTCACGAATGAACTCACATTATAGATTCACGAAGGACGAGCACCTCGTCGCGCACCGAATCATGCCAGGAGGCGTCCTCGACGGCTGTGACGGAGGGTTGGTGGCAGTCGTCAATATAGAAGGATTCGGACATTTGTACAGCCCATAACACCCACTTGTCACATATTCCAACAGAGAGTTTTCCTCCAGACGGATCGAACGCATCGTTCGTAGGGTGGACGGCTCCGTACGGGCCGAGCGTGAGGCGCTGCACAGGAGGTGCGTGCGAAACTGAGACGGCGGGAGTCGATTCGTCGCGCTCAATCACGGCCCGGCGTTTGGTTGAAGAATGGGCTGTTGTCCTAGGAGACACTGGGTGTCGGTGGTACCAAAAGGGTGTGGAACAAGGCCAAGAGATGATGATTAGACAGAACGAGCGTCAACACGGCCCTGCCTCGGGGTCCCTGCATGGACTCACCCAAGTGCGCACGGCGCGTGCACTGGGAGTTCACACGTTCATAGACGCATGCCGGCCGCCGCACAGAAGCTGCGCACGCGCTAATTGCCGCCACGGACAGGGGCGTGCCCTAATCCTGTTAGTGTTCGCGCCAGTGCGTCGGCGACTGCCACAGTGCTACTGCAGATAGACTCTTTCGAACTGTTTTCGAGAAATGACAATTTTGCACTCGGCCAAGGGCTGAGCACGAGAGTACTCAGGCTGCTAAGTTAACCCCCTGAGCGGCACTCGGACGACTCACTCGCCCGCTGCAGTATGATCGCACGCCATGGCAACTTGGAGGCGTTCATCCGGTTTTGTCCTGCATGAAAGTGAGGCTTGGGGAGGAATGTCTTCCTTCGTCCTTGTAACGAAAGGGACGCCGGTCGTAAACCAAAGCGGGGACTCGGAAACTCGCTAGCGGAAGGCTATGAGCCACAGCGGTCGCCGTCCGCCTTCGAACTTGCGGGTCCGAACCGGTGTCAAGACGCCTCGCAACGGTCATATAGACAGACCGGAATGGGGTACAGCTGGCCATCGCGTAGATCGGTGATCGTCTTCACGGGACACACACATGCCCTCACCTCGGCGACACTCGCCTGTAGGATGCCGCCGTTGCTGAGATCGACGCAGATCGTACGAGACCGGCGATCAAAAGCCAATCGGCCTGAACGACGAAACGATGATGATATGATAACAAATTACATAAAAGGCGGAGATGGAACATCATAGGGTGACAGGTTAAGGCATACAAAGAGGCCAGGCACAATTCCTCTCTCACTCCGTGGAGCTTCATGCGGTCTTGCGGACCTTGGCTCGAACCATCAAAGGATCCGCCTAACGTTAGAAGTTGCGTCAGATATTGGTTATGCGTAAATCGTCAGCCAGCAACGCGAGTGACTGACCAGATGGAGTGTGAGGGATGGGAGGTATTTGGGCATGTCTTCGTTCTCCAACTTGGGGACGTTCTCCCAGTAGCCCTCGGCAAACTCAAAGTCAAAGTTCTTGAGGATCGTAGTAAGGAGATGGCAACCTTCGAACTTGGCCAATTCCATCTATTCATAGGTCATTTAAATCAGCTCCAGCAACATGTTGTGCCCAACGACGATTGCATCATCTCCCGAGAGCACTCACCCCGAGACATAGCCGATAGCCAGCGTTGAACATGTGGGCCTTGTAATTCGATTCTTTCTTGCATGTGCCGTCAGCATCGAGCCATCGTTCCGGATTGAACTGCTTGGCATCAGGGCCCCATACACCTTCATCTCGTGCCATGGAGTAGTCCCCCCAGTGCACGTATTCGCCGCGGCGCACGAATGGGCCGCCATTGGGGAGCTGATCGTCGCTCACGGCCTGCCACGCGTTCTTCGGCACCGAGGGCGAAAGGCGCAATCCCTCCATGAACACCGCGTTCGTCGTCTGCAATTGCTTGAATGTGTCGTAGTCGAGTCGACCCATCTCGTCAGCCTCCTTGCGGATCGCCTCGATCCATTGCGGGTCGCGCAGCAGACGGATCATGGTCCACGACGTTGCCTGAGCCGTCGTGTCGCGCCCGGCAATGATGAGGTTCAGGACGGCGTCGCGCAGCTGCCTTCGAGACATGGGCTTGCCCTGCTCGTCTCGGATGTTCATGTAAAGCGAAAGCAAGTCGGTTTGGCTGTCGTCCCTCTTCTCCGATGTGAAGGTGTTGAGACCTGCTCGAGTTCGCTCGTCGATGAGGCTGTAGCAGAAATCGTCGAGAGTGCGCACCGTGTCGCGCATCTTGCTTCGACTTCCGTCAAACAACTCATTGATGGGCCAGAACGGATCTTGGAACCTCTTGTTCAGTACCGTCTGCGCGTAGTCGAAGGCGGCCGTGAACGAGACCGGCTCGTCCGTCTCGGTTGACAGGGCACCAATGTCACACCCAAAGGCCATCCCACCAAACGACTCCAACGTGAAACGGAAGAAGAGCTGAGAGAGATCAAAGGCCTCGCCCTTGTCCGCATGGCGCTTGATGATGGTCACGAGGCGCTCAACGTTCTTGTCGATCGATTGCGTGATGATACCTCGGAAGGCATTGCCTGGTGACACCGTCAGTACATCAGAATTTTGTTTAGTCATGAATGATTCCATTATCGACAGGTCGGATTGAACGGGCTCTTACCGTTGAAGATCTTTGAGGTGGCTTTGCGCTGCATGGTCCAAGCGTGTCCATCTGATTACAGGATGAGCGGCCGCAACAGAATGATCAGCATCTGTGAGTTATGTGCCCCGCACCCAATACAATAAAAGTCTAGTGTGGTGGAGTCCAAGGCGCACCGACGTTGAAAATACCGTCTCCGAGCACGGCCTGCATGTTGATATGAAACTGCTTGCCCTTGACGTAGTTCTGGAAGTTCGTCTGTGGATGTGATCGGGAAAGCCAGAGATCAAAGGCCAAAGGGATTTGGGAACTCAGAAAAATATTTTCATTAGGTCATGGAGACTGGATAACCTACCTTCTGTACGTATTCGATGAGATCGGGTCGACTAATATCGATCATGCGTCGGCCATAGGGCGCGGACCAGCTGAGCCATTTGCCGCGATGCTCGGGGTTGCGGTTCATTTTGGCGCGTTCCTCGCCCCAGGTCTACACAGCCCGACGGCAAAGCCATCACACGGGTGAAAAGTAGTTGTGATCAGTGGCTGTAAGATGATAAAGTATAGGTAGAGATGCAGGGTGTCGATCACATCCAGAAGCTGTCTCGTGGCTGTCCCTTTAAAAAACCTGCCCCACAAAGTGGTGAGGGCTCTCGAGCGCGCTGACCCCGGATCCAAGGTGAGACCCGAAGCGGCTCGAAATTCGGACGTCTTCATCTGCCAGACTGACGATCCCAAACCTAACATAACCAGAAACGACCGCCCAACCGTCAGACCCCTCAGACCAGTCCAGAGCGATCTCCGACAGTGTCAGAGCGTTTCAGATCACACTCAGACCATTCCTGCCGAGCTCAGACTGTTGGAAAAGACTTCCGACTAAGTACCATATGTAAACAGAATGAGAAGGTATGGAACATGCTGTAGTATCTCTGGGAAGCCTGGCCCAGATCCTCCAGTCTGAAGTCCTTTCCAATAGACCGAGGGCCCTCTCTGACGATTTGGCGGTCGTTTCTCGCTTTATGGACCAGATCGAGCCCCTGCCTCGGCTTCGCACGCAAGGGCATACGCGAGCACTCACCTCGAGCAACTTGTGTCGTGTAGCCAGATTGAAGGGCAGACTGCCGAGAAACCAGGTCGTGTGCGGCGAGTACAGGTCCTTGCGATACCTGTTGCGGTCGTTGCCGAGCGCGGTGCCGTCGCGGTGACTGAAGGCCCAGGCGGCGATCCAGGCTGCCACTGCGCCGTAGACGAAGACGGCGAGCGACACGGGGCCGTAACCGGGCACCTCGATGTGCATTGGGATGTAGGTTATCATAGACCTCTGATTGCGGGAAGGGCTTTGATTGAATGAGAGGAGGCCGAACTAGAGCGCGTTGCAGGAGCAAGAGGGACCAGCCTAGACGAGCGAGGGAGGGACCGTCACGGGGAACTTGCAGGACTTTGAAGCTCGAAATACAATTTGAAAAAGCGGTGCCCCGCTTTCCAGTCGTGGGCAAAGGCTGCTCGCGAATGCGCGCAGAGACGTCTTGACTCTTGAGAGTCGGAGAGTCGGAGACTGTGCATGACTGCAGCGAGGCGCGAGATCCGAGTCGTCGAAGCCGCGGCGGCAGTGCGGCGACCATTTTTGCATGCGCATGTCGGATCTGTCGATCCTTCCATTGGCAGGTTCGTATCTAATAGGTACCTATGTTTAACACGTCCAAGTTCTGCGGACTTTTCTGGGCTCACAAGTGTGATGCCTAGCCGTGCTCGGATCATTTTTGCAGTGCATCGAGCCATCGACTCCGACTTCGCGACTAGTGGCCGATTTAACTCGAGCAACCAACCCGAAGCCCGGCAGACGCCCTGCCCGAAACTTGCAATTGAACTCGAAGCAAGCTCGCCGATGCCGCTGCTACGATTGCAAAGCAAAGTTTCTCAAAGAGCATGTTCAATTGCACAACATGGAAACACACTAAGTCGTCAAAAAAAGCCACATCCTATAACTGACAGGTACGGTAGTCTACACTTTTGATATTCAGGAAAAGACCCAAGAAAGGGGTTGAGAAAGCCGAGCGCTCCTCTGAGAACTTTTGTATTCTGCACGAGCCGCGAGTAGAGCAAGTCAAGAAATGGACCCGTTCTCTTCCAATCGGTCCTTCAAGAGGCTAGAGGCTTGGTGTCCGATCCAAGTGTCACATCCTCCAACGAGCGGTGGGCAGACGAGGCAGGGGACACTGTGCCGGACACGACCAAGCTGCTCCTCGACGTCGGCAACTCCAACGAGCTCGAGCTCCTCTGCGCCGAGCGCACCATATCAGGATCCGGATGGAGGTCTTGACCGTGCAATCCGGCCGATCGCAAAGGTGAGTCCACCAGAGAAGACGGCAATGTCGAGGTTCCGCCGGCGAGTTCGTCCTCCGTGGCACGCCCACCGTCATTCACGCCCGAGGTTCCGTTACCAGCGTCGAAATGAAAGTTTGAGGATCCGAAACTCTCAGTTGTGCTCCTCTTCATCCTTGGGGGAAACGAGCCTTCCAAAGACGGGGTCCTCAACCTATCGAGATCGTCATCGGTCCACGACTGGGGCGCCGTCGCCGCGAAGTCGTCGAGTGCCGAATCGAATGAGTCTCGGCTCGTGGTGCTGGGTCTGTGATCACCGCTCATGGCGAACGAGGGTCTCGGTGGCGCGAGTGGTGTAGCAGATGCCGCGGGGTCAAACGTTTCCTTCAATGCCTTGGGGGTACGTTCGACACGGTTCTGCTCGGACACGCGGCGACGATGGGACGCTTGGCGAGAGGGCAATCGATCCTCGACGAGCAGGTCCCGCGACAAAATTTCCCGATGGCAGAGGAGCTTGGTGAGGCTGAAGGGCAGGCAGGTAAGTAGCATCAGTATGTGGAAGCTGAAGATGAAAAAAAATCGGCTTATGACGTACTTGATCCGTGCATGTCGAATCCGCTTATCGATCGCCGGCAGCGCGAGATAGATTCGCTCCCGCGTCGACGATTTGAAGGGAGTCAACACGCCGAGATTCCTCGCGAGTCGCAGGTCAACCTGAAGGTCGTCCTTGGCATCACGAATCTCCTTCTCGAGCTCGGCAAGCTTTTTCTGTAAGGCCGCAGAACCAAGGTCAGTCGCCGAGACTACTGGGATCGGACTTATTGCAACGAAATCTCACTTTGAGCACAACCGCTCGGGAGGAGAGCGAAGCTGCGCGGATAAGCTGCGCGTCTCCAAATGGCCCGCGATCACCATTCATCGAAGGCAGCTTCGGCGAAGCGATGGCAGCTGGAAAGTCATTTGGCGGTGGTTTCGAGGCTTCGTCCGAGCTGGCGGAAGCTGTCACCTCCGGAAGGTCCGAGCTGGCGGAAGCCGTCACCCCCGGAAGACTACTCGTCGGTGGCGGGGTCGGCGGCTTGCTGGCCATCGAAGGGGACGATGTAGGATCGGAGGTGCGCATTCGAACACCCGCAGATTTGAACGCGGCGGCATAGTTGATGGCGTGCATCCAAGCGTTAAGGTTGTCACTCGATGCGGCTTGAAAGAGGTATTGGCGCCCTCCGGGGGCGATGAGGCGGAAAACGTTGCTATACTTGCGGTATGACTGCGGGGCAAAACGAACAAACGCATCAGTAGAGCATCCGGCATCTGCCGAAAAAGAATAAGGGGAGAACGTACACTATCATAAATGGCGGCCGTATGCGCCAAAGATAGAACGGCATCGGGCCTGAAAGCGGCAGAGATGGCGCCGAGCGTACTGTAAGAATTATCGGCCCGCTGCGATCCGCTGAGAGGCTGTTGCAGGATCGCCGCTTCGAGAGCGCTGGCGAAACTCGCATCCTTCTGTGAGAGGTGATGAGTGAAGGGCCCGAGGTCAGTTTTCGTCGCAAGCCAGCAATCTCATCGTGTGCGGGGAACAGACGTACGTAGAACAAGAGCTGACTCCCCGTCAAAACGACACTCCAAGCTTTCCACTTCCTCGACGCCGCCTTCTTCCCCCCTTCGGCCAAATCCTCCTTCCGACTCAGAGTCCCCACTTTGGTGACTTTGATGTTTGAGACGACATCTTGTTTCGGCTTCGGTGTGGTAGGTGGTACGTAGGAGGTGGTGCTAGTCACCAGTTCTAACGGAGAACCTTCCAGCAATGCTTCGACCGATTTGGACCTCGAACGACCGTTGGTCCCCGTCGTCGACGCGGAAGAGTGGCTATGGGTCTGTAGAACAGGCGCTTGCGCAAATAATCGATGCAACGTCGTCGCGTTGAAGAAAGGGGTCGTGCCAGTGAAGGAGAAGGGCGATCGCGTAGGGATTGCGAGCGAAATGTCGATGCGTAGATCGCGGATAAGATCTGTTGTGATAAGGTAGTAAGGGTCCGGTCGAGTCTTGCTCGCCGACGAGGAAAAGATGGAGTTGGAGGATGCCGCTTCGGGTCTGGAAAGTCCTGGACCATTTTGGGGAAGGTCCTCGACAAAAACGAAAGGAGCAACGGCGATTTGATCGTAAAAGTACTATGAAACGTCGTCCGGAATCGGATCAGCAAAAGAAAGGAGTGTCAGTTTAGCAATACAACCGATCGCTCACCTCGAGTACCTCTGTGCTGACTCCGTCGATCTTGGTGTTCCGGACATAGTCCGCCTTGGACATCTTGTTCTTGTTGCTCGGATTGAACTGGTCGGTCGAAAGCATGACGAGCGAGAACGCCAATACATAAGGCGTGTCGCTCGACTGGAACAGCCCATCGTTACACTGGATGTACCGCTTGGCGAACGCTTCCATCACTCGATCGATCTGTTGAGTTTCGGTCGGCAAGCTGACCTCCATCAAGAGCTTTCTCAAGGCGATATCGAGGGCGTCGAGAGTAAAGTCGAACCGCGCAAAGTACGCCGCCAATGCCTCGGTATGGAACGCATCGGCCGATTGTGCAAGGTACCGAGAGACATCGGGGCGACTCAAGAGCGAGACGAGGCGATCGACAAAAGCCGATGGCGCCTCCCCTTCCTCGGGATCGATCTTGGGCACCGAAGGAACGAAGAGCATCGTCGAGGATCGGCCCCGGGCCATTTGCGTCGATGACAGGGAGCCTGACCCCGATGGTGTCGTGGCGGCAAAAGAAGTCTTGCGCGAACTGGGTGATGTGCCTGCGGGTTGTCGCGAGAATGCAAAACTCGATCGTCGCATCATTGTCGGAGAAGCTGGTGGCGAAGCAAATGTTCCGAAACTTGGGGATGAAGGGATCGAGGCTGATGAGGCGCCATCGGGAGCGGCTACGAGCCCGCCGGTCGACAGACGTTTCGGATCGGTGCTCGCCCGCAGTCGTCCCGAAGTCGGCGTCGACGAACCTTCGGTAGGAGCGAGCATGCCATCCACTGTAGGGGCCACGACTGCGACGGCGGTCGGCGGGATCCAGCTGTTAGACAGGCTTAAAGAGCTACCCGCCCGTTTCCTCCCGTCGCCGGACCCAAAAATCCCCGCTCCAACACTCAAGCCTCGCATGCGGCCCTTGGTAGGGGATGATGCCGCACTGAACAGTGCCCCAAACTCGTTCGTCTCGTTGGCCAAGGTGGGTGATATCGTTGTCGCTGTCAACTTGAGCGAGTTGTTCGAGCTGGCCCGAGACATGCTTACGCTGCTCAAGGTGGCGGCTAGATTCGACGATGACGACGACGAGGCCGAGCCGCTGAAAAAGTTGGAGACCGCGCCAAAGACGCCGACGGATCGATCCCGGTCCGAGCTGATGCTGCCGGAGGTCTTGGGTCTTCGAAGCTGCGTTGAGGCTGCGGGAACCGGGATCGGAGCAACTGTACACGAATCTGGGCGGATCAGCATTCCTGTTCCCTTGAGAAAGATCACGGTCAAGTGCGATGCTCACCTGGCTTGTCCTCGGACTGCACGACGATCGAGATTGGCCGCTGCGACCCGTCTGAATAACTTCTCGAAGCCCTCGTCAAGATCCTCCTCGTGACCGGATTGGTGAGAGGTTGATTGACGAAACCAGGCACACCGCTACTCGTCGCATCCCCGTTGACCGCGCCTTTACCCGAGCTCGACGACTGCGAGTTGGTCGAACCGGCCCAAGATCCGTTCCGTCGTAGGCTCGTACTGACCGGCTTGGCCAGGGCCATCTTTGAAGCCGAATGTGGTCCCGTCGGATTTGTTGAAGCAGAAGCATCTCTCTGAGGAGTCGTTGCTCCGGAGCCAGTTCGAGCCGATCGTTGAGGCGAGTTTTTGGGTTCCGAAGGATCGGAAGAGCCGATACCAAAGCCCCACGACATTCGATACGGGTTTGTTGACAACTGTAATGCAGGTAAGGATGGTAACGAGTAGGATTCGGCGGTCTGAGGCGTCGAAGGCGAAGGCAACGGAGAGTCGAACCCCGGTGTCGAAGCGGTCGGTACAGGAGGGGCGTGCGTGTCATTTTGGCTCGCATTCCGCCGGAAGATCGAAAATGTACTCCGTCTAGAGCTTGTTGAGTTCTTCTTCCGATCTGATTCCCTCTCGCTGGATGCAGCATTGCGTACCGGTATGACGTCTGTCGGTGGAGCGGTGGTCCTCGGAAGCTCGACCGCTATGGGCGTTGGAACTGGCGAGATTTGGGGATTTGACACATCGACCTGCACTTGCGGTGACACCAAGGGTGAAAACAGCCAGTGAGACGTCGTAGTTGATGTCGACGGTTCGATGGCTTTCTCCTTGCCCTTTCGCGTCGGCAAAATCGGGACTGCCGAAGGCTTGAGTTCTCGATGAGGTGACTTGTCACGCGATGGACCGGATGCGAACGTAGCACTTGATGGAAGTGTGGGTGAGCTTGTGAAGCTTCTAGCTTTTCTCAGTAGAGCCCTTGCTCCACCTCCAGATTTGCGAGCGGTTGCGGTCGTCGAGGACCCATGAGCAACTTGCTCTCCGGGTTGGGGTACCAGCGGTGGTGGTGGTGGTGGTGGTGCTTGCGTCGCCGAAGAGCTCCAACGCGCGAGGCGTTGAGTAGATACATGGCCTCTTGATCGTAGGCCTTCAACCTGGGTTGTATCGACTTGACTGGTCGAGGGTGCGGTGTAATTTACACGGGTGTGTAGATCGTCGAACGAGACGCGCAACAGCGGTGACGATGATCCCACCGCCAACACGCGGAAATCCGACGCCGAGGACGGTCGACTCGATGATGCTGATGCTGACGATGGTGGCAAGAACGGGAGGTCGTTCGGGGACAGAGCGAGGGGTGAAGTGGCCAACGTCGTCATCGTCGCAGCCGAGTTTGTTGCCGTGGGTGGTGCGTGGTCGGAGTCGCCAGAGATCATCGCAGTAGCACCGGCAGCACTGCCGTCGGGCAGCCGACGCGAGCTCGTTGACGACGACGACGACGATGATGATGACGACGAACACGACGGCTTCTTGATGCCTTCCGATGCAGTGGCAACGGGTGCATGGTCGGTCAGCGTCCGTGTTTTGGAACGACTTGTATCCGTCGACATGTTGATGCGCACACAGGAGCCACTCGCTGTCTCATGCGGGTTGGATCGTCGGTCGTACTGAACCCCGTGCGACCCGGTATCAGTCGAATGTGGGCGGGTCAGGCGCGTGGCACCGGCGGACGATACGTGGGTGCTGCGGACCCAGTCGCGTCGAACCGAAGGGCCATCCACTGTCGGACTCAAGGTTACTACTCTGTTCGCGCCTCGAGAACCTTCTTTGATCGAGGTGGTGCACGGGAAGATTGGAGGAGCCGAGTTTTGTGCGTCGGATGTGAAAGCGACCGACCCTTGGGTGCGACCGACCCGTGGATGCGAGCGACCCGTCGTCGTACAGCGCCGCCAAACGAGGGCCCACAGCGCCCTTACCGGTATAATCCGTGCCTGGACGCGCCCCGCTCAGCGCTCAACGAGAGCGATCGCGACGTGCCCCCACGCGACGAGAGGAGTGAATTCGGATGGGAGAGGGGCGGGGGGGGGGACTTGGACGGGAGAATCCCGGAAACAAGCTCTTGCTTGCAGGTTGGGGCCTGTACCGAGAAGTCTATGAATGAACGGGACTTGAGATTTGCTTGACTTCATTCCGTCCTCTGGGAACGCAGTAGTCCATTGCAGTCCAAGTTGTGCACTGTGCTTGAGCCCATACTGGTGAACGATCGACTCCGGCTTCTGGGCCGTCACCAGGCTCCTGCACAAGTTACACAGACCGAGAGGACCTCAGGAGTTGAGCCATGATATCCAACTAGTGAGGTGGCACTTCCACACATGTAGGTCGCTCTTGTTGTGGAATGTGCAAGAAAAGATGATGCTGAAATCGTTCGAGTTCGCGCCGGCCCGTCGCTCCTGACAAATCGGTTCCGAGCACTGCAAGTCTGAGTCGCGAGTCGTGGCGAGCACTGGAGCGGTGCGTAGGTAGTTGTGTATCATTCACTCCCGGTCTACAGCAAGTGCTGTGCCCCTCCTAATTCACTAATAGTGTTTACCGGCAACGTCGCTGCCATCGTCGTGAGCCCCACTTGACAATGGTGAGTCGGCGATCGGATCGAAGCTGAGAGTAGCTTCTTGACCCCTGTCGGTTCAGTACTTCTCACGGTGCAAGCTTGAAGCACCTCGAGAGACAACGCTTGGGACCAGATTCTTGAGGTGCTTCTTTCTGGCACATGTGCTCTGAACAAGACTCGACGGAATCGCGTTGTCTCATGGGCGGTAACTTCTTGAAGCATGCATTAATTAGGTAGCTGACGCCGTGTCAGTCGGCGTCGGTCGGCTCTCTTCCTTGCCTCGCTCCCTGCACACGCACGCGACGCTCGACCTCTGACTCGAGCTTCGAATCGCACAAAGCCACGCACCCACCACCGACTCACCACCCTATGGGTGACCAGTGAGACTGTGTACCTACGCAATAGTACCGCAGACCCATCTTCAGCGATTTCACCCTCCGCCGCCGACACTCGCCTCGTCTCGTTCGCGTCCTGTGGATTTGGATGTCCTTGCGCAGGTCAACGAGGCGCCACCAGCAGCAATCCGCCCAGTCTCACTCCGATTCCGATTACCACCAGCCGGACCACCCCTCACTATCGGCAGCTAGATCATCATCACCGTTGTCGAACTCTCACGGTGAAGCTATCAAAGTAGCAGCAGACCCTCTGGTGGCTTTGACGGATTCTACGTGCCCCACGACGACCACTCGATCGACGAGGTAAGCAAGCACACAAGCGGCATTGAGCGCACGCCCCCTTGCGTCAGTCAGTAAGCGTCAGAGCGTCGGCCTCAGCCCGACGACGAATCAATGACTCTCGCGCCTCGGTGGTACGACCGACCAACGAATCGGCGTAACCTCAACAGACTCGGACATTCATTCTAGTTGAATACGAGGACCTCTCTGCACCTCACCTGGCGATCACTCGAGCCAGTTCCACCTCTGAGGGAGGTCTTGACCTCGCGAGCGGCTCAGCGCTCGGCCCGGCTCCGAGGTCACTTGTTCGGGTTCGGGTTCGGCTGACCGAGGTCCCCTGTCGAGTCGCACGGCTAAAATTCTATCGTCGAGCTTGCCCCGCTGCGCATGTCGAGAGTCGATGGTGCTATAACCGCGGACGCTTGGCCAACCGAGGCGCCGGCCCCACGCGTCATCGGGGGGTTACCGACCTAAGCGTCACTTCGCATGCAGTCGGCCTTGTATAGAAACCACATGCTATCCTATTTGCACATGGCTGACAAGTTCTTGACTGTCACAGGTCTAAACGGTCTGTGCATACCCAGTCCTCGGCTTTGGCATCGTCCGTCGCTTCAAACAGCTCGTCGTCGTCGTCGGCAGCCAATACTGAGACCCGGAGTACGACCGCGACCGCGACCACGTCCCAAGCTTCGACCGTTGACGGCCCCTCTGCCAAAGCTCTCGGCAAGCGTCGCGCCGTCTCGCCCCCTCTTGCTGTCGAAGCCACTGCAAAGCTCGGTCCAGCTGCCACCGTCAAGACTCGTGGCCACAGCTCGAAGCGGCGCAAAGTAACCCGTCATAGCAGCCCGACTTCGAAGGACCCCCAACAGGGTACCAACACCAAGGTCACTAGCAAAGAGGGCCCGCAGGCAAAGTCCGACCAGAAGTCTCTTCGCCGATCTCGGCGATCGTTGACGAATCACAAGGAAGCCGAAGCCAGTACAGAGGAAATGCCCCGCAAGGGATCCCGCGCCAGCCGAGCCGCCAAAGCCAAAGCTCGAGCCGCCGAAAACGAGGACGACGATCTGCTAGCTAAGGATGAAGCTGAGATGGCGATTGACTATGACGAAGCAGAAGAGAAGCGGGACGAAAGGATTGCTGGGAGCTCGACTTCGCCTTCGTCGTCGACTCGAAGGAAGAAGGAGGCCATGTTGGCGAGCACGTCTGTAGGATCATCCTCGAGCAAACGATGGGGCGGCCCTCAGGTGGCGAGAAAGCCAAGTCAGACGGGCAAGTCGACGTCAAAGGCCGACATCTCGCCCAAGACCCCGGTAAAGGATCTGGAAAAAGGCTCGATGAGCGCGCAAGAGCCCCACATTACCGTCGATCCCGTCGGCCCTCTCGATGACGATCTTCACGGACAGGGCGTCGATGAAGATGATGACGAGGGGGACGATGATGAAGATGATGGTGATGAGGACGGTGACGATCAGTACGACGACGATCCAGATGAGGTGGAAGACGATGACTTCGAGGCCACTCTCGGTGCCGACGGCACGGTCTTTGACGAGGAAAGCTACAGTTCGGGCGGAGGGGAACCGGACCTCCACGACCCACCTCAGACGTTCGATGCCGACGGGTCACCCCTCGACGAAGCTGGTACCGCTCTCGATCGCGGCGCGGCGGAGGCGGCTGCTGCAACAACCGATGCCGTCTTCTTCGGGGGTATGGGCGGTGCGTTCCGTGCGCAAATGGCCGAAGCGAGCGCACGAATGAAACGTCTCTTGGGCAGTCTCAAGTCCAAGAACGGCGACGCCGATGCCAAGATCATGGCGCTCCAAGAGCTCGCGGAACTGCTCAGCATTTCGACCGAGGACACCCTGGCCGGTGGCTACTTTCACACTGAACAGTTCGTAAAGGAGCTCGTCAGCATCCTTTGTGGGGACTCGAACGGTGGCAGATCCAGCTCGAGCGGCCTCGGCGCAGGCGGTATGACGATGGAGGAAATGATCGCGTTTGGCATCGACCCGAGTGCGTCGATGGGAGGCGGCGGCGGCGGTGGCGGCGACGACACGACCGAGAACGATGTCCAAATGATGCTCCTCGCCTGTCGCTGTCTCGCCAACCTGATGGAGGCGCTGCCCGGGAGCTCGCACTCGGTCGTCTACGCTGGTGCCGTCCCCGTGCTGTGCTCGAAATTGCAAGAGATCCAGTTCATCGAGTTGGCTGAGCAGACATTGAGCACGCTCGAAAAGATTTCCGAAGAAATGCCATCTTCGATCGTTCGCGAGGGAGGTCTGGCGGCGTTGCTCAACTTTCTCGACTTCTTCTCGTTCCACGTCCAACGCACGGCCGTCACTGCGGCGGCGAACTGCTGTCGTTCCGTATCGCTCGAGTCGTTCTCGATGGTGAAGGACGCCATGCCCATCTTCAAGCAGACGCTCGGGTACCCGGATCAGCGTCTCGTGGAGCAATCGTGTCTCGCCGTCGTCAGGATCGTCGAGTCGTACCGCTACTACCCTGAAAAGCTCGAGGAGTTGCTTTCGGCCGATCTTTTGTCCGCTGTTCGCGTCTTGCTCAACCCCGACTGCACGACCGTCGGCGCGGGAACTTACACGCAAACGCTCAAGATGCTCGCAACGGCGGCCAAGGCCAGCCCCGGTGTCGCAGCGACACTCATCTACCTCAACATCGGTCAGACGATCTACCATCTGTTGACTGGCGTGGCTGCACCCGATTTCCCCAACGACGAAGGCGTACAAATTCTCTCCAAGGCCAAGATGGGAGAAGATGACATGCTCGTGATGCAGAACCTCGTACAACGACCCAAGGAACAGATTCAGGAGACACTCACCCTGGTCTGCGAACTGCTGCCGCCTCTGCCCAAGGACGGCATTTTTGATCCCAAGGCCTACACGCACAAGACATTCACGAGGTCGAAGGCGAAGCCACGTTATACACTCAAACGCGCCGCTTCGTCAACGAGTCTGATCGACGTCAAGATGGAAGCCGTAGACGACGTTACAGCCATGTCCTCCGCAACAGCCACCGCTGCCTCATCTTCGCCCTCTTCTCTGCGGCCGTCAACAAGTGCCTCCAAGTTGTCGAGCAAGCCCGTTTCCAAGGACGCGAACACGGAACAGCGTTTGGAAAGTATCGAAGATCCGACCCGTCAACTCGTGCTTCGGCGTTTCTACGCTTTGCTCTTGCCGATCCTTGTCGATGTCTGTGCCGCGAGCGTCAACCCTCAGGTTCGAACCAAGGCCGTGCTCGGGTTATGCAAGATCATCAACTTTTGCGATACCGAAAACCTCACCGAGATCCTTCATGTGAGTGATGGGATTCTGAAAGCGCTGACTGTGGGAGATTTCTGCTTCTTACCACGACTGGTTATTTCTTGTTAATAGACCGTCTCGATGGCCTCGTTCCTCGCTGCGATCCTCTCGTCGCCCGATCAAACACCCTTGCGTTTGCTGGCGCTGCAGCTCGTCGAGCTGTTGCTCGTCAAGATGCCCGATGCTTACCAGTACTTCTTCCGACGTGAAGGTGTCATGCATGAGCTCGAACAGATCGCCGCCTCGCCGATCCTCGTGCCGTCAAAGTCGAAGCATGCTTCACCGGCTCGTACACCCAAGGAGGAACCTGGGGCCAGTTTGTCGACGTCGTCGAGCAATGCGCCATCTGGTCTGTCGCGCACCTTGGCCCAGCACGCGTCGTCGAGCGCTTCGTCGACGACAACAGGAACGCCCCCCAATAGCCTGCTCTCGACGGCCGAGATGCAGAGTCACGATCTCATCACCTACCGCGCTCGTCACCTCCGCAACGAGTACGGTAGCACCGAGTCTGAATCCGCTGTGCGCGCTCAAAAGGCTCTAGAAGACTTGAGGTCGCTCGTCAAAGAACTCGATGCGTTCACGACCTCGTCGTCGTCTTCCCTTTCGCCCAGTCGCGCGTCGCCCAAGTCGGTGTCAAAGCAAGAAGGGGAGATCAGTCGGGTCTTGTCTCGCGTCGCGAGCCACTTTGCCGACGATCTCACGGCGCTCTCGAGTTTCGAGCTGCAAGAGAGTGGTCTCGTGGAAGGACTGCTTCGCTTCACGACCGCCGAAACTGGCCTCATTGACAAGCGTCGTCGTCACGAACTTTTCATCAATGCGTTCGTCAGGTCCGATGTCGAGACGCCGGCGTTTGCACTGCTGGTCAAACGGTTGCAGGAGAGCTTGAGTAGGATGGAAGAGTTTGAAGTCTTGTTGGCGAGCTCGAATGCGACGGATGGTGAGTGCGAGCATTCTTTTGGACACTGTCGCGCTGTGCCTATGCTGATTGACCGACCCTTTGAAATTGCGCAGCCGAATCTCGTCGCAACGGTCCAGCCATGCTTGCCCGGCAGCTCAAGCTTCGCCTTGTGGCCGAAGATGGATCCGACGTTCCGAGATCGTGTAGCAACATCGTTGTCTCGATTCATGCGATTGCAACCTTCCAGGCCTTCAACGACTACTTGCGACCTCGCATTGTTGCGGCGACGACACTGTCGGATCGACTCGGTCTCACAAGTGCCAGCTCGAGTGCCCCTGCTTCTGGGACGGGCGGAGGGAACGGTGCGAACCGCTTAAGTGGCTTCCTCGCTGCTTTCGCTGCCGCGAACGGCATCTCCCCGCCTCCCTCGCCAGTGCCTGCTGCGTCGTCGTCGCAGTCCACGAGCGCCATGTTGAGCGGGTCCGCGAACCGACTTTCCTCCAGTCTCGGCAACAACGCATCCGCTTCGACGTCGACAAACCCTCTGGCGAGTTCATCGAAAGCAGCCGCTACGCCCAAAACGCGAAAGTCGAACACAACGGTTCCGCCGGCTGAACGCCGTCGAAGTCGCCGGCTGAGTGGCAAGGGCGTCGACACGAGCGAGACTGGTCCGGGCTCCACAGATGACCAAGAGATGCGCGATGCTTCGAAGGAGGATGACCTGTGCATGGATGATCCACCAGACAAACCCGTGCACGGTGCCGAGGAGCATGTGAAGGAGGAAGACCACTATGACGAAGACGACGACGAGGAAGACGATCACGACGACGATGAGCAGGGCGCCTTCCCTGACGAGCTTGACCCTGTCGTAGCCCCGCGCGACGAACGACCGGTCAACCTCGAGGTCGCTGACGATGGGTCCAAGGTCATTGCCAAGACGCCGGACGGTACGCGCGTTGGAACACCGACGCTGGGCAACTCGGCAAGCACAACTCGGGCCACCCCAACGACCTCGCAGACTCCCAAGCCCCGTGCCTCGTATGCCGCCGCAGTCAAATCCGAGCCGACCGACTTCCATCTTGCCTTTTCGGTCGGCGGTCGCGAGGTCGGTCACGACACGACCGTCTTTGGTGCGATCCATGCTCTGGAAGCCAACCCAGGTGCATCCTCCGAAGTGCCTCGAAATTTGTGGCATGCAATTCATGAAGTGCGCTTCCGCAGGGTCGCTGGTCCACCTCGCCCAGAGGCAGCGATGCGTTCGCTTGCTCAGCAGTCCTTCACACACGATTCGATCCTGACGGACATGCCCGCGTCAATCCCGAGTCAAAGCCGACAGGCAAAGATCCTGCAATTGCTCTGGGTCTTGCACCAGCTCAACTCGGATTGCTCCGAGACGGTCGGTGATGGTCGATCCGCGTTGCCCGAAGCGGCCTTCGTAAACAATAAACTCACGGCGAAGCTCAATCGTCAACTCGAGGAGCCGATGATCGTCGCTTCGGCCTGCCTTCCCGCATGGGCGACGGATCTGCCGCAAGCGTTCCCATTCCTCTTCCCCTTCGACACCCGCTTCGTCTTCCTCCAGTCGACGGCGTTTGGTTATGCTCGACTTGTGCAGAAATGGGTCGTGCAAGCTCGCTCCGACTCATCTAGGAGGGATGAGAACCTTGGCTTGCTTGCACGCGTCAATCGACAAAAGGTGCGCATCGCCCGCGACCGCGTGCTCGAGTCGACGCACAAGGTCTTTGAGCTCTACGGCTCTTCTCGCGCTGCTCTCGAGGTCGAGTTCTTTGACGAGGTTGGCAGCGGTCTCGGCCCGACGCTCGAGTTTTACGCGCTCGCCTCGAAGGAGTTTTCCCGCAAAAACCTACGACTTTGGCGCGACAACGACGGTCACGATGATGCGAGCTCGACGTATGTGCACAGCCCGACTGGTCTGTTCCCTCGCCCGATCATGAATTCGACGTCGGACTCGAGTAGCAAGATCTTGAAGCATTTCCGCGTGCTGGGACAATTCGTCGCCAAGGCGATGATGGATTCGCGCATCATCGATGTTCACTTCAGTCGGTCGTTCATGAAGCTTGTCCTCGATCAAGAATTGCCGCTGGCAATCGCAAGTGTCCGGGTGAGTGACTGACTTTCAGGAGCGTTTTTTTTGGTAGCGCGGTGTGCTAATGCCTTTTACCTTTGACTCACTTTTTCAAAAGTCCATTGACCGAGGCCTCGCCAAGTCGCTCTCGTTCCTGCAAGACTTTGTCGATGCGAGGCGAGCAATTCTCGACGATGACACCAAATCCGAGGTCGAGCAACAGTCCGCCATCGAAGCGATCACCGTACACGGCAGCTCAATAGCCGACCTTGCGCTTGACTTTACGCTGCCTGGCTACGACATTGCCCTCAAGCCCGAAGGGGACTCGATCTCGGTGACAGCCGACAACATCGAGGAGTACATCTCCCTTGTCCTCGAGTGGACGTTGCGCCGCGGAGTTGCGTCCCAAGTGTCCGAATTCAAGAACGGGTTTTCGGCCGTCTTCCCCGTTCGCGACATGCAATCGTTTACGCCGAGCGAGCTCGTGATGATGACGAGCGCTCTGCAAGAGGACTGGTCGATCGAAGGCCTGACGAGCGCGACCAAGGCCGATCATGGGTTCACGATGGACAGTCGTCCCGTGCGCGATCTGCTTTCGATCATGTCGGAGCTGTCTTTGGAGGACCGAAGGGTCTTTTTGTCCTTCATCACTGGATCGTGAGTCTTGGGGTCTCATTCAATTCTTTCGGTGTGGCGATGGCTGACATGCCTTTCTTCCTATTCACAATAGCCCTCGTCTACCTATCGGTGGATTTGCTGCACTGTCGCCGACATTGACGATCGTGCGCAAGGACGGCGGTGATGGTTCGTTACCGAGTGTCATGACGTGTGTCAACTACTTCAAGTTGCCCGACTACACCTCGCGCAAGATTGTCAAAGAGAGGATCATGACGGCGATTCGAGAAGGAGGGGGAGGATTCCACCTGTCTTGAGAGAGATCAGAGCTTCTCCGTACATTCCTCTGCTTTGTTTCTTTTTCTCCTGATACATTTCGCATATTTTTAGGCTTTCTTCATTTCGCTGCTTTTTCGTTCTGCCTCTATCCGTTTTTGCATAGTTCCATCGTCGTTTGTTTCTTTCCTTCTTTTAGCTCGGCCTTGACGTTCGGTTACGGGCATTGGCAATTGTAGCTTGTGTCCCTCGATTCACGCGTTCTGTGACACATCGCGATAATGCACGCTCTCTACTTGCTTCTGTGGTGCAAGAGGCAAACCAGAATTTCCTACTTGACATCGCACGACTTGAAGGAGCGTCGGCGCACGTTCGTCACGTTGTCGGTCCGGGAGTCGTGGCGCGCAGACGGTGGAATCGGGGTCAAAGCAAATTGTTTCTGGACCAGCGTCTTTTGAATGACGTGAAACCGGCCGCGTCAACGATGCTCGTATGAGCCATCAACTCCAAGCAAGGGCCAGGCTGCATCGACAAATACTCGGGGTCTTCGTAGCCTGTGCGGCACCTGGTTACTTTCTCCACCCGAGAGAACTTCCCTGACCACGTCGTCCAGGGTGCCCGTGAGCGTCGACATCTTGTAGACCGAGCCGTCGCGGAAACCGCGGTCGACGCCGTGCCTGCCACCAGGTTGCTCCGCCGAGGATGAAGTTGCGCGTAGATCCGTGGCTGTGGTCGCTTTGATCCTCTCTCGGACTCCTTTGGGGGCTTTGGGGACGTCCTTGTCCTTGGTATTTCCATCCTCCTCGTATTCGCGCTCGAGCAAGTAATAGTCGGGGCATTCGACCGTTCCCTGAAGGGCGAGCTTGCGCGTCGAAGTCGATCGGGCGGGCTGTTCGGCTTGACGTCGACGAGCCGCAGCCACGGCGCGTTGGACCTTGGGATTTTGGATACCCGAGAGGGGCGTAAGGGCGGGCAAAGGGCCGATGGAAGAAACCCCGGCTTCCTGAACGAGAGGGGTGTTGCGGCGGATCCGAGCGTAGGCGTAGCACGTCACTTCGCGACCGTCGTGCGGGGTTCCCAAGGACGGGACGGCAGGTGGCGTTGTCAAACACGAAAATCAATTTGATTCGCTTCGCCGTCGCTGCGACAATTTGCTCGGCGAGTTTGACGATCGTATTCATAAAGAGACGCTGTCGCTTGGGCTCGTTGTGTTTTGTTCGGTACGTCGTCCTTGAGCACTGGCTCCTGAACATTGTGGAGCCGTCGATAATAGCGACTGCGTGAGATATAGTGGCGGGCAAAAGTGAGGGTTAGCTTGGCCATGCTAAGCGAAACATCCGGAGCAGGTCGGGATGACGGGCTGAGGGGGTGACTTGCCATCGACCTTGCCGACGAGGGAAAACAGCGCGTCTCGTAGGGTGACCTCTCGAGAGATCAGGGCCTCTGGAACGACTCTCACAGCGTCTTCGAGCCAATCGTGGCCGTGTTTGACCGTCATTGAGAAAAGCTCGTCGACCCCAATCCGCGGCTTACGCGTTTTACGTTTTACGTCCGTTTCTCCGCATTTCATTCGATTTATCCGATGCGGCGGCCGGGGACCGGCGTTTGATCTATTTTGCGGGCATTTACCCGACGCTGAAAGTAGCAGCAGGATCATTGGGGCTTGGCTTTGGAGCACAGCCGCTAAGTAAAGGAAGAAAAACGAGCATCGATGTCGCTCGAACTTTTGCACACGGCACTTGCGTTGCCAGGACGCTGTACCCACAAGCGTCGTTCGCCGCTCAGCGCTCAGCGCTCAGCTCGGCTCGCCGTCGCTCGTCGGTTTCCCACTGTCCCTTCTTGCAGCGTCCGTCATCTCCGTTTCCGTGTCACTCGGCTCAACTTGCACACCTCTCGCAACATGTCACACACCCAACAATGGTGGAAGGAAGGTGTCGTCTACCAGGCAAGTCGAACGCTCTCTTGCATCCTACCAGCTCAATCGAGGCCGAGAAGTTGGATCGTCGCCCCCACTTGCTGGCAGGATCGCCCGCTTGGTTCGCTCGCTCGCTGCAACCGCGACGGTGCAGTGGGACAGACAAGTTCTTGCGGGGCCTTGCAGGGAAGGGGGGGGCGACAGTCAATCTCTTTCAAGATCACCACCACCCGAATTGACAGCTGACCGAGTGCCTTCCATCCTGGCCTGCGCTGCCTCGCTGCTGCTGCTGCTGCTGCTGCTGCTTCTCCCCCACCCCACCCCCCACCCGCAGATCTACCCTCGATCCTTCGCTGATTCCAAGGGTCAAGGCGAGGGCGACATCCCCGGCATCATCTCCAAGCTCGACTACCTGAAGCAGCTCGGCGTCGATGTCGTCTGGATCAGTCCCTTCTTCAAGTCGTGAGTTGTGTGTGCACTTGGGTTTGAACTATTGAGGCGCGCTGGGATCGGTCACTCGTGCAAGCCCTACGCCCACGGGGTCAGTAGGGGGTCTGGCGGGGATTTCTTTGGAGCTGAACGAGTCGACCTTTTTGATTCACCAGACCTCAGTTCGACAATGGCTACGACATTCAGGTGTGTTACCACTTTCTCCGAGGGATCGCGCGGCCGAATTTGGATTCCGCGATGGCGTCAAACATTTGCACTCGTTACTAACCCGCCCCCCCTTGGCCCCTCCCCGTGCTCATAGGACTACCAAGACGTCCACGCACCGTATGGAAAGGTGTCTGATGTTGAGGACCTTATTGCGGGCTGCCACAAGCGCGGCATGAAAGTGTGAGTCGAATAATTAGAAAAATATCCATGCCGACCTCTCTCTCACGCATGGGACTAACCATCTTTCTCTCCCCAACCAGTCTGTTCGACTTGGTCATCAACCACACCTCGAGCTGGCACGAATGGTTCAAGGAAAGTCGCTCGAGCAAAGACAACCCCAAGCGCGACTGGTACATCTGGCGCCCGCCGACCTACGACGAGAACGGCGTTCGTCACCCTCCTTGCAACTGGAGGGGATGCTTCGGTGGTTCCGTGTGGGAGTGGGATGAACTGACCCAGGAGGTGGGTTGATCGTCTGAGAGTTGCAGAACCCTTCTTCTGGAGCTCAAGACTGACCTTCTCTCCTTGCTTGATTGCAGTACTACCTCCACTACTTTGTGCCCGAGCAACCCGACCTCAACTGGGAGAACCCGGTCTTGCGAAAGGAGCTGTACAACAACGCCGTCAAGTTTTGGCTCGACAAGGGGTGCGACGGTTTCCGTATCGACGTCGCCAACATGGTAGGTCAAAGGTAGCCTTGTTTACGCCCACATTGCCTGATTATTGATTTCGTCGTCCTGCTTGTCTTGTCTTCGGGTAGTACTCGAAATTCATCGACTTCCCCGACGCGCCCATTACCGATCCCTCCACCCCTTGGCAACCCGCTGGCCAGTT
Source organism: Microbotryum intermedium (assembly GCA_022702645.1). Classification (NCBI taxonomy): domain Eukaryota; kingdom Fungi; phylum Basidiomycota; class Microbotryomycetes; order Microbotryales; family Microbotryaceae; genus Microbotryum; species Microbotryum intermedium. The sequence continues at coordinate 117,339 of JAHWDX010000001.1, forward strand.
CATGTGCAATGGTCCGAGGCTGCACGAGTTTCTCAAGGAGATCCACTCCCAGGTCTTTGTCAACTACGAGTCAGTCCCATTTCGCCTCGAGCTCTGGAGGAGTCTAGCATCTGACTCTACCTGTGCCCTACGCTTCATTCATTGCAGCTGCACCCAAATTGGCGAGCTCCCCAACACCCCCGACATCAAGGAAGTGCTCAAATTCGTCGCCGCTGAGGCCAAAGAGTTCCACATGGTCATCCAATTCGATCTCGCCGACCTCGATCGCCGCAAGGGCAAGTTCCACCTCATGCACAAGGAATGGCCCTTGACCAACTTCAAAAAGATCACGGCCAACTACCAACAATTAACCGAGGCCAAGTACGACGCCTGGGCCGTCACTTACCTCGAGAACCATGACCAGGCTCGAAGTGTTCCTCGGTATGCCTCGGATGCGCCGGAGCACCGCGTCAACTCGGCCAAGATGTTGGCAACGTACTTGCTCACCGTGTCGGGAACGCCGATTATATACCAAGGAGGTCAGTCCAAGCGCAGGAGGAGTCGCCTGAACCAATGGTCTTTTCACTGACAAGTCTTCGATTAACCTCATGACTGTGCAGAGGAGATTGGCATGATCAACTGCCCCAAGTCGTGGCCCATGTCCGAGTACAAGGACGTGCAAACGATCAACCAATGGGCCGAGATGCAACAAGTCGCAGCCGAAACCAACGACCCCAAGCTGCTCGAGGAAGGCAAGTTCGGCATCCAAATGACGAGTCGAGATCACGCACGTACGCCCATGCAATGGAGTTCGGAGAAGCAAGCGGGCTTCTCGACCGCGGACGAGACTTGGATGCGCGTCATGGATTCGTACAAGGAGATCAACGTCGCTGCTCAACAAGGCGACGAGTCCTCGACCATCGAGTACTACCGCAAGTTGATTGCGTTCCGCAAGCAAAACAAGGCCTTGTTCCCTTACGGTCATTTCGAAATGCTCGACAAAGACAACGAGCAAACGATCGTTTACCTCAAGCGTGGCGACGATGGTCGGGTCGCCCTCGTTGCCCTTAATTTCACCGCTGAAGAACAAAAATTCTATTTCCCCTCCGACGTCAAGGGCGAGTTCGAGCTCGTCGACTCGCTCAAGTTCGGCGCAGGCCAGCGAGGCGTTTTAGGCGCTTACGAGGCGCAGATCTACATCACTAAATAGATCAAGCAAGCCCCTTAGACCTAGTCGCTTTGAACCTAGACACTTACATACCTCTTTCTTAGATTCCCCATTAGCAAAAGCACCGCACAGCCCCTCGTTATTCTTCTTCGTTCTCTCTCGTCGCGTTCCGTTTTCGAACAAGTAAAAGCGACAAACACCCATGGGCGGCCAGAATAAAACACATCAGGGAAGGGGCTGATGGGAGATGTTTATGGGATGCTGTTCCTGTTCTGATATCGCCCCAAGTAACGGCGTGGACGCTCTACAAAGAACTTTGCCTCTCTTCCGCAACTCTGGCAGGCACCGAGCTTCCAGAGGCTCACAACCACGTAGGCGCACGGCCGATAAGGTGGATCAAGATGATGTGAACCGGTCAACCCGAATCGATTGGGCAGCGTCAATATTGTCTTGGGAAGAGGACGCAAACGACATGTCATCCCACGCGGTATTCGGAAGAGGACTTCATGCGCTAAGTCGAACACCCCTGAACCCCCCAACTCACCCTTAGCCCCAAAGGGCCTGTCACGTTTTGTGGTGCTTGCCAGGCTGGGGTAGTCCGGGGGCAGTTATTGGGCTCGTGTTGGGCTCGTGTTGACCACCAGCCCGGCAGATCGATTCAAGAGCGAATCTCGGACTTCTCGGGACTACCTATCTGGGTAAATACTTGCGCCTCCGGCTGGGTGAGACCGAGCTTTGCACTGACCCCTACCTACAGAAAGCATTAGGGAAAGACGGCGAAGGAAGCGCGGACGAGCTAAGGCTCGAGCTCCGACTTGCCGTGTTTATCAGCAACTAACTAATCCTCGTCGGGGGAACTAAAGGGAATGAAGTAACGATGTACTCCTTGACAGGAATATCTTGACCCGTGACGTCAAGTGTGTCCGAGAAGATCGATTAGTCGGCCAAAGCTACCAAGCGAGTGCCGTTACCACGGTGGGGGTAGGAAGTTCCACTTTTGCGCAGCACATTTCCGCAAGCGCGAGCCCATGGCACTAGGTAGGTAATGTTGTGTCTAGCGATCACCCCTTACGAAGTTTGCAAGCACCTCAATTCCCGACCCCGATCTGCCCTTGTAACCGGTCGAACTGAAACTTGACCTCCTAGTACTCACTCTATCACGTCGTGTCTTTGTCTGTCGTCTACTACCCACGACCCAGGCCGCACCCAGTTAAGCGACCCCCAATGCGACTTCTCACTGTTTCCGCCGTCTTTGGTGCCATCCTCACGGGTGCTATAACCGCGTCCGAGTCAAGATTGCACGCGTCGCGTCAGATATCGTCTCGCGTGTCCTCGAGTCGGAATCGTGGAAACAAAACGCTTCCTAGGGCGCGCTCCTCCATACTGAAGCACAAGCGCCGCCGTGGACCTACGGAACGAGCGTGAGTTTAAACCCCGTAGATGGGCCACAGAATGGTGTAGCATGAACTGATCCCCGATGACGCAGGCTTTGGGACGAATCGCAACTGCAACACCGAGATTTGATTAACCTTCACAATCTCCTCGGGTCGAACGGGAACATGATTCAGGTCCAGCTTTACTGGCATGTCTTACACAGCGGTGAAGGTGAGTGAAATCGAGATTTCCCACTAGTCAGCTGGGGCGATCGGGATCTGACTTGTGATTGCGTAATGCCACGACTGCTCGCTCGGGCAGGCGTCACGGACGGTTATCTCAACGCTTCTTTGATCACCGAGCAAATCGCCGTTGTCAACTCCATCTTCCACGCCAGTGGATTGCCCATGAACATCAACCTTGCCTCGATCAGTTACACGAATAACGCAATTTGGTTCGAGCACGGCGGCGATTTCGGCAGTCTCATCCACAACGATGTCATCAAACTGCGTAGGGTGGGAGGCGCGGCGGACATCAACGTCTTCACCGTGCGCACACCCCGCGAGGGCACGCATCGCATCTTGGGTCAGTGACATGCTGGTTTTTGGGCCATAATTCCTCCCCGAGTCCCATGCTTCTCTGAGTATTATCTGTAAGGGACAGGTTCGAGCTGACCGAACCCGGGCTCGTCTATGTGCAGGATACGGCACGATGCCGGAATGGTTCCAGTACTACCCCCTCCAAGATGCCATATTCATAGCTTATGACGCACTGCCTGGATTCAGCTCTGAAGGGGGGTAAGTGTTGCGAGGAATGGCTTTGGCCCAGTAAGTGTTGACACCCCGGCCGTCGCCCTCGATTTTTGAGCGTGAGTTGACGTTATGACGTTTCATCAATCTCGCCACTTTCAGTGAGCTCGGACACCACCTCTTGGGACTTGAACATACTTTTAACGGTGGATGCAGCCTTGAGAACGACGGAATCCAAGACACGCCGACCCAGGGTTTCGCAACGCGAGGCTGCGAGTACAACGAGCAAGCCCAGTGCACACCAGGCGTTCCGTATGTTCCCCACGGCGACGTTCCGGGAGCGACCTTGACGTTCAATTTGATGGACTGGTCCAACGAGTTTTGCAAGGGAGGACTCACCCCAGGTCAAGTCAAAGCCGGGCTCATGAACTGGTACCGCTACCGGGCGACGAACATGTCGGTGAACGGTAGATGAGATAGGAGAGCGGCACGATCAAACCACATTTGAATAGCTGGTACTCGACCACGTCGTTATGACTTTTATCATTTCCCTGATCGTAACTGCCGAAGGAATACGTTTTTGCAACACACCAGGAGTGAATCACTTCTTTTCCTGCTTTTGTTGTGACCGGAAGTTGGCGTTGCGGCAACGGGTGGGCCGGTGGGTGGTGCGGCGGGCGGGTGGGCGTGGCGGACCGAATTCCGCCTGTGCGCAGCGTTTTCCGGCAGGCGCTTTTCCGCAAGCGCGAGCAAGTGGCACTATGGTGATTAGTGTGCAGTGCAACCCCTAAACGGGCAGTATCTTCCCCTAATCCACTTAGAAGATAAAACGCTAGCTCCTAGGCATTTTACGAGTCGACGCGCCACTTGTGTTATGTAATGACATCACAATAGACGCTGTGCCTGAAAGCAGGTTCAACCAACGTCCAACGTCGGTAATTGCCATCCCAGCGGCACTCAGTTACGCGACCAACAATGCGACATTTGACTACCTGCCTGTCACCACTCCTGTGCAGTAAGTACCGATTGAAGTACCGTTTGTTAGTACCTAGGTAGGTACATAGGTGAGTCGAGCGGCGCCTTCCATTAGGCACTAGGCATTTCCGTGACGTGTAACGGTTGATGCACGGCCAGGGCACCGTCTGAGACAGTACGGAGATCGCTCGACACATCCTGCACCTCCTTGTACTTGAGCACTCATACCCACGATGCGTATTGAGACCATCTGGAGCCGTAGTCTGGGTGGTTGTCGTGGCGAGTTCTACGATGGAGAGTGCATTTCTCCGGCGCCGAGCTCCTGAGCACCAATCTCACTCGGCACGAGGCCTATCCCATCGTCAGGGAACCGCGATTCCGCCCAGGCCCAGCTGCGGTACCCCATCTACGAGCCGCGCCGAAGCATAAGAAACTGTGTGACCTGAATCTTGCCGTTACATCGAGGCATTGCCTATGAAGCTGACCCAAAACATCCGAAATCGCCCCTACGCGAAGGGGCTGGTCAATGGTGGGCTCACCCCGGGTCTGTTTCGTTACAGCATCAACAACTGGAAATCGTACTGGGCGAGTAACGTCTCCGTTATGTAGGCAAATCATCAGTACCAGCCATAGGAGGATCTCGTCTGTCATACCTATCTATCATGCCTGGCTGGGACAAGTGCTTTGCATTGCCATTTCCAGGAGAGAAGTTGACCAAAGACGACCTGTGCACCGGCCACGTACTCCTCCTCGGTTTGCTTGACGCGTGAAATTACCGCCGCGCACTTTGATCACCAGTCAGGAGCCAGCATCGGATATGGCGCATGGGCAGCGTGACCGAAAACCAAAGGCGCACAGGCGGTGATCGAGAGTAGCATTTGAAGCCTATAGCCGAAGCGAGCTCTGCATCAGGCCCGAATCGTCTTCTCCGTACCTCGCCGAGCTCATTCCCCCAACGTAGGTATGTACAACGCCGACTTTTCACACGTGTCAATCGTGCGAAGCTTTACTTAGACGACCTGAAAAGATGTCTCGAATATCGAAGCTGCCTCGCATCGGTCGAGCATCGAGCCTCCTAAGACCTCCCAGGTCGTGTCTTGGTGCCAGAAACCCCTGTTCGTCTCATGACCCTCAGCTCGCCGTTTCAGCAAAGCACCGCAGCTGCCGATCCGGAAATTAAGATACGGAGAGGCGAGCTCACATTTCGGAGGATTGACTGGTCCATCACGTGATACTAGTATTGAGGATATGCCTGACTCGTGATATGCTGTGGCCGACCCTTTATGTCGAGAGCAGTGGCGACGAGGATCAGTTCGGTCAGGTGCTCAGTAATCGCTCTAACGGTTCGTTCGAGCGGGTGCTTCGTCTCAGGTTGTTGAACTAGTGCAAAGAAGAACAAGGTAGGTAGGTACATTTCAAATTATTGATCCTCTCCTCGAGTGGATCATACCTATTGAGCTATGCCTAGGAGCTCGCCAAACATTGGTCGAACGAGCCGCCCGGAAACGTCGCACGGATCGCTGGGGTCAGCGCCCGTGCAGGCCTGTGCAGGCCGTCCGCAGGAGTTGGTCGATCAGAAGTTCGTTCGCTCCGAGCTAAGCTCTTCATATTCACGCTCAGTCGTGTACCACATCTACACCGTTCTTTCCGGAGAAAGTGTTGCCCTGTTCACAATTTCTGTTTCAATATCACCACCCCACGATGCCTAGCTGTGCTTCGCTTCTGGCGGTGATTGTCGCCGCGTTCGCGATTATCAAGGTCGTGCCGGCAGCAGCTCACCTGCGACCCCTAAGCCATTCAAAACGGCATCAAGATCCCCGTCTGGCGTACCAGTTCACAAGCCCCTGGGCATTGAAGCCCTGCCCCCAGTCATACAAGACTACACAAGAAGCAACGGAGAACGTGTCAGCCATGCCCCCAATCAGAACATGTGACCTTTAGTGAAGCGCAGCTCACAGCTCATCTGAAACATCGACGATGCTATTTCTTAGGGCGCACCACGTCGCTCTGCTGCAGAAACGCCAGAAGTCTTTTCCGCGCCTCCCAGGGCATGCGTATGCAGCTGATGGAACGGATATATCGATGGTCTATGTGAACGTCTACTTTCACGTCATTCGCGAGAACATGAGTCAGTCCCATTTCTTGTCTTCTTCTCTCCAGCAGTTCAAGTTCTGAGTTGAACGTTGAACCCTATGCCGCTCCCCGCTCGAACTCCCTCGTCGATCCCAGCTACGGAAGGAGGCAACGTCGACCAAAATACGGTCAACAAACAGATCGCCGTCTTCAACGAATACTTCAACCAAAAGAACCCCATGAACTTCACCTTCATCCTCCAAGAAACGACCTACACGACCAACGCGGCGTGGTTCAGAAGGGGAGGACAAGCAGGCCTTGGCGAGGACGTGGCGATGTCAAAGAAACTTAGGAGAGGAGGTTGCTCCGATCTCAACGTGTACACCGTTTTCTCGCCTCAACGCGGACATGCAATGGGTATGTGTTCCCCAGTCACCGTTGAGATTAACGAAGGCCCTTTTTTTGGTTGGCCGAGCGTATATTCTCTGAAGCTTCTCGTGTGGGCGATCCTCTCTCCGCTACTACAGGCATTTCATCAATGCCTTCAACTTGTAAAGAGGCGATAAGCGACGACGGAATTACGTTGGATCACCTAGTTCTACCCGGTAGTCCCTATTTCGGTGGGATGACAGGCTTGGTCGCTGCGCAGTGAGTTATCCTTCCGAGCTCACTAGTATTCAAGAAGCTTCTGATCAACCCCTTTCTGATATTGTCCTCCTCAGCGAACTAGAGCATTGGTTAGGACTATTTCATACCTTCGACGGAGGGTGCAGCTATCCCAACGACCACATCCACGACACCAACTTCGAGAAGGAACCGTCGTTTGGACCTTGTGAACCACGAAGCTCGTGTGTGAACGGTACCTTTGATGCTGTTGATAACATTAGTCCGTATACCTCTTCTCTACAACCATAATATTGGTTTGTGACTAACCCGAGGCATCTGAAACTTTCCTGTCCCTCACAGTGAATTACGGCGACGAAACCTGCAACACAAGTTCACGCTCGGGCAGGCCGTCTTCGCGCACAAGAATTGGCAAGCGTTCCGCAAGAGCAATTACTCGGGGCCGTAATCACGACCTATTGGATTCGTTTTCTACCACTATTCACAGCAAACTTTCTTCGCGCTGGGCGCATCCGCTTTCGTTTTGTTTAACCGTCGTTCCTTCAGTGACCTCTATTTTCTCGGCAGTAGCTAGTAGCTCCCCAGTAGTTCCCCCCGCGAAACCCCCCCCCCTCAAGACCATTTGAGTCGAAACGAGCAAGGGTCATACGTGAAACTAGAGAGAGTATCATTCATCTTTAAAGGATCTATTTCATGCACTGATAAACCTCTCAAGACCATTTTCAACAACCACCTCCGGCTCTCTCTCCTTCGTCGACCCCCTTTCAACCCAACCCCTTTTACTTCTCCTGTTACTCAGCCGTTTCCCCCACCATTCTAACTACTACCTCCCTGACCCTATCCTTACCCCCCAACTCATTCCTACAAACCTCACTCACCCTCCTCTCGACCTCTCCACATTCTTTCAACGTCAACCCATCCGGCAAACCCAGAACAACATCGACCAACAAACTCGGACCACTGGCCATGACGCGGAGGGAGAGGATGCTCAAGATGGGGAAAGTACCTTCGAGTTCGGCTTCGGACGCTTCGGGCGCATGGAGGGAATGGTCGGAGGAGGAAAGGTCGGATGGATTGCCGCCTGTTGAAGGGGAGGAGAGGGAGGAGGACGAATCTTGGGTATAGGGTGGGAGGGAAGGGAGGGACGGGTCGCGGAGTTTGAGAATCGCGGAATGGATTCGTGGAGGGAGCGTAGGGTCCGTGACTTGGTCTGTTCAAGGGAGATAATAGTACACAAGGTGAGAGCGTCAGTGCGGCTGCAAATGAATCGATCGAGAAATCCAGAGGTGCCATACTCACCGACGAGCTCCTTGAGCGCCGTGACTCCGACCCCAGCACCCTGCTTCAAGATCATACCCGACACCAACAGACCACCCAAAGGGTCCAAAACGGGGAAACCAAAGTAAGCTCCCGCGATGGCTCCGACGGCGACGAGGGACCCGAACGCATCGGAACGATGGTGCAACGCATTGGCGAGCAGGACGTTCGAGTGTTCGGACTTGGCGACCTTGAGCGTCGCGCGGCAAAGGTATTCCTTGACGGCGATCGAACCCGCGGCGAACCACATGGCCCTGGGATCGACGATCTCGACATCACCTGCCGAACCGTGGTGGTCGTGGTGGTGGTCCGAGACGCCGCCGTGGGAATGGCCGTGCGGGAACAGGTCGAGCGAGGCGAGCAGCTCCGGGTTCATGTTGGGCATCGTGGCCAAGGTCGTCAACAAGAGATGGTACGAGTGAAGACCTAGAGAAGGAAAAGAGAAAAATTGAGGGTCAGCCGTTTGGCTGGTTCCCTGCGCTCTCCGGGGCGACTTGCCGATTCCGAGAGCGGTTCCGATCAAGAGGATCGAGACAACCAATGATCCAACTGATTCGTACTCTGTCATTAAGATTAGAGAAAAGATCAACTTCCTCTCTTCATCCCTCGAGCGGGTCATGAGAAAGGACAGTTGACCCACTTCCATAACCATAGGGGTACTTGACGCTGACGGGTTTGCGACTCATGCGGTAGGTCGTCAACGTCACGATATCGGCCAAAAGATCACTTCCACTGTGGGCCGCATCAGCAAGCAAAGCTGCCGAGCCGAGGATCCATCCCGCGACACCCTTGACGGCGGTGAGACCGACGTTGGCGCCGAGACCGATCAGGGTGATGCGCGAGCCTGGATCGGACGACCCACGTAGGGCCGACAGGAGCGCGGCGGCTTCTTCGGCATGGTCGCCGTGCGAGTGAGAATGCGAGTGAGAATGCGAGTGCGAATGCGACGACGTAGAAGTCACCCTCGATCTGGGCCCCTGACGTGTCGCCGGCGTGGACGACGGTGGGGTGGACGACGACGAGCCGGAGGCGTTGGTGCTGAGGTTGCGAGAGGGGCGTTTCCTCAGTTGGGGTGACATGAGGTGCAACTCGGCAATGGGTCGAGTCGAGGATAAGTGCCGTATTTGACCCAAGACCACGACGAGTACGGGCGTATACAGGTAGGGGTAAGGGGCGTACGATGACCGAGCTCTGCCGTGCTCGTGCTTGACGTGTCCGTGTCCGTGTTCGAGGCCGCCGCCACGGGGATGGTCAAAGCGGGCGCGGGCGCTGAGGTTGATTGATCGCGCCGCGGCCGAGGCAAAGGCGGAGGCGGAGCTGCAGCAGCCGTGTACGAGCTGGCGGCGAATCAGGAACAGCTGTTGCTGAGCGGCGACACTCGTCGTCGTCGTGAAGGTGGTGGTGGCGTGACGAGTCGAGAGCACGAGCATAAAACCCCAAGCCGGCAGGACCGTTCACTCGCACAGGAGAGAGACTCGATCTCGGCCCCTTGTTAGACCGCGCAGCCTGAAAGCTGAGGCCTGAAATGCGAGGTGAAAGCGAAAGGAGTCACTGGGTCCATCAAGCCACTTTGGGCGTGGGCCTGCGTCGGGGCGGGGGGTTGTAGTAGTGAGCGTCAATTATTAGCTCCCCAGTTTGTAATGGGCATTTCCTCCTGGGCCCCCACTTGGGACGAGCTCGTGTTGCCCGGCGTGTCCTGCTTGTTCCTGTGCGACGCGCGCCTTGCGGGACCTCGTGCCAGCACTTCACGCAGGCGTTGCAACCAACACCATCGTCTCGAAACCGCCGCCAAGATGATGCAATCGTTGATCGGTGGTTATAGGGGGACAAGTAACGCTGCACCTGCAGTGGTCCCACAGGGAGGCCATTCAACCGCCGCGAGCGCGATCGCCGAGGTACGTCGTACCCACTCACAAAGAAAGCTTCACATGAAGCTTTGGACTGACCATCGTGTAATACCCTCGCAGCACCTATCCACACCTTCGACGTTGACGCGCATGCCGTTGCTAAGACAGCGGATCCAGAAGGAGCGCGCTTCGCTGCAGACGTCCCTGTCCGCGAGGGGAAAGGAGCAGGTCGATGCCATGCGAGAAGGCTTGCACGGACTGAAAGAAGTCAGTCAATCCTGGTGATGCCATGCTCACTGCGATGCGGGAACGAGAATGCTTATGCGAGCTCGAGCTCCACCTGCCTCCGTTTCCTCCCCTCCACGTCTGCCGTAACAATGGATGAGTAGGCCAAAGCAACGATCGAGACCATCAAGGAAGGAATGAAGGACGTCGAACACAACATGTCGGACCCGAGAGGGCAGATCCCAGGCTTCGGCAAGCTCGTTCAGGTCAGTGCTCGAGTCGATTATGTCCTCGAGGACGAACCGAGCTGATCCTCCCCGAGGGAATCGGCCCTCCTCTAGCTCTCGGTCATTCATCGACGTTTCACACAAGCACTGGAAACGGCAACTGCACTGAGATCGATGTACACGCGGCTGTCCTACATCTCGTCCCTGCTCTCAACCGACCGCGCCGACCCGCTCGGTCCGGCGCCAAACCTGCTCCCCATCCACTACCACTTGACCGAGCTCGAAACGTTCCGCAACGAGACCTTGACCCAAGCGAAGCGTTCGCGGTGTCAACCCGAGACGATGCGCACCCTCGAAGCCTATTTCGAACGCCTCTCGGAAACGATTGAAGCCTTCGAGGCACACTACTTTCGCGTCGCGCGAGAACTGCTCGAGCTCTCGCGACGGGGGCACGCCTCGGTCGCGGTCAAGGTCGCCAAGATCGCCGAAGTCGAAGGCGCAAGGGATCAGAAGGCGATCGCGATCAGAATGGTCAAGAAGGCCGGCACGCTTGACGTCGCTTCGAGGTTCAAGAGTCTACAGGCCGATGCTCGCATCATCAAGCACTATCGAGCCAAGGTCATGGACGCGATCAAGGATGCATGTAGGACAGAGATTGAACGCAGTTATGCGAGGCATAATGACAATGGGATAGCGTGGCTCGACGACCTGGATTGGATCTATGACGATCTGTTGACGGTCGAGAAGGACCTGGTGCCGAGGTTCCCGCCGGATTGGAAGGTCAGTCGTACCGGAGAGGGGATTACTTCCTTCACAAAGATGGACCCTGATGTTGCCTCTGCTGTCGTGATCGCAGATTTTCTCAGTCTAGTAAGCACAGCGTCGCAGGACCGTGGAGCCGCCTACCCGTGGAGCTGACCTTTCGATTTCTAACCCTCCTTCAGCGTCAAAGGATACCACAAGGCGCTGTACGACTTTTTGCAAACCTACGTCAAAGCCGGACCGGACGCCGGCTCGCTGCTGCGTCTGTCGCAATTCGTCAAAGAATATCAAAAGACGATGGTCAACGAGCTCGACGTCCCCGTCGAATGGATCACTCCGCAGCTGCTCGACGGCCGCGAGGCGCAACTCATCGAGGACTATGCGCTGCTCGTCGTCAAAAAGGTGGACGAATGGACCGCGAACCTGATGAAGACTGAGGTCGACGAGTTCGTCAAGCGCGAACAACCCCCCGAAATCGATCCCGACGGCAAATACGGGATGCAAGGCGCCGTCATCCTGTTCCAGATGCTGAACCAGCAGGTCGACCTCTCGCTCGATTCGAACCAGGGCTCGATCCTATTGCGCATCGTGCAAGAGGCGAGTCGGGTGATGCGCGGCGTCCAACGACAGTGGCTGACATTGCTCGACCGAGAGTACAAACGCCAAGTCGAGGCCAAGAACCCCGACGAGGTCCCCGGTGGGTTGGTCGAATACGTCATGGCGTTGGCGAACGACCAGATCCGTTCGGCCGATTTCACCGAGGTGCTCAACAATCGGCTCGAACCGCTCGTGTCACAAAAGTACAAGACCGCGATCGCGGACAAGCTCAACGACGCGATGGACGGTTACCTCGACGTCGCCAAGCGTTGCGTCCAGGTTTTGATTGACGTCGTCTTCAACGATCTCAAACCGGCGACGAAGGCGCTTCTGACGCAAGCATGGTACGATAAGCCTTCCCCCGATGGGCCCGCCGATCCTGTGACCTTGATCGTCGAGACCCTTCGGGATTACATCGCCGAAGACTATCAAACCCACCTCAACCCGAACCTCTTTGAACTGCTGATCGAAGACATCATCGACACATACCTCATCACCTACATCGTCGCGATCAAAAAATGCTCCAAGCTGCGCATCCCCGCCGCGTTGGATCGCATCCGCCAAGACATCACCAAGTCGAGGGAGTTTTTCGGCGCGTACAAGAGCAAGAAGGAGTTGGACGAGTACTTTGACGTCTTGGAGAGCATCCTGACGTTGATGAGCGCGAGCAAGATGATGGTCATCCTTGATGTGAGCTTTGAAAATTTTGCCGTCGGTCTGTGATACGGTCCACTGATATGAGGAATGCTTTACCCAAACAGTACTCGGCATTCAAGAAGAGGTACGGAGCCAACGTCGCCTTCGTCGAAGGATTACTCAAGGCTCGCGACGATCTCGATCGGTCATCGACGAACGACATCATGGAGAGTGTCAAGCGGAAAGGTGAGTAAATTTCGTCACGGTGGTATCATCGTACATTATTGATGATCCCACCTGTCGTGCACCTTACACAGCGGCCCAAGACGCAGGTGGTGATCCCGACCAACCGTCCATCTTTTCTCGCTTGCCAGCCAAGTAAACTCTCTTTCCTTCTCACGAGCAGTCATCATTACGCCTTCATCCTGTGTTGTCCTTTATTTTGTGTATACGCGTCGCGACTCCCTTTCATTTGCATTCTAAACCAAATTAAAGAACGCCCCCTTATTCGACTTTGGCCTTCCTCTGACTCTTATCCGGCAGCGTCTGGGCAACCTCGTCAATCTTCCTAAACTGCCAAGGCCATCGAGCAGGGTACAAAAACGGTCTCAGATCGGCCCTATTATCATCGCACGTATAAGCCTCGGCATGATAACTCGGCGTGATCGTCGTCATCTTGTGGCGGTTCCTCGCGTACTCGAAGAAGAACAACTTAACCTTGTCCGCGACCTCGACCGGACTGAGGCGGTTACCCCAGACGGAAACGAGTTTGGTGAACATGGCGTAAGGACCGAGTTTCTCGATCTTGCGCAAGCGACCGTAGATGGATAACTCGTGGTAGGTCATGCCCATGTCGGCTTCGTCGGCTTGGACATAGTCCTCCGTGATGGGTTCCAATTCGGCCGTTGGAGTCGCCGACAGGAATCTGCGGGGAGGAAGTCAAGAAGGGGTCAGCATGTGTCCTGTCTCAGAAGGATACTTCTTCCGTCTATGGCCATTCGACTTACTCGGCCAAGATGGGAAGGTCGAAGGCCGTTTCGGCATAGGCGATGAACTTCTTGAGGTCCGTTTTCGAGATGGCTCCGATGGGGTTGACGTCGGCGCTCGAGCAATCGTACTTGGTCAAGTACCCCCGAAGACTGTGTATTCATCGAGCCCATCTCGTTTCAGCTCTAGGGAAACAATCCCAGTCCCAACTTGTTGACGGCCCAGCTCACCTTTCATCGACGTTGGCACTCCCCAAAACGAGCAACCCACCACTCGAACCCCTGACCCATGGCAGTAGTTGCGCAAACAGATAAGCCAACAACATGCGCAACCTCGCCTGGATGTTCTGCAGTGCCAAGTTTTCCCCATTCGTCCCTCCGTGGGCTCGGAACTCGGGTCTTTTGTTCGTCACGAGGAGGAAGAGCGAGCGGATCGAGGTGATGATGGTGTCCATGTTGAGGTCGACGTGGTAGCTGCGAGACAAAGGGAATCGAATGATTAGTTTTTCAAGTCCTGACTGTAAGATGAACGCATGTTCGACCGACCTTCCAATCGCCTCGGCAAGATCCTTGGCCCTTTTTCTCGTCTCGATGCTCGAATTCTCCGTCCCCATATAGCACGTATGAAAGATTCGCCCACAAAACTCCTTGGCATCGACGGGAACGTAATCCGAATCTGCTTTCTCGCCGACGATCCGCCTCGCGTCCTGAATGACGAGTTCGTTGCCGAGGGCGGATTCTTTGACGACCAAGAGACACATCGAATAGACGATGGTCGCGGTCGCACACGAGTCGATTCCACCGCTCAGAGGGACGAAGTAGCCTTGGGTCCGCGATCGACGGAGGTAGTCCCATAACCAACATGCAGGGCCAAGGCTGGTGCGAAAGCGTGGGCTTCAGCTCGGGTGCCATGAACACCATCGCGGGCATCGGACTCACGCAATTTCCTCCTCGGGGGTATGGTATTTGAATTCCCCCTTGCCCATCAACTCGACATCCGTCACCTCCTCATTGGGATCATCATTCCCCAACCTCGTCGCGCACCTGACCCTCTGATAAACATCGCTCGCCGCAGCCTGTACGCTCCTAGAACTCCCACTGCGGTGGGCCCTGACTTCCTGAATGTCGATCGTCGCGGTGACGACTTCGACGTCGTTGAGCGAGAATTGCGAGCCTTGTGCGATGACTTTGCCGTTGAGAGTGATGAAGGAACAGCCGTCATAGTAGAGGCGGTCACCGTCGCAGCCTTGTTGGTTCGCATAGAGATATACACCGCCCGACTGTCGAATCAACTAGTTTGTTGTTATTTTCGGGACGTTTTTTCACGGCTTTAGTAGATGATGACTCGCCTTGAGTGTGGCTTCCTTGATCAAATCGATGCGGGTCGAGAGCTTGCGCAGTTCGTGGTGACTGCCGCTCGAGTTGGTGAAGATTTCGACGCCATCGAGTCCCATGTCAATGTGTGGTCTGCAGCGTGAAGGAGGAAGTGTTCTTTCAAATCGGGCATTTGAACGAGCAATATACGTGTAATCGTCTCCATTTACGCATTCGGCGTGAACAATTCTTCGCACATCTCGACTCCGAAGCAAGTGTCCTGGGTCGCGACGACGGCGTCTCCGAACGGCACGGTGGTCTGCAATCCGAAGATCTCCGTTTAGCAAGCAAACCGGACGTCAATACTGGCAAAGTATAGGGCCCACCCACCTGCCCTGTCACGTCCGCGATCATCCTCGGCAACCAAAACTCTTCCGTCGTCCTCGGTTTCATCCACGGCGTGAACCACCTCGGTTCACGATAGTTGCCGTCGTTGGCGAGCCACATCTTGGGTCGGATGAGCAGGATCTGTCGGTTGTAGAGGATAATTCGGCAATTATAGATGACGTTCTTGTGCGAGACGGGCCTGCGAGAAGTGGTGGTCAAACGAGCTGTATGAGTCAAGAAGGACCATTGGCAAGCTAGAGGTTGTGTGGGGGGATCCGATAAGGGGAACGTACATGCCGACATCTATGGCAATATCCTGGCATTCTTCGGCTTGTAGAATCTTGATCAAGACCTCCCAAGCATGCAAGGCCGTATCCCCTGTGAGGTAGGCCAGATCCGAATCTCGGTGAGCTGGACGAACGAGCCTTGGTTGGCACAGTGTACCCGCGTCGTGGCTACTGACCTTCCAAGAAGTGATCCTGGCATCCATATCCACTGTACAAAGTATCCTTTCGATGAGTGGTCAGTAGGTATAGCCCGTGAGGTGCTTGGGAGAGGACAAGCTCGACGCACGTGATCTCGAGTTCGGGGCCGATGCGGAGTTTGGCACCCCGTTGCTTGGCGATACGGATACTCTCGAGGATACGTTCGAGGTTCCCTGCATTGATCCGTGTCACTACGCTGCTACCCATGGCACCCCCCAAAGCCGACCGCTGACGCACCGTCAAAGTCGAGCGCCCACTGGTTCAGCGAACAAGTCGCTACAGTGATCAGGTTCGGCACTGCAACCAAGTGAGACGCCAGTGGTGAGCCCACTGTTCTTCGTGTCGAGTAACCAATGCCTTTTCCAACTAAGGTGCTTACTCTTTCAAGGAGCGGACTTGGTTCGATCGATCGCCGGATCAATGTGGGGCGCGCCGGAGAGTCGAGCGTGGCCGAAAGACAAGCAAGGACGCCGACATGGCCGTCAAGACAAGTCTGAAGATCTGAAGGTTGGGGGTCCGGCCCACTGGCACAACGTGTACTCGATCGTGAGCTTTCGACAAATGCTTTTCCTCCAAACTTGGGGCAGATGACCTCGAGGTTGCCCTCAATCGGGCTCTTGCCCACTCCAGAGTGCAAGTCATGGCCTTATACTATGTGATCCCTTGGTGGCTAGATATCATCGCCAAAATTTGCATCCATGCGGCGAGCGTGGTGGCGTTATGTTCATTGCAACGACCCACGCAGGCGCCTCACACGTTTCCCGTCTTCGACCGGTCACTAAAATCCGGAGGCTCACTGGCTGCGCGAGTGCGAACATGCGGTGCAGCTGGCCCCTGAGTTCGCTGGGAATGAGCTGCTCGTTGTCGACGAAGTGCACCCTCTGTGCGACTCCCAGTGCGACTCCCAGACCCGAGTAGGTAAGTACTAGGCTACTATGGAAACCATGTGGGGACGAAGCTCATCTTGATTATCTTGGCTAACTTGACTTGAGTTGAGACAAGCACGTACTCAGGCGGTCCAGTTTGGTATTGCGAAAGCAGCAGAAGAACTGTGGAGCATCGTCTGAGGTAGGTGTCGCACCCTTCCACGTCAGCTCGGTTGTGGTCCTTTCCCAAGCACAACTCTGGTCGCTATGGGCACACGAATATGTGCACATCATTTATTTTACTCCGACGCAGCGGTGCTGGCGCCTCTGACGCCATGGCATTATCCGAAGGGACAGGAGAAGCGCATGAGCACTGGTCGCCAACGGTCGGTGTGAGACTCACTGCAGCCGTCTCCCACCGCAAGGACCATCATCGAGATGGGTACAATCTACCATCCCCTCTCTTACTCTTATCCTCTTCCCCAAACAGTTGAGATGCGCTTCAAACTGGTGTGCGGTGTTCTCCTCGTGACGACCGCGACATGGGTATCCGCATTCGGCGGCGGGTTTGAGGACCGCCTCCCGGATCCGCACAACGTCGGGTCACTTGACGCCCAGGATCAAGCTGATTCGGGGCACGTGTGCGGAACTACTAGTAGCGGTGTCGACCAAGAACTCCAAGTAGCTGCGTAAGCCCATTGAACTGACATGTCTCCCGTGCCTCTTCAAGTCAAATGAAGTCTGAGTAATCGTTGATTGGTTCATTTTCACTCGTCCCGGCAGATCGCTTGAAATCGAGAGCATGATGGAGGCCGAGGCCATCAACGTTGCACCAGTAAGACAGGGGAGGGGGCACGCCAAAACTGCAACGCGCAAGCCTTGCACAATCCCCACATTTCACGCTTCTATCAATATCCCTGTGTACTGGCACCAGATCGTCTTCAACATGAGTAGGCACAAGTTTCTCAAATATGGTTAATATGGTTCCCGATGCTGCTCGAACGCTGACGCCTGGATGAGAACATGGTGGACGGCACATAGCGGACGAGGGCGGGCTACTGGAGTCCAAGGTGATTGAGCAACAAATCAACGCCATGACGTTTGTGTACAATCAGAACAAGATGCCGTTCCGGTTTGACTTGGTCAACATTAGCATCAAAGTCTCGGCCAAGTGGGCTTCCAATTTTTCTGCCTACGACCCAAACATCAAGGGCAGTCTAAGACGTGGTGACTGCACGAGCCTCAACGTGTACTCGGTCCCATACATGGCCGGGATGGCCCCAGAAGTTATTGGTGCCTCGAGTTTCCCCTGGGATTGCAAGAAAGCACCGAAACTTGACGGTATCACCATAGCCAAACACGTGGTCGGGCGTCCCAGTAACACAACCATGTATAAAATGACGATGGCACAGTAAGTCATCACCGGGCCGCGGCGCTGTGTGCTGACCCCGAACTCGAACGGCGAAAACCAGAAGCATTACTGATTAACGTGATTTTTGATCTGTATTAGCGAGGCGGGTCATTTCCTCGGTTTATTTCATACCTTCGAAGGCGGCTGTAACTCGGCTCATGGGGATCATGTCCCGGACACGGAGCCGCAAAACGATTCGAGATTATGGTACTGTCCCAACCCTCCCACGAACACGTGCCGCCGTTCTCGCAATCGGAATCATGCAGACCCACCAGATCCCATAGCTAACATTAGTGAGTTCTTCATGCTAATCTTTTTTTGCATCCCAGCTAAACTCATGAGGACTACGTTGCAGTGGATTATAGGCCAGACAGCTGTTGGAACAAGTTTACGTGCGGTCAAGTTGCCCGCGCCATCCACTTCTGGCAGAAATATCGCGCTCGCTAGGGATGAAGTGGGGGATCGAATTTCAGGGGGAAAAGAGCTGCTTAGTCCGTTCAGGCTCCGACGACCATTGCTGAGTAATGAAACAACGTCCCGAGTCGTAGAAATGCCCGTCGAGAGCGGACAGCATCCGAAACCCGTCTCGGCGGTGCGGGTGTCACAGGAACGCGTGTTTTCGGTGACGAGTCTTGATCTAAGCAGAAACTTGTGTGCTCGATTGGATCAATCGCACTCGCCAGTAGCGCCTTTGCTTTGTGCTCGTCAGCGCTCGAAGAGGGGCCAGCTGATCGCCCCTGACTAGCCTCACTCGTCGATCCCACCACTCGTCACAACGGCGTCCCTTCCTCGTCAGCAAAAAAGGGGGGTCTCCGCTTTCAAGGATGCGATTGCGTCAGAGGGAAACAAAAAGTGCCGGCTTATGTCATAGAATCCGGGGTAACTAGGGAAGAACAAGGTCAGTTGTGTTCCAACGGATGCACTGGTTTCCTCTCCTTCATTCTCAGAGTATTCCGCCGTTCTGTCTCACCTTGCATCGCACCTTCTCTTCCTCACTCCCTTTCGTACCTCCAAGCCCACTCCCACAGGCTCATACACTAACCTCGACACCCCGTAAAAGATCCAAAACACCGGATGTGGATCCGATCAGCTGTGCTGATTGTATCAGTGTACTTGTCCTACACGATCGTCCTAGCCGCCGGCGGTCGAATGCAAAGGCGTCCGCAGCACATGGCAGCTCGCGCCGGGAGCTACAGTTGTGGAACCCCGGATTCGCGAGCCGGTTCTCATGTCGAGCAAGCGATGTAAGGCTCGAAACCCGATCCCATCCTGAAAGAGGACCCTAACTTGTGGATGGGAGGTTGTCATTTCATCAGTGCAGAGGAAATCACTCGCCTGACGACCGCGTCCAAGCTCTTTTCCCTCAAAGCTGTTGCAGCCGGCAGCGATGTCAATGCCGAACCAGGTTCAGGCCCCCGCGCAGTCGGGATCAAGAGCACGGTCCAGGTCCGTTGGCACTGCATTCAAGTTGACGACAGTGAGTCAAGTTGGAGTCTTCACCTCTTGCCATCTCTTGATTCCTCTTCTTCTATGAGTCCCTACCCAGCCTACGAAGGAGGCCATCTCGACCACTCGCGCATCCAAACCCAAATTGATGTCCTGAACCAAGTTTATTCGGCCAACTCGATGCCCTTCCGTTTCGAGCTCACTTCAATCGATTACACCACCAACTCTTTTTGGTTCCAAAATTATGGCCCCGAAAGTCCAGGAGACGTCGCGATGAGGAAAGCTTTGCGGGTGGGCGGGATCGCCGATCTGAATGTCGATTCGGTCGGTTCGATCCTGAGTCTCCAAGGCGAAGCATTCTTCGGTCAGTCCGACGCTTCGGATACCCCTAAGTCTTGTATTAATTTATTTGTGACCTGCACAACCCACCAAAAAAAAAGGCCTCTCAACCTTCCCATGGGATCTCCGGACGAATTCGAGCGATCCCTCCCTCTTCAAAGACGGCATTGTCCTCGATTACACGGTCCTCCCCGGGGGACGACCGGACCTCAACAAAGGCTGGGTTCTAGTCCACGAAGTATTCCACTTTTTTGGTGGCTACCACCTTTGGAGTGGTGGTTGTGATACAACAACGGGAGGAGATGAGGTAAGCGATACGAATCCTCAAGCAGAGGCGAACCATGGGTATCCAATGGGGAGACATTCATGTTCGACCCAGTACACCGATATGGTTTGGAACTTTATGGACTATACGGATCAGTCGTGTGGAGACAAATCCTTTACTCCCGGTCAAGTGGCCAGGGCCACGGCGTTCGCGAAGTTGTATCGTGGGATTGGATCGAGCATGACGACGCTCGATGTCTCGCGCAGGAGGAAGTCGGGCCGACAGAAAGGGCTGTAACGGAGCTGCTCCTGCTCAGGGGGGTCGCTCTGGTACTCTCCCCTTTTGTATATAATTTGGTGTTTTGTATGTTGTCGTCCATAGCTGTTCAAGTCCTGGTGACCAGAGAAATGTTGGAAACGCGATTATTCGCGCAGCTGTCCCTTAGCCCAATTTCTGTTCAGTCGATGATCAAATACGATGCAGTGCCTCATAGTGTTACAACAAACAAGCAAACAAAAAAAGGCCTCAAGTCAAATGCTCTTCCCGCCCCCAGCATCCTTCCCCTCAGTTGCACTTTAATCATCCCCCATCGCACCACCCGTATTGACCGCCGGCACGAAATACGTCAACACCCCACCCTGCGAGTCCCCCTTTGACGCAAGATAGAGATAGAAAATTGCACAATGCCCATCACACAAGGAAGCGATTGTCGACGACGAAATCGGGTACGCGGCGAGGAACTTGAGAAGGTTCTTCGAATCGACCGTCACGGAGAAGAATTGGCTTGGATCGGGTTCGGCTGTTGAAGTTGGGTCTGTGGATGGAGGGTGAAGGGGGTGAGTGGAAGAGATTAGGATGAGAGCGTGTGCCTTTGAAAGGACCTTCATCACCCGGACGAGGGTGTTGTAATCCTCGCCATTCGGTCGTCACATTCGCGTCGTCACTCTCGGCACGGAGTCTTGGGAAACGAGGTCGACGTGTCAATTGGAGACATCTTCTCTCGTGTGCGACTTGTCTGATACGCACCTGAGTTCACCACGATGGTTCGCACTGAGCATGACCAAAGGGGAGATGGTCTTGAGGCGCTCGCAAATCGTCCTCAGCGTCGCCAACGGCGGCAAGATGATGTTGATCTGTGAGCGCCAACCAGCGGGATCAGGAACGACTGATTCGATTCGATCCGACGATAGAGATACTCACATCGGGTGTTGGACACAGCGGTTCCTTGAGGAGGTCCATCTCGGCGGCTTTCCTGACGCGCACGCCTACGTCCTGCGTGATGTCGGTCGGGTTCATTCCTTTGCTCTGTGAGAGGGAAAAGGCGAATCAGGATTTTCGTTCGGAATAAAAGGGGTGTACCAGAGCAAAACATACGATCGTCTTGATGCTGAGTGTCAATACGGGTCGTGCGCCTTTGCCCGAGCCATCAGGGCCTTGTCCACCTTTTTTGGCCAGCTTGATCGTCACTTCGGTCGCTCCCTGTTGCACGAAGACGCGGTCAGTCCTTGTTCACTGGGGGCTAGAACATAATTGAGTCCGGACATGAGCTGATCGTAATGCTCTAGCCAGAGCTTCTGTCGATACTTCGAGGTAAATCTCGTTGTTGCTGTTGGACTCGAGGCGGAAATCCTCGTCGATTCTGAAAATGGACGACTGCCGAGTGTGCGCGCCGGGACGAGATGTCAAAACGTCAGCCGCGGTCGTCGGCTGGGAACGACAGTGCGATGCGGTGGGATCGAAGGCACAACACTCACCACTGCTATTTGACTGATTAAACAGGTCGATAGCAGGTTAACGTGTGGTCAGCGCAAGCAATTCTGCACTCTTGTACCCACATCGATGGAGAGAACTGCACCAGCTCAACTGGGCTGTGACGCACCTCCACACCTGCACGCCATTGGCCGTCGTGTCGCTCAGACAGACGAAATGCACCGAGTCTGGTTTGAGCTTGATGGTCGCAAACTTGGACAGGGGTGACAAGGACGTCACAAGTCGACCGAACTGCACCGGACTGGCCAACGTCGCTCGGAAGCGCATGCCCGCGACGACGACGCGTCAGAGGAGGGCTTTCGAGCTGTCTTTGTGAGGGTGAAAGATGGTGTTCAGGGCTGGGCGTGGCGGAGAAGAGGAGGATTGGCGACGCAAGAGACCGTGTTGGGGCTCGGCAGTCGCGCCGACTATCTCAATCACCGGAGGGATCTCAACAAAGAGGCGAGGCGCGGTCCGTGCGCGTGTGGGTTCGGTCAGTCAGCGCACCACGTCGAGTTTCAGTCCCCGATCGCGCTTCCACTCCTCCTACATCCTAACCCCTACCTCCATTTAGCGCCCGCCTGAAGCACTCCTTCACGACAGTCATGGACGACGTCTACCTTGCGTTCTGCGATCAGTTACAACAGGCGCAGTTGGGTCAGGTCGCGCTGCTCGACGAGGACGATGGATTGCTCATGCGCTGGGCACAGATATGTGATGTCATGTAAGTGAGACATTCCATCGACTTGTGAAAAGGCTTATGTACCGAAGTTCCGGCATATTTCCCCAGGCTGCAACAACTCGAATCCCAACAGGAAGCATTAGGGACAGAACAGGTCGACTCGTGGATGCTCGAACGCAACACTTGGCAACTCGTGCAGGCACTCTATGCGTGAGTATCCTTGACACTCATGCATCATAAGATCATGATCTGATCCTGCCCACACTTCTCATCAGTGAACGACTCGCGGAAGTCCGGGCTTCGTCAAGCGAATCGGCGTCGACCTCGGCCAACCCTTATACACCACCTTTGTCCGTCGCACAACACCTGATTGAGCACGACAAGCAACTCGTTGAGCTATCGGTACGTCATACCGCAAAAAGACGCTACCTGCGATCCTCCGGGTCGCTGCCTTCGCCGAGGTTTGTAAGGAGGTTGAATCACAGCTGCTGACTACTCGCTCCTGGTCACAGGCCATTCGAGATTGGTTACATTCGATCCCGACGACACTGAACCCAGCTGAAGTCCGACGAGGCTACCTCCCATGGACCAAGAACAAGATCAAGCAGGCCAAACGATCCGGTCAACCTCTGCCGCGCGGGATAGTCAAACAGCTCGACCCCGACGCCGTGCTGCGAGAGGCTAAGAATGCACAAGGTGGTGCAGGAGGTCGATTGGAGTCGGATGATGCGGTGAGTCCATGTGATAGAGGAGATGGGGAGAAAAAGCGAAGCGTTCGAGAGCTGATTTTGTTGAACCGCGCCACCGATGAAAACAAAGGCCTACGAGAAAGCGCTGCTGCGATCCTTGTTCGAATACGTCCGAGCGGGCCAACTCGACTTGGCCATCGACATGTGTCGACAGTCGGACCAATCGTGGCGAGCCGCATCGCTTTCGGGTGGGAAACTCGCCTCGGATCGAGCACTCGCTTCGAGCGATTCTGGGTTTGGCCAGGATGAGGATGCCATGGATGACGAGCTGCTGCAGGGCGGGAGCAAGATCAGTGGCAACGTCAATAGGAGGTTGTGGAAAATGATGTGTCGCAAGCTGGCCAGTTCGGTGAGTTGCCCGATACGCTGGGGCTGATCCGACTTGTCTCCCACTAACTCCTTGCCTTCCGATGCAGCCAAATCTGGATCCTTACGAACGAGCACTGTACGGTGCCATCTCGGGCGACACGGCATCGGTACTGCCCGTCTGCAGCTCTTGGGAGGACATTGTCTGGGTCCACGTCAACTCTCTTTTTGAAGCGCACGTTGAATCCGGCCTGTGGCATTCGTCCTCGGGACGATACTGGTCCCACGGCAGCGTGCAACCGATAGACGACTCGACGAAGCGCGGCGTCAAGTCTACTATCGACCCGGAGGACGCTTTGCTCGCCCCCGCCGCAAAGGGGATACGAAGCGAGTTGGAATCCATCTTTGATCGGTTGCTCAAGCTCGAAAGAGGGGACGTGGCGCAGGCGAGCAAGAACCCATATCGCGTTTCCCAGACGTATTTGATCGTCGGCAAGATTGGGGATCTGTTGACGACATTTGTAGAGAGGTTGGAAGTCGCGGCGCAGGACACGGAACCGGAGTGAGTGCGAGGCCGTGGGAGCCGTTGCTGGGCAGCTTGATATGTTGTCTGACAAGCGAAACGACGTATCTTCACAGAGCACTCGCCCACCTGTTACGATTCTTCACGCATCTCATCCTCGTCTTGCGACTCTTGAACCAGCCCTTGCCAACGCACCCTGCGAACCGCATCCTCGAAGCCTACATCTCCGTCCTCGAAGCTAACGATCAATCCGAATCCCTCATCGCCTTCTACGCCTCCCAACTTGACTCCACCTCGGCGATCGAGTCCTATGCCCACTTCCTCCTCACCTTCGGACCCGACTCGGATCGACAATCGCGCAAGCTCGCCTTGCTCAAAGCGAGCGAACACGGTCTGGACCTCGCTGCGATCGCATGCCGCACGGTCGAATTGGTCCTCCAGGACGTCCGGGACGACATGCTCACCGAACTAAACGAGGATCGTCGACTCGGTTCTTCAGAAGCGTTCGACGCCTACGCCCGCATCGACGCCCGCCAACTCGAGTTGATCCGCAGTCTTGAATGGTTGACCTTCGACCGTCGCACCTATTCCGAAGCCTTGACCCAAGCCAACGCGCTGACACGCTACTTCCTCTCGACGGATATCCCCCACGCCGCGAGGGAATTGATCTTCCAACTCCCTGCCGATTTGTTACCCATCGAGGCGGCTCAAGTTGTTGAGAAGAAGGGCGAGGATCGGGATGCACAGATTAGGGAGTTTTTGGATTACACGAGCTTGTTTGCATGTTTGGAGAAACATACGAGGTGGGCCGAGGTGTGGAGTAGGAAACCGAGAACGAAGTGAGTACCGTCGAGATGGTTCGTGGTGGAGCAACTGGCGAGCTGACTTGAGCTCGATGACCTCCTGTAGTGCACCAAAACTGGAGCACAACGCCTTCAAGGATGGAATCGCAGTAGGTCGTCATTGTCCGCCTTTCGTTCTCGATTGCGCGATCTGATGCGATTTTCTACATGTGCAGACGCTCATTGACGACTTTTACGAATCGACGGTCCTGCTGCTCAACTCGGACTGGCTCAAACTCGAACTCTCGCTCAACGATGGCAACTTGGACAGTACGTTTCAGAACGCTAAAACGCCGGAGTTGAGGTTATTCGACACGAATACTAATCTGTGGACCACGTACAGCCCCGAGACGTCTCGCCGAACTTGCACGGATCCGACAACTCGTCATCCCGCATCTCGTCCTGCGTTTGCACTTCACCCTCTACGACTCTCGAGAGATCCTCCCATCGTACGTTTGTGACCTCGTCAATGCTCTTCAAACCAACCCGCTAACCATATCTCCCATTCTTCTCATGCACAGCTCCTTGCAACGCTGCTTTGAGCTCGCCAACCTCGTCGCGGACGAGCGAACGCAACTCTACCTCGAATTCGTGGGCGAACGAACGAACCTGATTGGCGATTATCTGGATCAAGTCAGGTTGGCTAGTTTGGCGGCTTTGGAAGTGGGCAAGGATAGGAGCGCGTTTTCGGTAGCCTGAGAGTAGATTCCTCGGTTGCCATGAAACTGGATGACGAATGCGTTCACGGATGAGCTTGACTCGGCTACTTGTGGCCAGTGGAAGATCGGAATGACGACAAGATCACATTACTGCCAGCCTGCAGCCTGGCGACGCCGCGCCAAGGCAAATATATGAACTGGCATGCTGCCGGCTGTTGAAAAGCACCGCGCGCTGCGGAAAATTGGCTTCGCTTCCATTTCGGACTCGCTGTCAGAGATGAGCAATCCATGTGCAGAGCAGATCTAGGTTAACTGGATCTGTAAGTAGCTACTCACAGTACACGGGTAGCACATACCTAATTGATAAGTTGCTCGCCTGACCAAGGCATAGCCAGAAACACGCGCCCAACCGTCAGATCGTTAGAGCTCTCAGACCCACTTCAGAGCGATCCCAGACCCGTACGGCGTATCAGAGCGTTTCAGGCCAAATTCAGACCGTTCGCGCAGATCTCAGACTATTTAGTATTGGTAAAGGTTTTCAACCAATCACTAGATGAAAACCGAAAACCTGATGAAATCGTCTGCATCTGGCTGTAGTGCTTCTGAGGGCCTGACTCAGATTCTCCGAGTCTGAGCTTATTTCCGGCAGGCCGAGGGGATCTTTTTTTTAATTTTTATTTGATTGATCTAACGATTTAGAAGTCGTTTGCGCTATGAACGGGTAGGAACGTCAACGTCCGATCCCGACGCTTCGAAGATCTCTTTGCATACCATGGGCATCCTGATCCATGCGTCATTTGGTCGCTCGATTCGGACATGAGGGTCGACGTTGCAAACTGACTTCGCATTGAGTTTTTGCACATGCATGCGGGGCGCGTACTAGGTACCGAGCGCGTGCCATTCGATGTCCATGAAGCGTCATACGGGAGCGAGGGTTGCCGGATTGCCGGCGAACGATAGATTCGCCCCCCTTCTCCACACGATCGCGCGGTGGGCGTCCTCAACCTTTTTCGACACAGGAGCTAGGAAAGATCGGAGGGCGGGCGGGGTCCGAGTCGTACCTTCCAAGCTTTTTCTCCCAAAGCCGCGCGCCGCCACACTCGGGCGCGACTAGCGTACCGCAGATCTGGGCTTTGACCGAGGAGCTGCCACAACCGTCCATGCGACTCGCGAGAAGCAACATCAATCTCGAGCTTGTGGAACGCGACTTATCACACCATGAACTACTTATCTAGGAATCGCACGTCAGATGCGCCACCACATGGTAGATATGGGTTGAAGCTTTCTCCAGAAAACCACGGCCGGGGGGTTCGAGTTTCTTGAAAAGTGCAGCCTCGTGGTGCAGTTACCGCCGTATAATATTGATCGCAGTTGATCGGCCCAATTACTCACGTGGAATAATACCCAGCAGTACGGCAAAGTGTGGGAAAATACAGTCGAGTACTGGCTATCGCAAAAATGATGGGGTGTTGAGAGAGGAGTGCTCGCTTTCGCACAGTACCCCAGGCGCCCGACATCGCGTAACGGTGCCGAGGAAAGCAAGCTGGTGTGACAAGGCGACTGCCCGAGCGACCCATGTGCTCGTAGAGGTTCCAACGCTTACCAGGGATGAAGTTCGTGCTTGCGTACCGTGTCTACGGCCGAACTTGTCGTACGTACCTACCTACCGTGTGAGAGTACGCCTGTGGCAGACCTGAGGTCAGGCCGATGATGCGGGCAATCAATCTAGCGCCGATCGCAGGTCAGACCACTCGAATTCCGGCGCTAGCGCAAATTCGAGCGAAGGCGCTTCCCACTCGGGTTCCAAATCACGATGATTAGGAACGAGCCAAAGCTGCCTTCACCCCTGGGCACAAGGCGATCAAGCGAACCGCATGGTGATTGCGAGGAGTACAACTAGAAATGCGACCATACCTCTTCATAGGAACGCGGGTATGACTTTGCCAGCCGCCAGAAGCGAAAGCTTCTCCATTCTTTTTCTCGAACCTCGCGGTTGCGATCGATGAGCAGTGTACATCCTGGAGTGCTTGACGTTGCATCCACCTCTTGCTTCCTTCTTTCTTTCCTACTCATCACAACCTTCTTCAACTCACACACCCTTGACCATGCGCTCCTTCTCCGTCCTCGCCGCCGCCGCTCTCGTCGTGTCAGTCGCCGCAGCCCCTAACACCGGCAGCTCGACCCAGCTCAAGCCCGTCTCGGACGCTCGCGTCTGCGGTACGACCAAGACCCCCGACGTCGCAGCTGAAAAGTTCATCGCCGCCAAAATCGCTGCCCTCGAGGCTCGCATCGCCTCTGTTCGTGGTACCGGGGCTGCCACCAGTCGCCAGGCCGCCATTGCCGCCGTTGTCGCCACCAAAAACGTTCCCGTGTACTTTCACGTGATCCAGAACGCAACGGGTATGTGCTTCATACCTCTCCCTTATCTCTTACATTCATCTGACCACGCTTTCGATGTTTGATCCACAACAGGTACTTCGACGCGCAACGGTTACATCTCGGCCGCCACCATCAACTCGCAAATCTCGGTCTTGAACCAAGGCTTCGCCAACTCCGGCGTGTCCTTCTCGCTGGCCGGATCGGACTACACGGTCAACCGCAACTGGTTCACCTACGCTGGTCCCTCTACGACGCAACAAACCGCCATGAAGAGTGCCCTTCGCAAGGGTAATGCCGCCAGTCTGAACCTGTACAGGCAAGCTTGTTCTCGATTTGGATCACCGTATTTATTTCTGTTCTGACCCAATGCGATTTGCCTGATCTTGGATTTTGCTCGATACAGCGTCGGATTCGTAGAGGGCTCCGGTAAAGGTGCGTGTTCAGTGTGGCGAAGCCGGCCCTTCCGCCCCCTTGAATTTGTCTCTTTTGCCGCCCGTTGCTGACCTAACGTTTTGATGATCTTTAGGTCTCTTGGGATATGCTACTTTCCCTGAATCTTACCGCGGGGCCCCTAAGGATGACGGTGTTGTGTTCTTGGTGAGTTGCTTCAGCGTTGACGCCGCCGCCCGTGACCTGACCGTTACTAATCACAAGCCTTCTCCCGCACAGTACTCTTCGGTCCCCGGCGGTGCCACGGAAAACTAGTGAGCTCTATTTGCTGAAAGTTCTCCTAGTCTATGTCCTTCACTAGTCACTTAACCCTTCTTTGACAACAGCAACCAAGGCAAGACCGTTACCCACGAAGTGAGTTGAGAGTGATTCACGTTTGGTTCTCCCGAGTGCGTCTAAGCTGTGCTGACCGTTCACCTTTACCGTATCAATCAGGTTGGTCACTGGGTTGGGTAAGTAACACGATGCCATAGTCCAGGGTCTCTCCTGAACCCCTGTTGCCGGACGGGTCCAGAGACTGCGCAGAAATTTCACGCGAATTAGCTGAACCTTTCCCTTCCCTCTTACAGCCTCTACCACACCTTCCAGGGCGGCTGCACCGGAAATGGTGATTTTGTTGACGACAGTGAGTACACCACAACCGGGCGAACGTTCCTGTATACGCCACACTCGCCTCTCCCGGCCTCGCGCTCACATCGTGCCCCCCGCGTTTCGCAGCGCCCGCCGAAGCATCTCCTGCAACTGGATGCGACCGAGGTCGCGATACATGCAGTTCAGCTGGAACGGACCCCGTGACCAACTTCAGTCCGTATTTTCTCTCTGTTTGATCATCCTGCGAGCACACATCCGCTCCCAATCGCAAAGAGCTGACCATTGGCGCCTGTCTTCCGATCCTTCCACAGTGGACTACTCTTACGATGCGTGCATGGACAACTTCACTTCTGGGCAATCCACGCGCCTCATCTCCCAGCTCGAGACTTACCGTGGCCTCTAACTGGTGAGACGGTTGAGACGGGGACGAACCGGGATGTGATGAGAGAAGACAGTGGCGGGTTGGTATCGGCTCCGCTCCGAAATTCCAAGCTCAGTACATGGATCTTGTGGTGGTATACAGTACAAACAAGTTATGATAAGGAAATGAGAAAGTACACAAAGTTGAAAGAAGTGTTTGCCAATTGAAACGTTTTGAATAACTCAACTTTTGAGACCAACGGAGGTGGAGATCCAAAACCTGATCAGAGCCTCTTGTATGCGAAGGCTTCGAGCCGACCACCCCTATCATTGCCTCCCAGTCTCAGCGGCGATCCAGGCTTCGGCGGAGAGAATAGAGAGGGCGGCGTTAGACATGCTACTGCCGATTCACTTTGCCAATACATAACCCAGAGCTCGATACTGCATCAGTACCGTATGTTCGTCGCTCCCGGTCCCACTGAGCGAGCATGCGTTGACAGTTCCTTGGCGGGTCGCATGTCGCCACCTCATCCGGCGCGTTGGCCACAATCTGCACCAAAGAAGGACTCCTATTACATGTCACTCTCGCCAGCTCTTTGCAAAAAGAGGTGCGGCTCCAGAAACCTGATACTCTCTGATCACAAAGAGCTGAACCTGGACAAAGGCACCAATGTTCGATACTCCAGCTACCTTACTGCAACCAGATTGGGGACAAGGACGATACCCACGGCCAGCTGAGGTTTGGGACGAACCAGCTCGTGGCCTTTTCAGTACTTGGTGGGACTGCTGTGTTCGTGAGCGATCATGGCTCGACTGACGCGCTTCGGATTTTGACACTCCAGAGATCATGGAAGACGTCGACACCGACCAACGGTCGGGCAAGCAAGCGGTCCACGCCATTGCAACGCCCCACTTCAGCTTCAAGGTCGTCTCCAAAGTCAATGGTGCGAAGCAAGACCTGACCGATCTCACAATCTGCTCTCTCGACTCCTCTCTCAAAAGTACGCTCAACTTCTTCGCGATCTCGACCTCGGCCCTGGCCGGTTCACTCCCTGAGGGTGGAACGGGAACCCTCCTCACACGATTGACTATCGTCAACGTCGTTCGGTTTCCGCGGATGTCTTTATCAATTTGCTGGATCTGACCTATTCTGGTGCCACTTTTGATACAGTCCAAAGACGAAACAATGAACCGAGACAGCGCCATCTTTGAAGCAATGGGACTTCCCTATTCTTGGTTTCGCGTCAGACTGCATGAAAGTGGTGCAAGAACAGATCAGAAGCAACTCCATCAAAGGAAGGGCTCCGTATAGGCCGAAAGAGGGGTCCGGAGGGTTTCGGAGGGGGGGGGGGGGGCAGGCTTGGAGCTTGGACCCTGAGCCCCTGACGGTGCAGGCCCACAGTTTCCGAGCGAATGAGAACGGCGCCAGCAACCTCGATCGAGCCAGACCATTTTCAGCGACGCTCCGTAAGTCTATACCCAACGTCGAGACGTGCTAACTTCGCGACTGTGCTGATCCCCTCTTGGAGCGCTGTTCGGAGCTTTCAATGAAACTCGCATCTCCAATTGAACGAGGGCTGTGGGTCATCGACATCGCTCTCACAGTTCGAGCAATCGTCGATTTCGCGCTGAACAGTGCGCAAAGTGCGCCAACCGAGAGTGAGACGAACATGCGCTTACAGCGAAGCGGGCGCGAACAATTCCTGTTCGTCTCAGCACCTTTTCGCATTTTGCTCGAACGGAATTGTTTCTCGCAAGATCTTTTTGCGCCAACAGTGCGCCTTCGACTGGGCGAGCCCAGCCGCGCCTGGCCCAGGGGCCGGCGCCGCACGGCCCTCGGATGCACTCGAATTGTCCTAATGCGGCTCAAGTCCATTTTCGCTTGCCCCATCGAATGATCGGATGACGGGTTCCAAGCAATTCATGTTGAGACTGTGCACAGAACTCCAAGAGATGGATTGAAGTCTTTTTATCCTCTTCGTCTTCCCTGTAGACCAATTCCTTCCCTTCCAGTCCTCGACAACCGCCAGTTTTGGCCTCAAAAACATGCTGTTCCTGAGCAAGCTGAGTCTACTCTCGCTGGCCGTGGTTGCGCTTGGACCGTCCGGGGTAGTCGGGGCGATCGCAAAGGTCAAGGACGCGAGAAGATGTGGTAACGAAGGCAGCAAGCCCGAAGCTGCCTCAGAAGCCGTCATGTCAGTCTATTCGAGCTCTTAAACAGGTAAAGCTGTATCTCATCCCTCCATCGCTCTCGAATACAGCAAGCAAGCAACGGTGAAGTTGTCTGCGGCGATCGCTGGGGCCCACGGAGTCTCGACCAGCTCGTCCTCGTCGCCCGACGGTCAGAGGGCGGCTGTCACCTCGGTCGTCGCGACGAAACAAATTAAGGTCTACTTCCACGTCATCCGAAAAGACAACAGTGAGTTCTGGGACCTAAGGCCCTTCGTCGCCGTCTTTGACCATTTTATTGTTTAGCTTGAGCAATTCCGCTGACGGACCGATTTCCCTCCGCCGCCGCCGCCCACTCCTCTGGCTCGTGCCTTGTTCCTTCCTTGATTCTGTAGCCGCCGCCGGAGGCAACCTGTCGCCTCGTGCAATTGCGGGTCAAATTGCTGCGTTGAATGCCGATTTCCGTGCCAGCGGTTTCAACTTCACGTCCGTCACTTTGGGAACCTCATTCTGGCCCCAGTTTCGCGTTCCCGACCCCTAACCTCTCGTTCGTGTCCCTTCTCATTGCGCCACAGCCTGGCCGGAACGGATTTCACAACGAACCGCGACTACTTTGAAAGTGTCGGGCCCGGTTCAACCCAACAAACGGCCATGAAGAACAAATTGTACAAAGGTGGAGCATCTGACCTCAACATCTACTCGGTCGGCTTCTTGAAGGGCGCGGGTAAAGGCTTGCTCGGTTACGCGACGCTGCCTTTCTCAATCTCACCCAACTCGCGAACCGCAAACAAGGATGATGGTGTAGTTTTCTTGGTGAGTGGTCTTTTCTCATCCAGAGCAATTTGTAGCTCGTTGCCTTGGACCCTTGAATGCTGATGTGCTCATCTTTCCCTGCCAGTTCTCCTCCGTCCCGGGCGGAACGACTGCAAACTACAACCTCGGCCGAACAGTCACGGTGAGCTGATGTTTTGACCTGAAACTGGACCCGAAGGCCGTACTTACTCTGTGACCCGCCACTCCACCGCTTTCTTGCGCCTCGTCTTTGCTCCGATCACAGCACGAGGTGAGTCCGGCTAATTTCAAGGCTGATGGACCGACATCCCTAAAGCCCTATTGGTTCATGCTGACGTGTAGTTTTTATTTTCCAATTTTGCTTCAGACCGGTCATTGGCTTGGGTGCGTGCTCCAGCACAAATTTTACGAAGAGCGGTGGCGAAGGCGCTGCGCAGCCGTTGGAACACGATCTGCTAACGCTCGACTTCTTTCTCTAGTCTCTACCATACTTTCCAAGGTGGATGCACTGGATCTGGATCTGGTGTTTCCGATAGTGAGTTCATCGTACCTGGGTCCTACGGGCTTCTTTTTTCGCCGTTGGGATCGCCCCTAACTTTCTTCACCCTGTCTCCCAAAGCTCCCGCCGAAGCTAGTCCAGCGTACGGTTGCCCAACGGGCCGAGATTCGTGTCCTTCGTCCCCTGGATTCGATCCGATCAAGAATTTTAGCGAGTCATCAACATCCTCGCTGACTGATGCCCGAACCATGCTGACCAACAACTCTTCGTCTTCTGACCTTTTAACAGTGGATTATTCTTACGACTCGTGCATGACGCAATTCACGCCCGGCCAAGCCCTTCGAATGGTCGCTGCTTCTCAACAGTATCGCAGACTATGATCTTGGGGTTTCACGTCTCCAGAAAAACTTGTATCTCTACTTTTCTTATCGACTCTAGGCTCGGACCACGATTTTCATATCATCTCGTATCTTTCCAATCTCGTGTAGCCCTACGTTCGCAAAAGAGCTGGTTCTCATGATCATGTCTCATGCCACACGCCTGCAACCCATCTCTCGATATGCCCTCATGTCACGGATCACCTTGACTTTCAGGCATCCCCGCGCGACCAACGGCGTCGGTTCCAAACGGAGGGGCCATCTCACTCAACAATTCCTAGTAAAATCGGTTCAGTAACACGCAGTTGCACTAAATCGGAGACTAGGAATGAACAGTACTATTATGCACTCATCACGTGCCGAGACGAGCGGCACCTTAGGATGTCAAATCACGAAACCGGCGTCAGTGGAACTTTAGTGTCATGCAGGGTTTTGCGAAGGTCACCTCGATTAAAGTGACATGTACAGTACAGTCCCTTTTGAAGTTGGGTACAGGCATTTGGAGTGTCGCTGCGATACGACTCGGACTCGGACCGCTCCGGGTGGCAGCAATTCACTGCATGTAGTACCCGCCGCGGCCCTGCCCAGACTACTGCTCTCAACACAACCGTTATCTCCAATTCTGAAAATCAACACTGTTTCCCGACCCATGCATAATGCAACGAATTCAATACCACGTAGCTCGACTACGTTTGAGACCACGAAATGATTCTGCCTGCGACTTTGGCCAATACTAGAGGAGATCACGTGACCCATGCTGACTCTCAACAAGTAGTTTCCTCCCGAGCTTGTACAAAAGCCGTGCAGATCATCCCGTCAAAATCTCAATTGGTCTGTGATGTAGTAGAGCGTCGAGGTGACGAAATCAAATCCTCAACACCATAAGGTACCTACCGGGCGATCAATTTGCAGGTGACGTCGACCACCAATTTGGAGCCGGATCGTTTTTAGTCGCCGACCTTCCCAGCGGCGCCGGCGACGGCAATTCCGCCGTGCACTGAGGAACATCAAGCTGTGCACTCAGAGAGAGAGAGAAAGGATCGCAGTGATGAAAGCCCGCTAGCTGCAGTTTCATTAACCGAAATGGATGCGGGAAGCCCCCTAATCCCTAATCGTGCGTGCACGGTGCGAGAACCCCCGGGCTCATCTACAAGTGCAAGGGGAATCAAGTGCAAGCAGCCTATAGGGAGCCTGGCACGTCTCCGAGCCGGCGTCGAGGACGTCGAGGCCCGGCGGTTCATGGTGTGCTCGAGCATGCTCAAATCCTTGGTCCCGGCGCGTGCGCTTTCAATCGCGGGGCGCTCTACCTCGCGTCCATTGGATTCCGGCTCCCTCCTACTCCTCCGACCTAAAAACACAAACAACCAATCAACCTCAATTCAAAGAGACACCTGGAGTACTCGAGGACCATAGCATCGAAATCATTTTCTATTGTTATCGCGTACCCGATTCCCCTTTCCGCCCCGCCAATTTGCCAATCTCGCGCGGTCTCGGAATCGTTCCGCACGTGTTTTTGGCCACTCGGCAAACACACACACACTCTCGCGCACACGCTCTCTCCAACCCTCGCACTTTCACCGCCGACTTGACGAGATGTCCAAGATCGTGGTACCGAGTGTCAGCTTCAGTGGTCTGTACGGTCTAGTCTCGTCGCCCTTGAAAAGCGCCAACCACGGACCTGCTCCAAGTAGCCTCAAGCCAGTCGCGCCAGCCGGTCCATCGCGAACCAACAGCAGCGACAGCACAACCGACCTCCCTTTGCTCGAACATCAACATCAAGATCAAAATCAGAATCAACAGCAACACTACAACCATCACCCGAGCCAAGTCGTTGCATCGCGCAACTACGCCGGGCATCCACCCCATTACAACGGGGTCGCGAGTGTTCCGGAGGCTCAACTGCAACTCACGACCGAGTGTCCGTCGTGCGCGCACCCCGTCGTCCTCAAGGTACCGAACGCGCTTCTCGTGGCTGCCAATGTCGGGCACCAGAACCGACTCGGTTTAGAGCACTATGATGAGGGTCGATACCTGCAACAACAGGGAGGAGCGGTCGAGCAGCGCGGCAGTCGTCGGCTCACCGAGAAGGAGAGGAGGGAGCAGTGGCGCGCCGGAGTCGTCGGTGGTGCGGTCCGAGCGGCGAAAGCGTTCAAGGAGTCGAGGGTGAGTTTCATATCAACTTGAAGGGTCAAAGACTCCTTATTCGTGTTTGTCGTCGGGCTCCAAGCTGATGTAGCTGAATCGATTGCGCAGTTCCCGGAGATGCTTTGGCGGCTATTCCAATTCTTCGTCGGCCTCATCCTCTGGCTCGACATGACATTTCATTTGCGCCAACGTATCATGGTCGTCGTCTGGGCCGTCCTCGAGGACCTCGTCAAGATTGAGCGCGAAGTCGGCATCCTTCGAAACTCGGGCGAGGCGATCAGTGTGCTCTGGTGAGCACTGCCAATCGAGTGACTCAGGGCAGCTTTGTCAAACTGACTTGTTTTCGAACTACACTTCATCGTACGCAGGGAGGCTGCTGTCAAGGGAACGATCGGTGAGTCACCCAAAGAAATCTGCGCATCTCTGAAGCCAACACTAAAACAGGATCGCAACAATTTGTTCCACAGCCCTCGCCAAGTCCGAAGACGGACCAACTGCGACCTCGGCCACGGCCCCCTCTCCGATGCCTCATTCCGCATCATCCTACGGCCCGAACGCGATGGGCATGTACCCCTTTCCGACGATGGGTTATCACCAACCCTCTTCCTACCCTTGCTCGCCCAACGTCCAGCCCCACCTCCACCGAGCCGGCACCGCTTCGCCATCCGCTTACGCCCAACCTTCATTCGCGTACACGTCCGAAGACGACATCTCGACGATCGGGGATTCTTCCTCCGATCAAGAAGCGACGCCTCAGAAAGCGTATTCACACCTCCAAAGCGGTAACAGTACGCACCAACGTCGAACCTTACGACGAACGGCGTATTCGACGCCTTCGTTGAAAGAATCCGCTTTGGGCAACGATTCGCCCATCGGTCGAGGTTCCCGATCGGGGGTTTCGACCCCTTCTAAGGGAGAGGTGACTCATCTCGGTCCGGATGGGTATTACCTCGATGGCTTGGCGACGCCGAGACCTAGTATGGTTCGACGAAGGAGTCGGAGTGGCCCGGATGAGAAACCGAGGAGGGACGCGAAAGGGTGGGCAGAGACGCTTGCGGGGGCCGTTTCGAGTCGGATCAGACCCTCGGCTTGAAATCTGTTTCGTGGTGTGTGATGTAGAAGGCAGTGAATTGTAGTTGTGCCTGTTGTGTGTGCCATTTTGTTATTCAATCGGAGTTTCATCAGAATTTTTTTTCTCAAAAGACACAAGTCTCCTCGTCTGAAAGTCTCCGGCAAATCAGGTTTTTTTTTTTTTTTTTTTTTTTTTTTTTTTGAGGGGTTCCGAACGTCCAAAGTCGATTGCAACGAGAGAAAGAACAATCAAAGAAAGAAAGACAAAAGAACCAAACAAAAGGGGGGAGAAACGAGAGTCAAAGGGGGGTCGCTAATAACCAAAAACAAAAGAGAATCAGCTCCTCCCAAATCAAACGCTTCGCACAATCCCTCAAGATCTTCCCTTCCTCTTCCATCCTCCTTGCCTTCCTTCGAGCACAATCGGATTTTTTTTTGTGGGGGATTTTACTGGGCTTTGTACGTGTTTCGGAAAAACCCCTCCGTCCGACCACCGTTTACCGGCAGGAAAGAGGTTGGGTTGTGTGAAAGAAATGAGGTGTTGCGGGGTGTTGAAAGAGGATGGGTTGGTGGTGGTTGATGTCGACCCGTGTCGAATGGGATGTCCGTTCGTTTGAGGAAAAAAAAGAAGAACAGACAAGAGATCGCCTCCGCGCACTATCGACGATGTCGGACGTATGAAGGGGGGGAACTGGGCGCAGGCAGGGAATCTTCGTTTGTTTCCTTTTCTTCGATCCACAGGGAACGGGTGTTCAACACATTGATGTGGAGGTGAGGAGAGTTGTAAAAGGTCGACGTAGAAAGTTGGGGGAAAGGCGGCAAGTGCAAGAGTGTAGAGTCGAGAGTGGGAAGGGGGAAAATCGAGGTGGGAGGTTCGTAAAACGTGAAATGCCGAAAATGGCATCGTTTACAAACGACGACCGCGACGACCACCCTTTCTCCTAGTCGAGTCGGTGGGGACGGGGGTGACGTCCTCGATCCTGCCGATCCTCATGCCGGCACGGGCCAAGGCACGGAGCGCGGATTGCGCACCAGGGCCGGGGGTCTTGGTTCCGACACCACCGGTCGCACGGATCTTGATGTGCAAGGCCGTGATACCGATCTCGCGGCAGCGGACGGCGACGTCCTGGGCTGCCAACATGGCGGCGTAAGGGGACGACTCGTCACGATCGGCCTTGACCTTCATGCCACCTGTAGGAGGGGACAGGAAATAGGGTGGAAGGGGTGGTCGGTCAGCCATGCAGGTTCCAAGATTACGTCTCAGTTGTCGAAATTGCGCCTCTAAAGCCATTTGAATGCCCACCATCTCGTTGGGGCACCCAGTTCTATGCGTACATCGCCGTGCAGCAGGTCGACTCGAGTCCGACCTCTACCTCCGCAGAGAAGCGGGTGCCTAGGCTCTCTCAAATCCTTCCCACGGCGGCCGAAGGAGGGGGTATTGCGCAGATGAGGATTGTTCGACTCACCAGTGACACGAGCGATGGTTTCCTTGCCCGAAAGATCGGTGACATGGACGAAAGTGTCGTTGAACGAGGCTGTTGATATGGAGGGAGGCACACGGCGTAAACGGGGCAAAAGGCGCGAGCAGAGGCGGAGGGAGGACGCATTCAGCGGGAGGTGTCAGCCCAGTCCGTCCTTTGTAGCCACTAGCAGACAAGCGGCTTCTCCGTGACTGACCAAAGATGTGGGCAACACCAAAGCAAAGCTCACCCTCCTTGAGGTTGGGGCCCAACGAGGTCTACGAGATCCCAAGTCGAGGAGGGGGGGCAGGCACACACACACACAACACCCACACCAACACGACAGCGCGAGACAAGGCGAGGAAAAAAACCCCAAGTGCGGGTCAGCTCGCAGCTCGCAAGGACCATCCTCTCCGTCGACGAGAGCACATCCTCGCCCATGCAGGTAATGTTGCGAAATACGACGTACGGTCGCGGTCTCTCCAGCGGGCTTGGCGGCTTTCTTGGGGGCCATCGTGTAGTAGTGTGTCTTGAACGGGGGTGGGTAGAACGTTGCTGGCCAAAGGCGCGCGAGAAATGAGGCGCAGGTGGGCCGCGCGCGCGCCAGACAGGTCTGGAGAATTCACCATCACGGGAATGCATCCCTCCGCAAAGGAGGTCTTGCTAATGCGAATTGCATGTGTGAACGGCCGCCGCGAAGCTCGTCCAGGCCGGTCCGATCACATTCGAGCTCGGCTCCCTCAGCTCAGCTTCTCTCACTTTCAAGGTCAACTGCATCCTCTAGCAAACGATGGGTCGAGTCAGGAGATCCCGAACGCATTCCAATCCGTAAGTTTGGCCAATTCTCATCACTTGATCCCCAAACGATGCCGAACTAACACCCCTTCACACACTCCATCGCCGACGAAATCGACCCTTCGCACCGCCGGACGATCGATCACACCATCCCCGAAATCGATCTTGTGCGCCTTGTTATGCGCTTTTTCCCATGTATCAAATAGCAAAAAGAACCAAGCCCCGGGTCAAAAGACACGACGGTACACGAGGGACTTGGACCAGATCCACGATGACATGAAGGATGGCGGCAAGGCCAAGATGATTGATACGATGCAGCACAAGGATCTCGAGGATCTACCTGGTCAGTCTACAAATGCACAACATTGCTTGGTTAAGAGTCTCAACTGAGCCCTCTTGTTGTCTCTATAGGCATGGCACAGCACCACTGCCTCTCGTGCGCAAGGTATTTCGCCGATGCCGTTTCGCTTGCAACGCACAAGACCTCGAAACCGCACAAGAGACGACTCAAGAAGCTTGAGGAGGAACCCTACACGATTGAAGAGTCGCGACGAGCCGCCGGTCTAGGTGTCGACAAGGGGGCCTTCACCAAGAGGAGGGAAGCCGAGGCTCAAGCTGCTACAGCTGTTGTTGCGGGTGCAGGTGCCGGGGATGAGGCTGGGACTAAGGAGATGCAAGAGTGATAGGCTCCCCATGACGACCACGACTTTTCTGAGATCCGTCTCCCGGCTGTACGATCTTTTGTTTTGTAACCACCACCGCAGTTTCGTCCTCTCTCTTCACTCCGAGTCCAAGCGAGAAAGAGAGAGAGAGCCGTCCAAAACAAATGCGGGAAAATCTTGCATTCAAGCTCCTGCCTACACATTACGACACTTCAAGCCGTCGCCGTCCACAGATTCCTCGCACTCCACACCATCTTCCCATCCGCACCTTTGACCTTTCTTACGAACTTCATCACCAACGCGTCCCTCTTCTTCTTGTCCCCCAAATCATCGATGAAAGGGATCAGATCCTCGGCGAACCATTTCGGCCGCAAGGTGAAGAGTTCGGAGAAGCGCGTGGCGGGATCGGCAGAGAGGTGAGAAATGGGGAGGTAGGTTATGGAAGGGGGAATCGAGTTGGGGGTGATGATGGACGTGTTCTGCGCGGTGGGCATGGTTGCGTTAGTCTTTGGATCGAATCTGTCCACACACACCTCACATCCGGGTAGCGATGACTCACGGCAAGGAGTGCAGGGGTGCAGAGGGATTCGAACTGATGACATAGCTTCTTCCACTTGTCGAGGAACGCATCTAGCCGTTGTCCACCATACTGTGCGGAGGAAAAGGTACGCCAGAGTGGGGATCAGTATCAGAAACTTCGGTCCGAGCAGAATGCGCAGAGAAATTAAGACCCACCCCTCCCTGAGCCAACAATACGATCCCGACTTCCCTGACCAAGTCCTTGATCCTCAACACGGACCGTCCACTCCTACCCGCCGGCGTCGAGAACCAGTCCAAGACCTGTCTGGCCGCCTCGGCTCGACAATCGCCCGCAGCATCGAAAGCCTCGAGCAATTCTTCATCTTCGGCCTCGACGGTGATTTCCGAGC
This sequence comes from Microbotryum intermedium, assembly GCA_022702645.1. Taxonomy (NCBI): domain Eukaryota; kingdom Fungi; phylum Basidiomycota; class Microbotryomycetes; order Microbotryales; family Microbotryaceae; genus Microbotryum; species Microbotryum intermedium. The sequence goes on from JAHWDX010000001.1 coordinate 157,580, forward strand.
TCGAAGTTGGGTCGAGGGACTTGGGCAGAGGCAGGACTTGGAGGAGCGCTGGGAGCAGGGTCAAGAGGTACGCTGTAGGAATGGATCGTAGATGTGTGTCGAGGGTGATGATACGTTGTCGTGTGAGCGCTAGACGGATCTCAGCGTCGGAAGCGGGCAAGAGTGATCCGAGCGAAGCGAACGTGTAGAGCTTCTGCTCCCAACCCACATGTCAGTAGGTTCAACAGGTCTTAACTTCTCAATGCACTCGTACACACCTTGCTGACGCTCCCATCCCTCTGCCTATCATTCTCGGCATCCTCGCCGCGGTACTCGCACGCCTTGACCAACTCCTTCAACCTCTCCGTCTTGGCGACCGCAGGCACCAACTCCAACGTTTCGTGCAACACCATCTCAATCTCAATCTGTCCCTTGCCTTTCCTCTTTTTCCTCCTCGGCCCCTCCTCTTCCTCACGATTGGACTGTATATTCCCCTCCAAATCACTTCGGTCCTCATCATCTTGATCCAAGTCGAACCACCCTCTTTCACCCCTCTTCGTCGCCGTACATAAGCACAACGAGTTGGAGTTTTGCACACCCCTCAATGAATACGTTTGGTTCGGCGTGACCAATACGGCAGCGTCGGTCGCATGCCCGCGGATCTCCAGGATCGAGTCGAGAGAGAGGGAGGTTGTTGCTTCGTTTGAGGAGAGCAAGGCCAGGACCGAGGCGGGCAGTGAGAGCAGAGAGTAAGTCGGTGTGTCACCCTCGGGACGGGGTGCTACGAATGACACGGATCGGGTCGTCATTTTTGGGGTAGGGAGTGCGTAGTGTTGGAGTGTATGGGACAATGACGACGAGTCACGGAGGGGGAAATGACATACTTGCGCGACGCGACGAGTTTCGAGCACGGACCTCTCAAGCGCTGATAGGCGCTGATTGGTCTGTAAAAGTCCAACTTCCCTTTTCAAGAAACATTGATTTTACGTAGATAAACCGAATATGTGAAATCTAATCAGGCTAGATACAAAAAAAAAAAAAAAAAAAAAAAAAAAAAAGGGAGTTGCAACCAGCCGTCGTCGCCGCGGTCACGGTCCCTCGACCCTGACACGATGCAGTACTAAGTGACATCGCGGACCACCTGCGATTTTTTATTATTTATATTTCCTTTTGATCGGGAACTGTTTGTAGAGGTGTCCCTGTTTCGTAAAGCTTCGACAATGACGCCGTTGCTGGCCTAAATTAGTCTGAAACCTAATCCGTACGTTGCGAACGAAACGGCGGGCGGACATCCGTCAACGGCGTTCGGGTGATCATCCAGTCGGCAGGACACTTGCAAACGCCATCGTGTAGATCAGTTGAAGGAACGGGGAAGTCCACGTATCGAAACCACGCGCCCGAGCGATCGCCGTAACTTTGCCCCTTTGGTATCTGGGGGGGGCTCTCCTGCACCCAAAACAGGACAGGAGCTCGTCTCAACCCCTGGAATCGAGCCCGCGTTGCTGAGATCCGACAGGTCGCCGCCAAACAAGAGATCAGATGCCGAACACTGGTAACTCATTCTTTTTGTTCCTCTCATACCTCGACATCGCTTTTCAGGAATGCGTCTCAGCTTCGCGGTCTGCATACTCGGCGCGGTCGCGACGACGACGCTCGTCTCGGCTTCTCCCACCAAAGTCCACGCCTTAGATCGTCATCATCGTTTCCCGAATGCCTCAGCCAGTCTTGCCCGCTCAACGCAATGCGGAACGACGGGCAGCCCTAATCTTGAGGTCGAAAAGCTAATGTGCGTTCTTACTGAACCCTCCCTCGATCTTATACATGACTTGACTCGTGTACTGGCATCGCTTTCATAGCTCGGTCAAAGTCGCCCAACTCAACGCCGTGGCGGCGCTCAACGCGAGCAAAGCCTTCACGTCCGGAAGCTCGGTGTCGAACGAGTCGCCTTGCCCAGCGGGGCAAGGCCAACCCATCACTTACGTCAGGATGTTCTGGCACCAGATCGTCAAGAGCAAAAGTGAGTATGGCCTTTTGCCATGATCCTCCTCAAGTCCAGGACCCATCATCTTGTCTCTTCTCTTCCCGACAGCTCCGGAAGGAGGTCTCTTGACGAATGACATGTTCAAGAGCCAGATCAATGCCGTGAACCAATTATTCAGTGATAATGGCATCCCGTTCCGTGTTCATCTTGATCTTCAAGATGTCGAGGTCATCGTCGACCCGCGAATGAGCCAGAACTACGTCCTCGGCGGCCAAGCCGACATTGACTTTAAGAAGCGTTTGCGACGCGGCGGTGCGGCCGACCTCAATGTGTATTCGGTCCTTAGCATAAGCTCTGGGCATGGAGGTGCGTTGGCTGTTCAAGAGCCACGCGACTGGAACTCCTATTGACGCAAGTCGGGCGCTCATGACTGACACCAACGGCGGCGCAATTCCTCTCTGTGTGTGTTGTAGGCTATGGAACGTATCCTTGGTTTTACAGGGATGGGAATGACGTGAGCAAAGCGCTCGATGGGGTCACGTTGAAAAGCGACATGGTCGGGCCAGATCGAGAGAAGGTCAAGCAGAACCGGAACGATGGCGTTCTGGGCAAGCTATTGGCTCAGTAAGTCCATCCCTAACTCCTGAGAACATTGCCGCTGTTCGTTCGAGCCTGAGTCTGGGGTTCTTTCACCGTGCTTCCTCCTTTCGGTCTTTTCGCCGCTGCAGTGAGATCCTCCATTGGCTCGGTCTCATGCATACTTTCGAAGGCAACAGCTGTTCGGGAGAGGGCGATCACGTGGCCGATACTCACCCTCAAAGCGTCGCTGGGAGTGAGTGTCCAGGCCCGGAAATCGAGTTCCAGAAATCGTGTCCTGCGTCACACAACCTCAAGCACGCTTTTGATAATTATGACAACATTAGTGAGTAACGACCTGTATTGTCGCTTGATCCTCAGTTCGAAGAGGCTGTAGCTTGCAAGTGCCAGACTGAGGGCGGCACCTCCGAGCCCCATTGCGGCCACCAGTTCCCAATATTTAGGAGTTACCGGTCCCCTCCGACTCCATGGTGGCGGCGTTCTTAAACAAGAGCTGCAACTGAAATTGGGATGCCCCTTACCATCCACAGTGGATTATACGAACGAAACCTGCAGGACCAAAATCACTTGCGGTCAAATCACCCGCGCCATCGCCATGTGGAAGCAATGGCGTGCCGGCAAATAGAGCCTCACCTGTCACTTTGTCGGCCATCCGCTGGTTGGCGCAACACGATATCTTTTCGGATGGCGGACCATCAAGAGGTGGGAGGTTATCAGATCTGTAGGCAGGTTGCTGAGCGTAGATCATGTTATTGGCGGAGATTCAATAGCTTCTTCTGAGATGAGGTTATGACCTGGAGTTCTCGTCCGCACACTTTCAAACTTGAGGCGAGCGGGGTTTTTTTTTTGGCTCGTTTGCATGGCGCGCAGCACGTTGTCAATTTATCCCCGGTGATGTTCGTCCACAATCCATGAGTTTTCCAATTCAACACTTATTCGAGTCATCACGTTGAGGGCATTTGCGGGAAAGAAGTACAACAAACACAAACAACCGCGACGCAAAAGAGAAATTTGAAGCACACAGAAACAAGCACCATCCAGCTCCTCCCACTCTTAAGCATCCAACCGACTTCTCTTCCCCACCCTCTGTTGTTGTTGCTGCAACGCCGCCGCACTCCCTATACCTGAAGTACCACCTCCGACGAAGGGAACGGTCTTTTGCACGCCTTGGGAAGAAAGTTTGGGATCGGATTCGTCGTGCGTGACGCGACGCATCGGGTAGGAAACACCTGGGGGGAGACCGATGAAGGCGCTATGGGATAAGTTGGGTACAGGACGGGGGAGAGTCAGTTTCGACAGTGGGTCAGAATGAAAATGACTTGTTGTTGACTGACTTTGCACAAGGCACGGGTTGGACCCCCCACCAAGGATGAACGAGCGCCTGTCTCGCCGTGATACGTTTCGTCGGGTCGTAGATGAGGAAATCGCGTAGGAGGTTGACGGCTTGTTGGTCCGGGATCGGACCGCCTCGAACTATACGAGCTGAAAGCCATTGTTCTAATATGTCGCCGTGGCTGTGGGGAGGGAAGGGAGAGATGGGTGAGATGGGGTTTGTTGGTTGGTGTTTTGCGTGTTCGAGCCGAGGCTTCTTACCGATCGAGTCGAGCGAGTTGGTTGTATTCCGGGAGGTGGATCACGCTAGGCCATTGTTGACCTATGAACTCCAGAAGACTACTATTAGCGAACCTAGCTCGAAATTTATGTCCTCGGTAGAGATCGGAACTGACGCTCGATCGAACCCAAGACCTCGACGACCCGGGTCATCTGATCCTTCTGAAACGGGACGCCTCCCTTCTTCCCTGCCCCAATCTCGACTTTGGCTTCTTCACCTTTGAACATGGGTCTCAGGGCCAAGAGTTCGCCAAAGATGCATCCGAGGGACCAGAGGTCGATCGCAGGGGTGTAATGGCGTGCGCCGAGGAGCAGCTCGGGGGATCGGTACCATACCGTAACGACGATCTATAGAGGGGGGTGGGGCACAACAACTCATTATTAAGAACTCTCATAATGCTTTTATTGACCGGCATTCCCTTTGACCGACCTTGTCACTCGTATACAACGGCTGCAGCGGTTCCTGGTACAACCTCGCGAGACCGAGATCGCCAATCTTGACCTGCCCACTCGAGGTGACGAGGATGTTGGCCGGCTTGAGATCGCGATGGATGATCCAATTGTCGTGGAGGTACGAGACCCCATTGGTGAGCTGCCATAGGAGGGATTTGAGGACGAGTGTAGGGATCCCCGTGCGTGTCGAGGAGTGGTGGTGGATGATTTGCTAGGAGTTCGGAGATCGGACGCCGAAAGGTCGTGGACGCAGCGGTCAGCGCACAACGTCAACGGTCCATTCGGAGTGGTTGTTTGACGTACCAAAAAATCATGTTCTGCGTACTCAAAGACGAGATAGATGCTCTTCTCCTCGAGCATGACCTCCCTCAACGCCGTCACGTGTTCGTGTGAGATTTCGCGGTTGATCTAGTGTAATGCAAGTAACGCATTTGGTATGTACAAAGTGGGCATATCAGTTGATACCACCCTACAGAAGGATCTACGTCCGAGCTGGAACTGACCATGATCTCCCTACAAGCGGACTGACTGATGCCCGTATACGTGACCGCCTCCCCCTCCTTGTCCGGTTTAAATTTTTTGATCGCGACCAGTTCGCCTTCGTCGTCGTTGCCATCATCCTTGGTCAACCTGAGCCTCTTGCCCGGTGTATTCGCAGAAGGTGTACCGATCAATCCGGCCGGACTCGAGTCGGACGTGTGCTTGCGGATCCTCGCTTTGTACACACGGCCGTACGTCCCGGAGGACAGGAAACCTAGGATGGAATATCGTCTGTGGTGTGAAGGGACTCTCTGGTGGTCAGTCATGCTTTACGTGACACGGGGACATGTTTGGTGAAGACTGACGACAGTACGGTCGGTCTTTCCCAATCTCGCTTCTGCCGATAGAGGTAGTTGGGCGAGGTCTGAGCCAGTGCGGTGGCGGCTGCTGAGGCGGCTGCTGAGGACGCGGCTGCTGATTGAAGCGAGGATACTCCGGAGGGTGCCATCCCGGACTTCTGGTACAGTGAGGACACGACGCCGACGATGGGAGAATCGAAGATTGGTGGGTAGCGAGTCGTGGGCGCGTTGGGTATGGGATGGGGTCGTCGTGTGGGGGCGGGGCCGGTCGGAGCCTAAATAATTAACTGGGTTTGATCCTTCCAAACGATCCCTAAAAATGAGGTATGGTCTTGAGATGAATTTTCTCGAATACTCGAGGCTTCAGTGCAGATGTCGTGTTGCGCCTCTGCTTGTTCTTGACGACCACGGCTGAATTTTCGAGTTTAACCGGGAAGCTGCCCCCGCACGCATAGGTCAGATGTCGTAGAAGCTTGGAGCAAAATTGAGCATCCCGCAGATATGAGTCTAGATCGTTAGGTGGGGACGAATCTCTGTTCAAAGGAGCTGGGTACGAGGAGCATCCCCCCGTACGCGAGTCAAGAGGTCCGAGCTCAAAGCCCGGAGCCAGATCGACCCGTCGACCCAATCCGCGCAAACGTCGAGTCCAAATCGATCTCAATTGCAGGCTTCGCAGAGCGCCGAGTCGGCGGAGGCGTGCCGCTCGCTCGGTGGATTACACGTTTCCCCGACCACTGTAGCTGCAGCTCGGTCGAGCTCGACGGACTTGGACTACTGCTCTTTGATCTCCTGCTCATTCCCTTCCCTCTTTTTAACTCCTTTTCCTCAAAACTCGAAATCTTGCCATTATGTTGAACGTCGATTCCGTAAGTCGTATCATGGTGCTTGCTCACGTTGAGTTTCTCGGCGCTGAATGACGGCCCTCTGTCTCCCTCTCCGCCGCCCGTCTTATCGTTCACTCACTCGCGTCCAACCCAATCGGATCGATCTCGCACCCTCGCACACATCCAACCTTGGCGCACCCCTCCCGCAGGTCTCGAGTCAGTTGGAATGGCTCACCACGCTGTCGATCCCTCCCAAGGTCGAGGCTGGTCTTACGGGCAAGAACTTGCGCAAGGTTAGTCCAGGTCTGCGGTCGTCAATGGTCATCGCTCGCTGTCTCTCAATCGATGCGAGACGTGGGCGCGGTGCCTGTCGTTGGGCGCGAAATCGCCACAGATCGAAAGGAGGATGGGCTTCGATTTGCCTCATCTACGTCCAGCGATCCTTATTGATCTACTCTCAGTACTGAAACGCATCACACCCCGCATCATCAACATGGACAGACCTCGATCATCGCTACGATCGGTACGTCCGCAGCCCAACTCAGAGCTCCGCATCCGAGCTTCACCGCTCCTCCCCTTGTCTTTCACCCCAGAGAGTAACTCTGACCTGCTGACCGCCTCCCCACAGGTCCCAAGACCAACAGCGTCGAGATGATCTCCAAATTGCGCACGGCCGGTGTCAACGTCGGTCAGTCATTCACTCCCCTCGGCTCCTCCCTTCTCTCTGCAGCCCCACTTTTCCTGCCGTTCTCGGGCACTTCTCAAATCCATGGTCGCAGTGAACTGATCTTGCTCCCCGTGCTCGCATATCCAGTCCGAATGAATTTCTCCCATGGGTCTTACGAGTACCATCAGTCTGTGATTGACAACACCCGCAAGGCCGAAGCCAGTACGTGCTCTCGGCGAAAAACCCTTGACCGAGCCCAACCAACAACCCGGGAACTGACTCTTCTTGCCCTCCGTCCCACCCAGGCGCCGAGGGTCGTCCTTTGGCGATTGCTCTCGACACCGTAAGAATAAAATCAATTTGTTCCCGACGAGTTTTGTACACTGATCCGACGAAAGCCTTGACCCCGTAAACAGAAAGGCCCCGAGATCCGAACGGGTAACATGGTCAACGACGAGGATGTGAGTCAAGAGTTCCCGAGGTTACCGTTTTCTTGCAGAATCTGACCAACGCTACTGATTTCTCAAACGCCAGGTCAAAATCCCTGCCGGTCACCGAATGCTCTTCTCGACCGACCCAAAATACGCGACGGCCTGCACCGACAAGGTCTACTTCATCGATTACGCCAACCTGCCCAAGGTCATCGACGTCGGCAAGCCCATCTACATCGACGACGGAGTCATGTCATTCCGCGTCCTCTCGATCAAGGGCACCGACGTCCATGTCGAGGCCATCAACGCCGGTACGCTCTCGAGCAAGAAAGGTGTCAACTTGCCCGGCACCGACGTCGACTTGCCCGCCATCTCGCAAAAGGACAAGGACGACTTGAGCTTTGGTGTCAAGAACGGCGTCGACATGGTCTTTGCCTCCTTCATCCGTCGCGACCAAGACGTCAAGGACATTCGCGCCCACCTCGGCGAGGCCGGCAAGAACATCAAGATCATCGTCAAGATTGAGAACTTGCAAGGTGTCGCCAACTTTGACGAGATCCTCAAGGAAACCGATGGTGTCATGGTCGCACGTGGTGATCTCGGTATCGAGATCCCGGCCTCGCAGGTCTTCATGGCCCAAAAGATGATGATCGCCAAGTGCAACCTCGCGGGAAAGCCTTCGATCTGCGCGACCCAGATGCTCGAGTCCATGACCGTGAGTCCTTGTTTGGGCTCCGTCAGCTTTTTTTTTGTCAGAGGCATCGCAGAAGCTGAAACGGTCGTGATGGGCCCCCAGTACAACCCCCGACCGACGCGTGCGGAGGTGTCCGATGTTGCCAACGCCGTCATTGATGGTGCAGATTGCGTCATGTTGTCCGGTGAGACGGCCAAGGGCATGTACCCCATCGCTGCGGTCGAGATGATGGCCGAGACGTGTTTCCTTGCCGAATCGGCCATCTGCTACCCTCCCTTGTTCAACGAGATCCGCAACCTCGCTTTGCGACCGACCGCGACCTCCGAGACGGTCGCCATGTCGGCCGTCGCCGCCGCGCTCGAACAAAACGCCGGTGCCATCTTGGTCATGTCGACTTCAGGTAACACGGCGCGTTTGATCTCCAAGTACCGTCCCCCTTGTCCCGTCATCACCATCACCCGTAATGCCCAAACGGCACGACAGGTTCACTTGCACCGAGGGTGCTACCCGATGTTGTACGAGGAGCCGCGACCTTCTTCGAACGAAGGGTGGCAAACCGACATTGACAACCGTATCCGATACGGTCTATCCAAGGCTCTCGATTTGGGCGTTTTGAAGAAGGGGGACACGATCGTCGCGATTCAAGGATGGAGGGCCGGTGGAGGCTCGTCCAACACCATGAGGGTGTTGAGCGTACCTACCCATGACGATGGGTTCACGCTCAAACCTGTCGATTGAACGTTGGCTGACGATGAGATGAGGTCGTTTCGTTTTCCTTCCATGTGTGTTTTCTATTCCTTTTTCTCTCCTAGCCTATCCCTTACAAAAGCGCTTTCTCACACATTTCAATCATTCTGCGCTCCTACTTCGACGAACCCCCTTTTTTTTGCATCCGATATAGACGTGACAATTGAGCACAATTTCCACAAATCACCAGCATCTCGAAAATCAATGAAGATGAGAGGAATAAAGCGTAGACTTCAGCACAGACTACTTCTGTCGTGCACGCGAAGGCGCCCACTCTGAATCTAATCCATTCACCCTATCTATCCAAGAATCAACGCCGCCTTGTGCTGCCGAGACGGCGGAACTTCTTCGAGGTAGGGGTCGTCGCTATGATGTATCACTTTGTACATTTTTGCAACCGGAGAAAACAGAACCCTTTTGATACCTCTACACACACACACTAGTGTCTGAGCTGCGTCCCCACCCCCCCCTTCCTCCCGTTTCCCATGCAATCGATCTAAACAAATGAGCCCAACCCAATCGTATCCAACAGAGCTCCCAACCCTTCTCGAATGCCCGGCTTGTTGTCTCCACCACTATTACTACCTTGTTCCCCTTTTTGACTTGAAGCACCTCCACCTGAGGAGGGATCGACCGCGATCCCCCCACTCGAGACCCTCTTTTCCAACTTCCTCCCCATCTCATTCTTCTCCAACGTCGGATCCTCTTGCTCCCACCTTAAACTCGACAAGTTCCCACTCGACTTGGCTCGGTAATACGCTGTCAACTCGCCCGTTTCGGACCAAGCGCCTTCGTTGAGAACATCGAAGGTTCCGAGGTGGTTCAAATCCGAACTGCCGACGGGGGTCATGCGTGCCGAACTTAGACTGCTGGCTCTGACCCCGCTGCTACCGAACAGAGCGTTCGAGTTCGAGTTGAGGAGGTAGTCATCAACGAGGTGCGAGAGCGAATGGTGCGATGCGACCCTTGAAACGGGTAAAGATTTCGTAAGAGGTGTCGGACGTTCGGACGTTCTAGAATCGGCGAACGAAGGATCCCTCCGACGATTCTTGTGCGCGAGTCGTTTCGGGTCGACAGAGGACGACCAAGGCCATTCGAGCGCGGATTCGACGAGGGAAAAAACGCCGAGCTTGTCTTGCGCTGACAAGAGTTGATGGGCGAGCACGTCGGGATCGTCGAGATCGATGCCGAGCAGTTCGGCCTCATGTTCCGCTTCGGCTCGGGTCACGGTCCTCCCGTTCGGAGAGGATAGGGGTTCGAGTCGACGCATGCCAGTCCTAGGGGACGTGGGGGCCGAAGAAGGTCGTGATCTTGGTCTCGAAGGGGCTGGGCTCGTAGGTTGCGAGGACGTGTAGTCGAAATCGACGGTATGGTCCTCGGCGGTTTCGAACTGATCGTGAAAGACCGATAGGGAAGATTTGTTCCTCGTCGGACCACCATTGGGACGATCCCTGTTGGCGATACTCGTAGGGATGTGTAATCCGGAATGACCTTGTTCCTCATCCGTACTCTCATCGCTATCTTCGTCATCTCCGGGACGAGGCTGATGAGGCCTCGTGCCAGCTCCTCCTCCACGAGTAAGTGGGGCCCCAACGTCGCGAGAGCCGCCGACGGAATGATCACTACTATGATCGGTCGTCCACCTCCCGAACGTCGTCGCCCTCTTGCCCAATCTCTCCAACCAATCGCCTTGTTCATGAGCTGCCAAAGCCCCACTCGAGAAGGAGGACAAGGAGCGATGCATCGAGGTGCCACTGCACGACGAGCCGTTTCCCGGGGTGAGGTGGGCATGTTCGAAGGGATCGGCTTCGAATTCACGGCTCGAATAGTGCGCCAGAGTCGGAGACGAGGACGTACGCAACGTCGTTGAGGCCATCATGGATTTGGAACGACCTTGTTGCGCCAAGAGACCTGGTGTTCGTGGAGCAGTGCAGGCATCAACGGAGGGCAGTGATGACTCCGGAGAAACCGAGGCCGCATCGGTTCCCGAGTGCGTGACATCGGCCGAAGACGCCAATGCAGCTGTCGAGTGTGCGCGTTGTGATCTTTCGAGTTGATCAGAGGGGGGCATGTTGTCCGAGCCGAGGGTGCGCGATAGAACAAAGGGCAAGCTTGTCGAAACGTCACCGTCACCGTCACCGTCGGGAAGATGCGGGGCCGATCCCCGCCCACGACGCCTGCCTACGCTCCCTCCGAATCGGAGGCAACATTTTTTTCAGATGAAAATTATTTCTAGCTGCACAATCGGGCCCGTTGCGTCCGTCAATAATATATATATCCGGAGAAACATAACATAATTCTCGCCACCGCAACAGGTGCCTGACCGTCATCACTCCATGAAAATTCGATACAACCGTGGTGGCCGGCCGAGAGGCTCCAACCGAGCAACCATCAGGCGCAACTCAACTCTTCTCTCTCTCGGCATCATCAACCAATCCAGCAACCCCGTAAAGGGCGTTGAAAGACATGATTTCAAACACACCAAAAGCTCTACTCGCAAACCAACGACGACAACTCAAGCCTGTTGAGGCAATCCCATCGCCGGCGGTACACCCCGCATCGCCGCCGCCGCAGCCTGTTGTTGATCCCATTCGGCCTTCTGACGATAGTACTCTTGCCAGGCCGCATCATCTGCACCACCGGCTTCAGCAGCATTGTCAACGGGGGCGGCAACCCCGGCCTCGAGGTTTTGCGTTGCCACGGCTCCGACGGGAGCTGGGTAGTACGCTTGTGCGGGCGCAACGGCTGAGGCGACGGTGTGAGGTGGTGATAATGCGTGCACAGGTGAGACGGCAGAGTTGGGATCGACATAAGTTGAAGAAGAAGGAGAAGGCATCGGTCGATCGTAAAGTTGGTGTCGGATTGTGTCCGCCGAAACAAGCGAGCTGGCCGAAGAGGGCTGTGGTTCCTGCGCAGGAGGTGCCGAGATGGACATGGACGCCATCCGGTCGACCAACGCCCCGGGAGCAGCAGTGGAAGCTGGTACTGATGCTTGAGCAAACGAGCTCGGAGCACCCTGCTGTTGTTGCGGTTGAGCTTGGGCAGGAGGGACGTAGATCGAAGAAACAGTCGAGAGAGCATAGTTCGACCCCGGCGGAGGAGGCGATTGCGCGGGAACCGGAGCAGATGCCGAATACGAGGCCGTTGTCGAAGGATAAGGCTGAGCCGGGTAGCTCTGGTTCTGCGCAGGATAGCCCATCTGCGGAGCCGCGGTCGCAGCAGCCGGAGGGGGCGAAGAGATGGGGGCAGGAGTGGAGGCATAGGTCTGTGTCGGGCCCGCCGCGGCGTAGGTCTCGGCGACGGCTTGTTGACGAGGGTAAACCCATCGCGAGCCATCCCAAACCGGTTGGTGCGGATCCGCAGAAGGTGCGGGTGCGGGTGTGGGTGCTTGTTGATGACTCGGCGCCTGGGCAGCCCATTGCTGCGTCGACGCGGCAGCGGGTGGAGGTTCGTAGCCGTGAGGAGCTTCATGTTGCGCAGGAGCTGCGAATTGCGGCTGGTGGGGTTGCGGGTAAGCCGGATCGTAGTGAGGCGTCGGTGCATGTTGCTGAGGCTGGTAGTCTTGAGGGGGGTGGTACTGCTTTCTCGGGCCTAAAGGGTCAATTTCCGTCCGTACCGAGCGTTGACAGAGAATCCGACTCACCTGTGCCTGCTGAGGCTGCTCCTGAGCGGCCCTCCATGCTGCCATCTCCTTCTCGTACTGTGCCATCTGTGCCTCGTACTCCCGCTGAGCACGCGCATCGGCGTCCCTCCACGCCATCTCTTCCTCGTGCTGACCTTGCTGGGCAAACGAAGGTTGTTGCTGTTGTTGCTGCTGCCCCTGCATCGCCGGTGCTCCGTACGAAGGGTGTTGCTGCTGCTGATGGTTTCTCGGATTAGTGTATCCACCATACTGCCCCTGCTGCTGAGGGTATCCCTGCGGGGGCTGTGACGGATGACCGTAGCGGAGCATGCCTTCGTACGTCGCTTTAGCCCTTCCAAACTTGTCATTCACTGAACGCAGCTCGGCCCCTTTCTGGTCGTATTTCTTGATCAGACCCACAACCTTGGGCCGCAGTGTCATCAGTTCGTTGTACAGCTCCCCCAGTTCTTCATTCTCAGCGACGTTCTCGCCGCGCGACGAGAGTGACCGCATCATGTTGAGAAGGCGGTCGATTTTGGCCGACTGGGCAAAGAGTTCGGCTTCCAGTTCGTCTTCCGACGATTGCGATGCGGGAGCTGCGACAGGTGTATCAGGGAGCTCCTCCTGTGGTTTACGTTCGGCAAGGCTCGTCAGAATGGGCCCAACCACTCAGCGACCTCACGATGATCCCATGACTGACCACATAAGTTCGAGGGAAAATTCCCGTTGCACCTCGCAATTCACCCCTCCACCAATCATTGTACGGCGAGTCAATGACCTTGATAATATCGCCCTTGTGGAACGGCAACTCCTCGGGGCTCTGACCGCCCGCAAAGTCGTACATCGCTCGAGCGCGCTGAGGTAGTCGAGGTGGTGGGAGCGACGAAGTCGACGTCGAGGCGTGGGACTGATAGGCATCGTGCAAGCCATTGGTCGAAGGCTGGCGTGGCAAAGCTTTGGACTCGTAGTCCTGCGTCCTCCCTTGTCCAGCACCCGAGCTGCCCACCCCAGCCAAGCGAGCGCTCTCCTCCAGAGCGCGTTGCAGTTCCTCTTCCTCTCGCCTGAGCGCTTCGTCCGTCCTCGATCGATCTGGCTTGGGTTCAGGCTTGTCCGACGGGAATCTCTGGCCTTGGCGCTTGAGTTGTTCGTACGTCTCGACGAGGATGTCAAAGTCGGGGTTGTTGGGGTGCTCCTTGACCCAGGCTTGGATGAGCGACAGAGCCGAGGTCTTGACCGATTCGTGGGTAGACTGCAAGTAGGATCGGAGCACTCGAGATCGTTAGTCTCGCATTGGATCTCTGGCTGAGAGCGTGCTGTGGACTGACTCGGTCGCTGATGAGTCGGGTCAAGGCCCCCGTGAAAGCCTTGCCGCTAATTTCCCGGTGAAGCGGGGGCCCACAATTGTTGACGAGTGCTCCGGCGAGCTGAGTGGACCAGATTACAGGGTCAGTCGTCGGTATACAAGTGTTGGCCCGAGCTCGGTGTGCTTACGGTGAGGGAGAAGAGGTGGACGTTGGCGCTGCGGTGTACAAATCGCTTCTGCAATGCGGCGACACAGTTCCTCGCTCTGCATGAGATGAGAGAGTACGTGTCAGCATTCTAGTGCTTGTCCACCTTACGGAGTATCGGGGTCGCTGGCGGTGACTTGCCCTTGTTCGCCGTCCTCGTTGACCTTGTCCCATACGGTCAACAGGATGTCCCAGTTGACATCGGTCTGTTTCTCATCGGTTGCTTTGGCTGTGTGCGAGTAGGTACGTGCGTGTGTTCGTTGACCCGATGTGCGGTGTTCGAAGTAAGGGTAATCACGAAGGCCGAGAGGTGTGCCGAGTCGAGTCAGTTTGGGCTTGGAAGAGGACGTGGGGCAAGGCACAATCGGGGGGTTGCACTGACCTACGACGGCCTCGTACGGATTGACCGCTTTCGAACTGAACATGTTCAAATGGTCGGATCGGCTTGGCGAGGCTTAACACGCGCCGGTGGGGGTTCTTGATAGGTCGCACGCGGATGACGATCACGCCGAGTCTGGAGGCGATGACGATGACGACGACGACGGCGATCGCCTGCGGGGGACAGGGAAGGGTGCAGGGGACAGTCGTCACTTGGCACACTGTTCCCAAGTGGGGAAGAGGGTGCTCTCGAGGTCGAAGTCGAGGTCGAGGTCAAGAGTTGGGGCTCGGAGACGAGAGAACGCGCCGCAATCGCACCCCTTGAGAATGAGAGCCCAGAGCCCAGAGCCCATTTCGCGCTCGGACCCCTTCTGCCGAGTACCCGCGGCGGCGCGTGATGACAAATGCATCGGAAGACTGGCTGGGCCATGAGCGCGAATCGACGCAATCGACTTCACCTGTGTGCTTACTCTCCATACCGTCACCCTCAACCCCGATCGCACTCCTCCTTCTACTTGGCCAACATGCCAACCAACTACCTCATCACGGGAGCCTCACGGGGCTTGGGCTTCGAGACGGCGCGACAGTTGCTCGCCTTGTCCGAGTCGAATATCGTCTTCGCCGCCGCTCGCGACCCGCGGTCCTCCAAGGCGTTGCAAGCCTTGGCCGAGCAGTACAAGCCACGACTGCACCTCGTCACGTTGGATACGACATCTCAAGTCAGCGTCGATGTGAGTTCGTTCATGTTCGACTCGGTTCCACCTCCGCCGACTCTCTCTGACTTCCTCCTCATCTTGTTCCTGGTTCGTGGTCCGTGGTCCCTGGTGGCCGACCCCCACCCCCATCCGATTCCGTCATTTCGAACTCGGCTCGCGCAGGCCGCCGTCGCTCAAGTGACCAAGATCCTCGGCGATCAGGGCCTGGACGCATTGCTCAACAACGCAGGTGTATTCTCCGGAGGGCCTACAACATTCTCAACGGCGTATGTCCTCGTCGCCACTAGCGAGATGAGACCATCGTTTTCGTATCGAGGATGCTGACGTGATTCACAAACCTCTACGGATCGACGTCCGTCAGTGACAAGGACTCGCTCATCGCGGACATCTCGACAAATCTCTACGGCGTCATTTACACGACACAAGGTTTCCTACCTTTGCTCAAAAAGGGCGAAAAGAAGCAGATCTTTGTAACCAGTTCCATCATGGGCTCAATGGTGCGGCAACACACTTGTCACGAGCATGAGCTTCTTCTTGCTCAGATGCTGATCCAGTTGGGGATCCTACTGTTTCATAGGGCGATGACTTGGGCAAGACAGCCTATGCGATCAATTATTCGGTCTCGAAAGCGGCTGTCAACATGTGGACTTTGAAAGTCGCAAATGAGCTTGGGCCTGTCAGTCCCAGTTACGATCGGCTTCCACCGAGCCTCGATCACCTTTACTCACACCGAGTTCTGTTCGACTCTTTGTAGGAAGGCTTCCCTGTCATTCCTTTCCATCCCGGATACGTCAAGGTGACTAAGATCTTACGCCCACCTATTTAATCAGGGGGGGCGCAATGCTGACCACGTTTTGCGTTTGCCTCCTATCTTCCAGACCGACATGAACGGTGGAACCGGAGGCGAGATCACCCCTCAAGTCTCGGTGGAGAAGACGTATGTAGCTCGGACGCTATTCCCATATGTTCTGCGACTGACTGTGTTCATCCATGATGGTGAAACCCACAGATTGAAGAACATTATTCTCAAAGTCAAGCCCGAGGACAATGGGACGTTCTTGTCGTATGATGGCAAGCAGCTCAAGTGGTGATCAATCAATCTGACACGAGGAGGAATGGCTTATATCTACCTACGAGGAGAGCTCCTTTTTTAAATCATGTAATGCAATTTTTATTGACCTCTGACCCCTCGAGCGCATGGGGCCTTGCATGATGGGTAATCAAACTGCCGAGCTCCGCTACCGAGACCAGAGGAGTCGAGGACCTCCGGTTTTAGGCTGGGATTCATCATCATTTACAGGGGGTGCCAAGGCGCGATAGTTCTCATTCAGGAGCAGAAGGCAAAAGGAGTGCGGTGGCATGATGCGTAAGATGGGTTACAACAGCGACTTGTCGACCGAGCTAAGAAAGCAAATTACAAAGAAAGTAATCGAGGGAGACCATGCTCTGACCCTCCTCCTTATAAACCCCCTCTTATTCTGCTCCAACTGAAATACGAAATGGTAACGACCTCCTTCCCCACCCTTCCATCGAATAGAAAGCGCTTACGAGCGCTCACCTCGGAGACGACGAGCGAGCTGGATATCCTTGGGCTGGATCGTGACACGCTTGGCGTGGATGGCAGCCAAGTTGGTGTCCTCGAACAAGGAGACGAGGTAGGCCTCGGCCGATTCTTGAAGAGCCATGACGGCCGACGATTGGAAGCGAAGGTCGGTCTTGAAGTCCTGAGCGATCTCACGGACGAGACGTTGGAAGGGGAGCTTGCGGATCAGGAGCTCGGTCGATTTTTGGTAACGACGGATTTCACGAAGAGCGACCGTTCCGGGGCGGTATCGGTGAGGCTTCTTGACACCACCGGCGGCCGGGGCCGACTTGCGAGCGGCCTTGGCAGCGAGTTGCTTTCGGGGCGCCTTGCCACCTGATTGAGGAGGGAAGGAGAGCGTCGTCAGCAAGCAAGCTCTCGAGACGCGGCGACGATGATGGAAAGGCCCCTGTCCGAGGACCCGAGGTTCAGAGAGAGGATGTTCAAGACGTACCGGTAGATTTGCGAGCGGTTTGCTTTGTGCGGGCCATTGTAGATGGGTGAGTTGACAAAGTAGACTTGAAGAAAGTGTGGATGTGAGGAAAGAGAAGGCAAAGGGGGAGGGAGTTGGTTGAAACGTAGTCGCGCGCTCCGACGGGAGGTGGTGTTGTTTGTGCGCCGGACCTAAGTCGAGGCATGCCTGCGCTGACGATGGCCTCGAGTTAGGTCGCGCCGCTGGCGGTGAGCGCGTGAGCCTAGGTCGAGGCGTCTCTGCCTGCAGACGCTTGTTCGTAGCCTACATCGAGGCGGTCACGCACGCACGCACGCACGACCTAGGTCGAGGCATTCCAACAACAACAAGCCGCAGGCCGCAGCTGCTGAGTGACCTGGTCCGCGTCAGCTCTGGAGACTCTCTCCCTCCTTCTCCTCACAAGCTCGCGAACTCGCACTGCCCTACACCCACCCCCCTCAACAACAACTTTTAACAGCAGTCAGTCCCGTACTTGGCCATGACAACACTGCATACAAGCATCGACTGATCTTACCTCCCATCCTGCCCCTGTCTTGCAGTGTCTGGACGTGGAAAGGGCGGAAAGGGACTCGGAAAGGGTGGAGCCAAGCGTCACCGCAAGATCGTACGTGCCCTCAATACATCGAGGCGTACATCCAAGAGACCATAGCCCTCATCACCTTCTGGCCATCCACAGTTACGCGACAACATCCAGGGTATCACCAAGCCCGCTATCCGCCGTCTCGCACGTCGTGGTGGTGTCAAGCGTATCTCCGGCCTCATCTACGAGGAGACGCGAGGCGTTTTGAAGATCTTCCTCGAGAACGTCATCCGTGACTCGGTCACCTACACCGAGCACGCCAAGCGCAAGACCGTCACCTCGCTCGATGTCGTCTACGCCCTCAAGCGATCCGGCCGAACCCTCTACGGTTTCGGTGTATAAACTCGGCATCGTCTCGTCTTCGGTCGTTCGTTCGTTCAATTCAGTGGGGCCTTGTGTCTGTGCGGCGCGATCACATTGTTGTTTTCCTTCTCATCCCTACTTTCGCATTTCACCTGCCGTAGTGTAATCATTCACACCCTTTTTTCGCGCCGCCACCTATCTCTTTTGAAATGGACTTGTGGTGTTTTCATTCACCCAACCTGTTCTTGGTTGTGCCCCTTATTGAGAGAGCAATAGAGAGCTTGAGTTCTTAGTGAATCAGACTTCAAAGTATCCAACTACCTTGAGAAAGACATGATGGTCCCAGCTGAGTCATGACTCCTGACATGACTTGCTCGGTGATTAGCATTACGTCGCTCTTAACAAAGGGGGGATGGCGCGCGTGTCCTCGCGTGTCATGCATGTCATGACCGACGTCGCACTACGTCGCACGCGCATGTGTCTCCTCGGATCTGCCTCAGTGCTCACGCGCTCACTGCTCAGGCTCCGCTCCCCATTCCAAAGTCTCATCCTGCAGCAGGATCGAGCGCCAGAGGCTCAAAGGGCTGTCGGCTCGACATGAGCGGGGCCTACACCTCTCGTCCGCAGCATTCGGTCCAGAGCTCGCTCAGCTCCGAACTCGGAAACTGGCCCGATACACCCAGTTCGTCGCGACCGTCAGTACCAACAGCAGCGTGCTCTCCAGTGGCGTGGGCGTAGACACTGACTTGGTGTTCGATTTGCATGTTTGACCTCAGCAGACCATCGGTACCGTCCACACCTGATCGGACGCGCAAAGGCCGTCGCGTGAACTTCAACAACTTCAGCCCCAATTCGAACGGCGGTCGCACCAGCACCGATGCAGTTGCTGCAGGAGGCTCATCACCGTCGTCGCTCTACTCACGCAGGAGCAGGATCAAGGGCGAGAACCACAGCTCGATAGACTGGAGTCATGAGTATGCCAAAGAACGCATACGCAAGCAGGAGTTGCAGCAACTGCTCGGAGTCAGGTTCGTCGTCCGGAGCTGCGCGAGTAGGAGCCCCACACGGCGCCCTGATTCGCCACCACACCTTAAAGACTGACGACGGACTGACCCTGGTGAATTGCGGCATATAACAGGGGGATCATGACTCGCATCTGGGACGCAACAATACCATGGATCGTTGTCGTCACGACTGGCTTGGCCACCGGACTCGTCGCTTCTTGTCTCGACATCCTCAGCGCTTGGTTGTCCGATCTGCGCACTGGCAAATGCTCCGACGCGTGGTGGTTGTCCGAAGCTGCTTGCTGTACTGGATTGGATCGTAAGCCTGCGTCCTCTCTCTTGAAACGCGTCCTCTAGCTCATCGCGTATGCTCTGGTGGCTGTCTGCCGAACAATCGCAGCGACCGACACGTGCAACTCTTGGCGGACATGGGCACAGATCGTAGGTGGCAACGAGCCGGGTCAACGGGTCTTCTTGAAAGCAGTTACGCAGTACAGTGTCTACATGATCCTCGCTGTGAGTTGATAACAGATTCAGGTGCGCATGTGTCCTGGCCCTGATAGGGACATTCACTCCTCGGGGGCACAATCAGGTCGCTTTCGCGGTCGTGGCTTCGTTCTTTGTTCAAGTATACGCCCCATACGCCTTTCACACCGGAATTCCCGAAATCAAGGCGATCTTGGGTGGCTATATCCTCACGGGGTTCTTGTCCCCGATGGTGCTGCTCGTCAAATCGCTCGGACTACCTCTCGCTGTCGCCTCCGGCTTACAGCTCGGCAAAGTGAGTCCGAAGTCCGACCGTGTGCTCGGATAAACCAGATGCTGACTTTGTTGAGTCATTGTCTCTGAGCCCAGGAAGGCCCACTTGTCCATGTCAGCTGCTCTATCGGGGACCTGATGCTGAGACCCTTTCGGAAGCTTAGGCAGAATGAGGGTTCGTTGCACCCCCAGTGTCCTCGACCAAGTCCTAATAGCTGATCCCGACTCTGCTCAACAGCCCGGTCCCGTGAGATTCTTTCTGCGGCCGCTGCAGCAGGTGTTTCCGTTGCTTTCGGAGCACCACTAGGAGGCGTACTCTTCTCTTTGGGTGTGTGACGACTAGTTTTGCGGTGTGCTACTTCCCTGACTGAGGCTGACGGAACGTTCACTTCCGTGGCTGAGCACAGAGGAGATTTCGACCTTCTTCCCCGGCTCGACTCTTTGGCAATCCTTTGTTTGCGCAGTTGTGGCTGCAATCACCATCCAGTACATCGATCCTTTCAACACGGGGAAGCTCGTACTATTTCAAGTCACGTCGTCACAAGTGTGGAGGGGATTCGAACTTATCCCTTGGTTGGGTCTTGGCGTGTTCGGAGGTCTATGGGGTGCTTGGCTCATCCGACTGAACGAGGAGTGGGAGCGGCTGCGGCGATCATCAGGGCTGTACAGATGGCCAGTCTCGGAGGTCGCTGTGCTCGCACTCTTCACCGCTATCGTCAGCTACTTGCTCATCTTCATGCGCATTCCGAACGCCGAACTCGTCGTCAACCTCTTTCAAGATTGCAGCGGGCCCGATGACTATGGCCTCTGCGAGTAAGTACAACGACAGCGATTACACTATGCGACTGTCGCACTGAAGCAGCCATCTGGGAATGTCGCAGCATTTCCAACACATCCTCGCTCGTTTTCCTCCTGCTCGTCACCGCCTTCTCCAAAACGCTCCTTACGGCCGTCACGTTCGGCGCCTCATTGCCAGCCGGAATCTTCATGCCTTCGCTGACCATCGGCGCCTGTGTGGGACGTGCCGTTGGGCTGATCATGGCTTCGATCCAACGAGCGAATGCAGGCACTTGGCTGTTTTCCAGCTGCCCACCAGATGGGCCGTGTATCTCACCTCCGGTTTACGCCGTCATTGGCGCAGCGAGTGCGCTCGGTGGGGTGACGAGGATGACAATCAGTTTGGTGTGTACAGTAGCGACATTTGGACGTAAACGTGGCACTCGGGGCTGACATGCCAACTCTTTGGCCCGGATATTCAGGTTGTCATTCTTTTCGAGTTGACCGGTGCGATCGAACTCGTTCTACAAGTCATGCTAGCCGTCATGGTGGCCAAGTTTACCGGTGATTTCTTCTCCAAAGATGGAATTTATGAGAGTCAGTCCTGCAATTCTCGGACCCGTCTTCATTTCTTCGAACAGAACCATCACACTGATTGAGGCTTCTCGCAGCTTGGATCATTCTTCGTAACTACCCCTTCTTGAACAACAAGGTTGAATACCGGCAGGATACGATCACGGCAAGGGACGTCATGACTCATCTTAAGAATATTGTCTATGTCAGCGACGAAGGGTGGACCATCGATCGACTGGGTACGTCCACTGAATGAGGTCGTCGGTGAGTTCATGGTCAGACGTAGACTGACAGCTCTCTTCGGAATCTTTGATCGCAGAGTCGATGCTGGCCACTGAGGGGTATCGTGGATTTCCGATCGTCCGGACAGTTCGAAACCGCATTGTAATCGGTCACATCACCCGACTCGAACTCATCTCTGCTCTCGAACAAATTGGCCTAGACCCAAGCATCAAGAGGACGACAAAATGCTACTTTTTAAGGAAACCGACTAAGGAGGGGCGGCAGGTTGGGCCGAATGCAGCTTTTGAGGAAGCTGGGACGAGGAAGGGCAAGAGGGAGGGGGTGGAAGAGGACGAGGATGAAGCATGTTGGATCAGTCTGGCTGCCTGGGTCGATGAAGTGCGTTGATTCGCTTTGATTTTCGGCCAAGAAAGTGGGGATGTGCGTGCTCATATGTGTTCGCTTTACTATTGATTCGCACGGCGCAGATTCCGATCATGATGAACCAGGAAACGCCGATGGAAGTGGTTGTGCAGATGTTCCGGCGGCTGGGACTGCGATGTGTGCTCCTCACAAAGCAGGGAGCTTTGCGGGGCATCCTCACAAAAATGGTGCGTCGGGGAAACTTTCTAGAGCAAGTACCAGGACGAGTGACTGACCCATCACTTATGATTTGGCGTGCAGGACCTTCATGCCCACATCCATCCCTTCTCGGACGCGCCCGACCGAACGGCGACTTGGGAGACGGCGGTCGCTGCAAGAGCGAGGCAGACCCAGCACGCATCTGAAGAAGCTTACCAAGATGCACGGGATCTGCGGCGCGATGTGGAGCAAGAGGATGCTCGGAGGCCGCTCTATAATGCGGCGCAGTCTTAATAAGAGCCGTTCAGCTCAATCCGTCGTCTGTTTGCTATAGACATCACTGCTCGTGATTGTAACATCGCCTCCTACGTAACGACGCAAATGGGCTTATGCGGGTCCGACTTCCCAAACGCCCATCCCGAGTCGACGCCAATCAACGCCGACCATGTTATCCAAACGATCCATGTCGAGGTGGATGCCGAGCGATCGAGAAGCGAAGAGAGGTCGGGTAGCGTCGAGTTTTTCCGAGAGCAACGAGTCAAAGGCGTATGCCGGGGTGACGAGCAGAGTTCGAGATGAGTTTGAGGCCCGCAAGATCGTCATCAACTCGGATAATGGTGCGCCTGCGACATCCTTGATCGTCACTTCGAGTGGCGTGTCTGAAAAGAGGGCGGATGCCAGTGGTCAGCCTTGTCCAAGAGGCAGAAAAACGAGAATGACTCACTTTTCAACGGGAGCAACAGATGTCTAGGTGGCATGAACGTCCTCCAAAAGATGATCTCTATGCTCTGCGCGGAGTCAAAAGCATGCGAACGCAAGGTTTCGTTGAGTCGGAAGACGGAGGGGAGAAGGCCGCCTTGGTGAAGGTAGCCAAAGACCATAGTGAAGATGACAGTATGGAGGCACCACAAGGACTGCAAACGAAAAGAGAGTTAACAAGAGCCACAATCCCCGTGACGAAGCATGATCATTCACACACCCAGAATATTCGTCGTTTCCTTTGGGCGCGGCTGGTACCGGTTGAGAAGAAGGGCACCTTGGCGATGAGCAGGCACAGAGGCACGATAAGAGGAACGAGGAACCGAGGCTCCTGATGAGGTTGTAACGATAGGAGGAGCGTTGGAACGACGAAGCACGCTGCAGGAAGTAAGACTTACGCCACAACGGGTCTGCGTTAGCTCTCCGGGTCATCCCACCAGTGGGCCAAGAGGGAACCCACCTCCGTCGAAGCCGGTTGATTTGTTAGCCGGCAACGGCTCGACTTTGGCCTCCTTCTTCTTCTTCTTCCCCTTCACTACATTCTTTGAGGTCCCGACCGAGCCAATTTTGCGAGCGAATACGGCTTCAGTAGCTGCCCACAGGCCGGCACCGAACAACATCGGCCAGTTGAGGGCGACATGCAAATATCTCGGATGCAAGCCATGGGCTTCCAGGTTTGTCGTCGCGACGTTGTACCGAAGGAGGTTGAGAGGCGTCAAGACCCATTTGTCAGAATGAAGCGTTCCACGAAAGAAGTAGGTGTCAATCGAGACGAGTCCGGTCGAGACGACGCCTAACGCAACGACGGCGGGTGCGCCTCGGGTTGCCGTTCGGAAAAGTGTTGAAGATGGCGAGAGCAATTCTTGATATGCGATGGCCAGTGCCGGGGGTAGTGTAAAGAAGAGGAACGAGATGCGGGTAAAGACGCCAAGGGACGTCAGCACGCCATAGGTTGCGTAGTGAAGCTTGCTGGGTGGTCGGGTGAGAATGAGATGGGCGACGCAAGCTGCCAGTGCAACCAAGATGGCTTCGAGCGAGTTTGAGAATGGCCGCACGAGGAACGCGAATACGATGGGCGAAGTTGCAAACACGAGTGCGGGCGTGTTGGAGTGCGCGATCGACTGCAGGCAGATGTCTAAGTGAGAGAAAGAAGAATTCGCTCGCTTGGAGTGAGTTTCTTCGTCGCCGATTGTTTCATAGCGAATATCCATGAGGATGGCTGACCGATGATTATGGTGAACAGGAACATGACGAATCGCTGTGCGAGAAAGAGGGCACATCCAGAAGGGTCTGTGGTGTGGTCATCGACTTGGTCAGTTCTCGCCGAATCTCCGTCGTGCCTCAAGGACGAGATGGGCTCAGAGTCGGACTGACGCGAGCCAAGGACGAGTCGGAGCAGCTGGAAAGCCACGCCGGTCGAGGCGGCGACAGGGACGATGCTTCGAAGGGGATCTTGGTCGAGCCATTCCCACGTCTTGAGTGTGCCTTGGCCCGTGTTGGTATAGTCAAACACCCATGCAGCGGCCACCTCGGGGTTCTGAAAGTGTTCATCCGGATGGACCACCGACTGCGAGCTCAGCGCGACGAGCAGCCGCAGCACGACGAGCAGCTGCCATCGTCGGTCCTTCAAGAGCTGAGCCAGCTTGGTCTACAAGGCGCTTCCAAATCCGCCGGTGGGCCTGGGCGTCTAGGAACGGGAAGTGAAGCGAAGCCGGGCTTCTGAAGAAGTGGGGGCCCGGTATCGCGATTGAAGCTTTGAAGCGCGTCGCCCCACGCCCATTGCCTCGCGACGCGCTCCTTCGAGATGCTTTCTGTTGCTTCCCTCTCGACCCCATCCACCGAAATTAATCCCATCATCTCCAACCCCGGGCATCGCGCCTCCCGCGCACCCATGCTGGAACCAAGTATACCCTTTGAGGCTTTCATCTTGATCGACAATTCAATACGCCGCGCCGAGCTCAGGGAAGACCGGGCTCATCACGTGACTTTGACCTCTGGGGCTTCCGTCGACGACTTCCTATCGCGACGGACAAGGCAATCAGAGTCGCAGGGAGCAACACAGATCCACTCTATGACCCTGGATAGCGCACAAGTGGACTCGTCACAAAGTCCGACGCCCCTTAAGAGCGCGAGCAACTCGCAGAAACGTCGAGCAGCCGCGCCCCGGCGGTCCGAGGACGCCGTCACAGAGCAACACTTGATCATCCTGTTGAAAACGCTTTACCCGACCCTCAAACACTTGCATTTGAGCGAACTCGCCTTCACCTCCTTTCGCCGATGCCACCTCACCCAACTTAGCCCATTGCTCTCAAGTTCGAGCTTGCAAACTCTGACCGTTATTGGTCGACCGGCAATCGAGGACCAGTTCCAGTTCCATGCTCTTGCGTCCATCCTCTTGTGCCTTCCCAACCTGTCTACACTGAGCGTACGCCACATCCGAGCATCTACACCGACCCCGCGCGTCACGATGGATCGAATGCCCTCGTTCAAGCTCGCCTCCATCTCGGTCCGCGATTGCCCCTCCTTCGAAGCCGATCATCACTACTGGCTGTTCGCCTCGACGATGCACGCCGACTCGCTTCGACTGCTCGACTTTAAATACCCACATCCTGGTGCGGCCCGTTTGAGGCCTGTAGCTTGGCTCGGATGGCCCGTACGGACCCTGCGTCTCACCACATCCGCTAAAGGCGTGATCGAGGGCTTCGCCCACAACCTGCCTTCGCTGGAAAGGCTAGAGATCAAAGCCACAGGGGTCGCGGTCGACATTCTCGAGTTGTTGGGCAACCTCAAGAAGCCGCTTGTCGAGCTGGCGGGCAACTCTAAGGGCGAAGCGGACGGCTTCGATTTAAGAGTAGTCGCCGTCGTTATCGAAGTGGGTTGGCCGCCCACGCGACTGCGCAAGATTTTCATCACAAGGAAAAGAAGGTGGGCTCACTTGGAAGCTGCGTGTAAGGCAAAGGCTGTCGATCTGATCGAGTTGGGATAATAGAATCAACATTTATATGTAATCTTGGCTTTGCTCTGATGAGCTGGGTACACCACACCCTCTCAGAGTCCCTTTCGACGAGCTGGTGACGCTTTCACTATCATTGCGCCAGATCGCCCGCATTGTTCGCTACGTCCTCCCCCCTTTTCTTCCAAGTATCGCATAAGATGGTCGGTGCCGGGTTCGTACGCCTATGAGATCAAAATCTTGAGAGGTTAGCAATGCCGAAAACTGATGATCCGAGAGCACGACTGCCATACCCAATGGTTCAGAGTCTGCCTGATCCCCTTGGAAACGGTTTCTTCAGTCGGTTCGATCTCGTCTGTCGATCAAAGTATAGCCGATTAGCCTGAAGCGCTCGAAGAATCCTGCATAACAAGAAGCGGCTAGTGGCTCACTTGTGCCCGCCTTGTGATATTTGCCGTAATAGATCCGTCGCCACCTTCCACCTTTCTCGCCCGCCAATCGCTCCCATCTCCCAATCTGGCGATCATCGTCGGCGCACCGTCGACCACGGAAGAATCGACAGTACCATTGGAACCAGCCTCTGCAGTCGTGTCCAGCTGCATTGAAAATACCCGACAGTTCAGTATTCGGACCGAGCACTCTCAGTGACATCGACCCGACGACCAACCGTCGATCCAGCCTTGATCCTCCCAGGCTTCGTATGTCTGTCCGACCTTGATTTTCCATCGGTTCAGGCTTTGTGTCGGTGGATCAGGGTGTGTCAAGTACTAGCAGTTGGGTACGTGAGAGTGAGTCTCGCGTTGGGACAAAGACCAGGGAGGAACGCCACAGGGAGAGAAACTCACGGTTCCAAGTTCGAGACCAGAATACCATTCTTCGAAGTGGTGATGCACATGCAGGTTAGCCATACGAAGACACGTCCTTCCTCCAGTAGACAAGCATCATACCTGTTGGCAGGTCCTTCCAGTCGTTTCTGTATGCACGGCCCGACTTTTTGGACTTGATTGGACGGAAGTAGCCGCCACAGAAGGAGCCTTGTCGGAGAATCTCTCTGCAGTACTCACAACATGTGGCGGGTATTGTGAAGTGGTCAGACTACTTGGGTCAGAGGAATGATATGTGAGAGAGATTGGACTCACTCGGGAGAAAGTGTGGGTAGGAACGTAGGCTGGTCATCAAAATGGAAGCAGTTTTCATCGTCACGTCACGGCTCGGGTTCAGCTGCATGCAACGACGTCGGCATGAGGCGGTCAGCATTTGCTCCAGATGGGCATGTTTCGTTTGGAGTGGCTTACTGAGTTCATAGTCCCTCTGACCATCTCCCGGCTGATACTTCTCGCCGATGTGGGCATGCCTTCCGCCGCCACTGTGAGGTGTCGCACTGGCCGAGGTGATCGCACTCGAGGCTGCTGCCCCACTTGTCCCCTGACCCGAGGATCGCGATCGCTCTTCGCCCGCGTCGCCAGCAGTCTCCCCTTTCGCCCCTCTCGGTTTGTACCGCTTTGAGGATGCTGTTGTGCCCTCATTTTCATCCTTGAGACGCCTTCGCTTCGAAGAACTTTCGCAAGTAGATCCCGTACGACCACTCCTCGTGGTAGTCTCGCTCTCAGTGGAACGAGGCTTAACCGCTCCTTTAGATCCATCTTTTGCCAGTCTCAAACCTGTGTTTTCTTGCCTTGACGGCTTTTCTGGAGTCGATGTGGAGGACTTTAAGGTCTTGGAAGCTCGGAGTGAAGCCCGTCGCGTTCGCACTTGGATATGGACAGACGTTGACCGCTAGCACTCCATGGGACAGGAACAGGTGCATGTTTGCGATGCAAGTGAGCGCCCGGTTGAGGGAGACTCCATGAGCATACGCTACGGCTTGCGCGAGAACTTGGACACTTGGGGTCCACAGGCCGTCACCTATGTACCTGTGAGCAAATGCTGCAGCATACGTTGGCAGTATGTCGTGACTGGCCAACCAATACAGCTCTCATCGGCATCGCGTAGGGTAGTAACCTGAGATACGCAGCGCATGGAGGCTCAGTTCCCGTACACGACTTGCATAGGCTTAGATACATCTCGACTTTCGCCATCATGGAATCTCTGACTTCCACCACAGCGTAGCTAGGGTCCATTTTACTCATGCCTCCAAGGCTCCTCATCATCGGAATAGGCGTATCATCCTCGAACTTTATTTCCAGATACTCCATGATGTGCAGCCACTGATTTAGGCATGGATTTAGACAACGTGCGCTATGAACAAGCGTGTCACTCAGGCTCAGCGGCTCAGCGGCTTCTACGCGCACCTTCGAGTTCGCGGCCACGATATCGAGTTGCCAGGTTCTGGTTACTACCGAGCTCAAGTCGCCGCCCTTGAACAACAAGGCTCTGTCGACCATGATTGACATCAGTCTGTCCAACGATCTTCGCGAGCAGCTGCGCCCTGAGAATATGGAGCAAGAGAATCCAGTCGACTCGGATGACGTCGCACCGACAGCCATGATCGTCGAATGAGTTCTACTTCCGAGGCTAGGAGGGTTGGAAGATGTAGATACCCGATTCGTGATCAAGTGAGTGTTGTGGATGGTGGATGGTGGCGTACAGTGGGTGGATATGGGAGCAAGGTGCGTGCAGGTGGGTGGGGTGGGAAGAGTGGAAGGGCGTGCGCGAACCGCTTGCCCAGAAATGTCGGCAAGGCCGGGGACGGTGGATATTCAGCTCGAAAGTCAGGAAGTACGGCACGCTGGCTGTAACCGCGCTTGCCCAGGGCCGTTGCCGTCAGTCGACCCAGTCCGCCACGATCGCCTTGACAGGCGAAGCGCGGGCAGTAGTGCAGAAAACTGGTGAACATGTACCTACACCCGCGAGGTTTTTACCGTTGTGAACATCCTTCATTGCTAGATCAAGTCATGGACTAAAATTGCCTGAAGATTTCTGGCATTGCCGTAAGTGCAGTCCGAGCGCGGCTACACCGGTGACGCAACGGCTCCGGTCATAAATTTGGTCGTACTATAAACTCCTGAACTTGCATACGACAAGCTGAGCCGAAAAGGGTGACTCGAAAATCAGAGTAAGCTTCAGTTTCTGCCAGAAATCCAAGTGCCGGAATGGCAGGGCATCTGAGGAGACCCAGTAGATCACGTGAGTGGAGGTGGCCGTGCGCCGTGCTCATGCGCCATCTCGATTCTTGACGGCCGGCCAACTGAGGTCGCCGATTTGTACTCCGAGGGAGTGGTCGCTTGCGTGTTCACACGCCCGCTCCAGCTCTGGGCGGCCTGAAAACGAGACACGGGGATCCCGCTTCGTTACTCGCTGAATCCGAGTTCACATCTCAATCTCAGGCCTTCCTCTTTCATCACCGGGCATTCTGCCGATCGCCCAGCTCTTTTTCTTTCTCTCTTCCTCTTGCCACACTTTCGACTTTGTTCCT
The DNA here is from genome assembly GCA_022702645.1 of Microbotryum intermedium. Classification (NCBI taxonomy): domain Eukaryota; kingdom Fungi; phylum Basidiomycota; class Microbotryomycetes; order Microbotryales; family Microbotryaceae; genus Microbotryum; species Microbotryum intermedium. The sequence goes on from JAHWDX010000001.1 coordinate 186,608, forward strand.
CTTTCCAAGCATGTCTCCCACCCCTAATTCTACACCCCAGGTCTCGGCTCGTGATACCAAGTCCTACTACGGAGCGTGCGTTGTGAAAATTGTGTGCTCCGTCCTGATCGCTCCCTTTGAGTGCTCGGCGACGAACGAAAGGTCCTCACTGACTTCTCCCTCTCGCTCAAGCAACAGTATTATCTTGGGTGCCGGACTTTCTGGATTAGGTGAGTGATTCTGAGTTCTACATCTAGACCGTTTATCATATTTAACGCTACTTTCATCGACCTCTTCGTCAGCCGCCAATATTCAGCTCAAGCGCAAGCTCGGCTTTACCGACGTATTCTGCTACGAAAAGTCAGCCGACATCGGCGGAACTTGGAACCACAATCGTTACCCTGGGGCTGCATGTGGTATGTCTTTTTTAGTTGCCTGTCCTTGCTAGTATACCCCTGGCGCCGGAAAGTCGGGAATCGAGGTTCTTAAAGGCGCAGGCCTCGCTCGATGACGTTCGAATAATTTAGATCGCCCGGCACCCAGATTTCCGTATATCACTCGCTCCGGCGATCTCGAGGTCGAGTCACGAACTATCCCCGCTGACTTGTGTATGGTCTACGACCGCCAATGTGTGCATTCAGATATTCCCCTGTCCCTTTACTCGTTCTCGTTCGCACCACCCAAGGATGTGTGGACGCAATGGGCCGCACAACCCCAAATCCTCGGATGTGAGTCCTGCGTTGGGTCTTGCGATCAGGTACAATACCATTTCTGCATGTGCGCGCACCACCATACTGAATACACGCCTGGTTGACACTTTCAGACTTGCACTCGGTGCAAAAGAAGTTCGAGGTCAACAACATCGCCTTCCACCACATGGTTCTCGAGGCACGCCACTCGCGCAAGACTGGGCTGTGGACGGTCCAAGTCAAGGACCTCAAGACGGGCGAGATCAAGACACGGACTTGTAACATCCTCATCTCGGCCCTCGGTGGTCTTGCGAACCCCAACGACCCTACTTTTGATGTCCGCGACTTCAACGGAGATGTCTTCCATTCGGCACAGTGGAACTTCGACGTCTCGCTCAAGGACAAGGACGTTGTCATGGTCGGAAACGGTTGCTCCGCGGCTCAGGTGGGTTTCATATTCTGCTTGTTTCTGCTTGTCTCAAGTCATCTTCCAACGACTGATCCATTTCTAATCGTACCTACCTGCAGATCGTGCCCGAGATCGCCGACGAGGTCAAGAGTCTAACACAGATCGCCCGTTCAAGGCAGTCGATCATCCGCCGACCTCTCGCACCCGACAATACCCTCGTCCATTGGGCCAAAAAATACATTCCCGGATTCGCCTGGCTCTTGCGCACTATCATCTTCCTGATTATGGAGCGCATGTTCAGGGTCTCGGATGTGAAGCGCGGCACCAAGGACCGCGATTATCTGCTCAAGGACACCAAGAAGTACATCCGTGAGGTCGCACCCGAGAAGTATTGGGATGCCCTTGAACGTAAGTTATCCTTCAACGGATTTTTACATTATCAGGGCTTTAGCAGGTCCTCAGTCACCCTGGTGTAGATCTGACCCAGCTGCTTGTTTTCCTGCCGCAGCCGACTTCGACATTGCTGCCAAGCGTCGAGTATTCGACTCGGGTTACTACGCCGCACTCAACAACCCGAAGGTCGACCTCGTCCAGGACGATGCTCTCGAGAGCGTCAAGGGCGACACGGTTACGACAAAGAACGGTCGCAAGTTCAAAGCCGACGTCATTGTGCTCTGCACCGGGTTCAAGGTCCACGATTACCTCTTCCCGGTCAAGATCTACAACTCGGCCGGCGTGTCGTTGCAAAACCGTTTGCGCGACAACAAGGTTTCGGTCTACCAAGGAACCTGCGTTGCCGACTTCCCCAACTTCTTTTGGCTCATGGGCCCCAACACCGCGACGGGTCACAGTTCGGTTATCTTTACTTCCGAGGCTCAGATCACGTGAGTCATTCTTGCCACGGAATTCGCTCATCTCTTAAATAACCCAGTTATTGAAACTGACCGACCTCACTTTTGTGTCACGTCGTCACGCAGTATGATGCGAAAGCTCATCAAGCCCATCTTGTCGCAACTGAAGCCTAGTACGACTGGCGAGTCTGCCCCGACGGTCGAGGTGACGGCCGCAGCTCAAGAACAATACAACAAGAAGATCCGTAATGAGATGAAGAAGAAGGTCAGTCCAACATAGGTCTCTCAACTTGATATAGCTAGTGGTCCAGCGACTGACGATCAAGTCTTCTTGCTCGTCGGAATCAGGTCTGGGAGAAGGACGGTGGCGTGTCGTGGTATGTCAACAAGGAGACTGGGCTGTGCACGGCATTGTACCCGTTTTCGCAGATCCACTTCTGGTGGAACGCATCATTCCCGAAGAAGGCCGACTTCAAGTACATCGGACTATAAGATAGTGATCCTGTGCCCGTTCAGGGCCCGTCGCGATGCTATACGGCCTGTCTGTAATTCTACCCTCTGCTCCGCGTTCTAATCAGTGAGAGGTTACGACTGTCCTTAACTTCTCGAAAGTTTTCTTATAACCCTTATCGTTGCCGAGTACATCCAGTGAAGGGAGCATCCGCCGCTGGTGAAGCCAAAGTCCCTGTCTACGACCAACGACTGCGCACGGAAACAACAGCCTGGTACATGCGACTGGGTCAGCCTGAGATTATGCTCCAAGGAAATATCAATGTCGCTACCCTTCCTATTCACCGGCAGAAGAGGATCGGCGGTACTACTTATTATTCTTTGATTTACCTCTGCCGGCGACTAGCAACTAGCTCCGTCGTTTCGTGAGCGCGGTAGCTGCACTTGCCAAAGTCCGTTGCCCCAAAAGTCTGAATACTGCCGACTGGCACTCACGCAAGCCTAACGCTAGAGACAAGGCTTGAAAATTCTCCTGCCACCAAACTCCGGGCTTCAGCGCGAAACTCGTTGTTGGTAACGCGATTCGGAGCAGATTCTGGCACTGGCTGCCAGCTTCGTTGCCTCCAACTTATTCAAATCATTAAATCTAGAATGTATTGCACTGGTTGATGAGACTGGTAGAGACTGATAACCGCTCTAATATTAACACGGTTCAATCGAAAATGGGGAATAGCATGGAACAACCGGCAGGCCGGTCGACGCGCGCTTGCTGAAAATTCTTCCCGTCCGGAGGGTGTACGGGATAGATACGCGTCCTAACAGACTGGTAAATCCCTCAAGCGAACAGAGCCACTAGACCGGCCACGAAGCCGAGTGCGCCCGTAACAGCAACCTTGTCGGCGGACGAGGCAGCTCGCGTCGACGTAGCAGCTACGAAAGAAAGATTTGTCTCGTCAGCGCTTTGTGACCTACGACGCTACTTGCAATGGAGGAATGGAATAAGCTTACCAGCTGCGGCACTCGTGATGACCTGTGATCATGTGAAACAACCACCAGCAAGTGGGGATTAAATTAACATTTCTTTCCGTACGCTAGATCACCTCGTCACCCAGCAAATGCCGAGCCTGATCAAGATCAAACGTACCGAAGCGACAGCAGAGGTTGCAGATGCAGTAGATGTAGCAACGGAAGCCGCTGAGGAAGTAGCTGCGGATGCTGCACTGGGAGCTGCACTGGACGGCGCGGCCGCCGAAGTCGCCGCCTCGGTGGTGCTGGCCGCTGGTGTTGCCGTCTTGGATGTTTGGGCGGCAGCCGTCGAGGAGGCTCCGGTGGAGGAAGCCAACGCCGATGAGATTGCGGCTTGGTTGACAATGATACCCGCGCTAGCGCACGACATGAGACCGATGCTCGAAGCCGTTTCGGTTTCGGTCAAATTGGCGCATGTTTCCTTGAAGCATCGCGCCGTCGCAACTTGGTATTTGAAGTCTTGGCACAAGCACTTGATGTCGGTCGACTATAGGAGGAACCAAAAACACCATCGAAGATATAGCCTCAGGGCATGTATCTACTAGAGCGCAAGAACGGGCGAGAGCAGGGCAGACACTTACCCCACATGTCGTGCCCGAGGCCGTGAGTGAGGATGCGTAGCACGGCATCAAGCATGCAGGCGTCTGTCAGAGAGTGACAAGGGGCACAGAAGATATAGGAAATGTTCAGTTGATATCCAACAAGGTAGAAAGAAGCCGCCCGGCTCGATGGTGGCTTACAGCATATTGGGCCGAAACGAGGGCGACGGTGGAGGCGAGGATTGCAGCAGTGCCGAGACGAACCATGATTGATGAACAGGAGGGTTGGACAGAAAAGTGGAGCGATGAGAGCGAGGGGGCGAGGAAGTGAGATGAGTGAAAGAGAGAAAGAGAAGGATCTCGAAACGTCGGCGAGGTTTTCAAACGTGGTCGCGCGCGCCGGCGCGAAAAAGAGGAGCCCAGCAATTGCTGGATTGGGCCAAAACCGGCGAGCGATGCCAAGCAGTGCCTTCCTCGGCAGTGCCACTCCGGGGCGCGCACCCTTTTTGGAGAAGTCATCATTGCGCTGTAGCTGCCTACTGCATCCTTTATTGGGCGATCCCTTGCCGCCAATTAATGTAACATAGGCATCTGCAACAAACAAGCCCCTGTCTTCCGGGAACATGTCCGACTTTGAATCAAGCAACAAGTTGTTGCAATGGTCCGGGTCCAACATGGTTTCCTTCAGGGGTGATTTGCCCCATTTTAACCATAGATAACATGCTGTACCTATCACACCTACCTACGATGTCTGTGTGGCATTTGGATCGTGTGAGAGGCTCCGCTAGTAGCCTTGCCTCACACGGCGAGCGCGGGGCGCCGCCGCACCGTCCCCTACGCTTTTAACGTCGGACGCTTCCTATTTGGGTGGTAATTTGTTACAATCGGCAGGCTCAATAGGTCAACTCAATCCATGGCAGGAGATGCCGAGTGGGAAGGACCAGTGTGGCATGTCAAGGTTTCGCATCAGGAGCAGTAAGAACAGTTTCTGAGTCGATCATGACCATCAGCTGCGTGGTCCTGCATTGCCGTTTAGTGAATTCACAGGGGCTCCGATCGATCGACTAGGAGCTGGCTGAGGTAAATCGCCGTCCTCGGCATCGTGGATTTCTTCCGTACTCAGATGCGGTCTGCATACCTCGACACCATCTACATTTTGGGGGTAGCCAGATGCTTATACAACTTGGTCACAGATGCGCCCCCTGTACCTATTTGGAAGCGTAGGTTGATGTAATGCACTGCCCCGCTACCTTGGCAACAGGCACGTGCCACGCGCCGAGCAAAGGTGAGCCACAGGTGTTTTCGGACTTTCATCCGGACACTTTGCGTTGCTCTCGCAGACGGATAGCGAGAATGAGGTGTCATATACTAACATGTGTTTGGAGACTCGAACACCCAACCGTGGTTCTGAGCTCGGAGCAATGGATTGTCTAACGGGCAGTACTACTAGTCCGATGAGCATGATGACAGCCGCGAAAACTTGCGCATCCACGTTCCAACTGATGGCTGCTTATGGAAAAAAATTGCCACAAAGGATTCAAGCAGCAATAGCAGCAAAAGCGGAAATAAAACCCAGGAACTCTGTGATAATGAGCTTGTTGGCAGAAGAAGCAGGGCTCGAGGTAGCAGCTGCGATGCCCTCGGGTGGTTGAGTGCACTTCCTAGATTCATGCCTATCCTCAGCCTCGAGGGTACTCACCAGCTGGTACACTACTAGTTACCTTGAAAAGTGAACATGTGTCAACGACAGCAGTCAGTATCGTCACATCCTCCCAGATATTCGGTGTGTGCCGGAGCGGCCGCGAAGCCGATGGCGATGTAGTTAGGTGGGTTTTCACGCGCCAAGGACGGCAAACCTACACGATGGCATATATCGCCCGTAGAATCGAGACTTGAGTTTGCCCGACACAGACACGTTCTTTGAGAGCAAATCAGACGCGGCCTTGGTAGGTACCTGTCTAGGCAAACGTAACTCAACTCAAGCAATGTGTTTTGCATGATGGCGATCTCCTCGTAGCTGAGACAGCCAAAACAGAGATAGGGGTTTCGGCCTTTCCAGAGTGTTCATTTTTGAATGGCTGCACTTGTTATCTAGGTATGGTGCATAGCTATGGTAGGGCACTGTATGAGCTGCGAGCGTGGCCAGACACTCCTACAAGCGCAAACTTAATTATAAGGCCCGGTAACGTTGCCAAGCCCTACCGGCGCGGTAGCCTAAATCCGAGCGCCCCGACACCCAAGCATTCTCTAGGGATCCCGACTAGGTACCAACCTAGGTAGCACGTCGAGGACTCGGAGGGTCTTGAGCGAGTGATCTTACGTCATCTGCACCTTCTACCGCCCGCATCCTGGATCGGTAGGCACGGTAGACACGGTGGGCCCCACATTGACATAGGTAGAGCAGTTGAGATAGAGCAGTTCTCTTCGGTCGGTAGGTAGGTGAAGTGACCAGCAGACGACAATATTTTGCAATTGATGTTGCAAGATATTGTAATCCAGACCGTTTAAGGGGTTCCGTCAAGAACAGACTTGCTGAAATTTAAAATCCTCATTCTCATTCAATAGCTGAAAAGGTTTCAACTCTCCGGGCGCGCTCTCGCCTGGCCCGGTCATACGGTGTTCCAGCTGGCAATGCATTGCACTTGCTCGACTTTTCCTCGATGACGCCTTCCTCAACATAATATAAATACTCGAGCATGCTCTTCTAGCGCCATGTCGTATTGTCCGTGGTGGCCCGATCGCACTCCAGTAGCCTTATCGAGACCATGAAGGGACCAATAGACGTCTAGACGTCTAGGCGAGGAGAGCGACGAGACCGGCAACGAAGCCGAGCACACCAGTAACAGCGACCTTGTCGGCGGAAGAAGCCTTCGAGGTGGCAGCTGCATGAGGCCAGCCACAAAGCAGTCAGTGTTAGCATGGGAGGAACTAAGAGCGTCTAGGAATCTCGGAACGGTTCAACATACCGGCAGCGGCACTCGTGATGGCCTTGAGTTTCGCAAAAATGGGTGCACAAAGTAAGGGTAGATCAGCACCGTTAAACCCTCTTTATAGAACTACTTCGCAGCCCACAGAATGCAAACGTACGGCGGCAGCGGAGGTGGCGGAAGCCTGGACCGAAGAAGCAGCCGACGCGACAGAGGAGGCGGCCGAAGAAGCGGCAGCACTCGCACTCGAAGCAGCGGGCGCAGCAGTCGACGAAGCACCAGCCGAGGCACTTCCAGTTCCCGCAGCCAGGGCGGAGGAGATGGCGCCCGTGTCGACGGTGACGCCGACGGCAGAGCACGACTGGGTTCCGAACGCCTCGGCGGCGGCAACGTCACTGCCGCAGCTGCCGATGAAACACTTGACAGCGGCGACTTGGAAATTGGTGTCCTTGCACAAGCAAGCGATATCGGTCAACTGCAAGGAGAGCGTAGACCAAAGAGACGTTAGCCTTTGAGGCAAGCCGAAGGCGGCAGGTGCTGCCCGGACTGCGAGGGGTGCAGTCGATTGATCGTGCTTACAACGCAGCTGGAGCCCGAAGAGGTGAGGGACGAGCTGAAGCAGGGAAGGACGCAAGACGGAACCTGTATATACCGGATGCCAACGGGCGCACAAGGGAAGACATGGCAGAAGGGTCAGTCAACATTCCTCCAGGGAAGGGCGGAGCCCCGAGCCTGGCTTCACAAGCCTGGCTCCCCGCTTGTGGCTCCCCTCTCATCTGGGGACCGGTGACCACCGGGTTACACGCCACCAGACTTACGCTGGCAGATTGAGCCGAAACCAAGGCGGCGGCCGAAGCCAAGACAACAGCGGCAGCGAAGCGGGCCATGGTAGTAAGTGTGTTAAGTAGATGGAGCGAAGGATACTGTAGGTATAAAGCGAGCGAAACCGAAGGGCGGGGTGGTGGGAAGGAAGTGAAGAGAAGCTTTCCTCGTTGAAGCGGTGTGGGGCCCGAAACGGGACCTGACGTGACTAAATTTGGGCAAAAACCGTAGCCGAAACTCGTCTCACTAGGTTTCCACAAATAGTTACAAACTGTGTCTTCAATTGGAGCTGTAAATCTAGGCACTCTCCGCAGCTAGGCAGAGCTCGCCATGTCCACAAGTTCTCGAATCGAGGGTCAATTTCCCATTTTGACCAAACCCCTCGTTAGCGCGCGATCACCTACAGCGGCAGGTACGCGTGGGCCCCCGCCCTCCGGCCTCCCCGCGAAGTCGAAGCCCTCGGGCAACTCCGGCTCCCGACATGTCCCTCTCAGTGAGAATGGGTCGTACCGACACAATACCTAGTCAAAGGTAAATACCGATGATGGAGTTCTTCTGCTCGAAATCTCATCAGTGAAAAAACCCACCCAAGGTAGGGAACTTGGGACCGACCTCTCCCTTTCCCTCAAAGTTTCTGCAGCACGGAATGCTGGCCGGCCAGCAGAAAGCCCGACATAAGCCTGTCAAGGCACAGATCGAAGCTCGGCCGCCGGCGTGCTTTGGCCAGGACCGACGATCTGGGCCTACGAGGGCATGTCCATTGTCCATTGCCTACTCCGAGGCTCTTGTAATTAGGTGGGGTACCTACCACCGTGGCAATTCATCGCAATAAAATCACGGTGGTGTAGCTTGGTACGTCCTGGCGGTGAGGATTGCTAGGTAAGTTGTAACCCGGCCGATACCAAAAACAATACCCTCATTGTCCATAGCATAAAACTAGCCTTTGGGACGGAATTATTTTTAATCGATTCCGGCAATTCTGAATTTATTCTCAATCAATTCCAGTTTCTCGGGTCGATTTGGAATCGAAACAGAGTCAGTTTGGAATCGATTCGGAATCACGACCAGTCGATTCCAAATCAATTCCAAGTAATATGGAGCCGATTCAGAACCACTGGAATCGTTCTGGAATGATTTCTTCCCGAGAGGCTTTATTTTGTTGCTATGAGCACATTGTCACTTTGAAGTTGGTTCGTGCGACATGTACCATCGTTGCAACGCATCTTCTTGTAAACAGGACACGGATGGCCAACCTCACTCCTTTCGGTCGTCAAAGTTTGTCTTTGCGAATGTATAAATCTTGCTTGAGGTGTTGGCCGTGCGAGCCTCGGACGTCATACCATGCACACCACCGGCGGTTTCAAAGACCCATCGGAACCATTCGAGGAAGAAGCGAAGGCCAGGTAGGAGCGACGCATAGTGGGGGAGAACGAGATGCTCCGAGAGACCCGATTCGATAGTGCTTGCCATCTTGTCGGCGAGCCACTTGGGCGAGATGGTCGGGAAGAGGCTGGGTAGGTCGTATCGTAGGGTGTTTTCGAGGGGTTCATGAATGAGCTGAACGTACTGATAATCGACCAAGCCCGGCCACAAAGTTATCGACTCACAATTGCACCGACTGATCTTCCAAGAACTGGCCCAGAGGCGTCGCGACTTTTGTCGGGCAGACGATAGAAACGCGGACTTTGGGAGCCTTGTACCGATGCACCAACTCAGCCCTAGTCGTCTCGTGAAGAGCCATGACAGCCGCTTTCGAGCACGAGTACGGAGCAAACTCGCACACGCTCTCGTACGCCGCCGAGGAGGCGGTCGTCAGGACGTGGCCGTGATTGATCGCAATCAGGTGGGGCAAGAACTCGCGCAAGATATTATGGGCACCAAGCACATTGACGGCAAACACCTTCTTCATCGAAGCCGGTGTCGCTTTGAGGAGAGGTGAGGCGTGCAGGATGCCAGCGTTGTTGATCTGCATCGGCCGAATCGGGTGAGCCATGGCGAGCTCAGAAGGAGGGCCAATAAGATCGGCAAAGGCTGAAGCTGGCTCACAATAATGGTGGGGTGACCAACCTCGGCCCGAACCTTTTGAGCGACCACAGCGATCGCTTCGGGGTCCGTGATGTCGACCTTGAAGAAATGGACGCCCGAGGCAACGTAGGTCGGTTCGGCCATGTCTAACACCACAATCTTGTTTGTCTTTTTGACGAGCAGCTCGACGACTTCTTTGCCAATCCCCGTTGACCCGCCAGTGATCAGAATCACGTCACCTTTCCCCTGGGAGAAGGGGAAGTCATGCACCCGCATCGTTTTAAAAGGTCAGTCATCGGGCCCGTCGAAGTCTTCGTGCCGGCAAGTTAGACAATGAGGTTTGGCCAACCCACCTTGATTCGACTCCACTGGGGAGGATCTGCGGCATAGTAGCCATTGTTTCTAGCCAGGCGGCCCAAGAACCTGTTTGCCGACTTGACGACGACGAATGTGAGAAACCTTTTGAGCCATCGTGTAGTTCGAACGTGGTCCAAGAACCGAAGCTCGGGTCCGAGGATCCGCCGCTTACGATAGAACGACACAAGAGCGATCAAGGCCGCCACGGGCACTGAGAAGGGAACCTTGTCGAGGTGGACGGTGATGCTGCAAGAGCCAAGGGTCGACAACACCGTCAGTGATGTCTCGGTGAAATTGCCCTCGGAAGATGGCAACTCCGGGGTCGGTCGTCTTGTGGGGCAGCAGGGGCCATGCGGACGGCGCATCGCATGACCCCTCAGGGTCGATCGCGACTCACTCTTCGATAGCAAGTTTTTCTGCTGTCCTCATCTTGCCAATATATTACGACGTGACTACGCTCGATGTATGACAGTGATATATGGCGATGTTGAGCCAAAAAAAAAGGTCACGGGACGCCGCATCTCGCGCCAGAGCAATCGCGCGCGTGATCCTCGCTGTTTCGACTCCGTGATTGCCGCCCGGATGCCGAGCCCTGGGACGCCGTCCCGAGCCAACAAAAAGGGGAAAACGACAGAAATGACCCCCAAAAGGTTTGCAAGTTGCAAATATGACCCACACCCGAAACGTCACTTGCAAGAACTGACCATGCGACGTTTAAAAATCACTAATTAAGTGAACCTTTCAAGGTTGCAAATGTGACCCTGATTTTCGACTTCTTCAATATTCAATGTATCGACCTAGATATTGGTGTAGGCACTCTTTGATGCGCTGTCAACCACGCCATTCGAGGACAGGGTCTCGATGTATCACATGTGCACCCGAGAGCCGCAGGCGTCATCCGCGAGATGGCCCGACTGCCGGCCTCAGAGCTCAGGTTTTCGACGCCGAGCATTTATTAACAGTGTACTGCAGACATCAACCAGATACCCAAAGGTCTAATGAAGAAATGTATCTAATTTTCTCAAAACAGACGCTCAAGAGTACACATGCGATACATCGAGACCCTGTCCTCGTATCGCGTGGTTGAGAGCGCATCAAAGAGTGCCCACACCAATATCTAGGTCGATACATTGAATATTGAAGAAGTCGAAAATCAGGGTCACATTTGCAACCTTGAAAGGTTCACTTAATTAGTGATTTTTAAACGTCGCATGGTCAGTTCTTGCAACTGATGTTTTGGGTGGGGTTCATATTTGCAACTTGCAAACCTTTTGGGGGTCATTTCTGTCGTTTTCCCAAAAAAAAGGCAGGCCTGCGGGCTAGGCTAGATCCAATCTGAGTGAATCACCATCCCAATGACATTATCAGCGTTGTGCGTATATGCAATGGTGAATGGTGCAGCATTTTTTAGAAGGATTGCGATCTGGATATGAAAATAGCCTAATCGGCTTTCTACTGCCGGCGCCGACCCGGGTCTTTGGAGTCCGTCTGACTAATGCTCCAACTCGTAGGCCCGGAAGCCGATCAATAGGCCAACATCGTCTGTTGGTACAGTACAAATCGTAAGACCGCCGTCAGGAGTCGCCCTCGAACGGTTCGAGTGGGAGTGAATGACCACCATTACTCACACAGGATCTTGAGACCACCGCAGAGCACAAAGCTCCAACGCAGACCTTGCGCGCCTCGAGTCGCCAAACAACCCGACACAGTCGGCCCCGGGGCTGAGGCAAGCGTCTTGCAGACATTGATGACTATAAAGATGGTTGCGCAACGACGAACAAGCGTGTACAACTTGGTAAGTTCCCGAGTCTCTGGAGTTTCCTACGACGCCGGCCATGCCGAGACTCACTGCCGAGAAATCGTGTGCGCGAGTCCTTGGGGATGATCGCGGACAAGAAAGTTCCGCAAACGCCAGCATCCATGGAAGCAAGAGACGCCCTACCCAAGTAAACAACGATCGCCGAGTGGAGCGATGGCGCAAAGGCGAGTGAGATCGTAAAAATTTGTGCAGGAACTTTGGTTGACGAAGGGGAAGGAATAGGTCGATGCCGCGTTAGCGTGCTAGATATCACAAATCACGATTCCGCCTCCAACTTACTATGTGTTCCCACCATTGTCAGAATGATGCCCAGTCGCCGAGCGACCGATCCTGCAGCTAGCTGAGAGAACCCGGCGATCATGGCGCCCGCCGAAAACGTCGACGTGATCGACGACAGGGGCGCGTCGTAGGCTAACCTAAAGTAGTAGGCGGTGAAAGAGTTGGGAACCAACGACGAGCCGAAAGAGTCGATGGAGAAGAGGATCGAGAGCAGAACGAGCTACATGATCGGAAGTCGGGCTTTGACACCGGCTCGCGGGGGAGGGTCAAGAACTGCCGCAACGACCGAGGGGGAAGCTCGCTCGCTGATTAGAGGTTGCCTCTCCGAGTCTGCAAGCCTATGCCCAGTGACCGTCGCGGTAGATGATGTGACAGCCGAGGTGCTCAATCGAGCGGGGACAGGAGGCTGATTCGCCTCGGTATAGGACGACAGCGCAAAGGAGAGGATAGTTTTGAGCAACGCTGCGGCGGTGTAAAGGTAGAAAACTGCGCGGTATGCCGTCACGAGCGAGCGTCCAGATCGCTCGAGCGTTACGACAAGCGCTCCTAAGCATATGCTACCGACGGACGTGCCGACGAAACCCAAGAACTGTGGCAGATGCGCAGCGACCGTCAGCTAAACAGGCGGATTTCTGTCCAACATGGCCCCTTCGGAAGCAGCTTTCGCGATTGGCGGTAGAGTTCCACGCTGATGCACCTGATACCACATCAGTACGTAAACTCGAGCGTCTGGCTCGACGAGTTGCGACAACATGCCCGTTTCGATCGCAGAGAAGGGTCCGACCTCGTTGCCCGAGGCTGCGAGCGACGATAGGCCGCACGTGCCAGTCCAGCGAGCCGACAGGGAGGAGAGGTGTTCGGTCAGCTTGCGAAGGCATTACTGGGGGAGGTGACGAGCAGATGAGGAAGAAGCTCACGTGATACGATCCCGATAATGGCAGCGAGGAGGAGAGGGATATAGGACCCGAAGTAGTGGAACACCACACCGCTGACTGCCATCAAGAAGGCGCCGAGCACGAGCACCCGCCTCCGACCCAGTGTATCGGCGGTCCAGGTTACGACGAGCGACAAGAGCACATCCCCCAAGAGCGTCAAGGACAGGAACGATCCGACCCGTCCATCGGATAGTCCGAGTAGTCGCAGGTGTAGCACAAGGATCGGAGACACGGCCCCAAAGGCAAGCATCCGCACGAAGCGCGAGGCGAACAGGAGCAGCACGTCGCGGACCGAATGCGACGACGCGACATGGCGCAGACCAAACTCGTCCACCAGCGATCTCATGCTGTTCCGCAAGCAAAGCAGAGGCGAGGCGGAATGGAAAGATGAGGAGGCACCTATCTAGGTGTGGCGGAGCAACCCTTGGAAGCCGTGCGAGCGAGTGCAGCGATCGTATCGGGCCTCATTTCAAATTCGGACATCCTCGCGACAGCGCCGAGTTTTCTGCCTCTCAGCGCCTTTAAGCTGTCAGCTGCAGCTGCTCAGCTCTGCAGTTCGGAGATCTATCTGTAAACGCTCGGCGCGTTGAAGGAACGCGCCGCCGAGAGCCTCCGACACAGAATCGCACTGATGGAAGTGGCAACAGCAGTTGCAATAAGTATCGAAAGAAACGGGATGAAAAACAGCATTCAGTGTATCACGAATGGCAAGCGACGTGGCCAGAGTGCCCATCAATCCGAGCTCCAAGGTGGAAAAACTTGGCCATTGCAAAAGTGGTGACCGACGAGATCGAGCGTCGTTGTAAGGAAGAGAAGAAACGAAAGAGGCTTGATTGTATTCAGACCGCTCCTGTTGTACCCCTCCCAAGAAATGATAAGGCTTCTCAACCAGCCTTGAACAACAGCTGTTTATTTCGCGAACAGAGAGAGGATGGTCAGACCCCAAGCTTTGTCGGAGCGACGAAGTGATGAGCCGAAGCTTAGGACTCACGATGGCGATCGACCCCAGGTAGAAATAGACAAAGTGACCCGATTCCTATCGACGCTCACACCGGAATAGGATTATTGGGTCAGCTTGGCACCACTATGGCGACGAAGCTTTCTGAAGACTGGAACTCGGCGGTTCGACTCGGACTCACGTGAGTGCAGAATGATCCAAACGACTTGCCCACGACGACGTGCCAAGTTGGGCCATATCGCTTGTCAAAGTCACGTTTGATATAAGCCGCAATCTACAAGGGAAGATGAAGCCGGGTTCATGGGACGCCGTCAGTTCCTTCCTCGGTGGTCAAGCCAAATCCAGAACCGAGGCGAGCCTTAACGCCGAGGAGCAGCGCGTGCCGGGACGAGGGCGGGGTCGACCTACATCCTTCTCGATTTCATTCTTCTCCAATGCCTCGATTGCGGTTTGAATGGCGACTTTTTGCATCTGATGGAATGTCGCATCCATATGACGTACGCAGAAGGCCAAGTCAGTGAGCGGGCGACGCTACTTGTCTCGCGCACCAGGAAGGGTCAGGGGAGACGAACTGACCTCGTCCGACATATCGGCAGACTTGATGGTCGCCTGCGAGGTGAGCGGACGGTGCGGGTACAATCAAATTAGTTCATGGGCGTAGTTGGCGGTAGACCTCTCGCAACCGAGGCATGACGAGGCGAGTCAGCAGCCTCAAGTTGAGCCAACACGACGACGTGACGCTGACGCGACGGGGAAGGAAAGCCCGCTCGAACTCCTGCGAGGAGGGGGTGGCACGAGTAACAGGGTAGGTCCTTACGAACCTGAGTTGGTGTACTCTTCTCGTCGGCCATGGCGTCGGTGTTGGACAGTTGGTGATGCAGATAGAAAGGCTCGCCATCGCTGAGCTGCTCGGCATAGAGCCGCGCGGCGGACTTACGCTTCGCTGCGCTTTGACCTCTACCGCGGAAGCCAGCTCGCGACTCTGAGGCTAGATACAAAAAAAAAAATGCCAGATTGGATAGACATCCCGAATGACCGCCGGAATTCATCAGGCACATAGGTACCCTCGAAGCCTCGTATCACAGTCGCTGGCCATGCCAGACAGATGTCAAACACATTAATGAGTATTCTCAGTTGCGGGTGAGGTCTAGTAAGCGTTACGATGCGAACAATCAGAAGTACTGGCGGCGGCCGCGGAAGAAAAAACGGTGCTACTCTGGTTGGGCGAACAGAACAATAACGGCACAAACAAGATAGAGAGAGAGAGGGAGAAAGAGGGAGACCGCGAGGATATAGAATGAGACAGAGCAATTATAATCGCACAGATGGACAGGTGACAGTGTTGTTGATAGCACTAAGCATCGGGCGTGCCAGACTCCGACGTTTGCGTCACGGGCTCGGAAAACCACGATTCCTCCAAGTCATTCGGGAAGCGCCGGCAGCTGATGCAGTGGAGGGATGTACATCGGAATTCCTTGGTTGGCGAAATGTCTTGATAAATTGGTGAGTACGCCTGCTCGAACGGTCACCAGAGCGGGTAAGCTTGGTCGACTCCCAGGCACCGCACAACCAGGCAGGATGCTGAACAAACACCGCCGTTGCTCACTTTCTGCTGGTCTCCCCGGATATTCACGCCAATCGACGACTTCGAAGGCCTCAGAAACGGCCGATGCCAGCGTTGGCGATGAAGGACGTTGTCTGAAGCATCGATAACATGCTCACATGGACGTTCAGTCTCCCGATAAACTCATCAAGTCAACGCGCGCGATCGAAGCTTCGACGACTCACATCTTGCCCAACCGAAACTCGAGCTTGTACGTGCCCTTCTCCCGCACAGCCAGATCTTCAAAGACAAAGTAGTTCCCTAGATCGCCGTCGAGATTTGTCGCCCGCTGACTATTGCTGACCAAACTGCCGATAAGCGCGCTGAACTCTGGCTCGATGTTGGGCGGGAATGCTGCGGATGATGTGGACGGCAATGGCGGAGGAGCGGTGTCGAAAGGAGTCGAGGCCTGGACGGAGTCGACGGGTGAAATCCCGTCTTCCGCTTTCAGGGCACACGAACAAAACAGGTAAGGAAATTCCCGGTCTCTGTGGAACAATCCGGTTCGTGGGCGGGGACGTTAGTACAGCCTTGGAAAACGTGGTACACGACACGAGTGGCGATGCCTCGGTGCATGTGACTAGGTAGTACTAACATGGGTCGCCCTCGGGTGTCTTTGGCCAGTACTTGCACTACAGGTGCGGGTACCACAGGAAGCTGGTGTTGATTGAACCATTTGCAGTGCACAATCAGCGATACGTCTCGTGGTCGGTTCGAGGCCGAAACACGGCCGAAAGGAGAAAGCGCGCGAAGATTAGACGGCGTCACTCACCCGTCCCAGAGTCATCTTGCCGAATCCAGCCTCGGCCCCGACTTCCGGTTGCTGAACAATCTTGAGCTCGAAAGATCTGAAGGTGAGGCAGGTGCGCGAAGTCAGCTTGGGTCGTCAAAGGGGACGGTGGGCGGCAGGGCTAGGCGACGTTCGGTGCACCGCTCGAAATTCGCCCCGATTCTCGCCCCCGCTTCTCCCATTCGAACCCGATACGTCTAGATAGCGAATAATCGTACGGTACTGTACACATACACCAACTTACTCTTCAACGTTGGCTAAGGCGGGCGGCACGTTGAGCAATCCCTCCTGCCGAACCGACTGTGCCGAGGCTGCTTCGGCAAGAACGGCGAGCGGAACAACGGCGGGGCGGCGGTCGTTCAGTCGAGGCGGTGATGACCCGTCGTTTGTTGATCCGTGAGCGCGAGGTGGCGTCGACGTCGGCGCCATCATCTCGGTGTTACCACTCCCATCAGCTTCTGTCGTTGTATAGGGCGATGTTTCGTCTGGTGTTGAGGACGCAAGTGAGCTCGGCCGCGGGACGGAAGGCTGTGTCGCCACCGCACGTGTGGAGATGTCCGGAGATGAGACGACGGTGTCGGTGTCGGTGTTCGTCGGCTGCACGTCGTCGAAGAGTTCTGTCATGATCGAAAAAGACACGAGAAGAGAAACGCGCGTAGTCGGGGCTCAAACAGGTTTGTGCAGCAGCTACAAGACAACAAGACAGCTGTACATGAAGGAGCGGGATTGAGAACATCATTAGCGTTGTGAAATCGCAAGGCCGCGTGTGAGACAGGTCGCAGGTCGCAGGTCGGGTCGAAACGACCTCGCTAATAAGCCAAGCCAGGTCGGCAGGTGTTTTTTCAAGCGATGCATCACCCCACAGGAGTGTCTAGCGTGGCGCGGTCCCTCCTGTCTCACTCGCGTGGCCGCCGAAGACAGGAGGCTGTTCGAGAGCGCCGATTCTGCGAGCCGGCCGGTCTCTCTCCGTGGGACACGATCCGATCGATCGAGGCCAGGGTCATCTGGGACGGGGTCTAGTGGGAAACAGGCGCTTCGAGATGGAGAACAAAACCGTAAATAACGTACCCGTCGAGAGCGTCGTTGCTGAGCCGTTCGCCTTTTTCCCACAGGGAGGCCACGGGAACTCGACCTTGTGATCGAGATTCAGGGGCGTTTCGCAAATGGAAGACCTCGTCGCGTGCGGCACGCGATGTCCGTGTTCTTGTACGCTTGAGGCAGAGGGGTGCAAAATAAGGTGATCTGCCGAACAAGCGAATGGTGGGTGAGAAGCGTACGCGGGCTCGACTTTTTCTCTGCGAGTTCGTTGTCACCCTCAACCTACGAGAGGGCGGCAATTCTTCAGCCCGAATCGCTTATGGCTGCGAGGCGTTGGATCGACGACGGAGAAGGGTTTTTCGAAACACTGCTCGGCCGAATTTTCTGCTTCTAGTCTAGGATTCCGGGATCGCGACAAAGTCGAAAGAAGTTGTCGATCTTTCGTGCCAGGGGCCTCGTTAACTCTCGTCCAGTACCTAGTAGGGACGATCCTTGGAACGGCTGCGCTTCGTCTCGCCTCGGCCGTGCGCGCCGTGCCGTCAGGGAGCCGATTGATTGCTCCTGGCGCTGGAGTCGGGCTGACACGACGGTGTCGAGCGCGCAAAGCTGTCCGGGCGCTACCAGTCTTGATCCTGAGCGTAAGTGCGTAGTCGATACAGAGCTTATCGGGCGGGACGAGCCAGCCAGAACTTGTGCGTGCGAGCAGTGAAAGGATTCGTGTGAAGAGAGGTGTACCACAGGCATGGCTGACTCTGGAAAAAGTCCGAAATCCCACACGGTTGCGAGGAACGTCTTCTTTACCGGCCCCTTCCCGTTTCTGACGATTGCAAATCTGAGCGTGGTCTGCTGGACTGAGTACCTACATTGAACCCACTTCTCCTCACTTTAGAAGGTCCTGGCCGGCTCGACAGGCACCGCGTCGAATCACAAACTTGAAACAATGCGCTCTCCTCGACTGAGGTAGCCGACGCCGTTCATCATGGTGCGCGCGCGACTGTCGAATCGATCGCCTTGTGGAACATAGTCGGCAAGCAGACCTCCACTTTGGCTATGAATACGGAACTCCCGACGCCGCATGGAATTTCTATCTCTCCACACCGGAAGTATGCCTACGTAGTCTGATGTACCAAATGCTGACCTTGAACTATCGCTTCGAAAGCGACTCTTGCAGAGAGGCGTCTCGAATCTCGATGAAGCGCTGCCTCGAGCTCGCGTCTTCTCTCGGACTCCCTGCGATAGCGATATGTGCCTGATCGCCAGCTGCGCCCGATGCGCGCCATTCTCTGAAATCAGAAGGTCAAAGATCCATTGCACCATCTTGAAGCACAGTCTGTACATCAGGATCATGTAAACGTAGCCAGGGGAAATTCTGAAGAATATTTATTTAAGAGGAAAAATTAGGCCTTGGGAATGCCTACACGACTTGGAAAGTCGAGGCATTTATCCTTTGAGATCAGGATCGGTCGTCGCCGCCGTTGTTGATGGCGGTCAGGCCGGTCACCGGTCACCTTCCGGGTCCATGGGGCTGGGTCAACAATCACTGACATTGTTGACAAGGTAATTGTTGACCGATTGTTGACCAGTTGTTGACAAAGGGGTCTGAAAAAGTGCTGTCAACAATGTCAACAATCGGTCAACAATTGGCGGAGCTTGTGGTACCTAGTCGTAGCTCTTCAGAGGTCATCCGGGTGGAATCGGAGGTTCGGTAAATCAGCCTGTGGCGCGGGCCCGACCTGTTACTCAGTCCATACTAGGTACCTACTACTACCTACCTAGGCAAAAAGCTCTCAGATCTCAGAGATCGATGGTGATCGACGCTGAGGGATGGGGAACTTGGCACACTCACGCGAGTCGCGCTGGACGAGTCGAGTCGCGTTGCCTTTTTTTCAGTCGACGAGGATGAAGTGCCGGTTCTGTGGACGCCTGATGATAATACGACCATGTGATGAGTGTCCTGATGAGGCTATGAACTATCATTCATCTTTTAATGAAATGCTACGCTCCACTGTGCATACATTGCATTGTATTGTATTTTCGACATTGTTGACAAGCTTTGGGCATTAGTGACATTGTTGGCAAGCTTTGGGCATTAGTGACATTGTTGGCAATGTCGGATCTCACTGACATTGTTGACAGTGACAAAATTTGTTGACCAGGGACCCTCCGACCGACCGCAATTGTTCACAGGGCCAAAATAATTGTTGACCCAGCCCTATTCCGGGAGCAACGCGTGCGCAAACGCGGCCATCTCGATTCTCGACTCGTCTCGAGCGTGTCTCAGATCTCTCTGTCTTCTCGATCGCAGCCTGTGTAGAGGGCATCTGACTCCGCCGGTCGACTTTTGAAGCCGCCTATGCGAGTCGACTTCGTCAAGCTAAGGAAGACGTTTAAAACGATGCTAGCACCAAAATGCTCCCGTTCATTTTGACCTCATCAACGAAACGGAGCTAAGGAAGCTATGCTGACCTAATCCAACTAGTCTTTCATTAGCGAAACAGGAGTCCTTGCGAGCCCCCAGGTGCTTGCCCCTCCCTTTCACGTCTCAGGCGACCCGTCAGGCTCGATGATGGGAATCAGGGCCCGTAGGCCGAAGGAGCCTTGCAGAAGGCGACTTCGGCACAGCGCGTGCCTGTCTCATCCTGACTGAGTGATGTCAGAATTGCCGTGAGTGAAACCTTAAGCCAATTGTTCAAGCCGCCACGCGCTTCACGCCGAAGGGGCCATGCCGCCAGCGCTGGTCGACAGTTGCAGCGCGGACACACGAACGGTCGACAGATCTGTACGAGTCAGGCACACCCTGGGTACCTTGACTTGGGTGTGCCAGCAGCTGGCCGCTTCAACTCGTGGGATCGCCCCGAGCATGCAATGAAAAAGATCGCCGGTCATCGAACCAACCACACATGCCATTGCTCAGCTATTCGCCGAGTCGCGATTGCTCGGAATGCTCTTATTACGTGTACACCTAAGAATGCCATCAAGGGTTCGTAACTTCGTTCATCTTGTTTCCTGAGGACCACCCTGCCAGTTGTTTTGGGAACGCAGCTCGCCAGCACTTGAAAAAATTCTCCCAGCTCTGGCGGGCATGCGACGTCGAAGCAGTCAATACCGAAATGTCTGAGGTCGAGTCTACTTGCAGCTATGATCGATGCATTCATATCTAGCTGCCTAGGTACCGCACAGCGCGGACATGGAAGGCGAGTCCCAACTTGCAAACGAAAACTTCTCCACGGGGGGGGCACCCCATTCAAGCGGTTAAAACAAGCGCCTAAAAAAGCCTACGATGATACGTGCTCGTCATCCGTGCCTTCCTCCTCTGAATCAGGATCGAACAACTTTTCCAATGCCCCACGCTCGACCACGACCTTGTGTGCACCCCTGAGGTGTCGCTCGACGTCATACACTCGTGAAAACCAATACTCGCAGGCACTGGGCTGCACAGCGGTGACGTTAGAGCTTCCGACATCATCGTCGACGATGATTTGGTAGTCGAGCTCATCGATGTCCAACCAAGGGCACGGGAACTTGCGCTTCGAAGCAGATTGCGAGACCTCTTCGTCGTCCACAGGGGCGTACCCATACCCGGTGATGGCCTCGATCAAAGACATGGCGGTCGGTGATTTGGGGGGACGCTTCCTCTTGGGAAGAGGGGGCAGCGGAGGCATTGCTTCGAGGTCTGTCATATCCTTAGCGGTATCCACCTCGACACGTTTGGGCGTTGCTGCGACGGAGGCACCACGAGACTGGGAGCGATGTCGGTGCATTGGCACCTCGACGATCGGCTCCAAACGCTCCGCGAAGTGAAGCGCCTGTGCATGCCGGTCTAGGGCATCGGACTGGATAGCAACGATGCAGTTTGCATAAGCGCATGAGGAAGGGTAACAGCGGGTTACAACCTGAACTAACCGATTTGAAGGACCTCTTGCATGCTCCATGATTGCACTTCCACACGGCTTCCGGCGCCAGCACGATCCTTCTCTTCTTCTTTCCACCGGCGGCAAAGTTCCTCAGCATCCTCTCCTCACGTTCATTGTCCTCTCGATCCCATTCGCTAGGCTCCCATTCACTCGTCTCGTTCCCATCATCGATGTCCGTCTCCGTCTCCTGCGCCTCGGCCCTTTCTTCATCGTTGTCCCGTCCTCGGCCCGAGCGGCGCTTGCGTTTCCTCCTCGACCTCGACGAGGTGGTCTTGTTGGCATCCGTTTCCTCGGCACTCGTCAAGCCTTCATGGATTGTGGCGACGTGGTTCCTCAACCCGCGATTGGTGGTGAAGGTCTTGCCGTGACACTCCGAGTAGTGGCACCGTGGAGGATGGACGGTCTTGGTGTGCTTTTGTAGGGCCGACCATGTTGCATGCTGACGCTGGCTCAGAGACAGTGACGAGCAATCACGATGGATGCAAAGATACCTCGAGGCTGGAAGAGATGTGACGGGAATGGCTCGATGGTCAGCTGGCGAGATACTGGCGGACAAGCGATCGCTCAAGCACTGACTCACGGTCATGGGACTTGAGATGCGCGGTGAGATGAGTCTTTTGCTTGAACGACTTGCCGCATCCTTCGGCATCACAGATAAAGGGGAACGTCCCCGGTGTTGAGTGCACTTCGGCGACATGCGTTCGCAGTTGATGATGTTTGCGGAACGACTCGTCGCATTGTGAACACTAGTAGCCAGTTATCGGGTTCGAGTAAGACGAGAACTCATCAGCAACGGTTCTCGTTTGGGAACCTTTCGACAGGAAAGAAAGAGCTCACGTCATACGTCTTGCCCCTGTGGATGATCTGAATGTGCTTTTTGAGGTGCTGGTGGGTCCAGAACTTCTTGTCGCACTCGTCGCAGTCGTAGCGCTTCTCCTGCTCGAAGGCATGGATGCGAGCATGTGCCTTGAGGTGCGAATCACGGGTGAAGGTCGAGGAGCACTCGGCACATTTAAAAGGTCGCTGGAATACACGAAGAAAGCGAAACGTTCAGCGTCAGGTTTACCCCAGTGAGGAAAGACAGGAGCTCGACTCTTGCAGCTCGGAGACTGACCTCGCCGGAGTGAACGCGTTGATGCTCCTGCAATCGCGTCGGCCTCGTGTACCCCTTGCCACATTCGGGACAGACAAATTTCTTAAGCCTGCCGCCACTCATTCCCAACGAGGCTGGGGAAGCGACGACTTTGCCACCGACAATCAGCAGTGACTTGCTCGGCGCTGCGGTCGAGGCCAAAGTCGAAGCCGAAGCTGTGGCTTGCTCTGCTTTGAGGTGCGAGGTCGACGTGGAAGCCACAGGGGCATGGTGGTGGAATTTGGTGTCGATGGTGGCCATCACTGAGGAATGGGGTGACGTCGACACCCGGTGTTGGTGCGACGAAGATGACAAAGGCGAGTGATGCGACGGCGACGACGACGAGGGCGATGCTGCTGTTGTGAGAGAGGGCAGCACCGACATGGGCGGCGTTATGGCCGAGCCAACCGCCAACATGGTACGAGTCGGTGTGAATCACACACCAACCCCTTCACCACGACAATCGAGTGCGAGTGCGCTCTGCTCCTGAGCCCGTCACACCTTACGTCGGTCGCACCGGAATGGGGAGGAGAGCTAAAAGAGGCCCGAGCGTTCCGGCGGCTTCGCAAGCGCTCGTTGCGCCGGCATTCGACTGGCATTCGGTCGTCTTTGAAACGTCGTACCGGTCGTACCGTCACACCCGTCCGTGCGCTATCACGCCCAACGCGCACCCGCAGCTCCACTTCTCAAGGTCAGTAGTACCTGCTTGCCCCCCTCGCATGACTCGACAACATCATATGCCATGGTCGAGGTCCGCTCTCCCAAAATTGTCGGCGCGGCGGCCACTCCTGCGTCGTCGTCGTGACCTCACTTGGTCGCACCTAACCCCAGCACGCTCACTTCACCTTTGAGCATCGGAGACAGCATTGTACTTTTACACTCGCTTTCAGAACACCCAGGACTGACGCAAGTCTGTGCCCCCGTTTCGCTTTGACAACAAGACCTGCCAAGTCGCTTCTACCCGATCGATCCCGGAGTCAAACGCAAGGCTCGGACGCCGCCCCAGTGCAACCACCCCGACTTAACTCAGACCCCTTAACACCACCTAAATGGCGACAGTAACAGCACCCGACTCTAGGGACATCCTCGGCAATGCCCGCTTCTCATCCTTCTCCGGATCGTCCTCGTCCGCATACGCCGACGCACCGGACGCTTCTTCGATCCTCGGCGCCACTTCGAGCATCGACCCCGCCGCACTGCACCCTTTGGCCGGCCTGATCGACAGCAAAGACCTCGACTACCTGGCGTTGGACGACGACAAGCTGTCCGCTGTCGAAGGCGGCGAATCCGTGTTGCCGAGTCGAGGCTGGAGTGACGAATTGTGCTACGGAACCGGTTCGACCTACCTCTGTGGTGAGTACCAACATGGCGTCAATCATCAGTGTTTGAAACATGATAATAGACTCATCATTCACCCATCTCATTAATCGACTCGTCGACTACGCAGGCCTGGCAGGAGGTGGAGTTTGGGGATTGTACGAAGGCTTCCGACGACCGATCCTGCCTAAAGCCGGGACCCCTATCGGTTCGATTCACCCGACCGCTGCGGCCACCTCGGCAGCAACAGCATCAGCCGGTGCCCCTTCGGCTTCCTCGATCGGTGCTCAGGCGACCGCATTCGCCAAACAAGCCGCCGCGGCTTCGTCCACCTCCAAAGGCACGGTGCCCCCTGAAGCCGCCGCCGCCTCGGCCGCCGCCAGTTCAGCGGGCAAGGTCTCGCGCCGATTACGTTGGAACCACGTCTTGAACCAGGTCACTCGACGTGGCTCGTTCACGGGCAACAGCGCCGGTGTTTTGGCGCTCATTTACAACGGCTTCAACTCGACGCTGGATTCGTATCGAGGGGGAAAGCATGATATTTACGGCTCGATGGCCGCGGGTGCGATGACGGGCGCGTTGTGGAGGTGTACGGCCGGTGTCAAGCCCATGATCATCTCGAGTGGATTGTTGACCGTTGGTGCCGCAGTGTGGACAACGGTCAAGCTCCAGTTCTTGTGATTGAAGGCTTTTCGGTTAGTTCGTCTTCGGCCGGATGAAAAGGTCGCCCATCGTTTTGCCGGGGTGTCCATGTAGACTTGTATGACCCAAGGAATCATCTTTTATGTGCGTGGATGATGAAATGTCTCGAACAACTCCCCTGTCCAACTCCAAGAAACCAGAGTCCCGAGTAAGACCGAGGAAGCATCTCAAAAGAGGTGACTTCCGAAAAGGGTCGAAACAATGCTAGAAGATCAAGAAGATGAATATCATTGCCATCGAACAATCTTCTATAGGTGGTCTCTAGGCCATAGAGAGTTTTCTCCTATCCTCGTTCTACCACTCGTTTCACACATCCGAATGAAGGATCCACTCAACCCACCGTCCCAGCCTTGGCACCATAACTCCTGACCAACCCGGTCCCCGTCGCCTGGTTCAATGACTTGGCCGCGCCTTGCACGGCGTTCAAAGCGCACATCGTCTCCAATCGACTCGGTTCCTGCAACGCCAACTCCTCCGGCAACAAGGGCAAAGGCGGTAGACCTTCTTTGGCGCGTTGCTCGTTCTCGACACGACGACGCGCGATCACAGGGTTCGATTCCAAACGGGCTCGATCTCGGCCGAGTTGACGCGATTGGAAGGAGAGGGTCGAGAGGTGGGCCTGGTGGGTTTCGAGGGCGGAAAGGAGCGCGGTCAGAGGTGTCGTCAGAGGGGACGGGTTGGTCGAGGAGGAAGAGGTCGGCAACGACAGTTGAGAGTAGGTCGACAGGGGGTCGAGGGGAACGGATGTCGATTGGCTTGTGCCTTTCGCCGAGGAGGAGGAAGGGGTCACGAGCGTCGACAAGAAGGCAGTCATGAGCGTCGACGAGTGGACTGTGACGGGGACCTCCTCGAGGATGTTGGAGGGGACCAGCTTGTGTTCAATGAGGCTGAAAGAACGAGCGGCAGAAAGAGTTTGGTCAGCATCGTTCTGCCCAGGAAACGGGGGAATAGGCTTGCTCACCTTTGTGTGTCGAATTTGCCCGCTCGGTATGCCTCGACGAAAGCAGCAGATAATCGGTAAGCCTTCAAGCCGACGTGGCCCTGGGCTGCACTGGCGACATCTGTTCGCAGGTTTGGATCATTGGCATAAGCATTCGGAAAGTTGAACACGGGAAACCACTCGATGGCGTCTTACCATAGACCAAAGCAATTCCCTTGCCGTTCTTAGCGCCCTGACCAGGCACGAGGTTCGTCTTGGTTGCAGCCGCACGACCAACGGGGGTCGCCTTGCCGAGACCGGAACCGACACCACCACCGGACATCTGTGCACCAATGAGGGCCTCGACGAACCCGGCGATGGCGAGGGTTTGGCCGTTGTTGGTCGAGGTGTAGAATCCGACGATCGATCCGTCGGCGTTGAGGTCGACCATTCGGCTTAGCACGGCTGCCGAGTACTTGCTCGCTAAGAGAAGGAAAGTACGACCGCTTCTCCATTCAGCTCACCGATTAGAAATTATCTGATGGGGGGCGACTCGTACTGACCAGCTTTCAATCCTCGGTTCTCGCCCTCCGAGTCGGACGAAGAACCGCCGAGCGCACCGGCGGGAAGCGCGAACGCGTTGCTGACCTGGAGCGAACCTTCCGAGTCGATGCCGAGCAGTTGACCGACAGCGGGGGAGAAGGTTACGGTCGCGTTCGAGGTCCCCTGAGGAGCCGGGATGACCTGGTGGGCCTCTCGGGCGTGCTTGATGATCTTCATCAAGGTCTGTGGACGGAGCAGGCGAGTGTGGATGCGCATTCGGGGGTGAGCGAGCGGGACAGTGTGGTGTCGCCGGAGGGTACAGAGGGGCATGGGCGTCAGCATTCCGAGAGTAGGGCAGAACGAGATGAATTGTGCCAAATCGTGATGGTCATGCAAGAGGTCCATGGGGGTTCGGACAGCGCTTGTGCGAGTGCGAGTGCGAGTGCGCGTGACAATGTCGCACCACTCGCTCTGCGCAAGCTTAGGGCTTCGCGGACGGCACGGAGCGATCGCGCATGCACGAAGCTGCGAGCGACCCAGCCACCGGCAACGCAAGCTCTGCACCGCATACGCCCTCACTTCCCTTGCGATTCGCATCGTCCTGCATGACCAGACCGAGGGAGACTCGAAGTAGGACGTACCAGTCCATCGACCGTCACGCTCTCAACGCGAGTTTCTACGAGCCCTTTGTCGATCCTGGCGCGCTGCTTGGCCGACTCCTTCTTGACCTCGGCCACCGGTTCAGCCACAACCTCGGGTGCTGGCGCAGCGATATCCGCCAATCGCTTGGGTGCCATGGGGGATTGGATCGGGGTGCAGGGCGTGTGGGTGGGTGAGATCAAGGGGGGTTCAGCAAGCTTCTCTCAGCGCGAGCGAGCGCGACATTGGGCGCAGAAAATCTTGGGGCTTATGCAATCGCTCCCCATGCGTAAAGGTCAATTTCGAGTTGCTAATAAGGAAGTCAAAAAAGACAGGGGGCGGCCTGTTCACATAGGCCCGACTGACCCCATGTCCGTTCAAATGCTAGTGTAGAGCATCATCGTGTCCTGTTGCCTGGTCGACCACAACCACTGTTTTTCCAGTTCGTGTCGCAAGGTGCTCCGCAAGTCTATCTCGGAAAAGGTTTCTCATCATCGCCGCGGCCGGCGGCGATAAGTCGGTCATATGTGTCAGAGAGTATAATGCTGTTTCATCCCACTTAGATTCCCGATTACGATTAGTCACTAGTTGTTGGTATTAGCGGCTTCTCGCGCCTCGAGCGTAGCTAGCAGCACAATTATCTTCCTTCTTTCTCTCCAACTATTTTATCTATCATCGTCGGCTCTCGTACTTACGTATCTCGCGCCTGGGACCTCAGAGTTCTAATAATATGCTCCCACAAAACATTGTCTCGCCTAGTGTAGGAGCAGAGCAAATTATTGTTTTGCACTTGCTTCAGGGCTTGTAGGCTTTTATTTTTTTTATTTTTTTTTTATTTTTTTTATAGATTTCAATTACAGCACAATTATAATAGTACCTAGAAATCTCGAACGTGTCACCCTTGCACAAGTGCGAGCATTTCTAATGAGGAGCACAGGTGTCACATTTCAGCGCCGTTACAACCGCTGCTGACTGCCCCACAGCGCGCGTCGCTCGTCGTCTTACCCTGTACTTTGCGATCGAGATCGACCTACTCGGCGTATTTCGCACGTGTCCACCGCTTCGCTCATCTTTCCTGAGAGTGATTCCAGTACGTGCACCACAGCTTCACTCCACTTGTGGGGATCCGGTGTACGTCACAACTAGCCAAGGTCGCACGCGTAGACCCAGCACTCGGTCGTGGTCGTCATGGCCATCTCGTCCGCGATACAGCGTTGTAAGTGGTCCTCATCAACGTTGGCCTCATCGAGAGGACAATACTGATATTATGCCCACCCCCTCTCTGAGCGGCTAGACGAGAACCTCATCATCAGCAAAGCGACGAGGATCTCGTCGATCGAGTCGTCGCTGCGCTCGCTCACTTGGTTCTTGCCGGGTAAGTCGACAACCGACGATCCGAACACTCGGGGAGCACCATCCTACTACTGGCACTCCATTCGCCCTGGCGCATTTCGGCATGACCCCTACGACATAAAATCTGACTCTAGATCATCATTTTCACAGGTCGATTCCAAGACAGTGAACTTGCATCGGAAGCCCGTCAGTAACCCACTCTCTATTGCCCTGCGCTTCACTGTCACTGTGTCGACCTCACCTCCGGGCTTCGGACTGCACCACGCCCCCCACAGTCTACACGGTGCTCAACATCTTGGGTACCTACCATGACTCGGTCCTGTTGCGAACCGTCTCCGACCTCCCCTCCCCTGTGCGACCACCATCGTCGTTGCACGCAAGGTACACGCGCCACTACACCCAGACTTCGTCGACCTACCACCTCCTCGCGCGCCTCCTGTCGCTGCTCAGCCACTCGGAGTTGCTCCTCGAGATGGCCATCAAGAAGCGCGTAGGCCGAGAACAAGCCGAGCAAGCCGTCGTCGCGATCGAAGCGACCAAGGCCGCCCTCAGACTCGGGCTGATGCACACGACCCAGGGGAGATCGGCGGTCAACCCTCCCATCGCTGAGAGGGAGATTGACCCTTCCGTTTTGGACCTGCATCGACCCCATATCGTCGGTACTTCATTGCATCCTCGCATCTCGTTCGAGGCGACCAAGGAACATCCTCGTTCTGCTGCCGACGTCCTTTTGGGCAAGGATGGCCAAGACGGTACCGATCCCAAACAAGACGAGGATCCAGAAAAACCGCTCGATTACTGGACTGGCCCACGGACGGGTGTCACGAGGTCGACGATCGCCCATCTACGAGGCGGGGTCGACGACGATGGACCTTTGCGGGGGACGTCGACTGGGAAGGGAAAAGATGCCGTCAAGGCTTACCTGATGACCCGCGTTTTGACGCTCGAGGATGTCAAGAAGCCGGAGGATTTGGTCGGCAAGACGAAGGGGTTGGGACGACTGGCTGAAGTAATTTGGATTCTTCGACCCCTTATCTATGGTGAGTGATAGTTCACTATGCTTTGTATACGTACCGATCATATTGGCTGATGTCGGTCGCTGCGATCCTTCAGTCCTGGCGATGCGCAAATACGGCCGACGACACACATTGCCGTACCTCCTCTCCCTCGCACTCGAGTACCTATCCTTTTCCTTGCGCAAATTATCGACGCGTCAACTCGCGGGTACCAAAGCTTCGGGTCCGATGTTGCCCCACGCACCTTCGGAATTGGAAAAGGCCGAGACCAAGAAGCGAGCCAATGCGTTCTGGTGGTACCTCCTTCGAGGCCCCGTTTGGGAATCATGGACAAAGTGAGTTCCATCAAGGGTCGGGTCTATTGCTTCATGCAGCTGATCTGTATTCCTCGCATTACTAATTCGTAGGCCACGACTGTTGGCGTTCGCGGACAAGTTCGAGGGTAAGCCTCTGATCGGGCTCGTCTCGACTGTCGCGCATGACTACACGCCTTTGGTGGACGACTACTACTTTTGTGAGTGACCATGAGAGTCTTTCGAGATAGACTTTATGTGAGCTCACCACGGCCTCTGTTATATCCGTACCAGACACTTCGTAATGTCTGCGAGACACCCGACCACGACCTTTACGCTGCCGCTCTTGCCCTTCCTCTTCCTTTCGTATATTGTAGCTTGATCTGGTAATGTTCATAGTGGGATAGTGTGAAAGATCATGTATTGTAACGAGATCGATTTCGACCCAGGGATTACACAAGACTCGAAGAGGTCCAAATTAGAGCTAGGTAGCACCACCGATCATCACGTGGAACTTTCCACTTCGTCCGATCGTGCCGTCTCGCCGTACGCAGCCACCTCCTTGGGTACGCCAAGTTCCAACTCGACAACCTTGTCCGTCCCACCACTTCCTTCCATCAGCTCCTTCTTCAATCGCTCAACCTCATCTTTATTGCTCTTGGAAGCCGAACTCTCCTCTCCCCCTCTCCCGTTGGACTCCTCTGCTTGAACCGAGGGATCTTGGGCCTCGAGTTTCGTCGCTTCGATCGCGGATTTCTCCACTTCGGTAGGTTGGAGAATCTCAATCTCCTTCTTCTTTGTATCTTGGGCCGCTAAGAGTTCGTCGACTTGGTCACGCGAGAGTTCGAGTTTTTGGACTTGGTCTATTGGCTTGGAGAGGCCGGCACCCCCATCGCCTTCTACGCTGTCGACGGGAATGAGATTCGATAGCTCCGATGGCTCCGATGATGGAAGCTTTGGTTCCTCCTTTGGTGTAGAAGGCGTTTCCTTCTCCACTCGTGAAGGCAAAGTCACCTCATCCTTAGGGGGAGGTGGAGGCGCTCTCGTCTTGCTCATCGCGCTTCGTGCACTCCTGTCCCGTTCAGCCCTCTCCTCCTCCTCTTCTCTTTCCAATTCCCTCGCCAACTTTTCCAACTCGTCCTCCTCGACCCCTTCCAAGACCTGTAAATCCTGACTCGGGTCCATCCTCAAAGGTCGTTGATGATCCCCGACCCGACAATATTCGATCCGATTTCCTTGGGCATCTTTGTCTGTTCGATGCAGGTTCAAAGGCATGACGTTGTGCACTTGGGTCGCGAACCCGTGCGAGGATCGAGAGGCTGGGGAAGGAGGCTTCGCTTCGGGTAGGGACAGGGTTGGATTCGAAGAGAATTCTTGTTCGAGTTGGGCGAGTTCGGACTCGGTCAAAGAGAGGGAGGCAAAGTCGTCCACGGTGGCTTTTAGAGTCGTAGGTTTCTCGCTTGAGGGAGGTGGGGGCGGTGGGGTCGCTTCGGTTGTTGTTTGAGTCGAGGTGGTGGGTTCGTCGAGTCGGAGGAACTGTGGGCGGAGAAGCATGACAGGTCCGGGGTGAGCTCCTGAGTGGCGCAGAAGGCCGGCAGAGGTGCGCCATGGTGATCGTTGACCTACTTGACGTAGTTCACCAAACTCGACACTGCCAACACAAAGATTAGTCAGATAGCAACATTGAGATTCCAATCCACATCAACTCACGCCTCATCAAGTTGTTCGATCGTCTAAAGACGGACGGCGGACGGCGCAAAGTGGTCAAGTGGGACCCCACACACGACCGCCCCCCAGTTGGTAAAAGTCAGCCTCTGTCCCTTTCCAACGAGGATGGACGCGAGAAGGGCCGTGCAAAAAGGGTGACTGACCCCTACGGGTAGTCCATCGACGATGATGCAAGGTAGCTCGTTGTTATTCCTGTTCCTGCGCTTCCATTCCAACTTGGCTTCCTCGCTGCTAGCCACCTGAAGAGAGTGAGAGAGGACCGAGCCACGTCCAGTTAAGTTCACCGGTGAGTCGACCGTAATCACAGGGCACGTCCGGACGTCTACTGACGTGCACGCGGGGAAAGGATAAGGGCGCGGATGGATGAAACGTACATCGCGGGTGGAGAAAGGTACTCGGGCGGATACGAGGATGCGTTGTACGCGGTCGTGCTTGGTGCGTAGCTGGGCACTCGGCAGGATCGAGGTCACGTACACGTCAATCACCGGAGGCACTGGCAGGTAGATGAGGGGGGCGAGCGTCAGTAAGAGAGACTCCCCGCTCGGAATGTTTCGTGCGGCATACTTTGAGAAGGGTAGGAAAACTCTGATCTTGTGTGAGACTTGAGGAATGAGGCGATCAGAGCAAGAGACGGAAGGAAGCGAGGGGTGTCGCTTGGGACGCGCGCGATTGGGACCGGCGTCGGCCTGCGTGGCCTGCGTCGGCTTTCGGATTCGAGCCACATCTCGCTAAAGGCTAGTTTCAGCATTCACCGCAATGCCCTTCACCTTGGTCAAGATAGCATCGACCGTAGTCGCCGGCATAGGCGGATCGTATGCTCTCCTGTTGGGGTTTTTGACCATACCTGCTGTACAAAGAACGTCAGTCCACGAGCCTCGAGTGAAGATAATCGCCATCGCTCGGATCCAAGTTGGCGATTGTGGAACTGTCAGTCGCGGTTACGATAGGTACAGATCAAGAGGAGCATACTTTTGTATCGCAGCTTCATCTATCTGCATCGGATACGACTCGTCTACGATTTTAATCACCCGGAGCAGTTCGGCTACGCCCGTGGGTCCAATCTCTCCAGGATGCCGTGGATCTCGGCAGCTGAGGAGCGCCCCACTTGAGCTTCGCCGGAGCTGCTGCTGAGGCTGCTGGCAGCTCGAGTCTCTGCAGCGTGCATCCCAACCTTCGAGAGATGGAGCGGACATCCGCTAAGTTCCTGATTTGTTTCCCCTCCATACAGTGGGCAAAGTACGCAACTTCAAACTCGTCACACCCGATGGCCGCAAAATCGGTGTCTGGCACGTGCTCCCCGAATCGGCGTACCAAACCTACCGCAAGCGCCACCCTCAACTCTTGACCGAGGGCGCACTGCCGGACGAGATCTTTGATCAGGCGCTCAAGTAGGTCCAGATTGACCGTCCATTTCAAGTCATTTCATATGATCAAGCATAGTACGCTCATATACGGTCCCAACAAATCTTCACCCCCTTTTCCCGCCTCGTCGACGCCACCACAGGACCTATCCCACTTGCATCTACTTTCATGGCAACTTTTACCCAAGATTTGATAAACCTATACCCTACATCAACTGACCTCAATGTCGTTGCCTCCACAGGTAACGCCGCCACGTGCGCCGCCCCTAACCGAGTTCGAATCGGTCGCCACACCTCGGAACAAGATCACTCCTTCGTCATCATCGACTACAGAGGGTTCGGCGATTCCACGGGGATCCCGACCGAGGAAGGGCTGTTGACCTATGCTAGGGCTGTTTGGGATTACGTCACCGAGGTCAAGGGCGTGCCGATGGGGAGGATCTCGGTTATGGGTCAGTCATTAGGGACAGGAGTTAGCTCCGGCTTGGTGGCTCGCTTGGCCAAACAGGGTCAGTCAGCCGCACTTCTTTCAAAACAGATGAACATCCGGACCGGAATCTGATACTAGACCCCCACTCTCGTTCTAGGCATCCACCCTCACGCCCTCATCCTCGTCGCCCCCTTCTCGTCCGTCTCGGACCTCCTCTCGACCTACCGTCTGGGCAACTTCATCCCCATCCTCTCGCCGTTGAACTCGCTCCCATTTTTAATGACGACATTCTTGAGGTTGCTGAAGACCAAGTTTGATACGTCCAAAGTGATTGCCGAGATTAGGTGCCCGATCTTGATTCTGCATGGTACGTGTTCCGGAACAAGGGCTGAGTGACTAGAGGAACCCTCCCCCCACCACTCGCAGCTAACAGAATTTCTAACCCATCGAGTTCCCTCATTTCAGCTCGGGACGACCCCGTCATCCCTTTCTCCCACTCGAGAACACTCGCCAATCTACTCCTCGCACCCCTCGTGAAGAAATTCGACTCCGACTCCAACACCTTTTCGCAGACCGCCGAAGCTCTGGCTCGAAAACTCGATTCCGAAGACGGGTTCAAGCGGTTGGAACAAGATGGACTGGTCAAGATCGAGAGATGGGGTGCTTGGGGTACCGTGGTGAGGTTTGAGAGGGGGGAGGGTTTGGGAAGGGTCGTTTGGGCCGAGAGTGAAATGGGCCAACATAATGTGAGTGATTTGAAGGCTTGGTATGGGATCGTGGGGGGTTGAGATCCGGGGGTGGATGACCGGAGGAGAACAGGGGCTGATGTCTTCTTTCTTTGTTCGACGGGCTTGTTCGATGAAGGATATTTCATATTCCGAGCCTTCGTTGTTCTTGCAGCGTGAGATGATGGCGCCTTGAAAAAGTTTGAATGCGTTTGGTGTAGTCTAGAACCCTAGAGACGGCTTGGGCCTCGATAGAACGTGTATTCTGAATTTTGACCTTGCCCTATATTTGTTATTGGTACAACAAATTCATTCTCACAGTACATAGAAACAACCCGAGAATAAAGACCGACGTAAAACAGTTAACGGATTTGGATGCAACCGTCACATCACACCGCCTCCTCAACATCCTTCGTACGCCCCCTCTCGTCCACCTCTTCATCGAGGCCTCCCTCGGAGGGAGCCTTGGCGGCACCGATGATCAGTCCGGCAAAACTGGCGACGATCAAGCCACTGCCTAGGAGACTGGCGGTAGAGAGCCTTGGCGCGGTGGGGACGAGCGTATCTGCCAGAGCGACGAGAACCAAAGTGCACAGGTTGCCGACCGACTGATGAGGAAGGAGTGGGCACCGTGCAATTGGTCAGCGGAACCACAGCAAAGTATGTCATTCTATTAAGGAATGACTCACGGCGATGACGGGCCCCCAAAGGGAAAGTAAGAGCATGAAGCCGGCGTTAAAGATGACGCCGCAGATGACGGTCGCGAGGATGGGTAACCAAGTCACTCGTGGGGGTGGGACGAAGAGCTCCCAACCGCAGTAGTGTAGGATCGGGATCGGGATCCAGAAGAGGACGAGAGTGAAAAAACCGATCAGCGCGGTGATGAGGTTCGAGTATAGGAGGAAAGAGGTCGTGGAAGGATTAGATAGAGGAGTGGTGGAAGGGGCGGAGATGCTGAGTGTGTGCGAGATGATCCGCCGCAGGGGTGGTGGGTAAGGTGTATCATCATCGGCTGTCTCCGCTGCGGGCAGTAAAGCTTCTCCCTCTTCTTCTGCTTCAACCTCATCCTCGATCGCCTCGTTGTCGACTCCCTCGGGATCGGGTAACGCGACATGAAGCTTGTACCAGACCTATGAAAAAAATTGAAAAAAGATAAATAAAAAAAAAAAACTGTTGGTGAGGACTTGGGGGCGTCGGGCAAGGTGACGCGGAACATGCCTCATAGGAGGCATAGGCCACGCTTCCAAACAAGGCCAGTAGAATGCCAAGCAATCGAGAGCTCGCTTTCTCCTCCTCTTTAGGATCATGGGTCGGTTGACTCGAGAAAGAGTCACCCTGGGAGCAGATGTCGACCTCGTCAGTCCTCCAGTTCCGTCCACGAAAAATTTCGCCGAGTTCTCGAGAGGACCGCACGAACATAAGCGATGACCATGACTCCCGAAACGGCAATAAGCACGCTGATGAGTTTGGATTTTGAGGGTTCCTCTCCGAGGAATTTGATCGCCAGTAGGTAGGCCCAGAAGGCGAAGACGTTATAGCTGTAAGGGTTCAAGGCGGGGGACGAGAGGCTCGTGAAATGAGCACTTGACTGTTGAATATCGCATCGTTCTCCACATAGGTTAAACATACATTGCAGTGATGTCTGATGACGAAAGAACGCGTGTGATGTCAGCTGTTGCGTTCATTTTGCTCCGCCGACCGAGATCTTCGCTCGGAACTGACCCGTCATCGAAGTCAGTGGAACGGCGGCATACCAGCTCAACGCTGGGAACGCGATCAAAAAGGTCAAGAGCAGTACGGTCGAGATCAAGCGACTGATCCAGCCCGCCGAAGGGCCTCTCGGCTTCGAAGAATGGAGCAAGCGCTTCATGCTCGTTCTTCGACGCCCCGGCCCAGGTCGACTCGGTGCTTCATCCGCCGAGGGAGGTAGACTTGCGCGTGACAACGACCTCGAGTAGCTCGGCCGATGACTCGGTGGAGGAAGGATCAGGGTCGTCGGTGTCGTGGGTTCAAGTGGGGCGAAGTGGGCCTCGAGGATGGCGACCAATGTTCGCAAGTTCGCCTCGATGGGGATCGAGAGCAGCCGCAGCGAGACGAGGTGCAGTGGTGCGATGAGCAGGTACCCGCTGTGCGTGAGGTAGAAGAGGAAGTAGGGTTTCCTGTACCCCGCCGTCTGTTGCAGGTATTGGGCTAGCTCGGTCTGCAGTGTGTAGGCTGTGATCGGGCGCCGTCAAACAAAGTGGGGTTCAGTCAAGGGGGTAGTTAGAGCACTGGGAAGGATGGCATGTGGCAGTTGGGAGATGACTAACCGAGGAGGACGGCGACAAAGATCAACCCAGCACCAGTATTGGACAGACTACCGGCCATCGCGTCGAGCGACTGTTTCTGCTGCAGAAGCGATGGCGTATGCAACGGCCACGATCACGGGTCCGTCGGTAGCCGAGACCAAGCGGGTCGCACCCAGGACACGAGACCAGTCTCCGTGTAAGACACGACGTCACACGCGAGTTCTGATACGCAACTGAGGAGTCGTCGTGGTGTATGGCGCGAGTTGTGAACGCAAGGGCTGTGGGCAAGATACTCGATGCATACTGCGCGACCGAGCCGAGCTAAGCCTAGAATTGAGATCTGCGAGGGGTCGCTTTGAGCTCGGACCCACCTCAGCGTTTCGGGTGAATTCTTCCCCCTGAGGCCTGAAGCCTGAATCGTCGACAAAGTCGCTTCAAATTTCTCACTCGGCTTAGCCGGGGATGTCTTCAACCAGCGCTTGCCACTTGTGAGAATGAGCGACCGGATGCTCGCTGTCGAATAGAGTAGCGAACCCGAAAGTCTTACTTACTGCCTCTCGGCCATCTCCGAGCAGCTCGCGCGGGGTAAAGGCAGGCTTCTCGGGATCCGTGGCCGTCACGAAGTACCGCCATTTTCAGGATCGACACCCTGGCCAAAACACAGGTAGGTACCTATGAACGACTTGGCACCGCCATTATGGCCCTGAGATTCCGTTTCACTGCCGATTCAGGTTCATCTCAGCTGCTCGCGATGAGATCGACTGCGATCTGACTGGCAGCCAGAATCGGGTGGGACCGTCGGACGAACCGCCTCCGGCGGTCGACTCCCTACTAAACCTACGTTGAGTATATGCATTAATTTACCGATGCGATGTTAGCCCTTACCTACCTGCCTATGGTGACACGGTAAATATGAGGCACTTGGCATGCTCTTTCACCAAGCTACAGAGCCCGGAATGTCTTTGCCCCGGGTCCCCGGCCGGCGGTCACTGCAGACCCCGATGGCAGACCGTGAGACGCATCCCGCTAAAGTCCTTCTAGCTACACGGGTTCCAAAATTTTCTTCGGCAGAAAGGCACCTAGTGGCTACAACCCCTGAATCCCATCTACGTGAATCAGCAGTCGAATGACCAATTACATCAAGCACCGTAGGGACAATCAAGGAACGCTGAGCTTTCGCGCACGCCGGCGGCTTGAGGTGCCAGTCATGGCGGGCGGCGGAGGTCCGGTCCGGCCGTGCCGTGTCGGCGACGGCGGCGCCACGACTAGCCACGATTTCGGCTTTGGGGCCTCTTTCATCTTCGCTCCCCATCCCCGTCACCTCGTTGCACGCATCCATAAGCTCTCAACGTATTCTTCTCGCCTTTAGTCCATACTAGCACTCGAGAACTTCAAGCTCTACTTCGCGCAAACCAAACAACCCAACACCCACCTTTCAAACCTCCGAAAAGCAAACACAAGATGGTCGCTTCTCCCGTCGCTCCACTTCAGGTGGCCATGATCGGCAGTGGCGAATACACGACCGGCCTGACCGCGAACGATGCCAAGTCGGATAAGAAGATTGGAGGTAGGTCAAGCTTCTAGGATCTGACATGAGTAGCCTCAGCCGACCGCTCGTTTTTAGGGTGCTCGGTTGGCTCGGGGGAATCTCATAATCTGACCGCGTGGAACCCTCTCCTCCGTTCTCTGTCCGTTAGTCGTCGGATTGACCTTGTTCGATCTCAGGTGAGCAACTAAAGCTCGTACCGCCATATGGCGAGGTGACTAATCCTCGATTCCTACCGCATTGACTGAAATCACTAGGCGACGAGGCATCGTCGACAAACTTTCCATCGTCGGTACTTCCGACAAGTGGGCTCAAGTCGATGAGCACTTCGCCAAAAACATTGCCGGTGCTTACAAGGTTAGTGAGAGTCGCCTGACATGTGGATTTCGGTTCCGCGCTGATTCTGTGCTGCTCCTAACAGGACATGGACTGCTCTTATGAGCCGTACCCCGCCCGTGGAGCCTCGCGAGACCCCGATGCCTACAAGACCGCCATCGACGCCTTGCCCAAAGGTGCGGCCATCACCATCTTCACTCCCGACTCGACCCACCACAAAATCGCGCTCTACGCCATCCAGAAGGGAATCCACGTGCTCGTCACCAAGCCGGCGTGCCAGAAGCTCGCGGACCACATCGACCTCATCAACGCGGCCAAGAAAGCCGGCGTCTTCGTCATGGTCGAGCACCACAAGCGTTTCGACCCTTCGTACGCCGATGGAAAGTTCAAAGCGACTCTGATCGGCGCGCCCAATTACTTTAGCTCATACATGTCGCAGCCGAAAACCCAGCTCGAGACGTTCAAAGCGTGGGCCGGTCGCGATTCGGACATCTCGTACTACCTCAACTCGCATCACATCGACGTGCACTGCTGGTACATGGAAGGTGTTGAAGGTGATTGGGCACCGGTCAAGGTCACCGCGAGTGCATCGGGTGGTGTCGCGACTTCGGCACCGTTCAACTGCGTCGCCGGGACCGAGGACACGATCACGCTCTTGGTCGAATGGGTTTCGCAGAAGGACAAGACCCAACGATGCACGGGTGTGTACACGTCGAGTTGGACGGCCCCGATCGGTGCGGGCGTGCACAGCGAGCAGTACTTCCACTATATGGCCGCCAAGGGCGAGATTCGGGTCAACCAGGCTCGTCGAGGCTACAACGTCGTCACCGATGCCGAGGGGACAAAGGACTACAACCCTTGGTGAGTTGTGCGCCAGGTAGCGGAGGTGTGAGATTTGGACTCGTACTGACTTTAGAAATCTTCCTTCAGGTACATGAACTACGCACCTGATGGAGAGGGCCTCTTCCAGGGTCAACACGGGTATGGTTACATCTCGATCGAGAAATTCGTCAATGCTGTGAGTAAACTAGGGATCAAAATCAGGCTCGACCGTCACTCAGGTTTACCGGAGCCAATGAGCTAATTGCCTCCGTCGTCGGGAGGAAAAAATGCAGTGCCAACGCATCAACGCCGGTACGATTGATCTCGAGCACCTTGACAGGACGTTACCGACCATCAAGGCGACCGTCTTGACCGGTGCGATCCTCGAGGCCGGACGAAGGTCGTTGGACGAGAAGCGATCGATCGAAATTGCGCACAAGGATGGTGAATGGGCGTTGGTTTGAGGAGATTGATTCTCTTTGAAATACTGGTATCCTTGCTTGGCAGTCATATGTGCAATCGCGCTGTTTGAATCTTCCCCCATTCGCAGGCTAGTCTGTCCGAGAGCGACGTTTGAGAAGGCTTAGTATGCTCTCATATGGCAGGGCCCAAGTGGCTTGCAGTGTGCCGGTCAAGGCAAGCTCATACACCCTAGCTGGAACCTCACGTTCTGTGACGTGCACCTGCACAACTCGAACGCGTTGTCAAGTCCGAGGTCGAAGGCCCCGAGGTCGAAGGCGGACTGAAGCCCCTGTCATTGGCCCGGGGTCGGGAGTGCTGCAAGATTGGGGCTGGGCAAGCGACTCGGAACATCATAAGAATAAAATGGTCAAAGTTCATCGATGCTGATACTGACTAGCTCCATGGAAGCCACCGCAGTTACCATGCTTGCCGAGGACCATTCCGAGTGCTGGTCCTGGCAAGCCGGTTTTTTTTGTATCTAGCCTGATTAGATTTCACATATTCGGTTTATCTACGCAAAATCACTGTTTCTTGAAAAGGGAAGTTGGACTTTTACAAAGTCAAAGCCACTAGCTCCATGCAGCCCTCACCTTCACAGAACCACCAACGATGTGGGTCCAAGAAGAGGCAAGTATCAACTACCCTTCCTATTCCTAAGTAGTAGAATAGGCAAAGAGAGAGAGAGAGAGAGAGAGAGAGAGAGATTTGTGGGGACAGGAGAAGAAAGGAAGGGGAGAGATGGGGAAAAGAGGAGAAGTCCAGAAAGAAAACTCCGATGTGAAGACAAACTTGCGAGAAAGGTCACATCAACTGTTCCAGAAGCTCGCCGTCTGGCAGACGTCGAAGTCGGAATTTGAGATGCGAGTAGACCTCGCGAGCAAGCAAGTAGGGAGTCGGTAGAGGAATCTGATCCTTGTGCCGATGCCAGCGCGCAAGGTAGAGCTTGTTGAAAGCGATTGCGCGAACGACCCGAACAACGATGTAGGTCCGAGAGTTGCGATCTCCGCCACGCACGCGAGGAGAAGACCAAGCATGATCTGCGGAGAGTCCACTGTGCCCGACTGGAATTCGTCTGCCTGACCGAGTGAAACTCTCAGTAGCTGCAAGACCAGACTCCAGTACTCAAGTGAATGTTCACATTCGAAGAAGAAATGCATGAAGGTGTCTCGTTGCCCACAGTGTGGACATCCATCCGAAGTAGCGTGACCATGATGCCATTGAAGAACGCAAGTTGGGGTCGTGTCGACGTCGAGCAATCGTGGCACGGAGGTCCGAGCGCGCCACCTTGTCCTGATTTGGCGCACGCCGTCATCTTGCGCCTGCTTGCGCCCGTTCGTCGACCACCTCCCGCCGCCTCCCTCGCTTGGACACGCTGTACTCGATCGCTGTACTCGATCGCTGTACTCGACACCTTTTCGAACGCGGTCGCGCTCATCCCGGTCCTTGGCTGAGTTCTGTACATCCCCGGGTCCACCTCGCTTGGACCGACGCCAAACGCCAAAAGTCAAAAGCGGAGAGCAGCGAGCCAGCAAGCGCACCGACTCGCACACCCACTCCACTCCCACTAGCTAGCTACCAGTTACTGCCCGTCACTCCCGGTCGCACCTCTCACACCAGTCGACTCACCTCCCGCCAACCGGCCATGGACTCCTCATGTCAGTTACAAGCACCACCACATGCATGGGTCAGACAGCTGCTGATCCTGATCTTCCCCTCCATCAGCGACACTGGTCGAGGCTGGCTCGCCCGTGGTACAGTACTCGCGCTCGACTTTGCTCGCGCTGTATGCCTCCCCACTCGTACCCGACACCCTGCATGGGATGAAGCCCTTGTCGGAATGGTATGGGTAAGTCAATCGCTTCAAGTGGTGTCTGTGTGTCTACGCCAAGCGGCGCCTTTCAGAAGAACGAGCGCGGTAGGCAGATGGAGGCTCTTGCCCCACTTGGTCGCCGTTCCTTTGACCTCGGACCAAGGCCACCGACTCGATGCCACCACCGAATGGCATTCATTCGATCAAAACGTACTAAATACTGAATTTATCTCGCCGTTCTCCCTCTCTCCTAGTGAATACCAAGACCCGCCATCGTCGCCTCCTACACGAGCGCGCGATGCGCCGGCGAGCGGAGCAGGCGGTGCCTCGTCCCGTGCTCACAACAACGGCTCTTCCTCGTCGAACCACACCTCGAACCCGGGATCGAATCTCTCTGGTGGTCGCCCCAACCCGTTTGCCAACTTTGGGAGGTTCGGCGTCGATGGAGGGTTGGACCCGGGAGAAGTCGCGGGCTTCTTGGCGACGAAATCGAGCTCGGGCGTCGCCGACAAGCGTAGCAGGGACGGTGTACCACATCTACAGAGGGACGGAGTGGGCCCGGGAGGGAGAGCAGGTGCGAGAAGAGGTGAAGCCTCGATCGAGAGCACCAGTCCGACCAAGTCGTCGGCTTTCACCAACGATCGACTCAGAGCATCTACGAGGGCCGGGGGTGCCGACGAGCGCAACGGGGCTTTGGGATCAAGCATACTGGGCAGGAGAGAGGAGCAGAAGAAGGATCGAAGAGCGCCGGATGAAGGAGGGTGGAGGAGCGTTGGAGGCCTGAACGGTGAGCTAGTTTGGCCCAAGGACATGCCGCGGGCGGTCACTTTGCTCTCACAAGTCGAGCTGACGAGCAGAACGCGACTCGGACCCGGTGTCCATGTCCATGCGCGCTCTTGGCAGACCGAGACCGAAGAACGGGACGTGGGAATGATCAACCTCGCGATCTTCGCAACGACAAGCGTGATCGCACCGACGGGTTCAACTCGTCGACGAGGGGGCAACGACAGCCGGCATGGATGGACAGCGACGGGCCCCACTCGTCATCCGGCTCGGCACCGTCTTGGATGGACGCTCCCATCTCGAGTGAGAACTTTGAACTCGGCGGTCGATCGCTCCCGCCTCATGACGGGGAGCGAGGGGGTCCGTCGACGGGAGTCGCAGGTGCTCCCGAGGGTGGGATCGATTCCATCGCCGCGTTCAAGAAGCAAATGAAGGAGTTGGAAAGGATCAAGTCTGGTGGAGATGTAGAAGAATCGAAACAGCCGTCCGAGTCGGTGTTCGCAAGTCTCGTCAAGGCCCCTGCTCAACAAGAATCCGAATCACAATCGAGTGTCCTCGACTCTCTGCGTCTGGGAGGTGAAGCGCCGACCGTTACGGATGAGGGAAGTGCTCCACGCGATGGAGGGAGGTCGAGTCGGTTCGCCAAGTACTTTGACGGCAAACCGCCTGCATCCGCTACGTCGCCCAATGTGCAGCCGCAACAGGCACCCTCGGTGTTCGAGGCACTACTCGGAGGAGGGGGTGGTGGCGCTTCGAAAGGCAACAACGCCGCCGAGGCATCATCCAAGGATGCCGAGAGTATGGCGCGGCTGATGGGGATGCTTCAATTCTCAAGCGCTCGCGCAACTTCGCCCGTCAACTCCAAATCGTCCGTCCCTATTGCTTCCCCGTCTGCCCTTCCCGGCTCAGCGTCCGCTCCCATGCCATCAAACCCGCAACCGAACGGTCATCGATCACGTCAGACTTCAGGTTCGGGCAGTCGTTTCGCCTTTTCCCAGCCACCTTTGAATGCTCATCCGTCAGCTCCGAGCCACGTACCTGGTTCGATGGCCCCATCTCAAACCCATGAGCATCAGCCTCAGCCTCCGCCTCGCTCGGTTTCGGGATCTCAGCCTGGCGCACCACAACAACCGCCCCACTCTCCGCCGCGTCAGAACTTCAATCAAGCTACGCATTCGTTCGCTCTGCCCCCTCTCGGCTCGCCCTCAACCGAAGCGAGACCTTCGCAACCCTCGTCGCAGCAACTGCATCACCATTCGGCGCATTCTCGAGCGGGCTCGGCACAACCGCTTTCGCCGCCCGTGTCGGCCAACTTTGAGCTACCTCCCAGTGCACCCCAGCCATCTGGTGGGATACCACCACCACCTCCCCACTTCCTCCAAATGCTGAACGGGATGCAGTCGCCGCCTTCGCAGCAGCACGTGAACGGCGGCGTCGCTTCGAGGCCGTTACCTCCGCTCAACAATGGGATGCCACCGCAACAAGGTCCATCGCAGCAGCAGCAGCAGCAGCCGATTCCTGGAGGACCGCACCAGATGCCACATTTCCAATCCCCGCCACCGCCACCGCCTCATCACATGGGCTTTGGCAACTCGCCCATGTCGCCCGAGATCGCTGCTGCTCACATGCGTGCCATGTCGAATCCATCACGCTCGCAAGCCCCACCTTTCAACTTGCCCCCGCCTCCCTTCATGTACGGTGGGCCTCCACCCCCGATGGGCTCGATGGCACCGAACATGCTCCCATTCCCACCTCAGTTCCGTCCCCCACCACCCCCTCCGGGAGCATTCAGTGGTGCCGGTGTTCCCGATCTCATGGCATTGCTCAACTCGGGGGGCCCGAGGATCGGCGCCGCTTCGGCTCCTTTGCCTCCTCGTGCTCCACCAATGCCTCAGGGACAACCACAACCACAACAACAGCAGCAGCATCAGCAGCATCAGAGCATACGTCAGTTCATCTCCCCGCCCCCGATGAACCATGGGCAATAGGGGTTTTTTTTTTTTTGTCTTGTCTCGTCTCGTCTCAAGCATGCTTTGACACCAACCTCGACCTTACCTCTCGCCGCATCGGTCCTTTCTCACATTCCACTTTTTTTTCCGCTTGTTCCCCCCCCCCCCCATCTGTCCGTCTCATCGCTTTCTTTCGTTTCCCATGATCATTTCTTGCTCGCTCGCTCGTTCGTTCGCTTGTCTTTGTCTCCTTTTTCCCTCTTTCTCATTCTCCTATGTGTGCCCCATTCCTTCGTTTCTCTTCCGTTTGCATAATATGTCAACAGATGTCTTTTTGTTCTTCTGCTTCTGCTTCTTCTTCTTCTTCTTCTGTTTTCTTTTCTTTTTCGTTTGCCTTTTTTCTTCTTTTTTGTTGCAAGAGACACAAAATCTGAACGATGTAGGGGATTGAAGAGTAGAAACGAGGAAGGGAAGAAAAGAAAACAAAAAAAATGCAATTGCTAAAGGACGTGAGGGAAAACGTATTGGGTTTCACTACAAATGACCAAGGAGATGGAAAAAAAAACAGATCGAATGAAACGACCGAACTTCCGGGTTGGGGTGTCGGATCCTTAGATCGGAGAAAACGAATGTGGGGATGGTCTTTCACATCCCTCCTAACCCGAGCGAAAGGGCGTGGTTGCACGTCTTGCGCATCAATTCCCATTCGTTCTCTCGCGGTGTGACGAGGTCTGCGCGACAAAAATGCAGGACCCAAAGAAAAAGAAAAAAAAACCCCCTTTGCACGTCAGCTCTCTCTGCTCTTTCTTTCAACGGTCGAGAGAGAGACACCGATTCCGTCTCAAGGTGAGAACTGACCTTGGTGAACCTCATACACCCAAACCTTACCCTCCGCTCCACCCAGGGCGACCCTTCTCCCTTCTTTATCCCAACAAAGTCGATTCAACCCCTTGCCCCCTACGACCGTCGATACCAGCGGTACCTCTGCATCGACGTTCAAGTTCCATAGATCGAAT
Source organism: Microbotryum intermedium (assembly GCA_022702645.1). NCBI lineage: Eukaryota > Fungi > Basidiomycota > Microbotryomycetes > Microbotryales > Microbotryaceae > Microbotryum > Microbotryum intermedium. The sequence continues at coordinate 231,188 of JAHWDX010000001.1, forward strand.
TTACCCGACCCATCGACGCATGCGAATATGGAAGGATGGTGAGGATGCCATTTGACGTCGAAGAGGTAATCGGTCGAATCTTCGAACGAGAACAAAGGTTTGATCAAAGTGCTTCCTGAGTTTGGTTTGGGGTTCAACGCAGAGGTGGAAGTGGTGGAGGGGTTCGAGGTTGAGGAAGGGTTCGTCTTGAGGTTCGTCGTCGTGTTGTTGTTGTTGTTGGAGGAATTGATCGAGTTCGTCGTTCCTGTTTGACCCCATCGCCAAAGTTTGACCGTCCAATCGACACCACTTGAAAGGAACAAATCACTCAAATCGACCGAGCCCGTCGCGGGGTGGAACTCCAAACTCGTGACCGGTCCCGAATGAGCTTTATACACCTCCGTCATGACCAAACCGGCTTTGGACCCGGCTCGATCGTAACGTTGGGCAGTATAGATGTTGCCTTCTTCGGTTCCGACGCAGAAACTCGCGGCGTCGCCTGAGGGGAAGGCCAATGCGGTGATGGAGACTTCGTCCGTTTTGGAATGAGTCGGATGAGTCAAGGTCAACGTTTCGTGCGGTCGAGCGAGGAGGTCCAAAGTCCATGCGCACACGGTGCCGTCAGTTGAGGCGGAGATGAGGTTATGGGCATGTTGCGTCCCGACGATTGAGAGCGAGTAAACGGGATGGGTATGACCGGCTGCCGATAAAGGGGTTTTGAACACTGCGTAAGGGTGCTTGGAGCGCGTGTCCCAGAGCAGGATTTGGCCCGAGTAGGTGCCACCGATGATGAGGTTCGGGTGGAAGGGGGAGAAGCATACGGAGAGGACGTCGGATTGGGCATGGAAAACGTATTCGGGTCGCTCGCGCAGATGAAGATTCCACACGCAAACGATGCCGTCGGGCTCATTGACCGTCAAGGAGGTCTTGTTGTAGCTCGCGACGAACAATTCGGGGAACTGGGATGAGGAGTGACGGGGAATTCAAAATTATTTTTCCGGGTTCCTTGAGGGTCACCAATCCATGATCCTGACTGACCTTGGGACTCCAATCGACAGCAGTGATACTCCTCCCTCTGACGAGCTTGTCATCGGTCCATCCACCCAACAATCTGACCTTGGCTCCATCACCTTCCTCCCCATCCTGCGTCGGGTTGACTGAATAATCCTTTAAATAGTCATACGAGTCCGACAAGGCACGTTGTACAATCTTGGTACTCGAATCCAAGAACTCGAGGAAACCTCCCGAACCCAACACGTTCGCCAATTCAGGCGGTTCGAGCCCTTTACCCCTCAAGGCTCGCAGTTCTCGTTCGGCGAGACGTTTCTCCTGTGCGATTTGGGCTTCGAGCGAGAGACGTTCTTCTTCGAGTTCACGCAGGATGCGCGCACGCAATTCGTCGGCGTTCTCGCGGCCGGCGGCTGAGGGTGAGGTGTCGTCTGGATCGTGGGAGGAGGAACGGTCGGGGGAACGGGTGGGATCGGCGTGGGTCGAGGTGGAGGTGGTGGTCCATGCTGCTCGGGTGAGGGGGGTCGATTGGGAAGTCTGGATGGACTTGTCGTAGAGCACTTTGGGTGGGACGGCGACGAGGGGGGGTGCTGGTGTTGTTGGTGCTGCAATGGGTGGTTGTGGGGGTGGTGCTGCAACGTCGAGTGCTGCTGCTGCTGCTACGGTGTCTTGTGATACGGTCGGTGTTGGACTGGTCCGAGCCCGAAGGTTGAAGAATTGGAGTCAGACCTGAGTCAGCTCAGCAAGATGGACTTGCCGCTACTCACTCTGAAGGTAAGCTCGATGTCGATGGTAATCCAGGACTACTCGGAGCCGGTGTACACGTCGAGTCATCACCACCGCCCGCGCTCGAACCTGATGCTCGTACTCTCTTTGAACTCGCATTCGCGCTCGTCGTATCCGTACCGACGGCACCTACACCGGAAATGGATGAGCCGACGCCAGCATTCTTGAGTAGAGCATCAATCTCATCACTGCGATGAAGGTTGTCGTGCAATGGGGCGGAGGAAGGTCGAGTCAAAGCGGGGGAAGCACGCGACGAGTACGAGAGTTGGATCCGTTCTTGGCGCGCTCGTTTCAGTTCGGCGAGCTTGGCCTTCTTGTCGAGGATTTCTTGTTTTCTCCGTTCGGCCACTGTGCGGAGGATTGCGGTGTCAGTGTCGGTGATGGTGGTGGTGGGGAGTACGGGTCGGATGAGGGATGAGGTGTGGGTGGGCGAGCGCACGCGTCGAGTCGCGAGCTCAGTCAACCGCAACTGTGGGCGCTCGCAGACGACATCGTGACTGACTGACTGACTCACTGGTGGCAGAGTGAAGAAGGGACGCACAAGACGGGGACTGCAACAAGTGACGCCTGTGTACGGTGGAACACTGACCCGGTCGACGCGCGTGTCACACACCCCGCGCTATCTATTCGGACAGGGGCAGGTGGGGCTGGCACCTGCACGAGGACAATCGCCCTGAGAGCAATTTTAGTCTTGGCCCCAGTAGCCATGTGTAGTCGAAGCCTCAGCGGCTCAACATTCTTGTTCCCTTCAATGTTTCCCTGTGACCGTCCAGATTGCCCTTCCTTCCTCGGATCATCAATCGTGTGAGCTGCAGTGGGGCTAGTGAATGTCAGTGTCACGTGCCCGCCCACCGAGCAAATGCGCCGCTCGCTAACTCAGGGCCCACTGCTCGCACACGGCGCTGCTGTAGCCCCTACCCCGCACCACCATGGCATCGGCCGACCCTCCAAAAGGGACCCGACCCGAATCACTCGAATCCTCGCACAAACGAACACGAGGTCCGAACCTGTACCAACACCCTTTACCCCTGATCCCCGCCGCGCCGTCCTTCATCTCGTCCTTGCTCTCCTTCCTCCCGCTCCTCTCCTTGACCCCGCCTCAGATCCAAGCCCTCTACGACACCTTGGCCAAGACGATTTGGGTGGAGGATCACGATGAGATGACTGCTTTGTGGAGGCAGGGTTTTTTTGGCAAGGGTTCATTGTCGAGGAGTGATCCGAGTTGGAGACGCAGGGTCCAGAATAGGATTGCTGAAGCAGAGGGAACACAAAAGAGTCAGCTCAGCTCCATGAGCTCATTCCCTTCAGTAGAGAGAGCTGATATTGCGATCCAACCCCCCCCCCCCCCCAGATCTCACCTCGGAGGAATTGACCGCACAACGCAGGATCGAACGCAAGGGGCACAAGCACCTCAAAAAACTCGAACGCGAGGCCGAGAAACTACAACAGGCCAACGCCGCGCTCGGTACGACATACGTGCCGACGAACACGGTCACCCCATTGGCCTCAACAAATACAGCCGAACCTGAACCCGAACCCGAACCCGAACCCACCGTCGCCGTCGTCGCTGCTCCACCACTCTGGCAGCTCGACGCCGAACACACCCAACTCCAACCTGAAGAAGCCTTCTTCCTCCTCTTCTCCCTCGGGACTCTATCCCTGCGAATCATAGATCCACTCCCAACCGTGACCCCGACCAATCCTTGCTCTTCCTCCTCCTACCTCCATCGCCCTCTCTCGATCCTCCAAGCATGGCAAACCTTTCTCCTCGATTCAGCCACACTCATACCCCAAACTCCGACACCCGCAATCGATCCAAGGTTGACGCGGTTGGATTCACCCTTTTTGTTGGCGTACGCTACGTACCATCATTATCGATCGATGGGTTGGGTCGTCCGATCCGGGGCCAAGTTTTGTACAGATTGGGTCTTGTATGGACCTCAAGGACCTGTGGGAGGGCATGCAGAGTCAGTCGATCAGCGAATCCGACAATGGATGGACCAAATTTGAAAAGGACTTGGGGAACCCACTGACACAACCTGATTCGGACCCCTCAGGTTCGCCGTCCTCATCTTTCCCAACTACGTCAACCCTCATGACGCCCTTTCGAACCCTTTCCGTTCCTCCCTCTCCCATTCGCAACTCGCAGAAGGTGAACATCGATCGTCTTGGAGATGGTTACATACCGCGAATCGAGTTTGTTCGGGCGTGAAAAAGACCTTGGTCTTGTTACACGTCTTGATCCCTTCCATGCAAGGGTTGGAACAAGGTGGGGTCGGCAAGGATCCGGGTAGGGCCTTGGGGATGTTGCAGATGAGGGAGGTCGTCGTCAAGAGGTTCTCACCGGGGAGGATGAGGGATTGATCCCGGGTTCTTTCTCAGAGAGAGGACTACGACGGAGGGGTGAGATAGATACATGGGAATGATATTGTTTCATTACAAGAGGTTTGAGAGAGAAACAAACAAAAAAAGAGAGAAAAGCGAATTGGGTGCAGGGGCCGGCCTGTCCATGAATGCGTTGGGTGCGTGAGTGTGTGATGCCGCAGATCCCTTCATCGAACGGCAGTCCTTCAACCTGTCCTTACCCGCGTTGATCCACGTTCGTCTACGAAGATTCGCACGCATCGTTGTGGCGGAGTGGCGAACGAGAGGAGCTCTTTGCTCGTGCTTTCTCCTATTATTATTTTTCCACCTCCTTCATCTAAACGCCGCGACCGGTCCATTCCCTCCCGTCTTCAACGTCGTCAAATCCTCTTCGACTTTACCTTCGGAGCCTACACCATTCCCACCTGTATTCCCACCCGCCGCACTCGCCCCGCCTCCTGAACTATCGGTCCTCTGCAACATCCCCCCACTCAAAGATCTATTCATCCTCGTCGTCGTCGTCTTTGCCACACTAGGCTCGAGCTTGACTTCTTCCCCACCCCCACTCCCACCAACTCCACTTCCCCCCATCACCAATCCTTCATACCCTTCCGAACCACCTTTCCCCCCCGTCGTTATGGTCGACAACGTCGTATTCGACAACGGTACCGACGCCATTCCAATCAAATTCGTTCGTCTCGGTCTTGTCATCGTCGTCCCTCCAACCGAGGTCGGCGTCGAAGCTCTTTCGGACCCTTCTTCCTCCCATAACGTTTCAGCCATCGACGTTTCAGTCCCACTGTCCGTAGCTAACGAGTTCCCTCTCAGGTGCGTATATCGATGCCCCGAAGTACCTGAAAGGGAACGACGGGTCGCGAGTTGGGGTCGAACACCCACAGGTCCTCGACTGGGTCGACCACCGTGGACGGGGTTTTGGCCAAAGGTGAGGGATATGCCTCGAGGCCGGGTTTTGGGTAAGGTCGCGTATGTGTTGCGTCGGAGATGCATGGCGTAAGAGTAGAGGCAGAGGGTGAAGTAGATCTGGGGTGGGTAGAGGGGTTGAGCAAAACCCGCACGTGCGTTTCGTGGTCAAGGGTTGAAGGGGAGTCAGTGATCGGAGAGCTCTTTGCCCGCCCCCCCCCCCCCCAACGATGGCAATGCCCCTCTCATGACCCACCTTGAGCAACCACCCCACCATCAACACCGCCGCACTAAAACCACGTTCCCCCTTCCAAACGGCCTGAGCAGCGGCCTTCCTCGCCGCATCATCGAGGAAGGCGGCACTCGACGCCGACCCTTCAGACATCATCTCCTTTTGCGCATCCGAATTCGCGACGCGTCGACCATCGTGGGGTACGTAGATGTACCACACTACGGCGAAAAGGGAGGTGAAAATGGTGCCGACGCAATGGTCCAACGCGAAGAGGTGCGCGTACAAAAGTACTTTGGGTCCGTTCTCCTGATCGATCGAGGAACGTGCCAGACAGCGTAAGCCATCCCGGGTATGATAGACGAAGCCAAGACCGTAATACGTACTTCTGCAATCTTTTTCAACCCCCACAACACGCCGACCAAGGTCGCGATCGAGTAGAGGTACATGGTCAATTGACTGAGCGGTTGCGCCAACGTGCCGCCGGTCAAGACGGCCATCATCCCATACGCTCCTGCGACTTTGTTGAGTACAGCGAACAGGGAGATGATGCTCACGCCTGTTGGGGGAGAAAGGGTTCTGATGTTGAGTTTCCGGATTGGGGGAAGGATACGCAATGGGATGGGGAACTGACCGAGCTTGAGGTCCATCCCGATGAAGGACTCGACGGGGAACGGGATCGGGCTCTTGAACCGCACATTCCCGACCATGTTTGTAGTGGCTTCGCACCCGCGTCTTTTTTCTCTCTTCTCTTCTTGTTCAAAAGTGGTCTTCGGTGTTTGGCGATGGAGGACCGGTGTGTATCGGGTTTTGTTGGCTCGAAGCGCGAAGGGGATTGGGAGATGACGATGACGAATGGGTTCGGCGACGGAGGAGACGATCCAAGCGAGCAAGCAACGACGACGACGACGACCAGAGTGTGCGAAACTCACGATCTATAAAGGGGACGGTGTATTCTTTCCCCGAATTCGTCAGGCCTCTCTTCAAGTGCTCCGCCCGTGCCACATCAATCGGATCCAGGCAAGCGCGGCCCAAGGACTCGAGCAGGGTGAACCCGACCGCCGCGAGAGCGCGCTGGGGCGCTAAAAGGGAAGCAGAGCGAGTCAGGACGAGGCCGACCGCCGACGCTGCCCTCTTCAACTTTTGTGTCGTATCGAATTCTGATTAGCCTCTGAATTCGAGTGCGCGCAATAAAACCCATCGAGTTCATGATTTTCTTTTATCGGGCCGCTTTCCAAGCGCTCGCTCAGGTCCATGGTGGCAGCTCTGTGCGATCGGAGCCGAGCCGCGGTATTATTTTTGGTCATCACTTCATGTTGCCAATTCTACCAGACTGCAATGAATTACGTAGGATGTCGTCAGTCGATCATCGACCTGGGAGTAAAGCCCCTATTATTGACTGATATGTTGAAAAGCCGCCGCCAGACAGTAGTAGTCAGCTGGTAGTCGCAAATGGGTCTCGGGGCCAATCCCCGAACTCTGTCCTCTCGCCCCATTTCGACGGCTATAAAGCATTGACAAAAAATCGACCTTGGAAATGCTCGACCACGGAGTGCGAGAGTCATCCCGAGCTCCGAAATTTGGACTGTATGCCCTCGACATAATTCGGGCCCGGCCACTTGTCGGATGACTCTGACGAGCCCCTTTTCACATCATGATCACCACCTCTCAGGAAGTTGAGACGCAGGTAGTAGCCACAGACGGGCACAAAAAGAGCAGGAATCTTGAATTGAAAACAGTGTTTTGAACTTTGCAATGATGTCCCAAAATCAAGACCTTTGAACCGGAAAGCAACAACAAAACAAAAAAGGGCATGAGACCGAGAAAGAGGGAGTGACGAAAGAGTTCAAAGTGGCGTAAATTTCGGGAATACACGGTCAACTCGAGTGTGCCAGGCGCCGCGACTTGGAATTTTCACTATGCGCGCTGTACCCCGTACCATGCCAGACCACTCAAGGCTCCGCCCAGGATCCCAACAGGAGTAGCGACGTTGAACCACCCGCACGCGACGAACGTTGCCGCGACCACGGAGATCCAGAATCCGTCCCGATCGAGCGATTGAAACATCGCCGAGACGCTCGGATCGTTCTTTGAGGCTTGGACGAAGCCGACTTTGAACAAACAATACACCGCCGAATAGATCTACGATGGGAGGGAAGCAACTCGGGGTTCGTCATCAGCCGTACGAAGAGTGGGAACGAAACAAAAAGATAGAAAAGAGATGAGTCACTCCCAAACGGAGGAAGACGTACAAGTCCGATCGCTCCGGCGTTCAGCCCACGCAGGACACTTCTCGTCGATGCGTTCGTCTTCCATTTTTGGTACAAAGGTAACGCGCCCAACTTGAGCAATATTCCAGGAGCGAAAATGGCTGCCGCGCCCAACAGGCCCCCTAAGAAAGGCTGGGAGGGTACGACCAGCACGCCCAGGAAAGCGGCAAAGTTGAATTGAGGGCCCGGAAGTGCTTGAAGCAGTGCGAACCCGAGAAGGAAATCACGCGGGGTGATCCATCCCGGATCAACGGTGTATGACCGTAGCAAAGGCACCACTACTGGCCCGCCACCGAAGATGAGGGTTCCAGTCAGTGTGAGGTTCGTCGTAAAGTCGAGGATTCGGATAGAGGGTAATACCGCGCGTAGTACGATGAGAGTGATGAGTAGGGCAAAGAAGCCAGCACAGACCATCAGTCCCTGCGTTGTCGTCATGGAGAAGTAGACGTCTTCCTGAAATTCCGCCGTATCCTCCGAATGATCATCTTCTGTCGCACTCTGAGGGTGACTGGCACTACTTGCACATCCGCGCTCGAACTCGGAGGACGCTTCAAGAGGGGAGGTCGGATACCGATCGCTCGACTCGCGACTGTCACGCCGAGTCACCACTGATCTCTTGTGCAAAGTTTCTGCTTCGATGAGATCCCTTGTCACGACTGGAATGGGTCGCGCGATGCTCCTTTCAACGTCATCCGCGTGTGTTGACCCCCCCAAGGCTGCCGAGGCCGCGGGAGACGATGCGGTATCGCCGAGAACGGGCCAATGCATCGTCTGAGCGTCTCGTTTGCAGTATTCGATGGTCTTGTCGACGACGAAGGTGCAGAGACCGCTTGCGACCATCAACACGGGGTAGAGCCACTGCGATTCATAGCAGACGGCAATGGCCCCCATCGTGAGCACCAGGAGCCGAGTGACTTTATCCGAAATGACCTTGAGGCTGAGTTGATACGCGGCAAGGGAAACGAGCCCGATTGCGGCCGAGTTGAGCCCCGTGAAGAGGGCGAACACAACGTCCGGTAAGGTTTCGGGGATTTTCTTGACGGCGTATCCGATACCGATCATCGCGAACATTCCAGGAGCGGTCAACAGGACGAACGAGAGCATCGCGGCCAGGATCCCCCCTCGAAGTGCCGAGATGGAGAATGCGATTTGGGAGAAGGGAGGACCAGGCAAAGCGTTGCCCAAGGCCAGCAAATCTTGGACCGTGTTATCATCGATCCACTTCTCGTCGATGACAAATATCTTGCGAATGAGCACCACTATGAAAGGACGTCTTCTCCGAAGCTTCGTCAGCGGCATGCAAGCGGTCGTAGAGCGTTGAAATAGGAGCGCAGGCTGGTGCATCACCTGACGAGAGGTGGCACCTTGCAGCTGGTAGATCACTTGATTAGGATTGAGGGAGAGAGACTTACAATTTGCCGATGGCCCACCAAATGCACTGAATCCTAGGGGACCATAGAATCGCACGGTTTCGACCAAGCGAGCCGTCAAATCGCGGCGCCTCGGACCTCCAACTCTTGCGGCCGTGGAGGGCATTTCTCTTTGTCTGAACCGAGTGTAGCTCCGCAGCAGCTTACAGATAGCTAAGATTGGGTGGAATGGTGCGATTGATAAGGGAATCCAAAGCGGGCGGCGCCGTAGGCAGGTAGCTCGAACTTGTCCGGCGAGGGCACTGAGCTGCTAGCTGTTCCGGTCTCAGACTCAGGGGCTCAGTAGGTCCTTGGTCGCCGGCGAGTCGTAGCGACCTGTAGGCGTAGCTAGGCTGGAGTAAGGATAAAAGAAGCATGTTTGGCGAGTAGGTAGGTGTTCTTCAATCTTGGGATCAAGTCTTCACAGGCCGCCAAGAAGTTGCAGCGGTTATGATGATGGCGTGATCGGAACCTCCCGTACCCTCACCCTGCGGGCGCCCAGTGCAAGTCAATTCAAATTCCTCTGACTTTCGATCACGCGTCAGGACGGTGCCCCGTGCTTTTCGGCCTCCACATTTCTTCGGCCGGGGTCGCCACATATGAGGTAAGTAGGTAGGTACTAGGGGCAAAGGTAGGTAGGTAGGCAGGTAGGTAGTCCTGGCCAGCGAAGTAGGTATGCTTGTTCGTAGATACTCCACGAGGTTCCGGCCGGCGGCGGCGCTAAGTTGCCGTCTTAGAGTCGAACGTGAGGGAAACGTACGCGCTCCGCCTCCTTCCGCGAATTCGAAATGAAGCCCGATACGATCGCTGCGCTCGCTCGCACGGCTTCCAAGGGTTGCTCCGCCACACCTAGATAGGTGCCTCCTCATCTTTCCATTCCGCCTCGCCTCTGCTTTGCTTGCGGAACAGCATGAGATCGCTGGTGGACGAGTTTGGTCTGCGCCATGTCGCGTCGTCGCATTCGGTCCGCGACGTGCTGCTCCTGTTCGCCTCGCGCTTCGTGCGGATGCTTGCCTTTGGGGCCGTGTCTCCGATCCTTGTGCTACACCTGCGACTACTCGGACTATCCGATGGACGGGTCGGATCGTTCCTGTCCTTGACGCTCTTGGGGGATGTGCTCTTGTCGCTCGTCGTAACCTGGACCGCCGATACACTGGGTCGGAGGCGGGTGCTCGTGCTCGGCGCCTTCTTGATGGCAGTCAGCGGTGTGGTGTTCCACTACTTCGGGTCCTATATCCCTCTCCTCCTCGCTGCCATTATCGGGATCGTATCACGTGAGCTTCTTCCTCATCTGCTCGTCACCTCCCCCAGTAATGCCTTCGCAAGCTGACCGAACACCTCTCCTCCCTGTCGGCTCGCTGGACTGGCACGTGCGGCCTATCGTCGCTCGCAGCCTCGGGCAACGAGGTCGGACCCTTCTCTGCGATCGAAACGGGCATGTTGTCGCAACTCGTCGAGCCAGACGCTCGAGTTTACGTACTGATGTGGTATCAGGTGCGCTAGATCAAGGTCCGGTGTGGACTTTGACGCTCTTCGATGACGACCAATTTTTGATCGTTCCGGCTGATCTTTGCCCAACTTTCTTTGCCCTTCGTATCCGAATAGTTTCTGGGGCTCGTAGGAACATCGCTCGGGATTGCATGTTCTGGAGCCCTCATTGCATCACTTCAGCAATCAGGTCGCTCTCTCGTTGCGGCGTACCAGGCGGTTTTCTACATCTACATTGGCGCCGCGGTATTGAAGGTCGGGCTCTCTTTTGCCTTGACGCCCTACACCGAAGTGGATCATCCTCCGATTTCTTCGCATCGTGCATCTTCAGCTCTTGTGACGCCATCGACGGCTGTGCGGGACGACGAAACACACCCTGATCCGGAGAGGCAACCTCTCCTCGACGCACGAAGTTCTCCACCCGAGACCGGGGTAACCGTGACCGGCGCGCCACCTCCGCGATCCGACATTACGACGAAACTGCCCGTCGTACGACTCTTGCTGCTTTCACTCCTCTTCTCCATCGACTCTTTCGGCTCCTCGCTGGTGCCTAACTCGTTCATCGCCTACTATCTACGCCTGGCCTTCGAAGCGCCCCTTTCCTCGATCACGTGGACGTTCGCGGCCGGATTTATTTTGGCCGGGTTCTCTCAACTGGCTTCTGGATCGGTGGCGAGACGTTTCGGAATGATTTGGACGATGGTGGGAACTCATAGTAAGCCTGAGTGGAAGTGAAGCGCGAAGATTTTCATGGATGACACGGGCTAATGGGAACGCGCTTGCCGACATGACTCTATCGCAGTCCCAGCGCAAATCTTGACGATAGCGCTCGCATTCGCGCCCTCCCTGTTATCGGCAATCATCCTGTACTTGATGCGAGCCTCTATCTCTAGCATGGATGGCGGAGTGCGCGGTGCGTTCTTGTCCGCCATCATTCCTAAGGAGTCGCGCACGCGCTATCTCGGCAGTAAGTCTGCCCATTCCTCCCTCTCTACAGAAGAGATTGATGGCCCGAGAGCTGATGTGGCGAATATGGGTCTGTACAATGATCATTTAATTTCGTTCCTCAAAGTCATCAACGTGTTCAAGACACTCGCCACAGCCCCGGGTCCGAGTCTTTCGGGTCATTTGGCGAGTCAAGGAGCGCCGGGTTTGCGCTGGAGCTTCGTGCTGTGCGGTGCCCTTAAAATCTTATGTGGGTACAGGGCTCACCGGTTCCTTTCCGAGAGCATGGACGTGGTCGCTGATACTCGGTTCCTCCCTTTGATGTACCTTCAGACGATGTGGGGCTGTTGATTGGCTTTCGGGCGTCCAAGTTGGACCACTAACAACTTATGAGATGCAAAAACCCTGGAGAATCGCCGACTCCTGGCGGCTACTTATAATTTTATCGACTGCCATAATTTGGGTCCGATTTGCTGCATCAAGCGTACTACTTAAAACCCTCGTACTACTTAAATCCTTGGCAATCGTAGACTACCTACCTACTTGCAACAGCACAACGAATTCTTTTTACCCGGCCGAAAGTTTCCACATTTCCGAATTGAAAGCTGGAGGGTTTTCGAACCCCAACTTGTCATCTTGGTACATGCACCTTTCTCGCCAGTAGTAGGGGTGAAAAGATCACTCAAAGTACACAGCATTCGTGAATGCGACTTTGTTTTGAACCTCATAAAAACACACACACCCTCGAAGCACATATACGAATCGAACAAGATGCCCAACGTCCGAGAGTACCGCCACTTCAACCTTTCCCCCCCCCCGCCTCCCCCCACCCCACTCCTCAAGTGGGCCTCCGTCATTTTTCTCCTTCAAAACAAACTATTCTTGGAATCTGTCGTCGCGAACCCAATCCCATGCTTATCGCACGCCAACTTGACCCTCCTCCTCTCACTCGGTAACCATTCCCCGCCCATATTACTCAACTCCAACTGTTTCATCCTCATCCCCCAATCCCCTTTCTCCTCGATCGCGTTTGAAAGCGCTTCGATCGTCGAACTTTGTTCGATCGAGTTGACCGGGATCGTCAAGGTTAAATGGTGGAGAGGGAGATGGACGAGTTGATCGATCAAGGAAGCTTCGTATCGACGACCATAAAGTTCGAGGTGGTGCAAATGGGGACAACAGGTGATGATCATTTCGAAGAAGGGGATCAGGTCGTCCAAGGGGGCAACGGCACCAAAGCCATGACCACCCATCATTCCACCAGCACCTCGACCACCTGGACCACCGCCGAAAACGAAGCGCTGTTGGTGTTGAGCTGGGGGAGCTGCTTGTTGGAAAGGAGGGGGTGGCATTCCAGGACCTCCTCCTGTAGCACCTGTGGGTGGTCCTCCTGGTCCACCGGCGGCGTTGTTCGGGTTGGCATTGGTGGGTGCGTGGGCAGCTTGTAGCGCGGGTGGAGGAGGTACAGGGATCCCTCCTGCGCCTCCTCCAAATGCAATCGGAATGGCTGTGGAGACCAAATGTTGCGAGCACGGTCAAAAAGTCAGTTCTGCAGTTAAATTGCCGGTAACTAGGTACCAAATGAATGCTTACCAACAGTGATGGCAGCTTGGATGAGAGGTGCGAACCCGGCCCCAAAGTTCCTTCCCAATGCGGATTCGGACTCATCATCCGCCGAAGGGGTCTTGATGCGCAGCCACTTCAATCCATCTCCGATCGTACCAAACAGATCGCTTAAAAGATCCAACCGTTGATCGACGAGTTCGGGCTGCGTTAGTGTTGATGCTGCATGGGCAGGTTGGTCAAGGTCGTACACGAATGCGAGCTCGGTCAGTCGTTTGGACTTGAGGAAGAGTCGATGCAGTTGCGAGACGGAGAAGAGCGCGGTCGGGCACCAGAACCGACGTAAGCTGGGGAGGCACGAGTCGAACATGGATGAAGGGGGTGTCGGATCGACGTAGCCGGTGACGTCCAACGCACGCAAGTCCTTGAGCGTCAAGAAGCGCTTGATGTCCTCCATCGAAACGGGGGCGCCGTAGACGAGCTCGTTGAGCAAAGAGAGGCACTCGACGATCATCTCGGACATGCGTACGCCACCGGTGAGATCGTCGAAGCTGTTGAGGTTGCGCGGTCGCGAATAGGCGATGTCTCGATCGACGATGATGCAGAGCCGACGGAGGTTGGGCACTTGACGGATGATGTCGGGCAGGAGGAAGCCATAGTCGTGTTTGGCTTGACGAGAGTCCTCAAATGAGCTGCGGGATACTGGCACACCGTCAAGGGTGCTCAGGTGTGTGTAGCGCTTTCAATAGAGCACTCACAGCAGCTGTAGATGCAGCGAACGCAAGCCTAGTGCGATGCTTGGCTGCTGTTGTAGTCGACGTGAGAGGTTGGGAAGCATCTTGAGCTCGAGCACGAGCGTTTCAGACTGGCATATCGGTCTGCAGCAGGAACGGACTGCACGGTGCCTCGACGGAAAACGAACGTGAGTACGGGTATTCATGCAAAGTAGAAGCATTTTGCCGCACTCACACATCTTGTTGACGCGTGCGAGCGAGTTGATCTCGGTCCAAGCCCTGATGGCACGCTGGGTGTGCGAATGAGATAGGTTGGGGTCGTGGTAGGCGAGGGCTCGAAGATGGTCGACGATGACGAGCACGACATCCATGGGAAGACGGTTGACGGCTCTCTTCTCATATTCGACGGGGCTGTGAGGCAGGTGGGAGCGAGAGAGGGTTAGTTGAGCAAAGCCTTGAGCTCTTGGAGTGTACAGAGCTGGAGACGGACTCTTGTGGCGAATGGTTGAGCTTGTCCTTGTCGGATGATGCTCGGTTCTGATGTGTGGATGACTTGTCATTGATGAGCTGGATGAGGTCTCGCTTGGTGAGAGGTTTGTCCAGTTCTAAGAGAGGGAGGGGAACAGAGGATGGGCTCGGTCAGCCCGGACGAGTCGGTCACGGTGACAGGGGCTTCTTCTGGTCAAAAGTGGGGCGGTTTTTTGGGGGAGTGAACTGACGGGTCTGTAGAGCGAGTTGGAGTATATCTACAACTTGCTCGACCTGTTGTCGCGACCAAGTGAGCGATCCATCGGAGCTGCCTTGGCTCTGCTGTCGAATGTCTTTGATGAGCCGTTCCAGTTCGTGGCAGCTGTCTTGCTGTGCTGGTTCCGGATCAGGTTCAAATTCAGGCTCAGGGTGACGGTCGCGGTCACGGTCGGGATGGTGTTTCGTTGCCGAGGCCGAGTCCGAGGATGATATGCTGCCCATCAAGGCCCACGATGAACTCAAGAGATGGGCCTGTGGCATGGACAGATCGTTGAGCCAAGACGATCCAACAGTGTCACTGCCCATCGTTGAGGCCGGAGCCGGCGGAGGATGCTCATTCGGTCGCTGGCGTCGACGGGAGCGGCGGCCAGTGCTGGTCGTGCTGTCGTCAATGATCGCCCCTTCTGCCAGTGCAGCTGGGGACCGCACACTACCACTGATACGGGGGGAATCGAGTTCTTCCTCATCGTCTGCTGCACGCTTGACTGAACCCATGTCGTTGGGTTGGGTTCGAGACGGGCAAGGGGAAAGCAGGTAAGTGCGAGTTACTGATGAGCACTAGCTAGCCGCGGTACTCGCGATCAGGGACTCGGCTCAGGCTGTCATCTCGATCAGGGCAGGCCCAAGCGGGAAGAGGTCCGTGCGAGGTAAGCGGGGACGTGCGTGCGTGTGCATGTGCGTGCGGGCCTGCCCGTGATCGGTCGTCGGTCGGTCGTACGACTCGGGGGTTGTTCCTGCTGCACATACCTTGAAGCTTGAAGCGCGCCACCCACACCACGGGTGATACTCCATCCCTCCTCCACTCCACGCTCTCGACTCTCACCACTCACGTCCTGTGCCTCCCCCTGAAACCTCGTTCCTTGCCCCCCATTCAAATTCGGCCATCAGCTAGCTATAGCGCTCTGGACGATTTCACCCGTCCTACTGACCTTGTCTTCTCGTACAGCCGACACTCTCTAAAGCATGTCCAACAATACCTGGCCACCTGCTCTCAAGTCAGTCATCCCCAAGTCGTATAGGCACAAGTGGATGGCTAACATTCGTTCCCCTCCGTTCCGTTCGGACCTCTCTTCTCTCTCCCCCGCCATTCGCCGTACTACCCCTGTCACTCGTCACACCTATGCAGAACCTTTGTCAACGACACGTTCGCGAAATGCACCGACCACAACAGACCGGCGGTCGAGAAGGAGCTCAAGGCGCTCATCTTTGACGCCTTCAAGCGCAGCAAGGAGGAACTGTGGAAGATTGACTGGTCCCAGGTCGAGCTCGAGAGGTGCATCCATTGTTCAGCGTGTGATGTCTTCTACCCTTTCGCATGTGCTGACTCTGCTGTTCGCTACAGCCTGAAACCACCGTCCAAGAAGCGCAAGTGAGTCGTCGCAACCCGACAGGCCGAACTCGCTCCCCACACGTACTGACACTCCTCGGCGCCGACACAGAATTGCCCACAAAGCATCCTCCATCCCCCACTCGTCCCCCGCATCCTACGGCATCACCCACGCCTCCTCAGGGCTCGAAGATCATCGCCGAGAGGAACGAGCTCGGCGCTTCAACAACCGATCCCCGCTCGGTTCGAGTGGCGCCTCCACTTCCTCTTTTGCAGCGAACCCACCCGGCCGACTGACCCAGGGAGGCGTCAACCCTCTCGTTCACAGCTCGACACCCGAACCGGATGGTATTTATGATCCCGTGCGTTTGCCTTCTTCGTCCGAGCGAGTCGGTCATGAGCGAGCACCCATATTCGGTGTCCATTCTTCTGCCTGCCCCACAGAACGTCATTGATTGGGATCATCATACCATTGTCGGCACGAGCACAGTACTCGAGAAGCGCTTCTTGCGTCTGACCTCGGTGAGCTCCCATCATCACTTCGGTCATCACGTGCTGCTGACCCGCTCCGTGCCTTTTTGCAGGTCCCCGATCCTTCGACAATACGACCTCTTCCCGTGCTGAAACGAAGCTTTGAAGTGTTGAAACAAAAGTGGAAGGACGGCGAAGTGACGTACCCCTGGATCTGTGACCAGTTCAAGAGTATGCGACAGGACCTGACAGTGAGTGTGCGGGGTGTGGCTTGGCAATCCACCTCGTCAGCTGACATGTTGGGATGGCGCTCCACAGGTGCAACGGATCAAGAACGAGTTCGTCGTCCAAGTCTACGAGATCCACGGTCGACTGGCCTTAGAAAATGTGAGTCCCCCCAAGCGATCAATGACTCTGATCGGAGTACGACTGATGGCGTCATGGGTGGC
The DNA here is from genome assembly GCA_022702645.1 of Microbotryum intermedium. Taxonomy (NCBI): domain Eukaryota; kingdom Fungi; phylum Basidiomycota; class Microbotryomycetes; order Microbotryales; family Microbotryaceae; genus Microbotryum; species Microbotryum intermedium. The sequence continues at coordinate 247,878 of JAHWDX010000001.1, forward strand.
CATGGCAGGGTGATTTGGGCGAGTTCAACCAATGTCAAGGCCAGCTGCGCGACCTCTTCAAGTTGGGTATCCCCGGGCACAGAGAAGAGTTCCTCGCTTACCGCATCCTGTACCTGCTCTATTCCCGGAATCGAGCCGGTCAGTGCGACCTACTCGTCTTCAGATCACAACTCCATGCCAAGTGAGCTGATTCGCGAGTGTTGTCCGACCCACAGAGCTCAACGCGACATTAGGCAGCCTGACACCCGAAGACACCCAACACAAAGCGGTCGCACATGCGCTTGCGGTCCGGCTGGCTTCGTCGCAAGGCAACTATGCCAAGTTCTTCCGGCTGTTCAAGTCCGCACCGGGGATGAACGGGTACCTGATGGATCCCATGGTCGATCGAGAACGGGTCTCTGGGCTGGTTCTGTTGACGAAAAGGTGGGCGCGCGAGGAGTCTGCAAAAGAGAGAAAGAGAGGGTCGAGGCATGGACATGACTGACCCTTTAGCCTTTGTGTCACTCCTCGTTGGGCACCAGCTACCTGGATGTTGAGCTCACTTTTTTAGCATCGCAGTTCGCCTTCCAGAAATCGGTCAAAGGACCGAACAACACCTATAACGAGGTCGACGATCTCGACGAACTGGCCGCGTTCTTGACCAAGCACAACGCGAACCAGTTCAAAGCTTGTCCGGCGGGGACACCGGACGCTTCGAAGCGGTTGGATTGTAAGGCCGTGCAGGGGAATTTGGAAACCGCTTTGGCCAAGTTCACCAAGGTTGATATCAAGGGCCAAGTGTAGCGCATCTTATCATTCGACCTTTTTCGACCGTCCTCTCTATTTACATATAACTTTCGGCGCCAATTATCGGTCAGTTCTGCAAAAGGATTCGGCTTCCCTTTCCGACGCAATACCCTCCTCTTCGCATCGTGTACAACCCTCCGGTCTAGCTCGCATGGAATATTTTCTTCGCTTTTTCCGGACTTTTCGTTGCCTTCATCGCATCGGATGTCGGTGTTTCATGCATTCACGTCTCGTCCCCTGGTCGTGAGCCCGATGTTCTTCCTCTTGGCTGTAGTCATCATAGCAATATCTATTTTTCGCCTTTTCCCCTCTTGTGTCTGTTTTCACTCAAAGTTTTCGAGCACTGCAACGCAATTCTTTTTGCAGTTTGGCCTTGATTACTAGGTGACGGAGGATTTGCGATGATCGATGATTAGCTGGGGAGCGCGCGTTCGTGGCGACTCTGGCGAGGTTCTGCAAGGTTCGTGTTTAGGACGAGCTGTCTCCTGACGTGTGATCGACGTGACCGCTCGCAACAGTCCGACTCTTCATCGACGGGGAAGCAACGCTCCCACGTGTCTCCAAGCGTGATCGAGCTGCACCTCCCACATAACATCGAATGAGCAACCCCTCATCGTCGTCATCGACGCCAGGTCTGGCAGCCTCGAATGGAGCCAATACTGGTGGTTCGGCAACACCCCCAACGTCGACTGTAGGCACCCCAAGTCCAAGTTCAACCACAGGTTCTCTTGGACGTTCTTCAGCACGTCGAAGCCTACGCCAAGCTTCGAACGAGGTGCTTTCCGCTCATCCGTTATTGGCTTCCCCTCCTGCTCAAGCTCAAAGCGAGATGGGGATGGGAACTGGGATTGGAACTGGATCGAACTCAGGAGCAGGTTCAGCGGTTACTGGTGCTGGTACTGGTGGGACCTATCCTGTTTATTCGCGTTCATCAACGGGTTCGATGATGCCACCTAGGACGAGTTCGTTGAACCCGGACGACCGCTCGATGACGACCGATTCGTCGTCGCCTTCGATGCCTTCGAGTTCCTTAACGACCGCCGCACCACCTTTGATCTCCCGTCCTTCGAATTCGACCTTACCCTACGGAAGACCTTCCGCTCGAGCTCAGGACCCGACGTCATCATCATCGACGACGACCCCATCGACGCGAGCTTACGCCCGTTCGATCAGTGGGGCACAGCAGAAATTGCAGGGACAACAACTCAAAGCTGAAGTACAGGCCTTGGGTTTGGGTCACGATTCGGTCGGAGCCATGATGGTGAACAAACTCGTGGCGGCTTTTACGAATGGTGAAAAAGCGGATTGGAGTGCCGTGTTGGGGTGTTTGACCGGGACTGAGAAAGTGGGTCATCGAGCACAGGCTCAACGGATGGATGCCGAGGGTTCTGATCAGGTTGCTTTTCGGCTTTCCCATAGGCCGTGCTCCTCCTTCCGGCTGAGAGAATTCCTTCCAATACGACGCTCAGTTCGACCTTTTTCATGGATCACCTTGCGCTCGTCAATGAGTTACCGTCGACGTCGACTTTGACGAGGGCACCGCGAAAAGCTTTCGTTACACTCGGTGGGATGAGAGGCTTTATTGATCAGTGAATCCGAATTGGGTTGGGGGGGCCAATGGTCCAAGAGGTAAGGATGTGTTTGGCTGATGTTATGCCTTTTTTATTGAAGGAACGAGATTGTGTTTGCGAGTCATTGTCCTCTCGGCTCGACGCGGGATTTGAACGAGCCAAAGGTGTTGAGGTCAGTGGTATCTCTTCCCTTGTTTTTTGCCGAAGCATCTCAGCTGACCAGTTCCCGCACTTCAACAGCTCCATTCTCCAAAGTATTCATCAAGACGTTACGAATGCTTCGTACCCCTCCATCTTTCTCGTGTCGACCATCTCCAAACTTGCCATCCCTAGGCCGTCGTCATCAAGAGGCATCTCCGGCACTACGGGTCGCGTCCCCACAGGATCGTCCACGAGCAGTCGGCTCGCCGCTCTCTTTGTCAAACCTTCTACCGAAGATCTCCCTCCGCTCGTCCCTGCACCACCCGGGTTGTTGTCCGGTTTGACCACACCTGCTGCTGAACAGCCCACGTCGACCCCTCCTCCTACGACGAGTCGGCATCATCTCGACGTCTCGGTCTTGACGATCGGCAAGATCATTCGAACCAAGGAGATACAAAGAGATATCTTTCGAGCCACTGTCGATGGGATACGAAAAGGTCTGAAATCGATCGAAGGTTGCAACGAAGTCACCATCGTTGATAGGGTGATTGCGTTCGTACAAAAAGTGGTACCCAACCCTTCGACGACACCTAGCAATGGCTCCAACTTGACCTCGCCTTCGATCGAAGAGATCGCTGATTCATACCAGGATCTCAGCGACGCGACGAGGGTTGATCTAGGTCGTTCGATCCGAGCCAATTTGATCGGTTCGAAAGACGGTGACGAAGGCTCTTTCGGCGCTTCGGATTTCGCGATGCTCGAAACGCGCGTCGATGACGCGTTGGAACGCGTCGAACATCTTTTGACGACCGTCTTGTACGATCGATTGTATTCGCCCGCGCAAGCGTTGGACGCATACGAGGATGAAAAGTTGAGTTCTCGGATTCGGGGCTTGAGAGCCATGGACCTCTCGTTGGATCATTTGGGCGTCGACATGGACAACGGTCAAGCGAATGAGGCGTGGGCCCAAGAACCTCGTACGATGCTCGAGTCATTGGAAGACGTCATTTCTTTGGTCGGTAAGGAATTGAATCGCTTGTCGAACGATCAAGATGGTCTCAGGTCCCCGAAAACCAAATTGTCCATCTTTGTCGGGGTACATCAATTGATCGTCGATCAGTTGAGCGAATTGCCACCCGTACCGTTGAAGAAGGAGATCTCGCCGAATGCGGCTTCCGGATGGGGGGAGAGATCGAGATGGATGATGCTGCGTCGTTAGATACGACGGGCAGCAATTCGAGATCGCTTTCGCCCACTAGGGAGGTCGAGGATGATGCTGATGATGAGGATCACTTGCTCAAGACGCCGACGGCGGCGATGCACGAAGCCGGGATGGTCGGGCTTTCGCCTTCGACGGTTCCGGAGATATCGCTTCCGGGGTCGGAGTTGGCTCCCTCGGTTGAGGAGGCGCTCTCGTCGTCGGTGTTCGATCCGGCACCGAAGGAGACCACGCCCATGCTTGGTGGTGGGGTGACGTGCAAATCTGCCTCTGTCGCAGAAGAGAAGAAGAAGCCCGCACCCTCGTCCTCGAAAGCGAGCTCGGTCCGTAGTCGCAGAGCCCCAGCATCATCCAGTGCGGATCTAATCCTCCCTCTTCTCATCTACGCAACCCTACAACACGACCCACCTCTCCCCTCACACCTCAAGTACGCCCAACGGTTCCGCGCTGCGTCGTTGATGCGAGGCGAAGCGAGTTACTGCGCGACCAACATCCAAGCCGTGATCGAGTTTTTAACAACAGTCGATGTGTCCTCTCTTGGGATGATCAACTCTTCTTCTTCTTCTGCTTCGACCAATGAATCCCTCCAACGACCCCCTTCAACCGCTTCAACCGCGGGGTCGTTCCTCTCTTCGCTCAGTACACGAACCTCTCGAGCTTCTTCCATCTCCTCCCTTCGAAAAACCACGACCCACCACCTAAGTCAACAAGTCAGTTCTAGGGATCTCGATCAATTCGTCGATCAGGCCAACCGATCGCTCGTCAACGTCGTAGGGATGTTGTTCGGTCCCGGAGGGTTCGCACCTAAGACTATTGAGGATGTGAAAAACGTTTTGGATGGGGCTGGCAATGCCGTGGTGAAGAAAGCTACGGGCGGTTATTTGAGAAGAGGACAACACGAGACGGGGGTGAAGGGAGTTTTGGATGATGTGAAGGAGCATGTTGGAGGTGGAGGTGTAGGTGGGGTGGAGGGGAAACGAGAGGGGAAATCATTAGGTGGGAAGGAGAGGGAGATGGTCGATTTCGTCCCTGGTTCAATGGACGAATCGGATCAACAGGTCGACGATTACGTCGAACCTGAACATACGCAGACGAACGACGTCGAAGCTGAAGCGACGACGACGACGACGACGATGGCGAGTGATCAACGTTCGATTAGGAGCCTCTCTTCCCTTCTGAGGAGGGAGACGACGACGGGGACAGGGACGGGTTCGGGGATGATGGAGGAACGACCTTCATTAGGCGAACGGATCGCCAGTTTTCCTGGCTTGAGTCGGTTCGGACCGAACGCTACTTCTACGAGTGGAGGGGACAAGTCGTCGACGTCGAGTACGAATGCGGGAGTTAAAAGTACGGCGGCGGGTTTCTTCTCCGCCATCGGTTCGACCAGTCCTTCGAGGTCCCGAAGATCGACGAGATCCAATCTCAACGAAGAGGTCATACCGACCGTGACAAGATCAACGTCTACATTGATGGGGATCGGACCGGATCCTCAGTTCTTGGGGATCCAAGTCGAGGAGTTAAGGATCGGTCAAGTTGGGGAGTTGTTACTCGAGTATCAAAGGTTGGCTAAAGCTTTTGTTGCTTTACAAGAGGCTTCGTTGGGACGAACAGAGGTCGCGATGATGGGAGGGGTGGACGATGGAGTCTTGAGGGAAGGAGGGGGAGGTTTCGATTAGGTTCGCTAAATGTGTTTTGTGTGTTTTACGACGCTTTGACGAGTACAATGGATTCGGGAATTCAATCGGACAAGATGAGCATGTCCGCGTCCACGGCAGTTTTGAGTACGTATTTGATCAAAGAATCGATTGCACAAACGAAGGAGAGAACCCTCGAAGAAAGGTCGGAAAAGACAAAGACAAGAAGTGTGTGGTTTTGTTTTAGTGAGCTTTCGAGGTGTTGAATCAAGAGGAACGAGATGCCGATTTCCTAGGACCATCTTCCCTGATGAGACACTTCGTTTAATCCCATCCTACACACACAAATCCTTCCTCTTGATATCCCTCCTTTGCGAAAAGCTCCCATATCCTCAATGTACCCAATCAACCCTCTAACGAAAGAGATCATCGTGACATGGCTCCGGGGGTAGACGTGCGCGAAGGGGTTTTTTTTTTTTTATTCGGAGGAAGGCTTGACCTTGCGAGTAGCGATAGTACCTTCACGGAAGCTGGTGGAGGGAAAAGAAGAGATGATAGAAGGGGGTCAGATCAAAAAGGTCTTTTGAGTAGGACAAAAGTCGACTCATGAACTGACCCATTCTTGAAACGACGCGAGACGTGCTTGAGGTAGGACATGCGACCCGTACCCGTCGTCTTTCTTCGCTTCGCCTTTTGTCCCCACTCGTCTGTTGAGCAGGAGGAGAAGAGGGATAGCGTTAGTGATCGGGGGTTGCCTAGGTCGCGCATGGACCCGACTAGAGCGACGTTGGGAGACACTTGCATGAGCGCATCTTGGCAGCCGGGTATCCGCACGAAGCGCACGACTTGTGCTGCTTCTGGAAAGAACAGTTACCGCATCGACGGCACAGACTGGGGATGGGGAAGAGGAGGAGGAGGGAATGGGGGAGTGAGCACGATTGGGTCCGGACAGTTCCACGTAGTGTAGGGGGATGTCGACTCACGTGTGCGTCTTGCTATGACGCTTTCCGAACGAACTTGTACCCTATAGCAGTCAAAACAAGAACCACCCCCGAATCCGAGTCAGCAACATGTGCGATCCCTGGTATGCACACTTGGTGTCGTGTGTTGCGAAAGTGGGTGCGTCGCGGTGGTGGTCGTGGCCGAGGGTGTTGGCGTAATGATTCGCGTGTCGAGTGCGAATGCATTCATGCCCTGGGCGGTGACGCCGTGCGTGCGGGGCCTGCGTGCGATCACCACCCCTCCGCGATCCCTCCCCACCGGCGTACAGCCATTTCATCCGATCAAGTCCTGATTTTGCACTGCATCCATCATCTCCATCGTAGCTCTGGCGGTGTAGCAAGTGTGGTCGTGCGGCGGGGTTGTTTTTTCAGAGCCCCAGCGGAGGCCATCGTCGCCTTGCACCCCTCCTCCCCCTCCGCCCTTCGCATTCCAGCCCAGCGCCTGAGCCAGGCCCAACGACGACAGCCCGCCTCAAGCTCGTTGTCCCTCCAAGCAGGCTGATCATCGATCATCGTTGCCATGTCGTAGCCGGGGTGTCGTACCGGAAACCTCTAGAATCTCGTCTCGTCGTATTTACCTTGGTCATGGTGTGGTCGGTCGAGTGGTTGGGAAAGCAAGACTGGCGAAACGGCGGGAACCGGATGAACAGAGAGCGCCTGGCTCGTCTGCGAGTGGGTCTGTCGCGCCAGAGCTTCAAAAGCCCAAACGCCCGCCCGCAGTAGAGCAAGTCTAGTCCAAGCGAAGCGAAGCGAAGCGAAAAAAAAAACCCCAGCCGAGGCGCGCGCCTGATCGGTGCCCAAAGGCTCGCGGCCAAAAGTGGTCAAAATTGAGTGCCAGACTTCGCGCGCCGTGGCCACAACGGGCGGGCGGTGGGTATCGCGGCGGGTGTGTCGTCTCGCCTCCGTTGGCTTTCGCCAGCTTTCGTCCCGAAGACTGCATCCCTTAGTTGCACAGGTCACCAAAGTCAGTTCACCCCCTCGAGTGGTTCGTGCTGTCCAGGAAGACAGCGCATGTCCCCACCACGACCTGACATGCTGACCCTTGTGCTCTGTCGTCCGTACTCTGTCCACGCTGGCCCCCTTGCTTCATTTTTGTCCGCGCTCACGATACGCCCTCGCCACGCGACGACTACTACATTCGAATACGTTACATTCCCCGTCCCTCTTTAGGCTCATTCAAAAGTGAGTGCATCATGCTCCAACAGTTCCAAAGACTCGACCATCGGCGATAGTCGCTGACCAGGCTTTCGCTCGCCCTCCGCACGTGGCGTCGTTCCCTCCTCCGTCTTGCTTCCTTTCTCGCTACAGTGCAAATCTTCGTCAAGACCCTCACGGGCAAGACCATCACCCTCGAGGTCGAGTCTTCCGACACGATCGACAACGTCAAAGCCAAGATCCAAGACAAGGAAGGCATCCCGCCCGACCAACAACGTCTCATCTTCGCCGGCAAGCAGCTCGAGGATGGTCGCACCTTGGCCGACTACAACATCCAAAAGGAGTCGACCCTTCACTTGGTCCTTCGCCTGCGCGGTGGTGCCAAGAAGCGCAAGAAGAAGACGTACACGACCCCGAAGAAGATCAAGCACGTGCGCAAAAAGGTCAAGATGGCCGTGCTCAAGTACTACAAGGTCGATTCGGATGGCAAGATCAAGCGCTTGAGGCGCGAGTGCCCCACCCCCGAGTGCGGCCCTTCGGTCTTCATGTCGTTGCACTCGAACCGTCAGTACTGCGGCAAGTGCGGTCTTAGTAAGTCTCTTGTTCTCTTCGTGTCGTTCTGGAGAGAGACTGATGTTGAGCTCTCCTCTCCTTTTTCCTTTCTCCGTGCAGCCTACCTCTTCGAGGAAGGTCAAACCAAGGCCTAGATGTGTTTGGGGCGGCATGGTGGAATGCGTGGAGTGATTCAGAGTCCTCCTTGAGATCGACTGCAATTACCCCATCACACGAGCTTTCACACACGTCTAGTTCTGGAGATGAGAAAGAGAACTTTTTCCTGGGAGATTTGCCTGAGAGGACCCCCAGCTGCCGTATTGTGATCAAAAGAGCTACAAATTTAAGCCGAAGCCTGGATCAAGAGCATGACATAACCGCTTTTGCTGTAAGAAAGGCAGCGACCCTCCCGAGCTGCGAGTCGACCATGGCGGTCACACTTTCGCCTTGTGCTCGTCGCCTCTCTTGGGATCCTTGGATAAGCTATTGCTGGGTCGACTCGTGACACAGGATGAAGAGATCGTAAGCCATCTTGGGCCTGAGAGATCTTAAAACTTAGCATACTGTTCTAATTCTTGTGGCTTGTGCGTTGTTATGCAGGATGCTGTCACTGTCGAGGAGGTCGACGGTCGTGCTCGATTTCTTGGCGCCTAGCATCACTGTGCCCGCCAATTCGAGGTCGAGTTGCAGAGCCGGCTTCTCAACTACATGTTGCAGCGCCTCATCCTCCCAGAGCACCGCATCGACTCCCTCCTCGTCCTCGTCGACGACACGCGTCAGTCCGGCTTCTTCGCAGCCACCACGAGCGGAAGCAGCTCATTCAGCTCAAACATCAAAGAACGCGAAGGCATCTGTATGCTCCAGGTCCAACAAGGGCTCGGTTGCTCGAGCCAAACCCAACTATGGGTCCAAGATCAAACCGACGGCCTCGACCTCTAACAAAGCCGCGATCCCATCCGCACTCGCCTTGCTCGCCGAGATCAGGGCCAGCGTGGCCACTCCACCCGCAGCAGCAACTCCTGCTCAGCCGACCCCTTCGACTTCTACATCGACCTCGGTACCGTTCGAATTGGCCGAGACAAGTCACCAGGCGAACTCATCTACATCTACATCACCCTTCGTAACTGCAACCAAGACGAGCCCAGAGCCAATCCTCGACTACAACAAGGCCTTGCAGAACCTGATCGACGGAACGACCAAAGCTCTCTCCTCGTTCCGAGCCGCCTTCCTCCTCGGATGGCTTCCGATCCGACGCGCGCGCATGGCCGGTCAACTGCAACCCAAGGACCTCGCCAAGGTGCTTGAAGCTTGTGCAAGCGAGTCTCGTCGAGGCGCGAACTCGCAGGCCGTCTGGTCCGACGTCAAGGAGCTGTTGTTGTACCTGTACGGATCTTCGGACCCGACGGGGGTGACTGGGTGGGCTTGGAGGGAGCTGCAACTCGGGATTTCGGGCGCGGACAAAGTGGTCGAGTTATGGGACTCGATTTTGAACCACGAATACCTCCAACTGCGATCCGGTCCCAATTCATTGGATCATCGTTCAATGGCCGGTGGAGCCCCTTCGATCGAAATGATGCTCCGAAGCAAAGCCGCGACGACCCTCCCATCGGGCGCGCTTTTCCACGCTTATGTCGTCGCACGATCCATGCTCTCGACCCTGCAACCCGATCCGAACCGGCCCTCCTTCTCATCGTTCCTCCCCTCCCTCATCGGTCATCCCCTCTCCCCTCTCCTAGCGAGTTATCGCAAGCGCGCACCGGAGCAGTTCAAATACAACTTGCACGTATTGCAGAACCGCGCCCAATTCGCCAACGCGTCCATCGTCGTTGCCGAAGCCCAAAGTTGGACACGACAAGTCATGTTGGCTCAACTGTGGTATTTGAGGGAATCGGATTCCGGTTTAGGGTTGGTCGCGAGAATCAAAGGGATGGCGAGGAGGAGTGGACAGGACGAGGTCGCTTACCTTTGGGAAGCGGTCGTCGAAGGAGTGGAGAAGGAGGAGGTCGCTTGGATCGAGACGAATGAGTGGAGTCAGAACTCGAGGAAGATGCACGCTTCGGTTGGCGAGGGGGATGTCGAACGAGAGCACGACGAAGAGCAGGAGGCGGTCGCGGGACGAGATCGGGAGGAAGAGGAAGGTGACCGCGAGCGAGCCGAAGCGGCAGCCGTGGAAGGGAAGGAGGACGATCCGTCTACATCTCAACCCAGGACATCGTTCCCACGAGCCTCATTGACCCCGGCGATCGTTGCCCCCTTCATCACCGTTTTGACGCGAGCCAAAGATTTCGACGGCGCGGGCAAGATTTGGAGTTGGATCCCCGCGCGGGGTCTGTCGCACAACGTCGTGACTTATACCGCCTTGATCCGTGGTTACGCGCAACGCAACGATCTCGAAGCGACCGAGACGGTGTACTCACAGATGAAGCGCGAGGGCATTCAATCCAACGTCTGGATCGAGATGGAACGCGTCGGGGCTTACTTTGCCAATCGCGATCCCCAACATGCCATCAACCTCTTTGACACCTTGTCCCAAGATGCGTCCATCCTCAAGGAATTACCCGACAAGAAGCTACCTACGCCCGTGTGGGGTCAAGTGATTCGTGGGTTGTTAGTCAACAAGCTCGAGAACGAGGCCATGGCGATCGTGCAGAGGATGGAGGAGGCCCAAGTCCCTTTCACCGTCTACCATGCCAACAATCTCCTCAAGTACTATGCGAATCGACGACCTCGAGCCGATCTTGCCGGCGTCTCTCGAATCCTACGCCTCATTTCAGAAAAGGGAATCGAAGCCGACGTCTTTACTTATACGATGATGCTTCAAGCCCTTCTCGACGCGGGGCAAAAGGATTCGGTCGCGAAACTGGTTTCCATCATGGAATCGGGCAAGATCAAACCTACGACGACGACGTACGGTTCGTTGATCCACCACCTCGCTAATTCGGGTGATCCCGATCGCCTCGCCGCGGCCGTGGACCTTATCGACGAAATGGAACAATCGAACGTCGCGACGAACGAAATCATTTACACCTCGGTGATTCAAGGCTTCCTTTTGGCGATCGACCGTACGTCGTTGGATGACCAAGGTGCTCACCCTTATTTCATCACGGCGCTCAACCTCAAAGCGAGGATGCACCAACGTCGCATCCCGTTCAATCGAATAGGGTACAACGCCATCATCTCCGCGGCCATGTCCTTACGCTCAAAGTGGGGCGTCGAATTAGCGATGGAAACGTTCAGGGAAATGCAAAACTACCGACCCAATGCGAACAAGAAGAATACGTCCGGGTTCGGAATGACGACGCTGGCCGATACGGAATGGGACAAGCATGGAGCGGTCGTGACCCCTTTGGATACGTGGTACATCCTCATCGACGGTTTCGTCAAGATGGACAATTACCAGGCCGCTTTGGCGTTGTTGAGGGAGATGCAACGGTCAGGGATTGAGATTGGGCAGTCGAGGAAGATGGCGCAGTTGGTGACCAAGATTAATAGAGGGGGTTGGTAGTGCACAAAGAAGGAGTTTCTCTTTTTGTTGCAATTGAACTTTTGGCAGTGCTTATCAAGTGTTTAGGAACTTGGTGATGATCGAGACGGAGAAGGCACGTGAAAAAAAAAAAAACCAATCCTGAGGGCTGAACGACAGCTTTGATCCCGCATGAGGTAGGGGAGTACATTCCAAAAAGCACCTTTAGATGGCGAATGAAGTTGCACACAAAAGGTTTTGCTTCATTGTCGATGCAGCTCGAGGCAGCGCTCAGGTTTCTCAGGTACAAGGCAACAGTAGATGGTTGGGGGATGTCGTGCGCGGCAGCGTGAAAAGGAAAGCATGATTACACAATGGGAGTGAAATACGAAAGGTAGAGATGAAGGAAGAACAACAATGTGATCGCGCCGCACAGACACAAGGCCCCATTGAATTGAACGAACGAACGAAGACGAGACGATGCCGAGTTTATACACCGAAACCGTAGAGGGTTCGGCCGGATCGCTTGAGGGCGTAGACGACATCGAGCGAGGTGACGGTCTTGCGCTTGGCGTGCTCGGTGTAGGTGACCGAGTCACGGATGACGTTCTCGAGGAAGATCTTCAAAACGCCTCGCGTCTCCTCGTAGATGAGGCCGGAGATACGCTTGACACCACCACGACGTGCGAGACGGCGGATAGCGGGCTTGGTGATACCCTGGATGTTGTCGCGTAACTGTGGATGGCCAGAAGGTGATGAGGGCTATGGTCTCTTGGATGTACGCCTCGATGTATTGAGGGCACGTACGATCTTGCGGTGACGCTTGGCTCCACCCTTTCCGAGTCCCTTTCCGCCCTTTCCACGTCCAGACACTGCAAGACAGGGGCAGGATGGGAGGTAAGATCAGTCGATGCTTGTATGCAGTGTTGTCATGGCCAAGTACGGGACTGACTGCTGTTAAAAGTTGTTGTTGAGGGGGGGTGGGTGTAGGGCAGTGCGAGTTCGCGAGCTTGTGAGGAGAAGGAGGGAGAGAGTCTCCAGAGCTGACGCGGACCAGGTCACTCAGCAGCTGCGGCCTGCGGCTTGTTGTTGTTGGAATGCCTCGACCTAGGTCGTGCGTGCGTGCGTGCGTGACCGCCTCGATGTAGGCTACGAACAAGCGTCTGCAGGCAGAGACGCCTCGACCTAGGCTCACGCGCTCACCGCCAGCGGCGCGACCTAACTCGAGGCCATCGTCAGCGCAGGCATGCCTCGACTTAGGTCCGGCGCACAAACAACACCACCTCCCGTCGGAGCGCGCGACTACGTTTCAACCAACTCCCTCCCCCTTTGCCTTCTCTTTCCTCACATCCACACTTTCTTCAAGTCTACTTTGTCAACTCACCCATCTACAATGGCCCGCACAAAGCAAACCGCTCGCAAATCTACCGGTACGTCTTGAACATCCTCTCTCTGAACCTCGGGTCCTCGGACAGGGGCCTTTCCATCATCGTCGCCGCGTCTCGAGAGCTTGCTTGCTGACGACGCTCTCCTTCCCTCCTCAATCAGGTGGCAAGGCGCCCCGAAAGCAACTCGCTGCCAAGGCCGCTCGCAAGTCGGCCCCGGCCGCCGGTGGTGTCAAGAAGCCTCACCGATACCGCCCCGGAACGGTCGCTCTTCGTGAAATCCGTCGTTACCAAAAATCGACCGAGCTCCTGATCCGCAAGCTCCCCTTCCAACGTCTCGTCCGTGAGATCGCTCAGGACTTCAAGACCGACCTTCGCTTCCAATCGTCGGCCGTCATGGCTCTTCAAGAATCGGCCGAGGCCTACCTCGTCTCCTTGTTCGAGGACACCAACTTGGCTGCCATCCACGCCAAGCGTGTCACGATCCAGCCCAAGGATATCCAGCTCGCTCGTCGTCTCCGAGGTGAGCGCTCGTAAGCGCTTTCTATTCGATGGAAGGGTGGGGAAGGAGGTCGTTACCATTTCGTATTTCAGTTGGAGCAGAATAAGAGGGGGTTTATAAGGAGGAGGGTCAGAGCATGGTCTCCCTCGATTACTTTCTTTGTAATTTGCTTTCTTAGCTCGGTCGACAAGTCGCTGTTGTAACCCATCTTACGCATCATGCCACCGCACTCCTTTTGCTTCGTTCCTCCGGGAGAAGAAACTTGCTCCTTAAGAGGTCTATGATTTGCGCTCCCTACTCCTGTTGACGAACGAGTGTGAGCGTGAGCTGACTGCCGAGCTCCCGACGCTTTGGGAGTTGTGCCCTTCGCTGAACCTCTCTCATCTTGCCCTAACGCGGAAGCTGTAGGCGAATGGGCAGCCTTTTCTGGCTATGGCTGAAAAACCACCTTTGTTTCATAACAGTGTACAAGCATCTATGGCCTTCCGCGCCTTCCGCCCAAGCCTTTATAAGGAGTCTGTCTTCAATATATATCCCATCAGAGCCTCCTCCCCCCCTTATTCACCGCAACGCATCAACGGCCAACACCCCACTGAAAATCTGCCACGCCCAACCCTGGTCGCTCAAGAACTCGCAGCAAGCCTGTTCCAACCTCAACCTGCCCTCCGCTTCTCTTGCATCGCCTGCACTCTTGCCCGAATGCCTCGCTTGTCCAATGACGTAGAACGCGATACCTTGGAACCTCTCCCGCTCGAGAGCGAGCAACGAGTCGCCCAAGAAGGAGATGGCTTCGTCTGTGTGCAAGCCATGCAGGTCGAGCGCGACCTCTGTGCGTTCCTCGGATCGAAGATCATGAATGTCTCCACCCGAGTTGTGTCGAGGTACGGACAGTTGCGCGACGACTCCGAGGCAGATCGCTCCTCCCATTTCTCGGCCACGCACACGACGATCGGCAGCATCTTCCGTCGATCCACGTGTTCCGCCTTCTAGGACGGCCTCTTTTAACAGCCTCTTGCGCTCGGTCAAGATGCGCGCGGCCGCATCCCTCCCTTCGATCGAGACTTGCCGGGACCAATCCTGCGCTTCTCGACTGAACTTGCGCGCACCGGCGCCATCGCCTTTCTTGAAGCACTCCGAAGCCCGCGCCAAGCACTTGTTGCGATTGGCGCCGAGCTCGAGAAACGACGACCTGTAGCGTAAGTACAGAGCCGCAAGCGCAGGTCCCGTTGGTAAGGTCGGCAAAAGAGCAGGTGGTCGCAAGGGAATCCGTGCCGATGGCCTGGGGCGAGGCAGATTGTCGCGCGACTGCATACCGCTCGGCATCATCAGACCGGGTGGACGAGGGGGTGGTCCCATCGCCGAAGGCAAATATTTGGGTCCCATCTTGACAGCACCACTGAAGCGCGTCCTAGCCGGGTCGAGTACGACCGTCGCTCGCCCCCCAATGATCCCAGGCATCCCGCGTCGATTTTTTTGAATCTCGCCCAGGGTGGGGAAGTCGAAGTCAGGGCCGTCGTCGCGCGCCATGTGTTCGGATTCATCGAAGCCGCCTTGGTCTCTTCGACGAGCCCGAGCTTCAAAATCAGCTCGCATAATCTGTCGAGTGGAGTTGAAAACTGGTTGAGCTTGTGGGGTAAAGCTGACGAATCGCTCAGTTCAACTCACTGGAGGGATCGAGTGCAAAAAGTCGCAGCGCCCGTCATCCTTGAGGCAATGGCCCCGAAGCCAGAATCTGCAAGCGAAAGATGGGCAACATAAGCACAACTCGGCTTTGCAGAACACAACATCGGGACTCACTTGCACACCGCCTTGCCCACATCATGCGAAAATTTGCAATCGCTCCTCAGACAGTTGCCAGCGAGATAGTATCGACAGACCCTGCCTCCTACACCCCTCCCACCATCCTGCATCGACGGATCCGGGCCCCTCATGCCTCCCTGTTGCCCGGGCCATCTCTGTTGTTGGGGACCTCCGAACGACCCACCCTTGCCGCCGAAGTAAGCGTCGTACGAATCCCGCGACATGATGACAGGCCTCGAGCCGCTTGCAGCGACCGTCGTCCTGACCTCATTCATCGGCGCGACTTCGACACCAGGCAATAACCCCGCTCCTTTTCCCTCTCCTCCAGCCCCATTCATCAACTGGGGGTTCTCGATCAGATATTCCATCGCTTGATCAACGTCGTACCCCGTCTGGGCCAGAACGTCTTCCACCAGTTCAGGCGAGACGTTCGAGCTCGCAAAGATGGAGTACAAGTGATCAAACGGGGTCATGCTATAAGCGCCCATTCCGCCTAGACCCGAAGCGCCAGCGAGGGAATTGGCGAACTCAATCGAAGAGGCTTTACCTGGGCTCATCATGTCGGGTAAAAACATGCCCGATCCATCTTCGAGAATCGGTGTGGAGGGATCGGCGAAACCGTCGCCATCAATAAAATCCCACCCGCCTTGCGCAGATCGGCCTTGGTGCTGAGGGTCCCAGGCGGGTGATTGACCGCGAGGTACAATTGTCGGTGGTCCACTGGCGAATCGACGTTGACCTTCGCCCATGACCTGTCGATCCCACATCGGCCCACCAGCATATCCTCCCGCGCCACCGGAACCTGGGGAGTAGTGTTGCCCAAGACCGCCGGGGGGTCCATCGTAGATCTTAGGTTCTTCTGGGTTTTCGTCGTCATCGCCATCTTGCTGCCAAGGCAAAGGGCCAGCTTTGGCCAATTTGGAGTGCAGCGTCTGCGGTGGTAGATTGCGAGGAAAGTAGCTCGGTGACGAGACGTTCGAGCCTTCACCGTTGCTAGGGGGTGCGGTGCCAAGCTTGGGCGTCCCTAGGGGCGAGTTCGCAAGGGCCCAATTCGCTTGCGCCAGTTGGGCTCGATCGGGCGTACCGGGGATGAGAGGCGATGAAGCACCCGGAAGATTGAACGAGCTCGTCGCTCCACCGGGCCTAAACTCGGTGGCACCGGCGGAGAACTTGAATTCGGGTGCGTTGGCGCTCATCGCGAGCGACAGGGGCATGGGGCGGGGCGAGGGCCAAGGCGAGTGCGAAGGCGTCTGACGCGCCGAGTTGCCCAAGTTGGGGCTCGTCGTTTGGAACGGACTCGTAGGAGCGCTTCGGGACGATGTCGAGCTGACACTCGATGACAGCGCCATCGAAGCCGCGGTGGGGTTGGAAGGACCCCACGAGCTTGCCACACCCAACGAGCCGCTTGGGAGGTTGCGCCGAAAGGAGGACGAGCGAGAGACGCTGGGCCGCGATGAAGGGGTCGTTGATCCGTGGTTCGGTAAAGGGGGCAAAGGGTTGCCAGATGGATTCACGTCCTCGCGATAGCGGTGCAAGAGTGAGAGGATGATCGGATCCAGATTCGGAAGCGCCTGCTCCGCAAGTGGGGGTCATCAAGGGCGCACGGGTCAGAGTAATATTCCGATAGCCATGATGGGCTCGTGTAAGCAAGGAAAAGAAGGTGCCTTACCAAATCAGTAGGAGCCACAAGCGATGATACAAGCAAGCGCTTGATCTCTTCAGGCTTGTCATCCTCATCTATCGAATCGTTGCCCAGTAGGCGGATGACGCTCCTGACTCGACTGAATGGGTCACAAGAGACGGCGTCAGATCCTGTTTCGCTGTCGCGTATCCTCACAGGAGCTCACTTGTCTTGGTCATCTATCAGATCAACGTCGTTGCGTCCACTCGGGGTCGTATTGCCAACCTCCGTTGTATTCGTCGCGGTGGCGGTGGTGGTGGCGGCGGCGGCGGTGGCATCGTTCGTACTCGGCTCGTCATCTTGCGAGTCGCGCTGCGGGTCATCCTCGTCGTCGTCTTCTTCGGTGGCACTGGCATTGCTCGCCTCACTGTTGGAGTTGGAGCTGGCACTGTTGGCCTGGGAATGAGCTCGACTTTGAGCCAAGGCCAAGCGTCGGACCGACAGCTCGAGCTGCTGCGTCGACGAGCTCGTCAACGAGAGGAACGTAGGCGCGGACGACGACGACGACGCCAAGGGCGGGCTCGAAGTCGATGCAGGCCCATGCTTGTTCGAGTTGGAGGTCGAGTAGGTCGAGAAGAGGTAGGAGAGGAGGGCACGGGTATGGGTGTAAGAGTTGGTGCTGGTGGTGTCGGGCGTCGACATGGTGAGTGGTGACTAGAGGTCCACTCGGAGGAGCAGAGCGGCAATCAGCAGGCAAGGCACGGATGACGTGGGTGTGGTGGTCCTGATGCGACGGGCGGGGTGGGGGATCGATCTGTGGCGTCTTGCAAGACCGTTGGCAAAAGCGCGCCGGCAGTGAGAGTACGAGTAGGCGATCTCACGAGGTGAAGGAGGTCGGATCTTCGTGTGGTGAGCGATGTCTCAAGAACGTGTCGAATAGGGGTGTCCGGGGGCACGTGTGCGACCCAAGTGGCACTGCCAGCGAGCTACGAGTCAGCTAGTGAGCGCGCCGAGCTGATGTTGGCGGCGATGCAGAAGGGGTTGGTCTGCTTTGATATCACGCCGTCGTCGTTGGTGTGCCAACGGTCACAGATCTGGGGCAGACACGCTCGGCGAGAGCGGTTCGGCGACGCGGCAGTGGGAGGAGGTCAAGGTGGAGGAGATCAGGAGGAGGCCGAAACGTAAGCGAGAGGGACGTGTGGGGGTTGCTGCCGTAGTCACGCGGCGTCTGTAGACTACGGTGACACTAGACCAGCTGAAGGAGGCAATTTCAGCAAAGTCGCTCAGACACTGCAAATATCAGAGTCGATGGAAAGGAATACAGAAAAACGAACCCAGCCATCTCCTCAACTCACTGCACAGCAGCGTTCGGCGATGCACACAGTGTTCGGTGGCGTTGTGCAACATGGGCGTGCAACGCGGCCCGAGTGACGCCGAAAGGAATTTCCACTACGATCACATGGATTCGCTACATCACGATCGACTCGTACAGACCTGAGAAAAAAATAGTGCTAGATACTTTGCGCCTCCCACAACTGCCGATACCTTCCTCTCGTCGAATCGATCTGCATCAACTCGGCATGACTCCCCTGTTCGATCAATCGACCCGCTTCGAGAACGAAAACCCGATCGACTTTGGTGCAGATGTTGAGACGATGGGTCGTGAAGATGATCGTTGACTGCGGATTTCAAGAGTCGTTTGAGCTATGTCAGCTTTTGCATACACTCCTGGAATGATCATGCGACCAACCAGCTTCAAGCTTACTTTGCCCTTTCTGGAGAGCATCTCGTCATATAAGCGCGCTTCAGCAATAGGATCCAGCGGCACCATGGGTTCGTCCCAAACGAGGAGATCGGGGGAGAGGTTCATAAATGATCGAGCCAAGGTGATGCGCTGCCACTGCAGGATCAATGCGAGTCGGGACAAAGGCGTTAGATTGTCTCGCCGCCGAAAAAGTGAGTCTCGCTTCTCCAAACTGACCTGACCACCCGACAAGACACGCGCTTCAGCCGAATGGTTTGGGAAATGAATCGTCACTTCCTCTCCCTCCACCATGGTCGGATAGGCCGTCGTCCCAATCCGTACGGCCCTCTTGGTTTCTTCCTTCAAGGAATCCAAAGAACCAACCATCGTCGATCCACTCGACGGAATCGATGAGCTCGTCACGTCTTCACCACTACAGATAGCCAAGTCCTCACTGCTCTCCTCCGTGGGGTCCAAGAGCTCAAAGGTTGGAGGTGGGAGCAGGCGATTTACGACCGCAGCCAGTTTCCACTCCGATGTCGAAAGAGAAGAGCCCACCATCCCGCTAGCGTACGATTCCCATCCGTCGGCGAGCGGATCGACGACTTGATCGCGGTCGACGCTGAGTGCTTTCTTGATTCGCTCCGGCTGATCTACGTGAGCAACGGATCCAACGGAGACGTATTCACGAATCGTCATGGGCAAAACGGTTACCGTAGGACAACCGATTGGTCAAATCAGCCTATACGTGCGATGTATCGTCATCGACTCTGCTCGACTCACGAGAGTTCTGCGTCGTAAACGTCTAAACAACGGCAAGGTCTTTTGGGTCATACTCGTGCACATCATGGCCATTGATGATAATCTGACCAGAAGTCGGTCGCTCGGACCTGAAGATGCATCGAAAGTGAAAGCCAACCGTCAATTATGTCCGAAAAATACCCAGATTCGGGACACTAGTCAGAAGAGAGACTAGGCTCGTCTTCCCCGATCCATTGGGCCCGACGACGGCCCTGCCAAAAAAACAAGTGCAACCATGGCCCCTCAGCATATATCCCCTACTCCTCAAGATTTTTCGATTCACAGAACTTACACAAGTTCTCCCGCCTCGACAGCAAAGCTGACCTGATCCAAGGTCTTGTTGGACGACCCCTGATACTGCAATCCAACCTCCCTCAACTCGATCTTCATACCTATCCTTCCTTGTCCAACCGTCGACTCGTACCGCCTCGTCACCTTCTCCCTCTTGAACACCATCTCGTCATCTTCAATAGCATACCAGGCTCGGATCCTATCCGCGCCAGTCTTGAGGTCCCTCAACCCACTCGATAGACGACTGCATCGCATTCGGAGGTCCCAAACGGCCGCTTCGAGGATCGACATCTCGGCGAACGAGACGAGCGCCGTTGTACCGTTCTTCAGCAGTTGAGCATCATTGTACAATGCTGTGTGGACAATGAAGATACCCATCGAAAGCGGCCGTGAGATTCGGGTGATGAGTGAAGGCCATTTCAGCGAGGAATTTGTCGAAGGCGTCACGGTCGAGGTCGATCCGAGTTGACGGAGCGATGTAGCCGCCTGATCGGAGAGATACGATTCGAGCCCAAGCATCCGGATCTCGTTCCTTAATGATCTAGATGTGCCCATCTTGAACAGAGCTTGGAAGCGGAGGTACGCGTCGTTAGAAATGTCGTGGTGTTCGATCGTGGGCGTGGCTTGACCGAACCAGCGGTCCCACTCCTCGATGATCATGAACGTCGTGGACACGCCGAGGTAGAACGTGTTTCTCGGGTTGAGTTGCGAATAGAGCATTCCACCACTGAAGACGAGCGAGAAGAATGCGTTGACAACCGAGAGGAACACTAGAGGGTCGAATATCCGTCGATAGATGTCTGAACCTCCGAGCTCGCGTAATAGCTGAAGTTGACGTTGGGTGGACGGCAAGGCCAGCTCCTCGTCGTTCAAGGATAGGTTGAGTAATATGGACTGCTGTATCCTAAGCGAGAAAGTTGAATGGAGACGTTCCTCGAAAAATATGCTCCATCGGTCAATGAGGAGGGACCCAATCGTGGTTGTCAAGCTGCCGAAAAAGGCGAAGGCGAACGTCCGCCAATTCAAGGGGACGCCTATCCCCACAGAATACGCCAATTCAGTCATGCGTCTTGACAGAAACAGGTCGACTGCGGGCAGTGCGGCTTGAGCGATATTGAGCACGACGATCGATGCGAAAACCTTGCGATCCGATCGAGCAAGATCTCGGGCGAACCTGACGAGCAGGGGCAGTTGTGTGCCGTAGTCTCTGGCATTCGACCACCATGACTTTGGGTCGGGTACTATAGATGACGTGCGTCTTTTCCGTTCTGATTTCGCGGAAGATGCGACCGCAGCGATCCATTGGGTGTGTATCCCGACGGTCGAGGTCGAGAACTCGCTCGCCTGGAAAGGTCGACGCCGACAGCTCGAGGAAGATGCGTGCAAGCCCACGCACGACACCTTGGGCGAGATGAGACCCATAACTGACTGGTGCGAGCTACGAGGTGCAGCTGGGGAGGGCGGAGTGAGTTGCTAGGACAGAGTCAAGCCTCGGAGACGCTTCGCAAGGCAGAAGCCGAGTTGGAGCTTGGGTCCGGAGGAGACCGCGGTACGGTGCACCACCGGTGTGGGAGGTGTGTAGGCAAGAGGCGAAGGACGTGGTGTCACCGAAGCAGTAACAGCGCGTTGTGGTACTGCCCCTTGAGAGTAGGCATGACCAAGTGTTGTGGACGAGGAGTCGTCAACTGCCTGAGCGCGAGGTGCGAGGCGCGGGGGAAACTCGTCGCCATCGTTGCCATCATCCATGTTTGGGCAGCAAACCGATACTCTGCCCTGTGTACAGTCAGCAAAGGAGATCAAATATCTTCGTTTGCCTGTTTGATTCATCACCAAGCACCGTACCTTGGCTTCGATCAAGATTTTCTATTTCGGGTCATTTCGGAGTCCGTACTTGGACGTCCACACCGACGGCGTGGTCAGTATCGTTACAGAGCATCTGGAAGCTTCGAATCGGTACGATAAATTCCCGCGTATTTTTTGAATCACACCCTACCAAACAACCAAGCCCTCACATCATGATCTCAACATGTTTGGTCTCGGTGTGATCTCGGTGTGATCTCATTGGCCGCCCAGCTTCGAGCGGTGGGCCTGCTCGCGCAAGCAGGGGCATCAGCAGCCTGCAGTACTAGCTGGCTTATGGCGGGCGACCCAAGTAAGCCAGCCCGCTGCGGGTGGTGGCTTCGCCGCTGCCCACGATCCTCCCACGCCCGCGTCAACGGTCAAAGCAACCATGTCCTCGCTCGCCGGCCTCCGCACCAGTCTCAGGACGATCGCCTCGCCGTTACGTCAAGGTGCACATAGCCAGTCGACCTCGTCTGCGGCCCAGCAGGTGAGTCGCTGTTGCATGCCGATGGCGATGGAGGGGGATGACCGCGGGTGTGGTCGTTCGCGGCGGAACAGCGCGGGAGTCGTCGCTCGGAACGTGTAGCACTCGAGCGCTACGGTGGATGACCGCG
The DNA here is from genome assembly GCA_022702645.1 of Microbotryum intermedium. Classification (NCBI taxonomy): domain Eukaryota; kingdom Fungi; phylum Basidiomycota; class Microbotryomycetes; order Microbotryales; family Microbotryaceae; genus Microbotryum; species Microbotryum intermedium. The sequence goes on from JAHWDX010000001.1 coordinate 270,003, forward strand.
ACATGTTGGTGTGGAAAGGCGGCTGGTGGTGCTGAGTTGATGGGGGCGGTTGGATCGGGCTCGGTACAGTCTGCCGATGCTCGGAAACTGACCTCGTTGGCACTCTCACCCTCACCACCACGCTCGCTCTATCACTGAATCGCTGAATCGCTCTCTCGCTCCCTCTGCGTCCGCTCCCTTTGGCCCGCTCGCTGGCTCGTTCACCCCGTTACGTACGACACCTGGCTTGCCTTGCTTCCGCCGTTCTCGTACATCGCGCTTCCCGCAACATCCCACTCGCGACCCAACTATTGCACCGGCCCTTTGGTTTTTTTGACCTGCTACAACCAACGCACTCCGTCCACCCTCTCAGACCATCTTTGGCGCCTCGCCCAAGGCCGCCAATGCCGCTGCCGCCTCGCTCGCGCTCATCTCGGTCGGCACCTCGGCTTGGTACATGCACCTCTACGGCAACCCCTTGATTCAAGAAGTCAAGGCCGAATCCGCTGCCGACCACGGTCTCCACCCCGCCTCGTACCCTTGGTCCCACAACGGCCCCTTCAACACCTTTGACCATGCTTCGTGAGTACGCTGGCCAGCCCAGCCAGCTTTCGTTGCGCGCCATCCTGATCTCATCCGATTGGTCATATTCAAACCACTCACCCATCCTCGCAAAAACCCCGGCCCACAGCATCCGACGTGGTTACCAGGTGTACCGCGAGGTGTGCTCGACGTGCCACTCGCTCGACCGAGTCGCCTGGCGCAACCTTGTCGGTGTCTCGCACACCGTCAACGAGGCCAAAGCCATGGCCGAGGCGATCGAGTACGAAGACGGACCCGACGGCAACGGTGACATGTCCCAACGACCGGGCAAGCTCGCCGACTACTTCCCCCCTCCCTATGCCAACGAAGAGGCTGCCCGCTCCGGTAACGCCGGTGCTTTGCCCCCTGATCTTTCGCTCATCACCAAAGCTCGACACGGTGGATCTGTAAGCGCATATTCGGTCACAGCGCTTAAGGGTCAAAGAGCTGACACATGCACTCATCCGCGTAGGACTACGTTTACGCCCTTTTGACCGGTTACGTCGATCCCCCCGCCGGTGTCGAGATCCGTGAGGGCTTGAACTACAGTAAGCAGCGGTCTCTTTCGATCGCGACGCGAGATCGAGCTCATGCTAACCTTCACGCTGCTTGCTCTCCTGCAGACCCATACTTCCCCGGTGGTGCCATTGGTATGGCCCGTGTGCTCTACGACGGTCTCGTTGAATACGAGGATGCAAGTCTCCCATCTCCTCTTTTGAAACTTAAAATAAATAAATCATTTCGGTCGGCCGTCACTGTTCGGAAGCTAACCTACCCGTAACCTGTGTGATAATCTTCAGGGTACCCCCGCTACAACTTCGCAAATGTCCAAGGACGTTGTCACCTTCTTATCATGGGCTTCGGAACCGGAGCACGACGAGCGAAAGCGAATGGGTCTGCAGGCAGTTTGTGAGTTTTGGGCTCTCGCTCATCAGAGCGGAAAGGAAGGGGAAAGAGTCGCATCGTGAGACTAATCTATTCTTGGCTCTCTGTCGTCCACAGCGGTTCTTGCTGCTTTGCTCGCATTGTCGATCGTGGTCAAGAAACAAAAGTGGGCTGGTATCAAGGTCAGTTTGCTTGAGCCTCTTAGCAGGGAAGTTCGAAGGACTGATTCGGGAGTGCTGATCGTCCCCCCGTTTTTTGCATCGACAAACAGACGCGCAAGATCACCTACAACCCTCCCTCCGTCAAGCACTAGATGCCCAACTGGTTATATTTCTGAACGAACGACTTGGCGAAAGGGAGAGGAGGTTTTTTGGGATTATGGAGAAGAGGGAGGAGAAGAGGAGCCGTTGGTTCGAGAGAGAGAAAGAGGGACGAGATATGTTTCACTTCTTGCCGAACCCCTTTTCCTTCTTTTGTATGGCCTCGACTCCCATCTTTTCGAAAGGCTGCAACAGTATGTTTTCTACACAATCAGCATTTCCCGAGAGGTTTGTGCACGTGGATGCCCGCCTTCCGAGGTCGTCTAATACAAACCAGCCGCGGCCAGTAAACTCAGTGAGCAGAGGCGTGATTCTAGATAAGGTAATGCAATAGACAGCGCAAGACTTTGACCCGATTTACAACACCAGCCTTCGCCATCTCGAGCCACTGAGAATTAAATCGACTGAGGCAAGAGTTGAAGATTGCCTCAGTCGAATCTGATTCGTTGCACTCACGCGTCGAGGCTTGACGGTGATGTTCTCCGTGTGAGAGAATAAGTCCAACCCCCGACTCTGCGGAAACCGGCCCGAATTAAAAGGCCCCTCGACTGAGTCTTTTAAGCTCGCGCAGTTCGTCAGGAATTTACGTCGGCGGTGGGAGGATTGTGTTGGTATGGAGGACTCGGAGATGAAAAGATCACATTGACGAGGACGTTCCATAGCCCCCAAGGCGGCCTGTGAGGGACCTAGCCCGACGAATACGATGTCGATGCGGTAGAATACGCATTGGGATGCCAGGCAGATCTAGCTCTAGTAGTGACTCAGGGGCCAAGGGGAGCCCGAGGCGGGATGAGAGAGGAGAGCCCGTCTGAGCCAGTCAGTCAGTCGAGTGATCGAACGCCCCCACTCGAGCGTCGCACCGACGTTGACCTCTTCCCACACCCCTTCCTCGATCCCGAGCGGTGGACCCAAGGTGCAATGCCACCCAAGCTACCCAAGTGTGCCATCTGCCAAATTGCCGCAGCGGGAAAGTACAGATGTCCAGTCGATGATGTAGACTAGTACGTCTCATACCACCTCGCTTCCGCCCCCCGCTGCGAAGGGGGTTCGAGCTGGCGCTGAGAGCCACGTCTGGAATGACGGACTGATCTGGTCGGGTTGGTTTGTCGTGCAGTTGTTCGGTCAAGTGTTTCAAAAAACACAAAGAAGAGGGATGTAGTGGAACCACCAAAGCTGCAGTCACTGAGGACGCCGTCAAGGACGGTGCGAAGGACGAGGTCGAGGTGACGTCAACTGCCACGAGTAGGTCTCGTCAGTGGATTCAATTACAGGCAGGTAGAGAACTGACATCCATCCTCCGAATTCACAGACGAAATCAACCCCAAACCAGAACCAGACCAAGAAACACCCGCAGAAGACCCCACACCTCAGCCTCAAATCAAACACGCCCTGAGCCTCGAATCCGATGACCGACCTCGGAAGAAGCTCAAGGACCTAAAGTGGCCTCCCGAACCGGATGCTTGCATTTTTTTGGACCCCTTGGCAAGGGACGATGTCAAACCCCTACGGAGGAAGGAATATGAGGCCATCGGTACGCACATCGCAGCATCGAGTTGCTACCGAAGCCGAAAAGCTGACTTCTCCGTTTTCCATTTGGATGTACAGCGACGTCCCCTACGATCCGTCGCCTCCTCCTCACCCAACCGTCTCTCATCCCAACACTCTCCCATCTACTAGCTATACCTACCGAACCCTCCAACTCATCCTACAACACTCACTCCAACCACTCCCTGAGAGCTCCACCCCCTTCAGGTCCACGAGAGACCTCCCTTCGTCTCCTCCTCGACCTCCCCATCAGTTCAGCACCAACTTATTATCGTCCTTCGGGAAGAACAACGAGAAGTGAGTACAGGACGGCATCGCATGTGTCGCAACAAGTGAGGAAAGGAAATGGCGATGGGAGGGATTTGCCTGGGGGTGGTGCCGGTTTGGTTTATTCGACTCCGGAGGAGAGGAAGGAGGTCCAGATTTTCGTGGATGAGGTCGAAAGGGTCTTGAGTGAGGTGAGGAAAGATGGGAGGGTCTAGAGTGAAGTTTATTCACGAAAGAGAGGCTTTTTGTACGAGGAAGAGGAGTGGCTTTCTCACCCGATCGAGGAGTCGTTGAATATTGTATCGGGTTGTTGTACTCGTACGCATTCGTGGGATTGTCAAACGGGCTGCAATAAGTATTGGGCTCCCTATAGGATCGATACGAGAGAGCTCTCTGGCATCATCTGAGCAAGCCAGGGAGGGGAGAGGTAGCGGCTCTGAGTAGAAACTCCTCGACGCCAGTCTCTCCTCTTGATCACGATCATATTTGCCTCTAGAATATTGCAAACACGAGTCCACAAGGCGTATACCCAAAAAAGTTGCTACGTATCCCTGCAACCTTCTCTCTCTCCACACGACTACCCCTTATGACCCCGGTACACAATGTTCTGTATCGACTCTCGAGTTCCCCCACCACTCGACGAACGTCGACCATCCAAAGACGTAGATCATCAAAGCGTTGATACTTGTCCCCGCGTCGAGAGCACTGGAGAGAACGTAGACGCTGAGAGAGGTAGGGCAGGATTGGGTGAGTGTTGTTGCAGAGAGGATGAGGCTTGCAAATATCAGGCCTTACTATTTCTCGAACCATCTTGGTCTGTAACGCAGGGCGTAGAATTGCGATGCGAACGAGACGAGGAAGCCTGCGCATCGTACAAGGGGGAGGGGGATGGAAAGCGATCAACAACCTCTCTCATGAACACCACCCCAATTTTTTTTTCGAGTACCGAACTGACCAGGCAAGATGACGTTCGTCGGCATCTGAGGCGGCGCGATCGACCCATGCAAGATGAGCGGGATCGAGATCCTCTTCCAGAACCGATTGTGGGTTCGTTTGTACAGGATCCATGGGATTAGAGGGAGCAGCGCACCGATGAGGAAGCCCTATTGTTTAGAGAACTCGAAAATCATTACCCGTTCTCACGAAGTGCAGAGAGTCCACCTTCTCCCGTACCCAATACAAAGGCGAGTATTGCCCCGCAAAGAAACGTCTAGGAGCGATCAAGCCCCAGATGACTGAAGCGCTCTGTCCACGTTCATCCCGACATACAGAAAGTCAGACTCAAAAGCAAGTCGAGCGTGCTTCCCCTTTGCCGCGCGATGAAAGATGAAACGGACCATGAAAATCTCGGGTTTACGACCTGACCATTGTCCTGTTGGGTCGACAAGCGTGCCATCTAGATATGGGCGTTTGGAATTGATCACACCTCGGATCACTCGATGAGTTGGGAAAAATCGACGTCAGTCCGGAGAAATTCCCGCCACAAGGGTTGCGGTGGTACTCACGGGAGTAATTAACGATCGAACCCAGTGCTGTGCCGTAGACTTGACAAATGAAGAGGTGGCGTGGCGGGATTTTGCAGTATCTGAAGGTGAGCTCAAGATAAGTTTTAGTGCAATTATCTTCATGAACGGCGCAAGGACGGTTTTCCGTTACTTACAGCCCAAGTTTCATATCCGCCGTCAAGTCGATCGATTGGACCATCGTCATGTACCTATCACCGGAATCAAGGTCAGCTTCTTTGTCCGTTTCGCCCCGCGATCAATCTCAATCGCTATAAGCTCACCCCTTTCCGATCCCAAGTGTCCCCAAACAAGATCGCCCAAAGTCAGTTCTCCCTCGACAAAACTTTTCCTTGGTTCACTCGGACACTCACGTATACCTTGAACACAATGTTCGCGATTGGCCGACCGGGGAATAAGTAGCCCGCTACGAACTCAGCTGATCAAACGAGAGTCGGGGTTAGGCCAGTCTTTGCGCCTTAGACTTCTGGTGCGGGGTCCGGATGGAAAGAGATACAGAGAAAAAAGCTTACTAATTACGTTCAAGCCAAGAGTTGTGTTCGCTGAAGAAGGATCCAGGAAGCTTTAAGTCAGCTTGAAGGACAACTTGTGCGGACCAGAGGTGTGAACACTCACTGATGGCAGCAATGATCTAACCCGCAACCAGGACCCCAAAAACGGGTCAGTACAACTCGAGGTTTAACATTGAGCCGATCCTCAACTCACCCCGACAGGAACCAAGAACGCCACAGCCATCAAAATACTCAACAAGAGCCCCCATACCGGCAACTGCATCGGATAGAAAGTGACCAATGCGATGGCGGCCAGGATCATGGAGAAGAACTGAATGCACAAGCCAGAAGACAATGAGCCTCACTACCCCACACGAACATCACGAACACATCTGAAAGGCTGGGGCATACCACGGATAAATAATACCTGTTCGGGATCGGGTCGTACGACCTTTCCAACATCTCGACATGGATGTCCGCGATCGCGTCCTTCCTCGTCGTGAACGCGGCCTTGATATCGTTCATGTGCCAAAGCAAGACCGTCGTGATGGCCGAAGTCAGGACCGCGAAGGAGACGCCATAACAGAGGGCGAAATAAGGGGTGAGCAGAATGGGTTGGACTTCGGCGTAGCGCGTTTCGTTGAGAGACAGATCGGGGTTGAGGATTTCGAGGACGTCGAGACGGCCCAAGGTCGAATTGTAGAGATGGGCGGCGAGCGGGGAGTCGAACGAGCGCGCATTCCAAAAGTTGCCAAAATAGAGCAAGGGGGTGATGATCCACATGTTCTGTGCGGGAGCGGACGGCGAAAGGGTTGTTCAGAGATTGTTCGTGACGGGGACATGATGGAAGCGCAAGGACTTACGAAGGCAAGACCAAAGAAGTAGGAGGCTTGTGCGAAAAAGGGGGTGTAGAGAGCTCCCGTTCCACCAATGACGGACCAATCAAGCGACTGTAGTAGAGAATATCAAGTCAGAGAGCCCCTCACTCGATCGATGAGGCGGGCGTGGAGGTGGACCTACAAAGCAGAGAAAGCCAAAGCCATCATAACCTGATCCAAGTGTGCGCATGATGAGACTCTGGTTGTTCATGATGCACAACACCGCGATCGACGTAAGGGTGGGGAAAACGAGCGCGGGCAAGAATTGCCATGAAAAGATGCCGAGGAAGCTATGCACATCGTTTCCGAACGTCAACTCGGGAGGATCGTCGCTTCGATCCGGAAAAAGAGCGTAACAACATACTTGTAGGTGAAAAATCTCATCCTGTCCCTGGTTTCTTTGATGCTCTCCTTTGCTCCACCATGAAAAGTCTCGAAAAGTGTGACATAGACCAACGTCGAAGGCCAAAGCATCGCCGTCGGCCTGACCAACAACCGATAGGTCAATCCGGAGAAGGCGAACCCAATCAACTGCGTCGAAAGCAAGAGGAGCAAGCCCCCGATCGCTCCTAGGTCGGTCTTGTAGTAGAGGTCTTGGACGGAGATGATTTCACCTGCGTAAGCGGCCGAGGCGCCACTGCCTGCTAGTACGCCGATGAGGAGGTGTTCCTTTTTGTTGAATTCTCCCGAGGACAAGGACTCGGGTAGTATTGAGGTCATCCAATGCCCCAGGGGGAAGGCGATGAGGATGACGAAGAAGCTCGAGAAGGAGGGTGCGTTGGATTTGAAGAAGAAGAGTTGTGAGACGGCGGCTGTAGGGGAATCGTGAGAAGGGGTCAGTGTTGTGAAGTTCGAACCGAGCAAAACTACCGAGGAGACTGACCTCCGAGGATGCAGAGTATTGTCCCCAGGACGAAGACCCTGAATGTGAGTGCCGGTAATGTTGGATCATCACTCTCGGGTACGATCTGTGTAGTGGGTGGCCAAAGATGAGCAAAGGGCCTTGGGCAAGTTGAGACAAGATGGGAGAAACGGCTGACTGACCCTTCTGACCATGGACATGGCCGAGTCGAGATCCAAGTCCTCGTCCCTGAAGAGCGGTGGTTCATCATGATGGTCCAACTCGTCCGCCAGTGCCTTGTCCTCGTCGTCATGGTCATGGCTGTGCCTGTCGTGGCTGGTTCGCGTCGGTGAGTCCGAGCTCGTCTTGGCCGTGGCCCGACCGCCGCGGGGTGTCCTCGATCTTGACCTAGGGATCAACTCGTACGCTTCGTCCTCGTCCTGATGGTCGTCGAGGTATCTATCCCCTATGGATCTTCTCCCGTGAACGGAGTGGATCGCTTCTGCTGCTGCTGCGGTGGAGGTCGAGGCGGATTCGTGTCGGCGGTGATGGGCTTGATGAGCGTGGCCGCTGCTCGTGCTCGTGCTCGGTTGAGTCGGTGACTGCAGCACTTGCACATCATCGTCCTGTATCGGAGCGTACGGTCCAGATCCTCCAGTAGAGACCATGCTGCAGTTGTTGAACCCCCCCTGAGCGACGAACCCAAGCCGAAACGGACGACTGACTGTGTTTTTTTTTTGTATCTAGCCTGATTAGATTTCACATATTCGGTTTATCTACGCAAAATCACTGTTTCTTGAAAAGGGAAGTTGGACTTTTACAAAGTCAAAGCCACTAGCTCCATGCAGCCCTCACCTTCACAGAACCACCAACGATGTGGGTCCAAGAAGAGGCAAGTATCAACTACCCTTCCTATTCCTAAGTAGTAGAATAGGCAAAGAGAGAGAGAGAGAGAGAGAGAGAGAGAGATTTGTGGGGACAGGAGAAGAAAGGAAGGGGAGAGATGGGGAAAAGAGGAGAAGTCCAGAAAGAAAACTCCGATGTGAAGACAAACTTGCGAGAAAGGTCACATCAACTGTTCCAGAAGCTCGCCGTCTGGCAGACGTCGAAGTCGGAATTTGAGATGCGAGTAGACCTCGCGAGCAAGCAAGTAGGGAGTCGGTAGAGGAATCTGATCCTTGTGCCGATGCCAGCGCGCAAGGTAGAGCTTGTTGAAAGCGATTGCGCGAACGACCCGAACAACGATGTAGGTCCGAGAGTTGCGATCTCCGCCACGCACGCGAGGAGAAGACCAAGCATGATCTGCGGAGAGTCCACTGTGCCCGACTGGAATTCGTCTGCCTGACCGAGTGAAACTCTCAGTAGCTGCAAGACCAGACTCCAGTACTCAAGTGAATGTTCACATTCGAAGAAGAAATGCATGAAGGTGTCTCGTTGCCCACAGTGTGGACATCCATCCGAAGTAGCGTGACCATGATGCCATTGAAGAACGCAAGTTGGGGTCGCACCAAAGATCAACTTCCAGTGTACGTCCTTTTCGTCCGCTGTCGCCCATTGACTGTTCAACCAGAGCCAGAACTGATGCTTCTGCGCCATCGTCAGATCTGTCGGCCATTTGAGTCGGGTACCGTCATCCATCGAAGGGTAGCGATTCTCGTTGATGAAGCGGCGAAGGGCTTTGATCGTGTAAGGGCGAGTCGTTCCAAGGAACGAATATGTGCAGGGTCGAGGGAATTGGCTGTCGACAATGATGGTTCGGACCGGGGCGGGCTGAGGCAGGAGAGGCGCTATGGGAGAGCGAGCGCTCACAGCTGCCCACAAGCTCCCCAACGGCGTGTCTGGTTGTGGTCGAGGATGCACAAGTTCTCCAGTCGTTTGCGGTCTCCGGTAAAAGTCGATGATTGCCCCATATTTTTTGAGCTGCTTGCGCACCTCGTCTGACAACCCATGGGGGTGAAGTGAAGGCAAGGTGGGCGGTATGACCATCACTTCGTTCGACTGGAGGAGCTCTGGGAACACATGGGGCAGGTTCTGTCGAGCGACATTGATAACCTTCGTCCACCTCGCATGGCGTGCACGGCGCGGCGAAGCAATCAATGTCGACCAAATAGACGTTTCATCCAGATAGGTCTGTCTCCAGCTGAGTCGTGCGAGGTCGGCCCAGATTGGCTCAAAGCCATGTGCGACGCAGTCCCAAAAGCGAATCGCCATCGAGCGGATAATGTCCTCAATACTCAGCAAACCCAGTCCTCCCAGGTCGCGGCGGAGAAAAATCGCCTTCTCCGTGACAGGTCGAAATGACTCGCTTTGCCAAACGAAGGAGATGAGAGCTTGCTCAAAGGCGTCGACGAACGTGATAGGCGGGATGTCGAAAGAGAGCAGGTGAATGACCTTCGAAGTGACATACGAGTTTGCGTACATCGCTCGAGCTCGAGGGGGAACATGTCGTGCCGATGCAGCCGCAAGGCGAGCCTTCGCCCGATTGAGTGTCGAGCTCCAGAAGAGCGAGAGATCGCCGTCGATGGAAACAGGATAACCAGCCCAAGTCATGCCCTCACCACCGCGAACGGTAGCGACCACGTTTGTCCTTTCGTCTTGGGCCCATCCCGGGCCGAGGGGAAGGGCGGTTGTCTTGGCGGTGTTTGAGCGCCCGTTCGTAGCCAAGCGCCAGTCGACGGCGAGACCCGCCAGTAGACCGAGGGCGGCCGGCGACGAGACGAGCACAATCGCGTCGTCCGCAAAGGCCAGATGGGTAAGGATTGTAGCCCGGGTCGGAAGAAGAACTGCACACAGATCAAGGGCAATTTTCCTCCTCACCAGAGCGTCGAGATAGGGTTGAAAACACACGTTCCAGATAGGGCAACTCACCGGGTCTCCCTGACCAAGGCCACAAAGCATGTGCACGACGCCCGTGAGGTATCCATTGATGATGTAGCGAAGCGACACTGATCCGTAGATAACGCCAAGGAGACCAAGGAAGCGTTCCGGCGCTCCTATCGCTCGAAAAACGCTGATAATCCAGTCATGATCAACCAGATCGTAAGCGCTTTCTTGATCAAGCGACAGAAGAGCCGAGTCAGCAAGGTCAAGAGTACGGATTTGTTCAAGTAGCAGGGACAAATGACTTCCCGCATCTGAAGCCTTTCGACCAGGCATGAAACCATGTTGCGAGGGCGGAAGAACGGATGGCAGCACCTTGTTCAGCCTTGCCACGAGGACCTTGGACATCAGCTTGTACGAGCACTCGCGAAGCGTGATTGGACGATAGTACTTGAGGTTTGTGTAGTCAGCGTCGGGCTTTGGCTTCTTGAGCAGGCGGACGATCCCGGATGTCATCGAGTCAGGCAGAGCGCCTTTCGTCCACGCCTCGTTGCAAGTTGACGCTAGCAGCTCCGCAAAGACGGTCGGAGAGGATTGATACATCTCGTACGGAAGCCCACTTGCCCCCGGACTTCGGCCCTTGTCGGTTTTGCCTATTGCCTCCACGAATTCGTCAGCGGTGAAGGGCTCCTCGAGTAGCTTTGAGTGCCGCTGAGTCATCGGCCTCATGAACCTCGAGTCGGAGTGCTTGGTTGACCGCGGTAAGGCGGATCGCACATGATCAAGGAGGGTAGAGCGAGCATCTTCGACTTGGGCAACGTCCCGATCATCCGGCGTGTGGTGGCTTTGGAAATGGGTTTGAATATGTTCCAGACACTTGACAAGATCCGTTGAGATCGACTCATCCGCTAGGCGGAGTGCATCAATCTTGATGGTCGTTCTTCGTCCAGCAAGACGGGCGTGGACAGTGTGCGAGAGCGGCTCCTCCGAGCTAAGTTCTGGAATGTGTGCGCGAATCCTTAGTTGACGGGCTCGTTCGAGGATCAATCGCTTGTTCATGGAGACCGAATCTTGCCATTCCGCTCGCTTTTGATCATCAAGCACAGGGAGTGCCTCCAGCTCGTGGGTTCGACGTTCGAGTGCCGCCTTCATCGTCAAGAACTGGCGATTCAGGTGGCGGGCATGGTCGCTTGAGGCAATTTTGAGTCGAGCCATCGCTTCCTCGAAGGCAGCAAGCGGATCAAGTGGGTGAGACCTGCGCGATGCGTCGATGATGAAGGGAATGCGAGCTGCAAAGGCCTCGTCCGCATAGACTCGGGTGTTGACCCGAAAAAGTTGGGAAGACGTTTCCGGGAGCGAAGGAACGGCCGTGGAGCTTTCAGCGGATGGGCAAGCAATCGTCACAGACACGGGTCGATGGTCCGAGAGTGGCGCATCGACGAAAGTAGTCCCCGAGACCAGCAGATGAGCATGCTGTTCCGACAGGAGAATGTGATCAATTCGCGACCAGGACTTGATGACGCCCTTCTGCCGATGCGGCCGGCTGAATTGTCTCGCGTGGGGATGCAGGTACCGGATGGTATCAATCACAGAGTAGGGGATCCGCCCGATGAGAGTACGCCAGTGGGTGGCGTGGGACGCGGGGCGTGGTCCAGGAGACACCGACTTCCGATCGACGGCAAGGTTCGGGCAGTCGTTCAAGTCTCCAGCGATGATCCTGATGGTCGTATCGGGTTAGGGTTACTGTGGATGGATGAGCGCTGCAAGAGGTCGAAACGCGCGAAGGCACACCCGGACGGCATCGACACCTGCGCGAGACAGACACACGCGCCTCGTCGCGTCATCACGCGCAAAGTCATACCCGTTATCTGCTTTCTACGACGCCCACGTGTTCATTCACCACTCTGCTTTCATTTTGACTTCCCCCCCCTCCCACCCCTTACTCCGCCGGCTCCAACCCAGCATGGCGCCCCTATCCTCACGGGGTCCCCTCCGCCCCCTCCTGGTCCTCTCCCTCCTCTCCCTCCTCCTCTACTACACGACCCTTCCGAAAAAATCCAAATCCAATTTCCTGCGCCTCAGCCAAACCGCGGCGTCCAAAGTGCTCCCACACAACATCGTGCCCCCACCCAAACCCAAACCCAGAAACATGAGATGGAAGGCCCCACCGTTCCAACCCCGCGAACCCGAGTTTTGGACGACCACGGACGGCGATCAGAGTGGGTTGGAACCGGGTCAGGCCATATACCATAGAAGGATCGTCGCTGTGGGGGATATTCATGGCGATATGCCTCACTTCACGTGCGTCTCATCGGGGGGGCTCTGTGGGGAAGAAAGAAGACATGATCCGAGACTGATCCCACGTTCCCTTCTTGCACAGTCGAATTCTTCGTCACCTCAACCTGCTTTCCCTCAAGAATGAATGGATAGGAGGACGAACGATCCTCGTCCAAACGGGGGACATTGTCGATCGAGGCAAGGACACGATCGCGCTCTATCGCTTCTTCGACATCCTCCGACCTCAGGCCGAAAGGGCCGGGGGTGCGCTCGTCAACCTCTTGGGTAACCACGAGTTGATGAATGCGATGCATGATTGGAGATACGTCACACCAGAGGTAGGTACTGATGGCGTTCACCGCACAATGCTTTCCCAGAGAATCTGCAAAAGCTCATCTCCCCATTTATGTACTCAACCAGGACATTGCGAGTTTCGGGGGTGAACGAGCACGTATGGAAGCCATGACGACAGGGTGGATCGGTCGAACCTGGCGATCCAACTACAGTATCACCGCCCGAGTCCCTTTAGCACCTTATGGACTGCCCGTCCCACCTTCGCTCTCGATCGAATACGCCGCTCATACGAAAGGCATCCCGAGCTCGTTGAAATACGTCCAGGACCCACCTCTCCCTTCCTTGAGAAATGAGGTACAAGAGGATCCCTTCTCCCATGCGGCCATTGCTTTTGTCCATGGTGGTTTGGTTCCTGAATACTTGGGAACATTACCTCTCAAGCCCGGTCAAACGCTCTTGACCAAGATCAACGCGATCGGATCCTCGATTCTCCAATCGCTCGTGGACGAGACCATCTCCCCGGTGCAACTTCCATCCAAATCGACGGACGAGCAAAAGGTGTTTTGGAGTGAAAGAGGACCGATGTGGAATCGGGAATATGCGTTGGATGAGGACGAGGATGCGATTTGCGAGAGGGCCAAGAGGGCGTGTGAACTGTTGGGCGTGAGGAGGATGGTGATGGGGCATACGCCCGATTTTGATCAGGTCAGGCAGAGGTGTGGGGGTAAGATCTTGTTGATTGATACGGGTGAGTTTTTTTTTTTTTTTTTTTTTTGTTGAGGGGGAGGGTTTTTTTTTCTTACTTGGCGGCGAGGAATTAGGGATGGCTGATCTTGTTTCCCCTTCGATGACCACTCTTGAGGCATCTCGCGAGCGTATGGGGGTTCGCTCTCGGCGCTCGAGATCGTCACGACCTACACGCCGCAAAGTCCGTTCCTGGCGCCGTTCATCCCAAGTCCTCTCGACGTACCGACGACGTTGGATACTCCGCGTGAGAGACCCGATGGTCCGATGAGTTGGTTCGAGAAGGAGGTCGTGAAGGCGATTTATGTAGGCGAGAGAGGGAGGGATCAGGTCGTGCTAGCGCAGGAGGAGAGGTATGTTGATCTACCTGGGAGGTAGGGAGGATGAGGATATGCGTCGTGGTATTTTTGAAGTGAAATAATGCAGTATCGAGAATGGGATGAAAAGATTTGCAGAGTGAGCTCTGAATGTAGGTTTCCCCCCCCCCCCCCCCCCCCACTTGCGCACTGGTGCTCTAGGTCCGTGCGCCGGCGGCCTTGGACGTGACAACGTGACGACGAGCGAGTGTGACCTGACGCGGCTGTGCCCCCTCTCATCGTCTCGCTCAGCCTCTACACCGAGAGAGCATCATGTCCTCCTCGAATGGCGATACGTCCGTACCCAACCCATTCCTAGAAGAAGGCGAAACGCTCGCCACCTCGTCCCACTCTCACTCGAACATGACCACCCACGACGAGGACGACGACGGCCACGACGATGAGCCCTCGGCCGCCGCTGCAGAGCCTACTTCGGCTGCGTATTCCTCCACGGAACCTTACCCACAAGACGTGACGGAGGAGCAAATCAAGGCTGCGAATGCGAATGCGAATGCGAGACCTAGGATGGATCTCATTCAGGTCAGTCCCGTCCCACCTCTGGGACCTCGACCCAAGTAACACCCCCTTCCCCAGTGTGCACGAACGCTCACCGCTCTGTGTTGGGAATGGGATAGATCGTGGATGCTCTCAAGACGAGTGAAGGTGCGAATGCGAGCTACATCGTCTACTGCGTCCGGTTCGAGGTCAGTCCCTCCCTGGCCTTTTATTGTCGTCGCCGTCGTCATCGTCATCGTCCTCATCCGCGCGCAGCTCTCCCCCGCCTGTCCCCCACTCTTGCATGCTGACCACGACCATTCTGCGCACACCCAGAGCAAGGAAGTGCGCCGCCGCTACTCCGATTTCCACTCGTTACGCCAAGCACTGTGTCTCTTGTACCCGTGCTTCATCGTCCCCCCTCTCCCACCCAAGAACTCGCTCTCGTCCTACGCCTTGTCCGGCACCAAACCATCCAAGGCCAAGGAGGACGCCGCGCTCGTCGCCCGTCGTAAGCGCATGTTGGCGACCTTCCTCAACCGTACCTTGGCCCACCGCGTCTTGGGCGTCGATCGAACGTTCCGCAAGTTCCTCGATCCCGAATGGCCATGGAACGATGTCCTTCACTCGCCCCCCGTCACCCAGGTGCCCAAGAACCCTTTGAGGGCCTCGGCATCCGATCCGACGAATGCAGAATCGCTCGCGCTCTTCTCGGCACTCCCGCTCCCTTCCACGTCGGCGAGCCTCCACAACCCCGACCAACGGTTCTTGGATTCCGAGGCGTTCACCAACAAGTTCTCGAACCACTTGGGCGGCACGATGGAAAAGGTCAATCGGAGATTGATGAAGAGGTGGAACGAAGCCGCGGGCGATTGGGCCGACATGGGCGGTGGGATGAATGGCTTCGCGTTGAGGATGGGAGAGGATGGGAGTGGCGGGTTGGACGATGCGACTGAACGCGTCGGCATGGCCGTTGATGGGTACACGAGTGCGACGAACACGATGGTCAGTCCTTGCCAGCGAAACGTGAGACGCGCATCACCTCTTGCTGACTCGGAGCGGTGATTCCCAGCTCCAAGCATGGGAAAAGGACTTTACCGAGCCTCTGTCCGAATACACCCAATTCTCGGCCATCATCAAACAACTGCTCAAATACCGCCACCTCAAACACGTGCAGTACGAAACGACGCGGGAAGTGTTGGAGAACAAGCGAGCCGCGTTGGAGGAACTGGAGAGGAGCGAGGTCGAGGCGCAGAGGTTGGAAAAGGCGTTGGAGAGGATCAGGTTGGGTGGGGATGCGAGCGTTACTGCTACGGGGGGGCCGACGGGCTCGAGGTTACTTTCTGGTGAAGGAGGGGAAACGGACGGTGCGAGTGCTGGTAGTGTTCCACCGGTCGTGACGACCAGTCCGAGGAAAGCGAGTACGGGTTTTTTGGGCGCGCTAAGTCATACGCTTTCCGGGATCGTCGATAATGATCCCGAGGCGACGAGGAGGAACAACATCACCAAGACGAGGGAGTCCATTGCTCAGGTACGAACGTTCACACCCAATGACCGGCGTGAGGATGGTTGGGCATGGAGCTTTTCCCCCCACTAACGGCCCCCGCCGCTCTCTCTTCTTGATCGCAGTTGGACGCCGGCATCAAAGCGCTTACGACGGATCTGCGATACGCGTCTTCAACGATCCAGGCTGATCTGGATCGGTTCCAGCGGCAAAAGGTCAATGATTTGAGGGAGATGTGTCTCGATTTGGGCAAGGCGCATAGGGAGTGGGCACAGCAGGTACGTTCCATAAAAGATTCTTCGGGTCGGGTGTCCTGACGAGCTGGGTTGCTGATTTACCCCTCCTGCCTTACTTTTGCCTTTGTTGAATCCTGAAGAATTTGGAGATGTGGCAATCAGCTAAAGAGGCGATCGAGGCGATCGATATCGATTAGAGCCAATCAGCGTTCACAGCGGCCGGATGCTTCAGGATCTCGTCATGATAATATGATTTCGACCTCGCGTTCTTCTTGCCGCGTTTTGCGTGTACTTCTTGTATCATGTTTGCAACGACTTTTTTTGGTTCTTTGGTTTGCTTTGGGAGAGTCTGGCTTGGTTTGGGGTATGTGTTGCTCTTGCGTGATGCTGATCATTCCCCTTGCTTTTTCGTATCATGCACTTTGACAATGGGAAGAGTTTTGAACCCCTAGGATCCGGATCCCTGTACCCTGGCAAAGCTGCTCTATAAAACACAGGCCGATCTTCACTCTGAGGTCCAAGTCGATATGAAAAGCATGAAATAAAATACAAGGGCTCGAGGAAGCCAACACAGCGGAGAAAAGTCAAACTCCCCCCCCCCCCCCCCCCCCCCATCCCAGATGATCCTTACCCCCTCCCTTCCTCCAATTGCAATAACCCCTCTTCCTCCTCCTCTTCTCTCGTCAACGATGTTGAATTTTTCAGTTCCTCCACGAGGTTGTGTAAGGTGATGTCGAAAACGTGGGAATCAAAGCCACGTGGGTTTGAAGGGGTAGTGGGAAAGGGAGAGGGTTTCGAGGTGGTACCGGATGAGTTCGTCCGCCGCCGTTTTGTTCTTCTTCTCCTTGTGCGCCGACGATGTCGTAGGGTTGAGCTTGTGGGGTCTGTTTGGGAGTAAAATTGAAAAAGTACGAAGGTATGATCAGATACGCTCTTTATTTCAAAAAAGGAAAACGCCGCCATACAATGACTGACCTTCTCCCTCGACGTCCTCAAAACGTTCCCCTTGCCTATCGACCCTGTTCGCCCATTCCTCCCCCAACAAAACCGTATAATCCCTACCGACCTCGTCGTTCTCTGCTTCCTCGATGATACTACCCGAATTCGAATTCGCCGATCGTGTTGGAGGGACGGGATCGGCGAATACGAGAAGTATGAGTACGAATTGGGATAGTGCGATGGCGAGATCGAGGAGGAGGAGATGAGCTTTCGAAGGGGTGATGGCTAGGAGAGACAGAGATGAGTGGAAGAGGGATCAGTTCATCTCCCCCCACCTCACCGATTCATACCAACACACCCTCGCTTACCCTGCCCGACGAAATCAACGACGATGCCTCTTGAACTCCATCCTCGATTCCCTTTGGTCCCTTTGGAACCTTGCAAGCCATGAACGAGGACGGAGGAAGCGTTGACAAGAGCCCATACGCTCAAGAGGTAGCGTAACGATCTGGAAGGGTGTAGCTTGCGAGATGAGGTGAATTGCACGTGGGAGAAGAGGCGCAGGAGGAAGGTGATCACTGTCAGGAAGAGGGGGTTTTAGTTTGCGGTTCGACGAGGGTGGGACACCGTCGAGTATCAGATGCGAGGTGCGGGGTGCGGGGTGTGTGTGTGTGCTCTCACGGTGTGATGGTGATAAAAGGTAAGAATTGACACAGAGGATCCAGACGATCGCATCGAGGGAAGCGAGCAGTTCGAGTCGACTGAGAGAAGCTGACGACGACGAGCTGAGGCCATGACTTGGATTCGATGTCGGAAGGGGCGATGATGATGAAGACGACGACGAGGTCGTAGCCTGATGAGGGGCTAACACAGTCGGGGACGCCACGATGGGCGAGAGAAAAGGGGGGGACGGTTTTGACGGGATCACACCCACCCACCACCACCTCGAGTTGGGACAGGCACAGGCACAGCGTCGCAGCAGTGGAGGAAGCGAGATTTCAAAACGCTCCGAAAATGGGTTCTTACGACTGGTTAGCGATCGACATTCGCATTACAAACGAACGCGCTCGACGCGTTTGGAGCGCACGCCCACACCCACACCAGTCGATAGTCAGTTCCCACCACCCCACTCACCCACTGGACTCGGAACGCGGGTCACTCACTCGGTACAAGTCTCGTCGGTGATCGACCGCAGTTCCGATGATGACCCCTACGAGCTAGTCCCATCACGACCCCAACGCCGACGATGACGATCCGACCCGTGATCATACGATACGCTGACCCTGATGAAACACGACCACCACATGCCGTCAGCCGCCGCGGCGATGGACGCGACGCGACGACGACTGGGGCCATCACGGCGGCTGCTCCTCAGAGGCGGCGCACCTTGGATCTCGATCGCGTCAGGTCCATGTCGGTACAACCCTACCAGCCTTCGACGAGTAAAGCCACGACGGATAAAGGCAAAGGCAAACCGATCAAGATATCCGCGAATTCATTCAGTGACTGGTCATTGTGAGTCATTACACCAACGGCGCTGATCAACGCGCTCCCGCGGGCGTCCGGCTCGCACCAGATGAGCTCACCGCTAGTCTCTCTCGCTTGACGACGGTCAACCCAAAAGGGAACAAGTCGAATCGGACCTGCACAAACAGGCGCACAAGCATGTCATCCGACGCATGCGCCAGACCTGGCTCGACATCGAACACCGTCACACGACCTTGACCCGACCCCGCTCGAGCGAGAATGCGCACGCCCATGGTACCCGCTCGTCGACCTCGCACCTGTACAACACCCACATCGGGTCCAGTCGAGCGATCCCGGAGGAAGAGGACGACATCATCGACCTCGAGACGATGCAGATCGTGCAGGATCGGGGCATGTTGCGCAGGATCAAGAATGGCGCCTTTGCGTTGGAACCGAGGTTGTGTGGGGTTTATCAGACCGACCTCAAAGTCAAAAACAAGGTCGATGATCAGATCCGCGCGCCAGATCCAGACGACGACGTTGACGAATGGCAGTCTGAACAAGAAACTCCACCAGAAGAACAAGAGGACGACGACGAAGAGGACGAACTCGCCAGGATGGACGACCTCACCTCGCAACCGAGCTACGAATACCTCGCCGAGAAACGCAGGCGCATGAACGAACGCCAGTCCTTGCTCGAATTCCATCGCGCCGAACTGTACGCCAAGCGGTGTCAGTCCGACGCCGCTTCGTCGAGTGCGTTTGACGAGACTTGCTTTCACGGTGGATACCTCGACCCGGAAGAGGAATGGTCGAGGATGGAAAAGAGCCTCGAGGCCAGCTTTGGCGGCAATCAGGTGCTCGAAAGCGTTGATCCGGGGCATGGGATGCCAAACGACGCCGATGGGGAAGAAGAGGAAGAGGATGAGTTCGATGCATTCTACGAAGATGCACTGCCCAAACGAATACAGGATCAACTCAGGAGAAAGAGGCGCGAGTCGACGATGGAACAGATACTTCCGCCATTGCCGTCGCCGCGATCTCGGTCCGTGTCACCCTTCAAGCGAGCACCGCTCAACAAGACACCGGCGACTTCGTTTGCGAACAAAGATCGATTATCATCCATCAAGAGGACGGGTGCGACGTTTGGTCGATCCTCGACGGCTCCTCCACCCCCGGCGACGATCACGCCGGGCATGAGTTTGCGCAGATTGGGCACCGGATTGGGCCAGGTCAAGCTGACGTCGAGTAGTCCGTTGGCGACCAAGCCAGTGATATCGCGTTCTTCCTCGCTTTCGGGTCACCCATCATCATCAATGTCGCCCCAATGGAGGAGGGAACGGCCTAGATCGAGGTTGAGTCTGAGCGAGGTTGTCGATTTGTCGAGCGAGGTGAGTCTCATCGCGCATGACTTTGGGCCAACCGCCGCTCAAACTAACCGATCGAATCACTTCTCCGTCACAGCGTGATTCATCTTCACCTCCGCCACTACCCACTCGAGATCCATCGCCAGAATTCGGGCGCCCTCCCACGCCAGAATTCCAACGTCCTCCCACGCCACCTTTGTCCAGCTCCTCCTCCTACGCGGTTCCACGACCAGCCCGGATTCGTCGACAAAGTTTCTCGCTCGTCATCGAGCAAAGAGCTCCGACGCCTGCGCCTGCGAAACCATACATTCTTGGTGAACCACCCCAACCACGAAAACCGACGAGGGCCGTCGCACCTTCCTCCCCGACGACGCAGCCACAACAACATCAGCCTCGACTACCTCTCTCGCCCTCACCTACACCCGGTCCATCACCGCACCGTAGGAGAAGGGCTGAATCATCAAGGTCTGGCACGGGCGAAGAGATGGCCAACGATCCCCAAGCCTCGTCGGCTTCTCCGTCGAAGAAGCAGAAGTACAAACCTTTCGTCAACCAGATCTTGGATCCTCTACCGGACTACAATGCTCTCGATGATGAGGAATCCGAGGACGAGTTGGGCCTGGATCAATCGCCTTTGATTGTCAATCGTGGTTCGAGCTCAAAGAAGAGGGCTTCGTTGACGATGAGGACATCGATGGGACCTTCTTCGAGAAGGGCTTCGTCCGTCATGGTTGGTGTGGGAGCAAAGACTGTTCGCAGGAGGGCTTCGTCGACGTTCGACTATTCGACGGCTGATGCGGTCCGCTTCGGAGTGCGAAACGTCGATGATGAACGGGTGATGACGGGCTTACCTACGCCACCTACGTCGAGAGGAGCCGAAGAGGCCGAAGCATCAAGGTCATCGATGATGATGATGAGCATTAACAAGCGATCATCGAGCGTTGCCCCTTCCTTCACATTACCCCATCGAGATCGAGTTCCCGAACGAACCCAAACCCATCAACATCACCGACGGTCCTACCCACTTCCGAACCACCCACCCCATCGAACGAATTTCACCATCCCAACAACGCATTTCTTACCGACGTTACCCACGACACGTCATTTGACTTTGGAATCGTCCTGGGTTCCCATCACGTATCTGATGCCCGAAGGGTTCAAGAGGGAAGGGACGGTCGTATTACCTGAGGAATGGTCCGAGGTGCCCGTCAACGGGGGTGCTGGGAATGGGGAAGATGCGGACTCGGATGACGAGTTGATGTTAGGACCTCGCGATGGGGAACGACGGACCGAGAATGGGGCGGTCTTGCCCCCACCATCCCAAGATGACGTCGAGGTCGAGCATGCCACGACGAGGGAAGTGGGAGAAGTTGCGCCGACGTTCAACACGACGCTCAGCAGCCCTCTTCGACC
This sequence comes from Microbotryum intermedium, assembly GCA_022702645.1. NCBI lineage: Eukaryota > Fungi > Basidiomycota > Microbotryomycetes > Microbotryales > Microbotryaceae > Microbotryum > Microbotryum intermedium. Next base: position 291,226 of record JAHWDX010000001.1, read on the forward strand.
CTTTTCGAGATCCCGACTTTCAAGAAGTGGAACCATCATCCTCGACTTGCCACCTTTACCGGCACTGCCCGAGGAGTCGGAGGATGAGCTGGATTGTATTTGAGCGCACGAGGGTGGGGCTCGGAGCTGAGGTCGAGTGGGGTTTCTGGTGTGCTTCTTCGTGGGGTTTACCCGATTTGGTCAACTTGTTCTCTCTAGTGCCCCCACTTTTTTTTGGCTTTTGTGGTTCTTGTTGTGTTGTGCTATTTAAGATGATTTGTCGAGCTGAAGTACCTCACGAATGGTGTCGCATTGGCGAGGTTCCGCAGGCCCAACCTTTAGAAATGGGTTCACCAAAATGGCTCTCTATCCAACACCTCTTCAGATCTCTCCCTGTTTACTAGGGTTCCGAATTCCCAACCAAGTCGAGTTACTGTCTAATCAAGGTGATCTCCATGCGTCCAACCCGATCGTCTATCTTGGCCGGAAGAATTCTGCTCGCCTCGTTTATGCATGTACTATTCTTGAAGGTAGCCCTCTATTGGTTACGACCTGTCCATCCTCGGGAGTTAGCGCCCGATCTTTAATTCTCCAACCTTTTCTTTGACCGAGACTACCTCAACCCCCAAACCCCACCACGAGCTCGAGCCGCAACGAAACGCTCACCGTAATTGGTCCCCAACCTCGCGATAGGGGGTTGAATATCCCCTTGATAGGTCCCCTTGGCGAACCTTTGGTTCTGATCCCAATCCAAGGGGGTCCTCGGTGCGTGCTTGAACTCGTCCTTCATCTCCTTGACCAAATCGATCAAGTCGTCCAAGGCTTGGGGTGAGATTTGGTGGTGAATGACGACGCGGTTCGATCCGAGGGTGATGTGGCGCGCTTTGGCGCGTTCGGCGAGCTCTTGGATCGTGAACCCGATCGAAGTCGGTTGTAGCCACAGCATGTCTTGTAGAAAAAAAAAGGGAGAAGCGAGCCCATCCCGTCAGACTCTTCCGTACCTTGTGTTGCCAAAGGCAAGCTTCATCAAAAAAAGGGGGTTTTCAAACTCAACTCGTCTCAACGGGCAACATCAACTGCACGCCCAAATCGGCCAAAGCTTGGGCTAACCTCGTAGCAAATTCATGCGTGCCCTTCAACTTGGGCAAGTGGTGGTCCAAGACCCAATCCGCGCACGCGGCCAAACCACCGCATTGTCGGATCCCACCCCCAAAGCACTTCCTGAACCACTTGCATCGCTCGATGAACTGTTTGGGACCGACGAGGACCGACCCTATCGGCGCGCCGAGCCCTTTGGACATGCAGAGCGAGACCGTGTCAAAGGGGCGGCAGAGTTCTTCGAGCGAGGTGCCGGTCTTGGCGACGACTTCCCACAGTCGAGCTCCGTCGCAGTGCATCTGAGAGTACAAAGCAACCCATTCAGTCGATACAGCCTTTCTTTTCATTTCTGTTGAAATTCCTGTCCGTGCGTTTGACTACTCACGATGATGCCCTCCTTGCGCATCTTGTCCGAAATCCTGATAATCTCCTCCTGAGGGAAGACCATGCCACTCAACGTGTTCTCCAACGCAACCAACCTCGTAGGAGCAGAGTGGATGTCTTGACCGAACACGGCGTTGTTCATGACTTCTTCCAAGGTGAGGTGGTGGCCGTTCGAAGGGGGAACGGCGTGAGAGGAGGCTTGGGAATGGAAGGCGACACCTCCGGCTTCGTACAAGTGGACATGGGCTCGTGCGTCGAGGATGATGGAATGAGGGGGTTGGGTCAGGTGAGACCGGATCGCCAATTGGTTCGTCTGCCAAAGATGACGCGGGGTATCAGCTCGGACCGCTCTTGCTCTGCTCACCTCAATAGGCATCCCGAGGGACTAACCATGGTACCGGAAACGCAGAACAATCCGGCCTCTTTGCCGGCTAACTTGGCGACTCGATCCTGAAGATCGTTCGTAGCCTGGTCCTCCTGGAAAAGGGATGGATATCCCACGTGCGTAAGGCATGCAGAACTCGTGGGTTGTCAGCGCTTGGCTAAGCTACCCGAAGACGGACATGACTCGCGCAAAAAGTCCGAGGAGCGCCACGATCGATCTCGGGAAGTGCTTACGCCATAGACATCATCACCCCTCGAAGCCTCCTTCATCAGATCAAACATCTCATCGGTAGGGATCGTGATGGTGTCACTGTTGTGTATGAAAGATCATTCCCCCACGCAGATCGATGCGGCGGTGCATCGGGGGTTGAGTTTGATGGAAGAGTCCATCGTCGTCGTCGAGTCAAAGAAAAAAGCGCGTATCGGCGGTAAAACGATTCATCAGCGTCCAGCTCCAAAGCCTCGGAGGTTCGGCCGTTGGGGTCAAGAGGTGGGAACCGCATCGAGTGCGATATCCCCCATCACGGGATGAACGTACGTCCTGAAATCCCTCGAGATCTGCCTCAACTTGAGGTCGTTGGCCTGCTTGCTCGAGACTTGAGTCATGCTGAACGATCGTTTCGACGACCACGACGGTGACGAGGATGGGTGGTAGATGCGCGAGGACGACGACGAAGACGAAGACGAAGAAACAACGACTTTGAAAGCGGTTCGAGTGGTCAGCAGTTGACGACTCGTTCGACCCAAGGGAGCGAGCGACGGAATGATGAAGGCAGGTCGAACCCCTCTTCTTTCTTTGGGGCGAAATGATCAACGCGAAACGAGTGAGAGCGGGGGGAAGGTACTAGTCGACAGACGAGATCGTAACCGAGGTCGAGCTGCGCGCGCGCGAGGCCTAATCTCGGACCGACGGCTGCTAGCGACGGTCGGACGTCCGGCGGCGCCGCTCGGCGTTCCGATCTGCAGCTGCACGACGATGGGATCCGAGCGCAGTAGTCGAGTGTCGGAATTATGCATAGGTATGCATTGCGCTCGTTCCCTGGGTGGGCAATCCACTTGTCCCAGCCACCGTAGCACATTTCCAGTTGGGTGATCACTAATTATAAGTTGGGACTGCACATGTTCCCGCAAGCGCGAACCACTGTCAGCTGAGCGACGTCGACCGCGCGCTATTACTCGGCAAATCGCGGCAACCCGTTCCCTCAGTTCATATCGGTACCTACACGCGTCTACGGTACCTGGGGGGGAAATTCCCAACAAGATGTGTTCTATAAATTGCAAACGGTATACTTCTCCCACAGTCCACCGCTACGATTGTTCTCCCACTCGCCCCCTGCTCCCCACTTACAACAGCGTCTCGCCCAATGCACACCGCACGAGCGATCGTCCGACCGAGATGGTCTGTTGTACCGAGCGGTCGTCGCCGAGCGAAGGGTTGACTTCCTATTGCAAGAGATTAAAGACGAACAAGCCGTTAGTTTCATGACAAGTGGCCCTGGGAATTTGAAAAGAGAGCGCTGGGACGAACCATGAGATCGAGGGAAACGAGGTTGCCCGTCTCGGCGAGAGCTGTGAATTCGAAAGAAGGCCTTTTCATTTTCAGCGAATCGACCTTGATCGGACTAAAAGAGGGCTTGGAATGAGAGGTGAGAACTGACCTTCGCAGATGTAATGCCCCTCTCGGAAAGTAAGGCCACCACGAACCTGCACGCGCGAAAAGAATCCACCGCATCAGTCCTGAACTCTCAAATAGGAGCGAGGCACTGCCAACTCACCGCCGTTCCAGTCGAAGGCGCGACCTCGGGATCCATCGCATCGACATCGAACGAGAGGTGCAAAGGGCGATCTCGACCAACGTGATCCAAAGCCATGTCGACGACTTTACCAATGCCGTACTTGTCGACGTGGAACATAGAAAAGGATTTGATGTCTTCATCATCAAGGGCCAGGGGACGTGATCAGCTCAGTCGTTCGGATCGCAAAACGCCTAGCCGATGCGATGAACGCTTACTGTGTTCCTTCAAGATCTTGCGTTCACCCGAATCGATATCCCTCAATCCGATGTAGACGATGCGACTCGGCTTGAGCACGGGCTTGCACCACCCAAACTCAGGGATCTCTTCGGGCGAAGTACCAGGGAGACCCATAAGGAACGAGACGGGGCATCCGTGCAAATTACCACTTGGGGTCGTCAAGGGGGTGTTGATGTCCTAAAGGCGAAGGGTCAATTGTGAGATTGGGAAGCGTTCAGTTCGGTGGCTTCGGTGGCTTACGGCGTGGGCGTCGATCCAGATCAAGGCGGCGTCGGGGTAGGCTCGAAACGTGCCCGAGACGGTACCCATGGCCTGCAGGACGTGAATCCACGGTAAGCATCCTCATTTTAGGATATAAATTCTGAAAATAGACAAAACGCGCCAAAGAGTGATCACCACCCAGGGTGACGGTCAAGTGCCCCTGACTGGCATGGGCGAAAACCTTGTCGGCGAGCTCTTTGGTGACCTGAGAGGTAAAGGATATCGTACATGAGCTCATCTGGTGTTGTTTTATACTGCAATCATCTTCAAATCTCACCTTGGATACCAATCGAGGCTTCCTGAGGATGCCGATATCCGGATCGGGTTGGTCGGACGTCAACGAGGTCGAGAGCGAGTCCTCGCCTTCGAATTCGACCTGGTACCCGAGGGTCTGTCAAGGAGAGTTCAAAAAAAAATCAGTGCCAGGCTGCAGGTGAATACGCTAATGAGGTCAAAGCTGACCTTGATGTCGTCGAGCAAACCGGCTTCGACGAGTTGAAGAGGTCCGGTCTGTCAAAGGGGATAGCGAAACGTTCGTGTCGGTGCGTTCGTTAGTTGCTCGTCCAGATTCGAGGCTTAGCAACCGAGGGGTCGACCGGTGTGGTATAACCTACATCGACACCTTCTTTAGGCTGTCCACCACTGTATTGGTCGAAATCCAAGAGGTTGTGTACGATATCAGTCCAAGCTCCACCCAGTCAGACTTCAGCAAGCCCGAACGAATGATGCGCGTGTCGAAGGGCGGATCAAAGGGCCAATGTACTGACCTGAAAGGGCACCCGACAATACCAGCCGTCAAAGGCGTTTTCAAAAAGTTGTGAGTTGACATGAGGCAAAAGAAAGTAAGCTTGGGTGAGGAGGGGGGAAGGAAGAGGAGGTCAAGTAAGGCCAGGCTCGAGCGCGAGTACGATGAGGGGAGGGACAGAAGGGACCCGAGCTATGCCGAGCCACGCCAACCTCAGCGAGAGACTCCGCGCGGCCAGGGATCGCCAACAACGCCGCGGACAAGAGCGCGCGCACCTATAAGTCACGTGCTCGGCAGCATTGAATGCCCCTGGATGGTGCTTGGACGTCGTTCAGCCCGGAGATCACGGATGCGATGGGGTGTTGTAAGCTGCTCTGGACTGACATGGGCTACCTGAGATCATCTACATACCTTGACCACCACCTTGGACACACGGATCCCATCTTGACCACTTCAAGTTGAGCTGCGATTTCTTCGGTGAAGCACCTCGTAACCCGTGCAACTATCTTTGACGGCCCAAATCACAGTCGCTTGGGCATATGCTTAGACTCTTGATCCTCCTAGAGCATAAAGCTCGTGCAAGACAGGCCCCCAGCTAGTGCCAATCTTATTCCCGAGGATGACTGGCAGCCATGGTCGTGCCGCCGCTATGACCCTCCATCGTCTCGCTCCACGTCTGCCCGAGCAGTACTGCCCAGACTCTGCCGGGGCAGGCGCGCGGCCCCCACCGGTGTGAGACGTGAGACTGCTGCTGGCTGCTCGAAGCGCTCTCCCCTCTCGAGTCGTCCTCCTTCATCGCGCCCTTCACCCCGCCTCACTTCACATCGCCCATCATGTCAGGAATGGACGTTGACAACACATCCGGTACGTAGAACGTCGAACTATCCCGTCCACGATTCTACACCATTGTAGCTAGCTGACTTGTGCCCTGCGCTGCGCTTTGGAACGGACGAGCGCAGATGGCGTCGAACGCAAGGGTCGTGGATTCGCTAGTCGACCAGCAGGTATGTTGAACTTGGGGATCATTCTTCGATGTGGTCCTTGGGAGGTATGGGCGAAGGGTGGCGGTGTAGGAAGGTCGTCTCTGCGTGGGGTGTGTGTTGAGACCTTGTCGAGGCCCCTCACCAGCACCCGTCGAGGCGCTGCACCTACCCCACCACGACGACGAACCTCGTACTACACCCTCTTGTGTCATGTGTACTGACCTCGTGAGCTCACTTTACTTTTGTACAGATACGGACGTGGGTGTCATGGCAGGATACGAGACCATCCGTGCCGATCGAAGTTCGGCCGACCGAGCACAGCGATGTACGTTCCACTCCACCCAACACTCTAGGCAGACAGACGTACTAACCACCGCTTCAACTGCACCTTGCGAACCACTGCAACGCCGCACCGCCATCGCCCACTCTCACTCGCACTCATCCCTCCTCTCCTCCTTGACGACCCACCCCTCTGGACCCCATCCTACTCCCCACAACAGCCATCGAAGGGTGGATCATCATCGTGCGCAACCTGCACGAGGAAGCAACCGAAGAGGACCTGCAGGACAAGTTCGGCGAATTTGGCGAGATCAAGAACTTGCACCTCAACTTGGATCGAAGGACTGGATTCGTAAAGGTACGTCCGTCCCAATCGTTCGTAGGACCCGGGGTGTTGATCACCCTTGTGGATAAAGAGTTAATCCTATTTTTAATTAATCGTGGGGGTTTAGGGCTACGCGCTGATCGAATACGCCGAGAAGAAGGAAGCGTTGGACGCAATCAAGTTGGCTTCGGGGACCGAATTGCTCGAGATGCAGTTGAGCGTCGATTTCGCGTTCACTCAACCCCCTGCGAGGTGCTTTTTCTTTTCATAAAGATTCTTTCATAACGGTTGATTCACTGACTTTGCTTGCTTTTGTGTTCAATCCCTCGGTGTCCTTGTAGTCAAGCACCGGTCAAAACGGACCAGAGGAATCGGGGAAGGAGTCAGAGCCCACCGCGTCGAAAGCCGCTCGTCACCAGGATCGATTAGGGTCTTTCAGAGCTGTGAGGGGGAGGGGATGAAAGAAGGGGAAAAAATGGCACGAATACTTGTTTGTGCGGATGGAGAAGATGATGGAGGCGGGGAAAGAGAGAAAGAGTTTGTAAAAGTATTCGCAAGCGGCGAGCGAGATGAAGGCGCCTCGAGGAAAGGGGAAGAGCACCAGACTGTATTTCGTACATCTACACCAAAAACCATTGTGACTCAATTCCAAACCTCTCCCACATGGTAGAACGATCCTCAGTTTAGTGGCATTGCGACATGTCAAAAGGAAGGAAAAGAGCTAACGTAAAGACCATCCACCGAAATTCCCATTTACGAATACATGTTGTTGTTGTTATTGTTACCCCCACTTCCAGCACCGCCACCCATCGAACGTCCGAATTGTTCGGCCATTTGACGCATCGTAGGATCCGACATCAGCTGTGGGGATCCAAGCTCGAGAATGGGTCAGTTCGGAGAAAGCTGTCTGAGTTCGAGGGACTGGAAAAACGTACGGCATTGAGGTCGGGCATTCCACCCCCTGCTCCTGCTGCACCTTCCATCATACTTCTCATAGCGGGGTTCGACATCAAGCTGATCAAAGGTGAACACTGCAGAGTCAGTACGCTTGTCTTCCATTTATGCCGCCGGGATGCAGCCGACGGTTACGCACCGCTCAAGGCCCCCATTCTGCATCATTTGCGAGGCCCTACAAATTGGGAGACCGAGGGAAATGGTCAACATCACAACCACGCTCAACGCATCCTTTTGCCTTCAGTGACCAAACGCACATGTTCATAATCGCCGGGTTGTTCATCAACGAGGCCAAATCGGGCATACCTCCTCCCATTCCGGGGAAGCCGGGGATGCCTCCTGCACCTCCACCGGGGGCACCTCGAGTGGCCGCAGCAGACGAGGAAGAAGCATCCTCATCATCGTCATCGTCTTCGGCTGTGGGAGTCGGGATGCGTGACTTAGCCGTCGCGAGCGACGACTTCATCACCGCGTTCTGTGTAGGGGATGGGTCCCAAGATCGCTGATCAGCCTCGTTCCCGGTTTCTCAACTCCCTAGGACCCGACGTGTACGTACATTGGGATCCAGCTCGAGTCCCTTCTCATAAGCATCGACCGCCTCCTGGTACTCTCCAGAACTGAACAACGCATGCCCCAACCGCGAATACGCCTTGGAGAAGCTCGCATCGATCTTGATCGCCTGTCGGGCATCCTCGATCGCCGACGCATGGTCCTGCAACTGCGAATACGCCGCGGCTCGATTCGACCAGTAAACGGCGTTGTTCGCATCGTGGGAGATCGCCTCCCCGTAAGCCTTGATCGCTTCGTCGTACTTCTTGGCCGCCATCAGTTGGTTGCCCGACGATTTGGCCTTCTCGGCAGCGGCCTTGTCCGCCGCTGAGGCAGGCTTCTTCTCGCTTGAGCTGGTCGAGGACGAAGCTTGGGTCGAAGCGGGCTGTTTTTTTTTTCAAAATGGGAGTGGACATCGTCAGCCCCATCGAGTTTCTGAGGAGAGATGTCCATCGTGTTCGTGGGGTGGTTGATGGTGAGGTGACGACTGACCGATTTGGCAGCCGAAGCGGCATGCTTCTCCAATACACTGACGAGCGTCTCGGGCGCGATCGCGTAGGCCTTGCTGTCCGAGTCCGAGTCCAAGTCGACACCAAACGCTTCAGAGATGCATTGGCCTGGTGGCACAGTATCGGGAGAGGTGGTGGTGGGTCGCGTGGCGCAGAGTGGACGGACGGGCAACGTCAATGACGTGTGTGGGAGAGGCGAGGGCGAGGGCGGCGAAGGCGAGGGCAAGGCGAATACAACGAAATCAATATCAGCTACATTGTCCTTGCCCCAAGATTCACGTGCCTCAATAGTTGGATCACTCAACTGGCTACTTCGATCCCTTCAGCGTCGTCAGCGCGGATCGAGCCATCCTGCATCGACGAGCGCAAGAATTGCAACACCGCAAAAGCCGCACGTTTCGTAGAGTTTGTCGACATGTCGATGAGGAAAGAGGGGGTGTTTTCTTTTTTTGAAGGCGCAAGGTTGGGGTGTTGGGTTGGGAAAAAGGTGGGAGAGGAAGCGAATCCAATAGCAGGAGGCACCTTCTTGGCTTGTGAAATAGAAACCCGAACCCGAGTCCTCCCCCCGCCCCCCGCTTGGACCTTCTTTGAGCTTCCACAGCAGTGCCAGACTGACCGACACGACGAATGTTCAGGCACGTGTCACCAGAGTCAGGTAGATTGACGATCTTGGTTTTTACATGCGAATAATATCAAGAAAAATGCTGCAACAAAATGTTCCTACATCAAGAACTCGTACATGAGGCTGTCCACGTCCAGGGGCCCAACTGCGAGGTGTCAAAACTCCTAGAGTCACACCGCTCGAGCACCCCCCTTCTCAGCAAGTCACCCCATCATGCCATCGCCATCGCCAAATCTTTCTGTGAACGTTCCAAATAACGTCACTGGAGTCAGCAGTCGTCCCCTAGCTCAACAAACCTCCCTTCGAGCTAAAAGGGTAAGACTTGCGAAGAACTTGTCCAAATCGTCCTTGCGCACCTCGATCACGCTCGCTTCGAAAGCGTTGTGACGAGTCGACGCGCCCGAGGCGTGCGCAGCGCGTTCGAACGCCATTCCGAAAGCACTGCGACTCGGGAGGTAACGCTTCAGCATTACAATCTCGTCGATTGACCGTCCGAAACGACTCACTTCTTCTTCACGTCGCCATACTCGGGTGCTCCAACGATGCCAACGACAAGGAACGCGTCACTCGCTTCGTTCAAGCTCGCCAATACGAAGGGCAAAGGCTTGGCCCTTTTCCCCGTCGCCAATTGGTTCCCCACGAGGTCCCTGACGGCATCGACGAGCCATACGGCCAAACGCAACAAGGTCGAAGGGTGACGGAAGACGGCGAGGTCCGGGCCTTCTTTGATGACGGCGAATCGGAAGGCGCGTAAGGATTGGATCGATTGCTTTTCGAGGATGTAGCCTCCTTGGTCCATGACGGCTCGGTGGAGAGCCATCGATAGGGGCAAGGCCGAGCGCAAAAGGGTCGTACTGGAACAAAAAGAACGAGCATGAGCAGGCTGATTCGGAATGAGAGCCTCAGAGACGATCGCACTCACTCGACTGCCAAGGCATCCCAAGCGAGCCAAAAGTTCCTGAGCGACCAATCCTTCTCCATCCTCGCCTTTTTGTCCATCTCGCTCTCCTCCTCCTCTTCCTCCGTAGCAGCACCATCCGGCCTTCGGTTCTCCTTATCCCCAGCACCCAGTCTCCTCACCACTTGCCCTTGACCTTGGCCCTCTCCCTTGGCAACCCAACTCTTCAACCCTTCACTCCATTCCTTCCTCCCACCATTCTCTCGAGCGGCTTCATGCCCACCGAGGACGATACCCCTCCTCCCACCTACGGCATTCCCAAAATTCAACCTTACCCCGGTAGCGACTTCGAGTAAAGCCCCGAGCGCTTCGACCGCGTCCGCAGCCGAAATGTCGGTTCGGTACCCCGATTTACGCACGAACGACGGCACGATCAAGTCGTGCAACCCGTATTCGGGCGCGAGACCCTCGATCTTGCCAAAGAGGGAAGCTTTGAGGTCGCTCGCCATGTGTTGATACGTTTCGCTTGATTCGGATAGCGGGCATCTGAAGTTTCGTGGGAGGAAGTGAGCTTTGAGGCGTACGGAACGCTTCGACTTTCGATGGTAGACTCACCCCATCTTGGCCAACATCCCACTCAAGTTCTTCCTCCCCTTCTCCGTCCACAACTTCATCCGACTACCCAAATACCCCGAATGGTACATCGAGTCGTACAAGTTCCAATGACGAAACAAGCAGAACCTCACCTCCTCACTTGGTCGAATGCTCCGATCGTTCGGACCCGTACTAGCCAACGGATCACCCGAATGTGTCGCTAGCGACGCAGCGTTCGTCGAGAGACGCGCAACTTCGTCCGCTAGTAATGCCACGTAGCCTTCGTAGCGTTCTCGGTCGATGGCGTTGGTCGAAAATTGGTGCGCGAGGCCCAAAATGGCGAGCCAGACGGCATCGGTGTCGGCTCGCTCAAGGAGGACCGCAAGGACGAATACTTGGCCCGCGACGGATTGACCGAAGAAGGTTCCGGCGGTGTAGTACTTGTCGATGCGCGCTCGGAACCGCCTTCGCTGTGTTTTGCTCAGAGGTTGGGGCTGTGGAGGAAATGCCGTGTTAGACCTACTGAGACGACTGGGGATTCAGAAAACGCTGGCCTTGCTCACCTCTTGGGATGTCCGCCTACGCTTGCCGATACGATTCCCATCTTCGTCTTCCTCCTCATCCTCATCAGAGCCCGTGCCCGACCTGTTCCTCCGTCGGTTCCTCGCGTACTCGTCGTCCGAATCGTCCTCATCATCCGAGTCGCTGTCCGATTCAGGTTCGTACTGCGCATCCAGAGGTGGTCGCCTATTCAGCACATGTGTGACGGTACTTCATTGAAGATGGAGGAGTGCCGCTAACCAATAGTGCTTCCCAGGCCTCCTTCTCGCCTTCACGGCTATCATCGTTCTCGGCATCGCTCCACACGACAATGTTGAACTCGGGCGGGGGCAGGAGCGCATCGGACCGAGCTTTGCCCCTGATCCTTCTCAGGTCGAACAGGGCATTCGCATAGGTTGTGGCGCGGAAGAGATTGGCCAAGTTGATGGGTCGATGCGAATCGATGACGTGCACGAGGCAGGTATCGGGGAGGAACTCTTCAAAGTAGTCGTACAGGTCGACGAGCGCGCCGAGGTTGAGCAGGATCAGGGATCGTACCTGCAACATGCCAACAAACGAGCATTAGTTTCCTGGATCCTGAAGTAGCCCATCGTCGTTGCAGTGGATGTTGTCCTCGTGCGATAACGGTGGCTTGGGGAAGGCCGAGCATCGCTTTGAGGATTTGGCGCGCCGCGACGCGTGGGTAAGAGATGCGCCGCGGTTCGCGTCGAGTCGCGACAGCGAGCCTCGCTGAGCCCGGCCGAGGGGAACAGACCATGTACGACGTCATAAAAGCGACGTCCGAACTGACCGTTTCACCCTGCAATCGTTCCCTGACATCTTCCAAGTCGCTCCAACTCCCGACGGGTATGATGGTGTTGACGACATCGTCCGTCTTGAGCAGGTCGCTGAGCAATCGCGCGGCGCACAAGGCATCGACGTCGGGCGAGACGAGCAGGAAGGTCGTGGCCGAGCTCGAGCCGCGTGCCCTGGAGACGATGGACTGGTACGCGGCGGGGTAGAGTGTCGATGGGATGTACACTGCGGAATCGCCGAGGAAGAAACACGGCGCGTGTGGAGCAGAAGCAGTTGCGTGAGCATCGCGCCGTCAGTCTGGACCGAATGTGGGAGGTAAGAGCGCCCTGAATGCAACTCACTTTTATGTGCAACCGCGGGTATTGATTATCCCTGTCGACGCCACACTGTATTGACACGGTCGCCGTCGTGTGGAAGCAGAGGTAGAAAGAGATGTAAGTCGAAGTGGACTCCGAGTTCGTCTTCGCGAGACAAGTCGGTCTTGTGCGTCGAAACGCGCGCGCGCCGGTTTGCGCAGTCTCACAATTGCACTCTCAGTTCCTCAATGCAAGTAGGCGTGGGCTTGTAATGCGTATTTCAGTTTCTTTCGTTTGCCCTGCTGGCCTTCGCCCACGTCCTCCACTGGTGGTGTCGAGGCTCAAGCAGCCGCTCCAGTGAGTAGTGACTTCACCAAAGGCACTGCGATCTGCTTGGGGTACTGAGAAAGCGGCTCCCTGCCTCCAACAGAGTCTCTGGCTCTGTCAGCCACTCGCACGCAGCGCAACCAGGATGGCTCCTAAAGCTCGTGCGAACGATGCGACCGGCGGTCCCACTCGAGGACTTTCCCCAGCTGTGCGACTACCACCCAAAGTCTTGGATCAAAGGTTCTCCGAGAATCACCAACCCGACCCAGCCTCGCGCCGTTACTCGCTATGGTCCGTCTGTCTGATGTGCAAGGCGTGGCTCGAGTCAGGGCGACGTGCGCTGTACGAAACCCCTCTTGACGGCCTGGTGCACAAACCCGACTGGCGCTCGGCGGTGCCTTGCTCAGGAGCTTGACAGACTCGAAATCGCTCAGCAAGCTTGTGCGCGACATATCGCAACTCGACATTGCGACCATGTGGGTTCAGCATCATTTCGGCAGCCATGCATGTTGCCCGATCGAGTCGCCGCCAGATTCAACAAACCCGCACAGTGAGCTCCTCCGAGACGCAGAACAAGGGAGAAGATGGGCATTGTACAACGATGTTCTCATTAATGGAGAATACGTCCACGATGCCATCGCCGAATGGATATGGACCATGTGGATGATCCGATGCTGCACCGAGGTGAGTCACGCATCTTGAATTCGAAGTCGTCGACTTTTCAATCTTTTACCATATGGGATGTGGTACCCTCCTCTCGGCTGGTCGCCATCGCTTTGCAAGGACTTCCCTGCGTCCATCTATACCGCCTCGGGGTCTCAGCTCACCCATCTCAAGTTGCGCGGCATCAAGACTATCTCACTCATAATCTTTTCGTCTCTCGATCATGGCACGCCCAATCTCGTCTCCTTTGATGTCGACTGGTCGCCTTGCGAGCTCGGACCGGGGGATGAGCTCGAGCTCGAATGCCTGCTCGAAAACGGGCTAAAGCATATGACATACATTCATTTCGGTGTGGGGCCCATCATTTGGGTGTGGGCCCGTTGGCGCCCCGCGAGAACTCGACCAAATGCGGAGATGGCCCGCGCCTTGAGAGGGATCAAATTCACCTTTAGGTTCAATGATCCGAATCAGCTCATTCGGCGAGCGGCTTCCTCGGCACCCTCGGGGCGGGGTTTGATGGTTTGACGCAGAACTTGCGACACGCTCGAACCGATCGGAACATCTTTCTGGGTTATTGCTTTGACCAAATTGAATGTACTGTGCTTTGTCGAGTGATGTTCTGTGTAGCATGCAGCAATTCAAGGGCATAACGAGTCATCAACTGCTGCTGGCCGACCCGACTCATTTCGCTTCGGGATGTGCGTGGGAATCGAGTCATGTGGTTAAGCAGTAAATGCTTTGCTATCGAGTCGTTGACCGCTACTTACTAGAACCTCCGAACGGTTTATCGTTCCAAGTTAGGGGCCCCTACATCTCCGCAACGCTCAAGCGGCAAACGGCCTGATGCCGTCGGCTCGAACCGAGGAAGAGGGAAAAGCTCCTATTATCCGTTCCCCGCCCGGGCAATAAATACCGGACAGGTCGGGCTCTCCTTCTCTTCGTTTCCTTTTTGTCATCCAAAAAAATTCCCCTCCATTCCCTTCAACAGCCATGCTTGGCTCCAATCCCTTTAGAAACCGCCACTTTGTCGCATCAGCCCTTCTCATCTTGCTCGCCAAGCCTTCACAGGTGGCACTTGGTAAACCATTGCCCAAGGCGGCTGCGAGAGACGATTCCGATCTGTCTCTACTACCTTGGAGAAACTGGGCGACCTAGTGAGTCGCTCTCGGTAGTGTCGAGAGCAGGGCTCGTCGCACAAGCTGACTGGGCCTTTTGACTTGGGTTTTCAGCTCCCCCTATCCCGCCTTTGAAGAATGGATCGCCCCTCCCAAGACGTGCACCATCTCTCAAGTGCGTCAAGATTATTCTTTGACTCGTTTGTAACTCACACCTAACGCCCACCATTCGTTCGACTCCTCTCTCTCTCGTCGCACAGGTCAACATTCTCCAGCGCGACGGTGTGCGAGCCCTCGACCGTCGTGATGCGCTGCCTATCCAAGCGACGCTCAAGAAAATCGTTGGGAAGAAAGCCTATGCTCGACCCGAGATGGAGTTCCTCGAGAGCTATACCTACGACGTGGGTACAAGTGCAAGCTTGATGCCTGTTGGTGCGCAACAGTGAGTATTTTATTAGAGGAGTGGGTACAGGATTAGGCGTGTACGATGCTGATCACGAGTTGTGTTAGGTCTCGCGATGCGGCGAGTTTGACTTTCCATAGGTACTGCGGGAATCCCCACATCAACATCGACAAACCCTGTGGAGCGGCGTTCGTTCGTGCCTCGGTAAGAGGTCTACTAGACTCGTCGATCCGGCACGGCCTCACACGACACTGACTCCACTTTTGATCGAACTTTACAGGACAGTCCGTCGGTCACCGAATCCGCCGGAAATTGGTCACATGCGTTCACTGAAGTCTCCCACCAATTCACGGCGACCCAAGTGGTGCTTGCCGAATGTGAGGGGGCTCAAAACACACTGAGGAGCCACTGCCCTCGCTTGAGCAGCTCGGTCCCGAAGGCTCAAGAACAATGGAGGGCTCATTGGACGCCGGCGGTGATCGAGAGGCTGCAGAGTCATGAAGACTATGGATTGACGGGCACGGTGAGTGACGATGCTTGTGAGCAGGGAGGAGTATTAACTGATCCCGGTCACTTCGTTTCTCCATGGCCGACGACTCAGGACATTGCCAACTTGGCCCATCTCTGCGCGTTCGAGTCAATGCAGAAGAGAACCATTTCCCCTTTCTGCGGCCTGTTCCTCCCTTCCGAGCTGGCGTCGATCGAATACGACGGTGACCTCTCGGCATACTACGACCACGCTTACCCCGGAGCCCCTCTTGCTCGTTCTCAAGGCGTAGGCTATGTCCATGAGTTGCTCTCCCGATTGACTGGCGACCTCTCTTTCGTCACCAAAGATCGAACTCAAGTCGATCGCGCCCTCGACACGAAAGAGAGCAGTTCCTTCCCGCTCGATGAGAAGATCTACGCCGATTTCACTCACGACACCCAATTGCTCGCCGTCATGACCCTCATGGGTTTGTTCCAAGACCGCCCATTGCACACCACGGCCCCTGATCCTCATCGTTCTTTCATCGCGAGTCAAATTGTTCCTTTCTCAGGTCGTCTCGTCGTTGAACGTTTGGAATGTACGGGCCAGAAGGGGGACTCCTTCGGGCGCTTCGCCGGTGTTCGAAAGCAAGTTAGGATCTACGTCAATGATCGAGCCATGGATCTATCCAAGATTTGCGGGAAGGTGAGTCGGACTGTTCTTTGTTCTCTGTCCTTGGTGAACAAAGCAGCTCATTTTTCTCCGAATACGCACAATAGGCCAATACGCACAGCCAAGATACGATATGCCCCTTGTCTGTCTTTGTCGACGCAATGAAGAGGGTCACTACGACGGCTACGAAGGAATTTGCCAAATGTGGTGTCGTTCCCAACTGAAGATACAGATACAGTCTCTTGAGTTTTTTACCCGAGTCCCCCCAAACCCGACTGCGCATTAAACCCGCTGGTCGGGAGGACGTTCTCCCCATGTTGATGAAGTAGATAAGAATGTCGAAGTGACCTTTATTGGTTTTAAACATGCGATGGATGAACCACGCGATTTAACCTCCGAGCTGCGTTCACGACTTGTTGCACGCACTCCGATTCGAGTAGACCTCTTGGGGTGGAAGAAGAAGAGGATTAGGAGGACCGAAGCTGAGGAGCGCAGATGACGGATATAGTCACCAGTCCAAGGTATGGATACCGAGCACAGGTCACATCGAACCCAAGGCCGGGTTACTTTAATTGAGTGGCGAAGTCAGACGTTCCCTTATGGAATTACCGGAACATTACCTCATCACTCATTCTCACCTTCGAAACGAGCCCCAATGCCCAGGACGATACCCCCAATAAACTGTGCCCGAGACGAGTCTCTTGATGGTGCGTAGATTCTTGAAGAGCACGTGAAGCCTCCGCGCTCGAACTTGGTTGCAAAGATCAGTGTGCACTCTGGACCGGTCCGAGACCGTCACCAACACTTGGGTAGAGAGATATTACGGAGGGATTCCAGCAAGTCGCTCCCGCCGAGCCCTACCGGGCCTTCAAGGTACTAGTCAATGTCAGTGATCCCTGGTATGAAGACTCTCTAGGGCCCGATCAATTCCCATGAGTTTTGAAGGTATTCCAAGGAGAGTGAGGTGACTGTTTGTAAGGGTGGTGATATCGACGCAGGTCTGCTGCAAGTCAACCTCGACGGGCACACATAATCGAATGAAAGGAATTTTTCGACCCCTTTGAAACGAATCCAAAGCCCGAATGCCCAATTTGCTGAAACAGCAATTCCTGACAGGTGACGTAGACACTCGCCTGGAATACGACCTAGGATTCCACTTTGCAATTCGAATGTGATCATTCTCCTCTTGAAGCACTTGCGGCACAACCAGGAGGTCCACCCAGTCCAATTACCAACGAAGACCTTTGTGGCAATGGCGTGGCTCAAGTCGGCGCCCAGATTGGTGGAGAGAGCTTTGGTATAATCAGGGTTGAAGCCATAGTGACTGAAGTTGCTGAACGGCAGCCCAAACGTTGCCTTCTCCTCGGATATTTTGGGACGCACAAAGTGCTCAGCGCTCAATGTCCAATCGCCGCCAAGCGATTGCCAGCGATTGCCGGTTTGGCAGGCAAAAGTGGCACCGTTGCGTTAAGCTTTTCAGACCGAGTTCAGACCACCCCTGCAGATCTCACCCCGTTGGAAAAGATTCCCGAATAAGCGACTAAGCAATAGATGAAAACCTCATGATATGATCTGAATTATGCTATAGTACCTCTGAGAACCTGTGAGAGGCTTACTCAGACCCTCCCAGTCTGAGCTCATTCTCAACCGGCCGAAGGGGGGGTTGATGATTTGGAAGTCGTTTCTCGCTATGTACTATATATTCCACTGCATGTTCGAAACGAGTCCAGTTGCGCTTGCGCTAACCCTTCATGGTACCAAAGATGGGTCGGTGTGTACATCTACAGTGTACAATAGTGTGTGATGGTACTGAATAAGAATACCTAATTTACGTCCGACGCATGTCGATCTTCATCCGGTAAAGACTTTAACGTCGAGGTGGCGCCGGTGGCGCCGGTGGCAAAACATAATCCGTGCCAAAACATTGAGTCCGGAAGATATAGAACTGGTTGTCATAGATGTTGAAGGCAAATGCATAGTTGACACCCCGTTTATTGAGCGAGGGAACGTGGTCGTCGAGATTTGTCAGCGCCAAGTCAGAAAGGTGTTTGGCATGCCTTACGATTCGGCTGTGCCGTTTACACGTGAGATCTCGTCGCCCATTGATAGGTTGCAGCACCTGTAAGCTTCCCCCTGGCCCAAACAGTAGCTTGAAATGAACGCCCAGGTAAGGTCTCACGGAGATGACCCCCATTGAATTGAACCCCTTGCCGCACGGACTCATTCCACCCTTCGTCCCCGCTATTTCGAACCCGAGCTCGGGGTATCTTAGCTGAAGGACGATATCGTAAACTTCAAGCGGGGAGTGAAAGGCAGCGTTACAAGTCAACCTATTGCAATCTTCCTTGGACCATCGATCACTGAGATCAACTCACGGGTGTTCCCAAAGATCTCGAACCGGGCCCCTGCTCCTAGGATCGTATTCGCATAGAGAGTGCCCTCAGCGACGCCTTCGAGCTTGGGCTGGTCCTTGTAGTAGATGAACTTGAAATCTCCACAATCTATGGTGCCTTTCATAAAATTGATGTGCACTTTGGATCCGTTCGAAATGTGCAATGACGTCGCGCCAGTGACATTGAACCGTCCACGATATTTCGTGGCGCCGATGCCCCAAGCGGCTTGCATGTACATGCCGGTGTTGACCACGCCGGGGATGTAAACCCTCAACGGACCAAGGCCGAACCTCCACGCCGTTTTCAGGTAGTCGATCGAGATGGTGTTCTCCGCCTACGATCCAGCACACAGTAAAAGTCATTGTCAGTTATTTAGGGGTGAGAGGTGTGTGGGATGATCGACTTACATGAAGTCCCACCTCCCATTGGACTCCAACGCCGACGTTCTGCATTGTCATCCAGACGTCCGACTCGAGGAGGATGTAGAATTTCATACGAAATCGTTACTTGAACGTCACCGTCCCACTCGTGAAACATTTGCGACAGATCCAAAAGCCTCCATAGACATGATCTCTGAAGGCAACTTTGGGAGCGACGATGTGCCCAAAGTCGGAGGTGAGATTGGCCGTGAGCGTTCTCGAGTGATCGACATTCCAGCCGTATTTCAGGATGTCGCCGAACGTGCTGAACCATGAAGCTTTCTGCACCTCCGGATTGAGCTCTTGTGATGGGGCTGACTTTTCCATGACGGCATCAGGTGGCGGAGGTGGGAGAGGTTTGTCCGGCTCGTCAGGGCCTTCGCCAATCTCGAGCGTCCAGGAGTGCAGGGCCTTGGCCCATTCTTGTTCAGCGCCTTCTAGAATGATGGTTCGCGTGAGAGGGTCGGTCGACATCTTGGTGAAGTGGAACGGCTTGAAATTGCCTTCGGGCGAGAGGCAGTCCTTCCAGTACGATATCACGTGCATAAGGTGTGCATCGGCCAAGTTAACCCAGGACCAGGCGTCGGCGGCTGCTTGAAACGCCTCGGGTTGCACGAACGAGATGTGCGTTCGAGAAGCACCGCAAGTCACGGATTGGACTTGGTGGGTAAATCGTTGCATGTTGATCACCTGGATAGGGCCATGGTCAGCCTAGCTTTATACCGTAATCCTATACCGCCATCGAAGCTCATCCCGCGATCGGACTTGAAGGTGGAAATATCGGAGGGGAACGCTAACCTTCTCGGTCTCGTGAGTGTCCACCTGCATCATAGCAAACACGACTTTACCCTCGGCATCTGGGAAAGAAATCAGACAAGTTACAAGTCAGACAAGTGCTTCCACCAGTGAAGACGTGGGCAGTGTGAAACTTACCAGGGGAGGAAGTCCAGACCAGGCGCTCGCTATCGAGTAGCTCGAAAGAAGCGACGAAGGCCCTGGGGTCCAAGGGTAGCCCACGCGACATCTTGTGAGGGATCCCAGAGGCGGCCGTTTTGCTCTGGTACATCGGCCACGGTCTTAACATCTCTCCCTCTGTCCGGACCGATCGCAAGAGGAGGAATATCGCACAAATGGCATGTACGGGTATCCTCATCTCTATGGACGAGATGGTCGGAGTAGGATGAGGGCGGCGAGTGGGATGGCGAACGGGGGACAATCGGATCCCGAAGTAGACTGCCGGGACCACGGGGGTGGAAGCTGCAGATAGGGGATCCAACAAGAGAAAAACTAGGCGGAGTGGTGAGAAGGAAGCCAAGAAGTGAAGTAGGGATCGAAGCTGTGCGAGCAACGACCAAAAGTCTTCGGTATGGATTCACTAGGCACATCACGTGTCGCCCGCGATGTCCTCTAGATTTTTAACATGCGCTGAGAAGTTCCCGCAGCTCTGTCAGGCCAACCCCTGAAGCCCTCTAGAGCTGAAAGCTTTCGTTTCAACATTGGGATGTCGTCAGGCCTGAAATTGCCTCCTTTCTCGATCGCCTCTATTCAGGAGACGGCACCTCTACACTAAATGCATGTGCTCCTTTTCGTTGGAAGATGTGATGAAGTGCTGCTGGCGTGCGATTCAGCGCGGCAGGGGCAGGCTGGACCGTTAGCTCGGAGGTTAGTTAGGAGGCAATGACTGGCAGCATCGGGGAATCAGGATGTCGATAGGGCTGGGTCAATAAGCTCTAACATTATTAACACGCGTTAATTCACACGTACACGGTTAATTGACCGAATTGACGCACCGCGGGGCGGCGACGAGTCCCTGAACCTCCAGCTGGAGAAAGGAATGGATATGCTCTAACGGAAGTCTACATTTCAGGCCAGTTCTCAAAAGGAAGAAGATACCAACCCCGGCTCTTGAGAACGTGTGAGGAGAAAGTCACGGCGGCGGCTGGGAACGGTGAGCGCGTGAGCCCTTGGCATGCGCTCAGGCCTCGGACCTCAGGATCCGGCATCGGTTCCGGGCCAAGTAGACGGAACAAAAATACACCATCTCCATCAGTGATCCTAGCATCGATTTCCCCCTTCTACCACCCCGTGCGTAGTAAAGAAGAATCCTGTTCTGGGAGAAGCAAGGAAAGAACGTCGACGCACGATTTTGGGGTCACCATACCATGATGACTGACAGCACGAGTCCAGTTGTGCGTGAAAGGCGGTGCCAGCCCTCCGAGTTCTGCGGTATTGAAGCTGAGGAAGAGTAAAGTCAGCATCACCATCAGATCCATAGGACGAGTTCAGACGGCTTACCTTGTCCTTCGGGCATGTTCCAGAGTGGTTGTGCGTTGTCGTGCAATTAATCTTCGAACCAATTGCGAAATTCGACGATGCCGGCATCGGAGTAGAACAAGTCAAGACGAATGTGACGATCAAGATCCCCAGGTTTGACGCAGCCATTCTCGCGACGCCGTTCTTGGCCGGTGATCAGATGTGAAGTTGCGTCGGCTGAAAAACACGCTTGAATATCATCAGGTACGTGTTCCTGAGCCGGATAGAGATCGTTACTGAAGAGCGAGCTGGCTTGGTGGGAGGTCCAGTGATCGAGAACAGGCTTTGAAAGCGAGTCGGACAGAGCGAGCACCGTTGTGATGAATTGTCCGTCGCATAGTATACCGGTTGGCCTTGGAGGGCCCTCGCACGATGTAAGCCTCGAGTAT
Source organism: Microbotryum intermedium (assembly GCA_022702645.1). Lineage (NCBI taxonomy): Eukaryota > Fungi > Basidiomycota > Microbotryomycetes > Microbotryales > Microbotryaceae > Microbotryum > Microbotryum intermedium. The sequence continues at coordinate 312,638 of JAHWDX010000001.1, forward strand.
CAAGTACTGGCAACCTCAGGCGTTCAAGTCGTAGGATTTGGGTCACTGATCCGGACGAGTTCGAGCACCAGTGAAGACCTCGAGGATCCCGAGATCGTCGTTTCTCAAATGGGATTCGGGCACTCATCGATCATCGCACAGCGTGTCCGAGCACTTGCTCCGAACAGACTAAGTAGCAGAAAATGCGGAAGTTGGCGTCCGTGAAGTACTCGATTCGCTCGGTACGGGTTTCCTGTTGCAAGCAGTTCGAGGCTGGCGTGTAGCAGGAGTGGGAAGTCGAGTTGAGTGCCGCGGAGGCATGCGAAGCTTGGCCGGTGCGAGAGGAGTCATCAGCAGGCCCTGTCGGCTCCGAGTTCCGTGGCCCCTCGTTTCCGGCAATTCGCATCTTCGGTAGCGCACTTTTTTTGACGAAGTTGAGATTCTAACAATAACTCTACTCGTAGTATTCCAAGTCGAACTTCTCCATATCTCGTGCGTTGCGGGACACATTGACGAGATGCGGTTTCACACTGCGGACAACACCGGGCCGTGCCATGAATATGTGATCTTTCGTCACGCACTGCATTCGGGGTCGCATGTCCACAATAGCCATTTCAAGACCAGTTACTTGGCCACCATACGTCTGCTGGAGTAACGTTCATACCGTGAAGTCGACAAAGCGCTTTGAGATGGTCCACGCTCAGGTTGATGTTGACAAGACGGGCTGTTGAAGACTGCATCTGACAATTACATGATCGAGTACTGACAAAGCCATCCTCATCTTTTTACGGTCTCGAGTAATCGTATGCGACGGGGTGACTGTGCCGACGTGCTCGCTAACAAGTCGTCAATGACACGTCTTCCATGTCGTCGAGAGTCTTTGCCTTGGGAAGGACGTCGATCGTGCGAAGGTGGACCAAGCCGGACAGACTGGATATAATATGCGTCGAAAGGACCTCGAAAGGGGTTACTGGGCGCTTGGTGCTGGGTAGCGGTGCTAGATGGGGTGTGCTGTAACCTAAGGTTTACAGGGTCGCGTCATAGCGCCGCGTTGGGGGCGGGCCGAGTAGGATTCAAAGTGCGCAGTGACTGAATGAGCGGCGATGAGAGACGTGGCAACTTGCAAGATCTCCAGCCTCGAGAAAGCTGATCAATTGCCTAATCGGAAGAACGCGCTCAGTGCGACCCCGCAGCTCCAGAGCCCCTCTGTCTGCTTCTCGAAGTTCTCGGAGCCTCTGTCAGTGAGCGGGCTCAGGAGCCACCGTCCAATGCCACGCGGGTGCGGGGTTCCCGTGCGGGGATACTCTCTCCTGAAAATGAGGCGATCGAGAAGTGCGTCAATTTCGAGGCTGGGACCCCCCCAATTTTCGAAACGAAACCTTCAGCTCTAGAGAGCTTCAGGGATTAAAAGGGGGGGGGGGTCAAAAGTGCATGTTAATAATGTTAATAAGTCATACAGTGGGTATTGGTTCTGCAGTTGATGGTGATGCAGTCGACTCCAGCTTTCGAGGACGCGCCGACGCGGCTCGCAGGATTGAGAGTGAGGGCTGGTGGCCGTGACTTTCAGGCCTCTAGCGCTCTAGCTCTCACTCGGCCAATAATTCGGCGATACACCTCGTCTCTACCTGAGGCTACCGTCCGCGACACGTTTCGTTTTCGCCGCGATCACTGGCAAGCAAGTCACACCTGGAGGCGTCACTCTCACCAGGGGGTTGAAGATCACTTCAAGAGTGCCGACTTCGAGATGAGGCCCACGCCAAACGAGACGGCTGTCGTCGAGGAGGTATCGCCTGCGAAGCCTCTGGCACCTGCCGCATCAGCATCCATTTCCTACACCGCTACAGCCGCTGCGGATCTATGGCACCCCGATACAGAAGATGATATGGACTTCTAGCTCAACCCGTCCCTTGCATGCGCAATGACAATCTTCAGGTGTTTTTAACAAAGGAGCGTTAATAATGCTATTAAACATCATTAACAACAGGCCGGTAGTTATTAACACATTTTGGCTTATTGACGATATTACCTGTCGTCCTATTAACCTTTTTCTTGTTGATAGATTTCAATAACAGCACAACATAATTAACATGTTACTAACTTTCTAAAATCGGACCCCCTCAAACTAATTAAGAATTGACATAGCCGAAGTGAGTAGTGACCTTATTCTGTAAAGGGATAAATAAAAGAGACTGTAGTCATTACTCTCCTTTTCATGAACAGTCTATCATTACTATTTTTGAAGACCTTCTTCATTAGCTGTGTCTATTTTTGTCGCCCGACTCTTTATTTTCTGTTTTTTTTTTTTGATTTTTTTTTGATTTTCCTTTTTTGGCCCGCACCCATGACCCAGCCCTAGTAGATGTCGCTCAGTTCTCAAGCTGTGATACCTTACTAAGCTTGGTTAAGTTCCTCCCATAGTTCCGGTAACGCACACGCCACACTCCTTGAGGGTCAGCCGCTGCCCATCTGGTTCTGCAAACCCATATTTTTCACCGGGATTGTGAGAGCCGTCTCTGCTCGCGCGCTGGTCTCAGCGCGGCCTCTCCATCGATAACTTCAGAAGCAAGAAGCACCCATCGATGCGTTCACCTTTGATATTCACTCCTGTATATATATCACCTAAAGCATCGAGTGAGAGTCGAGATATGGGACCGCACAGGCGTTCGTTTGTTACGTTTTATGACTCCTTGAAATCTGGTGTCGAACTCTGATTTCATTATGCCTGCAGGAGCAATAATTGACCCTTGCGTATGGTCTTCATCTACATCCATCCACGCCTCATTGTCCTTGAGTAACGAGTGAAACCTGGGCAGAACGGTTGAGTGGAAGCCCGGCTTGAATGCTCCACCAGGACCGGCGACTGAACATTTCGGCGTCTTGAGAAGTGCGGACGATACCCTGTCGCCACCGCCACACGAAGAATGAAACAGAGGCTCGGACTCGTAACTGCTCTGAGTTCTGCACTCTCAAGCAAAGTCAGGGAGACTGTTGCCAACAGTGCCGGAAGAGGAGTAGGAAGGGGACCCCACGGAAGCTGATGAGATCGATTAGCAGCAGCGCGGCGGCGTGTACACAGCTTAAGCGAGAGTGCTGTTGGTGTTACTTACCACATGCGTTTACCCCAACCCTCTGTGACGTAGAATCTCTTTAATAGCCCAGAAGCTTATCCTCCTTCTCGACATTGCAATAACCGAAAGTTGCTGATTATCGATTATGCCTCGTCCGTCCAGTTTCCGTACACTTCTTTTCTCCGGAAGTGTTGTAAACACCTCCAAAAATGGGTCTCAGAGATTCTCTTCCAGATAGAATAGGTGCAAACTTTTGAAGTTCCAGGGGCCCGTGTGTGCTACGCGGAGCGTTAATCCAACCCCCTGTCACTTCGTCGTACGGGCATGTTCGGCATCAGGACAGGGGTGCTTGCGGCGCTTAAGCTTCCCTGAACCTGTGTGCAAGGAGTAAGTAGGCCGTGCTTGATTTGCACTGCAACGGAAGCCAGTTTGCCTATTTTCGGATAAGACTAGGATTGCCACGGAACGTCTCTATGAGTGGCGTAAGATCAGTTAGTCGGCGGATGCGCCGTCACAACGGGATCGGGATCTGCGGGTGCGCTGTCCGGGTCAACGGAAGAAATACGTCTCACAGGTGACATCTAGAAGTTCTATAACATCCGCAACTTGCAGGTGTGACGGAGGATGAAGCTAGAACGTGTTCGAGTAGCGCACTAGCGGTAGGCTCCGCTGACATGCCGACACTGCCGAGTTGAACCCTGGTTAGGAGTGCGCAGTGCTCCACCACAAGGCTCAAGCGAGCGCCAAGAATGCTTCTTGATGACGAGGCCCAAAACTCAGTTTTGTATCTTGGGAGGTGATGACACAAGCTACACTAAGTACCTAGCTGACTCAAAACTTAAGATGGCTTGAGCATGTCTACCCTTTTGGAGGGGGACATGCTATTGGAGATCAGCAGAGTAGTCCTCACTTCGGCGTGCTGAAGCGGGTTTAGTAGGAACATTCGTCGTTGACCGACCCACGGTCGAAGACTCGGCTTTCATTTTTCTTTTTCGCGTTGTGAAGGCCCGGCTTTGTTCTACTACCCCCGTCGTGCCTGTCATTTCGGTGACCCAGATTGATAATCCCCAGTCTCCTGAATCATGTTTCACGCCGCCTCTTTGATCGAACCTCCTTCACCCTGGGTTGCGTCGAACGTGTTTCGGCATGAGTATCACCGCCTGCCTGTCTTTCCCCGCACAACCCTCGGCGGCAAAGGCTTAGAGATCAATGATAAGCACTGTAAATGACGATTGGGGTACTTACGTCTCCGCGTTGGCAAAACCTGTGCCTCCTCGTCGCCAATGTGGACGCCCGGGAGATCACTGATAACATGGAAAGTAATTTGCGGAGTTTTTCCCTTGCGATTATGCGATCCCGATCCAAAAACGAGCCCCATCCGCAGACGCCTCACTCACCAACCCAAAAGCGTTGCAACACAAACCCATCTAGTACTTCACATCAAACCAACGAGCACCAAGCCCGACTAAACTAATAAAGCGTCGTCACCGTATCCGAATCGGTATGCAAATAACTCTTCAACCCAGGGCCGGTCCCATACTCGGCCGTCCCACTGCCTCCAACAACACTACTCCTAATGACATACTTGTAGATGATCAACCCTTCCAACCCAACCGGTCCACGAGCATGCGTTTTGCCCGTCGCGACCCCCACCTCGGTTCCAAACCCATACCTGAACCCATCCGCGAACCTCGTCGAAGCATTGACGAACACACCGGCCGAATCGACCCCTCGACAAAAAGCGGACGAGTTGGGTGAGGATTCGGTCACGATCGCTTCGGTATGGTGCGACGAATGTCGGTTGATGTGGGTGATGACTTCGGAAAGCGAATCGACGGTTTTGACGGCGAGGATGAGTTCGAGGAATTCGGTCGAGTAGTCTTGTTCGGTCGAAGGGACGAGTTGGGCTTCGCCTGAAGGGAGGGTGGCGTTGGTCGCCAAGGAAGAAGAGGACAAGGCTTCCAGAGACCGCGGATCGCATCGAAGGACAATGGATCGCGCGAGAAGGGCGGCGGCGAGCTTGTGCCAGACGGTCGAAAGGAGGGACGAGTGGATGATAAGGGTTTCGGCAGAGTTGCAAGCCGCGGTGTAGGTCAACTGTGTGGGTCCGATCCCACCTGCGTCAGTGCCCAGGCAATCGCCCGTCCGACTAGCGCCGCATGAAGGCCCGCCCACCTTTGAATCCAACACGACCTTGACGGCTTTTGCCTCATCCGCGAACTCGTCGACATACACAGCGCACAAACCATCCGCATGACCCATCACGGCGATCTTGGAGGTCTCCTGAATGTTTTTCACGAGCGCATTGCTCCCTCTCGGAATGACGAGGTCGATGTATCGGTCCTGGGCTAGGAGGGAAGCGATCTCGTCGCGTGTTGAGACGGTTTGGATGTAGGTCGACGGGATCGAGGTGGTTGCTATCGCCTGTTGAATGATGGTGGACATTATCTTTTGTGTGTTGGACGATTCTCGACCTCCTTTGAGGATCGCGGCGTTGCCTAAAGGGAGGGACCGAATCGAAAGAGTCAGAATCTGCGCCGCGGCCGAGTTCTGTCGGCCACAGCGACATTCGGCAACAACTGACCCGATTTAATCGCCAAAGCCGCAATATTAACAACGACCTCCGGCCTGGCCTCAAAGATGACCAACAGGACGCCGATGGGGCACGTGATCCTCTGCAGCTCGAGTCCGTCGTCGAGTGTCTTGGCGTAGGTGACTTTGCCCATCGGGTCGTCCAATCGATCGACGTCGAGCACGCCTTGCAGCATCGAGTCGTACTTGTCTGCCGAGGATTCAAGATCAAGGCGTTTGAGCAATGTCGACGACATGTTGCCTGCCTCGACTTGTTTTCGAGCGAGCTGTCCACGAGACGGAGGGGAATGAAAGGTGGGGGGAACACATCAGTCATCAAGGATTGGCGCTTTCTGCGGGCCCACTTGAGCGCCGCAAGATCCATATCTGATGGGCTAACCTCGACATCCAACCTGTTGGCTTCCAGGATCTCGGCCTTGTGTTGCTTCAACGCGGCTTCGAGTGCGAGCAGGGCGTTGTGGCGCTCGGAAGCGGGCAGGAGCTGCGAAGCGTCGAACGCCTCTTTGGCCGTGCGTGCGATCAGTTCGGCCATGAGGTCCGAGTGAGGCAGAGGGACTTGTGCGATTAGACTAGAGGGAGTGCTCGAGTCCAACGGGAGAAAGCAGAGTACGCAGCTCGTGGCGGAGGGGGAACCCCAAGGAGCATCATCGCTCGGGCGGAGCTCGCCCACAACTCCGAGTCAACTCGATGGAAACCTGGCTCATCTCGGTGCAGCTCGGATGGAGCTTCGAACGAGGGTACCCAACCTCTACGACACGAGGAATCTGAGCGAATGCAACAAATACCTCGGATGCAGATCCCTTTCTACCCGATAATTTTCCAGGCTGACTGCAGTACGATGCACGCTCTCCCTCTCTCTCCCATGTCGGCGTCTTGATCCACCGACCGATCGGCATCTCTCCACTCCCCCATCAAAAAAGGCAAAAAGCTCCATCATCGTCCCAAAAACAACTACTACACCCTCTCTCTCTCTCTCTCTTCGACCTAATGATGACTACCCTCGGATGCGACCGAAGCGGCTTGTCCGTCGGCCAACCTCGTTTCCCTTGCCCTCATCCTCAACAACTGTTGCTTCTTGTCCTCGATCATGCCCCGTTGTCGCTCACTGAAACAAAAAATTCGGGGAGCAATTAGGGTTGGACGGGGTGGTTGTATAAAGCCCGGGAAAGGGTTGGAACAAAGCTTAAGGCTTCGGGGTTAACTCACTCGGCGTGGTAGAGGTAGTAGCCGAGTCCCGTGAATGCCGAGACGGATAATGCGTGGCCTCCCAAATCTAAGGGTAATGACCATCGTATGGGGGTTTGAATCCAGTACACAAGTGTTCCACGGTAGGACGAGTTGATGAGTGAGCGGTGAGTGTCCAAGGGGCAGTGTGTGTGTGTGTGTGTGTGTTTTTGTGTGTATACGCGATTGAATGGGGAGAGACGAAGACAGTATCAGCATTCGACATGACGATCGTAGCGATATGCTCCCAAGTGATACGGTACGCACTCTCAAAGATGTTGCGCTTCAGGATGGCCAATTGGTAACACCTGACGGCGAAGCCGACGGCAGCGAACGAACTGATGTAGGCCACTGCAGAGCCGCCAAGAATGCCCGTGTCAGCTCGTGCCTTTTCCTTCGTTCTTGGCGTGGACGCGCAGGACTTACACATGATCAAGAGAACGGTCCTTGTCGAGTAGGAGATGATGAAGCGTGAAACCCATGCCCCGACTGGCTCACGCCCTCTCACGCGCTCACAGCGGCTCCTGCAGGACTGGCTCGCTGGCTCCCTCTGGCTTTCTCACGCCTGGTCCAAACGCAAGGCCATCCAGACAGCGACTCCTTAAGCGTGTAATCCTCCTCATCTTCAGAGTTTCAGAAATCTCGTTTCATTTCTTCTACATAACAAGTCAAGGTCTGCAGAAATCCACCTCTGTTCCCAATGCATTCATCACTCCCAATCGGTCCATTCAAAAGGAGCCGGTGGATCCGCGATCGGGCCTGAATATTCCTCGGTCGTCGAAGCCCCCGCAGCCCCGGCAGCACCACCCGTAGCAGTCGTCGTTCCCGCACCCGAAGTATCAATCACCTTCATCACTTGCATCTCCAAGAACTCGGCCTCCTTGTCCGGCTCCTGATCCCTGACCAACAGGATACCCCCCCCCCACCGACCGAAGACGTTCCTGTTGCACCACCAGTCGTCGACAAGGTCGAGACGGGTCGAACGGGGACGTAACGCGCTTCTTTGGGAAACGTCACCGTCGACAGTTGCGGTGGGGTCACGCGAGACAGATTTTGCAATCGCGTCGAGGTCGGTTCACGTCGTTTTGGTTTGGCAGAGGACGGTGCGGTTTTGTCGGCTCCTTCGGTTGCCGTCGTCGCCATCGTCGCCATCGTCGCCGTCGTCGTCATGTCCTCTGTCGAAGCTTGAGCCAAAGTCGCGGCTTTATCATCACCGGCCGCAGTAATAGAACTCGTTGCTGCTGCCGTCGTCGTCGAAGGCTTGACGTCGTCCGTCTCCATCGCTTCATCCGCCTGAGCCGACTCCTTGGCCTTGGCCCGAGCCGTCGTCTTGGCCGTCGTCGACAAGACCGCCGTCGCGACCTTCTCGACCGTTTCCTTCGTGGGAGGTTTCGTCGCAGCGACATAGGCGTACAACGAAGGTTTGGCCTGACTGACGAACTCGCACTTGGGGATCCTCAGGTCCTTATCAACGGCGATGATGGCCGTCGGGGTGAAGGCGAGCGAAAGGCAGTGCGCGAGAGGGAACCAATACCACAACTGCGTGAACAACGACATGCCGACGATGGCAGGCATGTGCGACGACCCGGACTTGTTCTGCATCGACAAAGTGACGTTGCGACCTCCGGCATCGATGATCCCCTGCGCCAGAGCGGCACCGAGTTTGGCCATCGCGTCCTCGTGCTTGTCCGCGACGATCTTCTCGTAAATCTTGCGCACCGAAGCGACCTTGGGGTTGAGCACCTCGTTGGATTGGATCAGGATCATCGCCAACGACATGCACGCGCCTTGGCGAACGAAATCGACCGGGTCCTTGGTCAACGGTTCGAGCAACTCGATCGCATCGGCGAGACCGGTTCCAGCGCACGAAATGCCCAACGCGAGCGCGGCACCGTATCGCACGTTGGGGTTGTAGCTCTCGGACAAGAGTTGGACGATCCTCGGTACTTGGGTCGGGTTGCGGAAGAGCAAGAACCCAAGGCTCGTCACCGCCGCTCGTCGCACATCGTCGTTGACGTCCGAGACGGCGACGTGGAGCAACTTGCGGATCGCTCGGTTGTTGCCCGTTCCGGCATAAGCCATCGCGATCGTCTGGATACCACCGTAACGCAAAATCGGATCGGCGTCGCCGAGCAAGGTCTCGACCAACCCGTCCGCCTCTTCCTCCTTGCCGTACATGAGGAACGAGATACCGACGGCGAGACCGCGGATGATTTTCTCGTGTTGGGTTTCGTGCGCGTATTGAAGCATCTCGTCCAACGCCTTCTCCGAGGCCGTACCGAGCATGACCAAACCCATCGCGTATCCGGATGCCTCTCCGGCAATCGCCGAGTCGTTGAAGAGCACGTTCCTCAACTCGTCGTAGATCTCCTCACTACCCGAGCCCATCGCCGAAACACCCAAACCGAGAGCGGCACCGTGCTGGATGACCTCGTTCTGGATCCCAGCCTTGAGCGCATCCTTAAGGTACGTGGTCGTTTCGGCGCCGCCGTGGTTGGCATGGACCAAGCCGAGGGCGTACAGACTCCCACCTTCCGAGTAGAACGACGAGCTGCCTGTTCCAGGGCGCGGGAGGTAAGGTTCAAGAATTGCCTTGCCTTGAGTGAGGTTGCCCTTGTGAATGACTCCCAAAGCTGCCGTGGCCGAGAATTTGGACCAGTTGGAAGCGCGTTGCAGCCAGTCGAGGTTCTCGCGCAAGAACTGATCCGAAGTCGTGCCCGCGTTCGCGAAAGCGTTCATGAAGGTCACGGCCGAGTGATAAACGGATTGTCGGCCATCAAGCACGTCCTAGTGAGTGTACGATGTCGTCAGCACACAGCACTCCGCACGCAATTCACAACTGCGAGACTCACTTTTGTGCCCTTCAGAATGAGCAAATCGGCATGGTTATTGCGGTACAGGAACTCAAGGTAGAGCTTAATCGTCTCTTCACCCGTCAGAATCGAGATGACGCGTTCCCTGTGCAATTCCTTCCCTTCCTTCGGTGCGGAAGCCTCAATCGATGCGGCCTCGGCAGTCGCCGTCGGTGTTGTCAGGCTGTTCCGAACGGTCTCGAGGAACTCTTGCGTCGCCGTCTCGGCGAGATCGAACGCGATCTGGTAGGCCGTCAAGATGGCTTCCTCGGAAGGTTCTGTTGGGCTTGTCGAGGAGAGGCACAAGAGGGAGGAGAGCAAGTCGGAAGCGAGCGAGGGGTCGTTGAGGTAGACGAAGCATTGCGTGACAGAAAAGTAGTCGGGCGAAGGGAGCGAGTTGAAGAGTCTCAGGAGGAGGTTCAGGACCTGCAAGGGAGGGCTCGAGGTCAGATGACGTGTGGTCGTTCTTTCGCGAGTCGTCAAGCAAGCACTGACCTGGGTCTTGTAGGCTCGACTCGATCCACTGATGACACCTTCCCGAACGACAATTTGCAGAATCCACTCCAAGAGCTCTGCGTTCTTAGTCTGTGCAAAGATGCGCTCGATGACATCCAGTCGATGCGAGGACAATGCGATACCCAAGGCCTGTGCAATCTCCGACGGTCTTGACGTCAGCAACTCGCCAGGAAGCCAGCTATAAACCAGAAGGAGACCCACCTGCTTGAACTCCCCATCCCTCTCACACCTCTCAAACATCCTCTCGACGATGGCCTCGAGTCTGGCATCGACGGGTTCGACGGTCGAGGCCGAGGTCGAGGTCGAGGTCGACGCAGTGGCAGTGGCAGCGGCGGCACGTGAATCGACGTAAGCGTCAATCGCTTGGGCTGCGGAGAGGTAATTGAGTTGGATTAGCACGAGATCCCAAGTCTTTCAGAAGACAATGGTCTTGACACACCGATGATGGTCTCGATATATTCGGCCTCGGTCGGTTCTTGGTCGTCGACGGCGCCCTCGAGGTTGAACCACTTGCCCGCGCCCAACGCGAACGAAAGCGCCTCGTCAAAGTTACCGAGGTGGTAGTAGACCTTGGAAGCGATCAAAGAAGCAATTGCTCGCGATGGGAAGCTCGGTGTCTCGGACAGGGATTCACTGGAGGGAGAAGAGCGCGATCCAGGGGGGGGTTGATGACGAGTACCAGCATCGAGCAAAGGGTGTCGTCAGCGCTGGGTTGGCAACGGTGACAAGACGTGGGGGGTAGATGGGACACGAGGATGAGCTTGAAGCGACGAAACTTACATTTTGACGACATGGTCGGCTACCTCGGCCCAAAAGGTGTGGATCAAGCGGTTGATTTGCTGCAACGCGTAAGCCTGCAAGGTCGCATCCGGCTCATCGAGCAACGACAGCAGACCCGCTACAGGACCAGGCACAAGGAGGACCATCAGTTGATCAAATCTTGAAGAATGACACGAACTTGTGCTGCTGTACTGACCAGCTGATTGAACCATCGTAGTTTCGAGGACAGGCACAGGAAACGCGCGCAGATGCTCGTGTGGTGGGGTGGAGGAGCGCTTGAGTGGGAGCTCGAGCTAGGACCCGGGAATGAGAATCAGAATTCTAAATCCAGCTAGTCTACAAAAAGAGACGACCATTACAGGGCGCTGGACCTCGAATTGAGCAAATCATGCTCATGTAAGTAGCGAAACTGCTACTTCTCCTTTGCTTCTTCCTCCCTCCGTCAGTCACTCCTTATGTTGAGTGGCTCCCCTTACCCTCAGATCCTCAGATCCTCAGACCCCAACACCTACTGTTTCCGTCGCGTTGCTGCCCACGCCTTTTGTCGGTCTCCCCAGATTCTTGCCGCTCCTTTTATCAGCTCATGGTGCCAATTCTGCAACAGCTTACCCTGCATCCTCTCTGGTACCGCTTCAAATGATTCTGTCCTGTATCCGTTTACCAATCCATCTCAACCAAAGGTGCGACTCAAAAGTACGATTTTCGGCCCAGTTGTACAACTTCCAACGCTCTCGGAAGGGCCCATTTGTCCAAAATGGAGTCATACATTGTTGCCAGTCAGCAAGTGGAAGTTGGTCGAGATACATAGAAAAGGCGCTTAAAAATCGCTACAAGGCTTTCAGGTAGCCAAACATGCCAGAATCTGCCTCAATTCCAGGCGAAAACCGTGGCCGGCGCCGGGGGGTGACCGGTGACCCCTGGCGCTTTGATGAGTCTTTGAAGGAACAGAACAAGTATTTTATGTCTCCTGAGCGCTCCTCAAGTATCCAATATCATAAGACTGGCCCTTAAAATCTTCAAGGTAGTCCTTGTAGGGCATCTCCATTTCCCTCACTCGAGAGCCGCCACCGCCCGACCGCCGGTCACAGATTGAGCTCAGCGACTCAGAGATGCATTATACATGCTGGAAGCCGCCCGCTGATTTGTCCAATACCTGAGACGCACCTCAAAGGGACCCAACTTTTTCCAATTTTTTTCAATCTGAGTCGAACTTTGACGCTCGAGAGGTCCGATTTGTACATTTTGAGAGTCGGCTGATCAGCTTTCCTGGCTCCTGCGCTGAAATTTCAGTCGACGTCAGTGCCGCACGCCTTGGAGAGCTGCAGTACTCATGCAGTCGTCTCAGCCTGGATTAACGTGACACTCACTGCCGGTCGTATCCAAGTGTTCTCGATCTTATTTTAATCTTGGACACCAGCATGCGATTTTATGTCCCCATGATTTTCTCTTGTAGTCACTTCAATCGACCCACTTGGACATGGGGTTCGGGCGTGGGAAATCCGTATTATCGCCTCGAGCAGCCAAGCCTTGTGAGCAACTAGGTCGGTACCTAGAAGGCTAGCTGCTAGTTGCTCGCCGAGGCTGTTTCAAGCCAAGTTTATAGCCGAGTTTATCTTCCGTTCCGCGCTCCGCTTTCTTCCCCGTGGAGAACGAAAGTCTGGTAATGAGAGAGGTTGAATACTGCGCGGAGGAATGCACGAAAAATGAGTAGAAATGGATAATTCACGAAAATTCGAGAATGGGATGGTCACTGGTCACCAGATGTGATTGATCGAATCGCGATTGTCACAGCCGCGCCGGTGCGCTTGAAGACGTGTCGGGGGAAGCTGTGAGGGAAAGAGTGCGTGCCCTTTGGACATTCGACAGGCCGCCGGCGCCGATGACGACAACGGACGACGCGACGGGGTCGCTGCGGAGGCGCGGCGGCGTCGACTTGCCTTTGAACCCAACGCTTTTTAGTCCTATCCACTTATTTACTCGCCCATCCCTTCCTATCTATTCGTTCTCCTCCTCTCCTTTTGACCCTGCTCTGTACCACATCGCACCTTGTTCTAGCCGTCCAGTGGACGCCAGTCCAGACTGTCGAGACCGCACCGATCACCTCTAACCAGTTATCATCGCCTTGAGCTGACCTCAAATCGCGAGCAGTCGAGTTCACCCGGTCCCTCGAGTTTCGCAACACTCCCACGCCATCATGGCTGATCCATCTCACAAGTCAGTCTTGCACTGGTTCAGATCTATAATTTCTACCTTCATCTGCTGATCCTTGCCCTACGATCACCGCCTGCAGCAACCCCTTTGAACGGCCCTACGACGGCTCCTCGACGGTGGCATCCACGTCCGCCGTTGCCGCGCATCCACCTCCGCCGCCGGCAGCTGAGGCCGAGACGGGGCTTCCCGAGTCCGTCGCATCGAACTCATTGTCCCCACGTGAAGCGCACCGACCACCTCGACTCGTCATACCCCACGATGATTTCGCACACGGATCCATCTCCCGGCCGCTGGATCAACCTCACGACGCAGCAGCGCAGCCCGACGGGCACGCCGAACTAGGCGGTGCACCGACCGCCGAGCAACACGCGACCACGGCCTCGTCAACGACGGCTGGCACAGGCCCCCAATCAGGTCCCGGCGGTGGCTCGGCGTCGAAGAAAGTCAACTGGCCCGCCGAACTTTCGCACCACGTGTCGATCAAGATGGCCTCGCCCAAGACCTTGCAGGACCAAGGCGCGAGGGACGAACTGACGAGGGCGTTGGAGGAACATTATCGCAAATTCGGCGCCGCCTCGGAGATGGATGAAGACGGACCCGATCGACCTAATCGGTTCATTGGGCTTTCGGGTTCCGAGGTTCCTTCGCGCGCAAATTCGTCGGATGGTGATCCCGAAGAAAGGATGGAGGAGCTGAGACAGCAGATGGAGGTCTTTGTCGATCCGGGCGAGACGGATGGGTTGCCGACGTTGGCCGGGAACAAATCGAGCGAAGCGAGGAATGCCAAAGCCGCTTGGGGTTTGGTCAGGAGTTACACTTCCGGTGGTTCGGTGTTCCGTCAGAGGAAGAAGCCCGGCTTCAAGAGCGGACATGGAGCCAAGGCGGACGAATCCGATCCTCGCGTCGTCAAAGCCGCGTCTCAAGATCCTGAAAAGGTGATGAGTGCCGAATCGAACGAGCCCAAGTCTCCGACCTCGCCAGGGGGCGGAATCGGCGGATTCGTATCGCGGATGTTGTCGACTCATCACGAGCCAGCAGATGAGGTACCGATCGCCGCAGGCGCACCCAGTGTCACGAACGGGGGAGGTGGTATCTTGTCGGCACTTATTGCTCTGCAGCAGCAGCAAGCTGGGGCAGGGATTGATTCGATGCCGCCTTCCGGAGCGACGACGCCGACGTCGGAGTTTCCCTCGCGCGGATCGGTCTATTCTTCCGAAGACGAGGACGAAGAAGTAGAACGCATCAAATTCACCCTCAAGCAACGCGAGAAGCGAGCGAATCGTTCGATGATGCAAGGTGCCTCGACGGCCATCTCGAACGTGGGCAAGTCGGCAGGCCATGCGCTCGGATTTGGTCATCACCACTCACTTGGTCCGCGCGGTCATCGAAGCTCCTCGTCAGGCGAGCAGACCCCTGGTCTTGTGGGCACCCATAACCCGACCAAGCCGTCTGCCCCTCCCAACTCGGGCCAAGGAAGCACGTCCGCACCCGGAACCCCTGGATTAGGTTCCTTCCCGAAGCGTCGATCCGGCGCTTTCACCGACAGCGTCCACAACCTGCTAGGCAAGGTCGGGGCGAACTTTGAAGACTTGTCGCATCGACCCGAAGCCGCGAGGAGTGGTGCTGGTGTCTTTGGCGGGCTCATGTTGTCGACGGCAAATATTGCCGGTGCCGCTTCACCCGCCGCCACGTCGCTAGCGCCGAATGCGACCCGGCCTGGGTACAGCTTGTCTCGCTATTCGGCGCCTTTAGTTCCTACCATCAAGTCCGGCAAGATGGAAGGGTCGACCGAGACTTCGCCCGAGAACACGAC
Source organism: Microbotryum intermedium (assembly GCA_022702645.1). Taxonomy (NCBI): domain Eukaryota; kingdom Fungi; phylum Basidiomycota; class Microbotryomycetes; order Microbotryales; family Microbotryaceae; genus Microbotryum; species Microbotryum intermedium. Next base: position 327,673 of record JAHWDX010000001.1, read on the forward strand.
GAGCACTTCCACACTCAACAACTCGCCCACGGCGTCGCCGCCGCCTGGTGAAATGCGGCAGACCAAGCAGACCCCGCAGTATGCCAAGGTACCCAAGCACAAGCCAACGTTCTCCCTCGCCGATCTGACCGTAAGCGATCTTGCATGCAGAACTTCCGCCTTGTGTCATCTCTCTGACTCGCCTGTCACAATGCGTCCTCCCGAGCAGCCGCATAAAATGTCCTTCTTCCCTGGAGCATCGCGTCCGAATTCGAGACCCAGTTCTCGACCGGGGTCTATCCATGAGTCGCCGACGTATGAATCGTCCGAGTACTTCCCGCACACAAAAGAGACGCAGGAGGAACGCGAGCGTCGCGAATGGGAGAAGGAAAAGCGTCGTCGTCGCAAGCTGAGGGAGAAGCGCAAGCTACAGGAGGTCTTTATTACGCAGCACGTCGCCGCGATCCTCGAGCGACAGCAGTTCATCCTCAAGCTCGCCCGCGCGTTCATGATGTTTGGTGCGCCTTCCCATCGTCTCGAGGCGCAGCTACAGGCTACAGCAAGGGTGCTCGAGATCAACTGCCAGGTCATCTACATCCCCGCCGTCATGCTCGTCTCGTTCGGTGATTCGGCCACTCACACGTCCGAGGTGAGGTTCGTACGGCAATCATCGGGTCTCGATTTGGGCAAACTCAAGACGGCCTACATGATCTACTACGAGACGATCTACGACAAAATCTCAGTCACCGACGCCTCGAAGCAGCTCGACGACCTCATGCTCGCTGGACCCCAGTACAGGTTGTGGCAGAACATGCTCATTGGTGGTCTTGCCTCGGCCTTCATTCAGCCGTCGGCCTTCTATGGATCTTTCATTGATTGTCTCGTTTCGATCCCTCTTGGAGCTCTCCTTGTCCTCGTGCAAGTCTTGGTCTCGCGCAACGACCTTTATTCCTCCTTATTCGAGATCGTCATCGCTTGCATCAACGCCTTCCTCGCCGCCGCTCTGGCCTCGACGAACCACTTTTGTTTCGCCGCTGTGGCTTCGGGCTCCGTCGTGCTTATTTTACCCGGCTACATCGTCTTGTGTGGCTCGCTCGAGCTAGCCAATCGTTCCATCATATCCGGAAGTGTTCGCTTAGTTTGTGAGTGGCGCCCAGTCTCTTGATGCCGCTGTGGCCTATATTGACCCTTTGAGCATTGTCACCATTCAGATTCAATTCTCTATTCGCTTTTCTTGGGCTTTGGCCTCTCGATGGGGTCAGAGGTATACCAGCGTATCACAAAGCTAGAGATCGCCGGAGCTACGGACTACACGTGTTCTGCCCTTCGTCGGGGCGCTCCTTGGTGGCGCGCGACAATCTCGCCGTATTGGTACTTCCTGACGATCCCCTGTTACCTCCTCTTGCTCGCGCTTCGCAACGGTCAACCTCTGTTCCGCAAGGAAAGCGTCATCATGGTCGTCTTCGGCTCGGCTGGTTTCTGCGCCAACTATTTCTCCGGCAAGGCCTTCGAGGGTCGCAGTGACGTCGTCAGCGCGATCGGGTCGTTCGCCGTTGGGTTCCTCGGCAACTTGTACGGCAAGGTTTCACGCGGGTCACCCTTCGTCGTCATGGTCCCCGGTATCCTCTTGCAACTTCCTTCGGGCCTGTCGAACGGAGGTCTGCTCGAATTTGCAGCCGACTCGACATCGAACGACACGACCACGTCTTCGACATCTTATGCTTCCGGCTTCAGCGTGGCGAGCTCCCTTATTGAAGTCGCTATTGGGTTGACAGTCGGCTTATTCCTTTCTGCGGCTGTCGTTCTAGGGAAAGGTTCTAGGAGAGGAAGGAGCTTGCACACGTTCTAGATTCATCCTTGCATTCGTTCTTATCATCAACCATAGAGATTGTAGTACTACCCTACAGACACTGATCCCGCATCATCCTCTCGTTCTTTTGAGTTCGCTCCCGGGCTATGAGACGGGTGTCGGATCGCTGTCGTATAATGGACAAGTGCGGGTATGACGATTGCTACAAAGTACTGTGGACGGTCTATGGCTACAAATAACGTGATGCTGGACTGGAATCGTGACCTTCACAAAGCAGCCCTTCAGACCGAAACCACACCTCAGGCGTACGTCCTTCCGACCTTCTCGACGGCTCGCTTGAGCTCGTACATCATGATATCACCCCAAAGATACGATCCCGGAATAGGGTTGGGGTGTAGGAAGTCCTTGAACTGGTCGTCCTGTCCTCGCAACAATGGACCGATCTCGTCGATGCGCAGTCGTTCGTCAAACCCGAAATCAATATTGCTATCAGCTCCTTGCGCCTCCTCGCCTTCTTCGTCGTCGTGGGGCTTGTGTCTTTGCTTCCAGCTTTGTTGAAGGTGATCCCTCATCGATCCGAACATGGTTGGATGGGAAATGACGGATTCGACTCGCAAGTCATGCACCAACTTGCGCGTCAATTGATCCAATGTGAACGCTCGGGTGTAAGGCGTGTAGTTGTTGCGCTTGGGATGATGGAGCGAACGCAGCATGATGGGGGGGCCATCACGAACGCCATTCGGTCCCTAGAAAGTTTGGGCGACATGTTCGAGCGCGTGGCGCATGTTGGTCGACCATTGTTGTTCCCGATCCTTGCCGATCGAGCCGAAGGGGATGCTCGAATCTTGTGGGTACGGACGAGAGATGCCAACGGCGATGAAGTTAAGTTCGGTCATGGCGCGCAAGTCCCAGAACCCGGCTGAAAGTTCGATCAAGGATGGTTCCATGACGGAAGGACGGTTCAACCCTTTGGCGACGTTCTTCAAGAGTGGAATCATGATGTGGTCGAAGCGCTCCAGGTAGGTCGAAGGGCTGTGGAAAAAATCCTCGCCGGCGTAGACGGCTTCCATATCTTGCAAGACGCCCTGTGGTGGTACCGAGAACATCAGTATCAGTGAATCAACACCTAAAATGAGCCTAGTGTACCATTGTACTCACCCAATTGAATACGTTGATGACGGTCGCGTTATACTCTTGGAGATCGCAGATCCACGGTCGAGTCTGGTACCAGTTGTGGCCCCTTCGCGAGCCCCACTCATCCTCAGACTGTGCACGCGCCGCCTTGGCCTCGATGGACTCTTGCGTCTCTCCTCCATCGTCACCCAAGATGGTCGGCATCACTTTGCGAACGATCGGAGGCGACCAAGGGTGTTCGGGATCGACGTTGATTTTGTTTCCTCCTACAAACTCGCACCAGTCGTTGTTGTGCAGACGATCCATCGAGTCGCCTGAATAGTTTTCTCGGTCATGTCAGTCAGGTCAAGAAAACAGCTAAAGTCCTGATTATCGCCGATGCTCACCATGCAAGATCACGGTGGCGTTGATGAGCCACGGGAAATGCTCCTGGATGAAAGGTTTCTTCTGCCAAGATTTTTGCCGGCTGCGTTTGATGGCAAGATGGTCCAACAAATCCTTCATCAAAGTCGACGGCTCACAGTCCTCATCGAACGGGACCCAAGCATTGTTAACCTGCAGGTGATAGCCGCTGGGTGGAAGGTGAGACTTCGGCTCCTGAAAGGGTTCCAACAAGTTCGCCACCAAACAGGAGACTTCCGATTCACATCCTTCTGCACGTCAACATGAAGACTTCCAAGCTCTTTGAAAGGATTGCATTTCCACTCATCGGGAATCTCATGTGACTCAAAGTCGACAGCGAGCTTGCCTCTCAGATTGCGCTGCGCGTCAAGCGCTGTTGCGCTGATGCCCGACGAGCCGGCCGAGCCTGGACCCACCCCCGAGCGAAGCATCAGCCCGAAGATGGCAAAGATTGCGAGACCTGATCCCAAGAGTAGAGGTAATCGAAGTGATCTCAGTGTTGTGATGGGGACGTGGATCTGATTCAAAGAAGAAGAAATAGACCTTGCTCGTTCGCCCCGGCGATAATGGGGTGACGTCGAGGCGAACTGTGGGAAGCTCGAAGGCGAGGCAAAGCTGCCCCTGTTCGAGGGCGTCGAGCTTGACGCGACGGATAGGAAAGGCTTGACCTGTGCCACGAGTGAATTTCTTGACCCATTGTGACTGCGCTGGTGAACGACTTCGATCGTGTCCGAATCGTCGGACGAGCCATAGTCGATCTCGTCGGAGCTGGAGGAGCGTGGCGAGCTGGGAGCCCCTGTTGCTCGGCTTGACGGGAGTGACCCACGGTGCACGGAGAAGGGAAGGACACTGGACGTAGCTGCGCTACCTCGAGCCCCCTGGTCGAACATGGTGGATTCAGAGGTAGGATGGCAGATAGAAGATGGGTGTGTAGATGAATGAATGGATGTACCGTGGACGGGAAGGTCTCACCGCTGGCGGCCGTATGCACAGGTACGGGAGCTCGTCGGAAGGAGCGTTTGGCGGCCGTCGTAGCGCCGCGCGCTGGCGCTCTCACGCCGCCCGGATCGGGCAGTCGATGCTCCAAATGCACGTAAGACCAGCGAATGGGTCGGACGACTAATTCGAGTCCGCATGAAAAAGTGCTATCGACGTAGGCTGGTAGTTGCTCTCAGCCCCGGAGAAGCGTCAACGGTGGCCGACTGCCTTTTTCAGGACGAGTGTAGGCATATGCGATGGGGTACTCCTGCCATCCGCCTTTGAGAAGTTGGCAACTTACTCGACTGCTAGCACTGGTCCGCGCCCCGCGCAGGCAGCGAACATCTCGAATTATATTTACAAGAAAACTTAGATCGGGGTTTTATTATGGCATTACGCCCATTCTACGACATATGACGACTTATCAATTGTGCATTCGACCTGGTACTCTCCTACAGGAACTGGCGATTTACGGTGAACAGGCAGGGTGCCCGGCCCCGATCATGACCGCGCGAGTGCTGGTTACGTAACGCAAAGGCTCTCGGCTTCAGCCGGTGGTCAATATACAAAACAGTGCTTACTTCCGTACAACAAAATCAAGTAAAGCATAAGAGCTTTTGGTAGACTTTTTTGCCTTTGCTCTGATTACAAAGGTACGAAACGGACGCCGAGTCTAAACCCGGTAGCTGATCGGGTTTGCCTGACACATCTTGTCCGCAGAGTTGAGGCACCGACAAGTGGTGCCAAAAACTTGGTTCGCATGCAAGGGTTCTTGGACAGTTGAATGAATTGAAGTAGTCTTGTATGGACCCAAATTATTATGCCAGCAGATGGGACGAAATGCGACCCCAGTCCGCGAAGTTTTCGGAAGCGGCGCCTCCAGTTCCAAACCCGCAGAGCTCCTTCATTACTACCGCCTCCATTCCGACTAAGCATACACCAACGCTGCGCTTTTTGAGGACCCGGTCTTCGATCACGCCAAGGAAGTTTTCGATGGAAAAGGGAGTTGCCCTCCGCCATACACGGTTCGCCGACGAGCGCTCGGCAAGAGCAACGGCACAGATCAGATATGGGGCCGGGCCGAACTTCGACCCCTATCAGTTGGCTCTCGGACCATCGTCGCGCGTAGCATCAAAGAACGAGCTGCAGATTGTATTGTAGGGCTGAATCATCATGACTTTTCAACCAGTCAATATTTGCCTGCTCTAGCCCCATCATTCGTCTGCCAAACCGCAAGGTCCGGCAGCTGCTTGACAGGCGGCGTGTCGACAACCGTGGGACGAGGCGCGTGGAGATCGCCAGCTGGGCAATTGTGGAGCTGTCCCCCACCGCTGCTCCACCTCGAGCTTCGGGGTCTTTCGCGCCCACTGTCCGGAGTGCGGTGCGCTCATTGGCCCAACGCTCACCATCACAAGCTAACAGTATGGTGAGCACAATGACTTTGAGCAACTGCTCGAGTCTGTCTAGCTGCTGAACCTTCGGACTCCGCCCCCACTCCACCCAACCACGAAGGCCTTGGACACCAAGCCTCTCCACATTGCCTGCGTCCTGTTCCCAGGCTTCCAATTGCTCGATGTCTGCGGTGAGAGCTACATCGAAAAACCTTGGTAGCCTTCAATTCGTGACTCCGGATACTGAGAACCACCTCCTTTTCTCCAGGCCCTCTGGACATCCTGAACGTCTTGTCGCGCACCCAACCCATCAAGCTCTCCATGCTCGCCTCATCCCTGGAGCCCGTCTCAACATTCACCAGAGTCGCCGCGAACGAGATCCACCAATCTCTCGTACCAACCCACACCTTCTCATCACCTCCCTCGGAGCCCATCGACGTCCTCTTCGTGCCCGGAGGTTACGGCTGTCGCGAAGATTTGAGCGAGGCCGAGACCTTCCTCAAGGCTCGGTTCGAAACATGCCAATACTTGATGACCGTGTGCACGGGGTCTGCGTTGAGTGCTCGTACGGGGATTTTGGACGGCAAGAAAGCGACCAGCAACAAAAGGTCGTTCGAATGGGTCAAGACTCAGGGTCCGAACGTCGAGTGGATCAAGAAAGCTCGGTGGGTCGCGGATGGTCAATGCTGGACTAGCAGTGGTGTCGCTGCTGGGATGGACATGACGCTGGGATGGATCAAGCACGTCTACGGCCAGGATGTCGCCAAGGACACGGCTGATTCTATCGAATACGAATGGAACGAGGACTCGGAAAAGGACAGGTTCGCCGATCTCTACCCTTAAGGATCTCAGTCGAGCGATGAGAAGTCCAAGGCTTGGAATGCAATGAATGAAATTCGAGTACAACACAGGAAGCAAAGACAATTTGAACGACAGTATGCAGTAGGACGTGCGAATGGAAATGCAGTACAGGGTCTCTTCATAACGATGGGAGGCGCGCGCGACAAATCGGACACACCGACTTTACCGCGATCCAACTCTCCATGCACTCGGTATGCATCAGATGATGACACGGTGGGACCATGTAGCTCCACCTCAACTTGTTTCTCGCTCCGGGATCGCCTTCCTCTTCCTTGGTCGGATGGATCTGGATCGACGAGAGGCAGATCGGGCAGTCTTCTGAATGACAGGGCGAGATCGCGGAGACGGACGTTTCGAGATCCAGGGTAGAGGGAACGGGGTGGTAGTCCCAGGTCTCGAGCTCGGCCAGGTGAAAGGCTTCGATCGCTCTGGTAGGGAGGAAGAAGCGCGCACCGAATCGCGAATCCTGGAGGACCAGGATTGCGGCTTGGCCAACAGTGTACAGGACGAGGAGCATGACCCAGGCTGAAGAGGAGAGGTCACGAATGTCAATCAGCCACAGTCCGAGCACATAAAGCAACAGTCAAAAATACCCACGGGTCGTTTCGATGGCAAAGACATTGTCTTTGTAGCCCCAGAAGTAGCACGGCATAACGAGCCGGCCTAGGGTGGTGACGATGACGTATTCTCGTCGCAGCGACCCTCGAGCAGCTCCCCGCTGGACATTCACGATGATTTGCGGAACTACAAATGATTGATGGGGTCAGTCAAACATAAAGGAAGGACTCGGCGTTAGCAATGATGACTCACTCCAATACGAATAAGCGAGCAAGGTGATCAGGACGACCCAACCAAAGAACCAGACGATGGCTCCAAAGGCGAGAGCGATTGAGATACCGATGCCGACTAGGGGGTTTCCAAACACTTGGATTAGCCATGGCTCACGGTCGAAGTCAATCCTCAAAGAAACGGGCGAACCAAGATAAGAATCCGAGACTTCTCCGGGCGCCGCAGTCGACGGCGTTGTGGTCGTCGCCGTAGCCAGCAGAGGAGACGCTGCAGTTGCATCGTCGTCGTTGCCTGCACCTGCAGCCTCGGCTGCAGCCCTCCTCTCGGCTGCCCGTGCGGCGAGCTCTTCGACGGTTGGAGGTGGCGGCGGTGGTGGCTGTGCAGGTCTGGAAGGCGGTGGTGGTGTGGCATTGCGAATCTCGGTGGCGTACCGCATGCTGAAGATGAGGGAGGAGATGAGGGCGAAGAAGGCCGGCACCATAAACGGGAGGGATGCCCGGGTGTCTGTTCAAATAACAACACTCGTCAGACCTGGCTCGTCGAAATGGTTATTCTTCACCGACCTACCCGTTACAAGGGCGACAGTGAAAGCGGTGACCTGAGGAACGAGAGGACCACGTCAGGCGCACCGACCCGCACTCGATGCCTCGCGAAGGAAACTCACGAAGAAGTAGGCATCCAACGAAGTCTGAACTCCGATCGTGAAGTAAGCCACTTTTCCTGCATGCCCTGGTGCCGCTTTGTCCATCTGACGCGCCAAGACCCAGGCCATGAGCATCTGCGTGAACCCCATCAGGACGGCAAAGGTCGTTCCATATTCCCACAAGCGAGGCGTGGTCACCAGCTCGGCTTGGCCCGAAAGGACGAGGCCGCAGTTTTCGGAATAGAGCATGTAGGTGATCTGAGGAGGAGGTGGAGGCTTCAAGCTGGAGCCCGTGGGGTGCCAAAGCGACGCATAGTACTCGGCGTAGAGGGGCGCGCTGTAATGATGCGGAAGGGGCGCCAGTGACCCGTAAAAGGTGAAAATGCACTGCGGCCCTTGAGGAGCAGCTGTCGACGCGAGTACGAGCCAAAGTCATTGAGGAAATAAATGAAATAGCGTTCTGGGATGACTACGTACCCTTCTCTTCTTCTGGACGCTGAGATTCACTCTCGATCGCCTCCTCCAAATCTTCCCGTTCTCGAGCGATCCGCCGGTCGAGCTCCTTGAGCATCGTATGACCCGCAGCCAATTGCTTCCACTGCTCTCCATCGCGTCGCTCCAAAGTCTTGGCCAGCCCGACGAGGTCAAACATGTGACTCCTCACCCAGGAGGGTGTCGCATAGCCGACCATGGTCCCATCTTCGAGGTAATGCACGGCCTCGATATCGAAGCGAGCTTCTTCGATCTTATCCGCATCGGTCAAGGTGATCTCGCCGCGCAAAAAGGTCGTAGGTCCGACTTGTTCCCACTCTTGTCTCCGAGCCTCGGGATCGATGCGTAAAAGCTGCCCAGACTCGGTGCTTGCGATGATAGCTCCTGGTGCGGTAGATTGGTATTCGCGCAAGTCGAGAAGCACTCGACCGCCGGTTTCGAAAGCGAACTTGTTGCGCAAGTCGGTGCGGTTCATCACGGTCGTCACGTTCTCCCAGGTCACGTCCTTCACTGGCACCTCGGTCTCGGGCGCTTCAATTTGTCGTTTCCGTGACCGAGCTTGTACAGCTTCCTGAGCCGTCGCTTCGACCTCGGGCTGTTCTGAGAGGCCGTCCTCGCTAGTCGCCTCATCCTTGAGCTCGGCTGCCTCGGGCGAATCGACCCTTTGCCTTGTCGTGACGTTCCACGTCTCCTGCAACCCCAGTTTCTCAAACGTCCACCCCGTCTCCATCTTCCAATTCCCTCTCGCCATGCCCGTCAGATTCTGATGATAGTAAACCCGACCCTGCTCGGTCGGCTGCCTCCGAACGACGGCCTCGATCTCGCTCCTGAGCACCTCATTGACGGCTTCCTTGGGCACGAACTCGATCACGTCGATCGTCGAGTCGTTGCTTATCCCCGTCATGTTCAACTTGGCATCCAACAAGGTGCGGTTGTACCTGTCGACGTGTAACCAGTCCGCCAAGCCATCGCGCTTGTCCTCCTTCCTCTTCAACGACGAGCGCAACGTGTCGAATGTCGACTCGTCCGTCACGCGTTCTCGCATGCCGTCGTTCCCGGACGACATTATGAAGAAGAGGAGTGCCATCATGATGAGGTACGAGAGCGAGGGTCGTTGCTGGACGACGACGCGAGCCGGTGGTGGTGGCGGTGGTGGTCCGGGTCGGGCCGGGGCATCTCTTGCCGCTGCTGGCCGTGGTGCACCCGTTGTAGGGGTAGTGACGGGTGGTGGAAGATCCATCTTGGCCCAATCTCAGGAGGAGACAACCCCAGAATATCCCAAGTGCCACGTTCCTCGATCGAACGCTATGTCGGACGAGGTGAGGTGACGAACTCAAGGCAATGAATGACACACGTGACGTGAGAGAGAGAGAGAACCGGCGACAAGTGGTCGGTCGCGCAGCGTCGTGAACATCGGCAGCAGTTTTTCTTCTGGAAGCACGAACACATCTGAATCCAGTATATTTAAATCTACTCCATGTATTGCATTACATCTTCTCCAGACCCTCCCCAACCGCTCTACACCTCAGAACCAACTCCTGAGCCCAAACTTCGACCGCCTCGCCATCGCCTAATTTCAACGCTCGCCGCCTCTTGACGTCCTTGATCACGCTCGAAACGAGCAAATCAAACACCCCACCCGAGCTTTGTCCCTCGTTGACCAACTCATTCTCGACGAATTGATAAGCTTTCAGAGCTTCCCCGATCCAAGAGCCCAACTTGGTGGCGTTGGAATGGTTGATCGACACCGAGGGCAGATCCTGCAAGACGAAGGATGTGAATCGACCGGCATGGGCATCGGCGAGGTCGGATGAATGAGAAGGGACGAGAAGGATCGTCTTCGCAAGTCGAGTCATTCTCAACCCGTCGGTTAGAGTGGACGTTGGGGGCGAAGAGTTCAAGAGAGTGTAGAGCAAGCTTGTCAAGGACGAGGAGTAAATTGTGCAGTCGAACGAGAAGTCCATCGGAACAGCGATATCAGATGACGGGTGAGGGGTCGCTTCATTCTTGTTACTAGTCAGTGCCCTCCGATAGGGCTGGATTAGGTTTTGAACTCGCTTGACGTCAATGGTGGTCGATTTGGTCGAAGGCAGCCGATGCACGAGTGTGGCCAAGTCCGACGCAACAAGTTCGACGATTGTTTTGGGAAGCGATTCGGAAAAGATGAGCACCGACAACATGTCGAGCATCATGGTCTGGTAATCACCCGTTCTGTGAAAGCAACACATCGACCCGTCAGTCGCTGGGCGGTCGAGTGTGAGACCTGTCATGCTTCAGACTCACGGCGTCCTCTCGATTTCACCCACCAGCCATTTCAACACACCAGGCAACGTGAAGCTGAGCAAGCTTTGCAAGAGGAACGAAAGCCCGTCTCGCAGCTGTTCCGAATCAATCACGCCGGCATGACAAGCCGCAAGGCTCTGCTTCGCAACGGTCGGCAACACCTTGAGCAGCGTTCTCGGATTGGTCTGGTGCATCAGTTCGTCCGAAATGCCGTCGCCAAAGAGAGCGTTGATCCAACCGTTGATCGTCGCCTTGGCATCATCGTCCAAGGAGGTGAGCGGATACGTCGCGGAAATAGAGGGAAGCCACCAAACGAGGAACCCGCGCCGCGAGCCGAGATGGTGAACAAGGTCGGTCTGGAGGCCATGGCGGCTGATAACGACTTGGATGAAGAGTAAGACGACCCCATAGCCTGTCGAAGGATCGTCGTAGCCAAGGTTCTCGAGAGACGATCCGAAGGTATCCAAGAGGGAGCGGATTGGGGAGAGGACCAAGAAGGGTTGGACGTGGAGGAAAACGATCCAGAGGATTGAGGGTTGTTCGACGAGAACGGAACAAATGCTCGAGAATCCAAGAATATCGACGTTTGATGCCAAGCAGGAGACGGCTTCAACCAGGGAATCCGAGATGGCTCGATGCGATGCGGGGCCGTGTGACTCGAGCGAGGCAAACACTTCTCGGACGGAGTCGACTGACCCGCTCGTTAGCTGGGCTGTAGTCGATGGGAATGAAGAAGGGACCAGTTGTGATTGGTGCAAAGAAGGTGACAGGCTCGCTGCGAGGTCGGTCGAGATGAGCTCGTGCTGACACAACCCAGCCACGAGCGCATCGAGCACGGGCCGGGTCGATGCGCCATCGAGATCCATTGCATGCTCGTTTTCTGTTCTTGTCGAGTCCGCGAACAGACGTACACTCGATTCAAGAGCGGATCTTACGAGGTCCGATGATCCCTGCACGTCCACCTTTCTTGTCGCAGCGACGTCACGCAGCAGTTCGAGCAGTCGGGAATAGGCGAAGCTTGCCTGTCGAGTGAACTTGCCGACACTTTCCCTCAAGTCGACCGTCACTGCCAGGAAAATCTCCAGAAAAGCCCTCGATAGTGCTTGTTCGTTGGTGCTCCCCCGAGCGTCGGCTTGAGCGAGGCGATCCTTGAGCAAGGCCACGATGCGCGCCGTAGCTACGGGAGTGTTGGCGACGCCGGCCGAGGTGTGGCCGCGATACGACTGGGTTTCCAAGTCCAGAGAAGAAAATGAGCTAAACATACATGTGTTATTGAGGACAGCTTTGCTTACCAAGTCCGAGATGAGGAAAGCGACATCGGGATCGGCCTGAGTTATCGGCGCGAGATCGAGACTGCTCATCGGTCGAGGCGAGGCAATGTGCGCTCGAGGAACGACCAGCACTTTTGAGGTGACTTCCGCGTTTGGGCTTAGCGCGAACTTGATCTGGAGAAGTCTGCGTTGCATTCCTGTGGATATCTGCGCAGCGGTGGGATCGACAGGCAACCGCTGCAAAGTCGAGACGACGGCATCGAGCTTGGCGAGCGTCGCGTCGAGTAGCTGCGGGTTCGCCCCAACCGAGCTAAACGGGATCGGAGGTCGTTGTAGGAATGCCGAGATGTAAGTCACGGTCGGGGACTGTAACGTCAACTCGCCCGGTGTTGAATGCGCAGTCCCAAGTCGAGAGATCATTCCCAGTGCCCAGTCGAGCGAAGCTACGAGCTCATCAGCGTTGAGCATGACATGCGTCGCTACATCGGGTGCAGTCGACGACAAGACCTTGTTGACGACGTCGAAAGCTCTGTCGAGGGCAATGGAGGTGGCCGAGAAGCGTGTGAGCCTGGCGGCAAAGAAGCCGACGCGCACGAGAGACGGCGCTAGTTGTGCCACAGAAGTCGAGGGCGTTACAGCTGACTCGACATAGTCAACGACGAGTGGAGATGGTGTGGAACCCGAATCGGCCAAGAGTTGCAACAAGGCGTCTGCGCACGTAACCGAGGTGGGTGATCAGCTCGCTGAGGGGGTTTGATGCCGGGCCGAATCACCGGGGTTCCAGAAGATGCCGAACAAGTACAACTTGCCACATATCTGCTGCTCAACCTCAACGGGTAGTAGTGAACTGGCCGTTGTCTGAGCCACAAGCTGCTGCCACTGGGGTTCAAGAGCCACAAGGTGGGCGAGGGCTGTCAGTTGCGGAGTGCTTCAGGTAGGCATGTGGTGTGATGTGACGCCAACACTTACAGAAGACGGTGATACTCCTTTGGCCCAGCAAGCTCGGGTGACGAGGCCCAAGTCCTTGTGTACCGAATCTACCATTGGATTGGCAACCAACCGTTTGTGCACCCCACTCTCCTTTGCGCGCCAGAGAGGGTAGGCAGGCTCCTAATAGGGGGTTGCACAACGGCGATCGCCTGGTGATGTGGTGACTCGTGAGGCCGAAATCATTTTTGCGGAGTGCGGGCTCGAGCTTCGTAGCCGCCGCCGATCGCGATTGTCAACCGCGATTGGCGCCGGCATGCGTCACAGTGAGCTCGAGCCTGAGAGGGTGAGAGCGTGACTCAAGCGCCCGTGCGCCCGCGCCAAAAATCCCTCGCACAGCCTTGCCAGCCTTGCCCTGCCACGCCGGCCGTTGTCAGCTCGGTGGGCCAGACCACTCCCACAGTGTCCCCCCTCCGCCTCGTGCCCTCCCCCTCCGCAACACGCGCACTCGCCACCCTTGTAGGTCCATACACTCGTATGATGGTGACGAGTGCCTAGTTGACCGTTCATACTTGACCATCCTACGACGTTCAGGCCTCGTTTGGTGCACCCTCTGCGCGGATCGAGCCACACATAGCGCCCCGGGCCGTCGTCATTTTCCAAGCGACGCCCTCCACCGCCCACGATACCTTGCGTTAAGAGGTTACACGACTTCCTCCACTGTTCTCTTCGCCACCCGGCCGGAGAACCCCTACCTCAGAAGCCACCCTAAGTCGGCTTCCACATCGCACCCGCTCATTACCATCTGTTTTCCGAGGCTAGGAAAATGTGAGTGGCCCCCTTCCCCTCCCCCTCCGCTCCTCTGGACTTGGCCCCTCCGGCCTGGCTGCCAAATCAAGCGCCTGCCGACGCAATTTCGGTCTGACCAGGCCCTCCGATCGGCGAGCTTGATCTGTGTGCAACGGTCAAGCTATGGTTCATCCTGGACTCCGGAACGAGTGTACTGACTTTCCTGACTCCGACTCTCTCCACATGCTCTCGTTGCACCGCTGCTGGCTCCGTCAAATTGATCCTCGCCCGATCCGCTCGATCGGTCGCTCTTGCTCGAATCCGCCTTGACTTTCACAATGCCTCGAATGCAACTGTCGCCTCGCAACAGCCTCCTTCGTTTTATACCGTTCCCTCAACTTGCTCACTCGTAGGGGAGTGAGCACCAGCAGCCGCATCAGTTGTTCATAAAAAAGAGGCGCCAGGGCCGCCTCGCTCGATTCACATCGAGACCTTAGCCGCACTCGACGGTACCCTCCAGCACCTCCTATATTCCTTTTCCTTTTTCGCCCTCCTCCCTTTCCCGCTGGCCCACCTCTTCCCCTCTACTCCACGTCATCGCACGTCTCCCGCTGCTTCGATCACTACGACGTCGCTCGCCACCGCTTATTCGGATAGATCCGACTCGTCAAACGACTTCTCAAGCTCGAACGTCAACGCGACCGCAATGACCGCCATTGCCATCCCGATTCCCTCCTCGTTCGGCCCAGAGCACCACGACGGTTTCGCCGCCGCACTCTCCCGTTCCCCCTACTCGCGCTCGCCGTTCAGACGCTGCTCGCTCTCGAGCTCGGCGTCGTCGCCCGCCAAGGCGAGCTTCCTCAACTCGATCACGCACCACCACCAGATCGGCTCCGACATCAGTGGCATCGGTTCGACCAAGGTTGTTCTCCCCGCCGCAGCTGCCGCCGATGTGGCGGCCCAATCTCAGCTCGTGCGGCCTACCCCGGTCGTGCCCGCCTTTGACCCTCTCCCCAGCATCCACTCGGGCTCCTTCATCGAGAACTTTCGTCAGGCTTTGCTCGACATCGACATCGATGAGTGCGACGCTCACGGCGAGAATGCCTTTTTCGTCTGTGACCTCGGCCAAGTGTACAAGCAACACCAGAGGTGGATGAAGGAGTTGGGTGCTCGCGTGCAGCCTTTCTTTGGTGAGTTGTAGGGGGTCTTCGAAACTGTGCCCGCGAGAATTTGGTGCTAATCTCGTTCGCCGTCTACAGCCGTCAAATCGAACCCCGACCCCTACGTCCTTCGCTTGATGGCTTCGCTCGGACTCGGCTTCGACTGCGCCTCGCAGCCCGAGATCTCTGCCGTGCTGTCCTTGTCCAACCGCCCCGATCCCAACCGCATCATTTATGCCAACCCGTGCAAGGCCGCCTCATTCGTGCGCCATGCCGCCAAGAACGGCGTCGACTACATGACGTTCGACAACGGCGATGAGCTGACCAAGGTCAAGCGCTACCACCCCAACGCCAAGATGGTCTTGCGCATCCTCACCGACGACTCGTCGAGCTTGTGCCGCTTGGGTCTCAAGTTCGGGGCGCCCCTCAGCGAAGTGCGAGGCTTGCTCAAGAAGGCCAAGGAACTGGACATCAACGTTGTCGGCATCAGCTTCCACTGCGGCAGTGGTTGCAAGGACCCCGAGCTCTTTGGCGACGCCATTCGCCGCGCGCGCTGGGCCTTCGACGTAGGAGCCGAGCACGCTTTCAACTTTGGCCTGCTCGACATTGGCGGAGGCTTTGAGGACAACAACTTCGAGCTCATCGCAGCGGTGTTGCGCAAGGCCATCGCCGAGCATTTCCCTCTCGACGCTCAGGGCAACGGTGTGCGCATCATCGCCGAGCCGGGACGCTACTACGTCTCTCGCGCCTTCGAGTTGGCGACCAACATCATCGCTCGTCGCGCCGCCCGCGAAGGCACCAACGCCGAGTCCGACATGGTCGGTCCAGGCCACGTCGCCGATTTTGAGATGGACGAGGACGAGGAAGAATCCGAGAGCAAGCCCGCCGTGATGTACTACATCAACGACGGCGTGTACGGCGCTTTCAACTGCACGCTCTTCGACCACCAGGTCGTCCACCCCAAGGTCATGACATTGGGCGAGGACTTTGTCGCTGACGCCTCGTTCGACAGTACTCTCGAAGAGTGCTCCGTCTGGGGCCCTACATGCGACTCGATTGATCTCGTCCAGCCCAAGGCGCAATTGCCTGTCGGCGTCCTCGCCGTCGGCGATTGGTTGCGCTGGGAAGAGATGGGCGCCTACACCATCTGCGCCGCGAGTCAATTCAATGGCTTCCGCAAGAGCTTGGTCCGTTACACGATCGACGCGGACGTCGACACCGAGGCGGCGATTCGTCGCCTCATCAACAACTAGAGATACTTCAAGATCATGTTTTCCGTGCGCCCGACTCCCGATTCCGAGAGAGGCGCTTAGTTTCCTCGTCTTGTTCGTCTCGCCTCACCACACTCATGTTGTTTTCGCCTGGATTCTCCTATTATCTTCCTTTCTCACTTTACCACTGCATGTCGACGACACGCATCCTTCCCCACCAACGCGACTCTTTCAAATCTCGATCGACTTTTCGTACTCGCCGCGTCCTCTCCCTTCGCCTTCGCATACACGACATCCCGACGCCGTTCCAGTCGAAGTGTTGATTCTTGCCGAGTTGGCCCAAAAAGAGGATCGCAAATCCCGCTTCCGTCCCTCGTTCGAACGACGTTGTGATGGTCACCACTGTTTCCATTCCTCTTGCCCTCCCTTGGTGAAGCTCTTCATTTGATACGCATCCATCTACACGTAGTCACTTATTGATGCAAAGTCACATAGCATTTTCGCAATCGTCACTTCAATCTACAAATCCGCTTGATTCATACACTGCGCTGCTGGATTCATACAGACTGCCTTAAAAGTCGGCCCTCAAAAAGAAGCTCATGGAAGCTCTTGTGCCTACAGGTTCAAGGAGCTGGTCGGCCGTTGCTCGCATCGTCCTCGGCTTGTGTTCGTTCTACATCTTGTTCGTTCCTCTTGGCTTCCAACCTGATTTGATTCCTCTTGCCCAAGACCCTCAGTACTCTGCTGCGTTCGAGCTCATCCATCTCGGCCCAGTTCCCGATTCGGCTCAGCGCTGAACGATCAGAGAGCGCCATCATGTGATCAGCCATGCCCAACTTCATCCACAGTCCTATCTGACAGTCAATAAGGTGGACACTCACTTCCATCAGATGCGACGATCGTAGGACCCAAGCGTTCATAAAGCGAATACGATTCGCCCGTCGAGACGTTCAAGCGGATCGGATCATCCGTCGTCGTCGCGTCGGGAGCGGGTAGAGCCAATAACGGAGTCGTCGCCGAAGCAGTTGATTTGGTGGGGAACGTTTGTTGGGCCGAGGTTTCAGTTGATGACTCTTGAGTTGTTTGAGGTGAGCTCATTTGTGATCGGCGGTGTGAGGTTCCTGATCTTGTGGCGTCGATGCGAGATCGAAGGAGCGGTGGTGTGGGGGTCAGAAACGAAAGCGTGCGCCGGGAAGGGCAGCACCGGGGCAGTCGCCGTCTTTCGCAGCAGATCGCAAGGCGCAGTAGGTGGCGCAGTAGGTAACTATTCCATGATTGCGAGGAAGTTCCGTGTATGCTCCTCACAAAGATGGGTGCTTAGAAGAGTGACCAAATACTTTGCGGTTTGCGAAGGTGTAGTTCATGCAAGGTGCCAAACGGACAGCTGGTTAAGGGTCGGTTAACGACGGCTTAACTAGGCGGTTAACGGGGTTAACGACGGCCCCAGAGCTGGTTCATCTGGATAGTCAGGTCAGGAAACAAACCGGGCAATCGGGGGGCGGGCACTGCCAGTCACGGGCAAGTGAGCCTCACGGCCTTGGCTGGCCTGACATCGAGAATAGAAACCGCCACGGCAATGCCGAGCACAGGTTACAGAGGCCAAAAGTGAATTCTTTTAGAATGATAGAATGACACAAGTGAGCGCCCGTTAAATTAACGCGAGCTTGGGTGTGAGGTCTCGCTGGCGTAGGGTTTCGCTGGCGGGCGTCAGCACCTAACCTTGACGGGCAGCCGTCCCTGCATACAATTGCAAAGCGATGATAACCATGCTAACTCAACAACAAAGAGAGATATTTGGGAAACAAACCAACGGAAAGAGGGAAAATTCGTGACGACAGAGCGGCATGCTCGACACGCGCACACCCGTTGCAGAGATCAAGTCGAACCATGGACTCGAGCCAGGATCCAAGCAATGACAGGGTTCGCCGTCGCGGTACTTGGTTCGGGTCGAGCCTCTTGCATGGTGACGTCTCCGTCCTCGTCGACATCCACGGGATCGTCCAATGGCTGGGGAGGGGGCAACATGACCTTGCACCCCAGCGCACTCGTCGCTCGCGAGAGGGCGACGTAGAGCTAGCTGGCCGTGAGAAAAGACGGGGTGTGTCGAGAGATCGACCCCTACGCGTTCGAGCGACTGCCCCTGCGCCTTGTTGATGGTCATCGCAAACGCAGGACCAACGGGGAACTGCAGTCGGCGCAGTGTGAAACCAAGATTCCTCGAGCCATCCGTGTCGGCCTCGAGTCGCATGCGCGACAAAAAGACTCGATCGCCGGCGCAGTCGCCCGTCAGAATGATCCCTTCGAGCACGCGACTCATGGCGCGCGAGATGAGCAGGCGGGTGCCATTGCAAAGCCCAGCCTCGAGGTCGACGTTGCGCAGGAGGATGACGGGGGTCCCGACCTTGATCTCGAGCAGATGAGGTGGAAAGTTGCGCACGTCGAGCGTGTTGAGAGGCTCCAGCGAGAGCAGCGCACCCAAGAGACCGTCGGCCGCTTCAGCCGTGTCGTCGGCGCTACGGTACTCGCTCACGTCCCCGGGGACCATAGCAAGCAGACCTGCATTGATACTGTCCACTGTCGCGTTGTGAGGCGCCAGGATCGCACGCGGAGCAAATTAGCCGCGCTGCTCGTCAAGATCGAGCGTCGACACGCGCTCGAGCCCATCGTACATGAACGCGATCAGACCTGTGCGCGAACGCTCGTGCTCGGGCAATAGAAAATCATCGGGGATCTATGTTCGGTTCATCCGGAGAGAGCAGACGAAAGGTCCCGCAATGGTCAGCGACGGAGCAGGGAGGAGGGAAGAGAGCCGCCGCCGCCGTCTCCGAGTTTTCGACCCACCTTGACTTGGGGACCACCGTCCTCATTCGCCGACCCGTCGCCGACCGCGAGCAGCCAATGCGAAAACCGCCTCGCACGCGTATTCTCCTCCGCACTCCTGCGCCCGCAACAGCTAGCGCATATTCTTGCGAAGCTCCAAGATGGGTAACGAAGGCCAAAAGGGACAATTCGCGATCGTTGCGCGACCGATCTGATCCTCGGTCCCCTTGAGGACGACGGGCAAACACTGGCGAAAGTCGCCTGGGATCGAAGCCGCGGAAGGGAAAGGGTCAGCCAAAAGCGAGGGGCGGGTCGGGGTCGCGAGACCTGTTTACACATCCCCCGTGGCGCTCACCTCCAAAGACCACCACGATGCCGCCGAACCATTCGTTCGAGTCGCGAACGTTGCGTAGCATGCGATCGACGGCCTCGACGGCGTAGCGGGGTGCGCCATCGGCGCCTCGTCCCAAATGATGAGCGACGCCGCGCGAAGCAGATTCGCGAGCTTGCTCTCCTTCTCGACGGAGCAACTTGTCAGAGTATATATAATGCTGTTTCATCCCACTTAGATTCCCGATTACGATTAGTCACCAGTTGTTGATATTAGCGGCTTCTCGCGCCTCGAGCGTAGCTCGCGCGCGCTTCCATAGCCTTCCTTCTTTCTCTTCAACTATTTTACCTATCATCGTCGACTCTCGTACTTACGTATCTCGTGTCTGGGACCTCAGAGATCTAATACAACTCGACGTGTCGGTGGAATTCAAAGGGATGCGGAACGTCGCGTGCGCCGTGCGCCCACCCTTGAGGAGGAGCGACGCCACACCCGAGGAGGCGACCGCGAGGGCAATGAGCCCCTGACCACGCACCGCGTCGAGGAGCGCGTTCTCGACGAACGTCTTGCTCGCCCCGCCGCGGGGCGAGCAAGAAGAAGAGCCGGCGAGGGTTGTCCTCGAGCATGCGGTCCTACTCGTCGGCAAAGACGGCCGTGCGAACGACCTGGAGCGCTTCTAGCTGTTCGGCATTGAGGAGCGACTGCGCAGCTGCGGCGTTGCGCCGGCACGCCGCCTCGTCGTACGCCGCGCCTGAAACCGGTTAAGATGTGCGGCCTCGGGCCGCGGCAGATCAAAATCCGCAAGCGAAAAGTCACCGTACGCAACCATGTGCATCTAGATCTGTCGCAACACCCAGGAGCGAATCAGAGCAGGCGACGGGTCATCGATGCCGAGGTCGGTCCGCAGGCGATACGCCGCATCGTCCGCGAGCGCGTCGAAGAAGCGCTCAAAGAGTCGCAGAGGCTGCGCGACGTGGCAGTAGATGAGTAGTGTCGCAAAGAGTCGACGGAGTTGGTGTCCGACCTGGATCGGCAGCGCCTCCTCCAAGCAGGTCACGTACTCGCCATCATCCTCGAGAAGGCCGCGGGCCGCGCACGCCGCGCGGAACGTCGCGTACGTGCGACCCTCGAAACGCTTGAGGTCGTCGTACGATCGGGGGCCTTGGACAATGTGGAGGATCTGCCGCAGGTAGTAGTGCTCGCCTTCCTTGACTGACGCAAAGTAGATGCGCCCGACCGTCCTCGTGGCGTACTTGCGGCGCACCCACCGCTGGCTCGTCGTGCTCCACTTGAAGTACGCCGAGACGTCAACGTACAGGAGCTCGCGCACATACCTCGCTCTCGTCTTGTTGCAGAGGTCGAAAAGGCCGTCAACTTGGAGCGGGCGGCGCAAGTGTCTCGAGAGCGACGCCGGCCGGCAAGCACTGCACGTCGTGATCCTCGAGGTGGACCGGCAGGCGCACGACCGCGGGGAACAGCGTGCCGATCGAGAACCCCAAGAGACGATGGACCGTTTCGGGTGCGCAGATGTAGCGGCCTTCGACATACTCTTCGATCTCGTTGCGACCCTCGTCGCCACCACCACCGCCTCCAGGAGTATCACGGCGCTCCTCAAGTCGCGCCGCCGCACGGTCCGGCCCTTTGTACACGTATTTGTACATGTACTTGATCGCGCCGATCGTCGAGCAAATCTCAACGTTGATGTGGGCGTCGTACTTGGCGCACAGATAAGGTGAATAGGGCACGACGTCGCCGTCATCGTACCGCACCCCCGCCTTGTCGACATGGAACCGGAAACGTCGACGATAAGTCGAGTAGCAGCCGTCTTCGTTCATCGTAGTCTCGTCTTGACGCGCGCGAGGGTAATGGCACTTGCATCGAGCGGCGGCCGCGCCACGGGGTTGCTCCATGCAGGGCTGTCGTAGATTCGCTGCACCACACTTTCCGTGCTGCATCGACGACGTCACCGTGGTATGCAGGTCGAGGTAGAGGTCTGGGTCGGGAATCTCGGCACACACGATCCGGTCGTCTGCCGTCATCGGTCGATCGTCGGCAGCGAGCGTGATCAAGACGTGCGCATGCGGGAGACCTCGTTTCTGATACTCGATGACATAGATGTGCGACAGAACTTGGCGAAAGACGCGGGCGCGATTGCGAGTGCCGTAGACGTCGTCCATCAGCGCCTGCAGCTTTGCCTCGAAGACGCGCGCAACGATGTCGGGGCGGTCGTTCGCCGCTTCGCCCGGGCCGAGCTGATGCACGATCTCCGGCCAATGAGGATTGCACGTGAAGGTGACGAACAGATCCGGTTTGCCGGAGCGCGAGACCAAACGGAGCGCGTCGTGGAATCGTTGCGTCACGTTGCGAGGACCGACAGCACATGTCGACGCCAGAATGACGGATCGGCCGAGTCGCTCGGCGGGAATGCCCCGCGCCACCGCGTCCTCAATCGCTGCACGACTCGTCAAGCGCATCTCCTCTTGATGATTCGCAATGTAAGAGAGACGATCGTTCTCGGCCGACGCCCATCCATCGATGACGAACTCGCAAAACAGGCGCCGAAGTCGATGGGCGATCGAGTACGTGCCTCGGCGCACGTGCAAGTAGAAGGCATACGACTGCGATCGTGACACTGTGGTCGAGCCGCCTCGACCTCGTCTCGGACCGTCTGCAAGAGCGACGGGAGAAGAATCATGCTGTCGTCAGTATATACACACCTTCACACTGCGAAGAGATAGCAAGGTAAATAGGTACCTACCTTCGACATCGGCGTCGTCTCATCCTCACTCTCGCCACCCTCGTCCTCATCGTCAGTCTCGTCCTCGAGATCGCGGACATTCCGGTGCCTCTGCTGCCTCCTCTTTCTCTGTGGTCGTCCATCGTGTACGTCCTGGTCGATCTGACTACGCGAGCGTCGCTCGGCCCGCTCGGCGTGGTCAAAGCCTGCCAGAGGAATCGGATGGCGGAAACCGTCCTCGCCGGAGGGGAACAGGAGCTGGCAGCGAAGCGGAAGGGCGCTTTGGTGCTTATCGGGAACGCGACGGTACCTCGGCGCAGCGGCAGGGTCGTCAGATCGCACTTGAACAATCAGCTCTTGTCTTGCTTGAAGTTCCTCGTCCTCACTGGCGCTGCAAAGGATGGCGACTTCGTCTTCCGTCGGCAAGTCGTGGGTTTTGGGTTGCGGCGCCCAGGCGGCAAGAGCTTGAACACGACCTCCTTGGCGACGTCCCAGCCGGCTCTCGATTTGGCGGCAACAACGAACTCTCGAGCGTAATGGGTTCGATCTTCGCAAAATCGTCTCGAGTCGCTGCAGGATGCCTCTGTTCACATTTGCGCCGGAAGCAGCCGACATGCGAGTCGCTGGTTGTTGCGCCGGGTCGAGAAGCCAGGTCTGGGCAAAAGCGACGGCCTGATCACCCCTGGGCAGGAGGGAGCCGATTCGATGATAAAGGTCTGCTGCAGACTCGGAACAGAGGAGGGCCATTGTTCGCCGGCTTGTGCTGCTCGAACTTGCCGCCGAGCGAAGTGAAGGCGAGAGCGTTGTTGTAGCTGCGCGCATTGGCTCGAAACTGCTTCGAATCTGCGACAACGATGGCGAGACACAAAGTCGTGTTCAGCAATCGTGATCAGACGCGAAGCCACTTCCAACTTCGGTGCGGAGCTCACCGTGATCGAGACCATCGAGCAGTCCCCGGTAGTCGTCTGGAGGCTGGGGCGACTCGGGCAGATGAACCTTTCCCCTGGAGCAACAGGCCGAGAAAGAACCCTTGCCGTTCGCCTCGCACGACCAATGCAATCCCCCATACTCGACGCACTCGGCGTCGAGAGGACCGAGATCGTGTCGTATCGACGCGCCGACCGGGAGCGGTTCCAATGCGATGCGAGCTCGACGCGGCGCGGAAATCGAGGCTCACGAGGTGGCTGAGGTGGCCGTGGTACGTTCCCTGGAAGTTGTTGGTGGCGTCGTGCTACGCGACCTGCGATCGTCTCGTCGGGAGGGGGGCGGGAGGTTGGGGCGATGGTGGGTCATTACCCCTGGCCGCGGTTGGACCGCCTTGGTGTCGAGTAGGGCGTGCCATGGGGTTGAATGTCAACCATGGCACGGTGAGGTGAACTGAGCTTAGGGTTAGAGAACAGGTGAGGGAGCGAGGGAGAGAGGGGGAGGGAAAGAGGGGGAGGGAAGGGCGCGCGTCTCGAGCGTGACGTCATGAAAGCCGCCCGAGGCCGCGCGCGCGCGGGGGGGTGGCGATTCGGCGCTGCGCTGCTGCTACATCGTACATCAGAACCCGCGTGCTTGGGGTCTGCAACGTACATAAGAACCTGAACTTTCATACTGCCTTGCAACGAACCTGATCGGTCGCCTGACGAAGGCTACATCGGCGGGCGCGCTAAACCGAACCTTGCAAAACCCCCTATCTCGTCGTACATGACATTTAGCACTTCGCGGTCAATTCGTGCGGGTGCGGCAGGACCAAATCCACATTTCATCTCCTACATGCGAATCAAGATTTGGACGTTTAGGGGGTCAAAATCCCAGATTTAAGGTACATTCGTCCAGGGAAAATAATATTAGGTATAGTAGGGACAAGAAGGGTAACACCCAATTTGAGAATGCCGGGCCAAACATCCCATTTCGCCACTGCAATCCTCTTGCCATGTCAATTCAAGCCATTGCTTCGCAGCGCCGATGAGTCAATGATGAATGACGCTTGACTGGGGTGGGGCTTTGCGAAAAGGGGCGCAGCCGGCGCGGCCAAATCTGGAGGGGAGGCTGGCTTGGTTACATAACGCGCCGGCCTGCGCGATCAGCGCGCCGACTGCGGTCCGTGCGCCGGCGTGCGCAAGCGCAAAATAAAACGGCAAATGGCTCGCCGTCTGCTTACTCGCCATTTCCCTCCATCGCGTTCAGTCGTGCTGGTCTCAGAGTCTACACCGCTGATGCCGATGCGACCCCGAGATGGGATGACTCGGCAACCGATGGGTCACTCATCTCTCTTCTTCTTCCCCATCACTCGTACCAACACTCAAGACCAGACTTCCTTACAGTCTCTCTGCCCTCGCTCCTCATCGTCGCGCTCATCCAACATCGAAGCTGCGCTTCCCCCCACACCACACCGAGCCCCTCGCAGCAACCCTCTTCGTCATGCTTCCCGCGTCGATCTTCGTCTTGTGCATGACCGCCTTGGCCCCGGTGGCCACCGCACTTCCTCTGCCTTCGATGGCAAGGCAAATCCCCTTTGGCATCAAGTTCAGTCGACCACCCGCTCCCAAGGGTGGCTTCTTCAACCCACCGCGCCCTCGCCCCTCGAGCCACCACATGGCCGTGCTGCGCATCCTCGAGGACGATGACGACCTCAACATGCTCGCTCGACCAGCCTTCGCTGTCGAACTCGATGTCATCTCTTCTCCTCCCTCTATGACCACCACCACGGTTCCCGTCGTTGCCGACTCCCCTACCGCCGTCACCAAGACCAAGAAGCGCAAGGATGGCTTCGACGACGGCTCCATTTTTTCCGACATGCTCATGGGCCCTGGCGGCTACGCAGCACTCGAAACGGCCCGCGTCGCCATCGCTTCGCCAATGTACTCGGGTCGTCGCATCCCCGTCCGCGAGATCGGCAGCCACAACCGACGAGAAGCCAAGAAGCAACGATGAGTGGCCAACATGATCGCGACCTCGACGATCGAAGAGGCTGGGCCTACTTCGTCGCCTTTCGCATGGGTCGAATCCGAGGGTGTTACCCGACCCGAAGTACCTGAGGCCGTTCAAACTCCGACCTTCCACTTCATGAACCCTGGGCCCGTCGTCACTGCGACTGCGGCATAGATGAACCTTCAATGACAAAAGGGCTTCCCGAGCGATGTCGTAAGTCTTGGATCGTCCTCGCCGTTCAACACGATCGTGAGCATGCAACTGACCCTTGTGCACTATCTTCTACAGTTTCAAACATTCACGCTATATGACGAAATCGCTCTGGCTGGTCCCCTCCCGCTGCGACCTCTCAACGAGGCGCCGTCGAACCCACCTTCGAATTTTTTCCTGCCGTTCGCCAACTGGCGGGTCTTGATGACCCCTTTCGACCCCAACCGAATCGAGCCTTACACGTTCTTGACGACCAACGACGATCATTCTTGATCAGTTGACGACCAACTATTTGAATGCACCCACTTGGATCCAAACTCGACCTCCTCAAGGCTAGAGTGGCTCGCCGCCCCGAATCAATAGCTTTGAATGGCGCCTGCGTCGCAACGAACTTCGCGCTCTCCTCATGTGACGCTTCTATCAATAGTACTTGTCGATGATGCAGGTCAGACTCTATCAGGGTGACCTTAATGAAGTGATGATGGCTTGATGCCACGTAGTCTTCTCTCCATTCTGAGGCATGCCGACCCCTGAGAGAGATTTGCTAGATCTTGTCCGACATAAAATGACGATCGACCCGATCGACCCGTGTGAAGGCGCTAGTGGATCGATTTGCCGAGAGAACAGGCCGAGGCATGTGGTCCAAGCTCACCGGCGCTCATCGGTAAGCCCGTCTCCGCGACACTTTGCACCCGAATCGCAGTCACCGTTCGTCTCAGCAGCGCCAGACTCCGACTATCCCGTCGTCGTCTTCTCTCGTTTACTCTTTGAAGTCCGCCTCTTGGCCTGCGGAAGGATGAATGCCCCACATGAAGCAGGCAAGACGGCTATCCCGGCCGAGAAACGCCATCTCGCCTTGGTGAGTGGGACGAAACCGGTCCGGATGAACCTTATGCTCGTACTGCACATGATCTTTGTCGTATTCCCTTATGCGTGTAAGTGCAGCGTGAAGTGTCAGCTGCTTTGTATGAGCACCGTACGTATCGTGCGGGCATCGATGTTGAATGGTGTGACTGACTCTCGGAGTACCCCTCTGCCTTCTGAAACGTGTGACGCGCCCCACCCATCACCGGCATCACCGGCATCACCGGCTCGCTCGCGACCCCGCCGGCCGGCTTGTGTTTGTGAAAACTCTCTTCAACCTCGAAACCTCCCTTTTGTACGCTTTCTTCAAAATCTTTTCGGAACCAACGTATCAAACCTCGCAGTCGTCAAGTTGCCCTTAGAGATCATCCTCTCGCACGTCATCCTTCGCTTCCGATCCAAGATGGTCCACCTGATCGGTCGCCCTTGGTACTCGGACTACGTTCGTCGCCTATCACAATTCGTCCTCAGTCGGACGACGACCGCTCAAGCCCGAGTCATCTTCAACCGAACGTATGCCTACACCATCGCCTATGCCGGTATCCCCTTCATCGGGTACAGGGATTGGGTCACGCAGATTTCGGTGACTGGCACGACGGGCAGGTGGTTGGCGCCTCCGGGATCAAAGAGGAGCGAGGACGAGGTTGTCTTGTACATGATCCATGGCAAGTACTGCTCGAATCCTTTGGTGACCTGTGGTCCCGCCGAGCTGACTATGTCTTTCGACCTTTTTATGCATGCAGGTGGTGGATTCTTGCTCGATACTGCGGGTAACGCGCAAAATTACTTCCTGTACCTTGCCAAGGAGCTCAATGTTCGCCGCCAGGTCAAGTTTTCCATTTTCCAGCTCGACTATGGTACGTCTTTCTCTTCACTTCAACGACTGCCTAGCATCCTGAACCCCGAATTCCATCAAAGGACATTTCACTGACTCGCAAGTGAATGCGACCCATAGAGCTGGCGCCCGAGTTCGTCTTCCCCAGTCAACTTATCGAGGTCCAAGCTGGCTACCACTACCTCGTCAACAATCAAGGTATCGACCCAAAGAAGATTGTGGTATCGGGAGATTCAGCCGGTCAGTGTTGCAACCCAACCTTGACCACCTCTGATCGAGCTGACACCAACATTCTTGACGGACCCATGTGCAGGTGGCAACCTCGCCGCGTCGTGGCTACTTCACCTTGCTCGCCCTTGCTCGTCGATCACGGTCCCCGAATCACTGGGGTCTACCCCTCCTCGACCAGGAGGCGCGTTCCTCATATCTCCATTCGTCGACCTATGCTCGTACCGCGCCTCCCGCAAAGCCAACAACCAGTATGACTTTATCGACAACGGTGGCGCCTTCCGTGCCGCGTTGGAATATATCGGTGCCCCCAACTCGGCCCCGACCGGAGTCCCGTCATGGAATCCGATCCACTTCTTCCAGTTCCCCAACGCCCACCCACCCCGTGGATTCAACAAGGCGCCCAAGTTCGTCGCTGGCAAGGAAGCCAAGGGGCTCGGCTTGCTTGGATCGCCGTACGCGAATCCTATCGCTTGCGAGGATCTCGAGTGGATCAAGGAAGCCTTCCCCGGGGAAGGGAGAACGTTGGTCAGCTGGGGAGGTATGGAGGTATTCAACGATGACATCGAGGAGATCTTCAAGAGGATGAACAAGGCCGGGGTCGAACCCGCCAAGTTGTTTAAGCCACTTGGCGCTCACGATTGGATCCTGTACGATTCGGTGAGTTGATGGAGAGCTTCTTATTCGTGGTTTAGTCGGCCCTAGAGACCACCATATTGACGCGAACATGTTTTCGATCTGGGGCAGTTCATCCCGGGCCTCTACAAGACCCATTCCTTTGGTCCCGACCGCGTCGCGACGCACAACATCTCCGTCGTCGCCGACTTCCTCCAATCCGTCGACGTCCGTATTCGTGAAGAACATCGGGCCCAAGCAAAACAAGACGTTGAACCGGCACCGCAAGCGAAAGAGCAAGCGAGCGTTCCCAACCCGGAACCTACGACGGAGAAGGTGCCGGCGCCTGCTGAGGAAACCCAGGCCAAAGCACCGCCGGGGACGAACCCTGCCAAGGGTAGCAAGGGGAAGAAAGCGGGTCAAGGAGCGACGAAGGAGAAGAGTCTCGAGGGTAGTGGCGTCATGGTCGGAAAGGAGTGGGGCAAGGAGTGAAAGGCGACAGGCCGTTGGGCCGTTGGCGGGGGACAGGTCGCGACGGTCGAGGCCGAATATCTTGTTTTGTCCAATAATTGCTCTGATATATGATTCAACGGTTTTGTCATTGCATAGCGAGACGACCCATCTGACCAATAGCGGGATGCTCCTCGCTACTCGAACCATGTGACTTAGGCAGTCACTTCTAGGGTTTGCTCACCTGACCGTCCAAGCCCTGACGTACCTGACAGCGCTGACTCGGGCAGCCGGGGAGGCGGGCCCTGGCAGGCCGCTCTCAGGTTCAGCCCCTTCTGAACTATTGCCAGGCATCGCGCAATTGCCCGTTGCGCTAGTATCCACAACTCCCTCAGGTCACAAGACGATCAAGCCCCCCTCTTGGAACCCGACATCAACCTAGCACTGAGTTGTGATGCGTACAATTCAACGTGCTGGCGTCACGGAGGTGCCGGCCGAGAAACGCAACCTGGGCCTTGTCTCGGGATCCCGGCCAGAAACGATGGGCCTCAAGCCCACGCTTCATCTGATCTTTAGCTTGTTGCCCTTCGTGCGTAAGTAGTTACTATTGACTCAAAAACTTCCACTGTGAGAAAGAACACCGCTGCTTGTCGGTGTCATCTCGGTTTACGAACGAAATCCGTTGCTCTCTCTCCTCTTCTCTCCTGACCACTGACGGTCGACGATCTCTGCGAAACCCGAATCTATGATCCCTCTCTCAACAGTTGTACGACTACCCCTCCACATTCTCTTCCGATATGCGATCCTCCGTGATCGTGATAATGTCTACCGAGAGATCGGTCGACCCTGGTCGGGCGAATACGCGCGCAAAATCTGCCAATATCTCATTACCAACTGCTACGCCGTCGAAGGTCGATTGCTCTTCAATTGGGGATAAGGCGTATGAGGCGGCTTATTCCAAATGGGGCGAATATAAAGAGTGGTCCAGTGCAAGGGTCTCGGTGAATGGAACGACTGGAAGGTGGATCGCTCCGCCGGGTACGAAGCGCAGTGAAGACCAAGTCGTGCTCTATTACGTTCATAGTCAGTCAGGGGACCTTCCTGCCGGATTTAAAATATGATATGATGCTGCTGACAATTATTAATCGACGGGACCGCGATTTGTAGGAGGCGGATTTGTGCTCGACACTGCGGGCGCCGCGCAGTATTATTTCCTCTTCGTCGCCAAGGAGATGAACATCAAGCGCAACGTGCAATTCTCGGTTTTCCAACTCGATTACGGTCAGTGGAATCAAGTAGATCGTAACCGCTCTGCATGTGCTGCATCGAGCTGACTCGTCATTGAATGGTGACCGCAGAACTCGCGCCTGAATTCAAGTTCCCGAGTCAGCAGATCGAAATCCAAGCCGGATATCACTACCTCGTCAACAACCAAGGCATTGACCCCAAGAAGATCGTCGTGTCAGGTGATAGTGCTGGCGGCAACCTCGTCGCCTCTTGGCTCCTGCACGTCGCACGTCCCTGTTCCGTGATCAAGGTTCCGGCAGAGCTCGGACCAACGCCTCCTCGACCAGGAGGTGTGCTGTTGATCAGCCCATACCTTAGGATCCTCTCCTCCAGCACCTCGTCATACAAGAACATCCAGTATGATAGCATTGGCTTGAATGCCACTTTCTACCCCGTCCTGGACTACATCGGGATTCACGACGTCTCTTCGCTCAATATGCCCGCTTGGTCTGAGGCAAACGGGCACGGCTCACCCGACGCGGCCCAGAAGGTGACGGACTCAATCCCATTCACGCCCGGCGACGAGGCGAAGGGCGGTCTGGGCCTTCTGAAGTCGCCCTATGTGAACCCTTCGATGTGCGAAGATCCCAAGTGGCTGGCAGAAGCATATCCTGGTGGAGGCTGTACCGCCGTGAGCTGGGGAGGGAAGGAACTGCTCGCCGACGATGTCGCCCAGGTTGTTGACGAAATGGAGAAGGCTGGAGTGGCACTTGTGCGCCTTGTCAAAGAGCTCGGCGTCCATGACTGGATAGTATACGACTCAGTGAGTCGTAGAACTGATCAACGTTTTGTGCGGATACGGTTGGATGCTGACTCCTTCACCGTCGAGCCACACAGACCGTCCCTGGCTTGTGGAAGACCAAGACCGGTGGACGCGAGGACGATCCCAACTACAACGTGCTGGTCACGGCTGACTTTTTGCAATCGTTCTTCGAACGAACGAAGCAAACTAAGTGAATTATCTGTTAATACTAGACACTAGATGGCTTGCTATAACAAGTGCATGCGGTTACCCTTTCGGTTCGTAAGCTTGAGTTTCGAACGGTCTTGAATTCGTCGAGCAACGGAGGAAAGTCCGAAGGCTTGGAACATACTTTCGTCGGTGGATCGATGTAAAAAACCCAATGTGTGTGAGCTCAAGGAAAGACCTTCGCCTCCTATTTACAAGAGTAATACTATCGGTCACGTGATTGAAAGGATGCACAACTGGGGATGCACAACCAACCACTGCGCCGACCAAATTTGGAACACCAAGCTTATTTTATTTTATTTGATAGATTTCAATTACAGCACAATTATAATAGTACCTAGAAATCTTCGGAAAAGTCCGAGGAAATGCATTAAGCACACTGGCTATGCCAGTAGTGTGGGACTCATCGACCTTTTAGCCAGAGTCGACCATACCCACTAAAACCCCCTTTGGAAACATTATAGAGAAGCGAGGCGACCCGTGCACCCCTGGATAGACCCCCCGAAGCTCCTCGAGCTCCGCCTCGGTGATCGGCTCCAGAGGTTGCGAGGAGAATCGACGGCGACGAGAGAGCTTCCAGATCGAATGGAAGAAGAGGATGCGGAGCTCGACAATTCGGCGCTCCGAGCGAGAGACGAGAGGACACACGAAGTCGGCGAAGATGGGGTGTGGGGACGGAGAGAGTGCGGCCCAGAGGCGGCGAGCGAACGGGCAGCCGACGGCCAGATGGGGAAGAGACTCAGGTGCTTCCGAAAGGCACATAACACAGGAAGCGGAGCGATTGTTGAGCTGGCTGTGTGTTGCAGACGAAAGTTGCACGCCCGGGTGGAGGGAGCCAAGGGAGAGGAGATGGGCGGTGTCTTCAGCATCCGAGTGAACCCTACGAATCTTGCGTGAAGCCTTCCACCATGACTTCCAGCGCTGCTCGGTGAGGGAGAAGATCTTTTGATGGCCTTCCGGGATGATTGGAGGGAAGACGAAAGCGTGACGGCGTTTTGAGGCGTCAATGAAAGAAGTCGGAGTCATCACCTCGCCATCAGGACCTCGAAAAAGCGTCGGGTTCACCGAGAGCTGGATCCCGTGCCCTGCCGGGAAGAAGAGGGCGTGGTTCGCCCAGCGCTCGAGGTTCTGGTTGCTCGAGAATTCGGGGGGGTTGAGCGTTGTGACCGACGCCCAAGCTTCGAAATAGCGGGCCCAGCGTGGAGGGAGAAGACGCCTCGTTTCTCTCACCGCGTGATACCACTTTGGCGGCGGATGGCAGAAATATGCCCACCAAATCCAGATCCAAGGGCGACGGTGTTGGTTGGGGGTGGCTTGCGCAAGGTGAAGGGGTGCGGCTGGTTCGCCGCCAGGAGCCGAATGCGAACGTCGAAAAGGTGCCGCGTGAAACAGCCATCCGGATCGCACAGTTGGAAGACCCACTTGGCGTGGTCGATGGCCAGACGCATGGGAAGGTCAATCAAGCCAAAACCGCCATGATCGAGAGGGGTGCAGAGGCGCGACCGGGATACCATCGGGCGCCTTCGAGTTCCATCCGAGTCTCGACCGTGGATTGCGAGCATGGCGGCATCCTCGATCTCCTTGACGACACTCTTTGGGGCTGGGAGGAAACGATTGTAGAAGAGGACCTTCGTGTACCAGTAGGTGTTGATGATCGAGCACCTGGCTGCGTAAGGAAGGTCGTACATCGGGATAGACCGTATACGAGCAATGGTGGACGACTTGACCTCCTCCCAACCCGCATCCTCGGCAATGTCCACCCCAACCTGGATACCGAGGTAGCGGAATTGAGAGTCGCTGAGACGCCAGGTTCCAAGGCGTGGAACGATCGGATGGTTCCTGAACGATCCGAGAGGGTAGAGGAACGATTTGGCATTACTGAGCTTGCTGGCGCTTGCCCGCTCGTACAATCCGATCGCCCGATTGAGATCTTGGAGGTCCGAGAGGTCGTGAAGCGCGCAGCATGCGTCGTCGGCGAAGAGGAGTTCGCGAATCGTTTTTAGGCCCGGACTCTCTATGCCCTTGACTCTTGAACGGATTTGACAGGCAAAACCTTCGATCGCCAGGACGAAGAGAGACGGAGCGAGAGGATCGCCTTGTCTAACACCCGATAGGACGTCGAAAGCGGCAGAGAGCCACCCATTGAGGAAGACCGAGGCGGACTTATTGGTGTACGTCGCTCGGTACCATTGACGGGCTTTGGGACCAAGGCCAACGGCGCGGAGAACTGCATCAAGCTAAGTGTGGGATAGCCGATCGTAAGCCTTCTCGAAGTCCATCACCGCTAGACGACCCGACACAGGAGGCGAGCCCGGAATTTCTGGATCCATGAGGCACTGGACCTCCGCAATGTTCGTGCCGATCCAACGATTCGGCACGAAGCCGCGCTGGGTCGGGCCGATCAGAGACTCGAGCAAGGGAGCCAGGCGCTGGTTGTGAGCTTGCGAGATGATTCGCTCATCGGCATTGATGAGTGAGATTGGGCGTTTGTTCACCAACTGGTCCCTGTCGCCACGTTTATGGATGAGGTGGATGTGGGCGATGTTCCGCGGAGAAGGCTCGGCGCTAAGGCCCTCGGTAGATATCGAGTTGATGACGTCTCGAAGGATTGGACCCGTGACCGTCCACGTCGCACGGTAGAACTCAACGGGAAGGCCGTCAGGTCCAGGCGATGAGTTCGACTTGCACGACTCTTGAGCCTTGGTCATCTCCTCCAATGGGTACGGTCTCTCGAGCTTGTGGGAGTCCGCAGGAGAGAAGCGAGTCGAGGCGAGTCCGTCGATGATCTCCTCCAATGCGGCGTCGTCGATGGGGCGGTCCTGATAGACACTCTCAAAGTAGTCGCTGGCCGCACCAAGCATCGAATCGGGATCCGATAGGAGGACATCGTTGACCGCAAGCGAAGGGATGAGGTCGGAAGCCCGCACTTTGCGAAGACGGATGAAGATGGAAGATGGGCCAGCTAGCGAAGGGTCGATTCGAGAGCGCAGAGCCGCGCCGTAGCGCGAATGGTCCGCCCTCTCCTGCTCCGATCCTCCACGTCGGAACCGTGCGAGTGTCCGAGCCAGAGCCTGGAGCTGGGGCAATAGGCGGTGCTTGGTTGTCGTCCACGCTGCTTTCGGGTCGTCGGGCGTCTGAAGTAGGGCTTCGTTGTAGAGAGTCTGGACAGTGGAAGACAGGTACTCGCAGGTCGCGTCGCCTTCAATCACGTGCAAACCAAGTTTGAATTTGCCCGGACCGATATCGATTGCGCCTGGAACTTGGAACCTTGCTACCGCCATGGAGTGCGTCGATCTGAGGACAGGAGCCCAAATCTTATGATCGTGGAAGAGGTCAACCCAGTCGGGTGAGACATAGATGCGCTCAAGGCGTCGGCAAGTGCCTGGCGCTGAGCGGTTCGTGGTGTGTCGTCCTTTGGGGTGATGGAATCGATAGACGTCGGAGAGATTGTTGGCCGTGACGAGGTCGCGCATTTCCTGACCTCCATAATTCGTACCATTTGGGTTTTCCGAATCGAGGAGTTGGGACTCAACACAGTTCCAGTCGCCCCCAATGAGGAGCGCAGGCGGCGAGGGGTCGTCGCGCATGGCTCGCCGGAGGGTGGTGCACTTTCGAGTCACCCACACGGAATGTTGCATCGGAGATTCGGACCGGGAAAGAGAAGGAAGCACGAAGAAAGTTGGAAGGCGACTCGGGGTCAATATAAACGACCGGCGAGTCGCTTTTCCAGAGTATGGCAGTATTGTTGAAAGGAGTGAAAAGAGCAGATAGCTTCGAGTCTTGGCACTCCTGAGTCCACTGGGCAACCCGTTCAGGGGGAGGTCGGCCAGTTTCGCTCAGGAGGAAGATATCGGCGTTGTGAGCTCGGAGGTTGGAGAAAAGGGAGGCACGCTTACGGTCTTCATTTATCGACTGCACATTTGCAGCGACAAAGGACACGTTTGGGATCTTAGTGGTGCTCATCATCTTGATCCATAGCGTCTTCCGCATCCTTGGGGGGTGCTCCTTGATCTTTGGCTCCTTCGTCGGCATCGTCGTCGGCGTCATCGGGTCGGGCTTTAGGCGCGGCTGAGGGCGTCGGCTTGGGCGAGGAAGGCTTCGAGGTCGGCTCGGTGGCTTGGAGGGCAGCAGGAGGGGTTTCAGGGGCGTTGGCTGGGGCAAGGATCGACTTTGATCGGGTCATGATCGTCTTTGGCGTGGCCGGAGGGGGGCTCGGGGAGGGAGAGGTGGTCTCTGAGCTGGAGGACTCGGAGGACTTTTCAACCAGGGAAGCTGTTCCCTGGATGGGGGCGAGCTGGGGGGCAGCTTGCGGGGTGAAGGTAAAAGTACGGCTAATGGGCATGGGACTAGCGTCGTTTGATTGAAAATCAGGCTGGGGAGCCAGAATATTCTCGGTTCAACGTCTTTTGGTTTTGCGGTCGAAGGCGACGGTCGCGGAAGCGGTGTTGGAGCCGGCGGCGGCGGCGGCGGGAGCTGGCAAGGCACGTGACGTTGAGGCGGCCTGGGGGCTCGACCCGTGGCGGCCGGGGCAATGTTGGGTAGCATGTGAGGTCTTCGTGCAGATTTGGCACGGAGGAGCGACTGTACAATCCTTTCGGACATGGGCCCCAGAGCGACAGAAGACGCAGTGGCGCATGCCACCGGTGATCCTGAGTGGGATGCGCTCGGTGACCCCGTCACGTTCGAGGGGAAGAGATGCGGGGGGGAGGACGTTTGGATCCTTAAGAGCTAGGACGAAGTTGTAGACGCCCGAGATGTGTTTGGTCTTGCCGACGTACTGAGTACGTCGCATAAGAACGGTCCCGAACTCTTTGATCTTCTCGTCGAAGAGCCGGACACCCTCGGGGTCGGAGAAAAAGCCCACAAGGGTGCATTGGATCACACTCTTTTGGGCAATGTGGAAAAGGTCATTGACCTTGCAAAGAGTCTTACCAACAGTAAGACCCCTAGCGACCAGCTCTCGCAAGTCGGCCTCCTCCGGGAAACGAAGGCCGCGTTGTCCCTTAATGAAGCATGGCATGGCGCCGGTTAGGGACGGGAACTGCTTGTCGAGAGCCGTCAGTACTTGTTCCGGTGTCGACCCAGGAGGAGTCTTCACGATGACGCAGTTTGCGATGTCGTGCATCAGGGGGTGCGAGCGGGGGGCGGCGACGGCGGGGGAACCGGTGGCGATGACGGTGGCGGCCTTCGCAGGTGGCGTAGCACCAACGGCGGCCGAGTATGACTTGGTGGCGGTAAGACCGGGGGGGTCGGGGGGGCGTTTGGGTGTTGGACCAGTGGGGCTGGTACTGTTGTTGTTGTTGTTGCTCATAACGGTCCTCAAATGCTGAAAGGCGGCCTGTCAATCTCGGGCATGCCCGAAGCTTGCCCCCGCAATTTGCCCTTTCACTCCGCCTCTCAGGCTTGCTTACCGTACTCTTCACATCACCACATATCTGCTTGCCTGGATCGAGCCCCTGTCTTGGATAACATCTACTTTACTTCACGTGTCTTCAACCATGTCGTTCTATCAGCTTGGAACTTCGCCGATTCCACAGCGGAAGCAGGGCCTCCCGCTCGTCTCGGGTGCCGCGCCTCAGAAGATGTCGGTCGGGCAAGGGTTGCATTTCTTATTCTATATGATGCCTTACCTCCGTATGTCCTCTTTGATGTTCGTTTCCACAGGTCTGCCGCCAGCCAGGCTGACCATGTCATCCCGGATTCGGTAATTCCCCACCTTCGTCGCGCACTTGGCCGTCCTTGTGAACGCACGCGACAGTCGTGCGCTTGCCCCTCGGGCTGCTGAAAGATTACGTCTTTCAAAGGTTTTGGGCTCCTGTGCCTCGGGACATTGGTCGTCCCGTTCAAGCCGAGCTCGTCCTACGACTCGCCAAGTACGTCTTGACGCGGGCGACGCCGGCCCAAGCGCGACTGATCTTTGGCGAACGCGACTACCGAGACGCGTACAAGTCCAAGACCTTCAAAAATTATCAGAACTGGGTACAGAATGTTTCGGATCGTGGTATTGTAGGCCGCTGGATCGCACCTCCTGCCACTGACCGAGCCGACGATGACGTCGTGCTCTACTATCTGCACGGTAAGCCCTGTGAAACTCGCCCGACATTGATCGATCTACAATTCAGCAGTGTTGATTATCTTTACCTTGCATCCGCCAGGTGGCGCTTATGTTATTGATTCTGGAGGACTTGGGCAGCATTACTGGCTCAAGCTCGTTCGAGAGATGAACGAGAAGCGAGGCGTCAAATTTTCAGTCTTCCTCCTCGACTACGGTGAGATGCCTATGATCGCGACCACACACGACCCCAATGATTCTGACGCGTCTCAACACTGCTGCAGAGTTGGCACCCGAGTTTAAATGGCCTTCGCAGCTCATCGAAACGCAAGCTGCCTACCAATACCTCGTCAATAACCTGGGCATCAAACCGTCCAAGATTGTGATCGGCGGCGACTCGGCGGGAGGCAATCTGGCGATGTCATTCCTGTTGCACGTAGTCCGACCTTGTAAGCAAGTCACAGTCGTCGAATCGCTTGGTCCCATCCCCGCTCGACCCGCAGGAGCCTTCCTTGTCTCGCCCTGGATCGACATGATGTCCGAACGGCCGTCGCGGTACGCGACCAACTACGACATGTTGAGCAACATCTGGACGCGACGCGGTGCACTCGAATACATTGGGTCGCTGCAGGCCGTCTCGGCGCTCTACGAACCAAGCTGGTCTCCATTCCAATGGTTCACCAACCCCAATGCGCCTGTTCCCGAGTCATTCAAACAAGCTGCGCAGGCGTCAAGATTCGTGCCCGGCAAGGAGCTGAAAGGCCTCGAGTTGTTGGCCAGCCCTTACGTCGACCCCATCAAATGCGAGGACAACTCATGGCTCAAAGAAGCCTTCCCGGGCCAGGGTCGCACTATGGTCACCTGGGGTGCCAAGGAGATTTTCAACGATGATATCGAGGTTCAATTCGAGCGATTGCAAGCCGCCGGTGTCGAGGCGAAGAAGTTGGTCAAGCCTCTGGGAGCCCATATCTGGACCATTGTCGACGTTGTAAGTCATAGAACTATACTAGAAACATGGGAACCAACGTCCATCCATTGCGGTGGACATGTGAATAGGTACCATTCTGCGGAAGGGACCGATCGAATTGTCTGCTAGCGGCAATCGCGCTGCGAAGGAGACGGCACTACGCACCGGCATAGGAGCCTAGCTCGATCGCAGATTTAGGCTGACTTTCGTGTGCCCCCACTCACCTTTCTCTTGTCGCAGGGTCTGGCGGGTTATTACAAAACCCATTCGGAGGCTCCATGGGATTACCAGGACTATGCCGTCGTTGCTGTTGCGGATTGGCTCGAACCTTTCAAATCGCGCTCTGTCCAGAATGAAGCGGGCCCGGGAAGTTCGTCGACCGGCCAGCAGTCCAAGATCTGATAAGACCTTGCCAATAGCGATTCGAAAGTGTCATTTGTGTCGAAAGTCTGCTCCTTGTCTCCAAATTTCATGTGCGGTCCTCAATGCTCATGACGACAATGGCTGAGCCGCAAACGCCGACATCATGATGGAGCCCGAGAGTCGAGTCGTCCAGGGCGAGGCCTTCTGGCGTCTCGCTCTGCGAACGGCAGAAGGCGTTCGGCCGCGCGGGGCGGGGCGGGGCGGGGCGGGGCGGGGGGCGGGGCGGCCGTGCCTGCTCCTCTTGCTGAAAGCCTCCAAAACGCCGGTCGCTGAGAAAGTGTTTCCTGTATGAGCGAGCAAACCCCGAGATGAGCCAGACGCCTCGGGCGGGTCAGGTCTTCATCATGGTGCGGATCCTCCTCAACTTTTCTGTGAACCGGCTGGATGGAGGCTTAATTCCAGTGGACATTTCGTGACTGCTTTCACTCGGCCGACCGTCGGCGGGCGCCAATCTCTCACTTTGATTCCACGGCCGCGAGTAGTAGACCTGGAACGATCGACCGGAGTGGCCCCTGAGTCTGATGGGCCTACCCTGAAAGCGTTTGCTGTTAGCTGTTCTTGGGGGCTCGCAAGGGGGTGCCAATCATGCGATCAAGTTTTGTCGAGATCTACAGCCATCATCGGGAGTTTACAAGCTTGCGATCTTCTAACCCGCGATCCGCAGATCCTACTTAGGTAGTTTGAGAGTCCTCTGCTAGTGCGGGAGAGTCCTGGCGTGGCCCCCACTAAAGCACCGCGCAAGTGTCAACAATCGACGCTCGCTCGACGACGGATGGCCTTCGCAGCGGGCGAAGCCTTCACGTGTTTCTCACTCCCGCCACGCCAACGCCGTCGCCGCTGCCAAGACTCTGCTCCTCCTAAGACTTCTTTTAGGGGCTTTGTCCACACTTTTTGCTAGAAGTCAAACCCATCCCGACCCCTTTACTCGGTCATCCATCCTTCCACCGCAACTCTTCTCCGCCACATCACCCAGCATGTCCAAGGATATCGAGGCCAGCTTGCCCGCGTTGGCTCACCGCGAGGAGTCGTCGTCGGTCGAGAACGAGGTCAAGCACGCCGCGTCGCACGACGGCACCAACTCGTCGGAGGAAGCGATGTTGCCTGGTTTCATCGACACGTTCCTCGGACGTGATCGCAAGGCGTTGCAGAAGGACCCGATCGTCTGGAACCAAGGCTTCGGTGGCTTTTTCGCCTCGCTCAGCCATCGCACCAAGGGCGTTTTCACCCGAAGGTTCTTGTGAGTCACGGACAAAGTCCAATCTACTCACTTTATACTGTAGTGGCTCACAGCACTGACAAGTACACTGCATGTCTCGCGTTCGCACCTGCGCGCAGATTGTGCTTAGCCGCCGGCCAGACTCTGTCCCTCGCCATCACTGGAACTTCGGTCCTTACGACCGAGTTGGGTATGCATGGCTGGAGTGTGCGTCACATCTTGCATCTTTTCTTCTTCTTCTCATGAGGGCAATGCTGATGCTCTCATCGCTCGCGATTCAATTTTCTCTTCATCCTCTACAGATGCCGACGTTCCAATCCTTCTTCTTGTACTTCTTCCTCAACCTCATCTACACCCCCTACACCATCCATCGCTACGGCGTTAAAGCCTGGGGCAAGATGCTCGTCATCGATGGCTGGAAATACCTCTTGCTTGCGGCTATTGATGTTGAAGCCAATTTCCTCGTCATCAAGGCTTACGGGTTAGTGCGCTTTTTGTTGAGGAGGAGGCGACGACACTGAATCGGCTTTTGGCTACCTTCTGCACAGTTACACCGATCTTTTGTCGTGCATGCTCTTGGATGCTTGGTACATACATCTTATGGAGGAGTTCACCGCAGCTGCAACCTTGCTGACCAAATCTCCTCCGCGACGTTCATAGGGCCACTCCTGCATGCATGATTTTCGCATTCTTCTTCGTTAAGGCTCGATACCACTGGTCTCAAATTGTTGCTGTACTCATTTGCATTCTCGGCCTCGGTTTACTCGTTACCTCGGATGACATCACGGATAAGAACTATCCCGCCAACAATAGGGTACTCGGTGATATCCTTATGGTACGTCGGGAACATCGTCTGCTCACTTGTGCGCGTTCCAAACTGACGAAGCAACGACGCATGATCCACAGCTCATCGGTGCTACTGGCTACGGTCTTTCCAACTCGCTCGAGGAATTCTTCGTGCGCCAACGCCCTCTGTACGAGGTCGTCGGCCAGATGGGATTCTGGGGCAGCATCATCAACGCGATCCAAGGCGCCGCGCTCGAACACCACTTGTTTCACGCCTCCTCGTGGTCCGGCCGCAACATCGGCTACCTCGTTGGCTACACGTGCTGCATGCTCTACATCTATTCGACTGCGCCCGTCCTGTACCGTCTCGCGTCCTCGCCATTTTACAACATCTCGTTGCTCTCGTCCGACTTCTACGGTCTCTGCTTCGGACTGGCCTTGTTCGGCTACTCGCCCTACTGGCTGTACTTTGT
The DNA here is from genome assembly GCA_022702645.1 of Microbotryum intermedium. Classification (NCBI taxonomy): domain Eukaryota; kingdom Fungi; phylum Basidiomycota; class Microbotryomycetes; order Microbotryales; family Microbotryaceae; genus Microbotryum; species Microbotryum intermedium. The sequence continues at coordinate 367,973 of JAHWDX010000001.1, forward strand.
CGCGTACGCGCTCGTCCTCATCGGTTTGGTCGCCTACTTCTGGGTTGCGCGTCCCGAAGCGACTCGCATGAACGTCGTCTCGCGAGGCAAGCAAGCTGATCGCGAGGAGATTTCGGGCGTTCGCAAGGTCCTCGGCGACGAGAGGATTTGAACGGTTCCCTAGCGCGGCCACCTCGTCCTCTTCGTCTCATTGGACCGCTACCTTCGTGACGGGTCATTTGGGGTCCTACCTTTATCCAGGTTGTCGTGGTTTTTTTCCGGGGTCTCTATATGAAACATCATCAATAATGTCGTTTCTTCTGATCGAATCGTCTCCTGGAAGATATCTAGAACGGCTAGACTGGGTCGAATGCTTTGCAACACTTCCAATACATCGATTTAGTTCCAGATATATGACCGAACAACATGAAGCACAAGCATCAAGGGTTCCGCTGTGAAGAAATAGATTGTTAGCTCGTTACGATGGCCGATTAGTTAGTACTTCTTACGCTCAAGACGATTCGAGTCAAATATATGTATCTTGAGGAACATTGGTGAGTGCCAGAGTTGACAAAGGTCGTAGGCTCGAAAGGGGTTCGCGAGCGGTGTCATCAATGTCGCCAAATGCGGAAGAGCAGAGCTCGAAGGAAGATGGACGCAAAAAGGATCTCCAAAGGGTCATGCTTCGACGTCAAAGGTCTCGGCGACTTTGTCCGAAGGACTAGCTGATCGACGTTGTCGCTTCGATTCATCTGGATGGATCGGGAAAGGTTTAGTGCCAAAGCTGATGCTCCACACCATCATGGATCAAGGGGCGCTCACTTGTGACGTTCTCATCGGCGGCTTCGGCATCGTCGCCCTCGGTCAATGAGCTTCGACTTCGCTTCGCTCCGTCCTGAATTGTGGCTGCATCGAGGTTCTCGTCGTAGTCGATGACAACCTCACCGGCCACTTTGGAAGTACCTGCAAGGGGCGATAGCACCTTTTTAGCCAAGGTTCACGATCAGCTGCTCAGGGACTGATCTTATCAGCGTACCTTCTGGGCTAGAACCTTCCTCCTCAATGACCGCCCCTTCGGGCGACCCACTCTCATTCAGCTCGAGTGGATCAGCAGCTGCTTCCACAACGGCCTCAGGCTTGTCCAACGGGATCGCAGGCAGCTCGAGACCGGTACCATCCGGGGTGTCGTACGACAGCTCGAGCGGTTCCGATCGTAGTGCCTTGATCGACTTGGGTATCCGTGCCTCAGCTGCGACAGGCTCGTCACCGTTCGCCGCATGACTATGGACTTCCTCACCATTCGTCGCCAATGCTTCCCCATTCGTTTCTTCGACCTGGCCCTGGACATGCACGTAGTCCTCTTGCGCTCCTTCGACAACAGCGGCCAGGTCTCCATCATTCAGCTCCTCATATGCCTCCTCCTCCTCCTCCTCCTCCTCCTCTTCGGCAGCTTCGCACACTTCTGCTCCTTCCTCGGACCCGCTGTGTTCATCACCCCCTTCCGCCGTCTCATGCCATTCCCCGTCATCGTAGGGCGAGCCCTTGGTTTCGTCTCCATCTCCTTCCACCTCTCCAGGCCCATCATCACCTCCCTCACCTTCCACGAGGGCCTGCTCCTCAGCCTCCTCGTACACTTCCTCTTCCTCTTCACCCACAGCATGCGACTCTTCCCGACCATCGGCAACGCGCATGATGTGCTGCATCAGCGCGCTGAAGCCCGTCGGGAACCGCGGCCCCTCTCGCTCGGCGAGCTTGACCAGCATCCGCCCGGGCAGTCCGCAGCCGCTGTAGAGGCGGTGGAAGTCGTGCAAGCTCACTTCTCGAGTATAGACGTTGTCCTGCACAGTGATGAATAGCAATTGTCAGATCAGGACCGGGAAGAAACTCGGAGGCCACTATTCAGAACTGACCTCTTGGAGGATGATGCCGAGCCCGTCTATCTCGAGAGAGTATTCGGCTTGCTTCGACTCCAACCCCGGCAGCGAGGCATGCAACGCTTCAAACAGCGCTTCGACCTGCTCGTAGTACAAATGATGGTCCTTGCGCTCGCCAAACAGGATCGGCAGCTCTTCGGCGTCTTGGCCCTCTTCGACCGCGGATGCTGCTCGGAACATCGTGTAGCGATCGTCGCCGAACTGCAACAGGACCGTCGGTGCCGACCGAGATGCTGGCCGAGTTGGCCCTTCTGTCGTCTTCCCTTCTGTATCTGTTGCTGCTGCCTGTGACGTCTCGTGGTCATGATCGTCTTCACTGACTTGTGCTGCGGCCTCGTCGCCAAGCCCGAAAAACTCGAGCGCGGCCTTGTCGATGAGGGGTCGCTTGAGCAGCCCACTCGATGCGCCGACGGCCTCGACGACCTTGACCGAGTTGATCTGCCGCACCTGTCCCCCGCTGCGCTGCTGCTCGTCATCACTCGCGTTCGAGGCTGACGCGGAAGGTGGTGGGACCGAGTTGCGCTGCTCGGTCTCGACGACGATGTGGCCGTCCAGGCCCTGTCGGATGATGACCTCGTTCTCCTGCTTGGCGACACCGTCGACGTCATCATCGTCCTCGCTCTGTTGTCGCAGTTGCTGCTCCTGGACGATGCGGGTCGTACCGGGGCCGAGGGCTTCGATCGCCTGGTTCTGGGTTTGCGCGTCGTCGGACGAGTGCTGGTGCTGCGATGCCAGAGCTCGTCGAGGATCTAGGAGCGACTGCTGCGTTGCATCGGACGAGTGCGTGACCTGTGGCAGTGGTGATTTGCTGTCATCATGGTCACTTGCGGTCACCTGGGTGGTGTCGAAATTGGGCGTCGGAGAGACGATAGGGGCTCGGTGGTTCACGCCGAGCGAGAACGGAGCCGAGGAGAGCGGCAAGGGGACGACGGCGGCGGCCGAGTGACCAAGTGCCGACATTTGCAGTTCGTTATCGCTGACATTGATCAAGGGAGGCGAGGAGAAGCCCGGGTGTAGTGGGAGTGGTGGGGGTGCAATCGAAGCGTACGACGGTCCCGACGAGGTCGAGGCAGCTGAGGCCGACGACGACAAGGGTTGCGGTGGTGGGTGGACGAGGGTATTTGGGGGTAGTGATATCGAAAGGGCTGCTGGTGTTGATTCTTCTGATCCTGGTTCGATTTCTGGCTCGTCCGCATCCATGACAGGTGTCGGTGTAGGTGCGACCGAGTCGTCAAGCAGCATGCCGTCGCCCCCCACCACCGCAGCAGCAGGCGTCGCAGCAACCTCAGCATCATCCTGCATCAGAGCATCGTCGTCGTCCAGCATGCCGAGGTCGTCTTCCCCATAGTCGATCTTCATGTCGGCCTCTGGCACCTCGAGGGCAGCGTCGAGCATCGCATCGTCCGGGTTCATGTCACTCGTTTTGGCCCAGGATGTGTGACTTGTGATGGGTTCCGCTGGCCAACGGTGCGGAGCTAGTGGTAGGTTCAAGTGCAAGCGCGATCGATCGAGATCGGGGTATTGTGACCACTTGTTGACAAAGGCTTACTGAGGAGGATACGAGGGAATGCGGTGGTAGGTGGTACGACTGTGTGACAAAAGGAGACGTCCGGAGCGGTTGTCCGCGCGCGCCACGGTTTCTTGAGGCAATTGGGGCATTAGAGTAGAGACAGGTGCTAGTTGTCGATTATCGCCTTACTGGCGTCTGCAGCGCTTGCCTCCTCGCCAACTCAGCGCTCAGCGTCAGCTTCAGCTCGACCTTGGCTTTGACTCGGTCGCCCCGCGGTCGTCACACGTCGCACGGTAACACCAGTACACCAGTACACTAGCACGCTTACTGCACCACCTTTTGGAGGGTCCGTATCGTCTTGTGAGTGTTTGTGAGCTTCGGAAAGACTTGTTCCTACGTGGCATTCCTACCTCCTCCTACGCATCGAACGGCCGAGCTCGGACTTAACAAACGTTTCGGACGGAGGCAGTAGCATGCGACACCCGCACTCACACAGGCTCTGTGCATCCTCCATGCACAGATCTAATACTATCACGCCACAATGGTCTTTACCGCAGCTCCCGTAGCTGGCGAGCGCAACGTCAGTGCACCCTTTCTTGTTCAACTTCTCGCTTTCCTCGAGCCCAAATTGACCCCACCCCCCTACGACACCCCCTTTTCTCACAGTGGATCATCAGGGTCCCCGCCTCGTCCGCCAACATAGGTCCAGGATTCGATGTACTTGGACTGGCTCTGTCACGGCACCTGACCCTTAACGTCAACCTCACACCATGCTCCGCCAACCAGAGCCAAGTCTTGCTCAGTTACGACGGCGAAGGCGCCAACGAGGCCCCGATCGACCCTTACAAAAATCTCATCACTCGCGTCGCCCTCTACGTGCTCCTCTCACACCACCTTACCTTCCCTGCTGCCATCGTCAGGGTCGACATCAAAAACCAAGTTCCCTTTGGCCGAGGACTCGGCTCGTCGGCTTCGGCCGTCGTCGCCGGTGTCTTGCTCGGAGATGCTCTCGGCGACCTCAAGCTGAGCCAGGAGCGAGTCAAGGACTATGCTCTCATGGTCGAACGTCACCCGGACAACGTGACCGCTGCACTCGTTGGTGGCTTCACGGGCTCATTCCTGCGAACCCTCGATGCCTCCGAGCTCGCGCCTTCTTCGATCCCTCTCGCCGAGGTCTTGCCCGCCTACCCGGCCAATGCAGGACCGCCAGTACCGGGGCAAGAGGAGCCGCCACAGCCCCCAGTATGCGTTGGACGACATGTGCGATACGGTTTCTCGAAGGAGATTGGCGTTGTCGTCGTCGTCCCCAAGTTCGAGGTCGAGACGGCCAAAGCGCGAGGCGCTCTTCCCAGCACATATCCGCGCGCCGACGTCGTGAGTAGCTCGTGTCCTCGGTCCAAAGCCGTCTATTGCCGGGTATAAGAGGCATTCGTTGATGGTATCATACGTGTACAGGTGTTCAACTTGCAACGACTGGCTGTCCTGACGGCCTCCCTGTCCCAATCGCCGCTGGATGCGAACGTCATCTGGGAAGCGATGCGTGACCGAGTCCATCAACCGCAACGAGAAGGCCTGGTGAGTGACCGATGTTTTGGTACGGGCTACTAGACTCTGTTCCTGACCTTGACGAGGGCCGGCGTTGCAGATTCCCGGACTCTCCAAGATCCTCAACCACATGACACCGGCGACGCATCCTGGCCTGCTCGGGATCTGCTTGTCTGGTGCAGGACCCACCATCCTCGCCCTGGTTTCGAACGAAAAGGGAGCGGACTCCAACTCGGGAGCGATCTCGACCGACGACTCTGAAATAACTCGAGGCGACTCGACAGTCTCGGGCCCGACACCACAGATGACCCAAATTGGAGAAGCGATCAAGGCGCTGTGGAAAGAAGAGGGCATCAATGTCGAATGGTTGGCACTGACTGTTGATGACGAGGGTGCCACGTTGAAAGAAGTGTGACATGCAATTCAGTATATCGTGATTGGTTATTGTGCTGCTGCTGGGGACGTGAGCTGCTCTGCGTTCGCCGAAAGACGAAGGTGACATAATTTTTTCTTTCTCCTTTGATCGACTTGTCTTGCAACGGGTGCTGAAAATCACTCGCCCCTCTAGGCCCTTGAGCACATTGATCGAGATCGGGGCCCATCAATCATGGTATCTGTATCTACTGGTAGCTTCGAGGCAATACTAGTTGCTGCTACGTGTTCAAGGCTAAAGCAGGGGGCTAACAGAAAAAATGAGCCCTGGACGCAACCCCTGTTCCCTCTGCAAGCGTTTCGAGAGTGCTAGCTCCCCGTCGTCCCCAAAGTCGTGGCGTTACGTCACTCTCAGGGTCTCTCGAGGCCAGGACTCCCCTGACTGGTCATCTCTCGTGAACAGTTTGTCCGCACATTGCCCAATCAGATCCTCATCAGCCTGACGCGCGTGGTTCTGTGGGCACCGAGTCGGCGGCGATGATGCATGATACTAGGTAGCCGAAAGTATGCCACGCCCAAGCTCATCTCGACACACTAGATACCTATGAAAGCGCTATCGGGTGTCATTAGGGGCGTGAAAAAGTCAACGCAGCACTGCTCATCATTTTTCCGAACCATGTCGCACATAAGGGGTTCAGGTGGCCCCAAATATGTCGCACCAGCATCGCGTTCAAGACACCGACCGTCACTTGCTTTTGACAGGGTTTCACTTTGGCCGTGAAACCGGCGAGGCGGACTTGCACCGCAGGGTCGACTCCTAAATGCTGGCCAAGCCAGCACCGGCCCGGTGCGAACCAGATAGTTGCGCACTGTGCAGTACCCACTGCCCACTGCCCAGCTTGCGAAAGGAGGTCAGGTCTCAGGCTTGAATAGGAGGGAAATCGTGCCCTCGCGCGCGCAACTCGGGGGCGACGTGGGGGTCTGACTGAACTTCTGAGACGCTCGCGGCACAGGCGAGTGATGAGCGAAAGACAGCGAGGCTGTTCACCCCCCAAGAAAGCCTATGGATTTGTGAGCCCGCCAAGAAAGGAGTGCATCGTCGTGGGGGCCACATTGCAGAGAGGAAAAAAGGCACCAGCCGGATACCTGAGCTATGACCAGGTCTGCCGCGCCTCCCCGAGCTTCTCGCCCGCCCTTGGGTTGCCACCGCCTGCTTGTGTGCTCAGCCTTGTTGCACCTTGATACGAGTCACGACCCTTACGAACGAAACGATTACGACCTCTTTGACGACACAATACCCCCACCACCCTCTCCATTTCTCGGCCCTCTCTTCAGCGATTACGACCTCCCTTGCGACCTAAACGCCTTGCACCTTTTTCCACCCCTGTCTCACCGTCTCGATTCTACGACAGCCCGGCGATCTCAAGTGGCGGGCGCTCGTTTGTGAGTAGGTGACGGGTTGTTGATGCCACCCAGCTTATGGGGGATGAGTACAGCAATGACTGAAGATGCTGACGTGTCTCATACACCGCTGTTGAACCTCGTTTTGCCCACCCAGTGACACGTCCCCTGTGTTACGTCGCACCGCCGATCAACACCCGGCCCGCGAAGATCATCTCGCTCGAGTGCGCATCACGACTCCGAAACGACTTTTTTTTTCTGCTTTAACGACCTCTCTAAGTGTGTAAGGGGTCTAATTACCTAGGTCAGTTGAGATGGTGTTGCATGGACACACCAGCAATAGCCTCGCTGCGGCCCTCGTAACCAGAACTGATTCGCTGTTCGGACCCGTTGCAATAAAAAACCCCACAAGGCGCCCTGGGCAGAACGGACCCGCGCCCGACGGTGCCGAGCGAGGATCGCCCTGCCCCACCTAGTCTCGAGTCTCATCACACCTCCAAGCTCATCACGGCGGATCAACCAAGCCAGGCACTCTGACGTCACCTACTTTCACGTCACACGTTACGAACCCTTTCGCCTTTCCTCTCGACAAAGTTGTTGTTGGTTGTCGAGTGTGTTCAATTCCTTTGTGGTAAGTCCGTTCAATCAAAGGGTGATTTTAATTCTGCCGATCCGTCGACCCCGACTCGCGTCGGATCTGAGCGTCGCGTCGAAAAAATAAACGGTGGTCGTCCACGACTCTTTATTATTCACCCCTTTCTGAGGTTAACCCTGTCAGAAGGACAGGTCAAAGATGGTACATCCCATAGCCGTTGGTGGTCAATTGTCTCGGAGTAGGTCCTAGTACATTACTATTACCTACGCCGAGGGTTGCTACTGCGGTTGCATGTGGGGGTGGCGATTCGAAATGGGGCACTCTCCTGCGGAACCGGCCGGCAGCCGACGTCTGGTGCCGGTTGATTCTCGGAATGTGCGCGGAACAGTGACTACTACGTACGCGTGTTCTGGCGTGCCTCGGTACACCATCGGGCAGGGGGGAGATTTGATGAAATTTTTGGCATGATGTTCGGTATTGGCGGGTAACCAAGAACTCGGGGGAGGACGAGGGAGGTTCAGGTCGCGCGAACACGACCGCCGCTTAGCGCCGCGGCCGCGACTCTCTTTCGTCGAAGCTTTGAACGCGCGCGCCGCCGACCAGCACACTTCGCTTCGGAGGGGTCTGGTCTTGAAACCTCAGAATTCTGCTTCACATCCTTCAGCAGCTCGGGAAACAGGTGTTCTCGGCTTGAGAATTTCGTCCATTGCTCGCAAGATTATCGAGCACAGGCTGCAGAGTTTCGACCCAAGATCAAATCGAGCAACATCAAGGATTCAAGATCCCCAGAGCTGATGCCTATTTTGTTCACCAAATCGTCCTGCCTCTGTTTCAGCAGCATTAGCATTCTCAGCCTTTTCCATCGCACACTTCAGTCGGATCCCGATCGATCATCGCCCCTAATTTTTCACTCGGACCTGCGCGAGTTCTCGGTCTTTCAGCTAGCACCTCAGCCACAACCGGAGGAACCTGCCAGCAACTCGGTCCTAGGTACCTACAAGTCCCCGCTGTAAGCCCCATCTTCTCGGCTAGAGGCGTGTTACACTGTTCATTAGCTCCTGAGGAGCGCCAGCAATTCCCAGACGTTCCTCGCCGGGGTTTTCGTCGGCGCGTCGTGCCAAAAGTACAGCTTTGGGCCTGACTGATCAGATTTACCTGCTTTTCTGTTTCAGCAAACTCGATTTTATCCTCCTCGCGGCGACTTTGCTCGCCTTCGAATTGTGTGTGTGATCCCGACATCGTTTCCAGGAGAGCTCAGAAGCTTTACGCGCGGGCAGCACCGATCCAAGACTACCTAGCAGCAGCCGAACGAACGGACACGCTCTGGGGTTTGCCATCGGCCCCGCGACTCGGCCCCCCTTCTCTTTTCCTGTGCGGAGCAACAGCACGAATGACAACAGCTAATGTGCGTCGTGCATAGGCTATACCGATTGATGTACCTACCAAGGGCCTTCACTGACATTCGTCGACCCTTACAAAACAAAAATCGCCCAAAAAACCCCGATTGCGACGTTCTTGCATGCAATTTATTCGGCTCGACGCGCCCACCCGCACAACTTTTGAATGGGGTTAATGCTTGACCTCGATCTCGGATCGACGACGCGTGCAACTCTCTTCAATTGCACATTTTGTGTGTGCCCGTCGCCCGGCGCGCCCGCACACTCCACGCTACGCGCGCGGTCGTCCTTTCGCGCGGCCGCGTTGACATTTGTGCTCTCTCTGTGCCGGCGGATCTCGAAACGACATTCGATCACCCACATATTTCTGCTGCTGCGGTCCTGCGGGAACTTTCTTCTCGCGTCCATCTCGCCTATCTTCCATCGCTTCCATCTCTCCCACCCACCTCTCGACCTATCCGTACCGCCGCATCTTGCTCTGCACCCAACGCGACTGTATCTCTCATCGTATCGCCTGTTGGAATTTGTCGGTTTGCCTGTCTCGCCTTTTGTCGTCGTCTACGCAACGCGCTGTTCCTTGACGAAACCCACATCGCTCCTTTTTCGCGACTAACGCTACGTCGTTCAATCGCATCGGACCTAAATTTCTATCGGCTGGACCGGTACGACATCACCTATTTCCCCTTGTTCTTTCTACTCTCTTCAAATTGTCGAATCTTGTACGCGTTCATCGACTCGCCGACTCCGGAATTTGACTCTCGTCGCCACCCCACTTTACCGGCGATCCGTTTGGCTTTCGCATCATTCCTCGCCTACGATAGCTCCGCCGCCGTTCGAATCGTCTGCGTGCTCGCACCCACTCGCCCAAAATGAAGATCACATCGAACGCAACGACCTTTCCTTCGACAAAAGCCGCCTTCTACAACAAGAAACGATCACCCGCAGCAGCGTCGTCTTCGTCGTCGGCGTCCTCGACGTGCTCATCGGCATCGTCATCGGGCGGGTCGAGCAAGCGACGCGAGTCGCCCCTGCGCGACTCGATCAAGCGCACGACGCCCGAGCTCATGTCTGCGCAGATGCAACGACAGCAGGCGATCCCGCGGTCACTCGCAGATCAAGAACTGCAAAACTTGCTCGAACTCGAGTATCGCGACGATGTGCGATCCTACATGCACGAGATGCAGGTGAGTGCGAAAATTCTCCCGGGCCGCGCGCGACCTGGCCCGCCGCTACTTCTCGGGACGCAATCATACTGAGAAGGTGCCAACCCTCTTCACATGCCTTTTCTCCCTCTCTACCTTTTTCTTCTCCTGAAAACAGGCAAAGACAATACCATCGGTCGAGTTGATCGAGCAGCAGCCTGAACTCCAGTGGTACATGCGTCCTTACCTCGTCGACTTCCTCATCGAGATCCACCTCCAGCACCGATTACGACCCGAGACGCTCTATCTCGCTCTCAACATCGTCGATCGTTACGTCTCGAAACGTATCGTGTTCAAGAAGCATTACCAGCTCGTCGGATGCGCCGCTTTGTGGATCGCCGCAAAGTTCGAAGACGCCAAGGACCGAGTGCCTACCGTGCCCGAGCTGTGCCAGATGTGCGTCGGCGCCTACGACGAGTCGGCGTTCATTCAGATGGAGGGGCACGTTTTAACGACAATAAACTGGGTCATCGGTCATCCGACCGCCGAGGCTTGGTTGCGACTGGCGTGTGTGACGGGCCCGCTCGAGAGCGAGCGCACGCAGCACGTCGCTCGCTACCTCATGGAGATCACACTCTTCCACAAGGACTACATCCCTTTCAACCCGTCCGACATCGCTCTTGGGTCTCTGTTGCTCGCACGATTCATGCTCGGCCAAAGTCGACGCGTCAGTTCTTTTTTTTTCGATTGTGACCGAGCGACGCACCCGTGGTGCAGGGGTTCCGTCATCGCGACGCGTTCCACGCATGTTGGCTGACATTGGCCCGCCCTCCTTCTTCCCTCGAACAGGTCTTTGACGAGTCCGAACGCGTCCTTCAAGTTGCATCGATGCTCGACGAGTGCTTGTCCGTGCACATCAACACCGTTTCGGCCATCGTTTACAAGAAGGTGAGTTGGGTGCGCGGCGTCTGTGCGGGAGGCGCGTCGCGCTTGGGGCCAAAAAATCAGGAGCTGACAATTCATTCCGCGTCGGCCGCCTGCAGTACTCGCACCAGTTCTACTCTCGCGCTTCCATCTTTGTCAGCGAATGGTCTCTCTCGGGTCGTCGTTTCAACTACTACGAGTGGACCCACCCCACTGCGACACCCCTGCGAAAGCACATAGCCAGCGCAGGCTCATCGGGACGAATGTCGTCCTCACCCGCTGCGCCTTCCTCCGAGATCCTCGTATCGTCATCACCGGCAAGATCAATGTGCGACACTGTGTCATCACGCAGTGGTGCCTCATCTGACGACTCTTGTTTCGAGAGCGACTGCGAGCCTCTTACGCCCCTCACTCCGCTTCCGCCTTACGACCACCACCCGTCCTCGACCGAGCCCACAATCCTCTTTGCGCAACAGCAAAACTGGGCCTCGCAGTCGATGCACCGCCAATCGCACGAACCCATCGGGAAAGAGAACTTGCCGAGGCCGGTCAAGTCGCAGCAACCTCGAAATCACGTCGCCTACCCGACCGTCGTTCGGCCGCCCTTGGCACGCTCGTCTCGCGAGATGAACGCCGCGCCGGTCCTGCCGCCGGCTGTGCATCGTCATTCCCCTTGTCACCAATCCGTTGCATGACCTCCTCGTACACGACTCGTTCACCTCGGACCATCAATCATCTCGCAACCTTTCCTCATCAGCATCTATCTTGCGTCATTCATCCTTTCCTCGTTTTCGCAATCGCATCCTTCGTACTTATCGTCTCGTCTCTCTCAGATTCTTATCCTCGCCGCCTTCTCCACCTCTTTGTGTTCATATATCTAGTCCTCTTTTATACCTTTGCTTTTTTGATGATCTTGCCCAACCAGGGCGATGCTGCTTCCTCGGCGGTGCCCCGGTTTCAGTCGGATACCTATCTTGCTCCTTTTCCTTTCCTCCTCCTCCGGATCCTCTTTTTAGACTCTGTGTGTCAGGTGTGTACATCCATGTGTGTTTTGTTTTCCTTGTCTGTCTAGAGGGCAGAATTGTTCGTTTCCTTGTCTGTCTAGAGGGCAGATTCTCTCTCCTTAGCAGTGCCACAGTCGGAACGCCCACTTGGTCTTAGCAACCTCTTTGTTACATACGCAATCGAACACTAGCAATACTTGACCAAACCCTTTCGAAGGATGAGAAAGACAAGGCCTTTGCTTCGGGGACAGTACCGTATCTGGATCGGACATTTCTCCGCGAGATTCATTGAGGACCAGAGCGGCTTGAAATGTATTACCCATCCTCCGTCTCGGCCAACGCCCTTAATACAAGTTCCTGCGTCTGAGGCATCTTGAGTCTCCTCAACCCAGCCTCATCATCCCCTGCAATCTCCTCTGCAGCCTTGTAAGCCTCAAGAATGATATCCGCGCTCAAAGGGATACAGTACTTGGCCATGAGCACGATTACGATCGCGGTTCTCGTGATCGCTCGGCGGATCCGGCCGGAGATGTCGTCGTTGTCGGACGAGTAGACGGTATGCGCCGATTCTTCACCGAAACCTCCGTTCTCGGCTGCGTCGTTTTGAAGTCTAGGGTCACGCGGTAAGGTCTTGGATATCCAGATGTAGCCGTTGAGACCGATGATGAGGTCGACGCCGTAGGGGAGGGAGTGGAAGTGGGATTTGAGGCGGACGATGAGCGAGGGGGGAACGATGACGAGCATGCCGTTCTTCAGCTGTGGAGCGGGGGCACGACGTCAGCTCAAGTAATTAGACGTAATCGATCGTCGTCGAGACCGACCTTGCCATATTTGAGGGATCGCGTATGGAGCGACATGGCCCCGTCGGAAAAAAAGGCTTGCACCTCGGCGACGAGCAGATCGCCCTCTTGGAAGAAGGTGCGCATCTGCAGTTCATCCGACTCGAGTTTGCGACGCTATTGAATAGAAATGCAGTAGTGATAACATGTGATGGACGACGATGAGGATGGTGTATGTCAACCATCGCTTCGGTTCCCTGTGGCCGAGAGCTCGGGTGTTTGCAAAACTGACCTGAACACCTCCTGGCAGGTTGATGGATGCAAGCATGAGCACGGCATTCTGTGCCGCATTTGCTTCAACTTTCCATCTTCTCGGTCCGACCTGTTGGAAAAAGAGAGTGCCTAGCCATCCATCAGCAGCTCTCCGGATCGAAAGTCACTCCATGCGCATGGTCAAGATCTTTCGTTCGGATTCGTACCTCTGCTATCCGTCCAATGACGAGATCGCCGACCTCTGATCGGTATCTGAACAAGGAGGTACAGTCTCATGATCAGCAACGAATGTCGGTCGTCGGTCATTCGCTCGAGGTACACGCTGCAACCGGCGACTGACTTTGTTCGCAATGGTCGTACCGAGACGAGCTTGTTGACCCTCTCCAACGTGCCTGCAACCGAGGCCAACACCTTGTCGTCCTGTACATATGTCCCATGTCCCCTGGCATCATTAGGTCACACCAAGTCATTACCGAAAATAAGTCACCGTCAGCCACGTCGCCGCTCCCGAATCCACCCTGGTGAAATGGCGAGAACGAACCTCATCCATCTGCCCGCATCAGCAATCACCTCCCCCGGCCCCGTGACCCTGCCACCACCGACCGCACGAGCCCTCGAAGGTCCAGTGCCATCGCCGTCATAGTCCATTTCGTTGTCGTCGATCAAAGCGTCCTCGATTGTCGTCGAGCGCGGGTCGGAGTGAGGGTCGTCGTTATAGCTCGTCGAGGTCGACGAGGTCGAGGCTTGGCCGTACGACGACGTTCCTCCAGAGACGATGCGAAACATTCCTTGGGGATACTGGATCTGAAGGTGCTTTCAATGTCAGCCCGTGATGCGTGGCTGGCAGGTGCAAAGGTGCCGAGATGAATCCAAGTCCAAGCAGCAGCTGCGAAAAGCTGACCCGACTTCATGCCGAAATTGGCTCGCGCGCGCGGACCATCCTCCTCTCTGTTGGCCCGGTCACATGCTCACATGACAGCTCGTCCCAAATCTCGTCCACTTCAAAGGCTGCGATGGGTTCTAGCAATACAAGTGCACACAAGAAGAAGAGGAAGAAGAAGAAGAAGAAGGAGAGAAAGAAGAACGCTATCCCAGATTAAGGCATCATCAGATCACGAATCGGACAGACGATGATAGGTATCAAAGAGAACACTAATGCGGAGGGCGTGCGCCAACAAAGTAAACTAGGAAACTTCCAAGGATTAAGCACGCCGCGCCATGGCATCCATAGGGGTAGTAAAGGCGGTACGGTAACAAGGTAGGTCGGAATGAGTGCCAAGGAAAGTTTGGTGAGAGAGCGGCGGGTGGCGAGCTCCCGCAAAGGAGAGAGTAGAGGTAGCGCGGAATGACTATCGAGGACGGTGCTTGTTCATTCCCCCCCGCCATGCGCCGCCGATGTCGACGCGTCCTCCTCTTGAATGCTCGAGAAGCCTGAGTCACCCCCGGGAACGTTGATTCCAAATACGGGCGAAGGTTGTTGGATTTCGCCAGGCTGCAATGGACCGGGGGCCAGGCCACCGCCGTTCATGCCAAAGGCGAAGCGAGTGTTTTGGAACCCAAACGATGGCGTATGTTGGTTGTAGTAGGTCGGCGCAGTCACTGGACGATGCGGCGAAGAGCTGTGGCTGTACACGAGGTCGGAACCGGCAGAGGTCGGGGCCGATGGTAAGGGGAAAGCCGCCGGAGCGGTGCTTGCCCAGGGGTTCGATAAGATCGGCGGAGCATGCGCGTCGTACATGCTCGGTGGCGGCGGCGGCAACTGCAAGGTCGGCGCGGGTATACCGTAGATCGAAGAGCTGGACGGCGGAAGATACGGGGTGGGGGCATTGTAGTGGTATTCACCGGCTGAGGTGACTGGTCGAGCGCGCTCTGTCGAGGGGGCGCCGTAGATCGACTTGTTCTGCGTCTGACTGGTCGGAGCCTTGGTCGAGGAAGCCGCCGTTGCGTTGTTGGCGCCACGACCATTGACCGAGGCCTGCATCTTTTTGCTGTCCCTCCACGCTTTGCGGATCTCCTTGAATTCTGTAAAAGTGAAGAAAGCCCGACGAGAACAATCGAGGATGAGTCAGTTATCGGATGAGCTCGTGCGGAGGGCGCGTGGAGGCTTGGTCCGGAAAGGAGAGAGCAGCATGCGAGGGGCGAGCGGGAAGGCGGTAAAACAAGACATAGAAACCGTGGACTTACGTGCAGGGGTGCTTTTGGGTCCGTGCTTCTGCATCGTCTTGTGTGAGTTGAGATGGTTCAGGGTACCGTACGATTTCTGGCAGCCAGGGTAGTCGCAACCGTAAAGGCGCTCGATCTCGTCGAATCGCCGACGGGGTCGCTTCGTCGTCTGGCCCGCTGCGGTGACGAAATTATACACCTTGCTCGAGTTCCCCGATTGTGCTCGCGAATCCGTATTCGAGGCTTTGCCCTGCGAGGGTGGGGAGAACCCCGAACCTCGACGTAGGGTCTGGGCCTGTGCATGGGACGAGCCAGGTCTCGAATCGGCGGTCGTGGGGCGAGAGTGAGAGAAGCCCTCGTGGTCTTGGCTCGATAGGTAGAAGCCAGCGTCGCTTGCACGAGGCGGAGGACCGAACTGAAATATCGAGCTGCTCGACGGCGAACCATGCTCGTCCGGCCCACTGCTATACCGCTGATGCTCGCTGTGAGGGTGCGCGACTTCGGGCAACCCGAACGAGCGCGGGTCGTGAGACATGGAACCTTGAGCGATATTACCTCCGTGCATCCCCATAGGTAGCCCTGACGGTGTAACACCCGAGTCAAGGCCCAACGAAAAGGGGTAAGTCATGGTCGAAGGGTAGAAGGAACCGGAGTGACCGTGCTGAGGCGCGTAGGGGCCGCCTTGGAAGTAAGGTGCCGAGACCGACGAGGGAGCCGTCATGGGCCGCGTGTTGCGAATGTTGGCACCAGGAATATGTGGTGTGGGCTGACCCTGGAAGTGCATGGCATGCCCGAACGGCGGTGGTGGTGGTTGTGCGGGGGCGGCCGCCGTCGGGATGTGAGACAGATTCTGCGACACGGGCGAGAGGTCTCCTCGCTCTTCATGGCTGCCCCCGAGCGGAGACTGGCGCGCGTGCGCGAGGTATTGCGGTTGGGCGGGCGAAGGCAGCCTGTGCGTCAGTGAAGGGAGGTGATGCCGAGGAAGCTGCACCAACACGCGGCGAGGGTTGGAGGAAGCCATCTGATCTCGATCCGATCCAGCTGAGGAGTCGCCGTCCTCCTGACGAGCGGCGGCGTTGGCGAGATGTTCGAACGCCGACGAGGCATGCTGGCGCGCAGCGTTGTTGGCCACTGACGAAGATGGCGTTGACGAAGCAACATCCGGTAAGGGCGAGTACGAGCTCGAGGCGTAGGACGAGGCTGCACCTGCCGAGTTGGGTGGATCGGACGAAGTCGACGGACGAGCCTGAGCTTGAGCTGAGCTGGGGCCACGGGAGAAAGCTGGGGAATCAAGCGCCGGCGCGGGATAGGAGAAGTCGGTCATGGCCACCGGACAGCACGGGTGAAGATCGGGCTATACGATGCACTGTCTATGTTTGACGATGAGGTGCGCTCGCTGCGTCGAGGGCCGGATGAGCTGGAAGAGACGAAGGGCGCTCGTTCGACGCTTCGGCCACGAAAGCGCGGCGACGACGGGGCGGGGTCTCGATGAGGATGACGAAAGACAGAGAGCGACCGTCTCGAAGACCCAAGCGCAGAGAGCGGAGGCGGCGCGGGCGGAAGGGATCGATGCGAGTCGACAGGCGACAAATCCAAGTCGAGCGCAGAGGGCGGGTCAGTTGTTTGCAGGAGGTAGCGATCAGATGCAGGCCAGGGATCGGGATGGGAATGGCACAAAATGGGTGGGGGGGGGGGGGGTGAGAGAAGATGAGAGACGCTAGTGTGAGCCGCACGCGAACGTCCTCAGCAGAGGTCATGCCGGTCAGGGCGAGATTTCGTAAAATGACGCTAGTAGGAGCAGGCGGCCTGAGGCGGGGGGCACTGTGCGCTGCAGCAGGCTGGAGAGCGCGCCCCGCCGTGATAATGAAGCGCGCAATGCCCATACGTCCGTCCATTCCAGCCCTGCCAGAGCTTCCCGTGAGATTGCAAGGTTAGCAAGGTTAGCACCCACATGCTTGCTGCATGCAGTGCTACCTGCTCACTGATCTCTGCTGAGTCTGCTCCGTCACCGCGATCCCCCTGTCGGTTTCTTCGGTGAGGATCGGCGTACCTACCTATCTACCGTAGGTAGCCCGTGTCTTGTGAGCTTGAACGTAACGTCGTCGGACCTGGGTCCGCGTCGCGAACGACGGAATTCGATGTTTCCCGCTCGGACGGTCACCCGGTCACGGCTGTCGTCGACTTCGTCGGCGTCGCCTCTGACGAATTGGGCAGTGCAGGCGATCGCGGGGTGACGGGGGTCTCACCTCACAGCTTCAGCAGTCACACTCACCTGATCTCAAAAGATAGCCTTCGTCAAATGCCGGACACCGCCAAAAAATTACCATGTCCTTATCGTCGATGCAGTTTTTCAGGATCACGTGGCCGTTGACTTCATGCTTCCTCGACAACATCCTCTCTCTCTGCCTGCGGGTTGCACAATTCTTTGACTTCCTTCAGTTTGGGAACTTTGCGAGATCTCGGCGCCAGTCAAAATTATCGATCGATCGGCCGAGAGAAAATGAAAATCGGCAAAGACTAGGAGAGGTACCTGTAATTTCAGGCCCAGCTTGGCAAGTTGGCAGTTGATTATGAGCTGGGTCTGGTTGATGAGGCCTTTCCGAGAAGAGGTAGGTAGTTCCATGAAAAGTGAGAGCACTTGTTGTAAGAACTGCGGACTTTCCGTTCTAGGTAGACATCCGATATGCAAGGTCGAAGGTCTCCAGCCATTGTTCGTCAATCGGCGAACGGTACCGCGACTCAGGGAGATCTTCCATATTCGCTCGAACGCCCGTCAGCGGCGATAGACCAAGGCAAGCCTGGCAGGAACGACGTCAACCTCGAATTGGCCGGCGGCTGGTAAATTGAACGGACTCTCTCATGTCCGCGGGCGAAAGACGACTCGAGCCCGGAGGCAATTGCTCGGTCTGGAATCCGAGGAGGTTCGGAGTTCGGACATGCAATCATCACTAGTGCCGTCGGCTGCGGTGCGGATCGAAGGCGTGATAGGTACAGCCGCTGGATTGTTGCAGTTCGAGGCGTTCAGCTAGGTGGGTACGTGACAAGTAGGTACGTGCCTACCGATGAGCACCAGAATTTGTTTGGCTTCAACGAACGCGCACCATTTGCGACGTCGGCTTGGACCTCTTTGAAGACAGGAGGCGCCATGCAGGTGACCAGATCGCGGCTGTCTGACGATGATCGATCCCCTACTCGAACCATCGAGGCTTCGACGTCACGCCGGACCAGAACGGCACAGGAGCCTGGAGGCTGGTGCCTAACTACCTAACATCATCCTCGTGTCATCCGGCAGACCCGCAGCTGCTACGAGATCGAGATAGGGGGTTTGATGGGTGCTTGAGTCTGAACTCAGTTTAAGCGAAAGTCGCATGGTAGCTAGACCCGGTACGTGCGCTGTAGAGGTCCCCGAAATATCTTCATGGCCTTGACGTGCCATGACCCGTGTATCGTACTGTAGGTACCTACGTAAGTAAGCAACTCTCCGGAGACGGAGTTTCTTCATCCCGATGCAAATCATCAGCGCTCTCCGCCTCGGCACTTAGGTAGTTACTCTCTCGCACATTCATTCGGGAGTGAAATCGGTTCACAGCCCGAGCGACCGCGCGGGCCGTCGGACGCCTCGAACGCACTAGCTTCCAGCGAAACGTTGGCGGCTTTTGTCTCTTCCCTTGCGAGCCCCCCACATGGTTCCTCGCCCAACAAGAAGCCTCGTAAGTGCGACTTTGAAGCTTTGGCCGACCTCGGAGATCTGGCACTGATGATCTGATTGCCGATCAGGCCAATTTGAGTGGGAAGGGGCGGAAGGAAGGAACATCATTGGTTGACTCTTCGTCGTCTCCTCCCCTTGCTGCGAAGAACAGATGGAGCAGATACCTAGGCATGTGCTTACACCTCGTGTTGCCAGTGGGAATCTTGAACTAGTTACATCAGAAGGAAAGAGTCACTACACAAGTTCGGGGGGAAGTCTACAAGCACCGTTGACGTTTGAAGAGGCCGAAAGGAAAATAGACAATACGCAGGGAAAAAAGGAGAAGGCGATTATGAGAAAGGGTCGTATAGACCTCAAGGAGGGAGTGCTCGATGAAAACAGTGGAAGGGGGTTCGGGGTTTGAGGAGGGGAACGGAGAAACCTGGACGACAGGAGGTCATGTGCGTAGCTCCGGAGGGAGGACGAACGAACCAATCTCAAGTCTGCGAAGAGCAATTCTACAACTCGACATGCTCGAGCACGGCACTTTTGACGACAGAAGCGAAGCTCGAGACCGTCTCGGACACTCCTTCTGCCGTCGTCCTCGTCGCATCATGGATAACCGACGATGCTTGACTCGCGACGTCAGCGATGGTGCTTGTGATCTGCTCGATGATTGGCGTGGCAGTGGCCGGTGCAACGAACGAGGACACAATACTAGCAGCCGAAGCCACACTTTCCGCAACGATCTGGGTCGCCTCCGAGGCTGCTGATGCTACGTTCGAAGCCACGCTGGCCACAGTCGATGTCGCCTCGTCCGCAATCGAACCGATCGTCTCGGTCGCAGCGGCGGCCAAACTCGAGGCGGACGAAGGAAGCTCGTTGACGAGGGTCTCCGAGACGACGGAAGCAACAGACGTAACCGTTTTTTTTGCCTGCTTGGCAACATACGTTGCGGTTTGTGACACATCGGTAGGAGACGGGTCGATGCCGACGGCGTTGAGCGCGGCCTGGGAGGCGTCCCCAAGGTAGGACTTGACGGAAGCGGCGGCTCGATCAGCAGCGGAGACGGCGCGGTCAACAACATTCGTCGGCACAGACTGTACTTGCTCAACGACACTGGTGGCCGAGGCCGTAGGCATGGCGTGCGCCACAGCGGCAAAGATAGAACTCGCCGACTCTCGAGCAAGCGCGGCCATGCTGACGGCCGAAGCGGCCAAACCCTCTTGCGAGTCGACGACAGCATCCTGAGCATCTTGGCCGGCCTCCACCTCCGGTTCCACGACCGTACCAGGAAGTGACGTCATCGCCTTTTGGGTTCGAAGCTCAAGCACCTCTTCGAGCGACTGAAGCGCCGACTCGATCCTGCCTTGAACATCGTGAAGGAGCTCAAGCGGACGAGCCTTGCCGAGCTTGGTGTTCGCAACTTTGCCACTCTGCAGCCCTTCGTAATCGGCCTGCCACTTTTTTTGCGCCGCGAGCAATCGATGGTAACGTTCCCAGTCTTGCGTCGTCGTCGATTGGAGGTACGTCCACCTTTGGCCGACATCGTTCTGCGCGTGCGTGACCTTTTCCTCGATCGCCTGCGACGCCTGGGTGACGATCTTCTTCTCGCTCAACTTGAGCATTCGAGCCAGCTTGTTCGCTTCGGTTCTCACACCGTCGGCGGCCTGCTTGGACTTGCCCATGACGACGGTACGGAATTGCTGTCCCATGTCAAGTTTCTGCTCCTTCGTGCGTCCATCGTCGCGCGTCAGGAAATCCGTCAACTCGTCCGCCAGTTTGTTCGATTCCCAGCGCAACTTCAGCAACGAAGGTTCGATTTTCTTGGTGATGTCCGAAGCAATTTGGGATCGAAGCGCAGCGAGGCGCGTGGCGACGTGCTCGAATTGGGCTTGGCCGAGCTCTGCCACTTCTTGGTCGTACTTGTCTTGCAGCGCTTCGACCTCGGCTCGTTCGGCAGCACTGGTGTCTTGCTCTTCATCCACGGCAACATCCTCTACAACGTCCTCCGCGGCAACTTCCTCGGCGGATTCCGATGAGGTCTCGACGATGGGGACTTGTTCCAGAGGCTCAGCGATAAAATCTGCATCAGATCCACTCGGTATGGATCAGTGACGTAATCACCACTCAAGCTGCCATGAATCGACTCCAAGACTGACCAGCAAACACATCCTCGTCCTTGCTTTCAACACGTTCGGCTTCGGCGGCCTCGGCACGAGCCTCTTCCTCAGCAGTCGTCTTCTTGGACTTGTACACGAGCACGCGCTCCGAGATCTTGTCGACCTGCGGTGCGATGTAGAGCTCGTAGAAGCGGTGCAAGGCCGGCACGATGCGCGTTCGCCAGAACTGGAGCGCATGGCCGCGAGCCACGACGACTTGAGGGTGCACATGCGAGAAGTACGTCTCGTGCGACGTTTTGTAGGTCGACTGGGTCGTTGGAACCAAGGTGTTCCAGAAGTGGTGGTGAGCAAAGGGGACCGCGGGCGCGACGAAGTCGAAGGCTCGCTTGGACGAGGTTCGAATCACTCGATCGGCCGTGGCGACGTGACGTTCGGCATTGGACTTGTACCAGTCCTGTCCGGCTCGGGAATACCATTCGACGCTCGGGGCGAGTGACCTCTGGTACTGTTCGTGAGCGCGGGCAGCGACGGGTCGGGCCGCCGCTTGCGTAGCATGGATCCCCTTGACGATACCAGGATAGACGTAAGAGTCGTACACCTGGCTCAGCTTGTTCGTCACGGGCTCGATGTACGAGTCGGCCTTGGCATAGATCGGCCTGGCCTTTGCAATATAGGGTTCGGTCCGTTTGTGGAACTCGGCGAGATATGGTTCAGCTTGACGATGGGCAAAGTCGAGGTATGGGCGTGCATGGGGTTCAAGCGACTGCAGATTTGCAGAGAAGACGTCGAGTTGACGGCATACGGCGCGTTCACGAGCTTCGTCCGTCGGGCAGACGAAGTAATACGCGATGAGAACGTAGAAGACGGCGACTCGAAGTAGGAAGCCAGTGACGCTCATTCCAGATTTTCGCGACTGAGCAATGCAAAACCAGGGTCAGCATTTGATGAAGATGACTCGACGCATTCCTATCTTGAATTCGATTCAGACCTTTGTACCACGTGTTGTCGACTGTGGCCGGGGCAGTTTCGAGGCTCGGTCCCGTTCTCTTCGTTCCAGCTCGGCGTGCATCCGTTTGATCTGATGGTTATGATTCTTCACCGTGTCAGCATATTTGTAATATTCGCCAAGCCTTGCTTGCTCAGCTGCCCTCGACTGACCTCGTCATCCTGCCTCGAGTCCCAAGTCACGACCAAACAAGCAAGGTCCGAGAGACATCAAGAGAGGTGAGCAATCTGATCAAACTCGATAGATGGAAAGCAATAGACCCAAATCCCACTCACAGCGAATCTGATCTGACCATCGTACCCTCTCTGCGTCGCTATCGGTCTCGAAGGCGTCGACGAGGACGATGACGAGTAATTTCGGGGAGGCGCCGCATTGGTCCGTGGTGCAGCAGCGGCCGACCGATTGACCGTACCCGTTTTGGGTGGTGGGGGAGGGGGTGCTTTGGGAGGCATCGATGAACTGCGCGACCTCTGATTTATGAGAGTATGCTCCGAGCGTCTCTTCACAGGGACACTCGTTGGATCTCGTCCAAGGTCGTAGGGCGAAGGGCAAGAAGGGTGGGAAAGGGGAGACCCGCGTCTCAGAGGTGGCCGACCATGTCACGCGTTCCACCCCCAAGTCACGCAGTCAGTCAGTCACGCTTTGGCTGGCAAGGGCTCGCGTGGGCGGCGCGCGCGCCTTCCTCCGTTAGATGGGACTGAAATGGGTTGGCTCAAGCCCGCGGACTAAACCGATCGAGCGATCATCAGCTGAGCTGAGGGCGGCGGAGAGTTTTTTTATTTTATTTGATAGTTTTCAATTACAGCACAATTATAATAGTACCTAGAAATCTTCGGAAAAGTCCGAGGAAATGCATTAAGCACACTGGCTATGCCAGTAGTGTGGGACTCATCGACCTTTTAGCCAGAGTCGACCATACCCACTAAAACCCCCTTTGGAAACATTATAGAGAAGCGAGGCGACCCGTGCACCCCTGGATAGATCCCCGAAGCTCCTCGAGCTCCGCCTCGGTGATCGGCTCCAGAGGTTGCGAGGAGAATCGACGGCGACGAGAGAGCCTCCAGATCGAATGGAAGAAGAGGATGCGGAGCTCGACAATTCGGCGCTCCGAGCGAGAGACGAGAGGACACACGAAGTCGGCGAAGATGGGGTGTGGGGACGGAGAGAGTGCGGCCCAGAGGCAGCGAGCGAACGGGCAGCCGACGGCCAGATGGGGAAGAGACTCAGGTGCTTCCGAAAGGCACATAACACAGGAAGCGGAGCGATTGTTGAGCTGGCTGTGTGTTGCAGACGAAAGTTGCACGCCCGGGTGGAGGGAGCCAAGGGAGAGGAGATGGGCGGTGTCTTCAGCATCCGAGTGAACCCTACGAATCTTGCGTAAAGCCTTCCACCATGACTTCCAGCGCTGCTCGGTGAGGGAGAAGATCTTTTGATGGCCTTCCGGGATGATTGGAGGGAAGACGAAAGCGTGACGGCGTTTTGAGGCGTCAATGAAAGAAGTCGGAGTCATCACCTCGCCATCAGGACCTCGAAAAAGCGTCGGGTTCACCGAGAGCTGGATCCCGTGCCCTGCCGGGAAGAAGAGGACGTGGTTCGCCCAGCGCTCGAGGTTCTGGTTGCTCGAGAATTCGGGGGGGTTGAGCGTTGTGACCGACGCCCAAGCTTCGAAATAGCGGGCCCAGCGTGGAGGGAGAAGACGCCTCGTTTCTCTCACCGCGTGATACCACTTTGGCGGCGGATGGCAGAAATATGCCCACCAAATCCAGATCCAAGGGCGACGGTGTTGGTTGGGGGTGGCTTGCGCAAGGTGAAGGCGCCGCCCTACCACGGGCAGACAATAAAAAAATAGTAACGAGTGGTACTTTTTATGTCTGCCCCAGGTGGCGAAGAGGGCTGGTCGGCTGTAGGGACTGATCTGATGAGGATAACCCATGCGGACGCATTTCTTTTTTCCGTAATTGCAACTATGTTACTTCCGAGTTACTAATGACCCTCATAGGAAGGAAGGTAGGTAGGTATAAGAAGATTTCTTCCTCTCACGCTTGGACCTCGGACGCCGGCGTCGACTCGGCTATCGTGGCGTTGTTGGCTTTGAGACTCGAGGTCGGATAGGTCTGGTGCTTCTTCATCGCCAAGATATGATCATTAATAAAATACCTGGTATATTCGAAAGATGAAGGAGCGCGTCAGCGGGAGGGACTCGTGGACCCGAGTAGAATAGAATTTAAAGCTGCTTGAAGACTCACATGGACAGGATCTCGGGAGCGATCTCCTTGGCTCCGGTGATGGTGCCCAGGCATTGTGATGCACCGCAAAGGCATTGGAAAGGTTGGTCCATATCCCACTCGGTCGAAAAATAAGCAAACGTCATGATCTACGTGAGAGAACGAACAACGAATTGTCTCAGCGATAAACCTCGACCCAGCACTGAGCAGTGGTTCCATAGAATTACCCACCTCGCCCTGTTTGAGATCCTTCAACGCCACGACCTTCCAGTCATCCCTCGTGTTGAGATTGAATGCGACATTGGGGTCGCACGAGTGGTTAACGAAGAGCAGGTCCGAGTTGAGCTCAATGTGGCGCAGCGCGTCGAGGTCCTGGCCCGGGATCGGCGGGTCGGGCAGGACCTGCACGGACGAGTAGGCTTTTGTTCCGTGCAAGGTGTTGTCGATCGCGCAGATAGTTTCGCCCTTGGAGAAGGCCTGTTGCCATAGACAGTAGTCATGACGTGTCAAGGGTTGCGCAGGTCGTAGTGCGTTGCGACGTCATGGCGTTGCGTTGAGAGGTTCGGTCCGAGTGAACGCAAGACCGAATCGAATGTGGGGGGTGGGTCAAGCGGAAAACAAGGATCGTCGAAAGGTATGCGGGACAGTGAGACAGAGGAAGAGGGTACGAAATGTGTCAGCAAAGCAATCCTTTTGTGATGACACAACTCCACCCTAGCTGGGGACCCCACGTCGTATAGCCGGAAAACAAACCCGCAGCAGAGCGGTCGGGTAGGATCGGCATTTACGTTCGCCGGTCATGGACCGACCGATCGACCGATCTATTTTGCTCCTCCCTTGGAGGTGTTGCACCGCTTGTAGCGTATACGGCCCACTTCTGGCAAACCCTAGCCCTGAGAAAGACGTCGACTGACCCTGACGGTGCTCAAGGAAGAGGAAAAGTCACCATGCTCGCCCGCAAAGTTGACTCTGAACAAGGTCGGATGCGTCGGCTGGTAGTTGTGCTGCGTGGGCAGGTACGGCGGGATCGAGACGGGCTTGGTGAGCGTCATGGCTGTGTGAATGTGGTGAGGCTAGGGTAGTGGTAGAGGTGCCGTAGATGGAGATGGAGCTAAACCCAGTCAAAAGATGAACCAAGCGTAAAGTGGCGGAGGGGGTGAAGAGGAAAGCGCAATAAGCTTGACTTCGAGAGACGACGGACGCTCGTCGTGAACAGTGCAGCCCCTCGACGATCTATTCCGGCACGTGGCCTATACGTGGGTATTTTGCTCGGCTAATGCAACTCGGCTACTTACCCTCCAAACTTTACGTGTACACACCCGCTGCTGATCTCAATGTTGAAAAACCCTGTGATTTGCCTCTTCTCGCTCTGAGCAAACATGTGGCTGTGCAGGCCATTTTCACGCCAGACCGCCGTCCAAGTACCCGTGGGGCGTGGGGGTTTACGTCTTGGTAAGTTGGTCATTCGTCATTCGCCTCCCTCCCGGCCTCATAGCTCCGTGCTCTCTGCACCGCATCCTCACCTCCTACCGGCAAAATATGAGTGCCCGCCATCTTCGTAACAAGGCAGAAGATGAGGACGCAGCACAGTTGAAGTTTGGGCCCGGTAAGCCTTCAACAACACTTCTACTTTCAGCGGTGTCACATGAGCTTGCTCCCCCTCCCATCTTCCGTGTCGAGCTGACACAAACCCACGAGCACTGCATGACGTGCAGAGTTCTCTGGAGCGACCCAAGAAGCATGTTTGATGACGAGCGAGGTCAAGTTCTTGCTCGAACAACACGACCAAGGATCAAGCAATCCGTTCGTGTTTCCTCTCTCCCCCTCTTGGCTACACCGGAATAGTCGTTCAGCACCGTCCTGACCTGCCTCCTCAATCATCTCCTACCAGTATCTACAAAAAGACGCTGCAATACGTCAACGACTTTTCGAGGTTCAAGGAGTACGATACGACCTCCCAAGTCCGGCTGTCAGTCTCCGACTCTTTTTGTCTTGATCAACGGCTTTGGTCCCGGTCACCCATCCACAACACAGAAGCAATGGCACTTAAATCAGTTTTTGGTGCATCTACAGAATCTACGGTGGAGTGGAAGGATTGAACCCGTTCGAGATCGTCCAACTGGCGAACCTGGTCCCGTCGTCGTACGAGGAAGCCAAGGCGTTGATCCCGAGGTAAGTCCATTGCATGCTCCGACCAGTCTTTTGACCTTACGCGAAGTTTAGCTAACACGAACTACCTTCACCCTGAACAGTCTCTCGAGCAAGAACGAAGACGAGCTGGAAGCCGCGATCCGACAGGTCGTCCAGATCCGAAAATACCAGGGCTGAATGGCGCAAGCTTGGTGGTCCGATCATCGTTAGTTTCGGTTGAGGGGTGCAAGAGATTCGTAAAACATGTTGTGTAAATCACGGACGTATCCAAAACAAGAAGAATGACACGCGAACCAGCTGAACAGACGTGGTCTGGAGAGCCGCGGAAGCAGGTTTTTCGCACAAATAAGTGGATCGTATTCACATTTCTTTTTCAAGATTTGGATTCTGGGGTCAGGGCAAACTATCTCGCATATTCACGTAAAGAGGCACACATGATGCTCATTTCGGGACGCAGGCCTTCTCGGCGCTCAGTAGTCGTTGGAGGATTGGCCGTTGTTCGAGCCATACGACTGCTGGTTGTCGGACGAGCCGTATGAGTCTTGGTTGTTGGACGAGCCGTACGAACCCTGTTGGTTGTTCGAACCGTACGAGTCTTGGCTGTTCGACGAATTGTACAGACTATCGTCGTTGTTGCGGTTGTTGCTGGTGTTGTTCGAGCCGTACGAGTCAGACTCGCCCGAGCTATATGAGATGGACTTGTTCGAGTTGTCGTCGTCGCCATATCTGCTCAACATCACACGTGGTCAGCGGAGAGATTGAAGATACAAGAGGCCGCCAATACACAGCCGACTTACCCCGTCGAAGCAACGCTGTTGCCACCGTGGCCGGTGTTGGAGTTGATTCCACCGGAACCGCGGCCGGGGTTGTTGCCGCTGAAACCCGAGTCGTCGTCGTTGTTGTTTCCGCTAGGGTTGTATCCCGACGACGAGTTACTATTGTCATTCCCGTAGCTTGACGAGTTGTTGTTCGACGAGCTGAAAAAGGTAACACGTTCTCAGTGTCTCAGTGCACGGGTCTCGTGACCATCAAAGTGCCACTTCCAGACCTAGACCGTGTCTCACCCGTAGGAGTTTGAGGAGTCGTCGTTGCTCTGGCCCCCGTAGCCACCGGACGAGCTGTTGTCGCTGTTGCCGTAGCTGTCCGATGACGAGTTGCTGTCATCATTGCTGAGGTGACAATTCAAAGATAACGCATCAGTCGAAGCTCAAGCTAAAGTGTTCGACACCGCATGGCTTGAGACAACAGAGACCTGACACCGTATTGAAACAGGGGGCCGTGTCGAGAAGCTGTTGGCCGTGGCGCAGCACTCACCCGTACGACGACTGCTGGTTGCCAAAAGACGAGCTGTTGTTGTTGTTGTTGTCGCTGTTGCTGTTGCTCTCATCACCGTAGTTGTCATTTCGGCCACCTTGGCGGTTGTTATTGTTGTTGTTGACCTTGGAAGAGACCTGGTCTAGAAGGTCCGAGGCCTGCGATGACGCGAGTGGATGACGAGAGCGAAGATTAGCACTAGGAACAAGTGGGGCTCAACGTGGGCGGGGCCTCCAAGTCCGGCGGGGCCGCATCTCGACTTGACATGGGAAGGAGAGGATGACCATGAACTGACCTTGTTGAGGAAACTCATGATGCTGGATTGATGATTTGGGGAAGTGCAAGATGGATACGAGGTGGGTGCGAGGTGAGAGCTGCGCGAGGAGGGGAAAGGAGGGAGAGAAGGGCATGAAGTCGAGGCCGGCCGAGGGGCCGTTGCGCAATGCACGGCGACACCTGAGTTGAAGCTCTGGAGGTAGGTATGATGAAATTGGCACAGGGACCGACGGCCGATGCTGATGCGCCGGTGAAAAGGTTTTTGAAACCTGTGACCAGGGTAACACATTCCCATGACATGAGACTTTGAATCACGCTCATAAATCCAGAGCCTGAGGTCTCTCTCTAGGTACACCCGGTGCCACGTGTGAAAATTTGTAGTGCATTCCATTTACATCACCCAAAGGTGTTCAACACTTACTCCTGGTGCATACAGTCTCTTTTACGACCTTTGCAGGACTTATGTTACCGGGCACCTCCCTGGCATCGTCTGGTACACGCACGAATTTCGAAATGACGGTTCCGGCCGACCGTTGGCGCTCGGCAAAACTCAAAGCCTCGGCGACTCCGTGTTTGGTTCAAGGTCAAGGTGGGGCTCCAGATGGGGCAAGTACCATCTCGTCAAATTGAAACTCCCAGTTTTCTGCTCGTGAACCTCCACGTCTCCACATCATTCACGAAATTGCAAATGCTGAGTCTCCAGGCCCATCTCATGTCACGAGCCTCCGGCTATTTTTCTGCTCCGGAAGTTCGGGAGCGCCACGTCAACCCGTCATCGCGTCACCGACTCACCGATCAGCGATCCGTTGCGTCGCCAAAGATAGCTTGGCGACAATTCAGTTTCAAGAACTTTCGGGCTCACGTCCGCAAGGTTTGGGATTGCTTTTGTGGCGTGAAGGTCTTTGGTGCACCGCGGCGCGTGAGGTGCTCGTGTTTCTTTTTTTTGTATCTAGCCTGATTAGATTTCACATATTCGGTTTATCTACGCAAAATCACTGTTTCTTGAAAAGGGAAGTTCTGATGGCGCCAAGCAGAGGCGGTCCGTGCGAATTAACCAAGCCAAGTGGGGGCGCGCTCCATGCCCAAATCCCTCCCTTTCCTCGGGACCATCAGCTCCAGGAGACTCTCGAGATGGTTCAGTTGTGGTACACGCAGCCATTCCAAACACGTCTCGATGGCCTCGATCTTCCCCAAGAGCTTCGCGAACTCATCACTTCGCAAATCGTCGCGGTCGAGTCGTCCACCTCTGATGCGGACGATATCGCGGAGAGGAGTAGGACCATCTCACACGAGGCTCTCGTCAAGGTATCCAGGTGGAGCAAGACGAGTCAGGACTCGAGTAAGTCCAGTCCTTGCTTAAGCCTAGTGACATACTAGAGGCTGATAATTGTTCTCTCCTATCAGGACGGTGCA
This sequence comes from Microbotryum intermedium, assembly GCA_022702645.1. NCBI lineage: Eukaryota > Fungi > Basidiomycota > Microbotryomycetes > Microbotryales > Microbotryaceae > Microbotryum > Microbotryum intermedium. The sequence goes on from JAHWDX010000001.1 coordinate 397,187, forward strand.
CCCTCGCCTCACTGCTAGCGTTAACAGACGTACATGCTCCCCCACTGAAGCCCAGGGAAAAGGTACACATTTTTTCACTTTAGAATGGGTCGAACATGCATGCTCAATCGAGAAGTCCTCTTTTCCTTTCGCAGTCGCCGGAGCTCCTTGCGATCCTGGCCAAAATCCAACTCGATCAAGATCGTGAATCATACAAAGCGATGACTTCGACCGCCCCAACGCCCTACTACCGATCATCCTTTCCTATGAAGGACCTCCACGGCCTCGAGCTCGTCGTGCGCACCACGAGCGAAGCCGAGGACTGGCAGCTCGTTCGGAAGCAAGTCTCTGCGATCGCCAACGTCGGAGCGAGCATGGGCGCTGTTGGCACGGGCGTTTGGTGGGTCGGTGGAGGGAGGACGTATGCTGCGGTGAGTACGGCGTGTGCTTCAAGTCTTCCGACAATACTCGCCGTTGTTATCGCGTTTCGGCGGTTTTGCTGACTAACTCGCACTTCGTGCTTACAGCGACTTGTCCTCGCGCTGACCGGGGCGGTTTTGATCGGCTTGATCGAGGCGTTCCTCTATTACCGCTTCTTTACTCGAGAGCAAGGTTCAATAGGTGTTGGATTGACCAAGACCAAGCCGTTGCGGTTCGAAAGTAAGCATGCTGTACCGCAGTCGCTGCTCGGACCAGCGGACAGCTCGAACGCGAAGAAGCAGGAGTAGTAGTTGTGCATTGCAGTGTAGCATCAGGTGAAAGCAGGCCTACTGGTGCACGAGAGAACACAGAGGAAGGGAGAGATGTGAAATTGAACAATATGTATTGGCCGCTGATAGAGATAACATCCTGTCCACCCACCGATCCTCGGCGGTCGACCGTGACGCAGGTCGACGCGGAGGTGAAGCGCCTCTTTTGAAGCCAGCTCGAGACCTGCTGCCATTGGACGTTGCGCCACCACCGTCACTTGCGCCTACTCGTCAAGACACGACTGCACCGACACACATCTCAGCTCGGTCGTCTCAAACTCAACTCGGGTACCAGCGCACTTCCTCCTCAAAGCCCACTTGAAGCCTGTGTACACCCACGTATAGTGCTCACCTCACCTACGTACTCGACGACGTCATCCGCTCCGGCACCCCTTCCCCGAAATGGACACCTCCCGAGGAGCGACGATCAATGGTCGACCGGTGCGTGACCAGGCCGAGGCAGCACGATGGATCGAAGGCGTCATCAAGACTCAGATGGAGAGTACTCTCTCAACCGAAGGTGGGTCACTTTCAGTCCCATGCCATCAACCACTGCTGCGTCCATCCGCCGAACAGAGCAAGCGCGCTCGGTCGCCGCAACCTCATTCAATGCTATGCGAGACTCTGAGCATGGCAGGGCCTGCTGACCTCTTCCAGTCCCATCATTCAATAGACAAGCATCTCTTGATGCAAGCCAACGCTAAGCTGATGCGCCACGCCACCTTCGGCATGTATATCGGTGTCCTCGTCGGACCAGCCTACATCTTTCGACAACGCTTCACCGCCGGTTGGCGAGCGGCGACCAAGGCCTCTGCAGGTGGTGCCGCGACCTCGGCGACGGCGACCCCGCCACGTTTGTTCTATCCGACCAAGAATTCCGATCCGACCGGGCGTGGAGCGGCGAATGGACCCCAAGCAGCCAAGAGCAAGATGTCGTACATCACTCGCGGCGTTGGACTCGGTCTGCTCGGCGGTTTTATCGGGTGGGTTGGGGGAGTTAGAGTACTCTGTAGGTTCAATCACGAACGTTGTATCTTACAACTACTAGGACCGACGAACCCACAGGAGCCAGATCGGCGTCGTGACGGGAACCCGAGCCGCGCAGAATCTGATCAAGGAGTCGGGCCAAGAAGCCCGCATCGCGGCCAAGCTCAAAAAGGCGATGGACCAATCCGTACTCGAGATCAGGCAAGGGAGTACGGGACTCGAGACGGCGTCGAACCCGTTGCTGAAGCGCAGCACACCATTAGGGACCGTCAATGATTCGTCGTCGGCGATCGATGGACCTCCAGGTGGAATGATCGAGGACGTGCCCCACGATGATGCGGCGGCGGATGATCGGGATGCGTTCTTGTCGCGTGAGTTGTCCAACACTCAAAACTCAAAAAAATGTTTTGTACTTGTGCTGATGCCTTTTCATTCGGATTTGCAGAGGATGGGAGCGTCGTACCGAATCGCCGATCATCGACCGCTCAATCGGCGGACCCCAGCGCGCCCTCACGGTGGGAAGAACTGCGCAAGTCCCGTGCCGCACCCCCGTCTTCGTGGGACACGATCCGCGAATCGTCTTCCCGCAAGGACGTTCCTTCGGCTGCTCCTGCTGATATCAGTTCGGGAGATGGTCAGAACCAAGGACAGTTGCCCAGCTTAGGAAGCAGTGCGGCCGATCGCGAGGCGCGAAGGAGGAAGTTTGAAGAGTTGATGGAGCAGGAAAGGCGAGGGGTCGATAACGTCGGTTCGGATCAGTCGTTTGATGAACGGAAATGGAAATGAGGGCGTGCTGGATTCGTGCAGGGGTTCCAGGGGTTGGTAGGACTGCTTTTGATGTCAAGAAGTGGGGGGTGGGAGGTCGTGTGGACCGAGCAAGAGGTCCGAGCGTTGCTTGAGTATTAACAATTCAACTAGACGGTGAGGACATCAGCTCGGTACATTTCAACTAGTCTCCGAATGATCATAGTTCAGAAGAAGTTCGCGGTTGGTGACCGAAAAGGAAAAAGAAAAAGGAGATGACATGGTCGACCTCGTGTTGGCGAGTATATGCCGAGAATCAGTCATGTCCGGGGTGCCTGACGACGTGCCTGGCCGAGCGGCTAGGAGCGGCTCAGGTTTCGCAAAGAGAGAGCTCGACGTCGAGCCCACTGCTCATGCTCACCAACCTCCGTCTCATGTACGGCAATCGCTTCACGCTCCAAGCAGGTGTTGCGCAGGTCATCTCACACCTCTCATACCCACTTGGACTCCTACTCTGAGTGGAGGCAATATGTCGGAACGCAAAGGCCGTGGTCGTGGTCGTCGCTCCGTCATCGACTCGAGCACGTCCACTCCCACCGCGGCTGCTGCTGCTTCCACCCTCGCTTCACCTTCGAAACAACCCAAATTCGAAGACGACGATGGAGATGCAACCATGTTCGATGATCCACCCGGGGACATCGAAATGCGAGCTCTTGAGGACGGTGGCGATGAGGTGCCTTCAACTGCAGGAGGAGCAGAAACCTCCACCTCCACCTCCACCTCGTCCAAGCGTATCAGTTCAATTACCAGGTCCTCCACGCTTGCGAACCCAAGGGTTCGTCCCGTTGGCGGTCTGCTGGGCGGTCAGAACGAATACGTCCAGGATGTGTCGCGTTCCGTCACGCCCAAGTTGAAGTTCAAGCCCAAGAACACGAGGAAGAACAGGCCCGTGGTCTCGGATGATGAGGACGAGTCAGTCTAGGTTCTCATGCAGTGCTTCAGAAGGAAGATCATCTGAACAGTTGTCTGATCTTTCCAACTCTGCTCTACTTTGGCAAACCAGCAGTGAGGTCAAAATGGTACGCGACGAGACCCAAAGATTTGACTCCTTCCCGGGGGAATAGCCGTCGTCTCCTGTCTCTGGCAAAGTCATTTCACTGACCCAGCGTATATGCAACTACACCTCAACAGGAGGAATACGACAACTCGAGATCCCGAGGACGTGGTCGTGGTCGAGGAGCGTTGGCGCCTCGTCGTGAGCTCGAGATGACCGCCAGCGGTCCGATGGCCCAAGGTCCCGGTGGAGCTCGTGAGCTTTTGCTTACGGCGTGAGATATCGTCACACGCGTACGGCCACTCATCTGCCAAAGCATAACTCACAGCCAAAGCATTCGGTAGCAAGCGAACGTTCGGACCGGCTGGAGCAGGAGTGATGAACGCCTCGCGTGGCGGAACCCAACTGTCGGGACCTAGTACGAACGACGCGATGCAGGATGCCGACGAGGACGACGAAGATGAAGAGGACGACGATGACGGAGCCGGATCGAACAACGGCGAAGGACGCCAGGACGGCGGGATGCGTATGATCAGCCGCGAACTGGACTCGATCGGTCGGGAGGACGAGATGGCGCCGTTGACGTTGCCGAGGGATCCCCGAGTTGAGAGGTTGGCCGCCGAACGTAGGAAGGAGCGTCAGCTCAGGAAGACTAAGGCCGAACGTGAAGGTGTGTGCAAGGATCGTGCAGCTTAGGTGGAGTAAAGTCCATGTCCTTAAATCTCAATCGTTCTTCACAGCCGAGATGGATGTCAAAGCCGAACCGGTAGACGATTCGCGAGCTTCATCCATCTACCTGTCTTCTGCGACCGCGACGCCCGGTTTGGAGACCGATTCCAAGGCCGAATCGAAATCGCCCTTGCTTGACGAGAAGAAGGAGCACAAACAGGTCAACCCCGAGGACATGGACCTGAGGCCCTACTTTGATCTGAAGGTGGGTCTAGCACTGGCAAAGTCAGGAGCTACCTGGTACGATCGTCCTCTAATGGCCCCCTATGCGCTCGTCTCTCTTTTCTGTTACAGCCTGGAGACCCGGAGCAGATGCACATCCTCCAGTTCCCCCGCGTCTTCCCCAAGTTTGTCCGTGCCGATGAAAGCACTCCAGCCGCGGCCAAGGACGAAAACCTCGACGTGCAACCTCCCCAATGGGGTCGAGCTGGAACGCGCAAGGAGAAGGCCGCGAGGTACAGCAAGGAAGCCGGTAGGATTGGCGAGATGCGCTTCCATCGCAATGGCAAGGTGACGATCAAGATCAACAATGATCTCATTTACGAGGTGGGTCGATCCTCTTGTTTAACGTACACAGGTATTGCTCTATCCTTCTGACCATCTCTCTCCACTTCAATTCCAGATCCTCCCCGCGGCTCAACCTTCATTCCTACAAGAGATCGCGCTCATCGACGACAAGGACCTCAACGACCGTCCCTCTCCCTCCGATCCTTACGGCCGCCCGACCCCAAGTGTCGTCATCCTTGGCCAAACGTTCAACAAGTTCATCGCCGCGCCCGAAGCGAGTTATCTCCTTGGCCGTATCGCCGAACAAGACAAGGGGGAGAAGGAGGCCGAGATGAGGCTCAAGGCCGTCAAGAGGGAGAAGGCGAATCAGGACGCTTGAAAATTTGGCAGTGGGTCTGCGCGTTTTCGCATTTCTAATGAGTGGTGAGTTCGTTCTCGTTCGTTTTCGCATTTTTTGCTCTCTCTTTTCTTTGGTTCTTGGTCTCTGCACGAACAAGCTTGAATGGGTTGCAATTGCAGATGTGGTGTACAGAAATTCACAGCGATGGGAGCGCGATCGAGGTGGGGAGACATCAGAGGTAGTAGGCCGCACGATCTGCTCCAACCCCGTAATCTTTCAGAGCGGCCGAGAGATCGTCCATGGTAAAAACAGTCCGTGTTCGACCCTGTGTGTGCATGGGTAAAGAAGTTGGGGATCAACCCTCCGAAGGTGGAGTCTCGAAGCGAGAGGAAAAGCGAAAAACTGACCTTGGCTTTGGAATTGGAGCTCTTGTTCGCCGCCGTCCTCGCCCTCGCGTACTGGAACGAATCGGCTGCGATCGAACTGACGAATCGTTGTGCGGCAAGTGCTAGTAACCGTTTTCTGTGAATGGGGAAAGTGAGGGGGAGAGAAAGGGTCCAAACGGGTGTGAGCTCGTTTTTGGAAAGCGCAAGACGTTTTCGAGAAGAATGGGATCTCCAACTTGCACCCTTGGATCATCGGTCTCGAATCCACTCTTTTGTAGGAAGTAGTCGGTCACTTCGTCCGGTATGATAGGTTGCCACTCGTCCATCATCTCCAGCAGTTCGGCGAGTTGAATGTCGCGTTGGTTCTGGGCCCTCTCCTTGGCCGTCTTGGGTTCTGGCGCTTCATCAGCGGCCTCTGACTGGGTTGGTGGAGGTGGTGCTGCGGTCGCATTCCTAGTAGTGGGGTCGGAGGTAGAGGCTGACGTGGATGCGAGGAGGGAGGGATCGACGTCCATACCCGAAGGAGCAGAGGACGCGTCGAGGCCTTGACCACTACCACCGTTGACGGTCGTGCCTTGACTGGTGCTTGGCTGGGACCAACTGGACGAAGCAGTCGGGTTTGTGACGAAGGCTGAGGGGTTCATGGTGTGGATTTGATGGGCTGTGAAGGGTTAGACAGACACGAGCAAGTGGTGGGGAGATGTCGATCGGTGCTCAGTTGTTGGTGGATGGGTAAGCGTGACCTAGACCGTGGGTGCGTCTCGAGTTCGGACTGGGTTCAAGTTGCAAGTGCTGGTTGTGCGAAGATGTCTGTGGTGCGGTTTCGAATCGAATGTCGAAGAAGGGAGCGTCACCAATCTGCAACGCGCCTCAGCTGACAGGGCAAGTGTGTCAGGGGTGCGTGCTTTTTTTGTATGAAACTCATCGCTAATTTGCAAGGCGAGAAAACCCCCTACGGAACTATAAAGGAGATGCTACCCAGTATGCGCGTCGAGAATTGAGCGATTAGAAAATGAATACGCATTACTGGAGACAAGCCCGGGCTATAAGGCGAATTTCCCGTCGATCGAGTTTCGCAATTGGCAGGCGCGGGAAGGGTGGGGTGTCGTGCGGGCTGGCTGGCTTGCTCTGTTCCTTCGTCTGTCCTACTCACCTTCTTCCTCACACCAGGTCAGTACATCCTCCTTGACGCCATCGGCTTTGGAAGGGACGACCCAGTACCCCGCAGCTGTCTTTGGCCGTGGACGAAGGGTGCTGGCTCCGACTGGTCGGTCGACCACCATTTGGCCCGCCCGCGTCTTTCTTCACCCTGGGTCTCAGACGACTCGCAGTGATACGGTCGTCGCATTGCATGTGCTGACTCTCGCAGTCTTAACCATTGGTTCCACAGTCCACCCTATCTCAACAATGGCACCCGCTGCTTCCAAGAAGGCCAAGAAGTCGTCCTCGGACAACATCAACACGTGAGTAGACCACACCCACCGCCTCTGGCCCTAGGCTGTCTCTCCTCTTGGCTAGGCCCGCGCCCGCCGCCCGCTCACGCCCGCCCGCGTGATCGACTCCGTGCTGACCATCGCACGCATTCGCATCTTCCTCCTCCCTCGCCTCACCTCAGCCGTCTCGCCCTCGTCATCAAGTCGGGCAAGTACACCCTCGGTGTCAAGTCGACCCTCAAGGCCATGCGCTCCGGCAAGTGTGAGTAACATTATATGTCACTACTAGTCCTACTACACCACGTACTCATATGCACCCCCCTACCCCCTTTTCTCTCTCCTTCAGCCAATCTCGTCTTGATCTCCGGTAACTGCCCCCCTCTCCGCCGCTCCGAGCTCGAGTACTACGCCATGTTGTCCAAGACGCCCGTGCACTTGTACGCCGGCAGCAACGTCGCGCTCGGCACCGCCGCCGGTAAACTCTTCCGCGTTGGCGTCATGTCGATCGAGTCCGCCGGTGACTCGGACCTCCTCTCCGTCACCAACGCTTAAAGTCACTCATTCAAAGCGTGTTTTCAACGACGAACGACCCTCCCACACCCACATCCTCCCAAAAACAACAGAGATGTTTCTCCGAGATCATCTTTCCTCACCCAGCCCAAAACTCGTTAACCAAACCCGCCTCCCAGCAACACTTTCCTCTCGATTGAAAATCCGCCCATAAAACCTCTTCTTTTGGCCGCTCTCTTTGACGCTCAACATCTTCGGGATCAACCTCTTTACCTTTGATTTTTTGGCGTAGTTCAAAAACACCTTGACGGGATTATTTCCCTGATTTGCGCGCAAGACACAAGGGGGCACCCTCCAACAAGGGGACTTCTACTATTTTTCAATCATCATCCCATCCTTACGAACAACGTTCCGAGAAGGTCACCTATTTTGGTGGCTGGAGATCGTTTGCTTCTTTTCAGTACGTATGCTAAAAATTGCCCCGTGCTGCTGTGACCCTTGCGTTAATCGAGAGAGTTCGTCGTCTCATGTGTCGAAAAAAAAAAAACTCGTTTTCCTTTGCTCTGGGTGTTCCTCTTTTGTTTGCTTATGAAAGCCGCAATGCATCCAACGTTACATTTTTCAAACCCACGTTTTTTGACTGGTCTTAAGAGACTCGGTGAAGCGCGAGAACAAAGAAGAAGAAACAAGTGTCTATTGCAACCCGGGAGAAACAAAGAAAAAAGAACCCGGAATAAATCCCAAGATCACGTAAGAAAGAAGAAAAGTCGATCGAGGTCCCTCCCTCGTTGCGAAGACGTTTGTTTTAAAGGGTATGGTCGTCCAAGATGACTGACTATATGACAAAAAAAGGCCCCATTTACAGCTGGAAGAGGGTCTTGAGCTCGTGGATCGTATCGTCGGGGCTCTGCACGGCGTGGCCGATCGTCCTCGAGTCCATGTAGATCTCGTAGTCGTTGCCACCCTTGTACGTCTTGTCGCCGAAGAAATGGATCTCCTTGAAGTTCTCCTTCTCGATGTGACGCAACGCATAGGTCTTGTCCCAACCGTTGGGGCTGGGAAGTAAGAAAGATGTGGGCTTGAGGATGAGCAATCTAAGTTGCCGGTTTCAGGAACATGGCTTTCTGAGCGTGGACGTACAATACATCGAACGAGATTTGTCCACCGATCGAGTAGGTCAAGCCGTAGTCGGCGAACTCCTTCTTGAGTTCCTCGACGAAAGTGGCGCGGACCTTGGACTCCTGTGTGCAGTTACCCAGTCCAAACGGTCATCCTGGTCAGCGGGGGGTTCGAAAGTAATCTACAAGGGGCTCCACAGAGACGTGACTGACCTTGTCGTACTTCTCGAATTCGTCACGCTCTTGGATGCTGTGAGGACAAGGAGAAATGCATGAGACCGGTTGAAGCTCCTAGCTCGGGAAAGCCTAAGACACCTACGAAGCATTCCGGCCGATGGGAGAGACACTGCATATAGTAAGAGGGAACGACATGAGTTGAAGGTTTTCCATGAGAATGCACACAAAAGAAGAATAAACTGACTTGATCATGCCGTTTCGGAATTCAATGAACGTGCCTCTGCACGCCCGAACAAAAAGAAAGAAAACTCGTCAACATGCAGATCCTTTGGTCCTTTCACAAAGTTTGACCGGCCATCAGCAATCGGTACTGACCGCTTGATGGGGATATCGAGGTCGGCGATGTAGTGCAGGATGAACTTGACCATCTTCTTGTACTTTTCCTCGCCGATGAACTTGATGAACGAAGCCGAGTCGAGCTCTTCGCCGAGCTTGATCGCGGTCAGGCCGTTTTCGGCGAAGCAAAAGTCGAAGTCGTCGGTGACTGGGTTGTGGTGTGGGTTTAGAAAGGACTGGACTTGTCAGAGAACGGAAGTCTCGATGGAGGCAACGAGGTTGCAACGAGGCTCCGCTCGACCACGGAACCTCGGAAGCGGAACCTTTCTCGCAGCTATCCTTGGATGAGATGAAGCTCGAGGGGCGATGACCGACTCACTGTTCTGGCCATGTACGGCGAGCTGCTCGGTGATCTTGGGGAGATCGGATCCTCCTACGAATCCGATGACGGCCTTTGCTCGGACCTGCTTGAGCACTTCGAGGATCTCGGCCGAGGCGGTCTGCAGGCGGCGACATTTGTGTGGTTCGAGATCAATTTGTAGGTTGAGGAGAGAACGAGAAGGGAGGGAGGGATTGAGTAACTGACTCGTCGAGCAGGGGTCAAGGTGCCGTCGACGTCTGTAGAGAGAAGAGTAGGGAGCAAGGGACATCAGTTGTCAGTGAACCCGCGAGCAGCTACCGCGCGACGCGGCGCCAGTTTGAGTAGGCTGAAACAGAGAGCACGGACCGAACAGGCACACGATATCACCCTGGGGGCGTTCACTGAATGGAATGACGGGCGACATGGCAAGGTGGCTGACGGTTTGTTTGGTAATCCAAGTGTGGGAGAGCGAGTGAGAATGAGAGAGAGGGAGAGTGGAAGCGCATGAAAGGGGCGTGGACGCGTGCGAGCTGCTTCGTCGTGGCTGCCTCGCCGCTCTGGCGCCGATTTGACGCGGCGCATCGCGTCAATCGGCAGTCGACAGTCATTTGCCCGGCCGTTCTAGAACTACCGAAACGTTCTTGTCGACGGTCAGCTGGAGTCTTGAAGCACGTTCGACAGAGTCCTCGGTTGGGCCATATACCGCATTGCATTAATGATGGAGTGCGAACCTGGTTTTTGATCCGAGTCGTTGATCAAGGTGAAGCACGCTCCGCATAGCCGCCGGCTCTAATACTGAACTTCGACCAGACCCCACGCTGGACCCCTTTTCATGAAGAACCCGGCCACCTCTTCACCTCTGAGTTCGCGGACGCAAAGTGTCGCTCTCGAGGGTGGAAGTGGTACACAATTCTTTTCGAATTTCGTTTGGAGAAGCACGTCGAACAAGAAAAAAGAGTGTCTATTGCAACTGCGACCTGCAAAGGGTTTTGTCATACACGCGTGGGGCGAGACATCCAATCTTCTTCCCCCGTCCACGCGTCACAAGGGAAGGGGCGTCCATACTGAGGTCCAAAAGAAAGAGATAATGTCCATAATGACCGGTGAGTCGAATTCAATTTAAACTTCGTTTGCATCGCGCATCCCTCCCGATCAAAGGTTAAACAACGCTTTGAGTTCCCGAATCGTATCCGCCGGGCTCTCGACCGAATGTCCAATCGTTCTCAGGTCCGTGTAGATCTCGTAATCGTTGCCACCCTTGTAAGTCTTATCGCCGAAAAAGTGGATCTCTTTGAAGTTGTCCTTCTCAGTGTGACGTAGGGCATAAGTCTTGTCCCACCCGTTGGGACTGCGCGTGAGAGGAACGAGGTGGGGAACCGTCAGATTTCCCTTTCGAGTCGAGCAAGAGAAGGACTTGGATACAACGCACAAGACATCGAACGAGATTTGTCCACCGATCGAGTAGGTCAAGCCATAGTCGGCAAACTCCTTTTTGAGCGCTTCGACGAACGTGGCGCGGACTTTGGCTTCCTATGGAGAGGTGACGAGACAAGGTCCGAGAGGAGGTGGGTCAGTTCGACATGGTATCGATCCCCGCACTCGGCTAGGGCGCGCTGGGCACTGACTTTGTCGTATCGTTCAAACTCATTGCGCTCTTGTACACTGTGGGATGGAAAGCGAGGGGTCAGTGTGGTTACAGACTTAGCTCAGTAGACCTGGGCCTCCGCTTGGACGTACGAGGCGTTTCGGCCAATGGGAGATACACTGTATGATGCATGGAATCCAAAGAGTAAGCCTCCCACTCCCGCATTCTCAACACCTGTGAGTCAAGTTCCACGCACTTGATCATCCCGTTCCGGAACTCAATGAACGTTCCTCTACGTCCCCAAAGAAAACCTATCAGCTCCCGAGACCGTTCAAAATTGACACACAGGCAGCTCACCCATCATTCAGCACTCACCGCTTGATAGGGATCTCCAAATCGGCGATATAATGCAAAATTAACCTGACCATCTTCTTGTACTTGTCCTCACCGATGAAGTTGATGAATGATGCCGCTTCCAACTTTTTGCCGAGTTTGATCGCGATGAGACCGTTCTCGGCGAAGCAGAAGTCGAAATCGTCCCAGACTGGGGTAAAAGGAAGGAGGAAGTGGATCAGTTTCGGCACAAGTTGGGTGCTTGTTAACTCCCTTCCGTCTGCGAACCCTTTTGAAGACCACCGTGTCCTCTGCCCCTGTAAGTCGGGATGGACGTTTTCCCCCGATGACGACAACCCCTAAAGGACAACGACTTACTATCCTGCCCATTCAGCGCAAGCTGTTCCGAAATCTTACGAAGATCCGAACCGCCTACAAAACCGATCGCGGCTTTCGCACGGACTTGCTTGAGCACTTCGGACACTTCGGGGGAGATGCCCTAGATTGAGGCAGATGGGGGTTTGGGTCAATTGAGGAACGACTTGCAAGGAGCTGGAAGGGGACGATCGACGAGGTAGTGCGTGTATGAGGATTGGGAAGACGACCTCACTCTTCGAGCAGGTGTCAACGTGTCATCGACGTCTGCGAAACATCAAGGTCCACGTTCGAAGATGAGCCAAAAAGCCATCAATGAACAACGGGCTCCGCGGGCGGTGCAAACTGCCAGGTGAGGCCCACGGTAAAGTTCAACCGACCGAACAAGCAGACGATATCACCCTGAGGTCGTTCGCTGATGGGGACGAAAGGAGCCATTCTCTGAGTTGTAGAATTTCAAAAGTCGTGGGCGAAGGAAGAGAGAACAAGTGAAGGAAAGCGCCGTGAAGACGGAGGTCGATACGACGGGTCTATTTCGGGCTCGATCCGAGAGCCTTGGCTCGCAGGCCACGGAACTCCGAGACCGGTACCGAGAGCCTACCGCAGGCCCTAGCGCTTGACGTGTCCGTTTGACGTGGCAGCTTTTGATGGCACAGCCTAGATCGACACTTCAGAGCATACTGACCGATCACAAGAACGAGAGGCTACACATGACTAATATCAAGATGCCGATGTTCACCACTCCTCTTTCCCAACGTACTTCCAAGCCTGTCCCAGTGCGTTGATGGTCCAAGCGAATTTCTGTTCATCGAATATAACTGGTCAGCTCGATGATGCTAGAACAGTCAAATTAAACTGCAGCAGTACTCGCATAGTTCGGGTAGCTGATCGCTGCATTTTTGTTGAAGACTGTGAGCGAAATGGAGGAAGACGAGTAATCAGCAGTGAAACGATTGTTCAACGAGCATCACCCTTTGCTCACCTCCTTCGATCGCCTCTTGCGGCCATTCCCCCGAAGCCAACTGCCTCGACATGATGAGGCGACATCCTCTACGGATTGGTTCAGGGTCCGGGTACTGCGCCGTGATCAGACCAATTACGGCTGCGAAAGGTTTCAGTCAAGAAAGGGGTCAATTACCGTCGTGGTGGGATTTGTAAGTGAGAGGAACTACCTACCCCAAGCGGTCTGTGTCACCTGCGACTGCGCATGATGAACGTATTGCTCCGTTTCGCAAGACTAAAAAGGGATACGCTCATGGTGCTGTTGCCAGTTTGGCTGGAACGATCCAACGATCGATACATTCTGACTCACCTTGTAACTCTCGCCCCACCCTCCATCCTCCATCTGCTTGGACAACAAGAACTCGCACGCCTTCTTGACGCTCTCGGAGTTGTCATAGTGTTCCCCAGCCAACGAGAGCGATTCGATAGCGAACATTCCGGCGTACGTGAAGCACTAAAAAGCGAAGCCCGTCCTGATCAGTTTCTGCAGGCGTCTGCCTCTCGCACCGAATGACTCACGATCGCCCACGAGCCATACCAACTCCCATCGGGACGTTGCTTCTTGTGGATGTACTCGATTGCTCGTTTCGAGACTCGCTCGATATCATCTGCTCGATAATCGGGGTGCTTTCTCTTGAAGACTGACAGCGCCGTCACACCTGATGCATCAACGATAGCTTGTCAGCTTCCCTCCTTCATCTGCAGCACCATTACGAAGGACTTACAAGCCGTCGTGCACTCGGGATACGAATACTCGGTCATGATGTTCGCAAAAACCTCGGCAGGATTGAGCCATTCGAGCCAATGTGGGCCCCTGATCAGTTCGTACGATGCGAAACCCCCATCGGCATTCTGCATCGTCAGAATGGTATCGATCGCGTCGCACAACCGTTCTTTCGAAACGCGTTCCTTCACCGCGGGTAAGTCTTGCAACATGATGACCGTCTTCATCCCTTCGGCTGTGCAGTCCGAAACGGTGTAGCCTTGTTCTTTGGTCGAGAAGGGCCAGGCTCCCTTCGTGCGATGGCGGTACGCCTTTTCAAAGTGGAGTGGGTTCTCGCGGATTTGCGAGTGGTCGAGCCAGTCGAGCACTTTTTCAAGACTCTCCTTATTCGAGGGTTCGAGGGCGAGGCCGCTTTCGACGAGTGCTTGGCCGATGAAGGACGTGTCCCACAGTTGCGAGCCGTTCGTCCCTGCAGCAGCGAGCCACGCAGAGAAGAGTGTCAGCGAGATTCAAGGGGTAGACGGTCTTTCGAACATGCAAGCTTACCCGTCATCATCATACCCTGGCTCGAAACCCACATGAAGTCGCGGATGCAAGACAGATGGGCCTTGAAAGCATCGCTGTCAGGGCCCTCCTCGAGCCATCGACAAATCATGTGCATCGCCTTTGACACAGGCCCAACAGACTGGTAACTCGTATTGTCGTCCTCCATCTTGACGAGCTCGTACGCACGGGCGAGTCCTCGCTTGCGGATGAAGGAGGGGGCGAAACGATCGTACACGTTGAGGATGGCAAAGAGGCCATTGGCCACGGCTGAGTGAGGGGCGTAGAGATCGACGGGGCAGACGTTGTTGCGGCACGAGCTCCATTTGATCGACGCGTACGGCTGGACGTAGAGTTCTTGTCGCAGGGAGAGGATGAGAGGGTCGACATCGGCTTGAAAGTATCGACCGTTGAGGTAGCCCATGGGGATGTAGACGTTTCGGGTGTGTATCCACCACCGATGAGGGTGGATGGGGAGGAACTCGGGCAAGAGCCATAACTCGGTTGGGGTCGGGTTAAGTCCAGACCATGAGTGAACGTTGAGGATCGCCAGCCAGAATTTGCCCCATCTGTGCGATCAACGAGGGCAATCGAGGTCGGAAAACACATCCTTCAGCGACGTTTATCGCACTCGATACTCACGATGGGATACCAGTGCAACCACCTGCAAGCCACCGCACGGTCCGCTCAGTAATCGAATCGACTTGGAAAAGAGAAGGAGCTGCATCGACTCACCCAAATGATGTAAAGTGACCCTCGCTCTGATCATCATTGGCTCTTCGACGTCGACACCGAGCAAACGCAGGACGACATAGTTGAGGCCGGTCCCAAAGACGCTCGACTGGGCTTCGATGTGACTGGCCGGCCATGTGGGGAGCAAGACAAGGTTAGGATTGTTTGCGACCTCGGCGGGTGGGAATGTTGGGGAAGAGCTTACATTCCCCAACCTTGATCGCCTGGTCCATTTGACCGTTGAATGTTGGATAGATATCTAGGAGCGTCGGCCTCGGCATGAGCTTGGCCGTGGGCCGATTATGCAACGATGCGAGCCAAGTTTGCTCACCTGGCGATCTCGATCTTCCACTCGTCTGGGATCGATGTCTTGGTGACGTACATGGCGATGACGATGCCGGGTAAGAGGAACAGAGGCCCTTTTTTTTTGGTGCCGAAGTCGAGTGTGGTCAGTGGTGGGATCGTGAACAAGGATCTTTCCAGTTGCTGCGTTGCCACATGCTCACCGCCGTACTGGAAGCGCCCCACCCCACACGACACACGACGTGAAATCGATGCGATGGTCAGCAATGGGAGAGACCGGATTAGAGAAGGAATGGCGCCGCGTACGCACCTCTCCACTCCAATGACCATCACTGGCCTGAAGACGCTTGTAAAACTCGAAGCCATTCTGTGCGGCCTTGTAAGGGTTGCCATCGGGTCGCTCGAGCGGTGGCTCAGGCGCAGGCAGGTCCAGTCCGAGCCAGTACTTTGTCTCGTCGTTCTGCTCGGCCGCGAGTAGTTCGGCCGGTCGTGGCCCCCACACGGTCTCGTACGCGGTGCTGCTCCCTGCGTGCTGAGGTCGGTCGTAGTGCCATACGTGACGGTCGTGGGAGCTGTCCAAGCGCCATCGAGTAGGGTCGGTCCCGCCGAGTGGGCCAGCCGGCGGTCGTTCCCTTTTAGCACTGGCAGCTGCCATGGTTCGGGGGAGGGGCAAGAACGTATGTGCGAAGAAGGAGGGAGAGTGATGGCAATTCTCTGCCATCAGCCCAAGGGCGTGCCAGACTGCTGCCAGTCCACCGCCAGTCTCTGCCAGTCCCCTGGCAGCCTCTGGCAGCTCTCCTCGGCGCGCGTCGAAATCGCCGGAGTTGTCGACTTGTGCCTACACTTATTACCGGTAGTGCTCGTGCTACCTAGTGCGCTTCGGACTTGCCACTGGTCGCCTCACGCTCTCAGGCTCTCAGGCTCGCCCAGGCCCATCCAAGCAATCGACGCCAACTCGATCAGGGCAAATCAACATTGCCAGTCCCTTGATCCCAAACACGTGAACCCCCTGACCGGCCCACGATGGCACGCGACGAGATGCTCGTGATCCTCGACGTGTCGGCGACCGTCATACGCGCTGGAGTGGGCGTACACGAGATCATCAGGGCACCTACAGTCGTGAGTGGGCAGATGAATCGCGCTACAATGCTCTGCTCTCCCATCATTCCGTTGGCTGACCTCGAAACACGTTCCCCTGCTCGCTGTTGGGGTCATGTTCAGGAGGTCTCGACCCGCATCGGCAAGCGGCCCAGTACGACCACGACCACGACCAGATCCGCGTCGACAGCTCAAGTCAGCGACTATCTCGTCGGCAATGCTCTGCAACAAGCCGAACAGGCACGAGAGCCGCTCGAGATCGTCCACCCCTTCCAAAACGGACCCGGGGGGTTCCAGGTCGTCGACTGGCTAGCCACCGAAGCCCTGTTGTGCGTGGGCAGTCATTCTTAGAAGTCAAAATCGCACCGAGCTAATCATACACTGGCTCCGACCAGTCGATACATCTTCCACACCGCGCTCGCCTTGGCCCGACCACCCTTGGCCCACCCGTGTCTGCTCTCGATCCCACCCCACCTCAACCCCGTCGTCGTCGACCACTTCCACGCCCTCCTCTTTGAACGGCTCCTCATCCCTCAACTGCTCGTCGCGACACGGCCCTTCTTCGCAGCCGCAGCAGCCGGCGTCCTCTCCGCCGCGATCGTCGACATTGGCGCTCGAGGCGACGGGCTCGACATCTCGGTCGTACACGAGAGTCAAGTCGTCGAAGCCGCGACCTTGTGCCTCCCCATCGACGAAGGCGTGCTCGACGATTGGACCTGCTTGATGCTCTTGCAGGAGGACCCTACCTTGCCCAGCAAAATCGTGCCCTCCGAGCAAAATGGGGCCGCACCCGCTCTCGTCCTGGCCCTGAGGCGTATCGTCGAAGTGCTCAAGGCCAAGAACGCGATCGGGTTCGCCCCTGCAGCGATCGGGAATGCCAACTCGACCAGCGTCGATGAGAACGAGGGCGAGTTCGACGTCGCCAGAGCCATCGTCGAAGGTAAAGTCGACAAGATCGTCGGCAAGAAAAAGGTGACGGCGCAGGACGAAGAAACGACGGGCGATTTCGTCGACGTACCGAGCCCTCTGGACGCGGAAAAGACGATCAAGATTGGGCCTGCACGGAGGAGGTATCTCGAACCTCTCTTCACACCCGAGTTGATCGAGCAGTTGAGACCGTCGGCGTCGCCAGAGGCCGCTATGCTGAATTTGACTGAATACGAAGGGAGGGAGGTCTTGCACACGGGGATACAGGAAGCGATCGGGCTCGTGATTGATCAGGTCGAGGATGTCGAGCAACGGCGTTTGGTATGGGAGTCTATCGTCATCGTCTCGGTTGGAAAAGTTGCGACAAACAAAAGTCAGTTCTGCTTCTCACATGCCATCCCAGGTGTTGAATCCCACCTGACCCATGGAGTGTTCACGTCTCTCCAGCCCTCGGAGCAGCATTGATACCCCAAATCGAAGCTTACGTGATCGACCCCGACTCTGGCTCGGAGTCCCAACCCAAAATTGTCAAATACGCGCGCACGCCCGACTACTTTTCAGAGTTCAAGGAACGGTCCGGCGAACTGGCCGTCTACCTCGGCGGATGCATCATGGCCAAGATCCTCATTTCGGATCTCCAGTCGCGCTTGTTCATGGTCAGTATCACCTTGGTTCGTCTCTGGGATGAAGCGTTCTTGCGTTGCTGACATCCTGCCTCACGTGACTCTCCACACAGTCCAAAGTAGATTACACGAACAAGGGTCCTGCTTTTTATCGACAGCTCGAAAAGACCATGTGAACTGTAGACTTGGGAATGTATTTGCAGTGCTGATGACATGTTGGGACACGAATTCGAAGAACTCGAGAAAAGAAAAAGAAAACTCACTTCTTCGAAGAAAATCACTTCTTCTTCCTCCTTCTCTGCGACGAAGTAGGTGTCGAAGGGGTCGACGTCGGAGCGATGATGGTCCCACCCGCGGCTTCGGAAGCCCCACCTTGAGCCTCGATCTGATCCCTCGCCGAAAGCGCAAACATGACATCCCTCATCTGTTCCCTCAAATCATCGACCTCGGCTCGAACCTGAACCGTCTCGGCCTCCCTCTTGGCCACTTCGGATCGCAAATGCCCCAAGTTCTCCGTCAACGACTTGGTCACGGCTTTTTCCGACTCCAATTCCTTCTCCAACTCTTTCCTCAGTTTGGTCCATTCGACCTTCTCCTTCTTCCTCCTCTGTTCGTCCTCGCCGACCTGCTTCTCCATCGCATCGAACTTGACCTTCCAACTGCGACTCGTCTCCTCCTCCCTCGCCTCAATCTCCTTGACCCTCCGGACCAACTCGTTTCTCTCGATATGCCACCCCTCGCGTTCCCTCTCGAGCCCATCGCGCTTCTTCCTCAACTGCGCGATCTCATCCTTATCCCTCGCCATCTCTTCCTCGTAGTACCCGCGCTGCGACTCCAACTGGCTCGTCATGAGGTTCGCGTACTCGACCCCCATCGCTTCCAACTTGTCCTGCGAAGCCTCGGTACTTCGATCCGGTCCCCCACCCCCACCCCCACCCCCACCCCCACCACCGGGAGTCGAATTCGACCTCGCGCGATCCTTGTCGTCCAAATTCGCATCGGCCGATCGACCATTGTTGCCGAACATGGAGGGGAGCTCGACGAGTTTGCCGTCCGTGCGGGAGCGGATCAAGCGGTGCACGTATTCGTCGTCGGCGTAGCTCCACACTCGACCGGTCTCGATCTCGAGCGAGTAGGTGTGCCCGCTTTCTTCGAAATGCGAGTGGGCATGACCGCCTTGGTACCGACCGCTGCAAGACAAGTGAGAGGTTTGTGAGGACATGCTTCAAAGTAGTCATAAGGCTCAGGCAGGTGCGACGTACCAGCCGACGTTGCCACAAATGACGCAGATCCAGAGGTTCGCCGGCGATTGACATACTGTACACAGAGAAGGTGGTAGGGCCGTGTTCGTCCCTCGTCGATTACGAAGGTTCGTCTGTCGACAAATCGGACATCTAGAGTAGCACGCGAAGATAAGCGATTGTAAATAATGACATTCCGAGCGCGAGATCCAGTCCCTCACCTCGAATCACCCCACTTGAGCAAGCATTCGCAATGCGCATCATGTGAACAGAGCTGAGAAATGAGACCGCTGACGTTGGAGTCGAGGCGTTCGAGGCAGATTGGGCACGTCGGTAGTTCGACTTGGTCGTTTGTATCCCTGTCGAGGTTCGAGGACGGGTAAGGGAAGGTGAAAGGTGGAGTCGTCGACGTCTTGAGCTGGATGCTCGAGATGGGCACGACGTGACAAAGTTCGGAATCCTTGGTGTCATGGTAGGGGCGTCCGTTGTACATGGTACGAAACTCGGAGGCATCGCTCGCTATGAGGATTGTATCAGGCAACAAAGCATCAGAAATTCGTTCCTTGAGCTCCACTCCGCTCACTATACGCACCATCTCGGAAGCGGATGAGAACCAGAGTTCGGTTAGGGGTCGAGTCTCTGCACATCCCACCGGGCCGTGAGAGGGACGTAAGCGAGCAATCGAGAAGATTTCCTACAAATCATGACTCGTTGACCACGGTCCAAAACGCCTGAAACACACCTCAACACCCTCAGGTGCAACACCGAATCCAGCGCGGGCGAGATGAAGGTCAAAAGTGCCGCGGCCGTGATGATCCCAGGCACGGAGACGAGTCCGACGACGGTCCCATCATCGTCTTGCACGGCCTTTTGCTTCTCCTTTTCCGTACTTTCTCCCGTTAGCCCGCCTTCGCGATAGAGATGTATGGTTCCCCAGTACAGATCCGTTGTCCCCGACTTTTCTGGAGGTCGAATCGACTGAGCTCCGGCAGCTGCGGTTGTCGGTGACTTGGGGTCACCTGGTGATCTTGAGGAGCGTGTACGCACGAGAGGAGCACCTGGTATGGAGAGATGGAGGGAGTGGCTCCCCGATGGGCTCAAGGCGAGGTTCTCGATTGAGGGCAGAGGTGGGGACATGGCAGGATGGTTCGGAGAGGAGGACGAGGCGAGGGGGGCGTACGACAGTGGCGTGGGATGGTCGACGCAATCGATCGAGATGGGACCGAAACGAAAGTCAAGGGACGCCTTTTGGGTAGCTTGAAATGGGGTGTAGAGGTCGGCTGTAGCGATCAAAGGCGGGGTGACCGGTCCAGTCGATTCGGACCAAACCCCGCTCGAGGCGGCAGTCGAGGGTCGTCGAGGCGGACCAAGGGTCGGTGAAGCGATCGGTGCACCCGAAGTGGTCTGTAGCTTCCTACTGATGGGGAAGTGGCGCCACAGGCTTCCCGAGGGCAGGACCAGCGTGCGTTCCGAGGCGAGCAAGTCGTGATCGAGCGCGGGCGGCAATCGCGTGCGTGTGTTAGGGTACAGCGGCGAGGGCTCGAAGGTCGTCGAGGTGTGGTCGTACAGCTCGATCACGACGCTGTATCTCCTTTCAGACGCAGGCACGGGCATCCATGCGATCCGTGGGCCCTGTAGCCGAGAGGGGACGAGGAAGATGGTGGAGGGAGCAGGCGAAGGCAGCGCGAACCCGACTTGGGGCTCCATTTTCGACACCGACGCCTTCATCCGAGTGACGGATACCCGGCTTGCAGATCCGACGGCAACGTAAGGCGCAATGGGCATTGCTATTGGCACAAGATGATTGATTGATACACAGACGTTCCGAATACGGCTACACTAGCTTCAAAAAAAAACCCTACGTCTACAAGTGGGGAGGGTTAGTACTCACGACGAGCTAAGGTATGACTACGTACGCTTGCAAAATTAGACACAACTTCTGGACGAGACACTACTCATCCCCCTTTACCGCCTCTCCTGCATGTATGGCCTTTCCTCGTACCCTCCTCCCTGGTGGTACAACTCGGGTCCCGACCCACGGTGCTGTGGCGAGTGGTACGGGTGCTGCGAGTGAGGTGGCATCAGCACCGACGGCTGTTCGTACATCGCCATTGCCGGGTCGCTGGGGATCCCTGCATGTTGGAGGTGAGGCGAAGGGCCTGGGGAACGTTGGTAGTGTTGAGGGTGGGGGGGACCATGCTCGGGTGACATATGGTGCGGATGTTGCTGTTGCTGGTGGTGCTGCTGCATTCCGGGGTGCTGCTGTGGATGCTGCGAGAGAGACAGGGGCTTGCGGTCAGCCACTTGAAGCGGCTCAGTACTTCATGCCTGGACGACGGGGCGGACTCACCATCCCATACTCGGCTGCGTAGCTACCATGCGGGTGGTGCGGAGGGTACGCTGGGTGACCTTCGGGCGACATGTTGGGGAGTCGTCCGGGGGACATGTTGCGCTGCATCATGTAGGCATAGTCCTGAGAGCTTTGCATTGGTCCCTCGGGACGGTCACCGCTGGGGAGTCCAGGCGAAGGGTAGTCGCCGTGCAAGCCCGGAGACCGCTGGAGTGGGTTCAAGCGTTGCGGGGTGTGAGGCGGCCCCGGGATTCCAGACGATTGCTGTTCCCCGATCGCAAGGTTCATCCCCGACGAGTCCGGCAAGGTCTCGGGCGCACCCGTGAGGATCGCCGAGGGTCGGCCCTTGCTACGACCCGAAGGACGATGGGCACGTGTCCTCAGAGCGATCTGACCACCATGAATCGACGAGTTGGCTTCGAAAGGTCGCTTGTGCGCCGATGGCGGTAAAGGGAGCAACGGTCCATTGGGGGGAGGCGAGATGTAGTTGCTTCCATCTTCAGGCGTCACGGCCT
Source organism: Microbotryum intermedium (assembly GCA_022702645.1). Taxonomy (NCBI): domain Eukaryota; kingdom Fungi; phylum Basidiomycota; class Microbotryomycetes; order Microbotryales; family Microbotryaceae; genus Microbotryum; species Microbotryum intermedium. Next base: position 418,948 of record JAHWDX010000001.1, read on the forward strand.
GTGGAGAGAAGGAAGAGAGCGAGTCAGAATCGGCGAGCCGAAACCCGTCGGCCAAAGGCTTCGCTGTCATCGGTCGTTGTGAACTCACCAGACATCGCTGAATCAGTCGTTGACCCTCGGAGGGACTCCCGTTCTCCGCAGCTCCGACCAGGGGTTGGAATTTAGAGGTGGTCTTTTCGACACAAAGTCAGAGAGGTGGAGTCAGCTCAAGCAGATCTCACTACTTCAGAAACAGAGTCCGGAGACTCACAAAGGTGTAGACCTGCCAGTCAGAAGCGATGCGCAGTCGAATCGGGGCAGAAGTAGAGTCAGTTTGAATTCCAACAGCCATCGAATTGGGGCGTATTCTGTCGCCAAGGCTTCTGCTTTCGTCATCTCCATTCTTTCGACTCTCCGACTCACAATACCCGTTTCGGAGACCACCAATAGGAGCACTTGCGTTCCGGTGAGCGTCGCTAGTTCGTATGCCTGCAAGAAACGGACGCATGCAAAGAACGGACGCAAAGATGGGTCAGCAAGTGAAGTCAAACCAGCACCCCATCTTCAGAAATCCGAGAAACGCACCTTCTTCATGATTCTGATTGTTTGAATCGCATTCCGAGTAGGGCGAGAGAGCGCCGTGTCAGTTTGGCTCAAAAAGCTGCTGATGACAGGGGCCGGAGGAGGACCTACCCTGCTTTCCGCTTTGAGAATGTGATGTGGCGCTTCTCCTTCTTGGTGATATATCTGAAGCGAAAATTGAACGTCAGTACTTCTGAACGTGTGAATCTCCGCCCAGGCTGGGAGCCGCTGAACCTTCGAAGACGGGGGTGCCTCCCACCGACGAAATCTCGCGAGCACTTACTCAATCTCAATCTTGCGGCGTCCTTTTTCTCCATTATCGTCATCCCCGTTCTTCTCGTCGTCATCCATACCAGCGCGTTTCGTCTTCTTGTTGGGTCGAGCATCATCATCCTCGTCCTCATCCGAAGCGGCGTCGGGGTTGAACTCGCGGATGATAGGCGTCTTCATCACCGCAGGGGTGACTGTCGTGGCCGAAATAGGGACCGACATATTGGCGAGTACGGGATCGATGGTGGGCAATTCGGAAGTCAAGGGAGGCGAGGGGAGTTGCTCGGACGAAAGGTAGGAGGAGGTCATGCAGGCGCGCGCGCGCGACTCAGGGGCGGAGAGGGCCGGTGGGGAAAAGTTGACGATGGAAAGGGGTTCGGCTCAAGTGCCAAGTTCAACGCAAGGCAGTGTTGGGTTATTTCTCTTGAGTAAGACCGGTGCTATTGCGTGGGCAGATGATTCACCAGCGGGTATGCCGAACGATGGTAAGCGCGGATGGGCCCGTAGCAGACGATCGAGCGAGAGAAGAGGTCCAAGCGGGTGAGGCTCTTGAAGACGATCACAGATCGGAGAGCAGGTGAAAGTATCAAAAGACGTGTCGAACGGCTTGCGTCGCTAATCGAACAGTTCGTTAGAATAAGGGTGGGTTCCTCTTGCAGAGTACGAAGCACCAGGCTTGCACACCTCAAGGTTCGGTCGCGGGAATAGGTTGGCGCGAGAAGGCTGGCGGGTCGATGGCGTCGGGCAGGGAACGGCTCTCGGTGAGGGTCGAGGTGCGTCGACGAAGGTTGGTGTCGCAGGTGGGTCCAAAGTCGAACAAGAGGTACTGAGGACGAAGCGAAAGGGCAAAAGAGTAACCAACAGCTACAATGGACGAAGCAGGGCTAAGAAGGACGAAGAAAGGAAGGCGATGCCTGATTCCGAACGCCCGAAAGCGCCGCTGCCTCAATCATCAAGATCAGCAAGCGCGCAGAGAGCCCCAGCACCGACCTTCACCCGGGCTGTCCTGTCGACGTCTTGGCCTCGCCCCTGAACTATGTCTCTCGGTAGTGCCCTCCTCCACACCGCGCAAATGTCACAGCTAATCTACTAGCCTCCTTTGTAACTATTACGAATTTCATTCCAATCAAGCGCACATGGCGCATCCTCCCCTCCCCCCTGTCGTGCCGGTCGCCGCGCACTGCAGCTGACAGTTTTACGTCGGACCGCACGCCGCCGGCGCCGGCGAGGGGCTTGCAAAATCATTTGGCGGACTCTGGGCACCACTACACGAGGAGGCACCACCATACGAGGAGAGGGGACACCGTGATGCACTACACAGCACTTAATTACGCAACAGCTTTTCTATTGGCTACATAGCACGACCTGTGTAGCAAGTTTTCTCCCGAATTGGGAATCTATTTCACTGCCAGGACTGGGGCACACTGCACGGGCACAGCAGCTAATGGGGCTCCGCCTCCTCGAAAGTCCGAGCTCACTTGGGAGACGGCGTCGCGACGCGTTGCATCTCCCACCACGAGTCTCTTCCCAACAGAACAAAACACAAAGGTGGTTCTGGGGAGTCGTGTTCCATTGCAGCGAGGTGCCACGACTGAGCACGGGTCTCGAATTCCACCTGGCGTCGGACCTGCCTGTCCAGGAAGGACCGCCTGCGATTTCCTCACTTTACTCGATGGGGCAAGTTTTGCCCCGCCCCCCCCCCCCGCCCCCCCCCCGCGCGCGCCTGAGACCGACCTGCCTCTTCCGGCTGGGCACCCTGACCGATGGCTTCACGCCTTTCACGCGTTCGCTGGTGAGATTGTAGGGCCGAACGCGAGTAGGTAGGTAGATATGCCGGTCGAGACCATGTTGCTCGAATGCACGCCTTGGGAGCTAGTTTTATAAGTCCGTCAATGAGGGGTCGCCGAAGGGATCCCTAGGTACGGTAAAGGTCGGCCTCGCCCGCGGCCTTGGTTTGGCCCCTGGAAAAAAAAGAAGGCCCCTAATAAATCGACCAGCCCCTTTTTTTTCACGGGGGAGGGGAAGGCGGGCAGCGCACGGAATGCCCCGTGGCCGGAAGCCCCGTCGCGTTTGCGCACTGCAACTCTGGAGCAAACGTGCCAAGACGATTCAACATCACATTTTGATGAAACTCCGTCGTTTCCATGTGATAGTAAGTCTCAAAGTGGATGTGTGACCACGGCCTTGGCGCGTTGGTGAACGACGTAACGGGGGTGGGGGGTGGCCGTAACGGCCAATTTCGATGCGCGCGCCAACATGTATGAGCAACAACAACAACAACAACAGTACTAGCCCCACTGGTCCAACACCCAAACGCCCCCCCGACCCCCCCGGTCTTACCGCCACCAAGTCATACTCGGCCGCCGTTGGTGCTACGCCACCTGCGAAGGCCGCCACCGTCATCGCCACCGGTTCCCCCGCCGTCGCCGCCCCCCGCTCGCACCCCCTGATGCACGACATCGCAAACTGCGTCATCGTGAAGACTCCTCCTGGGTCGACACCGGAACAAGTACTGACGGCTCTCGACAAGCAGTTCCCGTCCCTAACCGGCGCCATGCCATGCTTCATTAAGGGACAACGCGGCCTTCGTTTCCCGGAGGAGGCCGACTTGCGAGAGCTGGTCGCTAGGGGTCTTACTGTTGGTAAGACTCTTTGCAAGGTCAATGACCTTTTCCACATTGCCCAAAAGAGTGTGATCCAATGCACCCTTGTGGGCTTTTTCTCCGACCCCGAGGGTGTCCGGCTCTTCGACGAGAAGATCAAAGAGTTCGGGACCGTTCTTATGCGACGTACTCAGTACGTCGGCAAGACCAAACACATCTCGGGCGTCTACAACTTCGTCCTAGCTCTTAAGGATCCAAACGTCCTCCCCCCCGCATCTCTTCCCCTCGAACGTGACGGGGTCACCGAGCGCATCCCACTCAGGATCACCGGTGGCATGCGCCACTGCGTCTTCTGTCGCTCTGGGGCCCATGTCCGAAAGGATTGTACAGTCGCTCCTCCGTGCCAAATCTGCACGAAGACCTCACATGCTACCCAACATTGCCCCGGCCGCCACGGGTCGAGCCCCCAGGCCGCCTCAACGTCACGTGCCTTGCCAGCTCCCGCCGCCGCCGCCGCCGGCTCCAACACCGCTTCCGCGACCGTCGCCTTCGACCGCAAAACCAAAAGACGTTGAACCGAGAATATTCTGGCTCCCCAGCCTGATTTTCAATCAAACGACGCTAGTCCCATGCCCATTAGCCGTACTTTTACCTTCACCCCGCAAGCTGCCCCCCAGCTCGCCCCCATCCAGGGAACAGCTTCCCTGGTTGAAAAGTCCTCCGAGTCCTCCAGCTCAGAGACCACCTCTCCCTCCCCGAGCCCCCCTCCGGCCACGCCAAAGACGATCATGACCCGATCAAAGTCGATCCTTGCCCCAGCCAACGCCCCTGAAACCCCTCCTGCTGCCCTCCAAGCCACCGAGCCGACCTCGAAGCCTTCCTCGCCCAAGCCGACGCCCTCAGCCGCGCCTAAAGCCCGACCCGATGACGCCGACGACGATGCCGACGAAGGAGCCAAAGATCAAGGAGCACCCCCCAAGGATGCGGAAGACGCTATGGATCAAGATGATGAGCACCACTAAGATCCCAAACGTGTCCTTTGTCGCTGCAAATGTGCAGTCGATAAATGAAGACCGTAAGCGTGCCTCCCTTTTCTCCAACCTCCGAGCTCACAACGCCGATATCTTCCTCCTGAGCGAAACTGGCCGACCTCCCCCTGAACGGGTTGCCCAGTGGACTCAGGAGTGCCAAGACTCGAAGCTATCTGCTCTTTTCACTCCTTTCAACAATACTGCCATACTCTGGAAAAGCGACTCGCCGGTCGTTTATATTGACCCCGAGTCGCCTTCCAACTTTCTTCGTGCTTCCTTCTCTTTCCCGGTCCGAATCTCCGATGCAACATTCCGTGTGGGTGACTCGAAAGTGCACCACCCTCCGGCGAGCCATGCGCGACGACCCCTCGCCGCCTGCGCTCCTCATTGGGGGCGACTGGAACTGTGTTGAGTCCCAACTCCTCGATTCGGAAAACCCAAATGGTACGAATTATGGAGGTCAGGAAATGCGCGACCTCGTCACGGCCAACAATCTCTCCGACGTCTATCGATTCCATCACCCCAAAGGACGACACACCACGAACCGCTCAGCGCCAGGCACTTGCCGACGCCTTGAGCGCATCTATGTCTCACCCGACTGGGTTGACCTCTTCCACGATCATAAGATTTGGGCTCCTGTCCTCAGATCGACGCACTCCATGGCGGTAGCAAGGTTCCAAGTTCCAGGCGCAATCGATATCGGTCCGGGCAAATTCAAACTTGGTTTGCACGTGATTGAAGGCGACGCGACCTGCGAGTACCTGTCTTCCACTGTCCAGACTCTCTACAACGAAGCCCTACTTCAGACGCCCGACGACCCGAAAGCAGCGTGGACGACAACCAAGCACCGCCTATTGCCCCAGCTCCAGGCTCTGGCTCGGACACTCGCACGGTTCCGACGTGGAGGATCGGAGCAGGAGAGGGCGGACCATTCGCGCTACGGCGCGGCTCTGCGCTCTCGAATCGACCCTTCGCTAGCTGGCCCATCTTCCATCTTCATCCGTCTTCGCAAAGTGCGGGCTTCCGACCTCATCCCTTCGCTTGCGGTCAACGATGTCCTCCTATCGGATCCCGATTCGATGCTTGGTGCGGCCAGCGACTACTTTGAGAGTGTCTATCAGGACCGCCCCATCGACGACGCCGCATTGGAGGAGATCATCGACGGACTCGCCTCGACTCGCTTCTCTCCTGCGGACTCCCACAAGCTCGAGAGACCGTACCCATTGGAGGAGATGACCAAGGCTCAAGAGTCGTGCAAGTCGAACTCATCGCCTGGACCTGACGGCCTTCCCGTTGAGTTCTACCGTGCGACGTGGACGGTCACGGGTCCAATCCTTCGAGACGTCATCAACTCGATATCTACCGAGGGCCTTAGCGCCGAGCCTTCTCCGCGGAACATCGCCCACATCCACCTCATCCATAAACGTGGCGACAGGGACCAGTTGGTGAACAAACGCCCAATCTCACTCATCAATGCCGATGAGCGAATCATCTCGCAAGCTCACAACCAGCGCCTGGCTCCCTTGCTCGAGTCTCTGATCGGCCCGACCCAGCGCGGCTTCGTGCCGAATCGTTGGATCGGCACGAACATTGCGGAGGTCCAGTGCCTCATGGATCCAGAAATTCCGGGCTCGCCTCCTGTGTCGGGTCGTCTAGCGGTGATGGACTTCGAGAAGGCTTACGATCGGCTATCCCACACTTAGCTTGATGCAGTTCTCCGCGCCGTTGGCCTTGGTCCCAAAGCCCGTCAATGGTACCGAGCGACGTACACCAATAAGTCCGCCTCGGTCTTCCTCAATGGGTGGCTCTCTGCCGCTTTCGACGTCCTATCGGGTGTTAGACAAGGCGATCCTCTCGCTCCGTCTCTCTTCGTCCTGGCGATCGAAGGTTTTGCCTGTCAAATCCGTTCAAGAGTCAAGGGCATAGAGAGTCCGGGCCTAAAAACGATTCGCGAACTCCTCTTCGCCGACGACGCATGCTGCGCGCTTCACGACCTCTCGGACCTCCAAGATCTCAATCGGGCGATCGGATTGTACGAGCGGGCAAGCGCCAGCAAGCTCAGTAATGCCAAATCGTTCCTCTACCCTCTCGGATCGTTCAGGAACCATCCGATCGTTCCACGCCTTGGAACCTGGCGTCTCAGCGACTCTCAATTCCGCTACCTCGGTATCCAGGTTGGGGTGGACATTGCCGAGGATGCGGGTTGGGAGGAGGTCAAGTCGTCCACCATTGCTCGTATACGGTCTATCCCGATGTACGACCTTCCTTACGCAGCCAGGTGCTCGATCATCAACACCTACTGGTACACGAAGGTCCTCTTCTACAATCGTTTCCTCCCAGCCCCAAAGAGTGTCGTCAAGGAGATCGAGGATGCCGCCATGCTCGCAATCCACGGTCGAGACTCGGATGGAACTCGAAGGCGCCCGATGGTATCCCGGTCGCGCCTCTGCACCCCTCTCGATCATGGCGGTTTTGGCTTGATTGACCTTCCCATGCGTCTGGCCATCGACCACGCCAAGTGGGTCTTCCAACTGTGCGATCCGGATGGCTGTTTCACGCGGCACCTTTTCGACGTTCGCATTCGGCTCCTGGCGGCGAACCAGCCGCACCCCTTCACCTTGCGCAAGCCACCCCCAACCAACACCGTCGCCCTTGGATCTGGATTTGGTGGGCATATTTCTGCCATCCGCCGCCAAAGTGGTATCACGCGGTGAGAGAAACGAGGCGTCTTCTCCCTCCACGCTGGGCCCGCTATTTCGAAGCTTGGGCGTCGGTCACAACGCTCAACCCCCCCGAATTCTCGAGCAACCAGAACCTCGAGCGCTGGGCGAACCACGCCCTCTTCTTCCCGGCAGGGCACGGGATCCAGCTCTCGGTGAACCCGACGCTTTTTCGAGGTCCTGATGGCGAGGTGATGACTCCGACTTCTTTCATTGACGCCTCAAAACGCCGTCACGCTTTCGTCTTCCCTCCAATCATCCCGGAAGGCCATCAAAAGATCTTCTCCCTCACCGAGCAGCGCTGGAAGTCATGGTGGAAGGCTTCACGCAAGATTCGTAGGGTTCACTCGGATGCTGAAGACACCGCCCATCTCCTCTCCCTTGGCTCCCTCCACCCGGGCGTGCAACTTTCGTCTGCAACACACAGCCAGCTCAACAATCGCTCCGCTTCCTGTGTTATGTGCCTTTCGGAAGCACCTGAGTCTCTTCCCCATCTGGCCGTCGGCTGCCCGTTCGCTCGCCGCCTCTGGGCCGCACTCTCTCCGTCCCCACACCCCATCTTCGCCGACTTCGTGTGTCCTCTCGTCTCTCGCTCGGAGCGCCGAATTGTCGAGCTCCGCATCCTCTTCTTCCATTCGATCTGGAGGCTCTCTCGTCGCCGTCGATTCTCCTCGCAACCTCTGGAGCCGATCACCGAGGCGGAGCTCGAGAAGCTTCGGGGGTCTATCCAGGGGTGCACGGGTCGCCTCGCTTCTCTATAATGTTTCCAAAGGGGGTTTTAGTGGGTATGGTCGACTCTGGCTAAAAGGTCGATGAGTCCCACACTACTGGCATATCCAGTGTGCTTGATGCATTTCCTCGGACTTTTCCGAAGATTTCTAGGTACTATTATAATTGTGCTGTAATTGAAATCTATCAAATAAATAAAAAACATGCTCCTTTCAGCTAATGCCCACGCGACGCGATGCCCACGACCCATTAAAACAACGGGCATACCGGTACAATAATCACACCCCGTGGTGAATACGGTGGAATTGAAGCCCCCCCTTTGGATCGTTCGCTACAATTCGTATGTATGGGATTCAAGTAGCTCATTCATTCGTCTATGGTGCGGATTGGGATTGCAAACAAAGCAAAGCGAAATAATAAATGACTTCCCCGAGAGCTACCTCGTTGCAACCGTATTCAGAACAGGGAGAACGCCCCAAAATCTATTCTCTGGCTGAGAAAGCTTCCCTTCCCCCTTTTTGTTCCAGGTTTAGAACGAATACCCAACCGGCGGCTCGACCTGGATCACCAGATTCGCATCCGACAGACCCGCGATCGAGCTCCTGAGTGATTTGCGGACCCTCTTGGTCACTTTTTCGATATCCGCATAGTGAGACATGGACTGAGCTTGGGCCAATTGGACCGAGATGGATCCGACCATGGTTGCCGAGTCCTTGCACCAGAAGCGTGCGGCCGTAAAGGACGAGATTCCTTCGATTTGATTGATCTATAACCGGACAGTACGGTGATCAGTCGCTTGAGAGCGGCAGAGGCCTTCGGTTGCCACTTACTTTGGACAAAGCTTTCCGCACTTCGGTCTCTCTCTCTTCCCCAAGGTCGAGAATCAAGAGTCGACCTGCATCCTCGACGAGCGGTACGACACTCGCAAAAATGAGCACGGCGATGAAGATGGAAGCTAAGGGATCGAAGCCGGTCCAACCGTATCGGTTGATCAACAGTGTAGAGATGATTACACCGACCGATCCCAAAGTGTCGGCCAAGACATGCTGTATTAACCCCGACAGAGTCAGCAATTGCGACTTTTCTGCAAGAAAGGATGAAGCGAGACGAGAAAGAACTGACGAGGAACACGCCCTTCATGTTGTGACTACCCGAGGCATGCCCTCCTTCCTCGTCGTCGCAATCATCCTCATCATCCTCGCACTCATCACCGTGCCCTCCATGCCCATGAGCATCATGGGAATGTCCCGAATGCCCCGACGCAGGAGTGTCATGCTATAAGCAGGCAAGCATGGTGTGAGCATCGATTTCCCTGCCCGGACGAATGCAGAAAACAGCTCGTAACTGACCGAATGCCCATTATGAGCCGACCCATTCGTCACCTTCTCCACTGCTTTGTGCTTAGCATGCTCACCATGCCCTCCATGTGAATGCCCTCCCCCATGCGAGTGGCCATGGTGCCCATGTCCCGTCGCGACCATTCCGACGAGATTGACCGCCAGCCCCAACGAACTGATGATCAACAGTTGGCCCGTGTTCATTTCGGGTGGGTCGAGCAGGCGTTGGATCGCCTCGAAGACGATGAATATGGATATGAGGCAGAGGAAAAGGCCGTTGGCGAAACCCGAAAGCGTCTCCACACGCGAGTACCTGCGATTGAGGCACGGCAAGGTTTGACTAGGTTCAGAGGTGCTGCCCGGGTCTACTTTGACCCAAATAACAACTCACCCATACGTGAACTTGTCGTTAGAGGACCATGTGGCCATTACACTCGCGAATAGACCCATCCCCAAGGCGAGGCAATCAAAGAACATGTGGATGGCTTTGGAACGATCGTGTCAGCTTACATTGCTTGGGATGGAATCGATATTGAGTTGGGAGTTGGGCCTGCTTACAATCAGAGATCAACCCCAGAGAGTTGGTCCATATCCCGTAGGCCATTTGCACGAACATGAACGCGAGGTTGAGGCAGAGGAAAAAGTAAATCCGCTTGGACTCATCCGAGGCTAGGATCGTCTTGATCGTCGCTCGGAAATGGCGATAAAAGTTGGGCACGCGCCCGAGAAAGGGTTCATTACGCGAGAGAGTAGCGAAGGAGCTACCGTTGGAGGAAACCAACGAGGATCGAGGATCGGACGACACGAGATTGGCGATGGCTGTGCAGGTGGCCTTCCCGTCAGCAACCTGACAGCCTTTCGTGCGCTCCACGAGCACTCACCTGTCCATGCCAGAGCAGCCACGACAAAGTCTGCCAAGGCCAGCCCTTGGCCAAAACCGACATAGCCAACGAAAGCGGTACTGAGCTGCGCAAGCGGCCACCCAGAGGAGACTAGCCGTGCCGGAGGGAAGTGGGCGAGCAGCGCGCGAGACAGCAGGGGATCCACGACATGCGATGTGATGGCGAGCAATGCAGCAGCGGAGATGAGAAGACCGATGGTCGGGTCTGGAGTACTGAAGGCATCAAAGACGGGTGTGCCCTTTTGTAGAAGGTGGGTGGCGAGGTGGGTGGTGATGAGAGGGACGCCGAGCTGGGGGTCGCGGAATGGAAGGATCGTCAGCTGTTCAGGCCGAGCGACTCGTTTGATATTCTTCCCCAGGTACGAGAACGTACAAAGGTAAATTGCATCAAGGCGAGTATGAGAGCGAGGAAAGCGCCACCTATTGTCCCGAGCGTGTGGGCTCGTCCTTGCAGGTCGATCTGGTGTGCGCCGAGTAGATCGGCTCGTTGCCCCGACAGGAGCAAGTGAATGAGGAGGACGCCGTACGCCGACTTGCGCGCCATCCCTGCGGCATGTGGAGAGGTAACGGGTGAGAAGACGGGATCGACACTCTCGAATGCTCTCTGCGCCGCCCGGTTGGATGCTGACCTGTGAGGAGCTTGTCGAGGACGTAGCTCGCGCCGATCATGGCGGTGGTGATGAATATCGCATTTGCCTTGCCCTGAGCTCGTTTGGCGCCGGCGCCAGAGATGTTGATGGGGACCCCTCGAGCCCACAAAGCCGCGAAGGAGGACAGCATGACGAATCTGTGCGTGGCGTGTACGAAATCGGGACCGTTCAGTTAGATGCGCCGGCGAGGAAATAGGAGACGGCTCGGGCTCGCTCACCTGGCCACGGTCATGCGTGAGAGGACCATGAGTGCCGTCAACGACTCTGCAGCGATGAGGGCCGAGCAGATCCATGTCGAAGGCTCCTGTGTGCACCCACATTGCACCGGCGGCACGGCGCGGTCAGCGATCAGTAGGCTTCGAGGAACGTGGATCGCATCGAACACCCCCCCCACAGCTGCTGATTGCCGAGTCCGAGATCCGGGGGAAGCGAAGCTTCCGAGCAGACGGACAAGAGCGATGTGGGCGGGAGCCAAGGGTGACGCACGTCTCTTCGTTTGGCGATGCCGCGTGGTGTTGTCCATACCTGTTCCCACAGAGAAAGTACGACGGCGGCAATGGCGAGTGCGATGGCGTTGAGCGCGGATAGGCTGAAGCCCTGCGCGAGCAGCCAGTCGCGCGAGATGTGGAGCGCTACAGCGAGCAACGACTTTGAGAGCAGCACCGACAGCAGCAGGTCGGTCGGGATCGAGGATGTCGAAGCACTGGATCGTGGGCGGAGTCAGAATGAGAGAAGGTCAGTTGAGTTGGGGAGCTCGGACGCGTCGAGCCACGACGACCGGCGGAGATGGAAATGGATGACTGACGAAGGCAATGCGAACGATTGCACGCTCACGCGACCACTCCGTCGAGGATCAAACGCCTCGACGTATCCGCGTGAGCTCATGCTGCTACGACTGTCCACACAGTTGAGGTGACGTCGAGGTCGAGGTCAGTAAGTGGTCGTTCGAGGTCGAGGTCGAGGTCGAGGTCGAGGTCGAGGTCGAGTGACGGAGCTCGCCCCAAGCGGCAGTTGGCGCGGAGCGGCGAGGACCCGTGTGGTTATCACTCCGTTCTAAGCTGTCATAATGTCTGCAAGCATGCCAATGCTAATCGGCAATTGCTGTTTCGGACATGCCGCGCGCGGACCTCTTGAGCGTTCGCTTCTCGTCTTTGCATCCATCCCCGGCAAGTGCGCTGTTTGAGAAGAGGCGAGTGATGCGCCTGCAGGCATGGAGGGGACGACCACCACTCAAGCCACCACCGATACCGGTACCAATACCGACCAGGGGTTCCTGTAACGCCTTTTGGACCTCGGCATCCTTGCGTTCCTCCTCTTCTGCTGCCTCTGCCGCTGCCACTGCTGCTGCTGCTGATGTCCTCGGCGACGACGATGCGTCCACGAACGAGCTCGACACGAACGAAGGCGCAACACGGCGGCGACATCGATCAGTCTCGAACAACTCCTTCTTCACACGCATCTACCATCGATTCGGCGTCACCCAACCCTTCGAAACGGCGGCACCGTCCCCTCAACCGCCCGCACCGGAGCAGCTCCTCGACCGGTTGCTGTCGTCGCTGCCTCGCATGTCCAATTCGTCCTCTCCCGTTCGACTCCAACACCGTTCACGCGATGACGTGCAGCAAGAGCTCCACGCATGGAAGAGGGCCTGTGCAGCCGCCTACGTCGCTCTCGACGGCCCCTTGCGAGACTCGCCCTCGCTGCAGCAACACGAACGCATCATCAAGGTCGTCGCACACACCCTGCAATTGCTCATACGCACCGACCAGGTCCACGCCGCAGCCGAACTTGACAAGGCCTTCTTCACCTTGTCGCCGAACGTCGTCGTACCGTTCCCACTCTCACTCAATACCAAGGCTGCCCGAGCGATCGTCCAGCAGGACCAGCAAGCTCGTCAGGCCCTTGCTCGGGACCGAAGCAGCTCCGTCGATGGCGACACGAACCTGCCTCCACCATGGCTGCTGACGAGTGGGGTCGGACTGGGCTTGTACAGAGGCAATATCAGCATGGCATGGATGCAGTCGTTGGCGCTGCGACTCGATTCGCGCGCGTACGAGACGCTCGACAGCTTTGGCCAGTTGCTTGCCTTGCTCCACGACGAACAGGGGCACACGTCGCAGGGGATCGATCCTCACATCGTCGCCTTTCTCGTACGCAAAGCACCCCAACTTGAGAAGCGCCTTTGCGAACTTGGAGCGAGCGAGGAGGACGCCCGCGCCGAGATGAGTCGCATGATCATCGCCATTCGCAATCGGACCGAGTTCGAGGACGACCTCGTCGTACGCCTCTCAGTCGTCGAATCGGCGCTGCAACGGCTCGAACAAGGCTTGTGGGATCAGGACCTCTTCGACCAGGTCGAGCAAGACGTGCGCAAGCTTATTGACGAGACCGAGGACACGGGCGCTGACGAACTTGATTCTTCCGAGGAATTGGTTGCGCCGCGAGGGGAACTCTTGACGACCACAGTCGAAGTGGCTGCAGAAACCCCGACCGAGCTGGTGCACCAACGAGCCCACATCCTCTCTGCTTCAATTCGATTCGTCCTGTACCGCGGTCAAGCCGTGCTGGCTCCCGATCATGCCACGGACGGTGCTCGAGCCCTTCACCTAACTCGGATGCAGTTTCGCCAATCCATCTCGACGTCGGCACAGCTGTACGAAAAGCTGTTGCAGCTCCTTCCCTTGGTATCGCATTCGTCCCAAGAACTCGTGACGATGCGCGAGCGTCAGTCCGGAGCTTTGTATCGAATCTTGTGGGCCAGCATTGCATCGAGCGACCACGGTCATCATCAGCGCCAGTGCACCGCACCGACCTCTGAATACGACGATCACCCTACGATGACGTGGGACCCTCACACGCTACAACAAACGCTCCATGCCGTGTCCCTCACCCGTCTGGCGCTCGCAGAGGTCCCCCTCGATCCATCTGACTTGCTCCAACGCCCGCCGCGGCCGCAGTCGTCACGTTCTCGACGAAATCAGATTCGCACGCCTTTTCCTGATCCGCGCATCATCGGCATCTCGACCGAGTACTGGCGTCAGCTGTTGACGATCTTGTGCCTCCCCGCTGCTCTCTCGCGTCGATCCCCTCCTCGCTCACCTGCGACTCGACCACCCTGGATCGTGCTCAAACGGACATTGGAGACGATCCTCTTGACGAGGCGGTACGACACCTCGAGGCGAAGCTTGATACCTTCCAAAAAGTCCCCCCAAAACATTGGGCAAGCCTCGTCATCGAGCACGAGTCTAAACCCAACCGACCTCGGTCGTTCGATCCGGCATTTTGAGAAACCGCTGTTCGTCACTCGCTCCTTCACGTACCACCTCGTCCGAGCCGTTCTACTCGGTGGATCGGACCTGACTCGACCGGACGAAGGCTCCGCCTCGACTCGTTTGGATTGGTTCTTGGATTGGGTTGATGCGTGGTGTGAGACTTGCGGGAACGAATCGAGAAAGGGGTTGGTGAAGGAGGCTTTGTTTGAGGTGGTGAGAAAGGAGGCGCAGAGTCAGGTTGGGTTCCCGAGGCGGAGGGAGGTGGAGGAGGTCGTGAGGAAATGGTCGGTCGAGGAGGTCAGTTCCTTTGACGTTGGCAAGTGCTCCGAGAGGGCGTCTAGCTGATGACGAAAACTGGCAGATCAACTCGGATCGCGCTCGGGACTCGGACGCATCATAATGGTCGCTTTGCAGTGTCTGTTTTTCTCTTTGTTGTCACATTTTCCTTTTTTTTGTTTTGGTTTTGTTGTACGAATTACGCTACGCCATGTTGTAAATGCAGGGATCAAATCGATGCTTGACTCGCTCCTATCCCTCTCGTGATGTCCAGTAATCTTTATGTCCTCTCTTTGATGGTCCAGCGTACACCATCCAACCTCAAGCCCCCTTTGTCGGTAACGGTTCGTCGACGAGGTTGTGTTCGGCCAAGAGCTTCTCCAACTCACCCGACTGGTGCATACCGAGCACGATGTCGCACCCTCCTACGAACTCGCCCTTGATGTACAACTGAGGGATAGTGGGCCAGTCGCTTGAGGAAGGAACCCTTTTTGTGTCAATTATTTTATCCTTCTCCCCCGTCGATCGCTGGAAGGCTTTTGGGGGTGTGACGTACGAATACACCTTGATCGCTTCCCTCAATTCTTGGTTCTCGAGGCAATTGAACGCCTTGATCTTGGCCAGATCGACGCCTTGCACTTCGAGGATTTGCACGACCGCTCGTGAGAAGCCGCACTGGGGCATGTCGGGGGACCCTTTCATGAAGAGCACGACGGGGTTCTCCTTGACGACCTAGATGTGGCGGCGGTCGAGGGGGGTTGTTCGGTGGGTGAGAGAGGGGCATGATCAGTGTGGATGAAGTGGAGTGGGATGGGTGGTCCCGAGAGTGTGAGGTGTAACGTACGTTGTCGATCTTTTGCCTCGCCTCTGTAGAGAGGCAGCGATGCAGGAGAGCGAGCGATGACGGAGTTGCGAGAACGCGAGTCGATGCGAAGGTAGAAGAGAGCAGGGAAGCACGAGGTGTTCGAAAGGCTTGGCCTAGTCGGAGAAAGGACATGGTGGCCGAGTGGAGGGAGGGTGGATTGGCGTGGTGTGGTGTGGTGTGGAGTGGAGTCACGAGTGGAGAGGAGCCCAAAGCGTCAAGATGACGGACCCGCCAATCCGAGCCGAGCCCATCACGAGCGCGGCGGGCGGCTGCGAGCGCACCGCTGTGAGTGCTGTCGATGATGTCAAATTATACTGGTTACTTACTGGCTTGCTCACGTCGCGCTAGGACACTTGCGTCCTCTTCGCGCTTACCTATTAGAACTACCTACCCACCACCTCATTCGCTTCCACTCATCAAGGTGACATGCTTCGAGCTGTGGCCACTCGACACATTGCATCCCTCGCCCGTTGCTCGACCACCGTATCTCGACTCGGCCTCCACACCACTTTATCCGTCGCAGCCTCACTGCCCGCTCATCTCTCCCCCTCTTGCACTTGCATCATGACACGTGAGCAATTGGGGAACTACTTCACAGAGCGAGAACGTTCTTCGATCTGACACATACCCACACACATCCCAACTCACCAGGTCGTGCCTCCTCCTCGACCGAATCATCATCGCTCCAAGATCCTCAAGAGGGGCAAGCCCAGGCCGCCCTCGACCAGGGGACACTGGCCCTGCAGCAAGGCCAACTCAAGGACGCCGCCAAGCACTACCAGGACAGTCTCAGGGTAAAGGAGACGTCGATCGGTAAGTCGCACCTCCTCAGTAAAAGCCGCCTACATAGCCTAGCGACGACAGGCTGATTCTCACCCTTCGTCTCCATCTAGCGCATTACAATCTCGGAGTCGTCCAGCACGTCCCTCCTCTTCGTTCGGTGCATCACATGCACAACACTCACCTCGAGACCCCACCCTGTCCCATCGCTCAGATACCAACTCTCGTCCCTGCCCGAAGCCATCAAATCCTTTGAACGTTCCCTATCCCTGTCCCCCTCCGTTCCCGTCCCGACCGACAACCTCGACCCCGACGCCCCTTTACAACCTTTGACGCCGGCGCAACTGATCGCGGCCGATACGCACACCAACCTCGGCGCGGCCTACATCCTCTCCAAACCACCGCAACCTCAACTCGCGCTCCAACACCTCCAACAAGCCTTGGTGTTCAACCCCGAAGATGGCGAGGTGTGCTACAACCTCGCGGCCGTGTTGGAAGCGACCGGTCATTTGGACGAGGCTTTGGTCGCGTTCCAGAGGAGTGAAAAATTGGGCATGGACAGGGCCAAGGTCAACATCAGGAATGTGAGTGCTGGATGCCTCTTTTCAGACAGCGGCGAGTGAAGTGACTCGCTAATGCTATGACCACGTGTTTGGACGACAACAGTTGGGCGCTAAAATTCTCGGCAAGATGAGGGAGGAGGAGGAGGAGAAGAAGAACAGCAAAACCAGTCACAAGGGCGAAGGGTCGTCGAAGACGGTGTAGAGCAAAGAAAGAATGAAAATGGAATGAGGCAGAAGATAAGAAGATCAGGAGTAAATGAGCCCTATCGGGCAGGGCAGTTCGAATCAAGACGAGGGATGTCAGTGCCGAGGACGAGAGAGAGAGAGATCGAGCTTAGACTATTGAACACGCATATTTGTTCGGTAAAAATAAATAAAAAACCCCGCTTTGTTTCAGCATGGTCTCCCGAAAAAAGCTCTACTCTACGATTCGTGAACGGCCATTGCGCAGGTCCTTTATATGTACAAGTTGCACGGCTTGGCGTGCGCGTGGCACCCTGGCGAGGCCGAGCTGACCGTGCGTGCCGTCGTGTGAACTCGACATCGAAGCTGATTCGAAATCGACAATATGCGGTATAGCGGGCCCAAGAATACGTGTAGAGGTGTAGCACACACACGCATTATATAGTAGAAGTGATCGCACCCCTTGAAGCCCTTGTCACTTTTCTTAAGGTTCCACGGGGCTGTGTACGTAGCCCATTTGCTTTCCTCGTTGGTGATATAAGCCGCCTCCCCCCCGCAAAAAAAGCAAAATTAATTCATATGTCAATATTTCTGAGGAGAAAGTATTGATCGCCTGCTTGGTCTAGTTGGTTATGACGCTAGTCTCATAGTTGTTTACTATGACTCTCGAACTAAGAGGGGCAATCTGGAGGTCGAGAGTTCGATCCTCTCAGCGGGCACCTGTCTTCTTTTATGAAGACACAGCAACCTTTTTGCTCCTTCCACTTCCGTTGGCCGTTAAAGCGGGAATAAGTTGCTGAGTCGAGCTCGCGAAGGCGGCCAATGAGGCCCATGGCGCACGGAAAGGGGATTGCAGTGTGCGTGGCTTGCCGATCCGATGAAATCCCAGACGAAGATGGGCGAAGCGAAGCGATAGCAGAGAACATTCCAGCAACCATTGTGGTCGGGCAAAAAACAACCCCAACTCAGCTTCCTTGTAACTTGGGGTATGCACACCAGTCGATCAAAGAAAGTTTTTTGTCACCCGCACCATTAGCATGGCTTTTTGCTCCGAGAATCATGGGTCGCTGGGCCGCGCGCGAGAGCCCTCTTCGTCGGCACCACCACCGGTGCCGTCGTTGTCTTCGTCATTGGGAGCTCGTCGCCAAAAGCCTGCGCTCGATGACCGCAGGGATGGTCGGTGCAGTCCCACGTACACCGATCAGGGCACCGAACTTGGAATGACGAACACAGACCACGATAAGCGGCAGTAGAGAAATTCCCCAATTCGACTCCCACAATTATCCCTTGTTGGACGTTCTAATAAAATCCTCAGGAGAAGAAGAGGGAGACCTTAGCAAATTTTCTCCGAGGCAGTTAGAGCCCGTTGACTGCGCGTCCACACCCACGCCGACAATTGACGGCGAAAGAAGCATTCGATATTGTGGCAACAGATTACCCAGCAGCCAAAGGCCATATAATGATGGTGAATCGTACAGCTCGGGCTTGTCCTCAGGCTTTGGCGGTGCGAGAATCTCAGCACTCCTGTACCGAATTGCGCCTTGATTCGAGAATGGTCCACTGAGGGTTCAGCGCTCAGCCCCAAGTTCTGCAACTTGCACGAAGAGACTGCTACAAAAAGTGTTCCCCGGGTCTTGAATGCCACTGCGTCGCCCTCCTCTGTTCATCGACTGTTCGTGAGAAGCATGTGCAGGGTTTTCTCTCATCCACCCGATTCTCGCAGTCTTGGACCCGAGCTTGCCTCGGGGTGTTGATGAGTAGTGTACAACAAGGTGAATAATGCTACCACAAAGCTACATATTGATCCCTCATCCCTCAACTGTCCACGTATCACCCTGCGATCCTCCCTTGAGCCATTTGACCTCTTCCCCTTTTTCCCTCATCAGATCCTCAATCGTTCGGGATCTCTTGGCTCCCGATTCGGAATTGAAACCCATCCCATCCGGATGAGCGGCGGAAGGTGTTGTTGAGAACCATTCGAGGTGATCGGCTGGGGGTTTGAAAGGAATGGCCAAGCGGATAAGAATGGTCAGGGCCCCAAGCTCTAATCGAGTGTGGATGGATTGCTCACCGATCAGATGCCGATTCTTGCACGCGGGACATTCGATCAAAACCAAACCCTTCTCATAAGCTTGTCGACTGAATTCGTGACTACTTCGGTGGGAGCAAACGCCGAACTTTGTCTCGGTCGCGAGGAGTTGGGCTTTGGCTTGGACTTGAGCTTCGGGTTGGGCTTGGACGGGTTCGGAAAGAGGTACGGGTGCGGTACAGGTGAAGGTGATTTGGAGACGGCGTTGGATCTGTCCGATCGGTGTCTGGGTCGGGGGAAGGTTTTCCTCGAGGGAACGAGGCGAGGAGTGGAAATAGGTGCGTCGGGTTGAATGGAACGACGTCGAACGAGGCGACGACGATGACGACAATGACGACGACGACAGCGGGAGGAGGATGGCGAGGACACGAGTCCGAGAAAGGCTCGATGTCGATGCCCAGGATGATGTGATTATCCGTCTCTTGAATGGACTGCGAAGTAGTGACATGTCGGGGGCGTCTTTGCTAGGTCGGCGGGCGGTGTGAGCCGACAGAGAAAGCCGCGATGACTCTCGGCCCCAGTCTACTCGGGCGAGAAGCGGACCGTGCGCGAAGTGGTCTGCGAAGTTTCGACTCGGCGCAACTCCGCGCCTTGAACCCTCGGCTTCCACCCCAACGCGTTGCATACTTCCATCGACCTCAACATGTCGAGTGGGTACAAGTTACACCCCTGGAAATAACTCAGCATACCACGACTGATCCCACACGTGCTCTTTTCCCCCCCTTCAGAACGACTGACCTTGGCCGAACAGCTCGCTCAGATCGCGGAGCCAGCACCACAAGGTCAGCATCAACAGTCTCCACGGCATTGAAAGTTCTATACGAGTTCGCTGAGCTGATTTGGTCATCACGTGACCTTGCAGATTTTGACCCAGAAGATTCGTATGCTACATACGCGAATGAACGCAGGACGGGCGAACGGGCCGATCTGGAAGCCGGTCGAGCCGAGTATTTGCAAGTAGGGTAAGCGATTGGAAATTGACCACTGTTGCCAATGCAGGAAAAACATATTGCTGAACAAAGTCGCAATGGGTTCGCAGCCCTGGTGGATTGAGGAAAAAGGGCGAAGCGCTCGTCGATTCGAAGTATGACGGCAAGAAGGGGAGCAGGCAGACCATGTTTGGCGGCGAGTCGGACGATGACGAGGATCACGGCGAGGACGACGACGAAGATGACGAGGATGTCGATGAGGATGATGACGGTAGCGAGGAAAGTGGGGGAGAAGGCGACGATTTTGACGACCTCGTCGGTTCCGAAGACTCGCAAGAATTCGCCTCGGCGGATCACGACGACGACGACGACGATGATCAGGACGACGTCCCACCCGCTGCATCGACGAGCAAGAAACAAGCATCACTATCCAAAGTACCAACCAAATATTCCGCAGGCAAAGGTAAATCAGCCGATGAGCGGGCCATGATCTCGCAACTCCGAACCGCAGCCCACGCCGACGTCGAAAAAGGTCTCGACGTCAAGAAGCAGCTCTCGTTCTGCGACAGCGTGCTCGAGTCGAGGATCAAGCTGCAAAGAGCCGTCACCGCCATCAACGTCCTCCCGAGACCAAATAATGCCGAAATGTACTACAAACGGGTCGAGGACGAGAGGGAGAGAGCTAGGCTCGAGGTCGAGGCGTTGAATGAGGAGCTCTTCAAGCTCAGGAGTGTGAGTCACGATGCGGTGCTCGACCGGCGTGAGTCGCCTTGTCGCTTACGGCTTAATCCTGACATAAATTTACTACCAGTCCATGTTGAAGGGAAAAGAGCAAGTTCAACTTCCGACGAACCTCGGGCACACGAGGAAACGTCAACGCAACCCCGACTCCACGCAGGAATACTTTGCTGCGACGGTGAAGGACCTGGCCGCGATCGAGGCTGCGTAAGCATGGCGTCCATCTTCTTTTCTCTCACGCCAACCTCACTGACTCTGATCGCCTTCTGCGCATCAGCCTCGAGCCATTCCTGAGAACGACCATCACCAAATGGTCCGACAAGGTCCTCGCCGCTTCGGGTCTCGCGATCGGCAAGCACAAAAAGTTCAAAGCCGTGAACCAAAACACGATGGCGCAGATCGAGAATGCCCTCGGTCCCTTGGAGCGCGAACGCCTCGTCAAACGCACTCGGTTACGAAGGGCGACCGATCGACCCGTCGTTGGCCAAGCTGATTTGGGCACGCTCGAAGGTGAAAAGATCCCTGCGGATGATGAGGTCTTTGATGATGGCGACTTTTATCAGCAGTTGTTGAGAGATGTGATAGAGAGTAGGATGCTCGACCTTGGTGAGTTCGATTGAGCCTCGACAAAATGTGTTGATCGCCGGGATGCTGACGACGCTCGAGCGATGTGCAGATGACCCGACGTTGGAAAGCTTGCGCCAAGCGACGGCGAGGAGCAAGAAGCAGAAGAAGGTCGTCGACACGCGCGCCAGTAAAGGCCGCAAGATCCGGTATCACGTCCACGAGAAGATGCAGAACTTTATGGTCCCGATCGAAGCCAGTAAGGTTTGCTCGGTGCTTTGTTTCTGCGTTCGCCTGACGTGCATGCAGCTGACTCGGGGCCTTTCTCGTCGTTCCATTTTAGGTGGATGGCATGAGGAACAAGTCGACGAATTGTTTGCAAGTCTGCTCGGTCGCTCGGCCCCTCAGGTCAAGTTGATCGAGGATGAACTCAGGAAGGCATCGACGGGGCGGAATGCTAGCACTTCGGAAACTGTCGATGTCGGGTCACTCAGGATTTTCGGATAGGATAGGTAGCCCGCGTCTATTTGTGTAATCGCATCCTTGCATTCTAGTGTCGAAGCCCATGAAGCAAAATTCGGTATCTTTTGTAATCATCCCATTTGTTTCACTTGGCACTTGTGTCACGAGTCCGAGCTGAGTGCGCACGTTGCAGGTCCAGCTGAGCACATTGGGTTGCGGCGGCGAAAGAGCGGCGACGGACTGCAAGGATCGCCGCGCGCGTCGACGACCAAGGTTGCTCTCCCACCACTTCGCGCTGCGACACCCCATCACCTCACACGCCTCTGCTACGTGCCACAGCAGTGCGCACGACAAGAAAACCAACTACCCCTAGCCGTGCAGATATCTCGACCGCTCACGTCCCGCAGACTTTCGACTCCTGCATCTCCCACGCTCATTCGCGAGAAGGTCGATCAATCCAGAAACTCGCTGTCGCAGGGATCCCGTGCGGACAATGCACGTCGACGACGCACCGACATCAACGCCCGAAGAGGCCGACATGAAGATCGACTATGGGGAAGACGACCTCGGCATGCTGGACGACGACGATGCTCTGATGCAGGATGATGCTGAGGTTGCTGCGACGCCTGCTGCTGCGGTGGTGGGGGGCGACGGCATGCTGCTTGACGACTCGGTCGCACCTACACCGACACCTGTCATGGATGCGGACGAGCCAGAAATCGAACCAGGATCAGAAGAATCAACACCAGCAGCCCTTTCGATATCACTACCCCCAAATACCCTCGTCCACCCACCACCGCAACCCTTGTCGTCGTCGGCCTCAGCTGCCTCGACCTCGTCGGGACCGTCGTACGCTTCGATTGCACCCCCACCACTCCCACTACACCCGGGCTTCTCCTCGCCTCCCTTGATCAATGTCAGCGATAACGAACTGCAAATGTCGGCACTTGGTCACTCGGCCGCCGCCGTCGTCCCCTTGCCGCTCTCCTCGGCTCCCTTGATCAATGTCAGCGATAACGAACTGCAAATGTCGGCACTTGGTCACTCGGCCGCCGCCGTCGTCCCCTTGCCGCTCTCCTCGGCTCCGTTCTCGCTCGGCGTGAACCACCGAGCCCCTATCGTCTCTCCGACGCCCAATTTCGACACCACCCAGGTGACCGCAAGTGACCATGATGACAGCAAATCACCACTGCCACAGGTCACGCACTCGTCCGATGCAACGCAGCAGTCGCTCCTAGATCCTCGACGAGCTCTGGCATCGCAGCACCAGCACTCGTCCGACGACGCGCAAACCCAGAACCAGGCGATCGAAGCCCTCGGCCCCGGTACGACCCGCATCGTCCAGGAGCAGCAACTGCGACAACAGAGCGAGGACGATGATGACGTCGACGGTGTCGCCAAGCAGGAGAACGAGGTCATCATCCGACAGGGCCTGGACGGCCACATCGTCGTCGAGACCGAGCAGCGCAACTCGGTCCCACCACCTTCCGCGTCAGCCTCGAACGCGAGTGATGACGAGCAGCAGCGCAGCGGGGGACAGGTGCGGCAGATCAACTCGGTCAAGGTCGTCGAGGCCGTCGGCGCATCGAGTGGGCTGCTCAAGCGACCCCTCATCGACAAGGCCGCGCTCGAGTTTTTCGGGCTTGGCGACGAGGCCGCAGCACAAGTCAGTGAAGACGATCATGACCACGAGACGTCACAGGCAGCAGCAACAGATACAGAAGGGAAGACGACAGAAGGGCCAACTCGGCCAGCATCTCGGTCGGCACCGACGGTCCTGTTGCAGTTCGGCGACGATCGCTACACGATGTTCCGAGCAGCATCCGCGGTCGAAGAGGGCCAAGACGCCGAAGAGCTGCCGATCCTGTTTGGCGAGCGCAAGGACCATCATTTGTACTACGAGCAGGTCGAAGCGCTGTTTGAAGCGTTGCATGCCTCGCTGCCGGGGTTGGAGTCGAAGCAAGCCGAATACTCTCTCGAGATAGACGGGCTCGGCATCATCCTCCAAGAGGTCAGTTCTGAATAGTGGCCTCCGAGTTTCTTCCCGGTCCTGATCTGACAATTGCTATTCATCACTGTGCAGGACAACGTCTATACTCGAGAAGTGAGCTTGCACGACTTCCACCGCCTCTACAGCGGCTGCGGACTGCCCGGGCGGATGCTGGTCAAGCTCGCCGAGCGAGAGGGGCCGCGGTTCCCGACGGGCTTCAGCGCGCTGAT
Organism: Microbotryum intermedium; assembly: GCA_022702645.1. NCBI lineage: Eukaryota > Fungi > Basidiomycota > Microbotryomycetes > Microbotryales > Microbotryaceae > Microbotryum > Microbotryum intermedium. The sequence continues at coordinate 442,691 of JAHWDX010000001.1, forward strand.
GCAGCACATCATGCGCGTTGCCGATGGTCGGGAAGAGTCGCATGCTGTGGGTGAAGAGGAAGAGGAAGTGTACGAGGAGGCTGAGGAGCAGGCCCTCGTGGAAGGTGAGGGAGGTGATGATGGGCCTGGAGAGGTGGAAGGAGATGGAGACGAAACCAAGGGCTCGCCCTACGATGACGGGGAATGGCATGAGACGGCGGAAGGGGGTGATGAACACAGCGGGTCCGAGGAAGGAGCAGAAGTGTGCGAAGCTGCCGAAGAGGAGGAGGAGGAGGAGGAGGAGGAGGAGGCATATGAGGAGCTGAATGATGGAGACCTGGCCGCTGTTGTCGAAGGAGCGCAAGAGGACTACGTGCATGTCCAGGGCCAGGTCGAAGAAACGAATGGGGAAGCATTGGCGACGAATGGTGAGGAAGTCCATAGTCATGCGGCGAACGGTGACGAGCCTGTCGCAGCTGAGGCACGGATACCCAAGTCGATCAAGGCACTACGATCGGAACCGCTCGAGCTGTCGTACGACACCCCGGATGGTACCGGTCTCGAGCTGCCTGCGATCCCGTTGGACAAGCCTGAGGCCGTTGTGGAAGCAGCTGCTGCTCCACTCGAGGTGAATGAGAATAGGACGGCCGAGGGGACGGTCGTTGAGGAGTTCAATGGCAAAACTGGTCAGTTTGTTTCCGTTGCCATCTTAGCATAGGGTCCGATCGCTGACTTTGAATCCGTTCCACATCACAGAAGTACCGGCGAATGACCATGTCGTCATCGATTATGATGAAGTTGCCGTTGAGCCCAGTATGGGCGAAGGTGGAAAGCGAGCGCACGCCTCGTTGACCGAAGAGGATGACGCTCGAGGGGCGGATGATGTCGCGACGGGTATGTCCTCTTTAGCACGTTCGAGTTCTTTTGAGAGAAGATGACTGACGAGAGTTGTTTCCATCGTTCAGGTGAGAGCAAAAGACCACGCTTGTCCGATCCCGATCCCGATCACTATCGACCGGCCGTCACCGAAGAAGCCGCTTGATCAAGCCCATTTCTCTTGCTTGCTTCGGCGACCCTTTCCACCGTCGCAATCTGCCGTTGTCTTTGCATCCACCTCGGCAATTTTTCTCTCCATGTCCTTCACATCCCTCCTCGCGTCTTGTCTCCTCTCCCGGTCCTGATCCACGTGTTCGAAATGGCCTTCGGCGTCAGTGCGTGCGAGTCGTGCCTTTTGTTGCGTCGGGGCTTGTGATCGTCCGTCATCGTCAAGGTCGACAAGGATGGAGAACGCCAACGACGACTTCAAACTGGTTGGTGCGTTTGATTGACTCGACCGCGCGGCAGCTGACGAAACTCTTCCACAGCTGCGATCATATTGATTCACTCGGGGCTAGTGCCATTGGGTGCGAGACATCATCTCTGTTCGTGTCTTGGGGCATGGGTTTACTTTTGACTTTCTCGGGGGTTGCAAGAGGTTTAATCATGTCCATGCTGCACAATCTACGTTTGTTTCTTTATGCTTGTGTCGTCTTTTCGGAGAATCGCAAACGTCGCCCAAAGTCTCAATTGAAGTCGCCGAGATTTGAGCTCCCCCCCGCCCGGCACAGGCAGCCAGCTGCAGGACGGACTGGCCTCCGCGCGGCGGTAGTCGGGGTACTGCCTTCTCACCCCTCTTCCGTTCTACACGTGTCCTCGTCAATCGTTGCAGCCCTCCCGTCTTCCGCAAAGGCCTACCACAGCAACATGTAAGCCACCACCTCCTCCAACCGTCTCTCCTCACGAGACGTCCCCACACGTTCCCGCGGCGCCGAGCCCCCCCCTGCCGCGCCACTTTCGGTCTGGCGCAAATGAAGCCGCTCCCGATCAATGCCACGATCCACTGACACCCTCGCATGATTCCATCACCTGCTCAGGTTGTACACGCTCTCCGTCCTGGGCCTGGTTATGGTATGCCTGTTCCTGATCTGGCACTTCCGCGCCTTGTACATCGACCACCTCCCCCCCGCCCTGTCGTCGCGCTTACGGTACTATGCCCCTCTTTCGACGTTTGAGGATGCGGCTGAACAGGGTAGGCATCGGAGTGCATCGACTGAACAGTTTTCACTCATTCTGCACAAGGCTGACAACCTGCTACTTTGTCCCCCTTGCCCGGTCTAGGCTTCTCGACCGCGGCTTTTGATCTCTCGGGCAACATGGCTGGCGACTCGCGAGCCGGACTGGATGACCGCACCTTGACCGAGGTGCGCCGGATCATGGAGGAGAAGAGGTGCAATTTTGACGAGGCGAGGGTCATTCATACCAACAGGATGTTTGCCAGGCATGGTACGTCAGAGTCTGCTTCTTTCTTGGGAATCGGAATGAGGTTCGAGGATTGGGCGCGATGCCAGGTTCGAGCTGTTCGGAGATGGGGAGTGGGAGGGGGGCTGATCTTCATCTGGCATTTGTTCTGTGTCTGTTTTCGAACAGGTATCGATCCGAACGGGTACCCGATCGGTCAGTCGTGGAAGGTTGATGGAGTCGCATCGGACTTGGAGTTGACACTGACCCTTACCTCCCGAAAACCTTGTCCCGTAATGGCTCTCTCCGGTCAAATAGACCCCAAGGCCATTACGCGACTATCATGATCCGCATCCCCTCAAGATCTAACCACCGATATCCTCCCCCCTCAAGGAAGCTTCGATCCGCCACCAACACGCACTCGCTCGTTCTCTCCCTCTCCCTTCGTCGCCTGTACTTTCACTCGCACCTATCTTCTCTTCCTTTCTTCCCCCGGTCTGCCCCAAGCTTTTCGCTCGATTCCTCTCTTTTCGATCGCTTTTCTTTTGCTTTTCCTTCCGTTCGATTCGTTCACTTCCTTTATTGTTGTAATCCCACTTGCGCGTCGATATCCAGGTATGGTTCTTATCGTCCTCACGGCACAGCGCCATGCGAGGCTTTCGTTGAGGACTTGTCTCCTCACCGGAAACACCGAGTGAACGAGGGGGGGGGGGGGGGGTTCCAGACATCGAAATCTCTTACTTTCCCTTGTCAAACGACCATCACTCCCCGTTCCCCCAAATATGTGCGCAATCAAAAGGGTTGAAGAGATACCACATTTCGGCCCTGATCGAAAAAGAAAGAACGAAACCGCAGAAAGAAATCAAATAAGGGGAAGAATGTCCAAAAGAATGCCGATATTGTACGAATGGGTCGATAAGGGGGCTGTGGAAGATAGGCACGGGATCGAAAGAAAGAAGGCCCGAAGGAGGATGGTGAAAGGGGGGGGGGTGTAGCTAGCGAGAGAGGTGGCGTTGTCGGCATCGAGCTCGGGCGAGAAGGATGTTCATTCTGTTCACTACTGCAGACGAGACGAGCATGGGGTCAAGTGTTCAGTTCAGGATCTTTTTTTGGCCCGAGTGAATTGGCAGCTTGAGGAAGGCCCACGTACCTGAGCCAAAATCTGTCGAACGAATTGTACATAGTTGATCGTTCCCTCGCTGGGGAATCGAATTCGTCGATCGTAAATAGAAGCATGAGTCTTTCGTCCCCCCTTTGCCAAGATCGTCCTCTGTCAGAACGGACCTAGTGACGGGCACCCCACTCAACAACTCGTCGACCTCGTCATCGGACAGCTTCTCCCCCAAAGAAGTGAGCACGTATTTGAGTTCGCCTTGGCCGATGTACCCTGTTCCGTCCTTGTCAAAGACGGCGAAGCCTCGGATGAATTCGTCTGATTGCCAGGAGCGGTGATGGGCGCGGGGTGGTGAGTGGGGAAGGATGGGTGGTCAGCAATTTGGTTTTGGTGGATGACTGGATGACTGATTTCCATGAGCCCGAGTGACCCGGGTAGACTTGGATGCAAGGTTTCCGCTCTGTCTCGAGACGAGTGCGAGAACCGTGCACGCGTCGTCGTTGGTTTTGGCTCCCTTGTTCGAGATCGTTCAAAGCGTAGAGGGATGTTCACCTTCTGTTCCAGCGGGGTCGTACCCTCCTGGTCGGTTGAGGATGTTGATAAAGGTTTGGTAGTCGACTATGGGAATGATCCGGCAGTCAGTAAGGGAGCCGAGGTTGGTTGAGTCAATCGAGACGAGCAGAAAGGGGGTTGCCATGACCCTCGTGTCCCAGCTGCCAACGCGCTCTGCAAAGCCCAGCGAGAACTGACTATCTTTGTTGCCTGCCTGAGCAGCAAGTTCGGTGACGTGCTTCTGGGTCGGGTTCTGTCCCAACGCGCGCAGGACGTCGCCGAGCGAGGAGGCAGGGATCGAGCCCGCGCCTCGTTTATCGAACAGGGCGAACGCTTCTTTGGCTTCGGCATCGTGAGACTGGGAGAGAGAGAGATGTGTGCAGAGTTGTCAGCGTGAATTAGGGAAGCGTGTCTGAGGATGAGGGTGGGGACTGACCATGGCTGATAGTTGGTTGGTCGGTCAAGAGATGGGGCCCGGGGGAGCTGAGCGAGGAGGATGCACGCGCAGGAGAGATGTTCAATTTCACGCTGTCGACGCGCTTGGCTTGCAGAGCGAGGACTCGAGGAGACTGGAGCGCGAGGGAGCGCAGATCGATGGCCAATTCCCCTTATTAATCCTGTTTTAACAGTAATGCACATTTCGGAAAGCGGAAAGCGGAAAGCGCCCCCCCCCCCCCCCCGAGCTCGAGCTCACTCACACTCCGACTCTGTCGTCATCGCAGCTCCAGCACTTCCTGCGCGCTCCACAACTCGACCCCGACTCACGCATCATCAATCAACAATGGCATCCTCCTCCTCTTCACCGCAAGCCATCATCTCGCCCAGCGTGTTGGCGTCCGACTTCGGCGACTTGTCCAACGAGGTTAGGCGCATGATGAGCTGCGGCGCTCAATGGGTTCACATGGGTCAGTGCGCAGCGCATTCTTGACGAGCTGCTACTTGGTCATAGCTGACGTGTCATGTTGTTGTCTTCCTCATCCAGACGTCATGGACGGGTAAGCCCCAAATGTCCCTCCCCAAACAGGACGAGCGCTACCCAAACGTCGTCATCGTCGGGACGACTGAACGTGACCCCACCCTCACACACAGGCACTTTGTCCCCAACATCACCATGGGTCCACCCGTACTCGCCTCGGTGCACAAGACCGTCGACAACGTCTTTATGGATTGCCACATGATGGTCGCCGATCCCGCCAGGGCAAGTCGCTGCTTACTTCGACCCCACCCCATCCTTGTCCGTACAAGACCGAGGGCGTCGGGCAGAGGTCCTCGGAGGGGATCGCGCTGATCAATGAGCGACATCGTACTACCCACAGTGGGTCAAGGACGTCGCTGAAGCAGGTGGCAAGAGTTATACGTTCCACTTGGAGGCTTTGGCTGAACCAGGTCCGTTCCAAGAGACTAATTTTCCTCGCCGACTTTTCTCAGATTCGGGGTTCACAAGTTTTCCTTCCCCTAAAAAAACCCCCCGGTTCCATTTACAGAGAAAGCACATGAATTGGTCGAGTTGATCCATTCGAACGGGATGCGTGCCGCGGTCGCCATCTCACCCGCGACACCTTCCTCGGCCATCTCGGACGCGTTGGGCAACTCGGTCGACATGTTGCTCGTCATGACCGTCGTTCCAGGTACGAGATGCACGACCCCCATCAGGGATTTGCCCTGCCGAAAATTGTTGTCCGAGCTGGAACCCCGACGTTGGATTTCCCACAGGCAAAGGAGGGCAGAAATTCATGCCGGAATGCGTACCCAAAGTCGCCGAGTTGCGCACACGATTCCCCAAGAAGGACATCCAGGTCGATGGTGGTGTGGGACCGGGAACGATTGGGTGTTGTGCTCGAGCAGGTGGGTCTCCGGAGGCTCGGTAGAGAGCAATTCTCGGCCGAGTGAAGAAGGGCGTTGCTAATCGCTCAATCGTCTCCTTGAACCAGGCTCCAACGTCATCGTAGCGGGAACCGCGTTGTTTGGTGCCAACGCACCCAAGCAGGTGATCCAAGGGTTCAAGGAAGCGATCGAGTCGAGTCGAGAAGGGTGGGGGACCGACGAGGCGTTGGCCAAGGATGAGTAGCGAAACATGGGTTGGCACGAGGATGACTGGATCGGACGAGCTTCTGTGGAATCGAACATAGGGAACAGAAAGTCTGAAAGAAAACGTTCTGCCGATGTGCTCTCTGTGGTGTACTTTTCGGCGGAAACCTCTCCGAGCTTGAACGGGCGCCGCGCACGGACCATTCTGAGAGAGAGCTTTCGTGCGTTCCGACTGGCAAGTCTTCTTCAGCTCTGGTCGCTCTTGCTCCACGCCCCCTCTCGCCCCTCTTCCTCTTTTGGCCTACGAGCTCGCGTTGCCACTTCAATGCCTCTCCACCCCTTACAAGCAACGGCGTTCCCTGCCGATGCGGATGCTCATTTCTTTGTGCTCGCGAGCAGGAACCGCCTCTCGATCGTGTCGACCGATTCCACCGAGTTGAGTTCGACGATGCGATGCGATGCGCATCATGATTCCTGGGAGTCATAGGGGCTGACTTTATGATGGGTGTTGTCCACAACAGGGGGATGACCATCGAAGCGACTGCGCAAGACCACCAAGGCTTGATCCGGTTGGTCGCCTGCCATGGCAAGCGCTACATCGTCTCGACGGGCGAGGACAAGATGTTGAACGTCTATGAGTACCAATCGAACACTCAAGCCGTCGAAGAGGACAAGGACGATGAGCAGGAACGAGAATCGACTTCTACAACGACGGTGGCTTCCAAGTCCAAGCTCGAGTTGCGAAGTTCGCGCGAGTTGGTCAAACGCGCCAATGCGATGCACGTCACTGAGCAAGGCGACATCATTGTCGGGGACAAGTTTGGCGATGTCTATGTGTCAGTTTCTTCAGAAAGTGTTTCTTGATGGTTGAGGTGGGGATTAGATTTGGCACTGACCCCCTCCGTTTATTTTTTGGATCTATCCTACCAGCTACACCCTCATCGCACCTCCGGTCGACCCCACTCCGACAACTCCGGACAAGACCAAGACCAAAGCTCCCAAAGTGCGACCTATCCTAGGCCACGTCTCGATGCTCAACGCGCTCGTTCACGTCCCCGCCGCACCCGATTACGGAATCCCGCACGACCTCATCGTCACCGGCGATCGCGACGAACATGTTCGCGTCTCTCGTTACCCTCAAGGACACATCATTGACAAGTTCTTGTGGGGCAGTCAAAAGTAAGATTTCAGTATCACTGCTTAGGGCAGAGTGACGTGCTTGAGGGTCAAAGTACGCTGACCCTGACCCGAACTCTTTTTTCGCTCGCTCGCCAAAGATTCGTCACCGCGCTCTTGTGCATCCCCGCCACTTTGAGCTTCCCTACCCCTTTGATCGTCTCGGGCGGGGGCGATGCGACACTCCAGGTTTGGAACCTAGCCACGGGAAAGTTGTTGAACCGATTCGGGATTCAGGACTCTTTGGAAAAGTACATCGTCGTCGGACCCGAGTTGCCGACACCCGTTCCGGCGGGGAGAAGGAAGGATAAGAGTCAAGGTGTGGGGAGGAAGAGGAAAGGCAAAGGGAAGCAGGACGAGCAAGAGGAGGTGATGGCGGATCGGGAAGAGGACGTCTTGGTCGTAAATGAGGATGAGCTCGTCGAGGTAGCCGAGACGGAGGAGACCAGGACGGAGGAAACCAAGACGGGTAGGATCCATCTCCCTACGGGGTTGGGAGTGACCCACCTTGAATTCGTCGGTGGACACGGGCATCAAGCCGGTGCGGGTGTTATTGTCGCTGCGGCTGGGTGAGTTCTTCAATACTCTTTTCAGTTCATTTTCTTTTTGATCTGTACTGATGGTCTTCCTTTGTTGTGGAACCCAGTTGCACGGCCCTGCTTTACGTCCCTCTCGAACTCTTGCTCGGTCAATCGACCGAAAGGACGACTCAAGTCGTCGACTACTCGCACCCGGTCTTGGACCTCTGCGGCCGACCGAACGAGGGCGAGGACGAGGCTTCCTCTTCTTGCGCCTATACTGATTTTCACGTCACGATCGACGTCACCCGAGGGAGGAAGACGGAGCCTAAAGCCGTCGAGGGAGAAGCGGCCGACGATGACGAGGAGGAGGAAACCGAACGCTCGGCACTCCAACAAGCCTCTTACGAGATCGTCGCCGACCAAGCCGAGGGATCCTTTTCGGGTGAAATGGAATTGATCTGGGACCAAGCTTTGGTACGAATCGCTCGAGAAGCCGCGACGACGATTGATCGACTGCCCGACGTCTCGAGCCTATACCCCGTTTTAACGTTGTTGCATCATCCGGATACCAACTTTGAAGCGGGGGCTGGGTTCGGGAAGAAGAACACTGAAGGGGAGGAGGGGAAGGGGGGGTTGGAAGGGAATGGAGGTGGAGTCCCACTTTGGAAATCGATGACCAAAGGGAGAGGGCAGAAGAGGGGTTTGGACGAGTCGCCTAGGAGAAAAGGGGAGGCGGAAGGGGAGGTCGTGAGGGGCGGTAAGAGGGCCGCGGGTAGGGCCGAGATTCAGAGGAGATTGGAGATGGAGCAGGAGAGGTTGAAGAACTTGCAGACGGGCGAGGCGAGCGAGACCAAGGCGATGGAGGAGTAGGGGTGGTTTCGGGGAACGTAAAGAAGATGTGTTTATCTTGTGGAGCTATAGAGAGAGAGAGCGAAAAGAGATGTGTCTTTTGATATACCAATTACAACAATGATTTACTCTTGAGTGCATCTATAGCTCTAATCACACCTGCCATCGTTCCACCCATCCCTCCACCTCTGGCCAACATTATCGCAGTTGAAGGGTGTTTTCCCGAGTCGTTCGTTGACCTCGTTGTGGACCTGACAGAGCCACTGTTCCAACGAGGATCTGCCCGCGTTGACGGCCTGTTCGGGTGGGTGTTGTTGGATGTATTTGCCCAATTCGTCGGCGCACATCCGACACGGGTACAAGGTCGGTAGCGAATGGAGCAGGGACAGCATCGAGGTGCGTTGGTGTGCCGAGGGGGAGGGAGGGAAGTAGGACGCGGTGGTGTGGAGGAAGGTCCAAGTGTAGCGACCTAGTTGTTCGACGTCGGGTGGGCAGTCGGTCGTTGAGGGGGTCCCGGTCGTCGTGCTCGTCGCTGCTAGTGTGGCGGCTGCTCCTGCTGCAGGCTTAAGGGTCTTTTTCTTGGTCTTGCCAGCCAAAGCGGACCACGCAGCTGATGAAGTGCAGATCTGCAAAGAGAGAGAGAGAGAGTAGAGAGATCGTCAGCACTGGGGACACCGTCGGCGAGAACAGGCGAGACCATGTCGATGTCGATGTCGATGATGAAGCGGGTACGGCACCGCGTTACGGCGTACCTTGCATGGTGTTCCATCCGGATTGAGTACGGTGCCGGGTGGGTACTTTGATCTGGCGGCTGCCATCTCGGGTGTTTCTTTGCCTTCGCCTGCGACCATCGCTGTTGCCGGCGGAGCGGGAATGATGACGACAACGACGACCACCGCCGGCTGCGATCGGCCGGGCTCCACTTTTCTCGGGACTCGGACGCGCGCAAGTGGGAAACGAACAGGTCCACAAGTCCGTCACTCTGCGTCTTTTCCCCCCACATCCCTCCGAAAAGCGGAAACGAAAACGACAACACGAACAGCGAGCGCCGACGCAGCCCGTCTTACTTGGAAACCACTCTGCAAAGCACATCTGCAGCCCCACTTTGGATCCAGCATCGTCCGTCCCAAGAGCCGCCGAACTCGCGAGTCCAGTCAACCCACTTGGCGGGGCACATACGACCGCGGCCCTCGATCACCATGGCAGCAAAGATGCAGTCCGGCCGACCCATCATTGGACTGGTTGGCATGGGAGAGATGGGCAAGATGTACGCCGAGGCTCTGTCCAAAGCAGGTGGCAGCACGTACGTTCCTCGCTGTTCACACTTCCTTCTGGTACCTCGACGGTCTGGTGCTGATCCCGTAGCCGATGACGGACTTGTATCCAGAATACACGTCTGTGACTTGCGTTCCAAGTACGATCAACTGGTCGAGTACTGCAAAGGTACGAAGCCCCGCACGTTCGCGCATCTCCGAGTCAGCTCTGCACCCCACCTGACCAGTCACTGTCTTGGTCCCCGCTCTCACACGGCCCCGACCACTCTCAGGCAAGCAAGGCTTGGTCCCCATGCTGGATGGTCACCACGTTTCTCGATCGAGTGATTTCATCGTCTACTCCGTCGAAGCCGAATACCTCGATTCCGTCGTCAAGCAATACGGTCCATGTTAGTCTTTTCGTCGACCATCTTCTGATCAACGGAGCTCACCCGAACATCCTCTCTTTTGCTGCATCACTTAGCGACCAAGATGGGAGCCATCGTCGCAGGACAGACCTCGGTCAAGGCACCTGAACGAGCCGCGTTCGACAAGCACCTTCCGAGCGACGTCAAGATCGTGTCAATCCATTCGCTGCATGGACCGACCGTTTCCCCCGAGGGGCAGGCTTTGGTGAGCCGAATAAGCCTGATAATAATCCAAAACGAGTCGCCTTCCGGTTTTGAATCCCATCGTCCCGACAGATCATCATACAACATCGAGCTTCTCAAGAAGAGGTGCGACTCGTTGAGCAGATCCTGGCGCCGCTCAAGTCTCGCTACGTCCACCTCACCTATGACGAGCACGACGAGGTGACGGCTAATACTCAAGCCGTCACGCACGCCGCCTTCTTGACGTTAGTACCACATGTGGTTCGCTTGAAGCTCTGATTGAAACTGACGCTTTTCCGCATGTCACAGCATGGGGACAGCTTGGAGGTGTATGCAGTCCTTCCCGTGGGAGACGGGGCGCTACATCGGTGGGATCGAGGTCGTCAAGATCAACATCGCGCTTCGGATCTACGCAGCAAAGTGGCACGTCTACGCCGGCCTCGCGATCCTGAACCCGACAGCCAAGAAGCAGATCAAGCAGTACGCTCAGAGTGTCTCTGAACTGTTCAAGCTCATGATCAATGGACGGGAAGACGAGTTGAGGAAACGGGTCTTCGCCGGTCGCGATTTCGTCTTTACGCGCGATGCGGGCGGCACCTCCCCAGCGCCGATCCTCTTGTCCGACAAGGCGTTGGACAAGTTCGAGATCGGTGCACCCGAAGCAAACCCGGCACCGAGGGCGAACTCGCACTTGTCGCTGTTGGCCATGGTCGATTGCTGGCACGCGCTCAAGATCCGTCCCTTTGACCACTTGGCGATCGGCGCGACCCCCGTCTTCCGCTTCTGGATCGGCGTCGCCGAATACCTGTTCTGTTCGGACGAACGACTCGAAGCGGCGATTCATGCCGGCGCCAACGACATCACCCATCGCTCCGACGATGCCGAGTTCCTCGTCGCCGCGAGAGGGTGGAGCGAATGCGTCGGCTATGGCAATTTCGAGGCGTACAGGTTGAGGTTCGAAGAGACGGCCAAGTTTTTTGAACCGAGGTTCGAGTGAGTTGCTCTTTAGTTCAATTCGGTTGACGGTTCATGTGATGATTTTGCTAATGTTTTGCGCGTGACCGCGTCGATAGGGAGTCGAGGAAACAAAACGCTGCCATGTTCAAGTTCTTGGCCGAAGAACCGGTTCGCACGGCGCAGGGTAAAGGCGAGCCGTCATCTTGAGCAGTTTGGCTCGTTATTTTAGAGTACAGTTGTAGTGAAGCAGTGCAAAGACCAATTCTGAAAATGTTTTCATGCCTGAATGTGACTCTTGCGACATGTTGGCAAGTGTCATACACGAGATGGACAATGAAGGTCGAAAACCACAAGCGCGTCTCTGTGCAACCCGCCCGACCTTGCTCAACGCCGGTACAGCGGCGGATCTCCTCGGCTGTAATGGTCGTCCCTTGGGGAACGTCGCATTGAATCTATTTGGGAATCACTCTCCGCTGCTCGCCATTTCTAATCCTCGGGTTAGAGACCCAAAGCCTTTAGCGATCTAGTCGTGAACCCGAGGTTCCTTGAAGCTCGTCCGCGCAAGCAGGCAGAGTGATTCAGGGTTGAATTTGACACGTATTACTGGCCCTCCAGTAACGAGTTGATAAAAAGACTCTCCCGCCAGACCGGTTAACGGGGCAGGCGGTGCGTGCTCAGCCTTGGGTTCTTCTATCGATCAGGACATCGTTTGGTTGGTGGTCGCGCCTCGACATCGATTCGAGGGCTGCCTTGAAGACGCGGCGTGATGGCCCCGGTGCGACGAACTCTTTTTTACTTCTCAGTTCCATTGCTTGCTGTTGCTTTGTTGCCCTCTGAGCATTAATAACACTCATCAACTCGCACCAGGCGAGATCACCTGCGAAAGCGGTTGCAGGAAGGAGTCAGATGGCCGCTCCACCGCCGTCCTGACGATCAATCACGATCAGATCGATCGATGTCGGAATCGACGTTGGAACGTTGGAAGTTTGCCTGCCGAGATGGAGAAAACTTGACCCATGAGCGCATGAGCTGATTGTCTCGCGATGAGCAAGGATATTCGTAGCGAAAGGAGTTCCGTGTACACAGGAGTCTTGATCGTGCGTCGATCCGAAGCGAGACATCTTGGTCTTAGGAGCTTCTCTGTGGCCTCAGAGCGCCGGCTCGAGGTGGAGGTGGGACGGCCGGCGCCGGACGGATCAGTCGACCTCTAATTGCCGATGCTTCCAAGATGGTCGCATAAACTACCTACCTACTAAGACCACGTTTTATGGATCAAAGTTTCAAAAGGGGGAGAAGGCCTTTCGATTGATGCTGAATCGTCGATGGGAAGTCTAGGTCGGGGCGAGCTAGTGAATGCAGAGTGGGAAATCCCTATCCCCCCGCTGCCGATCGTGGGTCTTTTTTGACTTTTCTCCCACCCCAGCGCGGGAGTCGGCAGTCGCGACGCGACGCGTTCCTTTGAAATTTAAGCGCTTTCCTCTCTGCTTCTCGAAGTCGCAGCTTATTCACCTTCCACTACGTACCCACTTGACCCCGTTCCCCTCTTTCCTGTCGTACACACCCACCCCCAGCCGTGTGCATACATCGAGTGTTCACCACCTTGCTCTTGCTCCTCGACCCCGCACGACTGCAAGTTCCCAACTAGCCCCTTTCTCGTCCAGTAGGTCGGATCGACGATTCCCACCCGCCTCGCCTCGGACCCACGGCGCCTCAAGTCACGGCTCTTCCAAGTCTTCTTGCTGCGTGCTCCCACCGTCTGCACGCCGGCCGCCACTTCTCGCAACGATGCGACCCACCAACATGCACATCGAGATGCCAGCGCGACTTTCATTAACAATGGCCATCAATCCTACGACGCGAACTTCGGCTTCGACGCCGTCATCGCGATCGCCACACTCGTCCGGCTCGTCGGCGTCGTCGTCGTCGTCCTTTGCCTCACGCGACGCGACGAGTCATGAGTCGCTCAACGATGACGACACCTTCACCGCCTCGGCCGCCGCGCCCGCCCATCCCTCAATAGCTTGGACTTGCTTGGCCCCATCCCATGGAGTCAGACCTTCCCCTTCGACACCCATGCACGACGAAATACCCCCTACAACACCTCTCTTCACCCACCCGCCGGGCATGAGCTCAGCCTTGTTTGGCGGGGGCGGCGGTCGACGACCTTCTTTGCTGCGCCGCGACTCTTCCGTCTCGTCCGCGACGAGTTCGGTCGGCGATGAGGAGGATACGGTCGAATGGACGAGCGAAGAACAGAACAAGATCAAGAACGTGAGTCGCCCAAACTCTTGTATGGCCCAACGAGCTGGCTCGGCCTCGCTTCTGGCGCTGACGCCCACTGATCAAATCATGCTGACCTCGTTTGCTCGAATTCACGCACTAGGCCCTCGAGGAATACATTGATTCGGTCGAACATGCTCCGTTCTCGTCAACGGGTCCACCACCTTCCAACTTGACCTCGCTCGTCGCGCGCGCCGTTTTGCGAGCGAACAAGCAGGAGCTCCAAGCGAGTGCTCTCTCGCAGGCTTTGGACAACGGTCGCGTTGCGGCGAAAGACGAGTTGCGCCCACAAAAGTGGCGACATGGAGTTCGAAGCACGCGAAGAAAGGTACTGGCTATGGGTAAGTCATTGCAAGGCCATTTCAAGATGCGAACCCCGTCGCGCCTGCCATGACGGCCCGTTCTGACCTTTTTCGTCTCCTCGCTCTGCGCAGTCAAGGAGAAGCAACACGAAGCGATCGAGAGCACGCCGCGTCAAGACCTCGACGACACCCCGCGTCGCAAGCCTTTGGCCCGTCAAGGTTCGATGGACTTTTTGCCCGAGGCCCGGAACCTCGCCGCCGTCGCGAGGTAAGCTCAATAGAGACCTCGCAATGGGCGCGTTCCACAACCTGACCTTCTCTTTCCATCACCCCAGGCTCGGGTCCAAGCTGCGTCGAGCAGAGCAAGCTGGGCCGCCACTCTCGGCTTCGGCAACCAATTCGTACGCCTCGCGTCCTCGTGCTTTCCGCACCGCATCACTTTCCTCGATTGCCGGTTCTCCCACCCAGCCGGCCAAAGCGCCGATGCGCCGTAGGCCTCCGGAATCGCCGATCAAAGCGCCTCGCATGCAGCGCATCGGATCCGATTCGACAGGTCTACACCACGCCGAGTTCGCGCACTTGCCTTCGCCGGGCGCGCCGACGACGGGGATGCTCTGGTCCGAGCCTTCGTCGGCCACTTCGAGCTCGATCTTTGACCTCTCCTTCGGCGCTTACGCCAGCCCGGCGGCCACGCCGAAGCGAGGATCGGAACTTGGGAGCGCCTTCATGAGCCCCGAAGCAGGAGCCGCGTACCCGTCACCCGTCTCGCAAAAGCGAGCCAAGCATCATCATTCGGCGTTGAAGGGCGCCACTTCGATCGGACTGGCCTCGCCGTTCGAGACGTCGTTCCCCACCGGGATCCAGAACCTGGCGCCCGCGTTCGGCGCCGTCCCTCCGTCGGCACCCACCATTGTTCGACCCGGACCTTCGCCGACCAAGCGTCGCACTGGTGGTCGATTGTGCATGTCGCCGTCATGGGCAGATCACGTGTCCGCACCACCCACGTCGTCGTCGACGAACGAGTCGATCAACGCGTCGTCGTTGGCAGTAGGTGCCGCTCTCGACTCGCAGCGCCTCCATCCCAGCTCTTGCCTCAACTCGCTCGACGTGGGAGCTCGTCGTCGCTCGCCCTCACCGTTCGACATGAACGGAACGCCGAGCCCGCTCAGCTCAACTTTTGATCTCAACGACCTCAGTCTCGACGCTCTCGACGAGTTCAAGAACGGCGGTACCAACATTTTTGTCGCCTCGAACCGAACTTCGTACTTTGAACCGAGGAATCACTCGCAGTCGCTCAACGAGAAACTGAGGGACTGGGATGGCCGTACTAACCACGCACTTCAGATGCAAGAGTGATGGCATCACATATGATCCCTTTCTTGCTCGTCATCTTTCGATATATAGATATATATAAATGAACGCTGCCCCTTATTAATCCTGCACCATACACGAGCATTACGATATCCCCATTACGATATCCCTCCTCGAGCCAGACGCTTCTCCGACATATTCCCCTCTTCCCCGATCTTGCCCGCACTTTGTCGGCTTGCATCTACATCTTCCCTTCGTGTGTCACTCAACGTTCCCGTCCTTGTTTGTTCCTTTTCCCTTTTTGTCGTATGTTTTATATGCTCGCCTTGGCGCATGTTCTTGGTATGCCCTGCAAGGCTTTCTTCCTGTTCGCTTCCGTACCTCAATTGATGCAGTTTCGAGCCGCTGGGAAAGTCCACCGCAGAGAGGGCACTGAAAGTTTCCTGGTGATTACAAACTCGGTGCATAGCAGATACTACGACAGGTCGACGTCCTCTTCATCCACGCGATACCCCTCGCTCACCACCTTAACCTCGGTAACGACCTTTTCTCCCTCTCCCCTCCTCGGTCCTTCAATCTTCTCCTTTTCCCCGTCCGCTTCTCGATCCCACGCCGTCGGACCTCGGGTCTGTACTGTCGGCTGTAGAGAAAGATACAGATCCCCAACGCGTTCGATGATGTCGCTGTTCTCGTTCGCTGCAATCGCCTTGAGCAACATCGCCTCATGTTGCGCGACCAACGAGCGGCGGAACGAGCGGGCCCAGAACGTCGTCGTCATCGACAGGGGCCAATCGCAGGGAAGACGCTCTAGGACCTGTGCGATTGGATAAGGCGAATGAGTAAGGGCTACATGGCCGGGAAACAGTACACGAACCTACCGATAGGGGGTCCAAATGCATGCCCTGGGCTTGCACCAAGTCCGCTATCCGACTCGCCTCCATCCGTGCCGTCGAACCTTGCTCCGAAGTCAAACACAGGTCCACGACGAGTCGCATCAAATCGCGTTCCCTGCGTTTGACCTCGGCTTCTGTACCGCGTCTCTTGCTCGTCCCTGACGACGACGAGGGAGGCGCCGGCAAAGCCAGACCTTGGATCGTCTTCTTGACATCTTGCGAATCGAGGACGCCGCCGTTCTGCCGCGCATACAGATCAGCCGAGACGAGATCTCCGAGGGAATGGATGAGCAGGGACAGAGCCTGTCGATCGAGGCCCAAGTGTCCATACACGATCGCTCGCTCGAAGAGGAGGCTTGCCCGCGGCCCCGATTCGAGCTTCGTCTTGATCGCTGCGAGGTCGTAGTTCTTAGATGTCGAAAGGAACAAGATGGCCTTGAGTCGCACTCGATCAAAGGCTGCGTGTGAAGCCTCGCCATCAACGCGCGAGCAGAGGAAGTCAAGAAACGTGGGACGGTCTTTGATGGCGGTGTATGCCGTGGTTTGTTCACGGGAATGCGCGAGAATCGACGAGTCTGACAACAGTTCACCGAGGTGGTCTATGTACCGCGTGACCAGGTCGGCTTGCAACCGACCATCGGTGTCCTTGTCCTGCAGCACAGCAGCCTCGAGGTACAGATCCGCCGCTTCAGAATCGACTCTTCGTATTCGTTCGAGGAGTTGCTTCGTATCAAACTGGAACGGTTGCTTGGGGTCCAGAAACAGTCTCAACCCCAGCTCTCGATCCTGCTTGATCAAGGGAACCCCGAATCGGTCGATGAGCTTCTTGTCCTCGGCTTCCCACAAAAGGTCGAAAAACCGCTGCGCCCCGCCAGCGTATTGTTCGTCCTCGTAAGTGCCGTCGAGAACCTTGGTCCACACCTCCAACGCTCGACTCGTCTCCCCTCGCTTGAGCAAGATCGTCGCCCAGGTGTCGTACGAACCCTTGTCGAGCAGCGTCTTTTCGAGTTCCTGAACGACACAATCGTTCTTGCCCTCCAGCAATGCCATCAAATCGTCCCTCCGCCCTTCTTCGGCGTATAGCCGGCCCAAAGTGGTATCGACGGTAATGTCAACTTTTCTCGAGTCGTCGACCCCGTCGCGGTGAGAGCCTTCCCTTCTTGTCGTGCGCCAGGTCTGGAGATATGAGAGCAAGCAATCTCGGGCGGTCATGCCGAGCATGGCTCGCAGCTCCATCGTTGGTGGTGCCGTTTTGATGTCGGGCTTGAGATGCGGTGCGTAATTCTTTTCGAGGTTGGCCATGACTGTCGAGCGCGAATGATGCGATTAGCGGACATGCCAGGTCAGCGACGAGCTCTCCTTCGAACCTACTATATTCATCAACGCTCTTGCCCTCTTGCACCTCCTTCAGCACACCCCGGCAGACCAAGAGATGATCGCTCGGACCTACCAAAGGGCTTCGCAGATCGGGGAAGAGACGAATGACCAGCCGCGGATCGCTGCCAGCTCGGAGGAAAAGTTTGAACGCGTCCTGAAAGTGGGTGAGGGCGAGGGAGAGGAAAGCGGCCCGTAAATAGACATACGCCAACTCGGGATTCTGCGAGAGTACATTTGACGCGGGGTCAACGCTCTGGGGCGGGTAGGAAGGCAGGATCTTGGATGAGATCATGCACGTACCTGTATCCACCCGCCTTTACTGCCTTTCTCCAGCTGATCAGCTAAAGCCAAGGCATCGTCCACTCTCCCCTTGTCCATCAATGCATCCGCTTGCACCACGAGTGTCAGCGGCGTCAGGGCATAGAGACTGTTTTTGCCGACAATGAATGTGCGCGTCACGGACCCTCGGCTCGTGCTCTTCTCATTCGCGGCCGGCGACGAAGGCACAGATACCCGGCCACTCTTGGATCGTATGGGTATACTCGGCGGCCGAGATGAAGCGAGACCAGATGGGGGCAGGAGTGGTGTCGAGACGAGTGCGTATTTGTTCGCACCCGACGCCGCTCCTAGATCAACGCCCGACCACGAGTAGGCCAACGACCGCGGTTGAAGCCCGAGTGGCGAAGATGAGGTTGGCAGGTGTACGACCTGTGCTATCTCCTGTGTCCGAAGAGAGTGGATCTCGACCGTATTATTGTGCAAGAGAGCGATGGCGTACGACGGGTCGGCGACTGTCGTTGGAGTGCACCGGAATCAGCTCGAGCTGCACTGACTCAAAAGTTGCCGCCACGAACTCACCGAGACTGCGAACGTTGCTCGCCCACTCCAATGTACCGCGGCACGGTTCTCCGCTCTCGTTGACGAAAAGTCCGAGCGTCGTATTGGCCGTGTGGCTCGCAACCAGAAATTCGCTATTTCCGACACAGGCAATGGCAGGCCGCTGTCGCGGATCGATGCCTCCTGGTGGGACATCCGGTGGATCGTCCAGATTCGGAGCCTATGTCGAGGGCATCAGCTGAGCTCAGAAAGGTCTACATCGACGGCTCACCTGAGATATCGGCAGGAGCGGTAGAGCAACCGCGGCATCGAGATCGATGATGGAATAGTTTTCAGTATCGGCAAGGCAAACGTGCCCTCTCCGAAAGACGCAGAGAACTGCACCACCCCGCAGCGGTAGATCCTGAGTGCATGAGTTCGGAGTCATGATCGCGTCAGCGCTCAAGCAGAGTCATTCAGTTCGAGAGCTCGGCAGAATTTCGGACAACTCACCCTAACTTGGGACAGACCGTCCCTCGTGACTTTGAGCACGTGCACGCTCCTCCGCTTTACCGCACATAGTCGCATAGAGTCGGGATCTCCTCCACCAGAAAGCTCGTCCTCGTCAAGGGCAAACGTGGTCACACCGCGCAAGGCAGGGAACGAATGGACCGAGAGGGGTGTGAGCGAGGGCAGGGCGTGGAACGTGAGGATCCCCTCTGTTCGGAGTAGCATGCTAGGTCGTCATTAGGGTAAGGATGGCTCCATATCAGTCGAGGGAGTACGCACCGGATAGTATGACGGCCTTGTTGAGCCTGGCGAGTATGGCGACTCGATCTGCCCCTTTCCGAGTCGATGTCGCTGTGATCTCATCGACCAATTCCAGTGCCATGATCTGGGATCCGTCCATGGTTGACAAGGTTGCATTGAGCTATTAGTGCTCTCATCAATCAACGATGATAGTGGGCCGGTCTCTGACTAACCTCGCTGAATGAAGGACTGGCCGGATTCGATCGTCCCCCACTCGAGCCAGAGCCCGAGGCCGTGATCGCAGGTGAAGCCGGCCTCGGGGTCCACATGCCGCCACTGGGCTTCATCATGGTCAACATGGCCGCATCGGAGCTGTCGGGTTCGTAGGTCCTGACCCTGCCATCGCTTGCTCCGACGTAGATGCGGTCGTGCGAAGCGTCGACGCTGCGAACGTTGGCCACGCCTGTTGCGGCTGTTGCGGCGGCTGATGTTGAGGCGGTTGCTGCACCTCCTCCGACACTGGCGGGCGATGCTTCCCCCGATGCGACGAGCGCGACATTGGACACGAGCTGGCTCAGCCTAGATGGGGTCGAGGGAGGCGATGAGGCCCCATCAGCAACCCCTCCCCGGTGCTGGGAAGGGGTGCCCGGTGGTGAGCCAACAACGGCTGCGCCAGAGGCAGCAAGAGGGGTGGTGGCGGTCGCACCGGCGCTGAAGACGGGCGAGAGTAACGGATGTAGCGTGAACGGAGGGAGTTCTAAAGGGAGTAGAGGAGTTGACGAAGCCAGCTTGTCGGTCGAGGATCAACAGCTATCGAGGAAGGGGTCCGATCTCTCTCCGATCGGCGCAGTAGTCGTCGTCGTCGTCGTCGTGATCGTGGGTGATGGTGGCTCTGGCCAAGTGGGGCGGCGGGTTGTGGGAGGCAAGGGGCCAAACCACCACGCGCGCTTCAGCGATTCGCACGGCGCAGCGCAAGGCGAGCTATAATAGGGCGAGGGCCAGAAGGGGCCACATTGGTGTCCACGGGTCGTCATACACTCGGGGAGAACATTCGCAGTGAGTTATGCCATGTACGCCTATCTTACCCAGGGTAGCATCTCTCCAAGTCTGTTTTTGACACTGGTCGGACAATGTCGCATAAGCTTCACAAGTGCGACCGCCAAGCACTGCAGTTGATCACACCGTCAGCAATTGTTCTCGATGGTGGCATGCGGACAATGTGTGTGTATGATGCAGAAGTTCAATCAAACTCGTATTTCAGCGACTTGAGAATACGAGATCACATCGAGCTCCTCCCCGAGCCACCCATCGCGACACACAGTCCCTCTCCTCCCCGTGCGATCCATGCATCGTCTGCTTATCGGCAACGAACGCAGGCAGGCGCACCAGTCGAAGCGGAGACCCTTGTCGGACGAATGACCTTTTGAGAAACCCCCGACTCCTCTCACTCGTTCTCTCGTCACGTCCTCGCGCACCGTTTACTTGGCCGCGACCCTGCGCCTCTGATCACGCTCCTCAGCGATCGAGAGCTTGACACCCTTGCCCTTGGGCAATGACACCCACGGCTTGTTGCCCTGGCCAATAACGAAGACGTTTCCAACACGCGTAGCGAACTCTCGGTCGAGCACGTCTCGGACGTGGACGATGTCGAAGCCGCCGAGGTGTCGCTCCCTGTGGACGATGACACCGCATCGACCCATGTTCCTGTGCGACAACGATACGAAGAGCGGTCAGCTTCCATGCTTGCTTGATAAGATTTGTTGCGACGCCTCTTAAAAGGAGCCGAACTCACCTGCCACCAGTAGCCATGACCAAGTTGCCCGTCTCGAACTTGACAAAGTCGACGATCTTGTTCTCGGTAAGGTCAATCTTGACTGAGTCGTTGACCTTGATGAGCGGGTCGGGGTAGCGGATCGTGCGGCCGTCGTGCGTAACGAGGAAGGGAACGCCCTTGGCGCCGAGCTGGATCTTCTTGACCTTGCACAGCTTGTAGTTGGCCTCCTCGGCGGTGATGCGATGGATCGCAAATCGGCCCTTGACATCGTACAAGAGGCGGAAGTGCTCGCCCGACTTCTCGATGGAAATGACGTCCTGGAAACCGGCGGGGAAGGTTTCGTCGGTGCGGACCTTGTTGTCGATCTTGACAAGGCGCTGCTTGACGATGAGGGTGACCTCGCGACCGGTGAGGGCGTACTTCAGGCGGTTGCGGAGAAAAATCTATTACGAGCGTGATGATGTGCAGGAAGGTTAGTGGCCTGCATGTTTGCGTTGGCAAATGGCGTGGCGAAGGAAAGGCCCTCTGCGCGCTCTTGCTGCAGCTGCTGCCGTCGGGCTCCGTCACACCACCATCCTTCTGCGTCGTCTACGATTCCATGACGATTCACTCGACGCAAAAGAAGCCGTGACGGGTCCAAATAACTGGCGGAGTGGCTTACGGTAAGGGGCAGGCATTCACGGAGCTTGTGAGGACCGGCCCTGCAGGACGCGGAAGTGGAGGCAGAGGCGGATGGTCAGTGTCCCGCCTGCGGTAGTAGTGCCGACCGGCGTTTCCGAGTCGTTGTGCCACTCACGAAGGTCGGGGTGCTGTATTGAGTGCAGCACGGGTGTTTGAATGGAACCGAAAGATGCGAGGAGTGGGAGGGAGTGAGGCACGGTCAGCTTTTGACTGATACGGAGAGCACGCACGCGCAGCTGGGAGCTACCCCCGCCTGCGCCCGCCGCTGGCTGCGAGCACTCGACGAGGGAGGGGGACGGCGCTGGGCCAAAATACCCCAGCCCGCCAGCCAGCCAGCGGGGGACGAAGCAGAGGGCTAAAACTGACCGTGGGCACCGCCCATCTTGGCCAACATCCATGATGAAGGAGCTGCCAATCGCTTCAAGTGCTTCTTGGGTCCACGTGCCCTGTAGAATTCACAAAGTCATCGCACGCGGGCGTCGCAGTGCATCGACCACGGTCAGCAATTGCGTTTTGCGCCGGCCTCGATGCAAGCCCTTCCCCCGTCTCGCAAAAGGCCAACGACGACCCATCACCGCCGCCGCACTGCACTGCACTCGCTCTCGACACCAAACGAGCGACGGTAAGCATCGTCTCTCCGTCGTCGTCGGTGTCGTCCAAGCTAAGTGCAGGTCGGAGTCCGTAACGGTCGTCGTAGTTGGCGGCGCATCACTCACATGATTGTCGTACGGAGCGTGAGGAAGAGAAGTTGGGCCCACGCCCGCGCCTCGACTTTCGCGCGCACGCTGGGCGCTGGGCCGCTGGGCCGGAAGCGAAATTCACACCCGCCCAAAGTCGCGCCGCCGCTCGTCCGGCGAGCCCGCCAGCGCCCGCTCGACGTGCGGCGAATTTGGCCGCTCCAGCCATTTTGGATGGTGAGGAATTGAGGGGTCCAAGCTCAAAATGCTCTGCACGCCATCGGCAGGCACAACTTCTTGCGACGGCCCTATCTGTCTACACGTAGCTTCCCCTCAGGCACTTTGGGCAGAGGTATGCAAAACTTGTTAAAATGCTTCACCATGTGGAGGTACCTCCTGGCTCAGCCGTGCAGCGAATGTCTCTGAGACGAGAGTAACGCTAGCTGCAACTTGCCGGCCCCTATGTTAGCCGAAAGGGGTCGAGCGCATTTCCAAAGTCTCTCAAAGATAAGTGGCACTCCAGAACAAACTCCTCAGTATGCACACTGACGTTATGTACCATCCTTCCCCTCCAAAAAAACTCCTTCTATTCTCCTTAGCCCTCAAGCCTACCGTCGCCGTTCCATCACTGCACTGTGAGTCGCTTGTCAGCATCGCGTGCTACTTACGTCGCGGCGAGCGATCAGAAAGAGATGCTCGGTGCTTACCCTCCACTCCTAGGTGAAGGCTAGGTCTGCGTATGAACTCCAGCGTGCGATTCCGAGTCTTTGCGTTCACACGGGTGGCTGGAAGCAGCTGCAGTCGTGACTGTGATAGGCACTGAAGAGATTTTTGTAGCCCCAAACGTCATTATCATCACGCTGCCACAAACTCCGTCGAGACCGGGAATCTGAACCTGGGGTGGACCCAAAAGGTTCACGCTCACCGCCCTCGTGTTCTGAAGCGCAGTACTCACGCTTCGTTGTGAAAGAACCAATCTTTGCACTTCTGGGCACTGTAGTAGGGGGTCATCATCCCGATGAAAGGCAGCCCACCGAGGCATCAGCGTCTTTGCTCTAGTAGGCACTCACGTGATGTGCTGTAACAGGTCCCACAAATCCTCGATGGCGGCACTCACTTGCAGTCGCCTTTCGTGGCGGACATTTTCTTGTCTCCATCCTGATCGAGACCGAGACTAGGAAAAGAGTCGATCGGCGATCAGCTGTCTCCGCTATGGGCAACCCGCAACTCCAAACCCGAGCAGGTTCGGCGACTCACTCGCCAGCCATCACGACGCTGAGGAGAGAAGCCGAAAGGATGACGATAGAGCAACGCATCGTGAGAAAAGTATGAGATGTGGGAAATGTGTAGTAAGAGGGCAAGAGGTGCTCGCTGATCACCCTGACTATTTGTAGTGGTCGAAAGTCTTGATCGGTCGCACGGGCCACTCGCATTCTGGCTCCTGTCCCTAGCAACTTTCGTCGACTTTCAGAGTTCGTGGAAGGGGTTAGCGCCAGCCTTGTGAATGTGTGAGTACACGTGGTACTCTCCCGTCGAAGCTTTGTGCATGAGGAGAGAACACATGATTCTTGACTTGTGACCTCGGGCCGTTGATAGGAGCAAGCCATGTCGCGCCAATCCTCGGGGTCATGAAGATGCATGTGTTCGCTGGCGATCGCCAGCGGATCGATTTCGCTTGTTTGTAACAGCGTGCAACCCGTTATTGCCTAGATGTTGGGGAAGGATCTTCGAGGTGAGGAGGACCCACGTCGTGCGCTCTAAAGGCTCTCCAGCAGAGCATGTGGTGTGCCGGCTCCTCTCGGGCCTGCTCGGATTCGGCGGCAATTGTTTTGCGAGGCCGACAATGACCCGGTCGCCGACCTCACCGTTACCCGAACCTTGTTGAACAAATGATCTTATCAGTAGTATTTACCCGAGGCTCGTTCACGTACTGTCGGTCGCTTGTTGACGTGAGAAACATAGCCTACAACGATTCGGTGTCTCGGTCCCGCCGGTCACTTCGACCGGGTCCGAACCTCCGGGTGTACCGTATGGTACTTTGTTATGTCAACTTGCCAGGTAAGTTCACCACTAGTCAGTTTATCTTCCGACAAAAAACCAAAGCTTGAGGCAGGGCAGAAGGTTGTCCTGTGGAAACTCGCACAGCGGTGTTGATCTTCGCTAAGGAAGAAAAATCGGATCCGATGCACCCGAGTTCCTCCCGTCGCACTCGGGTCCGAGTGGGGATCGGCTAGACCTAGGAATGACTTGAGCTTATCAAATGCTACCTACCCGCTTCACACAGCCGACTCGGTTGGCTGCTGAGGATTCTGCGTCCCGAGACCCCGAGGTCGTACGACCCTCTCCACAGCCTCTGCCGACCACGAGTTCTGCAATCCGCACTCGCTAGCCGAAGTGGTAGGGCCGGCGCTGGTGCAAGTGGTCACCGTCACAAACATAACACACACACGGAAATGAATTACTTGGTTCGATTACCAAGGGAAGTATGTTGCGCCGCATCCATCGAAGTGTAAGCTACTGACTTGAAGAATGGGCGTCGGATGGCACAATCGAATAGCGTCACAAGAACAGCGTGCACCTCCTATTGACCCCAATCGATCCGAGAACTGCTTTATTAGATACCCTCTTGGTGAAATAGTACGTCTTTGAGTCAAAAGAGAGCATAATATAATGACATTTCGCTCTGACGTAGCCGATAGTGTGTACGCCCACCCAGAGAAGTTCGGCCGTGGCTACCCTTTTCTTCCGAGCCAGGCCACAGGTCGTTCATTCTACGAGGTGTTTCACGAGTGAAGAAATGCCATTTACTCTTCAGATTGAACTAAATTCATTCCTTCATTGGACCATTCTCATGAGCCGAGCGTTCCTCGAAAACCACAGCAGCCGGCCACCCACTCAAAGCTGTCGGCGCCGCCGCGGTGTCACAGGGGAATGCTTGGGGCAACTTCTATCGTTCGCAGCCGGAATGATGTCGTTAGTCAGCGTAGATCTTCTTCAAAACAACAGATCTCATTCATTTCGCGCTGGTGCTTACCAACGGAATTGGAAGCAGATGAGAAAGCAATTACTGTTGAGAAGAGAGAGCCCAAATCCAATGACAGGAAAGGGGGTCTCCGGGGTATGAGTCCAGGAGCGACAAAAAGAACCCATCACCCAGGTTCAAGGCAAAAGTTCACAGTACTCACATGCGGTCCCAATCGAACTTGGAAGCCTTACGGCGTTTACTCGGCTGCTTCCTGTACCGCCAGAGGAGCACGATTCAGATTGTCGTCCCATGCACCGGGTTCCAACCGGACCATTTCAACTGCCAGCCCAGACAGTCTCGCGAGGCGGATCACTCACGTGGCCATTCCCGTAGCAAGAAGAGAAGTAAACACAAGAAGGAGGGTCGATCGGAACACGCATCTTTGGAGCGGCCCAGAGGGATCCGAGTTGTGGGGCGGGAGACAGAAGCCGGAACCTTCGTGTGGCTTTTAGTATTCCCACCGCAGATCGGACGAACTCCTATCGGGCAATCGCGCGGAAGGGAAGCCTGTGAACCGCGGTGCCGTCTTCTTACCGACCAAAAGGTAGCTCTTTCGTGTACCAACGCATATTCAAAATCCCAACTCATCAATCGTCCGCCCGTCCTTTCCACAGGGGAAGAGCACTCGTCCTGGCCGGTCGAGCAGGTTAACTTGACCCCAGGGGTCAAGCAGCCCATGTCCTCCCCGATTGTTTCTTTTCTTCCTTTCAAATTTGATCCGCGGGAGGTGTTCGACCACTTGTCGTCACGTTCAAGCAGGTAACCATCGAGGGTTCTCTCGCTCGTCGCTCCAACGAATCATAAATACCTAGTCGTGGTCCACGCTCAGCTCGAGCCCTTCCTCATGCAAAGTACATGTCGAATTTCAGTACTCAAAATCTGAACCATTACGTCTTACTCCTCCATCTCGTTCTCAGCATCCAAGATCTCCTTGGCCTTCTTCTCTGCCGCTTCGGCCAGCTCCTTGGGCACGGCTTGATGCCTCCACCCACTCGCGGGGGAGATCCACGACAACTCGAGTTCGAAATCCTTGTCCTTGGCTTCGTCGTGGACTTGGTGTATACTGTTGTGGAGGAGGAGCCATTATCCGAAAGTCAGCACTAGGCGCGCCCGCCTAAGCGTGGGTGCTGGTCGCATTGAGCACACTCGAACTCACATTCGCGCGGCATCGACCAAAGCTTCCTCGGCGGTCAATTGTTCCAATTTGAGCTTTTCAATCTCGGTCCGTGCCAACTGTCGTCCTTTCCCGATCGCACACCCTCGGTAGCCCTAGGAGTGAAAAACATGTCTTGTCAGTCAACCCCGAAGCACGAATGCCAATCTCGAAACGACGGAGAGCCCTCCACGTGTGACGACTGACCCAGTAGACTCCACTCGGTTCGATGCAAAACAGCTTGGGCAATCCCTCGGCCTTCTTCTCGGCGATCCCATCGGGTGCGTCCCACCCAGCCACGATGGCAGAGAGAGCGAACGGTCGTACGGACGAGTAGAGGGTGTAGGCTTGGAAGTAGAGGGATAGTCGTTCGGAGAGCATCTGTGCGGAGAAAGAGGGAGGGGTTACGGGCCAGATAGATTCGGAGCGTCAATGAGGGGATGAGACAATTTCGTTAATTCAGATGAGCGCTCGTACCTTTGTCGAGATGGGTGTGTTGTAGTTGTTGCGGTAGTCCTCGCACTCGTCACGGGCGCGGTTCGCAATGTGTCGACCGTCAGCAAGTAAGCCAGCTGTTGCCTGTGGTGGGGTGGTGCGAGGGAGTACGGAGTGGGGTCAGTCACAATCAAGTGTCATGGTCGTCTCCAGAAACGTGATGGAGCCGTCATAGCAAGCCAGCCTACGCGAGAGCGTCGTCAGCCCCGATCCCATCATGTGGGATGACCCAGTCCCAGTCACTCGCAACCGCACTCCTCTGTACGCAGAACCAGTAGCATTTGTCCAGCCCACTTACCACACCAGCATGCAAATCGACGGTCGCGATCCTCTTGTTGGCTCCTGGTACGAGCAGCTTGGAGCTGACGAGCTTCTCGACGGCGAGAACGATGCCGTCCTTGCACCTCAGTCCGATCGCCGTGCCCGAGTTTTCTACGGCCTTGTTGGCGTATTCGACCTGTTGAGTATATTGGAAGATAGATATTAGCCAGGTTGGACGTCGTCGCTGGAGCCGTACGAGGTAATAGACAAAGCGAGGTGAGTGGTTGTGGGGTGGGGGACAAGCGCGTACCTGGAATATGCGACCATCAGGGGAGTAGGTCGACGATGAAAGATCGTATCCTGTTCCAATCGACGACTAGCAAAGGTATCGCCAGTTGAATGAGACGGCGGATGTGGGGCCGAGGGCGAAAGGGCGAAGAGCAGTGTGGTGACGCGTCAGCTCGACAGTTCGACAGCTCGCAGCGGTTGCAGCGTCCACCAGAGGAGCTGGGGCGACGTACCATGATGCTGCGTGAATAGCAGACTGTGCGAAATGCTCTTCAGGTGGGTAGGAGAAGCGACAGAAGAGGCGAGGGTGGGAGCAGCAGCTCACGGGCCGCAGATGGGGTGAGAAGAAGCCAGAGCCGACTGGGGCTCAGACCAGTTCGCACTCATTCGGCGCCCGAGATCGCCAGCACGCCACTTTTACCAGAGGATCCATTACACAGGCTTAGCAGGAAGAGCGATAGATTCTTATTTCATAGGTTTGGACTGAGCCTCTGTAATGACCTTGCGCTGCTTTACCATCTCGACCCTCGGAAAAGACTGCGTTTTTGCAGCAACTCGAAAGTGCTCTCGGACGAGCATCCCCTCCCCAGCGCACATGTGATGCAAGAAGTAGTGATGTTGATATCCATTACTTTTGCTCAATACACGGTGTCTTGCTTCTTCCCACTCCAAGACATATCCTCCCTCTTGCTTCGACATCGCCCAAGCTCCGATTGCGAGCTCGACATCATGCCTCCCCTTTGGTGCGTGTGAAGTTTCCTGCCTTGGGTTGCGTTTACATCCCACCGAGTCCTCCACCAGCCTTTTGGGCGCTGTGGCAAATCAGTAGAATAGGGAATGCCGGTCAGTGTTCCTCACCCCTGCCTTGATTCGAGCTTGGCCCTCCAGGACGATCTGCCCTTTCGGACCTAGCCTCCACTGACTCACTTTTGTAATCGTTCTTGGACCTTCTCGTTGGCAGCAAAGTACTTGGACACACATCTGGATCATCGAGTTGGGTATTATCCACAGTGAGCCCCTCCCGTCCCACACAGATACAGTCGCAGGTCCAAGAACCACCACCGTCCTCGATCCTCGATCCTCATTTCCAACCCACCAACCTCCTCCCTCCGTCCTAACTCACCGATCCACACAGACGCCTTCCCCCTTGTTCAAATCCGGTTCCGTGTACCTGGTCGAGATGCATTTCGCATGGCACGACGCGACGATGCGGTTGAACAGGTCCGACACGGCCTCGAGTTCCATCGCCGCTTCGCCGAGCCGTTGTTGGTCCAACTGGCCCGCCGCGGGGCCCGAGCGTGCACCGGTGCCGAAAAAGGACATGCTGGCGATGAAGGGCTTTGATTCGAGTGTAAGGATTTTTGGCAATGGGTTGCAGCCGAGGCGGGAGGTGGAACGTGGGTGGTGGAGCGTAGGCACACAACTCGAGCTGCTCAGCCAGTGGGGACTGCGAAGTCCAACCACCGTTTCAGTTTGAACAACTCCGCCGTCGATTACGAATGACGAATTACCGAGCAAAAGCCCGATCAGCCGATTCCCAATGATTCTTACACGGCTGAGTGTACTGACTGTTTTAGGATACTGAAGAACAATTTGAGTGAAACATACCCAAGAGAAAAATAAGATCCACCGGCAGGCTAAAAATACCAGTCAACCCCCTCAGCCAGCCAGAACTTTCTCAATTCCTCCCCAGCCCTACCCCTCGGATGGCCCCCCTATCCAAACCCGGTCAGTCCTCACTGCGTGTCCAAATCATGCAACGCATCCTCCACGTCCTTGAGCGCCATCATGTCCTCCTTCGACACCTTGACCTTGACCTCCCGCTGCGTCAACTTGAGCCCCAACGCTCGTTCGACCCGTCCTCGTCCGATCGCCGAGACGTCCGGTCGGAGGCAGAAGGTCAAGCGGAAGTATCCAGGAACGGAATGCCCGTAGGCTGCTCCTCGGGCCTGGAACAAGAGAAAGAAGAGCGACACTATCAGTTCACTTCCCCAACTGTGGTCAAGCACTCTAGAACCGACTTACCAAGACGACACCCTGCTCGGCGAATCGAGCGGCCAGTTCGGCCTCCTGCGCCATCCCGGGTTCGATAGCTTGACCATCACTATACAAGTGTTGAACAAAGATAAATATATTAGTTCGCAAGGTCCATGCCAAGGTACAAGTCTGCGATCGCAACCAACAATCCTTACCTCGTCTGCGTCGGCAACCACTTCCTCAGATCGATCCAAATGAAGTGCGCCGCATTGCTAGGTCGGAACGGAATCTCATGCCTCTTCAACCAACCCACCGCGATCTGATAATGTTCAGCCAACTTGGCCTGGTTCATCTCGATGTACTGCGGCAACGCCTCGGGATCGAGCAACAGACTCGACCACAACGCATCGGCGGGGGATGAGATCTTCATCAGCAGACAACTCGACTCCATCGCGACGTGCAGTTCGGGGTTGGCTTGCGAGATCAACGCCCCGATACGAAGACCGTTCGCCCCCCAATCTTTCGATGCACCATAGACGGCGTGCACACGAGCAGGGGAGCAGCCAGCTTCGCCGAGGGTGTTGATCGCGAGAATCGAGGTGAAGGGTACGGCGTCGGGGTATTCGGGCGTGCTGAAGGTGGACAGCGCGTAAATCTCGTCGATGATGAGATGGATGTTGTGCTTCTCGGCGAAGCGGCAGTAGGCCAGTATTGTCTCTCTGGGGTAGCAGAAGCCTGATGGTTGTTTGAGTTTCAGTGTCAGCTCCAAAATTCTTAATTCGCCGAGCGCACAGCACTCGTTTCGAGGACGGACCTAGAGGGTTTTGAGGGTTGCAAAGCATGACCGCTCGAATCGGGACACCATTCTTCTCGCTCTCGACGAGCTTGGCCTCGAAGCGCTCAAGCGATGATTCGTGGGCCTCCTGACCTTGCTCGAGCTCGACTCCAACGGCGACAACCTGATTTCGGCATCCAAAGCTCGATACGAACCCGCTGTAGTGAGGTAAAGCACTACAATCGAGGTGACTTCTTCAGCAAGGAGTTGGAAAGGAAGGGGGAGACGACCTGTCGAAGACTCACACCAAGATCCCATCGCCGTCATCGGTGAGGCAAGAAACGAGCAAGTCGATCACGGTTCCACCTATTGGCATGATCACGTTCAAAACGGTCAGCCAAAACTTCATCTAAACCACCGAATACAGCAGGCATGACTTGGCGTACATCCTGTTCCTGCGACGATGTGTTCTCGCAATACGGGCACTCTGGCGTGGAAGTATTTGTCGAACAAGTGGTTCAACGCCTTGAAGAGTCGGATCGAGCCTGAAGACGAGGGGGAGGTAGGTAAGCTGAGTGTTCGAGCTGCTGATGTTGTGGGTCCCCTCCTCACCTCCGAGAGCTGTGCCGTACTGTTTCGGGGATGTGGCACGCGGTCGACAGTGGTCAGCGCGCCTGTTCTTCACGGCTGTCGGGTTTCCGAAACGAGCCGAACGATCGCCGCCTCAACCTTCCTTTGGAGACGAGCACAGCAAAAGGCACTTCGCGTGGAGGCTCAGGCGGCACAAAGGTACAGCAACAGCTGGAACTTGACACCTAGACTCACAGTAAAGTCACTGTACTCAAGCTTGAAGTGGGACTGGAAGTACTCGAGGAGCCAGTCGGTGAGCAGCGAGTTCTCGGCGACGCCCATGTTGATCAGGCCGGACGTGTCGCTGCTCGTGTACTGGCAGTCGAACAGCGCACATCGCAGCAAGGGGGGTCTGTGCAGCGCGTTCTCTCCACGTTGGCTCAGTCGAGGGGCTTCAGATGAAGGCATCGTGGCTTGGAATGGGTTCGTTGTCGGAGGAGGAGGAGCAGAGAGGAAAGGGGCGAACCGTTTGCGACGACGACTGGGCGGGTCTTCTCCCCCACACCGCTTCACCCGTTCGAACGCCGAATTTGGATCAAATGCGACGGCACGCTGACGCGCCGACGGCGGCCCGCGCGTGATAAGCTTCGGTAAAATGCGGCGAGCGTTCACAACTTTTACAGCATTGTTCTTTATAGCCTATGCTTCACTCTGTTGTTTGAATACCCACTTGTATCCTGTGTGCACTGGTCATCGAGAAGGGGTCCATCGTTGTAGCATCCTGATCACGTGATGCCTGCACCGGCGCCGGCGTCGCCCAATCGCAATCGCCGATGGGCTTGGGAACGGCCTCACCCACTTATTGCAATACAAGTTGGGAAGAACTGAATGGATTGGCCTGTACAAAACTTCTCGAAAACACCCATCCGGGGAAAAGGGGTGTTTTGCCCGTCCGGAGTTTGTGCGGGGATTCTGCCCGACACCCCTTGGCTGCGCGCCTTCGGATTGTGAACGGGGCTGTGTTCCGCCTGAGGAAGACGAAGTCGATGGCTTTCCCGGACAGTAAGAGCAAATCGTCAACACAGGTTTGAGGGCTTTTGTGCTGGTTGATCAGACACTTAATCTTCGGGACTGATTTACCGTCACTTTACAGCTGGCACCACTCAGGAAACGGCGAGAGTGTGGAGCAGCAGCCTCGGTTTCTGCAGGGGCTTGGCATGCTCCTCACGACTAAGTGGTCTCGTGGGCGGGGGCGGAACATGCAGGCATGCGGTACATTTTGCTTCGAGCTAGGCGCCCACCGGTTTCACCGCTCTCACTCCGTTGTTGATTGATCCAGGCTTGCAAGTCGCCACAGACCACAACCTCCCGATTCGTAAGTCAGACTGAGCGTCAAGGGCTCTCTTTCTCGTCACCCCTGCAGGTTGGGCCTCGGTGGAAATTGAGCTGAAGATCCGCTCTCGCTGCCGG
Organism: Microbotryum intermedium; assembly: GCA_022702645.1. Taxonomy (NCBI): domain Eukaryota; kingdom Fungi; phylum Basidiomycota; class Microbotryomycetes; order Microbotryales; family Microbotryaceae; genus Microbotryum; species Microbotryum intermedium. The sequence continues at coordinate 474,883 of JAHWDX010000001.1, forward strand.
CGACGACCACGACCCAAATCGACCATATGTTCGCTCTTCGTCTCAGGATTATTATCTTGGCCTGCCTGGTCACTAACCCACACATCGTGCCGCAGCATTTTCTCTGCAGTGGCCTTAAGGCCTTAGGCGTCGCACCAAGAAGTACACTTCTATCGCGGCCCATTCGACGAGTCTCGGAACATACCGAGTCTTGTGAGCGCTTGAAAGGTTGTCAAAGTCTGCCAAAGTTTCAGACTACGACTTTGAGGCGGTCAGGTGAGGACGCCACAAAACTCGTGTCTGGCATGAGTGGAATTTGGAGGTGTCAGATTCTAGACATCCACTCTTGACTAGCTTGACTCCTGAGCGACTTGTCTCAGTTCCTACTTTCATCTGTGCGCTTTCGCACTACTTGTCGCCTACGGCTTTTTCTTGGTATCAAGCCTGAGTATCAAGCCTGATTAAATTTTACATATTCGGACCATCTACGCAAAATCTTTGGACTCAAACTCGATCTACTGTATGGTTCATGCCCACTCAGCCGCGCGTCTCAGTCTTCGCGCGCGCCCCCGTTTGCACGCCCTCTACACCTTGAGAGCGTTCCTTTCTGTTCTTCAAGCTTTCAGTTAGTAACTCTCCGTCATCCGACAACGCCACAACACTTATAGGTTATGAGCCACGAAGGGCTACACACTTCCACACCTTTCGGTAGACCCTGAATTCCTTGTCCACCACACGGTTACTACTAAATCGATCGACTCTCGTGCAACACTCACGACGACGTCGCCCTCCCCCTGTTCGCTACCGCTTGACACGTCGCTACCGCCTCGCAATTGCCCTTCGCCCCACACGTCGACCACTTCCGCTGGTTCAGACGACGTTCCAGCCCAATTCGTTACGGCTTCAGAACGCATCAAAAATTCTCGAAAAAGTACCCGGGGCCAGAGTTTTCATACGTTCTAAAGACGCCGCGAGTTGGCTGCATAGCAGGCACTTTGTGGCAGGAAATAACTCCAAATTGACCAATAACCGCGTTCTGTACTTCTGACCCAATCGAAAACGGGAGGTGCCAGTGTGTCTTTGCCTATGCCTTTGGCGTCGCGGGATGGTGCGTCTTCATCACTTGAGTTGTCGGCATGGTCGTCGACGATGTCGCCTGCGGGATTGGGGTTGCCCGCCCGGGGTCGATACCACGGGTGCACTTTTTGCGGAATCGAGGGTGGCCAAATCGTCGATGAAGAAACACCGGCGGTGTATCGGAAGCCGCCGGCACAAGGTGAAGGCCAATCCCCACATTCGACATCGGCGAACTGTACCGTTAATTCCCATAATTCAGGTAATGAAGACGCACCTGAGATATCATTTTGGTCCTATGAAATGTTGCTTCTGATGATAAGAGATCAGGCTTCCTTCGTTTGACACCGCATTCCGTTGCTCAAAGACCCCCTTATACGGACACTTCGTAAATTTCCCAAGTGCGGGAACGGCCGTCCGCACGTCACAAGTAGCCGTCTGGCCGACAAGCACCGTGACACCGAGTCGATCGGAAAGGCTTGCCAGAAGCCAGAGATAGAGTGAGATATGATGGAAATCAGATCGAAATATCTGAAAGCATAGACATGAATTGTGTGTATGACAACAAAAGTACACGTGGCGCCCTCCCAAGGTCGACACGGCGGCTACATCGCGCAGCCGCCGGAGGCCCCTTTTCATTGGCAGGCACCCTAGTGCCACCGCGTCGACGTGGCGATTTTCGCTACCAGTCTAGGGAGATCAGTGCTTCAGGTTGGGCCTACAGCAGCTTCAACTCAAGTTGGGCATCGGCATGGTACCAGATCGGTGGTGCCAGATACGGTGTACACCTGTCAGCGCTCGCGCCGACAAGAAATTCATTCCCTTCAAGCAACTTCTCTATTTTCTGGGTAGTTATCTCTCACGTCGAGTGTACCCCCATACTTGGGTTATGTGCCTACCTATCGTACCTATGTACCGGAGTTCCTATGTACCTGCGGCAGGCGTTTCAACACACGAACACCCCACGGCGGCGAACGATCCCCCAAAAGTCGCCAACGCGCGCCAACGGTCGGCGCCGCGAAGAAACCCTGTTCGGACTCGCCCGCGCTGCGCGCCTCACGGCTTCACCAGTCACCGGGTCACTACCAACCATGGGGCAGTAATCGCGGGTAAGCTCGACCCCTCCGGGCTTAGTTGAGCTTAAAAACCGCGGGGGAGCTATGGTGGTTTAAGTGTTCGAGTCGTGTGCGCGGGGTTCGCACTCTAACGCAACGTTCCCCTGCCAAGGTTCGTGCAGAAAAATCGTTCTTCCGATTCATTTAAAAATTGCGTTACACGCTGATCAACACTTGTGTGGTGCATTCGTACCCCGTGATTTCCAAGAGACAGGAAAGAGTGAGCTATGGTGATGACCCCAGCTGCTCGCTGTCACGCTCATGCCTACCATCGTCGCTGATCTCGCTTCGATCGGCCACCCTGATGACGTCGATGACGTGGGAATCCCGTGGTCCGTCTGCCGGCCGCCGTTGGTCCCGTGCGGATTTTGTCCCCGTCTTGCCGGCGAGGGCGCTCGAGGAGGTTAGAGCAGCCAAAAACAAAAACGGGGGTGGTTCTCCGCCAAATCTCCGCACTAAAACCCATTATGGGCTCTGCCTGGCTGCCGTGCCGACCGGGGTCTGAGACCGTTCCTAACCCGCGCCCGCTGGCGTCGTCGATTCTCCCCCTCGATCGTGTGCTCGCCGACGACGACCGTCGGCGACGACGTTCTTTGAACAATTGCCTTTTACTTCCATCCCTTGCGACTCTTCCATCGTCCAGGAGATTCGCCGGTTCGTGCCCGTGGCACTTGATCACAAGGTAAGCATTCGTGTATGCTCTATCTCACCGCGTCGAGGATATCCTTCGAGCGTTCCGGGAGAAACGTGTGAAACCTGCCGTCGAAGGCTCAAATTGACTGACCGTCGGCGATGTCGACACTTGGCCCCTGCTCCGCAGACGTCGTCGTCGCACTAGCCAATTGGTGGTTCGACTTTCCCCCCTTCACAAAGCGCTCTACCCCTCGACACACCCAAATCCCTTCGAAACCTCAGGAAATGGCCAGCGTCTTGCACCTCCCTTCCAGCCCTTCTGCCACGGGCTGTAGGAACAAATGGACGGGCAGCCCTCGTCATCGGTCAGGCACGACCTCGACGCTCCCGAGGCCGGGCTTGCGACGCAACACCTCGACCTCGAGCATCATCCTCAGCCCTGTCCTTCGATTCAGTCCGAATTCTAGCTTCATACCTTCGCCATCGGAATCGACCTTGAACCTAGGCGAAGCGTCGTACCTCGACCATTCGAACGTCTCACCCAACGCCCCTGTCGGTTCAGGAAGCAGTCAGGAGTCGCGATGCTCCTTTGCCCCCGAAACGAAACCGCAGAGACCGACGATCGTCACCGACTCCCCCAAGTTGACCGAATTCGTCGCTCTCAATGAAGCTCCTCGACCTGAGCGATTGCAGAAGAGCCCGACCGTATCGCCGACGTCTGCCACAACCCCTACGGCTGGTGGCTCCTTGCTCGCCCGTCGGCGATCATCCGCTGCGAACGGGATGCGCCCCGACATCTTTGCCCTGTCGGGTCTCAAGATCACAGCGCCTCTCGAGCAGGTCCTCGATGACACTGTCCCCGTCAAAGTCATTGGCACCGCCTCGGCAGCGGTCACGCCGAGCAAAGAGGATCTCGGCTTGCCCGAAACGCCGACGCTCGTCGTCAAGGATTTCCGCCCGACTAAATCGTTCGTCCCGACGCCGTTCCCGGAAAAGAGGCAGTTCATCAGTGATGACGAAGGCGAATCGGATTGCGAGGGTGAAGAGTCCGAAGAACGAGAAGAACGCAACGCCGATTAAGCCGAGCCGTAGGCATCCTGCCCACCGAACCGGGGGATGTACGGGCGGGTCCGTCATGGCGCTGTGCGCTTCGGACAAGATACGTACATCATCTACCCCACCCAAGCGCATCGCGATATCTCCCAAAAGCGTTTATTTCGTTTCCTTTGTTTCGAGTATATCTTGTCACATTCTTCACACCACTTCTTTCGTCGTTCCCAAGAGTCTCGCACAGCATTGTCCTCTCTCGCTTCTCTTTGAACCACTGATGTAATAAAATTTTGCCAAAAGTCAAGACATGAGAAATAGAAAAGGACAAGAATGAACCAGAGAAAGAAGCTGGTATAGATGCATGCGGATGTTACGCGATTAACGATAGAAATAGAACCAATATTCATCTGCCCGGCACTGCACGAAATGAATTTGACATCATTTCGCTGGCGCTTCCTTGCCACACTCGCCGCACTTGCGCAGTTCGGGATGTGTCATCCATTCCTGCGAAAAGACAAGTGCACTCGTCAGCATAGAACTTCAATAGTTCCCTGCGCGGGCCAAGCTTACCTCGATGATGGGCTTGAGTTGTGTGCCGAGATCAGTGCAGTGGAACGTGACTTCTCGAATCTGGGTCAACGTTTCGTGGGCTGGGTTGTCGCAGTACCATCGCAGCCGGTCTGAAGTGTGCAATAAAGAGTCAGCTTGGCGGTGTCATATGAAGCTGGGCTTGCGGATGATCGACTCGCCTACTGTGACTTCGGGCCGAACCTGCTCGAGCACGATCCCGACCGTGTTGGCATATCGACAAGGGTTGTGCGGTGTGTTTGCTGTCAAGAGGAGGCGATGTCAGGGACCACATCACCACGATTCCTACATTGAGCTCATTTGGACCGACCTGGTAGTAGGAACATCTCTCCCTCTCCAATCTCAATGTCACGCATCGTTCCTCCGTGGACCTGGTAGGCCCGAAGACCCTCCGGGGTCGGGTGTCGTTCGGTCGATCTTGTGGTGCCCTCAACGACCTTGAGTGTCATTGCTCCCTTGACCTGGTAGAACCATTCCTCTGTCTCGTTGATGTGGTAGTCTGCGGGTTGTGCAAGTTGATGGGGGCTGGATCGTCTCAGTACTCCGCGGCTGCGAATGCTGGAGAGAGGAGATCGATCCAATCCAGCACAATGCACACACAGGCTGAGCTGCTGCGATCCCCGATAGGGCAATGGGAGCGCCGATTGCGACATGGATCTCTCGAGAGTACGACGATAGCTTACCATTTCGTGCATTCGGTCCTCCGACGACCATGACGGTCACATCTCCACCGTCGTACCTGAGCCGTTTGAGAGGACGCCACGAGTTGGTCAGCTCGCGCCTCGGCTTGCTCGAACGGGCTTAAGTATTGGCCGAGAGCCAGCGCTGGGCAGTGAGAGCGCGAGAGCAGCTCGGGTGTACTGACAAGCAATAGTTGTTGACCGGTGGCTTGAGTCGATCCCCGTTCTCCTCGACCCATTTCGTGAAGTTGATTGGCTTCAACAAGGGCATCGATCGGCGGCGACTGAGTTGGCGGAGCTGACTAGAGCGAGAGCGTCGCAAGTCGATGCTGTCGAGGCAAAAGTCAAAAGCGCCGACTGCCGCCGACTGCCGCGGCGAATGGTCCGAGCGGCGCGCGTCTGAATTTGTCATGCAGCATGCAGCCCGTTGCAGGCTGCCTGTCTCCTGAGTGCCAGCTCGGGCAAGGCGGAGCTATGCGCCGAAGACTCGAAGAGGAGCTGAAGCGCGCCTCGTCCCTCGCTTCGTGCGACTCGACTTGGCCTCACGTCGAGTTGCACTCACGGCTGTTTCGGCACTCAAGCTTCGGGCCATCAACTCCAAACCGGCATGTCGTTCGCGAGCACTTCACACTCCCAGCCGCAGTCGCAATCGCAACCGCAGTCGCAGCAATCGCCGTCCTACTTACCGCCACCCCCCTCACCCTCGGCCTCGGCCTCGCTGGCCGCTTTGCTGAATCTCCGGAGACCGTCTCGAATTGCGCAGGGCAGACTGAGCAGCGTCGGCTCGAATAGCTTTGCAACAGCCATTGGTGGGGGAGGCGGGACCAGCTCAACACCTGTGGACCAGGCTCGGTTGCTGTTGCAGGTTGAGAAGCTCGGCATCGAATTGGATGCGATCAAGGCCCAGCTGGCAGATGCATCCTTGTCTCGAGTGCCTCAGCAGCTCCAGGCATTGCAGGAGCAGTTCCGACAGTTCATCGAGGCTCAATCTCTTGGAGCCATCCAAGGTCTGTCCTCTGACATGGTGTCGAGAGAGAATATGGTGTCGAGAGATCTATTTACGCGGTGAAGGGCCGACAGATGCTCTTTCGGACAGAATCGCTGCTTCGGTCCAATCCTCGATCAGCTCGGTCGGTCAGGACATCATGCGCTTTACGCTTGATTCGAGTCAAAGTCAGCGGCAGTATCTCGACAGCAGATTCGACGACCATCTAAGTCGTGATGCGGCTCGGACGGAGCTAATTCTTCAACGGGTAACCGAGCTGAGTGACAAGGTGGATCGGATGATGCTTGTCCAATGCGAAACGTCCCACAAACTGCAGCAAGCTCTTGATGAAGTACCCGAGGAGAAGAATCTTCCCGCCCATGGATGCGAAGAGGAAGCACACGCACCTGTGCTGGAGAGGATGCAGGGGACCAGCGCCTCGTTGGGAGCAGGTTCCACTGCTCAGGCGGCAGAGTTTTCGGTCACAGCTCTGGCTGCTTCGGAACAACCCTCGTTGGTCGAGGCGAAGGGGTTCACGGGATCAAATAGCGATAACTATCGGGAAGAGAGGTCATATGTATTCAACAACGCAGCCGTCGAGTATCGCCGATCGAATCCCAACAAGAAAAGGCGACCTCATCGACGGATAATCAGCCAGGACCCCGAGGCCGACTTTGTGTAGTCTGTGCTCTGCCTGTGGGCACTCATTGTGGGAAGGCAATTCCATCGACGCCCCACCAGTACCAGAGCGCAGCATGAATCTGGGGCAAGTCCATATCTGTTGCACATACAATGTCCATTTTACACGAATATCAATGAACATGAAGCAAGAAGGGTTCATACTAGTACTGTGACCAAGGATACAACCGACAAGAGCGGTGTCTATGCTCTAGCGTTTGAGGGATCGGATGCTTGCCACGAGCGACGTCTTCGCAACCGGTGTCTTTGGCGCCAGGGAATCGGCGATCGCATCGAGATCGTCCACATCCTTAAATCGAGACGAGCTGCTGCCACCGAGGTTGCGCTTCTTCTTGACGGACTTCATCGGCGATGCGATAACGACATCGTCATTCTCGTCCTGTTCCTCGATGCTGTTCCTCGAGACGATCGAAGCGATGCTGCTGACGCACTCCTTCGCCGGGGTCTTGAGTACGGACTTGGTCGCCACATCGATGACAACCTCTTCCTCGGGATCAGGCAAGACAGATTGCAGGCGTTCGACCATCGGAGCTCGCGCTTTGGCTGGTGTACTGGCGTTGAGCGAAACGCGTGGAACAGAAGCTCGTACCATGGAAGCCCGACCGGTGGATTTGCGCTGTACGGGAATAATCTCGTTTTCATCCTCCGACTCTTCCGACGCTTCTTCGTATTCATCCGAAACATCATCTTCGTCCACGTCTTCATCCTCGTCCTCCTCATCTTCGTCTTCGTCGTCATCATCCTCATCTTCGTCATCATCCTCTTCGTCCTCCTCACCTCCCTCCTCATTGCTCTCCTGCTCCTCTTCGCCATCAACATCCAAGGTAGCAGTAACGACCGAATGCCCCAGGGGCGATGGCAGGTCGACCGTGGTCGATCGAGCAGCGAGCGGAGAAGGTGAAGGCGAGGGCGACGAAGGTGTTCGACGACCCGAGCCTGGACCACTCAACAGCATCTTCTCGACCGTGTTGGCCGCACCTCGACTCTCCTCGGACACCATACTCTCATCCTCATCCGAATCGTCGTACGCCGTCGAAGGCGTGCCGATGACATTCTGCTGCTCCTCGACGGGTGTGGGCGCGCGTGCGCTAGCGGCGTTGAGTCGGGTTAGGATGTCAAGCTTGGCATTGAGCATCATCTCGGCTTCTTCTGCCTCCTCTCGCATGCGTTGCTCGTAGATTTGTTCCATATCGATCATCTTGGCTTCATATTCTTGAACGACGCGAGCACGAAGTTGGGATTCGACCATCATCGAGTTCATTTGCGATTCGAAGAGCTGCGACGTGCTCAGGACGGGTCAGAGAAGCGTTCTCAAAGCTCTACACGGTTGTAAGCCCCGACTCACAGCCTTCCTGAGTGTGCTCAGCTCATCCAACAGAGCATTGACAAATTCGTCCTCTTCCTCGTCTTCCTCCTCCGCCTCCTCTTCCTCATAGATCACATCCTCCTCTTCAGCACCTTCATACATCGAAACGCGCACGATCCGGGGCTCTTTCGTCTGTGGAGTTGATGTCACCGTCGTTGAAGGCACAGCGACAGGCTTGTCATTCTTGACCGTCATCACTCCTTTGGCTACGGCCGAGAATTTCATCACGTGCGAGTTCTCATCAAAGCTCGTCTCGTAAGGGTTGACATTGACGATCATCACCTGCGTAGGGACTCTCGATCAGTCGGGGAATAGTGCAGGTAGCCATGGCAGGGAGGACCGGACTGTGTCACTCACAGCTTTGCCGTCACCAATGAAAAAGCTTTGGAACAGTTCCGTCAGCTTGCTGTGTCTGAAAGGAACGAGTGCGGGCTGTGAAAAGAAAGAGTCAAGATGGTGAGTAGACTGAGTCGAACGTGTGTTCGTTGACTACTATATTAGGATCTACCTTTCGACCCTCGCCTCGCTCTTGGTTCTTGCGCAAGACCTCCATGCATTGCCCGAGCACCATTAACGACTTGTTGATCTGCCCCGCCTCCTTGAGTCGTTCCCCAAACGCTTGCGTGTTGTTGACGCGTTCACTGCCAGCCAAGTCGACGATGCTGAAACGGCTCGTCGTCGCGGCATCCGGGTCATCGACGTTCGCGCCTTTGCCGATCTTGATGATCTTGATCGTAAAGACCGAGTGCGATCTCGATGAGGCTCGATTGGCAAGTGTGCTGAAGACTCGTCGATTGACTTGGCCCCGTTCGAGAACGGCGCGAGCCTCTTCGGCGCTGTGGACTCGCACCTCGCGCATGCCGTGGACATACTTGTTGCCGCCTGACTTGTCATGCTTGAGGCTGAGCGCGTTGCGTTTGACCGTTTGGAAACCTTTGACCATCGCTTTGGCCTTGGCTCCACCCGCACTGAAAAGACCCAGACCGGCTTGGAACATGCTGGACGTCACGGATGTGGTCGAAGATGTCGACACCGATTGCGACGCGACGGGGGACTCGAGCAGGTCGTAGATCTTCTCGAGGTAGACCTCAGCGTACGAGACCCAGATAGAGTACTCAAAGTTGTCGTCGACGTTGATGATCTCGGGCAGAACAGTCGAGGGGCCCAGACCATTCGACATTGGTTTAACGCCCAACCCGGTCGGGCCTTTGCTCGGGGTCGAGGTCATGGGGTGCTTCCGATCCGACTCGGGTGACATCTCGACACCAGCGAGTCGAGAAGGTCGCAGCTACTCGGGTGAGGGGAGGTCAGCTCGTGCACAAACTGGTATGATGTGCACGTAAAAAGATATGACTCACATTGCTCGTACTCGACTTGCCCTGCAGACTCCTCCAAACAACGTCCATGACGCGAGGGAGGATGCCGGCCTTCTCGCCCTCTTCTCCCTGGACTGTCCATGTCTTTCCACTGCCCGTCGTGCCATACGCGAAGAGCAGACAATTCTCTCCGTGGAGGAAGTCGTGAACGAGCGGTAGTGTCGTGGCCCTGAAGAACTCGGCCTGCGACGTTTCCGCGACCGTGTCGGAAGGTGCAAAAACTTTGGTGAACTTGTAGATGGACCCGACAGGCGCAGAAGCGTGTTGAGTGGCGGCGCTGGCGCTTGTGGCCTCTTCCGAGGTACGCAAAAGGGGTCCCGAGAAGAGACTCGACGTCGAAGGGTTGAGGCGATGGTCGGCCGGTGGTGTCATGAGCACCTCGCTATCGCTGACGACTCGGACGTAGCTGGCCGACAGAGAAACTCCCGTAGGAGCGGGGCGCACTCGAAGGTAGGCCTGTCGAAGAACCGCGAGAGGGATCAGTGGTCACGCAAGGTCTAAGAAGGTCTGCTGCACTGACCTTGATGGGTTCTCGCGTCGGGTCGTAGCCCTCCAGACCTCGCTTCTCGCATTCCGTGACGGCCAAAGCGGCGTGTGGGATTTGCGCCAAAGCCTCGACGGCCTGCTCTTCCACGACGCTGGGTCGGCTCGTGGCGGTCGAGGCGCGGAAAGAAGCGGGGGTAGCCATGCCATTACGTTGAACAGGAGGATGAGAGGCTGTCGACTGGGCCGTACTCGACTTTGCAGAGGTGGGCTTGGAATGCGCGCCGAGACTGAAGGTCGATCGCTTCGGTTTCAAAGACGGCGTCGCGGTCTGTGCCGTCGTAGTGTCGACCACATTGGCGCGGCTGGTGCTCCAGAGTGGTCGAGGCGTTGATTTGACACCGAGAGCAGGGCTTGCTCTGGCTTGGGCGGTAGTGGATGAGCCCCAGAGGCCGAGCTTGCGAGGCGCCGTCGTCGTCGACGCGCCGGTTACGGTTGACGCACCATCTACGGCCAGGGATCCGCGCTTCGACGACGACGGGACCGCAGATGACACAGCAGGGGTTCCATCTTGGGTTGATGTACGCATCGTACGAGATTGGCGTGCGCTCATCTTGGGTGCAATATCGACCTTGGTAGTCCGTCGGTCGAGTAAGACGTGGGTCAAACGAGGGGAGAGGCGAGCGCGTCGCGCGCAGTCAGGGGCACGACCTCGCACGAGACAAATTCGAACTCGGTCCGAAATAGGCAGCATTCTCAGCTTTTTCCGGATCGCGTGAAAATAACCAGATCTTTTACACGGAACGAGATGCTAAGCAAGACCAACACATGCCGAAGCCTAAGGAAATATACGAAGCTCTTGTACAAGGACTCCAAACTCATACACTAATCGGATGCGATCAAGTCGTTACCGGCCTACGCTCATAAACCCGAACAAGGATTGCATATTGACCCATCGTCGACCGTTCTTTTCGAGATGCTTGGTGACCACCGAGCGCAACGTATCGAATGTGGGTTTCTGCGCGTCAGCAATTTCATTTACTTGATCTGCACGTCATGGTGAAGTCGTCAGTCAGATTGATTTTCGAGGCGAGATTGGCAGCCTGGGCGAACTCACCTTGAGTTGCTGTGCCCGCTGATTTTGTCCGTGCGCGCTCGAGGTCGAACAAGGTGTCAAAGAAGAGGATCTGGTTGTACAGCTGCAAGTCGTTGTACTGATAGCGCCATTCGATACTCTGTCAGCGGCAGGTCTTTCCCGCGGTGACCTGACCTCCGATCACCGGCTCACCTCGAAATGGACCGTTCCACGGCACGTCAGCCCCGGATTAAGGCAACGCTTGCCGTAAACGCTCATCATGCGAGTCTTGTAGCCACATGTCGGTTCATCACAGACCATGATACCTTCGTAGAACTTTGCGATGGCCCCGCGAATCTGGTTGTCGATCTGGATGGCGATCGAGGCCGTTGAGAGCGGCTCGAGGCAGTCCATGCTGGTGCAAAAGAAGCCCGACTTGGAGACCATGTTCATCTGCGAGGGGCACGGTATCTCATCAGTCGAACGCTCGCGATCTTTTGGAAAACCGGAGCTCGTCACTTACCGAGTTTTTTACCAGGCCATCAAAGACGGACTCGGTCTCGCAAATCCTGCACCGGATCCGCAGCGGCTCAACGTCACGGAAGCGCTGTGCGTCAGACACCTGCGACTGCAACGTCTTGAAATCGCGCTCCGGAGCATCGATGGTCGAGCGATATCGCGTCACGTCGAGTCCGAGGCATTCGGCTAGACGCGCCTTCTCGGTACCGTCGATGTGCTCGCACAGACGCTCGATAGGAGGCAAGACCTGCACGCCGAGGTAGACCTCAAAGTCGATCTTGAGGGTCGAGCCCTGTCGTCGCACGTCATCGGGGTGGTGCGCGTTGACGGCCTTTGCACTCTTCGCCGAGATACCGTCCGCGGGGAGGCAAAAGATGTAAGGGACGACATCACCACTCTTGGCCGACTGTCCTTTCGCTTGCATGCGGAGCGCGACTTGAACGTGCGGGAGCGACTTGGCGTCCGGGTAGTCTTGCGGGTTCTTACCGAGTCGTTTGAAGATAATGTATTCGTCGACTGGAACGACACCAGAGCGGATACGCTCGCCCAGTGTCGATAGGTACTCGTGGATCTGCTCGATCACGACCTCAGTCGACTCGCCCGACAAGATGCAGTCGAGCACGAATTGCGATGCGCCCTTGGAGAGAGCGCAGAATTCTCGACGCTTCATGTCGAGACCCTTGACCTCGGTCTTGATGCTTCCATCGTCCTCGACTTTGCGGGCAGCGTACTTCTTCTTATTGAGCAACAGCATGCGTTGGAACACCGCATCCGTGTCAATCTCGAGCTTCTTGTACTTGTCGTTGATGAGCTTCTTGAAGTCGTTGCCGATCTTGAACGCGGCCTGAATGTCGGTTTGGTTCGTGTTGATCATGACGGAATCGGTGTCACCGTAGATGACGTTAAGTCCGAGACTTTCGGCGTCGGCCTTTGTGTTAGTCAGAATCTCACGACCTTTGAACGTTGTCAGGGCGGCGAGCGGCTTGGCGTAGAATCGTGACCCCTCATATCCGAGACAGCCGTACATGGAGTTGGCCGTCAGCTTGAGAGCTTTTTGCGTGATATCGTACTGTGGGGACGAATTGTCGGTGAGCGTCAACTCAACCGTCCGTCGTTGCACCCTGTGCCCCTACTCACTTGTTGCATCTTGCTCGCCGAAACGTTCTTGTCCTTCATGTTGTTCTTCACTTGGCGACGACGCTTGACGAAACCAGCAATGAGATCCGGCAAAACACCTTGCGGCTCGCCCTCGCAAGGTCGTCGCTCAGGCATCGTCTCGACATCTTGCGCCTCATCTGCAGTCCAATCAATCGTCGAAAAGTCGATGTCGAACTCCTGGATGATACTCGGATACAGCGAGTTGAAGTCCATGACGAGTACGTATCGATCCCACAACCCCTTGATTGGTTCAAAGACGAGACCACCGGTGAATTTCGCCTTCTTCATCTCGACCTTGGCGACGGTGTCACCCTCGTCCTCGATCTTGCCCTTCTTGGATTTAGCGTCCTCTTTGGCGATCTGTGCCTTCTTCTCCCATGAAGCGACCTTGTCGGGGCAGATGTAACCTAGCGCAGTGAACTTGTGCAGCAAGACGTACTCGTTTCGCTCGGCTCGGTTACCGGCAAGGGTTTTGTTCCTAGACAAAGACCGACCGAACGAGTGTCAGTGCTGATTTCTCTGCCATTGGTGTGCTGCTAATGCTCACCAAGAGTTTCCGGCAAAGACAGTGAGCTGTCGAGTGAGGGGCAGAATTTGAACCTTGAACGCTACAGCCATTTGAAGATAGCAATCGGCGCCGCAGTGCTGTACGAAATGGAGGAGTTGCGCCGCAGTCGAATGTACGTTGTCAAAGTACTTAGCCGTGTCTTCGGGGTCGATGTCCTCTCGATCAATGTCGAGAAGGGTCTTGCACATCTCGGTCAAAGTCCAGGTCGTAGAATCAATAACGGCCTGTATATCTCAAACGATCGGTTAGTCAGCATGGCCCCTGGGAAGATTCTGCATTCCCTGACCCACTTTGGAGTTGTCACTCGAGAGATCCAAGGTCAATCGACCGTCAAGCAGCTTGAGGTTGCGCCCAGGGGTAAGCTTGGGTAATCTGGGCCGTCGGAATCTTCCCACCTTGGACCAAGTTTCGATGTTGAGCTCCTTCAAGCGATTGAGCAAAACGTCGAGGTCGCCAGCGACGAAGTCGTGGCCGACAATGACATCGGGATCGTGTCGGAAAATGATCGACACTAGCTGGGTCAACAGCGCCTTCTCGTCCTTGAACGGGATGATGCGGTCGCGCGAGGTTTTGGCCGTCGCTCGAGCGGCGGCTTCAAATCCCACGGGGAACGGGGTGAAGAGGTTGCGGACCATGCACGTCATCTGAGAAGGCTGCTTTTCCAGAGGTGTGGGGTCGTCGATGTTCGCTGAGTTTGTCAAGTACCCTTTGGTCAACAAAACTCGAAACAGTATTTCGATGACAAGGAGAACGTACCATCAGTCCAAACCCGGGCAGCTGCGCAGACGACCTCTCGCTTGTTTTCGGTAATATGCACGACTGTTCGCATACTGAGACTCATGATCGTGAGCGGAGGGGCCGCGGTCGGCGCAGTGGGGTCTTGGTCAGAGAAGGGGAGGATCGTGGAATGGTCCGCCGAGACCTCGAGCTTTGTCCACGTCGCACCGGCCTTCTTTGGGTCGCTGTAGACAGGTGCCTTGACGTTGAGCCAACACGGTCCCATGATCCTGTTCGCCACAACGAAAGTCTCAAAGGCGCTCGCAGTGGAACCGAAAACGTGGCTGAATCGCTCGCCCGAGGCGTCGAGTGGGATGTCGACGGCAAATTTCTCTATCGAGGGACTCGCCTGGTCAACGTTTACTCTGTACCCAAAGGCTGGCACTAGTATGTCCACGCACCTGGGAAATCCGAAGCGAACTCGACCCAATTCGTTTCTTCCCGGGGTATACCTTTGATGCCGAACGAATACTTCTTCCTGACCCAGGTCTCTCCCACGACTTCGAGGTTCTTGACGTTCCACTTGGACTCGGCCGTGTCATCAAAGTCGGCAACGATATCATCAAACTCAGGTCCGTCCTCGTCGTCGATCTCGTTGCCGTCCACGTCGAGCGCTTTGGCGCGAGGCAAGACGAAGAGTTTGCGGCGCAGTCCCGTGACAGTCAGGCAAGCACTCGCGTATCGTTCAGATTTGGGTGCCGCTTCGCCCTGGTCGTCGGTTTGAGCCGATGTAACTTTGACCTTTCCGACAAGGCACAATTGTCCAGGACTCGGCTCGACGTAATCGAACCAGTAGAAGCGCAGGGAGCCGTCCTCCTCTTTGCTGTGGACCTGCTTGAGGACGACGTCGGTCGTCTTAACGATCTTGCGCAGCGACTCGGGTACAGGCAGAGGGTTGTTGACATCTTCACCGAGGCTTCCGTCGGTCATGTTGACGTCGCCCATCGAGGTCGAAGGCACTTCGACGGAAGCAAGTTGAGATGTCGCCGTGCGCCAATCCGTCCCTTTGGGCTTGGCTTTGGCATCAACCGCCGAAGGAGGAGCGACGGGCAAGCCAGGAATGTTGAGTTCGATCCTTTCGGGCTTGACGGTTACGGCTTTGGTGGCGATCGTGTTGACGAGCTGCCGGCGCACGGGTGCTCCCTTGGGCTTGACCACCGGTGCCGAGGGCTTGACGAAAACGTTGTCGTCATCTTCGTCGGTGACGTCCTCCTCAGTCTTAACTTTGACGATGCTGGCGTTGGCCACGTCAAAATCCTGCTCACTCTCATTGCCCTTCTTCGATTCGGCAAAAGCCAGACTTTGCACACCTCCGCCGACGTCGTTTTCGACTTCGCTGAAGCGCGCCTTCTTGCCCACGACGTGAGGCACCGCCGCTGCGGTGTCGTCTCCATCACTCGAGGGGCCAGTTTCACGTCCATTCCCGTAGTAGGTGTCAGAAGAGAGCGGATCAGAGCCATGAGTGTCCGAAGACGAGGTTGTTCTCGCGATACCACGCATGGCCCCCAGAGGATCGTCCTCGCCAGCACGTCGCTTCAAACTGCTCAACAAGGTCGATTTGGCGAATCTGCCCATTTTCGAAGTGCTCGCTGCGGGTTTGGGTTTGGGTTTGCTGACTACGGCCTCTTGCCCATCAAGGCCGTCGATGAGCGAGGCCATGAAGTGGTCGACTTCGGCTTCCTCCTTGGCTAGCTTGATGTAAGGGTTCGCGCCGGGCGTGATGACGGGTTGCTTGGCCTTGCGTTTGAGGGCTGCGGCAGACTGCTGTCTCTTAGCTTCGCGTTCCTTCTTCTTTTGCTTTTGGGCCGCTTCCCTGAGCTCTGTTGGAGATTCGGTGCACACCCATCGGGGAGAGGATCAGCCATCGAGAGGACCCAAGATCCGCCGCGCGCCTCGACGCGTCGCGACGATTTCGAGTCTGTGTACCCCTGTCAAGCCGGTAGGACGGAGACTGACCTCGCTCCCCGTCATCACTGTCCCCTTCTTCATCGGTTCGATCCCAGTGATCCTCGCCGTTGTCGGCATAGCCACTGACGCCTCCGTCCTCCTCGATAAAGTCATCCTCGGCGAGGCGACCTTTGACGACGGAGCGGTAGCTTTCTTCGTCCACGACATCATAGACGGGCGCCTGCTCCTTGTTCTGTACATGAGCGTGTATTCCGATGGTCAGTCGCTCCTGTTCGAAGCACGAGTCCAGTAACCGCACCGCCACGCCGAACGCGTGCCCGTGTAACTGGGGCCATGCAACGCGTCGCCCCTTGCGCTCGCTGAGGAGTGCATGAACCGTCGCGTCGAACGGCAAGACACCCGTGACACCCGTGACACTCACCTCCCACACACGCCCCCCACCAGCCCTGGCCGCCTTGAGCGCTTCCAACTGCTTGCGTTTGGCCTCACGAGACGCCATGTCACTTCGATCCAAGGGTTGAAGCGGCGTGCCAAGTAGTGCCGCTGATGGCAAAGGAGCTGAGCTGAGCTGAGGCGCTGAGGTCGAGCGTGCCGTGAATCCACCGCCTAGAGCTCAGCGCTCAGCGCGCGACTCTGGCTTTGACGCGACTCGTCAAGACATCAGCATCAGTGCAAAGTTGCGGCCATAAAAGTCATCGGAAACTTCTGAGCGGGGCCTTGGATTGGGAAAAGTTTGACATTTTTTTTTATTGATAAACATGCTTCTGATAACTGAGCAGTCGAGCTCATCATCGATCGACGGTGTGGGATTTACATACACAGGCTAGGGGCTAACTCGCCGTCCCAACGG
Organism: Microbotryum intermedium; assembly: GCA_022702645.1. NCBI lineage: Eukaryota > Fungi > Basidiomycota > Microbotryomycetes > Microbotryales > Microbotryaceae > Microbotryum > Microbotryum intermedium. Next base: position 491,766 of record JAHWDX010000001.1, read on the forward strand.
CTCGCATCAGTAAACGTCGTCGTAATCATCCCATTTGAGAGCTGCCTCTGGCCCTCTTGAATGCGGGGTAAGGCCGGTGATGGCCCGCCTTCCCAAGCTTGATCGTTCGACCTCAGCTTACGAGATCGAGGTTGGACTCGACTGCGTAAAGCGTCAAGTCCACGGCAAACGGCAACAAAATCTTGACTCGACTGCCTTTGAATCCAAAATGCCGGTACCCACACAGGGCATGTCCCTGAACCTCATGTCGACGCCGTCGGTCAATGGACTCAACTCGGTGCTCACCTCCATAGCTGGCGCGGCGGCACTCACGGGGTCGACCGTCCTCAGCCAGCAGTTCGAGGCCACTCCGCAGATCGTCGTCGGCACCACCATCGTCGACAAACCCCTCGGCGACAAGCGGTGGAACAACATCCCCGCGCTTAAGTTCTTCACCGCTGCGACCGTTCCGGGGCCAATGCCGGACGAAGTCGTCTCGCTGATCGAGTGCGAAACTCCGATTTCGCCGGCGACCGAGATCGGCGCTTCCGACCAACAGCGATCGACATCCTCGTCGCAGTCGCAGCCACAGTCACACGAGTCCGGGTGGAACGTCGCGCTCAACCTAGACCACCAAGGAAGGACAGGGAATGACTCGGAAGGGTGTTGGAGAAGCGGGGAGGCTTTGTCGGGCTTTATCCAATTGGATCCGATACCCGGGGTTCGACAAAAGGCCATCTCGAGCGTAATCGTACGAGTCTACGTCCAGAGCAACAACGTCTACATGGCGTATCGGTTTGTGCAGACCTCGGAGCCGGCGACAGGTCTTCTTTCCAAGCTCAAGACGAGTGGTGCAGGTGGGATCACGGCCATCAACGAGATCATGGGCGAATGGCATCGCGCATACATCGACGGTGGCTCGGGACGGGAAATCTGGCATGGCGGCGAGCTGGAGGAGATCCAGCGCTAGGTTGAGGGCGACTTTCCTCTGCTGGGAGAGGAACAACAGCGGATACCAATTCTACCCGTTGCACGACCGAACGAACCGCAGTCGCTGCCATTCGCCTTCACACTGCCGACAACGGTCCGAGTGTCGGTTTCGAACTCCTTGACCCATCGACTTCCGGGACACGCAGAGCTGCAGACGTATCGTCGAACGCCGCCCCCGTCCATACCTGGGACATTGCACGGAGCGGTCGCGGTCGAGTGGATAGCCGAAGTTCTCGTTCGCTTTCAGGATCTCGATGACCCTGGGGAAGAGGATCTGACGGTACCTCCTACACCGATCGACATGAACGATGACGACTCTTTACCCAACTTTGAGACCGCGACTTTCGATCCGGCGAGCCGAGTTTCAGAGTTCGGGTTTCTCAAATCGAGTCCCAACCTGCAGGTACATCGAGTCGTCTTCCCCTTCGAACCTTCCGATCACGACGCACAAGACTTGTACTCGTTTTGGCGGCCAACGGCGGCAGGTGCGTGGTCCGAAACGGTGGCGAGGTACAACGGACTCAATCTTGACGAGATCGAGGATGACCGACTATTCACTGAAGGACTTGTTCCCAAATTTGGGAGGGATCCGAGAGATGAAGCTCTGGGAGGATCGAACATGGGCCCGAGACGAGCCATGAGGGGAAAGCTGGTGGACAAACTCGGCGGTAGAGACATGTGGTCGAGCTTCGAGAAGAGGATGGGGATCAAGTCCAAGCTTGGGCGATTGACGGGGTGGATACGAGTCGAGGTAGGTACTTCAATGTCGAGCATACTCGCTCGCATACTGATGTGGAGATTCTCGATGCGACCCCACAGACCTCAGTTCGAAGGCCGCTCATGTTGGCGCGCCACAGCCCCCATCTTCCCATTCTACTATACTTTTCTTTTCTATCCCCCAAAGAGGATATGATTTCGACCTCCGCTCGAACACTCGAAGTGTCGCAAGTGGTCATTGTGTTGTCAAGACGGATATTGCTGAGATCAGGGCGTGAGGGCCGACCCAAGGTGAAGGGTGCCCCATCATCTCTCGGTCCGCTTATGTGGTGCAAGCCACTGATCATATCTGGGCTTGACGATTGCTCCCGCAGTTCCACATGGACGAGATGCGGCGAGAGGTCGTCCATCTGTACGACGACGAGATTCGACCCACAATGGAGACGATCACCCCCATTAACACGATGGAGAACTCGCTCTCGCGGAGTCGCACGATGCCATTGAACGGGCTCAAGCGCCGAGGGTTGATGCTCGCTCTGGGGAATGCCAACGGTGTTGATCTTCGGATCGACTTTGATATGCAGAGCGAAGGAACAGGATCGAACGGGAAGCCATTGACGCCTGGAAAAGAACTCGGTCTATCTTGCAGAATGCCGAATGTTGAATTCGAGGTGAGCCTTTCTGGCTTTGTTGACCCCCATCATGCGCTGGATGGTGACCGTTCTAGCGCCGATTGACATTACAGTACGTCGTGAGCGTGACGATCCACCCCGTGGGTCAACCATCGTTCTATGTGCTTCGAGTACCCGTGCAAATCATCCGAGGCGATCTGGACGATGCACCGCCGTTCCCCGTCGGCGACTCGCCCTTTGCTCATGCGAACGGCTCCGCGAACTCGAACTCGAACGCGAACTCGGCAGCCCCTGTATCCTCGGCTCACGTCGCCGATTCGGGGCTGCCATCGTACGAGGTGTTGTGATTGGAGAGACTTGGGTGGTGGTGTCCTCCTCTTTGATTGTTTTCTTGTATGTATCTGAACAGTGCTTGTTGTTGCAACGTTGTTTCCTCGCAACTCTGAGCCTGAGCCCGAGTCGCCTCGAGGTGAAGAAGCGATGCGAATTTGTCAGCTGGGCCGGTGTCGTCATCGCCGTGGCGTTCAGCCGAAGTGGACCGGAGGAGCTCGATGATCTCGCCTTCCTCCCCCCGCTCTCTGACCTTGCACCTCACCCCATTGGCGATTACGACGCCCCGTCGCCACGATTACTCGACTACACCAGCCAGTCGTGCAGCAGCTGCATCGAGCAGTCTCATCGTCGCCTGTACTCGGCTCCGATCGTCGTTTCTCGTTCAGCGTCCAACACGACGTCGCCATGTCCGGTTCAAGTACTGCTGCTGTTGCGGCTCCTCGGAGCCCCGTTGCGATCTCACGACTGCCGACCTCACCACGTGCACCCATCTACCACCTCCCTGCCGATCCGCTCGTCTCAACACCCCAAGCTCTGCTCGACTTCTCCTCGTATGAGCCCCCACAAGACTTTGCGGCAGGAGGACAGATCGCACTCAAGCTCGGCGTCGACAGGATCCCACCGAGCATGCTCAGAAGATCGAGGATGATCAGCGAAGGAGGTGCCTTCACTTTCGTGTCCCCTCTGCCTCTCGAATTCCCCTACGACATCCAAGAGCTTAGCGAACCGCACCAAGAGAAGGAGGTCGGCAAGGAGACCAAGGCCAGAGCCGGTCAGTTCAGTAGCCGAGTTTAATCGAGGACAAGTTGAGGTCGACGACCTCTCATCTCACCTACCGAGCAGAAGCACAACCCGATCGGCCGTCGCTACTGCTGCCGGTGATGACGGCCTGCTGACTTTGGTGTTGCACTCTTTTGGGTCTAGGAACGATTGAAACCGCTCTGGCACAGTTCGAGGTCTCACCCGATTTTGTTCAAGATCCCGAGACTCGCTCAGCGTTCTCGTCCAAAGTTCGTCAAAGCTCCAAGTTTCCGTCACCGCGACTTTTGTCAATCTCCCAGAAGTGCCGCGACGAATGGCTGCCACAACTCGACATCGGTGAACCGGGCACTGAGACGCGCAAGCTGCTGGTCGACGTGTTGGGTGGCAAGACCGTGATCGCGCGAGAGGGAGAACCGGGCTTTGCCCCTTGGTCTCTGTGCTACGGCGGCCATCAGTTCGGGTCCTGGGCCGGTCAACTAGGGGATGGACGCGCCATCTCAATAATCTCGACACCAGCCGTCGAAGGTCTGCCGTTCAAGTCGCTCGAGCTTCAACTCAAGGGCGCCGGTCGAACCCCTTACTCTCGCTTCGCCGACGGGCTCGCCGTTTTGCGATCCTCGGTCCGAGAGTACCTCGGTGCCGAGGCGGTGGCGGCACTCAAGCTCCCAACTTCTCGTGCGCTTGCTCTAGTTGGGCTACCGAGTATCAAAGTCCGTCGTGAAGCGATCGAAACCGCGGCGATCGTGACGAGGGTTTCGGACTCGTGGATTCGCGTCGGCAACTTTGAGATCCAGCGCACGCGCGAGCAGTGGGACACGCTTTTGGCGCTTTCGAACTTCGTCGGTCGTCAAGTATATGATTTTGATGATGCCAAAGCTCCAACGGGGCGAGGCGATGGTTCGATGGCATTGGCGGTGCTCAACGAGGCGTCGAGACGCACCGCGATCATGGTCGCTGGCTGGCAAGCCTACGGCTTCCAGCATGGAGTCATTAACACGGACAACGTCGCGATGAATGGCACGTGCATCGACTATGGACCGTGAGCGATAACCTGAACCGTTGGCCGACTGAGCGCGTTTTGACTGACGATATCAATTCCTCTGTCCGCAGATATGCCTTCATGGATGTCTTTGACTCGTCGCACATTTGCAATCATTCCGACGACCTCGGACGCTACTCGTACAAGAACCAGCCGACGATGGGCCTCTTTGCCATTACCAAGCTCGGCACCGCTATGGCCGAGCTCATCGGCGCCGAAACTTCTTCTGCAAATGCAAAGTCATTAGGGTTCGTCGAAGCCGAGAAAGGGTGGGGCCAGGATGAGGGCAAGATGGAAGAATGGTGCAAGCTCGGCAATGAAAAGGTGGATGCGGTCAAGACGGACTTTGTGACCATCTTCATGGCAGAGTATACTCGACTCATGCGTTTGGTGCGTCGTTCGTTGCTTTTACGATCATTTCGGAAACGGTGGAGAATTTGGTGTCTGACCTCTCTTACCCCAACCTTCAGCGTCTGGGTTTCTCGACTGTGAGAGAAGCCGACTTTGATCTTGTGTCGTCGCTCCTCGACTTGATGGAGTTGCATTCGCTCGATTTCCACTCTACGATACGCCTCCTATCCCAATTTCCTTCCACGACCTCGTCACCTTCCTTCTCGAAATATCTCGACCTCATCCTACCAAGCGACAGCAAGATGATCCCTACCACCGCACGAGGGGAATGGACGAAGTGGTTCGATCGATACACGCAGCGTCTCACAGCCGAAGGCGAGCTCTCATCGACCGAGAGGCGCAAGGCCATGGATGGGGTCAACCCTCGTTTCGTGTTGCGCCAATGGGTGTTGGAAGAGACGATCGAACGACTGGCGCACCAGGATCCGGACAAGATGGATCTGGGCGCGCTCGAGAGGGTGTTGCACATGAGTGAGGAACCGTTCGAAGCTTATGGCGAGGTGCAGGTCGCTCAGGATGGGGAAGGAGGGGAGTGCAAGGTCGAGAGCGACGAGGACAAGGAGAGGAGGAGGTTGTGTGGTATGGGCAAGAAAGAATTGCTGGGCTTCCAATGCTCTTGCAGTTCATAGATGGAGAAGGTTCGACGCAGCCAGCTTCTCGATGAAGATTAATTGCATGCTCTGTTCCTTTTTCATCCGTATTTGTACACTAGTAGTAGCTTATCGGATTTTCCAGGTATCCAAGGCAGCTTGATGCGAAACTTGTTCCAACGGTAGCTTTCCTCCGGCCGTTCCTCTCCGATTTGCTATGACGTTCTTGCATCGAGTACGTCCCCGAGGAGCAGTTCGCCATTCGCGGCTATCCCTTCGTACTCCAAGACCCTCGCGACGGCCAAGAGCCAATCGAGCATTTCTCTTCCATTCTGAAAGCAGAATGACCGATGGCGAGGTGAGACTCATCAAAGTCTGTACAGCATGCCCTGCCGTGACGCGTGACCTACCTGGGGTTTTGGGATTTCGACCGCTCGAATAATTTGCTCCAGGAATACGAGGCGTTCCTGCTCGACCCAACCGAGCAAGACGGCCTTGTCCTTGTCGTAGCCTTGTTCGCGATGCAGTGAAAATCCTGGATCAGCAACGACTTGTATGGTCGCCTCGGGTGCGGTCGAGGTGGACTGTATCCCGAATCGAACGCCGAGACCGGTGGCCATCCCGGACTGTCGATGCACGATCAGGAACGAAGCCGACGGATACGCCGTTGCTTGCGGTACGGAGAGACAGGGGCATGTACAAGGGATGCAGTAGATGTCGTAGTGGTCTTGATCGGTCGGAGTGTGGGTGCTTGAATTGACGGTCGAGAGCGTCGGTCGTTTGGACGTCGACTGCGAGAGCGAGGAGGAGCAGAACGTTGACGGGTCGTTGTGGCCGTTCGATCGGAATGGTGGGGGCGACGAGGGAGGCGACGAGGACCTCCGTCGTGAGGTAGAGGGGTTCATGGTGAGGTTTGTTTGAAGGGGATGTTGCGTGCGCGAGAAAGAAAGGAAAGGGTCGCGTCACGAGCAGTCACGAGCAGTCACGTGCAAGGGAGGACACTTGGCAAGTGTCCGTGCGCGGCGGGTGCAGGCGGGTGCTCACGGCAGCGATCCAAGCGATCGCAATGCGCGGCGCTGCGGAGCTCAGTCTTCTTCTACCTTGTCAAAGTAGAGCTGCTCTGGCCCCACCTTGACATCTCTCGAGGATAGAGTAGCCACCACCTCACCCAGGATGGCCGTGCATGACGTCGGTGAGCCACGGGATGTTGGGTCACTCCACAGGGGCTAGGGGCTGAGACGGCCACGCCTTGTACCAGATCGACCCGTAGTGTCAACATCAGCACTGGCTGCGACTACGAATCATCACGCCTCTTCCTCGTCATGGATCTCGAACGGCAACGATTTCCAAACGAACCACCTGCCTCCGTACACTCCCGACCTCTCTGTTCCCGGCACTTCGCTCGATGAACACTACTTGACCCTAGCCTTGATCTATTCGAGACTGTCTATGTCCAAAAGAGGATCCATGGCCTGCATTTTCGTTCAGACACCTCCAAACGAATCCTCGATCCGACCGTGGGATCCCGACTCGACGATCGGTGCAAACTCTGACGACTTTCTCGGCTCGGTGCTCGTGCACTCCAACAACACCCCTCTGCCTTCACCAATGGAACACACACCCGGCAACATTAAGAAGGACCCACTCCTTGCGAGCACATCCAAGCACTACAACGTGCTGCAAAGCAAACAGAACGAATTACACGCCGAAGCTCGGTGCATCGCCGTCGCGGCCTCGCGCGGCATCAACCTGCAGGGGTCGACCGCGTACATCACTTTCCCACCCTGCTACGCTTGCTTCCCGATCCTGTTGGCCTGTGGGGTCAAGCGCTTGGTCTACCGACGATCATTGTTACTCAAGGAGGGTCGAGGTCTCGCGCACGAGTTTGGGATCGAACTGGTCGAGTTCATGACGGGTGACGAGAGGATGAGGGACAGGGCTGCCGAGTGGTGGGCCCGTGTCGGCGAGACCAAGGAAAGGACCAGAGATCGATTGGAAAAGTGGTGGACGGATAAAGGGTGGCCCAAGTTCGTGCTCCCGGCCGGTGAGGCTCGGCACGATCAAGAGAAGCTTGAAGAGGAGCCGGACGAGCCGATGGAAGCTAGAATGAGCGAGGTGGTAGGATCTCCGAAGAGGAGAAGGATAGACGTCGAGTGATTTCGACTCTTTTTGTTGTACAATACAGATGCATGCATCTCGCTCTACTGAGCTCACTTCTCGAGAGTTGGCGGATGCTTCGACTCGGACCAGCATCGATCGGGCGAAAAGCGCAGTCGGACAGTCTGACAACAGTGACAGAGCTCGAAGTGGGACCAGGACATCCGATGTAGGAGCCGTGTAGATAGATAGGTATCGTGAGCCCCATAGATACCTCTTCATGCCTCTTTGTGCAAAGAGTGGCATCTTCCGACACGCCTTGAAGCGTCGACCAGAGCTTTTGGATCACGTGATCGAGGGCATTTTCGTCCTTTTGCAAGCTTGTCGACGGCATTCTTGTTGCACTTTCGGCGCCGAATTCACGGTGAGTCAGGAAACAAATGAGTGGTCGGCGTTGCCAGACTAGATTTCGACAGCTGACATGGAAAAGGGTGTGAGTCGCCGGTTACTGGATGTACTTTAAGGACTACATCACCTAACCAATCACAACTACTTGATTTGCTACACGTTTTCATCTTCAGATGATTGCTGTGTGTGTTTCGCGACAAGTCTCGCTGTCGGCGCCACTTGCTCGGCGAGGAAGGACTTTTAGTAACTGCTCCCACAGACCGAGGGGAGGTGCGGACCGAGTCGGAGGCTCGGCTTTCGAGACATAGTATTTCACTGCCTAAGTCACCCAAAAGAACAGCATTGTAGCAGGAAAAGGGGGAAAGGGGAATAGAACTGAAAACCCTGGTCCGAGCTTTTACAGGTGAAAAGTGGCGATCGCGAGTGGGCCAATGAAGACTCGCCGAAAGACGCGGGCGGGCGAAGGCGTGATCAACTGGGCTAGTTCTACGGGGCTTCGCGGGGGGTCGGATCGCCTCCATCGCCCAAGAATTTCGCGCCGTTCCTCCGGCTCCTCCCCTCTCTTACTCTTGCTCTTGCTCGTTACACACGCGCACGATTGTGTCCCCACTTTCGTTGCCAGCCCAGCTTGCACTCTGAATCACCATGTCAAGCTCTAGCCTGTACTCGTCCGTGTCGAGCACGTCGCGCATCTCAGGCGCGCAGTTGCTTCCGAGCGCCGTACTCTCGCCGGCCTCGTTCACCTCGGCGCCCACGCCTTCGCCACCAGCGCTTGTCGTCCTCTCGCCATCGGAGCTCGTCCAGCTGCTGCCTTCGCTCAAATCCCTGCAGCGATCGCCCATCGTTCTCCAGGTCTCGACCGCTGCCTCGAATGGCGACCACTCGGCTGTCACCGCCCTGCGCTCGACCGGCCTCCCCTTGCTGTACTCGGCCAACCTGCAGCAAGCCGACTCGAACGCGCTCGTCGCAGCTCGTGTAGCCGCCCAAGGCCGCGCCGTCTTGCACTTTGGCGAGTTTGCCGCTGATGTTATCTCGTTGGGCCAAAATATTGGTGTATCGCAGGACTGGGTCCTTGGCGCCGCGGCCGCCACTTCGTCTGCGCAGTCCAACGGAAAGCTCGCCAACGGTTCTTCGAACGGTTCTTCGAACGGTTCTTCGCACGGCCACTCGCAGGCTTCATCGCCTTCGGATGCTTCGCTTGCCTCGTTCGACTCCGCCTTTGCCGCTTTGCCGAGCTCGAACACTGCTTCGGCCGTCACATCGTCAGGATCCGGATCGACGGCCGTCTTGGCGCTCGGTGATGTCGCTGCCCTTGCCTCGTCGCTGCCTGCCGATGTTACTCTCATTTCGCTCAACCTCTACCGACCTCTCGCGGCGCAACGCATCCGTCAACTCGTTCCTTCGGGCACATCAACGGTTGTCGTCCTCGAGCAAAACTATCAAAAGACCGCCAAGTGGTCGCCCTTGTTCCTCGACGTTGTCGGAGCCTTCGCGGACAGTGACGATGAGGCGCAGATCCCAGCGATCCTTTCTGCAACACTTGGACAAGTACAAGATGGCAACGCCGCTTTCAAGGCTATTCAATGTCAGTTCAAAATGCAGTGATTTTTCCCTGGGCGGGTGACGCCCGATGGCTAGAGGCTGACCTCGCCCCTTCGTCGATCGCCGCAGACGCCGTCGTTACTGGATCCAGCCCCATCACCATTGGCGCCATCCCCTCGCCCTTGGGTGCTTCTGCAACTGCCTCGGCTGCTGCTGTGCCTCCCAAGCACGAGTCGACCTACACGAACTTGCTGAATGAAGTCTTTGGTCAGCTACTCTGGGTTGCCAATGCGCCGTCTTCTTTGCTGCCTTCGGCTTCGACCTCGACTATTTCGGCCACCTCACCCGAATATGCCCTCGGACACGTTCTTGGCGCGCAAAAGAAACGAGAGGAGCTTCGTCAAGCCGTTCGCGAGGCCGTTGCGTCACCCGGCCTCGAAGAGTCGGCGGCCAAGGCCCTTACCGCATGGCTGCAGGACGACCGCAGCGACAAGGTCGTCAAGGCCGCATCAGATGCTGCCGCCAAAGCCCCTTCGTCATCGCTCCGTGGGGCCCAGTTCGGTCGCAAGTCCAACTGGATCATTGGCTCAGAGGCCTGGTCCCACGATCTTGGTGCTTCGGGTCTGCATCACGCCCTCTCGACGGGTGCCGACGTCAACCTGCTCTTGATCGACACGACCCCTTACGCTCTCCCCGGCGAAGGGCCTACCCCCGCCCAGCGACGCAAGGACGCCGGTCTGTACGCCATGACGTACGGTAACGCCTATGTCGCGTCCGTCGCCGTCTACGGTGACTTCTCGCAAACCCTGCGAGCCTTCGCCGAAGCCGATGCGTACAAAGGCCCGTCGATCATCCTCGCGTACTTGCCCGGAGGCGAGAACGACTCGACGCGCGCGCTCGAGATCCTCAAGCAGACGAAGAAGGCGATCGAGATTGGTACATGGCCGTTGTACCGATGGGACCCTTCAGCCGAAGCCCGAGGCGCCGAAGTCTTTGAGCTTGACTCGGAGAAGATCAAGGCCGATTTAAGGACGTTCCTCGACCGCCAAAACCACCTCACCGAGCTGAGCGCGCGATTGCCGACCTTTGGCGAGGCGCTCGAGAGCGGTGCTGGCACCAAGTTGGTTGCTCTGCAAAAGAAGAAAGCACGTGAGGCATTTGATGCTCTTTCGAATGCGCTTGAGGGGCCTCCGTTGCTCGTCCTTTTCGCGTCCGACGGTGGCAACGCCGAGAAGCTCGCTAGGAAGTTCGTCGGTCGCGCCCGCCAACGCGGCGTCGCTGCCCGCGCCCTCGCCTTCGACGACATGCCGATTGAGGACATCCCCCTCGAGAAGAACATCGCATTCTTCACCTCTGTCGCCGGACAGGGTGAATTTCCCCAGAACGGTCGTGAGCTGTGGAAGGCACTTCAAGCCCGCAAAGTCCCCGACCTCGCTGAGGTGCAGTTCTCCGTCTTTGGTCTCGGTGACTCGCATTACTGGCCGCGAAAGGAGGATGCGCACTACTACAACAAGGCGTGCAAGGACCTGCACAAGGCTTTGCTCGAGCTGAACGCCCAAGAGATCGTGCCCCTTGGTCTCGGTGATGACCAGGACCCCGATGGACCACAGACCGCTTACAAAATATGGGAGCTGGCAATGTGGAAGGCCCTCGGCGTCGATGGCTTCGAGTCGAACGAGCCCGAACTCGAGCCCATCACGAACGAGCACATCAAGATTGCGTCCAACTACCTCCGAGGCACGATCAAGGAAGGTCTCGAGGATACGACCACGGGTGCGCTCGCCGAGTCGGATGGTCAGTTGACCAAATTCCACGGTATCTACCAACAAGACGACCGAGACATCCGCGAGGAACGCAAGGCCGCCGGCCTCGAGCCCGCATACTCGTTCATGGTCCGCATGCGCCTGCCCGCTGGTGTGTGCACGCCCTCGCAGTGGCTCGCCGTTGACGAGATCGCCGACCGCCGAGGTAATAACACTTTCAAGCTCACGACGCGTCAGACGTTCCAGTTCCACGGCATCGTCAAGGCCAACCTCAAGCCCGCAATGCAAGAGATCAATAAGATGCTGCTCGACACCATCGCTGCATGCGGTGACGTCAACCGAACTGTTATGTGCTCGGCGAACCCCAACCTTGGTCCTCTGCACAGCAAGGTCTTCAACTTTGCCAAGGAGCTGTCGGACGGTCTCATGCCGCAGACGAGCGCGTACGCTGAGATTTGGCTCGACAAGAAGCAGATCGTTGGGGAGGCTGTCAAGGATGTGGAGCCTTTGTATGGCGAGTACTACTTGGTGAGTTGCAGGACCTAGTCAATCATCGGATCTGATCCTTCAGGAGCGCTAACCACTCCGTGCCTGTGCCCTCCCACTCATAGCCTCGCAAGTTCAAGATCGCCATCGCGGTCCCGCCGACGAACGATGTCGATGTCTACTGCCACGATCTCGGTTACATCGCCATCCTCGATGCGAACAAAGAGCTTCTGGGCTTCAACGTCACGATCGGTGGAGGTATGGGTGTCACCCACTCGATGAAGACGACCTACCCTCGCTTGGCCGACGTGGTCGGTTTCTGCACGCCTGAACAAGGGCTGGACGTCGCAAAGGCCGTCTTGACGACGCAGCGAGATAACGGTAACCGCGCGAACCGCAAGAACGCCCGTGTCAAGTACACGGTCGACCGCATGGGCATCGATGCTTTCAAGGCCGAGGTCGAGAAGCGCCTCGGGTACAACCTTCAGCCGGCTAGGCCGTTCGAGTTCACGTCCAACGTCGATCAGTTCGGATGGCAGACCGGCCATGATGGCAAGAAGCACTTCACTTGCTTCGTCGAGAACGGCCGTGTTCAAGATGAGCCGGGACGACCGTACAAGACCGGTCTGGCTGCGATCGCCAAGGCGCACAAGGGTGTGTTCCGCCTCACGGCCAACCAGCATCTCATCATCTCCGACATCCCACCAGAGGAGGAGAAGACGATTCAGTCGATCCTGTCCAAGTACAACCTCGACAAGGTCGACTTCTCCGGCTTGCGATTGTCTTCGGCGGCTTGCGTCGCGTTCCCGACATGCGGTCTCGCCATGGCCGAGTCGGAACGATACCTCCCCATTCTGATCGACAAGGTCGAGAAGGTGATGGAGGAGGAAGGCTTGCGCAACGATTCGATCACGATGAGGATGACGGGTTGCCCCAACGGGTGCGCACGACCATGGGCCGCCGAAGTCGCCTTCGTCGGCAAGGCACCTGGAACGTACCTGATGCTGCTCGGTGGTGGGTACTGGGGTCAGCGCCTGAACAAGATCTATCGCGAGTCGGTGAACGAGCAGGAGATCTTGGCGATCCTGCGGCCGATGCTCAAGGAGTACGCGCTCGAGCGCGACGACGGCGAACACTTTGGTGATTTTGTCATTCGCAAGGGTTACATCACCGCGACCCAGAGTGGGAAGCAATTCTACGAAGGGATGGCTCCGGGATTGGAGATTGAAGCATAAAACCTCTTGAGTCATATTCGCTGCGTGGAACGGGGCTTGTAATCTGTTCTTCACGCCTTCTCTCGTTTCGGGGCCTTTAATTTGCAATAGAGATGAATGTACACAACGGATTGCGATGCCTCAAACGACCGTGTGTTGAACAGAGGGCGTCTACCGGTGGCGTGCTCATGTCCACTAGCCGTCGCCGTCGGCGGCACGTGACGGGCGTGTGGCTTCGAGATCGATGCCCGTCCACGCTCGAGCTTGAGCTCTGAGCATGAGCGCCTCAAGCTCTTCAATGTCCAGCAGAACTCAACCGTAACGTTGCGGCGATCGAGACGAGGCGAAGTGCCGTAAGCCAGGCGATCATTGACCCTTGAAAGGCAAGTTGTATAACTTTGCAGAATCGATTCCTGAGTGCAGCAAGGCAAATGAGGGTGCTGCTCCCGAGCTAATGCCGCGCAGATTAAGGTTTTCACCCGAGAGTGGCGCGCAGGGGCTCCTCGGGGGCTTCGAAGCTTGAGCCAGCTGCAGCTGGCTGGGCCGTCGATCGCGTCGATGAGTTGGCCGGCGCTACGAATCCGGACTCCGAAGCTGGCGGCATACTCATCGTTTTAGCAGAACGATTGTCCCAAATTAGACAGTTTCCCTTTCCTCTTGGACGTGCACCCGTCGTCGACTGTAGTGGTCTGAGTTGTGCTCCTCAGTCACGGTGGTGCTCACCCCACACGTGATCCGCGCTCTCGGAGTTCGCTCCAGCCTCCCCGCGACCGAGACGGCCCAAGCACAAAGCACTGGGGAATGGCGACACCAAGGACACCAATGCTTCCCATGAATGGTACACCTCGCATCCGAAGGACCGGGTTTGATTCGTTCACACCCGCCCCCGTGGTGCAGCCCGTATCCTTGCCGAATGCTCGACCACCACCTCCGTTGAAGCCAACGCCGAACGCTGGAAAGTCTGCTGCACCTCGTCGCAAAAGGACTCGCTCTTCTTCTGCCCCCACTCGACTTCGAAGCGCCACATCCCGACCGTAATCCTGCAGGCCGATGGCGTGAGTGCTCGAACAGAGAATCGCACCTACTGGGTCGGAGGGTCCGATCCAGCCGAGTTCCTTCCTTTCACCTCCCAACCTCACGACCTCCGGTTCTTACAATCGACAGGACTCGGGGCTCCCCAGCTTCACCACCCCCATCTGCATGATCACTCGGACAAGTCCGAGCAAGGCAAGCAGCTTTGCCACGTCCATCGGGTACCATCCAGTCCACGCCCAATGATCCCTAGAACGTGGAAGGATAGCAAGATCATGTTCGGGATGTCGACCACGCCTGATCGAGAGCTCTACTCGCTTCCTGTATGGTCGCACTGGGTTCCGGCATCGAAAGAGAGGATCGACCTTTCGGGGCATTCACCGGCGGCATTGGCGGTGCCCGAGATCCTAATCCTCACCCCGCCACCGAACCCGACCGAAGCGTCTCGCATCACCGAAGCTGTCGAAGAAGCCCATGGTCTGGGAATAAATATCGTGATGCGCAAGCAAGAAGCGGATCGATTCGAGACGAGGTATTTCTTGCTCGCCAAAGAGATGTGGGCGGAAGCGCAGCAGAAGAAGAAAACTCGCGGGGTCGCGACGGACTGGTTTGTGTTCTGGTGGGTCGCAATACACTTGCCCTCAAGGGGCTCAAGGTGAAGCTGAGATGTCTCATCCTACGGCATTGGTCCCTTTCAGTGACGATGACACCTTCTTCCCTGATTGGGACTCGGTGGTGAGGATGCTGTCAGAACACGACCCCGCAAAGCCCATCCTCATCGGCGCCCTCTCAGAATCCGTTCACCAAGTCAGTGCTCAGCTCGAAACTCCAATTCCAGGCTGAACCCGTCCAAATGAACCCATTCATTTAATCTCTTCAGGTTAAGCAATGGGGCCACATTAGTTATGGTGGAGCAGGGATTTTCGTCAGCCGAGGGATGCTGCAGCTTTTCAACGGTCCAGGTCGAAGTCAGTGGGAAGTGCGGTCCAACATAGCAGTCTACAGGTGCTAACAAATCGCTTCTTCGCCTCACAGTCGAAGAATGCCTCGACAAATTTGGTTCGGCATTCGGCGGTGATGCGATGGTTGTGTAAGGCCTGGTCGTCCAGCCTTGCAAGTAACAGGATACGAGTATGTATTCCAAAGAATAAACTAGTCAAAGGAGAAGGTAGAGTCTACTTCCCTGCGGTGCCTAAGGCCAGACGCGCGTAAGGCCGTGGGTAATTACCGGGTATTACAGGTTGCGCATTGTGCAGCTTTGGTTACCAAAAAGGACATCAAGGACGTCTTGACTCTTGAGGATACCTTGCATCAACTGGACATTCGTGGTGATGGGACGGGATTCTTCCAATCCGGTTTCCTCATCACATCTCTGCATCATTGGGGCAGGTGCGTCGCATCAAGCCGTCATCTCCACTTGTCGGATCATTCGTCGCTGACCACCTCGGAAGCATTCTATATGCTCGTAGCTGGTTCACCATCTTCCCCCCATGGTCCGAGAGCGGAAGTGGAGATCTGCGCAAGAGCGTCAGCCTCGTGGGACGAGCAGCGAAGGCGGTCAGAGGCGACAACTGGGGGCGTCGCTACGTATCCGACGACGGCAAGGTCGTCGTCAGTCTCGGGTACAGCATCTCCATCGAAGCGAGGGCGCTATCAGTATCCGAACTGAACCGATCTGAGCACACGTGGTGGGAGTTTTGAGACGTTCCATCCGATCCGACCGGGGAAGCACGAGAGCGTCGAAAAGCGGACTTACTACCTCTCGGCCGTACGTCATCTTGAACCGGGAGAATGAAAGGGCGGACATCATTTGGGATGCACGCGAGGGCTGGAGCTGATTGGTTGTCAGCTAAAGGACAATGCGCGTCAAACCCAAGATATCTTGATCCAATCTGAAAATAACTAGATTTCCTCGCTCAATTTCGGGAAGGTTCTGAGAGGGACTTGCGGATGCTGGCTGTCCTGGGGCTGAGGATTATTAACATGCAGAACCAAATAAGCAGGAGCAGGTTTGCCTTTTGAAGGAGGCAAAAGGAAAAATCGACAGGAAGCGTTGGCCCGAACCCGGGATTGAACCGGGGACCTCGCCCAAAGTAGATCCTCCAGGCGCAAGCACGAAGTGACTCCCTAAGGGCGAATCATACCACTAGACCATCCGGGCGGCGAACAATGACGTGGTTTTGATAAGACTGGGGTGTATATATACCCGTTTTTTTGGACCCCCCGCCCATCGTCGACTTCCATCCAGTTTTTCCGTAGGCCGAACAGGGGGAACAGGAATTGGGGGCAATATGATGAACAAGTTCTACAAAAAAAAAAAAACCCGCTACAAATAAAAAAAAAAACGCGACTGAAAACTGTTCTTTAAGGATGTACGATGCTTTGAAGGTCAGAGCGAGGGTCTAAAAGTGTTTGTAGCGTGTGCGAGGAAGGCTTGAAGCTCGTGCGCGGCCAACTTCGTGCGCGCACGTCGTGGATGACAGGAGGTGCTTCTCATCGCCCACACAGGTACATTGGCTCGTTGTGGGGCAGAAGAGTCCCGGTATATTTCCCTCTTCGCTATATCAGATTAAATGTGAAGTGACAGGCAGCTCGAATCCCTCACTGCGGACGTTGAAAATTTTAAAATCTGATGACGCGACGCCAGCAATTGATCGCGCTCCAGGTCAGAGAACTTCTTCCTGAGGGTCCTTTTCAGAAGAATCAGCTTACAAGAATACCTCTATCAAGCCAAGCATAACGATGGACGTGGGCTCAGCTTTGGACAGTTTGAAGTCGAGCGAGGGAAGAAAGGGAAAGCGCAAAAGAAGAAAAAGCCTGATTTCGGACTCGGCCGGCTACAGGGAAACCCGATACTGCAGCCTGTAAATAGGTAGGTACCTACTTGAACGGTTTGAGGCTGCGCCAGGCAGGAACGTACACCTACCGAAATAAGCCTCTGCCGGTACCTCCTGAATATCGATGGCATTAAAGTCCGGGTCGGACTCCCGGCCCGAGCGTGGGCAGTAGGCGCGGAAGGAGGGATGTGGGCGGCGTGGGCGATCGCAGCACACGTGGGGTTCCGGGGTGGGGGGGAACCTTCGGTGATTCGGCCTCGACCAAGATGATCCGGAAACACAAAAGGGAAAGCGTTTCTGCGGAACTCTAAAACTGCACTACAAGGTACCTCTACTTACAAGAAATTCTAAAGGACTAAACACTTCTTTAAAAACTATCACCGTTCCGATGTAATGTATCACAAAGGCTGGCGCTGACTGAAGGCGATGTCGGTCCAATGCACAGCACGAGCGTCGGGGGTAATAGATAATCCTTGAGTGACGCTCGTCCTACGCTCGAAACGTGCGGGCGCGCCAGCTTTTCTATGCACATTATATGGAAACCCTCACATGATCAATTCCAATGCATTGAACGTGCGCAAGGAAGCAAAATGCCCTTTCCGGATCGATGCACTCCGGACGAGGCTCCCGCAAGCAGGCACGTCCAATGCGAACGAGTTGAATAGAAATGCCGGGCTCATACTTGAAATTCCTTGTTGTCGTTGTGATGACGGCAGACGCGGTCCAGGGGCAATGATTTCGGTGGTATCAGAAGCAGAAGTCGAATGGCCGCGAGTGACGAACGAAGAAGTTGGCTGGAGTGGTGGCACAGGTCCGATCTGAGACCCTTCGATGACTAATCCGAGTTGCACGGGAGAGTCGATTGCGGCTGGACCAAGAGGACTCAACGAGCTGCGGAGGTCGACAGTAACGAGTGGCGGTGATGGGGGTAGTAAAGGAGTATGCAAAGGTTCAAAACAGCGTGTTCCGAGGTCGACGACTGATGCACCGGGCAAATCGAACAAGCCCAACGAATTTGGCGGGATGCGCTGAGGAGACGAGTGGACAGGGGTGTCTGAGAGTTCTGGACGGCACAGTGATGCGGTCGTGAGGTGAGGGGCGATAATGAGATTCGTCAACGACCGATCTTACACAGGTCTTCCCCGTTCGGTCGCAAATTACCAAGAACCAACTCACGACTGCCATGAACATCTATCGTCGCTTCGGTCTCGACAGTTTGGGGAGTCTGGGGAGTCCAGCAGGAGTAGTCGGCCGCGGCTCCGACACCCTGCGGGCGTATCGATCCCTTTGTCCTTGTCATCGCAGGTTCACTAGATGGATCGAGTTTCGGAATGTGGCCAACTGAGTTCGATGTTGATTGTCGAGGCGATGTTGGGCTAGGTGGAAAACATGCTGCCGACGAAGCAGAATCGGCGCGTTTCGAGTGAGGCTCCGAGGACTGCAGGGTCAATTGGGAGGCCAAGTCGATGCCGAGATGGGATGGGGCGAGAGCCTTCCCGCAGCGGACAGAGGTTGGTGGCGATGGGAATAATGCAGAGGGCCCAATGTATCTGTCTGTAGGATCGAATGACTGTAACGAAACGGTGGCGAGAGAGCTGCACTCGACTGAAGCGGACCGTCGGGTTGCAAATCGACTCTCGTCAGGGTCAGGCATGGAGTCCGACGCAGGCTGCGGGTGAAGCTTCATCATTATAGCCGAATGTCTGTCGGGCGTAACTTGCAAGCTTGATGACGCAGTCCTTGCGAAGTCTTTTGACGGAACAGAGATGAATTGAACAAGGTAAATACAGAGAGAGAGAAAAAAGAAAAAGGATGTGGCGCACAAGGCCGCTCTGATTGCGAAAGACTTGGCTCGAAACGGCTGGGAGTATCGTGGGTAATTGCGCAGAGGTCTGGCCGAGATAGAGCTCCGAATCAAGATCTACTATCTTGCACGAGCCCATGACCCTGTCTCCGATCGGACGCAAATCTCTCGGCTCTCGGAAGCGCATCGGCTCCGATGATGTATGGGTAACTCACAACTTCAACAAGTCACCCGATTTACTACTCAAAGGTAATGTACCGCCGCCTCAACGATTTGCTCACTTCATGCATCTTGCCTGAATTCGAAAATCGAAGACTGCTTCCAGTCACTCAGATGCATGGGTACCAGGCTCTGCAAGAACTCGAACATTGTTGTCTGTTAGGTCCCTACCAGTGGTGATGAGCTCTCAAGTCGGAACAGGTACAGAAAATTTAGCCGGTGAACCCTCGCGGCAAAGCTCGCAGTTGCATGAGCGTAATTCCCTCTGAAACTAGCTCGACTCGCCTCGACTCGACCGCGGCCGAAGCAGGCCAAAGGGCGGCCCCGCTCAGTCCGACCGCGAAATTCGGCGCGCTAAGTCCTTCGGGTAAGTCCACGGCTTCCAGCATACCAGGCCCGGCAAAATCCCTTCTCGCGGACCTTCGCAGTGTTGGGTTCTGGACCCTCCCGACCTTCCGCGGCGATCGTATCGTACTTGGGCTCAGCCCTTCGAGTCTCCGACGTCAGCCCCTGTGGATCATATCGCATCCAACTCGCTAACACCGACTCATCATGCCCAAGGCCATCTCGCGACCACTGCAGCGCTACCCAACCGCTTTCGCAGCTTGTGCAACTCAGGCAAGTCCCCTCCCTCCTCTCATCGATCACTCGATCGTCTCGTCTCCTTTCTCGTACGTCGCACACCGTGTTCGGGCCCGCTGACTGACCACGGGCAATCTCTCCACCACGCAGGCCATCGCCTATGGCAAATGCATTGGCGCCAAGTACACCGAGGTAGCACCTGGCATGTGTGAGAAGGAGTTCCAGACCTTCAAAGCTTGCGTTGCACAACATGTCCGTTCGAGTTTGCAAATGCTGTCCCGTGCCCGGACGTCGCACGACCATACCATGATCGTAGGCTGACTGTGGGACTTGCTTGTTGATGGACCAGGTCAAGCGAAAGTGAGGACGATGCAAAATAACCTATGCACCATCCCCAACCGTCGACGCGTCTACGAGATCGTCGCACGCCCAAGTCGACCGCCGGTCGTCAACCCCCAATCGAAGATCTACAAGCGATCGTTGGCCAGACGTACATCCCAAGTTGCTTGCTCGAGGAACAAGTACGAATACGCTCGACGACCAAGCTGCATTCACCACACCCACCGGGCCGACGAATCCTATCTGTCCATCGTAGACTCGCAATCAAGCCCGTCGACCTACCACGCATGTGTACAACAGCGCAACCACTTATTGCAATGCATTCAGAAGTATCTGTTTCACAGAGTTCTCTTTCTTCTCAGAACCCGAACCTCGCAAACAAACCTCCGCCACCTCCACTTTCGCCCTCGACCGGCGTCTTCTTCGGTGCGGCTGACGACTCCGATGCTGGCCCCGAAGACTTGGACGATGACCCGAACACAATCGGTGGTCGAAGATCGGGCTTCTTCGAATGCTTGGGTTTGTAGTTGGGCAAGATGTCGCGCATCTCGATACGCGAGAGATAAACTTTGATCGAGGTTGGCGTGGCATCTGCCGAAATCGAGCATTCACCAAAACCGGCATGTCAGCATCGTGGTGTGGGGAGGTGGTGAGGATGTTCTAATCCAACTTCCCATCTCTCACATTTATCTGAAGACGTCAACTCGGTTCCATCGTCGTCGATGTACTGCATCAACTCTTCCCCACTCGCCTTGTACCGCTGTCGCTTGACCTTCTCCGCCAGTGCAACGACGTGAGGAACGACAGGACCCGATCCCAACAGGACGAGGAACAAGAGACCTTCGTCCTATCCGAAGAGAGGTGACGACGACATCAGAAATAAGGAATCTTTCTCGAAACAAGGACAGAGTGGACTGAAACGAACCTTGAGCAAATCGAGCGCCTGAGCATAGTACTTATCCGCTTTGGCGATATCCCAGACTTCGATCTCGTTCGTACTCAAGGTTTGCACCGACGAGCTTCGCGGCGGCATCGGTGGAACGGGTGGGGGGACGGACGAGCTTGGAGTGGTAAGTGCTTCAACGTTCGCTCGAGCATTCCGGTCTGGTGCGGAGGATGAGGCTGGTGCCACCGCGCCGAAGATGGAAGGCTTGATCGAATCGGAAGGCGAGAGAGCACCTTCTACTGGAGTTGGCGACGATACTCCGAATATGTCGAATTGAGGCGTTGAAATTAATGAGAGCAGACTGAGGAGTGTCATGATTTCGAGGCCTAGTACAGTGCGTGGGAGAGGAATGACGAACTCGAGTTCGAGTCAGGTCATCAAGTTCTGTGAGGGGCCAACTTACTGCCGACAGAGCTGGCAGGGACGAACCTTTCCGGTCCTCAATGGGCGGTTCAATACGCTGAGCAATTGTAACAATTGTACGCTTCAGTAAAGACCAAAGCCTCTACGTGCGTGGTGCTGGCGCAGTACTGTCGAAGGGCGAAGGGAAAAGTTCAGCCACCTTAGGGGTACTCACAGCCAAGTTGTAATCCAAGATTTGACATTGCGCCGCTTTCTTCTTGCCTGCCGGGGTGTAGAGACAAATCGGAAAGTTTGGGTCCGGTTTCCGAACCTGTTCATGAAGGATGTCAAGAAGTTCATGATCAGTCCCCCACGCATGGAGCCGAAATAATGGCGCCGGCCCAGGTAACGAGCGAGCCACAGCGTACAACTTCCAGAGTATAACTTTTGTCGCCGGAAAACGAGCCTGATCTATCCCAAGCGTATCTCACGCGTTCCCACTCCCAACTCCATTGCCACCCGAGCTTGCCCGTGTTCTTGAACTCTTCGGCATGCTCCGGATTGAAGAATTCGACGAGCTTGAGCTTGTTGGGCACCGTCGTCGTCAAAGATGCCCACTTGGTATCGGTCCAAGGGTCGATGAGAGATATGATTCCCGTTTCGACTTCCTGGTGATTTGACAAGTTTAGAGACCGACGTATAGCAAGGGGCGTCGTGAGCGTCAAGCCAAGGGCGAGACGACGAGGTTGAAAATGAGTCGACGAGAGAGAGAGACAGTTAGCCGAGGCGGTACCATCACGAGAGGCATGGGGAAGCTTCAGATCATCGTACCTTTTGAGCGGCATAGTGAGGGTGCGTTGATCCATCCTCCTTGATGTCGACGCACCCGACCGCGTTGGGGCGTGGTACGAGCGAGAGGACGAACACTGACATTTGAAAGCGAATGTGGAGCGCCAGATATCAGATGTCAGTCAGCGAGTAGTCAGCGAAGGTCAGTGAATAACAGGTCCTCCTCGGGGTCCCAGCGGGTGCAATATCAACTACAAGGACGACTCACAGCTGGCGTCGAGAGGCATAGCCTCAGGTCCGACTATACCGCAGTTGTGACGGGTAGGATGGCGGCTCTGAGCTCGAGGACGGTGATGAGAGTCGACAGGAGGGAGCGCGGGACGAACGACGAGCTTCGAACTTCACCCAGCACAGCCCACCAGCAAGCCGCTAGCAACGCGGTCCGAGCGCCTAAACTTGGTTTTTTGGCGGGTGTCGATCGGTTTTACTTTGCGACGTTGTCCAACTTCTCCGCTTTCAGGTGGGTAGCAAGA
Organism: Microbotryum intermedium; assembly: GCA_022702645.1. Taxonomy (NCBI): domain Eukaryota; kingdom Fungi; phylum Basidiomycota; class Microbotryomycetes; order Microbotryales; family Microbotryaceae; genus Microbotryum; species Microbotryum intermedium. The sequence goes on from JAHWDX010000001.1 coordinate 514,152, forward strand.
CCAGAAACAAAGCATCAAACGTTGCTGTTCATTCCCTAAACTTCAGAATAAAAAAAGCAGAAAGACTTTCCCCGCTAGCACTCAAACTTCTTGCCCGTCAATAACTCGAACGCCTCTTCGTATTTCTGCCATGTCGCCCGCACGATATCCTCGGGGATCTCGACCCCATCTTCCTCAATTCCACCCCCTTTGGTACCGAACCCACCCCCACCGCTCTTGAGCCATTCTCGCAAGAACTGCTTGTCGAACCCGACCATTTTGTTCCCCTCGGCCCAGGTCGAAGCGGGCCAGAAACGAGACGAGTCCGGCGTCAAGCATTCGTCCACGAGCATCAACGTGCGTCGTCCTGTCGGGTCATCGGCCGAGGCGGGCAAGAGACCGAATTCGAACTTGGTGTCGGCGAGAATGAGGCCCTTGGCTGCCGAGTGCTTGGCTGCGGTCGAGTAGAGAGCCAGCGCATAGTCGGCCAACGGTCCGGCGTAGAAAGGATCGATGATGTTTTTCACTGGCGATTGCAAAAAAACTGGAATGAGTCTTCGTTGGCTTTGCTGGTCACGGCGCGCACGGTGAATCGACTCACATTGATCAGGGTGAATATTCTCGTCCTTGTCGCCGACTTCTGCTTTGGTGCTCGGTGTGAACAAGGGCGGGGCCAGGCGAGTCGACTCTTTCAGATTCTTGGGCAATTCCATGCCGTGCATCGTTCCCGACTTTTGGTATTCGGCCCATGCGGAACCTGTTTCCCCCCCTCGACGACAGGAACGAGTGGTCAGAGGTTTGTTTCCCATAAAAGTCCGGGTGTGAGAGCTGGTAAGTCGCGGCGGTCGCGCAAGCAAAGAATCTTCTTGCCGCCGTCTAATTGAAAACAAACTTACCTGTGATATAACCGCGAACGATGGCCTCGACGGGCAAGATCTCGGCCCTGCGAACCCAGATGGATCGACCCTCGAGCTGGTCGGCGTACTGCTGCACCTCGGCGGGCATCTCGCTCAGGGTCGAGGTGATGACGTGGTTCGGGATGTGCTTCGTCTCGGGCGAGGTGGCCAACAGGTTGAAGAAGAAGAGCGACAGTGCAGTGAGCAGCTTTCCCTTGTTGGGGATGCCCTGTTTCCCGAGTGTCACAAGGTACAGCAGTCATACGTCATACGTTAGCTCGACCTCGCGGAGAATCATCCAGCGAGAACTTGGGGCAGCAGTGGACCATGCGCAAGGGCGGGAAGCCGAGCCGCAGGGAGGACTGGCCACTGGGAGCAAGCTATGCTTACGTTCTTCATGATGACGTCGAATGCGGATACTCGGTCTGTGGCGACAAAGAGCAGTGCCTCGTCATGGCCGGGCACGCGGTAGATGTCGCGCACCTTGCCGCGAGCGATCAATTCGAGCGTGGGGCATTCCGTCTTCAGCAAGGCTGAGCTGGTCACTGCGAGAACGTCCAGAGCCATCGTCAGAGATGCTCCAATGGAGCCAGCATCGACTCGTAGGTTGAGAAGGGGCTCACTCTTGGTGGTATGCGATCGGAGCGTCTGCGAAGCGCAGGGGTAGTCCGGAACGAAGTTCCGTCATTTGGTGCGGCTGTCGTTTTGACTCTGAACCCAGTCTATCCCAGGCTGTCGGAGTCTTCCATTTACTCTTGGCATCTCCTCCACATCAATCAATATCAAGCTTCGAGTGATCATCTTCTTGTTGCAACACAATTAATCTAAAGAAGATCCATCACTCGCACAGTGCACCGGAGCAGAAGAAAAAATATCCTAAGTGCCAAATTCGCCGCTCTTGGCCCAAGCCTGCACCAACCCTTGCGAAAGATCCTGCCACGTCCTCTCGACCACGATCAGTTCCCCGTTCGTGACAAAGTCGAACAAGACCAAAGGTTGGTACTTCCTCGTCGTGCGGATATCGAGCTTGGGCTCGTCGTCGTCGTCCCCCACCGCACCCGAAGCGAGGTCCTCTTCCCGTGCTCGCTTCTTGTCGACGGCTCGACGCTGAGGGGCCGTCTTCCCCGGCGCGTTCGTACCTTTGCTCAGCGCGTCGAAATCGATCGTGCCGACCCAGTTCGCACCCCATGCGAGACCGAGTTGCTCGTTTTGGTGCGTCGTCACACGACGAGAAGGATGCACCTTGTTGGACATGGACGACGACAGGTTCGTCGCTTCGGAACGAGGCTCGAACGTCAATCCGAGGATCGGTTCGCGCATGTCCGTCAACGTGTTGGCCGAGAGCTTGGACAAGGGGAGGGCCCAACGGTGGAACTTGAGCGACGAGAGGTCAAAGACCGACATCGAGTTGGTCGGCAATGCGATGACGAGCGAAGAAGACGAAGGAATGAACGCCAAAGCGCTCGGGACATGCGTCGGCGTAGGCAAGGTCGTGTGGTGCTTGAGATTCTCGAGATCAAAGACGCAGACCTTGCGTTCCAGATCGGCACTCGCGAGCCATTTACCATCGGGCGAAATGGCGAGGCACACCACCGTAGCAGGTCGATCGCTAGTGCTAGCCCGACTGCTCCTTTCCTCGTCATCATCGTCGGAATCCGAATCCGAGCCAGACTCGGAATGGGCTGCGCCGTTGACGCCGTTGACGCCGTTCGGCACGGCTCGGATCTCCCGATCTCCACGGTGCTCGTTATGCTGCCCAAATACCTTGCTGACGTAGAAGCTTTTTTCTCGGTCCATAGACAGCTCGACGACCGCGATCGACGAGCCGAACGACGACGCTAGGACTAGTCGCTGCGAATTCGTGGTGAATGCGAGCTGCGCCGATCCGGTGCCGAGTGAAGTCGGCAAAGCGTCCGAAAGAGCCGATGAAAACATCTTCTGTCGACGCGGCAAAAGGTCGCCGTTGCGCACCTCCAATCGGAACAACTTGGTCTCGTACAGGTCCGAAATAGCCAGCCACCGACCGTCGGGTGAAATGGCACTGGCGATCAGATTTGTGTGCAGCTTGAGTTCGAGTTCGGCCGCTTTCGCCCAGCCGGGCGTGTTCCCTTCGTCGTCTTCCATCTCTTCTTGCACTCCATCGAGGCGGTCCTGCCGAGCCTTCCACCCGCTCCGTCCTTGCGTGCTACCGCGCTGCAGTTTCGGGTCGTCGAGTCTCCAGATCGCCACACCTCGGTCGCGCTGACAAATGAGCCATCGTGCACCCCCTTGACCGGCTACGGCAAAAGGCTTGGAGCGTTGAGGCACATAAGCGGCGCGACGATGCACGGTCGTCTCGTATTCGATTGAGCGGTGATCCGAGATGGGGTTGGTGAGGGAGCGAGCCGACTTGATCGCTCGTGCGGGCACGGATGAGACACAGACCGTGATGAGGGATAGGTCGAGGCCACCCGAGGTCAAGATGGGGACTTGAGCGGTTCGAGGAGAGGTCGAGGGAGGAGGAGAGGGAAGTGCGAGGGTGTAGGGCGGCGAAACGACCATCGCTCGCACGTCGTGGGAGTGCAATCGTCGACCGGAGGCTTGGACCCACCGTCGAGACGTGGTATCGTTTGATCGATTGGACGAAATTGTCACGAGGCGAAATTCGACCGTCTTTTGATCCACGCCCGACGTAAAGATGGAAGTCCCGTCCGCTCCGATCGCCAGAGCGAGCACATCGGCTTTGTGAGTCTTGAAGCTCTGCGTCTGCGTACCCATCTCGGCATCCCAAAATTTAACGTTTCCCATCGAGTCACCGGAAACGATCGTGCCGTCTTGCAGAACCGAGGCAGCCCATACGACGGTGTGCTCGCCGCGCAGCTGGTCGAGGGTCATACGATGGACGCTGCGCCAGACACCCGAGACAGCTCCAGAGGAGGGCGCGTCGAAGCGTCGGATCGACGAATTGGAGCAACCGGTTACGACGTAGCTTTCTCTAGGGGTTGCGAAATGCTGAGGAAGGGCCGAGGGTGCCGAGGGCGATTCACCTAGACAACAGAGTTCGAGGTGTGAGCCCAAGGGAAAAAGAAGAGGCAGCAAGGGGAAAAAAGGGTAGAGCACGCACCTCGTTCCTTTCCCTTGTCCGAGGAATTCCAAGCGGCATCGGCCGCCGGTCTCAGAGGGCCCCAAGCGAGGGAGAGGGGTCGGACCTTACCTGGCCCTCCGATTTCGATCTTGGCGACCAGATCGAGCTCGTTGTCAAGGATGTTGAGGATGCGGATCGTCGAGTCTTCGCATCCAATGGCGAGATGGGCCGAAGATCGAGATGCCGCCAGCGCAAAAATGGGAGGCAGAGTCGGGAGAGTCGACTGAGAGGAAAGCACGGGGAGCACACCCTTGGAATCAGCTCGGACGCACAAGGGAAGGAGGAGGAGCGGAAGTAGGCGGGATGGCTCACCTTTATTCGGCCAACCTCTTTGGAAGCACCTGGTCCTCCCCACTCCCACTCTACGAGTTCGCTGCCTACTCCGCCTACGCCAAAGAGCCTGAGCCCCTCGCGTTGCAACCTGCGAAGTTCCCTTTGTGCGCCTTCGACATCGCCGTCGTAGAGCTCAGTGTCGGGCGGGGACAGCGTCGTTTGGTGGGTAAAGACGAGATGCGACAGAAGCGTGCTGGGTTTCTTCGAGTTGCGTGTCTGAGGCATGGGAAACGAGCACGGCAACGTCTGCGAAGTGATCGATCGACGAAGCAAGCGAGAGAGCAGCAGGTCGGTATGGGAGAATGTGTGTTGTGTGTCAGCCCCCAGATTCAAACGTTACAGTTATCTCCCAATCACATACCCTGTAGGTGGCCCAACCTTGATGACCACCCCAGAGCATCAGCTCGACGTCGCCATTGCTGCGCCCGACGGCGATCATCCCACGCTCGCCACTGACGCCGCCATAGCCGAGCAACGAGGTGTCGAACGAAGCTGGGGTGATGGCCAACGCATGGATCGCTCCAGGTGTCCAGTCGGGGAACCGGCAGCGGTGGGTGAGCACTCGACGCGCCTTGGCTCGCGTTCGAATCGATGACGCCCCGGATTGCGAAGCCGTCGCCGCGTTGAGCTCGACTGCCATGTCGTCCTCGTCGTGGGTGAGCTCAACATCATCGACGTCCATTCGATCGCCGTCCATGCCTGTGCTGTCGTCGGTGGTCCGTGGTCGATGATCGGCCGAGACAGACCGCGGCAAGAGCGAACGAGATGGGCAGAGAGCGAGTGCCGAATGAGCCGCCCAAAGCCTGCAGCTGCGAAGCTCGCCAGCCAGGTCGACCAACTTCCTCCCGGCGGCGCGTGCAGCCCACCGACGCACCGACGCCGAGTGTCGCGACACCCGTGGGTAGTCTAGCCTCCAGCCATGGCAGAGAAAGAAAGCGTTCAACCACCAACACCAAGATCATCTGAAACACACATCGGCCAAAATTGATCAAAAATGCGGTACGACTGCAGAGCATTACTTGGGCATACCAAGCCAAGCGGGTGGGGGGAGGGGCGCAAAACTCGGCAATCTACCGTTTCAGAAAAGAACTACCATCCACTGATCTCCTAATCCCCTATTCCACTAATCCACTGCTGCTTCCCACGCTCCCACCGCGCTCCCACCCCGCCTGCGCCGCCACCGCAACATCGACCATGATTGCGATACATTTGCCTTCAACATTTAAGTTCATTGCAGAACAGTCCTTGGCAGTGATTCGGGGCAAGGAGACGCGCCGCCGAACCTAGTTCCATCTGCAACTCGGGAATCTACTATCTATCTACAACAAGGTCTCGTTCTTTCTGTTCCTGCGCTGATCAAAGTGGGTGGTGTTTCCTCAAGCCTCAAGTTAGATCGACCCCGGCTTTCAGGGGCATCCTGTCACTGCACGCAGCGGCCGATTTCTCTCCGCGTCAGTAACCGGTGCCTTGGTTTTCGGTTTCCGCCTTGCAAGGTCGACGCAATGTACCCTTCGACCTAAGCATAATGCATCTGATCCTGCATGCCAAGTACAGACCTCAGAAGCACTCATTTCCAAAGTTCGAACCTCCGAAGTGACAACTGCCGTCCCCGGTCCGATTACGGTTGTTTCTTTCTGTAGACTAGCCGGAATTATCATTCTCACCCGCTGATCTAGTTTTGGGGAAGAGAAAAGAAAGAGAAAAAGAAAGAAAGAATTTTCGAATTGTCGTGATCAAGCAAAGACAGAGTGGAACTTTTCGTTGAATGCAACGGTCAAATGCGTAAGAGCTCGGTATAGGCGCCAATCAGCTGTTTGACGGAAAAAGTGTCAAAAACGAGATTAGCTCCTGACTCGTTTCGAGCCAAGCCGACGGAGCACAGAGAGGAAAACTCACCATCACTGACGCGAGCCGGTCGAGTGATCTCGGCCTCGGATGATTGACCCTCCTCATCCCCTGCAGCCGTCATGGTCGTCGCGTTCGACCAACCCTTCCATCCGAACCCTTCGTCGTCATCGTCGAAATCGGCCCCATCATCATCGCTCTCGACGGACGACCGCTGCAACAACGTTTCGATCGACGTCTTGATCGTCGTCAGCGCATCGTCGAAGTCCTTCAACGCGTACCACACGAAAGAACGCGAGATGCCGTTGTCGCGCACGAGCACGTTGAGCGACCCGTGGCGGAAGAAGTCGACCGCATACGCGTCAAGTTGGTGCTCATCGCTTTCAAACATTGCCGCCGCCAGAGCCGGGACAGCGTTTCTCTGCAGGGAGACGCCGGCTCGCACGGTGCTAGACAGCTCCTCGATCGAATCGTACGCATCGCCGTGTCCCGACAGCGCCGTAAAGGTCGAGCGACTCTCGAATGGGATCTTAGTCAGTCGCAGCTTGGATGCGAATAGGCCATCGGCGCTCGCATTCGCAGGGGCGATCTGTCGACCTGAAACAGGCAGCTTGTCATCCTTCCCTAGCTCATCAGAGTGCTGCTCCGAATATTCCTTGGCGTACGTCGAGAAGATGGTGACGATCGCGTCGTGGTGGTTCTGCAGCACAGCAGCGATGCGCTTGGACAGTGGCGGCAAAGCCATGAGCGAGGATGAGTTGCGTGCTCGCGAGCGCAAGGCTTGGGGATCGATGCGACGTCGATAGATGGGCGCAAAGATGTGAGCCAGCACGAATAAAAGATCACGGACAGTGTTGTCGGGGTCCGTCTCGAATCGGTCGGTGATACGGTGAAGTTCGCCAGAGCGCAGCAGAGCGACAAAGGCGAAATTCGAGGGTTCGTCCGCGTACAGCCCCGACGCGATGCCGTACATGAGCAAAGGACGACCCGTCTCATCGATCAGGCCCGCACGTCGTAGGTACTCGTCGGCAAAGCGAGTAAAGTGCCTGACGTGAGACCTGCCGTCGGTCTTGTCGCTGACCGAAAGGCGCGGAATGGTCAAGAGCGTGTCGAGGCTTTGGGTGGGCAGCGGGGCGTAATCTGAGCCCCACAGGAGGTTGTGGAGACGCAAGACCAGCGTGGTAGTGAGCGGGAACGTGCCTGCAAGCTTGGGAAGCTTTGAAAGCAACAGGCGCTCGATGCGATCCAAAGTGATGCCAACAAAGAGGACCTCTCCGAGCGTGTCGAAACCACGACGTCCGGCTCGGCCGGAGCACTGCCGGAACGTGAGCGCGTTGAGGAAGACCGAGTCACCACCAAAGATCGCGGTGCGAGCCGGGGCATTGATACCGAGCGCAAGCGACTCTGTGGAGATGACGACACGCAGGACACCGCGACGGTACAAGTTTTCGACCAAGACTCGGTAGCGGCGCGTGAGACCCGTGTGGTGGATGCCGACGCCGCGGCGCAGCGCATTCATCATCCACAAAGGCAGGTCCAGCCATGCAAGACTATCGACCTCGCGTTTGAACTGGGAACACGATCATACCACTTCGTCAGCATACGCATGTTGAGCGCGTGCTGACCCAAGGAAAGTCAAACTCACTTCAACTTGAGAAATACCCTTGCCGACGAAAGAGAACTCCTCGCTCGGTGCGTCGGGGTCAAACTGATTCTGCGACTCTGTGTCGGGAGCCTCACGCTCGTTGTCCTCGTCCTTCTTGTTCCTCGATGCCGCCTCGGCAGCCTTGGCCTTTTTCGCCGCCATCTTTTCGTCTTCCTTGGCCTTGGCGACTCGTAACCTGTAAGTCGGCGAACCCTGGCGCCATTTCGTCTCGGCCGCCTCGAGGTCTTCCAAGATCTTGTGTCCGATCCTCTCGACCGTGTCGCGACTGAAGGAGAAGATGATCGCTGGCAACGAGCCTTGGGCGTTCAAATCCGCCAGCATCGGCAAGAACAAGCTCGGCAAGAAGTCCTCATCCTCTTCGTGCTCAGCTATCTCTTGCTCAGCCTCCTCGGTGACGGCTCGCAAGGGTGATTCGATCGCGGTGATGAGCTTTTGGAAGGCCGAATCGGAATCGTTCGAGTCGTGGGCTTCGCGCCACGAAACGAGGACTTTCTTGAGCTCCTTCTCGTACGAGATGACATCGCGAATGGCGATGGACGGCGTCTTGGCAAAGAATTTATTGGGCTCGAGTCCCGGATCTAGTTTCGCAACCTTGGACATCGCTTGCCACAGGGACAAGGTGTCGCGAGGTTCCAGAGCGAGGTCTTCTGGCAAGTTGGGGTTTCCCAGTGCGAGAGCTGCGATCGGGTGGATCGGAACGAAGGTGTCGGCCTTGACTTTGTGGTCGTTGAGAGGGCCGATTGCCTTGAGCGGGAACCTAGGTGCGAATGTGAACTTGCGAAGCGCGTTGAATCGATGCTGGTGCTGCACAAGCGAGTAGCTCCTACCGCAAGCCGTCTCGACGGATTCGAGCCAAGCCGAGAAACGCTCAGGAGCCCCGACCGTCGCCGAGAGACCAATGATCGGGGCCGGGTTCATCAGGAGCACTTGCTCCCACATGCCACCTTCCTCGCCAGCGATAGCGTGGATTTCATCGACGATGACGCGTCTGATGCGAGGCGTCCACACTCGTGCCAAAGCCGGGTTGAGCAACATCTCGGAAAAGACGTGCGGGACCGTGACAAGGATCTGACAGTTTTGCGGGTTGTTGATTCGGTAATCCCCCGTGTGGATGGCCCACATCGAGGAGCCTGCAACTTCCTTGGAAAATCGGGCAAACGTCTCGGCGGCGACTTGATTGACCAACGCTTTCGAGGGGGCAACGTAGACGCAGACCCCGTCGTCTGATTCGCGCAAGACTCGCTCCATCGCCGCGAACGAGATGAACGTCTTACCACTCGACGTCGGTGCGATGATCAGGAGCGATTCGTCGGCATCGATCTTGTCGAGCACTTCTCGTTGCCATGCATCGGGGTTGAAGTTGACACTGTCGCCGGTGAGTCACGAAGGGGTCAATGGGACAGAATTCCCGATCGATCGGCTCTCATCAGGCACTCACCGTGGATCAGGTCGACTATCGAGCTCCCTCTTCATGAACTCGCCCATACACCTTAACTGCCACTCGAGAGGATCCTCCTCGATCTTCATGAAATCAAAGTCGCCACTCTTCTTGATGCTGAATGAGAACGACAGCTTAGCGCCTTTGTCCTCCTTCTCGTCCTTACCACCCTTGCTACTGCCGCCCGACTTTTTCTTCACATTTTCATTCTTGTCCTTGGCACCAGCTGCGGCACCCTTCTTGCCACCTTTCACTAATGGAGCGGCGGCTTCGAGCGCCTTCTCAGCAGCGGCGCCGAATTGGATCCCTTCGGGCACCATGCAGCCAAGGCCCATGACCTGCAAAGTTGTTGCAAGTGCTTTGCCCTGTCGCTCGTTGATCGTGGCAGACCCTTCGACCGCTCGTTCGAGCAAAGGCGTGACCGTCTTGGCGATGAAGACGCGGTACTCGTCGGCAACCTTGGGCTCGCTCCGTCTCTCGTCGACGATCCACTTGCGCAGCTCGAGATCGACCCGTTTGAGGACCATCTCAGTCCCCAACCACCGCTCCGAAGCGCGACGGTTCTTGAGATACCCCGCAAGCAGAGCGATTTGGGCCGTTGTGTTGAGCGGCTTCAACTGCTCGAGGCGCTCGTTCCACCACAGCGCGTTTTGCGCGCCCTCCTCGAGTTGCTTCTTGGCCGCATTCTCGGCCAGCAACTTCTCCTTCGAAGTCAGGGGTTTGGCAGCAGGTGCCTTTTTGGACGCCGAAGGGGCTCTCGAGGACTGGTTGGTGGATGGCTTGGCGATGGGTCGGTCCTTGGCCCTCTTCCCGACCGCAGGAATTGCCTCCCGCTTGAGTTGAGCACCTAAAGCCCCAGTCAATGACGCCGCAGATTTCTGCATCGCCGCCATGAAGTTTTGGTTCTTTCGATCACGCTTCTTCTTTTGTCGGGCATCGAGAACGGGGGGTGCAGCACCGCCGAGATGGGTCGGAAGCACCTGTTTGGGGTTTTCCCAAAAGGCCGTGTCGTCGAAAGCCGAATCGGGGTCGAGTTTGTGCGCGATCGAAGCGGGTGACCTGGTGTCGGATACCGAGACATGGACCGCGGTGAAGTGCTTGTCGAACGCAGGGTTGGAGTAAGGCAGTAACGTCGTCGTCTTGGCTTCTTTGAGAGGAGGAAGCTCTGTTGATTCGTTGAGGAACCGCGAGCGAAGCTGTGCAAGGTCAACATCTGATTCCCCGAGCCGGGACCACAGGGCTTGCGTGTCGACGGCGACCTTCGGACCGAGTAGATCCGAGACCTCACTGCTCGAGGTGAGGATATCGACCAAGAGAGAGAAGAACAAGCGTCCATCGACGTCGAACGAACTTAGAGAGTCGTCGAGTGGGATGCGCTGCACTGCACCCGCCAGTGCGGCAAAGAGCGTGCCGTAAAAGGACGAAAGCTTGGTTGCCAACGCGGTCGAAGGCGACGGAATGCGCTGAGCCCGAGCTTCGAGTGGGATCGTCTGGATCAAGAAGCAATGGGCGACGAAGACGTAGAACAATGCTTTGGTAATTGAATCATCTTCGCCAAGTACAGCCTTTGCGGCCGAAACCAAAATGTCAGTGGTCGTCGAAGACGAGGGCGACTCGACTTGGGCAGGGGCAGGGGTTGCCTCGATGAGTTTCGCGCACGAGTCCTCGGCGGCTCGCAGGAGGGAGATGCTGAGGTGCTCGCCTGCGCCGGGACGATAGAGGAAAGACATGATCTTGGAGTCTTGGAATAGGGCGGTCTGCAGCTGGAAAACGGGGATCTGCTGCTGGATAGCGGTGTAGATGAAAGAACGCTGGATCAAGATGCGCTCGTATTCGAGAGGAGCGAGCGGTTGTCGAACGAGTCCTCCATCGTACGAAAGCATGAACATGGGCTGGTTTTGGGTTGGAACCTGGCGTCAGCATACATCCGAAAAGCCAGTGATGGGATCAACGAGTAGAAACGAACCCTCTTGTGATGGTACCACCGCAGCCAATCGTCCTCCAGCAGACTCGCGAACTCAAAAACCTCGACTTCGGGTACTCTGGCTCGACGCTTGAGCATCTGACGAGCGAACCTCCTCGCTTCGACCATGCCGTAGTCGGGGTGGCCCGTGTAGAGCGAGGCATGGGCCTGTGACTCGAAGAAGACGATGTCAAAGGCGCAGTCGCGCTGGTGAAGCTCCTGAAAGGTGCGCTCGAGCAGCCAGGTCGCATGGAGCAGTTGATGCGAAGGATCGGAAGCTCGCCCGAGTTTGAGCAAAGGCTGATCAAAGATGTACTGCAGCAGTGCGTCTCCTGTGGGCGGAGCAATGGGTAGAGGTGTCGCATTGAGTAAGGGCAGATTCTCTCTAGGTGAGCGGTGAGCTTTTCGCGGGATCGACTGACTGACCCTCAATGACAAAGTGCTCTTGTCCGGCGTACGTCACCAGGTCCCAGAATCCGGGTCTCAGCGACGTGAGCCAGTCGCTGCAGATGGTGCATTAGTGTAGTGCAAGTGTGTCATACGCCAGTTCGTGGTCGTGGGTAATGGACAAGGTGCTCGTGCGAGGCCAAAAGGCGCTTTGACCCCTGATCACGGGCCAGCGGAGGTGCCAGGCCAGGAGGGCCCCATTTCGTGGTGGTGGGTGCGAAGTGGAGCGAGGGAAACTAGGACTGACCTGTCGAGCTCGAGCAGGGCATCCTTGGCGCTGAGCACGCGACGAGGCATGGTCGACTCGTCCTCGTGCTGAGGCGGTGGTGCAACGGAGGAGTCAGACATGGGTGTTGAATGTTGATCGTCCGGTCCAGGCGGGCTGAATTCGGCGGGTGCAGGAGAGAGGAGACACCCTCTCCTGAGGCCAGACTTGAATCGATGACACGGCTATGCGGTAGACGCGCGCAAGCTCTGAGAAGAGCTCGGACCTCTTTTTACAGTAGATTTTTGATTAACACTAGATACAAAAAAACAAAACACATAAATAAATAAAAAGCTACAACCAAACAACCCAAGACCAACCAACACTCCTGATGAACATCAGTAGTGCCGATGATCCAGGCGGCACCCCCCCGCCTGATGTACTCGTTCCATCGTCGCCGCCGGGTAGACGCATCCCTCAACAAGATGCGTCCTCCGCAAACCTCATCCGACCGGTCAAGTCCGCCTCAGTCGTCACCTCTGCAATGGCAGCCACAGCTGCTCACGAGCTGACGATGCAGCAACAGCAACAACAAGCCGACCTCATCGCTCGCTTCTACAAGGAGCTTAACATCGTCCCCGGCCCCAACGCGGGTCGAATGCTTCACGTCTATTACCACCACTCCTCGTACTTACCCAACTCGGCCCTGGCGATGAAGGACGCCTCGAGGAAGATGAAAGGCTCTGCAACCGATTACCGTGACCAAGTCCAACCCCAAACGATCCGTATCACCCTCAGTCTGGCAACTCACAAATCACTTCCCCGCGCCGACGTCGAGACGGCGCTCATCTCACATTTTGACACGGCCAAGCCCCAGGCGATGTGCTTCTTCACCATCCCCATCTCAAACAAGCTCGGATCCGAGTTTGACCATCTCCTCTCCGATATTTCCGGTATTTCGCCTCGCGTCATCCCTGCAGACCCCACCAAAGGGCGTATCCACGCGGTGCACACGTACGACATCCACTTCCGCAACGGCGAGAGGCCTTCACCCGTGCCTCGACACTTCCGCCCTTCAAGTTCAGGGGCTTGCCGACGGTGATGACGCTCCCCCATTCTCCCATCGACAGGCTGGTCGAGATCAGGCTCCACTGTCAGGCTGACGGAACCGACCCTGACTACTGGCTAAACGGCATGCGCGTTGCTCTCCACAAGAGTGCCGAGGCTTACAACAAAACCTGGGGAACGAAGATCGCCACCCCGGAGATCCTACACTTCCAGCGCAATCTTGAGGTTGTGGCTGGCACTCCGGACAAGCTCGTGTTCAAGGGCGATTACTGGTGTTACGTGCAACTCCCGGAGGAAGCGATGACCGACGTTGACTTCAACACCTTTTTGCCGGTCCACCTCACCACCAAGAATGGAGCAGTGGTTGCACTCAACAATGATCTTCAGGTGGGCTTCTGCGGCTACTGTCGCCGTCCAGGTCACGTTCGATCCGCGTGTCCGATCTTCCAGGCCAAGACTCAACGACAGGTTGTCGGTCTTAATCGCGCGGCCGCCTCAAACCCAAAAGCAAATGATGGGTGGGCGATGGCTACCCACGGGAAGAAGCACCGACTCGATGACAACCGCAGTCCTGCTACGGGTCCCAACGCAGTGACCCTCTCAAACGCCTTTGCTGGATTGGAAGACGAAAGTCTGGAAGAGGAGGATAAGGAGGAAGAAGCAGGGGATGAGCTTGAGCAAAGGGACGGTGATAGGGTGCGGGCCGAGAAGGAGGACAACGGCGAGGACGAGGAGGCGGCAGAAGCAATGGAAGTAGAGCAGGGGCTGGTGTCCGGTTCGAGCCCTGCACCATCAAGGGAGCCCAAGGCCACTAATTCCAACAGCAATGGATTGGGGGTGGCCCTATCGACACCGTCATCGTCGCACTCGGGCTCGTCAGATCTCACTTCTGGTTCATCGTCAACATCCCTTCTGGCCGCGACTCCGCCGACGTCGCCTCGTCCCAGGCGTGCTGCGCCTTACGAACGTCCGATGACTCGGCCTTTGAAGGGGATGGTGCTGGCGCCTTCCCCCTTGTCCTCTGGTTCAGTGTCCTTGATGGACACCAATTAAGTACTACCCAAAATGATTGTACCACCACCTCGACCTGCTGTGATCCAGCTCCTTCTCCTCACTTTCAATGTAAACTCTATTGCTGACTCAGCCCTCCAGGAGCGTTTCCTAGTCTACCTCGCTTCCCTTTCTCCACCTCCTTCCATTTTATTTGTACAGGAACACGGGCTGAGCGCTTCGAGCGATGTTGGAAAGGGCGGGTGTTCTTCAGAGACCTCGTTGCTACCCTCATCCCGGAGCGCTCCCGCCTGTACGACCTTCCTACCACTGTCCGAAACTGTCCCGATCCTCGGATACTTACTATCGACTACTTGTTGGATTCGCAGAAATATCAGTTCGTGAACTACTATGCCCCCGCGAGGCCGATGGAACGAATGGCCCACTTCAGCACTTTCTCGCTCAACCGGGAACCCGATACGACCATCAGGATCATCGCTGGAGACTTGAACGACTGCCCGAACCTTGCCGTCGATCGGAAGTCGGTGTCTCCTGGACCACGCCCCGCGTCCCACGCCACCCACTGGCGTACTCTCATCGGGCGGATCACCTACTCTGTGATTGATACCATCCGGTACCTGCATCCCCACGCGAGACAATTCAGCCGGCCGCATCGGCAGAAGGGCGTCATCAAGTCCTGGTCGCGAATTGATCACATTCTCCTGTCGGAACAGCATGCTCATCTGCTGGTCTCGGGGACTACTTTCGTCGATGCGCCACTCTCGGACCATCGACCCGTGTCTGTGACGATTGCTTGCCCATCCGCTGAAAGCTCCACGGCCGTTCCTTCGCTCCCGGAAACGTCTTCCCAACTTTTTCGGGTCAACACCCGAGTCTATGCGGACGAGGCCTTTGCAGCTCGCATTCCCTTCATCATCGACGCATCGCGCAGGTCTCACCCACTTGATCCGCTTGCTGCCTTCGAGGAAGCGATGGCTCGACTCAAAATTGCCTCAAGCGACCATGCCCGCCACCTGAATCGCCAGTTCTTGACGATGAAGGCGGCACTCGAACGTCGAACCCACGAGCTGGAGGCACTCCCTGTGCTTGATGATCAAAAGCGAGCGGAATGGCAAGATTCGGTCTCCATGAACAAGCGATTGATCCTCGAACGAGCCCGTCAACTAAGGATTCGCGCACACATTCCAGAACTTAGCTCGGAGGAGCCGCTCTCGCACACTGTCCACGCCCGTCTTGCTGGACGAAGAACGACCATCAAGATTGATGCACTCCGCCTAGCGGATGAGTCGATCTCAACGGATCTTGTCAAGTGTCTGGAACATATTCAAACCCCTTTCCAAAGCCACCACACGCCGGATGATCGGGACGTCGCCCAAGTCGAAGATGCTCGCTCTACCCTTCTTGATCCTGTGCGATCCGCCTTACCGCGGTCAACCAAGCACTCCGACTCGAGGTTCATGAGGCCGATGACTCAGCGGCACTCAAAGCTACTCGAGGAGCCCTTCACCGCTGACGAATTCGTGGAGGCAATAGGCAAAACCGACAAGGGCCGAAGTCCGGGGGCAAGTGGGCTTCCGTACGAGATGTATCAATCCTCTCCGACCGTCTTTGCGGAGCTGCTAGCGTCAACTTGCAACGAGGCGTGGACGAAAGGCGCTCTGCCTGACTCGATGACATCCGGGATTGTCCGCCTGCTCAAGAAGCCAAAGCCCGACGCTGACTACACAAACCTCAAGTACTATCGTCCAATCACGCTTCGCGAGTGCTCGTACAAGCTGATGTCCAAGGTCCTCGTGGCAAGGCTGAACAAGGTGCTGCCATCCGTTCTTCCGCCCTCGCAACATGGTTTCATGCCTGGTCGAAAGGCTTCAGATGCGGGAAGTCATTTGTCCCTGCTACTTGAACAAATCCGTACTCTTGACCTTGCTGACTCGGCTCTTCTGTCGCTTGATCAAGAAAGCGCTTACGATCTGGTTGATCATGACTGGATTATCAGCGTTTTTCGAGCGATAGGAGCGCCGGAATGCTTCCTTGGTCTCCTTGGCGTTATCTACGGATCAGTGTCGCTTTGCTACATCATCAATGGATACCTCACGGGCGTCGTGCACATGCTTTGTGGCCTTGGTCAGGGAGACCCAGTGAGTTGCCCTATCTGGAACGTGTGTTTTCAACCCTATCTCGACGCTCTGGTGAGGAGGAAAATTGCCCTTGATCTGTGTGCAGTTCTTCTTCCGACCCGGGCTACAATCCTCACCCATCTGGCCTTTGCTGACGATGCGATTGTGCTCGTCTCGTCGCCGGCCGCCCTCGGTCTACTGGCGGGTCTCGCCGTCGACTGGCGCTTGGCTACGAACGGGCGCTCAAACACCGCCAAGACAACCGCCCTTCCCCTCGGCCCGGGATGGGCCCAAGACGAAAGGACAAACGTGGTCGCTACCGTTCGCGGTGGTGAGGGCATGACTTGGGCTGGTTATCCTGTTTCCATCGACGGCGATCTCTCGCTCTTCTGGAGCTCGACACTCAATCGGGTGAAGGCTCGCCTTGCGGCTGCATCGGCACGACATGTTCCCCCTCGAGCTCGAGCGATGTACCCAAACTCGTATGTCACTTCGAAGGTCATTCACCTGCTCTCTTTCGACAACCCGCCCATCACGTTCTTCGACGCCTTTGAGCAAGCTCTCATCTCCTTCGTTTGGCAAAGCGAGTCATTTCGACCTGTCACGGAGAAGGCGGTTTTTCTCCACCGCGACCTGGGAGGACTGGGTTTGCTGAGTATTGAGGACATTGTCCGCTCGATGGCGATTCACTTTTGGGACTGCGTCGCACATGGCTTTAAGCCAATCTGGGCCGACCTCGCACGACTCAGCTGGAGACAGACCTATCCGGATGAAACGTCTATTTGGTCGACATTGATTGCTTCGCCGCGCCGTGCACGCCATGCGAGGTGGACGAAGGTTATCAATGTCGCTCGACAGAACTTGCCCCATGTGTTCCCAGAGCTCCTCCAGTCGAACGAAGTGATGGTCATACCGCCCACCTTGCCTTCACTTCACCCCCATGGGTTGTCAGACGAGGTGCGCAAGCAGCTCAAAAAATATGGGGCAATCATCGACCTTTACCGGAGACCGCAAACGACTGGGGAACCTGTGCATCCTCGACCACAACCAGACACGCCGTTGGGGAGGTTGTGGGCAGCTGTGAGCGCTCGCTCTCCCATAGCGCCTCTCCTGCCTCAGCCCGCCCCGGTCCGAACCATCATTGTCGACAGCCAATTCCCTCGACCCTGCACATATTCGTTCCTTGGAACGACTCGCCCTTACACGATCAAAGCCCTTCGACGCTTCATCAACGAGAATTGCTACCCTTCGATGGATGACGGTACCCGACTCAAATGGCCGACAGATCTGACGAAGGCGCAGAAGCATCAGTTCTGGCTCTGGTTGAACAGTCAATGGCCGACAGCGGACAAAAAGGACGTACACTGGAAGTTGATCTTTGGTGCGACCCCAACTTTCGTTCTTCAATGGCATCATGGTCACGCTACTTCGGATGGATGTCCACACTGTGGGCAACGAGACACCTTCATGCATTTCTTCTTCGAATGTGAACATTCACTTGAGTACTGGAGTCTGGTCTTGCAGCTACTGAGAGTTTCACTCGGTCAGGCAGACGAATTCCAGTCGGGCACAGTTGACTCTCCGCAGATCATGCTTGGTCTTCCTCGCGTGCGTGGCGGAGATCGCAACTCTCGGACCTACATCGTTGTTCGGGTCGTTCTCGCAATCGCTTTCAACAAGCTCTACCTTGCGCGCTGGCATCGGCACAAAAATCAGATTCCTCTACTTGCTTGCTCGCGAGGTCTACTCGCATCTCAAATTCCGACTTCGACGTCTGCCAGACGGCGAGCTTCTGGAACAGTTGATGTGACCTTTCTACCAAGTTTGTCTTCACATCGGAGTTTTCTTTCTGGACTTCTCTTTTCCCCATCTCTCCCCTTCCTTTCTTCTCCTGTCCCCACAAATCTCTCTCTCTCTCTCTCTCTCTCTCTCTCTTTGCCTATTCTACTACTTAGGAATAGGAAGGGTAGTTGATACTTGCCTCTTGGACCCACATCGTTGGTGGCTCTATGAAGGTGAGGGCTGCATGGAGCTAGTGGCTTTGACTTTGTAAAAGTCCAACTTCCCTTTTCAAGAAACAGTGATTTTGCGTAGGTAAACCGAATATGTAAAATCTAATCAGGCTAGATACAAACAAAAAAAAGCCCCCGGCCCCCGGGCGGCGACGGGTCCCTGAAGCCGATCCGACGAGGGGGTGACGGTCTCGTAGTCTCGTACAAGATGGCAAAGGACGAAAGTGCCGGTGGTTGCTGCCCATCTAAAAACTCCGTAATTATGTGCTAAACCTGAATGAACGTTGCATACGTTGAGATGGTACTGTGTCCGAAACAAGTGCTACTTAGGCGATGACGGCTGAGGGGTGGAGTGACTGAAGCGGGTGTTGCCTGCAAAAGGACACAACAACGAAAAAAAAAGTGTGAGGTGAGTCTACCGGAAACTTAAGTGGCTGTGCGTTGGACTTGCCGGATCGGGCTCCTGTTCTTGCCCATGCATGCGGATCCGATGCGGGACAAATTGAAATCGAGCGTGTTCTGCGTTTACGTTCGAGCTGAAGAATGTTCGAGCCTGAACGAAGCACAGTATGCCTACGATGTCGCCTAATTGCAGAATGGTGTGCGACAACTCTGTGTCAAGGAGGTCGCCCGCAACTGCGACGGGCAAAGGGGTTGGCAGCGCCGGCGAACATTCATTGCCAAGGTACCGGTTCTCGGCTAAGTCGGACCAGAACGCGCAGTAGTTGTCCGGGCGCCTCGTCTTATTTTCCGCCCATTCGTGCCGAGTAGACGGATTGACCAGCCAAGTCCCTTGCTCGATGTAACCGCCGGGGGTCAATTACCACAGACCGCCACTCTTCCCAATCATACATTGCCAACGGCCACAGGAGACCGCTGAGTCAAGATGATCGTGGTGACTTGTGTGGAGAGAATCTGAGTATCGTCGAAAGCTTTGTGGTGTGGTGGACAGTAACAAGCGGCAGAGGGCTACAAGGAAACGGAGTTGCGAGCAGAGCCTCATGGCAGTCGTGCTAGTACTGGGACTGTCTCCTGTTCAACGCTCAAGTGCCGCAGTCGAGACCTTTCCACTTGCGCTGTGCACTCTCGGCGAAGTGAAGGAAAACGGAGTGCGGCTGTCCTACCTGTCCTACTTACTTCGCACCTCGGGCATACCCAAAAACGCACAGCCGAAGAAGGCGCATCGCGCGCCTCAAAAGTGTCGCTCCTTAGCGGGTTTCACGATGGGTTTTGGGTTCAGTACCGTAGTCTGGAGCTTCCATTCCTGGAGTAGTCAATGGGGACAGCAGTGCGTGTTGCACTACCTACATGTTGGTAGAGATTGTAGCGGAATATCCAAGCATCAAAAACACAACTAATGCTGTCAAGTGCTGCCATTCTGAACATACCAGTTTTTTCAGCGGCTCCTGCAGGCCACGCCTTCGTGGTCACGTGTCCCAGCAGGACCACCCTGGATGCCACGCGCCACGTCCTCAATCCCTGAGACTCGTTGAAGTCGTCCCGAGTGTGGTCGGTCGCGTGCGGTGCTGCAGGTGTCTGTTGCGCTCCCGTAACATCGTGGCCCAGCGGCCATTCTTCTACACTCTACATTACCGACATGATGGGCCGTCGCGCCCCCGCTGGGCGGTTCAAATTGCCCACATTGAGGCCGCAAGACATGGAAGATCACCCCAGCGCGAAGATCAAAGTGTACGGTCCCTTTGGCCGAGTCGAGATCGCGGCCAACCCACCCAGACTCAAAGCAGCAGCAGCATCAGCAGCATCAAAGTCGAAGTCGAAACAGAAGCCTCCTCCCCTGGTCCGCCCCTTTGCCGATCTGGCATCCGCGACCGCATTCGCTGCTAACGCGTCTGGCGACGGCTTCGGCGGCGACGGAGATGACGGCGACGGAGATGACGGCGACGGAGATGACGGCGACGGAGATGACGGCGACGGAGATGGCGCCGACTCCGATGGGGGGGCCATGTACGAAGATCACGGTGGATTTGATCACGGCTTCCGTCAAGACACGCCTCCTCCTATCATCGAGCTCTGCCCTCTTGAGACTTACGAGTCGCAAAACGTCGAGCAGATGAAAGAGGACCAGCTCAGGAGTGAGCTTGCCCCCGTCATTACCCCCACTCAGACTCGGGAAAGGTTGGAAACGACGTACTCCGCTTTCCTTACGCGTGAGGCACGACTGCGCAAGTTCGAAAGACCTCGACTCTTCGTGCAATACCTGTCGTTTATGATCGACAGCAACTCGCGTCTCAACCCGCGCATCATCGAGGTCGAGGACGTCGAGAAGGGCATCACTCTATTCACTGTCGCCGACAAGGTGCCCCTGCGGCCATGCGAGTGCGAGGGCACCATCACCCGTTGCATTCTTGTGCATGGCGCCACCAGTCGTAAGTACGTCCAAGTTTTTATCTGTTATGAAACAGGAATAACTCAAGCAACCTGTGTCTCCATTTGCCAAAGGCTTTCCCCTCGACGTAACTTTCTGTCCTCTATCCAACACTGGCAACCCCTGCGTCACATACGCCGAACGACTAGCCCAGATAGGCCTTATGGGCGCAACTGCCTCGAATCTATATTCTGCTTTCACATTCCAGGTCCTACAGCTTGTCGAATCTTGCTGGGCGGTTGACCCTTCATCAGTTGAAGGGATGGCCCAAGGGATGGATGATTATTACGAAAGATGCGGGTGGGGAGATTCAGGAGCGCTGTCACCTCATCAATTTGTAAGTCGAAAGTCCACTCAAGCGCAGATCATGATTCCGATGCGTAAATGGACTTGCGCTCACCTCTGCACTATGCGCTTTCTGTTCCCAGGATCGCGAGCCTAGGAAACAATGGCAACGAGCACTCGACGAGTTTCGAGCACTGGCGGCGCACGAGGCCGAATTCAACGATCGCCTTCTCAACATCAAGGATTCATACGCCTACAAATGCCCTGCTTGCTTCGGACCAACAATTCTCAACCAGCCCAACCAGGCACCCAAGCTTGATCATCTGATTGCGATCGATGGAAACTTCCAGCAATGGCGCAACCAGGCGGCCAAGCATGACCCGAAAGCGACCACACCGGACTTGTTTATCAGCGCGGCAGAAATATCTGAGATGAAAGAGGCGGTTGAAAACACGAAGACTCCCTCCAAGAAGGTAGTGCCTATTCGAGCCCGAGACAGGGCTAACGGATTACCCTGACGCTCCATTGTCTTCACCTGCAGGCATGTACAGAATCATGGAAAGCTGCTGACGACGGCGCTGAGAAGTTCTGGGCCGGCAAAAGCGATACGGGTATTGTGGCGTGCGTGTGTCGCCATGACGTTGTCCTCAAAATGGTCAACCTTGAGAAAAGCGGGGAAAGGTACATTTAACTGTACAAGATTTAACGAGATGAGCTGGGTGCACCGCTCATTTGCTGAGCTGACTTTACCGTTGGCGATGGCTCGATATTGCAGATTATACTATGCACTGGCTCTGATCAAGCATGTCTCAGAACGAGTGGGGCCCGAAGCAAAAATTGGGGTCTTATATGTCATTGCCTGTAACCTCAAGCATCACATCCAGAAGGTGAGCACAGCCATCGACTCCACAAATGAGATCGAGTAGACTAAGGACATTGCTTTTTTGCATGTTTACAGCGAGAACTATTGCCTGAATTGGCTCCGCGTCTCGAATTTGCCACGAGTGTCTTCCACGCCTTTGCGCATCAATGGTCCTGTCAAGTCGAGTTCAATCCTCAGCTTATTTCCAACTTCGGCTGCACCGACGGCGAAGGATGCGAACGTCTTTGGAGCTCTCTTCGCTCCCTTATTCCGATCAATCGTCCCTCGACCCGCTCGCATCGCTTGGACAATGTGGCACGTCGATCAATAGAGCTCAATCGCTCCAGCATGGATAATCTCGGTGAGCGCAGCCATTTCATGATGTATCGGTGGAGCCTAAAATTCAGAACTTTGGCGTTGTTTCGTTTAGGTTATTGGATGCACCGAAAGCACACTCGCGCCGAGACGAAGCTGGAACAAGCCCAAGCATGTCTCGATCGCGTCAAAGAATGTGACCCACGATGGACGGAGTCGGCGTTGCTTCTTCAATGGGAGGATCAGCGCACTGCGCAAGCGGCGAAGACGACCGCAGAACAAGATCGAGAGAATCAGACGCTGCGAATGAAAATGTATGCTATCCTCATCGAGCTACATGAGCAGGACCTTGCATTGTGCGTACAATTGCGCGTACTCTTGCACATGTGTTTACTCATGGCTGTAGGTCTCCTCAGTTATTGACGCGAGGGTATTCGTGCATTTGAAACAGGTTCGAAGTAGGCGAAACTGGCGATCCCGCAGTCAAAGCGAGCCATGAAGCGAAGCGTCGAGCCATATTGGCAAGATTTGATGCCGGAACCGCAGGCAATGAGCGGGCCTCGGTCTTGGGTAAGGCTGCCTCATATCTGCGTCGTCGCTTCTACATCTCAGGCTGATATTGTATTTCTCTCGGATTTCAGACACATGTGCTCCTGTTCGATCGCTCTGCGTCATCTTCGATCCGAGGTGATTGCCTTTCAAATGAGCCAAGTCAAACTCAATTCCATGCGTCGCGGCAAAGGGGGGACAACACTCGGGCAAAGGAATGTCGCCAAGATCAAAGCAATGGGTTCCAAAGGTCAATATCAGGTCGAGAAGGCTATGAAGATGTATAATGCCGCAGTCGAGAACTTCCGCACCGAGGCCAGTCCTTCCTTTCAGTCCGTGCTGGATGGCCTTCAGCTCGCCGGTGGGTTCCAATCGATTATGTCAAAGCACGAAACGGACGCGTTCTGGCAGGATGGATTCTTCACTCACTATTCGGCTGAATGGGCGATCGATCCGCTGGTGAAGGAGGGAATTCATGCCCTGCAGTCTAAGAGCCGTGCGCAAGAGGAGCTGCAGCGCCTCGGCGCCGAGGTTCGACAAGCTCTCGCTTGGCTTGAGGACGCAGTCAAGAACCTCCGGACAGTCAAAGAAAGGTGGATATCCCAGCATGGCGAGTACTGATCTTTCGCATGCACCAGGCTATGAACGCGAAACTTTGAATAATGAATGCTTGCAGCCTCCTTAGAAGATCTCTCAGCGGTGCGGGCATTCACAGAATCGAATGACGAAACCACGCAAGCCGCATGTGTCATGAGCATTATCCGCAGGACGTAAGACTTCCACAGGCGAATTACAAAATGGTCGCGCAACGACTATTTCGATTATGTGTGGTATATTACTGCTGAGGACAACGAACGTGTACCCGAAATCCTCGGTTGCCTCGGCGGGTCTTTCAAGGAACACGCGAACAAACGGTTGCCTCGAGTCAAGCTCGGCGTGCGAAAAGTCGCCACAGCTGAACACCGTACAACAGAGAATTTAACAGCTCAGACACGTTATGTAGGGGTGACAGACCCGACCGCTCGGTTGATCAACGCACAACTCGATATAATGGATCAGGCGGAGTTGGACAAGTTACTTGATTCACTGATTCGGTCAATTGACCGAGTGCCTGAGTTCGAATTTGAAGGAGTAAACATTACCCATGATGATGAAAATCCAGTCTCGGATGAATATTCTGATGCATGTTAGAACTGTCTAGTACCATGAGTGTGTGGTAATGCTTATTTCATGTTCTCGGCCTAGCGGTACCTCACCAGAGCGAAACTGATTTGCCAATGGCCAGCCCACCTTCCAAACCCAAATACTTGTTGCCATCTTGGACACCTCTTCCCACCATCTTCCCACGTGCAATTCGACTCAATGACCTGTATAATTCTGAATGGGAAGGTTTTTTGAGCGTGTACGAAAATCCTTCTTCGATCGTCAGAATCGCTCAATCCGGCAAGGGGTACCACTAGACTTCTGCTCGTTTTTTGGAGTTCAAAAACACCAAGTGCTTCAAACGGATTAAATCTCCAGGGCTACTTCCCAAGAAATATACTCATACTCCTCGAGCGCTCTGCGCATGCATGAGATCAATATTTCAGTTTCTATAGGGGCCCAAGTGAGAAAGTGCCGCGTTCGGGCCTTCGTTGTCGGCGCCTTGTCGGGTTAACCCTAATCCTGCGGGGCCGAATGAGAAAGTGCCGAGTCAGACCTGGTTTTCCGGCGCTCTGAGGGTGCGAGTCTTGAAACATAACAACGAAAAGCCGGGGCAGAGCGAACTCGGTCATGACACTATTCAGATAGACTCGGATGACGAAATTTGATTCATTGTTATTGTGGGATCTTCATCCATTACAGACAGGCGGATCCTGCTCTTGATAATGCTGTCCGAGAGTGAGAATTGGATGAGCGAGTGTGCAAGCGTGGCTGCCACAAAGTGAGCGCTCACTGCACTGTCAAACAGTCCATCTGCTTACCATGGGAACAATACGATCTGCACTGCAAATATAAGGGTCTTGCTTTAGTTCGTTTGAGTCCAACTCTGTGGGACTCATTATGGGGTTGTTAGTAATCGGCATTGGCATTCTGGACCCGTTTGCTGTGTTCCACTGCAGCTGCAATTGCTTCATGGTGCCACTGTGCCGCGATCGCACTGCCACACACTATTGCGTTTTCCGCGCAGCACCGGATGCAATACGAACAGGCACAGGCCTTGCTCCTTTACGTGAGTAGATAAGTTAGCAGCTCAGCTGTACAAATCGAATGATTGGAGTTGCAGTGCTTGATGCGTCCATCGGACCAACCGTACCGTCGACCAGAGCATGCCCCCCACATTCTTCTTGAGTGCTACGTCGTGATTTGGCGCTAGATTGTCGCTTCCCGTCGTGCACACTGCTCTCATGGGTAGGGGCTTTTGGAACGTATGGCAAGACGAGGTACCACAGTTGCGAGTTGTGCTCTCCGGTCATTGAGAGCTTTAAATCAAGCATTCGTGATTAGATTCGTGATTAGATTTGATGGGTGGGTGGCTCGGATGCTTTCAACAGTTTGATGATTACGGGGCTCCTTTACAAAGCGCGTCTCAAGGCACATCGTATAGGGGGAACTAGATTATACTACACACATACACAATGATTATTGCCATTAATGCGGTGACCACTTTAGACTAACCGATGGGCACAATATGAAAAGATAATCTATATCCGAGAGTGCACGTGCTACTTTCACCTCACCAACAGCGCGTTCTTGAGTACATGGGCCTCCTAGAGATCAACTGAAGCTAAGGCCACCTCGAAGCGCCTTGAGGATGCTTCATGGTGGTATAGTGAATGAAAGGTGGCATCCCTTCTGTTTAGTGAACAATGTAGCTGCATTACAATTGGCATTAAGGAGTGACACGCCTCACTAAATACAGCGAAGCCAGCTTATCCTCAGGGCATTATGCAAACCCATTATGCCCATCCCGATCACAGGGCTGGCAGGTCTGGATCGGCTGGATCGGCAGGATCGGTAGGATCGGTAGGATTGGGAGCAATACTTCCAACACTCAACCTGAACTCCAATTTCTTGTTGCGTAAAAGAGGGATAATCCTTCGAAGGTCGTCTAAATTCATCTTGGGCGTGCCAGTTGGACTGCGGAAGTCATCAAGGCGTAATCCCCCGCTGACATGGACAGTCATCTTGGGTTGAGAAAAAAAGTTTCGCCCTGTTGTACCAAAATCGCGGTTTTTCTGGCACGGCGATGCCGTCTCGTGCGCATCGCCTTCGTAATGCATCGGCTGGCCAGAGAAAGGATACGGACTTGGATTAGGCCAAGATCGAAAGGAAAAGGTCCGGAGTGGGAGCGGGCAATCAGTACTTACTAAATAATTCCCTCACCAATCGAGTGTACCAATTAATGAGTTCTGAAATTTGGTATCGCTTGTCAATAACGTCGGCTTCCCGGACTACGGGAGAATCAGAGCCAGACACGTGTCAGCAAGAACGAACAGAGCGAAGGGCAAGGTCCACGAGCGCGCGACATCAAGGGGGAAAGTCCGAAGCGCACCTAAATGATTCTGGTTGCTCACTTCCTCCTCTAGTGCAGCACGACCAGTTACGCACTTGGTGAAAGGCTTAAGGATCTTGAACATCTCATCTTTACCCTCCCACCCCATGCGTTGAGCGAATGCTTTTCCCCCACCAGAAGAGACTATGAAGCGGTCGTCACGGCGCTCTACACGGCTAGAAGTAACCATAATGTATGTCTCGAGTTGGAACTGCGAGGAATAGTACTCGCTCTGACGGGTGTACAGAAACGCAGGAACAAGAAGGGAGATGAGTGGATGTGTTTAACAGACATGCACAGGTTTGGCAGGATGGGCTCAACTCACCACTTCTTGGAGTTGTGAGGCATACTCTTTACACGCTTGTGCGGCAGCCTTGTCGGTTGCAGCCACACTAGATGGTCGCTTGAAAGCAATGGTGACTCCAGCGTTGTCCGCATCGTCCGCATCGATGTCTGCCGGTCCTTGCTCGAGTGAAGGGGTCTCCTCACACTGGAGTCGCGTCTCTTCTGTCTCATTGATGCGCTTCCAATGCTTGGCCGCAAAGGTCTGCCTTTCCATCAGGCCGGCTGGGACTGGAGAGCAGCAGAGATGGGCGAGATTAGATCGCTCAACACGGCATGAGGAGTATCACGGACTGACAATCAACACTTTCGTCCTCTGCTAACTGCTTGAGATGTTTACTTTTCCGAAACGTGTTCCACATGCTCGGCGCTCTGCGTTTGACCTGCTTGGGCTGCGTAACGCGTTGCAGATCGCACGGGCGGATAGTGTTCTTGTCACAATACTCCATCTCCGCAATGACGCAGTCTTCCTTGAACGTGCGGTGTCTTTGCACTTCATCTTTAGGGATATAACGCTTGATCGGCTTGCCTTGCACGCGCTCAAACAAGCCTCGGGGAACGTGTGCTGGTGCGGAGGTCGGTGCTTTGCGACGACGAAGCAATGGCGACGGCATTGACGGGAAAATCAACGGGCGCCTTGACACAGCCCCCGTGGATACTGTAGAAGTTTGGCCGGACGTTGAGGATGACCCTGGCTCGAGATCCTGGCCAGGCAGAGACCAATTCGACGGAGGAACGCCATGACTGGTGTTGAAGGGTGGGGTGGGACCGAACAAGAAGCGCATCGTGTCGTCCATTGGAGATAGACGTTACAGAAGCTGGAGTGGGATGGAATCGCCGAGCGTAGTCAGTTGATCCGATTAGCATGAGCTTTCTCAGCCAGGTTAGGATAGGATTGATCCCAGTCAAGAAACAGTCGAGCTCGCTGAACTATGCAGGAGCGATGCGACCTACGAGTGCTTAGAGCTGTCTGGAAACGTGGTTGAGCTCCTGGGATGTCGCAAAGATGTGAAGCCTAGGGAGAAGCATCATGGATCCAATCAGATGTTGCGTTCTTTGACAACATGCCAGCTCAGTTGAGCTGAGCTGAGCGAGCAAGCGACTGTGTACCCCCCAAAACGCGTACGAGTTGGGGTGCGCCTATGGCACTCACTGAAGGATACAGGCACCTGTTGTACAACAGCAGCCAATGTGGTGCACACACACGAGTTGAAGGACCAGAAGAGAGGCGAAGGTGATGGCTTGGGCAGAGGCAAGGTGCACGGCGCCATGGCGACTCGCGCGACAGCCTGGCTACCTACCGTTTGGCATCAACATTGAGAAAACCCAATTTGCCAGTGCCAGTGCTCCACGTTCATTTAATTCGGAAGCAATAAGGTAACATTCCGTGCTGGGGGGAGCTTAATCATAAAGGTCATGTAGGCCCATGTCACACGTTATCTCCTTGAACGGCCTCAGGACTGGGAGCTCCAGACTACGGTACTGAACTCAAATCCCATCGTGAAACCCGCTAAGGAGCGACCCTTTTGAGGCGCGCGATGCGCCTTCTTCGGCTGTGCGTTTTTGGGTATGCCCGAGGTGTTACTTCTCTCTTCACAGCCGATAGCGAGGCGAGCGCGCGTAAATGCCACGTGCGTGCGGGGATTCGTTCCAATTTCTTCCATTTCTTCCCGAGAACGATCTCAATTTCCAGGTGCAGGACCCCCCAATTTTCGAAACGAAACCTTCGGCTCTACAAAGAGCTTCAGGGATATGTCATCTTCACTAGTAACTGCTTCAGTAATAGCCGCGTTCGACGCGTCACGCGTCGACTCTCCTTTCCCTTCCCGAGCGGCTCCCACCGGCGACCACGACATCCGACGCTCGGTCCGCCTCAACTCTGGACCCCTACACAGTACAGCATCTACTGACACACCAGCATGGATCGTGTACGAGATTGGCAGACAGCCATCAACGTCGACGACGCGAGCCGTGGTCCGGCGTCCTCCTCATCATCAGTAGTGTCATCCAACTCGGGTGCGTGCAGAGTCGCCCCGGTCGAACCCGCCTCCTGTCTATTCGCAAGGCGGAAGCTGACCCACAACTTACTCCCATACCCGTTCCCATAAGCAGCTTCATCGTCATCTGCATCTCTAGCGGCCGCGCAGCATGGATATCAAGCTGACCGCCCGGCGAGGCCCCTTCAGTCCGCTGCGATTGACCTCACGTCGTCATCGTCCTCCACGTCAGCGTCGTCGTCGTCCGCCGACTCTGACGACGACGATGCTGACGACGGAGCATCCTCGCATGGTTCTTCCATCGTCGTTATCGACCGAAGACGGATCGTTCACCCACCTAGACCTCCATCGTCGCAGCACCAGCGCCTGTTCCTGCCCGCCTCCACCGCACCAGCACGTGACCTCGCAGGACCTGCTCCTTTTGTTCGCTCGACCGTCGGGCGACCTCCTCCTCCTTCCCCTCTACCTCCAGCTCCTCGATACCAGTCCCAAATATCAAATCAGCGAGCTCCGTCTTATGACCTTCAGCATCCGCGGCAACCCCTGCCCCCACCTCATCACTCCACCACGTCCCCGTCCTCGTCTTCATTATCGGCAGGTCCATCCAAATTTGTGACCAGCGCCAGCGACTTCCGCATCGTACGGCCAGTTGTGAAACCCAAGGATCCGGTGGTTTCAGCGAGCAACCCTTCCCAGAATGGAAGCAGTGTCAAGGCGCGTATCATGCGGTCCATCGTCGCTGATCGTCAAAAGATGGGCATACCCCTCTCCGTCCCACAAAACCCTCCTTACCAACGACCGGCGCAGCACCCCTCGCTGTCGAGCTCGACCCGTCGAGACTATCGAGATGACGACGACGACGACGAAATCTTATCGGGGCCCCTACCGGACTTGGGCTTCGAGAATGGCTTGAACGATCAAGACCAGGAACGTGCATTGAAAGAGCTGTTCGACGGCAACACGAACACCGACTTTGAAAACCTTAATCCCAACCTCGTCGCGCCTCCTGGGCTGACCGTCACCTTGCGCGGATACCAATTGCAAGGGTGCAAATGGCTGGCCTCCCGAGAAGCCGGGAAGAAGCGCGGTGGCATGCTGTGCGACGACATGGGCTTGGGCAAGACGGTGCAGATGATCGCATTGATGCTGAGCAACCCGCCGACGGGCAAAGTCAAAAATGCCGAGGGAAAGCAACGCAAGACGACCTTGATCGTGTGCCCGCCTAGTCTCATGCAACAGTGGAAGGACGAGATCAAGACGAAATCCAGCGTGGGGCTCACTGTTCTCGTTCATCACGGCGCAGACAAAAAAAATGGTCAGCGGTCGCAAGTGACTTGGCGCCCGTTTACTCAATGAGCAGAGGCTGACGTGAAAACCGAACACACCTCCTAACCAGCCCGCCAGCTATCGCATTACGACGTCGTCATCACATCATACAACACGCTTCAATCTGAATGGCCGAATCCGAAGAAGGGTCGAGCCGAAAAGGCCAAGGGCAAGGGCAAACAGAACGGCTTCTTGCCCCAAGCCGCTTTAGACGATGACTGGAACTCGACTGAGTCGGCGCCGGTAGTCGGTGGGGCTTTGTTCGACGTCGAGTTCTACCGCATCATCCTTGACGAAGCTCATACGATTAAGAATCGCAACACGAGCACGCACAAGAGTTGCTGTGCCCTCAAAGGGCATTATCGTTGGTGTCTGACGGGAACCCCGATTCAAAACGACATGTTCGACCTTTACGCCTTGTTCGCCTTCTTGGGCAAGATCGTCAACCCTTTGCATGACTTTGCCGAATTCAAGTTCAAGATCGCCGATCCGCTCAAAAACAACCAGTCCAAGGTCGCATTGACGCGGCTGGCCGTCACGCGCAAGGCCATCATGTTGAGGAGGACCAAGGACACGCTCATCGACGGGAAACCAATTGTCACGTTGCCCAAGCGAGAGGTCCGGGAAATCAAGATCAATTTCCATGAAATGTAGGTTTCCGTATTTTGAATATCTAGTAGGAGACGTTTGATCTGATCCTGCTCGGTCTTTTCGCAATTAGGGATGAGGCAACCTTCTACAGGGCCGTGGTTGAAAAAATGGAACTGCGCATGAATGCCTTCGTCAAAGCAGGCACCGTCATGTCAAACTACACGAGCGTCCTGACCCTCTTACTCCGTATGCGCCAAGCATGCTCGCATCCGGCCCTCGTCACGGGGAACAAAGTCGATGACGCCGAAGCCATCGATGTCACGGTCGACCCGAAGAAGGCCACTCCGATTGGTGCGGTCGACGACGAGACGGGTTTGGCGAGTTTGCTCGGAGGCCTCTCCGTCGAGACTAGGATATGTGTACTCTGTCCCAGACCGAGCAGGTCCAAGGAAGATGGTTTTTGCCAGAAGTGCTACGATGAGATGGCGCACTACCAGAACCTTAAGTTCTCGACCAAGGTTCGACAGACGATGGAGATTCTCGAGGACATCCGGAAGGAGAATGAGTCGAGGAAGACGATTGTTTTCTCTCAGGTCGGTCGCCAATGTTCTCTCTGCATGCGGACCTGTGCTGGTGCTGACCAACTCGTTCGACTATCAGTTCACATCAATGTTTGATATCATCGAACCTTTCCTCAAGCTCGCAAAGCTGAAATACGTTCGCTGTGAGCTCACTCACATTCAGGTGCATCAGGTCTCGACTCGTGCTGACCTCTTTGATTTACAACAGTTGACGGACGTATGAATGCTGTACAAAAGAACGAGGCATTGAAGATCATTCGTACCGATCCCGCAACGACGATCATACTGATTTCGTAGGTCCCGAAGTCGCCTCAAGCTCGCCTTGAATGTGGTGCTAAACGAGCTTATCGATCCACAGAATCAAATGCGGCTCGGTCGGGTTGAACCTGACGTGCTGCTCGAGAGTGGTCCTGCTCGATCTTTGGTGGAATCCTGCGAGTACGTAATCTCGACACTTTGCTCAAGTCATTATTGCCCGGTCACTAAAGTTGCCTCGTGGCGTAAACTTCCTCAGTTGAGAATCAGGCCTTTGATCGGTGAGACTTAAGCATCTCCTGGACGGTTCAGAGCAGGGAGTGAGCAGCTGACTTTGCGACGATTCGATAGTGCTCATCGTATTGGACAGACCGAAGACGTTGTAATTTACAAGATCACAATCAATGAAACGGTAGAAGACCGGTGAGTGCTTACGTTCTCACTTCGTGCTCATGATTTCTCCATCTGACCATGACTATGCTACATGACTCCAGAATCCTCACTCTGCAGAAGCAAAAGGCTGAACTCGCCGCAGCCGCTTTGGATGGCGGTGATATTGCCAAAGCGTCCAAGCTGAGCATGAAGGACATCTTGTTCCTCTTCCGAGGGAGCGGCGAAGCCGCCTCAAACAGACGATGAGACTCGGCAAGGATCCGGGACGGAATCTGTACAAGCACGGATGGTTGTGGTATCTAATGCAATTGCAGATGCGCATCTTCTTCTCTCAATCATTACTAGTACTATTTCGTGGTTTTGCTGAGCGTCCTTGTGTCCTCTTGATTACATTCCTCGTCGCTTCTGAACCGCAGCGAGACAAGCTTTCCGAGCCTGCTCGATTTCCCTGGTCCACAGCAAGCACTGCCTCGCGCTCGATGTTCGCACGTTGATCGTGTCGCCTCGGTGTGCGACCACGAATGCAAGATCGTCGCGAGCTTGATCTCGGATGGCACATTCTTCTAGTGGGATGGGCTGCGGTAACAGTAGAAGCAGGGGTGATGAGCAAGACACAAAACGGCGAAACGGCGCGAAGGCAGGCTCACCCATCGATATACGACCTCGCTACCCCCAGCTTTTGTCTCAGTAAAGATGAGCAGGTCGTTAAAGAGGTACACGTTCAGCTTGCGCCCCGACCTGGCTTTGGTCACTCGATCCTCCTTCAGTAATCGTCGCGGCCCCATCAACCTCGTCGGCGCGGTCAGGTCGAGTCGAGCCTCGATGCTGTGAGAGAATTCGAGCACGTCGGAGAGATGGACTAGTCTCTCTTCGTTTTCATGCGCCCGGACAGCTTCGTTGATTGCGCCTAGAATACTTTCCGATATTTCGAGAGAGCGAGTGAGCAAAGCTTGGTCTGTATGATCATCCTCGGTGTATCGCAAGATCTGAGATGCTCAAGTGCGTACGTCAGTTCGAACTCCGATGTTCCACCAAAAGCGCTCAACTGACCTGACGCAATAGTAAGGGCAATCGCGTGACACGCTGCATTGGCTCTAGCAAGAAGTGCTCGAGTTCCAGTCCTTTGATACGCGACCCCTGTCAAGTATGGTGCCGGATCAATCACAGTTCCCCAGCTTCGTGACGTCACGACAGCTCACCTCAAGGAACGCGCGAAGCTGCGGGTGTGAACGCTTCAGATCGTCGAGCGTACGTGCCGCATTGGCCTGATTGACACAGTATCCACGATAGCATTCGTAGCCACGAACATGTTTTTTGACAATGTCTCCGATCGTGTCGATGTACAATCTTGCCGTACGCTGGCGGTCCTCAAGTTCGCTCAAGAAAATCTGTGGAGAGCAGTTCGGTACATTGAGTGCCGAACGCATCATTTACGAATTGTGACATAGTTACGTACGGTGTCGAACAGAAGTATGTCCTCGATGTTAGCGAAAATCACCTGAAGCGCCTTAGTCGGAATGACAGTTTGGAGCTGGTTGAAGAAGACCTCGATCGTGAGTTGCAAGGATTGGACGTAAGCCTGCTCGGTCGTGATAAGTTCGAAGATGCTTTCTTGGCGTTTGCGCTCCCTGCGGGACCAGAATATCGAAGGTTCAGGCCATGTTTCACAACACTATCTCCTCAGAACTGAACTCACCGGTCAGGCATTTTTTCCAGTGCTCCAGGATCAATCATGCTCGCCCAGGGCTGTGGGTTTCGAGGCAAGCTTCGAGCCGTCAGCTGGCTAAAACAGCCATGAGTGGAGGGGAAAAAAATACGTACAGCCCCAAAGTTGGATGAAGTGGCGCTTTCTTGTGGGTTTGGCTGAGCGGAAACCGTTGCTTCGCTCAGAATCGGCCCGCTGATGCTTGGCCTCCCGTGCTCGACACCCGCGCTTGCGCTTTCTCTCGGTCTGCCGAGCTTGGCGCGCAGGCCGCTCGTGGTAGCATGCCATTGTTCCTTAATCGAGGTACCTGTAGTCAATGAAGAGGACGTTGTCGAGCTTGATGGGGCCGGAGAGGCGGGCGGCGAAGTCGGAAATAGGCTCGATCCTGCCGAGGTCGAAGGTGCCGTCGAATACGAGAGCACCGAAAGTCGATTAGTAGTCGTCGTCGGCACTGGCGGAAGTTCGCGCATAACACGTTGGTAGACCTGTACATCATAGCACACGTCAAACTTGAGACCTCCAGGCATCTGCGAAAGTACTCACATCATACGCATCTTCCACTCTACCTTCCTGGTCCTCGTCTTCGTCGAGCGCAGAGTTGGGATCGACATTTTCTTCCGCCGAGGTCGCCCCCGTGAGACTACCTTTATCGCCTCCGGGGATAGAATCTGTTGCCGGGTTGGTAGAAGGACGTGCAGGGGCTTGACGTCGCTTTCGACGAGACGCCGATGGGGCGCCTCTCACAAGCAGCCCGGCCGCCTCCAAAACTCGCAGCCTTTCGACCTCGCGCTCTTTCGGATCGCCACCGCCAGGGGTCTCCATCTCGCTGTCACTGTCATCGGTGCTGCGCAATCCTGATTCCTTGGGACGATCGAATCTTTCGTCGAGCACGGGAAGGCGGTCTTTATCATGGGGAAGGCTCATCGCAGTCTCGAGTCTCAATGGCGCGGGGGCCAGATGCGCCTCGCTTGTACCTGCAAGCGAGGGCAAAAAGGGTAGGGAATTCAATGAGATTCATTTTCATCTTCGGGACAAGACGGACGGGAAGCAGATCCGATAAGGGGAGAGTACAAGCGAGGCGACAGCGAGATCGCTGACCCTTTGGGAACGTAGAGCGAAAAGAGAAGCGTCGTCGAACAAAGGGATCGGGTGAGAGGTTCTACTGACCAAGCTCGATGTAGGAGGCGGGCACAAGCTTGATCAAGCCATCCTTTTCTGCTTGCCACCAACTCGCGTCTGCGGAGTCGACGACCGAAATAAGGTCGTTTTCGAGGAACGACATCTCCTCCTCCGAGGCTGCGTCGTACGCGTAGAGAGCCTTGGCGGGTTGAGCTGCGAATTGTGCGCATGGCGTCAGCGTCGGAATGCAGTGACGAGCACAATCCCAACGAGCCGGCACGGCACTCACAGGTGAAAGCCTCGACGTAGGATTTGGGCACCCACCCCTGCTCGCCCGACGATTCGACAGTTCCGTAAAGCCAGTCTCCGGCCGGATCCTTTGCTGGGTGGACGCTCACCACCAAGTTCTCCTTGAAGCTGAGATCATTGGGGCCATCGCCTTGGAACGCGAAAAGAGACTTCATGCGATGGGCTGCGCAAAAGCAAAGGCCATTATTCGATCACGTCGGCCATCAACACTCAAGAGCGAAGAAATAACTTACTCGTGGTCATGTCGAACGGTGCCAAGGGATTTTCCTCGTCACCTGCGGCAACGATCGCGGGCAGGGTCGAGGCCTTTGCTTCCCCGACGGCTTCAACATCCTCGGCGACTGTCGCGACATTCGAACGCGATTGAGCACTTCGCGGGGACCCTTCAATGGCCGCCATGCTGCCCAACCATGCAATGGATTGTCTATTCGCGTTGTAGTGCAACTCACCAAAACTTCCGCCTGTATTGGCGACCGCTGTGATCTGGGGAACAGGGGCCGTGGATGCGGGTGGAGGTGACGGTGCCCGGTAAGTCTGAACAGGCGGGGAAGGATCACCGATGACGCTACCCGCAACTGCTGGCCCACTCTTGTCGTTGGTCTCGGTTTTGCGCAATTTCAAGCCGCCTTGGATCGCTCTAAGAAGCGCCGAGCGAGGGGGCGCCTCTGTTGGCACAACGAAAGCAGGAACTGCCTTGGGTGGGGGGGGCGCGGAGGGGGCAGCGGGAGCAGAGGAGGCGGGGGAAGCGGGGGAAGCTGCTGGAGCACCCAAAGTCGGTGACGTAGCCGTGCTGCGCGTCGGAGTGCTGCCCTGCGCCGAAGCCGGACGAGCCGGGCCCAATCCCAAGCCTTGGAAGAGCTTGGCAGCGAGGTTGGCTTGCGCTGCGCGAAGTCCGCCGACCTCGTCGTCGCTGTCGCTCTCATCGACATCCTTCTCTTTCGCATCCCAGTCGTCGTCGTCGACCGGTGGCGGACGGTGAGCTGGCTTGGCGACCGGAGTTGGCTGGTGAGGGGCAAGAGGAGCGGAAGGTACGGGGGCAGCGAGAGGAGCAGGGGGTGCAGGGGGCGCAGCTAGCGTTGTGGACGAGGCAAAGAAGGGGTTGGCCTTGCCGGAAGGGGATGCCGCCGGGGCCGCGCTTGTCGCAGCTGGCGATCCGCCACCTTGCTGCAGTCGATGGAACGGGTTTTTGCTTTCGTTGCTGGGCGATGAACCTGCATCCGACCGTGCAACGGGCGGAGAGAGGGAAGGTGGAGCGATCGCAGGAGCAGCAACCGCAGCTCTGGGTGCTCCCCGAGCTAAGTCGCCCTCATCGTCGCCTGGAGGTTTGAACGCCGATGCAGAGGGTTGTACAGGTCGAGAAGGTGGAGCAGCGGGTCGAGCGCGTGGCGCGGGAGGCAGCGGGCCGACTTTGGCGACTTTGGGCGCAAACATGGCTTTGCTGCGAGCGAAATTCTCCTCGGCTTCTTGCGCTTCCTTTTCGAGTTGCTTGATCCGGGCCATGCGTTCTTCCTTTTCTCGCTTGAGCTGAGCCTCCCTTCGGGCTAGCGCGTCCTCCTCGGCGTCGAGTTGCTCGTGCGCAGCTTTGGCGATCACGGGCTCCGGGACTGCGGCTTTGACCTCTTCCCTGACCTGCTCCACCGCCGCCTCGTTTTGGCTGTTGATCGACTGCTCGATGGCAACGCCCCTCAACTTTTCGCGTTCGAGCTTGGCTTGACGCTCAAGCTCCTTGGCCTTAAGCTCCTCGTCGGCTTTGGCTGCTTTGGCAGCGGCTTCGGCCTTGTCCTTCTCGAGTCGATCAGCGACGCTGGTGTCGACACCGCTGTCACCACTTGAAGGAGCTGCGACCCCCAGCGCCCTCAGTCGTTCCTGGATCCGAGCCTGCGCTTGAGCTCGGATGTGGGCCTGTCGCTCCGCTGGGGTCATGGAGCGGGTGTCGACCGCAGGTGATTTGGGAGCGACAACCGGCGCTGGCGGAGGAGGCGGAGGAGCGGTTCGATCCGTTGCAGGAGCAGGGGCCGGGGGAGGTGGGGGCTCTGTGCGAGCGCGACCGGGGGACGTCGTCCCATGTGATGAAAACGTGTATCGATCATCGTCTCGGTCGCGCGAACGGTTCTCGCGGCGATCTCCACTATCGTAGGTGCCACTGTTGTAACCGCGCTCTGGTGACTCGCGGCGCGATGACGACCTTGACTCGTAAGAGTCTTCCCGCGATGAGTAACGGTCGCGATCCCCGTAACGATCCAAGTCGTTGTTGCGAAAATCGCGCTCGAGGGCATACTTGCGCTGATCGCGCTTCTTGTTACGCTCCTTCTCTTTGATGCGCCGTTCAAGCTCGGGCAGTTCTTCGTGCTCGAGTCGAAGCAGCTCACGTTCGAGCTTGCGTCTCTCGTCATCTTTAGCGGGGGTGCGTCGACCGCTGCGCAGATTGTAGTCGATGTCGTCTTGGACACGCTGAATTCGACGTTTCATATTCCGAAGCTCGTCCTTGAGATCCTCGTCTTCGTCGTCTTGGTCCCGAGATCGCTCGAGGGTGCTTCGAGTCGTACGCAAGCGAATCTTGATGTCATCGAGGTCCGACGATGGCGACTCGGTTTCGCTGCGACTCCTGACCTGGTCTCGGTTGAGATGGCGCGCACTCGACTTGTACACCGTGCGCGCTTCGTCGTCGTCGTTGCGGAAGACGGTCGCATCCTTGCGATCGCGTCGAGGAGCCACGTCGTGCAATGACCGGGCTTTGGCCATCGATCCCGGACCGACATCAATGTCCTGATTCGTGGATCGTTGGTTGGTGTCGTTTTTAAGCAAATTGGTGAGAAAGCCCACAGAGTCGTCCAAATCACGAGCGGACGGGGGCGCCATCTCTGGTGGGAGCGTCTGGGGGATGGGATTACCATTGAGGCCTGTTCAGAGAAGGGGGACGGCAATCGGCGCATGAGCTCAGGCTAGGATGATAGGGACTAAAGCTAGCTGAAAACAAGACTGACGCCTGTAGATGAGACCCATTGCGACATGGAATTCGTCGATGTTGAGCTTGCCTCGGTCCTGAACATCGGCCAAGTTCCTGTGGGTTCGAGGCCGTTCTCAAGATCAGCGACCGGGGGGGGGGGCATGTAAACGATCGCCCGACTACTACACAGACTGACCAGATGGCCATGAGGTCATTCTGATCCAGTCCAGCTTGCCCAAACACCTCCTTTGACACGCGGCCTTCGATGAACCCAGTGCCTTGCTGGTCCCACGCGCGGAAGATTTGGTCGTAGCGCTTCTTCTCGTCCTTGGTCAGGGCCCACGGGATTGGCACGTCGGCATGGCCCGTCTGCGCCTGGTTTCGCTGTTGAAACGTCTGAGCTAGAGAGGCGCCGTTCTGGCCCGAATGAGCGAACTGCATCTGGGATGGGTCGATGAAGGACGTCGGCTGACGGCTTGCGGCGGGCATGAAGGTCGACAGGAACTGCGACTGCATGCCTCCGCCCATCCCGGGCATCCCGGGCATCCCCGTCGGTTGACTCATGAGGGGTTGATGCTGTTGGGGTGGTGGCGGCGGTGGCTGCTGCTGCTGGAACGAAGCGTAGCCGGTTGCCATGGGGCGTTGCTGCATCGGCGCGGGGTAGCCTGTCGGCTGGGGCTGCAGCATCGGCGGCGCATACCCTGTCGGCTGGGACTGCATCTGCGGCATCGGTGGGCGTTGGCCCATGAACCCAGTCGGCTGCGGTTGCTGTTCGTATCACCAAAAGGTGGTGGACCATGACAAGAGGGGTAGAGTGGGGTATGATGAGCATGCACGGTCGGTCGGTCATTCCCTGTACGCCGGCGCGCACACGCGGAGGTGGCCGAACACACAAACTGACCTGGAACCCGCCTTGCGGTGCATACCCAGTACGTTGGCCCTATGAGCATGGCATGCATACAGTGCGTCAGCTCTTCTGCACAACGGATCGTGAGCGAGGTCGGGGCGAGGAGGAACGACGACGCTGCCGACGCCGAGTTGTCGAGTGCGCTGACGTGACGTGACGTTGCGCAGTGACGACGTCGACAACGTCGCGGGGGGTCAGTGGCGATCACGAGCTCACCTGTAAGGGCTGCTGCATCTGCTGACCCATGTATCCGGTTGGCTGCGACTGTAGGTACCCGGGCTGTGGTTGCTGGCCCGGGTATCCGCCCGTGTAAGGTTGATTGAGCCAACTCATGCCGACCTTCGGTTGCCTTGGCGGATTGGGTGGGAGGCGGACAAAGCTGTGCGACCAAGCAAGAGCAGGCCAAATCCACGGCCGCTGAGCGCCAGCCTGCGCCAGCTCAGCAGTGCAAAGCGCTGGACAGGCATGGACTGGACTCTGCTCTGGCGTCGCTGGCAGATGGGCGATCGCGACCTCGGATCGAGCCGCCTGTTGTTTAGTGGTGCAGTTGATGAACAATGCAACATTGAGATACAGAGGAAGCGCTCATCTCATGATTCAGCTTAAGGCAGTGATAAGTGTTGTAAACTCTGTAACTGTAGTGGTGGGGAAATTTGAGGTAATTACCACTCTAGATATATTAAAAAGAACGTCATCCGCGACCCATGTTCCTAAAATCGCTGTTTGACTATTTTGGGGCGGTGGTGGAGGTATTAATTTACCATTTGGTCGGTCGCCCCTGCCTATGGTATCGACGTCCCGACCAGATGTCATGTACAACCGTTTCTGCATTTTTCGCCGCGCCTTTCAATCGAAGCTATGTGCACCGCGCCCTTTTCCGTAATGCCAAGATGATCAGCATACTATCGAGTGAGTCCCTAGCAAGCGCATGGATATGTATAACATTCCTTCTATTGGAACGGGTGGTTGCGGACCCGCCACCAACATCGGCTTACTGCGGTGAGGGGTTCGCGGTTACGCGGTCGGTCACCAACGATCCACACCGGCGCCTTCGCTCCGGATCCACTTGGTCCTACTCATACTGCTTCGTCTAAACAAAGTACGCGAATAGTTTCTAAGCGTTACTCCTTCACAATGCATTGGCCAGGCTTAGGATGACTCGAACCTCCTATAGGCTCAGATTCTTCATCACAATGTAGGTGCGAGTATTTTCACGTCCGTTCCGATTGTTTTTGACACCCAAGTCAGTATCGCACCGTGCACTCAGGGTGTTCAATGCTTGAATGCAGTACGTGTATGCTCTGTGTAAAATCCATCACTTCTCGACCTTTCATTTACCTGAGCTCTTCGCTACTTATTCTGGGTTGCGTTTAGCATTTCCCGACCTTGTTTGCGATAAAGTTGGGAAGCGACTTCGATCATTATCACTGCGACGCATGATAGGCCCCGATTCGAGCCGACGCTCGGATTCACCCGTTCACAGCCAGCACAAGCTTTACTTTGAATATCCAGGTTGTACAGATATAAGGGCTTGCTTAGGAACACACCTTCGGAGCTCTGCTGGCGCCGGTCTCGTAGAATTAGCCTCGCAGAAATTTCGGCCGTGAAGCGCGAGCGCGGACGCGCAGGAGCTTCAAACCTTCCTCGCACACGCCACAAACACTTTCAGACCCTCGCTCTGACCTTCAAAGTATCGTACATCAGTGTAGAACAGTTTACAGTCGCGTTTTTTTTTTTTGTAGAACTTGTTCATCATATTGCCTCCAATTCCTGTTCCCCCTGTTCGGCCTACGGAAAAACTAGATGGAAGTCGACGATGATAACACAAACCGCCCGCGTGATGCGAGAAACGGGCCGGTGTCCACCAATCCGATACTTGGGATTCAAGTGCCCCAGCCAAGCGGTTGCTCCCCCCCAGGAGACTAATGAGAGAGAGAAAACGAAAACCATTGTACTAACGACAGGAGGCCCACCCCGCACCTACTTCCCAAATCGGTCGAGACGAAGACAAGAGAGCGACTGCGCAAGCACCCCGACCCGCGACGCTCCAAGTCTATGCTCGGTCACAACAAGACGCGGTGGAGGGCCCTCAAACCCCCACCTCGGCATTCCCTGGCCCCTCAAAGCCGACTTCATGCCTTTGTCTGCTGATCCCTCCCTTGACTCAGAACCTCGAAGCCGAAGAACGCGCGTCACCTCGAGTCGATGCCAAAACACGAGACGGTCCATGAGCAACGGAAGCGGACCTGTATTAGATGAAAGATGAAAACTTTATATTTAGTATACAGTCTGGAGAACGAAAATGAGCTGCAATGTGTTGTGTGTGGGGTGGTGGGGAGGAGAATCGAACCCAGCCTCTACTGCCCTCGCGCGTCCCTCGCTCCTCCTGCCTTCAACTTCATCCTCTTCTCCAAAACCACCCTCCTCCGCTCCACACTCTCCACCCTCGCCCCATGCCTCTGTATCCTCCACCTTCCGCTACTGATCGTCTCCAAGACCATCCCCGTGAAGATCTCGATTGTCCTGCCTGCGCCTTCCTGTTTGCTGAGTTCGGCTTTCAGCTTAGGAAGACCGAAAAGTCGTTGCAGCGGCGTGTAGTGAGCGTCGTCGATCGTTTCGCGTCCGAGTGCGTCGCAGAGAACACCCCTTGCCGCCGTCCAGACGTTTTTCGAGTCAAAGCAATCGAAAAAGTAGTGGTCGGTGTCGTCTTCCGGCGCTCCGCAGATCAGGCACGCGGGAGAAGTGTCGTGCTTTTGCCGGAATTGGCGCTTGCGAGTTGGAGTGAAGCCTTGGATCAGCTTGAACCAGACCTCCCTCTCCCTTGCCGTCAGCGCCTTCGAGTTGACCCCCTTCCAGAACCCCCTGAGATCCTCAGGCTGTGGCGCTTGACTGCGCCCGAGGGTGTTCGTGAAATCCTTCGCATTCAAGACTCGGCGGATGCGACGGATGGTGTACGGTCTAGGCATGTTGAGTAGCGTGTACTGGGTCGCCTGACGTGGAAGAACCGGGTTTGGAAGGCGCTGTTCCATTGCGAAGCGAGCCACGGGCTTGGGAATGATCGCGTCGAGCGGCCCGCTGGTGCCGATCCCCGGAGGCACGTTCACTCGCCCCGCCACCGCCGCCACCGCCAAGGGCGTCGCCCTGTGTCGATCGATCACGAACCGGGTCCAAGCCGCTATCGCTTGTCGATGCGGGCGACCAAGTCGATCGTAGAAGCTGTTGTCGCCGACCACATCCGCTGGTGGCGTCCAAAGATGAAAACCTCCACCCGCGTACAGCTCGCGCCGGTACAGGTCCGCAACCTTGGGGTAGAACTTGAACAGCCTGTAGTCGCTCAGGTAGGGCTCGAGGATGCGTGGTGTTTCTGTTGGAGTGAAGTGCAAGCTAGCAAGCCTGGTGGGGAGCGCGAGCAGGTTCGCGGTGGTCAAGGTCCTCGGATTGACCTGCGCGCTGCACCTTGCCGGAACCCTAAGGGCGGCTTGCCATCGGGGATGAAGATCCTCGGGGATGACGGTACTTGCCTAAGGCCAGAGATCAGTGGCCAAGTCAAAGTCGGGTTGTGCTCGCTTGAGTGACGCGCGCGCAAGTCCTTGCCAGATCGCGCCGGACCCGCCGAGAAGAACGTCCCAGATCCGTGCCGCAACCGCGCCAACCACGTCCTCCATCCTCATCACCCCGAGTCCCCCCTTGTGCTTTGGTGTGAAGACCACTTCCTCCCTGTAGCTGCGCCTGTTCTTGCCTCCGCGGACGAAATCGACGAGCATGCCATCGAGCTTCTTGACGACTTCGGGCGGCGGGATGTCGGCTGCAAGGAAATGCAAGATCTTGGGGATGGCGTACCGATTGACGTAAAAGGCACGGGTGTGGTGCGTGAGCCATCGATGCTGGACCGCCTCCAGTGCCGCCTCGAGCCGTTCGATGAGATTCGCGTAACCGAGTTCGGTGTCGCCGCTGGGGTCGAAAGGCAGGCCGATCCACTCGAGCGCCTCGCCCTCGGCTTTGATGACGAGCGATCGTTCCCCAGGGTCCCAGCGACGTCCGATCGGTAGGACGACCGTCTTGTCCGTGTTGAGCCGGCCATTGGTCGCGTGCCTCCAGTCGAGTGCCAGGTCATCGAGCAGGTTAAGTGATTCCAAGCCCGAGACGGCGACGACAACGTCATCGGCAAACGCAAGTGATGTAATGGCGCGACTCTGTGGATACGGATGAAGTGCAGGTATGGAGAGATTCAGCGCAATGCCTCGACGGTGTAGAGAATCCAGGAACGGCTGGAACACGACATCCCAGACCGACGACGACGCCGGGTCCCCTTGGCCAAGCCCACACATCAGTCGCACCGGTGCCGTCAAGAAGCCATTGATGATGTAGCGAGCCGAGGTCGAGTCACCCGAGTAGAGCATCCTCAGCACGCGAAGAAAGGCAGCAGGAGCGCCCAGAGCGTCGAAGATGGCGAAGATCCAGTCATGCTCGACGAGGTCATAGGCGGACAATTGGTCAAGAGACAAGAGCGCGGCCTCTGGAAACTCGCTCCCGCGCGCGCCGAGCTCCTCGATCAAGAGTCGAAGGTGCAGCGCCGCGTCGGCCGATCGGCGATCCTTGACGAAGCCGTGCTGTTGTGGTGGGAGCAGATCTGGTAGGATGTGGTTGAGTCGCGCGACGTAGACCTTGGTGAAGAGCTTGTAGTCGCACTCGCGCAGGGTGATGGGCCGGTACGACGAAAGTTCGGCGCGATCGGCGTTCTTCTTGTGGCGCTTGAAGATCAGGCGCACGAGTCCCTGCCCCTGCTTGGGAGAGAGTGAGCCGCGCTCGATCATCGCGTTGAAGGCCTTGGTCAGCACCTTGGCCCACGCCTCGGGTGCGGTATGGTAGAGTTCGTAAGGCACGCCCGACGGGCCCGGCGATCGCCCCGGGTGCGTCGTCCCGATCGCGGCCACGACCTCGTCCTCGGTGATGAGTTGCTGGAGGAGGTCGATCTGCGGTTCCGAGAGCCGTCGCAAAAAGTACGGGTCCGACCGCACGTCCGGGCGGCCCTGATCGGAGCCAAAAACTCGTCCCGAAGTCGATCGACGCGGTCCGGATCGTGAGACTCAATGTGGTAGAGGCGCTGGAAGTGCGCCTGTGTGTGGTCAAGCGCGACATTGATGTCATGCGTCAGCTCTCCATTGTTCAGGCGTAGTGCTGTGATCTTCGAGTCCGAATTCCTCGCCGCGAGCTTGGCATGGACCGGTCGTGAAAGTCGTTCCTCGGAAGCGATCTCGGGTACGTGGGCTCGGATCCGGAGTAGACGCGCGCGCTCCTCGACCGCCCTCTTGAGTTCCTCCGACGTCCTGGTCCATTCTCCCGTCTCCTCTTCTCCCCATACCGGCAACGCCTCCAGATCCTGCACCCTGCCCACCAAATACTCCATCCGTTCCGTCCGCTCCCGGTGCAGCCTCCTCGCCAGCTCCCCGCCCCT
This sequence comes from Microbotryum intermedium, assembly GCA_022702645.1. Lineage (NCBI taxonomy): Eukaryota > Fungi > Basidiomycota > Microbotryomycetes > Microbotryales > Microbotryaceae > Microbotryum > Microbotryum intermedium. The sequence continues at coordinate 558,115 of JAHWDX010000001.1, forward strand.
GTCCCTGCATGCCTCCAGAATCTCCTCGAGCTCCCTCACCGGTTCCTCCCCGCTTGCCCCTTTCAACCATCCTTCCATCATCCCCTGGAATTCCGTCGTCTTGAAAGTTGTGGTGTTGATGCGATGAAGTTTATTTGATGTGGTGGGTAGGCTGCGCTGTGGGAGAGCCGCGTCAAGCTTGTCTGAGAGAACCAGAACGATCAAGACCGGTCGGTGGTCGGAGAGAGTTTTTGGGTAATCATAGACCGTGGAAGCTTGGTCGAGTCTTTTCTGGTGTGTTCGTTGTAGAAGGAAGTAATCAAGTCGGGAAAAGGACTTGGGTCGATTGCGATTGGGGTTGGGTCGAGTGAAGGACGGAGTGATGGGGTGCTTGTAGCGGACGCAGTCGGTGTAGGCCGAGTCGAGTTTGCCGATCAGGATCGGCCAGTGGTGACCGCGCCGACTTTGGTTCCGCCGATCGACTTCTGGGCGCGGGCAGTCGTTGAGATCGCCGCCGAGGAGTCGAAGGTGGGTTTTCTGTGTTTTGTGAAAGATAAGTTTGTCAAAGAATTTCGCTCGTTGTTTTGGGTCGACGGGCGCGTAGATGTTGTTGATTTCAAAAATTTTGATGTCGCCCCGCAGCCGAAAGGAGGTGACCAGGAGTCGTCCGTCGAGTGCCGAGTGGGTGCGCAGGAGCTTGGCGTCGATCACGGGCGAGTCGGCCGGAATCAAAGTCAGGCAGTGTTGGTTGATGAAGACCTTGCCTTCGTATTCGTCCTTGATGAGCTGCCAAAGTTGTGGTCTGATGTAGTGTTCTTGTAGTAGAATGGCGGATGCGTTGAGTGTGGAAAAATAAGCGTAAATGTTGCATCGGTTCTCTGGGACCCCCATGCCCCTCCTCACGTTCCAGGTGATGATGGTGTGCTTGATTATTATTGGGTAGTCGAGGGAGAGGCGCCCTTGGCGGTGATGTCGTCCTCAAAGAGGGGAAGGTCGGGCAGGACGTCGTCCTCGGGCTCGTGGTCGGACCATCTTTTTTCCTCACCTACCCCTTTTCCTTTCCCTCCATCCACCTTCGTCACTCCAACTTGCACCGCCGCTGCCGCCGACATCGACCTCGTCACCCTCCTCCCCTCCGTACCTCCTGATTTTCCGACTCGATTCTTGGCCTGGATCACGACTCGCTTGGCGTCGGCGGGCTCGTCGCTGGGATCACTGAGGTCCGCCACCGTTTGGGACCTTTTCATCTTCATCTTCTTGGCCTTGGCTGCGGTACCACGGATGTTGATGAATCGGAGTTCCCCGTCCTCCTCGTCCCACGTTGCGAAGTTATGTCGGACGAGGGGCTCCTCGGCGTCGAGCTGCGCGTTGACCCTGGCCTCCTCTTCGGCTCTGACGCGCGCATCGTGTTCCGCTTGGACGCGGTCCCACTCCTTGGCCTCGCGCAGTGACTTTGCCAATGTTGTGGGTGACAAGGGTGGTAGCGTCGGTTCCCGGGGTGTCGATTCGCGAGAGACCGTGGTGGTGGTGGTAGCGGCGTCGTCGTTGATTCTGTCCTGTTCCATCTCCTGCTCCTGCTCCGCCTCCTCTTCCACCTCCGTCGCAGTCCCCTCTTCCACCGCCGTCGCCGTTTCCTCCTCGACCTCCGTCAAAACCTCCTCTTCTCCCTCGCCTGTTCCCTCCTTCATGACTTCATCCTCGTCGATCCCGTCGCTTTCCGATTCCCTGTGATCCTCCACATCCTCCTCGTCCTCATCCTCGTCCTCGATCTTGATGACGGGTTTTTTTTTGTATGACGGGTTTTTTTTTTTTGTAGAACTTGTTCATCATATTGCCCCCAATTCCTGTTCCCCCTGTTCGGCCTACGGAAAAACTGGATGGAAGTCGACGATGATAACACAAACCGCCCGCGCAATGCGAGAAACGGGCCGGTGTCCACTAATCCGATACTTGGGATTCAAGTGCCCCAGCCAAGCGGTTGCTCCCCCCCAGGAGACTAATGAGAGAGAGAAAAAAGAGAGAGAGAAAACGAAAACCATTGTACTAACGACGGAGGTATGTCATGGGAAAATGGTTTTATATACGCACTTTCTCCTTGTCATTAAACGCTATTGTTTGATGCCCGGATGGTCTAGTGGTATGATTCGCCCTTAGGGAGTAACTTCTTCAAGCTTGCGCCGAGCGGATCTACTTTGGGCGAGGTCCCCGGTTCAATCCCGGGTTCGGGCCAACGGATCTTGTTATCTATTTTTTCTGGTCATCAAGCCTGTCTTTTCAACGTTGGTGCCTTACCTACTTGGGCTTATGCAGGAAACACGTAGGAGTACTCAACCGACATCAGCAAGATCTTTTCTTTTTGCTGCACTGTTAGAGAGGCAGAGGAAAAAAACTGAGATTGCAGGAGCGGATCGAAGATTATCCAGGTCGAGTTCAAGGGGTCTCGTCGACCGTAAAAGCAAGAGAAGCACAACAGAGACGTTCATGACGACATCGTGGTTTAGGAAAGACCGGCTAAAGCAAAGTTGACTTGTACCAGAAAGGGCTGCAACATCTCGCGCTTTGCCGTCTTGAGAGGAGCCCTGCATGCACTGCGGCGCCAACGCCGAAACCTCGTCAAGGTCGTTCTTGGAGGAGACCTTTCGAGAGGGAAAAGAATGCCCACCTGTGTCCGCTCATGATGGAGGCTCGAAGCATGTTCTTACTTCGGTACTATCAGTGGGCAAAGACAGTGCGAGGTCAGATTAGACCGACCGACGACCACTGATCCGTATTTGATACAGGCCGTTAGGTTTCATGACATGGACTGACCAGGGTCACACTCTTCAAACTTCCGCCGCTCCTCATCACCGAAAGAAGCTCGGAGATGTTGATGTTGACGGTCCTCAACACTTTCTTGCAAGAGGTGATCGTGTTTGGGAGACTATGGACGGGCTTGAGCTCTAGAGGGCAGTGAAGATTTCTCAGTCGTCAGATGTTGTCCGGTTCGGAATACGATTTGAGATCAGACGTAACTCGAACTCACGCCACTGCAAGATGAACGACTGGTAGAAGAGGATCTTGTCTTGGGAGGACGACACGAAAAATCGATCCGGGTTCGAAAGCAGGTCGGCCGTGTACGAATCGGCATAGGACGAGTTGATCTCGCTCGATTCCAAAGTCCATATGTGCGCCTGCAGTGGAGCGCGATGTATACGTCCGAATGGCCCGGGGGCGATCAAGAAGAACATTGGTTATTGATAGCTTTGAAGATGAATACCAGGACTGACCGACGAGGCTGATTCGACTTCAGCGCGTGATGTGGCCTGTGCTGGATCCTACATGACGTGCAACGATGCGAGGCAGGATCCTCCCCGCAAGTCAGCAATCCGAACCTGACACGGGCGTGCGAGCTGCTCTCGGAGGCCCGTTGCCCGACGGGGTGGCCGCGTTGCCTCACCTCGCGCTTGAACAACGATTCGGCTGCAGCACGTAAGAGAGGGGCCGAGTCAAGATCGAGGTTAAGTCGTGCAAGTGCATCTGAAAGCTGTTGACGATTCGTGGGGACCGCAGTGCGACTCGACAGGGCACTCAACGCCGAGACGGGGCGCTCGATCGGGTCCACGGCTGCAGCACGGTTCGACTCGACGGCTCGGTGCGGCTGCTGGCGGCGACGAGTGCGATAGTCGAAGGCGGACAAAGCCTCGGACGAGTTGCCATTGCTACTGCGGCCACTGGCACTGCTCGTGGAAGACGTCGACATGGCTTAGGTGCCAGGGGGTGCGAGCCGTGAACGAACGCTGATTGCCGCGTTCGGGGGTTTGACTCGGAACTTGGATGTGGGGGGAGGAAGACTTTAGCTCAGGCGCTCAGGCCGCAGTGCGAACACGAACTCGAATGCGACCCGGGGCAAGTAAAACGAAGTTATGAGAAAAGTACGTATATTGATCGCGTGTGAAGCTCGGCCTCGCAGCTGGATCGCCTGTTCCAGAGGTAGGTAGCACAGACGGTGGCCTCCGTAGAGTGGGTGGCAAGGATGTAGGCGAGCAAGAACGAAGCGTTTGGGGATCCAACTGCCGGCGAGAGAGCTCGAGCTCTTACAGTAGCCGAGGAGCCGGTAAGGTTGGCCGAACATCAATGGCCTCCTGAGTTTTCTTGCCCGTTGTGCACACTTTGACTCTCGCAGACTCTCGCGGCCGAGTCTCGCGAGACTCGAGCCCCCCTTTTTTATTTATTTAATAGATTTTAATAACAGCACAATTATCTTAATACCTAAAAATCTTCGGAAAAGTCGGAGGAAATGCTTGAAGCACACTGGCTAGGCCAATAGTGTAGAACTCATCGACCCTGCATCAGAATCGACCATACCCACTAAAACCCCTTTGGAAACGTTACAGAGAAGCGAGGCGACCCGGGCACCCCTGGGCGCATTTTCGGCACGTGGTACATCAGCCCTACCATTATAAAGTAGCATGGGCGGGTGAATGAGCTCCTATTGCAGGTGCGCCAGCCAGACAATTGCACTGGTCAGTATCGGAGCGAGACAATCTCGGCAAGCTCGTCATAGGAAATCGTAGTGATATGCTTTCTTCATCTCTTCTTTGTATAGAAGACTTGTCGGCTCGGGCGAGACCTAATCCGGAGCTAGAGATGGCTGAGTGGTGTCACTGTCTCCTAGCAGCGCTTGTTATACGTACCTACATAAGTTGTAACATACTGCAAACAGACACCGGTCATGACATAGACGGACAACTAGCCCTTACTTCTTCCCGAGCCCTAGACCCAACGCTTTGGCCATCCTGGATGCTCTCCCGCCATGTGAAGCCGACGACACCACACTCCCCATTGTTCGGCTCCGCATCACTCCGGGGACAGACCACGTTTGATCGAGCTCGGCTTCGGTGCCCATGGCAGTCGTCGTTGCTTTGCCTGAGCTCGAATTCTTTGTCAGTTTGCCGATGCGCGCCCTGCTTGATGAAGGTTCCTTTTCGTTGGGATTCGACGCCAGAAACGAATGACAACGGGCCTGAGGATCCAGGGTCCTACTTCGGGTCGTGTTGGGTAGACCATCCTGTTTAGCGTGTGCAAATTGAGGAGGGGAGGCCGAGCTCTGCGATCGATTGCGTGGAGCGACTGAGGCCGACGAGAGACCTTCATTCGATCGTGTGCCGTCAAGAGATAGATCCATCGCGGATAGGGAGCTGATAGCCGGGGGAGATACGGGAGAGCGAGGTGGTGCACGCCCTTCACCCGACCCAGCCGCTCCTTCTTTCCGACCAAAAAAGTTGAGCGACATCGAAGCGCGGGAGGATGTTTCGCTCCGGCCGGCATTCCAGTCGGCCATTTCGGAAGCTTGATTGAATGCAGCAGCAAGGTCCGAGGTTGTTGAATTGGCCGTCGAGCTGCCGTTGGGCGCTTCACGTTGAGCCGTGTGCCTCGACGAGAATCCGCTCTGGTCCTGTGGTCTCAATGTATCGCCCGTTCCGGATCGTGAAGGCGACCCGAGAACCGTCCTTATCGGACTGAGATCTCGGTCCAACGAGCAGGAAGACTCGTCTGCATGGGTCTCGGAATGTCCGACACTTTCGCCTCCTTCCGATAGGGACGGGCTGGCCGCAGCGGCTCTGGCTCTTCGTGCACGACGGCGTTCAGCTTTGCGAGACCGCTCGGCAACTCGATCTTCATGGAACTGGGAACAGGGCAAAGCAGTCACAATGCATTAGTGTACCATCGATGAGACGATAGATCGGTGTCCCTCATGACCCACCTCCTTCATCGCCCGAGCGACGTCAAAGCTGGATTGACCGGATGATCCGCAAGGTCAGCATGCACTTCCTTACTAGATCCATCGACAGTCGTCGAGCTGCCAGACACATGTGACTTACCTATAGGCGTACTCGTATGGCGTAAAACCTTCTCCGTTTGTGGCGTTGTAATCGCAGTCGAGTTCGATGAGCAGCTTGATGACCTGAGTCAATTAAGACCAAGCTTTTCGTCGGTGAGCTTTCGGATCTCGAGGTCCGGTTCGGCGTAGGTAGTTGAGTGCCCTCACAGGTAGGCTGCCCCAACTGGCCGCATAATGCAACGCCGTATTCCCAAACATGTCGCGCACGTCGATTTCTGATCCCGCATGTATGAGGATCTGGGAGCACGTGTGTCCACATTGAGCTCTCGTGTGTCTGGTCGACTCGACTGGAGCTGGGGGAGTGACCCGGATCATCCAACCGGAGTGCGGCTCGTGCAGGACTTGTACGCACCTGAACCGTTTCGAGCTGGCCTTTCATAGCAGCAATGTGGAGTGGTGTGGCCCCTCTGGCGTCGACCCAGTCCAGGACAAAGCTACCGTGCGGGTCATCGCGGGTGGATGTGGGGGAGAGGGGTGACGATTGGAGTGAGCTCGACGTTGATCGCGGACCAGCGGCGAAGCATGGCAAGGAAAAGAAGGAAAGGAGCCCTACGGATATTCGGATAGATAGAGATTGAGTAGGTCGGTAAAGCCACTCGCGGCTGCTATGTGGAGGATGGTCTCCCCTGCCGCATCCTGCGCAACAGATACCACATCGTCGAGACCGAGTGTCAGCGCCATCCACTCGTAGCGCAAGCGGGCACAACCAGGTAGGTACCGAATACTGACTCTACTGATCTCTACCTCCTCGTGCGACTCGTCAAAGAGCAGCCAATCACAGACATCCAATCGTCCGGCGCGGGCCGCGAGCGCCAACGAGGTCTGGCGCGTTGACGGGTTGATGTTCCTGACGTCCTCGACCTTGTTCGCGAGTCGTTCGAGGTGGGTGATGGTCGACTTGCGGTCCACGAGCGCTTGACGGAACCGCTGGGATGCTGAGAGGGATGCCAGCGCGGGGGCAAATTCGGCACCGCGAACGATGCTATGGCTCGCTGTTGAACGGGAAACCGTGAAGGCGTCGAGATGGCCGAGATCGACCCGTGAGCCGACTTATGGTAAAGTTTTGGTCGTCACTGCAAGCTTTGGGATCGGTCGAGCCAAGCGGATGAGGGCAAGAGTAGTACTATGGGGCGTTGGTACGCAGGAATTGCGAAATCAGTGCTCTTGCGAGTGGTCTGAGTTTGGGTCAATGGGCGGGAGACAGACCACGACTCGCGAGACTTCACGCGGAGGCGGTCCAAACGCCCTGAGCGGTCCGTGCGGGCGCGCCCACGACCCACATGAAAGAAATGCGCGTTCGAGAACTCTCGATCGATCGATCGCCCTGGCTGGTTGCCCACAGTGCCCAGTGCCCAGTGCCCAGTGCCCAATGCCCAATGCCAGGCGCCAGGCGCTGCCGTCACCGTAAAATCGGCTTAATATGGCTTAATTAGGGAGGTGAATCGGATGCGCTGCGCTGCTTCGAGCCTTCGGGTTTGTGTTTTATAGGTACCACCGCCGGGTACCAGGGTCCGGTAGGTAGGTAGTACTGCCACCTCTCTGCCTCTGCTCGTCCAAGCACTGCACAGCTTTACCACCGACTCCGACTCGAGTAGGCACTACACAGCCTGTCAGCGGCTTGACTCGACTTGTTCGTGTGTGTGCCCCCTTCAGCTTGTCTTCTGACGTCTCGAGTCCCGAGACCCGACTCTTGCACTGCCACTCTGCCCGACTGCACCTGGCAGGGTTCGATCATCCGCCCCACACCAGCTTACACCAGCTAGCCGCGCGCCCATCAACCTTGACCGCTCGCCGCTCGATCCTCGCATCCGCCGCCATCTCATTACACAATGGGTACCCGCCAATCACCCTATCCCAACCTGGGCGCTGATGGCAACGTCGTCAACCAGAACAGCTATGCGTCGCCGCCCCAGCCGTACCCGATGCCCCACAGCCAGCCGTACGGCGCCCAGCACCAGCAGCCCCAGTACCACCAGCAGGCCTACCACAATGCCGGCGCGGAAGGCCAGAATGCCCAGTTCTATCAGCCGCCGCCCACGCAGCAGCAGCAGCAGCAACAGCAATACCACCAGGAGCAACAGCAAGGCTACAGTGACAACGCAAACGGTGGTAACGGCAAGTACTCACAGGGCTATGGAGACAAGACGCAAAGATTCGATGCTATCAAGCCAAAGTGAGTCTGGGACCCGAGATTCGAATTGGGGCCAATTTTGCTTGCCACGGTTCACATGCGACAACAGCTGCCCCGTCATTGGCTGACGCGGACGCTGACCAACATAACTGGTTGCTGTTGTGTACAGGTTCAACGACATCTTCTTCGCCATCTTCTTTGTCGCGCAAATGTTGGGCTTCATCGCTGTCGCCGTCCTCGTCCTGCGCGCCGTCGGCGTTCGTGCCGATTCTCTCGGCAGCCCCGGCAACTCCATTACGCTCAATTTGTCGACGAGTTATTTGCTCGCTTGCATCGCCGGCGCCGGTTTCGTCTTTTCGATCATCCTGCTGGGCATAGTCAGAGCCTTCGTACGTGCGCTTGAACCGCCTTGGAGAGGTATTCCGCCGCAGAACCACGAGTCCGCCGAGCTCATGCTGCTCGATCCTTCCCCCTCCTACTAGACAAGCATCATCTTAGAGATCTGCTTACTGCTCTCGGTCGTCCTTTCAGTCGCGTAAGTCGTCCTTGGCGTCCAAAAGAGTCTCTTCTTTTGATCATCTTCGCTGATGGGCTGTCCGATGATCACAGCTACGCGATCTACCTCTGGATCGAGCAGTACTGGTCCGGCGCCATCATCTTCACCCTCTTTGCGGTCATCTCTGTGATTGCGTATTTCCCCATGAGGAAGCGGATACCCCTGTCCAAGGCGTTGCTCTTGTTCGTGCTGAAGATCGCTAGTGCGTCACATTCTCCCCTGCCAAACATCCAAGAAATCAGCCTGCTGACTTGTACCGCTTCCAATTATCGCATCGGCGCTTTCAGAACATCATCCCTCGGTCTACATCATCGCCATGGTCGGCTGTCTCGTCCAAGCCGCCTACTCGGTCTTCTGGTCCTTTGTCGTGATCGCGACGTACCAAAAGTACCATCCCGGAACGGCCGCCTCCTCTACCAGTGGCGGACAACCCTCCCAGGCGACCATGATCGGCTTGATTGTCTTTGAATGTTTCAACTTCTTCTGGGTCAGCCAGTTTATCACGAACTACACGTTGACGATCAACGCCGGTGTGTATGGAGCCGTCTACTTTGGTGGCTTCGACGCCAAATCCGTCACTTGGGGGGCATTCAAGCGAGCCTCTACCTACAGCATCGGCTCAATCGCCTTCGGTTCGCTCGTCGTCGCCCTGCTCGACCTCGTCCGAGCCGGTCTCAGCATTTTGCGGTCGTACGAAGAAGGCCAAGGTAACGGCATCGCGGCTTTGATCATCTGCTGCGTTCAATGCTGCATGGGTTGCATCGCCGGATTGGTCGAATACTTCAATCGTTATGCTATGATCGAGATTGCGCTTTATGGAAAAGCTTACATCCAGGCAAGTCCTTCCCGAGCCCCAGCTTATGGGTTTTTTGAGGGATAATGCAATGAGCTGACACTGTGATCTGCCATTGTCGACTGCCGCACCTCCCTGCAGGCCGCCAAGGACACCTGGAATCTGTTCAAGGACCGAGGTATCGATGCTCTTGTCAACGACTCGCTGGTCAACTCGATCTGGACGTTCGGCAGCTTCGCCGTCGGAGCGTTGTGCTCTGCGGCTGCTTATCTTTACCTAACCTTGATCAACCCAAGCTACGTCCAAAACAACCCATCGGTCCGCGCCGCGGTCATGGGATACGCTTTCGTCATTGGCTTCTTCATCTGGTAAGTCCAAGGTCTGACTGTCTAAAGACGCCTCCCAAAATCGAATAACTGACCTCGCCCGTGGTGCTTAAATCGTTTAGCCACGCTCTCGGTTATGGCGCTTTGTCGTCCGGCGTGTCGACCGTCTTCGTTGGTCTTGGGGAGGATCCTGAGGCTCTGGCCGAACGAGACCCCGCCCTGTTCCAAACGATCGCTCAAGCTTATCCTAACGTCACAACCTCAGTTTGATTGATCTTCGATCGGGAAGTCCAAGTCTTACGCCGCGGTCGCGAGAGCCGCCGAGTGGTGCTGGGTGTGCTTGGTTTCTTGGGCTCCACTCCTTTAGCTTCGATTTGTGTGCAAGTCGTATCTACGTGATTTACACGCACACATGCTCTCAATTTGATAACAATAGATATTCCTCCGTTCATGCCATTGCTTTGGGAGACCGTGAGCAAAGCCGCTCCAACTCCATCGGGCCACCTTTGGCAATGGGGTCGGACAAATGTCCGTGTGAGGGAATGCAAATACACCATAAGCACAAGTACGACCGAGGGCAATAAGTACTTAATCTAGTACATTAAACGTGTTGTCTTCGCCCCCCTATGCCCTTCGTATCTCCCCTTACAAAGTTCTGGTCTCGACCTCGGGGAAGAGTTCGATGATCTTTTGCACATAGTCGACGGCGCGCCCCGAGTTTAAAATGACCGGACGATAGGTAGAGTCCAGGTACTTGTTTTGTAGATCTAATCCTTCAACGATCGACAGACCCCTCGAAGGCGCAATGAGGTGAGAAAGTGCACTATAGCTCGAGCCACCGAGCAGTGTAACGTCGTTGTCGGCGAGAGCGAAGAGGTCCGCAAACGAGTCGCCACTGTCGATCACGGTGTAGTCCTTGAAGTCGAGCAGACCCAGAACGGTCGCATTGGCGCTCTCCATCACGACCCGAATATCGAGCTTGGCGAACCGTGCGCGCAATTTCGAGATGATGTTGTTGATGTGGACGACTTGCATCGAACCACGCGGTGTGTCCATCGTTCCTTCGAACATCGCGGCGTCCCCCCATCGGATGTGCACCCCGCAGGAGAGAGCCGTTCGATCAATCCCCGGCGGCCCCACCACTGATTGCCGGTCCAATCTGCGTCCCTCGATACCACCAATTCGTTGTCGCACGAAATCGCGATAGCACGCATTGAGATCCTCCACGACTTCGTGGACGATGTCCTCGAGGATGACGGTGCAGCCCCTTTGGTCCAGCTGCTCCTTCACTCTCAACCCAAGCGCGTAACCTTTCCCTGACCGACTGCAAGCGCCCCTGATGACCGCGTCTCGACGGTACCGTGGCAAATAGTCTGTAAGATCAAGGAAATCGGTCAGACTAACCACTAACCTGTTTGACCTTCTCAGTGACAAAGAAGGTAGAGATTGCGCCTACCAGAGATGCGACAAACCCTTCCCGACGCCACTTGCCAGACACTGACACCCCCTGGACCGAAAGCCTTGGGGTTCAACACCTCGTCATGGTAGTAGCCATGGCGCGATAGTGTCTCTCCGACGATAAAAGTGGCGTCGAAGAACGCCGCGAGGATGATTCCACCCTTGATGCGTTGCAGTGCCGAGCCGATCCCTTCTTCGTTCGCCTCGGTGCGTATCCACAGGCGGGACGTCTGCCCTATCTTCTGCGTTGAGCCGCTGTTCCGTGGGAGTACGCTCTGCTCCCCGATCGAATCAAGAGATAGCGAGGTGTCCTCTATGACCTTTCCAAGTAAGCGGCTGATCACAAGGCCGAAAACAAGCCCAATTAGAAGTGATGCTGGACTCGGTGTTCGCCTCCAATGGCCCACTGCACCACAACCCTGATCCTTGGTCGGCAGAAGACAACAGGAGATTGGGGAAGAGGTAAAAGTGAAATCATCGGATCTCCTTCCCAGAATCGATGTCGACGGACAGCCTGGGGGCGGTGTTGAAGGGGTCGATGCCATCTCAGGCGTGTGTGAGCGCACAAGCAGCGTTTCCGACTCGAGATGGGCATGCAATGCGGGTGGATCCCGAAACGAGTTCCGGTGCCGGTGTCTAGGACCGGATTCCATGTTCTATGGCCAGAAAGCTCGAGTATGTGAGCGAAGCAAGTCACGTCCGGAACGAAAGCCCGCCTCGGACGACCCGTGAGGGGCGAGCCTGACAACTACCTGACACACCTCCTGACGCGGCACCTCCTGGAGCACGTCGCACTGGCTCTCCTGTCCCACTGGCGGCCGCATATCGAGTATCTTTTCGAAGGACTTGCTTCGTCGTTTTTGTGAAGCTTTACGGTGCTAGGTGATCACAGGGAGGGAAGCGTAGATAAATGGTGTATCACCAGGTCATCCACAAGATCGCGTGGACGTGGGGGGCCCGAGTTCAAAAACTCTCCACGGCACAGTAGTTGGATGCCGGTGAGCGCTCACGCGCGCAAAAGGGGGCGTGCACTGTCTCGCCACGGTCCAGGCTCCGAGGTCCTCATTCGGTCCGCCACACAAGACCAAATGACGAACGTTCTCCGAAACTTCGGGTGGCCGGTGTTCCGCACGTTTCCCTCCATTTGCTTGCGAGCTTTGTCCGCCTCTTTTTGGGGGCGCTGAGTCGCGTGTCAGTGGTAATTCAGGCACTGCACGGACCGTCCGCTCAGCCCACATCGGGTCACAGCCAATCACGTCACTGCAACGATCCATAGTCACTTCGTCAAGTCATATTACTCAAGCGTGAAAGGTCGGGAAATAGCTGGTACAACAGGCCAAAATGATGTGAATGCGGGGAATAGTTCTGAGATTTGGGGCGGCGTTGGCCGGGCTCGAACTTGGCGTGTTGTCCGGGTGACAACGCGTTTCTTAGCAATATCAAGCAATTACTATTATTCGTACTGCTCTTCTTCAAACCCGTGCACCCGGGTATATATGAGGTGATCAACCTGCGAGCATTCGTAAATACAAAAAAATACAAAAAAAAGGGCGTTTGGTGTGGTCAATACATTTTGATCGGTGCTAGGGTGCCCCTCGAGAAGCGGAATTCCGCATTTTACCTCATGGGAGTCGAGAGCAATCTGCCAAAGTTCACGGCTCATGTTCAGCGTGGCTTCAGAGTAAACAGCACACATGCGACTATGGGCGAATCGCAACAGCACTTACCCTGGGAGCAACTCCCCCAATGCGCGCACCGCCGTCCTCGTCTCGCTCTCGCTTGTGTGCTGGCGCCGAGTGTAGTTTGCGATGACGTGTGAGATTGCTTGGGATGCTAAAGCAGCGATTGCATTCGGGGCAACAGTGCGCTGTGGGAATTAAACAATTTGTGGGCGGCTGGGTCCCTGTCTTCGCGCAGGCCGAGTCGATACATCAAACTTACGCTTGAGTTTGGTGTGAGACAGCTGCGGAGTGTCGGACAGATGCGGTGCGACGGCAAGCAGCGGCGGGCAGTGTTTGATCAGCGTAACTCCCTTGTGCTAGCTGAGGCGTCGACAATGCCTCGTACTGACCATATGTATTTTGAGTGTCGATGGGCGAGCAAACATTCGTGGCTCGCCAACACACAACTCGCAGCGATATCGGCGCTGAGCATACTCGCGAGACGCTTCACTGATCTTGCGTCGACGCAGCTTTCCGTCGGGATCGTCGGCAGAAGTCGGTTCGCCCTCACCCTCACCCTCACCCTCGCCATCGACCTCTCCCTCGCCCTCAGCCTCTCCCTCGCGTTCACCTTCGCTCTCGCCTCCACGTTCTTGCTCCTCAGAGCTGAATCGCGCACTCCCCTTGGCCTTGCGAGTCTTCAGTTTGCCCTTGAGCTTCCGCAGCTGACCAGAGAACAAGCCCGGTCCGTCGTGCATCGCAGCTGCGCACGGAAGCGATGCAGTTGAGCTCAGCATAGTCAGCTCTGTTTCGGAGCACCATACAGTGCAGAAGTACTCGCCCCGACTCACCACTCGCGCTTGAAACGGCATCGATTGCCGTACTAGGGTTCCACCAAGCGCGACTCTTCGTCTGCTCCCCACCAGGAGGAGTACGCTCCTCTCTGACAGGCGGAATGCACTCATCCTGGTTTTCGCCCGAATGAAAGGATGGTGCCCGCATCGGATAGTCTAACGATCGAACCGATCGTGTATTTCTAACATCATCAGCAGTGGATCAATCAATGCTATTGGACACGCTTTGTACTGACGCTGTGCTTGAAACTGTGGTTGAAGATGCGAGTCGGACTGTTCATTCCACTGCCATCGTTGCGCAACGCCACTGACGAGCTCATCATGCGCAGATGAGTGAACTGATTTCATCTGCTGCGTCGGATATTGCTGATGCTGCGTCGCGTGCGAATCCGCAGGCCAGGTTGCAGGTGTGAAGGCATGAGGCGAGTCCGCTCTATCGTACCGCCACTGCTCGTGCTGCGATGTCGACTCTGGAAAGGACTGCGGAGGGCAAGAATTCGACGTTGCATACGAGGTAGTGAACCCCGCTGCTTCCTCGTATCTGCGATGCTCTTGCTCTCGAGTGTGACGCAGGCTTGGAAAAGAACCAGGCCAGGATTCAGACCGTGTCGCGCGAGAATGAGGTCCCTCGACGCCATCTGGCCTCATGTGATGTGACAGCGCAGCGTTTTCACCGAGCGACCAAGCCGAGCCAGGCGGACTCGGATCACCTGTTGAGTGCGATGATGCGTGGAGCACAGAGAGGTGTGGTCGAGGGTGGTGGTGTTGAAACGGTGATGGGGGCGGTGCACGGCCCTGGTGATGCCTCATGTGCGGGTCGAGCGCCGAAGGGTCGTAGGGGGCGTAAACGAGTCCAGAGGCGGCACGGGGTTGGGACTGAGTTTGCGGCAAGTCGTAATGCGGAGATCGCAGCATCGACGAGCCCGGAGAAGAGCTTGCTCCATTTGAGCCATGGCGGTCTGACTGGTAAGAGTACAGTTCGGTCGAACGAGCTGAAGGCCCGCTGGGTTGACCGTGCCACGCCTGCGGATCATAGCGCGCCTGCCAGTGGTTGGCATTCGTTTCGGAGGGGACCGAGATTGTCACTATGCCAGTGTTCGAGTCCATGTGCTGGTAGGTGTCGTCAACGGATGCATACATATGCTGTGATGAGGCTCTTTGCATCTCGCGATGGCCATAATGGGCGTGCGCGTGTTGCTGTTCCACCATCGACGGCTAGCACCGCACTGCAGCCCTGCAATCGTCGAACCCCTCGGCAGTGCCTGAAGAGGCCAGCTCCGAGTCGTGTACCACGCGCGAGAAAGCAGCCGGCGCCAAATGCCGCGACCGGATCGACCGAGCGCGAGGCGCGGAGGCAACTGACGCAAGCAGCTGCAGACGATTTCGAGCACCTGGCGATGTAGACAGGTATTGTAAGTATTCACTAGAGCTGTGCACAGGAGAGAGCTGGCGCCCAGGCGTGGAGCTGGTCGAGTCCGCTGCCCAGTTGGCGGTCGTGGGCGCCGAATCGTCTCGATTCGTCGCACGGCGAGTCGCGACCGCTCCTGATCGACGCTTCTGTGCGAGTCGGTCGCGAGCAGCGCTCCGTCTCAACCACCGGAGAAATCGAGGTTCGACGCGGAAGCGGCGGGCCGACGCTGGTGGCGAACGAGCGGGGACGACGACAATGGGACGGTAGGAGTCAGTCCAGCGACAGAGATGATTGAACAGTGAAGCACTGATCACAGATGCTAGCACCTGAGCAGTGAAATAGTGAGCAACTCTAGCTCGTGTAGAATGGTAGAAAGCTTGGGCACTGGGCAGATAAAGCTTGTCCAAAATAAGCTCAGTCACCACCTGCCCAGTTGTACCTATGCTGATCGGGCTGAGTGCGACATCGGCGACTTAGCGACGCCCTAAAAAAACCACAAAGGCCCCCCCCCCTTTCGCCCTCGCGTGCAGTAGGTACCTAACTAGGACTGCACAGTGTGCACCCATGAGCAGTGGGCAGCGGCTGTGCCCGCTGCAACCTAGACAGTTCGAGGCGACGCGCGTGCGGGGGCGCGTTCGGCTAAAAAGCCTGTCTCTCGCTCGAGTAGGGCTGGTTAACATGGACTTTTGGCGATGTAACAATGAAGGGTCGCTTCCGAGGTGCCTTGTAACACAATGCTTCACCTGTAATATCTGTAACATATTTGGAATATGTAACATTCGTAGCATTCGCCCAAAAGGTTCAACAACTGTAACAAATGGCCAGAGTTTGTAACGTGTGTACTGCTTTTCCTCATTATGGCGCTTGTGCCAATCAAACACATCGTTGGAAAGTTAATGAAGAGCATCACTTGTATTACTGGATATTTCAGACAAAGATCTCCCTTTAGCTGCTACATAACGTTGTGCAGGTAGTGAGTGCCTTAGACTCGAATTATCCGATCCGCCCACGATGCCCTACATACTACGAGTCACGTACAGATGTTACAACTGTTACAAGGAATTTTAAAGCACCCATGTAACATGTAAACAAAAATGTAACATGGTTGTTACCCAGCCGTACCTTGAGCTTCGATGCTCCACGGACCACGAAGACTCGGTTTTCCGTGTCAAGCGAGTGCATGCTCCTCTGCCTAGCGAGACGGGCGGTACCTCGCTCGGAATCGCTCGCCCACCTACCTATGTGTACCATGTCAAAATATGACCTGTCTGGAGCAGGAAGTTAGGGATACAGTATCTGATGTTTTTGTCCTAGGGCTGAAAAGTTCTCGCTTCCCATCACCGGTATCGGTAGCTCGTAGGTACAGGCGGTGTACCGCTACCCCCGTCGGCACCCAACAATGATTAACGGAGATGCAGGACTCGTAAAGCTGGTCGACGTCCTGATTATTTCCTCTAGTCGCTACGTATCTTAGCAACATGAGGTGTGGCCCGTCTTCTGTTTTGCAGAAGGTAGCAATATGTTGTACGTCTACTTACCTACCTACCTAAGGTCTCCGCAGATAGCCTAGCTACCTAGCTCGCGCTGGATCGCCCCGCGGAACTGTGAATTCAAGGTCTGGTGGTGCCTACCTATAATTACATAAGTAGGTACCTGCCGCTGCCTTAGCCTACCGACTGGCGGTAGGTGTTCAAGGACGAGCACTTTCTCATAAGTACCTACATAGAGCTTAGGTAGGTACTTTAGGTAGGTAACAACCTCTACGTAGGTAGGTAGTGGCAGTAGGCATTTCTCGAGGCCTCTCACCCTCGCGCAAGCGCAGCGATCACATCGAGGGATACCGACCGTGGGCCTCGGTGTGCGCCATGTGCAGAAGCTCAAGAAAAGACGCTAATCGTGCCTAAATTGCCCAGGCTTTCTTGCCCCTTGGGCCTTGGAGTTTCAACGTTTCAAGTTTCAACCTTTCACAACTTGCGAGTTTTTGACCGCCGGTTGTCCGGAGTCGGACTCCGGACTCGTCGAGGGACAGCTAGAGATGTGCATGTGGCAAGAAATGTCGTGGCCCGCCGGTAGAGTAGGGGCACCGTGCCTGCGCTGGGAACCGCGTGTCACGCTTTCGTGGGTTGCTATAATATCAATCCCGCCGTCTCATTCCAGGCCTGTTTTGAGGACATCCTACGAAGCATCTGGACTTCTAGACTTTACCGACTTAGGTGTGGACCTTTACGTAGACGGTCGACCCCGTGGAACGAGCGGAGCTATCCAGTAGACATAACAAGCCTCTGGCATAGAGCTGCATGAATCCTCGAGATGTCTGTCACAGCCGAGGGGTGATTTTTACAGGAGGTATCCCTGGTGTTAACCCTAATTTTTTTTAGGAATTCGTATGTAATTTTTCAGAGACAGTCATAGCAAAAACTACCCCTCGGGACGGAATCATTCCAGAACGATTCCAGTGATCCTGAATCGGTTCAGTATACTTGCTGCCGATTCAGAACTGATTCGGAATCAATTCGGAATCAATTCAGAATCAATTCAATTCCCTCTGAATCCTATGCTTTTTATCTTTGCCTTATTTTCCATTCATAGCTATTCATAGGCAGGACTATAATTAAAAGATAATAGGTAAAGCGGGTCACATTTCAAATAGGGGTATAGTTTAATGGTAGCATCGCGATCCTTCAAAATTATTGGAGTACTATGTATGTTCTTCTCATTATTAATTCTTCTTCTAATACCAGATTTAGATGTAAGTAGAGTTCGTGGAAACCAATTCAGACCGCTAAGTAGATTCATGTTCTGACTTTTTGTGGCCAACTTCTTTGTATTAATGTACATTGGTAGTCAACACGTTGAAGAACCCTTTATTACTATTGGAAGTTTTATTCTTGTTGATTTTAGGAAATATGACGCCACAACAAGGAAAAGGGTTTAATTTTCTCACCTTTACTAGTAAAAAAGGAAAGAAATAAAAACTTACTCCTTTTCACGAATACCGCCCTATTCACTTTTTTATACCCCCAAGGGTGTAAAAAGAGGAGGAAACAAGGATAAGATCTATAGAATTAGCCAGTATAGTTCAGCGGTTATAACCCGTCTTTCATATAGATGTAACGTAAGTTCAATTCTTACTACTAGCCGCTACTATGTATTACTCAGGGTATACATGAGTTTCTCTTGTGCTTTCCTTCTCTCTCGATTTTTCTCTCCCTTTTAACTCGCTATGCCCAGAAAATAATATACGGGGCATTAGGATAAATTTTGCCAAAGGAAGAAACGTTTGGAATCGACTGCTTGTAATTCCGAATCAATTCGAAATTGACCCAAGGATACAGAATTGATTCAGAACTGATTCAGAACTGATTCAGAACTGCTGGAATCGTTCTGGAATGATTCCGTCCCAGGGGTAGTTTTTGCTATTGGCAGAAATGGTTACCTTGACCATCGCACAGAAGGTGCCTACTCGGTGCATCGTGCCCTGACGTAACTAGTTACTTTTAGTCAGAGTACGAATGGGAACGTTGTAGAAAGGTTCTTTTAACGTAGATTGTTTTGACGAGATCTCAATCGCTTTCAGGACTTTTTCAGCGATTCCGGGCGACTTGGCGAGGAAACCGATCAAACCCATGATTGCCCATTCGCTAAAAGGAGACCCTTCACGGGTGAGTTTCTCCAGTGCAGGCGCAGCAGGATTTGCAGCGATGTGAGCACAGTCACGTTCACAGGTACCGGTACCCACTTATTAGGTACGGTACCTCCCTCCCTCCCTCCCTCCCTCCGTTCCTCTTGTAAGTACCTAGCCATTGGTCAGTTAATCCTACCTATGTAATGGACTGCCAGATTTAATAATTCAAACCGTCGAGACGGCGACATCGACGTCGGCACCCTGCTCTTGTGTAGCCGTTAAAAGGCCAGCTGACGCCGGGCTCCGGTTATTTCCGACAAGACCTCTTCCGCGTGCTCGAGGCACCCGCTGGTCGTACTTACCTACTCGTAAGATGACAAATCTCTATCTACAAATAAATACATATACAATAATCTAGGTCAGGTTGAAAAAAAAGGTCACCGACTAGTGACAAGCCTCCTTCCACCTGTACCTCTGAAATCACCCCAGTGATAGTCTCGATTGATTGCCGGCTAGAGTTCAATCTCTGGTGGCGTGCAGGCGTTTGAGCTGGTAGTCCATTGGTGGTGGCGGTTTGGAATGTTCTCAGCGCAGAGAAGCTTTAGAAGTGACCTCAGAGTCTTCGACTCCTTCGGACAGTTCGAGAGTAGCGACCACTCGCGGTCATCAAGCGCTCGAAGTCGCTTCAAAAAATCCGGTCCTTGACAGCGCCATACAGCACCTCGCGCTCGATATGTCCGCGGTGAGATATTACCTGGAGCACAGCGGGTGAGAGAAGACCTGTAGATGTCTCATTCGAGTCACATGGTAAGTCAATCGACTCGCAACACGTATCTAGCTCGACGGAATGTCCGAACCCTCAGTAACTACTGCAAGTAAGTGGGGCTGTCCGTAGGTCGATTTTTCCCATCTCTCGATTCTCGATTTTCATCGGAGCTCTGTCTTCGCACAAATGAGCTTGCATTTGGTATCTAGCCACCTTGGAATCTTCTCCTACGTTAATACTCAGGGCTGCTGCAAAGTAGATTATACCTTGTGCCGGGCGGGCCTGGAGTAGCTCCGGATTCCGGAAAATCCAGCTGACGCATGTTGCATCATGCGCAGCTGTTCCTCTCGGCACAGCCTTTATATAGGTAGGTGTAAGTAGGTAGGTACCTAAGTGCAACCACGGGGCTAGATGTACCGCCGAGGTGTTCAACACTGTCTTTCTCCTTGCCTACTCGTGCCAATCAATACCCACGAAATACTACGAATCTACCGAGGCTGTTGAGGTAAGTACCGGTACTATGGGTACCCAGGTAGTAGTAGGTCTATAGGTAAAATTACACTGCACTCTTCAGCCTGGTGCACCCGCGCGACTCAGAATTCAATATTCAATTGAAAGCGAGGGTGCTCAGAAAGTGATTGACGTTTCCCTGGCGCCATGTGGAGAGCTCGGCGTGCCTGATGCTCCTTCGTTTGGTCCGAAGGTGCTCGCTGGCTCGAGTGAGACTCAGACCGATCAATAATGTCAGGGTCCTTGTCGTCAAATGAAGTTTGGACAAGGTAGTGGTCGAAGGGCTTTTAGATTGAGCGCCTATCCAATTGACCATGAGTAATCAGACGTCGAGGCAGACGGGAATCTAGGTAGTTAAGAGGGTCACCTGCGGAAGTCAGACGGAGTATTTGGTCTACACTAGGCCTCCGATCACCTATCCATGCACCACAAGACCCCTGGGTGACCTGCATGACGGCGGAGATACGTATTATCTTGGTAGCCGTACGCTGTCAGAGATACACTACCATATCCTCCAAGCAGAGACAGGGAGATACTCCGATCAGCGCGACCACCCTGGCAAACTCAACATATGCCTAGTTGAGCAAAGAGAGATCCCTGGGTCCCTGTAAACAGCTCTAGGCACGTAGTAGGTAGGTATATGGGTAAGTGGGTTTTCCACATCAAAGCTGCAGGCATCTACTGTTGCGAGTGTTCGACAGCCCAAAACTGAGTGCGCGAATCGACCAGAATTCCTTCACAGATATAACGAGAGCGGGGGCCCCGTTTATGTAAACCGCTGTACGTAAGCTCATCTCAGTCAAGCGCGTGACTCGCCAGGGGGTGTCAACTTTCAAGCCTAGTTCCCGGCGTGGAATGGGGTGAGGCCAGACAGAGCAGCATAGATCACTCTTCAATCGGTGGTGGGTGGGTAGGAATTTCCGCAAATTCAGCTTTGCCGAGCTCTCGCTTCGCTGAGGTTTCGCCCCGAATCATCGTGGATGCCAAGCGATGCAGTGCTTGCACATTGTAGGTAAGTAAAGCTGCAGCATGTAGCCTCTCGCGTTAAAACACGACTATTTGAAATGATAAGAAATGAGGACCTCAGTCATGCCGAACAGCTTACGGATAATGGGGCGCGTTGAACGTGTCAACCTTCGCGAAAGACAGCTTTCGCTTTGAAATTTCCCAGCTCGGGAGACCACACCCTGACTACAGAGAGACGACAGAACGGCCAGTCACAGAGTCAAGTCATATTCAGCTAATACTCTCCAATCGCACAGCTCTTCCTTCCGTAGAGGCCCTGGGAGCCAAAATTCCTCCGAGAGCAAGAGTGGAGGCTTCCATTGCCCATCGAGGTCGAATTCTGCGAGCTCCGTCTCGGTCTCGTACGAGCCGCCGCCCTGGCTAGCGTTGACCGACGGTGAGGGTGACGAAGCCGCAGGCATGCTGCTCAACGATACCTCAATCCCGAGGATGGCTTCTTCGATCTCTTTCAATTGTCTGGAGTCCAGTGAGGCGAGGATCGAGCAGACTTCTGTTGAAATTGCGCCCCCGCTCGATGGTGGCGATGCAGCACTGGACGGTGACAGGGCTGCAGGAATAGGGCCGGACCATTTCGAGGCTGAAGCCGTGAGCTCGTTCGCCGGCTCACTCTTGATCTTGGGGTTGGTCGCTTCTTCTTGACAGCCTCTGTTTGAGTCTTCGCGGTTGTCGGGGTACGCCTCTTGCGTGTTGAGTGGGGTCTCATCCGTGAGCGACGAGAGAGGAGACGACGCCGTGGGCGATGATTCGGGCGAGGGGGTGCCGTCAGGTGGGCTTGGACTGGACTTGCACGGAGTAAGAAGAGGTTCGGTCGACACTGTCAAGGCAAAGCCAGGGGATGGGAGAGAACGCATCGACCGACGAGGCGCTGAAATCTGCTCGCGGGCGGTCTCGAGTGCGCAGCCTTTCTCAAGTTCAGACGAGCCTGGTGGCCAAGCAGGAGAACATGTAAGTTGGTCGCTCACTTCTACTTGTCAATCCCGTCAAGTGGCTAGTATCGACCTACTCGATTTTTCGTCCAGTTTCTTCTTCTTCTTGCTGTGTACGGGGCCAAGTTCGCCTCGTCTTTGTTTGTCGCTCAATTGCGAGATGGCGTTCGCGAGTTGCTGCTTCAGTTCTCGATCGACGACGCAGCACCCTTGCTTGAGCGCTTGATCGACGGTACGGTCGTATTCGATGGTGTGGATGGAGTCGATCGAATAATGGCAGACGGCATCATTGGGGTCTAGGCCATGCAGTTGTGCCGAACGAATGCAGATCGAGCAGGCGGGTCGGGCTGGAGAAGCGAAAGGTGTGGGGCAAGGTCCATGCGCATGCGCCACCGCGGCTTCAGAGCTTCAGTGCTCTGCGAAAAGCGCGAGCGGACGATACTTGTGGCACCAGTTTGACGTGTTTCCAGTATGATAATGACTCACCAGATGTACACTTGAGCTTTCGACGACGACCTGTGAAAAATGCTCAGGTCGCATCGCAGGGATCCCACACATGTTAGCCCCCAATTGGACAACCCCAGCAACCTGCGGCGCTTGCCGAACACATCCATCTTTCCGCCGGGTGATGCGACTGGCTCACAGCATTCGCAACTTGTTTCGCGACTCGTGCGGGCGATTCGTTTGCGCTTCTTGGGATTGATCGTCAGGTTCGAGATGCTCTTGCGTTGGGGTTGAGGCATGCTTCCGCTGGCCTGGCACGGCCGAAGAGAGAGAACTACAGCCGAACCGACCGCTCGAGGTTGATGAGAAGAATAAGCGTCATTGGCTGCAGGCCTGCTCGGAGTGGCTTGAGAGACTCCTTCCCTTCGATCGATGGAGGATAGTCTTCGTTCGGGTGCAGAGAGAGCCTCGGTCCGGACACGGTCCGGAAGCAGCGGTGGTCTTCTGGCGAAAGATCAACATTCGCCGCGGAGAGGGGTTAGAAGGAGGATCGCCATTCTTCTCGTGGGAAGGCGTGGACGTTGCGCTAAAGGTCGTGACATGTTGCAGCAAACTGAAATACAAACAAATGCACTTATTAATTTACAGTGGTTGCAATTGATATTGCCATCGCCGGGCTGGTGTCAATTGAAGGGCGGGGTGCGGGCCTGCGGACGAAGGAAGCGATAGGGTTGGATGTAAGCGCATGAGTCAAGCTCAAAGAAGGACCATAGCACGTCGATCGAGGCGCGACACAGTGAGCAAGGAATAGAGATCGTACCATCTTACTCCAGATAGCTAGAGAGCGAGCGACAAACGATCGAGCGAGCGTAAAAAGGTTTGTCAGTCAGTCGATTGAATGGCTCCACGACGGCAATTGGTCTGGCAAGATACGCACCGTATTCGTAGGTATTGATCAGCCTCGGCGGGTACTTCTTCCATTCGATCAGCTCGTCCAAGTTGTTCTTGTCCCTGAGCCAGCCCTCCTGCTCGAAAATTGTTGTATTCTTGTCCTGCCGCACGTGGCCATATTCATAATGTTGATAGGTCGCGACCGTTCGGGGTACGACTTGGATACGAGCCCCGCGGCCACCCTCTTGGGGTGTACCATCGGCCAAGAATGGCGAATAGGTCTTCCAGAGATCAGAGCAAAACAAGTAGCATTCGCTTTGACGATCGGTGTTGCCATCGTCGCGGAAGCGAAGCGCGTGTCTTGGGTTGACGAACAGGTCTGCGTCGATGATGGTCACACCATTCCAGCATGAGAAGACTTGCACGGGACGCAGGTCGTACAAGCGGAAGCGGTCCGGTGACAGAGGCAGGGGTCGGGCACCCCCGCCTAGATCCCAATCCCCTTTCGGATATGAAATGTTGTAGAAGGGTCTGCAGTGGATATTGCCGTCATAATCACCATTCATCAGCATCAGGGACCGCGGGCTGAAGAAATCAGCTGACGGAACCGAACAGAAAGATGAATGAATACCCACAACCCAAGCATGTCCCTCGCTACCCACACGTCGTAAAAGATGACAGGGTAATTTGGCGCGAACTCCTTTATTTCGAGCGACTTGTAGTCCATGCCGCAGCTCATGTCGGCGCCCTGCACCTCGTGTTGTAGCATCAATTCAAACAGGTCGCTTTCGCACAAGTGCACGTCGTTGATGAAGAGGACGCGATCGAATGTTCCCTTGGGTGCGTCGAGCAGTGGTTTGAGTGCCCTGTTTCGCAAGTTCGCCAGCGACTTGATCCTCGCTCCAGGGGGAAACCCTGCTTTTGCAACGTCCGAGTGAAGCGTGTAACCAGCTCCCAGCCGATCGAGTATCATCGCGAACAAGTACAGCTGAGCTGGCGTCGTGTCGGACGATCCGTTCTCGTAGATCGACACATGGAATCGCGAAGGGCGGAGGGCGGACAAGACGGTGTAGAAAACCCTAATCAATGCTGGCAGGACGTAATCCGCGTTGATGAGGTTGATGGCGATGAGGTAAGTAATCTTTTTGCGCGGTAAGTAGTGCGGTACAACGGTCCAATCCGTGTTGTTGTGGTAGAAATGCGGACCACGATACCGATAGCGGGACAACAGAGGCGCATAGCGATCCTTTTGGTAGATATTGAGGTTGCAGTTCGGCGAGGGGTGTTTTGCCAGCAGCGCATGTTCGAGCAAGTCCTCGATGGGCCACCATGTCCTCTCTCCTCCGATGTCCTTGGGTAGAAGCTGCGTCCTGCGCTCGATCGACTCGAATCCAATCAACGCACGCGCCGTGCGAGCCCGCGTCCGGGCGCGCCTCGACGCGCTGTCGGGAACGCTGACCACCAGCAGCCACAGGACCCACGCGGTGGTCAATGCGAGCAGGAACTTGGTCTTGAAGGACTTTCTTCCTGGACCACCGAGCCACGAAAAGTTGGAGTCCGGGAATGGAGGTCGCGGGGGTGTTCTCGTTTGAGGCAATAACGAGGCTGCACCGCTCGCCCGAGAACTCGCGCCCCAGCCAAACAGCCTCTCGTTGGAGGAGAGCGTCGTCGTCGTCGTCGTCGTCATCATCGGGCTTGTGCTCAATTCCGGGGCAGGATAAATGGCAACATCCCGTTGTTCGAGTTCCTGCTCCGCGTCCTTCTCCAGTCCCAGCATGGCGCTCGAGCCCGGTCAGGGCACCCGGACACACGGAGTTTGCGAGTCGTGTCGATGCGCGAGCCGGGTTCACCGTTCACCTGTGAAGGATGTGGTGCAGAGAGCTGGATCATCTTACAAACCCGCACGGGAACGCTGCTCGTTGGCGCCTGATAGGCACTATTGCGGTGTGGCGCGCGCGAGAGCTCCGTCGCGAATGAGACTGAGAATTTGAATTCCAGCTAGTCTACAAAAGAAGGAAGTGGACGAACCCTGTCAGACATGACGCTGGCTCACTCCGAGTTCGACGCATGTTCAAACATCAAGTTGAAGGCGCCGTTCGAATGGCACAGGAACCGTGTACATTTTCATGGCACGCATATAGTAGTACCTATCGATTACCACTCAGATCATAAGAGAGGAGCCCTGGGTACGACATGAGTTTATCTTGCCGAGCTATCCACGTCCCAGACAGCACAACGACCTGGGAAATATATTCTGATCTAGATACAAACTTGATGAAAGTGTCAATGGAAAGAAAGAGTTGCACCTGTGGCCTGAATTCTGCCACAATGGCACATAATATTCATCAAGCTCGCCATCGTATAATACCAAATGGACCCCCGGGCCTCTTGCATTGGCGGCCGCCGCTTTCTCGAGTCTCCTGAGCGCCTGCGGTGCCAAAGCAACTGTGAGAGTGGCGCCGCGCGCAGGCGAAGTTCTTGAGCCGTGCCGTGTCAGGTGCACAAGCTTGATCTGTTCGCTACGACACAGTTCCAGGAGGAATATGGGACAGTCCACGAACGTATGCCCCACCATTGGTGGGAACGGTGTCAAAAGTGTCAAGGATCCAACTTGGGGAGTCGCCATCGCTTGTTGAGATAGCTTTCGAGCCGTGCTTCTTCGTCGTAATCGGGCGGGAACCACTGCAAATCGAGCTCGACCAAAGTCGACGAGAACTTTCCTATAAATCGGCGTATACTGGTGTAGGGCACATAGTATCATTTCAGACTGAGCTCGTGGATGGCTGCTTGCCATGGTGCCATGCAACATTTCTTGTCGACCCAATAGAGGTCTCGGACTCGCAGCTTGCAGAGCTGCTTGAGGCCGACGAGAGTGTCGATCACTAGACCTTCTGACCTTTAGCAAACGTCTCTTCGCTGTCGGGCCTCGCGAATTGGATGTCGAGGTCGAGCGAGAGTCTGCGCAAGATCTCGGTGAATTCCACTGCGGGGCTCCGAGATGAGGGGACTTGAGGAACAGACCTGTGATCTTGTGGCCGCCGCTGTTCGGACCGATCACACCGGGTGGAAACGGAGCGATGACGGGTGTTCGCCGGGGATCATGCGCACTGGAGTAACGAGGGCGGTGGGGCATGACATCCCATTCGAGATAGGTGAGCTGAGGAAGCTTTGCAATGATCGCTCCCACGAGGCACACCAAGGCGGCTTGGCCTTGCCCCATGATCGAGAAGTCAAGGTTCCGAGGGCAGAAGCCGGCAGCCTCGATCGCAGTGTGCGTTTTCTCTGCGAGCGGGGTGCAATGTCGTCTGGAAATGGTGTTTTCGCCCTCGCTTATGTCCAAATCGGACTCTTCGTCACTCAAGTAAAGGTCGTCCCTGTCGCCGTCTTCGTCGTCGCTCTCTCTGAAGGTTGGGTCCAGTGAAAGAGGCGTTGTGGAAGTGGCAGTCGAAAGACCGGACTTGGTGACCGTGCCGCCGAAAGATCGATTCTTAGAAGTAGAACATGTCGGAAATGTGTCAGCCTCCGTTCCTTAGAGCGCCGGACCTCTACAGCCACGAGCCAGATGAAACGAAAAATTAAGCAGATGAGCTCGATGAGAGAGGCTGCCTCGGAAACTGGCAACCTGATCGTACCCTCACATATATGAAGCCGCAAGGGCATGGAATTCTTTGTTGACAATTTAAGGGTAAGACGACGAATATCGGATCTCTCAGAGGGGCGAGGGAAGACGATCTAGTCTGTCTCGGTGCCTTGGCGTGATTCGGAGCTGTACTGAAGAGTTGAAAAGTTAAGGATCGGCACGATGTCCGGCCGAGTCACGCTGTCCGGCCGAGTCACGATGAGCCAGCTTGCACTACGATTGCCCATGCTGTCGAAGATGGTTCTTTCGTCCAGGTGCGAGGTGTTCGCACCTTTTCGTCTCATTGACTCGGCGTTAACTCCATTCGATGGAACCAGAAATCGACTTCATGAGCCATTATGACGATCGTGGCTTTGAGCTTGGCCGGGACATAGCGAGAAACGACCGCCAAATGCCAAATCGTCAGACCCTGTCGGTCGGTTGGAGATGAGCTCAGACTGCCAGAAGGGTCTGGGTCAGGCTCTTAGAGGGATTACAGCATGACTCAATCCACCTCATCCGGTTTCCATCTAGAGCTCAGTGGGAAATCTTTTCCCAACAGTCTGAGCTCCGCAGGAATGGTCTGCCACTGATCCGGTCTGGGATCGCTCTGAACGGGCTGACGTTTGTTTCTGCCGGGCTGGCTGGCTATGGAGCTACCATCGGCGCGGTCACATGGCCCCCGGCCACTGCATGGCGACTCGAAAGTTGTGGAGGGGGGGGGGGGGGGGGGGGGGGACCTGCAGCTTAATTTCCTCGGCAATTGAGATCAATGGTTCTCTGCTGTCGAAGAGAGCTCGAAGTGGGTCGTCGACAACTGCTTATGAGATCGCACAACTTGGACTCAAGAAGTCGCGTTGGATCGACGAAGCGTGTCAAGCGACGTCGGCCTCGCCGTCCGACGTCCGACGAGCCGGTCTCGGATCCATTTGTTGGCGTTCACGCGTCCCGTCACGCGTCATGCGTCACGTGCAGTTTCGAGGACTGGAAAGCGCAAAGATCCTCGCCACCTGCGGTGTTGGTCTGCAGCGTTGTAGAAGCTATTATGGTGTTCTGTCGCGCTTGAGATCCCATAAACACTAATCAGCCATTTTGGCACAAGCGGAACCGCCTCTTAGATTGTACTGCGGTCATTGTGCTCGGCACCGAAACCGCCGCCGGGCGTGGGCGATTGTGCTTGGCCCAGGCTGAGAACCGCGCAGAGAACTCCGTCCACTCGCCGATTCTACGAATTATGCATGATCTTTCTGCCCCATGGAGGAGCCTACACCGACAGAAGGGAATGAGTTGGATAAAATCTAGCTCGAAGCAGTTTAATTGCATTCAAATTTAATATCTATTTGTCGGACACGCGCACTTGGGGCCACCAGGGCCACTAAAGACTGCTTCACATGAACGCACGGGGAAGTTAGGAGTTGGAAACGCAAGCAGCCGTTGGGCAGCCTTTCTCTAGAACTCTTCGATCGCGCCTTGGTTTATGACGAAGAGTGCGTGAGTCTCTGTCGTTTAAAGTGAGGTCGACCCGTCACACCTCCTGAGCCTTGCGACTCACCACCTTTGAAGCCGCGCGTCGCCGCGAGCATGTGGGGGATGAGGTTGACGTCGAGGCCAGCATCGGTGTCGGTGGGTTCTGTCACGGCTGCTCCGCCGCGGCGTGAGAAGGGAGTGATCGGACCTGCCCACATGGTGGGGCGCAACAGTGGCAAATACTCAGTACGAGAGACATGGCTTCGAGTGCCACGCCATCGAGTACACTCACCGCTGTCCCCCTTGGCGGGATTCTCTTCCGGCATCATGTTCATCTGCGAGGTGGCGATCGGAGGGTTCGAGTTGCCCATCTTGTGCTCAGCCAAGCCATGCGTCAGTTCAGCGAAGCACGCATTATACCAGAGAGAGAATTGACTCACCACGACTTTGGGTGCGGTGGCTTGGCGTTTGGTGTAGCGCTCTGCCAAGAAGAAGGGGTCTCCGTTGGTGGTCGCCACCTTGAGGCGATCTCCCGAGAACACTAACCTCCCACACGAGCCGGGGCAGCGCGACGTCGTTCCTTGATCGAGCGACGACCAAAGACGTTAAGGACACCTACTCAAGAGTATTCCACCACCATTGTAGCATCAGTGGTCCGGAACTGGTCGATGGGCAGTATGCTGCGAAGAGGTACTGACCGCCGGCGGCACCCCGGCTGGGTTCTTCCACGGGCACGGAATTGATGTCGCTTGGGTTGACGGCGGCGTTCGAGGTCCCAATCTGTGTATAACAACATGAGATCAGGTATCGTCGATACTGCATCCAAAGGGATAGAATCTGATGGTCTTCCGGGCCGCTCCGCCCGTCCAAGCAAGGACGTCTCTGATGAACTCGTGCAGTGGTATTCCTGACCTACCTGTTCAACGGCACCAGGAGCCACGACATCCCGTTTCGACAGTTGCTCGTAGTAGATTCCACTGCTCAAAGTATCAAAGCGCCCCACTGCACCGCCCTTGACCATCGAACGTTCGGACGGAATTGCGCTGCCGCCGGGGGTCGAAATGGCCGTGGCCAGGGAAGACGTCGGTCAATAGTCAAGCTTGAGGCATGGAAGAGGCCAGCTAGCTACCATTCTCGATGTGAAGGGGAGGATATCGAGCATACCCACATGACGCTCCTAACAATGAATCCCAGGGAAAGGAGTGAGAAGGCGAGCATATTGCTTGCGGTGCGGTGAGAACGCGTTGTCGTCAAGGAGCTCAGTGGCTCGGATGAGACTCGAGAGGCGAGTGAACCGAACGTAGAACGGTGCAAAGAGCTCTGAAGCAAACAGGACCAGCCTATGGAAAGATTAGAACTATAGGAATCGATACTTGAGACAAGTGGGAAGAGTCGAAAAAAGGGGTTCGGGTTGGGGTTGGGGGGGCGACGAGGGAGGAAGAGAGGGTAAGAGGAAGTAGACCGCCCGTCTCAGCGCAGCTGCACCAGCCGCGCGGCCCCGAGTCTTTCACCTTTCGGAGCACTCAACGGGTTGGTTCTGCTTCGCACGGCCTTGATTTCATCACAAAGAACACGAACAAAGCGCTCTCACTGAACAAGTTTAACAAAAACATAGCATCCGACCCTCCCAACGTTTTTTCTATTGATGGCGATTACTTGGCCGTGGCGTAAACGGACTCGGGCTTGACGGTCGCACCATGGGCGAGGCGCGCTTCACCCCACTTCTTGAGTCGGATCGACTCGATCGCGATGAAACCGGTGGTGTCGGTCGGAGAAAAGCCACCCAACTCGTCCATCGACGATTGCTTGGCATCGTACAAGGCCTCGGTGTCGGACTTGCGACCCTCGATGATGACGTTGCCCTGGATCAGGGACAGGCGCACTCGGCCGTTGACGGACTCTTGCGACTTCTCCAAGCACGACTGCACGAACTCACGCTCGGGCGAGAACCAATACCCGTTGTAGAGGATCTTCGACAGCTCGGCCGTAACGAACGAGTCGCGCAAGGCGCGGACGTTGCGGTCGAGGACGAGACCCTCGAGATCCATGTGGGCCTTGCGAAGGATGGTCGCACCGGGCGATTCGTAGCAACCACGCGACTTGACACCAATGAAGCGGTTCTCGACGATATCGATGCGACCGATGCCGTGCTTACGGGCGAGCGCGTTGAGGGTGAGGAAGATTTCGACCGAGTCGTTGATCTTCTTGCCCTCGATCGAAGGCACGGCCTCGGTTCCGGCGGGGTGGATCAAGAGCGAGGAAGGAACACCTTTGGTGAAGGTGATGGAGATGCGCTCGGGTTCCTTGGGGGCGTCTTGGAGCGACTTGATGAGCTTCCACATGTCCGAGGGCGGGGTGGTGTCGGGGTCCTCGAGGATACCGGCTTCGTAAGAGATGTGGAACAAGTTCTCGTCTGTAGCATTGTAGACGAGTTGGAATTCAGTATCCCATCAACGAATTGAAGCGATGATTGTAGTTCGTTTGCGCCACTCACCGGTCGACCAGGGCTTGGCGGCGGTTTGGAAGACAGGGATACCCTTCTCCTTGGCATACTCGAGCAAAGCTGCTCGACCAGCGAAGCGGTTGTAGAACTCTTTTGGTTGTGCAGAAGGTGATTGCAAGGGAAGCAGTCAGATCGCAATGCTCTTCCACGAAAGCATGGACGTCTCGAGACCTACCGGGATCGCGCCAGGGAGCAATAACCTTGATCGACGGTTGCAAGGCGTAGAAGGCGAGTTCGAAGCGGACTTGGTCGTTCCCCTTTCCCGTGCAGCCGTGAGCGACGAAGCTGTGTGTGGAGGAGATGGGGGTTTTGGGCTTTGGGTCAGCTGCGTCCGGATGGTAGCGGATGATAAGGGAGACTAGGAGAATTTCATCAAGAGAGTGAGACTTGCCCACACTTCTCCTCAACGACGACATCCATCATAGCACGGGCGATGACGGGTCGGGCCAGGGATGTTCCGAGAAGGTAGACGCCCTGTAGACATGTCGTCGGTTTGAGGGGGCGGTCCGGTCAGCTCTTAGGAGGGGACAGATAAGGCCGACTTTTGGTCAGAGCGCCTACCTCGTAGATGCAGTTGGCCTGGACGGAGGGGAAGACGAGGTGCTCGACAAATTCGCGCTTGACATCCTGTTACACCGAAAGCGAGTTGCTTTGTATGTCAGCGCATGTGGTCGAACCGGCCGGGTCGCGGATGAAGTGGGTGGGTGGGTGGGGGGCAAGGGGGGGTTTACTCACGGCGAGGACGAACTTGTCGGCGCCGATCTTGTAAGCCTTCTTCTCTGCGGCTTCAAAGTCCTCCTCTTGTCCGACGTCGGCCATGAAGGCGACAACATCGTAGCCTTGCTCACTGTGGAGAGAGATAGGCAGTACATGGTATGTCAGTTGTTGGACAGCCTAGCTGAATACTCCGCCGAGCTCGAAGCTTGCGGAGCGGCGAGGAAGCGATCGACTGACATGAGCCAGGCGAGAATGATGGAAGTGTCTGGCAGCGAGAAAGGGAGGGTGGGAAGTGGATCAGAATGAAGAAGCAGCATAGATTGATAAAGACATGGACATGCTGAACAGCCAGCTCACCCAATCCACCCGAGTAGGCGAGGAGCACACGACCGGCGGAACCTTTGGCGACCATCGGTGCTGCGAACCGACGACCCAAGCAAGGCAAGACCGACCGAAAGCTCTGGAGAAGGTCAGCAAAGGAAACACGTGTGCCAGTCCGTCCACGCGGGTTGGTTATGATTGGGTGCAGTACTCACTTGTTTTATAGAGAGACGAGCTCGATGCCGTAGGAAGCGAGTGCGACCAAAGGTGATGATCGAGAAGGGTGAGATGCGGAGCGGAGGAAAGGAGGACGGCGGCCGGCATGCAGCCTGCAGCGGCGGACTTGGCACAGACAGCAGACAGCAGAGCACAGCGGCTGATGAGACTGGCTCAGAGCGGACGGCGGACTCGAGCGAATTCGATTTCGAGCGGTCCGTGCGGCTCCACACGCTTTGGACCCGTCACTTGCGCAACTTGACGCTTCGGCCATCCCATCACGGTCTCCGGTCTCAGGAGACAACATGAACCGCGCATCATCGTCCACACCACGGGCGGTAGCGCACAGTCTATCCAGGAAGGTAGTGCGCGCAAGACCCTTCTCGTGTACGCTGAGATGTCGAGCAGCAGCCGCGGAGGCGACGGCCGAAACACACGACATCGTTGTCATCGGAGGAGGGCCGGCCGGATGTACACTGGCGGCTGCACTTGGTGAGAGGAGGTTAGGCTATCGCGTGAACAAATCCCAGCTGACCTCGTGTCAACCCTTCTGCACAGCTTCAAACACGGCCATCTCGTCGACGCACAAGGTCACCCTGCTCGAAGCTTCGTCGATGGCCAAGCTCGCCGATTGGGCACTTAGTCCCGGCGAGTACAGCAACCGCGTCAGCTCCATCACTGCAGAGAATGTCGCCTTTCTATCAGGTCAGTCACACTGGCACAGATGTAAGTCAACCCACTGACGAAAGAGTCCTGACAAACTCGGCTTCCCTTCGCACTTGACGTGACGTCTAGACATCGGAGTCTGGGGCCATCTCGATGCTACGAGAGCAAGAGGGATCGAAGAAATGCAGGTGTGGGATGGGTTGTCCGACGCTCGCATCACCTTCAACTCGCCCACGTTGGATTCCCACGACCCCTTCTCGCCGCAGTCCGCGATCCCGATCGCCTCGACCTCCTCAACGCGATCTCCGAACATCGCTCTGATGGCGACCCTTGTCGAGAACCTCAACCTGCAACGAGCGTGCATGCGCGTACTCGAGGGTGCAAAGAACTTCGACCTCGTCGATAACAAAAAGGTGTTGAGCATCACCTCCGATGCTTCCGGATGGCCCGTCATCGAGGTCGGTAGTGGCGTCGAGGGCGAGCCGACGAGGAAAGTCCGAGCGAGGTTATTGGTAGGCTTTCATCCCTCGATGCTCTCCACGCTGCGTCGAAGAGCCATTCACTCGTCCTTCTTTTGACCTACCCCAGATTGGCGCCGACGGATTCAACAGTCCTGTCAAGACATATTCCAACATCGAGTCCTTCGGCTGGGCTTACAACAACCAGGGCCTCGTCGCCTCGCTGCACATCTCCCCTGCCGAGATGGGCATCGGCATGACTACCGCATGGCAACGCTTCTTGCCCGAAGGTCCCATCGCATTCCTACCCGTACGTACGAACTAGCGATGCGATGACAATGTTGGACGGCGATGGGAGTGATCCGGCTCACCTTAATCGGATTTCTCTGTGGTGACGCAGCTCTCCGACACTGCCTCTTCGCTCGTCTGGTCGACCACGCCCGAGCTAGCCAAGGCGATCAAGCAACTCCCTCTTGAACTCATGACGCGACTCGTCAATTCGGCCTTCACACTGCCTTACTCGTCCCTCTCGTCCTTCCTCTCTCTTCTGACGTCCGTGAACCGCCCAACCGATTCCGAGCTTTCGGATTCGCTCGAGGCGCTCGTCGCGCCACTCGAAGCCGCCTCGCTTTACGAGGTCGACTCGATCCCGGAAGAATCACCACCCAAGATCGAATCGATTCAGCCCGGATCGGTCGCTGCGTTCCCTCTACGGTTATCGCACGTCGACTCGTACCTAGGCATGCCTCGCGGTGGAAACGATCTGAGAACGGCTCTGGTCGGGGATGCGGCACACACGATCCACCCGCTCGCTGGCCAGGGTCTGAACATGGGGTTGGGGGACATTCAGAGTTTGGTCAAGACGTTGGAAACGGCGGTGCAGAATGGTGGCGATGTCGGTCAGTCAAAAGTTTCCATGGCCCCGTGTTGAGGTCGGCTGGCTGTGCTGGCCGTGCCTGAACCCCGAGACCTGACGACCGGACACATGTCCAACCACGGTCCCCATCTTCTCCCACTCAGGATCCTACAACTCCCTCAAGAGCTACCCTCGAGCACGCTACATCCCGAACCATGCCCTGCTCTCAGCGTGCGACCACCTCGCGAGCTTGTACGGTTCGCAACTCTCGCCCGTCGTCTGGGCTCGATCGACGGGGTTGGAGATCATCAACGAACTCGATTCGGTCAAGGCGTTGTTGATGGGAGGAGCGGGGGCCAAGACGAAAGGAAGAGGAGCGGGGGCTTGGGGCCTCGTGGCGGATGGGATTGAGAGTGTTGGTCAGGGGGTGAGGATGGCCAAGATGGTGGGTGGGATGGCGTTGGGGCAGGTGATGAATAGGTTTGGGGGAAGGTTGGCGGGTAGGAGGTAAAACTGTAGACATTGTATTGTACTGAATAGAAGGGACTGTAAGACATTACATCGTCATATGGCTGCTCTCTCCCAGAGATGCAAGATCCATCACGGAGGTGAAGCTGGGAGTTGGAGCGACCCTTTTTGACATACGGAACATGGTGCACGGACCCCATCTCCTGTCGGAAGGCGAACGGAACGGCTTTTTGACTTTCGAGTCGTCGTCGAAGAAGTCAGCCCCAGCGCTTCACTCTTTGCTCTTGCCTCACACACTTCGCCCCTTCCGCCAATACTTTGTGGGCATCATATTTGACGACGAGCCTCTCTCGAGTCACTACTACACCTTGAGTGAGCGATCATCGAAGGCATGCAATCCACAACTCATGACTTGCCACCACCGGCTCGATCAAAGTGGAGCTTGACTGGACGCTTGGGCCACTGCGTTCCACTCCCCTGCCGCAGCTGATGACATCGATCATGTTCTTGTTCTGATCTTTGTGCATGTACAAGCAAGACCTATCTCAGCAAGCAAAGGCGACCCAAGCATGGCCCGACAAAAGATCAAAGCGATGAAGACGATCGCTGCCAAAGGTCAGTTCACTCCACCTTGCTTTCTCCCTTTCTCCCCCCGCCACACAAGTCACGATCAGCTATCCGCCTCTGAAGTCTCATCGAACGACCACATCATTTAATTTCAGACCCACGAACGTCGGGCAAGTCAGCCAAGAAAGCCATCTCGAGCGTCAAGAGGCCGCATCGTTTCAAGCCCGGAACGGTCGCGCTGCGTGAGATCCGTCGATATCAGAAGGGTACCAATTTGTTGATCCGCAAGTTACCGTGAGCATCACGGATTCGTTCTCTGGCTCGGAGGCACTTGAGCTTCGAGCGTCGCAGTGAGAGCTGACTTGCTCCTTTCTCCCATCGAATACGAATGCCGTCGCGACGCCACCGACTCTTGCATCGACGTCTCCACCCAACCCCGTCTTCCTTGTCCTTAGCTTCCAACGCGTCGTGCGAGAAATCAGCCTCGGCTATCAATCCCACGGAAGTCCCTTGCGTTTCCAAGCTTCGGCATTGGAAGCGCTCCAAGAGGCGGCCGAACAATACCTCGTCGACCAGTTCGGCGATTGCAACCTGTGCGCATTCCATGCCAAGAGAGTCACGGTACAGTTACGTCTCCCGTCCCGCGTTAATGGGATTTGCGACGAGCGATCTACTGATCATTTCCTACAATGACGGGTTTGAAAATAGACCCAAGGACATGTTGTTGGCCAGACATTTGAGGGGTGATTGGTTGGAACCTTGGGAAAAAGTTGGGCGTGGGCGCCGTTGAGCGCGGTCAGGGTTCCCCGAGGAGTCGTCGTCATGCGTCTGTCTTCTCGCCCCCGCCTTCTGTTGATACACCTACATCCTCTCATTTACTGCTTCTAGTCCGTGCATGATCTCCATACGACCCGTCCTCTTTGTTTCGCACCGCTTCGGCGATTTTCTAAAGAAGCCCTTTGTTTGTCAGCATTGATCGAAGCAAAACCTTTTCCCCGTCAAAGAAGAGAGTGGGCTCGCTCTTCTCGAAATCAGTCGGATCAGTCGGCATTTCTGGCACGCACATGATGAGCTCTATATTACATCAAATCCGACATGGGGGCCCTCCTCCGACCCCACCCCCCCATAAAACAGATTCCGAATTTCAAAAAGTGGTTGCCGTTCCTGATTGATCATCCTTTGACGAATTGGCCGGCTTTCTTGCGTTCGTAAAAGAGGTCTGTCCTCGATGCGCCGAGGTTAACGATCTTGGGACACCCGTCCCTTGATTTTTCCAATCGGACGCATTCCTGTAGTGCAAAGATGCAAATAGAAACAAGTCGAGTTAGTTGGATCTGGTACCCGGCAAAGGTGGTTGGGATTTACGGTGCAGTAGTAGGCGTCGGAGATCCCCTTTGAGCCGCAGACGATGCACCTCCCTCCGTAGGTGCCGAAGTTGCATTCGTCGCAGATCCGGACGATCTCGGCTGGTCGTACGTAGGAATCACAGATCGGACTGAGAGGCAGGTTTGGATCCGAGTCGAGTTGGGAACAGGGAGGGAGAGAGGTTTTTTTTGGTGTCAGTTCGGGTCGACCGTTAGGGATGCAGGAAAAATTGTACTGACCATTTGCCGTCACACTTTTCGCACGTTCGACCGATGGCTGATAAGGAGAGTAGCGCAAGAAGGTCGTAGCTGTGTCAGTAAGGGAGTTGCGAACACAGAGCACGAGCACGAGTACGGGCAGAGGCAGGGAGAGAACGAGACTAACCTATTCCGGTCTGCTTGCGACACATGATGAGATCGGGATGGTGGCGAGACATGGCTCAAAGTGCGGTGATGTGGTTGATGGCTGACACAGCAGGAACAGGACGGCGATGGGGCGAGAGGGGGGAAGGTGAGACGATGCTGACTCGGCGGGAGTGTGGATCTCGTAGACTGTCTTAAGACGAGGTTGAGCGAGTGGTCTTGAGGACTCGGTGGTGAGAGGAATGCGCCGGGGTCCGAGTGGATGCCGATGAGTATGGGGGAAGCACGGACTAGACGAATGAAGAAGCGATTCGAGGCCAACAGTTGAGCCCCAGTTTTGAGCTCGGTCCCCTTGGACTCGGCTGAGCTCAGTAGTAGCTCAGTCGCGCGAGGGGTCACGCTCAGCAGTCACATAACTTGACTCAGGTCTGCTCACCACGCTCCGCAGCTCACCCCGAGTGTCCGACGTCCATGTCCAACACACCACCTTCGACGACCGAGTCGGGCTCGTCGACGCCCGTCTCATCCGTGTCGCACTCGGCCCAGTCACTCACCAGCTCGCTGCTAAGGGGTAAGTGTAGTCAAAACCTCCACCCACCCACCCTCCCCCCCCCGTCCCCCACCGTCCACCGTGGGGGGCCTCTATGGCCTTGCCTCGCTTAATGCACCACTGACGAGACCGTGCTCTATCTGTCCAGCCAAACCTTATCGATTCGCTACCCAATGTGCGACCGTCGACAACCCGGACCCTTCGCACCGGGACCAGTACGGCTCGTCGTCGGTGCCCATCTACCAGACCGCGACCTTCAAGGGCATGGGCGGACAGTACGACTACACCCGCTCGGGCAATCCTACGCGCAGTCATCTCGGTCAGTTGCAAAGCCTGTGGATCTGCATTCAGTCCCACCCCCGTGCCGCCGAACGCCCAATCCCCGACCTCCCCTCGCTCGCTGCACGGGCGCGGCTCCACCCTCCCACCGCTCTGGCGCTCGGACCCGACCGATGGCGACATTGACGCGACCGGATGGCTCGCGCTCGGCCGCAGCTGCTGACGGATTGAGCTCCGCCGCGGCCCCGACAAAGCAAAGACATCATCCACAAGTCGCCCATCGTCGGCGATGATCCATGATCGCCCCACAAATCCAACAACAGAGGTCCCGTAAAGGTTAAAGTGCACATCTCTGACGTCCCATCATGAGCACCGCGCACAGAACATCACATCGCCAAGATCTCGTCCGCCCGCCACGCCTTCGCCGTCACCTCGGGCATGGGCGCGCTCGATGTCATATTCCGACTGCTCAAACCGGGAGACTCCATCATCGCCGGCAACGACCTCTACGGCGGATCGAATCGCTTGCTGACCTACCTCAAGGCCCACAACGGCATCCACACCCACCATCTCGACACCACCCACCCCGAGACATTGCTGCCCGTGCTGCAGAACCCGGACGAAAGGGTGGCCATGGTTCTGCTCGAAACGCCGACCAACCCGCTGCTGCAGATCGTCGACATTGCCGCCATCGCCCAGCTCGTGCGCAAGTACAAGCCCGAGGCCGTGATCGTCGTCGACAACACCATGATGAGCCCTTACCTCCAACGACCGCTCGAGCATGGCGCCGACGTCGTTTACGATTCAGGCACCAAGTACCTCTCGGGTCACCACGATCTCATGGCCGGTGTTATCTGCTGCAATAGGGACGATGTCGCCAAGGTGAGCGCGGCGGAAGCGATCCGTCGCAGTGACCGAAGCTGGGCTTGCTGACGTATAGACTCCACACAGGGTATCGCCTTTACAATCAACTCGATTGGCAACGGTCTGCCCCCCTTTGACGCTTTCCTCTTGCTTCGAGGCGTCAAGACGCTTGCGCTCCGTCTCGACAAGCAACAAGCAACATCACAGCTCGTTGCTGAATACCTCGACAACCTCGGCTTCAAGGTCAACTACCCGGGCCTCAAGAACCACCCGGGGAAGGCGATCCACGACCGACTCGCTAGTGGCGCCGGTGCCGTGCTCTCGTTCGAGACCAAAGACAAAGCTCTGTCGGAGAGGATCGTGGGTGCTGCGATGCTGTGGGGGATCAGTGTCAGCTTCGGTTGCGTCAACAGTCTCATCTCGATGCCGTGCTTGATGAGTCATGCCTCGATCGACCCCAAGGTCCGGAAGGAGCGAAACCTGCCCGAGGACTTGATTCGGTTGTGCGTCGGTATCGAGGACCCTGAGGATCTAATTGACGATCTCGAAGCGGCGTTGCTCGAAGCGGGTGCGGTCAGGGTCGTCGATGAGGCTGGAGAACGCCACAAGCTGGAGCGAGTGGTCGGTCCGGACGAGGAAGCGCTGGCGAATCTGTCCTTGAGCGAAGGCGAACAAGTTGAGGAGGAGCTCGAGAGTCTGATCGTCTCGGCGCCTGGTAAAGTCATTCTCTTCGGCGAACACGCGGTCGTCCACGGTATCACGGCGATCGCCGGCTCGGTCGACCTTCGCTGCTACGCCCATGTCGAGTCGCGCCACGACGGCAAGGTCACCCTCAACCTGCCCGACTTTGACTTTACTGCGAGGTGGGACATTGCAACACTACCTTGGGATCACGTGCAGTCATCCGCCAAAGCACCGAGGCCTGAATCGACACCGGACGCAGCGTTGCTGTCTTTGCTCGCGGACAAGATCGTCCAGAGCCGCGAACCCAAGGTCGTGCAATCCGAGCAGGCGTTCCTGTACCTCTACATGCATTTGTCAGAGCAGAAGCGGCTGTCACAGACCTTTACGGTCCGGTCCGCACTCCCCATCGGCGCCGGATTGGGCTCTTCGGCGGCGTTCTCGGTCTGCATCGCCTCGGCATTGCTTTACACCCACTCCCACCTGCCACTCCCACGATTGAACCCCGAAGGTTACCACGACGGTCGACGTTCGATCGCGCCCGACGCCGCCGAAGTCGTCAACGCGTGGGCTTTCACCGCCGAGAAGATCATTCACGCCACACCGTCGGGCGTCGACAACACGGTCGCTTCGTTGGGCGGCGCGATCGCCTTCACCAAGTCCGTCAAGGGGCGAGCCGGTTCGCTCGAAGGTCTGCACGGATTCAAGTCGATCCGCTTCTTGCTCACGGATACCAAAGTGTCGCGCAACACCAAGGCCTTGGTCGAGGGTGTGGCCAAGCGGAAACTGATCGAACCGGACCTGGTGAATCCGATCCTGACGTCGATCCAAGCGATCGCGGACGAGGCGAGGAGATGTCTCTTGGATACGGAGATGGAGAGGAAGGAGCAATTGCGGACGTTGGAAGGCTTGATCGATCAGAATCATGCGCATTTGGTCAGTTTGGGGGTCGGGCATGCGGCGTTGGAGGCGATCAAGGCCAAGACGGGGGAGGACCCATGGAAGCTGCACACCAAGTTGACCGGCGCTGGGGGCGGCGGATGTGCCGTCACAATCATCCCTGATGGTGCGTAGCATACCAATTTGATCTTTGGTAGAACCTAGGAGCTGATACGTGTAGTTTGGTGGCCCGCAGACTTTTCCGAGGCTGCTCTCGACGATCTCAAGGCGTCCCTTCATGACGCTGGGTTCGAGACGTACGAGACCAAAGTCGGCGGTTCCGGGTTTGGCGTTCTGGCGCACAACACGACTAGGTCGGTCGTCGAAGCTGAAGGGGGCGCGGAAAAGGCCGTCCTGCCCGACGTTGTGAGGTTCAAGGAAGAGCCGGCGGGCGAGTTGGCAGCTTGGGCTCAGGGCGAGTCAGGGTGGGCCTATGTTTGATCCCGAATCCCTTTTTTTTTTTCCGCAAGCGTCCTGCTCTTTCTTTTACTTATTCCGTTTTTTCTTTGTCGTGCTCTTCTTTGCGGGATTGTACAACTTTCACATTGACCATTTGCCGTCCAAAGCCGTGAACATGACCGTGGGTTGCCTTGCGGGAGGTACGTGCACGCCCCCGGCCGTTGCTCTCCTCGCTGCATGTGGTCAGCATCGTATTCGTCAGAAGCGAGCAGTATCCGTGCACGTTGTCCTCGACGCTTGCCGCACAAGAGGGGGCTGGTTGTCGTCGTTGTTGTTCTGGCGTTGGGCTGCGTGCTAGTCTGCTAGACGACGATGGCTCGACCAGCTGCAGGGGCGTTGCTTGATCCAGCCTTCGACGATGACGACCCGCTGCGGCGACACGACGACGCCGACGCGTACGGCAGTGGCAGCGAACGCGAGTACGACCAAGACGAACTAGACGAGTTAGACGAGCTGGACGTCGATCGCTTCGATGGACACTTGTCACAACATGACGCATTGGGTGAACAACTAGGTCCTGGCTTTGGGTCCATGCTCGACTCGCTCAGTCACAAGGACGATCTACTTGTTGAACGATTCCACCACGACGACCACAGCTACTTCGAGAATGAGGATGAGGCGGCAAGCACCGCAGTAGCAGACATCACCGCGACAACACCCAGTCGACGCCCTCGCTCCATGATCCACCACCGTACACCCTCACGCTCGCACGCGGACGGGATCGCTGCAGATGACGGCCACCTCTCGCTCGCCTTTGAGCTCGCTTCCGCTCGGTCGCCTGCCCGAGCACCGAACGACCGCGATTTGATGAGGCAGCTCGGATTCGATGACGACCAAGACGAAGATGATCACGACGATCACGACCTGCACGAGGAGGACACTCTGGAAAGCGATCACGCTTTCGACGAGATCGACGAGGACCATAGGGCACTCCAAGCCGAGGCCGAAGGCGTCGTTTCTCTTTCGACCTCGACCGAGCATCCTTCCTCGCCAAGTCGGCAGTCGACACTCGGCCGTCGGTCCATCATTTTAAGGTCAAACCACATGTCAAGAGCTTCCGTTGCGTCGTTTTCACCCTTTGTCGACTCACACCCCGACCCAATCGACATCGAAGCCGTCTTGGCCGAGGCAACCCACCAGGTCAGCGAGTCGAACCAAATCGTTACGACCTTCTTGAACCATCTCAAGAGGCATACCACGAACGACGCCACAGTCGAACACGACGAAAGTGAAGACGTGTGGGTCGATCGACAACCCCTGATGGAAGCACTTGCCAACACCTTTCTCCGCTCGCTCCAGGAACGCGCGAAAACGTGCCAGAGTCAGTTGAGGGAACTCGCCGAGATCGAGCGCGCTTTCTCAAAGAACGATGTCGGGTGGCAAGCGACCTTGGCCCAGCTGGACGAGGTTTCGTGGTCGTCAGATGAGGATGATGAAGAGGATGAGAATGAGGATGGGCAACAGGAGGGCGACCATCTAGAGGCAGGAGAACGTGACCAGACCTTGGCCTCGATACCAACGACGATCCCGCATTCCGAACCAAACGACTCCATTCTCTCCGATCGGCATCCTCCGTCTGACATGGCTCGAAATGATCCCTGTCCGCATCACGTGCAACGTCTCCAACCTCGACCGTCACCAATCACCACGGCGATCGAAGAACTAGCGAAATTGCGAAACGTCACCGTCTCGCTCGCCGATTCGCTCTCGTCCATCCATGAGATGACCCAAGTGAATCACGCCGCAGCCGGCGATACCTCCCGCAAGTTGCGAGCCTTGCGAGCCCAGGCAACGACCTTGCGTGACGAACTGAACGCTTGGGAACGCGCGGAGGAGTTCGTCGCTCATCGAGAACAGGAGAGGGCGAACGGGGTGACTTCTTGGAGTCAGAGGGAGCGGATCGCGTCGTTGGCCAGGGAAGAGATGAGAGTGGCCGAGAGGCTCTTGAATGAAGGGTGGGAGAAGGCGCAGAGGATGTTGGTCGTTCGATGAGGGTGGTCGAGGTCGATTTGAAGTGCTTTGATATACCTGAGTTCTTTTTTGCATCTTCTTTCTTGTGTTCCTGCATTTTGTTTGGTCGGTGCCTTTCCCGACCCCCTTTCTTTGCATAGTTTCGTTCTTGAGTACCGCTACCTTTTTCATTCGCAAACTCTGCATTGCATATTCGCATCGAGTGTCTTGAAATCCCATTCGCCAAGGCATACGCACCCCTGTTTCTTGCTGCCTTATCCTTCGGCGCCTTATCCTTCGACGGTCTCTGGCATTCGAACTTCCAGGGGAAGTGGGGGTGTACACGACAACTGCGCAGTCTACTTACCGAGGCGGCTGATGAGGACGGCTGAAGCTGAGCATTATTTCAAAATCAACGAAACGAAATATGTACTGCAACAATTCAGAATGAGTAAGGAGCAGCTTCGAGTTCAAATGTTGGTTGGTTTGATGAGTCTTCTGCCTTCTTTCGATTCTTTCCTTCGTTGGATCGCCAAACGAATCGTCGTCCACCGTTGTTATTGATCGCGCAACAGGGGCCGCAAGTGCGGCGCAACAGACAGTGACCTTGACATCGAAACTGAGGTCGGCTTTGGTACCCACATTATGAGCCATCATCAGAATACCCATTTGCCAAAGAGTCCCCCCACTCCCGTGTACGGCGAAGTGAACGACTTATAGCGAGGCATGGATAGACCGAGTCAACACCTATTGCAGCTGCTGGACGTGCTGAGACCAGTTGCTCGGCGGCGGTGCGGGCACTCACGCCCGAGCCGAAGGATCCTGCCCATTATTTACGGCCTATGAAGTAGTGCCACACGTTCTTCCCGAAAGCAATTGGGGCTATTTCGGACTGAGGAAGGTGCTTGGAAGACGATCCAGTGCCTCACCGAGATACATTTCGGCCTGTCGCGGGAAAACGGCCTGCGGACCGTGTACCGACTTTGCGGGTGAACGTATGAGCAGCATCTATGAGATCTTCGTGGAGCCATACAGCGTAATCATGAGCGAAGACGCAGCAAAGACTCGGACGAGGGTTCTGCAGTGAACCCTCTTCAAATTTCCTCCCTCCGTATGAGGCTACCTTTCCAATGGATGAAAAGGACAAAATAATGGTCAGGATGCG
Source organism: Microbotryum intermedium (assembly GCA_022702645.1). Lineage (NCBI taxonomy): Eukaryota > Fungi > Basidiomycota > Microbotryomycetes > Microbotryales > Microbotryaceae > Microbotryum > Microbotryum intermedium. Next base: position 601,825 of record JAHWDX010000001.1, read on the forward strand.
AGTTGACCCAAGACCAAGACTTTGCAGCATAAGACAGACTTTGCACCATAAGAAAAGACGTCGTTAGATTTGAAAAGGATTCTCCACTCGACGGATCTATAGTTGACGTGGGCGAGTAGAGAGGCAAAAGGGCTGCATTTTGACCCTGCGTCGAATCGAAGTCGGAGACTGTCAATAGATCGTTTGTGAAACCTTGCAAGGAAAGAGGCGCAGCCTCTTCCTCCATCGCGTGAGTGACAAATTCCATTTCAGCTCCCAGGTTCTCCCCGCGCTCTGCCTGCCTGAGTGGAGATGACAGGATCGAGCGCTTGAGTGGTGACGCATTATAACGCATGACGGTTCGTAATCTCGTCGTTGCTTCCCAATTCGGAGCAGCACCATCGAACGTACCTTTCTCACCAGCCCAGACAAAGACTCCTTGGCCCTCTAGACCAAGTGCAGAGGACAAGGCCGCTCATTCGGGGGATTCGTGCTGCACCATCCCTGAAGCTCTTTAGAGCTGAAGGTTTCGTTTCGAAAATTGGGGGGTCCTGCACCTGGAAATTGAGATCGTTCTCGGGAAGAAATGGAAGAAATTGGAACGAATCCCCGCACGCACGTGGCATTTACGCGCGCTCGCCTCGCTATCGGCTGTGAAGAGAGAAGTGGGACAGATAGGACAGCCGCACTCCGTTTTCCTTCACTTCGCCGAGAGTGCGGAACGCAAGTGGAAAGGTCTCGACTGCGGCACTTGAGCGTTGAACAGGAGACAGTCCCAGTACTAGCACGACTGCCATGAGGCTCTGCTCGCAACTCCGTTTCCTTGTAGCCCTCTGCCGCTTGTTACTGTCCACCACACCACAAAGCTTTCGACGATACTCAGATTCTCTCCACACAAGTCACCACGATCATCTTGACTCAGCGGTCTCCTGTGGCCGTTGGCAATGCCCACCAGTCTCTCAGATCTCGTCCGCGTGCGCACAATCGACGTTCCCGCGAATTGTCCGCGTCTCGGCCACCTGCAAGACATCTCATTGACTACAGCAAGGCCAGAAGGTTTGTTACACGATAAGCCACATTACATCTACTGTGGTCCAATGATGGCCCGCCTTGCCACCCTCAGTGTTCGACGACGTGTTGTCACATACTCTCTTCGCCAATGGCACTCTGTCGCACCCGTGGTGTGGAGGGTTATTGTGCTCGTTCTCGAGTAAAGGAGCTGTTTCTCCCGGTCGCTGTGCGTGTTCCAGCGGATATGTTTTCAAAAAGCGACGTCATGACGACAAGACACAACGAACTACATTCAAGCAGCCACTTTGTCATTGCTTTCCAGATCACATAAAGTATAGACAGCAGAGTGAATATTTTCTACGAAGGGAGCTGGAATCCGAGACCGTCAACGGAAGAGCGCTGCGAACAATGACAACTTTCGTTCCAGAGAACGACGAGCATCGGAACCCCAGTCCCAGGATGATGATTCGCTTCGCCCTTCTGACACCTCCACTCCTGCCCACTATTTGCCAGCCTCTGACACATGGCAAGAAGAGATTCGCACAGAATGGAACGAGCACTTTACTTATGCCAACTTCCGTGTCTTTTCTGCCTCGTGTGCTCCGAGAGGGTGTTAGGTAGTCCAGTACGATGGCAGAGCCCCACATCAAATACAGACATCGATGAAGCTTGGTTTATTAGTCACAGGGCGCGCCAGAGCCTACAAGATTGTGTACAAGATTACTCGCTTCGGAGATCCAAAAGCTCAGCAGAAATCCACCCACGGGAACACCCTCATCTTCAGCCAGAACACCGCCTCCTTCACCGACGTACTGCCCATATCAGTTGAGGAGCTCGCAGACAGTGTTTGTGCTTTGTTTTGTGGAGACACGGCCAATCTTGCCGACCTCGGCAAGTGTCGACGCATGGTGGTGAGGCAGAGTCGGATGCTAAGGTGGTCGATCACCGAAAGCAAGAATCCAGCGTACTGCAGGGTTTCCTTCGACGGTGAGAGACGGGCACGGTTGGTCCAACCCGGTAGTGATCTCAACTCGTTCCTTTCAGCTTCGACTGCGGTTTCGACTTCAAGTTCGAAAACGCACTATACGCTCGATTTCGTTTGTTCCCCATCCGATCCGCGTGCATAGGCAAGAACAGGAAACCGATCCGGCAAGTCCCACACAGAGTCACTCGACGTTTCTGTACACCCAGCTGACAGGTTCATCGTTATGTTGACCTTTTACAAGTGTCTCCCGTCCCCAGTCCCACCACCCCTCAGCCAATCATCGACTAAGAAAAAGCTGCTACCAGTTAAGACTCGTCCATTACCGACACCGAACTTGCTGTCGACGTCGCTCCCCCCAAAGATCGTGCCTTAATTTGTCATGAATGGTGTACCACAGCTGAATTTAATGCTTCACAGCCGACTTTGAGGTAACGCTGCAATGTGGGGTACGCGTGACGATCAGATTGAGCATGAAGGAGATTGCGGACATGGGCGGTGTGAAATGATTTTGATACATGATTGACTCGTCTCTGATTTATTACCGGTTCAAAGTATGCAATTTTTATTGTTTCGCACATATTCACGGGTCTCTTGTTTATGTAACCAACCTTGCTGACTTCCGTCCAGGACTTCAATCCCCGGCACTTCCACTGGCTGCCATTTGCTCCGAGGCCGTGTCTTTCTCGTCAGAGTTTCAGGGACCCGCCGCCCCCGTGGGGGCGCGTTAATCTTCATAGCTCGGAGCGTCCCCAATTTCCAGAGTGTCGTAGAGCGGGTCGTAGAGCGGGTAAGCGGCGAGTTTTTCAGCCTACTTAGATCAAGCGAGCGCGGAGAGGCACATCGCTGCGGTCCAGACCGAGATCAAGGATTCGAAGTCAGGGGCAGCTCTGTGTTTGTGCAAGAGTTGCGAGGACAATGCGAAGCCGATAGCCAAGGTTTCGGATAAGTTTACATCTGATTGCCACGCTGCTTTGTTTATGAACATGCACAAGTTTTACTGCTGGGATACTGTTTGACTCCGTCCGACCGGCATCCCCGCGGCGCAGTCGGGTCGAGCCGCTGCTTAGTACTAAGCCCGACTCGTGAGCTGGCGCGCTTGTCTTCAAGACTTGAAACCCCTGCTTCCGCATCGTCCAGAGTCCGTAGATCCGATCCCGTTTCTCAAATCGAGTCACGACTATGGCGGTGAGTGTGAACCTAGTCATAAGCTTTGTCTTGCGTGTGCAATTGCCTGAATTCGCTGACGATGATAGCACCTCTTCGCGTCGCGTCGCGTCACGTGCACGTGTCATTCCCCTCTCTTTCCCAACGCAGGACGACCGATTCTGCTACCTGCACATGCCGGAGATGCTCTCGAGCCAGATCCTACTGGACGAGGAGGACGCCAAACTGGGATGGGAGTTGCCCCACGATGGTCAGTCGATGCAGGCCCTCCGGTCTTCTCCGCGAGTTGGCGCTGATCGATGGCGAATTGCAGACATCATCGTGCCAGCCCACCTGCTACCTCCATACCAAGATGAAGACGACGAGAGTCAGTATACAAGTCACTTGGTTTATTGAGGGCACCACCCAACTGCCCTCACAATTTTTCCATCACTGATGATGGTGGTCCTGAAATACTCACCCAGCGATTCTCCCCTCGTCGGCTCATCCCTCGTACCCATACGGCAACCCGTACAACCCGACGACTCGCAATTCTTCAACACCTTATTCTCGCCCTTCACAAGCTGCGTTCCTCTCGCGTGGCGGCGGCGGGGACGGCGGAGCGAGCGGTGGCCACGGCAGCAGCTCGTCCAGCCGTTTTGCCGCAGCTCGCTCGCTCGGTCCCCTCTTACCCGGGGCCAAGGCAACAGCCAGCGGTCCAGGGTCATTGGCGACGACACTATCGAATCTTGAATTGAGAGGGCTTTTCCAAACCACGACCTTGGGGGACGCGCAGGATCGAGAATGGGGCGAGATGGGTCTGGCCTCGTTGCTCGGGATCGAAGAAGGCTCGGGCCTCGACGACGACCCGGAAACTTTGTTGAGGAATGCTGGGATCGCTTCGACGGATGGACCTGGAGCGAATGGGGCCGGTGGGATGGATCCGTCTGCGGGTGGAGAAGCCCAAGGACAGAATGCCGGCGACCAACCCGACACCGAGGAGGAGGAGGAGGAAGAATAGATGGTCCCGGGTGGAGACTGGAGTTCCACGCGTTGTTCAGTTGAGTACCCTCCTGGCATGTTGTATCGAATCTTTGCGCGTTGTACTATCTCTCCTCGAATTTATAACCGACGAGCCGGCAAGGAAAGAGGTCATTCTGTGCCGGCTTTCCGCGAGACAAATTCTGCCATCGCCCCTTTCATCCGAATGCAGTGTTACAACAACAGTGTTTTCCGAGATGCGGCACCGGCAACTTCGTTCTTTCAGTCCAATACCCATTGCCTCACAAGTGCACACCTCCCAGCTTCCGGGTGCAGCAGAATCGTTGTCAACCAATACGCCAACTGAGCTCGTCGGCGATCCAAGAACGAGGGGCGATACTTGGCTGATGACGAGTGCGTTCAACACAAGGTCGCGAGGATTGAGAATGATCGAAAAGCGTAAAAAAAGGACTTGGCTGAGATGACGGACTCACCCAGTGAGTTCTTTGGGGGCAATCGCGGAACCCAGCCTCTGAAGTGAGGAAATTCTCGAACTAGATCGGCTCTGAGCCGCACAAAAGCCGAATAGCGCTTGTTCAACTTGATCAGAGTTCCCTGTGATACATGCAAAACATTTCAGTGGTGCTTTATCTCGACTGAGTCAGAAATAGAGCGACGACATGCCTCCGGAGTGACGATTTCTATCTCGAAGACGACGAAGCCACCGGCATTCTGAGATCCCACGGGATGAAAGCCCGTTATCCGAACATCACGAGCGAAAGCGTGGTTCTCGCGATTTGAGCAGTCCTCTAGCAAAACCCCAATACGCTGTAGAGTACAGGATCGCCTTGGGATCAGCTCAGGAAAAGGGGGGTCCAGGTGGGGCCTAGCTCGGGAGAAGATTGACCGAAGATCTTTGGGAATTTGTCGATGCGATCGAAGGCGGTCTCGGACGGAAGATCTCATCCTGTGGGAGAGAGGTATGAGACGTTCACATCTCGGCTCGATTGGATCAAAGGTAGGCACTAGACCGACATCACTGCTGAACTCGTCCTCGCTTGGAGGTCCACCGTCGCGCTCGAGCAGGTCGGCTGAATGGGTGCGCCGCAACAACGCGGTCGTGTGCGCGAAGGGGTTGCCACCGCTCGACGCCACCATTCCACTGGCATAGGAAGCACCAGAACTCCCCTTCCCGTCCCCATACTTGGCCGAAGTTGCTCCCGAAATCGGGTCATCATGATCGATCGCGAGACCGGCTGAATGATCGACGGCGCGAAGATCCTCGACGCTGCCTCGACTCCACTGCAAGTTGCGACTCGAGCTCCTCGGCCTGCCCATGCCCGGTCTCGACGTCGTATGCAAGCTCGGTCCTCGAGGAAGGTGTATGTCGAGCGAGGCGTGGAGCAGGGACGCGGTGGCTTCGTTGATCATCGATGACGTCTCGTCCTCGCTGCCGCCTAGCTTGAAGGACGGCTGCATCGGCTGCAGCAGATGGCATGACGAGACGGCCATCCTTGGAGGGGCGGCTGTAATTTGTCTCCCCTCGGGTCCAAGAGGTTGTGATCCTGAATAGAGTAGCGATGGGTACGGGCGCGGTGCGGAAGGTGCGGCGGAAGCGTGTGAGATCACCGAGATTGACGGGGCAGTGGTTTGGCTAGGTGGGGCGGCAGCGAAAAGCTCGGACCTCGTCACACCTTGGCTCAGAGGCTCACCGCCAAGAAGGTCGAAAGAATGCTGTACGGTCCTATAACAACACTGATCGACTCAGACACACTTCACGCAAAGTAGAACAACCTTTCTCGCACGGCTCTCATCCCCGCTCGTTCCCATTCATCCTGCCTGACCCACATCTCGTTCGCGCACTCGAGCTTGCCCAGCATCGCCACCCCTTTCCAGCTCATGATCTTCGAGTCGATCTCCTGAGGCGGAGGCACGACCGCGACTTGTCCAGCAAGAGAAGGCATGACACGTACCAACTGGCCGGCAATACTGGGTAGCGAAATTGGAAATCCCGTACTTTCAGTCCACCAGCTCGATTCCGGCTTCAAGAGCACATCAGTCCACTCACCGAGACTCGACGGCGAACCCAATGTTGTGAATCATGCTCGTGCCACCACACAGGAGCACGTTGTTGCTAAGCTTCTTAATTCGATCCTCGGCACCAGTCGCGAGGATCGATTCGACAATCGCTACGTCGAGCGGGATCTTGCCGGATTCTAAACGCGCATCGATTTGGGGCTCCTTCGTTTTAAGCAGGAGCGACGTTGTCGGTGGAGGTGGTGGGGGAGCCGTAGTGGGCGCATCTGTATCGTTGGGTGAAGCAGCATTCGAAATGAACTGCGCCGTGTCGACTGCGAGCGGGGACCCCATCATTCCTTCGCCACCATCCTCCTTCGGCACAGCGGCCGTGACTGCTGTCGCAGCCGAGTGGCGCAAATGACGAGTGCTGTTCTTCATCGCTTGGGTCTGCAGGGTGTCGGAACGTGTCAGTATTTTTAGCGTCACTAGCTAGTGTTGATCACAGGCATAATGCTCACGATCGCTTGGCTGCCAATGTCCACGTTGTCATCGACGCCTTTGGCCCACAAGGCCGTTTGAGGCTGCACCTTGCTGTCGAAATCGATGACTCGCGGAGCGAAGAGAGCCTGTAGCATGTACAGGGTTGGGTCAGCGGACGTTTGGTTCCCTGTCTGGACTTGCTCCAGTTAAGGGCCTGCATACTGACATAGGGTGCGAGAATGGAATCGTCGTACGATCGCATCGAATACTTCCTCGTCGGCTTCCCGGGCGCCCGCACAAAGAAATCGTACAGGTTCAAGCCGACATCACCCTGTAGTGGCGAAACGCTTCGATTGGCATCATCGTACTCGAGCATCCTCTAGAGGAGCAACCTTTTGAACTCACCTCTCCCAGAACGACCATGCGCTCCTTCAGGTCGTCCAACACTTTCCAATCGTGCCATCTCGACAAGTCGGCGTCACGATAGGGAAAGTTGAGTCGGACGAGCAGCGTGTAAAGAAACGCCGTGATGTCGTCGCCTCCAAAATCCAGAACAAGTCTATGGTCAGGTTAGAGGTAAGCACCTGCAAGGGCCGTTCGGGTTTGATCAATCCTGGGTGCATACCTGCTCTCCGGTGATACCAATCCCTCTTCAACGCAGGTGACGGTCGTGACCTTGGAACCAATGTCGACAACGCACGCCGTCGAGATGCCAACCCCAAAAGTTGCGCAGATACTCTCCTGCTGCAGGATGACTTGCTTAAAGCCGATCGCATGCAAAATCAGATCCGTCATCTCGCGCACGTAGACCTGATCGTACAGGTCGGGAATGAGGAGGATGCAAGAAAAGTCCTGCGAAGCACTCGGTGAATGATGTGGTCAGAGAGGCAGCATACAGGGGGGGGGAAGGGGGGGGGGGGGGGGGGGTGTCATGCCATGGCGCGAGGTACCTTGAGTTCACTCCTCGTGATCTCCAGTTCGTCCTCGAGTGTCTTGAGCCAGATTGTCTCGATGTCGCCAAGCAGCTCTTGCGAGGAAACGTAGCCGTTCGTATTGAATTGGCCTCGATCGAACGGCCTTCGCAGCACAAATCCAGCAGCCCCTGGATTAGCTATCCTGAGGGCCTAATTGCTCGATAGATCCTCGTCAGTATTGTCCTCGGAATGCGTGTACCAGCGCCTTTACCACTCGCGGCAAATTCACCTTCTCCCCTACGAAAACGTCTTCTTGACCGACATCGGTCCACTCGATCTCATCAGGGTCGTTGAACTCGTCCGTCTCTTCGGCCTTTACGGTCTGATTGTAATCGCTTGCTTGCCGATTTCCGTTGCCCTGACCTCGCAACTTGTAGGCTCGCATCCGAGCCCTCAATGTGGTTCGGACCGACGCGATCTTGGCCGACAGGGGATCGAGTGTATCCCCGTCCGCAGTTGCAGCGCCTTTGTCGAGTTCGTCCACTTCATCTTCCCCTTCGTCTCCGTCGTCATTGTTGTGGCCCTGGCGGTTCGATGTGGACTTGATCGAGTCAAATGCGGGCACGACTGGAGGCTGATAAGGTTTGCGAGGTGTGGTTCCTGGGCGCGTGCGCCGGGCGAGGACGTTGGGGACGGTCAGAGGAAACGCATCGGACGCTCTGCCGATGCGGAGACAGGATGAGCCAGGGTGAATGACGATGATCTTGGCGAGGGGCTCCGACTCGAGGTCCGGATCCTGCAGCGATTGGACCGAATGCCTTCAGCAATCGAACGCGCGAACCACGAATGTGTCGCAAGAGATGGAAGACGCACAAGAGGTTTGACAGGTTTGGGTGGGTGTACCATGCCTTTCGGTGCAGACCGTAGCACATCCATGACAGGTTGAACGGGTACGTTGCCCTCGCTTTCGCCCTCGCTGTCGCTGTGGCCTTGCGCATGCTCGCCATCTTGCTGTGCGCTCAGTGAGTGTTCGCTGGCCATCAACCGCCGGCGCTTCTTCTCCCTCTCAGCGACAAAGTCTTCATCGGTCGATCGTTGCGAAAGGGACGACTGCGACTCGGTCTTGACAAAGTTGGCGGCGACGTTCTTGCCGCTGTTGGAACAAGCCCCAGTCGTCAGCGCGGTTCGAGCACGAGCTCGTAAGGGAGGTGGTTGTACTCACTTGAGCAAACCGATGGTCTGATCCAGTGAGGAAGGGAAGAGGGCCAAGTTCAGTACGGAGTGCGTGTGCGAGTAGGCTCACTCCAACCCCGAAGCGCCAAGCTGAGAGCTGGAGGATGACGTGGTCGACGAAGGGAGGTGCGAGGTGGAGGTGAGGCATGGCGTGTGGGACTGACACTGAAGGAAGTGAACTTGATGGGTATGCCTTGGACATCGACCTTCCAGTTGACCGAGGCAGCTGCCACGGCTGCTGCTCCCGATCCTTTGGGTGGCATCGCGTGATGATCGATGATCCCAAGTCCGAGTCGGTCGACGGTCGCCGTAGACGCGTATGTAGCGTGCGGGCAGAGGTCAAAAGGGGTACCCCGGCTGGGCCGTCTCGCGTCTCGGCTGGCGCACCAAAGTGCAGCTTGGCAGCACACTCATGGGGATCATGCACGGGGGACCGCCGCAGGTGTCAGGTCGGCTCCGGCGATAGGCATTCATTTGAGGAAGGAAAAATTAACAGAACATGCTTCACTTAGAGCTGCAAGCAATTGTGCCTTGGACGAGCTTGTCATAGTAAACGTAATTCATAAGTTCTTGAACTGGGGGGTGCGAACGTGCCGGGCCGAGCGCGGAGCTGGCGGAGACCCCCACTCGAGTGAGTCAATACGACCGACTTTGCAACCGAACCCGAACCCCATTCGGGACACCACACCCACACCTAACAAGGCCATGCCACCCTCATCTACGACCACTCGCCTCAAGAGTCGGCTGCTGTCCACTTCGGCGCTCCGTGCAGCCGCTACATCCACCTCCAGCTCATCTCCGCCCGCAGCGTCCGCATCCTCTCCGTTGTTATCGTCTTCGCCGCAGAGCAAAGCCCAGGTGTGAACGCTTCTGAACCAAACCCCATGATGCTATCACGAGCTGAGACTGAACTCTTCTGCTCTCACCCTTCTCGCCTTGCAACCTCTCCTCGATGGATCGGGAATGCGATCGTGTTCGCTCCGTCGTTGTCTCTTTGCCTCGCGGTCTCGCTGTCTCGGTGACGAACCTCCAATTCTCGTCACCTCCACCTACAAAAGCGCTTGGCCTTTGATCCAACAGCCGCAAGGTTCCCGCTAGGATTCCTCGCGACTGGTCTGCACTGCGGTATCAAGAAGGACCCGTCTCGCCTCGACTTGGGCGTCATCATCTCGGACCGGCCTTGCTCGGCCGCCGGCACCTTCACCCGCAACGCCTTTGTCGCCGCACCCGTCGTCGTCTCCAAGGACGTGCTCACCAAAGGACGCGGAGTTGCAAGAGGTCTGGTCGTCAACTCGGGGTGCGCCAACGCCGTCACGGGAGCGCAAGGGCTCAAGGATGCTCGCGCCATGAGCGAGCAACTCGACTCGTTCCTCAGCGAATCAAACTCGTCCTCGGCGACGGGCACCCTCGTCATGTCGACGGGCGTGATCGGTCAGCTGCTACCGATCAAAAAGATCCTCAATGGCATCACCTCGTCGACCGCGACGTTGGGGCCGACCCACTCGGCCTGGCTTGATGCCGCAAAGGCCTTCATGACGACCGACACCTTCCCCAAGTTGCGCACGCGGTCCTTTCAGCTCGGTGGCAAGGAGGTCAGGATGGTCGGGATTGACAAGGGAGCCGGTATGATTCATCCCAACATGGGCCCACCCCACGCAACTCTGCTCGGCATGATTGCCACCGATGCCGCCGTCACTCCCGCCTCCCTGCAAGACGCGCTCACGTACGCCGTCGATCGCTCCTTCAACTCCATCTCGGTCGATGGCGACATGTCGACCAACGACACGATCGTCGTCTTGGCCAACGGAGCCAGTGGCTCGGTCGAAGTCTCGGAAAAGGCGACGCCCGACGAGTTCATCAAGTTCAGGGACCAACTGACCGACTTTGCCGCCGAGTTGGCCCAGCTCGTAGTCAGGGATGGTGAGGGTGCCGAGAAATTTGTCAAGGTTACCGTCAAGGTGGGTAGCGAAATGGAGAATGAATCTTGAAGAAAGTGACTGACTGGTCTTGGGGGCGCTGCATTGCCTTGGTTAAATTGTGATGACAGGGGGCACCGACCTACGAGGGCGCGCACAAGATCGCATCGACCATTTCTACATCCGCACTCGTCAAATGCGCATTGCACGGAGAGGATGCAAACTGGGGACGAATCCTGTGTGCCGTCGGATACTCGAAGCCCGATTTCGTCATCGATCCCACCAAAGTCACCGTCTCGTTCGTCCCCGTCGATGGCTCCCCCGAGCTCAGGTTGCTCGTCAACGGCGAACCCGAACAGGTCGACGAGGTGCGAGCCAGCGAAATTCTCAAGAGCGAGGATCTGGCAATCCAAGTCGACCTTGGACTCGGAGAAGAATGTGCAACGTATTGGACGTGCGATTTTTCGCACGAGTACATTTCGATCAATGCTGGTGAGTGAGAATGCTCATCTAAATTGGGACGTGCGGAACCGCGGTCTTGATTGCTCGGTGCCGATGTGCTACCGCTTCTTAATGGGTGCCTATCGAATATTTTTCTGACGATCTCGTGGACCGGTCTTTTGTGCAGACTACCGATCATGATGATGCCAACTTTCAGAGCAAGCTGCGGATCTGACAAGTGCGAGAAGTGCGAAGTCGGTACGGCTGGCCCCACGATTGCCCCGGGGAGCGATCTTGGTTTAAACTTGTAGACAAACTTTTATTAGGGTTGACACATGGAACGTCCGGATCTGGCTTTGGACGATCTTTACTTGTCTCGAGCACCGGCCTTAATCTTGCGCCGTGAACCATGAGGTGCAACTTGGCGTGCCCACATTTGTGAAACATGGGAGTCAGGACTCTGGGAATGGACCGCCGACCGGTGGTCAGTATTGACCATCACTGACCAGTCACAGTCTCTTGCGTCACTGACCGGATAGTTACCGTATCGGCCGCGGGCGATCGATCGGCGCATGCGAGCTTTGGGCCAGTCAAATGATGAGATACCTAGATGGGTAGGTATAGGGGTACCTTTAGGTTTAAGTAGTTATCTTCCTTTAGGTACCTAGGTGGTTTGAAACTTGGTGATGACTAAGCAGGTCAGCTTGCCACCCGAGTCGGACCCGACTCCCTAGCTCGATCGAGCGCGCCGCTTTTCGGCCGGGCCTCCCCCGGTCCCAGAGCCTCCAACGTCGGAGGCTGGCAGCCGCGAAGCCATTCCAAGCCGGACGGTTTTGACGTAATGCCTCACGACTCACAAGCCACGTTTGCTCTCACCTGCTCTCTGAGCTAGTGTCTCTGGCTCTCTGGCGCCCTGGCGCCCTGAGCACCGGGAGTTGGAACCGATCTTGAACCGAGATCGAGTTTTTTTTTCCCACACCGATCGACGCAGCAGCCGGCCGGTCGGTCGGCAACTCTAAAATGTTCTCGCCGGACCCGTAAAGTCCGAGCCCTGACGAAAGTCTCTGATTCCAATTCTTAAAACTCTTTAAAACTGATGCGATCCCATGACTTGCAAAAGAAGAAGCAACATGACGTACCTACGAATCCCCTGCCCGTAACGAGTCACCAATCCAATTCTACCTGTCTAGGTCTCAGTACCCAGCTACCACCTCTGGAGTCCAGGCCCCGGACAAAGCCGCGGGTTGCTGTGCGAGTGCAGTTCACCTTTAGACCCCCCTCATACCAAGCTGCGTAAGGCAATTACCCGCAGTCCTTTACCGTCGCAAAAGTGGGCCACACAAGCATGAGTTCCAAGGCCAAGCCTTTGCAAGGCACAGTCGAACGGAAGAGAAGGATCGGAGCCGCCCACGCGACGAGAGCGATCAAATTAGAGTGAAACCTGCCCCATTGGGCGGTGATCGCCTGCCACGCGCGCGAAGGCTGAGGGCCTCGATCTTCAGGGCGTCGTCCCAACGCAGCTGCATGTCCTCTTGCGGCATATAGGTATGAGTAAGCATTGCAAAGCAGCCGTAGCCCTCGGTACTGCAAGGAAGATGCAACTCCCATGCTGCTCGGTATCCCATGCTTTGACCCCACCGTAGCTGCCTAGTTTATGTCCACGGCGATCGGAATTCGGATGCTGCCGCGAATGTCGTTGGCCATGACAAGCAGGCCTGGGGCGTCACAGAGTCGTGGTAACTCTCGAGCTTTGGGATCCAACGTCCAACGTCCAACGTCCAGAAAATTCAGGATCATCCGTACAAATATCATTTTGTTGTGAAAATGCGCAAATCCGCAAAAGCAATTCTCCACAGAAAGTCTTGCCAGAACCCTAAATTGGAAACACAAGCAAATTGTTCCATCAGCGAGGCTCGGAACCTCGGCACCAATTAGCACCTAGGTAGGTGGGTAGCTATGGACTTGGGAGTATGCAGATGTTCTGCAGCATGAGCATGAGGTGGCGCTGCGCAAGCGCAATAAAAATCCGGAGCGGGGGCCAGGCGGCGCGCCAAGTGCAGACCCGCCTTCCTCTCTGGCCCTCGAGATCCGGCATTAAACCCTGAGCGGGCCACGGCGCCAGCTCCTGGGTCCGAGACATCCACCTGAGATGAGCTTAATTTTGAGGCCCTCCTCCTCGCTGCTGGTCTTGGGAGCTCCAGACCTCTTCGGAGCCCGCCCGCTTGCTCGATCGCGATTCGTTCTCCGATGTTTTGTGGCTCGATGACGGACGCTGAGGCCTTGGTTGATCGCGCATCGCCTGCTGATCCACCATCCCTCTTCTCCTTCCTCCCCCCTTCCCGCTCGGTACATCGTCCCCTTCCGGTTTACCTTCCACACACATCGCGCTTCTTCTTGATACCTTTGACGAGCTCTTGACGAGTCTCTTGCCTTGACCCCACGCCTAGCGCCGTAGTCGTTTACTTGCTTCTCTCGCCGCCGGTCGACCTCCTTTCGATCACCAACCTCAGCCCGCCGCTGACTCTGCTTGCGAAGCCTTGCGACCCGCACACGCCGATCAACTTCCCCTCTTGCTCGCCATCGACCTGACCTTGTCCGTGACTCGGTCTCTTTCTTCAACTTTGACCCCACACTTTCTACGTGAGTGCATCGCATCGCTTCGCAACGGATCTAGCGTTGTCACATGTCAACCGCCGCCGGGCACTCAGTCCGACAAGGGGGGCTGGGCGGGCCGGGCTGGGGCGGGGAGGCCCGTGCGCGCGAGGCGCTCCTTTTCGGAGCGTTCGTCCGTTCTGAGCGACGACTCGGTGAACAACACCGGACGGGTCTCTTCTGCCACCCTTCCTTTCATGTAGCTGATCAGTGATCGTTCAACATCATCATGCTGCTGCACAGTCTACTCAACTCATCGTTTCGTGCCAAAGCTGGTCTTGCCCCGACATCGACACTCTCCCGACCATCCCCACGGTTCGATTTCGACCTCACCTCACTCGAGAAAAGGTGCGCAGCAGACCGTTCGCGAAGAGTTGCCGCAGCATTCCACGCCGAGCAGCATCGCCAGTCCTCGTACGGACGACACGCTGATCGGATATTCCGATCCCGCTTTTGTGACCATTCACAGAAGAATGGCTGATACCAACGACTCTGTTCAACAAGACACCATGGAGGTCATGACGTCGCTCACTCAGGAGAATGCTCGCTTGCGTGCGCTGCTTGGATCGTCCGCGGCCGGCGAGACTTCACTCGCCCCTGTCCAGAGCGGGGGGAGCGAAGCTGTATCCAAGCTCCCCTCGGCCTCCGGAAGGGCATCCACCATCTTTGAGGAACTTGATCCGGTCGCCTTGTTCTCCGAACTCACGGCGGCCAGGGCTGCTCAAGCAGAACTTGCGCGAGAGGTCGCCAACCTGAGGGCGACTCAACGCGCTTTGGTCTCGTCGGCCACCGAGGACCAGTCTTCCGAGGTATACCTCTTGCGTTCATCCTTGGCTAAACTCGCTTCAGAGCTTGAGACCGAGCAAGCGCGTGCTATCGAGAACGATACCAAAATCCGTGACGAGCAGGACCAAGTCGCCATGCTGCGAAGCAAACTCGACGATCAGCGACGTATGATCATGAGCTTGCAGGCTGCCGGCCCTCGTCGTACCTCTGTCGAATCGCTCGGTCCTCCTTTTTCTTCCACGGGTCGTCGATCTTCGTTCCTCGACAGCGCTCCCCGGCGTAGATCGTCGCTCGGTCTCAATCCCAACGGCACCACTGCGGCCTCTGCCCCCTCCAACCCCGGACTCGGACTCGCCGTCGACTCGCCGAAACCAAATCCTCCTTCGAGCCCAAGCTCTGCCAGAGCCTTCGCTTTGCAGCGATTGGCACATCGTCGTAGCTCCGCTAGCCTCCACAGCGCATCCGAGCTGGTGACCGCAGAGGATGACCGAATGACCCGCCTGCGAGAGCTGCGCCTCGGGCTGACGACGACCAAGATCGCGAGTCGTCGCTCTTCGCTCGTCACCGGCGTACCCGACTTCATCGGCGCTGACGACTTCGATTTCGACCTTGAACGCCGTCGCCAATCCGGTTCGAGCTTCCGGGGTCGTTACAGCTCGGCGGTCGAGGACGATTTCCTTTGCGGGCCGTCGGCACCGCTCCGCGCCGCCGGGCGCAAGGACTCGGTCGCCGTCTTTGAATCGTGGAGCCAGCGCTCTTCTTCGAGCGAGTTCGCCAATGCGAACTACGAGGCATATCTTGCCCAACAGGCCATCCTCGACGCGGATCACGAAGACGAAGTAGCCGACATCGACGACTTGCGTCTCCACCTGCAAGGACTGCGCATTCGTTTGGCGGAAGCCGAGGAAGGCCGCCGCGCGTCCGAGATGTGCATCCAAGCCTTGCGTGACTTCACCGTCAAGCAAAGCAGTGCCGGGGAAGGTATTCTCGAAGAGCTTTCCTTGCCTCCGATGCCGAGCGACTCGACGACACATGACGTTGACGAATCTTGCCGCCGGCCCTCCTCGATCCGCCGCGCCAAGGAAGTGGTCCCCGTCGCATCGGCGTTGCTTTCGTCGGTCTCGGGCATCTCAGCCAGCAACGGGGATCACAAATTCACAACAGAGGATGCGGAGGATTCTAGCTCGACTCGCCGCGCTTCGGCCGTGTCCAACTCCTCGAGCTCGACCTACCTCGACCGACCCAAGGTCGCTCCCCCCGTTGCTGTCATGTTTGCTCGGCCGACCATCGGCGACCGATCCGTCTCGGCCCCTCTGTTCAGTGGCTCCTTCTCCTTCGCGGCTTTGGCCCCGGCGACCGCACAGATTCAAGGCGACACGTCCCCGACAATGAGCTCACCTTACAGCCCAGAGACGGAAATAATGCCGACGTTCGGTGTGTTGCCGCATCACCCGTCAATCGACGGCTGCTTGTCCGACGCCGGCGAGAGCCTTTCGTTCCGTCGACCTCGGATCCATAGGTCACCCGAATCATCAGCACCGAGCTTGACTTGCTCTTCCGGCGCTTCGGAATCGAGCGATTACGACTCGAGGGCGCCTTCGCCTATGGTCCCCGGGAAGGACATGGCCGAACCCGTTGGGCAGTGCAAAATCGTCGAGTTCGCAGAATCGATTGGGATCACCGAGGTTGTGCTCAATGCTTATCCTCTGCAGAGTGGTCTCTTTGTCAACGACAAACCCTCACCGAAGGGTTCGCAAGGCACCGTCACCCCGATGATGAGGCTCGCTTGATGGAACTCATCACTTTGTAGACACTATGTTCACGCCGCCCGTCCTTATCATATCACTCATCGACATCCGATTAGTACATTAGTATATACGCTCTGTAGCCTTTTCTCAGTGACCTTGGAGTATGTTCCTTCAGTATCATATATGTGTCTAATCAACTATCAGACCCCACCAATCCCATGCGATCAGGCTCTTCCACCATCTCCAGAACTGGTGTGACTCTCTGTGCGGACCGAAAGCGCATTCAAATATGGATATAATGCAGTAGAAGCTTTCTTTATCAGTATCTTGTGTTGCGTTACTATGCAAGCGGATACATGCATGAAAAGTCACCAGTGTAAGGAGGGGTAAGGAGGGGTATGGGTGTCCAAACCGACTAGAAACACAAGCAAGTAAAGCGGGAAAGTAAAGAGGGAGAGAAGAGCATTATCTGAGCTAAAAATGTATTCACAAAAAGCACGAAAGGAGGGAATACCAAGAAGAATGCATGCAGGCTGCACGATGGCAGAAGGAGCTAGAGCAAGCGGGGAAAGATCCGACAGGATCGGGGGGTGGCGTGGCGCTTCAACCCGTGACGAAGGTGCGACCGACTTTGGCGAACCACCATTTGGTCTTGCTCTGCAGTGTCCCTGAGAAGCTGGCCAACATGCTCTCCGAGACATCGTGATTGGGCGTGTGCGCGAGGTGGTAACTTAATCCCGCAGGTTGTCGGAACGCCTTGGCGCACCCTCGGATGGGACACTTTTCGGACTTCCCCGATGGTTGCACGCAAAGCTTGAACTTCTTCGGCGCCGGTACCTCCTCCGTGGTGGTTGGCTCCTCGTCACCGCAAGAGACGAAGAAGTGACCGTTCGCAGAAGCATTCTGAAAGTGGAACCGTAGGCCCGCGAGGGACTGAGATAGGGTACCAACTCGTTGAGTCAGTTTCCACGGCGAAGAGAGCGGCGAGACAAACAGGTCTGGCAACAATTAACCTTGAACGTCTCGTCACATGGGTACAACGCACACCTGAAAGGTGTCTCCCCGCCTTCCAGCCCGTCTCGGGTGTGTTCGGCACAATGCTCTCGCAATTCCCGGATCGTCCTGAACCGAATCTCGTCAGAAGGCGGCGTGGAAAAATCGTCATCACCGGGGCCGGCCGCGCTTGACGAGCCAGAGCGGCTAGGACTCCGTTGATCGAGCGAGCGCAATCTTACGGGACACTGTGGCCAATTGCACGCATAAGGCCGGATCGTTGGATCGTCTTCGACAGCTGGGACCTCGGAGCCTCCGCGTTTGCGAGACGACGCCTCGGAGGACGCAGTGTTGCTGCTGCTGCTGCTCTTCTTCTTCCTGGACCCTCGAGACGATGTTGGCATTTCCGTGGTCGCCTTTGTCGCTATTGCTGCCGTTGTTGTTGTTGTCGTCTTCGTATTTCCATTGGTTGCGTGAGAGGCTGTACTTGGCTCGGACGGCTCAATGGCACCTCGTCTACTCGCATTGCTCCAAGGCGCGAGTCGCTCGGCGTCAGTGGCAGATGCATGACTGGTGTTACCCGAACTTGTCCTTGACCGTCGCTGCCCCCGCCCTTGCCCCCGTCCCGTTTGCAGATGCTCAACTGTCTCCTCGGCTTCGTTGGCCGTCTTAGAGCGTTTCCGCTTGCGAGCGCTAGATCTCGAGACCGACGATCCGGTGGTGGCGGCGTTGGCGAGCTCGGCTTCGTTCGAGTCGTTGGACCCCGGCGAGGAGAGCCACGTCCTTTGGTCAGCGAGGCAGAGCGGGTCGCCTTCGTGCAAACCTCCGTCCAACAGCGACTGCGGAAGAAACACACCATTATTGTCCAGAAAGCCCTTGAAGTCCTGGCCGGACGACATCGCCTCGTCGATCGAGGTCGCGGGTGTGTCCTCGCCGCCGGTCCCCGCGGTGAGATGGTCCAAGTCGGATTGGAACGAAAAGGCCGAAGGTGTACATCCACCCATGAGGTGCGCCGACGTCGAAGATTGCAGTCGTCCGAACAGGGAATGCTGGCTCAGATGGATCGAATCGTTGGGGTTGCGTTCTTTGTAGTCGAGGTCCGACAGGTGCTCAAGCCCGGCCGCAGCCAATGGAGTGACGGTCGCGGAGGGAGCCGAGATGGCGCTGGACCTGGAAGCGAGTGCGAACAAGTTGGCAAACTCTGCTGGAGAGTAGTACTGCGACGTCGAAGCCGAGGCCGAATACGCAGTAGCGTGGTTGTCAAAGAGGCGGGACGAGTGGTGCTGCTGCTGGCGCTGCTGTTGGAGCTGCGTCGATGGGACCGGGTCAAAGTCGAACATCAAAGAGGGGTTCGCCATGCCTTCGACGCCTGAGCTATGCATGTCGTCGATGTTGACAAGGTTGTGACCTTCGCACATGACTGGATGGGTGTCGAGCACGGGTTTGACATCGGTGAGGGGTGCTCCATGCGTCAACTCGGCCGAGGATGGACCGGTGGCGCCTGCGGTGACGTCGGCAAGTTCGGTCGATTGGATCGGTGGCGAGGTGAGCAGTGAAAAGAACGACGCGGGATAATCGTGCGAGTTAATAAAGGGGTGCGTTGATGAGTGGAACGGAGGTGAGCTCGTTTGCGGCGCATGATGAGGGTGGCTCGTAGTATCGCTGTTGGGGAATGGTAGCGTGGTGGTCGCTGGCGTATTGGTGAGAGGGTTGGCAGGGTTGGGAACGCCAAGCAGATTCGGGCTCGGGAGGGGCAAAGGCGAGAAGCGGAAAGGAGAGTCCGAAATCGGGTTGTTCGACGTCGACGCGTGCGGCTGGCTGCTCCAGTTCGTCGGGTCCAGTGCCCATGATGTTGGCGCGAACGGATCGAGGGCGATCGCGGAGACGGAGGCACCCGGTGCTACGGATGTGGATGCCGAGGTGGAGTGGGAGGTGATTGCCGAGGCTATTGCAGAGGATGTGGGCACCGGGGTGGATGGGAATGATGAGGGTGGTGGTGGGGGTGGGGGTGATCTATCGGGCGCCACATAGCCCGTGGACGCCGCGACCGAACCCGAACGCGAGCCCGAAAGCGAAAGCGAGCCTGAGGCCAGGTGAGGGAGCGCGCCGGGCGAAGTAGAGGCGGACGACGAGGTCTGTGCGCGGCGTGCCGGAAACGAGGCATCAAATACCGGTAGACGGAGAGAGGGGAGACGAAGTAAAACAGTGTGGATTCAGTCATCAAGGTCCTGAAGCAAGTTAATTCGAGCACCACAAATGCAGCCGTGGTAGCGATCCTATGGCAGTGCGCAAGCCCCTAGGTGCCCTCGCCTTGGGTCGCGCTCATCTCGACGAAGGGGTCTCGGATTGAACCGAGCGACTCGCCCAGTTGCGAAGCGTGGCGCGGCGCGGCCCATCGCTTGCGAAGCGGACGAAGCTGCGATCGACGCCGGTGCGATGCAGGCAGCCACCAAGAGCAGGGCTTACGGCTCCGGAGCCAAGGTAAGGGAAGAGTTACTAACCAGATCGACCGTATGCCATGGGATCGCGCCAAGGGAAAAAAACGAGTTGTGCATGTCATCGTCGAGGTAGGCCGCCGCGGTGGACGCGTTCGCAGTCGTCGCCGATGATGATCCCGTGCTGGTAATTGATGCTGCCGCGACCATGCTCTGCCGTGCTCTCTTGAGAGTCGATCGGTCGTGCACTCGATCGGTCGTGCACTCGATCGGTCGTCGAAGCAAACTCGTTTTACGAACCAGAGCAACCAAATGCCTTGTTTGAATCAAGCTACCGACGAAAACTCCTTGGGACGTGCGAGCGATGGGCGAGCGGAGGACGTTGACCACCGCGGGCTCGTCTTGCCTCGCAACAGGCGCCATCGAATGGGCGGCGGCGGCGCGCGCTCGAGGGTTCAACTTCGGGTGCAACTATACCGACCCAGCGTCATGTTTTAAGAGTTTTAAGACATAAATTCCAGCTAATCTTGACTAAAGACAGAATCTAACAATTCGCTAGAGTTGGGCTCTCGGGACTCGGACTTTGGGAGGCGAATTCGAGGAGCAGATTTTGCATCGCATGATTCTGACGACTGCGTACACGGTTCGGCCGAGGCCTAAGCACCGTCAAGTGCCCACCGACCGGCTTTGATCTTTCGATCGATTGACAAAGCTGGTCTCCCGAGCTCCCATCGCGATGATCAGTCAATTACGGATAGGGGTTTCCGCCGAGGCTGTTGGGCCGTAGATCGTGAAGCTCGCTCGAGCCGCGACTCAGCGCGAGCAGTCAACGCCTGGGCGACACCTGGCGACGCTCTCGCGACAGCCCTGCAGCTGGCGGCACCGAGCGCCGCAGGGCCACGACGGCGTGCTTTGGACTCTGGTCGCTCCGTCGGTCTCTGCCCAAGGAGCTGACTATCAAAAGCCATCGCTGACCGCTCCCTCCACGATGCTGGTCGACTATGCGAGCGACGAGAGCGATCACGAACAGCAACCTCCGGTCGCGGCACCGTCGAAGTCGCTCCCCTCGGTTCCGGTACAGAACAACGACGACGACGATGAGCAAGCCACCGCGTTCGACCCCTCAGATGCGTTCGGTCTGGCTCAGCTCGATACCCAAGCTGAGGGCGAGTCGACTACACGACCCAACCCGGTGGCGAACATCAACGCTGATACAGCACCCCTGGTCTTCGTCACTGTGAGTCACAGTGTGTGGTGGCAGCCGCGTACGCCGCCGCGAGCGAAACGAACTGCGCCTGTCGGGTTCGGATGCACTGTGATCGAGCACTCGCATCCTGCATACATCTTGCACAAGGTCGATATAACTGACCCTTGTCGATGTTGTACGATGTTATGTCTCTCTCTCGCTCTTTTTCTCTCTTGTACGCTGTGGCGGCAGGACCCGTCCTTCTCGAGCTCGACGTCGCTCATCACCCGACCGAGCGACAATGTCATCTTCTACAACCCGACCTATGCCGACATGACCTTGCCAGTACAAGGTCCGGCAAACCCATGGGATGATCGCAGGTTAGAAAAGATGAACAGCGTCACAGGTGAGCAGGCCAGACCTATCCAGAGCAGAGCATGAACGCGTAGTCACAGCTCGTAGCTCGTAAAGCAAGGTTCCATGATGTGACCGCTGACACTTGACCGCGCATGGTTCCTCCAGGCCACGTCGAACAACAAGCCTACTCTGATCTGACGTTCCGGACGCAACAACGCACCTTCCACGTCCACGGATACGCCGCGAACCCTTCGATCCTGCGCGACGAGGCCAACGCGAACGGCACACAAGCCATCGTCGGCGATGCCCGCAAAGCAGCCCAGAACGACAACGCGACCGTACACGACCTTAAAATCTCTCGCGCCGATGCCCGCGCGACCAAGCGGAAACGCAAGGGCAAGGGCCAGCTCGGCGTGCTCGATGACTCCGACCCCGAGCCTGAAGCGGACCAAGTCGAGGAAGAGACAGAGCAGGTCGTGCAGGATGATGGAACTGTCATCGAGGCACCCAAGGTCAAGTCTCCGAAGATGCAGAAGGTGCAAAAGGAGTACCTGGGGCCATGGGCCGGCTGGGAAGGCGAGAACATTGGCGTCGTCAACCCGAGCGAGGCAGAGTACGAGGAGCAAGAGGAACGAGGTGGCGCACCTCTGAACAAGAAGCAGAGGAAGGAGGTCATTAAGGACAGTGGCAAGGAGGTTGGGTTCGGACAGGAGAAGAGCGTGTTCCACGGTACGTCGAATGCTATCTGAAAAATGCGACCAGTGTTCTGAACTAGGTGCTATGATCCCCCCCTTCCTTCCAGGCAAGGAAACACACGACTATCTCGGTCGGACCTACATGCATATCCCGACAGACGTCGATGTCAACCTCACTGGCGAGTCGGGGACGCAAGAATGCTTTGCACCGAAAAAGGTCATCCACACTTGGTCCGGTCATACCAAAGGTGTCAGTCGGATCAAATTGTTTCCCAAATCGGGTCATCTCATCTTGTCGGGTTCGATGGATACAAGGGTCAAAGTAAGTTGTCGCGAGCTCTTCAAGTGGCGATCGCTTCATTTCTAAAAAATCTAAATATTAACTGTGCACATTCGTCGCCAGCTGTGGGATGTCTACAGGGAAGGCAAATGCTTGCGAACGTTCATGGGGCATTCCAAGGCCGTTCACGACGTCACGTTCGACAACGACGGCGCTCAGTTCCTGTCATGCGCGTTTGATCGTCAGATGAAGCTGTGGGACACCGAGACTGGGGCGTGCAAGCAGGCGTTCTCGAACGGCAAGATCCCGTACACGATCAAGTTCAATCCCAACAACAACAACGTCTTCTTGGCGGGTATGCACGACAAGAAGATCATTCAAGTAAGCCATGCCGCGAGCATTCTAGTTGATCGATGCGATGCTGACTATGAGTCCTATGTTTCTTTCTCCCAGTACGACATGCGATCGGGAGAGATTGTGCAAGAATACGACCAGCATCTCGGACCGGTCAACACCATCACGTTCGTGGACGAGAATCGACGCTTCATCACTTCGTCCGACGACAAGATGATGCGCGTATGGGACATCGATATTCCTGTGCCGATCAAGCTCATTGCCGAACCGTCGATGCACTCGATGCCGGCTGTCAGCAAGCATCCCAGTGGTCAGTTCTTTATGGGATCTCTAGTTTTCGGAGCTCGTCCTGATGCTTTCGCATGGTCCATCCACAGGCAAATGGTTGGCGATGCAGTCGCTCGACAATCAGGTCCTGATCTTTGGCTCGGACAATTTCAAGCAAAACGTACGTAGCTCACAACGCAGCTCAATGGGGTTCTAGACCTAGGGAAGCTGACAAACTGACGCACGACTCTCGTCTTGTACGCAGCGCAAGAAACGCTTCGCGGGGCACACGATTGCCGGGTATGCGTGCGAACCGCAGTTTTCCCCCGACGGTCGCTACTTGTCTTCGGGCGACGGTCACGGCAGTCTCGTGATCTGGGACTTCAAGACATGTCGCATCGCCCATCGGCAAAAAGTGCATTCGCAGGTCTTGCTCTCGCATGCGTGGTTGCCGCATGAGACGGTGAGTCGATCTTCTGTGGCATGGCGTTGAGATGGGTGTGAAGCGTTGTAGGTACTGATGCGGATTTTTTCGTGTTTATCGGATTACAGAGCAAGGTCATCACTTCATCGTGGGACGGCTCGATCAAGTGCCTCGATTGAGTTGAAAGACGAGTTTGTAGTCTGCGTGTCACTGTCCATGATTTGAACGTGTAATCCTAAAGGCGAAATCATTGACGTCGTCGACTCTGGGCATCCTTGATTCTGACAACGCTACCACGCTCGAATATGGGCATCGCGCGCATTCCGTGAAAAGCTTATTATTATAAGTAACGCCGCCGCGGGCCAAGGTGGCGGCCGGGTAATAAGTCGAGAAGGGATGCGACTGCGACACGCTCTCAAGCGTCACTCCGCTTCACTGTCGGAGCCGGGGCTGGCTTGGATTAGGTGCGTGCTCGTGTCGAGACTCGACTCTGTGAAGACAGAGGGAGTTTGTGGCTACGCGATGCCGTACTCTGAGAGGTCGCCTCTGCTTGGACCCCAGCGAGTGGGTGTACGTCGACGTTCCTTGTCCCCGCTGCCCGCCCCCCACCCACACGGTCCGCTCCGTCACCGAGGCACTGCGGGGGACGGCACTGGAGCGAAGGCGGCTACAACGAGTGGGAGTCGGACGGCGATCGACAACGAGGACGCGCTCGACGACCAGTGGCACCATCTCACCGAGGACGACATTGCGATCGAAGGCATGGTGCTTGTGCTGCTGAGCGAGCTCGAGCAACGCGGGTACATGATCCCATCCGGCTTGGTCGACGTGCCCCTCGACATGCCCGAAGAGGAGGCCGAAGCCGAACGCGCCCTCTTTCGCACCGTCTTCGCCGTTCCGAGGCACCGCGGCGTGTTGGAACAGTACCTGCCTTACCTTCCGAGAGCGACCGTCGCACCCAACGAACCACGCCCACCATCATCGCCATCGGGTGCATCCTCGCCCCAGCATCTTGCTCCCGTACCCGCACCCGTGCCCGCACATGGAGCGGCTACCCCACACCACCTCGCTCACTCGAACTTGTCGTCGTCCTCGTCCTCGGCAGCGACAACAGCGACGACGACGACGGCAGCAGCAGAAGTCAAGGTCGCCCTGCACGAGAATGACGACCAACCCACCAAGGACGAAGCCACCGAACACCCAAATGGACTGGCCCCTCCACCAGCACCCCCGCATAGGCCGACCCCTTCGCCGTCCTACCTCGAACTGCGGTGGTCCGCAGGTGACATCATCTCGTCGCCCTCGGCGCTGCTGCTGTGTGCGCTCCTGTCGCTGCTCATCTCTCTGCAAGAAGAGGTTACCACGATGGTGCAAGAGACCGACCGCGGTGTCGACGGCGAGCTGCGCATGTTCAAGGCACGCCGCGACCTCGGCGAGCGTCTGTACGCCGTCGTCGGCGGTCTCCTCGACAGCTACTTGCTCACCGGGGATGCTCACCCGGTGCGCTCGACTGATAGCGACCATGACAACCTACATGACCGCGAAGAACCCGAGGACGCGCTCGTCACCCTTCTTTTCCACGACTTCCCGCTTCACTACGACTCTACCGATCGAGCCACCTGTGGTCAGTATTCCCTCGTCGTAAAGTTTTCGATCGATCTATCTGTATCTGAGCAGATCATCTGATGGTTTTTGGCCCCATCTCCACTACAGCTCTCGACCTCTTGCTCAACCTGACGTCTTACCCGCTAGTCGAGGCCGAAGATCTTGTCTCGCACCCCGTCATCCTCGCTAGCACCGAGTACGTCTGGCGCAACGGACTGCTGCCGCCTCCGCGCCAGGGCGTAGACACCTCGCTCTCTTGGACCGAATCATTCGTCCGCCTCGACCGCTTCTCGATACCCCGCATCTTGCACGCGCAAACCTACATTCACTCGACCCTTCATGCCGCCGCGACCATCTACATCCTCACCTTTTCCGCGTATGCGCATTTCGACTCGCTCAACCCGCTCGACCCGACCGTCCCGGTCAAGAACCTGCGTATCCCCGAGCATGGGCGGCCCCACAAGACGTGGAGCGTGTTTACGAGTCTTGTATGGTGGCTCTGGGTCGCGGGAGTATTTGGATGGGCCGCAGATGTGCTCAGGGCTTGGGTGAGTTTTTCGTCTCCTAGCAATTGGCCTGAGCTCCGGAACCCTGGTTGACACTGCCCCTACCTCCAGCATCATCGAGGACCACATCCATCACTTCCCCTATCACCATCGACGCTGCTCCCTCTTTTGCATCACGCACTCGTCCTGGCGTCCTTGCTGCTTCGCCTATCGGGCATGATGTGGAAGCGACCTCCGGCCTT
This sequence comes from Microbotryum intermedium, assembly GCA_022702645.1. Classification (NCBI taxonomy): domain Eukaryota; kingdom Fungi; phylum Basidiomycota; class Microbotryomycetes; order Microbotryales; family Microbotryaceae; genus Microbotryum; species Microbotryum intermedium. Next base: position 627,457 of record JAHWDX010000001.1, read on the forward strand.
CTTGTTCGCCTCGTCTCTATCACTGCTGGCATGGTCGATTCCCTTCCTCGCTGCGTCGCGCATCTTGCCTCAAAATCTGCCCATGTTTGGCTCTCCAACGCACATGCGCTGGGAGAAGATCCGGGACGGGCGGAGACGACGAGATGTTGGGTATCGCCCGCCGCCTAAGACGGTTCCCGTCTCTCACCGCGCTCTGCGGTCCCTCGAGGCGCAATTGGGCGGACTGGTGCAGTTTGGATCCTACTTCACTGTGCTGGGTCTGCTGCTGCTGTGGTCTCTCAGTGGAGAGCTTGACTATCCAGGGTTGTTAATGTCACCCGTCACCGTCGTCGATTCGGTTTCGACGTACCTCAGCGCGCCCAAGCAAGGACCTGTATCACCGATCGAAGCCAGGACGACACTGGCGTTCACGCTCATACTCGGGGTCGTGCTAGCCTACTTTGCCGGTGGTCGCCCCTCTGAATCGGGCAAGACGAGTCGTCGCCACAAAGAACTTGACGATCTCGATGGGTGGGATCGCTACGGTCGTGAAGTCGCGTTCCGAGCGCGGCGAGAACGGCTGGCCGTGAACCGGTACTTCTCGTTCGTGCCCCCACCCCTGCACCAGCACAGCCTGGAGAGCGTGCCAAGCGCGTTCGGGATGCCACCCTTGCCCAGTCCGCTAAACTTGTGGATCGCGCCGTTGGCGCTGAGTGGGTTCATTGCGCGGCGATGGTTCGGGAGGGAGGACTGGGCCAGGCGAGTACATGAAAGGGGCCGGTTATGGATCTGGAGGGCTGGGGTCGCGCCACTCGGGTTGTGGGCTGTGATTGCCAAAGGGGTTCGCACGGTCCGAAAAGTTGATTGATCTGGGTTGAGGCTCACTCGGTGCAGGCGACGGCGGGGAGGACAGATGGACGGTGGCGCCACCACAAAAGCTAGAATGGACCCGATGGTGTACTTGTAGGTCTGTTGGGCTTTGGAATGACATGCTTTCGTACCATAAACTCGTAGCGAGCGATGCTTTTGTCCCGATCCCATCTCTCCAAAATTTCCGAAATCAAGGACAAGCTCTTATGATCTCATGAGCGATCTGAGCCTCAGCTAGCGCGTGAAGAGGTCGCCGATAAGATTAGCTCGAGAGAGCTAGAGAGAGCTTCGTGCGCGTCAGCTGGCTGCGCTCGCTCTCCGTTCATCGGTTGGCTTGCTTCCGTACGCCACCCATTCGTCGCTGTCGCCGTCGCCGTCGTGACTATGAGCTCGTTGATGCGAGCGTACACACGGTCGTTCGAGAGACGACCGTACGTAACATTGCTCGTGAGTGCTCGGTCTCACCCGCGAATCGAGCTCGAGCTCCACGAGGACGAGTCGTGCGAAATGACGTCGCCACGAGCCGGCAGCCGCTTCAAAGCTGGGCTCTCGTGGTCTGATCCTGGATGAGAGTCGGAGTCGACGGCTGATTCACGTCTGTGCTTCCAAGTATAGATTGCCAACGGCCTGCTCATGTCACTCGGAGATGGAGCCGCGCAATCGCTGGCCATGTTGACCGCCCCCGCGCCCGATGCGTCCGCCGAGCTGCTCGCCTTTGACTTTTCGAGGGCGTTCCGATTCGCCTTCTTCGGTGCCTCGATGGGGCCATTGGCAGGAGCCTGGAACAGTGAGTGTAACATTGCTCTCGTTCGCGTCGGGAGGTAGGGGGGCGATGACTCGCTGGGGCTAGGTGCGAAATTCGTCGCCACGCTGACCTGCACCTCTTCCTGGTGGCCGTTTCCCCTGATTGGCTTTGCACAGAATTCTTGGAAGTTCGTTTCCCGTTACGCACCGCATCGACGGCGCACCAGATCCAAATGCAAAAGATCAAGACCGATGATCCACCACCCACCTCGATCCCGATACCGGGCTTCAAGATGCCCAAAGGCGCCAAGCTCGAACGAGGAGCACCACCACCAGCAGCAGCAGCAGCTGGAGCAGCGGGACTGGGAGGGAGCGTGACCGTACCGACGCCGCCGAGTGCGAGCGCCGAAGGTCCTATCTCGAACCTTCAACTCGTCAAGAGGGTCGCTGCCGATCAACTCGGCTTGTGAGTCTTTTCGGGCGCTCCACAAAGCGACAACCGTTTCGATCTGGCGACCATTTTGACCCGTCTGTTTGCTGGCTTTCTCAGGGCCCCCATTTCGCTGTTCATCTTCTTGATGTCGATGAGCTTGTTGGAAGGACTAAGTGACGAAGAATTGTGGGACAAGATTCGACACAACTATCTGCCCATCTTGCTCGTCAACTGGCAGGTGAGCACAGCCAGAAGCAGTTTTCGCCACACTTTCAGATGCTCATACATGGATTCCTCGGGGCCTTCCTTCAGGTTTGGCCACTCCTGCAATTGATCAACTTCCGCTACGTGCCCCTCAGGTACCGAGTCCCCTATGGATCGATTCTTGGCATTGGTTCGTGCCCCTCTTCCTTGACCTCGACTCGCTGGCTTACTGATTCGTCGGAAGGACTGACCCGCGCTCATCTGATCTCTTTGGCCAGGGTGGAGTGCATTCTTGAGTTTCAAGACGGCAAAAAAGGCCGAGTAGATCCAAGTCGAGGTCCACGCTCTCTTGCAAGATGGGATGAAGATGAAGGAGTCCGGAATGGGCACGGATTAAACGAACGGTGGCCTCGGCGATTTGATCACCGGTGGCGGAGGATGAACCTAGTCTCTTGTGTGTCTTTATTATGCATTGCCAACGTATGTACATACACAGTTCTATCCAATTTTCTCTTTGTCTGTTGTTGGGTTCGAGTCGTGTAAGACCTCTCGGCGTTGTGCTGCTACCTATGATACAGCTCGCGGCAATAGCATGACTAATGATGCACATGTCGCACGCCGTCGACCTGCGCGATCTCGCGAGGCCAGCGGCGCCAGCGGCAGACGGCAGCCGGCAGGCCTTCGGCATCCCCCACATCCTAATACCAAGCTGTCAAGTCTCCTCGCCACGAACCGATTCCGAAAACGCCACACCATGGTCGCCGCTCCGCCAGCTTACCCATCAACACTACCTCCTGAGGCTCAAGCTTATGCCAGACAGGTGAGCACCATGGCCACTTGCATGCGTTCCGCTGTCCATGCAGCACGAGAGAGCGCGCAGCCGGAACTGACCTCGATCTTGGTGGCTCTCTCGGATCCTCTCGATCCCACATCGATCGGTCGACCAAGTTCTTTGAATATGCGCGGAGAGGTGAGAACGTAATTATCAGCGTATTCCGCTCCTCTTGCCAGAGCATTCATCGCATGCAACACGACGCGATGAACCTCCCACAGGGGACCTCGAGGCGATGCGAGCCCCACTCGACGCGGGCTTACCACCCAATTTGACCAACGACAAGGTACAAAGATGCTCGGGATCTCTAATTAGGCTCTTTGTCTTTCAGTCGATCCAATCTCATCCCGATATCATCCACGGACAGGGGGATACGTTGATTATGCTCGCGGCTTATCATGGCCATACCGAGCTTGTGGAATTTTTGGTCTGGAAAGGCGCCGATCCCAAGTACGTCATTCACCGAGGTTTTGGCAGGGATTCGCATACCCATCCCAGGATGAGAACAGCCCCCCCCCCCCCCCCCCCTCAGAGCAGACCCTTTCTTTATGTTCAACATGACCTAACCAGTACTATTCTGTGCGAATGGCCTTCTCCGAGCAGTCGAGTGAATGACCGAGGCCAATCCCCGTTGGCCGGCGCAGTCTTCAAGAACGAAGCCAGAGTCGTGCGCGCCTTGTTGGACGGCGGTGCCGATCCCGATGCAGGACAACCATCCGCTATGGAGGCGGCGGGGATATTCGGCAAAATGGACGAATATGGCGAGCTGTTTAAAAACGCTCGACGATCGAGGTCGGGCGGCATTCGTTCGCACTCGCAAGTTGGCAAGGACAATGGCACCAACCGCGCGCGGTAATGCCACACACGACTCCCCGACACTCTAGATTTTCTCGTCGGAGCTTTCCGGTACCGTTTTCTCCCATATGGACATACATCGCAATGTAATCACTGCGCATATCCTGCACACAACAGCTCGGGCTGCTTCCTCTAAATCGGGTCGACTCTTGTCTTGACATCGAAATCATTGGGAATTGCTGCAAGCTTGCAAATTACGTGTGAAAGATGCGACAAACTACTCAACTCACTGAAAAGAGCTAGAAGAAAAGATGATGATTTGCGCTGCGACTGATGATACACGATCTACAAAAAGGGTTGCCAGCCCTGAAAAATCCTCGACAAGTTTGCCGGATCCGTCGCCTCCTGGATGAGCTCGTTAACGGTATATGCCACGCTCAAGCGATCGTCGAGTTTCTGTGCGACCACCGCTAGTGCTCGATCGGCATCGTCGGGCAGGTTTCCGAGCAAAGCACCTTCGATATCGTCGGATTGCTGAATGTGCTTGGCAGCTTCCGCCGACACGGCCCTGAAATCGAGAGCCCGGTAGGAGAATCAGGGCGATGCCGAAGCAGAGCAGGTCTCTTGAAGTCCAAGCATCGGCCACTTACCATCTTTGAAGTGGGTCATGCTTCAACACCTCGAGAACGGTGAGGAGCACGTTCGACTGCGAACGCAAGACTTGAAGCGTCTCCTCAGAACAGCGGCGGAAAACACCATCAACGCCACTCATCCCTAGGCCATCGACAATGTTCTGTGTCAATCTGAAGGGGACCGTTTCCGGGATCGGAAGTCGTTTACCCTGGTAGGCATGTGGCATGGATAGGTCAGAACCTCTGCTATAGCTAGCCCATACGCGATTTGACTCACCTGGTCGAATGCGATGCCGAGGTCGATGGTGACAATTTCGCCACGGACTTTGTCCATGAGCAGGTTCGAGCAATGCCTGTCCCCGAGACCGACGATGTAGCCTATGATCGAGGTGGTGGCGACACTTCGCGAGTAGTTGAGTCGATACTCGAACCAAAGCGACGGCACCTTGTGGTTCTCTAGGAATACATGACGCATCATGGGTGGAATTCTGGGCAGGACTTCACGGAATTTAGCCGCGAGCTGATCATTGATCTCTGGAGGAGCAGCGCATCGCATATAGGCCTTGCCGCGCACCGTCGCCAGTTCATTACTCCCCTCGCGCGGTGTGATCATGCCTGGGTCACGTTTTTGGCGCAAACTGTTCCACAGTGAAATGAGTCAGCAAAAGGTTTGTAATCTAAAGCCGATCCGACAGGGAACTCACCGATCATAGTACTGATCGAGCTTGGTCTTCAGTAGCTCGGTGTTGGCCACGAATTCGATGAGCCCGGTCGCGTTCTGAAGCGGTACGACCTTGTACGTCCTGATGAGGAGCTTGCGTCGACGTGTGGCCTCGTCACGTCTGAGTATATTGTTACAGAGAGCAAACACTTGCTCCATGACGGCGTCTTGGCGGATATCGTCGTTGCCCTTAAGAAGCTGCGTGAACTCCTTGCCATCTGAGCCGATGCACTTAACAATCTTGGGCAAGTTGATGCCCCCCGCAGTCGTGAACGTGGGCAAGTACTTTCCAATCGTGGGAAACGTTCCCACGTTGTATCGGCAGGTCGGATCCACAGCGAGACCAAAGGTGGTCACGGGAATTGGGAGATTGACAACCTTGGTGAGGATTCGACAGGATTTGTTGATCGGCAAGTGGCCCGGTTTGACCCTTCCCCCACTGGTTGCAGAATTGATCCAATACGTAGGATTATCCCTCAATGGGAAGTCCGCCCACTCACGATAGGCGTCACAAACCGTTGCGATCGCGTCCGCCTTCGCCTTTGTGCGAGGCAAGCGTCTGACTTTTTCAAACACCTCCTCAGCCGCTTGAGCCCGACTTGAGTAGGAGTTCTGATCGACGGAGGAAGCCGTCGACCCACGACGTGAACGTCCTGAGGCCTTTGGGGCCTGAGATGCTCTCAAGTCTCGCAAGGTGTTGACGGCGTAGAGACAATGAAACGGGTGATCGATACAAAGTCGAAGCACGAGTGACGAGACGTTGGATCCGAAGGGCGAGACGTCTGTTGTGGAGTGGATGAGCCGAGCCGAGAGTTGGTGAACAAGGAATACGAATTTGTGCGATGGGATGAGTTTCAAAAGCGGGGTGATGTATCGATTCAGCTCGACATCATTGTTGCAAGGAAGCCAGAGCGCGCAGAATCGAAGGACATCGTCGTCAAATTCATCGGATCCAGCCAAAGACTTTGCGTAATTGTCGAGCGCGAGTCGGTGCATGTCAGCAGTGGCCTTGAGATCTTCCTCAAGTTGGTGCTTGTCCTCTGACAGTGTCTGTTCTCCCGTCTTGCGAGCGTTCCTGAGAGCTGCGCTGCTGGGTCCGCTGCTGCCGCCTCCACCGTTGAGCTGCCGATCAATGTGCTCGAACTCGTGATTTTTCCTCTGCTCGAACAAGGAAAACCGGTGACGACGATCCTTTGTGGCGAGAACCATTTCTTGGTATTGATGATCGGCGAAGTCGGCGAAAGCGTGGTAGACTTGAGCTTTCTCGGTTGCCAGATACGACTCGTTTAGGAGGTCGACAGCGGGGTTGAAGAAATTGTCCAGAATCTCTCTTGAACTCTTGAGACGCGCTTCCATCGTCCATCGGGCCTGAGGGCGAAACATGTGTTCGACTGTGTTAGTTCGCTTTTGATGCACAGCAGAGAGGGACACGAAGGTTTCTTACCAGGGTGGCGCGGATAATTGCTACCTTTGCCGGGCGATGGTTGCTAACCGATTCGAGCAGCGAGATGGCGGTGCTGTGCTCGCCTTGAGCCCACAGGACCATTGCGAGCTCTTCGTCAACGGCCTCAGATCTTCGTTTAGATTCGATAAGCTTCGAAGCCACAGTCACAGCGTTTAGCGATGCTTGCAGATGCCCACTATTTCGAGACACCGCACTCAGCTTGAGCAAGCAAGCTCGCTCTGTCTGCGTGACATCGCGCCACAGGCTGCTGTGGAACTCGTCGCCGACCGAGTTGGACTCTTCCGTGTTGCGTATCGCTCGCAGCAGACTGATGCGCGTTGACAGGACTTTTTCGGCATTGTGCAGCCTGCCCGAATGGACCCAATAGCATGTGAATACATCATGTGAGGGCAGGGTTCTTTTGGGTGAGGAGAACTCACGAGAAGGTGGAGGGCAAGCGATCCAACTCCTGTGCTCGGCCAGGGTCCAGTCGATCGGCGCTCTGCATGAAGGGAGCGGCTTTCACCTCACGCAGGGCAAGAATAGTCGCAATAGCCCCCACTTTTGGTTGAGGATGATCCAAAGTGACGCAAGAAAGCTTTCTCACTTCCCGCTCCAACGAGGTCGTCACCGTCAGATCTACAAGTTTGGCGTCATGGCCGGTGTGAATCGATCGGAGAGTAGAGTACAGAGCGGCTTGAGAGGTCGATGTTATTTTGCGATCGACCGGAAGGTCCCACATGTCGGTTTTCCACGCCAGCTCATACGACAGGGTGGTCGATGGGTCAACGATGCTCGCTGGACCGCCATCCAGTGCTTGTGGTTGCCAGAAAGATAGGGCGAGCCGATTAAAACCAAATGAAGCAAGTGACTGGAGTACTCCAGTCGAGACAGAGCTGCTGTGGCCGCCACTGGCCTCAAACGTAGCGCCGTGAAGAGCAAAAGCTTCGCGCCAACGATTTTCGTGGTGGTACCTTCGTTCGAGCGCGGCCATGACATCTTCTGATTGGCGACCGTAGAAGCCATCTGGCTCATCGATCTCGGAGTAGATATCGTAAAGAAGCGATTGGCCGCGTGAGTCGAGTCGTGTGTCGCGCCGTTGGAAGAGCTGGTCATATTCGTGGGCAAGTTCGAGGAGCAGGAGCGCGTTGAAGTATTGGCCCGTGCTGACCGCACTCTCGGCGAGCAGGATCCAAGGAACTTCGAGCCAGCGGTCAAATCGCGCCAGGGAGAAAGCCCCGAGATCTGGTCGAGGATGGCGCCGTAAGAAAATCGCCACGGTGACCACCAACGAAATGCAACGTTTGTCGGTTGTTCGATCGCTGAGCACGTGCCTCAGATACACCGACAGCTGTTCTCGAGGTTTGCCATCACCGTTCTGAACACTCTGTATCAAGACAGAGAGCATCAAGGAGGGTATGATTTGTGCAGCGAAGTCTGCATCGGCCGACAGCAGCGGGGCAAGTTGGGCGTAAAACGCCTCGTCGATACCTCGAATGTCGGCGAGGAGTGTTGCGAAGTTCTTGACCCAAGCCTCAAAGTCGTGAGCCGCATGAAGCCACAGGTCCGTGTCGAGCTCGGCCAATTGTCGCTGATCGGCTGTCCTCAAACGATGCTGCTGTCTCACGGCTGCATCTGACAGGTCGACAACGAGTGAATCATTCGGGCTCGATGTTGGGGCCGCCGTCAGCTCAGAAGAGGATGGGACACTGAGGAGCGCCCTGGCCACGCCGATTGACAAGATGGCGAGCTCGACCGAGCGTGTTCCGTCGGCCTGGGTGGTACGCATGACCTCGGATAGTATTCGCGAGCGGACACCGGCATCGTTCAGGATGGGTTCGTCGTGCAGGCCCGTTTCAATACAGTCTGCTGGGGCAATCTCGTCCAAGCCTGGCGCGTCAGCCTCACCCGAGCATTGGAACAAGAGATCGGCCAATGCCGCGCAGTCCGCAGTTGTTGGGATGTGAGCGGGCTTGAACGAGCGCAACAAGCGCCAGAGGATCCGACCTCGCTCGGGGCAACGAGAGAAATCAGGTCGATCTGCGAGCGCTTGAGCGATTGAGAATTTGCTGATCGTAGTCGTTGAATGGGAGAGCACAGCCCCAATGGCTTCGAGAGACATGCGATCAACCTCGGCAAGATGAGTCGGCCAAAGCAGGTATGCTTCGTTGGCGCCAGCTGCGTGATGTTCGGAGAGGGCTTCCAACACGCGAAGGAGCAGCGTCGATAGAGTATCGCAGACACCCAGAGCCTCTTCGGTTACTTGCCCCGAGTTTCGAATCTGATGACACGCTTGGGCCGTCCTGTACATGACGGGCGGGCATCAGCTTGCAGTCATCGGTCCAGTGCATCAAATAAGCTCGCATGCCTTGTAGCCATGGCACTGAGGGCGGGCCCAGAGGTCTTGACACTCTTCGGGTTCCCGATCCACTGGGAAAAGCACCAGACGATGATCTTTGAAATGGGGCAGAGTAGCTCGGGTCGCAGCAGGAGTTCCACAAGGGCGTTGATCACTGCGTCGAGAATCCTTGGATCCCTAGCTGCACGACGACCAAAAGCGAGGGCGAGGGCAAGGCTCATGAGTAGTGCCTGCTGCAAGTCAACGAATGGCGCGTGATGGATTCGAGCCAAAAGATCGTGCACGACAAGGAGCATCGAGGCTTGCCTTGTGAAGCAGTGACACTGCTTCTCAAACCATCTCGTCGTTGTCACGATGTCGACGAGTCGATAGTGAGGTGGTGGCGTCTCGACCAACTGGATTTCCGCGTCCGGTAGCCCGACCAGCTCTTTGAATGTCGCGCACGCATTCTTGTCCACGCTCCCGAGCACATGGTCCACCAAGTCTTGCGTCCAAACAGCCTCGTACATCTCGGCCAAAATTTGGGCTACGATCTCGTCCGAGACCGACAGGACGAGCCTTTCGACTTGGTGATCATCCTCGGCGCCCGTTTCCCGCGCCAGTTCTCGGATAAGCGCCATCGCTCCGTCCATCGCATCGACGGGGCTCCGGCTCTCGGGCGGGATTTGCTGAACAGCGTGTCGTAGAGCGAGCAGCGCGACGGTCTGTGGGAAGCAATCGAGTATAACCGCACCTCGCGGTCTCTGTAGCACGTCGCAAACAGTATCAAAAGGTCCCGCACCGTCAGGGAGGACGAGTAAGAGACCAGCGATCTGTCTGTAATCGGCTTTGCGGGCCTCCCGTAAGCTCGGGTATCCAGCGACGTGATGTGGTAGCGACCCCACATCATCAAGTCGCCCCCGCTTGTCCAGCATGTAGACGTTGTACCGGGCGTATAGTTGGTAGAGGTCGCGCAAGCCCCCCAGGCCCATCTTCTTGGCGGCACCGGCCAAAGTCGCGACGATTCGAGGTAGGAGCTCAGGCGCATCCGACGCTTGTTGAAGGAACAGAGGGTATGGCGCCCTTCGCCTGGAAGCTGCGACGATCATGATGTTCGCTTGAGACAGAATCTGAGTTAGAATGCGTTCCGTCTCTGCCATGTTGAGCTCGAGCGTGCTGCGGATGTCGGCGAAGAGAGGATCGTCGGCCAATCCATTCTCATGCATAAATGTGAAGAGTGCCGGCGCAGAGGTGGCAGCACGAAATCGTACTCGGAAATCCTCGTCGGCCAGCAGAGAAGGGATGATAGCCGTGGGGAGAATTGCCGAACCGTCGGCCGAGCGCTTCGCGTACCCTCCTTTGTCCCAGAGCAGTTGCGTCCGGTCGAGTGAGAGATACAAGTCGAGGAAGGCGAGGAAGCGCAAACGGACACGCCACGAGGATAGAACTTGTCGGTAGAGATTGGACGTGTACCAGGAACAGAGCATTCTCGCGCGAAATCCAAACCCTTCGGTCGCCTTACCATCTTCTGCAAGAACCCATGCCTTCGCAGTGCATTCCAAAAACTTGAGCCCGAGGAGAGCACATCTTTCGTCTCGAGCGAACTGGTAGTTGGGCAATAGCTCCTCGCCGAGATACTGCAGAACTCGCTCCGCGTGGGATAAACCCAAATCGACCACACCAACACGAACGGCATTGAGCACCTCTTCGGCGATGGTGATAGCGTCCGTGCCAGGGGCATTAACGATTGCCTCAATGAGACTGTTGACGCGCACCGATCCTGCACTGCCGGTCGTGGCCATCTCGGCCGATACAAGGCCTTTGATGTAACTTCGCATACAAGTTTTTGCAAAACGGCTGGTGCTTGATAGTCCTAGAACCTGCTTCGCCTGCTGCTTCGAGATCTTGATCTCGCCAAAATTGTCCTCGCGCTGCGATTGCGCGATGCCCCGCAAGCGCTGAGAAGCCTGCGTTGCCGACGGGGTCAGAGTCGAGTACTGGCTGGCCTGGTTCGAGTTACCGTCAGTGAAAGACGCAATTCCAGTCAACGCAGTGTGAAGAACAGAGGCAATTTCGCCGAGTGCAACTCGGACCATTTCGTTGGACCACAGATGGCGCAGGAACCGAAGATCAAACGAAGTGAAATCGACGCCCAGGGACTTCGCCGGTCTTGTGGGGGTGAGATGCGAAGCTATGCGGCTCGCTGGACCGGAATCGAGCAAAAGTGGGTATCTGATCGGAGGATCGTCTTCGAGAGGGATGTATAGAGAGTCGAGCGCAGTGAGCAACAGCAATCGCTCGTGTGGGCGCCACTTGGAATTGCCAAGCGACGGCGCGAGGTGCTCCAGGATTCTCGTCGCAGATCGAACCGTCGCTTTGTTGGGGGAGATCGATTTTGATAGAGAGAACAGCGATTCTACGTTCAGAGCGAACGATGCAAATTCGAGGTGGCGCCGAGTGAGATCGAACTCCATAGAGTCCCAGAATTGACCCGACTCTTGCTCCGTCTCGGTCCGAACATGTGCCATCGACTTTTGCAGCCAGGAGGAGATACGGCGCTCTGTTCTGAGCTCTTGAGCGTCCAAGACTACGCTGCCGCCACCCGTTGCTGATGAATCCGATGGAACATGCACCCGCATCCTCGCTTGATGCTCTGTCGAACCGGCAACTTTGGCGTCGATGAAGTTTCTGATAACGGCTGTTTCGCAGTGATCGACGACCATGGATGCGATAGCACAATCAGGTATTACCGCCTCGGTGGCAAAGCTCGGAACCTCGTCAATATCGCACAGACGGGCAATGAGCAACACGAGAGCCGATAACGAGAAAGGATCCGAGCGCAGTCTCGATTGACCGAAGGTGTGGGTTCGAGAAAACCCAGCGAACGGCTTCCACGTGGTCACGAGCCACGTCAAAACCTTCTCGGGTAATCGCAGTCGATAGAGTCGAGTTTCGGTGGTCGAAAGGGCCAGACACCACCTCAGAAAGGTGCATACGGCGTCGCTTGGGAATTTCGGTCCGACGACGTCAAAGTCCTTGGCGAAGCTCTCGATCGTGGTTGAAACGAGCGTCCGCGCCACACGATTGTGTGCCAGCAGTGTGTTGGACAGATGGGCCGAAACGCGGCCCACATCAGCGGACGAAAGTTTTCGGATGGCAATCGACCAAATCGAGTCCCAGAGCGTCGGCTCCGCAGACTTGCGCCTCACAGGCGACGCGTGTGAAGGCATTTGTTCGATCGGAGGATCAATCGCTGCTGCTGCGGCGAGTGCAAGAACCGCCCACATACGCACATCGCAATCGTTGTGCGAGAAGAGAGAGGCTAGTGCGGTTACCATTCGTCGGTGCATGGACGCGTTCAACAGATTCGGGTGCCGTTCAATGAAGAACGTCGCCATCTGTGCACGAAAGGCGAGGGATCCCGAAGGCTCGTTGGCGTCCTCCAGTGTGTCGATCAAGCAGCTCAGTGGCTCTTCGATCTGGAGAATCACATCGTCAAGAAAGAGTGTCAGACTGGTACGCGTCAATCGAACTTCCCTGTGCTAGTAATCGACTGACCCGCCGTCGTTTCCCGTTGCGATTCGAAGTGGCCACAGGTTGATCAGAGCCGGCGGTTTCGACATCAAAGATCTTCGCCAACGCGTCGGCACCAAGCTCGAGCACCGCCCATGCGTTGGCATCCTTGTCTGTGAAGCCGTGGCCGATTTGGATCGTGCGCCCTTCGAATGGCCTTGCCGGTGACGGTTCGTCTAGCGGACCGTTGCACGGTGCGAGTCGGATGTGGTCAACGTCAAGCCGATAAGGCTCGCGAGTCCGAATCGTCGGTTCCATAAGCACGGATCCATACAGCGCCGTGATACGGGACTGGTGCGATCCTCGATCACCACGACCGACAAAGGGCAATAGTTGCCTCAACGCTATGACGACTTGTTCCTTGACCGTGTTGTTCTTCGTCGCCCAGAGGGACAAGATTGGGGACCATAGCTTAACGCCCAGACGGCCCATCATCGACTGGTCGTTGAGATCCAGCTCGGCGAACGCCCGATTGAGAGCGACGAGGGCCGATTCGTGTGCCGTGGTCTCGTGCGAGTACTGTCGAAACAGACGAGAAAACTTGACGAGGATGACCTGGGCCTGATTGAGAAAGGGAGCCGACTTGGACCGGAATAAGGCTTCGATGCATCCAACGAGTTCGATCTCGAGGGCCGTGGCGGCCCTTCGAGCCGAGCTCGGTGCCGATGAACTGGTGTTGTCGTCGTCCGAGTCCACCACCCTACGTGCGTTAGGTCCCCGCCGCCGCTGTCGAGCGTGACTCGGTCCTTGGATGTGGTCGTCACTATCTTCACCATCATCGTCGAAGCCATCTCCAGGGGACCCGAGCGCTTCTTCGTCGGTCAGCTTTTGGCCAGCGCGAACCTTGTCACCGAGAACGACCGAGAAACAGATCATGACGACTTCGGCCCATTTCTCCTTGCCAAGGTGCTCGACGTGGGCCTGGTTGCCTAACAGCGATCTCAGCGCCTTGGAATACGCCAGCATGAAGCTCTGCTGTTGCCCTGGGGGCACGGACGCGATCATCTGCGTCAGATGCTCGAGCAAGCTCTTGACGCCGTTCTTGGGCAGCTTAGCCGAGACTTTTTCGGCCAACCAAGCGACCAACATGGCCGCATCTTCGAGGCGTTTGTCCCCAACCGAGGTTGGTTTTACGACGACGATGTTGCGCTCCTTGATGACGAGACCGAACAAACGTTGCAAACTATCCTTCCACGAGTGGTTCGGATCGGCGTCGAGCGAGTTGAAGTTGGTTCGTGAACCCAGGTAGCCCCGCACGAGCGAGACGCTTTCGACGCGATCCTTGATCTTGTCGGACTCGATCAAAGACAAGATGTTGTTCCACTCTCGGGTGCTCATCGCTGGTGGAACTCGGGTCGTAGGCGGCGCTGGTGGGGTGACACACTCGTTGAAATCGAATTAGTCAAGTGGACATGTGGGGGACCATGTTCGCGGGTGGTTCTTGCCACCCCACGGACATTACGACAGCACCAACAACATAGGCACTTACGACTCGGCAAGTGTTTAGGACTGAGGAGTATTGCGGCTAGACTCAATTCGGTGCGATTCAGTGCGATTCGGATACGGGTGTGCGCTGCTTGCTGGGATGATCGATGATCGTCGCAGGCCAGTTCGCAATTCAGCGCTGGGCCCGGTGCCGTAGAGGCCCAGCTTCTTTAGGGGAGCTTACCTGGTGAATTGGGTAGATGATGTGTCGTATCCGTAAAACGGACCTCTTCTGAGCTGCTGAGCTGCGACACGCGCGTGGACTCGTGCTGGGGCGTGTCGCGTCGGTTCCGAGAATGGCGGTTGTTGCCAATGCTCAGCGCTCAGCACGGGTGCAACAATTCGACCGTGCCATACACTACAGCCCTCCCCAGCCCAAGCTCCAGCAGCCTCAGCTCCAGCCACGACAAGCCACGACCGAGCACAAGGCCAAGGATCCAGCCAGGAAAGTCGAGGTCAGCTAGTTACTAGGAGATCAGCGCTCAGTTGACGACCCGTCCGGATCCATATGATACAGGTGAGCACGAGTCGGATGCACGCAACGAGCTCATGCGCATCGTACAACGCCTTTCACAATTCACCAGGTTGTAGTAGCTCAAACCTAAAGTCCTTAACTCTCTCTCAACTCTCAAATCACAAAATCACACCGGAATGCCACCGAAATTCAACTCAAAATTGCGAACGCACGCAGGGACAGGTCAGGTAGAGGGTAACTAGCAAGCACGAACGGTAACCGGGCATGTTGTACTGTACAAACAACCATCCAAGCTGGAGTGGACAAGCAGCAAAGAACACGTGTCAGCGCCGTGCGCAACCGCGATGTTTGTCATCGTCAGAGCACCCCATCGTCTCCAAGTCCGCAAAACCCCGAACCAGGTTCAGTCAAAGGCCCTCTTGCGAGGGAAGGTAGCGAGATAATGTTTCTGCAACAACCGTACGAGACACAACGACACATCCCGTAGCGACGACGCGTCTTACAACCTTGGTCTCGGTGCTGTCCCTACCACGCCAATCGTCGTCTGTCGCAAAGTGGGGAATACGATTTCGGCAGAACCGAGACGGCCGACTGCCCATCCTCCAACGCCCTCTGAGCACGTCCCGGCCTCGCGGCGCTCGCTCCTCCCTCTCGTTGATACGATCCTTCACCCCCGGCATAGCTCCTCGCTCGTTCCTTGACCTCCATGATAGAAGAGCCAAGTAGTAGATGCAAAGAACATGCCCCGGACTCGAGACGACACCAGGAAAAGAGAAAGAGCACACGAGCACCGAGAGCACGAGGACGATACGAACACAGGGGAGCAAGAAAAATAGCGGACGTCCAGAGCGGCTCGCCTAGTTTCGCCTCCCCCGCGACGACGACAACCGCATCGAGGGACATCAAATCCGAGCAGGCCAGGTCAGGGCATCGTCGAGACATAGCGTTCCATCCCTGGTCTAAAGCCAAATGCCTCGAAGCATCATGTGTGGTTCTTTTTCTTGGGGGAGCGGAGGGGGAAGAGGCGCTCACGTGCCGTCCTCTGAAGCAGAGACACGCAAGTACAGTCCAAGGTCTGCAGGATAGGAACTCACCATGATACGACAATACGCCTCACGACCCACCATCAAGAGCTAGCCATTGACGGGTGCGCGGCGGCATGGAAGGGAGAGACCTCGATGTCGAGGAGCGACGTGGAGAGCTATGGGAAGAAGGCAACCCAGAGCTGCGAAGGTCCGGGCTACGCAACGGTCGCGGCTCGGTCGCTCTCGCTCGAGAGCACAAGACGGGAAAAATGCAAAGATGAGCACGGTTGAAATTCGGGGCAAGGGGTACCTACCAAAAACATGGTGGTGAACACAATTGAAAGATGACAGTACAGAAGAAGAAAAAGACGTTGTGCCAAAGGTACTCGTACTGACTTCGGCAAAATACCAGCAGCCGACGTTGCGTTCAGAGGCCAGCTATCAACAGTGAATCATGCAGTGGCATTGCTGCAGGGAGCCAAGAACGGCATCGCCCGATTCAGTGCCAGTGAGCACTGAAGATATCACTTGTGAGACTCGAGCGAGTAGACGGGAAGTTGATCGTTCTCGGCCGTTGCGACGTCTTCGTGAGCTCTTTCGAGCACGGCCGGAGCTTGAGCAAGTTCAGCACTTTGGCCGGAGCTCAGCTCAGGCAACGGCGACTTGACATCCACCGACGACTCGAACGCTGATCCGCCTAGATCCTTGAGATGGATCGGGCGAGTGTTCGCATTCGATGGGGCTCGAGGTCGTAGCTGACCAGTGATGGGCCCACCGCTACCGACGATTGGGGTACCCGTTTCTGCGACTGTAGGACCGAGCGGTACCCCCTCGATCGGGTCTGCCGGCAATGGCGACGTTGGGGGCGTATAATGGGGACCGAGATCGACAGGCGTAGGCGACAGATTGATGCGCGTCGCACTCGAGGATGACGCACTGCGCATGATCGCCGGCTGCTGGAAGGCGTCCCCGGAGGACGAGGACGAAGTCGTCGCACCGGCGACGGCCATGAATGACTGGTCCGAGATCGAAGGAGGCGGAGGGGGAACGCGTCGAACAGGTACTGGCGATGGGGAGCTCTGAGTGGAGGCTAAGGCAGGGGACTCGGGGTGAACCGCGTTGAGTTGCTCGCCGTGAGTCTCATGGAGCGATCCAGTTTCCTGGCGACCCAACCATCGAGAGCCACCAGAGCTGAGCGTTGGCAAAGGAATCAGAGGACGATCAGGAGTCCATGCCTTGAGAGCCTCGCCAAGCTCCCCTTTGATTTGCGCCGTTCGTTCCTGGCCTTGGTAGTGAGCACCGAAGCCACTTTCAAACTCGCGAAGAAATAGAGCGCCATAGCCCGCGATCATGGCCTGCTTTTCCCCGAGCTCCTTCTGCGCCTCGAACATGAGGCCGAACGTCTCGTTCAGTTGCTTCCTTTTGAGGCGTTCAGCCTCAAGCTCCTTGCTGTGCAGCTCCAACTCGACTGCATACAGCTCGGCCTGTAGTCTCGCGGCTTCGTCGCTACTTTTTGCCGACGTCTTGTCCTTGATCGCGTCGAGTCGGCGCTGCAGGGATTCTTGTTCGCGGCGCTTGGGCACGATCTCGTTGTTTTGGTGGTTGCGCAACACCTTGAGAGGGATCCGAGCTTGTTCAACCTTGGTGGCGTGTGCAGCATGGAGCTCGGACGATGCGAGGAGCAGGTAGGCGAGTCGGTCCGAGATGTCCACCACGTCGGCAGCGTGCTCGAAGTTCTCGTCCTGGCCCCAAAGGTACTGTCGACGTGGACCCGTGGCACAACAAGAGATTTGTGTCAGAAATACAGTGGACACGGTCATCGGGTCGTCCGTCCCAGTGCCCGGAACGCTTACGATATGCTTCGAGTAGAGTGCGAGCTCTCTCGCGAGCGCTTGTTCGTCCAGGACCACTCCGCGCTGTGCCTTGATGGCCATGTGCAGTTTCACAGTCTCGGCATGCTGGTTGATGGACGCCGCTTGTTGTCGCCTGTTGCAGGGAGGAGACGAACCCCGCGTCGGACCACGGTCAGCTTCCCTCGACGAACGCCCTCGCACGAATTGGGCGGCCCGAGTGAGGAGATGGACCTACAACGTGTGCTGGAACGACCCAACGCCGGTCGGTATCTGGGATGTAAGGTTCCTGATAGTGCCAAGGAGCGCTGCTCCACGTGAGGGCCCTTTGATGTCGTCTGTGATCATGGTCTAGGCCTAGGTCGAGGTCGGGGTCGGTGGATGACTCGATGACGTGCCAGGGTGAGGTGGAGCTTCTGGCGCAGTCGACGGAGGTAGTTCAGAGAGCAACGATGCAAACCCCGGCCAAGTCAGCACGAGTCATCGCACACGTGTCTCATGCTAGTCATATTCAACGGTTGCTTCAGCAACTCACTGCAGTGACTCGATCGACGACGCTCTGGCTGAGCGGGAAGTAGACGAAAGTCGTGCCCGCAGCCAGGCGCCCGGCGGAGCACCGCCTCACTGCGGCAGACCTCTCGGCAAATCCTCGGGAGGCAACCACTTTCGCCGTGATCCGGCGCGCAGTCATACATACCTGTGTCACGGGGCCGGGGCAGTGAGGCAGAGGAGTCATCGACAGTAATACCCCATTTCAGAACGGTTTCGACAAGGTTGGCACCTAGATTTTGGGCCAGTTATTGACCAGCCGATCGGCGGCGGACCTCGACGGACTGTCCCGACTATCAAATGTTACACCTCGGGCCAAGTTTCGTTCGGCTGTCATGAGGAGGGGACACGGACATCCATGATGCATGATCTCTCATCGATCTCATCTGAATTGCTTGCCGGGACGAAAAGCGCATGATGACTCCGTATATTTCATTTCGATACTCTGTACAAGACAGATTCGCAAGTCATTATCTCCCTGTTTGTTCAGAATGCTGCCTCAAGCGATGGTGTTCATGCTTTGATCTTCGGCCAACCCGTCTTTGCCAAACGTCTTCTTCGCTTCACCTTGCGCGACCTTGGCATCATTTTTGGTCAACTTGCCAATGAGGACATCGGCCGAACCGGAGATCTTGTCGCCCACCGAAGGCTTGTGAGCAGTCTGGTCATGGCCTGTAGGTCACCAGCCCATCATGTGGGAGCCAAAAATCAACTTTGGAAGTCTCTTCGATGGGCAGTAGTGAAGTGCTCAAAGCAAGACTTACGAGAACCAGCACCGTAGTGAGCTCCAGTGGGTGCAGCTGGGGTAAAGCATTGATACAAGTCAGACTATTATATGGTGAAACACGCGAAGAAAGTTGTTAAGTACTAACATCCTGCACCGACGCCAGCTTGTCCGGCGTGAGGGCCGGATGCACCGTAAGCGGGTTCGGGTACAACCGATTGACCATGGCCGTGGCCATGGGGCTGAGGGTGGATGTTTGAGTGGCCGTGGTCGGTACCTGTGTACCCGGCGCCAAAGCCTCCGCCGTTGGAGGGATTTTGCGAGTGCTCGCCGCTGAAGTGATGCTTGAGCCTGTCGACGGGACCCTCGTTCGAGGGGTTGTGCGCAGTCTCGTGTTGGTGACCTTGCGGATGAGCAAGATTGTCATGAACGACTCCCAGTCCGAAGGCTTGCTGTTGGCCCGGGCCGCCGTAGGATCCATCGACGTTGTAGTGGTGCTGGCCAGCAAACTCCCCGCTGTGAGGTTGGGGTGGTGGCGCGCCACCTACTTGACCGGCTGCGGGAGGCGCTCCATACGCCGGTTGCTGTTGGTGGGGGTGCGTCAAGGTCATATTGAAGGCTCGAGGGGGTGAAAACTGAAGGATTGGTAATGCAGGAGGTAGTGGTGTGGGAGGGAGGAGAAAGAGACGGATGAGCAAGTTTGATATTGGAGTCGGTAAAACTGAGCATAGCAGTTCGAGCACCTTCAGCACCGAGCGCTATGACGATTTCCTGCTGATGCACGGTGATGACTATGACGCATGACAGAATCAGCGAACGGCCAACGACCACCGAATGCACTGCGCGCGTGCCCTGCGCGCGTGCCCGTTCATTGACGTTCAAATGGAAATCGGAATCCGGGCCGAGTGGCAAGTGCTGTAAATAGCAAGTATCCGCCAACTCACGATACAGTAGTAGCAGATAGGTGCCTACCGCGATAATAATACTCAGACTTGGTTGCCGAGTTGATTGCCCATTTACCTTCCCAACTTGTAGACTTTGACTTCCAGGCGCTCTGAAGAAGAAGAAGAAAAAAAAGTTCTAACGCCGCCG
The DNA here is from genome assembly GCA_022702645.1 of Microbotryum intermedium. Lineage (NCBI taxonomy): Eukaryota > Fungi > Basidiomycota > Microbotryomycetes > Microbotryales > Microbotryaceae > Microbotryum > Microbotryum intermedium. The sequence continues at coordinate 647,222 of JAHWDX010000001.1, forward strand.
CTGAGCGGTCAAGCCGAGCTTCACCGCGTGCATAAAACGACGTAATTGGTGGAAACTTCCTGCAGCTCGTAGATACCTACTGTATAGGAACAAAACAAATACTCGGGCTGCGATGTTTATATCGAGGTGGTCCCAGGTAGGCATCTAACTGGTTACAGCTAGCTACCTACTACGGTAGGTAGCTCAAGTTCAAGAAAGATCCTGGGCGTTGCATCGAGCTCGAGGGAGGAGGCGTCGCGCGTCATACTGAGTTCTCATTAGCGTATCAGCGCATCAGCGAAACACTTCACTGCGCTCAGCAGCGCTCGAGCGCGCAATGAGCAGGAGCGAGAAGAGCTCTTGAAAGTCAAAATCCCTGCCGACGTCTTTCGGCGAGCTACCGAAGTTCTCGCGCTCGAAGTACCGAAGTTCTCGGCGGCCGAAGTTCTCGCCGACATCAGTTCCCACACGCTACTACATACCTACCTACCACCGAGTCTTCTCGAGGCCGGTAAGTGACGCTGTGAGAAGCATCACTCGAGCCAACAGCGCATCAGCTCGTCACTTGTTCCGGGTAGGCGGAGCCTAGTAGGTAGTCATATCCTGCGTAGTGCTTTGCATTAGGTGGGATATCCCATGCTCCGAGTCTCAAGTAGTAGTGAGAAAATGAAATCAAAAGTACCCGTAGTAAGGGCTCTGGTAAGTTTTTCGGACCGATGGTTTCGCCACTGGCCTCGCTGGCAGCGCTCGGATCGACTGGAACTCTCATAGCAGACTGTACCGACGCCTGTCAGGCTCTCTCAACGATACGTACTCCCGTGCCATCAATGCATCATCATAGATCTTTGCAGCACTATCTGTCTTTAAGAAGGTGCTCGGTATGTAATGCTTCGCAAGGACTGGCCCGATGACGGTCTGGTTCGACGAGTGAGTCGAGGAGCCCTTCGAAGATCGAGAGGAGTTCGTCGAGAGTTGGTCGGTGGCGAACACGCATCATGAGTTATTGATTGTCAATGAGCAGACGACGATATCGTCCTGAGCACTGATTCCTCTCCCGTCCCGCTCCATACGATACCCACCGAGGGATCGTCGGATCGATCTGCCGCGACAAAACTTCGAGATGATGCTCTGACGTTGAAACAGCACAATGTACTACTATCATTTCCGGTTCGCAGATCGCCAGCATCTCACAACGTTTCGTGACACTTCTTCATACCTCTCTCAAGTCCTGTCTCATTCTCCTAGATACCAAGCTGGGATCTGTGCGTTAACCGGAGACACCTAACGGGTCCAGCGTAAATCTCACTTCCAGCGAAGTATGCGAGGAACTGCTACCGGGCAAGCTTTCTAAACGCCTCGCAACCCCAAAGTTGTGATCTCTCAGCCATCATTCTGAGCCTTACCACCCTTCCCCATTCGAGCCCAGCGATAGTCATCCTTGCCAAACCAGCGACCGATGATGTGCGCCCCTATGTGTGACTAGCATTGGGAGTCAGTCCCATTCGAAGACAATTAGGGCGACAGGAGCTGACGACGGCTAGCGGTGGGGGGTTGCTCTTCCATGCCCGTGAGTATTAGAGTGGCTTAGTGTTAAAAGCCTTGCTTTGCCTGCCGCGGCTCACAAGTTTCCATCGCAGCGGGTGGGAGGGACATTCTGCGAGCGGACAAGTGGCACTAGATCTTGTACAAGCGGAGAGGGCGAACCATAGTAATTCCAAAGACTGCGCGTCCATGCAAACAACAAGGGTATATGAATGAAGAAATTGGCCGACCGGGCAAGACTGTACTGGCACTGGAACCTGTCCACACTTGCAGGCGTCGCGCACGGGCCACTACATGCTAGTGCACACCGCGACACATGAGATAATCGCGGCCAGCATCGTCAACACGGAAGCCTCTTTGGACAAGGCCACGCCGCTTGTGCGACTACTCGTTGCCGCGGCTGCAGCAAGTGAAGATGGTGACGACAACCGCGACAATGTGGCGGTTACCATTGCGGTTACCATTGCGGAGACTGTGCTGTTGGGCTCGACTGTCGACGCCGCTGAGGATCGAGCTGTCGAGTTGACGGCGACCAGATCCGTCCCATTCACCCTTGTCTCAATGTAGGCACCACTGTTCGGCTCACCGAGGCAAGTCACAATGAGCTGTAGCGAGAGCTGGGGGCGGAAGGCCACGGCGGAAGGGAGGATATGATTGACTGCGCGTTGCGAAATGAAGCAAATGTCAGTGGGACGGCGGGCTTTTGACTCGGAAATAAGGCTCTGAGATGGATGTTCGAGTAGACTCACTTGCAAGGTCGACACTTGATGCATACAAGTCATGGGCCAGCACAATGAATCCCGTCGACAAGGCGCGGCTAGCATCGAGGAAGGAGTTCAAGGTTCCGAGCACGTCAGTTTGAGTGACATGCTGATTGGGGTCCTCGAGGCGCCAGTCTTGAGTATCAAATGTGTTGAAGCCGGCTTGCGTCCAGATGATGGGAGTGAGGCCCAGGGCGAGTGAAATGTAGCGAACACGATCGTCGATATCGCCGTAAGGGGGTCGCATCGTGTTGGGCGTGACCCCGTCACTCGTCGAATGGCCTCTTTGGTCCAAGCGAGTTCGGCAATAATGTCCTCGTTCGAGAGCGTGGTCCTAATCAAGACAACGTAGTTCGTTCAGCGCCTGCGCAATCGAGTATTCTGTTCTTGAAAGTAGCACGGCTTGGCTCGGAGGGCTCACAGGGATCTATGGGACCAGGTATGAACGGATATTTCTGCTCGTCACCAAATCAGACAAATCGTTTAGTGGAGGGCATAGGCTGAGGCGAGGACTCGACGCACGATGACCAGCCATGTATTCGGCTTGAAGCGTCGCGGGTCGACTGATTACTCGCGAGCCTACGACAAAGAACGTCGCTTTGATATCTTTCGAGCTCAGGTAGCTGAGTAGCCGAGGAGTGTTGTCACTAGGTCCATCGTCGAAGCTGGCGCCCCATGTGTTCTTGGTCGGACAATAACTACAGGATTAATCCAGCAAGGAAGCGGGTAAAACATGGTTCCGTGCGCAATCAGTTGTGGGCAGCGTGTCGGATGCGAGCTAAAGGGATGCCCCATGCTCACGTGATGTCGGTTTTGCGGGTACATTTTTGTCCTTGGACTTTCTCTGTAAAAGGGGGCGCAGCACCGAGGCACACGTCAGCGCCTTGCGAGAATCCTCAACTTGGCAAGCGTCGAGACGGCAAGCGCTGGATGCGTACGGCAAGTCCACCAGCATCTTCCATCGGGACCTGCTTCCTGCATCGCCTGCGCGTTGACGGTCGAGTTTGAGCACCCGTTGAGTCCCGTCGGCGACCAGGTCGGGGCTTTGGTCAAATCAACCGATGCGATCCATGCGCGCATCTGGGGCGTATTCAAGGGGGGCGGTTGGTCCAAGGGCGGAAAGTCGCTAAAGTCAAAGTTTGAGACTGGATCAGGAAGTATGTCACCCGATGAGGTTAGGGATAATCAGTTTCAGTCTGTCGAGATGGGCATTTAGAATGATAGCGGCCGAACCCGCAAGAAAATTACTCACCATCGGGAAGAGGTGGAGCCCCCGCCACAAAAGGATTGATAGATCCGGGACCATAGCTGGCTTGAGCCGGGATGTTGCCAGATGAAGAAGCCGTTGCTGCAGCAGCGGCCGGGAGCGACGATGTTGGTTCTTGGGGAGAGTGTCGACCTGTCGAGCTTGCTGCCGCTGGAAGTGGTGTCCCAGCTTGCTGGCGTCGCAAAATATTGACGTGGTCCGGCTGCAAGTGGTCTGATCCAGCCCTCACGGGGAGAATGAGGAGTGCTATAGAAACCACATGTCCGAAGGGGACGAAGAGCCGCATTTTGATGTTAATTGGGACGGACGAAACGCGCGCGCGAGGTGCCACAGTGAGGAGTTCGGTCCGGAGAATTTGGTTCAGAGAACTCGAAAGCCGTGGCTAGACGTTGACTGAGCGGACAGTGGGTATCCAACTGTCGGAGGCGGGAGGCGGCGGATAGGCTTGGTGCTTGAGGGCTGTTGAGATGGAAGGAAGTCAACAACGTTCGTCGAGGTTCCACAAGAGAAATCCAACACTAGGTACCTCCTACTCGGGCATCCTGATTCCTGACGATGCACCAGTCGATGCGCGAGTCCCAAAAGATTTCAATGCCTCAGGCCGTCCGGCTGCGAGCACAGGCAGCCACCTAATTGATCGCTTTCCGGCGCAGGCTTGGCCAAAATGCTGGGCGCGCTGGACACGCTGGACCCTGCTGGACCAGGCGCACGCGAGTCGCTAGGCCAAGATCAATGCACACATTGCACAGCTTTCGGGTTTCGACGCAGTCCGACTCGGCCTAACGTGGTGGTAGGTAGGTAGGGTAGTTAGGTTTTAGGAGCTGGTAGGTATAGGTACCTATCTTGCTGAGGTTGGTGTAGGGTTTGCGTAGACTAGTCACCTACATGGAATCGCTCTAGATTGCTCTGAAGCGCGCATCCCAAAGTTGCTGATGCGGGTGGGTGCCTGTATGGGCCAGCTTACGAACCAACAGCTCGATACCTATGTCCCTGCCCACCTACTTAAGTAAATGGGTAAGCGCTACAAGAATATATGGGCATGCCTACCCCTGGCTTGCTCTTTGCTATTCGAGCGACGAGCAATGCCACAGAGCGATGGAAGTTCTGCCAATAAACGACTAGCTTTTATTCTGTATACTTACGGAAGTATTTAGTGTTCGTACACTCTACGTACCTGGATTGACCGCGCCACTTAGGCAATATCTACTCACGACATCACAAGTTGGCATACTTATCTGTTGGTGTCCTACCGTTTCGGCGGGTCCGAGCTGCATTCAACCAAGCTCGAGTGTGCCACCTGGCACCAATTTCCAAGCGCAGATCATAGGCTGACGCGATGTACCTAGGTAGGTACCTACCTACCTATTTAAGATGGTGCACCACAATTACACTTATCGCATCTGCTTAGATTGAGTTTTGCGCTCGCCAGGCTGAGCTATTCATCATGCCCATTTTACATGATCGGGTAACTGATAATTAGGTTCATTGAAGGTCGATGCAGCTTAATCAGCAACAGAGATCATAAAATCATAGAAGCTGCGCATAGGAAGTCCCTGTCAATGTATTGCAAAATGGCAAGGCACATGCGATATGTTTGGGCTGGCTTCCCTAGGCTAGGCCCAGTCCGATGTCATGAGTTCAAAGCCCCTTCTCATTACTTCGACGGCCCCAAGCTGATCACCGACATCTTCACGCTGCAGGCGGGCCACATTTCCCAGATACTGAAATGCGTCAGCGGCGTGTTTCGACATCGTGATGGCACAAACGGCCTCGGCAATAATCTTGTCGTTTGCACCAGGCACATCGCTCGGAGCGAGATTGTTCGTCGTTCGTGCGCCTACGCTTCTCGCCTTCACAAGCTCCTGCTCAAGTTGGTCGATCACCTTCGCCATCGCATCGAGCCTCATGGTCGATGTGTCACCTTCCTTCCCAAGTCTGTCAGCTCGTGAACGCTGAACTGCCTCGATCGTTCGGAAATTTTTGAGCTCCCGCGCCTGCTGCGCAACCACGAACTCGAGGTCCTGAGCTCGGGCACAGGTCCGATCGAAGTCGTCTCGTGATATTGCTACGGCCGAGGGGTCTCGAACAATCTGGTTCAAGCTCATTTGAAGCGGCGTCGATGGTAATGTCGCGGTATTGAGGTCTGCTCGCATGGCCTCGCCAACAGATCCGTCGACGAGCCATGTGTCGTGGTCGTTCAGGCCCGCCCCGTTGCCGACTTCAGCATGTGAGCGACTTGAAGTGAGCAACGTCGCCCTGAGCATCTCTTCGAGCGTTGCCGATTCTCGGCCGGCTGCTCGATGTGCTCCACTTGCAACGCCCAGGTTGGGACTGTCCTCGGCGCCGTTCGGCTTCGCAGGTGTCGGAGCAATTTCGCGCAGTGCCGCATGAAGCATCGCGTGGTCGGGGGAAGCGTACGACATGGCTGACCGGGAGGGGAGGCCATAGGTGTCGCCTACGGTCAAATTATTTTCGCCCTTCGACGGGGTGTAATTTGAATCGATGTCGAACGAAGGACTGGGTCGATGTTGGCCGATCGACTCCCAGCTAATGTCACCCGCGTTCGATTCCGTCGGGCCAATCGACAGCTGCAGCAGCGCAGGAGCCAAAGAAGGACGCACCGCAGGTCTCACTGAAGCCGAGAGGTTGCTCTCTTCTTGTGGTGCAATACCAGTTGCAAACGAGGTTCGACGTGAGAAAGCTGGGACGGTCTCCCAAGAGTCACGCGGCTGCCGCTGCCGCGCGGGACGGGCCGTCGATGGCGAGACATCCGCCGGGGTTGAGCGAAATGATGTCGCTGTCGACGCGGATCGAACCGATCCACTTTGAGACCGCGAACGGCATGATACAGAGCTATCGGACATGAAAGATTGCGCCTGGGACCGAAGGACAGGGTTCAAAGACAAAGCATTGTCCTTCCTCGTCCGAGCAACGCGGGTTGCAGTCGTGGCAGGAGCGCTTATCGATTTTGCCGGCTGACTCGAAGCGATCATGGATCCGAGACTTGTCTTGTCCTCCTCAATTCCTTCCCCTATCGACGACGCGCTACTCAGCCCACTGCCTTTCTTGATCATTCTCGTGCTCGACAAAGGGATCGCGGAGCGTTGAGCGGTGGAGGCCCGGAGCGACGTAGAAGGTGCTCGAGACAGACAAATAGGTGTAGACGTCGGTCCCGGGAAGGTCGAATTAGGTAATATATATCTAGAAGACGCTCTTCTTGCACCGTGCGATGGCGCCGCCGAGGCAGAAGCGATTGCTCTGGCACTGAAGCTGAGAGATCGTCTCCGCTCAGCGAACCTGGCATGCGACCGAGGCGTCGAGTTGGAGGTCGATGCAGTGAACGCAGAAGAAGTCGTGCGGGACTTGGCCTGCACTTTATCGGCGATAAGGGATGCGCCTTGAAGGGCCGCATTGATGGACTTGACGGCGATCAGCTTTCGCTGCAGAGGGCCGGAAGAGTCTGCCTTGGAAGAAGCCTTGCGGGAAAGTGCTGCAGGAGCGGCAGAGGGATGAACTCGGTGAGACGCAAAGGGCGGCGGTAGCATCGAGTTCGACGACCCAGATGGGGTGGCAGTGCCCACTGCACGAGAAAGGGCAAGCCGAAGCCAAGGGGTCAGTTTACGCCCGCCCGCCCGCCGCTATGCCCAGGTTCCCGGCGTTTCTATAAGTTCCGAGCGAGCGGATCGTCGAACGTACCTCGCGACTCTGAGCTGATCGCATTGTCGCCCCTGAGAGGTGCGTCTATTCTAGACGGCGTGCTTGTATTCTCGCTACCTCGCGTTGGGCCTGCTCGACTGCTAGATTCGATCTTAGCTGTTGCGTTTCGGGCGGAACGGATGATCGTTGAACGATCCCCGCGATCGCTCCGTCCGGGTGTCGGGGCTCGCGTTGAGCTGGTTCTCTTGAGGGAAGCAGTGCCTTCATTGGGTGCCAGGTCGCTCCGTCGGCGTCTCGCTACTGCTTCGACGGCAAGGGTCAAGGCGTACGGCGACGTCGTGTGCTGGGTGATGTCGGCTAGCACCGCGCCGACCACAGGGGGTGAACCAGTTGACTCCTCGGACGACGATATCGACATGCCGTTGCCGGATAGAGCTGAGCCAGAGCTGACAGAAACATTTGTCTTATAGTGCAGCTTGGTGAGGACCGGGTTCTTTGACACAGGTGTCATCGACATCGCCTTGGCTTCGTGTGTCTAGAATGAGTGAGTTGGCTTCAGTCGCGGCGCGTGCTTTGTGCAAGTTGCACTGAGTGCTGCACGTGACCGCGCCTGACCCACCTCGAGCTCGCCGCGCACGCCCACGGCCCGATGCCGCGGCCTGAGTGGGTGGGGCGGTGCCGCGGTGTACATTGTGCAAAAGCTATAATTCATACGAGGAAGGATGCAAAGAGTTCACATGCTTGCTGCCATGAATTATTGGCCCAGTGCAGTGTTGGGAATGATTCTGATCCCCTGCTAGGCGGCCTCCGCCTAGGCCACTTGTGATGGTGAACCCGGCTGGGAGGTTCAAGCAAAAAGGCCTGCAGTGATCATGATGGATTCGACAATAGTCGGGACTGTTCAGTTATTTATAAATAAAGACAGTAGTGCTGGGATTCGTTAGCTTGGTCGCCTCGCTTCTCTGTAACGCCGCCGGGTTCGAGCGCCGCCTACTACGAATCTGAGATATCTGAGTGCGCCTGCGCATGCCTCAGGCCTCAGAGCTCTTTTTTTTTGTATATTTCACTGCGGTTGTACAGAGAAGTGGGCCAGAAAGCCAGAATCGACCACACCTAGATGCTCGAACGCCCTTCTACGGAAGGATTTATCGAGCTTACATAAGCCAGACCCTAACTGCGCACTGCGCGCAAGCAGGCTATCAGTACCAGGCCAGACCAAGCACTGACCAAGCCCAAGCCCAAAGGAGCCACAGGCCGGTGCAGGAGCCAGCCGCTTCGTTTCCCTTCGACCGGCGTGACTGACCAGGGACCGTGATCTCCGAATCGATGGCGCCCGTTATCCGCCATCACGTCGATGCGTTCACAGGTTAGTTTCGCTTTCAGGTGTAGATCTTTTGGGAGCGGCTTGGTCCCGCTTCGAAGCTCGACGAAGCTGCAGCTCGCCTTCCACGCGGGCTTAGACGGGTCACTGGTTCGGAGTGCATGCGTGCGCGCCGCCCGTCGACTGGTGTTGTCGGTAGCGGCGCCAGTAGCACACGACCACGTAGCCCCGCCTCGGCTACCCATCGACATCTTGTCATGTTCAACCTAAAACGCGGATGACTGCTCAGACCCAAATCTGCTGCGTGCGAGGGTGGATGCAGTAGCTCGTTGTGGTCGCCTATGGCCCAGCTGTGGGGCGGCGCGCTCAGCCACGCGACAACCCACCGACCCACCGACCCACCATCCCAGAGTGGTGCCCTCGCCTCGTAGGCATGAGTCTGCAATGGCGGCTGCAGACCTGGTCGAATACTTCCGCAGGCAATCCGAGCTGCGCATTCGTGTCACGTTCTACCCACAATGCACTTGCTAACACTAGCTCTGTCCCCTCTCCTGTCCTCCTGCCCCCCTTCGCTCCTCTGGTCGTTCCCCCTTTCTCCCATTGTTGTCCGAATCCGATCCATTTCGTTTCGGTCTCTGCACACGACGCCGACCCTCTTCGTCCTGCGTGATCTCCTCGGTCGTTGGTACTGTCGTCCTCTCGGTACATCTCTTTTGCGTGACCGCTCCTTCCGCATCGGCAACCGGGTTCCGCTCACATCATGCACATCCATGGCTCAACTGAAACGCCCCGCGCTCGCTCCCTCTCCCGTCATCGACGAGGACGCGGCATTCTCGCTTCCACATTTGTTCGACCGTACTCACCATTCATGCACGCCCTTCCACCGTGGCTCACAACATCGGTTCCGGCTACTTGGTACTCTGTCACACCTGTCGCGATTCCGACCCACCTTGACGCATTCGCGCTCGGCCGGATCCGACACGGGCTACTCACAATTGACCGAATTAGGAGCTCGGCCTATTTCGCCACGTCGCCACGATTCGCCAAGCAATGCGTATCAAGCCGGTTCACCGATCCACACCCAATACGCGTCGTCAGCAGCTTCCCAACAGGCTGGCCCTTCGGCAGCGCCCTCGAGGAGCTTTGCCGTAGACGCCCATGTCCGTGAAGCCTCGCAAAATTTGGCTGCTTCGGGCTCGTCGAGTTACCCCGCAGGTTCCTACGTCCCAAAACGCCAGGCGCCTGCGCCCCCGGGACAGATGGCGTACGATAGCCTCTCCACTTCCTCGCAATCCAAAGGCAACGGCCACGCGCTAGGGCATTCGGAATCCAACCGCACTTCGTGGGGCGGGGGAGCGGCCAGGAGCTCGTATGTACCGAGCAGCCGGCCACCTCACTTATCGTCGTCCAACGGCGGTGGAGCTTCGCCTGGTTCGTATCAGCCCTCGAGACCACCGCCGCCGCCCCCGACGAGCCAAGCGAGAACACCGCCGATGCAAGCGTCGACCACCTTTGGCAATCTGTCGCCATCGTCTTCGAAACCTTCAACACCAACACGGCAGCCTTCTTTAGGTCTGCCAAATCAATCGACTGGAGGACTTGGCAGTGCGTGGGAGGTCGTCGATGGAACGCCGAACTTTGGCCCCATCCGACCAAGCCCACTAACGGCGTCGGGCCCACTGCGAGAGCTTTCTGATGCGTTGCCTTCGACATCCTCCGGTGGCTACCACGGGTCCGCTTCCGCCAACTCGTCCAACACATCCCTCAACGTGCACCCCCAGCCTGCTCTTAGCATCAATACGCAGTCACAACATTCTTATGCGGCGAGGCAATACCACCACAATCCATCAGCTTCGCTCGGCGGCCCTGCAGGCTACTCCCTCCTCACCGATCCCGCCACTGCCGTTGCAGCAGGCTTGGCCGCCGACGTCCCAGCAGAGCGCTGGACGGGGCCTTCCAACTCGGCGAATTCATTGTCGGGGCGATCGGGTCAGCCGCTTCCACCGCGGCCGGACCGAATACCCGACAACGAATGGGATAGAGGCACCAGCGATAGCCCCACCAGCGCCCGAGGGGAAGGACAGTTGGCGATGTCGGCGAAGGGGGAGAAGAGCAAGAAGGGCGGGTTTGGAAGCTTTCTCGGTGAGTTCCTGCAACCTCGTAAGCAACGAGGACCGGCCAAGAGAAACCCCACGCTGACCTTTGTTGTATCGAAACGCCATGCAGCTGATGTATTTTCCAATCCGAGCAAGAAGGTGGAGATCTCGACGCCCTATGATCCCGTGCATTTGACACACGTTGGCTACAACCCAGATATTGGAGAGTTCACGGTACATGTAACCGTGGGACAAACCTGATAATTTAACCGTGCGGGTTGGCTAACTGACAACTCCGTCTTTGGCTTTGTCGCAACAGGGATTGCCAAAAGAGTGGCAGCAGCTATTGCAAGATTCAGGCGTCTCGAAAGAAGAGCAGGCGGCCCACCCCCAGGCCGTGGCGAATATAGTCGCTTTCTATCAGGACGTGACCAAAGTCGCCGATGCCCCTGCCGGGGCCGAGCAAGACGATGTCTGGAACAAAATGGGTCACGCTACCGCGTCAGCGACAGCCGGGCCGTCAACAGGCAACCGCCAGGGGCAGTTTGAACAACCTCGTGCGGCTCCTCCCCCGCCCCCAGGATTCCGCAAAGCCCCTGGGCCTCCCCCGCCCCCGGCTTCGAACGCTTTCAATGGCCCTGGAAGACCAGCACCGCCGCCGCCGAAGGACCGAGCTGTCGGGCGTGATCCGCGCACGCCCACATCACCGGAACGGTACGATTATCACACTCCTATCCCTGATTGGTCGAAGCCATCGTCAGACGTCACGACCGCTGGGACCGTGTCGATTCCCAACAAGACGCTCAACCGATCGCCATCGCAACGGACAGCCACCTCGCCTGGGCCTCTCCCACCAAAGTCGGTCCAGCCGTCGCAAGCGAGCGCCGCAGCGTCGAGAGCAGACGGCCTCATTCGCCAAGCCGCCGCCGCGGCGGCTGCATCTGCCGCAGCGTCATCCAGTGGTGCCACTTCGTCGACGCCGCATCGTGCACCCCCTCAAATCCCTGACGCAGCGGCAGCGACCTCGCCGACAAGTACAACTGCGTTGCCAGCTGGTGGGGAAGTCGTCAAGCCGACGCCTCGCCGGCGCGAGCAGAGGAAGAAAGATGCGGGCGACCTTATGGAGCGACTCAAGGCCATCTGCACGGATGCAGATCCGACCAAGCTGTACCGCAACCTCGTTAAGATCGGACAAGGGTTCGTCGCATCTTGGTCTTGGTGACTCTGACCCGCGAGCCCTATTGCACCGCTGACGGTTTGGGTCATGCTTTTGCCCCGTTCTGCAGCGCGTCGGGTGGTGTCTACACCGCTTACCAAGTTGGCACCAATCTGTCGGTTGCGATCAAGCAGATGAACCTCGAGAAGCAACCCAAGCAGGACCTCATTATCAACGAGATTCTCGTCATGAAGGAGTCCGCCCATCGCAACATCGTCAACTACATCGATTCATTCTTGCTCAAAGGCGATCTATGGGTCGTCATGGAGTACATGGAGGGCGGTTCGTTGACCGACGTAGTGACGTGCAACATCATGAGCGAGGGCCAGATAGCTGCCGTCTCTCGTGAAGTGCTCGACGGTCTGCAACACCTGCATGAGCACGGCGTTATTCACCGTGACATCAAGTCCGACAACGTTCTACTCAGCTTGCAAGGCGAAATCAAGTTGACGGATTTCGGATTTTGCGCACAAATCCAAGGCGAACATGCCAAGCGAACTACGATGGTCGGCACGCCTTACTGGATGGCCCCGGAGGTTGTGACGCGCAAGGAATATGGCCCCAAAGTCGACATCTGGTCGCTGGGCATCATGGCCATCGAGATGGTCGATGGCGAACCACCCTACCTGAACGAGCCTCAGCTGCGCGCTCTGTACCTGATCGCAACCAATGGCTCGCCCACGATCAACAACCCCGAGCAACTATCGGACGTGTTTCGCGATTTCTTAAAACAAGCGCTCGAGGTCAATACCGAGAAGCGTCCAACCGCAGCCCAACTGCTGCTGCACCCCTTCTTCAAGAAGGCACAACCTCTCAAGACTCTTGCCCCCCTTATCGCTGCAGCTCGCCAAGCCGCGAAGTCTACAAAGTAATCATTACACTTATTCCGACTGCGCGTACCTCTCGCATACATTCGAGTTCTTCGTTTTCCCTCCCTCCTCTCTCTCTCGCTCGCTCGCTCAATCGCTCTTTTTCTACTCATTGTTTGGAAACGGGAAGATTTCTGACCCGGGGCTCGGCTTGACGTGTTAGTTTCTTCGCCATAACAAGTGCTTGTACTGTTTTCTCTTTCTCTTTTCTTGCGTTTATGGCGCCGTATTGTTTATCAACACTCGCAACTGCATCCGACGCTCGGGTCTGCAAAGCCGGCCGGTCACGCGGGGTGCAGCAAGACAGCTAGAACTTTCTGACGGCAAACCCGCGTGGTGTTCCTGTGGATGCGAGTTGCGAAATGCTACAACATACTAAAGACGCGGACCGCACGTCTGTTCTAGCAAAGATGACTCTCTGAGGCATATATATATAGAAGAGATATGTCATGTTGTCATCCAACATCCTCCGACTCGACCTGAGCCCACTTCGCCGGTCGGCACCGGCACGTGCCCGATTTCACCTAGATGTCAGCCTCAACGATCGAGACGCGCCAGCAAAGGAATACTGGGCAGGTTTTCGTGTGTTAGAACGTGCACGATGAGCAATTGACGTGTTCCAATTAGGGCCTCGTCCGAGTCAATGTCCGATTCCTCGTCGTCTGACGCTTCCGCCTTCATCGGCTCGCCTGCTTGAAGGATTTTTTCGCCCTCGCTGACGTTCTTGGTATACCTCGGAAGACCAAGTCCTTCTTCTTCTTGGGCTTGCCTACGTCTCCTTCGTCGCTGTCGACGTTGCTCTTCTGAAACCCCTTGCCAATTAGGCAGCACTCCAACGACTGCTCGATCGGCTGAAGCGTGAGTTCGCGACCGATGTGGCGGTAAATGTGCCGCGTGGGGAAATATCAACCCGGCTTGAAGTAGAGCTTGGTGGACTTGGCAAAATTCACGCCTCCCCCTTTGCATCTCTTCCGGCGACAGTCGCTCTTGACTCGGTCGTCGTCCAGGGTTCGCGGTCGAGCCTGATGACCTGAAGTAGCCGGACAAGATGCTACGCTGGGTCTGGGTGTCCCGCGACGGGCGAGAACTCATCTCGGGAGTCTTCGGGCTTGTGCCTTCGTGCACATCACCTTCATCGCCAGCCCCCCGCGGGTTTCGCCCCCGTCCTAGGGCACGTCGGAGCTGACGCGACATAAGGACCGCAACGACCAAGACAATGGCAATCACTATGAGAGCTGTAGGAGAAGAAGGAAAAGATGAAGAAGGTAATTCCGGGACAAGATTGCGTCAATGGACAGATGTAAATGTTGATCATAAACAGGACCCGAGCTTCGACTGACCAAACTTCCAATACTGCGGAGCCGCTGAAGTTGCATCAACCATGGGGCTGCTTACGTCGTCCGGGTTCGATGATGGTGCATACAAGCTGCTTATTGGCGCCGTGCCCGTGGAGGACGTTGGCGCCGACGAAGCGATCGGCGTGGTCGTAGGTATACTGTCGATGGGGAACACGGATGTCCAAGACGTAGTCACCGCCAGCTGTCGTCGCATTAGGGCTTGCTGACCCTCGGTGTTGGTCGGGGCGAAGCCCCCTCGAGCAAGTCGTCGAAGATCGCCTCGCGACGTCGGCAAGCTTGACGGTCCCATGTGGATACCTGTGGAATTGTGTTCCAGCAAAACAATCGGATCCCAGCCTGATAACTCCTTCTGTCGCGGTAAACGGGTACTGCACCGGTACCGATGGTCAATAGATGGTGTGGACGAGAAGATGCGCCAGGGACGATTGAACTAGGAGGCTGAGCGCCGATCTCTCTTGCGCTCCGCGTGTGCTAGCTCATCGGGCGTCGGCGCTCAGTCCAGCTGTCACGCTGTCAGCTGCAGCTCAGTGAGGTTCAGCGACCGCTGGCCATCCCGCTAGGAAATTTGTCCTGATCTGGCGAGTCGAGACCCGAGTCCTCTCGGCTTGGGCCTGAACCCCGACGAGTGGACGGGTGCAGCTTAACTTTAAGATGATCGACGTCGGCTCATTTTCACGCATCTCGCCTTTCACCAGGGTAGGTAGCCGGTCAAATATGGTGCATACTAGGTCGTGTAGGGTGTTTATCAAAAGGTCGGGATTGATGCGGCCCGCCGTGCTGCTTTTATAACGTTGGAGTTCTATGCTGGCATGCCCCCGCGGCCGGAAAAGTTCATGAATGAGAATGAGAATTAAATTCCAGCTAGTCTATACAAAAGAGATGTCTCTAAACGGGCGCTGGACTTCGAATTGAGCTAATAAAGCTCGGCTTGCAAGTAAGTAAGTGAAATGCTATTTCACTTAAATGAAGCGACGATGGCTGGCCACCACCGGCCCTGCCAAAGGCCCACCCTGCAGGCTGCCCCGTGCCCAGTGCCCTCCTTCGCCGCCCCGGGGACGGGACCCTCCACGTGGGATTTCAATTGTGGGCGCGCGCGCGCGGTGCCTGATTTATTGCGCGTGTATTCTTTGAAGTAGATGTGTAGACGAGTAGATGTGTAGATATGTAGATGTGTAGATAGATGTAGATGCGCTGTGCGTTCTTTTTAGTAGACGTAGATAGATGAGCTCAACGCCGCCGAACGGCGCTGCCGAAAATGGGCAAGACTTTGCTCTGTGCCGACGTGCCGAGTCCCGAGTCCCGAGACCGTGACCCGGATCTGCGTTGGTTGTCGGGTTCCCCAGTCCGGCCCGTCAGACCTTACGAAACTCATTCTACGTACCGACTCCAACCCGTCCCCGGCCACGGAGGTGAAAGTTCAATGACGATCGGTGCCGCTTTAACCAGCGATCACGACGCTAGTACGGCGGTGCAATCGTCCGTCTCGCTGTCCGAGTCCAACCCCGCGATGTCGGACGGCAAGGACGAGCTCAAGGCCTTAGAGGAGGGTGGAGCGGTCCCGGCCCCAACGTCGACCCTTCCTCCCGGATTTGTGGAGGGAGGCTTACGGGGTTATCTGAATGTTTTTGGGGCATGGCTCACCCTAATAATCACATTGTGAGTCTCTTGCCCGTTGAACAGCGATCGTTCGCGACGCGCGAGAGTTGCCGCATACCGCCCGGAGGCCGCGGCTGACCCGTTACGGGTGACAGTGGCTATAATGCCGGATTTGGCGCTTTTCAAGACTACTACAAGGCGAATAAATATTCCCACAAGTCTTCTTCAGATATCGCATGGGTGTGAGTGATCCAGTACAGACCTTCCCGGTCGCTTCAATGAATTAATGCAAACGCTATCGGGCCCTCACCCTCCACTTCCACCGTCACCACAGCGGCTCGATACAGCTTTGGTGCCTTTTCACCATGAGTATCATTAGCGGCACACTGTACGACAAGGTGACTTCCCTTGAACCCAAGGTGGTGATCGAGACATGCAAGCTGTAGCATCGCCATTGCTGATATTTCGTTGCCCGGACACGCGTCGTTGCCGTGTTGCCCTGCTCGTGCCTGCGTCCGGTACAGGGTTATTTCCGATATACCATAGGAGGCGGATCCGTTCTGCTCGTGTTCTGCCTATTCATGGTATCTTTGTGCAAAGAGTTCTGGCAGACCATTCTTGCACAAGGCTTCGGAATGGGGATCGCGATGGGCTTCATGTTCCTGTCCTCGATCTCGGTCCTGTCACAAAACTGGAAGCGGAGACGTGCCTTCGCCATGGGGTTTGCTGTTACCGGCTCTAGCATTGGGGGTATGTCCCACCGCCTCCACGCCACAGCAACGACGTTCTTCGCGACGTGTCGCTGATCGCTGGGCCACGGCGACGCAGGTGTGATCTTCCCCATCATGATCAACAGGCTCCTCGCGAAAAAACCGTTTGGCGAGGCGAGGCGAGTCACCGCCTACTTGGTGTTAGGGTGTGCTGTTGTGATCAACTTGTTGATGCGTGCCAGTCCGCCACCTCCAAAGCCCCCCGGTGCAGCCAACGTCCAACCTCTCAAGTTCTTTCGGGAACCACCCTTCATTCTCGCCGCAACAGGAGCTTTCTTCGTCGCGATGGGTCTATTTATCGCACTCTTTTTTATTCAGGTGAGTGAGGCGCAAATGCAGAGACCACATTCTGAAGCATGCCAGCTAGGCTCATCGCGTCCAGCGCTCGCCTGCTGCCTAGTTCTTCTTGACCATCAAGCGCGTCGACCCCACCATCACGACGTACTCGCTCGCGATCCTCAATGCGGCTTCCGTGTTTGGAAGAACGATTCCCAACGCCATCGCCGACCGCATAGGTCCGTTCAAGGTCCTGCTGCCGACGGTCACGCTGAGTGGCGCTTGCGTCTTCATCATGTTCGCGGCAAATTCATCGGCCGGTGCCACCGTGTTCGCCTTACTGTATGGCTTTTTGAGCGGAGCATATGTCAGCCTCGTAGGGCCTGTGTTTGTCTCAACGTGAATCATCGGGAGACGAACGCCCAATTCGCAGCTCTACGTTGCCGACGCGAAGGTATGGGAAAAGTCTGTTCATCCCGTTCCTACTTTCATGTTGTTCTTCACGCAGCGCAACCCATCCATCGGAGATAGGGTGAGCATGAAGCGGAGCGCGTACTCGGCATCATGGATCGAACCACTCACTGACCACGACACCGGCCCTTGACTGACCACCAATCATAGAGTTCGAATGGGCTTGCCTTTTGTCTTCATTGGCGCTGCTGCACTCATTGTGCGTTTTCGCAGTTTTGCTCGATGACCGTGTCTGTTGGTGTTGGTGAGCTCGTGAGATCTGCTGACGACCTGAACTTGAACTTTCATTCACAGGGCTCTCCGATCGCTGGTCAATTGTTGATCCGAACACCAATAACATTTGCGGCGCCCATCGTTTTCGCCGGTGAGTCTTGAAGCCTATGCGCCCCCCCCAAACCTCTGAGGCCCCTATTATCACGATCCATTCTGCTTGGAATACGCGATCCGTAATGCTGATACCAATGTCTGCTTGACGCACGTGTTCTGCGACCTGCGACTAAGGCTGTTCGATGCTACTCGGGGCTTGCTTCTTGTACTTCTCCTGGCGGGCACAAGCCCAGGTCAAAGGCACCAGTAGGATTTAGGCCCCTCGGCTTGGAGCCGTCCGTGTCTGGGAAATGTGTGGCGCCTTTGATTTGTCTTTCAATATTGTCAAGTTGTTGTGAGTGATCTGAACTGTTGTACATGTTTGGGAAGCGAGAGCCTCAAACTCCGGGGGATGGTAACAGCCCCGTTCTTTTTCCTCTCGAGGATATGTGGTGGTGCACACTGGTGAATGATGAGAAGGGACCGCAGTGCAGGTGCCCGGAAGAGGCTAGCGCGGATGGTAAACTGAGAAAGAACGCTTTGGTTGTGTAAAGGTGGGTGTTATAACACCACTGCTGCGGGTTGGATGGATCGACGCTACGAATTATGTATATGTACACACAGACACAGACACATC
The DNA here is from genome assembly GCA_022702645.1 of Microbotryum intermedium. Classification (NCBI taxonomy): domain Eukaryota; kingdom Fungi; phylum Basidiomycota; class Microbotryomycetes; order Microbotryales; family Microbotryaceae; genus Microbotryum; species Microbotryum intermedium. The sequence continues at coordinate 665,344 of JAHWDX010000001.1, forward strand.
ACAAAAATCGCAAGACCGAGTGACGGACGCCGAGCGTTGAGAGTTCAAACGATTAATACCTGCAACACGCACGCAACAAAGCAGACCCACGTCAGCCACCGAGCGTCAAACGCCGAATTGAGTGCCCCGGATGGGCATGCCTCAACGATACTCACTTGAGGATGATGTAGAGCGCGTGTACAATTCCGGGGATGTAGCCGAGGATGGTCAAGATGACGTTGATCCAGAAGTCGGCGTTGCAGCCACTGCAGTATTATTCCAAAGGCGGAGTGTCCAATTGGGCGTGTTCAGCGGCCGATGCCCTTGGTTGCACCAGACGGCCGGCATCGCCACGGCCGCCCCACAATCTGACTAACCGCTCGAGGAATACACCCAGGGGAGGGAGGAAGATGGCAAGAATGATCTAAGAGACGGCAATGAGTGAGTGAAAAGTGGGCAGCTGCGATGTCAGCAATCGAGCACGTGGCGAGTGTCGATACCATCGATCCAACCACGGACGACCGAGGGGGGCAGCGCGCTGGATTTACCTTGCAGATATCGGAAGCGGTGAATGCCATTGCTGATGAGTAGTTGGGCAGGGGGAACGGGTTGGATGGGCTTGGACTCGGCTGCGTTCGGCGGGCGCCCGATGGAAGGCGACGAGTGCAAGGCCGGGTAGAGTGGGCGTGAGTGGAACAAAGGTTTCGTACGACATGGGGCGACGAGCAGGCGCGAGCGAGCGATGCAACGGCGGATCGCACAAGAGGGTAGGCGCAGGGCACGCACGACGACGGTCGCCAGCACAGTGGCACGGCCGAGCGGACAAGGGAGAGAGGAAGGGAGAGAAGATGTCAGTGATGCATCCTTTTCAGTCGTCGAGGCGTCGGGGAACTCACAGCGAGGGCGATGTGAAGCTTGTGATGAAGAAGAGGGCAAGAGTAGAGAGGAGTAGAGAGGTAGAGAGGTATTCGGCCGGGCTGTGACCTGCTGCTGCTTGCTGCGACCAGGCGTGGCAGGGAGGGGCCGAAGGAAGCACAGCCACTGGATCCTGACGTCATGTGGCCTGCCTCGACGGCTGCGGTCTTGCAGTCCCACAGTCTTAGGCTGGACTCGCTACCTGTCTTTCGGTGTTTCTTTGCACAGACCGAGTATAGGGGTCCTTGAGACTAAATAAGAAAGCTGATTGTGCGATAATTTGAGTACAGTGCTATCCCGGATCGGTGCAGCGCGCTGGCTGCAGTAGGACTAATGGTGATGTTCTCTGAGAGTAGATGTAGGTTATTATTAGCTACAAGGATAGGTCTGTGAAGGCCCAACTCCCGATCGCGAGTTGGTGAGTGGTGAGTTTCTGCCCGTCGACTAGGGCCAGGTGTCACGTGCTTGACACCGTCCCGAGCCTTCCCAAGCCTCCCCGCCAAAATTCCGAGCGATCAGTTGGCTCCTACGCGGCGGCCACTTGGCTTCAATCTGGTCCACTCGTCCGCGTCGAGTCCGGCTCGGTCGAGGCTGGTCGAGGGATGCAACGCCCGACGACACGACCGACTCGGAACCAACGAAGGCCGTTCCCATCCGTTTCACTCGTGGCCATCTACTCGACCCGCTCCGACCTGCCCCCGCTTCCGCCCAACGAGCATGGCCTTCACCGTGATGAGGATGCCTGGCGAGAGGCAGCCAAAGTGCTCTTCTTCTCCTCGGCCCAGACCGACCTGCCACCCGAGAGGAAGGCGAGGTTGATGGGGACTGTCTTTGGAATGGCAGACTTTGCCAGGTACGTCCGTTGGCGTCCGCGTCATCGTCCTCGAGGTCGTCTGGTCGCACCGCCCATCGCCAGTTGCTCAGCCTTTCGAGGCATCTGTTTGTTGCAGGATGTTTGACACGGGCACCGCATCCGCCATACAATCGGTGCATTCGCAGCGACAACACATGATCTGGCTCCAGGTCGAGCCGCAGCTCTTTGTGCATGCGGTACGTCCGGACCCATGCACCGAGTGCCTCTGCCTCTTCTCTTCAGGCAGCGTGAGAGCCGAATACTCAGCCCGGACTGTTTCACCCTTCGCATCGGCACAGACGATCGAACTCCCTCGAGCATCGCGCCGCAGCAGTGCTAGACCTCGTTCGTCAGCAATCGATCCTCCGGTCCGTTCGACTGTCGATCAACCACCGCCGCTCAACGATGACTCTGTGCGCGCTGCGCTTGCATCGGCGTATCGACGATATCGCCTCCAACACGGCTCGGTCACGAGGAGATTGTACAGGGAAGGAAGAAACGCGACCATGGAAAAGCTCGAGTCGTTTTGGGCACCATGGCTGGCTTCTTGGAACATTGCGACGGTTGATTCCGGCGCGTTCAAACAGATCGTGCAAGGTCTGTTTTTTCTGCTTTGACTGAGACTTGTCGGCTTCGTGTATACCGTAGCCCCTGACCCTTGGATCGCCATTGCACAGCCCTACCACGATCATCCTATGCTACAGTCTCGAATTTGGCTCAGATTGCGCCTCTGTTCTCGCAGTTCTCGGCATCGTGTCCCTCGACCGTGCCAATTCTCCTTCATCGAGCCTCGGTGTTGTATCTACCTCCTGCAAAAGCCAGCACGGAACAGCGGAAGAATGCCTCGAGTCTCGACATCCTTACGACCTCGTCAGCTTCCTCTGATGCACCTCCGTTGACAAAGTCGGACTTGCTCGCACTCGTCGACTTCCTGTGTCAGCGACGGGTCGAAGAGAGGGCTGCCGTTGCGCGTCCGTCCTCTCCTCTCCGAACCGAACCTCCCGCTCCAGAATCTCAGCCCGGCTCCTTACCTCCGCCACCTACAATGTCCTACGCAGGCACAAAAGCCGGGGAAGCGAGCGACATGACGAACAAATGGGCGTCTTACTACTCCCTTGGAGCCCTCTCCGCATGGTCCTTATCCTCCATCCCAAGATCGACGCTTCCCTCGATTCCGATGCCTTCGATGGCCAGTCTTTCGATGCCTTCGATGCCGGCTTTCCCGGGAATTTTGATTACACCCTCCTCGGGGGCGACGGCGTCGTCCGAAGTTGCGACATCTTCGTCGCCGAGCTGGAGTGGGCTGCGGAACGTCGGTTGGGGATCGATTGGACTCGGACCGAAGCGCTCGAGAAAAAGGTCCGTGGCGATCAAGAGCGAAACAGCCTCGATCGTAGAGGCTCCTACTCCTCCTGTCGCGGAAACGATTTCGTCATCTGAAATCGTCCAGGCCGATGACACACCACCGCTTTCATGGGCCGACAGCACCGCACCTCCAGAACCAGCCTCTCGCGACGCAACTGCTTTACAAACATCAGCTCCAGACCTGTTGACACCGGCAGTGGAGATCCGTCCGAAGGTCGATTCGACAGCTTTAGCTGAGGCGATGGATCTTTCTCACCCCGGCCCTGCAGTTGGAGAGGGGGACGACTTGATGAACGACAAGGCTTCGACGAGGCGGATGGCAGAGCCTGACAACCCCGGGGAGGGTTCCACTTCTGTTGCAGATCAACACGAGCGAATGGATCTTGCCCGGGCAGGCGGTGTCGAGACGGACGTACAGGTGGAGGAGATCGTACAAGCTCGACCTCCTCCCTTGCTCGACTTGTTCTGCGGCCCGGACGACCCCGCCGAAGATGCCGCGCTCGAAGTCAGGCTCTTTGAAGTGCGTACCCCAATAATCCGACACTTCCTATTGATTTCTCGAGCTGACTTTTAAGTGTCCTTCTTGTAAATTGGCAGTGCGACGATCTGACGCTCGCATTGGCCAGTCCCACCTTGAAGGATGACAAGGAGGCGCAACGCCTTGGGATTCGAGCCTCTCGACTTTTGGAAGCTATACAGACCATTGTGGGTGCCAATCCTTCCAAACCTTTGTGAGAAAAGCCTTCGTCCGATTGCCGGCTCCCCTCGACCCTCTCCGCTGATTGCACTTGGCTTGGGGCAGACCATTTTCGTATCGATACTTCGTCCAAGCTGGCTTGCTCGCGGTGTCGAAGCAGTGGCCAACACCGGAAGACAGTTGGTCAGGCAAGGCGGCCATAGAAGACTACGACGTCGAAGAAGGGCTGTTCGACTGCGTGAGGGGTGTCGTTCAGTGAGTCCAAGCCGTCTTGGGGGTCTCATCCGGGAACGCGTCCCGCTGATACTGCGCGGACGCTCTTTCGTCCTCCTGTTTGCCCCCAGAGAACCCATGGTGATCGAGTCGTGTGTGCGATTGGCTTCGTCGCAATGGATCGTCAATCGTCGCATTGAAGATGTGACCTCGATGACCGTCATGGACGTCTACGCCGTGTTGCCCGCCAACGTCCGTACTGGGTCCGATGGATCGCTTGTGGCCGCGAGCGAGGAGTTGAGGAGGTTGGAGCGATCTTTTCCGAAAGGCTTGATCGAGTGACTAGTGACTGGTGGCGCTGGGCGAGAGGTCGAGCGCGTTGATCCCTTTTTGAGTAGCAATATCTGGTAAGATCGCCTTTTGGCGATAAAGTGACTCCTTTGTTGTACCTACAGCTATTTGCCTTCTGAATCCAACCCAGGCGAGAGCGAACATGTTTGACACGTCGAAGTCGTCATCCGACTTTTATGTAAAGGATCGATAATATCGTTAGCACGGGGTGATGGGTGCTAGGCTGCTAGCGCAGGTTTCGCGCGTTGAGCGTAGAGGGCGAGGCTCGTCGAGAAGATGCGGGTGCTCCATCCAAATGAAAACCCCCCTCCCCTCCCCATCTTTCATGTGCTCCTTCCATCCTTCCTGCTCGCCAATCTTGGTTTTGGCAGCGCAGGCCGTCTCAAACTGAGACGTAGGCCGACATACCGACCACCTCCTTGAATCCTTTCTCAGCGTTCACGACCCACAAAAGCTCGACCGCTCGCGGACCATGGCTTCCGAATTGTTGATCGCGTCGCTGACGTCGACGATGCCGAATCCCGTATCGGTGCGACCTTCGATTGGCGCACGCACGGCTTCGGCTCGCTCGCTGCCGAAATCGACGCATCCACGCATCACCATCGTGCTGCCGAGTGCAATGATCCCGGACAAGATACGCACAGGTGTGATCGAGCTGGCAACCCATAGCGTCAGGGGCAACGTGAGCGTGCTCGGCGACGACGAAGCGGTGCCTACGAGCGACGGCAACCTCTACGTGTGGACTGTGGGGTGGGTGAGATCAATCGATCACGCCTCGCGGAGCTGAGCTGCAAGCCGAGAGGTGCTCAGAGCGCTCGTCTTGCTCATATGGTGTAGGGCTTGGGCACTTTCACGGTACTGATACTTCCGGTGGTGTATCTTGGATCCTTGCTCGCAGCTTCCGATACGACCCTTCGATCGGCGAGAGGGGAATGCACCTCGACTGCAACCTCGACGACTTTACCACCACGAGCGGGAGTGGGGGCGCCTTTGAGATAGAGATCAGCTACAGCAGGCCCATCGAGGGTGAGTAGGAGTGAAGTGGGGTACTCGTCCTAAAGTATTGGTTCGTTTCAGCCTGACCTTTCGCATCTCGTTACACAGCCTTTCGAGGACTGGGTCATGTTCTCGCCATCTCCCGAGGGTTGTCGACGTTCCATCAGTCCTCGTCTTCGTCGGCCGATTTCGATGCTGATCGCATGTCGCACTCCGACGCCGGCTCGGGGATGAAAGACGTCAACGAGAGTGATTACAGCGATGGCGTACGATGGTCAGGCAACGTCGGATCCGACATTCGCCGAAAGGAGACGTGTCTCTTTGAATGCGTCGGGTAAGAGCTTGTCTTGTTCCCCCGGGCGTGTGGGGGTGGGGGCAAGGCACCTCTGCTTGACGAATGACGATGGCAGCGTTGGACCTGATATTCGTCTGCGCCTTCTTTCCTGGGGGAGGACTTCACAGTGTCATGATCGACTGTTCAAGGAACGGTGTTCTCAAAGTTGATGCTGTCAAGTGGTTGTTACGACATCTCGCCCTGATGGGTGTCAACGTCTTGCAGGTCAGCTTCTCACGTCCTCGACCCCGCCCCCCTCCCGTCGATGAACCAAACTAAAAGTTGACTATTATTTGGATTGCCAGCTGTACTGCGAGGATACGTATGAGATTGACGGGGAGCCCTTTTTTGGCTATTTTCGAGGTGCGGACACATTCGTTGCACTGCATCTGTCCCGCTGAATGCTGAACTTTCTGCTCCTTCTCTTGATAGGACCATACACCGAGGCGGAGCTGCGCGAGATCGACGACTATGCTTTCTCGCTCGGTATTGAAGTGATTGCCTGCATACAGACGCTTGGCCATCTTGGTCAAATGCTCCAGTGGCCAAAATACGGCAAACTCCGCGACACAGCCGAAGTCTTGCTGGCCGAGTCGTCCGAGACGTACGGGTTCATCGAGAAGGTGAGGGCCGCCCAGTGGGGAAGACCTGCGGCTGTTGTGCTCTCATAAGATTGCTTTCTTATGATACTCTACTAAATTCGTCGAGAAAAATCTCGAAATAGATGATTATAGCTGTGACGACGCCACTGCGGTCCAAGCGGGTACACATCGGCATGGATGAGGCCCATGGTGTCAGCGAGGGGCGCTATCGGCAGCTCTTTGGCTACAAGGAATCGACAACTGTCGTATGTGCACACCCCATCCGCAACTTCGCCTATTTGTCTGCTTCAGCTGAACATTGCTTACTTCAAACCAGTTCACCGACCACCTGCGAAAAGTCAATAGCATTTGCCTTGCCCACGGGCTGGCCCCCATGATCTGGAGTGACAGTTAGTCCGACGCCTTGATTGCAATCTGTCTGGTCGTTCTTACTGAGACTGAAGTGTTGGCTCCACAGTGTTGTTCTGTCTCCCGGCCAAGAACAACGCGCTCTCGGGCTATTACGATCTCAACACGGTCGTGTCGGAGGAGCTGACTTCATCCATCCCTGCCGAAATCTCGACCGTGTTCTGGGAGTTGAGTTGCATCTTGCTTTCCTCGCTCGCCAAGAGTCTCGGACCACGACCACTGATGACTATTCGACAATCACCTCGCAGTTACTACCATACCGACTCGAGACCTTACGCGGCCAAGATTGCCCAACATTGGCAACTTGCCAACAAAGCGCCGTGGATGGCATCCGGCGTTTGGACGTGGTCACGGTTCTGGACGGCGCTCCCTTTCACCTTTGCTACGGTACGAGCCAGCATGAAGGCTTCGAAAGACCCATCTGCTGGCGTCACCGCGGTCATGACGACGATCTGGGGAGACGAAGGCAACGAATGTGACCTCTACTCGGCTCTGCCAGGAATGTTGTACCAAGCCGAGCATGCTTACACGCAGTCCGAAGAAGTCGACGCCGGCTTGCTGCGAAAAAAGTTTGACGGTATCGCGGGCGCGGATTTCGACGATTACGTCTTTGCCAGCAAACTGGACGACACGCAGCCCGAATCGCAGCCGATATCGACCAACACCCACTATACGCCCAACATCGCCAAGTTCCTCTTATGGGAAGATCCTTTCTTCTCCTTCTTGTCGCCCCAGTACCGAGGATACGATCTCGAGTCGCACTATTTGCGCGTCGCGACCTATCTCGAGCAAGCTCTGTCGTCGGACTTCAGCGCGATGACGACCATCGCGGTGCCCCACTCGGTCGACGACTTCCCCGCGAACAAGCGGCTACAACTCCCTTACCTGCTCGCTCGCATCTTGTCCCTCAAGTGCCATTTGCGAGAGCGACTCGTCCACGCTTACCGCCACGCGGACCACGTCGAGTTCACCGCGCTTGCAGGGCCGGCGAAAGAAAGTCGTCTCAGTCGGTTGCGAGGGCTTGTCAAGCAGTTGAAGAGGGTTCATCGACGACATTGGTTCAGCCTTTACAAGCCGTTTGGATGGGAGGTCCTCGATCTGCGCTACGGTGGTCTGGAGGCTCGATTGGAGACGATGCACGAGAGGTGAGTTTTGGAGCGGTGAGCCTGCGTTGGACGAAGATACCAAGCCAGGGGGAATTAACCATGCATACGATATCGATGTGAGTTAGGTTGATCGCCTACTTGGATCCGACAGACAGTTCTGTGACTCGTATTGAAGAACTCGAGGTCGAAAACGAGATTGTGAGTGCATTTGAGACCTGCATTGTGTGATGGGGGAAGCTTGCTCACCCCTGTTTGTCCCCGCATTCGGTTGCAGGTGTTTGAGGGGCAAAGGCTCAACCTGATGCTCGACTATTCTCGAGCTTCCCGTCCACAATATGTCTGAGCGCCAAACTCCTTCCTCTGTATCCTCTATCCCAAGCTATAGTCTCCCCACCCGTCGCACAGTACTGCTTGTTCCTGCCGGGCACCAGAGCACGTGATGTTTTCACGCTTTCGATTTTCTTTCCGACTTCGTCTTTTGATATGATCTGTACCGAGGCTCTGTAGCTCCTACGGCTTCGCGCATCATAGCTGTGCTGTGCTAGCAATTTGTCATCTACTTTCTATAGGGGAAGCCGCCCATCTGCCTCCGTACTTGCACGGTTTCAGACAAGAGTTTTAGACGAGAGCGCAGACCTGCACAGACCTAGTAGGACGACATCTCGCCCGGCGTGGCTCGTCTGCTCTCGTTTGCCGTCCAGGCACATTGTTGTCGACGAGTCGCCGTCAGCCCAACACTCCTGTTCGCCTCTTGAAAGCCCATTCATATATCCTCGCACGGACTGCGACTAGTTACGACGCACGATCATCCCACCGCTTGGAGCGTCTCTTAGTCGCGTCGTTGCAACCGCACGAATCAATCAACGGAGTCCGTCCGTCGTCCGTCGACGTCGCCGACATCGCAGCGCATCGGATCGCGCCAAGGCCCTCGCTCAACCCGATTGAGACTCTCGTTGATTCGGTAACTAAACCAAGTTGCTGAGCTCTTCGAAGCAAGATGGCGACCGCGACCCAGGGCGAGTCGGCTACGCTGGGCATGATGGTCGTGATCGTCATCCGTGCCAAGAACCTGCCAAACCGTGTCAAGATTGGCAAGCAGGATCCGTACTGCACTCTGACGTACGGCATTCACAAGAAACGCACTGAGACGATCGAACGAGGTGGCCAACAGCCGACTTGGGATGCCGAGTTCCGGTTCGAAATCCTTCGGGATTCGACCGAACAGATGGGGGCGATCAGTGGGGCGACTGTCAACAAGCTCGGAGGGGTGGCCAGCGCTGCAGGTACCGTCTCAGACGACGGCAAAGTATTAGCAGGCTTCACCAATACCGCGCCTGCAGCGGGAACGAGCACGCTCAATGCCGACACGAGGGGCCGAAAGATGCTCAAACTCGCCTGCTGGGCCGATGATCCCAAGGACCCGAAGCTCGTTGGCGAGGGTTTTTTGGAGTTGGAACCGACGATCAAAAAAGGGGCGTTCGATGGTCAGTTGCTGCATTCAAGGGCTCTCTCACGATTTCTCTGATCGCTCGTTGCGGTCGGTTCCTCATCCGATTTGCTCGCCCCACAGATTGGGTCAAGCTCGAACGGAAGGGACGGTATGCGGGAGAAGTCTACCTCGAGCTCACGTGGTATCCCAAAGTCAGTGCCATCGTTCACGAATACGCTCCCGAAAATGGATTGCTCTGAACATCCAGTTTGGCTGCTTTCCAGGATCCGCCGCCTCAGAAGCAGCGTCGACATCCTCCACCGTCGACGCTCGCGACGGGCGGCGCATACGGTGGTCCCGGAGCCCGAACGGGCGATGTCTCGGAAGACGAAGGGTCCCTCCCAAGTCCTCGAAAGAACTCTCAGGAGTCGGGCTCCGTCATTTCAGTCAGTCGCGAGTATGGCTATCGTTGCAACCTCGTATCGAGCTTTCACGCTCATCGCCAGCGCACCTCTCATCCTTCGCCTACAGCATGCGAGTGCAGCTTCTCCGCTCGGCGACTACCCAGATGCCGACCTCGCACCGCTTTCCCACTCGTTTTTGCATCTCAACGTCAACCAGAATCGACCCCCGTTGCCTGCACCTCCAACAGGGCCACCGCACTCGACTCGTGTCTACAATCGCCCGCAAGCCTACGCTCGCCCAGATGCCTCTTCGAGCTATCCTCAGCCGCCGCCGCCGCCCACAACTGCGCGAGCGACAACTCATACTTATGCTGCCCTTTCTCATTCGCCTGTATATGCGTCACAACCGCAGCCCGCACCTCAGGTCGCTTACCAGGCCTCCTACGACCACCCGGGCGGAGCGGCGATGATGCAGCAACCGCCGTACTTACATCCGATCCCGCCGCGGCAAGAGCAGACCTATGCGTACTATCAGGAGGGTGCGAACGCTACGCCAAATCTGGGCCAGTTCGAAAGACTTGTTCACCGACACTATGAGAGACAGCAGAGTTCGTGCCCTATAGGGCTTGTCTTGGCTTGGTGTACGTCGGACTGACCTGGCGTCGAAACGTCTGCTCCTCTAGGTCAACATCAGCCTCAATCCGAGGCAGACCACGACAACTCATTCCAACGCTACGACTCGGATACCTGTCAGACCTCTTTCCCACCACTGTCACCTCGCCATAATAGCTGTTCTGGCTACTCGTACTCTGCGACATTGCCATCGGCGCTCCCACCAATGTCGACTCAGCAGGGGTGGGCGCCTGCTCCTGCTCAATTGCCTTCTCCGGGACCCGTAGCACCGCCGCGACCCCACTCGACGTCTAGCGTCCACCCGACATATGGAACGCACGGCTATGCTCACCCTCCGCCGCCCGCAATCCAAAATTTGTCGGGCTACGAGCACCCAGTGCAGTATGCGCAGCACCATTTCCAACAGCAGCCGGATGAGTACGGGCGATATCTCGGCTCGATCGCCCCGCCCCCGCCGCACTCGATCGCAAGTCACCCTCCACCACCCGCATTGACACATTCGCACTCTTTCAACGATGCTCTTGGTCACAACATACCAGCACCCTATAAACACGCCTATGCGCCTCAGCCTCAGCCTCCATCGTCCCCGCCGCCACCACCACCGCCGGTGCCGTCCGCTAATCCGTACCATGCCAACGTGACAAGTCAGCCGTACGGTCGTATCCCACCCCCTCCTTCAATCCAACAATCCTATTCGATGGGAATGCCCATGCAAAACTATGGGTACTACGTCGATGCCTCGGGGTATGCCCCGGACCGTTCGGCTGCCCCGGGACAAAATTATAGCCCCCCAGCTTCGGCACATGCCACCGAGCCGTTTGTACATCATAACCCTCACGCTGTTCTGCGGTCGTAGTCAGTACGTTTTTCCGATCCGATGTGCATGCTCTAACACAGTCTTGGTCAGGGTCCCAAGTGTTGTAATACCCACCACGGGTGATGCTTTTGGGAACACCTGCAGTGGCATTGCTGGCAGGGATCGAACGATCGGGTTCAGTACTTGGCAAGAAAAGGACAGCCGAAGACTGACGTAGATCACAATGTCATCAAAAGTTCGGGCGCGAAGAGGAGAGACAAGATCTGCGTCTACTGGTCCAGTGGTATAAGATGGATTTGCCTGAGAGCTGCTTACCGGTGGACCTTAGCCGCTCGCGCCCCCCAGTGGGGACGGGTGGGGGTGGGGCCCGGTTCTGGCGCCGCCGGAGTGCTTGAGGCTTGAGGGCCAAGCCGCCCGAAGCTCTTGCGAGTCTTGCCACGTACTAACCACCCTAAAGTCACCCACGCCGGACTCATTGCCAATTCGTTCGGATGAGGACCTAGATGAAAGAACCAGGGCCTTGAACACCGCCTAGGCATGTAAAAAGCGCTCCCTCCGTTTTAGCGTCGGGCTTCAAGAGTTCAAACGGATGGCAGCTCGATGCAGTGGTACGATGGTCCCTGAAAACGGCGTCTTGAACGTTGCAGAGGCGCGGGGTTCAGCTTGAGATTAGTTGGTGCCCACTGCCCTCCTTCAAGGGCGCTACTTCTCTTTCGTCTTCCTTTCCACTTTAAGACCTTCCCTAGCCATTGCTTTGCGTCCTTGAGTGATCTCGTCATCCTCTGTACGATTCATCTCCGCAAGAGACCGATTGGCCGCTCTCCACAAATCGCGCGACGTCACGTGCTCTAGCAGGCTTTCGAGTTGCAATCTTCGCTTACTAGTAGGCCGCGCACTACCAAAGCGGCTGTACCCCACCGTCACCATGCGTCTCAGCACTTTTCAGTTTGGAGGAGTCGTTGGGTTCCAACCCCGTCATCGTCGGTGCCATCGCACTCTTCGTGCTCTGCGGGCTCTGGAGCTATCGCGACGGGCGTGCGATCGGTACGAGCCCTCTCAGGGACGGCCTGTACCAAAGGCCGGATATTCCTTTGCTCGGCAACAGTCTCTACGCCCTCAAGAATTCAGGTACGCGATGGGATCGAGTAAGTTCTGTCAGTAAGGAAGTTCTAGAGCTGACCTGAGGTTGACCTCCCACGTCACGCTTGTCATGCCTCTCACGCGCGTTCAACTACTCCTCGTGCCGCCCCTATCTTCCTTCTCACTTCACTGGGTGGCGCGCGTGCTCCCCATCCCTCTTCCCACAGCACGCGTATTGGAGGTAGGTGACCGCAATCCTCGTTATTTCGGTGTCGAACTGTCCACGTTCTCATCTGCACCATTGATTGCAGATCTTCACCGAGACTTGCGCCGAGGCGTCTTCTTTGGCTGTAGGAAAACACATCACCATCACTATGCCCGGCGTACGCATGATCGAGTTGAACCGGCCAAATTTCATCAAAGACTCGACTTGATGAGCTTGTTCTTCCGTTTTACGCTCAACTCGTTTTCGGACATGGCCTTTGGTTCCGCGGTCAACGCCCTCTCGACCGAAACGGATGGGCCTGTCCCTTTTGCCATGGCCTTTGACGAAGCTCAAGGTATAATGAACGACCGTTTCATCAAGTGAGTACCGTGTGCAAGGGGACGCCCGCATTGTTGGGCGCTTGGCGGCTGAGGGCAGTCCCTAACGACATCGCAGGTTTGCTCCGTGTCTAGCCCGTTCTGGCGTGTGACCGAGCTGTTCAACGGGACAATGTGGCGCATGCGAAAGGCCGTCAAGATCATTGACGACTTTTCGTACAAGCCTATCGATGAGCGCACCAAGACTGGGCTCAACGACGTCAAGCCGGGCGAAAAGCGAAGCAAGTCAGAGACTGCTCTGCTCAGCTTGTACATGTCCATCCGGAATGATCAGGGCAAGCCGTTGTCGCGCAAGCAGCTTCGAGATGCTGTGCTTAAACTCATTATCGCGGGACGAGACACCATCGCCCAAGCATGCTCTTGGTCCATGTACCACGTCATCCGCCACCCTGAGATCGTGAAGAATATCCGAGCCGAGGTTGACGAGATGGGCACGATCGAATACGACTCGTACAAAACAATGATGCAAACGAACGCGGCGTTCAACGAAGCCCTTCGGCTGCATCCCTCGGTACCGAAGAACTTGTGGCAGGCGCTCGGCGACGACCAAATCCCGAATGGCCCCTTCATCAAGGCCGACGACTTTGTTGAGTGGGTGCGCAAGGTGTCTAGAATCTCTGTTCGTCTCTGCGCATCAAAGGTGGGTGCTGACGACTTGCTTGTGTTGCCTAGTCCGATCACTCGATAAATCGTAATGAGTCCGTCTGGGGCCCCGATGCCAAAGTGTTCAACCCCGCTCGCTGGATCGACGAGGTCGATGAGCTCAAAAAGGAATCACAATGGAAGTGAGTGGCAACCAGTTCCCATTCTGGTTACGTGTTTTCCCTGCCGTCCGACGAACTCAATCTCTTGCCCCTGCTCAGGTACCATGTTTGGAATGGCGGCAGTAGGCTCTGTCTTGGCCAGGACTTGGCAAGGTACGAGTCTGCAGCGTTGCTGGCTACGATCTTGGGTGATTTCGAGTTCGAATTTGCGCCGGCCTACTCGAAAGTGCAGATGATGCCGAACGAAGACGTGCCTCAATACGCATCATCTCTCACTCTGCCAACGCTCGAGCCCCTTATGGTCGTTGCAACGCCTCGCAAACGCTGTGCGCTTTGAATACGGGGCAACTGGTCTTTCTCACGCTTGCTCGACTCATGAGGTTAGGTACATAAGGTAAGTTTTGCGACTTGATTTTGGATAGACTGCTCACCAATGGAATATAAATAACTATGTTCATTACCTCTTCTCTCATCCAATGATTTGCGTACTACCGGGCCGTCAGCGATTGCCCGGCGGGAGACGGGTGGGAAGGTCACCTGCCCGTGAGGGGCCTAACGGCCGGGGCCCCCCTCCGCTATAGAACTCACACAGTACTTAGAGACCGAGAAGGTTGCAGGAGCTACGGTAGTGCCGAAAGCCGCAATAGAGGGCCGCGTCGGATCTGACTCGATCGCTCCCATGGAAGACTATTAGGTATGCCCGATCGTCTTTCGGGAGATCCATTCGGCGATGCCGTCTTGAATCTCATCATCGCCGAACGAGATACAACGGCCCAGGCTTGCTTGTGGTCGATGTTCCACCTCCAGTGCTCCATCCCGAGGTTGTGGACAGGATTGGGGTCGAGGTCGATGAGATGGGAACGATCGACTACAACTCGTACAGGACTATAATGACGCAGACGAACGTGGCTTTCACGAGGCGCCGGTGACTTCGCCTATACCCTTCGGTCCCCAAGAGCCTCTGGGCCGAGTAGCGGCGCACGGTGACGATCAGATCCCGGATGACGGACCGTCGATCAAGAAGGAAGCCATCAGACATCGTGATGTGAGCCGACTGCAGTGGGCTACCGGCAGGAGCACAGAGCTGCGGGGCCACGATCTCCGAGACTTCAAACCTTTCCGCTGGATCGACGAACGCGGAGAGCGCGAGAGGAAGAACCCATGGAAATGAATTGTGATCAGTTCCACGCACCCGAGCACACAGGACTCCGCACCCGCCGCTGCCGGCCACTGCCGGCCCCCTATTTTGTTCCCGCGCACCGCGTCACCGCGTCAACCCCCCGCGCGTGCGGCGCCTCCGGGTTGTCCTCGTTCACCTCCCTGCGCCGCCGCTGCCCACCATGTCATCGCCCGCCAAAGCCCGCTCACCGTTCAGGCCAACACCACGAACTACTTTTGGGGCCCGAGCATCTCTTTCGGCCCTTCCCAGCACGAGCACGACGACGATGAACAAGGAGAACCGTCGTTCAACATCGTCGACGTCCATGATGAACGTCGCCGCCTTCGGTCAACAAGCCGAAAGCGTCGCTGGCATGCCCGCGGCTCAACACAGCAAGAAGCGTGCTCATTCACTCGGTGGAGAGGCACTGGAACAAGCGACCAAACGTGCAAAGGACTGGGACGTGCTCAGCCCAGGCAAACAAGCGCGACGAAGAGCGGTCAGGCCCCTCGACCTGCGTGTTGATTGATCCTCTCCGAGATGAGGCGCTGACCTCGCTACACTGCCCTGGATTACGACTCTTCACAGGTGCCGAGAAAGTCGGTACTGCGTGCAATCCCCGCTATTTTCGACCCCGTGCCGCCCGAGTCATCACTGTACTCGGTCCAACTCACAAAACAAGCCGCGAGTCACACCACCGATCTTTCGAGTCTGTCGACCTTTGGCCAGGCGAATGCGGCCGCAACGAATCGCCGCCGATCTTCGGTTCACCCGCAAGGGAACACGAGAGAGGAAGGCGAAAGTGGCGAGGATGACGACGAAGAGGAAGGTAGCGGGTCCATGGATATGGAGTTGACCAGGACGGAAGGTCAAACAACAGCATTCCTTGATGACAGGAGAAAGAGTCTTGCTCGAAGGGTCAGCTGGGCACCGACGGCTCACATTCGGTAAGACTGCGCACACGCATAAATTCCACATTACCAAATATTGACGAAATCTTCTTGGTCCAACATATGCAGCACCTTCACCCCTGACAAGCCCACTCAGGAGGCTCAACATGCCAAAGCTCTTGCCCAAGCTCAAGCCGAGGGTCTCGACTTTGCCGAGGACGAGGACGACTCATACGCAGACGACTCGGCGTCCGAACCTAGCATGGAGATGGTTGGGGACGAAGTCACGGTCGCTTTCGCCAGTCATTTCGCCGGCTGCAACATGCCCGTGTCAGCCGTGGTCGGTCAGGATGACGAGGCCCCCAGCGACGACGAGCAAAGGTCCGAGAGCGATTCGAACGGCGACTCGATGGAGATGGCCAACGCCGACGAGATCACGAGCGCTTTCGGTCAAGAGCTCGGAGCAAGGCCGTCGATGGCAGGCCGCCCCCGCCCCAGTGAGATGAGACGCCAAGAGGATGCCGACGATGACGCCATCATGAGAGAGTTGGGTCTCGTCAAAGCCAAGGCTGCAAGCGCAGCTGGCGCACAACCGCGATCAAAGGGGATCATGTTTGCCGGCGTCCCCTCCGACGATGACGAGGGCCCTCAAATGAGCGAGCAGGCCGGCGGCGACGACACCACGGTCGCCGACGACACGATGCCAATGGACTACACGACCGCCATCGGCCGAGTTGTCACCGTCGCCGGTGAAGACGCTGGTGCAGGCGAGAGTACACACGACGAAGACTCCGATGATGAAGATGACGAGGCCTCGATCGCCATGGACCTGACGGGACGCACGGACGTGACGTCAACGAATTTGATGGGGCTGACCTCGACGAACCTGCTCGACGCGACATCAACGAATTTGATGGACATGACGTCGATGAGCTTGATGGAGATGAAGAACCCGTTCGTTGCCGTCGTCTCGGCCCCGACCCCCTCAACCCCTTTGGCGCGTCAACGTATGCAAGCCTTTGCTCGTCAAGTCGCCGCCGGCTTGTTGCCCGCAGAGCCATCCCCGATTCCCGCGTCGCCCCGACGAGTCTTTTATCCTGGCTTGCAGCGCATGTCAATCGGGTATCGCTCACCCGGCCGAGCACTCGCTATCCCGCCCATCTCGACGAGCAAGAGCACCCCTTTGGCGCCAAACAGTCCGGCCCGGGCTCAAATTTCGGTACCATCGGCGTCCAAGGTCACCACAGGCCCGGTGTCTCCTCAAAAGCCCATGTCGCCCGTCAAGATGGCCGCGACACCGCGATCAACCGCCGCTGTCCCACTGGTGCTCTCTGCCCCACGAACCATCGGTGGCAAATCGCCGGGTCCGCAGTCGCTTCGAAGCAAGCTGCAAGAGCAGAAGCAAACATCGGCTGCCGCTCGCGCACCTTCGTTCAAGTCCCCCGTGCGAGTCAACTGGTCCGCGTCACCGGTATCCAGTCGTCGAATCTCGACGATACAGCAGACCCATGATGAAGATTCGACGGGCAGCTCGTTTGACTCGGGCAATGAGGCCGCCGCACCCGTTCCCAAGTTGACCCTCATCGACTTTTTCAAATCAACGGGCACCGCAAACATGAAGGACGTAATCGCGATGACTGGTGTCGACCTCACGAATCGACGCAAGTCCGTGGCGCCAGCTTCGTTTGCGTCTCGCGACGAGGAGTCGGGTGGGCCCCCCTCGTTTGCGGATTTGGCCGTCACCGGAGGGTGCATGTCGCTGTTCTACCAGATGTACCAGAACGATCAGGCAAGGCTGCAAGAGCAGATCATAGCCAACGTCGAGTTCTTGACCGCGATTGATGAACGACTTGAGCACGATCAACCCGCGCTCTTCCGGCAGTGGCAATCCGCGACGGACGAGCAACGTGCAGCGTTGCAAGTACAGTTCAACATGATCAAGCGTCACTCGCATCTCGCGGAGCGGATACAGTGGAACGAATGCCGCACAACGAACCTGGACTCCATCATCGATGTGATGGAGCACAGTCTCCAAGGCTTGCGCACCGATAACGCTGTCATCGAAGAGGCTCGTATCGGCTCCGTCATCCCTGACCTGCAAGCACGGCGCGAGGCCTTGTTGGCTGAGCTCCTTGCCGAACGTCAGCGCGATCTCGAGCTCTGTGCATGCGACCAGGAAGAATTGGCGCAAGCGCACGAGTCGTTGCAAGAGCAAGCGGGAGAGATGGACCGACTCGATGGCCAGCACACGCAGATTGCGTCGCAGCTCGCCGGTCTGGTCAGTCGTCTCAACGACTTGACCGACGAGGTGACGCTGGCGACGCGGGAACGCGATCGTTTGCATCGCTCGCTCGAGGACGGTCGATGCTTCACCAAAGCCGAGGTCTTCCGCCTGCAGGCCGAGTACGAAGCATTGCAGCGTCTGAGCGGGTGGAGCTTGGAGCAATTCTCGGGAACCGAGGTGCGCTTGATTCACCTCGGCGAGGTCGTCGTCACGCTCGTCCTGGGTCAGAAGCATGTCGAAAAGGCCGATATGGAGCTCGTTCCGAACAACAAGAGGGCTCTGGGCAATGACGTGCCAAAGTTCTTGTTGACCAAGGTGCAGGCCAACGTCGATTGGGTGCTTGGGTCGAAGGAGACCGATGCGCAGTCCAAGCGTGCCAAGGTGAGTTTGACCCTCAATCTGATTTTCTACGGGAAAGATCATTGACGATCCCTTTCTATATTGGTCAGTCGATCCTACAACGCATCGCCTCGTTGTGGACCTCGGTCCGTCATATCCGACACGAACTTCAACTGGTGTACCTGCGGTACCCCATGACCTCTTCTTACGACGCCCACCACGACGTGCTCCGGACAGCGATCGAGATCCACGTCGCTTCGGTTCGATCCACGTTCTACCTCGTACTGGAGGTGACGGGCGAGGAACTGTTTGTCGAGGACGACCAGGGAAAAAGCCCCATCGAGATGGAATCCGTCGTCGCTCAGGTCGGGAGCGAGGTCGTCGTCAAGTTTGGGAAAGGGATCGAGTAAGTCGGGGGTGGGGGGAAGTTAGCATATGCTGATCAAAGTATTCGACCTCCATACTGACTGGCATCTGTCGCTCTTGCAGTACCGACACGCTCAAGTATATCATCCGCGAGCAGTTGGATCAAGGTGGTCGAGGGGCTCTCTTGGCCGCATGTTCGGACGCCGAGACCAAGTACACCAGGTAGGACGATGCTTCAAAGAGAAGACGGGGAGTATCCGCGGGTTGGGCGGTCTGGATTTTCGTTTATTTCTCTTGAGATAGTCCCATATGTCTTACTACATCTTCACTAAATTCCGGGGACCACCGTCGAGAGAACGATATACCAAACTGTTCGAATATCATTATTCGACGAGTTCAACAGAGTGAGATCGGTCCTTCATCTCAAGCAAACGAAGTGGAATAATGTTTCTTGTATCTTATTTATTAGATCTTTGGCGGGTTCTTGTAAGTGCCTTCGATCTTGTCGTTGAAGCGGATCGAGACCGAGCTGAAGGATCTCGACGAGGGTCAGTTTTCACGCTCGTTCGTCGGAGGCGCCCAAAGTGGTTGGCACCACTCACTTGACGCATGCACGTTCGTCAGTGGGTGTGTCAAAGCCTTCTCCTTTCTACAGGTAGGAAGTGTACCCGGGCACGCGAGTCAACAAGTCTTCCCGAGAGTCTCGGCTCGAGCGTGCAAAATGGCAGTGGTGGACTGACGAAGATATGACCGAGATGACCGCCACAGCTGGAGCACACGATCTCGGTGCGTTCCATCGCCCATGACTTGTCGGTGAATCGGGTCACGGCTCCTGGGATGGCCTGTTGTTGGTGATCAGAAGAAGCGCTCTGGTCAGTCGTGTGCGTTGAACATTGGTCGGGGAAAGAAAGCCCCAACTGACGTCAAAAAAGGCGGGCCATCCACAACCCGACTTGAACTTGGTATCTGCGGTGTCTGGCGAAGGAAGACGAAAAGAATGAGCACAACAAAAGTATACACATCAAGGTGTACCAGGTTGGCTCGACCCCGAACTCACACAGCGGAGTGCCACAGCCGGCACATTCGTAGACGCCCTTGTCGGCAAAATGTTTGTCCAACTCGCCCGAGCCGGCGATCTCGGTCCCCTTTTTGCGAAGAATCTGTTGTTGCGGATTTCGGTGTAGAAAGAGGACGTGAGCAGGTCAGAACGTGAGCTTCGGACTCTGACCCGAGGGCCGACGGTGCACTTACACGGAACTGTTCCGAACTGAGTTGTGCCTGCCACTCGGCTTCGGACTTGCCCTGTGTGCCGCGCCAGAGCGACGGCGAGCGTCTCAAGTCAGCAATGCAGCACATTCAAAGTGGAAGCGCGTCGACGACTCGCAAGTTTTGGTACTTGCCTTGGGGTAGGACTCTGGACTGGGCTGATCCTTGGCCATCCTGCGCGAGGTACTGAATGCGTTGCCCAGTTTGGAGGATGAGGTGGAGGTAGTGGTGCCGGTACCTTTGCCGGTGGCGTAGTAGTAGCTCAAAGCCAAGGCCGGGGTCAAGGTCGAGAGCAGCAGCAGTTGACGTGGGCGCGATCGAAGGCTCGAGCTCAATAGGCGACTGAGCATGCAAAGGAGAGCCGAGTACTAGTAGTAAGCTGGGTGTGATTGGCAAGAGGAAGAGCACTGCAGAATCCAAATAGTTCTGAAAAAACGCCAATGCGCCAACTTTCGGCGATCGAACGGCGGGTGCGGATGTCGCGACTAAATTTGTCATCATCATCATTCATCATCGGATCGACTGGCTTGTAACTCGATGACGTTGGCGTGCCCGTGCCCGGACCCACGGCTTTACACGCGCCTAGCAGCGCACGTCCAACCATCAACGTTCAACCTTGACCAGTGTGAGCCTTGTCTACCACACCGATCCCACACCGACACGCGCTGTTTCCGATGCCATGACACGCCCCCACGCCCCCACGCCCCCACGCGCTCGAACCAGTCCTCCAAGCACACCCACGACTTGATCTGATCGCACCTGCTGCGCTTGCACCCGCCATGCAGGCAGAGGCAGCGCGTCGACCCGTCTTTGTCCCCGACTTCATCAACACCTTGCGACACGCCGAAGAGAGGCGCTTTGCGACCGAGTGGCACGAGCTGGAACAACGTGTGCTACACCTCCACCCCGATGACGACGATGGAAGCGATGACGATCACCCGCTGCAGCCGCTGCACGACGCGCGATCGACCGCGGCACAAAGATCGGATCCTGTTCCGGCAAATGTGGCCACTACTGCCAGATCACCCTCATCATCACCACCAGCAGCAGCTCCACCACCAGCCAAGCGCAGAAGAACGGAGCGTAGCGTCAGAGCCGAGCTTGGTGATCCTCATCAATCCGTGTCGGCAACGGGCCAGCTCGATCAGGCTTCGACGGGCAAGCCGCAGCTTCCACCTGTGCCCAAGCCATCGCGACCGAGCGATGAAGCATCGGCCGCCACAAATTGCGTACCCGCAAACGCCGAGACGAACAACATGAGCCCACCCAAGAGATCGAGCCGTCAAATCGCTGCTGAGGCGTCTACCGGCCAACGCCTACTTGCTCCCAAGGTGTCGGCAGTACCGCTGGCACATAACAAGACCGCGTCCCATCTGCGACGCAAGGATCGACCCCACCAGCCCCTCCCTCCTCCACCTCCGGCTCCCCGCCCAACGCGAGCTCCCTCCCTCGTACCAGCTCCGGAACCCGAACCGAAGAAGAAAGAGGTCAAGGCGAAACCTCGCCCCTCACTCGAGCAAGCGCACGCGAACGCACTCACGATAAGCGACCACCAGAAGCTTGCGAAACAATTCCCCACTATCACGCACTACATCAACTACCTCGAAGAGCACGAGCTCATGAAACCAGGAGACCAACCGTTGCTCGGTTGTCGCATCGCTTTTGTCAACCCCTACCCTCCGTCGGGTTCATCGAGTAAAGGCCTTCGCAATCGCATTGATATGCAACTTCGGATGTGGATCGGTCGCGTCAGGATACAGGGTGCGACCTTGGTGCGACCCGAGCACTTCGTCCCCTCGCCCCCTGATGCGCCCTTGATCGAATCCGAAGAAGCAAAGGCGCTGGCGGCCAGCCAAGGCTGGACGACCCACGTGATCCCTCTGTACCTGACAGGTCGGGGCGAGGTCACTTTCCAAAGCGTACTCGCCATGTTGGGCCAAAGTGGGGTCGCCATCGAGGAGCTGGGTCCGGTCGTCAAAGTCGTCAGCAACGATTGGATCGAACAGAGCATCAAGGCGGGGCGACCTTTGCCTTACTGGGATCGATTCCACGCGGGTGATACGAGACCCCTGGCATGGAGTGACTCGGGGACCATGTTTCCATTGAGACGGGGCGAGTCCGAGATCGTTGTTCGTCCGAGACGAGGGAAGGGCAGGGTTGGGCCCGATCAAACCGAAGAGATCGAAGATGTCGATGAGGGGCTCGATACCGGTGGCAGAGGAAGCAACAGAACCCACGATAAAGACCAAGGCGTCGCCGACCAGCTGCTGCGTGCCATATCGTGAGTTGATTTTGTTTGCTGTTCATTTGGGTTCGGGGAGATTGACCCCTTTCATTGTCGTCCATGACCCGCAGGCCTCTGAACGAGTCTGACTTCCCAGCTGGTGAGCTTCGACCTGGATACGACTTTGATCGACCGCGACTGGTGACGCCGACGACCGCCACGCCCTCACCTGATGCCGCTCCAGCAGGCGACGTCTCGCTCAACACCAGCGACCCGATCGTCGCGGCCGACTTGACCATCCGCGGTTCGCCCCGACCAGATTCGCCGAGGGCGCTGCTGGTGGCGGCGAAGAAAGCCGACAGGCGCAAGTAGGACTGTTGAGCCGATATGATTAAAGTGTGTGCTTGGCCGTTTTTTTCTTGGGTTTTTTGTTCTCCCTCCCATCTGTGACCTTAAAGGATATTTCATGTAGCATACGCAAATCGTCGTGTGAAATCGGATCTCAATCGGAAGACTGCCAGTCATCCGGAGATCGCATCGAAAGCGGCGGCCGGCGGGGGTGCGTCGCAAGCTGTCGCAAGCGGGCCTGCTGGGCTCAGCAAGTTTCGTAGCCGGGTGGGTGCTTCGGCTCTCTCCTGCTCGCTCCCAACTCGAACCCATCATCGACACAGCACAGCATGAAGTCGGCTGCCATCCGAGCGGCTCATGTCGCAGCCCGATCGAGGTCGAGGCCTTCACGAGCCTCGACGTCTTCGCTGCTCATGTCATCCACCCCATCATCGATGCGAAGGCATGGCGTCGGAGCGAGTGCGAGTGCGAACAGCAGCTTCTCGACGACGCCTCGTTCGTTCAATCCAGCCAAGCCCCAGGATACCAACACTTCATCTTCGTCGACCGAGAACAACAGTACCGGCAGTGGTTATGGCACCAGCAACGACAGTGGCAACGGCAAGCAAAAGGACCGGAAGGAACAAGCCAAGGCCGAAGAGCCCGTCGACACGACCGTACCAGGTCGATCGCCGTTCCAGGCCTTTGTCGATGTGCTCCGCGCCGAAGTGAGGAAGAACCGAGAGTGGCAGGACTCGGTCAAGCAGCTGCAGGGCGAGGCGTCCAAGGTGCAGGACTCGGAGGCGATGAGGAAAACCAAGGAATTGTACGAGCGAGCGAGGGTGAGTGGCCAAGGGCCAGCATGCGCGCGCATTGTGGGAGGTCCGGGTGGGCGGTTTGGCTTCCTGATTTGACCTTTTTCAAATTTGCTGCTGCATAGTTGCAAGCTTCGATCGAAAACAACCCCAAGCTGGCAGCCGCAGCGAGGGAGTTGAAGAAGGCCGGCGTCAACGTCAACGATGCGATCACGCACACGATCAAGACCATGGAGGAGAACGCTTTTGTCAAATCCGCCGCAAAGGCTGTAAGTCAGCTGACTTTGCTCTTCGAATGCTCGAGTGCCATATCCATTTGACAGTCTTTGTCCATGTCCCATTTGATTCTTGACAGATCTCAGCCTCGGCTAGGGTCGTCGGCGATGCGGCCATGACGGCGTCCGAACCATTGCGAAAGACCGACGCGTACAAGGCCGTCGCGTCCGAGATCTTGGAGGCAATCGACAGCGCGGCCAATAACGTGCAGCATGGCGGGTACATTGAAAAAGAGGCGAGGAGGAGGAGAAGGGAGGCGAGATTGGAAAAGGCCGGTATATCAGGGCAACAGGGACTGGCTGCGAGGAGACCCAAGGTCGAGGAAGATCCCTTGTGAGTATCGACGAGAATACTACATGCGGGGGGGGGGAAGAGACCAAGAGCCGACAGGTTATGGATGAAACACACAGAGCTGGCCAAGCTGTGACATTACACGCCACCGCGAACGTGGAGAAAACCTCACGGTTCGCGTCCATTACCCCGAAACCCGTCGCCGACGCGTTCGCCTCCATGTCGCACGCCTACGCCGAGTCCGAGAACCCATTCGTCTCTTCGATGCGAACGGTCACGTCCGCGATCGGGCGCTTCTTCGACGAGACCGAGACGGCCAAAGTGACGAAGTGGGTCAAGGAGCTGGATCCGGCGTTCACGACCGAAGGCTTTTTGAGGGAATTGAGGGAATACATCGTGCCCGAGCTGGTGGATGCGTATGTCAATGGTGACCAGCCCACGTTGAAGGCGTGGTGTTCCGAGGCAGTGAGTTTGTCGAGAAAAGTCTGATGTCCTGTCTTCTTTCCAAGAACTGACTCGAGGCGAACCTCCCACTTGGCTGCAGACATACAACGTGCTGATGGCCACATTGCAGGGGACCATCTCGCCAACATTGGTCTCCGAGTCTCGCGTCCTTGATATCCGGAATCTTGATGTACGTGGGGTCTACTGAGGTAATCACATCAGGAGCGACCAGGTGCTGACTTTATTCTGTTTTCTAAATTTCTGTGTTTATTTTTCATTCTTGTTCTTTCCTTCTTTCTTCATTCGCTCGTCTCACGACAGATCATGTCGGCAAAGATTTTGGACACCGACCTGCACGTCTTTGTCGTCGCATGGCGCACGCAGGAGATTCTCGCTTACCGTGACATCAAGACGGGCAAACTCGCCGTCGGGGACGAGAACAAGATCGAGCAGGTCGGTTATGTTGCCGTGTTGACGAGGGTCGACGAGGAGTTGGACAATAAGGTCACGGG
This sequence comes from Microbotryum intermedium, assembly GCA_022702645.1. Taxonomy (NCBI): domain Eukaryota; kingdom Fungi; phylum Basidiomycota; class Microbotryomycetes; order Microbotryales; family Microbotryaceae; genus Microbotryum; species Microbotryum intermedium. The sequence goes on from JAHWDX010000001.1 coordinate 690,086, forward strand.
CGGGTGGAAGGTGATCGACATGGCCCGAAGAGCGGGTTAAATGTGACCACTGCATGATGGTGGCAGTATCGTAGCGGAGTTCCATGCGACGCTCTATACTGAGACGAAGAAAAAAAAAAAGAGCGGTTGTAATACCCATGATCCCATCCCACCTCCACAACAAGACCTCGGATGGAAGTTTGAGTGCGCGCCATCAGATATATGAGCCACTCGAAGTTCGGGAGTAGTTGAGCGTGGTCGCCTAAGTAGGTGTCTGATATGTATCGAAAGGAATTCGATGACACGTCTCGCAGGTCTAGTATTGGGAAATCCCCGGTCGAACCTATCACGTGACCAACAAGTCTGCATCATCGACCTCAGACTAGTACTAGGACGAATATCAGCGGGATTCTAACCACTCTGAAAAAAAAAAAAAAAAAAAAAAAAAAAAGCGTCGTCAACTTCAAGCCACTGAAGTATTTTACCTACGGTACCAAGGTACCTTGGTACTTTGGTAGGGATTTACCCCTCTTGCAGCAGCAACAGCAACAAAATTGACCGGCAGTCTGCCGTTTTCGCTTGCGAAGGCGACTCGGAGTGCCTGTGTTGCCTTGGCACAACATTCTGGAGCCGCTACTGGGCTGCTCAACACGAGAGCCCGCCTCGGCCAAAAAAGCCGCCGCGTGCGTACGCATACGCGATCCGACGCGATCCGACGTCGCGTACGGTGTTCGGTCCGCTCGTTTGCACCTCTCGTCCCCTTTTCCCTCCGCACATTATCTCCTCCACCATGTTCGTCTCCACCATCGCGTTGATTACTGCATTCGCTGCTTCCCAAGTCTCGGCTCAGGTCAGTGGCGTCGGTGCGCTTGTTCATGCGTCGGCTCGCTCGCTTTGGTGGGCACGCTCATGTTGGGGTCGACTACGGCTGTCGTTCGTTGGCTGACCGACTCTTCCCCTTGTCACCCGGTGGTACGCGTCGCTCGATCTGATTGATCACTTTCGCATTCCCACGCCCAACGTCGAACCTTGCAATCCTTGGACAGGCTTCTGCCGCGGCTCTGGACATTGTCGACCAAGGCTGGAACAACTCGGGCTTTGCCTTGAACACGTGAGTGAGCTCCAACTCTACTCGACTCGACTGACAAGCAACTCGGGGATCGAATCGCCATTGGGACGGACACGCGCGAAATCAGTCGTACGCCGCCTTTGGGCGCCGCTCGGACCCGCTCGGACCCCGGACTGACGCGCTCGCCGCACGGCCTCCCTTATTTGACATCGTTAATCGTCCTCAGCATCGCCGGCTTCGGTCTTGAGCTCAATGCCACGGCCCTCTTGACGGTCAACTATGCCGGTGGTGCAGGCGTGATCGAGAACGGCAAGGACTACACCGCCGCTCAGGTTTCGAAGCTCCCGACCTTCAACTTTGAACCGGCGGCCTCGGCCACCACGCTCGGAGCCGGACGTGCATATACGCTCATTCTCGCCGATGCCTCGAGTCTTGGCGACCCCGACCCGCAAGGCAACTACCGCCACTATCTCAGCAACGGCGCCACCGCGACTGCAAACGGTACCGACGAGTTCGCCGTCTCGGGCGGCACCGTCATCACCGCTTACGCTGGCCCAGGACCTTTGGCCGGTTCGGGAACACACCGATATGCTTGGATGCTGTTCGTGCAGGGCGTACGTAGCTTTTAACAGCCTCGATATCGCCTTCATCTTGCTAAATCCGGGACTGATTGTCCGCTGTCAAACCGCTAAATCGCTCGCTATCGTCCCCCTTTCGTTCTTCTCAATAGTCTGGCTTCAAGCCTCCCTCGAACCTGTCGACCGCGGGCACCTCTCCGGGTCACTGGAACGTCTCGTCCTACGTCTCCGAGGCCGGTGGACTGCAGCTCGTCGCCGCGTCCTTCTTCACCGTCACTGCGTCTGGCACCCCGACCGGATCCGTGGTGACGACGGCCCCCGCAGTGAGTGACATTGGGTTTCGCCCCCCTGTACTAAGCGCGCGAGCGAGAGTGGCGTGAGATTGAGCGCAGTCGCGCTGATTCGGCTCCTACTGTCCTATCTCTTGTCTCTTCCATCAAGACCACGCCCGTCACCACTCGCACGGGATCGTCCAGTCCGACTTCGACGGGTTCCGGTGGTACGATCGCATCTGCTCCCTCGAGCGCGACGACCACCTCGGCCCACTCGGGATCCAGCCAATTGATGGCGGCTTCGGTCTTTGGCGCTGTTGCGGGCCTGCTGGCTATGCTCACCCTTGTTTGAGCGCGATACCTTGTGTTTGTTTCGACAATGGCGGGGGTACTTTGCCTCAAGAATTAATCTCCTTTGCCCTGATTTGCTTAGTCAGCTTAAGGCGAGCTGAAGCCCCCGGTTCGCCATTCCCCACTTTCATGCATTATAGTCGCGGTACCTCTCTCTTCGTCTTGCAAAATTCACGAAAGTTATTCCCACTAACCTACGATGCACCCACCCCCTGGGCATCGCCATGGCAATACCTACGAAAGAGAGGTCGCCTGAGAGATAAAAGGTGCCCACCCTATCGAGGGTGGGGACGGAGCACGGCTCTCGCCCGAGCATCAGCTTCGACGGTCGTCCTTGGCGATGTGCTGTAATTGAAATCTATCAAATAAATTAGAAAAAAAATGGCGGCACAGCTTTCCTCGAAGTCACCTCGATCTTCAATTTTACCGCCGGCAGCCGTTGCGTCGACCGTTTGAACCGTTTGTTGCTGTCCTTCCTCCTAGAACCTCTACAAAGGAAAACTCACTTGCATGTTGCTCCAATCTTTGAATGTACTTGTTTCGTTCACCGCTGCAGCCTCCGCCCAGGTGAGTTGGCCTCTGCACATGCACGTCATCTCGACACCCAGCGTTCGCACCGGCTGCTCGATCCCCCACATCGTTCGATTACGATAGCGAAACTGACAGACTCTCGGCGCGTTCATTTCTCGCGTCTTGAGTACTTCTTATAGGCGAGTACGACTGATCTTGCCTTGGCTGATGCACAGTGATGTGGTCTGGTCGACTTCGTGAGTACGGGCCCCGGTTGAGTCGACTGCTGTGCAATTCCCCCGGTCGCTCCGAGCCCCGGAACAGTTTTTGCGGATCCCCACGCCGTGTGCTCGGGGCTGGCGATCGAAAGAATGAAGGGTCATGACCAGCGTTTGACCCAGAATGTCCCTCTTGAGGTAGCATGGGGCATTTTCGCTAGATTCGAGGCCTCTGCTGACCGGGTACTTCGTTTCTCTTACGGTCGGTCGGCACTTGTCACCCCCGCGCGGCTGCTCCTTTGGCATTTGCCTCCAGCTTGGTCATCGGCCTACATTCTCTGTGCTCGCAGGCACGGAGGAATTTTTTCACCTAAGTTCCAAATCCCTTTTCAAGGTCAACTATTACAACAGCTCGGTAGGCGTCGTCGAGAACGGCCGCTCGTACGCTCGCGATGATGTCCAAACGGCGCCATTGCTCTCGGTTTCAAACCCCGCCAACTCGACGACCGAGTTCACGAGCTTGCACACGATCAACTGGGCGGATCCTGGTTCAAGCAGAGACCCTAATCTCAACGGCAGCTTTCGCCGTGCAATGACAAATGCTGCGGTTGCGAGCAACGTCGCGACCTTGAACATTGCAACTTCGTCGGCGGCTATGTTGGGTTGATCCTTTTTTCGAGACACTTGCCCTGGGAAGGCGCAGGGGGCTGAATCGTCACATGTTTTCAATTTCTCCTTCAGTCACAACTCTCCCGTTGGCTCGGCTGCTCACCGGCTCACCGCCCAGTTTGGATGCTTTTCCTCCAGGTCAGTCTTGACTCGCCCAGCCTGAGCTTCGGCTTGCCTCTTGCGACTCACTGCACCGTGCTGATATCTCTCCTTCGCCTTCCATCGTCAACAGAATGACCTATTTACAGCCCCAATGAACCTATCGCAGCCCTACACTGTGCCGAGTCGATTCAACGTCACCCTTTACGTCGAAGAGGCCGGAGGTCTAGAACTTATTGCCGCGACGTTCTTCCTGGTTAAATACCCGAATGGAACTGCTACTGGTTCAGTTATCACGACCACGCCTTGGGTGAGTTGTTTTTCTCCGGGGTGAAGGTGTATTTGGGCTTTCGTGATTTGTCTCTGGTGGCGTTTGCTGACGCGCACCGCGTCTCCTGTTCCTGGTTCAGACCACCGCGTCCGCCTCTGAGTCGGCGAGCGCGCCGGGTGCCTCAGCTACCGCTTCAGGCATCCCATCGGCCACCGCCACCACTAGTGCGACAAGTACAGCCACAGTAGCCCCTGCGTCGTCGACTACACCTGCTTCTGCTGCGACGCAACACGTGGCCCCTGCCGGGGCCGGCCTGCTGGCGATTTTGGTCGGGTTGATCGTGCTCGCTTAGGTCCACTTGCAATAGGGAGCGTATTGTGATGAGGTGTGTCACGACCTCTTGTCTACTCGCCCGAAGGAATGATAACGAATCCATGTCAATAGAAGTGTCGGCAGAATAGGACGCCCAGGTATGATGGGGCACTTCAAACCTCGACCCAGTTGTATGCGATCTACACTCTTTCGCCGGCTTACTCTTACCTGATGTCTTGAGCAAGTATCAATCTTGCGACGTCCCAGGATTTACGAGCGAGCCGGCGATGTTTTTTTTTTTGGTATGAAGCTCATCGCTAATTTGCAAGACGAGAAAAACCCCTACGGAACTAAAGGAGATGCTACCCAGTATGCACGATGATGACGACAACCGCCCGCTTGATGCGTTGTAACTAGTAGAACAGACCAACCCGACGAATCCGAGTTCAAGCCCCCCCCCAACGGTTGCTCCCTCCCAGAGACAAATGAAAGAAAGATTGAAGATAATACGTGAGAAACCAGAGAACGATGGAGAAGTTGTTGGTGGTGGTACACGTGTTGTACAGCGTTGCGTCCGAATGTTGTACAGGCGAACCTTCTTCGATCTTTCGACTTCAAACCCCCTGAGACCGCCCTACCCCTCGAAGCCCCTACATTCTTTGACGCGCATCGAACAAGGCCTCCGATGGCACAAAGCCCCGCTCAATCCGAATGAAGCACGTCGTTGAGGGGGAGTATAACCCCCTTCGTCCGCAGAAATCACATACCCTTTGCACCCAACTTCGCTGCACCTACACCGCGGATCCACCACCCCCCTTTCCGGTTACCAAGTCCGCCCCCCCCCCCCCCCCCCCCCCCTCACAACCGGACAACGCCAGATCGCCCCTATCCCATGACTGCAACGGTGAGACAGGCCTACTCCGCATAAACACGATCCAGAGATTTCCGCGGAAAGTCACGAGGAGCATGTGACAATCCCATGGACACACCTCGGTCTGCAGCGCTGCGGGTGGGGCTCAGGCACGGCACGCGACTGGAGACAGGAGGCGGGGTATACCTTCCGCAAGGGCCCTCGCTGCCCCGCGGCGTACTCCCAATCTCGGAACACACTCGAGCCCCGTTGTAAGTGCAGGTGCGACCAAATCACCGCAGATACTAGGAAAAGAGCATGAGGCCCGCGATAGTATTGCCGTTAGGGGGGACCTCGCTCGAGTGTGGATGTGTATGGCGTCTCGGTACCCGAATCACCTGCCGCGCGACCGCGACTCCGAGAGAGGAAGCAAGGAGAGGCGAGCTACGCAGACAGTTTGTGCCGGCCACGAACAGGAGGTCACGAAGCCGCTCGGCCGAAAGAGAAATACAGATCCGGTGCTTGAGGGGAACGGAAAACTCACGACGCAGGCCAGGAGAGGGTCGAGGGGAACCGCTTTCGCTGTGTGTCATCGTGATGTCGCAGAAGCTCGAACCAAAGGCGACGCTGCTCGCCGGCGCAAAGAACCTGAGACGACAGAAAGGTATGGAAGCCTGCAAAAAGGAAAGGCAAAAGAGAGAGAAACAGGTTCAGTATACATATTCGTCCAGGTCTGATGTTTTTGTGTGTTTTTGAGGGGGAAGATTGGGAGAGAGAGAAAAAGGGGTCTTGTGGTTTTGGTTGTGTTGGGGAGGGGAGGGGAGCGCCGTCTACTTCATCGTGCCAATCTGAGCTCCAACCTCTTCTTCAGTCCCGCCATCTCCTGGTCCATGCTCGACATCGCTTTTGCGTGGCGATGGAGATCCCAGCGTCGATTGCTGAGAGTGTCGAGCGCCAGCGCAATGAAAGCGCGGATTGGGCGCTTTTTCGAGGTCGGAAGGCGAGCGCGCAGTCGAGGGAGGCCGTGCTCGATCTGGAGTGCCGTGTAGTCAAGATCGAGGATTGACACGACCCCCAGCGCGTCGCATAGAATGGACCTAGCTGCTTGCCAAAAATGAGAGGAGTCAGGGCAGTCATGCCAAAAGTGAGTGAACTGGTCCACAACCCCTGCAAGGCTGCATGCCTGCACGAGGCAGCTGGCTGATGTGCCATGCCGCTGCACAAACTGGCGCTTCCGCGAGGGCGTGAAGTGATACGCCAGCTTGAAGTGCACCTCGCGATCCCTGGCTGTTGTGGGCCCTGTGTTGAACCACGCCCAAAAGTGTCGCCTTTCTCTGGGCGTGGCGAGCGCTTTGGGTCGTTCCGTTTCGTTGAGGCGTCGATGATTGATGACGCGAAGGGAGTTTTGCGATGGTGTAAGGTCTGTCCAAACTCAACATTCTCCATTGATCAGCACGCGAGGGGACGGAGGGGAGGGGGAGTTTTGATCGGGCATGCCGGGTGGAGTCGCTCTGGGCAGAATGTGCTCAAGGGGACCGCGGAGCCGGGCTCGCGGTGCTCCAACGACAAGAACGACGGGTGGTCGAAGCGCGAGGACGGGATCAGGAGGCAGTTTGGGCGGGATGAAGCGATGGCCTGCAACCTGGATCCACGCCCGGACCTGCTCACGCTTCCACTGGAACAGCTTGGATGATTCCGAACCGTCGCCTGGGGGTTCTTTTCAGGGGTCCAGGGCACCGTTTGGAGCTGCGGGGTATGGCGCTCGAGCATAGATGTCAGCGATGGTGCGTTCGTAATTGAAAAGCTTCACCAAGCGCTCATCCTGCTCTGAGAGCGCCCGCGAGTCATGCAGACCGGGTTGGAGAGGAGAGAGGGAGAGGAGATTGGAAACCGAAAGCTTGGCAGGATCGACGACGGCGGGGTAGCGTTCAGCAACCGAGAGCACCGCGCGCCAGCGACAGTGTAGCTCCCGAGGTGCGTCGGCGTCCCTCCATGTCCAAAGATCCGCAGCAAAGTCGAAGGTCGGAAGCGCTCGCTGGATGGAACTCCGTGCAAGATCACCCCAAATCGCAGTCGACCCGCCGGCTAGCACATCCCAGATCCGAACCGACACGGAGTCCACCACATCTTGGATGCTCACGACGCCAAGACCACCTCGCGCCCGCGCCATAAAGACGACAAGTTGCTTGTAGTCGTTGCGCCGCGGTCCTCCCTTCACACAGTCGGCGAGCTTGCGCTCGATCGCCTCGATCACGTCGGATGGTGGAATGTCGACGGAGAGAGAGTGCAGCACCTTGGAGATGCCATAGCGGTTGAGATAGAAGGCCCGGGTATGATGCGTCATTCATCGGTCGCGCACCGATAGAATCACTCGATCAACCCTTTGCTCAAGATCGTGGAATCCCAGTCCGTTGTGCCCGTCAGACGCAAACTGGAGACCGATCCAGGGGAGAGACTCGTCCGGTGCCAGCATTGACAGCTTGGACAGGTCCGCGCGATCCCACAACGTCGCACCCAATGGCATCACCACGGTTTTGTCGGTGTTCAGACGGCCGTTCGTTGCGAGCCGCCAGTCTCGAGCGAGCATATCGAGCGAATCAATGGCGTCCGGTCCAGCGACAGCGACGACGGCGTCATCCGCGAACGCCAAAGCAGTGATGCATCGAGTCTGCGGACGAGGAGCTAGCTCCGGAAGGGTGAGAGTCAGCGCAATGTTGCGTCGACTCAGAGATCCAAGAAAAGGTTGGAACACCACATCCCAGACCGAGGAAGAGAGAGGATCGCCCTGGCCAAGACCGCACAGGAGTCGCACGGCCTCCGTGAGGAAGCCATTGACGATGTACCGCGCTGTGGACGTCTCGCCATTGTGGAGCATCCGAAGGACGCGCTGGAATGGTTCCGGCTCGCCGAGAGCCTCAAACACCGCAAAGACCCAATCGTGCTCGACCATGTCGTAAGCCGAGCTCTGATCAAGGGAGAGGAGCGCTGCTGTCAGGAACTCTATCCCACGACCCCTAACCTCGTCGATCAGGAGCCGCAGATGCAAAGCCGCGTCCGCTGGTCTTCGACCCTTGACGAACCCATGCTGTCCGGCCGGAAGAACTTCGGGGAGGATCCGGTTCAGACGAGCCACGTAGACCTTGGTAAAGATCTTGTATCGCATTCCCGCAAGGTGATCGGACGATACGATTTGAGGTCGCACCGCGCTGCACCAGGCTTGTTGTGTTTGAACAAGAGGCGCACATTGGCCTGGCTCTGTTGTGGAGAGCCGCGAGTAATTAGCTCGTTGTAGGCTCGAGTCAGGAGAGGGGCCCAGAGAAGGGGGCGAGCTCCTGACGGTCCCGGAGATCGACCCTCGTGCGTCGTTCGAATCGCTGCGAGCACCTCGGCCTCGCTGATGGGCTCGGCGAGAATGTCGATGTGCGCGTTCGAGAAGCGTCGAGGGAAGTGAGCATCGGAAAGCGGGTCGTCACAAGGTCTTGCTAATCGGATGGGTCCCAAAAGTTCATCCCGCATCGTCTCGACCTGTTCCGGATCCTTCGCTTCGACAAGGTAGTGCTGCTGGAAGTGAGAATGGGTGTGCTTGAGCGCGAGCTCAATGTCAGTGGTGAGCTCGCCATCAGCGAGCCGAATGTTCTCAAACTTGGTGTCACTGGAACGAGCTGCCAGTTTGGCATGCACCGGACGACTGAGACGCTCCTCGAATGCGGCCTCGGGCACGTGGGCCCGGATCCGAGACAGCCTCGCTCGCTCAGCGACGAGCTTGCTCAGCGCGTCGTGGGTGTTCGTCCAATCAATGACGTCAAAGGGGCTCATGACGCGACGAGACTCAATGTCCTGCAGTCGAGCTACCAGCATCATTTCAAGGGCATTGCGCTCCCGAAACAGACGCCGAGACAACTCGAGAGCTTGGACCCGAGACTCCGAGAGCACGCGCTGAAGGTCGGCAACCGAATCCCCAGACAGCGCTTGCTCAAGGAGAGGAGTGACGAACTCCTTAAACTCGGCATGTTTGAAGGTCGACGAGTTGATGCGGGTGAGAAAGTGAGACGCCTGCGGAAGACAGAGCTCCTCCTCGACCATGACACCACTTGCTCGAAGCCCAAAAGTGACCGTAACCGGCCGATGATCCGACATAGTTCGAGTGATGTTGTACAGAGTGGAAGCAGAAACGATCCGCCGCTCGTGTCGCCGTTGCACCAGGACAAAGTCGATGCGCGAGCCCGAGATGAGCCGGCCGTCCTTGCTGATGTGCGGGCGCGACGTCCCCGGCGACAGCGGGTGCTTGAGCCGAATGGCATCAGTGTACACCCCGTCGAGCCGAGACATGAGCACGGGCCAATGGTGGGAGCCGGGGCGCTCCACCTGGTGGGCTCGGTCCACCGCGGGGACAGGGCAATCGTTGAGATCGCCGGCGATGAACCGAATGTGGGAGGACAGAGTGGCTCGGAAACGAAGCGAACTGAAGAAGAGGAGACGCTCGGTGGGTTGAACCGGAGCGTAGATGTTGTTGAGCTCGACGAGGTCCGTCGAACCCTGCACATCAAAGGTGGTCACGAGTAAGCGTCTGCCAAGAGACTGGCGCGTGCGACGATGACCACCGAGGAGAAGTGAGGAGGAGGGAATCAAAGTGAGGCAGTGTTGAGAAAAATAGGCCTCGCCGTGATGGCACTGGGCATATTCGTTGCGAATAAAGGATTTTCGTGAAGGAGGAACGTTGTGTTCCTGAAGAAGGATAGCAGAAGGGGGAGGTTTGAGCGAAGTGAGATACGAGAAAAGCAGACGACGTCGTTCGGGGGTATTGAAGCCCCTGTTGACGTTCCAGGTCATGATGATGAACTCAATCATTACGATCGCTCCTTCGTTGCAGCAGCAGCTCCCTTGATGGACAGCGTGGGTCCGAATGAGGGTGAGGGAGAGGGTCCGTCGCGGTCGATTCGTTCCAGTCCGAAGTGCGCGCGACGCTAGTGAGGCGCAGGAGGCGCTCGGACCGGCGAAGACCTTGGGAACTTCCTTCGTCCACCTGCGATGCCACTCAAACGAGGCCCACGCATGGCAAGCTCCCTCCGAGTTGATCTTGTGGTTCTGGCTGCCCAAAATTCGTATCGAGAGAGCGAAACCAATCCAACTATTATCGGGGGCCCTGCATGGAGAGATGGACATACTCATGGGTATGGCTCGGTCAGCGTGAAGGTCACTCGGTGGGCCGAGGAGACGACGGGCGTCGATACGCACGTGATCGACGCGTTCAATTTGCGCAAAGGGCGTTATGATCCACAAGTGTTGGGCCGAGCTCAAGGCGGATAAGAAGTGAGTTTTCTTCTTCTTTCCTCGAGTTGTCTGCCAGTTAGTGGTCGAGTAGCAGCTTGCTTGGGTTCTGGCTCAGGCTCCAGGCTCCCCGTTGATAGGGGCTCCCGTAGCTGTTGGCTGCCAGCAGCCCTTGTACTTTGTTTCTTGAGTTTTGAGGAGAGTAATCACACGTTCTTTCCCAAAACCATCGATTTTACTTTCACTATCTCGATCACGCTAGAGTGGCGTCTTCGATGATAGGGAGGTAGCTGCCTAACTAGAGTAGGTACTAGTAGGCAGGCAGACACTATTGTATCTCATCGTCGGGCGGCCCACGTGCACCGTCGAGAAGGAATCCCGGTGGGTGCTCGCCTGCAGCTACGCCGCGCTCGCTCGGCGAAAGGAATTGCCTTTAGCCGAACAAGGCAAGTAGGTGAAGACTACTCTCTGAAACGACAACTTTCAACTCGCACGCAGTACCTCTCTGCGCGAGCCGTGTCGTTGGGTGTGGCGAGCGGCATCAAACCATGAGGACTCGGCGGATCGCAAGCATCGACGTCGGGCCGGCGAATCGGCGCGCTGAAAATATGCAAGCGCCGCGGCTGGGGCGCAGCTACCTCGGGCGCACGTTCGACTTGCAAGTTGTCCGAGCTTTGTTGAGCGACGCATCTGTTGCCTCTCTACCTCAACTTGCCATATCTAACGATACACCACATCAAAGATAAATGGCACCTCTCGGTCTTCCGAACCAACAACAAGAGACCGATCACACCCCCTTTGGCGGCGGCGGTGGAGTCGCCCCGAGGACCGAGTTCGGCATCGGAGGCACTGGTGCTCGGACCCAGCTCTCGGGCCGTGACCTCGATGCGCTCGAAAAGGCGGGAGGAGTGGATGCACGAGTCGATGGATCAGAACGCCAATCATTGAGGATCGCAATCGTCACAGAGAATTTCTTGCCCAAGGTGAGAGCACGACCCGGTGGATGATCAGTGGCTCGGCCCCGCTCGAGCGTTCGCTCGGTCACCGCAAGCGTGGACGCTGGCCCCTCGCTGACACCTTGCACCGCGATACGAACGCGTGGTTTTCGGGCGGGCGATAACAGGTCGATGGCGTGACTCGCACGCTTGCAATGTTGCTCGAACATTTGCAGAAAGAGGGTCATGAGGCACTCGTACTCGGTCCTGATAGCGGAATGGTGAGTGTGACCGGACAAGCTGCCTATGCCTTGGGCCTTGGCGTGAGACAAATTCGCTCCCCACGCTCAGGAGTCGCGAGCAGGCCCCTTTGGTCCTCGGAGCCTGCACGTTCGACGCCCCGAGCTGACCCAGCGTCACCATTGCTTTCATCCGCGATCGCGTCCCGCTTGGCTTCCATGGATGTCAAGACGTCTTATGCGGGACATGAAGTTGTTGGAACAAAAGGACTGCCCTTGTTGGGTGTTTACAAAGGCCTAGCGCTCAATTTCATCCGGCCACTCTTCATCGCGAAACTGCGCGAATTCCAACCCGACGTCATTCAATTCGTCGACCCCATCTGGCTCTGCGCTCAGTTAGTTTTTGTTTTTGTGTTGCGCTGATTGAGGTTATCCAGTCGCTGACCTGATTTGCCTTGGCCCTCTGTAGAGTCATTCCCGTCGTTCAGTACTACCTCCCCAACGTCCCTCTCCTCACATCCTACCACACCAACCTCGCGATGTATGCGACCCTCTTCGGCTTTTCGTGGCTGACACCAACAATATGGAGTCTCCAAGTGGGTGATCCTAGGTTGGAGCTCTCGGCCTTGAAGCTTGAAGGGCGTGGCTGACAATGCGACACTGCTCGGCGCAACCGCAGCGAAATCTCCACAGCCGGTGCAGCCTGACCTTTTCCCCTTCCCAAAGCACTGCGCGGATGCTTACAAGCCAAGGTTTCAACAACGTTCGTCTCTGGCCGCGGGTAAGCTGAGACGTCTTGCGGCAAAGACGAATCGGGATCAGTTTTCTAATCTACACCATCTGCATGACACAGGGCGTCAACACCAGGCTCTTCCGACCGGAGGCACGAGACTTCAACCTGCGCCAATCATGGTCGGCCGAACCCGAGTCGTCCCGCTTGTCGTCGTCGTCGTCGTCGGACTCGATCTCTTTATCCTTTGCCTCACATCGCTCTTCTCTCGACTTGGATCCACCGCCGTACTCCTCCCTCGCCAGCGGGTCACCGCAGAGCAAGGTCGTCTTGCTCTACGTCGGCCGCATCTCGTGGGAGAAGAATCTGCGCTTGCTCGTGGAAGCGTCCCGAGGTCTGGAAAAGCCGTCGGAGGATGGAACACGACCAGCGTGTCAGCTCGTTTTTGTGGGAGACGGTCCTTCTCGACCCGACCTAGAGAATCTCTGCACGCAGTACGGACTAGGCGCCGTCTTCATGGGGTACCGCAAGGGGGAAGAATTAGCAGCGGCGTATGCGAGCGCCGACATCTTTGCCTTCCCGAGCTGGTGAGAACTACCATGCCAGCTGTTTCTTCTCACGCAAATTTGAGCTGAATCTTGGAGCTCCATTGTCCAGGACCGAGACGTTTGGCCAGGTCGTGCTCGAATCCCTCGCCTCGGGGCTACCGGTGGTCGGGTTGCGCGCCGAGGGCGTGTGCGACCTAGTCGAACATGGCAGGACTGGTGAGTCGGCAACAAAAGGTCCTGTCCAATGTTGCTAATATTCTTTTTACGAATTCATCCTCAGGCCTTTTGCTCGATCTCGATAAGCTTGTGCCGGCTTCTCAGCGGCCCGCAGCCCTGGCCGACCCAAACGAGTTCAAGCCGCTTCCAACGAACCCCCACAAACTCGTGGGATCGTCGTCGCCGACCTTCCCGCTCGCCGTATCCATGTACCGCGAAATGTTGGTCGAGCTCGCGTCTGATCACGCCCGACGCCACGCCATGGGTCAAGCAGCCCATGGTGACGCGGCGACGCGATCCTGGCACGCAGCGATGGAGATGCTCATCGATGGGTACCGAGAGCTTGCACGGCCCGTCGCAAGCGATCCAGAGACCATCGACGACAAGACGTCTCTGGGTTTGTCTAGGACGTCGACGCTCGACTTGGACATTGTGTCCGGCGAGACTCCAGGCACCGGCGAGCCGGAGACGTCGTCGGAAACGACGACTGCTTTGGCGACGCGACGGCCGAAACGTATGTTGCGATTTGGTGGGGTCCTGCGCAGGACCGGTGGACGACTCAGAGAAGGCTCGATGGGTGGTCCAACAATTCCCTCGTGGCTCGGCGGGGCTAGTCGGATTGTCGAGGCAACCTCGTCGTCGCGTATGGTCTCGATGAGCGGCGGTTCAGAGTCATTGTCCACAAGTCTCGGTGCTGGCAGCAAACGAGCGGGTTCGTTGCAGGCCATGAGAAGGGTCTTGAAAGTTATCTTGTTGAGCTGGGTAGCCTACATCGTTGCACTGTGCATGCTCGGGACGGAACCGATTCGGAGGATTGCGCCAAGTAGAAGTCTCGCGAAGATGATGGTGTTCTTCCGATAATCCAAGGTGTCCCTGCCAATACCTCCAGGTGATCTGTCTTGTTTATGAAGCCATTTTCTACTGCGCGCCAGACTGGGAGGCACCGACTCTGACATGCGAGACGAGCGAGACGTGCAGGCATTGGAGTTGTCGCCTTTTTGAGCGCGGGAGGATTCAGACCTGTTCCGGGACATGTCATTTTTATGTAAACCTTGGAATGACCACCTCGACACCGTTCGGATTTTACGCAGGCGCAGTCGGCGCGTCACACGATGGCGAAGCAAATCCATCATCGAAAGAGTGGTTTGTTCTGTATTGAAATCTAGCCACGCGCTTTCGAGGTTCATCTGGCGACGTGGATTTTGCGCAAGGGAGGAAGGAATATCTGTTTTGGTCCACTGCTAGATGACGCCTGCCGAGACTGTTGCCAAACACTATGGATGTATGGCACTGCGTAACTACCGTCTGGCCTCGGCGATGCATGGTATTCCAGATGACTTCGGGTATCAACTACACAAGGAAGAACATCGGAGCCGAGGACCTGATCGCTAACCTTGTAACCCTGTCCCCCAGCGAACGATCTTGGCCGGTCATCTTCAGCGGCACACAGTCCCACGAACATCAAGCTCCAAGGACGGTCGGTCCCCGGTGTGAGCGTAGTCCTCACTCTGTCGTTTGAATCATTGTTAATGAGCGCTACTTTGCTGCGCACCCGCAGACGGTCCGCTAGAAGACGCCAAGCCAACATTACCTCTCAATGTCAGGTACGCCGACGGTTGATACGCTGATCGACCTCAAGCTGTCGGGCCTGCGACCGCTCTCGTCGCCGTCGGCCACCGACCTCAACTTCGTCTTCAAGCTCCTTGGCACTTTTCCACAGAGGATGCTCCTTGCACAGAGGTTGGACGTCGACGAGGAGGGGACTTTGACCCGCGAGTCCGAGCGCCAGCTCTTCGACATCGCGCAGGAAAAGGTGACGATCGACTCGACCATTTCAAACCCCCGACACCGAGGGCTCACCGGCCACGCCAAGATCGATGCCATCCGCGCCCAACGTGAGTAATACGACAGGGCTCGGACGCGCTCAGGGGCTTTCATTCCCCGTCACTAAACCCGACGATCCTACCGGCCCCACCCAGACAGAGCCACGACCGAGTCCTTCATGGGTGAGTATTCATGTCGGCCACCCAACCCTTTTCTCACCGTGTTATTTGCTCCCCCGGCTCACCCCTCCCTATGCGGCCAGGTCCATCCGCACAGAGGAAGCCGGGTTGGCGGCGTGGGATCAACCGGTCCAATGGGACCCGATCGGTCCTCGTTACGGAGGTGAGTATGGCCGTCCACGGTCCAGTGGCGCCAAGCGACCCCTCTTTCCCCTTCTCGACTGACGCTTCGTCGTCTCTCTGTCGCCCTAAACCCCTGCCCCGTACCTCAACACCCCCGCCATCGTCGACATGATCGATCCCGCATCGTTCCAGCTCAACGTTGGTGAGTCGCGATGCAGCGCACGCAAACACCCTCTCGGTGACCGACCGTTGACACGCAGCAAACATTGGGTGGGGTGCGGGCAAGAAGTCGATTGCGTGCACGAGGTTGATGCGACAATCGTTCAACATCGTGTACGACACCTTTTTCAACAGCGGGGCCTCTTCGTCTCGCTGGCGCGAGGACGTCCGTCGCCTGCTCGAGGAGCTGCGCGATTTTCGATCGGACAACATCATACACCTCCTCGAGGGGCTCACTCCTCCCGAGGTGCGCCCCATTACTCTTGCACTCGGAGCGGGTCGACGTCCCCTCCTCGTCAACGTCCAACGTTTGTGCGAGGAGCAGCTTCTCTGGAAGGGTGCCGATTACTGGGCGGACATGGGTCTGTATGGGCACATTATCCTCCCCTCGCAGCAACTGGGGTCCAACCTATTCGACCCTGAGGGCTGGTATATCTACCAGGGATCGACTTCGAGGCCTTACAAGGAGCGCATCATCGAATACGATGCGAGTAGCCCGCTCCAACCCCCGGTGCATTGTGCTCGCCGCTCTCTTGGCCTTTGCTGACCCGCGCCCGTCCTCGACCGCCGTGCGCCGTCTCCGCTGGCCGACTTCAAAAGCGCAAGCCTAAGGAAGACCAACCTGCGAAGGCAAGTCCAACCCATCCGTGCTGGTTCGTGATCGTCGTCGCGGTGCATCGTCGCTAACGAGTGCTGTTTCGCTGCCCACCCGCAGACGGTCTGCTACAAGAGGCCCAGCCAACATTACCTCTCGATGTCGGGTATGCCGACGGTCGACACGCTGATCGACCTCAAGCTGTCGGGCCTGCGACCGCTCTCGTCGCCCTCGGTCACCGACCCAGACTTCGTCTTCAGGCCCTTTGAGCCAAGAAAGCCCCTCCCCGACGTGTCGCTCGGGTTCTTTTACCGGTCGACCTACGACATGCGACACCTCTCGCCCTGGGCGCTCTACCTGGCGAGGCCCTCTCTTTGCGTTGCGCTCTCGATCGTACAGCTGCCCCAGGAGATGACAAAAGCCGGTCCCCTGTATGATGGATTTGGAACGCTATGTGTCTCGCACTGAATGACACTTCAGTCAGACACCGTTGCGAGAGCGAACGGGGAAAAGACAAGAAAAAAAAGCGTCACCCAGGCGCTAAACATACTAACAAGCTAATAACTTGTAAGGCCAGGAAAGCTAGAATATCTTCCGTTTAGCATATCAGATAACAGAATTAAGGAATAAAACCTAGTCAGAATAGAACTCTTCAGACTCTTAACCACTAACTGTGACACTCCCCCTCGTTCAGAGCTTTGAAAGTTGAACCATTCCCATCGCTTTGCGGTGCGCAGCAAACTTGATCGGACCGAGTCCCTTTGTGAGAACATCCGCCGTCATAGAATCGGTTGGGCAGTAGACCAGCTTGACGTCACCAAGAGTGACGCGCTCGCGAACGAAGTGATGAACCACATCGAAGTGTTTGGCACGAGCGTGGTGAGCTGGGTTGTTGGCGATCTTTATCGTCGCCTGATTATCCTCGAAGATGATCGTCGCGGAAGGCTGATTGATGTGCAAGTCCTTGGCGATCTGACGAAGCCAAAGAGCTTCCTTGGTGGCTGACGATGCAGCGAGGATCTCGGAGTCGGTCGTCGACGTGGCGACGAGGGTTTGTTGCTTAGACTGCCATGAAACACAGCATCGCCGAGGAGACTCACGTATGCACCAGTGGAGCGACAATTCTCAAAGCCGTTCGCCCAACTGGCGTCGGAGTAGACCGTGATGGTCGTGGATGCGTCGCGTCGATAGCAGAGACCGAGGTCAATCGTGCCAACGAGATAGCGGAAAATCCTCTTGACCGCGAGCAAGTCATTCTCGGTGGGACCAGCGAGACGCTGAGCGGCATTGCGAACAGCCGCAGCGATGTCGGGACGAACCATTTGAGCGGTGCATTGAAGTCCACCGACCATAGATTGGTAGAGATGAACGTCCTCGAGTAGGGGCGAAGAATCAAGCTCCCTAGGTTCTCGGTCGATCATCGGAGTCGTCTTGGGCTTGACCTGTCAAATCCGAATCGAGCGAGGATGTCTGTGATGTATCGGGTTTGGTGTACGAGACAGTAACCTTCATCACGCTTGACTTCAAGAGACAAGAAGTGAGATACAGCACCTTGTCGTTTGAGCTTGAAGGTGGCTTGCAGTGCTCCGATCTCAGTCTCGATGAGCGCCTGTGACCTCGATGCGACCAGGCCATCATCAACGTAGAACGCGACAATGATGTACTCGGAGTCAACCTTCTTTAAGTAGAGGCAGACGTCAGACGAGCACTTGGTCCTCTTCTTCTCGACCATTGGACGATCGAGTGCGAGGTTCCATTCGCGAGGGGCTTGCTTGGTGCCGTACATCGATGCAATGAGCTTGAGTCACTGGCCAGGCTTTAGAGTGCCGGTCCATCCCTTGGGAGCCTTCATGTACACGTCGTCAGTCATCTTTCCATTGAGGAAGGCGGTATCGAAGTCGAACTGTTCGAGCTTGAGGGACCGCGCTATAGCAAGCGGACTATTAGAAAGCGTATGGTTGCCATGCGAGCGACGGGAGCAAACGTTTCGTGAAAATCACCCACCGTCATAGACGCGTTAGCTCTAGGGACATTACTATACTGTGAACATACAACATGACCAACCTTGAAAATTTATGTGCCAAGAGATGCTGGGGGTGGGCAGGAAGGGACGAACGTCCCAGGTCGGGAGGCGGGGGGCGGAAGGAAAGAGTTGCATTTATAAGGTTAGAAAGGCATTTGCCCAGGGACTGAGTGCTCGGAAAAACTTGTAACAAGCCGTATGAGGTACCTGTGTATAGGCACAGCGGTCGGATGAAGTCCTTACAGAGATGGAAGCGGACCGTTTTCTTTTTGTAGAACTTGTTCATCGTATTGCCCTCAGTTTCCTGTTCCCCCTTTTCTCAGAAGGAAACCAAGAAAACGTACTAACGACAGGAGGCCCACCCCGCACCCACTTCCCAACCCGATCGAGACGAAGACAGGAAAGCAACGGCGACACCACCCTAACCCACAAATTCCCAAGTCTCTGCTTGGTCACAACAAGACGCGGTGGAGGGCCCTCAAAATCCCCACCTCGGCAGTCCCTGGCCCCTCAAAGCCGACTTCATGCCTGTGTCTGCTGATCCCTCCCTTGACTCAGAACCTCGAAGCCAAAGAGCGCGAGCCACCGTCGAGTCGACGCCAAATCACGAGACGGTCCATGAGCAACGTAAGCGGACCTGTAATAGATGAAAGATGAAAGCGAGATATTTAGTATACAATTTGGAAGAAGGAAAAAGTGTTGTGATGTGGTGTGTGGGGTGGTAGGTGGGGGGGAAATCGAACCCAGCCTCTACTGCCCTCTCCTGCCCCTCGCTCCTCCTGCCCTCAATTTCATCCTCTCCTCCAATACCACCCTCCTCCTCTCCACGCTTTCCATCCTCGCCCCATGTTTCTGCATCCTCCATCTCCCGCTGCTGATCGTTTCCAAGACCATCCCTGTGAAGATCTCGATCGTCCTGCCCGCCCCCTCTTGGTCGCTGAGACTGGCCTTGAGCTTGGGTAGCCCAAAGAATCGTTGCAGTGTCGTGTAATGAGCGTCGTCGATCGTGTCACGTCCAAGTGCGTCGCTGAGCACGCCCCTTGCCGCGGTCCAGACGTTCTTCGAGTCGTAGCAGCCAAAGAAGTAGTGGTCGATGTCGTCCTCCGGAGCTCCGCAGACTAGGCACGCGGGAGAAGTGTCGTGTTTTTGATTGAACTGGAGCTTGCGCGTCGGGGTGAAGCCGCGGATCAGCTTGAACCACACCTCCCTCTCCCTTGCCGTCAGTGCCTTCGAGTTGACCCCCTTCCAGAAGCCCCTGAGATCGTCCGGCTGCGGCGCTTGGTTGCGCCCGAGCGTGTTGGTAAAGGCCCTCGCGTTCAGGACCCGGCGGATGCGGCGGATCGTGTAGGGTCGAGCCATGTTGAGCAACGTGTACTGGTTTGCCTGTCGTGGAAGTACCGGGTTCGGAAGGCGCTGCTCCATTGCGAAGCGGGCCACGGGCTTGGGGATGATCGCCTCGAGCGGTGCGCTGGTGCCGATCCGGGGAGGGACGTTGACTCGTCCCGCCGCCACCGCCGCCGCCAAGGGTGTGCTCCTGAACCGATCGATCACGACACGGTGCCAGGCCGCTATTGCCTGTCGTTGCGGGAGGCCACGTTGATCATATTCGCTGTTGTCGCCGAGCACGTCCGCTGGCGGCGTCCAGAGGTGAGAAGCCCCACCCGCGTACAGTTCGCGCCGGTACAGATCCGCCACCTTGGGGAAGCCGTTGAGAAGGCGGTAATCGGGTAGGTAGGCTCGATCGATGACCTGTACCCCTCTTTGGGTGGTGTGAAAGCTGCTGAGCAGGGTGGGAAGCGCGAGCAGGTTCGCGGTGGTCAAGGTCCTCGGGTTGACCTGCGCGTCGTGATTTTTCGGAACCTCCAGCGCGGCTCGCCATCGTGGATGAAGATCGTCGGGGATGGGAGTACTTGCCTGTGGCCAGAGATCGGTGGCCAAGTCGAAGTCGGGCTGAGCTCGCTTGAGTGACGCGCGCGCAAGTCCTTGCCAGATCGCGCCGGACCCGCCGAGAAGAACGTCCCAGATCCGTGCCGCAACCGCGCCAACCACGTCCTCCATCCTCATCACCCCGAGTCCCCCCTTGTGCTTTGGTGTGAAGACCACTTCCTCCCTGTAGCTGCGCCTGTTCTTGCCTCCGCGGACGAAATCGACGAGCATGCCATCGAGCTTCTTGACGACTTCGGGCGGCGGGATGTCGGCTGCAAGGAAATGCAAGATCTTGGGGATGGCGTACCGATTGACGTAAAAGGCACGGGTGTGGTGCGTGAGCCATCGATGCTGGACCGCCTCCAGTGCCGCCTCGAGCCGTTCGATGAGATTCGCGTAACCGAGTTCGGTGTCGCCGCTGGGGTCGAAAGGCAGGCCGATCCACTCGAGCGCCTCGCCCTCGGCTTTGATGACGAGCGATCGTTCCCCAGGGTCCCAGCGACGTCCGATCGGTAGGACGACCGTCTTGTCCGTGTTGAGCCGGCCATTGGTCGCGTGCCTCCAGTCGAGTGCCAGGTCATCGAGCAGGTTAAGTGATTCCAAGCCCGAGACGGCGACGACAACGTCATCGGCAAACGCAAGTGATGTAATGGCGCGACTCTGTGGATACGGATGAAGTGCAGGTATGGAGAGATTCAGCGCAATGCCTCGACGGTGTAGAGAATCCAGGAACGGCTGGAACACGACATCCCAGACCGACGACGACGCCGGGTCCCCTTGGCCAAGCCCACACATCAGTCGCACCGGTGCCGTCAAGAAGCCATTGATGATGTAGCGAGCCGAGGTCGAGTCACCCGAGTAGAGCATCCTCAGCACGCGAAGAAAGGCAGCAGGAGCGCCCAGAGCGTCGAAGATGGCGAAGATCCAGTCATGCTCGACGAGGTCATAGGCGGACGATTGGTCAAGAGACAAGAGCGCGGCCTCTGGAAACTCGCTCCCGCGCGCGCCGAGCTCCTCGATCAAGAGTCGAAGGTGCAGCGCCGCGTCGGCCGATCGGCGATCCTTGACGAAGCCGTGCTGTTGTGGTGGGAGCAGATCTGGTAGGATGTGGTTGAGTCGCGCGACGTAGACCTTGGTGAAGAGCTTGTAGTCGCACTCGCGCAGGGTGATGGGCCGGTACGACGAAAGTTCGGCGCGATCGGCGTTCTTCTTGTGGCGCTTGAAGATCAGGCGCACGAGTCCCTGCCCCTGCTTGGGAGAGAGTGAGCCGCACTCGATCATCGCGTTGAAGGCCTTGGTCGGCACCTTGGCCCACGCCTCGGGTGCGGTATGGTAGAGTTCGTAAGGCACGCCCGACGGGCCCGGCGATCGCCCCGGGTGCGTCGTCCCGATCGCGGCCACGACCTCGTCCTCGGTGATGGGTTGCTGGAGGAGGTCGATCTGCGCTTCCGAGAGCCGTCGCAAAAAGTACGGGTCCGACCGCGGGTCGTCGCACGTCCGGGCGGCCCTGATCGGAGCCAAAAACTCGTCCCGAAGTCGATCGACGCGGTCCGGATCGTGAGACTCAATGTGGTAGAGGCGCTGGAAGTGCGCCTGTGTGTGGTCAAGCGCGACATTGATGTCATGCGTCAGCTCTCCATTGTTCAGGCGTAGTGCTGTGATCTTCGAGTCCGAATTCCTCGCCGCGAGCTTGGCATGGACCGGTCGTGAAAGTCGTTCCTCGGAAGCGATCTCGGGTACGTGGGCTCGGATCCGGAGTAGACGCGCGCGCTCCTCGACCGCCCTCTTGAGTTCCTCCGACGTCCTGGTCCATTCTCCCGTCTCCTCTTCTCCCCATACCGGCAACGCCTCCAGATCCTGCACCCTGCCCACCAAATACTCCATCCGTTCCGTCCGCTCCCGGTGCAGCCTCCTCGCCAGCTCCCCGCCCCTGTCCCTGCATGCCTCCAGAATCTCCTCGAGCTCCCTCACCGGTTCCTCCCCGCTTGCCCCTTCCAACCATCCTTCCATCATCCCCTGGAATTCCGTCGTCTTGAAAGTTGTGGTGTTGATGCGATGAAGTTGATTTGATGTGGTGGGTAGGCTGCGCTGTGGGAGAGCCGCGTCAAGCTTGTTTGAGAGAACCAGAACGATCAAGACCGGTCGGTGGTCGGAGAGAGTTTTTGGGTAATCATAGACCGTGGAAGCTTGGTCGAGTCTTTTCTGGTGTGTTCGTTGTAGAAGGAAGTAATCAAGTCGGGAAAAGGACTTGGGTCGATTGCGATTGGGGTTGGGTCGAGTGAAGGACGGAGTGATGGGGTGCTTGTAGCGGACGCAGTCGGTGTAGGCCGAGTCGAGTTTGCCGATCAGGATCGGCCAGTGGTGACCGCGCCGACTTTGGTTCCGCCGATCGACTTCTGGGCGCGGGCAGTCGTTGAGATCGCCGCCGAGGAGTCGAAGGTGGGTTTTCTGTGTTTTGTGAAAGATAAGTTTGTCAAAGAATTTCGCTCGTTGTTTTGGGTCGACGGGCGCGTAGATGTTGTTGATTTCAAAAATTTTGATGTCGCCCCGCAGCCGAAAGGAGGTGACCAGGAGTCGTCCGTCGAGTGCCGAGTGGGTGCGCAGGAGCTTGGCGTCGATCACGGGCGAGTCGGCCGGAATCAAAGTCAGGCAGTGTTGGTTGATGAAGACCTTGCCTTCGTATTCGTCCTTGATGAGCTGCCAAAGTTGTGGTCTGATGTAGTGTTCTTGTAGTAGAATGGCGGATGCGTTGAGTGTGGAAAAATAAGCGTAAATGTTGCATCGGTTCTCTGGGACCCCCATGCCCCTCCTCACGTTCCAGGTGATGATGGTGTGCTTGATTATTATTGGGTAGTCGAGGGAGAGGCGCCCTTGGCGGTGATGTCGTCCTCAAAGAGGGGAAGGTCGGGCAGGACGTCGTCCTCGGGCTCGTGGTCGGACCATCTTTTTTCCTCACCTACCCCTTTTCCTTTCCCTCCATCCACCTTCGTCACTCCAACTTGCACCGCCGCTGCCGCCGACATCGACCTCGTCACCCTCCTCCCCTCCGTACCTCCTGATTTTCCGACTCGATTCTTGGCCTGGATCACGACTCGCTTGGCGTCGGCGGGCTCGTCGCTGGGATCACTGAGGTCCGCCACCGTTTGGGACCTTTTCATCTTCATCTTCTTGGCCTTGGCTGCGGTACCACGGATGTTGATGAATCGGAGTTCCCCGTCCTCCTCGTCCCACGTTGCGAAGTTATGTCGGACGAGGGGCTCCTCGGCGTCGAGCTGCGCGTTGACCCTGGCCTCCTCTTCGGCTCTGACGCGCGCATCGTGTTCCGCTTGGACGCGGTCCCACTCCTTGGCCTCGCGCAGTGACTTTGCCAATGTTGTGGGTGACAAGGGTGGTAGCGTCGGTTCCCGGGGTGTCGATTCGCGAGAGACCGTGGTGGTGGTGGTAGCGGCGTCGTCGTTGATTCTGTCCTGTTCCATCTCCTGCTCCTGCTCCGCCTCCTCTTCCACCTCCGTCGCAGTCCCCTCTTCCACCGCCGTCGCCGTTTCCTCCTCGACCTCCGTCAAAACCTCCTCTTCTCCCTCGCCTGTTCCCTCCTTCATGACTTCATCCTCGTCGATCCCGTCGTTTTCCGATTCCCTGTGATCCTCCACATCCTCCTCGTCCTCGATCTTGATGACGTTCACTCCAGCGCTCGCTTCCGAATCCATCCCCGAGTCCTCATCGTCCGCCTTGCCCCCAGCATCTTCCTCTCCTTCTTCCTCCTGCCCCACATCCTCGTTCTCCTGTCCCGCATCCTCGTCCTCCTGTCCGTCCTCGACTTCGAGCCCCGCGAAACGGTTCCGTGATTCGAGCGTGTTGGTACCGAGAGAGCGGCCGGGAGCCACAGCCTCGGAGATGTTGTTGGTGTTGCTGATGATGATGGTGTTGTTGGTGGTGGTGGTGATGTTGTTGTTCTGTTCGTCCGCCTCAGTCTGTCCTTCTTCCGCTCCCATTCCTGCACCTTCCCTCACTCTCTCCCTGACCAATTCCTCAACCTCCTTTCGCTTCCTCTCCTGCACCACCGGGCACTTCTCCACGTGACCCACAAAGTGGCAGCGCACGCAGGCCGCCTCCTTTTTGTAGTCCTTTTTTTTTGTAGAACTCCAAGCTCGTGATTTGTTTATTACTTTATATATGCCTTTGTGATTCCAGATCTAATACTATCGGCATTGTGGCGGAGTGGTTCTAACGCGGCTGATTTGAACTGAACAATATCATCTTCCCTTTGGGAGCCCAGGTTCGAATCCTGGCAATGTCGGTGCAGAGATGCGAACTCTTTTTTTTCTGCGAAAAGGAAACCCGCGCGAGCCGACAGGGGCTGCTCGTCTCGAGCTCCTTGCAGCGCATCGACAGTGTCGTTCGGCATAAGGCATACAGTTGTGGATGGGACAGTAATGGATCTAGGATCTCCTTCTAAAGGGCCGATGTCGGGCGCGGGCTCGCAGAAGGCGCTCACGCGATTAGGGGTTTGACTCGCATGATCCGTCCCGCGCTCGGCGCGGCTGACGTTGAGCTTGGCAACTCGTGATACATATAGTCTCCGGAGAAGGTAAGGGTTCACCTCGAGAGCTCGATGACTTACGGGGAGGTCGCATGTGGCCAGCGGTGCTTACGCTTCACCTCGAGCTTACAGCAGTTTCAGATTCGGCATTCGCGCGCGAAAATTTCACGCACCGCATCATTCCGAAAGAGCCCTTCGCTTTTGTAGAGACAATGAAGATGTTTGAGGTGATCATTTGAAAGGCAAGATGCGGGAGTGCATGTATAGCTTACGCTCTGGGTGGCCGTCGAGCACATTGTGATGTAAATACATGAAGCCGAGCTTTAGCGGTTCCTTTGGCGTGACGGGCATTGCTTTCGATCGCATATATTGCGCCTCTGATATCTGGTCAATCCCTGATTCAGGATTGAGCCATTAGCTTCTTGAACTTGTTCCAGGGTACACTAGGCATGTAAAATGCTATATCCTCAATGCGAGACGAGCGGAAGTGGTGCCGCCGCGTGAGTCGCTCCTGCGAACTCGAGCCGGCTCGAGCAACAAAGGAGTTGAGAAAGCCACGTACATCCCGAATGTGGTTCCACATGCTGTACTATTGACTCCAACAGTACCCTGTATAATCAGCTCAACAATCCCAAGTCTAGTCATCTGTCTTGCGGTGGCACCAGCTCGATTTCGAGTGAGATAGGTTCTATGAGAATATCAATGATTGGGCCTTGTCTCGGCAAATGGACTGGTCGGGGTTGAGAGACATCATTGTGGACATGACAGACCCATCAGGAGCATGTTGAGATAGCTTCCACCGTAACTTTGGGGGAAATGCGTAGCGTGAGAACAGTTCAAAGTCGGGAAAGGTAGGAGGTCCAATCAATTCTTTGGTGACTCTCAAACTCAAAATGTGACAACTGCACGTCGATAAATTGGTAACAGCTGCCTCAGCTTTAATGTGGGTCTATTTTGGTACATTGAATACAAAAGGACGCCGTTTGCTGATGATGTCTTACACCGAGAGGGTTTCGCATTATGCTTGTATCGGCGAGCCAGCGGCGTGGTGACCTGAAAGTGACCAAGAGCGTTAGAATGAGAGTGTCAACGTCATTTGAAGCATAAGTGTGATCTTAAAATGTTCAGGGTGTGATGTATTACTACTGTGCAGCGGAACCGGCTACGTTGAATCATTGCGAGCGGCTTGATCCCTAAATTCAACCTGCTCGCATCGAATCAGCATTCATCGGCTCACTGCAGCGTCGGGCGTCCCTGTTGGAGTGACCTTATATCACCATAGCCGTAAAGCTGGATGATATTTGGACGAGTGAATCCGGTTGCGAGAGGGTGTAGGTGACCGAGGGAGCTTGCTCGATCCCGTTGCGAAGGCCGGCGGAGCTCCGGGCATTGGTCATGAGAGGAGCAGCTGTTGGAGTGAACGCGCTGGCACCCGGTCTCGATCTCTGCTTTAAATGATAACATTTTTGAGCACATGCATGGTGTCTGAATAAGCATTGGACTATAAAGAAAATGTACATTCCCAAAATTTATGCCACTTGAATCTCGTACACTCTTTTCTCTGAGCAACGTCATTACGGGGACGGCCCCGGCCGTTTCGACGCGGTGCTCTCTTCTCTAGGTTCGTATGATTCCGGTATCGCAATAGTCCACGCACCATCAAACACATTGAATCAAAAGTACCTCACGCTGAATTCCAATACGCATTGTGTAGTGGAATGCTGACAGGGGACATGGAGGAGCGCGCGAACGCTTTCAAACACCCTGTCTGACGCCTTCCTCCCTTATAACATGTGCCACACGCACTCGTTCCACGTCCGGGTGCTTTACACATGACGGAAACACCTATCAACGTATCAAATTGCACCTTACACCACAGCATGCACGGTAGCGACCATGGTTAGAGAAGGGGCGCACGTCGCCCTTTGAAGAATGCCGCGAGATTCAAGTTTCAGCGTGTGGATGCCGCCGCATCTAAGAGGAGCTGTCAGCTAGAGAGTTGTTTACTCTTTGTAGCTTCCCCATCATTCACTCTACATAAAGGTCCTGAATTTCGGTGTCGCCTGCTCTGGTCTATCGGAAGTTTGCCTTCCGCGCTCGCATCTTATCGGCGATAGTGACCCCGTCTTTTTTGACCTTCCGCCGATTCAACAAATTCTCATGTGTCTTTTCCGCATTGGTCCGCCAGTCCGCTACAGCACACGTTATGGTTACGGGTCGAATCGAGCTCTTGCGATGGTGAGCGTGGAGCCACACAACGGGATCGTCTCGCCCGAAGGGTGCCATTCAGGCGTGCACCCGTGGCTCGAGTCGCGTCTCGCCCCGAGCAAAGCAAACACGGCCACGCTGCGCAGAGTAATCAAGTCATCACATGCATCACACCTTGGCGCCATCGCGCCATCTGTAGTTTTGACGTCAGAGTCAGCTCTCACAGTCAAGTCGTCGTTTCAAGCTACCTTCTCTCGCGATGGAGGGACTCTCATGATGCTACGTACGAAATCAAACGTGCCGGAAAGGACCGCACAGGACTCCGTCATAGGAGTCGAGAGAAGAAAGCACATCCCGAAGATGGTTTACTCGGCAGCTTGTTGCGAACCGACGGCCCACAACAAGCTGCAGCAGCCTGGTCGAGATGTAACACCTTGACCTCGCTTGTCAGGATCCGAGGTCAGATGGACGCTGGCCAGCTTCATCATGCAGGACTGCGGGTCTACACCCTAAGTGGCCACGCCCGATTGTCATGTATCCCTCCCCCAGGGCCGTCGCTCAAACGACACGTCGCGACGCAGGGGTGTCCATAATTGTCCTAAATCCGATCGACCTCCTTTCCTGCTGTGAGAAGCGCGAAGCGAGAAGCGAGAAGCGGCGGCCCTCCCCTCGATCGACGCCAAAGATCGCGCTGTTCACCTTGATCAGCCAGCTGGGGGTGATCTTTCAGCTTAAAGAAGCACATCAATCCAACTCGATCTAGCGTACGCTGCGAGTACGCTGAAATTCAAGAGTCCGAAGCGAAGCGGGCGCAGGGCGCCTGGGCGCCCTCTACCCAGCGCGTGAGGGAGCCCGCCTGCGCACGCCGCGGCGCCCTCGAACGAAAAACTTGGATCCTGCTCGTCCCACCTTGACCTCTTGCCATCTCGGCTTCGCACCTCGCTCACGCTGACTACGTGCAGACACCGCATCCACACCCACCACCACCACCACCACCACCACGACTACGACTACGACCACCATTACCACCACCTCACCCATCTGCTCCCCCACAGTGGGTTGCATTGGCCCCCCTCGCCCCCCCGCCCGCACTCTTGAGGTCATCACTTCTGACCGCTTCGTCATTGTGGTCGCACTCCTCGAGGCGTGCCGCGGCAGCACCCAAGCTACCCTTTGTGCTACTTGTGCTGACCAGGTCCCTCTTGGACTTGGACCACAGCTCCATCTTGCCACACCCTGCCCCTCCTTGCCCTCGACCTCTTTCATCTTCACCCAGAGTGACTGGGGCCCCTCTGCTCGCGCCTTTTGACATTCGACCCCAAAGTC
Organism: Microbotryum intermedium; assembly: GCA_022702645.1. Lineage (NCBI taxonomy): Eukaryota > Fungi > Basidiomycota > Microbotryomycetes > Microbotryales > Microbotryaceae > Microbotryum > Microbotryum intermedium. The sequence continues at coordinate 718,163 of JAHWDX010000001.1, forward strand.
ACGCGCCCACTCGCCTTTGCTGACGTCGCGATCACCCACTCTAGGCACACCTCACGCCACCGTCATCAAAGGTGCCGGCAGACCTCATGTTGCTCTTCGACATCGCGCAGGAAAAGGTGACGATCGACTCGACCATTTCAAACCCCCGACACCGAGGGCTCACCGGCCACGCCAAGATCGATGCCATCCGCGCCCAACGTGAGTAATACGACAGGGCTCGGACGCGCTCAGGGGCTTTCATTCCCCGTCACTAAACCCGACGATCCTACCGGCCCCACCCAGACAGAGCCACGACCGAGTCCTTCATGGGTGAGTATTCATGTCGGCCACCCAACCCTTTTCTCACCGTGTTATTTGCTCCCCCGGCTCACCCCTCCCTATGCGGCCAGGTCCATCCGCACAGAGGAAGCCGGGTTGGCGGCGTGGGATCAACCGGTCCAATGGGACCCGATCGGTCCTCGTTACGGAGGTGAGTATGGCCGTCCACGGTCCAGTGGCGCCAAGCGACCCCTCTTTCCCCTTCTCGACTGACGCTTCGTCGTCTCTCTGTCGCCCTAAACCCCTGCCCCGTACCTCAACACCCCCGCCATCGTCGACATGATCGATCCCGCATCGTTCCAGCTCAACGTTGGTGAGTCGCGATGCAGCGCACGCAAACACCCTCTCGGTGACCGACCGTTGACACGCAGCAAACATTGGGTGGGGTGCGGGCAAGAAGTCGATTGCGTGCACGAGGTTGATGCGACAATCGTTCAACATCGTGTACGACACCTTTTTCAACAGCGGGGCCTCTTCGTCTCGCTGGCGCGAGGACGTCCGTCGCCTGCTCGAGGAGCTGCGCGATTTTCGATCGGACAACATCATACACCTCCTCGAGGGGCTCACTCCTCCCGAGGTGCGCCCCATTACTCTTGCACTCGGAGCGGGTCGACGTCCCCTCCTCGTCAACGTCCAACGTTTGTGCGAGGAGCAGCTTCTCTGGAAGGGTGCCGATTACTGGGCGGACATGGGTCTGTATGGGCACATTATCCTCCCCTCGCAGCAACTGGGGTCCAACCTATTCGACCCTGAGGGCTGGTATATCTACCAGGGATCGACTTCGAGGCCTTACAAGGAGCGCATCATCGAATACGATGCAAGTTGTACACACCAGCCTGTATAGACCTGAGGTCGATTACTCATATATGGCACTTTCTGCAGTGCGCGATGTCCACAAGTCGACTACGAAAGGTTGACTCCACGCCAAGTGAGATCCCAACAGTGAGTCCTATGCGTGTTCACCATTTCTTTTCTTTCCCTTACCATACGGACTACCTCTCTCGTTTCCCGGTATCAGACGTCCGTTACAAGAAGCCGACCCCCCACTACGCCGCCTTGTCACGGATCCCAACGACGGCAAACACTCATGAAGATGAAGATGTCGGGACTGCGTCCCTTGTCATCTCCGTCCATTACGGAGAGCCAGTTCGAGATTCAGCCCCTCGACACCTCTATTCCCCTTCCATACGTATCTCGCGGATTCTATTATCGGTCCACATTCGGCATGCAGAAGTGCTCCGACGGCATGGTTTTCCTTGGCGAAGCCTTCAACTCCGTAGTATTTCATCTCGGGCGGTTCAAGGAGGCGGTTTCCGGGCCGCCCTCAAAAAACTCCACAATGACGATGAAGCAGCCCAAATCCTAAGTCTGACCCATCGACCTGGGCCATGCGGGTTGGGTATGGGACCTGTTGATCGGAGTAGAGGCGTTCGAGAACGGGGGCGCTACCGGCTGGTTGGACCCAGCGGCTCAGTCCGCGCGGGCCTACAATGGACGCGAGGCGATGAATGAGGGGAAAGAGCGGGATATCAAGGCTAATTCCGGCAAGTCCAGCAAAGCTGGACGCGCGGTGAGCCGGAGACGGGCTCAAAGCTTACGGGCGCGCGCACACGTGTGTCTGACCAGCTGTCTCTCACACAGGGGGCGAAAGTCAAAAATGCCCTCGCTTACTAGAAAGCCACGCGGACCCTGGTCGACGGTACCATGGAGGTAAGTCATTAGCGAGCTAGCCCTGACACTAATATTCACTAATGGCACTGCACTCCTTTCGACGACCAGGGAAGCCTTGACCCCCAAACAACGCCATCAGGATCATGTACGCCAACGGGGCTTCTCGCCTCGTCAAGTACAAGAAGGGAGCCGTGGACTTGGATGTGAAGTACGGACTCGGTGGCAAGACCGCGCGAGACGACAACCATCTGTTGCCCAAGATACAGATCTGGGTCGAGGACCCCTTCGCGCCCGACCTCCGCTGGTTCGCCAAGGTCAAGGTCGTCAAGAAGATCATGGATCCCACCAAGACTGAGGTCTTGAAGTCTACGCTCATCGACACAATCGAGTTCAACAATTCGACGACCAGATACGCGCCTGTACAAAAGGGAAACACAGTGGCTACACTGGGCCCGAGCTATCCCTGAGGACGAACACCGATTTCGATTACCTCGCCTCGCGCGTCGCCGAGTATTTGCTCCAGCAGCGAACGGTCGCTGAGGCAGACGCGAGGATGGACGACACCTTCTGAAAAGCGAAGATAAGGGGAGGACGAGCGAGACGATACCGTAGTAGGCACGGTGCGACGCCAGCTCGTCGCCTCCACTACCGCCGACCCGACCTGCCAGCTTCCCCGAGCCGCATCCGCCTCTGGCTCCAGGAATGGGCCAAGCTTGTTTCCATGTGTCCAAGAGAGCGAAGGAAAATTGAGGTCATCAACCTTGTCGACACTGATGACGAAGACGACGGCGCCACGGTAATTTCTGTCAAGGCTGTCTGGTCGACCAAACTTGTAGTCCGCAGTCCTTTCTATACGATATTTGTTCCTGATATGTTTGCCCCCTGTCAAATCGGCAAGTAAACATATTTCCTCTTCAATATGTAATTCAGATCTTATTTCTTAGGCAGGAGGAGTGTGAATGGTGTGCCGACGGGGCTAGCCCAACAGGACTGGAGCTGTTCTTCAGATTTCTAAGGTATCTGATTGTCGCCGGGGTGGCACACACATATGGTTCCTGTTTCGCAATACGCACCGTGACGTGTGGGGTTCGACCGATCATCTCGTCTTCGCTTGCCAGTGCCACCCGCGTCCCGCGCGTCCGACTCGGGGTCCTTACTTACTGTAAGTATATAGTAGGCCTGCCTACCGGCGTCCCCCACAGCGAAGAATCCCAGATTCTTTCCGCTCCGCATAGGGATACTATTAATCGTGGCGAGAGATGGCGCAAGATATAGAGAACTCGTGCTCCATGCTTGTCGATCGAGGGCGAAGCCTCGCGAAGCTGCCTGTGACGCGCATGATTTGTAAGATGCTCGCTCGGAAAAGTCGCTTTCGAGGAGTCCGGCCCGTGAGTTTGTTCACCACCATCACAATCTAGTGCTGCCAGGACCACGAGCCCTGGAGGCCCGTGCCCGCTCGAGGGCATCCACTTGACCAAATGTCACCCACGAGCAAGTTTCCCCTGGCTGGCATAGCCAGGGACGGCTATACCACCTCGACCGCATCGACGGCGACCTGCTTCTGTGGGACGGTTCAGCTCGAGTTCCCTCTCGACGCGCCGGGCCTCGTCTCGTCCTTCGTTTGCCATTGCTACGACTGTCGCAAGATTACGGCCTCTATGTTTGCTTCCAACTTCATCGTGCTCGATTCGCACCTCAAGCACCTTCGCGGCGAAGCCAATCTGTCGAGCTGGGGTCAGGCCGGGACGATCGAGTCAGGCAATCGGATGACGAATCATTTTTGCAAGACATGCGGAACGCTCATGTACCGCGTCAGCGAGGGTTTTCCTGGATCCAAGGTGCTGAGGATCGGGGCCGTCGACGACTTTACTTTGCACGAGACCGTCTTGAAGCCGAGTATGGAGCAATACGTCAAGGACCGCGTGGGATGGTTGAAGCCTGCCGAAGGCATGCGGCAGAGTCACGGGTCGCGCTGGAAACTCAACCAGCGGGAGGCAAAGCTGTAGCGGTCTGCATTTCGTCTTTGGGCGGAATGTGTTCCAGCACCTACAGAGAAAGATGATCTGTCGGGCAGGCAGGTTGTCAGTCTCTCTGCGAGGTGAGACCTGCACCTTCTGTCATCTGAGCTGCTGCTGGCAGATGGCGCCACTGCAGCTTAGCTTGTGAGGTGGTAAGAGCGTATTGCGAGAGTGGGACGATGCTTGCAAATCTCAAGCTGATCACTTTTCGGTGACACGAGGCTAGCGAGACTCAAATTTGCAAGGGGATCCGGAACTTGAGCACGTCCTTCTCAGAAAAGCCGGACGATATTTTCGCCGAGATGATTGCCTGTCGTCCCACAGCTGCCAAGTTCGATGTTGATAGACAGTATAGGACGAGCCAGTGATTTGAAGATCTGATATTTGATGAGCCTGCCATACACCAAGCAAGCCGTATTGAATTGCGAGGAACCGGCGGAATCAGACTCGGAGGACGGATTTCCAGCAAGTCTGATTAGATTTCACGGATTATCTACGCAAAATCACTAATTCGAATGAGTGAGAGAGAGAGAAAGGTCTGAGAAACTTGTAAAGGAGAGAAGAGGAAAAAGAAAATCACAATTGCATCGACATAACCCCTGGGCGAGCGGGCCCGTGCGCGCTGGTCAATGCCTGCTGTTACCCTATCCACGGGGGGGGAGGGGAGGGGGGCGCGGCTATCTTGGCCGTGCTGGCGGCAGCCAACCCTGTCCCCTTCGCCTCTCATCCCAACCCGCCCACGACCCGTGTCAACTGCGAATGTTCGTTGGCTCGACACCACCGCGTCTGAACCAAATGGACCCTGTACTGACCCAATCACTGGCTGTCCGCAGATGCCTTCACCGACGTCATACTGGCTCGTGACGACCCAGGCCGACAGCTCATCCTCAGCGGACCAGCTCGAGGACCTGCAGGCCGTCCTGGGTCACGGCAAGCTGGGCCGAGCCGCCTACATCGACTTCCCTCAGTTCAAGGTAGGTTCCCAGAGTCCAAGCCCTGAGCCCCGAGTCCAACCCGCTGAGACTTGCGACTGACGCGCCCACCCATCAACCGCCGGCGGACCCACTCCGACCGCGCCCCCCACCCACCGTGCACCTTCGTCATCGTCATCGACGTCCGTTTCGGCACCCCCGCTGAGCGATGCAGACGGGCACGCTGTCGTCACTCTTGACCTTGTCCGAACAATTGACCAAACAGGACCCTGCCGTTAGCTCGGCACTCGTCAAGACGGTCGACCAGATTCGCTCCCTCACCTTCGCCGATTCGACCTCTGTTTCGTCCGACCGCGCGTCCCCTCTGTCGCAGCACCTCGTAACCGACGATGGGCGACCATACCTCAACTACATCTTCCCTTCCGACGACTCACCCGCCGCGACGCGCGAGCCGGCGTGGACGTGGAACCGCAGCAAGTACCGCTACGACTCGCGCTCGTTGCAAGAGATCGTCGAGGGGTTGATGAAGGAGGTGTCGAGCATTGAGAACGCGCAGAGGAACAAGAGTGGGCAGTACGGCATCGTCAAGGGTCAAGTCGTTTCTGCGCAGAGGAAGAAGACGTGAGCAGGCTAGGATATCGTTCTTTGCCCGAACCCTTTTCTCTCCGCACCGTGTCGGCTCGGCTAGCGAGAGCACTGAGATGGTATGCCAACCCCCATCTGATCTGACCTGGCCGTTTCCCCTTTTCAACTACAGGGGCAACCTCTCTATGCGGTCACTTGCCGATGTCGTCTCGGCTGAAGACTTTGCTGGCACGAACGAATCGGAGTACCTTGAAACCGTTTTGGTGGCCGTGCCCAAGTCAGTCCATCTGCATTGGACCCTTTCGTTCTCAGATCTCTCTGTTGCCTCCGAGCTGACGCGGCTCGATGTTTGCCCGTTCAGGAACCTTGTCAAGGCATGGGAAAACAGCTACGAACGGCTATGCCCGATGGTCGTTCCCCGGTCATCGAGGTGAGCCCCTAACCGTTAGCCCTAGCACTGGTTTTCTCAGACGACTCATCTTGACCTCTGTCGCTCGACAGCAAACTCGCCTCCGACGACGAGTTCGTTCTCTACGGCGTCACCATCTTCCGCCGCGTCAAGGACGAGTTCTCGCAAAAATGTCGCGAGGCCAAGTTCATCCTTCGAGACTTTACCTACGACGCGTCGGCGATCCAGAAGGCGCAAGCCGATCTCGTCGCGCTCGAAGCCGAGGAGAAGGAGCTGTGGACGGACCTGTTGCGCCTGTCGAGAATCAACTTTTCCGAACTCTTCCAAATCTCGATCCACCTCAAAGTCGTGCGGGCGTACGTCGAGTCCGTTCTGAGGTACGGGTTGCCCGCGGCTTATTTCGGCGCCATCATCAAACCCGAACCCAAGACGGTGTCCAAGCTGACGGCGGCGTTGAGCGAGTATCTCGGTACCGAAGGGAAAGGAAAAGGCGGGAGCAAGAAGCATGGCAAAGGGTCGTCGTCGGAGGGAACCGACGCGACTGTGGCTGGCGAGTTTGCCAACGTGCTCGAGGGCGAGTATCTCGACTTCGTGTTGTTCGAGATTGAGCGCGTCGATGCATAGGTAGAGAGGCTTCTTGGTCGGCTCGGTAGATGGGTCTAATGATGTTTTTTTTTTTTTCTTGTATGTAGTGCGCTCCCCGTGTGTATAGATGAACGAGCTCTGCCATCAAAAGCTCTTCTTTATCTTTGTATCAAGAATACGTCGCGCTAGATTTCACTCGTTCGGATACCACCTCACTACACTGACAGGATCACAATACAGAACATAGCGATGAAAGGGTCGGGGTGAAAAGACCCAGCTCAACATCCCCCGCAATACCCGCCCCCGCCGGAACCGCAGCCCCAACAGCTAGCAGGTCCTAGGCCAGCGCTCTTAGTCGCCAAGCCCACGACACTCGCGAACCCTTCGCCGAGCACAAAACCCGAAGCGACGATGATGAGACCAATGTTTTCGAGGTGTGCATTGGCGGTCTCGTCCGAAGCATTGTTCCCTCTTCGTTGGGCCGTCTGACGGGTCACGGAGAAAGAAACGAGGCCTCCAATCAATCTGGCGATAGAGAATGAAGGGGTGTTGATGAAACCGATCGCAAAAGCGGTTCTGCGAGGTGGACAAAACAATTACGATCAGATCCTTCGGCTCTGTCGATGGTCAGCCGGATGAGGCGCAGACTTGCCCAGAGGGTATGATCTTGACCCATGGTCTGCCTCGACCGAGGACCTTGAGCGCCGACAGAACGACAAAGGCTAGCCCAAAGATGACCATCGTCTCGCTGCTTCGAGGCGGCAATTGTCCCTTGTTGATCAAACGAGCGAGGTTGAGCCTAGAGGGCGCAAGAGGGACGATCAGCCAGGGCTCGGCTGGCAGACTTGAGGTGCCTTCGGGGGTAAAACTTCCATCAACGTACCATATAGCGGCGGTGGGGACAGGGAAATTGGTACTCGGCAGATCATAGACGCGTCGGTACAGGACGTAGATCCCCGATGATACGAAAACGGACGCCAGAGAGCCAATCATCTGTTGACGACGGACGGAATAGTCAACGACTCGGAGGGTCAGGCGAGCCGATGATGACGAGGAGATAGATGCCACCGGGTACGTACCTGGCCTTGGAACTGCGCCTTTGGGCTTGCACCATGCAAATACCCCGTCTTCAAGTCTTGCATCAGGTCCCCGGCCTGTTGGGCTCCTGCTTCCGAGATCCCCCCCGCGATCAAATTCGCTACAATATTATGAGGCTGTACGGATGCGATCAGCTCCCCACAGAGCCTCATGTATGCAAAAGGCTCACCTGAACGATCGTGAAAAGCAATTGACTGATTTTGCCAATCGCCGAGACGGGGTTCAGATCCGTCTCGCCGAGAGCCCGGACTCCGAGGATCGAAAAAATCGAAGCGAGCGCGAGTGCGATCAAAGTCGCCCACCATTTGATTCCATCTTGGCCGAACATGGTCGCAACGAGGATGACACATGCCACGCAACTTAGGACGATCCCGCCGAGTAAAAAGTGGGGGTCGGCTTCCTCTTCCGCGCGGCCGCCTGGTGGCCCGGGGTCGTGCTCCTCTTCATCGTCGCCATCGTTATTGTGATGTCCGTGCGTGGTGTGGCTGAGCATGGATCGCAGTGGCCCGGCAATCTGGGTAAAGGCGACGATGCACACGGAGAGTATGCTTTCAACCATCATGACGGCCAAAGCGGGCCACAGGATCCATCCCCTCGATCCGTCGATCGAGCTCGAGACGGGACCGGGCGCCCACCCGCGAGTTTTCGCAAGGGGTGACAGGACCGCCCAGCCGACAAACATGCCCAGATTCATCGAGGCCGTCGTCGGAAGACCCATGATGATACCTTGGCCGATGTAGGAAAATGACGGAGTGAACCTGCGAGTTCGAAATGGACGTCCCCTCATGAGATGAGATGGAGTGCGACAAAGCTCGAGAAAGGGGCTAACCACCAGAGCCAATCGTTGGCGAGATGGCCAAACACATCAAAAATCGGCATCGCATACACGACTGGAAAACACAGGCTGAGCAACTGCAGACTCGCCCACGGGCCTTGGTTGAGCGGATGGCGACTGTTGAGTACGGAACGTCTTTTCGACTCACCGTGAACCCTGCTGATAGAGAGAAGCTGACGCTGAGCGCCACCCATCCCTTTTGATCGATCCTTTTGTGCGCTATCGCATGCAGAGGTGCCTCTTCCTCGACCGGCTGGTGTCGGGGACCGAGTCCACTCGTCGACTGCTCCTCATCCGATCCGAGGGCTCGATACCCGTTCCTCTTCCTCGACGCATTTGCTTTGGGTGGTGGCACATTGTGGAGCACACTAATGATCTGGGCTGTAGCCGTCCCCGAAGGAAAGACGAGCTTCTCCTTGACGATGACTTGCCTGCGCAGAGGCACGGCCAGAAAAACTCCGAAGAAGGCGACGGCGAAGCACCACGCACAGAGAGCGACGAAGGACAAGACCAATGGCGGTGACCCATCAATGCTGGGAGAGAGCTGGGCAAGCGCCGGGATGACGCCGACCAGACCAGCTGCGAGTGGCAAGGTCCCTGTCGCGACGGCGGTCGTCTGGAGCACGATCTGAAGCTCACCAAAGCGGAAGAAGAGTCAGCCCCACTGCAGAAATCGCTCGTTCCCAGACTCCCAGGGGGAAGTGCCATCCAGGTCGTTCGAATTACTCACGTTTTCGTGGACCGACAGCGGTTTCTTGGCGAAGAGGGAACTCTGAGGTAACACTTTGAAGACGGAAAAACCTAGTAGAGAGGCTTGTAAACTGGATTGGTTTTGGCAGGTCGATCGAGGTCAGCTCAAGCTACCGGCCGTGAGCCGTGTCGAGGCCGCCGTGTGCGTTTATGTATGAGCCTCGAAGCGAACGGCGCACGCAGGCTGACCTCATCATGCTGATCCATCCCGACTGCAAGCCAAAGTCTGCAAGGTTGGAACGAGGTCTCTAGTGTGGACTTGGTGCACTTTGTTGTAGAAGCACCTACACATGTTGGTGAAGCATAGCAGCGTGCCAATGACCAGGCCGGCGATGACCGCTCGAAGCTGCAGAGGTCAAGCTGTTCCACGTCAGAAGTATTTCTCGTTCAAAGGAAAGATACGATAGGCAGATGCACTGACTGTAAACTCTGGCTCGTCGTCATCTTGTGCGCGCTCAGAATGCGGTCGTACATTGGGTCGCGTCGACGTCATGACGACCGCGGTGTCTTTCGGGAGGCGCGCTGCCGATGGTAGGATTCACTCCTATGGGTACCAACGTTCAGTACAGTCCGACTCGAGCATCTACGACTTCAGAAGAATGGGCGTGCGACGCTGTGGGCGTGGACGGGTACGAAGAGCGGAGGGGTGGTGGTGAAAGGGGCTCCACTTTCCGATCCACCAGGCGCAAGCCGAAGCCGGTGGGTTTTCGCGGATTTCCAGGTTTTTCCGTAGCGCCGCGCTCGGTCGCGTCGTAGGTCACTAGAAAGGCTCAGCTTCAGCTTCGACGAGCCACTGCGGCGACTTGCTGCGAGTGCGAGAATTGAAGCGAGGTCTTTGGCGCTGTCGTCTTCACCGGCACCGCTTTCGCTTGCTCAACTCAGAAGCTTCCAGACGCCAGGGTCGTCGCACTCGGACAGTTCGCTACAAACCGGTCCAGCCTTCACTGTCCAGCTCTCGAATGATCCAACGACAGTCGTGATGGTTCTTCTCTGAGTCTGCGCCTCTTCTTCACCCCTCACCCCATCTGAAGCGTGAGCCGCACGTGACCGCGTGACCGGTCGTCGTCAACTGCGCGTCAACACGTGCCAACTCGCCGTCGCAGCCGCGCTGACGTCGACGACACCGGTCGACGGGGCTGCTGGAGCGGGTGCGACTCGCAGAGAGTGACCCGTGTTCCATCAGCATGGCTCCGGTATTGGTACCTTTAGTCATATCAACACTCCCACAACCACCACCGACACCGGCACCTCTGCCGCGTGGAGAAAGCTATCGACCGCTTCCGACACCGCTCGCATCCCACCCCGGACTGAACTCGCATGCCTCCACAACCGCCACTTCTCGTGAGCCCGTCAACGCCGGTGCCCATGGAACGTCGTCGACATCGAGCCAAAACGAATACGATTGGCAGCAAAGCTCGACCGCTGTTGCATCGGAACGAAGCCATCGTCCACCTCGTCCATCGACAGGTGCACTCTCGACCATTTCGTCCTTGCTCTTGGGCGATCATCGACACCATCCCAGGCCGTCTGCCACTTTGCTCCCAAACCAGCGATCGAGTGCCGTGCAAGATCGCGCGCGATCCGACTTGGGCTTAGCCTCGTCGTCGCTGCTGTCGCGACGGGGCAAGCAAGACCTCTCCGAGCAATTCTCGCTAGGTCATCAACTGGACAGTTTCAACCGTAGACAGTCCAGCCACAAGCAGAATTCCCCGCCAGTCGATGATCTCGATGACATCCCCCCATTGCCGGGGACAGCTCCTGTCCTCGGCTTGAGCGCGCAAAGCATTCATCGATGGGCGAGCTCCCGAGCCCTCTCCAAGAACCCAGAGGCAACGCACGAACTACCTCCCAGCCCTATTGGGCTACCCGGGGCCTGGTTCGATGATCTCAACACCACGAACTCGGCATTGCTGTTGCCGCCGCCCTTTTTGGACGAAACTTCTTCCAGGCAAAGCTTTGAAGGTGGGTGGGTGGCCGGCCGTGTTTGCTGCTACGTTGTGACCTTTCCGCCCGCATCTGACTGCCTCTCCTTTCATCTTTTCGTAAAGGTCTCTTGGGGACTCGAGAAGCAAAATTGCGGCAAGCTCGCCTGCGCAAAGAGATGCGCAACTATGCCAAGGACCGACCGCCTCGGCCTGCGTTCCCTCAGTCGCTCTTGACGACAGCCTCGAAGCTGGTCACCGCGCTCGGACCCCCCGGGGGTGTTGACTCAGGCAGTTACTACCGAACCTGGAAGGAGGATCCCAACGACCCCACCCCGGGATCGGTCAGGAAAGAACGCCGAAGGGTCCAGAGGGCCAACTCGGCGATGAAGGGCTTGGAGGTCGGCGAGAAGTACGCCAGAAAGTGGGCAGAGCGATTGATGGCCGAGAGATCTAGATACACGGACGGATCACTCGACGCTGAATCGAACAAATTCGACGTCGACCTAATCGAGACTCAAGTCGACGGTCCCGCGGCCGAGTTGTTTTCGGGCAAGGCGTTCGTTGCGGCCACACCCATGTCGTTGCTGAAAGATTCGCCGGGGAGTCATCTGAGTCCGCCGCTCTATGGCATTTCCACTCCTGTCCTGAATGAATTCGTTCCAAACGGGTCAGCCAGCTTTGGTCCTGAGGCGCCACGTGCACCACCAAAAGCGCTGCTGCAGCCCATCTTGGACGACAACGGGGGTTACATGTCTCCCCTGCCTCTATTGCTGGACGCGACCTACAAGAGTGCGCCTTCGCCCTCACTCGAAGACGGCTACTTTGCCATCCGCAGACGACGCAGCGTCCACAAAGCAGGCTTTATTAAAAAAAGGACCTTGACGGACGTTGAGCGTGGGTCGCTCCGGGAAAACGCGGCCGAGCATGAAGGAACGACAAAAGACGATGACATCGAGCCGCTGAACAATGACCTCGAAATAGCAGATTTGACCAGCTCAGGGAACGGTTCGCCAAAGCAGCCTGCCGTGCCCGTTGCCGCCTTTCTACTCCCCAAACTCGAAACACGCACCAGGTCTATGGTTGACATGCTCATCTGGCTGGTTGTAGGATCCCCTGATGTTTCTGGCAGCTTTGATCAAGGGTTAGCCAGTGTGGGTGGCCTCCTTGGTACCACCCTTCACCTCATCGGCTTCGCGGTGTTTGTGCTAGTGCACACTTGGGCCTTGGGCGTATCACTCTGTGCCACGCTTCGATCCGTCGCCTTGTTCTCTCATTGGACCTTTCTCAATCTGACGGGCCGGACGGACTTGTCGATCGTTGCGAGGGATTATTTCACTCTGTGCCAAAAGGAGTGGAACCTCGTCTCCGCCGAGGACGGCGTCAGACTCAGCATTGGCAGCGTCTTGTTGGGCCTGTTCGAGCTGATGGCGATTCAGGCCAGTGAGTTTCAGAGGCAGAACATCCTAGCTTTGACCTTCCGAGGGAGCTGAAACTTCTTCTTGTGTTACCAGTTTCAAAGGAGCGATGGATCGCCGAGGGTCCTGGCAAGCTAGTGCTGGTGAATGGTGATGCACCCGCCCAATTCGCCGCATCGACCCGTCCAAGCTCGCTCGAAGCAGGCTCCTCCTCCGTTGCCGGCGGGACGTCCCCACTCTTACGTCGGTTTTCCAAACGTCGCAGCCTCGTGTTCGAGCGCCCTACCTTTAGCCGACGCGGGACCTCGAGGCGCTGGAGTGTCGCCGACGGAGAAGGCCTGATTGTCACCGGTGGCGGCGACTCGATCCTTGAAGGTACAATTTACAACAAGTCCGTGGACCCTCTCGCGTATGCTTCCCCTTCATTCACACCGCATCCTGGCTCGGCGACGGGCGCCAACACCGGCATCCCGGTCCTGGATGAGCTGGACGACCTTCCACCCCTCGAGTTGGGCGAAGCGCTACCTGATGATACGCTGCCGGGATTCTCCTTCCCCCCTTCGCCCGTGTCGCTTCTCGCTGCGAGCCCAAAGTCGCCCCCTATGCGGCCCATGCCGGAGGGTCCAGACGAGTCTACCGCCTTCGTCATGCTGTTGCGTAGACACGCTCGACTTGCGACGGCCTCTTATGGTTTGCACACCTATATCCTGGCGCCTCCGACGCCGCTGTTCACCCCTTCTGGGGCGACGCTCCCGCACCGCGTGTTTTCGCATCTCGGAGGCGTCGATCACAAAGCCGTGCTCCACGTTGCGATTCAAAAGCACTACACGGGCGTCCCCGCAGTTGCAGGGGGTGAGGCGGAGAGCATCTACGAACCACAGTTCTATCTGCTCCGAGACGATTTGCACGGCGAGGTGGTCTGCGTCGTTCGAGGAACTCAATCATTGGCTGACATGTGAGTGATGGGCGACAGATCTTCCTGGCGCCTAGCTCAGCTCGGGGCTCATCTTTTTATGCTTTGCCGTGCAGTCGAACGGACTTGGAAGCAGGTCTCGAGCCCGTGAAACTTCCTTCGCTTGACCCCTCGTCGTCGAGGACGGAAACGTTCAAAGCTCATGCCGGCATTCTTGCCGCTGCTCGCCGTCTACTTGATCCAGAAGCCTCGCCTTTGTTTACCAAGCTCCGAAAGGCGCTCGAGGATCATCCGGGCTACTCGCTTGTTTTGACCGGTCATTCGTTGGGCGCAGCGATCGCCTCCACCGTCGCATTCCTCGTCGGCCAATACACGCCGGCCGAACCGAGCAATACCGCAACTGAAAGCCTCGGCGGACCGAGTGCTGCAACGCATGCGACGCATGCAAAGGAGCACGAGAGCGATCGGGGACATTGGACGATCTCGCCTAGTTGCGGACTTCCGGCTCTTCGCCCCGTACGAGCCATTTGCTTTGCACATCCCGCCACCGTCGATCTCCCTCTGGCCAAGCGATGCTCGCTGGGCAAAGTCCCACTCGTTCTCAGTGTTTCCTTGGGACCCGACGCTGTTTGTCGGATGGGAATCCCTCAGGTGCGCGAATTGCGAAAGGTGCTCGGTCGATTGGCCAAGAATCGTCGCAAATGGCTCAAGTTGCAACCTTCGGCGGTCGAGGCTCAAGGTCGTAGCAAAAGTGACCCGAAAGGACTCTCGGGAACAAAGAGAAGGCCGCACGGCAAAAGCGAGATCTTGACCGCTTGGTGGAGGTGGAAGAAACTGCAGGGCGGTATTCGACAAATCGATCTGGAGGCGACGAAGGAAGGCCCTCAGGCTGCTCAGCTGACAAGAGCTGAGCTGGAAGAGAGAAACAAGATCGAAGAGAAGGCTTGGAGATGGAGGTGCGAGATGGATGGAATCGAGGACGACGACGACGCACATCCCGAAGGCAAGGACCAAAAGACCCTCTCGACGAGGATGATCCCGTGTGGGAAAGCCTACCATATCGATCGATTGCCCATTGAGATGGAACGGAAGCGAAAGCATGACACTTTGGCGGAGCGGGAGCGGATCAAGCGTCAACGGGATCAAGACGCCGAGGAGGAGGAGCAGGAGGAGCAGGAGGATGATGAAGAGCCCCAGTTGTGGGGCTTGTACGAGGTTGCCGCACCGGATGCGTTCTATGCCTGTCCTCACCTTGAAGCTGATCTCGTCAAGTCTCACTTGCCCAAAGAGTATCTTGATGCTGTGAATAGCTTATAGGTAGCCATCAACTTCTGTCGCTGGCATCATCGCCTCATGCAACATTTTTATTTTGCTGTTCAATCACTTTGAACCGTTCATGTCCTCAAAATGCGGGTGGTGGCTAGTGTACAAAACGTCGCAATTGCATGAAAAGAAGTAATCGAGCATGACGCTGGAGTGACGGTGCATGATCCTGGTTTTACAGCATGATGATTGTTTGATGCTCAACTTCAGGCCTTTCCTGCCGTGGCTTTTTCATTGTCCTTGTACCACTGTCAAATCGAGAAAACGCACGTGATCAGCTAGGTCCCAATGCCCTGTGCTCGTCAACCTGATACAGAGGGAAACTCACGGCAACTGCCCGCTTGATGCCCTCGTGTAATCCGACGACGGGTTTGTAGCCAAGCACTCGGCGGGCCTGTTGACAAGTTTCGTCAGCATCAAAAGTTTTGGTTGCACGGAGCATTTGGATCACCACTCACCTTTTCAATGTTGTAGTATCGGGTCACGGTCGAATAGACGACCTTGCTTTGCGTCAGGTTCGGTGTCTTGCCCGTTACTTTGCAAATCATTTCGCCAATTCCGGCAAACGCCATCCCGACGGCAACAGGGAGCTGGATGGTGAACGACGGGACATGGCCGTTGTACTCGGCCCAAACGGCTCTCGGGAAGTCCCAAAAGGGAGTCGGTTCGCCGTTCGTGATGAAAAAGGCTTGCCCGGCAACACTCATTTCGTCGCCGAAGCTCGCCGATTCGTGGCTGAACTGGTCGAAGCGGTTCCGTGCGGCCTGGAGGGGTGCATCGGGCTCGGACGTGTTTTTAAAAGACGGATCAAGCTTCTTCTCGATATCGTAGAGCGATGGCGGCCGGTAAGTCGAGGTGGGGAGCACGCGCCGAGCGATACTCTTGTCGACGGCGGGAAGGCGCGTATCGAGCGAGTCGGGCGAGACTTTTGCTCTGATCCTCTCGGACGCGATCAGGTGCGCCTCGACGACATTGTCAACATACGTCCAATCAAAGAGGTTGAGGTTGTCTCCAATCTGAAAGTTGGTCTTGCCCGACTTGAGCACGTCGATCACCCCGGGCAGACCTTGTCGATCTCCGGGACTGCGAGACGCCACCACGAGCCGTTAGTAATTGCCGCCACGATCATGGATACCCTTGTGGGAGGTACGAACCCAAAGATGCCGGAGGGTCGAAGAGCGACCGTCAACAGGCCGTTCCGTCCATTGGCTTCGAGCACGATCGTCTCCGCCTTGGCCTGCGCGTCAGAGGGCGTCGATGCAGCTGCATGTCAGTCACCCGAACGTAACTCGTCATACCCTCAACTAGGATCACAGGGCCATGACCGACCTTGGTTGCGTTGTAAGGGTCGATGGCCTTTTCCGGAAAGGGCATTCGCTCGTCGACGTTGATGAGATCGACGCCGTTGTAGACGGTGCCCGCACTGCTGGTGAAGACAAGTGTCTTGACGCCCTCCTGCAGGCACGCATCGACGATGGTCTGGGTACCTTGCACGTTGACCTTTTCGCACAAATCGGCGCCCGAACCGGTCCACGGCGACGCGGTGTGGAACACGGTCGTGGCGGAGCTAGCCTGGATCGCCTTGGCGAGCTGCTCGAGCGAGGTCAGATCCGCCGAGTGGAATGCCCACGAGGACTTTTCGGGGAAGTGACGCTGCACGACGTCGAGCGAGGCGACGGGCGCGACGGGGTAGCGTTCGACGAGTGCCTTGACCAAGGTCGAGCCGAGGAAGCCCTCGCCTGCAACAGCACGGTCCGGTGGGAGGGACGGGGGCGCGAGAGGCGAGAGGCGAGGGAGCGAGGTGAGGCACCAGGCGACGTGGGGAGCAAGTGTCAGATGGTGAGTCCAGTAAAGCACATGGATCTGTGCACGTTACTCACCGCCGATCACCAGATACGATTCATCGCTCGAGGCCTTGCGTTTGGGAGCCATCGCGCCGTCGAGTTGACTGTGAAGCTGGTGAAGGGTGGGGGAAGTTGAGCCCGGGGGACCCGCGCCCCGTCTGGATCCCGCGCAGTGCGCAGGCTTCAAGTCAGGCGCGCACCGGGGCCAATTTGAGCTCGGACCTGCTGGTCTCGGCGCGATTTGAATCGGCCTCGAGTCTCCGAGTCGGAGATCACTGATGCCATCGAAACAAGTCGATCGCATCGACTGTCTCGCTGGTGGCTCGAGTTTCTCACCGAGTCGTAGCCGAGGAGGAGATCCAAGCGCTGAGCTGTAAGAGGTGTCCACCCGGTCCGTCCTTCACCGTCTCATCAAATCGAGAGCGTCGAACTTGAACCTCCAAGCTCGAGCCGCCAGCAAGCCCAGCTTTCCGAGTCGATGATTTGCTACGAGATGCACGCCCGCACAGCCGCCGCATCCACCACAGTGCATAAACCAGAATAGACCGTCTTTCGTTATGCGAGCGTGTTGAAAAAATGCAAAGCCCGAGTCGCTAGCGCGTAGGTTGAGGCTAAGTGTCCGAGGGCAAGGACGCCGGTGATGGGCGCACGCCGCTAAGACACGGGCATATCTTGGAGTGTCTTGGAGGACTCCGCTGACACTCTTGAGCATCAAAGAAGGAACTCGTTTCCCTGATCAGCACAAGACAAACGACGGTTAAAAGCTGGTGTAATTACTCTGTCCATTGCAAATCCACAAGCGCTCGCAACCCCATGCGGGCCGAGGGTGCCGGCCGGGTGCGCATGCGCGCGCTCATGACGGAAACAGGAGGCGCCAGTCGAGCTGCCGAGCGCAAGCGCACGGGGACATTCTGCGATCTGATGGCAGCCGGTACCCCCACTCAAGTCTATGCATCTTGCCCTGGGCTTGAGCTTCCACCTGATGATATACTCGAGGTATTCACCAGTCCCACTTCCATTCCTGCTCCTGCTTCTCTCCCTCTCCGTATATCGTCTCTCGAATTTGTCGCCGCTTCCCTTTCTTGTTCCGTCCTCGTCTCGGGCTCATCCGTCCCCCACTCTCGGTCTCGCTTGCAAACCCTACCTCTCACTTCTGATCAAGCTCGCGTGCTCGTGTTTGCCTCCGGGTCGTTCGTCGTTGCTGTGTAACGAGACGCTCGGTCCCATTCCCGACTCAATCGACTGGAGCAAACCCCTACCACCTTCGTTTGTGATCATTATTGCCACTAGGAACGACACCCTCCTGTGTCGACCACCATGCCCGCCGCCGGCGAGACTCCCACTGCCACCACTGCCACCACCGCCAGCGCCGCCCCACCGACCCCACTTGCGCCTTCGCAGTGGACCATCGCCGCTTCCTGCTCGTCCCCACTGTCGACGATCCCCATCATGATGCCACTTTCCGATGGGTCGAACGATCACTACCGCCCGTGCTCGAGGGAGTCCAACTCGTCGTGCGATTCGTTCAGCAGCAGCTTCGACGACCACGACGCCTTCTCCGAGAACGGCTTCAGCGCGCTCAGCGCCACCACCAGCTTCGGTTTTGGCGGCGGAGCCATGGCCAGCGGCGCAGGGGCCTCGGGTGCTGGCACCTCGGCCGTACTCGAACCTTGCATTAACGGGTCGGGCTTTATGGTCCGAACCCGTCTCGACGATGCGCATGATTTCATGGTCGAAGTCACATGGTCCGAGCTCATCGGTCTCCTCGTCGATCGTGAGTTTTCCTTTTTAAGATGACCCCAGATTAGTCTCCCTCCTAGCTGCTGGTTCTTCCCGAGGAGAACATGATTGAGCTCATTGTTACACTATCTCATGCGCGTCAGCCTCGATCAATCGCAACCTTGGTCCCGCGCATCTCGTCTCCAAGATCGCGACATTCGTCCGAGGCAAGTCGAGCTGAGAAATTTATGGGCCCTTAGGGACCACTTCGTCATTGGGAGCTGACCTCTTCTCCTATGCGGGACATCACACAGCCGAGCTCGGGCATTCAGACACACATTCGTCCCCGTTCCTGTATCAAGCCCGAGCTTCGGGCATGCAGCCGAGCCTGCACGGTGATGCTCTGTCGTCAATCAACTCGGTCGCCAACGACATGGAGTTGCTCGCCGTCCGCCCCCATGACATCTTTCCCTCCAACGTCGGCTCGACCGAGGATTTGACGCAAGTGCAGGATGTACTGGTGAATGCGTTGCATCCATTGACCACGAGTGGGAACTTTTACGCCACCGAAAGCTACGGCTCGAGCGAAGCGGGGTCCGAACCCAGTTGGACCAATCAATCGAAATGGCGGGCCTCTTCAAACGTCTACACGGTACCAAACCGCCCGGTGCAGCACGAGATACCTATCACCGGTCAATACGCCCCGTCGTCACATCCTTTCAGCGCCGCGCCCAACGAGCTGCTCGAACTGCCTACTTCTCGCCCCGGCACGAGCTATCTGTCGAACGAATTGCAAGGGATGCAGCTGCAGCCGAGGTCCGGTCCCGCTCGACCGGAGCCTCGCTCTCGCCATAGTAGCGATGCGAGTTCGATACAGAGGGCAATTCACCGAGATCAAGGACGCCCCTATTCGAGATCGGGCCTGCCGACCTCGTTGCCTCCGTCTGGAGGGCACTCGATCCGGCCCGCCAAGTCTGACAAGGGCGAGCACGAAGGGTCATCAACTAACCAAGACTCGCGTCCTTTGCAGCCGCTCAACGGCCGCACCGAATTGTACGTATTTGACGATGTGTCGCAGACCGTTGCCCGCATCAGCCACGGCGTCGAAGCCCTGTCCCCCGAGGCGGCAATCATTGAGTTCCCCCCCGGATCCTGTGAGTGACATTCTATAGTTGCACGCTAGCAAAGACTTGCATTGACGATTCTGAAAACTTGATTGCAGATCATCGCGTCTTTCATGAAGATTTGGAGGTGCTCCCGTCGGATATCGGACATGGACGCGCCGTCTTGTGGCTTAGGGGTCAAGTCTGTGTCGCTAAATGTCGCTTCCGCCTCGAAGGCAAGGTGGGTCAACGCCTATCCAGCTTTTTGATTATAACGGGTGGGACCTCTAATCAAAGACATGTCTCCTCTCTACAAACAGCGACCTGCGGTCATTCGAGCTCATTTTGCAACATGCAAGCTGCGTGAGGGCCTTTCGGTCGACCCGCTCGGTCGCTTGTGTCGATTGCAAGTCGAGGCTCGTCGATGGGCCACGGAGCGCGATCGCGAACGTCTTGCCAACAGTGCAGCTTCAATTCGATCGCTGACGGACTCGTCGAATTGCGATTCCGACGATTCACGCTCGGTCCGATCGGAGTATTCGGTCCAGAGCACCGGCTCGTCGGCGGCTTCATTCTCGGCTTCCCATCCATCCACGCAACATACGGTGGTCAGTTAGCTTGAGAGATTGACACCATTTTGAGCTGAACCCGACAAACGAACGTTGAATCAAGGGTGCTGATTGTTCTTTCAAATCTTTGAACAATCATCGCAGCTCGGACCCGTTCGTCCGATCCGTTCGCGACAGCACCCCGACGGACGTCCGCTCGCCATCATCGCCGGCGCTGGCAGCAAAGACGATGCGGCTTATGGAAGCGGAGACCGACACATGGTGAGTAGGAGGGCATGGAGAAAAGGAGTGATGCAAAACTGGGCTGATATAAGGACGTTTGGGCATGTTAACGCAAGGTGTTGGACGACGACGCGTCGGTCGGCTCGGAAGAAGGGGCGTATGCGCTCGCGAGCGGCGGCACGGCGAGCCAAGGGGGTCACTGGACTGACCAATGGCTGGACCAGCATGCATCGAGCGATGCTATGAACGGGGATGCGCTTCGTACGGCGACCCTACCGCGGACTGGGGCTCATCGCTCGACTCGGTCCATGGCGCAAGCCGCCGCGGCCGGGACAGGGGGTGCTTCCTTCTTGTCGATTGAGTGATTTCCGAGTCTCTGGCTCTTACAGACACGTGTATCGCTTCCAATTCCCTGTGACAGACACTCGTTTCATTATTTGTTGATGTTGATCTCGTTATACCCCCATCCACTCGTAACTACTTTCGCTCTTTCACCTCGTGTTGCAACCTACCTCTAGCTACCTCAAGTACTCTTCGTCATTAGCGACGGTGTTCCCAATTCCCGGGGCGTGCGGATCTGCAGAGAGCAGCTGCGCGCTTCGCTCGTAGCGGACGGGGCCAAGTCGAGTCGGGAGTCGGGAACTCGTTTTTTTTTTTTTTTTGACTCGGGCGCGCGGGCAGAAATCCGCAGAAATGCGATTTGGGTTGCAGGCACGGGCAGGCTCGTGGTTCGGTCCCACCTCCTCTTCTCATCCCACCTCACCTGTCTTCCATCATGCAATCCGCCGCTCGTCGTACCGCGCAATTGGCCCTCCGTCAAGCCGCGCGAGCCCCGTCGTCGGCCGCCTCGACGCGCGCCTACTCTCTCTTGACCAAGGCACGACAGGTCGCTGCTCCTCGCACGCCAGCTGTGAGTTTCCACCCCTCCGTGCGCCAGCAGAGCAGCAGCAGTAGCAGCAGCAGGAGCAGGAGCCCAGCCCAGCCCAGTCCCGCCCGGCCCGCGAGCCAGTGGCCGATGACAGCGTCGGACCTCTCCCGCTGAATGCCTTTTTTCTACTGCTTGCTTACAACAGACCGTCCGTGGTATCAAGTCGCTCGACTTTGGTGATGGCAACCCCGAGACCGTCTACGAGCGATCCGGTGAGTCTCGCGCCATCTCTCTCCTTGCACTGGTTCGGTTTTGTTTCCCCACGGGAGATGCTGTAGAGGTGGATGGAGAGGGACCTTTTCCGGAAGAGAAGGTATAAGGGGTCACGAGGCGCTTCCTTTGAGGAGCGAGAAGGTATGGGTCCGAGGGTGGATCGTGGGGGTGTCTTGTCACATTCCTGTGCCGTGGAACGTGCCGTGGAGCGGAGCGTCT
This sequence comes from Microbotryum intermedium, assembly GCA_022702645.1. Classification (NCBI taxonomy): domain Eukaryota; kingdom Fungi; phylum Basidiomycota; class Microbotryomycetes; order Microbotryales; family Microbotryaceae; genus Microbotryum; species Microbotryum intermedium. The sequence continues at coordinate 739,757 of JAHWDX010000001.1, forward strand.
CACCTTTCGCCTGCCAAGACCCGCCGCCGAGGATCCAGTGCAGCCGGTGCAACCTCAGCCACCTCCGTCTTGCGTGCTCGAACGTTCGAGATGGCATTCGTTGTTTCAATCGTCGTTCTGTTCGCCATCGTTTTCTCTCCAAGCCGAGCGGTACTGACCGATCGAGCTTCCATCTCATTTTCTTCTTCACCCGCGGCTTTCAAACAGATTGGCCCCTTCCCAAGCTCCAAGAGTGAATTCTTGCACAAACGCCTCGTGCACCCATCGCTGAAGCTGGTACTGACCTGATCAATCCGTCATGCCCGCTGCTCCTCAGGTACCTCAAGAACGACACGCTCGCCTTGATCGGCTACGGCTCGCAAGGTCACGGCCAGGGTCTCAACGCCCGTGACAACGGCATCAACGTCATCGTCGGTGTCCGCAAAGATGGCGAGTCTTGGCGTCAGGCTCAAGAGGACGGATGGGTAAGTGACGGCGCAACAACTCGCCCACATTTACTCGAGGCAGAACGAGCGCAGCTGATTCCCGACTTGGTGCATTCACCCACAGGTCCCCGGCAAAAACTTGTTCTCGATTGAGGAGGCCATCGAGAAGGGTACCATCATCATGAACTTGCTTTCTGATGCCGCCCAATCCCAGACCTGGCCTCACATCAAGCCCCTCATCGTACGTTCTTGATGCACCGCGTACTAGACATTCGGCCTGACACGCACGGTGTGCCTCCCTCCACAGACCAAGGGCAAGACCTTGTACTTCTCGCACGGTTTCTCGGTCGTCTTTCAAAAGGACACCGGTGTCATCGTCCCCGAGGACGTTGATGTCATCCTGTGCGCCCCCAAGGGTTCGGGCCGAACGGTCCGCACGCTCTTCAAGGAGGGCCGGGGCATCAACTCGTCGATCGCGGTCTGGCAAGACGTGACCGGCAAGGCCATGGAGAAGGTTCGCGCCATCGCCGTCGCCGTCGGATCCGGCTACTCTTACGAGACCACCTTCGAGAAGGAGGTCTACTCGGATCTCTACGGTGAACGAGGTGTCCTCATGGGTGGTATCCAAGGTAAGTCTTGCCCTGCGCGGCGTCGTTGGATGCCACCAGAGCGTTTTGCTTCAGGGTGCTGATTGTCCCGAGGGCTGGCATGGTTTGGGTTCGTGCAGGTATGTTCTTGGCCCAGTACCAGACCCTCCGTGAGAACGGCCACTCGCCGTCCGAGGCCTTCAACGAGACCGTCGAGGAGGCGACCCAATCCCTGTTCCCCTTGATCGGCAACTATGGCATGGACTACATGTACTCGGCGTGCTCGACGACGGCGCGCCGTGGTGCGCTCGACTGGGCGCCCAAGTTCTACGAGGCCAACAAGCCCGTGTTTGAAAAGTTGTACGCCTCCGTGCGTGACGGTACCGAGACGCGCCGCTCGCTCGACTTCAACGGCCGCCCGACCTACCGCGAGGATTTTGCCAAGGAGTGCAGCGAGATTGACCAGCAAGAGATGTGGCGCGCCGGCAAGGTTGTCCGTGGCCTCCGCCCCGACAACAAGAACTAAAAGGCTGCACAGCTGCCTCCCCCAATAAAAGAGCCCACGAGTTGGGATCAGATAGGTTGTGTTTTCTAGCTACTTGGGATGAGTTTGGTTATCTTGAGGTTGCCGCAATGCTACTTGACGAATCTGTACTTGTCTTTGTCACGCTCTGTTTGGTGAGAGAATGGTGCGACTTATTCACGCTGGAGACTGGCGCCGAGAGAACACTCATCAATCGTCAAGGCAGGCGGCCCCTCCTGCCTTGGCCCAGGGTTGCCTCGCGACCCACCGAAACCGACGACTTGTGAAACCGCATTGACTTGAAAAAGCATGCCCGAGCCGTGTAAGCGACCCGTGCGAGCTCGAACCTTCTTCCGGAACCCTACACTGATGCTGCTCGTGCTCCGACGGCAGATTCTGTTGCGGTGCTCGTCGTCTCGGACACGGCCGCCACGACGGCGTCGACCGATCTCTCCGGCCCCGCCCTGCGCGAGCTACTGCACTCACACCCCGACTTCAACGTCGTACAGCAAGCGATCGTGCCCGATGAAAAAGCGCGCATCCACGACCAGGTCAAGAGCTGGTGCGGCACGGATGGGATCGACTTGGTGCTCACGAGTGGGGGGACTGGCTTTGGGGTCAAGGATCTCACTCCAGAGGTGCGCACCTTTTCGAGGTTTCGAGTCATGCATGTAGTTTGCTTCTACCATCATTGACTCGAACATCTCTCTCGTGCGCAGGCCCTGGGCCCTTTGATCGACAAGCCTGCGCCCGGGTTGGTGATCCAAATGATCAACACCTCGCTTTCCATCACCCCGTTCGCCTCGCTCGCCCGACCCGTGGCTGGCATTCACCTCGACACCAAAGCCCAAGATGGGACGGGGACGATGATCATCACCCTGCCTGGATCACCGAAAGGCGCCAAGGAGAACCTGCAAAGTCTGCTCCGGGTTCTGCCCCACGCCTTGGAATTATCGACCCGCGGAGGATCGGGCAGGGTCGTGCATAAGGAATTGGGCAATGTCGACCGGACCAAGGCAGTGGGAACGGGTGCGTCAAATCAGGACGTGGCCGAAGAGCGCAAGCATCGAGGCTGTGGTCACGACCATGGCCACCATGCGCCGAAACCGAGGACCGGCAACCAACCCCTGAGTCAAGATCCTTCTAGGAGCGGTTAGTCCTCAGTCGCCTTTGAGGAGATTCCATAACAGCCCGAACTCACACGTGAAACTGAAACTACGACCAGTCGCCAAGCGTCAACGCGCATCGCTCTATCCCATGGTCGAGTGCCGAGAAGCCCTATCGCTCATCTTTGACCACACCCCGGTCACCTCGGTCGAGACGGTGCCGACCGACGAGCACCTGATAGGTCACGTCCTCGCTCAGGATGTCGTGTCGGACGTCAACATCCCCATGCGACCTTCCACAAACGTCGATGGGTATGCTGTCAGGTGTGAGTAGCTTATGCTGAGGGTGAGCCGGTTGAATCTGCGATTGATCTTCTCCCTCGTCCTCTTCCTCGTGACAGCCACGGATAAGCCAGGCGTTTACAAGGTCGTTATCGAGTACCCGTCGTCGCCTCTCCCCGAAGGTACGATCTATCGCATCAACACGGGCGCTCCTTTACCCCCCGGAATGGACAGCGTCATCATGGTGGAAGACACCCAAGTCGTCTCGACCGAAGGCGACGAAGAAAAAGAAGTCGAGCTCTTGGCTCAGGTCGACCTGGGGGAGAACGTGAGGAAGCCAGGGAGTGATGTCAAGCTCGGGGAAAAGGTGTTGGAACAAGGGGTCTATGTCTCTGGTGTTGGGGGCGAGTTGGGCACGCTGGCATTCATCGTCAAGCGATCGGTGAGTCGAGCGTATCAATTCGGTTCTCCGCCCAGGCTGATTAGGTGCTCGCTCCCATTTGTGCAGGCCAAAATCCATCGCAAGCCCATCGTCGCCATCCTGTCGACCGGAAACGAATTGGTCAACATTCAATACACGTCAAAGCCCAAATACTCGACCTCGAGCTTTTCCGCCATCATCGATTCCAACCGACCGTCCTTGATCCAGATCCTCGAAAACCTGCACTTCCAAGTCCTCGATCTCGGGATCATAGGGGACACCATGGCCGAAACTGTTGCCGCACTCAAAAAGGCCAAGGAAGAAGCTGACATCATCATCACCACCGGTGGGACATCGATGGGTGTCGGTGATTTGCTCAAGCCTTGTATCGAGCGCGAGTTCGGCGGGACGATTCACTTCGGTCGAGTGGCAATGAAACCCGGGTGAGTTCCAAGTTGTCACCCTTCGTTCAGTTCTGATTCTGACCTACCCCTTCAATCCCAATGTTTTAGCAAACCAACAACATTCGCTACGCTCCCCGCTCATCCCAGGGCGCCGAACCGAGACCCCAAGCTCGTCTTTGCCCTGCCCGGAAACCCCGCCTCGGCGCTCGTAACCTTCTTCATCTTTGTCCTCCCCGCCTTGCGCAAGATGCAAGGTCGAAGACAGAGCGAATGGGAACTTCCTCGAGTCCCCGTCGTCCTGAATAGTACGGTCTCTCTCGATCCTCGACCCGAGTATCATCGCGTTTGGGTTCGACCTACGACCCAAGGGTTGAAGGCGTTTTCGACAGGGGGTCAGCGGTCGAGTCGGACCGTTTCGCTCGCGGGCGTGAATGGTTTATTGGAGTTGCCGAACGAGACCGAGGAGGAGAAGGAGAAGAAGCAAGGCGAGACGGTCATGTGCGTCTTGGTGGGAGAGATTGGGTCTGCTTTGGCTTGAACGGGTTCGGTCGTACTAGTAGCAATAGGTCCCCACTGTCCTCAGTAATATTAGAAGAGCTTGACGGGCTACACATTTCAACGAGATAGCATTGCCTCATGATAACCTCGAAACAATAGATTTCCAAATACGCAAATCACAACTTGGCCTGAAGCTTGGCGACTCGTTCCCCTCCATGCCCATAAACCAACACAGCTTCCAACTTGCGCTCCCTTCTCCGCACCTCGTCGCTCTTGCTGAGCATGTCGCGCAGAGAAAGACTGACCGCTCGCGCCGCCCCCGATTGGACCCACATGTCGAAAGCGAAAGCGTCGAGGTCGGCGTTGACTTGCTCGTCACGAGTCGTGGCCGACCAAAGGGCTTGCTCGAGAAGGTGGACGGAGGAAGCGATATATCCGATGAGGTAGAGTATCGGACGAGGGATCCTCGGGTCAACGACGCTCGAGGTCTCAGGGGTTTGGTAGAGCACGACGGCTCGGCCGAGCAACTTGAGGTCCGAGGTCAATTCGGCGACGCTCGAGGCGTGCTTTTGGGGAGCCTGGGAGAGGAGGGACTGGGCCCACTACATGGAGGAAGGTGTAACATCAGTTTTCGTCGGTCAGAAAAAGGCGCCCATTCTCTTTGAGGACTCACATCAGCGAAAGCTACGAGCGCTTTGCCCTTTGTGCCGTGAATCACTCGAACGACATCCAGCGCAAGCGTGTTCGTTGTTCCTTCCCAAATGCGCTCAACATTACAATCGGCGATGAATGTCCCAATCTCATTCTCGGTCATGTAGCCCTGACCACCGAGTGCCTCCATGCATTTCGTCAACTCGGTCGTTGCGAGATCGGCGGCAAACGTCTTGATCACAGGCGTCAATAACCTCAACCTCATCGACTCAGACCGCGTCGGTCCCTTCTCACGTGGCCCTGCCTCTGATTTGCCGAACAACAGCGCGGTGTTGAAACAGAAATGGAGGAGTGCTCGATGCACGAGTTCGGACTGCGCCAAAGCCGCGGTGTGCATCTCGTTGCGAATCAGCAAGCCTCCATTCTTGCCTCCGACATGCCGAACTTGGGCAAAAGCCCTCGCTATCGCAAGACAATGCCCTAACCCCGTGGTGCAGGAGATAGCGGAGTGCATCCTCGTGATGTTGAGCATGGATGCTATCGCCGGCACCCCTCGACCCAATTCACCGACGAGTTGCGCCTTGGCCCCATTGATCGACAATTCTGCTGTGGGTAGATATTTTGTGCCGAACTTGTTTTTCAGACGGTGGATGTGGATCCCGTTCGTCGTTCCGTCCGGGTTTCGCATCGGGATGGCGAACATGGACAGGCCTCGAGATCCTTCGCCACTGGTCCGGGCGAGGGCGAGTGACATGTCCCCGTCGGTAGCCGAAGAGAACCATTTGAAACCGTCGACGATGTACTCTGCTCCACTATAGTACACGTTCCCGAGTTCAGACCAGAAAAACCCTCTCCACATGACGTAAACGGATAGAGAGAGCTTACTTGGCTGTAGCATTGCTACTGGAGACGGGTTTTGCTACCGTTTCGGTCAAGGAGACATCCGAGCCACCTCTTTTGGTGGGAAGAACGCTTGTGGTCAACTTTCATTCACGCCAAGATTCCGATAGGTGCCTATCTTTGACTCACGGCCTTTCAGTCATCCATTGAGCAGCGGTGATGGCCATGTCTGGATTGCGACTGGCCAACAAGGGGAGGTAGTCTCGCTTCATCTGGTCGTTGCCAAAGAGTGTGAAGACTCGTTGCGCTCCGTCGGTCATGGCCATGGGACAGCCAACGACTGGGTATGAAAGTAATGGGAGTCAGAATGCAGAATGTTGTCATGTGACCGTGAATGGATGCTTTCCCGAGATGCGTTGCCAGGTCTCGCCGGCTTCTCCTCGGAACCAATCAGAGTTCTCGCCAAGGATTCGATTGTCGAGTCACCCCGTATTCTTTTCTGGCCCCAATTCGCAGAGCAGACACACAAACGTACCTCCTCCTCTAGGCGTGAACAGACACGTCTTTGCGAACATGTGGACCCTTGAATAGGGCCCGTCCTCGCGTTTCATTGGGATCTCGATCAAGCCTTCCTCGGCCGCGACGCGCTTCAATCCTCGCCAGCCTTCCGAAGTTTCGAGACGATCGACTCGGCGACCCCACTGAGCGGGAATGAAACTTGATGGCCTGTCAGCTTCAGGTCCGGATGTCGTTGTTGGAAGGCAGGAGCTAATCAAAAGCACCACACAGGTCGTGCGCTGCTCCAGCTGTTGCGCCCGGACGCGCCCGAGCCCAGCCGAGTGCGCGCCACCCTCTCACGCGTGTGGTCGAGGAAGAGTGCCACTAACTGAACTGACCTGATCATACTGCGTCAACTTGACCTCCCCAAGCTTCCCATACAGCTCCGTCATCTCCCCCGCTATCCGTTCTTGGAACGTCTTGCAATCCCCATCGATCTTGGCGTATACTTCTTTGGGGACCAGGCGCCGAATGACGGCCTTCAACGACATCGCCGAGTCCCACGCCGGGGGTAAGGTGTAGGGCGTTTGTTGGAACCCTTCGCTGATCAACATCTGACGCTCGGGCGGGTTTGCAGAGGTGGGGGGATGAAATGCGTCGGTGTGGTTCGGCGCGGTGAGCGGGGAAGAGAGCGATCGGTGCAAGTCTGTGTACGAAATAAGAGTTGTGCGATCCACACTCAGAGACACCGGTTACTCGGGCGCGATTTGACCGGCGAGCGCACGAAATGCTGCATGAACTTGCTCTGAAAGCTTCACGCCAGACAAAACTGGGGATAAATCCTATCGAGACTGGAATCAAACCGAGTTATGTTTTGTTCCATTTGCAAGGGGTCTGTAAAGCCAAGTCCTCTCCGCAGAGCCGGGTGTCGTGCGCCTGGAAAGGTTTCCTCTTTCACGTCAGCAATGCCGCGTTCAACGTTCAACCTCGGCGTCCGCTGTGGGCTCCGCACCTTTCGTATCACAGGCTAGTTTTCCCGTCTCTTTCAATCAGCGCCAGGCGTATTTCCTCGTTCATCGCTGACACACCAGTGTATTTTTCTATACAACATCGAACCATTGAATGACTACGCTCCCGGCCGCTCGCTCCGGCTCACCACCCTTGCCAAACCCCATCCCCTCCTCCCTTTTTTCGAGTGACCCCAAAACTTTTCTCCCATTCAGCCCTCTTCCTCCCTTCCTTACCCTTGGGCCCGAATTGTATTTGTAGTCCGACGTATCTCGATCTATAATCGTCATGGTTGACGTATGCGCCGCAGAGCCTCCTCTCGCCGACAAAGGATGAGCGACCGTGTAGAACGCGATGGTTGTCAAAGACTGTCGAATGATATAGGGAAGAACAGCGAGAGGGATCAGCGGATTCCCTCTTTGCTGAAAACCAAGAAGAAAAAGGTCTCAGAGCAGATTTACTCACTAACAGCTGTCCCCATCTCCATCTCGGTCCACAACTGACTCTTCTCACTCCTCAACACCCCTTCCCAAAGCCTCAAAGCCTCGAACCACTTCTCCATCCTGCCACCGTCCCATCCCTGTCCTCCTACCACTCCACGATCGTCACCATTCCAGCGAACCTGGATCAGTTCCCCGTTCGAAGGATCATGGTTGAAAACGGGCTTGCGAACCAAGGGGGTAAGATGGACCCCTGATGGGATCGAGTCGGATCCAGTGCCTGAGGCGTGGGAGGGGAGGAGTACGTTCGAGAGGAATTCGTAGTGCTCGGGATGGGTTTCACGTAACGTTTGGGCGGCTTGGAAGCCGTCGACTAGGAGGTTGTGTCCGCCTTTGTGGGAGGTGGCAGGGGAGAGGAGGTGAAACATTTGAAGACCGCAGGGCTGGCGAGAAAGTGGGCTTTTAGTTCGTGTCTACGCCAGAAGGGATCAGGCAAAGACTTTTTTGGAACTCACGTCGGTGAAATAGGTGGTATCAGTATGACTGTTGAGCATCACATTCGAATAGGCCAAATCGCCATGTTTGAGATCGGCGGTGAAATCCCAAAAGCCTATTGTCGGGCAGAAGAGATCAGCCAAGAAGCCCATCAGGGGTGTCAATGGCCAAGACTAACCTCCATAGTGCGTGTCACGAATGAACGCTATCCGTCGAATCAAAGCTTCGGTCGCTTCGGGAGTGGGTGGGATCCCTCGAACGAAGGAGAAGCCGAATCGATGCTGTCACGAGCGGCATTGATCAGCACCCAGGACAGTCGATGCTAGTTCCTCGATCATGAAGAGCTCACGATCCTCTTGACCCATTCGAAAACACCTTGTTCTGATCCCATGACTTGGTCGTATTCGACCATCGGCGGATCGTTGGCGATTTCCGAAGTCCAGAGAACCTTGCTAAGAAGGATGGATTCCCCCATATCGAGGCAAGAAGGCCTTAGCATGTGCATGAAATATGAGGTCTCGAGAGTCTGTTTGCACCGACTCTTTGGGTGGTATCCGACCGTCGAGTGCAGGTTCGTAGGAGTGCTCAAGCAGGAAGGTCCAAGGAAAGAAGGAGGTGTATGCCTGGGAGGAGGGATAAGTATCGGCCGGCCCTGACGAGTGAGCGAGGTGTCAGTTCCTAGCCGTCATACGAATGTAGAATGCCCCGAATCATCGACGGACATGTAACAAATAGTCCATCTGAGTTGGCTTCGACACTTTGTGGTGTCAAGTCGCGAGGGATCTGGACAGACAAGCGCCCCAGCGCCAGAAGGAACATGAGCACCACATCGGGGAGGCGGGAAGTGGGAGCGTGACGTGGCACTGACGGTGGGTGTATCGACCAAACGTTGCTTGGTAGCTGGGTGGTATGACCGTGCATCTCGACAGTGGTCTCGTAGCCACAGGTAATGGCTGTAGTTGGGATTGCAGAGGAAGAAAGCGTGGGAATGTGAGCAAGGTCTCGGCACGCGACCCATTTACGACGCGCAAGACGAGCGACCCAGCCGACTGTGACCTACAAGCTCGTTTTTTTGCCATTTGCAAAGGTGACAGTGACCGCTCGAGGTGTTTGAGCATCCTGGTTGACAGTCGGGTGAGCGGACGAGGTGCTGGCACTTGCATTGCTCGTCGCGAAGGATCGCCGTGATCGTCTTGGAACGTCATCGAGAGCGACACCCCGTGCTATTGCCGCCGAGTGAGCGAGAAAAATGCCACGGATCGGTACGGCCGGAGAGGTAGACCGTAGCAAAGCACGCGAGGAATGCGATACCACTCGGCGATGCATCTCGGCGGATGAAAATGTGTCTACGTCGCACCGGTTCAGATGGGAAAGGGGACGGAAAACGAGCGCTCGCCCACGCCGAGATTCGCCGAGCTTGCCAGGAAAGCAATAAGCTGCAGTAATCAGGACCGAGAGACCCCACTGTCCGGTACATCCTCGAAACGGCCTCTACTCGCTTTCATCGAAGTACCCGGCAGCCAACACCAATTTCTTTGCAATCGAAAAAGAATTACGGCCGGCATCTAGTTTCCAAAACACGAGATCACGAATTCCTCCGCCCCCCACCCTTCCCTCCCTCTTCGAATCGTACTTCAAGAGACCTTCCATCCTTCGCTTGGTTATTTAATGGTGACCATGTCCGTGGTCCTCGACACCGTGGAAATCGACCTTGTACGCTGCACAAGGTTCAAGGAAGATCGGATCAGTCCGCGGCCAGGTCCCTAGCAATCATCAAGTCCCAGGTGCTCGAGCCGACTGACCGCATCCGCACTCGGGGCATCGTACGGGCTTTTCCTTGTTGATAGTGAAGAGGATCGTGTCGTGCGAGTCGACGGGGAAACCTGGATCACCCAAGAGAACACCGGGTGTCAATTTCCAAGCCCCGCCCGAGCGACCGAACGCTCGCTCGCCTAGGACTGACCAGTGCAGCCAACAATGCGAGTGTTGTCCTGGTTTCGTCCAAAAAGAGTTCGAGTATGATACACCAGTACAATGCCACTCGGGTAAGCCTAGGTGTGCCACGCTCGTGCTCGTCCGGGCCTGCGCCTGCCTCCTCCCTATGTACGACCACGGCGCGATCCCCACCCAAGGCTTCCTCGCCTCCGCCATGCCGATGCAAGCACCCACTCACCAAAGAGAAGACGGAGATGGGGTCCTGGAGTGTGCCGAGACGGGTGACCTCGAGCGGGTCGAGTGAAAAGGCCTCCTCGCCCTTGAGCTTCATCAACAGTTCGAATCGTTCGAGACCGGTCGCCTGTTCGAGATCGGTCGGCACGTGACCGACTTTGCCTCCGGGGCCCTGTTATGGAGATGGGCGAGAACGAGGTCAGCCTTGTCATGCTCCTGTCGATATGGTGGTGGCCAGTGCCCGTGACGTCCTGCTGCTCCGCTCTCGCTCGTCTCGCTCCCTCGGGCAAAGACGCGCGCGCGGATACACGGCTGCCGAGTTCACGGCTGCACTGGATAATTGACTGACCTGGATGATGGGCTCGGGTTCAGAGCGACGGGGAACCGAGGTCAAGAAGGAGCGTGCGGCAATTCGAGGGGTGGCAATGGCCACTCGGGCGACGGGCGATCGTACAGCGAGGCGGAACATGCTGGCGGTGAGCTTCGTGGGCTGGTCGGTGTGGGTCGGAGGATGGGATGCGGAGCACGACGTAGAGCGAGCCAAAGCGGGCCGAGGCTGGGTGGGCGAGCTAGGGCCAGCTGATGATTGTATTGACCAATTAGAAACGCTCATTAGGAATCACGACGTCGCACCGTGAAACGGAGCAATTCTATCAAGTCATACACAGGTATAGCAGCCACAAGAAAGACTACTCCCTCTGATAATTCACCAACTTTTTCACCTCATCCCTTACCTTCTCATCCGGGTGGGATCGGTACAACCCAGCCTCCCACCAACACGTCCCTTCCGGCTCGGCGCGTTCGGGTTCATCGACCTCTCCTTTCCACTTGCCATCGATGCGACGATCGCCCGTCTCCAACATGGCCTCCAACTTGGGCTCGCGGATCAACAACGACCGCAAGAACGTCAACGCGCGCAACTGTGACCCCGCAGGCCAATGCAACGAAGCCGACAAGAGTCGCTTCGAAAAGGCCAAAGTCCGGATCGGCGAAGGCAACGACCTCGGCGTGAGGAAGATGGCTGCCAATGCTCGGAACAAGAGATCGGCCTCGGTCTGCGCCAGCTTGGCCGTAATGCGGTTCGTCGTCGTGATGATGTTGCGGCCGAGGTAAGGCAATTCCTCGAACGTCGGCGACAGGGATAAGGGAAGGATCAACCTGTACAGGGCCGAGACGAAATCGCCGAGATCGATCATCAACGCCTCGCCCTGGCCTTGAAGCAACTCAAACGCGGTGACGATGCACAGCATCTTTTCACGCATGTCGTTGCGTCGAATCGTAGCCTCAGAGCGCTCCTCGACATTGCCTCCGTCGTCCTCGTCCGCGACGACTGATTCGACCGTCAGGATGCCACCGCGCTTGACGATCCCTTTGAGCACCTCGAGCAAATCCCGGAAGAAATCAATGTTGATGAGATGAGCAAACCTTGCCAACCCTTCGAGCGCAGCCGGCAAGAGCGGACTTCGATAGTCGAGCTTGACGATGCGGAAGTACAACGCAAACAGGAGCTTGAGCGTTTCGGTCTGGTTGCGCTCTCGTTCCTGTTGGTCGATCTCGCCCTCGGCTTCACGCATCTCTTGGTCGATCTTGGCTCGTTCTTTGCGCACCTCGCGCACCTTCTTGCTCCCCTTCTTATCCATCGCGGCTTTAGCTTTCCCACCTTTACGCCCTTTGTGCGACTTTTCCTTGTTCCACTTGACGACACCCTTTCGGCCTTCCTTCTCGCGGAAGACGGCCTCGGTCGAGGCTCGCACTCGACCACCACCCAACTCATCCTTCAAGCGCAAGTTGAGCAAAGCCGAGATGACCTCCGGTCGAACGGCGAACGATCTCGCACGCACAAGACGAGAGATGAGCCGAACGAGATGCAACGAGTTGGACGCCGTCGTCGTCGTGTCGTGGATGAACAGGTAGACGACCGCCTCGAGGCACATTTGATGCCCTTCGTCCCACCCCTTTCGTCCGAGTCGTTTGACGATCACGTCCATGATGTTGACACTGTAGTTGAAATCGGGCTTCTCCCTCACCAATGTGCACAAACAGTGGATCGCGACGGGGGAAAGTGGCGAGTCGGCGGCCGAGACTTCGGCCACGCAGAACTCGAGGAAGCGCTTGTAAACGGCGACGAGCCCGTCTTCCCACTCGCGTTGACGAGCGACCATTTGAGAGACCTTGACCTCCTTTTCGGCGGCGGTCAAGGCACGGATCCGATACCCTGGGACGACGTCGACGAAGACGGCGAGCAAGCTGACCATGGCCATGATTCGGATTTCGCGGTCGACGAGGATCGGTCGTTCGCCCGCACTTCGTGCCGACGACGAGGACGAGAACTTGGGGCCGGTCAACGAAAGCAATCGTTTGAGCAAGTTAAGCTGTTTGAGAAGGGCGAGATCGTCAGTATCGCGTAAGCTCACGACGACCGAAGGCAGAGCCTGGCAACACTACTAACCCCTCCTTCCCCCTCGCCCGTGCCACTGGCTTCCCTCCCCAAATCAGCAATCTCCTCCCTCGCCTTGGCTATCCGAGTCTTCTTATCCTTGATCTCCAACAATTGTCGAACAGCAGGTCGCCCAAACCGTTGACCCAAAGGATCGCTGCGGTACTCGGGCTCTTGTCGCCTCAGCTCGGGCTCCTCGTCGTCATCCGAGTCGTCGGCGACTGCACCTTCGAGTGTCTCCTTGGATCGAATCACCTTGCCGTTCTGGACTATGGGGAGTTTGGTCGTCAGTTCCTTGGGTGGTTTGGGAGCTTTGGGTCGACGTTCCCAGAGGGCTTCCAAGTCGTCTTCGGGTTGGGTGGGTTTGGCTTTTTTCTCAGGCAGCGGGATCGCGTCGACGTCGTCGTCGTCGCTGTCGTAGTCCTCTTCGTCTTCCTCCGAAATCTCACTAGCATCCTCGTCGTCTTCTTCATCATCCTCGACGCCCTCGGAATCCGAGACTTGAACTTGTCCATCCTCGGCAACTCCACCCCACTCAGTCTCTTCCTCCTCCGTGTCGTCCTCATCTTCATCGTCATCCTCGTTCCACAGACCTTCCTCGTCATCTTGGCCATCCAACCCATCCAAATCACTCATATCACTCATCGTACTGATGATGCCCTCGTCGAACTCGCTCATGAGGCTCAAATCATCATCGTCGTCGCCACTGCCAAAGGCCAGATCGTCCTCTTCCAAATCATCGATCAACTCCCCCTCGGGATGTTGCTTACCACCCCTCGGTAGTCCATCCTCTTCGAGATCGTGTTCTTCCAAGGGGGGTAATTCACCCTTGAGGCGCTTGAGACGGTTCTCCTTCTTGCGCAAGGCTTTGAGCTCGGATTTGGTCGGCCCTGCTTCGGGTATCTCGATGCCGTCCAATAGACGGGTTCGTTGAGGAGCGGCTTGCTGAGGTTGTTGCAACGCAGATTTCTCTTTACGATAGGCTTCTTTGATCGCTGGTCGGGAACTGCGGGAGTAAAGAGAAGCGCGAACGGTATTGAGGATTGTGGTCCCTTCTGGACCAAAGACCCTGTCGAGAAACTCACGTGGCTATGGCCTTCTTGTCCAACTTGACCAAGAATTCTCCTCCCTGTTGATCGATATCCCCATCGATCAACATGCCCGTGTATTGTTCTTCATCCTCATCCTCCTCCTCACTCGACTCGTGCTCGGATCCACTTGACCCCTCTTCCGAGTCCCTCCCCTCGTGCCCCCCGTCGTCGTCGTTCCTCGTCGATTTGGTCTGCTGAACAATCTCAATGAACCTCAACGGTCCTTTCCGCTTCTTATCCTTGCCTTTGACTCTGTCCTCGAGTTTTTTACTCTTGCGATCACTAGGGAAAACCGGTCCATTCTTGTTGGCCTGCTGCGAATCGGCCGTGGCCTTACTCGAGGAGAACGATGTCGTCGTCGCTTTGGGCTTGGACGAAGACGTTCCCGATGCACCGGCTTTGTGACGTTTGGATCGCGCGGTCGTCTTGAAGTTGGAAACGCGCTTCTTGCCCGATCCTAGGGTGGCCATCGTTGAGAAGGGACCGGATTCTCGGATTGCGGAGGTGGCGACGAGTGGGTAGGGTGAGTGAGTGGGTGGGTGGGTGCTGCTGGGAATGAATGGGAAGCGGAGCTCGTTCGGCGAGATTGAGTGATCGGCTCGGCTGCGAAGTGCTCGCGCGCGCGGACCTCATTCGATTGGACTTGCGAAGTGCAGCAGCGAAGCAGATAAATCTCGCCGCTGGGGCATCGCTTCGAGGAGAGCAATTTGCTATTCCCTCAGTCACACTACTCCCCACCATTCCAAGGATCTTTATTTCCAAGAACCCTTGAAGGTCAAAACCAGAACGAGCAAGCTTTCCCCTTCCCGTAGTCAAGAAGAAGCTAGCCTGACCTCAGCTGCTCAGGCCAATAACGTGACATACCGTGCGCTCCACCTCCACCGGTGCCTACTCTCCTCACCCTCATGGCCAAGAACAAATCCAACGCCAACGCCTCTACCTCGGGGAATCAGTCTACCTCGATTCAAGGAGGCAAGAAACGAGCCCAAACCACCGCCGCGTTCGAGATTGATGACATCTTCGCCGCCGCCACGAAACCCAAACCTGTACCCGTCGTCGCGAGAGCCGAGATGGGCTCGATCAAGGCGCTAATGCACAAGGCGAATGAAAAAGACAAGAAGGGGAAAGGCAAAGGAAAAGTTTTGGAGCAGGTGCCTGGGAAGCAAGTGGACGAAAACTCGGACGAGGATGATTCCGAAGACGAGGACGAGGATAGTGACGATTCTTCAGCCGAGTTCGATCCCGAACAAGAGGACGAACCCGAGATCGAAGACGACGATGAAGGTGGAGAGGAAGGAAAGCATACCTCGAACAAGACCAAACCACAAACGCTCGATTCCATCTCCGCGGCCATCTTAGCGAACAAGACCAAACCCGTCGTCGTCACCCGAATCGTCGAAACCGTCGTTGACGGATCGGGCGCGATCGAGAGGTATAGACCGCCGCCGATGGGTCGAACGGGGACCAAGTTGGATGAGGACGACTTGACGTTCAGAGATTCGAGAGGTGATACCAGTGAGGTTCTTCTCTTGGGTTCTCTTCAGGCTTTTTGCGTGATGGGTGATGCTGATCCTCAATTCGTGTGGATGAGCAGGGAAACGGACCGAAGAGGGATATCCGATTTACGATACCAAAGAACTCAAGATCGGCTTGGGCGGAGGTAAGTTTACTGTACTCACACTATAGCACGAAGTGTGAAAACCTCAGCCCAGCTTTGATGGTCTCGTTCAGGCACCCCGGATTGTCCCTTTGATTGCCAATGTTGTAAGTCGCCTCTGGGCAGCTTTCTCGCACAATTCGGAAAACCTGACTTACTCAACCCCTTGCCTCGAATTGATCCGACATCTTTCAGGTTTTTAATAAAACCGGAATTTCAATTCGTACAACAACATATCCTTGCTACGTAGCCGAGATCACAACCAAGTGAAATCATTTCATCCGCAGTCCGTTCCGTCACCCAAGCGGGATTACGGATCCGCATTCCTCAATTCAGGAGCTGTGATGGAACAGTATGATCACGATATCAGCGCCGTAAACATACCCAAAGCCTTCTCCGTAAGGTGGCTTACGCAAGTAAGGCACGCCTAGCACTTTGAACACATCCTCCTCCGTAGCGGCTTGGATCACTTCGCCCGTCGCTCGGGAATGGATCCCACCCGAATCGAATTTGAGGTTCCTGCGGTCCAACCGAGGTGGGATCAAATTTTTCGATCCGCACAACATTCCGAGGTTTCTGAGAAGCCTCGACCTACTTCTTTCTGGCGTGCAGTCGTATATCGCGTTCGAATTGAGTCGAGCCTGTAACGGGAGATGGGAATCGACCTTTGTTTCCCTATGAGCACACATCCGCATGGCAGTGGCCGTCGCCTATGACGAAACCCCAACCACTCCCGAGAATGAAAGACTGACCCGTCCATCCTACGACCGCCGCCCCCCACTGCGGCCATCTCGCGACGACCAAATCGACCCTCCTCCAATGATCCCTCTTCCTCGTCGTCCCGTTCGCCGGATGACGAAAGATAATCAAAGCCTTGTCCAACGAATCGAACGACGACGCAGGTCGATTCGACGTGATTGTTCGTTCGGTAGCTGGGGTGTGGAGGGAGAGGACTCCGTCTGGGGGGATGAAGCCTGGAGAGGGATGGCAGAGAAGAGAGGAGATGAACCGTGAGAGGCAGGGCATTTGGCAAGATAGGGATTGTTCAGCGGTTCGGTGGGACAGACGTACCTTTGACGCTTAGCCGCTCGACGAGTTTGGCGAGCACGCCACGTTCTTTGCCGTCCTTCTCGGCGTAGGTGATGAGGATGTCGACGTCGTTTGAGAGCTCTTTGCCTCGGCGGTATCTGTCGCGATAATTCGAGGGTGGTGGTTGGTGGGCGGGCACGGTTCAAGACAGTCTAGTGTTCGGACTGACCCTCCGCATAGCAAGGTCGTAGCTCGTGGTTCCACTTTTTCGATCTGAATCTTGATGAACTCGTGGATCGAATCGACCTCATGCCGCGGCATCCTACTCGGGACGAGTTCCAAATGGTCAATCAGATAAATCTTGGCCAGACTTCGGAATCATGGGGCGGATCGACGACGGACTTTTGTTGGATATCATCGTGCCACTGAAACTCCCTTTCCCATTGCTTGGACTTGCGCATATCCTCAAGAGACCGCAGTCCTTTGGTGTAGAGGGTGTTCGCGATGACATGGCCTGCGAGAGGTGATCAGTGCGCAGATTTCTCAGCGCTCTGGAGACTAGGCTGGAATTGCCAACGCTACCGAGACTGACCGACACCATGAACGGCTGACATGGCCTTCAAGGCGAGCACTTTGGGGTTGTTTGCGGCTCGGACTGTAAGAATCGAGGCCAACTACAAGTCTGTTGCATGATCAAGCTCGCGAGTTGACCCCGAGACCGTCCTCACCGGCATCGTCAATTTCGCCCGTCCGGAGGTACTCGTCAATCTTGGTCACAATCTTTTCCCCGACCTGGTGGTGCGGATAGAAATGCCACAGTCAACTTACGATTCCAGTCTCTCCCACGTTGGGTCAGGACTGACCTTGGGTAAGGTTCTGGCCTGTTCGGCCGTGCGAATTTTCCATGGTGTGCCGATGATGACGCTGATGGCGGTGGCATAGGAGATGGCTTTGGGGTGCCCACCTGGGATAGATCCATGGAGAATGTTCGTGAGTATGGTACGTGCCCGTCGTTCAACCCCGGACTTCCCAACTTCTAACCCTTTGCCTATCCCGATTCGCCCCCGCTCCTGCCCACTTCGTGAGCGCCGATGATGACTCACTCCCATAAAGCAAGAACCTCTCCTCCTTCAACGGCTTGAGCTTATCGACCAAACCCTGGTTCGCGCACGGCCGAGATGATTCCCTGAAACAGGCCAAGATGTTGACGGGTGTGATGGTCGTGGTTTGTTGGCCGTCCAGATCGGGTTGCGACGCCGAGGATGACGTCTGCCGTCGAGAGAGACGAGGTCTTGCCGAGTCGGGACAGGGCTGCGTGGTAGGTTTGGGTATGGACCTGGATGTGGGGGCTTTGGGCATGCTGTAGAGGCTCGACCCCTCTGCTCAGCTCAGCGCGGAAACGATAGCCAGCAGGGGGAGATCGAGCTCCGCGCTCCGATTCGCCGAGTGGGCACCCCAATCGAATGGGCGATAATCCATCAGCGCGGAAGACGCTTCGCCTTTGTTCGCACTACAACATCGTATACGGATGGGCATTCTACACATGACGATACGCCTGTCCTTTGTATACCAGACTCTGATGCCCTTCTCCTCCCCTCGGCAGATCGACGTGCACCACTTTGGCCAAGAACAATTCGGATCGAGGTGCACATTCCTCCGCTGCTTCGACCCCTCGTATCCCCTCTACGGCTGCTTGTTCCCGACGTGCATCCTCTTCCAATGTCCGTAAAGAAATGGACTTGATCAATCGACACTCCAACGTCCCCAGACTCGAGCTCCGTAACCGCTCAAACAACCTCGGATCAAACTCGGACGACGACGGCCCTTGCACCTTGTTCGGCCGTGTGTCTGCCTTCCCCGCTGAAGTCTTGCTAACGATGAGTGCTTGTCCCGCGAACGTCCTTGCGAGGTCTTCTTGATGATGGGAGAGGAGATGGATGCGCATCGTCCTGCCTTCCCGTATTGTCGAGTCGTCAGTCCTCCTCGACGAGGTGCCCGGGTCCATCAAATACGTCGCCAGTCTTGACGGCAACCTCAAAGAGAACGCGACGATGGGAGGGGAGAGCGAGATGGAAGACAGAGAGGACAAGGTCGCTCCGTGGGTATCCATCTTGGGTCGTGTGGGGTCGAGTGGGATCGTGACGACCGCGACGGGCTGAGCGACCGATCGCATCGCTTGACGAAGGCAGGTTGAGGCATCAGGTGTAGCAGCGAGGGAAGGCGAGGTCGAGGTCGAAGTCGAGTAGGATCTTGTAATAGCTGAACAGAAACGACAGACGGTCACTGTCGCTCGCATCTTGGAGGTGCGCCGTCGAACTGGCTTGACTGCCAAAGTCTCGAAGGCACTTTGGGTGCCGGAGAAGAGAAGCGAACCAAGTCCTTCTCGGTCATTGGTCTCCACTTCGCCAAGTCGAGACCTGTCGAGAAAGGTGATCATCTTGAGGGAAGGCGAACAGAAAAGCCAAAGTGTTCCATTCGGTCACGAGATTTTGTACTGCATTTGCATCACTAAGATTACTCCAACTGCCCCACTTCCCATGTCTGACACTTTGGTGGCCACTCGACCTTAATCTCGGTCCCAATAAACTCGACCAAAGGCACCGGTCGATAGACCCACACCTCACCTTTGGACATGGTCGCGAGATCGTAAGTGCTCAAAAAGGGGGCCTTGCCTTGACTCTGCTCCACAACGGTCAGGTTCGGCAATTGGGTAACGTCGAGTTCCTCGCCGTCCGCAGGGGTCAATTTGGGGGTGCCGACGTCGACGATCACAGCCGTGTGGTCGGGATCTCCCAACGTCGAATACGATCCAACCGGTGCATCCGCCTGGTTGATGGTCACCAGTCTCCATTCGACGACATCCCCAGGTCGGATATAACAATCCCCACCCCTCCAAACGCCTCGGCCCTCAGCTCGACCGTAATAGATGAGATGCCCATGGCTCCTCCCAATGCTCGGGAAAGGTTCGGGCACCCCAGGTCGATTGACGTGGTTCAGCGCTTCAGAGGCCACGTCCCAACATTCACCCCGTGCGACAGGTCGACCGCTCGCATGGGCCTGGTGGACGAAAGCGACGATCTCGCTCGAGTATTTCTCGCTCGCAGAGTACAACTGCTCCCCCGACCAAGGGGAAGGGACGGGTCGGTAGCGCGCTTGGCGATCGACTTGCGTCGGGCTCCGGGTATCGAACGAAAGCGACCACCAACAACACGAGGCATCGCCAAAGACGGCAAGCCCCATGACGGTCTTGCTCGAGCCCATCGAAGACCATGACCCCGAGTATCGCATGTCGTTGCGCCCTTGGATCGGTGGAGGCAGTGGCGACGATTCGTTGTACCATGGGGTGGCGTAAGGCTCGTACATGATCCAGTGGCACAACGAGAGCGCCGAGGAAGAATGAGTCTGAGGAGGTGGGTAAGATGGTAGATCCGATCGAGTATGTGCAGCGGCAATGGGAGGTCTTGTACGCAGTGACACGGGAGGTGGAACGGCGTGAACGTTCGGCGGTGGTGAGATGGCCGCTCGCGGAAAATTCGACATCTGTACCGGCGTTCTGGATGAGCTCGAGAGACTTTAATAACATCGTCTCAGAAGACCTTACCGAATTTTCTTTCAACTGTGAAGGTGAAGTTGTCTCGTCACCACCGAGCCGTAGCGAGCTCAACCTCGCTTCGAAGAACTGCACGTTCGAGTTGAGTTGCCTGATCGTCAAATATCACCGCATTCTGATGTGCGATCTCCGTTGAACGAAAAGGAAACTGACATCATCGAGCATCGCAAACAGCTCCTCTTTTTCTGCGGTGCCGTATTCACTGAACCTGACGAAGGACCGCGGGGCCGTACGTGGAGGCGCAGCCGGGGAGGTCCTGCGCGGTAAATCATGGTCGACGGCGTGTTGATATGGCGGAGCTGCGGCGTTCGGCGGTGGGGCAGGTACTGCTCTGCCGGGGTTGCTACTGCTGACCGCCGCGGACGAGGACGAGTTGGTTCGTGGAGGTGGGGCAGGCGGAGCTGATCCGGCAGCGTCGAACGCAGGCTTACGAGACGGCAACGAAGGTGGAGCGACGGGTGGCGTAGTAGCGTTTGATGACGAAGGCAAGCTTCTGTAAGGCAGTCGAGGGGGTTGTGATGATCCCCTCCCTTCTTCCTGTTCGGCTGTGGCTGACGTGGGGGCGTGAATGCGCTTCGGCGGCGGCGGCGGTCGGTGTATCGCCGCATGGTGCTGCAACACGGCGCTTTGCTCGAACCTCTCTGTAGCGGTTGGTTTCGGACGATTCGCTTCCGGGTCCCACGGCGTGATGGGCTTGTACTGCACCGGTTTTGACGCGGTCTTGGTCTTGAGATCACCCGCGGCGTCGGTCTGTGGGTATAACGGATGCAATGTGAAAGGGTTTGGGTGGGTTGCATCAGCTTGTGATAAGGCTCATCACGATTTTGCAGTGGTGTGACTTGCAGCTTTGGCTTTGAGGGAGGCGAATGTCGGTGCCATGATGGCACCCCGTCGTGGATGGACGGTGAGCAAGCCCGGCCCATCCACTGCTCAGCCCCGTCATCGTCTCAGGATCTCAGGCGCTGATCACCGCAGAACACACCCGAAGTCTGCCGGAGACCACGGTGACCGGGCCTTGTCACCCGTTGCCATGTCTCCAGCGTCAAAGTACCATGGCCTTTCCCTCCTCAGGAAATGTGACAAAAGCATCAATTAAAGCATTATTAGCCACCTAAGTAGGCAGGTTACCGCCTAACGAGTCCAGGGCGGGTGCATTTTGTGCATACATGCAGCTTGAAACCCTGTGGAGAGCTGCCTCGCTGCCAAGTACCCCACCGAGTCGCGGTACGGGCGTGCGCGATTGGCAAGGCTTGGGTTTTTTGCGGACAGCGCGACTTGTACCACCCCGAATTCAAGCTGGTGCTCAGCGGTACGTAGGTAATCCTAGGTAGGTCCCTCTGCCTACTTACGAATAGTATAGGTACCTCTACTGTAACACTCCCATGTAATGCTACCTTTGCAAATCCTCAACGCTAGTTGGACGCCAACTTGGAAGTTGGAGGGACCGGGCCCGGGCGCCAGCCAGTGGCAGATGGGTCGTCATCTGGTCACGTGATCTTGGCGGAAGCGATCGTCAAGCGCCGCCGAGCCGCAATTCGTAAACTCGGAAGACTGTTGAGCCGGCAGACATTTCCCCGTATTCGTCAGAAAATTTGCTTTCAAAAAATTCTAACTACTTGCCTGCATTGAAGGTCAGGAAACGTGGCACTACACAAAAAAAAGTACGGCTCCAACTACGCGCACGGGGGGGGGGGGGGGGGGCTTGGCGATTGGCGCCGGCCAGCCCTGCAGCAGTACCTTGTACGGTGGCTGTGCAGCAGGTGCAGCGGGTGCGCATGTACCCGCAGCCCGCGCACTCGCTCCGTGCATCCTCTCGGCGTTTATGACGTTCAACGGTGGTCGAGGCAAGTACACTCTGGTACTGTGGGCAGCACTTAAATATTCTTCACTGGGCTTTCGTTGTCCTGCTCTCCAGCTCCATCTCCTTCTCTCCCTCTCCCTCTTTCCCCCCGTTCATGCCCTCTGTCCTCACACGCAGGATCAGATTTTTCTGTCAATCTCGACGCATATCGAATCATTGGTTTCCAGCGGTATCCATTGCTTCCATCAGTCGTTCACCTTCAAGGCCGTTCGTATTCACGTCTACGACCGTCTGCCATCAATCGTCGACTTCTACCGACGCCCTACGACTACTCGCCGCTCATCGCAACCCCTGACGACTCGATCTTGTTCCAACTATGGTGAGCCTTTTCTTTCACTGGCTTCCTTCAACTTTACTTTCTATTTGGAGTGGCGGCATGATTCGGTCCTCGAAGATCGACTTTGGATCTGCTCCACCATGTCAATTTTTTCTGTGCGCGCTGTCGGGACTCGGAGATCGCGTCGGATGTGGATAGTGGCACTAGCTGGCTTTGACATGGCATGGCAGACCTACTGCATTGGCCATGTTTCGATGGCACCTTTTCCCCCCTTCGCTGTACGCATGTTCGATACCTCTACTCTACCGGCCCCGAAGTCTGTTGGATGGAACGTGTTCTCGATGCACAACGCTAGCGTTGGGCAACGGGCCTACCACTGGCGGGCATCGTGGAATTGAGCCTTGGGCGCGGCGCACTGTGAAAGTTGGGCTTGGCGCTCCGATCGCGCGAATCGCATGCGCTTCTCCAGGCTCGAGCCGCTCCAAGCGTACCTACTCGAGATTCGGAACTGACGACTTAAATTTCATTCTTCTTCAACTCATGTCCTCTTCCTCCTCCCCCTCTTTCTCTCCTCCTCTCGTGTATTTGTGACATCGACCGCGCCCTCACTCGTCGCCGATCGCCTCCGACACCGCGCTCCCGCACACTCGTCTGACGTCCACGCGCCACCCGCCCCACTTGTGACTCTGGCCTTTTCGAACCCGCGCGGCGCCCCTTCGTTCGTGCACGCTTGCCTGTCCGACCGACCGACCGACCAATCGCCTGTGGCCTCTCGCCTTTCACGTCGCGCTTTGCCCCTCTCCTCCCCTCACTTTCCGCCCTTGTGGCTCTGTCGCATATTTCAGCCCTCGACTCAGCACGCCCCTTCGTTCGTCTCGACCATCGCCGACTCGAAGCTCCACACCATGTCGGCCGATCTCGAAAAGGGCCGCAGCCCGAGTAGCGTCAGCGACGCCGTCGACGCCACGCAGCATGGAGAGGCGCCGTCGCCCCAGCGTCGACTTTGTGGTCTGCTCCCACCCAAGAAGGACAAGGAGTTCGTCCCCTTCGTCTTCCCCGACCCGACCCCAGAGGAGATGGACCCCTTCTCGCGCCAGCTGCTCCCGTCGACGCTCTACTCGCTCGTCGACCCCAAGTCGTACGCCTACTTGCAGTCGCTCGGCGGCACCCCTGCGCTGCTCGCCGGCCTCAAGACGGATCCCAAGCAGGGTCTCTCCGAGTCGACAGGCAAGTTCGAGGACCGCAAGAGGATCTGGGGTGAAAATCGTGTCCCCCAGAAGAAGTCCAAGTCCTTTTTGGCGCTCTGCTGGGCCGCCTACACCGTGAGTCCTCGAGGATCCAGGGCTCTAGCGCGCCGTCCCTCGGTGTGGCGGCAGCATCCTTCGGCGTTCCCATCTTTCCTCGAGACACAACATGCTGACTCGCTACTACGTCGTTCACCTTTCATATCCCACAGGACAAGGTCTTGATCGTTCTTTCCGTCGCGGCCGTCATCTCGCTCGCTCTCGGTATCTACCAATCCGTCGGTGCCCCGCCCAAGACGTACAAATCCACCCGCTGCCCCAACAACACTTGCGTCGAAGCCTCGGTCGAATGGGTCGAAGGTGTTGCCATCACTATCGCCATCTTTATCGTCGTCATGGTCGGTTCCGTCAATGATTGGCAGAAGGAGCGACAGTTCCAGAAGCTCAAGTCAGTTCATCATCTTGGGCATTTGCCGCTGCTCGCTCCCACCTTCCCATACACCGATGCTGATCATTCCTTGCCGCTTTACCGTCCATAGCGCTCAAAAGGAAGAACGCAACGTCAAGTGCATCCGCAACGGTGCCGAACAACTCATGTCCGTCTACGATGTCCTCGTCGGTGACATCCTTTTCGTCGAGCCGGGAGAAATCTTGCCTTGCGATGGTGTCTTCCTCTCCGGCCACAACGTTCGATGCGACGAGTCCGGCGCTACTGGTGAATCCGACGCAGTCCGCAAGGCCCCCTACGAAGAACTCGACGGCAGCGAAAAGGGCAAGACGGATTGCTTCCTCATCTCTGGCTCCAAAGTGCTCGAAGGTGTCGGCTCGTACGTCGTCACCTCGGTCGGTCAAAACTCGTTCCACGGCAAGATCATGATGTCGCTCCAAGGCGAGACCGAGGACACCCCGCTGCAGCTCAAGCTCAATCGACTTGCTGAACTCATTGCTAAGCTCGGTTCCGCCGCCGGTCTCATCCTCTTCGCCTCGCTCATGATCCGCTTCTTCGTCAACCTCGCCAAGATTCCCAACCGCACCGCCGACGAGAAGGCCCAGAACTTCATCCAAGTTCTTATCATCTCCGTCACCGTCGTCGTCGTCGCCGTGCCCGAAGGTCTTCCCCTCGCTGTCACTTTGGCCCTCGCTTTCGCCACGCGTCGCATGACTAAAGCCGCCTTGCTCGTTCGTGTCCTCGGTGCTTGCGAGACCATGGCCAACGCGACCGTCATCTGCACCGACAAGACCGGCACACTCACCCAGAACAAGATGTCCGTCGTTGCCGGCTCGATCGGTGTCCACCTCAAGTTCGTCGACCGTCTTGACGAGAATGCTGCCCGCAACAACGCCAACGATGACCGTGACCCCGAGGAAATCGTTGGTGCCGCGACGGACGCCGACAAGGCCTCAATCACTCCTTCGGCTACGCGCACCGGTCGTCTCGACTTCCAAACCGACATGAGCGAGATCAACAAACATCTCTCGCCGGCTCTCAAGACGTTGCTCAACGACTCGGTTGTGATCAACTCGACGGCTTTTGAAGGCACCGATGAGCATGGCGCCGAGGGCGGATTCGTCGGCTCCAAGACCGAAACCGCTTTGATGTCGTTCGCCCAGAACCAATCGTGGCCTCACTACAAGGCCGTTCGTGAGTCTGCCAACATCGTCCAAATGATCCCCTTCTCGTCCGAGCGCAAGGCCATGGGTGTCGTTGTCAAGCTTGCCGATGGCCGCTACCGCCTCTTCCTCAAGGGTGCCTCCGAAGTCTTGACCAAGCTCGCCCAACGCCACGTTGTCGTTACCGAGAACGGCGCCGACTCCAGTTCCGACATCGAGACCGTCGACTTCACCGAGGAGACCCGTGGCAACATCAACCGAACCATCATCTTCTACGCTTGCCAGTCGCTCCGTACGATCGCTCTTTGCTCTCGCGACTTTGCCTCGTGGCCCCCTGCCAACGCCGCCATCGACCCCGCTTCGGGTGAAGTCGAGTACGATGCCATCGCTCGGGACTTGACTTTAGTCGCCGTCACCGCCATCGAGGATCCCCTTCGTGAAGGCGTCTCCAAGGCCGTCGCTACTTGCCAAAAGGCCGGTGTCCAAGTCAAGATGTGCACTGGTGACAACGTTCTCACGGCTCGCTCGATCGCCTCGCAATGCGGCATTTTCAGCAAGGGCGGTATCATCATGGAAGGTCCCGTTTTCCGCAAACTCACGGTGCAACAACGTCACGAAATCGTCCCCCGCTTGCAAGTCTTGGCTCGTTCTTCGCCCGAGGACAAGAAAATTCTTGTCGACCACCTCAAGTCCATGGGCGAGGTCGTCGGTGTCACTGGTGACGGTACTAACGATGGTCCCGCTCTCAAGAGTGCCAACGTCGGTTTCTCGATGGGTATCGCCGGTACCGAGGTCGCCAAGGAGGCTTCCGACATCATCTTGATGGATGACAACTTTGCCTCGATCGTCTCCGCCATCATGTGGGGTCGCTGCGTCAACGATTCGGTCAAGAAGTTCCTTCAGGTGAGTTTTGGCTGCATCTCGACTCTGGAGACTTCCAATTTCTTTGCTGACATTCTCATATTGATGCGTGTCATAGTTTCAACTTTCGGTCAACGTCACTGCTGTCATCATCACCTACATCACCGCCGTTTCCTCGAACGAGGAAGAATCCGTGCTCACCGCCGTGCAACTTCTTTGGGTCAACTTGATCATGGACACCTTTGCCGCTCTCGCTCTCGCCACCGATCCCGCCGATCCCGAGGCCTTGGACAGGAAGCCTGATCGCAAGATGGCTCCTCTCATCTCGGCTCAGATGTGGCTCATGATCATGGGACAAGCCTTGTACCAGATTCTCGTCGCTCTCGTCTTGCACTTCGCCGGTCACAACATCTTCGGATTCCATTCGTCCGACTCGGGTGAACGCATCGATCAAGACAACGAGCTGAAGACTTTGATCTTCAACTCTTTCGTCTTCTGCCAAATCTGTGAGTTACTCTTCTTTTTTTGCTCGGCCGCCGATTCTTGGTGTGTTTCACTGTGCTAACGCTTGTTTCGTCGTCCTTCCCATGCATAGTCAACATGTTGAACGCTCGCCGTCTCGATCGCACTCTCAACATCTTCCGCGGCATCCACAAGAACATGTACTTCCTCGTCATCTTCTTGATCATGGTCGGTGGCCAAGCTTTGATCGTCAACTTCGGTGGAGCCGCATTCCAAGTCGTCCGCATCGGTGCTCGCGACTGGGGCATCTCGATCATCCTCGGGCTCATCTCGTTGCCCGTCGCCGTCCTCATCCGACTGTTGCCCCCTGGTCCTTGGGAGCGCTTCCTCATCGCGATCCACGTCTATCCCGATCCCAACGCTCCCCTTCCTACTTTCACCGAGGAGTCCGAGGAGAAGAAGTGGGGCGAAGGTCTCCAAAAGACGATCGACAACTTGGCCGTCTACTCGCAAATCCGAGGTGGTCGCGCTCGTGGCTCTTCGATCATCCGCAAGTCGCGCACCAAGCAATTGCGCGAGCACGACATTCACCCTGCTTCGTTGATGGCGATGATTCCCTCGATGGTCATGGGCTCCGTCGGTGGTGGCTGGAGGCCCGAGGGTTCTTTGGCGGACCCTGCTGCGCACGACCCTTCCGCCTCGACGACCCAGCTCTTCCAAACTGGTCACTTGGCCGAAGGCAAGGACGTTCTCGGCAACTCAATCCCTTCGACCGGCTTCGCTCGTGCCGGTCACTCTAGATCAGCGTCGCATTCTTCTACTTTGCCCCCGATTCCCCAAGGCGGTGAAATGACGACCACGGCCGATGGCTCATTGGCTCCCCCTTCCCCGAGACGATAATTTACCAGCTCGCTACAACAACAATAACAACAACAACAACCCCCACACTCTGTCATTACTAAGCACTTGCAAACACCTCCCACTCTTGTATTACTATCAAGTTCTTTACTTTTCGTTTCCTACTATCTCCTGGGTGGCCCACACATTTTTGTGCCAATGTAACACTCATGAGCTTCAGACTCAAATCTCCAATTTTTCCGAAGAGGGAGACCTACAAAACGGGAGAGCTCCTACGGTGGTCAAAAGAGCCATATGATTTGTGGGAGCTGACTTCTGTGCAGCACCATTCTAGGAATGAGGGAAGGCTAATGGAATCGCTCGTGCTGAGATTGGACTTCGAGGAGAATGATTGAGCGCTTGTGTGCGAAGCTCAAGATGACCGACCGACCATCACCGCAAAATTGATGCCGCGCGAATGCGCACGGTCGCTTAAAAAAGCTCGGAGCGACGGGAGCCTGAAGATCCTGGATAATGCTGTGTATGTACCTTGAACACACACATTGATCCCCCACACGCGACCAATCTGTTAAGGAGTCCTTCCAGACATTACCCTCAGCGTTGCACACCGTAGTACCTTACGGCAATTATCAACTCCTCTTTCTTTGGAAGTCGTTCCCCATAGATTCGCGTTCGAGAGTTTCCATATAGACTCCGCTGTAGAGTGGCAAATTCCTTTCATTCTAATTGGGGACTCAGGTTCGTGCGATATTGTCAACTACTACTGAGCGGCCGCTCCGAGCTCGCAGTGGACGAGACTCCCGGAGTGTCCGTCGGAGCCGAATCACGGTGGGACGGTGGCACGTCGCGAGGTCGCAGACTCGTTCTTGGATGGAGACAACATGGCAGGCTCAGGATACAATTGTTATATTCACAGAGGTGGCACCGAATAAATTACTACATACAAGCTCTCTGGACGTCCTAAGCGGGGCTCATACAGGTCCGAAAGAAACTCCGGCGGATCCGAGTCTTCAGCGACCGTGGATGCTTAACCAAGCCTTTTGCAACGCTCATGAACCGCCAGGGTTGTGACCTGGAAAAGATCGGGGGACGAACCGCTGCTAGTCCCAAGGACTTCCGTCTCGGTGCCGCAAGGTAGAGTAACAAGGCATGAGTCTATTGCAGCGACGAAGCAAGAGTGAAAGTAGAGCCGAACAGCACGAGACAAAGAAACAAAGGGTCCTGAAGTAAAAAAACAATGAAATCAAAAAAAAAAATGATATATCCGTATTGAGTCGTGAGCCTTTAGACCTGCAGCAGTCTTTGCAGTGTGGCGACATCGTCTGAGCTCAACTTTTCACCTAGCGCCCTCTTAAGACCTTCCAACACGCCTTGGCCGTCCTCCTTGGTCATGGAAGCCACGGCATCGGCCATCGCGTTTGATCGAACATCCTTGACCCGACTGGCAATCTTGGATTTGTAATGCTCGAGCGCGCTCGTGACGGCGGGATCGTTCTCGTAATCGGCTTGGCTCTCGTTGATGGCAGCCTTGACGATGTCGACGCGTGCCTCGCGAGACAAGGACGGGTCGGCGACGGCGAGGCGCTTGAGGGCGTCCTCCTCGGCTAGTCGTCGCAACAGGCGTTGGTAGAAGTATCGTCTCGACTCGGACCAGACGAGCGTCTCGCGAATCGTTCCCTTGGCCTTCATACGGGCAGGTCGGTCGTGCAGGTCGGCGAATTGCAGTGCGATCTGGGAATATAACGGCATCAAGATCTTCTCGCGGTTGGCGAGCTCGGTCTTCGCCGCGGTAACGTCTGTAACCGGAAGCGACGCATCGACAGTCTTGGCCTTGAGCGTGCGGTAAGGCTCGTCGAGGCGTTCCATCATCGCGACCAACTTGTCCTTGCGCAGCTTGATCTCGACGATACCTTCGGGCTCGAGCACACCAGCTCGTGCGGTCTCGTCGGCATACCTGCGGATAGAGAGAAGATGTAGGTTAGCAAGTGAGCCCCTTTCAGGAACCGATCCTTTTTCCTTTTCTAATGTGCTTACATTTCCATCATTCCGTCGGCATTGATCGTCGGGTCCAGAACGACCCAAGCACCACCACGAAGTTCACCGTTGGGGACGATGTATACGAAGGCGGGCTGCTTGTACGTCGAAAGACCGTCAACGATGAGCGAGCCGCGCTTCAAGACCTCGTCGAACATGTCTTGCTGTCCACCAGAGAATCCACGCCAGTTGGCGAAGATGATCAAAGGCAGGCCTTCGCGGTTGAAGTCGAAGATCGCTTGGCCGGTCTTGAACGCCGAGTTGGGGTACCAGACCTGACCAGCCTCCATGATCCTCTGCTCCATCGAGCTAGGGTTGGCGGGATCAGCGGGAACAACTCGCTCGACGGTGCGGGTCTCGACGGCGATTGTTCCGATCGGGATTCCACCCAATCGGGCTCGACCGACAATCTGCAGGAGTGAGTGTAGATCCGAGGTGAGCAACACCGCCTTCCAAGATTGGACCTCCAGCAAAGGGGTTACAACTTACGACTGTCTGGGCCCATCCTGAGAGTGTCTCTTGGAACGAGTCCTTGTCGAAGAACCCTGACAACCACCGCCCATCGGTCTCATCGGCCTTTCCGGCGAGGAACCAGCGAGGGTCGTAGGCGCCCTTGATCGGCTGGTAGTCAATAACTCGATCCCATGTGTCAACCGAGGGCGTGATCGGCAGCGCAGCGCCTTTGGCAGAAGGCACGTATGCCAACCATTTGACGATGCTCAAGACACCTTCGAGATCGTTGGCCGCGGTCAAATGTGAGACACCGTTCTTGTACATGATCTGCGTGCCACCGAGTTGCAAGTTCGACGAGTATACCTCGCGACCGAGGACCTTGTTGAGCGCACCGGCACCCGTGAGGATGATCGGCTGACCCTCGACTTGAATCGCACGTTGACCGAGGCGAACGAGGTAGGCACCGATACCGACGGATCGCGCCGTGACGAGGGTAATGGTGAAGATGTCGTCGTAGGCTCGAGACGTCTCACCAGCGATGAGACCTGAGCCCTTCAGGGACTCGACACCGAGACCGTCTTGCAGACCAATGATATCGGTGATCTGGTACTGCGTCTCGCCCGTTACCTCGTCAACAACCTTCTTCGTGACGACGCTCTTCTCGCCCTTGTTCTTGAGCTCGCCGAACTTCTCGGGCGTGATGTAGAGGTATTTGAAGCCCTTCTCAGGTCGGGCAGGGTCGTTCCAAGCCGCAGAGATCAAGTCGACAAGCTCATCGGCGATACCGAGTCGAGCACCCGAGTTGGCCGAGAGGTAGATTCGGGGCAAGCCGAGCTGGCGCGCGAGGCGAGTCACGGCGTGGAAGAACTTGTCCTCCTCGGGTCCAAACGAACCGATCTTGAACGTGATGTCGTTGGCGATGACGACGATACGACGACCACTCGGGTACTCAGGAGTGAAAATCGTGTAGATCCAACCGACCATACCGATGTTGTTCGTTCCCGGCGCGCGCGCGACTTCCTGTGGGTTGCCAAACTCGTCCGAGACGAGCTCCTTGGCCACGAGGGGATCGCTGGGCGCGGTCTTGCCCGCCGCCTTCCATTGCTTGCGGATGGCTTGACGGAACAAGTCGGGGAAGTCGTACGCATAGGTGGTGCCGACAACATGGGCCCTGTATCGCTTCGGCTGGAGCCATTCCTTGGTCGGGTAGGGGAAGTTGACGGGCTGCAAGTGGAGCGCACCCTGCGGGCCGATCGACTTCAAGATAACGATGCCCTTTTCAGTCGTGACTTCTCGGTAAGCCTCGTACTTGACGACAAAACCAGACACGTTCTCGATGATGGCACGGATGGGTTGAATATTGCCCTGCGCATCCTCGATGACCATGCGGATCTCGGCGCCCGTAACGCGGAGGCGCCAGAATCGCTTGCCGTGTCGGTCGATGAACCCGGCAAGAGCGGTTTGCACATCCTCGAAGTCAAGGCGGAGCGAGTAGATGAAATTAAGCTGTCAATTAGGACGGTCAAAAGCGTCAGTCGGGGAAATTTACACTGAGGTAACGCCAAGCTTCTCGGGCAACTCACCGAGATGTGGTTACCATCCGCAGCACGCCGAGAGGCCGAGACGACCTCGAGCGTGTCCAAGACATCGGCGACGAGACGGTCAGACTCCGAGACGAGGTAGTCAAGCGTGCGCATGTTGCCACGAAGGGGGCCGGGGCGAACGAGAGCGCGCACGAAGAAGCGACAATCGCCGGAGTTCTCCTTGGCGACGGCGTAGTAGATGTGTACCTGTCGGTTCTCGGTCGGGGTCGGGGTGAGATGGAAGTTGGACAAGCGAGCAAGCTCGAGTTGCCAAGCGAGGGCGGGCTCGATATCTCGGATCGTCGACAATTCCTTCCACACACCGGCGTCCTTGCGCAGGGTGAAGTAAGACGGGTAGTAGCCTTCGCGGCAGATGAGGAGCGTCACGCGGCGCATGGAGCGACGGTCGAGCTCGTCCGACATCGAGTTGATCAACTCGGCGAATTGGGCGCGGAGCTGGTCCTCATCGGAAACGGTCGTCGAGGGCGAGACGTTGAGGGAGACGTTGCACACGTTCCAGTTGCTTTGACTCGAGACCAGAGGCTCAGCGGGGTTGGTGGCCGTGCTCGGGTAGTGCCTCAGCACAGTCTTGAGCTCGTGGGCCAAGTTGTTGAGCGATGCGGTGGCGAACATCGCGCCATGGCGAATCGGCTCCTCTTGGGCGCGCGAAAGCAGGAACGTCAAGTCCGAGTAGGACGCCGTCCTTTGGGAGGTAAGGCCCGTCGAAGGGGTGACGGGGCCCGACTCGCCGCCGGCCTTGCGCATGCGGAATGTCCAGAAGACGGTCGAGGGCTCGCTCTCGGCCTCGTCAGATTCGACGTGCTCGACGTTGATGATGTTGTAGGCCTTGTAGGCGCGACGTACGTACATCTCGAGCGCAGCGAGGCCGACCCATTGATCGGCGTGGCGGAAGAACGTCGGCAAAACGTCAAAGACGGTGAAGCGCGAGTCGATGACGTCCTTGAGGATCTCGGCACGAGGGGCACGTGGGACGACAGCCGATTCACCGTACGTGGTCTGCGTGACCGAGGCCTTGAGGATCTGCTCGAGCTGAACGAGACGCTCATCAAGCGACGGCAGCTGGCAATGGATGAGGACCTCGCGGGCCTTGAGGGCTACCTTGGACGTCGCCTTCGAGTCGAGGTCGGCAAGCTCCTTGAGAACAGGCGCAAAGGTGGCTTCGATGACTTGGAGCGACTCGGACGAGTCCTTGACGAGTTCGAGCAAGGCCAAGATGAGCGCGTTCTTGCTCGCAGCCTTGTAGTGCGACAAGACGGCTCGGACAACGACGTCGAGCTCGTCGCGGTGGGTGTCACGGAGTTCGAGGACGACGTCGTCCTCACGGCCGCTGAACAGCTTCTCGGTCTCGAGGTAGGCGTTCATGATCGAAGCGAGTGTGAGCCATTCGTGGCCCTTGAGACCCCCGCGGTAACGTTCGACGATGTCGAGAAGACTGCCCAGAGTTAGGCGGAGGCTCGCAGCCTCGGCGGGGCGAGACGCCTCGAGTGCGGCATCGATCTGTTTGCGGACCTTGACTGAGGGGAACTCAGCCTTGTTGGCATGGGCAGCCTCGATCGTCTGTCGGACCGAGGCTTCGAGCGCAGCGGGCATTCGTCCACCCAAGGTCGAGAGGACGGCGTGGGCTTCGCCGTAGGGCAACTCGGGGTTTCGCAGGACGGTGATGAGCTCCTTGATCGTCGGCTGCATAATCGACTGGTTGTCGTAACCGGCGAGGATGTTGCCGAGGATGTCGCGCAGGTAGGCGAATCGTTGGTGGGGCTTGTTGCCGACAATCGAAGGCAGACCAAGTTGGGGTAATTGGCCGTCGAAGGGCTTGGCATGGTTGACCCTGCTAGGGTCGTCGAGCGAGAGGATACCGATGATGGCACCGGCCTCGAGTGTGACTCCCGGTTGCTTGATGAATTGGGCAATACCGTCCTCGGCGGCGATCAAAGGCATGATCATCTGGTTCGAGGGGGAAGGGCAGGGCAGTGTTAGTACTCTACGATCTTTCGTGCCACCTTCTGAGCCGTGATAGCTCACCTTCATGACCTCGATTTCGGCGTAGGCTTGTCCTTTGCTGACGTGCTCGCCCGACTCGATGAAGTAGCGCACGAGTTTACCGGGCGAAGGGGACCTCAATTGCGTAGGGTCGTTCTCTTGCGCAACGAGCACGGTGCGCGAATCGATCGACAACCTCAACGCTCCAACTTCCTCCTTGGCGTAGCAGGTGTAAGAGCGGCCGTCGAGGAGGACAAGCAGACCACCGTCGGCGAGGGGGCGCAAGCCGACCGAGACGGACGAGCCGTTGATATAGATCGACCAACTCGTTGGCGACGAGCGCGAGGCCGTGGCACGGTACTTGACGTCCTCCAGCACGAACTCGAGCGGTACAACGGTCGCCAAGAGCTCGCGAGCAGGCGACTGACCCTTCTCGAGCACGCGCTTGTACTCGGCGATGTTGGCCTCGGTCGCGAGGTGGGCTTTGGCCACGGCACCGCAGATGATGGCCAAGGTCGTGTCGGGTCGCTCGGCGGTGAGTCGCTCCGAGATGAGGTTGTCGAGCCAAGCGGTCGTGATTGTGTTGGACTCGAACGCCTCCGTCTCGAGCAGCTTGATGAGGTACTCAACCGTCGTGCGGAAGTCACCGCGAATCGACAGCTCCTTCAATGCTACGACCATGTTCTTGCGTGCTTCGCTTCGGTCCGAGCCGTAAGCAAAGATGTGACCGAACTGGGAATCGGCAAACTCGTGCAAACCCCCAGCGGCAGCGACGGAGAAGTAACCCCATACGTTAGTCGACGAACGGAAGTTGAGTTCTTGAAGAGTACCGGAAGAGGGCTTGAAACCTGCATCCGGGTTCTCGGCGGTGATGCGGACAGCGACAACATGACCCTTGGGAGAGGGCTTGCGTTGCGTCTCGGCCGAAACGGGGTCCTCAAAGTCAAAGTCGATCTTGGACTCCCCGTGGGGGGACTTGCCGTACAGGGTTCGGATGTCGCGGATGCGGTGAAGGGGGATACCCATGGCGATCTGCAGTTGCGCGGCGGGAAGGTTGACACCGGAGACCATCTCGGTCGTAGGGTGCTCGACCTGAAGACGCGGGTTCAACTCGAGGAAGTAGAACTTGTCGTCAGCGGCCGAGTACAAGAACTCGGTCGTACCGGCCGAAACGTAGCCGACGAGTTTCGCCAAGCGCACGGCGGCCTTCTCCATCTGCTCGAACTTTTCAGGGCCTGCGATCGTGACGGGGGCCTCTTCGATGATCTTCTGGTGACGACGTTGGACCGAGCAATCACGGCCGAACAACGAGATGGCGTTGCCATACTGATCGGCGAGGACTTGGACTTCCAAATGGCGCGCTGCGCCAGCGAGCTTCATGATGAAAATGGGCGAGCCTGTTTGAGCGCAAGAGAGCCGTTTCAGCACAAAATGCTCTTCTATTCGATGGGATGCACGAGCCGAGGACTCACCGGGTACTTCTCCCTGAACGGCACCGAACGACTGCTTGAAGTCCTCAGATTTGGCGACCATGCGGATACCTTTCCCTCCTCCACCTTCACTGGCCTTGATCATGACGGGGTACCCGATCTTCTCGGCCTTGACGAGACCATCCTCGGCACCGGAAACACAAGCTTGGGCGTAGACGTCGTCGGCAACGGTGACGTATCCGTCGGGGGACATGACGGTCTCCTCGACGCCCGTTCCGGACCAGTCCATGCAGGGCACTTGGGCCGACTGCGCGACGATGGTTGAGCTGATCTTGTCACCCAAAGAGCGCATCGCCGATCCTGGCGGTCCAATGAAGACGATCTTTTGCTTTGAAGCGGCGAGGGATTCAGGGAGGCGCGGGTTCTCGGAAGCGTGGCCCCTATTTGCCCGGTTCAGCGTGGAAGCAACGAAATGGGTCGGGGAGCGCACGACAATAAAAGCGAGATCGGGAGGGAACGATCCGAAAAAAATCGTCAGCCCCAAGTTAGACTAAATCGTACTCGGACGCATCGAGCCTCAAGCAACAGCTAGCTGCAGCAGGCAACTCACCACCCGGCCCAGACGGCGTGCACAGCGGCGCGCTCAGCGACATCGACGATGACGTCGACGTTGGCGTAGTTATTGTTATTGGTGCCACCGGGCACCTCGACGTATTGGTCGGCCATGCGGATGTAGTCGGCGTTGACCTTGAGATCCTCGGGCGTGGCCATGACGGTGAATTCGATCGCGCGCTCGGACCCAAAGGTCTCGTAGGCCCACTTGCGGATCGAACGTATCTCCTTAACGGCGGCGATACCTACAGCAAAGGAGAAGAAATCAAGATGCCGATGGTTTTAGTCCCCGATCGAATTGAATCTACTGGCGGGTCGACGCATGCACTGACCATTGTTGGCGATCAAGACCTGGTTCGGAGAATCGGTTGGGGTTGTGGAGCGGGGACGAGACCGACGAGCGAGCGCCGTCAGCAGGTGCACGAGGATGTGCGGGGTGGTAACGATGGTGGTGTCGATGATGAACTGACCTTTGTGATGACGGTGTGACCACCCCTTGACCTGACAAAGTCGGCGACCCGACTCGGTGCAGCGACGTCGAGTGAGTGTCCACCTGTCATCCCCGCGACGACGGAGGTGCGAAGCCGAGCCGAGCCGAGATGTGCAAGCGGGAGCGCAGGCGCAAGACAAGATGGAAGAGTATCACGATCAGCAAGTGTGTGTAGAGGTGCACAGAGCATGCCTAACATCGCAACATACCAATAAAATGTTGCACTTTGGCGTGCTCGGCGGCGTGTGCATCGGGAGCTGGTGCAGCTGCCGAGGGCGGGGAGGAGCCCGATGGTGCTGCTGCTTGTTGGGTGGGGGCGGAACCGGCAGTGGAAGCAGTGGTGCCGTTGGTCGACTGGTGCGACGACCCACCACTCAGCACCGACTTGATCGCATCCATGATCAAAATCGAGGCAGAGAGAGGGGGGGATGGGGAAAAATATTCTGAAAGAAGAGGGTGCAGGGTGCAGACAGGAAAGAGAGTTGGGTCGACTTGGGACTCGGGGAGACTGTGCGGTGGTCCGCTCGTCTCCGAGCTGGAGCAGGGTTGCGCCCCCAACTCGACGACTCGACAGAGCGCCTGCTTCAGCCCCGCGCTCCCTACGTCAGCGGCAGCGGCAGTTGCAGTTGGGCCACGTCAACCGCTCGGCCAGTCCGAGTCCCGAGTTCACCCTGCCAGGTGCACACGTAGTACTGCAAAGAAATGCACCGCATTGATTAGGGAACTAGTACGCTCAGCTGTTCTACCGAGTCGCAATGCATGCCCGGGAACAGGCAAGTGTTCAATTTCAGTGAGCAAGCACCACCATCTTCTGGTGCCCCGTCCTCTCCGAGCCGACGCCGGCGCACTCACCGCCCCCCCACCCCGACCCCGCGCTTGCGAAGAAGCAGCGGAAAGCCCCTGTCTTCCTGGCCGGCGGAAACGATTCGGCCGCCAGGACATACTCAATCCGCGG
The DNA here is from genome assembly GCA_022702645.1 of Microbotryum intermedium. Lineage (NCBI taxonomy): Eukaryota > Fungi > Basidiomycota > Microbotryomycetes > Microbotryales > Microbotryaceae > Microbotryum > Microbotryum intermedium. Next base: position 776,660 of record JAHWDX010000001.1, read on the forward strand.
GCTCCAGTGAAGCACCTACTCCGGTTCTTGCGCTCTCATCTTGCGAGTTGGTGGAAGTAAAACCATACTTCCGTGCAGTATTGCCCAGCGATATGAGTTCAATCGAGCTCAAGCTGAGACTGCACTTGCGCAATCGTCAGAATCAACGTTCTCTCACACCTCTCCAAGAGTATGATCATATTCCAAACCACTTGCTCAACTCTTGTGCGACCTGATGTGGATCCTCGACCGCGATCCAATGGCCCACACCTTCTAGGACGACTTTGCTCGCCGGGCTAGCCATTTTCCTTTCGCCGTCGGTCGATCCCTGGGCATTGATCTTGCCTACGATTGCATCAATCACCTTCCCATCACTGAGGTAGTCTTCTTCTCCCCGAATGACCAACGTATCGGCTCGGATCTTGGCATAGTCGGGATCTTGGGCGCTCGCCAAGGCCTCGCATGCGGCAGCGTAAGCTCGGGGGTTCGTTCCTAGCACGAGCGCTCGAATGAGCGACAGAGTCAAGGGAGAATTTTGTTTGGTGCGCGAAGACGTTGCCGATTCCGCGATTTTGGAGACTATTGGGGAGAGACCGAATGAAGAGACGGTCGCTGCTCGTTGGAGCATCGCGGATTTGGTCGAGTCGGAGAGCGCAGACATGGGTCCGAGGAGAACTGAGTTTTCCACATCGGAGCAAGCATACGAAGAGGCAGGGGACGCAGTTTAGGAATCAGTCTCACATACCCTAAAGTACCGCACGCCAGTCGATGTGCTGTTCTTACCCAGCTTGTCCACCCTCTCAGGCCACTTGCTCGCAAAAGTAGTGGCGACCAATGCGCTCATCGAGTGGGCGACGATTCCGTGTGCGCTCTCCACCCCATAACGATCCATCACATCCCTGAGATCATCGGCCATGGAATCGATCGACAAAGGGGGCTGGAAAAGGGAAAGGCCGTGGCCGTTGAAGTCGTACGAGATGAGTCGGAAGCGGGTCTGGAGAGGTGGGGAACATTGCGAGAGCATGGTGTCGTAGAAGGTATGGGATGATCCTAGGCCATGGAGGACTGGAATGAGGTATGGAATCGTAAATACTTTTGCATCATGTTTCACTAAGCGTGTGTCCGTGATGCTGAGAGCGAGTTACGACTGACAGAACAGGGTTGGAGCATCGCATGTGGGGCCGTCGATGACCGAGACGAACAGCGTCACGACGCCCAAATCGAGCATGAGTGTAGCTGGGGGGTCTTGGAATGGAAAATGGGTAGAAGGGTGAGCAGGGAGAGGGTCGTGCACACGCGTCTCGGCGGGCAAACGGATGACAGGAGGCTGCAGCAGGAAGAGACGTTCGACGGGAACCACTTCCCGAAATCGACTCCCAAGTCCGCTCCGCACTCTGCTCCGCAACTCTCGATCGCAGTCACGCGCGCGCGCGCTTGCCAACTTTGAGGGCGCTTCGGTTGAACGTCGAGCTCACTCACTCCGCTCGCACTCCGCTCGACTCCTCGACTCGACTGAACGACTGAACCGGAGCACACCCTTGAACCATGGCCGACGAAACAGTCAGTCCAGCAGAATCTGCACGCGCTTGGTTCACAGGGCTGAACCTCATGCATGACTACTTACAACCAGAAAACAATCTACGTCGGAGGCTTTTCGAACGAGACCTCGGCCACGACCTTGCAGTCGGCGTTCCTGCCCTTTGGTCAAGTTGTCGACATCCAACTTCCACCGGACCCCGTCAACAGTCAGTACTGCCACACACGTCCCCGCTCAAAGATGAAGGCGCCCACTCTCATATACTGTTTCCGTCCCTCCCAGAATCGCGCCATCGCGGCTTCGCGTTCGTGTCCTTCTCCTCCCTCGAATCCGCCCTCGACGCGATCGACAACATGCACCAAAACGAACTCACCGACCCTTCGAACAAGGGGAGAACACTCAAAGTCAACATGGCCAAGCCACCCAAGGGGCTCAAGCCGGGTATGGGCAACAGAGCTAGTCAGTTCATTGCCCCCCTCCCCGGCCCATTCTCCTTCGTGTCGCCTACCTCGGAGCTGGCCACTGATTACCCTGTCTTGTTTGTCTATACAGTCTGGACCGACGAAGCATGGATCAAAGAACATGGCATGCAGTCGATCGAGGACATGCATCAGCAAGTCGGCACCGCAGGGCCATGATTAGCCTCCTCACTTTCCCGTTTTCGTCTCCAGTCGTCTATCTCCTCCTGTTGTGCCAATATTATCAATCGAATTCGATCCCATCCATATCTGACCCCAGGCAGACCAGGTCTTTTCCTGGGCGAGCCGTGAATTTGATCACTTCCGACCTGAGCAGTGTCCTGCTGATGCGAGGTCCGCCGATCCATAAGCATTCATCGCATTGGTATGGCAGCACATCAAAACCATTACCTCGACACCGAAATAAAAACAAAGAAGCGAGAACAACCCTCTCTCAATTTCAACTCGTAACAAAGTACCTATCCCCAAAGCTGCCCATCCCGGGCAGGATCGCAAACACCTTCTTGGACCCGGACCCATCCTTCTTCTTCTCCCACCTTTCTTCCAACCCCTCATCCGCCGCCGAACTGACGATCCTCACCCGGGGAAACGCCCTTTTCAATGCCCACACACCACCGAGTTTGGAAACGAGGATCGCACAGATGATGATCTTGGCTTCATCGACGCCATGATCCAACAACACCCGAACGGCCATCAAGGCCGCGGCGCCCGTCCCGATCTGAGAATCCAAGAGCAAGACCCACGTCTTGTTCGCCGAAGCTTTCGAACGCGTCAAAGCCTGGGGTAAGCGGATCGAGTAGAGTAGTGGTTCACCCGATTGATCATCGGATTGGATCAGCATTGAGCCGACGGGGATCTCTCGGACGACCCGACGAAGGCCTTTCTCGAGCGAGGCACCGGAGCGAAGGATCGAGACGCCGACCAAGTGTCCCGCATCGATGTCGAGCTCTTGCCCAGTGTGAGGCACCGAAGTCCGTGTCGTAATGACATTGGATCGGTAGGGAAGGAGGGACAGGGATCGCTCGATCACGAGCGTCGAGAGTCGGGTCGCATAGAATAAAAAGTCTGCCGCCAATGTCGACTTGGATCGGAGCAGAGTATGGATCCCCTGCAGCATCGAGAAGGTCGAGGCGTATCAGCTGCGCTCACTTGTTCCTGCATGTAGGGGCAAGTTCACCCTAAGTTGATTCGTCTGTTCCATCAAGATCACGGTATCGGGCAACCCTTCCTTGGACGGCAATCGATCAACCGAAAGCTCCCTACTCCACTGGCTCACGAGTCCAGGCCCAATAACACCGCTCGTACAGAGCTTCGAGTTCGCTCCTTCGGTCTCGACGAACAGCTCCTTGCGCAGTTCCTGCCTCCTCTCGTCCAACTGCCGCCGGATGTGCCCCGCAATCAACTCGACCGAGACTTCGTTGTTCGATCCGGGGACGATGATGTCGGCGAATCGGGATGTGGGTTGAATGTGGTTGTCGAATGCTGGCTTGACGAAGCGTAGGTACCTGGTATTAATATTCGCGAGTCTTCAGTCTCGAAAGCGCACGCCTTTCATCCGTCAGCATCACACTCAACTGGTCCAACACCCCGGTGGCATCCCGATCTCGCTCGACGAGATCCCGTCGTAATCGCCTCGCAAGCATCAGATCAGAGTCGCACTGCGTACAAAGGCATGGCGATGAGTAACACACGTCGTATTAACGGTCTAATTAATGGTTCGCACCTGGACAAAGACCTGTCGTTGATAGGTTTCCGGTTAAAGACAAGCAGCGAGATCAGTTTTCCTCTTGAACATTCGGCCCCTCCCGAGCCACCAAGAAGGATTGCCGTCCTACCAACCTTGAGATCGTATACATCCCTCAAACTTTCGTGCAAGGCATGTATGCCCTCAACGATGACCACCGTGGCGCCATAGATGTAGGTCGTCTCCTCGGTCCTCGCATGCTTCGCGAACGAATAATTGGGCAACTGCACGGCTTCGCCTGCTCGTAATCGACCGAGACAATCTCGGAGCAGCGCTTCGTCGATCGAGGTTGGGGAATCAAGATCGTGTTCGCAGCGGAAGGCCGCAGACAGCTCTTCAGGTGATAAGGCCTTGTAAAAGGAGTCTTGTGAGATGACGACGACCCATCTGGAGTGCGGTGTCGGCGAGTAAAGGTGTGTGAGCGGGGTGACCCGGTGAATGGGGAGGCTTCCATTGGATAAAAGCAAAAACTCACGGTACACCTAACTTCCTTAGTACCTCTGCAAACGTACACACCATTCATCGATGAGCCTCACGCTTCCATCGCCGCGGGGTTCCAGAGCGAGTTGGCGACTGACCCTGAGCGACTCGAGTCTTGCCCGATGCAGAACCGCCTCCGATGCCAATGACGTATGCCTGTTGGACTCTTCCGTCTGTTCATTGTCGAGCATGGTAATAGAACTGATAAGTTCGATGAATTCCGGAGTGGATGGCAGGGTGGAGATGAGACCGCCGCCCTTCGCCTTTCCTCCCTTTACCCCACATGTCATATGGCGGGCTCCTCGAACGAACAGAACAACACCGACCTTTGTCATACCATGGTGGTCGACTGTACCAAAGCAACAGTCTGGAATGAGCAAGCTGGCTCAGGCTAGAGGCACAAACGCCTCAGGTGGGACTGACCCGGCTTCGGTCAGTACAGTGTTCTTGGGCAACAACAGTGTGCTTTTACTGTTGGCGAGCAGAGGGGCAGGCGGGCCATTGCGAGGCATCGAAGAGGGAGAGGGAGGATGAGGTCAAAGGTAAAGGAGAAGCGGTAGATTCAGTACAACTGAACGTTGAGAATGGTTCCCGGAGCTGATGTGCAAGCGAGCGTGACAGAAGGTCAACTCAAGTCGTCGAGAGCGCCGGCCGGGATGATAGACCCATGCTCGCAGCCGCCTTCTCGTGCCCCTCGGAACCTCGACCTCGGAGCTGACAGCAGCTGAAAACCCGTGTTCAAACCAACAGGATGGGCCCGGGGTGAAGTGAAAGTGACGCAAGTAATGTTCGTCTATCGAAGTATTTGGCCGACGGTCGAGTTCTGTGGGCCAAGAACCCCAGGAATTGGCCCCTAAAAGAAAGGAGCTGAAGGCTCAGTCCCTCACAAAAGGGCCCACCCAACGCCGTCGCCGCGGATTTTGCGTGCAAGGCAATATAGACTCTCTCGAATCTCAAGGAGCGTGATGGGTAGCGATGGCCTAGGCATTACAAGCAACGACCGATCGACAACACTGAATAAGTGTGGGGGGGTTTAAAACAAAGAGTTGGCTCACGTAGAAGCGAGGCCCTTCATGTCCAGTAGTGAAAAACGAAAATGGTGGTGATGGCACAAAACGATCCGACTTTCCGCTCCTTCGCGACCCGACGACACCACGAGATCATGACGACGTCTTGAGTTGACCAGGGAGAAAAAGGGGGGGTTCGAGGACGGATTTACGAGCGCTCGCCTCGGAGACGGCGGGCAAGCTGAATGTCCTTGGGTTGGATCGTTACTCGCTTGGCGTGGATGGCAGCCAAGTTAGTGTCCTCGAACAACGAGACGAGGTACGCCTCGGCGGACTCTTGAAGAGCCATGACGGCCGACGACTGGAAGCGGAGGTCGGTCTTGAAGTCCTGCGCGATCTCGCGGACGAGACGCTGGAAGGGGAGCTTGCGGATGAGGAGCTCGGTCGACTTTTGGTAGCGACGGATTTCACGAAGAGCGACGGTTCCAGGGCGGTATCGGTGAGGCTTCTTAACACCACCGGCGGCGGGCGCAGACTTGCGCGCGGCCTTGGCAGCGAGTTGCTTGCGAGGGGCCTTGCCACCTGTTGTTTGTGAGGATCACGTGACCAGGGTCAGTCAGCTTCTCTGGCGACGACTCGGCGGGGATGATGATCAAGTATGGGTTGGTATATAGGTACTCACCGGTAGACTTGCGGGCGGTTTGCTTGGTGCGGGCCATTGTGTATCTGAGAGGTTTGAAGGTTTGGACAGTGGTAGTGGGGACGGGGGAAAGGAGACGAGTGGGAGACGTGTGGCCGGTGCAGGTCAACACAACCGAAGAGTTCGACGCGCGCGTGTTTTCATTCGACGTGACGTAGCTGTGCGACTCGCCCTAAGCACTCCCTAAGCTTGGGTGAAATGGCGCGGTGGACGGGTCGACCTAACTCGAGCCACTTTTGTCAACAAAGAATCTTCGTCCACGCACGCCTCAAAACCTATTCGCGCCTGTCCATCCCGGCTCTCTCTCCCTCTCCCCATCTCGCGACTCTCGCACTCACTCAACACTCACCCCACCCCACAACCTCAAATCAGCAGTGAGTCATGCTCGCCCCACTAGCCTCTGCCTTCACGTCTTTGACACAGAATACTGACTTGAGCCTTCTCGACCACTACGATCTCAGTGTCTGGACGTGGAAAGGGCGGCAAGGGACTCGGAAAGGGTGGAGCCAAGCGTCACCGCAAGATCGTACGTGCTGCATTCATCTCCAGACATTTTGGATAGCATCTGGATTTTGACCTTTCTGCCCCCACCCACAGTTACGCGACAACATTCAGGGTATCACCAAGCCCGCTATCCGCCGTCTCGCACGTCGTGGTGGTGTCAAGCGTATCTCCGGCCTCATCTACGAGGAGACCCGAGGCGTCTTGAAAATCTTCCTCGAGAACGTCATCCGTGACTCGGTCACCTACACCGAGCACGCCAAGCGCAAGACCGTCACCTCGCTCGATGTCGTCTACGCCCTCAAGCGATCCGGCCGAACCCTCTACGGTTTCGGTGTTTAAACCGCTTTCTTCGGCATTGCTTTCGCATACGACGTCGCATCCTCTCGTTGTTGCCTTCATCAGCTCTGTCTCTTTTTCGTTTTTCTATCCTACTCGAGGCTGCATCGTTCTTTGTAGTCGCCGTACCCCTTTTTTCACAACATCCCGTCAAAGGGTTTTCACATCTTTTGAGCCCGGTCTCCGGTTGCTTTCTCCACGAGACTGATACGAGATATTGGCGTATGCAGTCCATATGTTCGTACATCCGTGTTTCCCCGTCAGCGTCAGCTGATTGACCCAATGTCTCGGGAGGGTCAAAGCGCGGCGGCCATCGTGATCCCTCCCGTCCAGCTCGGCTCGACCGGTCAAGCCTTGGCAGCAATTGCAGTGCGCTGTGTGTGGTTGTGCGTTCTCGGGAGCATTCACAAAGGTCCCTTCCGGCCAGGGATTCAGGTTGAACCGGCATCGTGATAAGTTCATGATAGAATAGGATCTTCACAACATGGCTTGGTGTCATGTCCTGGCCTGGATCGGCACAAAACCACCGAGGCACGCGCTTCCCTCGGCGCGGCCTCTCACGGCCTGCAGCTGAGCGCCTGAGGCAGATGGACCAGAACATTGCTGGTGCGACGTTCTTTCTCCTTCCTTCCATCCACCAACTTGCTCGCTCGCTGCAAAAACACCGAGCCCACCACACCTCGTAAACTTTCAATCCCACACCTCACCTTCATACCACTCCACATCTCGTAAGTGACTGTGCTTGTATAACATCCCCCAACTCGCCGTGCCCCCGCCACCCCCACCTCACTGAAGAGGTGCGCAGCATGATCGGGGCTCTCGCTGAGGGTTGGTCGCACCCGCACATCGAAACCCCTTCGGACTCGTGTACTGACTGCGGTTCTAACTTTAATGAATTATTCATGCCACTAGAACATGACTGTATGCACCACGCTCATCACGGGAGCCTCGCAAGGTCTCGGTCTCGGCCTTGTCCGTCATTTGCTCGAGGTCGATCAGACCAACAAGATCATCGCCTGCGTTCGCGACAAGGCGTCGTGCGACAAAGTGTTGCATGACTTGATGACCAAGCACCAGTCTCGTCTGATGATCTGTCACATGGATGTCGCCGTTCCCGAGTCGGTCAAGGTGAGTGCAGCCGCGATTGAGTCTGCCTACTTCGTCAACCCCTGTCGAGTCCGTCGCACGACGTCGCACCGCCGAAGCTGACCGATCAGGTTCGCCCACTCATCCCCCCTATCCTGTCCGCGTGTTGTCAAATTTTACCACCCTCTTCAGCAAGCATTGTCGGAGATCGAGAACGGCTTTGGCAAGGATGGCATCGACAGCTTGATCTGCAACGCCGGTGTCGCGAGCGCCACGGACGCGACCCCAACCAAGACGACGGGTGACGACCTCAAGAGTTCGATGCTGGTGAGTTCTCTCTCTTTTTCACGTTTAATAATATAATCTCACTCCAGTGCAACTGATTCATGACATGACCACCACCTCAGGTCAATCTCTACGGTGTCATCAACTCCACCATCTGCCTGCTTCCCTGCTTGCGCAAAGGCCACAAGAAGCACATCTTCGTCGTCTCGAGCGAGTACGGTTCCCTTCATTCGCCCTGCTCGGAGAAGCCTAGCTCGACCGCGTACAGTGTCAGCAAGGCTGCGGCCAACATGTGGACCAAGAAGCTCGCGGCCGAGCTCGGTCCCGAGGGCTTCACGGTCGTCGCCTTCCACCCCGGCACGGTCGACACGGGCATGACCGAGGGCGGTGAAGACCCTAAGACGGCGGCCAAGAAATGCTGCGACAACATCATCCTCGCGAAGCCCCAGAATGGGAAGTTCCTCAACGCGCAAGGTCAAGAGATGCCTTGGTAGATTCCTTTCCCCGACGGTGACAACTCGTCTCGGTGCTCCAATTTCTGCGCTTCGTCACCTGGTCCAGTGATCCCAAGCTTTTTTTTCATCTGCGCAACCCCTGTTTCTATGTAGTCAATGCTAAATGTGAAAAAACCGTTGTTCTTCTGTACCTGGCTTCCTTTCTCTGTGTATTGGTCATCCACCAGCTGTTGGTCAAAACTCGAAAGTCCGAGAACCCCCACCAGTCCACCGGTCGAAACACCCGACTTCCGATTGGTGCCGGAAAGTGGCTTCCGGGCCTCCCACAGCCAGGCGAGAGTCATCCGCGACCACAACGATTCGAGCCTGTCAGGCAGACCGCTGATCATTGCCTCTTGTTCTCTCCTTTCTACTCGACAACCCAACAAGTCAGCCACAAAACCGCTGCCAGCACTATACCTCACTACTTGATCTACCGAAAATGTCCACCACAGACTATAGTACCTACGTACGTCTCACGTCGGGCACTCCATCGCCGCAGATTGAACTGCGGGGTCTCCTCTTTGCACAGCGCCCCACATTGCGAGCAGTGCCAGCTGCGTCCGGGCTCGTTCGGGCTGACGGGAATGTGGTGCGTTGCTCTTGCCTACAGACCCAGAGTGTGATCGATTCGATTGGCAAGAATGCGTCACCCCGTGTCAAGGAGGCTTTCCCGATCATGCTCAAGCACTTGCACGCTGCGATCATCGAGACGGGCCTGACGACCGAAGAATGGCGTGAGTCTTGACGACCGCGCCAATGTTTCGGAATCGTACGCGCGGCCCGGAGATCTCACCTTTTCTTACTCTACTGCCTACATTATCAGTTGGTATCTGTAATCTACTCATCGAAGCTGGTAAGTGCAATTTGCTCAACTCGGCCGAGCCGAAGCCGAGCCCAAGGCGGGGAGAATTCGGCCGAAGCTCACTCGATCGCCACATTCCGCTCGCAGGGAAAGTCTCGGACGAAAAGCGCAACGAAATGGTTCTGGTGACCGATGTTCTTGGCGTTGAGTCCCTCGTTGACATGTCAGTTCAAGTCCCCGCTGTTACTGAAAAGTCTCTGGCGACTGGAAACGCCGAGCTCCGGTGCTGACGAAGATTTCTTTCCCTCGGCGCCCAGGCTGGAGCACGACAAATACGCGAAAGCCGGAGTCGACGCCACCCCTTCAGCCATTCTTGGTCCATTCTACCGTCATGGTTAGTCATTCAGCTCGTTGTGGGCTCTCCAGAGTCGCTGTGACTGATCCATTCTCCCCGTGCCAGGCGTTACCCCGCAGCCGATGGGCACTTCCATCATCCGTGAACAGGAGCCAGGTGCACCTTTCGCACATCTCTTTGGCACCGTGTTCGGAAGCGATGGCAAGCCCTTGAAAGGTGCGATTGTCGACATTTGGCACGATGTACGTCGCTTCTCCTGAGTAGATCGCTTTGCACGGCTGAGCGAGGCGAGCTGACAATTTTCTCGGCGGTTCTACCTTTCTACCAGGCTCCTGACGGATACTACGATGCTCAGAGCCCCCACAAGACTGATAACCACTGTCGTGGCCGGTGGGTTCCGATACGACAAATGACCCGAGTAAAGTGGATTCCTGACCCATGAAACCAACATGCGATCAGCTTCGAGACCGGTGAAGATGGAAAGTACTCAACGATCGTGCTGGTGCCCACGCCGTACCCGGTCCCTTTCGACCACGCTGCGGGCAAAGTCTTGACCTTGATGGATCGCCACGCATATCGACCTGCTCATATACATGTATGTTCAGAGATTGCCTTGCTTATGTCCATTCCTATGGTGGCGTGAGATGTTCTGACCGCATTATTTGTTCCCTTCACAGTTCTACGTCAGCGCCCCTGATCACAAGACTCTGGTGACTCAGGTCTTTGATCGCAACTCCAAGTACCTCGATGATGATGCCGTCTTTGCGGTCAAGTGAGTCACTCGCAGTCTCAGTAGCCACGCGATTTGAGCTGAAAGGCGGTTGAGGCGATCTGATGCACTCGCAGGGACTCACTCGTGGTCGACTTTGTGCCTGTGTCTCATCCACTCCCCAAGGGCGGCGAATTCGACGAGACGCCGAAGTTGGAGTTGAAGTACGACATCACCTTGGCATCGAACAAGCTCGTTTGAGAGGCGCGAGACGCTTGGTTGGGTGCACACTAACTCTGGGGGTAATGAGGACTCTGGAGAAGCCTTTTTGGCCGCCTTGGTGCAGGAAATGCCCTGGATGCTTCTTGTGAAATGCTTTTTTGGGGGGTTCAGCTCGAGGTTTTCTTACGTATATTTTGTAATACTACATGGTCCGAGATGGTGATTTGAGCTCACCTAGCTTTCTCAGAAGGTCCTCCACCAGTGGGAGAGTCGAAAAGGCCTCGAGAAGCGACCTCGGGTGGTCTAAGCGCACACTGTGAGCCCAGACTGACAAATTGCCCGGCGCGAGCTTGAGGCGCGGTTGTGGAGTGGTTGTAGGTTGACTTGCACTTGCCCAACTTTGCTCCGCCACAGACATGGCGTCACGCAACTCGTGAGTCCTCGACATCCACCAAGGGAAAATATGCTCATACTGACTAACCTTGTGACCTGCCCTTGCCCAGCAAAACGGACTTGGTCGTCCGAGTGCGCTACCAGAACAAGCTCCCTCCCGTGAGTCGGCTGCCTTCTCCCTTGAAACCTTCTCCATTGTGCACCACCGTTCCAACCCATCACACCTGCGCTTGTTTCAATAGCCACCGTTCCCACCTCGACTGCTGCACATCCCTACGAGCCCACACCGATACGCGAATGCGGCCGCGCTCAATGCGCTCGCCTCGGAACGGGAGGTGCCCATGATCCTCGATGGTGAACTTGGTCTCCCTATCGAGTTGGGCAAGATCCCGGATGGTGCTTACGGGGATGGCGAGGAGGAGTATTGGATTGGCAATCGCTCGGGTACGTGGTCCCAGGCTCTGGCTCGTCCCGCTGCTCCACCGCGAGCGATCAGGCTGCACCCCACCCCACTGAACTATGGTGCTGACTGGATGACTGCTCTACTCTGTTCAGCCATTGTCCCCACTGGTCCAGCACCAATACCACACAAAGACGACCTCTTCCTCCTAGGCGACGTCGCAGCCCCCGGACCGTCCTCAGCTTCGTCGTCCTTCGTCGGAACTCCGGGGCACATCCCACCTGGTGGAGGGACCCCAGCGATGGGCGACAGGAGAAAGGTCGATGTCAGTTGGTTGAGGAGGACCGAATACCTCAGTTCGGATCCGGGGTCCAAGGTCTTGACGGACAAGCAAGCACCAAGGTGAGTCGACCCTTGTCTCAACGGCGGTCTGCTTCCCCGCTCGATCGAACTGGCCGGCTACCAAAGCATAGCTCATCCTCCCCCCCCCCCACTCTAAACAGTGCCCCCAAACCCGACGAGCCTCTACTGGACTCGTTATCGCGTGACGCACGAGCCAAAGCCATCTCCTCGACCTTCACCGCCGCGCACATCCCCTTATCCGAGCTGCGTCACCCTTCGAAACCTCACCTCCGAGCCGAAGAGGTATGGGACGTCCTCCCCGATTCCGAACTGTGGCCGAACCAACTCAACCTCGTGCGCTTCGGTGAGGATCCGGGCGAACGAGCCGATAAGGAAGCGAGCCATGTGAACGGGACGGGTTTTGGTCATGGCTTCTTGGATCCTCGATTACCGAGGGCCTTGTTCCGACCTGTCGAATTGCCTGGGGATGATAATCGGGTTGGGTACTACTTGCCCGTCTCGGACCAGGTCGCTCAGGCTTATACCAAGAAGAGGGAGAAGGTGCAAGAGGAAGAGGAAGAGCAAGGTGGGGCCAATGGGGACGGGGACGAGGACGAAGGGTACGAGTTTGCTCATGTGCGCGATTATGTGATCACGACGACGAGGCGTTTGGTCGGCGAATACGTCTTTGTCGTGCATGATGGGTTGGGTAAGGAACCTAATCAGGGAGGGGAGACGGTCACTTCTACGGGGGACAAGCAGGAGCAAGAAGGTGGACCCGGTGGTAAGAAGAGGGCCCGAGGGGCCTACTTCACTCCGGTCAAGATGGCGCAGACGTTGAGGAAGCGACGACCGAGGGTGAGTTCCCCAAGGCCGTGCATGGGGATTTTGCGTTGGCGCTGTCGTGAATCACGAGCTGATGGAATGGCTCTTCTTATATCCCCGGGGTTTTTTGTTTTTTTGTTACAGCGAGGAGAAGACCCGACAGTGTTCGCGCAGGATCCTGATCGATCGGAGGAGGATCAGTTGGTGTTCTGGGATAAGATCCAAGTCAAGGTGACACCGATCGAAGAGGTGTTGCCCGAAGCCGAGAGGGAGGAGAGGGAGAACGAATTGAGGACGGTGACAGAACCCCCGAGGGTTTGAAACGAGTCTTGATTGAAATGCGTGTGTGTTTGGTTGTGCTCGTAGCCCTTTTCGTCGACTGTAATGAATCGAACAGAAAGGAAAGCAAAGGACTATTTGCTCGCGCAGAGTGTTTTCGTGTGTGAGATGGAACGATGGGGAATGATATTTGCGTAATGCCTACAGGGAGGGGGGTCGAACTAGGTAGTATGTTTGTCGTGGCCAGTCGATCGCAAGGGACTAGTGGAGGCTATGTCGATGTAGGAATCGGAAAGACCAATCGCCTAGACACTCTGAAAATAATTCGAGATCGCCGCTCACAGGTCCAGTTGTTGCCTAACGTGTTGACGAATCATGTCGTCGTACGCCTCGCGGTTGTCTCGGTAGAGTTTCTAGGGAAAGGGGTCAGAAAATGGACCGTTGATCACCGAGTTGCGAAAGCGAATCGATCGAAAGCAAGTGGCTTACACATGCGTCGATGTTGGCGCCCGACTCGATATTCGGTTCTGTGGAAAACTTGTTGTCAGCCCCTAGCTCGATCAAGGTGCTATCGAACGCTTGTCGTGAGGAGTGACGTACCTGCGAGCATGCTGATGACGGACAAGAGGATCTTCTCGACGGATTGGACGGGGGACCATCGTTCGGACGAGGACTCGTACGCGTTGGGGTCGTCGCCAGGGGCGTGGAGGATCGAGATGCAGACGTCTCCCGAGGCGTAGACTGGGGACAAGGGAGGTAGGACATGTCAAGGGCTGTGATAGGGGGTTGTGGGTTTGGACATGGGTGATACTGACTGTTGGGGTGGAACAGAGGTGGTGTGAACTTCATCTGAAACGGGACCCTCGATGGGTGGTCCGGCGAGTTGCGAGGGTTGAACGAAGCAAAAGAGGAGGAGGCGGCGCGTCACGACGAGTGCAAGTTCACATCCGACGTGAGCGGGGGAGCGGATCAAGGTGATTGCGAGCGACATCAGTTCCTGGTGCGTGGTCGGACTTGAGACTTGAGGCATCGTTGCAGCGCTCTGGGCTGGGCTGGGCTCTCACCTTGGGCGGACTGAGGGGGTAGTCGCGTGGGAAGCTCAACTCGGCCTCGAATACGCCTCCTTCGAACGGTGTATCCGAGGGACCCTGGATCAGCGCAGACCATTTGAAAAAGTCGTTCTCCGAGATGGGTCCTGTGGTCGCGAGAGCATGGGGTGGGTGGGTTAGTGCGTCAGTTCGATAGGCATCGATGCACGCGACGGGAAACGAGATGGGGGGAGAGTGAAGGCGATGGGATGGGAACTATGGATGACTTGCCCGCTGTGAACATGCTGTCCTCGTTCTCTGATGCGGTCAACTGCTTGTACTGTGGACAGGACAGAGGAGGATGGGATGGCGGGAGGGATGGGTCGTCCGTCAGCAAGTCCGTTCAAGGCGGGCAGACAGGCGTGGCCACCGCGGCTGGACGAGAAGAGTCGAGTGGACCGGTCGCGTCGGCGGTGAAAGGCCGCACTTGCCTCGGTCATGAGCCGCTTCAGTGCGGTGTTCATCGCTGATCGGTTGCTCGAGTTCATCTTGGCCTGAGAGTGGCGGTGGCGGTTTGTGGTGGTGGGCCAACTCCAAAAAAGGATGCGAGATGAGTGGGCGGGTGCTGCTCACTGCTGCCAGCCTGGCGACGCGCGCTCCGATCTGACACGAGAGAGAGGTCCGAGCTCAAATCGGCGCAGCAATCGTGCGTGCGAGAGTGATCGAGCTCAGGGTCGGGTGGGGGAAACCATTCTCCGGCTCTGGCTCTGGTACTCGGTCACACCGAACGCGCCGAACGAGCATGGACCAACTCACCGCACTCGCGCGATCCTACTCGGTCCAAGACGATCCTGCGACCTCGACAATACCTACTCAGATCGCTCAAGGTCAGTTGGAGTGCGATCGTAACGCGTCGAGCTCGACGTCATCGTCGCACCGCTCGAGCTCATCTCGGTGTTTGCTCACACTCTTTTCCCACAGGTCTCGATGCACAGCAGTACCAGTTGATCGATGTCGTCAAATCATCGCGCGAATTGCTCATTGCAGAGGATGATGCTTCTCGAGCCAAAGGTCAGCTCGTCAGGTCCTCAGCTCTTGCGAGACCGGCAGCCAAGAGGCCAGTCTACGAGAAACAACTCTAGCGACTCCCCGCTCATGGACCCCGTTCTCGTACCCTCCTCCAGGTGTTTCGCTCTTGTC
The DNA here is from genome assembly GCA_022702645.1 of Microbotryum intermedium. Classification (NCBI taxonomy): domain Eukaryota; kingdom Fungi; phylum Basidiomycota; class Microbotryomycetes; order Microbotryales; family Microbotryaceae; genus Microbotryum; species Microbotryum intermedium. The sequence goes on from JAHWDX010000001.1 coordinate 791,849, forward strand.
TCGAGTCGTCGCTGCGATCGACTGCTCCAAACTGGATCGACAGAGCAGTCAGTCTTCGCACTCAAATACCCCTCCGCCGCCAGCTCTCGGGCTGATCCTTTTCCCCTACTTCCCTACAGCCAACACCTTGACCACCTTCTTTGCCGACAAACTATCCGACAAGCCTCTGCTACTCTCGTGCGCCTCGGCTTTGGCGGCATTGACCGAATCGCCGACGTTCGGCACCGGCCAAGGTGTTCAAGTCGCTCGAGCGTCAGTTGCACCACCTATGAAACCGACCTTATCTGAGCAACTGACCCCGCCATCCCCCATCCCCCATCCCCCATCCCCTACCTCACCCACCAGACTCTTTGCCTCGATCGATCTGCAAACGTACCCGCAGGCGTCACGATTCGTCGTCTACCAGCTCGTCGATGCGCTCATGTCTCGTTCCCGACCGGCACTGAAGCGACTCGGTAGGGAGTTCATCAAGGGGTACTGCCAGATGGTCGAGGGCGAAAAGGACCCGAGGAACCTCATGCTCAGCTTCAACCTCATCAAGGTCATTCTGCTCGAGTTCGACCTCACAGGCAGCATCGAGGTCAGTTCTCCGACTTGATCGGTCGAAGGAATCGAGGTCGGGGGCCAAGCCGCCGGATTCTCATGCCTTTGCCCAATCCCACAGGACCTCTTTGACGTCACGTTCTGCTACTTCCCCATCACGTTCAACCCGCCGAAAGATGATCCGTACGGCATCACGAGTGAGGATCTGATCGTGGCGCTGAGGTGAGTCGCGAGCATTCGCCGAGGCGCCTCGCTTGAATCGATAGCTCATCTGCCCTCTTGTGCCAAACAATACCCTAGACACTGCCTGTCAGCCACAACGCACTTTGGCAAGCTCGCGCTCCCCTTGTTCCTCGACAAGATGCAAGCTGCTAGCGAAAAAGCCAAGGTGGGTCCGAGCTTGCTTTCGGCCTCGATCGATCCTTCCAGCTGACCCAACGATGAGTTCTTTGTCTCTCAGCGACAAACACTGCAAGCTCTCATCACTTGCTTCCCCATCTATGGAGCAGCTGTCTGTGGTGAATGGGCAGGCCGCTTCTCAGAGGCTCTCAGCATCGAGGTCAGTCCAGGCTCATGCACGCCGATTGCCCAGAACCGAGTGATTCACTTGTCCCGTCTCGACAGGTATTCCACGCGACGGACTCGAGCATGATGGAGCTAGCACTCGAGTGTCTACGTGCACTTTACTCGACACTCTACCCCGACACTTCACCAGTCTCAATCACGACCACAACAATACACTCCAAGGAAACCGATGGCGATTCCGATATGCCACCCGCCGATGCCGAAGAGATCACAACATCGGCGCCGAAAAGGGTTGAGGGTATCGCCATCAAGGTCGTACAAAGTTCGCTCGACGAGCTCAGGGAGCCGGACAAGAGCAATGCCAAGCCCGCGGTCAAAACCCTCAACGCACTCATTTGCAGCTCCGATCGACTTGCCGCATATGTGCTCTCCGTCACCGTACCGCAGTTGCTGAATCTGTACAAGGATCTCGACGAAGTTGCTCTGCGAGCACCGACGCTGGCTTGCCTTGCCGATCTCTTGTCTTCATTGTCACCCCTCGAGACCCCCGCGCCCGTGAACTCGACCGATCCTGCCGATGCTCCCATGTCCTTCCCTCCTCCGACCTTGTCCCATGCCGATGGCGCATCACCGCTCGAGCCCTTCCGGGACGAGCTGTTGTCGGTCCTGACGTCAGGCTCTCGGTCAGCCTCATCGAGAGCTTCTGCCATGGACGGCCTGGTCCGACTCGTCCGAGTTCCCGAATTCCTCACACCATCTGAAGTTGAGTACTGCATTTCGGCGATCGACGACGTCCTGATGGGTGGAGCCGATGCCGATCCATCTTCGTCGTTTACGGAGGACGACTACGAGAATGCGCTCGACGGTTTGATCATCCTCGCTTCGTTGCATCCTCGAACGGTCGAGTCGTCAACTTTACCCAAGCTCTTTGAGCGGTTACCCACCAGCATCAAGACGGTTCCGTTCCACAAGAGTCCCGAGTCAACACGGTATCGCAAAGCCCTCGAAGCTTTGGCCGCTTTGTGCGGCATGCATCCTGATCTCTTCGAGATCCTTTCGTTGAGGCTGCTGGCACGACTCGAAGGCATCATCTCGACGCCGATCCCGGAAGCCACTCCTTCAATCTTGTTGTATGCGCATCACCTGCTCTCGACGCTCAAAGCCGTGCTCAAGACCAAAGTCGAGCGAGGGCACGATGACGTCGTCAAGTGCATCGAAAAGTTTGCGCCGCGGTTACTTGGGTTGTTCATTCTTCCGACCGTTGGGCCATCGACTGGGTTGAACGGTATCGTCACGGACGTAAGGCTGTTGCATGATGTCGCTGGGATCATCACTGTCATCGTACAACGTTTGGACGCGAATCGGCAAACTCGATTCGCCGCGGGCGTCACGGCGGCATTCCACTCGGGACAACTCGAGGCCTTGTTGGGTGAGAGCGTCAAATCCGCACCGACACAAACCGCGTTCGACCCTCTCAGCAACGGACCAACAACTCAACGAAACTTGACATTGCTGTATACCGCCTCACTCGTGCCTATCCGACCGGCGGTCAAGTTGTCCCCTGAAGAAGACGTTGTCGACCTCGTCCGAGGTACTCTGAAACGATGCATCGAAGCTCAGGATGAGATCCAACAGATCGCGAATGTGCATCTTCTCGGATCGCTCGTCAACAAACGAGCTTCTGAACTCGCACCATTCTTCGAGAAGGACCTTACGACGTTCTGGACGGAGCAGGTCGAATCGGCCCAGTCGCCGACTCGAGCGATCGCCTTACGTACGTGGTCGTGGATCGCGAAAGGCTTGATCGTCCGATCGGAACAGAGAGGGTATGATATGGTCTTGAAGATTGTGGGCTTGTTCGATGATGAGGTGTTGGGGAACGCAGCGGCGCAAGCTTTGGGCGTGATTGCCGACGAGAGCGATCAGGTCTTGTCCAAGGAAAACTTTGCTGTTCTTCGAGTAAGTGTCTGCAGCGCGCGTGGAGCTGGCGTAGACTCGGAACCTGTTCACTGACGCTCTTGCGGTGTTATTCTCCTGCTCAGTTGCTGTACAAGCAACGCTTCTGCTCATTCATGCTCCCCAAGATCGTGGCGGGACACGACGAGGTGTCGGGCAACCCGAATATTTTGGCTGTTCACCTCGTCGCCCTCTCTGGTCTGCTCAACCATATTCCGAAACAATTGACGTTGACCGAACTTCCTCGAGTAAGTTCATCGAGGCCCCTTTCGTGAAATCCTTTTGCTTTGTGCTGATTTTGTTCTTGCACCTCACCTAGTTGTTGCCCTTGCTCATCTCGGCGCTCGACCTCCCCGACCCACTCCTTCGAGCCAACGTCATCAACTCCTTGACGACGCTGACATTGGAAGAGACGGTCTCCGAGACGCTCGAGTTGAATATCCCTTCGATCGTCAACAAGCTGATTAAATCGCTCGCCAACGAGCTCGGCACGTCCAAGGAATTGATCGTCAGCCGCACTCTTGAACCCCTTCTGCAAGATTGGCATTCAACATGGCACTGACAAGACACGACGCTTTCGTTCCCTTCCCAGACTTTGAGGTCCTCCTGCCTCTCGTTCCTGCAAGTCCTCCCCGCGCAAGTCCCCTACCGAGTCCTTCACCCGCAAAAACCAATGGTGCTCAAGCAGTTGGCGCAAAGCGTCGACGACCCCAAGAAGCAAGTGAGAAAACTCGCCGTCGATTGTAGGAGCGTGTGGTTCACATATTCAGGGTAAGCTCTCCGTCGCGTAAAATAGGAGATAGAATGTTGTTATTACAAACAGTGAGAAAGAAAAAAGGAGGACACGAAGTGCGCGCAGCAAGTGAGGAAGAAAAGATTCCGAAAAAAAGAGAAGGGGATCGAATTAAACTACAGGGTGGGAGAAAGGGGTTCGGAAGTGGCGCTTTCCACTCTCGAGGCCCTTTTCACTCTTTTGCCTTCTTCTTCTTCTTGTCGCTCTTTTCCCCTGCTTCGACCTCGCCCTCGTCCTCGGCCTCGGCCTTTCGCTTCTTCTTCTTGTCCTTCGTCTCCTTCTTCTCCTGATCGTCCGCATCAGCGGCGGCGGCGTCCCCACTCGACTTGCCTTCCTTGGCGGCCTTCTTAGCCTCCTTCTTCAACCTCTTCCTCTCCTTCTTGGCCTCCTCGTCCTTCTCACCTTCAACAACGCCCTCGTTCTCCTTCAACAAGACCCTCTCATCAACGGCCATGTCGATCGGACCCGTCGCCGTAGCCGTGGGCAACAAGAGCGTATCCGCGGCGTCGTTGTACTTGGCTCCATTCCCCTTCATCTCGAACTTGGGTTGCTGAGCCCCCGTCTTGGCCAACGAACGCAACGAGGTGTGCCCGATCCCTTGTTCGAGTAGGCGCAGGCGCGCTTCGAGCTTGGCTCGGTTCTCGAGCCCGATCGTCGCCGAATCGAGCGACGATTTCGAATCGGCGTCGGCGAGGGCGTCTAATCGGATCGAAAGAGCGGCCTTGGTCGCGACCATTCGTGCCATCTACGAGCAACCCACCAAACAGGGTCAGGGATGCAATTCGAACACTTGTCAAGCCCCTCTCTGTTTTAGCAAGCATAGGCGAAACTAACCTTTCCCTTCAGCTTTTGCGGTGCTTGCCCGACCAACGAGGCGTGGAAGATGAGACCGTATTTGGGGGTATCGTGCTTGGTCTTGAGCGCCCTGAACAAAGCCTTTTCGGCACCCAAGATCTGGACGGTCGAAGCCGGGTGTTTGGCGAGCGACAAGAGCGAACCTGCGTGGGCGATCAACCTCGCGCCGACGAGTTCGCCAACGAGCGCGGTCAAGTTGGGTGCGATCGCGGCCATGCGGTTGCGCAGGTAGTCGAACAGTTCGGTGCGGTACTGGGTGATGGAGATGACTTGGTCGGCAAGGAGGAGGATGTGGTTCAGATCCGTATCAGAGATTTCGGTCCCCATCGAGATGGCCGCAGCGGACTTGAGCGTCTCCTCGAGTTCCTCCGGCAGGATCGCCGAAAAGTCGGTCGTGTTGTAGTTGGTGCGGAAGCCCATCGCCTTGACGACCTTGGCGTAGGTGATGTTCTCCGAGATGATCTTGCCCATTTCGGGGAAGTGCCACCCGTACCATTCCTTGACCCTCATCGAGTAGATGTTGATCTCCTTGTCGAGGTCGTCGAGCAGGGCGATGGCCTGCACGATCATGGTGTCGACCTTGTCGGGCGAGAACTTGAGCTTGTACCGCGACACGGAGTGGGAGAGACCGAGCTCCATGGTCGAGAGGTCCTTGGGGTCGATGTCGCCCAAGAGGGTCGAGAGCTGTTGGCGTATTCCTCGGTACAGGTCGTTGACGGTCGAGTCGGAGATGACGGACAGTTCGAGCTTTTTGGCGATAGCACCGGCTGAAAAGGGGCACGATTCGTCAGTTCGTATCGTAGGGGGCGCGCTGAGAAGGGACGAAGCCCTGGCTGGGCCTCACCGAGCTTGGGTTCTGCGACGGCGAGCTTCTCCGACTTGAGCTTCTTGTTGCCCGTGATCTCATCGGTGAGGAACTTTTTGAGCGCCTTGGAGACCTTGCCCTCTCCGATCGAGGTCATGTCCTCGACAGCACTGGCGGTGGAAGTGTAACGGTGGATGGCCTGCAGCTTGACCCTGGGGGTGGGGAGAGGGAACAGGGCATGTGATCAGTTTGAGTGGGTGCAAATGAGCTGTCATGATTTGGTGTCGATGATGTAGTAGTAGATGCAGCAGGTGGTCGCGGCGGAGGTGTGGGCCAAAAAGACGCTGGCACGCTGGCGACGAGGCGGACCAGGGTGCATGCAGATGACAATCGTCGCCGTCGCCGTCGCCGCCGTCGTCGTTCTCCGTTGCTGCTGCGACGAAGCTTTTGCGAAGTGTCGAGTCCGGCGCCTGGCTGAGCCTGAGCCTGGGCTGAGCCATTCCGCCGCCAGTGCCGAAGCACAAAATCGGGGGTGTCACAGCCACACCTGCTACAGCCAGACAAAGTCACCACCACTCACAGGTTCGACGCCGACTCGGGGTCATTGAATTGCTTGTACAGCTGCTTGTCGTCGAGCTTGCCGTCCTTGACCTTGAACAGCGCCAACCCGACCGACGATTCGAACAGGACCAACATCGCAGTAGGGGGAGGTAGAGAGTGGTGGCAAGGTAGAGTCGAGGTACAGCGATCGATCCACTTCCACCAACGACAGCGATGCGGACGCAGATGGAGATGGAGATGGCGACGAGATGGAGAACGAGGGGTTGCCGCACGAGCACAAGTCGAGAGCGACCGCGCGAAACTTGCCCCCAGCCAGCCATAGCCTCGACCAGCAGCAGCCGCCGCGCGGGCAGGCTACGTACGACAGGCGCCCCATGCCGGCCATGCCAGTGTGGGTTGGCATGCACCGACGTCGCTCGACCCAAAAGTCCCCTTCAGGGGCGCTCCAGAGTCGCCATCGCATGCCTGATTGGACCCACGATCGACGCAGTCAGTGCAGTCATTGCAAATTGCGTATTATGAACAATACAAGCTCCCATGCCCTCCATCTCTGAACTCACAGGGCGATATCAGCTTTCTCGATTCTTCTTACTCAATTGGACACTGTCAACTTCATCTGGGGACAGTTCGAGATCGAGGCGAAGCGCTGAACCGAGACTTCGACAATGACCTCGCAGCTCCGTTTCAGTCATCTTTATGGAGATATCAAGTTTTTCTTACATTTCTCCCGCTTTTTGCTCTACACACCTCTTTCAAGTAAGAGCCGAGGATATACACCGAGACGATTTCGTTCACTCCTCTCTCAATCTCGCTCCTCCCCGTACGTCTCTTCAACCCCGAGTGGGAAGGGAAGGAGAATGAAGCGGCCATCGACCTGTCGCACTTGAGGTAGCTTCATTATTGACAGTTCGTCAGACGTCCAGCTGACGTACTGTTGCCTTGTGGTCTGCTTGCTCGCAGCGAAGTACACAAGAGCCGGGTGTCGATTCTCGGTACTCTTATCGCCACTGCAGCTTTAGCCCTGCTGCGCGGCATGGAGCTCAAAGGCCACAAGTCGACTTTGTCGAGGCTCCTCGACGCCGATGACATGACCGAATGGCGTCTGGTCTACGTTCCTTTCATCATCGGCAACCATCTGGTTCTCGGCCAGATTTGCGCCGTTCAAGCAATGACTGTGTGGAATTTAGTCGCCCACCAAGTCTTGAGGAGCAGGAGGCTCTGCAAGCTTTTGGGGGTCAAGATCAAGTTCTCGGACAGTACCAACATCTTCCTCGAGATGCTCAAGCTCCACTACGCATCCACGGCCCTTGTAATCGCCAACGAGCTTCCGGTAACGGTGAAATTCACCTACCAACAAGTGCTGGCAGCGCTGCCGGAATCGAAGCAAGGTCCCTCTTCGATCGGCCAAGCCCTCGAGATCAAGGCGAAGGAGCAAGGCAACCGAGATCAGGTTTGTGTTTTGATGCAATCGATACGCCTGAGCTCGACCTTGAAAAACTGACCGAGCATTTTGGAATATGTCAGGCTCAACAAGATCCTCCATCACCGTCGCAGCGACAGCCCCCTCAAGAAAGTGGCGAGCAGGGTCAAGGCAGCTCGGCGACTCCTAAACTCCTCACAACGGTAACAATGCTGGATGCAACATCTGCCACAGCGGCTGAGTTGGTAGGTCGCTGCACCCCACTTGCTCCGGCTCACCCCACTGGGCTGTCCGATTATTTCGCATGTCTCATCCCCGGGTCCATTGTGTGTGAGTGTGTGCCAGGGTACGCCGGAGGCTCACGCCGAGCGAGCCCATGATTCTGCGCGTCAACAAGATTCTCGACTGCAACCAGCGACACGACCACAACTTTCACATCAACAACCAGTACAACGTCGTCAGGAACAGCAGCAGCCTCAAGTCCCTCAGCCTCGAGCCCAGCGGCAGAGTCCTACTACAAGCCGGCAACGACGCGGAGGTCCACCTCAGTTTTCTGGACAGCATTCACCGCAACAACGTCAGACGCAACTTACTCGAGACTCTGATCTGGATGAGAATGAGAATGAGAAATTCCAGCTAGTCTACAAAAAGAGACGACCCTGAAAGGGCGCTGGACCTCGAATTGAGCAAACAATGCTCATGTAAGTAGGGAAACCGCTACTTCTCCTTACTTCTTCCTCTCTCCGTTAGCCACTCCTTATGTTGAGTGCCTCGCCCTGGAGGTTTTCGCAAGTGAAAACTTGTTCAGCCCGCTGGTTAAAGCTCCTACTCATCCTTGAATCTAGCAATACTACTCCTGCCAGCTCGTAGTGGTGTACTTTTGTGTATGAAAACGCACTATGAAACCGAAACCACATGAAACCCCCTATCATGTATGGGTTCTTGAGGGACCACTGGTCCGAGCGCAAGACAAGCGCTCGAGCACTTGCTGAACTGGCGCTCTTAGCTAGCTAGTCGTAGCCCTCCGCCTTCGTCACTCGACGCGAACGACCTCCCCCCACGGTCAACGATGTCATTGTTCTGTTCCATCTCGGGGCAACCGCCTTTGAAGCCGGTGCTGTCGATCAAGTCGGGCCACGTCTACGAGCGCGAGCTGGTGCTCAAGTACCTGCGCGACAACGATGGCAAGGACCCCATCACTGGCCAGCAACTGACCGATGACGACTTGGTCGAGATCAAGACGGGTACGTCCATACTACTGTTGAAGGCTAGGATGGGATCATCTTGAGGGGTGTGGCCTCGCATCTGCCTTGGTCTTGCGCTCTAGGGCTTGCGAGCTGCTGCTCACCGGGCGGGCAGCGATGTGATCGGCTGTCGAACTCACCACCCCATTTCTGGTCCACGCACCTCATATTCCACATACTACAATACAAACATTGTACCGACCTCTTGATTCCGGACGCCACGACGCCTTCGCTTGTCACTCTTCACAGCGCCAGGAGCTCCATCCGCGCCGCCTCGCCCTCCGACCTTCACCTCGGTTCCCGCGCTGCTGCACACGCTTCAGTCCGAGTGGGACGCGACCATGCTCGAATGCTTGGAGCTGCGTCGTGCCGGCGAGGAACTGCGACAGGAACTCAGTCACGCCTTGTACAAGGAGGACGCCGCGATGCGCGTGCTCGCGAGGTTGACACGGGAACGCGACGAGGCCAGGGAGTGAGTACACCTCTACAAGTGTATTTGTACAGATGCTCGTGCATGGGAACAGTGATGATGCGGTAGACGTAGGCATGCTGACCTTGGTAACCCGCTACCCCTATGCCAAACAGAGCGCTCGCGTCGGTCAAGGCGACCCTCGACCCTGCCTTCTCGAGTGGTGCAGCCAACGGTGCCGGTGGTGATGTCGAAATGGGAGCATCGAATCAAGCATCTCAAGCACCCGAGGTCGAGCAAGCAGAGGCTGGGCTACCTGCCGACATTGCTCAGATCGTTAAAGATACCAATAAAGCGTCAGTCCCTCCAGCCTGCGTCCCCGTCCCGCCCTTGTATTTGCTAATCACGACCACGATTGACCCTCATGTAGTCTCTCTGCTACACGACGAAAGCGAAAGCCCCCCGCCGACTATGCGACTGCTGATGCGATCAAGGCTTACACGACCACGACCGCGATCCCAAGTCTGCACACGACTAAACCAGCCGGGCTCTCGGCACTTGCTTTGGCTAAGCAAGCGTCTTTGATTCTTACCGGAGGGTGAGTGATGGAACTCGTATTGGAATGATATGATAAACCTGCGGACGCATGCTCACCTGACGCCTCCACTCTTCTCCTACCCACAGCCTCGACAAATCGGTTCAAATTTATGACCGCTCCACGTCCAAGATCGTCGCCACGCTCAAGGGCCACACCAAGAAGGTCTCTGCCGTCATCACCTCGTCGACTCTGAACGATGCCGGTCTGCCGACGTTCCTCATCTCTGGCTCGCTCGACAAATCCGTCCGCGTCTGGACGCCGAACGGAGCCAAGAGCGTGTACGGCGCGACGATCCTCTCGACCGGGGGTGAAGTCAGCGGTCTGTCGTTGCACCCTTCCGAGCGTTTGGTCGCGTCGGCCTCGTCGGACGGATCGTGGGCCATCCATTCGCTCGACGGCGCCAAAGCCTCGACCGTCTTGACCGGGCATCTCCCCGTCGAGGGCGTTTCGAGCACCTCGATCGCATTCCACCCCGACGGAGCCATCTTTGGCCTCGGCTCGTCGGATGGTCAGATCCGCATCTTTGACACGGTCACGGGCAAGATCGTGGCCACGTTCGATACGACCTCGGGCGATGCGGTCGTGTCGTTGTCCTTCTCCGAGAACGGCTACACGTTGGCCTCGGCGTGCAAGGGCTCGAACAAGGTGCAGATCTGGGACCTGCGCAAGCAGACCAACTCGGCCCACGTCGAGCTGCCCGAAGGCGAGGCGACGCTCATCAACCAGGTGCGATTCGACCCTTCGGCGCAGTACCTGACCGTCGTTGGCAACGACTTGCGGGTGTTTGCGAACAAGACGTGGGAGCCCGTGCTCGTCAACGAGGAGAACACGAGTGAGATCACGGGCGTCGAGTGGAGCGCGGACGGCAAGGAGATTGCGACGAGTAGCCTCGATCGATCGGTCAGGTTCCTGGGAATGGCTTGATGAACTGGCTGGGGTGTAAGGTGTCGGAGCCGAGGAGATGGGAGGGAAGGAAAGAAAAGGGTTGGGCGGCGGTGTCGGACGCCCAGTCTTGAGCTGGGTCATGTTCTCTAATATTTCTTCTCTTTTTTTTTTGTGGAATTGAAAAACGGGCTTGCACAGTGTACCATCCACTGTAAACTCGAAGCGACAGGTTCATTCGAAGAGAGGGGCCGAGTAATGAGTTTTTTTCGTGATTAGTAGTCGCGAAATTGAGCGGATCACGCGTCGCGCGCATGTCAGTCATGGCCCGCCGAGTGTTGGACCCCGTCTCTCCTCGTGTCATCCGGTGGTAGCATCATCACCATCGTCGTCGTCGCCCGAAACCGAGGGTTGCACATCTCGCCAACATGAGGATCACCGAACTCGTGCTGGATGGGTTCAAGTCCTAGTCAGTACCTGCACCCGCTCGAATCGCCGACCCCAACTCGCCGGTATGGCCGTGGTCGAAGGTCGTGTTTGCTGACTCGGTAGCTTGCCTCACTCGCTCGCCCGTCTTGGCCCGATGCATCCTACAGTCCTGTAAGAACCTCGATCAGTGGCTGGGACTCGAGTTTCAATGCCATCACGGGCCTGTGAGTGAATTCGCAAAACGAGCCGAGCACCGACGCGTCGCCGCGCTTGTTGAACGACGCGCGCTAGGCAAAGGAGCCGAGCCTTGGGGGCTGATACCTTGATGCCTTGATTCCTGGTGTCGTGTGCGGACAGGAACGGATCCGGTAAATCCAACATCTTGGATTCCATCTGCTTCGTGTTGGGGATCACCAACTTGACTACGGTACGTCACCCGATCAACACTTGGGGCCGAGACAGCGCTCGATACTCGATGAGATACCGACATCCGCGCCTACTCTGCGACAGGTCCGCGCATCGAACCTGTTGGATCTCATCTACAAGCGTGGTCAAGCCGGAGTCACGCGCGCCTCGGTGACGATCGTCTTTGACAACTCGGACAAGTCCAAAGCCCCCGTCGGGTTCGAGGCCCACCCCGAGATCAGTGTCACTCGCCAGATCGCGCTCAATGGCACGTCCAAGTACCTCATCTGCGGCCATCGCTCGACCCAGGCCGCGGTGCAGAACCTGTTCCAGTCCGTGCAGCTCAACATCAACAACCCCAACTTCCTCATCATGCAAGGTCAGTCTGCCGACGATTCCTTCCTTCGGAGCGCTGGATTCGCTCTTTCTCTGCTCAGCCTTGACTCACGTTACTACGCTCCACAACTCCCAGGCAAGATCACCAAAGTGCTCAACATGCGCCCGCAAGAGATCCTTTCCATGATCGAAGAAGCCGCGGGGACGTCCATGTTCGAGGAGAAGAAGGACAAGGCCGTCAAGACGATGGCCAAGAAGGAGAAGCGCCTCGACGAGATCCAGGACCTGTTGAAGGAAGAGATCGTGCCCAAGCTCGATCGGCTGAGGGAAGAGAAGAGGGTCTTTTTGGAGTTCCAGAAAAAGGCGAGCGAGTTGGAGAGGCTTAGTCGATTGGTTGTAGCGTGGGAATGGTTGGAGGTCGTAAGAAAGCTCAAGGAAGGTGGAGTGGCGGTCGAGAAGAGCGAGAAGAGGTTGGAGAAGGCCGTCGAAGGCAAGGCGAGGATGGACAAGGAAGTCGAGAGGATGGAGAAGGATGTCGTCGAGATTGAGAAGAGGAGGGAAAAGGTCAGCGACTCCGTTCGCTTGTCTCGATGATCCCTAGATGGATGAACTGATCTTCCGAAGTACTCCCATGTAGGAATTGGCAAAAGGTGGTAAAGTCGCGCGTCTCGAACAAGAGCAGACCGAGCTCGCCAAAGAATGCAGCAAGTTCGAGGCCCAGGTCGACATCATGGCTGGCAATATCAAGGATGAGCAGACCCGGGTCGCACAACTTGAGACGAACGCCAAAGAGGTGAGTGGACGGGCCGGACAGATTGCACCCTGCGCATTCGTCCGACTTATGCCCTCCTTATCGGACCGTCCAGCTCGCCTCCTCGCGCAAGGAACGAGAGCAGAGCTCAAAGCAAGCCGCGCATCAATTCGCTTCCCTCAAGGCGAGCTACGATGCGACCACGGCGTCGCTCAAAGCCTCCGAGGACCTCTTGCAAACGCTCTTGACGGGCATTTCTTCATCGTCGGACGAATCGACCTCGTCCGGCTTCATGGGGCAACTCGCCAAAGCCAAAGAGCTCGCGTCGAACCTGGGCACCGAGGCCGAACGGGCCAAGGCGCGCATCGAGCATTTGCAGAAAGAGTTGAAGGAGAAGGAGCCAAGGGCCAAGAAGGCCGCTTCTGAAGGGACGGGCTTGGTCTCTGAACTCGAGGCGGCCAAAAAGGAGCGAGCAACGCTCGAAGCTGCGTTGGGCAAGCTGGGCTGGGACGAGGACAAGGAAACGCAGCTGAGGGAGAACAGGGACGTCGAGGGGAAAGCGGTGCGCAAATTGCTCGAGGAGAGGGACGCGATCAAGTCGAATCTGGCACAGCTCGACTTTTCCTACACGGTTCCTCATAGGGGATTCGACCAATCACAGGTCAAGGGATTGGTTGCGAACCTCGTGTCGTTGGATGAAAGTAACTTTCATGCCGCGACGGCGCTCGAGGTCGCTGCCGGAGGTCGACTGTACAACGTCGTCGTCCAAGACGAAAATGTCGGTTCGGACTTGATCAAAGGTGGGCAAATGCGCAAGCGCGTAACGTTCATTCCCTTGAACAAGATCAAAGCCAGCGTCGCGTCGAAAGAAGCCCTACGAACGGTCAGCAAGGTCTCGCCCAAGACCAAACTCGCGCTCTCGATGGTCGGATACGACGACGAGCTCAACGCCGCGATGGAATACATCTTTGGCAACACCTTGATCTGCGCCGATTCGGACGAGGCCAAACTCGTTACCTTCCACAACGAAATCAGGATGCGGTCCGTCACGCTCGAAGGCGACGTCTACTCGCCGGAAGGAACGCTCTCCGGTGGAAGTCGATCTCAGGGCGCCGGTATTCTCGTCAAGGTCCAGCAGCTCAAGAAGGTCGAGGCTGAATTGAAAGCCAGGCAGCAAGCACTCGATCGGGCGGAGAAGGAGTTCGACCACGCGAAAGCGGCTATGGACAAGTGCAAGCAGGCGAAGAAGCAGCTTGACCTCAAGGCCCATGAGGTCGGCTTGTTGGAAGAGCGTGTGCAGGAGTCGAACGCGACCAGGGTGAGTGTGCAACGAAGAATCTCGACTCTTCCGCGGCCTAGGGTATCCCGCTAATGCTTTTCGCTTTGTCAACAGATCATCAGCGAGGTCGAGTCGATCAAGACCAACATCGAGACGTTGAAGCAGACGATCGTCGAGTCGAAAGCGAAGCAGAAGGAAACTCAAGCCGAATGCAAGCGCATCGAAAAGGAGATGGACGAGTTCAAGAACAACCGAGGGTCCAAGCTCGATGAGATCAAGGCCGAGATCAAGAAGAAGAAGGGCGAGGTGTCCAAGCAGACGGTCGAGGTCAAGACGTTGCAACGCGAGGTGCAGACCGCCGAGCTCGAGCTCGAGCAGATGGAGAAGGACATCGCTTCCAGTGGCGTCGAACTTGCCGAGGCGAGGACCCACCTCGCCAAGACCGAGAACGCTTTGCAGGAGCTCAAGAGGACCGTCAAGGACAAGCAGAATGAGCTCAAGGCGATCGAGGCCAAGATTGCCGAAGAGACAAAGATGCTGACGTCTTTCCAGGACGAGCTCGATGCGCTCGATCGTGCGATCAAGGCGAAGCGACAAGAGATCGTCGATACAGACATGGCTGTCACCGAGCTCAAACTCGAGATCGAACGCGCCAAGAAGGACCAGAAGAACGCCGCTGACGCTGTCGCAAAGCTCGAGAGCCGATTCGAGTGGATCCAGGACGAGTACCAGTGGGTGACCTTTAGACCGCGCGAGAGAAGACTTCGATCACTGATCCGAATTCGCTTTTCTCCAATCTAGAACTTTTGGAAAGGAAGGGTCGCAGTACAATTTTGCCAACGTCAACATGAACGGCATGAAAGCCAAGTGCCAGAAGCTCGAAGAGGAACAAAACGCGGCAAAGAAGAAGGTCAACCCGAAGGTTCTGACGATGATCGACAGGTGCGTCATTAGTTTCCTGGCTGCTCGGATCTCGGACAGTGTTGGCTAAAGAACTTTCTGCTTGACTTGCTCAAAAAGTGTCGAGAAGAAGGAGAAGGAGCTTATCGGGATGTACCGACAGGTGCTCAAGGACAAGAGCAAGATCGAAGAGACCGTTGCCAAACTCGACGATTATAAGAAGGACGCGTTGCAAAAGACTTGGGAGACTGTCAACGTCGAATTCGGAAACATTTTCGCCGAGTTGTTGCCAGGGAACTTTTCGAAACTTCAGCCACCGGAGAAGATGGACATCACGCAGGGTCTCGAGGTCAAGGTCCGGTTGGGCACAGTGTGGAAAGCAAGTTTGACGGAGCTGTCAGGTGGACAAAGGTACGCTTTCCTGTCAAGCGTGGATATCTCGGAGCACAACTGATCTGGGACCGACCTCCTTTGCAGATCCCTTATCGCGCTCTCGTTGATCATGGCGTTGTTGCACTTCAAGCCGTATGTCAGTGCATCGTGCCTCTCCTTGTCGGGTTATGACTAATCTGAATTCTTTTCTTCTTCGCAGTGCACCTATGTACATCTTGGACGAGATTGTACGTGACTTGCAGATCTTCATGTCGAGAGCAACATCTAATCATTGGCCCATTATACCACCCTCAGGATGCCGCCCTCGATCTTTCGCACAGTGAGTTCATCAAGCCGCGCACTTGGTCATCGAACCTGCGTGCTCACCCTTCTCTCGCTTCATTTTGCAGCCGAGAACATTGGTCGACTATTCCGAACACGCTTCAAGGGCTCTCAATTCATCGTCGTCTCGCTCAAGGACGGTCTCTTCTCCAACGCGAATGTGCTCTTCCGCGCTCGCTTCCGAGACGGTACGTCGATCGTGGAGCGGACAAGTCAGCGCAGTGCTTCTGGGTTGTACGACAAGGAAAATGCCCAGCCCAAGACTGCATCGGGGACGGGCTCGAAAGGCAGGGCTGCTGCGATCTCCGCCAATGGCGCAGGCTTGATCGCTGCGGCATGAGTTGTGACAGAATTCAAGGAGCGCTTTCTGGGAGTCTTATTCCTCGTGTTGTGATATTGCTGTTCTCTATTCGATTTTCGCCTTGTTTTAGTTGTAGATTTATTGGATCCTCTCAATTCAAGCCAGAGCTCGTGGCAGCACGAAGTTCCTCGCGAGAGACCGTGCTTGAGATGCGACGAACAGCGTGCATGGGTAGGCGAGGTTGCAGGAAGTGGAAACGACAAGCGAACGAAGAATACGGTACAAAGAACAAAAGGAACAAGCACGGGTACATACATGCACCATCTGGACTGATAAAGACGATCCGTTCCAAACTTAAAGCATCGACGCCAAACTTTTGACTCGATCCACCAACCCGGCCGCGGTCTTTTCCAAATCTTCGACGACCCTAAGCAAACTCTTCATCTCGACCTCGGCAGAACTCTTAGACCCCTTGGATGAGTAGATGGACTTGTACTGGTCGAGAACACGTGAGACGGCACTGGCGACTTCGTGAGGCTGACCCATGCGGGCGTTGTGGGCTGCTCTAGCCTGTACGCGCAGCGCATTGAGAGTGAACAAATTCGTAAGAGCCAGGATGACGACAAGGGCAACGGCAATCCCCATGGGACCGTTGAGCGATTCCATGAAGGAGGAGAGGGGCGAGCCGACTTCGCCATTCGCAAATGCCTGAGCACCCTCGTCACCACCCTTCTTCTTCGAACGGCCACCGGCGTTGGTGGTCGTGACGCCCGGATCCTTGAAATCGTCAGAATGCGCTTCGATGTGCGCTCTCGCCGCCTTCTCGAGGTCTTGGTGGTACTTCTTTTGACCATCGATGCAGCTCCTTTCGATGATGCCCTTGAGCATCCTGTTCGTCTTAGTCCACTCGACCTCGGTCGTCACGCGCACGCGCGCTCCGCCTTCGTCGGACCAGGTCATTACCGTTTTCGTGCGCACGGAGAAGTCTTTGCCGGCGGGGACATCGGGCGTCCGAGTGGTCGTGACGTTGGAGATGTAGGTCTCGGGATCGACCTTCTCGTTCTTGTCGTGGATGTTGCAGTGCGTCTGCTTGGGACCTGTCGGAAGAGGGAGCACCGAGTAAGTGTTGTCGGTCTAGGAGCGGAGCCACGTCGCGCTAAGGGTTAAAAGACTCACCAATTGAGCCGTTCAGTGGCTTGATGTACGACATTTCACGTTTCTGGAGATCATCGTCGCCGTTCGACTCCCATTCACCAATCTCGACTTCGTTCAGTCCCTGGTCGTCGATGAAGAAACCTTTCAAAAACTCGGAATCGTGGACAAATAGCTCGTAAGCCTTTTGAGGCGAAGTCGGCAGGACGCAATCGAGAGCGACATTCGCAAACTCTTCGCCGTCATATTCGGTCGGCTCGTGACCGAGCTCGCCTTGCATGTCCTCCTTGGCCTTGTCCTTGATCTTGTCCGCTTCGGTCTTGCCCTTGGACTTGTCTTCGTTGACAGCGGTGATTGACTTGAGGCGTGATCCGACTTTGGCGAGCGCGTTCGTGAACTTGTGCTTCTTTCGCTCTCCGTGCTCGTCCTCGTACGAAATTTCGCTGCCGACATCATCCCCGCGGTTGTTGCCGTTCGCTCCACCAGCGACGCTCACGATGCTCGCCGAGTCCTCATCCTTGGTCTCTCGCGACCGCTCTTCTCCAGGATGGTTGTGGCGCCACAAATCGACGAGGAGATCGTAGGCCGCGTCACGAGCCAAGAACGATGCGAATATGTGACGGGTGTTGAGAGTCGTCACCTCGATCGCGTTTGGGATCACGAGCGCGGTCATGCGCTTCTCGATCGTGATGATCTCAGAGAAGGGTATGCACACCGAGGTCTGCCAGCCGAGGATGTTGGCTTTGAAGGCGAGGTAGTGCTCCGAGAGGTAAAGACGGCCTTGAACCAAGACGTCTTTTTGCAGAGCGCATCGGTAGTCCTCGATGAGCTCGTCGTCGTCGGGGATCTCGGAGGCGAACAGCTTGTGGAACTTGAAGTTGGACACCTTGGGCGAGAGGTGGTGCTCCTCGAAAATGCGATCCTTGATCGACTCGCTCGTGCTTGGGCTGTCGTTCGTGTCGGCGTGTTGCTGTTCATCGGGGACGGAAAACGGTGGCAGAACCTTGCGTGCCGGCGCGGATGATTGGTGCTGGATCGGGGTTGATGGCTAGTTGTGCCAGGAGTGGTAGGCGAGAGCGTTCTTTAGTACGTGACCAAGACACACAAATGCCATCTCCGAAATAAAACTGACATCTTTCCTTCCGTCGACCTTTTCAAGCACCTCGGCGGCATCGTCGACTTGGTCTTTGTTGCCATCGTCTTCGGCATCTCCGCCATCGTCGCCGTCGTCGTCGCTGCTCTCGGAGCCGGCTTCGGGCTGAAGATCGCCACCGCGCTTGTTGTGGCGATGCTTGCCGTGGTGCTTGCCCACAAGTGGGGTGGCAAGCTTGACATACCACAGCTTGGCTGAGGAAGACGCCGAGGTGGGTGACTCGACCGGACTCGAGGTGACTTTGGTCACGACTTCGGGGTTCATTCCCGAAGCGGGGCCGACAACGACCTCACGTGAGTCGTCCTGGAGGGCCTGTTGCGCTGGAACGCCAACACCTGCCTCGCCCGAGTGCACGACACTGGTGTGGGATGAGAAGCTCGTCGTCGTAGCCATCTGCTTAGTCGAATGCGGCGATGGGGAGAGGGGAGAGAGCGAGGTCGGACCCGAAGAAGGAGCGAGCTGAGAAGCTCCCGGCTGCAATGACGTGGGGTTGGTCGGTGCGCAAGCGGCAGCGGTATTGGTGATCGGCGATGACACTGCTGGAGCAAGGCTGGGCGGAGCCGCGATTCCTACACTGAGTCGAGAAGCGTCTTCTCGCTTGTTGACGATCACCAATGACCCGTCCGAGTGACACTCTTCCGAATCGTCAGAGTGCGATGCAGTACTGCTGCTACGGGTTGACAGTGATGAGTCTCTCGTGCCGTTGCTCATTGTCGTGGCGCAAGACCGAACCCAGCGAGCGCTCGGCGCGCGGCACCAGCTCGCTCCCGGAAAGACTACCACAGTGCTAATACCCACCACGTCTTCTGCAGTGTCATGCTCCTCCGATACCGATTGGCAGGCGCAGATGAGCTACCCCGATGGTATCTGCCATTTGTGGCTACCTTGATTATATTATTGGGTTTGTTCGTCTCCAACGTGTTCGTCTTCAGGGAAAGTGTTCGACTTCAAACGTGTACGTGTTGATCATACACATGGGGCCGGCCCGGATCATTTCTTCGGGGAATTGTTCTCCGAGTCGACGAGCTGGGGCGGCGTCACCACTGCGCTCGCCGGTTCGGGAATCGGGCCAATCGAATCGACCGAGTTAGCACGGCCTCACGAAGTTTCTGCAAAGCCGCTGTAGCAGCTTCTACGACACTAGATTCAGCCCAGTTATTTTTAAAGGTACCTATGTCCACCTATCTTTTACCAAGCATGAGCTGGCTCTTCGAGAAGTGGTCCAACTCTTGGGCGCTTACAGCGCTATTGGCAGGTCACTCTAGGCTCACGTCGGAGGCGCTTTTGGGCTCACATTCGAGGCGACTCTGCAGGTGTAACGTCGGAGGCGACTTTAGGCTCACGTTCGGGGCGACTTTGGGCACATCGGAGGTCACTTTGGGCTCACGTTCGAGGTCACTCTGGTACCACGTCCATGGCGACTTTGGGATCACATAATGCAGATGGCTGTATCTCTTGCAACACGTCATGTGTCACTTCCATGAATGATTAGACAGCTTCGAAGTACCTCTGATGAGCGGTACAAGTCCCTACATGCAGTATTTGATACAGTCAAGTTTGCAGTCACGTGCCCTTTCTCCGGACGTCTCCGGTGACCGAGGCCTCACCCGTGCAGGCGTGCACGACCAATACTCGGAATTGAAATAGCTCGTGCCAGAGTCACCCAAGTTAAGCCAATCAAGCTTTGCAGAGGCATCTGAAGCACATCCTTGTCATTCTCCAACCAAAGTCAGACCCTGCATCACCGCTGAGGTGCACTGCACCACACGATCACTTCCAGGCCAAAGTGTCTCCTAAGGGGCCTCGCTCAGCACGAAATCGTGTCGAAGCCTGGAGACGGCACCCAAGCACCGTGATAGTTCTTGTGGTCTAACAGTATGTCGTTACAGGCGGCTCTCTGCCCGTACCTCGGGAGTGACGGCCTCATGTACCGCTCGGACGAGTCGGCAGACGTTGCTCAAGCATCGCTGGCCGCAAGAAGACCCTATGCGGCCCTCTGCATTGCATCTGTTCACCACTGAAACGTGTGAGCACGTATAATTTGTAATACGTCGCTTCGCAAGTTTAGCGCACCGCGGCGTGTCATGACGTGTCATCGCTTGCGAAACGAGTGACCCGACATCGGAGTAGTTGAGCGAAAAAGAGGCTTGAGCTCGGCGTAGTTTGAAGATCTATTCCTCCTCACAATCGATAAGGTTCGATTCAGGAAAGGCGATGTATAGCCAGCGTCGGGGTGTAGAGGGAAGGGAGGCAATGCGCTCGAGCTTGATCCAGATTCTTCGCCCGCCGCCTCTCAAATGAGGAGAATGGTCACGTGACTGCAAACTTGACTGTATCAAATACTGCATGTAGGGACTTGTACCGCTCATCAGAGGTACTTCGAAGCTGTCTAATCATTCATGGAAGTGACACATGACGTGTTGCAAGAGATACAGCCATCTGCATTATGTGATCCCAAAGTCGCCATGGACGTGGTACCAGAGTGACCTCGAACGTGAGCCCAAAGTGACCTCCGATGTGCCCAAAGTCGCCCCGAACGTGAGCCTAAAGTCGCCTCCGACGTTACACCTGCAGAGTCGCCTCGAATGTGAGCCCAAAAGCGCCTCCGACGTGAGACCAGAGTCGCCATTGGAATGCCCAAAGTGCCCAGTCAGTCATTAGCGCGATTAACCTGATTCCCAACTCTTGGCGAGCACCTTCGGGATCACGTGGTCGGACGCTGCCTGGTGACTGGTCGATGGATCTGTGAATGATTCATGTTCTTCGATACCGCGGCGCAATTCAGGCCAGCCAGTTGCCTAGCAAAGTGCCTAGTAGCCCATTATACCTACCTACCTAGGTACACGGCGACTTGACTCGAAATCGAGTGGTCGTCGCACTTTGTTCGATTCGAGGGCTCGGACTCGGGCAGCATGCGCGCACGCGCACACAACTCTCCTTTTGGCAGCCGCCCACTTGAAGGTCACCGACTCGCCAGCCTTCATGATCAAGTTTGCGTCTGCCAAACGATGCGATCGGTCTCTTTCGCCTTCCTCTCCTTTTGGAACCCAAGTGGCGCACATATCTCAGATACGCCCGGACCATGACTAGCCGTACAGATCAACTCTTCGACGTCGTGTCGGAGCCAGACATCCTCGCGTCGAGCTCATCCGACTCGGACGACGGCAGCATCGACTCAACGACCGTGGAAGGCCAAGTCACCGACGGCGTCGACAACTCGGACAAGCAAACACGACAAGGGCGCGACTGGCGACCCAAAGCAACCTTGCACCTGAAGCATTTTTCAGACATGACCATCCTCGAGAAGATGGCCGCGAGACGGCTGATGCCGTCCGAGTATCATACATTGAAGACAGCGACGGTCGATCGAGGTCCGGTACCCAAGCACCCCCTTTTCCCTGAACACGTCTTTATTCTATCACATGCACTGCTCGCACCGGCATTGCAGCAATTGAGCTACTTCTTGTACCCTGGTAAGTTCGTAAACGTTATTTGTGGTGTCATACACCGTCAAAGCGACTGCATTCCTCATCAGGTCCAGGGCTGCAGGGGTGCAATTGCCGTTGTCACGCGAGGCTGGAATTCGGCTAACTCCGCTGCTGTGACGCCCCTGCTTCTTCGCACAGGTCATCAATGGCCGCCAGCGCTGGCTTGGTTCGTCTACGTCGTCAGCTATATCTTTTTCGCGAATCGAGTGGTGAGTCTTTCGAGCTCGTCAGCCAGAGCAAAACTTTGCTCTGAACCAGTGGTGCCCGCCCCTTGCCTTTTCGGATCGGGCAGTTCAAGCGTTTCACGCACTTTGCTGTAAGCTCCTCCCTCTACGCTATGGTGACTCGCGCATCTGCTTGACCCACCATCTTTCTCTCTTCTAGCTCAAATATGGTACTTTGGACGAGAAGAATGTTGGCCGGGACCGATACCCAGACAAGGCCATTAACCAACTAGCCCTGGTAAGGCTAGCCAAGGATCGGTTCAGACTTCGACAGCAGCCACTGATCTTAAAACGGAATCTTGTCTCTTGGGACCGCCTCGCAGGGACAACTCGCTTTTCTACTCACTCGAACCTTTGGCGAATTCTTCATCAAGTACGATCGCACTGAGTGCCCACTCAACGCCTTTTCTTGGACGACCCCTATTCGATGGTTCTTCTGGCTCCTCGCTCTCGACTACTTCTTTTACGCGTACCATCGCACGTCCCACGAAATTGATTTCTTCTGGCAAATCCACAAGACCCATCACACGACGCGCCATCCATCGCCGTTGCTGTCAATCTTGTCTTCCGAGATTCAAGAAGTATGTTCTCTGCCTCGGACCGTTTTCGCAAGTTTTAATCATTGACTTGGGCCTCACTACAGGTGATCGAGATTGCCCTGGTCCCACTTGCGGCGACGTTGCTGGTACCAATGGACTTCCACGAACTTTTCGTTCTTTGTGAGTACGACCCGTGCCTAGGACTCGCAGACTGGTCGCTGACGATCACGGGGGCTCCTCACAAGCGATCTATACGTCGTATGTCGAGTTGCTCGGCCACACGGGAATTCGTGCAGAATGGGAGCTCCCCATCACGGGCTTCCCGCTCAAATTTATTGGCTGCAATCTCTTGATCGAAGATCATGACACTGTCAGTTCCGCTTCGGCTATGCCCCACAATCGTGTACGCTGAACTGACCGGTAAAACCTGCTGCTGTGTGCTCTTCATCGGCCCTGACAGCATCATCGCTTTGGTAAGGATACCTGCGATAGCCCATCTTTTTCCTCGTGCTTTGTAACTCACCCAGCTCCCCTGCTTGCTCTTACAGGCAAATCGGGTCGAAATTACGGCAAGCAAAGTCGATTCTGGGACGTTTCATTTGGCACGACCACCGATCGAATTGAAATGAGCAACTTGCCAGGCCAGAGGCCTTACTAGATCCTTACCAGCTTACCAGCTCGCCATTCTGTTCACATCTTCTAGTATCCTCGTTTTATTCATTTCATTGATTGCAATATCATACTAACTACACTGCCCATTCAGCCATGCTCCACCTCACTCATACCGAGAGAGACCTTCAAACACCTGATCCATGATCAGCTTCTTCTGTTCCGAAAAATAACTCGACACCCCCGGCGCCGTTGTCGCCATTGCTTCTCGTCCGACATATTCCAGTTTCTGATCCGAAGGTAAGATCTGACTCAATCGAGGCAAGACGAATGCGTAAGCCCCTGCATTCTCAGGCTCCTCCTGGGCCCAGACGAACGACTCGGCATTCGGGTACGATTTGATCGTCTTCTCGAGTACGGCGTAAGGGAAAGGTGAGATCTCCTCCACTCGTACGAAGGTGATGGAGCGGTCCAGAGAGCGCGTCGTGCGTTCTTTGACGAGGTCGTAGTGCATCTTGCCCGAGAGGAAGACAACGCGTTTGACGGTCTCCGGAGAATCGATGGCCTCCGAAAGGACGGGTCGGAAGCTCGTGCCGGGGCCGAGTTCGTTGAGAGACGATGAGGCGGCCTGGTTGAGGGAACCGGTGGAAAGGACTGTAAGTTATCAAATCAAAATGAGCTCGAGCAAGACCACTCACGGGTAGTCGCAGAATACCCTTCGGCGAGAAAACAACCAAGGGCTTGCGGTACTCGCGCTTCATCTGCCGTCGAAGAAGGTGGAAGTACTGAGCCGAGGTTGTCACGTTGACCAGATGAAGGTTGGGCGCAAAGTCCTTCCTGGCCATAGGCTCATTCGTGAGCTGGAGGAATCGCTCGATCTTGGCCGAGGAATGCTCCGGCCCCGCCGAGTCGAACCCATGCGGCAACAGTAGAGTCAAGGCGCTTTGCAAGCCCCACTTGGTCTCGCCGGATCCCAAGAACGTATCCAAGATCACCTGAGCGGTGTTGTTGAAGTCGCCGAACTGCGCTTCCCAGAGTGAAAAGATGTTGGGCGATACCCAAGCGACGCCTTGCTCGAAGCCCACGACGGCGTACTCGGATAGGGGCGAATTGAGGACTTCGAAAGTGCCGGGCCCAAGTTTTTGCAACGGCACCGTCGTCCGCGACGAATTCTGATCGGCGAAGATGGCATGTCGCTGAGAAAAGGTGCCGCGACCGGAGTCCTGGCCATCGAGTCGGACGTGGTAGTTTTCCTCCATTAGCGATCCGAACGCAAGGGCTTCGGCCGTCGCAAAGTCAATCCCCAAGCCAGACTCAAGGCTCTGGAGCCTTTTGGAGATGTGCATGCGTCCAAGACGAGGATGGATCGTGATGTCCGATGGGATCTCGACACTCTGTTGGCCAATTCGCTTCAGCGCGTCAACTTCGACTCCTGTCTCCACGGACTGAGCCCATTCGCCGGCGACAGGCCACTTCATCTTGTCCCACCCACGTGGGCGGTCGAGCTCGGGCACGGCAAAGTTCTTCGGCTCAGCTGACACCAGAGATTCATCGAGTTGAGCTGCCAGAGCTTTTCGTGTCTCGGCTGCCACGGCGGTATCCAGAACTGATGCCTCGATCAGCTGCTTCTCGTACATTTGCGGGACCGATCTGTTTGTTTGTTAGCGAAAAGCTGTCAGTGGTAAGCGAGTCAGATCGGAGTCGGATCGTACTCACGGGAGGTTCGCAATCTTCTTATACATTGTCGGAGACGTGTAGGCCGGCTCGTCGAGCTCGTTGTGACCTCGTCGGCGATACACAACGAGATCGACCACGACATCCTTCTTGAACTTCCTGTGAGACTCCAAAGCACACATGAGCCTTTGTTGTCCCGCATTCCGCTCAAAGACGCCTAGAAAAAGTTACTAACTGCTGATACGCCAGAGCCAGCGACATCGCCCTCGCCACATCCTCGACTCGGTCGCCATTGACATGGATGATGGGAGCGGCGATACTCTTGGCCAGATCGGTCGCATAGAACGAAGTGCGCCCCGAACTCGCTGGGGTCGTGTAACCGAGCTGGTTGTTGACGACGATTCGGATCGAGCCTCCGACGGTGAAGTGAGGCAAGTCCGCCAGGTTGAGAGTCTCAGAGACGACTCCTTGTCCACCGAACGCGGCGTCCCCGTGGATTTGGATCGACAGCACCTTTTCACCAAGGTCTTGAGTGTCACTGAAGGGAACTTGCAAGCCGCGTGCGAATCCAAGTGCGACGGGACCGACAGCCTCAAGATGAGAAGGGTTCGGAAGCAAATGAACGCCCATCGAGGACGTGTACTGGGCCGAGAGGAAGAGATGCGACAGAACGTCATCGGAAAAAGGCGATGAGGGGTATCCGGGCAAGGTAGGAAGACCGCGCATCTTTAGGTAGTTTATTCGACTTGGGTGTCAGCTTCGCCGATCGGGATCGCGAATTGTTCGACAGGGGCTCACCTTGCGGACAAGCAACCTCATGTCCATGCCAAAAAGCTGGGTCAAGATGTTCAATCGACCCCGATGAGGCATCGCAATCACCGATTC
The DNA here is from genome assembly GCA_022702645.1 of Microbotryum intermedium. NCBI lineage: Eukaryota > Fungi > Basidiomycota > Microbotryomycetes > Microbotryales > Microbotryaceae > Microbotryum > Microbotryum intermedium. The sequence goes on from JAHWDX010000001.1 coordinate 817,279, forward strand.
TTGGATCCCTCTCCTCTCCGCATCTTCCATCAAGACCGCCAGTGCGACTATCATGCTTTCGGCACCCTCGAGGCCGTAGCGCTTGACGTTGGGGAATCGTTTGGCTGCCCAGGCGTCGAAGCCTTCACTCGCCACGAGCAATCGCCAGTACTCGAGTTGCTTTTCGGCAGGAATGGGACGAGAATGTGACGTTTCGAGCAAGCGCTCCAAGAACCTTCGTTCGTGCTTCGATGGGAGGTGCATGAACTGAAGGAAGAGCAAACGGTCACGTGACCCGGGTGAGCTCCTGTCTCCCCAGCCAACAAGCGTCGAGACCCACCTCGTAACCGATTCCACCACAGTATACCTGGGCCAGCCACTCTGAGATCTCTTCGATCGATCTGAGGCCGCGGTCCTTCATGCTCTCCGGGAAGTCCAGGATGCCTTGGGTGTCCAACTCGGTCGAGGGGAGCGCGGTCGAAGGGACGACCTCGGAACAAAACTCTTCCCTGGAAAGCGGTCCACTCATCTTGAATCCGTACCGACGAGCATCCAAGGCAGGTACGTTGGGTCGTTCGGCGAGGTCGAGGGGATCAAGTCCAGCCGAGCGATGACCGTGTCGCTGTTGGAGGACGAAAGCACAGAGCGCCGCACGGGATGCCGAGAAGGCCGAGTAAGCGAGTGAATGAAATGATGGCCCCCACCCACCACCACATGATCTCGAGAGAAGCCACGCGCTCAGCTCGGACTCGGAGTGGGGTATGATCAGAATGCTTACACGATAAGATTCGACCAAGCGCAACAGCGAAGCGTTCTCGGCTCGATTCTGGAGTTCCTGACGTGTGAAGTCGGGTAGAGTGAATTGTCGTGGAGACTGATAGCCCCACACGCCCTGGTCGTGCAAGGACCGCTGACGACTGGCACCGTCACGACCAGCAGTTCCAGCCAGGAGCGCGACACACGAAGATGGCTTGGCTTTGAACTGTCGCCGAGTGAGGGAGAGCATCTCAAAAAGTGAGTTGAAAATCGAGTCGATAGGGGAGAGGAAAGGGCGAGAGCACAAGGAGGAAACGAAAGGACTCGCGGCAATCTCGGGTTGCTTCGGCAACGGGGCGCGTAGGCCACAGTCTCCCCCACATGTCACGTGCCCCCACGCCACGGGGAAGAATTTTCACATGTCGCCAAAAACCTAAAACTTGGAAAGCATAGGCCTTGTAACTTTAGCAAGAGCTCTTTAAAGTCCACCTCGTGCTTGCTGAGCTGTAGCGAAGCCGCAATGTGCCGAACTGGCGTCGAGCTGCGTGGTAACCTCTTGTGCGCCGTCCGTCGCCTCTTCTGCCTGCCTGTGCTACCCGCCCGCCCAGCAGCTGCCCCGGCGACGGGCCTAGAGTCATCATCTGCTTTTAAGAACCGCTGATGTCGTTACATGATCTGAGCTACGTTACTCGATTGTGATAAGAACACCTAGTACAACACTTGGAATCGTTCGCTTCTATTCAGCACTACAGGAAAGACCCTCTCAACCGTGCCATCAGCTCGGCATCAGCGCCTTCGAGGCTCTGACCACCACCAGCCGATCGATCTAACCTGAACGCCAACTTGCAAACGATACTACTCCCCAATAAACCCAAGGGACCATCGGGCTTGGGCGAGACTTCAAGGGCTTTTTGAAGTCCCTCGAGCGTCGCTTTGATGCTTTCGGGCGAATCGACAGGAGCTTGAGAGACGGAGTCGTAGAGCTCCGGTTCGACAAGATCGTCCTGATAGATGTTGGGTTTCTCAATCGCGAACAACAACGAACTAGGGCTCGAGAGCAGTGCCAACTCGGCCTCAATCTCCTCTCGTGAATGTTGCAATGTCGTCGGTCCCGCGGTGCGCAAGATGGATTCGATGCATCGTCGCTCGGTTTGCGCGAACCCGTCGCTCCACCCACGTGTGACGATCGCGGACGCGTATTCTCGCACCGTTGTGTCATCGTCTTGTACGAGACGGAGGAGAAGACGAGCGAAGAGGTCACTCTGAACGATTTGAGGAATGCGAAGTTCGGCCAATGCAGATGCAGCCGCCTCTCGAGACTCGATGGACTGGGCACGTCGGAAAGATGAGGTCAGTCGTTGTTCTCTTCGAAATCTGGATCATTTTCAAGCTCACCTCATAGACATCCGAAGTCACCCTAATGGTCTCAAGGAGCTCCGCCGCTCGCCGCTCATCGCCCCGAAGATTCGCGAGCTTGGCCAGCAGCGGCAACAACGCCTCCCTTAGGGGCACGATTTTGGTCGTCTCCCACTGTCGAGTCAGCAACTCGGCCATTTCATCGAGTTGAGCGCTCTTAGGATCCCATTTCGTAATGGTAAGAATCTGGATCGCCCAAATTCGGCATTCAGAGGCGGCCTTCTCGGAGAGCGCAAAGTCGAGAACGCTCGAAAAGACTGAAGCGTGAAGCTCGGGATGGGCTTTGAGATGCGTAAGGGCGAGACGTTGCACCTCAAGGAAGGGAGCGGCAAGGCCTCCAATAAGGATACTAGGGAGAGAGGGCTCGTAGACGAGAATGAGGGAGAAGGCGGCGGCGACAAAGTTTTCGGCTGATGGCAGATGGACAACACGTTGGCCCCAAGATCGAGTCGAGTCGAGCTCGTCGTGCGCCAACTCGAGGATGGCGGATGATGTTTGACCGTGAGAGACGGCGCAGACCCGTGCGATATTGAGGTACGCCGTTCGCACGGAGAAGGAGTGGTGACGAGCGAGCAAGACGGGCGAAAGGGCGACGACGCGCGAGAAAATCGCCGATCCATCTTCGGAGGAGAGGGGAGCCGATGCCTCGAGAAGGCGAAGCAACTGTACTAGACGGCCATGCGTTTCATTCTCTCCCAAGGTGTCGATCTCAGCCAACAGGTCGATGCAGACCGAGGCGACGGCCCTAGCTTGCACCAGTCCGGTCAGCGCATCGCCAGCAGCGTCCCGAATCTGTGATGATCAAGGAGCGCAAGTTGTCAGTATCAATGTCACACAAAGGTATATTCGTTGGAAATCTACTCACCTTCCAAACGCGACTGGTCGCGCAAGCTCGAACGATGGGGATGAAAGGATCCGCCAAAGCGTCACTGCTGGACCCAACTTGATTCGGTGACTGAAGCAACGACAACAGCATCAACACAGAGAACAAACTCGAATGCAGGTCCGAAGTCGGCAGGTCGTCGAGGTTGTCCTTGGTCGAGCGTTCGAGCTCGGACTTTAACACGCCATGCAACGATGGTAAACGACCGAAGAAGTCGGCTGTGCTCATCCGGATTTGCAACGACGCGTGGTCTCGGTTCAAGTTCGTGCGACGAGGCGTGAATGCTCGTGTGACGAGTGCGGCGTAGGTCATCATCGCGACGTTGCGACAGATCCAGTTCGATGACCAGAAGAGGGAAATGGAGATGAGGAACCCTCGTTCGATGTAAGGAGCGACACCGTTCGTCAACTTGGCATCGAGGAAAGCCGTGCGCAGCGTGTTCATCGCGTGGACGCGACTCTCATCAAGGATCTTGCTCGAGGTCGACTCGGCAATCTCAAACAGACGCACGAAAGCGGCATCGAACGTCGGTCGATCGGTCGAGAGCACGACATTGAGGATGCCGACGATGCAGTACGGGATTCCGGCCGAGCGACGCGTGATCGAGATTTTTTGCGAGACGATCGAGTCCAAATGCATTCGCAACCATGCTGCGGGAAGCGCCTTGACCTCTGGCCAATCCTTGCACTGCAACAGAGCCGCAGCAGCACGCGAATAGCACGGATGTAAAGCCATGAACGCGCCTCGATGTCGGATCCTCGCAAGCCATGTGGCGATCAACGACCCAATGTGCTGGATCTCTTCGAACGACCAGATCAAACGGAAGGCATCCGCACCCAGTTCCGAGGTCAGTCGAAGAATCGTCTCGAGCAGCTCGCCGGCTTCTTTCATCGCTCGCCACGTCGCGGACAAGATAACCTTGTGCATCGGACCACCGACGCCATCAGCTAGGTCTTCGGGTCCCCCCATTTCGACGTCGACGTCCTCGAAGCGCAGAGCCCGAGCTTCTTCGGTATCGATGACCATCGCATCCGTCGCCGCTTTCTGAGATTCGGTGACGCCCTCAGGAGCACTTGCAGCGAGAACGGGCGACGTGACGCTCCACACTCGTTCGACAATGGCCAGAGCTCGATGGAACAAGGCTCGTCTTTCTTCCACGGAGGAGAGTCTGTCCAGCGAAGCGAGCGGGATCGAGATGAAAAGGTGGCGCAGGGCAATGAGCGTGCCGTGCATTGGCGAGGTCCAAGCCGCTCGTCCAAGGTCGGCCTCATGAGCCGCCAGTTGCGCATCGGCCAAGTCCATGAGACTGTTGAGGAAAGCGACTGCACGATCGAACAATACGAGACATCAGCACCCGTCGCATGCGTCGGTCCAGCCCAAATCCAACCCAAAACAACTCACATCCTGGAGCACAGGTGTTTCCCTCCCTTTCAGTCCAGCCGCCAATCTCTCCCAATCTCCAAGATCCTTCGCCTTCGAGCACCCATTTCCTCCAAACGAGCCCGACGATACCAGCACCTGCACTCGCCTCGGCCTCTCGACCACTCCTGAACATCCTCAGCGCAGGTACCAGCAGTTCCCTTTTAGCCTTCTCCCCCCCTTCCTCCCCTTCGTACCCAGGAAGAGGCGCGGGGAATTGCTCCAACAAGCCAATCGTCAATTCCCTTAGAGACGTGTACGTGCTCAATAACAGCCGCAGAAGGGTGAACGTCGTTCGCGCATTGATCAGGTCGACTTCAAAAGGCCATGCACCGGGCGAGGTCCTATCCTCGGCTTTCCCACTTGCCGAATCGCCATCGATCTTCTTGTGCTTGCGTTGGAATTGAGGCATCGTCGTCGGTGCTGTCTTGCGATAGGAAGAGTACCCACTGACATCTTTGGGTCCGGTGGACTTGCTATCGACGACGACGGTCAATCGAAAGCGCTCATCGAGCTTGGCTTGCAGTAGCAGGTCTAAGAATCTCAGTGCGTTCGTGCGAATTCGGAACGGTTTGGCCGGGTTGAGGTTCGCCAACAGGTCATTCGCCCACCATCTGATGAAGGACTGAACGAGGGCGATATATTTGATCGAAGCTGGATCCGATAGTTTGTCCACTTTGCGCTGAGCCTTCCACGCCGAATCACGAAGACGAAGAAGCAGTTTGCCCGAAAGAGCGATCGAGGTCATGCGGAACTCGCCATCTTCGTCACCCAAAGAATAAGTGTAGAAGGTTCGAAGCAAAGGGAAGTTCGATGCTGGGATCGCGAGATGGTTCGAGGTCGATAGGACGAGGAGGGCGAAAGCCGAGGTACGCAGCGAAGCCGAGGCGTGGTAGAGACATTTCTGGATGAGTTGCTGAGGCACGACGACGAGATGGGGATCTCGGTCCGTGGATTCCGTATCCGCAATTCGGTTATCATCGGTGATCTCGACAAGATGCAGTTGATGCCCGACCTTGAGCAGCGCCAAGAGGATGTGCAATTCGTCCTCGGTCTTTTGGTTCTCCTCGTGCAAGTACCTGCCCCGCTTCAAGATCTTCTTCAAGCCACCTCGTTGCTTGTCAAAGATGCCCGGAAACAGGTACAGACACAGATTCGTCCGTGCGGATCTGGAAGCAGATTGCAGGACGTCGAGCGAAGGTTGGATCCAGAAGTTGGGGTCTTGCCCCTCGGTGGCCCAGACCTTGTTGTTCCAGTTGGTGACGACCCTTCCGGCGGGGTAGGCCATTTCATCGGAGATGGCCATGCCTTCTGCGAACCTGCGAACGATGCCCGACGGCGTCGTTTCCTCGGGTCGAGGTTTGAAAGCGGCCATGTCCTTGAGCGTAGTCGACTTGCGAGTGATGAGCACGTCAAAGGTGTTGAGGGTCCTCTTGACCGTCCAAGGAGCGACGGCGATCTTGGCTCGGAGATGTTCGAACACGATTCGAGTCTCGAGTGCCTCGGCGAGGTCGAGCAGCGAGACGAGGGCAGCCCGTATCTTGGCCAGCAGGACCGAGGCTCCCGAGTCGTAGGACATGTAGATGGCGTCGGCGAGTCGGAGGAGCGTCGGCGAGTCAAAGACGGAGACGATTCGGTTGACTTTTCCGCTGCGAGCGAGGGCGATGCATCTCGTCAGGAGCAGGGTGAGGGTGTCGTAGGCCAATACGGTTGTCGCATGAGCATTCTCTGGTGATGTCGAGGTCGAGGCCGCTGATGCAACCGTATCGAGGACGACCTGGATGGCCGGAGCTATATCGAGTGGTCTAGAGAAGCAGGGAATGCAGTCAGTGACGAACTTTTTCAGTCGTGCCAAGAGGGGTGGTATGAAATATCTCACTCTGAATCATTTTGAGCTGGTTTTATCGCCGACTGAGGTGGTGTAGAGGTCTGCACTGGCTCCTTGCCCTTGCCCTTCGCAACGACGGCGGCGGCAGAAGCAGCGTTGAGCTTGGCCTGTGCAGCTGCTGCTCGAGCATCCTTGACCAGTCTCTCTCGTAAAGCGACAATCGCCTCGTTCTCCTTGACCTCGCGATGATCGACGACACGCATCGTTGGATTCGGCGCACGGCGTGTGTGGAATCGGGCGCGAGGAGGCGTTGAACGAACGTTGAGCAACCCTAGAAACGACTTCGCACCGAGGCGCTCCTGGCGCACGGGCCTCTCAGACTGACTGGACTCACGTGCTTCAGCCAGCTTCAGCCAGCTTCAGCTGCGCCCGAACTCGAGTCAGGCGTCAGGCGCCTCGCGGTTGATCACGTTGCGATGAGCGGCCGACGCGTTGACGCTCCCCCACTCGACACTCTTGTTGGATCGTTACTCTCCTCGCATAGCAAGCACTCGCCGACATGGCCGTCTCATCCATGGCCGCCAACCTGGCTCAGCTGATCGGACTAGGTCAGTCACTGTCCCCACCATACTCTCAAACGCGCCCTGTGTAGGCCCGCACGTGACGTCGAAAAGTGGGATCGCTGACGTCGTCGATGGGTGGCTACTACGAATGCGATCCTACACAGACGAGCCGACGGTGGCACAGCAGATCCTACCGTACATGACCTCGATCAAGTCGACTCAGGAAGTTAGGACTTACCTTGAGGTAGGCTCGTCTCTCGACCATCTTACCGATCTCCCTCAGCTTACCTAGTCCCACCTACCTGCCTGCCTGCGCGTCCAGACCCTTTTACCTCCGGGCCAAGCATCACAAGCCTTGATCCAAGCCTATCTCGCACAAAGATTCCCCTCAGCTGCTGCTTCTCGACCTCAGCCTCCTTCCTCTTCCTCTTCGAACGCTGCCAAAGCAGACCCCTGGGGCACGGGCAAGCCGAAAACCGCCGCTCGGATCCCTGCAGCCCCAAGTCGTAAACCTGCACCGGCACCCAACCTCGAAGCAATGCAAAGTCAATTCGCATCCACCGGAAAGGTCTACGTCAAGAACCGCGACGACCTCGACCAAGGATGGGGTGGCCTCGGCGTCTCTTCCTCTTCGCTATCAAATTCCTCCAGTCGAGCACTTTCGCGGACGACCACACCCATTCAAGCCATGCCAGCTGTGGCCGCATCATCCTCTATCAACTCTCCAGTACAACGTCACATCAACGGCATGTCCTCCTCCAGCACCCCGGCATCTCAGAGCATCTCCCTCTCCGAAACCAGTCGCTCCCAACTCACGACCCTCGAAGCCTCCCTCAAGCTCCTCCGACTGCGCGCATCCACAACCACCACGACCTCCACGAAACGTTCTTGCTTCTGTTCCGCGAGAACTCACCCTCTCTCCCCTTACTGCCCGCTCTGCCCAAGCTGTGGCCTCATCCTCTGTTCGCTCAACCCTCCCGCCTTCCCCTGTCCATCATGCCAACACCCCACCCTCGTCTCCGCACCCCTCCTCGAATCCTACATCACCTCGTTGGAATCGCAACGGTCGGACCTCTTGGAAAGGGAACGACGTCGAACTCAAGCCGAGAAGGAACAAGAAGCGCTTGAAAGGGCGGCGATTCGATTTCCTGAATTGGGAGCGGCGAGCAGTACGCATCCTTCTCAAGTACAAGGATCGGGTCGGAAGGGGTATGCGGATTTGGTCGGAGGTGGGAGGGTGGGGGTGTTGGATTTACAAAGGAGGCTCGAGAGGGGGTATGCGGAGGGGAGAACGGTCAGTGGGCGTGAATTCGGGGGAGGGGGAGGGGCGATGGGCCCGCAGAAGGTTTTGAGGTTGGATATGAAGACGAATAAAGTCAAGGTGCAGACTAAGACCAAGGTCGTCAAGAAGGCCGTGCCGAGTCAAGGGGGGCCAGGGCAGGTTGAGCACGTGGAGGAGGAAGAGGACGAAGTCGATGAGTGGGAAGGGTCGAGGTCGATCGATGAGTCTGATGATGGGTGGCGTGTGAGGAATGGGCTTCCACCCCTCAACAACGCAACGAATGTGGGTGCGCGTCGGGACGCAAGCAGACCTTTCATCAATCTGACATTGGATGAAAAGGACCAACCGCGATGGATCGAACCTACGACGATCGATTCGGAACCTTTTCCCCCCACGACAGGAGTTGAGGTCGATTTCGAATCAAGTGGGAGGAGGAACGTCCCCGGTGCCGCACCTAGCAAAGCTTTGGATGGGAAGAAGAACAAGAGAAATAGGAGAGCCAAAACCGAAGAAGGGGCTTTGTCCGTCGCGGGGACGTAGATACCGTGTTTGCAATTGCAGTTTGATGCTCGAAAATTCACCCCAATCCTACTTTACTTTCCTTCCTCCAATACATTGCCCTCATTATCACTCCCAAATGAGCTTACCATCATTGTCCAACGAAGCGTACATCCCACCACTCTGCGACTTGGCCTGACCCGATCCTGGACCGCTCGTCGGGTAGGTGACGCTCCGGATCCCACTCTTCTTGTCCTTGTTCCTCTGCGCGTCTTGTTCGAGCATCCTGTAGAATGTATAGCTTCATCAGTTAAACACTCAGACATGTCTTGTAGAAAAGTGCGATGAAAGTACCTCGTCCTCTCCAATTGCTTGCGATGAGCCGCCAAACGTTCCAGACGTTCCTGCTCGGCCGCATCCTTGACGGCCGCGGCTTTGGCCGCCTTGGCTTGGTTCTCGCGTTGTTTCTTGGTCATAGCGGCTTGGGCCGAAGCCGTTAAACCGGGGACGGATTTAGGTGCCGATGGGGCGGGGTTGGAAGAGGAGAAGGCTGCTGCGCCAGAGGGAGTAGCCGCAGAAGCCGATTTGGTCGGTTCTGTTCAAGGATCACAAACAAGCTCGTGTCAGCTTCATACCCACGTAAACCCTTTAAGAGCTCTTCAAGGACTCACTCTTACTTCCCGCGACGACCCATCCATCATTCTCCTCATACTGGCCTGTATCCTCATCCTCCCACCTGCCCTCCGCCACCCGTCTCGCCCCTATAGGGCCTCCCACAACCTTGAGCACCCTAGCAACCTTGACCGTGGGGTCATGCTCTTCGTCCCTCATGTCCTTCAATGCCGGGTCGACCACCTTCGAAGAGGGCTTGGCCTCGTGGTACATCTCGGCAGCCGAGATACCCGTGACGGGGTTCTTGTTCTTTTTCGATTTTTTGTTCCCCAAAGTCGTGGGTGCGGCTGCTGCTACGGCTGCGAACGAGTTATCCGTAGCTGCTGCTGCTGATGTTGCCTTGTTCGAAGTGTTTGAGGAACTTTCCCCCCCACCGACTGCAGCTGCCTCAGCGAACGAGGTCGGGGCTTTGGGAGGAGCTGACTTGGTATCCGATGACGTGGTCGACGATTCTTGGGCGACCACTTCGGCGTAAGAAGGCTCCGTCAAGGCAGGGGCTGCGACTGGAGTAGCCTTCTTCTTGTTCTTCTTCTTTGATGACCCTTCGGTCGTAGCTGCCTCTGTCGAAGCCTTCTTTCCACTCGATGTGCTTGAGGACGTGGGGGTGGATGAAGCCGAGCTTGAGGCGACTTTCGTCTCCGCGACCTGAACCGAACGTCCCGTAGTGGTAGCTTTCTTACTCTTATTCCCTTTGGTTTTCTTGTTCGAACTCGATGCAGCTGCCCCATTGGACGACTTGTTCTCCCCCTTGTTCCCAGCAGAGCCAGCGAGCAAATAGACCCCAACCGCCAATGCGCCGGTCAGAGCGATGTTGACCAAGGTCGAGACCGAGATGGTGATGGAACCAATGTCCGAGAGTGCCGAAGCCATGGTTTTTGAGTGTTGGTGGGGTTGGATCCACTCACGAGCCAGCCGGGACGTGGACGTGGGGGCAGACGGGTCAGGGTGGCAACTGACGCGCTCGTCTCGGTCGCCTTGGGGTGTGGTTTTTTTTTGTATCTAGCCTGATTAGATTTCACATATTCGGTTTATCTACGCAAAATCACTGTTTCTTGAAAAGGGAAGTTGGACTTTTACAAAGTCGAAGCCACGTGTGGAGACCGGTTCAACCCCATGAGGTCCGTGCTGACGAGCAGGCACCGATGACCGGACTCTTGCGCGTTACGACAGTCGTGCATGTCTACCAGACTAGCTATTTTTTTTTATTTTTTTTATTTTTGGGTTTGGCAAAGATATACACTACACACAACTCTAATGACCCAACACTATCAACCCTGGAAAGGCAGATCGTACTTCTTGGCCTCGGCCTGACCACCAGCGGCAAATCCAGTCCCTTCCCGACGCAATTCGATGAAAGCTTGTCCCTTCTTCTTCTTCTCCATCGTCGGTGTACCGCAGTGGGCGCATTGCTTGTCGGGGATGCAAAGCGTTTCCATGCAGGTGCCGCTGTGGTACAGTGGAACGCTCATACCGGTGATCAGCTCAATGCGCATTTATCAGGAAAAGGGGCTTTCACCGATCCAGCGGCAATCCGTGCGCTGAGACTCACCAAACGACATGACCGCACGATCGAACGACGTGGGCTTTGACGTTGTTGGTCAAGCTTTTGCGACAGACGGGGCAGATACACGCCACGCCTTTGATCGAGTCGGACGCGTCGACTTCGAATTTAACGTTCGTCAACGTTTTGAGTCTGGTGAAGAGGAAGAGAGGCGTCCACTGGAACGTCAGTACATGAGGCATTTTTGGTATCATAAGTAAAAGGATGAGCGTACGAAACGGGATGGGGCGGTTTTGTCGCATGGCACAAGGTCTGCAATTTGACATCGAGCACTGAATCCGGTGTCGCCGATGGTGTCAGGGAGGGCTAGACGCGATCGTCAATAGGTACCAGTCAGTACAAGGCTCCTCCTCTATCACAAGACAGAAAAACAAAACTCACCAACCAAAAGTTGGGCAACTTGGCTTTGCTCTGTTCGGCCAACTCTTCCGCTGTTCGATTCAGCGCCTCGACGGTCGCCTCCTCGGCCAACTTTTCGACCTCGTTCTCGTCCAACTCGAACGCCCCAGCCTTTCTCTTCTCCCCAACTTTACTCTCTGCCCCATTCCCATTCCCAACCTTACTCCTCCTCTGAGCCTTCCCATCAATGACCCCACTGCCCAACCCGTTCTGACTCGACTCGAACTCGTCCAAAACCCTCTGTCTCGCGGCCTCCCTCGCATTCTTCATCTCGAGCTGGGCCTCGAGCCTCATCCTCTCCAAGATGGCCTGTTGGCGTTGCATGTCCTTCTTCTGCGCGACCAGGGCCGAGAGGATGCATTCGTGGCAGTAGAGATGGCCTTCGTCGCACGTCTTGGGATCCCGTGCGACTTGGAGGCACAACGAGCACGCGTTGAAGTTCTGTCACCACCACACAGAGTAGACGTTAAAAAAAAGACGCCCCAAGTTCCATTCCTGGGTCGTGAGATGTAAAAGTCAGAAGGATAGGCCCACCTTCATCGCATCCCTGCCCAAGCGTTCGCGCTTGGACCCATCCTTGAGCATCTGTCGCTCCGCATACGTGAACGTCGAAGCGTTGGTGTTGTTCTTGGCGTGTCGGACCATAATGTCTGGTTGTGCTTAGCTCAAAGGGTGGGGTAGATGCAGTTGGAATAGGGAGGCGGAATGAAGGAGGTCGTGAGGAACGAAGACGAACGATCTGATCGAGCGATTATGAATGGCAGTGGGCGTTCAATGGAGATATGCCGAATGGAGTCGTGATGGGAAGATGAGGGAACTGCTGTGACCACCGGAAGGGTATCAGAGGTCGGGAAGTCGAACCGTTTGAGATTGAGAGGGGGATGAGGATGAAGACAAGCGACGACACCGACCCCGCGCGCGCCTGATTTCATGCAAAGCCGAGCCCAGCCGAGCCCAGCGAGCGAGAGACAGCGAAATGACAACGGTAGTTCGTGTGTTCACACACACCTAAGCTCAGGCTCCCACAACCTTTGAGATACAACATCAGACTTTGTCAAAAAAGGGATGCAATTCGGTGCCTCCCAACCCAGCTCAAGATAAAAGCGCTTGCCTCAAAAATTGACACAAACAGGAAGCTGCGCGTTGAAACGACTCGATGGTATTGCAAGGACTGGCATGACGAGAACGGAGGCATACGTTACGTAAGTGCAAGGAAAATCAACTCTAGACTTCAATGGAAGGTATCTTGTTGAGAGAATGCGTCATTTGAAGAAGTCCAAGTTGAAGGACTCGCCCAATGGTTGAGGATCGAGGTTCGGCGCGTAGTAGTTCGTCACCGTGGTCCGTCGTCGAGAGTACGATACATGGAGTTGGAAAATTCGTGGTGGAGCACGGCGTAGGGAGTCTTGCACGTTGCGGTTGAAGTAACGACAAAAAATGTTGGCAGAAGGAGATGAACGATGAACGGAATGCAGAGGATGCAAGGACAGGGAGGGCGGTGCCGCCCCATTTTTTCTCCTGGTTTCGGATTGGTTGAGCAAGAAGAAGTACACGGTTCGGTCTTTTTGAAAACTTTTTTTTTTCGGCTAATGGAGAAACGAGAAACGTCTAGTGCGATCCATTGACGCCATTCAATGCGATCTTGGAGTCATCGATGACCTCGAAGAAGGGCTTGAAGATGGCGAGTTCGTCCTCGTCGCGGTAATCATTCTGGACCAGGTTGACGAGGTAGAACGTGTCAAAGATGTCCGAGATGACATTGGCCGAGTCCTCGCGCGTTTTTTGGTAGAGCTCGGCCCACAGAGCGCCCAGTTCGAACGCCTCGTCCTTCCATGCCAAAAAAGCCGTGCCGTCCACGACGGTCGGTTGGATCACCTCGGCACTAGGGAAGACACCCCACGTGACGGCGTTGGGGCCAGCGGCAGCGTTGGTCTGCAGTTCCCCAGCCTTATTGACGGCGTAGTACGTCATCGACGGGTACTTTTGCAATGCCTTGAGCAGATCGTCGAGGTGTGCCGGCGACGCGAAGAACTCGAGGTAGGCCTGGGTGAAGGATAGGAGGTGGGAACGTCAGTTCTCAAAAGCTCCTACAAGGACGGATCGTAGAAACTGACGCACCTTTTGGTAAACGTAACCTCCCCTAGGGCCCCAGCCATGAACAGGGTCACTGCTGCTTGCGCCATCAACTCGAGGCTGCGAGTTGATTGTCAAGAAACCAGCTAAGTTGATCTTTTTCAGCGGCTCGGAAATGACCGTCGTTTCCTTGGCGACGGGTTGATCGCTCCAGGGTAAAGCCTTCAAGTCTCCTGCGCAGAAACGAGCGAAGAGCTGTGCAATGTCCTCGAACGAGGTCGGTTCGCCCCAGAGGGTCGTGGCGTCCTGGGCCTTGTGTGGCAAGGACAAAGCGAGCGAATCGAGATCACCGAACGCGGGCGAGGCCTGGTTGCCCCATCGACCGTTGGGGAACTCGTCCCAGTCCGCCGTACGAGAAAGGTAAGAGCGTGTGCGGTTGGACCAGAAGATGGGTCGCGTTGTTTCGGTTCGTCGCTTTTGCGTGAGTGAGACGCGCCAAGGCAAGGGCTTGACGATGTCGGCTTGAGCAACAAAGTTCATCTCTTCCAAGAGCATCTCGGTACCGCGAGACAAGTTCATCGTGTCTAAAGCGAGGATCAACGACCAGATCAGCTCCTCGAAGGACTGACAAGTCATCGCATCCGAGGTCTTGATACTTACAGCAGTGAATGCCATTGATGCCGATCCCAGCCGTCAACACCTTTCGGCACATGTCCGCCACAAACTTTGTCCCGACCTCTCGCACTTTCAAATCATCGTCCTTGATCGGCTCCAGCAGATCCCACAACTCCTGCGGCACAATCGTCTTTGCGAAATCGGTGCGACGCTTGAACGAGGCAAAAGTCTGGATCGGCATGATCCCGGGCACGATGGGGACCGTGATGCCGGCTTCTCGGACGCGTCGACCCCAGTTGATGAAGACATTGGCGTCGTAGAACATTTGCGTAAAAATGACGTTCGCACCGGCGTCAATCTTGGCTTTGAAGTGCTTCATCTCGAGCTCGGGCGATTCGGCTTGAGGATGGCCTTCGGGGAAGCCGGCGACCTATGAATGTACCCGAAAGGATCAGGATGCTATTGCGAGTCGATTGTTCGAGCCCGTGTCCACTTACACCAATATCAAAGTAGTCGCCATAGAGCTTGCGGATGTGACGGATGAGATCGATGGCGTGGTTGAAGCCACCTTCGGTCTGGACCCACTCTTCCGAGCCGCGAGGGGGGTCACCACGGAGTGCGAGGATGTTGCGGCATCCCGAATCATAGGCTTCCTAATCGAAACGAATGTGATTGTTGGTGCATCGCACGCGAAGAAGGGAAATGAGCGAAAATTCAGGGTGCCGAGCCAAAGCTTCGGGAGAGAGATGGAGGTGTGAGCTGACCTTGAGAGCGGCATCGACCATCGAGACGGGCATGTTGGTGCAAGTCAAGTGCATGCATGTCTCGAGACCGAGCTCAGAGTGCGCATGCTTGACAAAGGTCGTGGTCGCTTCGGAAGTGGCTCCACCAGCTCCCCAACTGCAAATGAGAATTCCGCAGGGTCAGAAGCTGTTGCAGTTGCGAAACTTGTCCTAGTTGTTCTTGGGTCGATTTTCTTGTCCGCGGCAGAGATCATTGTGCAAGGGCCATCACAATGATGACCCGTAACAAAGTGCGCCGGGCTTGGCGAACGTGTTCGCGATCGGTCGGTGGGTCGGTCAACTCGAGGGATCGCCAAGCAGCGAATGACCCCATTCGTTGTCATCGCGCAAGCTCCGGTCGACTCTGCGCATCGAACGAGACCAGAGGAGGTGGAAACCTACGTGATATCGACAAAGATGGGACCGAGTTGCTTCATGCGTTCGATACGGTCGTACAAGTTGACCCACCCATCCTGGGTACGCGGAGGGAAGAACTCGAAGGACCACCAAGGTCGGCCATCTCTCTCGGCCTGAAATGACGGTGTATGAAACAATCCAGGTCAGCTGAGGAAGCATGCGCTTATTCCGTATCTCATTCGTTTACTGGCCTTGGCAATCTTCTCCGAGATCTTGACCACTGCACAGGACAAGACAAGCGACGCCGGCGACCCCAGAGTTCAGCGACGATCACCTCGGGTTGCGAAGCCGCCCAGCGCCGCCAGCTGATGGGCGACCTGCAACAACTGGGGCTCGAGAATTGAAAGGGGCTTACTCTGTAACTCAGGTGTGGTAGAAATGGTGGAAACGAATTGGGCTCTCTAGCGCCAGACCGCCGAGAAGTGAGGAGATGGGGAGGTTGGGCGTCGCCGTTCGGGGGAGGGGGTTTGGGAAAGCAAGAGGGCGAGTGAGCGATGCCCAAACACGTGCCCTAGTCAACCACCAGTCGCGCTCGATCGAATTCCGAATCACGCGCGAATTCCACCAAGGGATCGTTGTCGACGAGTGTATTGCTGCACTCGTCCCTCTCTTCAAATATGTATGTGTGGTGTATTAAGCGTGATTTCAACTGTATTGGGCGTGTCGTCGAAGCTTTTAGTTTGCGTATTTAGGTTTTTGCCCGAGGGACGCCTGCAGTGGCCCCCTATTCAAACCGGTTTGCCCACCCGAAGCGTGACTGACGGTTCAAGTCGACTCGACGCCTCACCAGTTGCAAGTGACGGCCGGGATGAGAAGCGTTGGACAGATACCCTGTAGAAAAGTCGAACTCGTAACCTCAGTCTTACTTCGTGCGAGGCTTCGGAAAAGCGCCCCAACAGGAGCAGATCCCTCGCCTGAGAGCTCTCTCAACTTGTAAGTAACTGCGTCCTGCCCTTGAGCCAACAGGGTTGACCGTAGTCTGATAATGGGATCGTTTGGAATAATTGGCATGTACGTGGAATTGAGGCCGCGTGGTAGCAGGTGCACCTGTAGCAGACTTTGTTAGAGTTGGGTTCATAGACTGAGAAAGTCCCCGAGTGTCCTACCATCCAAGGGTTTATCCTTCCATTTCGGAGGGTGATGGAAGCCCTTGTGCTTTCCACAGGGATCCAAAAGTATCAATCATCGCCCAAAAGCTCTCGAAGGGCAACTTTGGATACTTGTGTTTTTCTTCCGGAAGCGATGCCGGAAGCGCGCGCGCAGCGATTCTGATCCCCGATCGCGCAAGGTTTTGCCCGTCCTGGCCCAACGACGGGCAAACGTGAGCGGATACACAAGCGCATAATAAAAGGTGTACATTCTATATTACCCCGTACAAGATTCGAACTCGTGACTTCAGCCTTTCTTCCTCCTGAGCACCTTCCCCTCAAGTGAGACCTCCCGGCAGATCCATCCGCTTGCGTTCACGTTCGCATGGGCAAAGTTTCTTCGAGGGCTCAAGAGGGACAAGGTCTCCTGAGATTTAAGTGACTGCGCTCTAAACTGTTGAGCTAATCGGGTATTGGATCCGTGAGCGAGGAACTTCCTTGGTCCACTTGTAAGAGGATCGAAAGCACAATCGGCGGTCCTCAGCCTTCATACCTCCAATCAACTCGGATGAACCAAGCTAGAAGACGCGAAGGTCAACAAATACTTCTGCTCAGGTTTCTGAGTCCATAAGTAGACCGTCCAGTTCGATTGTGTTCGGTCTATGTTGATCAACCCTCGATGTCTAACTCAAAAAAAGTGGGATTCAGTCCCGAGTGGCTCCTATCTGGGACGGTGGCTGCCATCGCCGTTTAGCCGTCATCTCATTCTTGGGCAAGAGGGGAAACAAGAGTCGATCTCTCACCAAAATTGAAGTGCTAGATACAAAGGCCAAAATTTTGAGACTGAAGGATCCCGCAACCGGCATTGCCAGCTTCTCCTGACCCCTGTCAAGCGCGAACTGCCAGCGCAGTGCCCGTCGCGGGACCAGCCTCGACGACGGGCAAAAGCAGGACCATACACCAGCAGAGAAAAAGGCAACACACTCAACGTTGCCCTGTACAAGATTCGAACTCGCAACCTCAGCCTAGCTCCCCCCGAAGTGCTTTCCGTACAGCCAGTCCCGGAACACATGTCCCAGCTGGGCTAAATTCCCAGACGACGACCTTGCGGCCAGACCTCCTGAGACGTAAGTGGCCGCGCTCTAAACCACTGAGCCAAGAGGGTTCTGTAGTACTTGCTCGAGAGCCTCCTCTCTTACGTGTGAAGACTCGGTGAGTGCAGGTCTGGTGTGTCATCGAGCGGCGGCGGATGTTTCTCGGCTCCTGACCCGGGGAGAGCGTCACAACAGGCTGGGAACTCGACGTAAAGAAGAACTGATGTCATCAATGCATAATAAAACTGCTCGTGTACAAAAATGGGCGCGCAACAACATTATTCTTCGAATGACTCCTCGAACCCTCACTCCTCCCATGCAGCTTCCTCTCCATTATGTTTCCTCCGCCGCCGCTCCACTACCTCCCCACTCTGACCCGAATTTGCTTCCGTGAATGGTCCTCACCTCGACCGATCACTTGGGGTAGTACTGTTGTTGGCCATACCCGGGTTGTTGGTACTGCATTTGCCCCTGCGGTGCGTAACCTTGGTGCTGTTGCGGCGGGGCCCAACCTTGTTGAGGCAAAGGAGGGGGTGGAGCAGATTGGTCGATCTGCCATTGACAGATTGAGCAATGCCACAGGTGGTCCGAGCCTAGCGGAACAAGAGGGACGCAGCAGATCTGACGGTCGAAGGTACGGAAACAGGAGAGTCTGGTCAGGTCAGGTCACAGAAGTCTCGCTAGCAAGCCCAAGAGGACATGTTCCCCATGAGCGACCTTCAAAGCAAATTCGGGGTGTAGGACTTGCCTAGAGACACTTTGTGTTCTTGACCTGTACGACGGCGGCGTTGTGACACCGAGGACAGACGCGGCTCTGTCCGTCGCCCTCCTGGGACATCCTGTTGGAGCATCCAATTTGCAGGCAGATGCAGATATCCATCGTCGAATTGGAACGTCTCAGGTTCGAATAAGAAGGGTGGGAGGTGGCTGATGATCAGCGGTGAGTCAGAGCGGTTCGGCCAACGTCTGAGTGGTGGCGAAGAGAGCGACGTAAGCTCGATGACGTCGTGCGTGAGTCTGCGCGATGCCTTGTAAGAATCGAGGTCGAGTGGGAGACGATGCCGTCAGAATTGGTTGTGCAGTGTTTGTGGAGAGTGAATGGGTTCGTAGAGGGGATAGGGAGTCAAGGCAAGAGAGGTGTATCGGGCGGGGCCGCGGACTCGGCACTCGGGGACTCGGGAATGAGGTCTCCTCCACTTTGGCAGGTCCCATCGATCGTCGGCCGAGTGCGAATTGATCTTTCAAGCGGTGCGCTACCAACGCAAAAAACAACGCAAATCGAAAATGAGAGCTGTGTTGGCACTTCACACAAAAATTGCACTCGTTTTCGGGCCTCAATGTAGGTACTGTTACTTGCTCTTCGTGAGCCGGCTGAGCCACTCGCGACTTGTGAGCTCAACGCTCAGCCGGCAGCCGACCGCATAGGTGAGTCACGACTCCTAAATACCAGTTTTCCACAGTGCATCTGAGTTGCGAGCACTCGCGGAACATGAGTTTGGGTTTGCATACCTTTAAGATTTGGTGCTTGTGCCCGTCACTTTCTTACAAAACGACGACTCCCTGGAGTCCCAGCCTTGATCGGCCGGAACTTGAACGTGACCGGAAGCCACCCCTCCTGTCAGCCTACTACTACGTCCGCTGAAACCTTGACCCAGGGAAGTGTGCTGGCCCAAGCCCTCAAAAAACATGTAGGGCCTTCTTACATGAGGCAGGTACTACTTGCCCCATCTCGGCAAAATGCTTGCAACTCCAAGTCGGAAGCCAGACAGGGACTCATGATCAGTCGATGCGACCGGCATGTGTCATCATCGTCTAGCGAGATTGCCAAGCCCAGAGTGGCTGTGCCACCACGCGTCGCCGATTTCGCTTGGCTCTCTACCTCCTCTTCCCCACTCGCTCTGCGATATTTGTTGCACCCACCGCTACGAATCGAATGAACATACCTGCCACCACCACCTTCCATACGACCACTTCCGAACAGCAACTCTCACCTGTTGCACTGGCGGACTCCTCGGCCGACGTTGGTGAGTCCGAGTCGCGTTCGGATCAGAGTCATCAGACACGTCCGCATGCTGGCGCACAGGCCAGCAGGCCGACATGCGGGGTCGCATGAGCGCATGCACATCGGCCCGATAACTGACGGCGACGCTTGGCAATGCCTACCTACCTCCCAGATGAACCCCCTATAAAGGGTTCACTCCCCCAGTTCAATACCCCCAATTCCTCATCTTCAAATCAAGATCATCCCAATGCAAACACTACCCCTGCTCCCACGACCCTTATCGGCGTTAATGGCGAGCAGCAGCACCCACCACTCTACGCGCGCTTGCGTGGTCGCCTGCTGTACTCCCAGTCCACCCCGGAGCGCAGCGCTAGTGTCCCGAACCTGCGTATCGTCTCGAGTGATGGATCAGACCCTCAAGTAACTCCCGGAGTGGCCCGTACCAATACTTCACTCACTGCCGCGGCCGCTCATTCCACTGCGCCCCTCTACAAGTCAGCCACATCGGCCCAGGCCCAAGCCAACGCCAACGCCACCACCGGCGCCGGTCGTCCGATCCCCTTCACGGAGGTGCTTCTCACGCCCAAGAAGCCTGTCGGGGCCCCTCCCGGATGGAAGTTGAGCTTCTTCAACATATTGCGCTACTCGTACCTCAATATTCTGCTCGTTTTCATCCCCGTGAGTCCGCGCTGCTGCTATCCCACAATTCTGCGTCGCGTCGGCAGGGGCTCGCGCTGACCCCAGTTTTTCTTTGCGTCACCACAGATCGCTTGGGCAATGGACTGTAAGTATCTGCATGCACTGGCAGCCAACTTGGGTCACTAACGCGGTCAAAACCCTTCAACAGTCTCGCACCAAAGCGCAGTCGTTTGTTTCTTCACCTCTTTCGCCGCGATCGTCCCCCTAGCTGCGCTCCTCGGTTTCGCTACGGAGGAGCTGGCTCTTCGCGTAGGCGATGCACTTGGTGGTCTCTTGAACGCAAGTTTTGGTAACGCTACCGAGGTCAGTATTCTGTGGAACTACTATTGCGCTGTTTGCTTTTCCAGACGCTGAGTCTCATCAATCCACAGTTGATCATTTCCATCCTCGCATTGGTCAAGGGCGAACTGCGCGTCGTGCAGTCGAGCATGCTGGGCAGTATCCTCTCCAACTGTTTGCTCGTTCTCGGCATGTGCTTCTTTGCTGGTGGTCTTCGTTTCCACGAACAGGGCTACGAGTCGCGGTGAGTGCTCCAAATCTCTACGGCTTCGTCGTCTTGGTTCCCAGCACTGATGTCTGCACTTACTTATTTGCACCGCCTCAGCTCTGCGAATCTCAACATCAACTTGCTCGGTGTCGCCATCTCGTCCATCATCATCCCAGTTGGCTTCGTCTCGTTCGTGACCAGCGACAACCTGCTCGATGCCGCCACGGCTGCGCGCGACGTCATGTCCATCTCACGCGCCGTGGCTATTCTGCTTCTCATCACCTACATCGGTTACATGTTGTTCCAATTGTGGACTCACAGGTCAGTCGAAGGTCATCGCCCCGGCTTTTTTTTTTTTTTTTTTTTTGTGTTCGCTGACTGACTCATTGCCCGAACGCCTCTTAGCTACCTCTTCGTCCCGGTTGTTCTCGAGCCGGGAGAAAAGCGTCGTCCCATCGCCGCTTACATCGAAGGACCTCAGCCCCCTACCGAAGGCGGTGTGTTCCGCATTCCAAGCCTTCCCAGTTGGGGCGGTAGTTCCTCGTCGGCATCGTCTGTCTTGTCGCGCGTCGACACGAACAGCAGCGAACAAGATGCCGAGGCGCAGAGCATGCAAGACAAGGACCACAACACGCCTCGCCTCAGCGTCATTTTTGCCCTCTTGTTGCTCCTCGTCGTCACGGGTTTGACCGGCTACACCGCCGAAATTTTGGTCGGATCGATTGACGGTCTCGTCTCGACCACCTCGCTCAACCGCGAGTTTGTGGCGCTCATCTTGCTCCCGTTGGTCGGCAATGCCGCCGAGCACATCACCGCCGTCACTGTTGCCAGTAAGGGCAAGCTCGATCTCGCCATGAGTGTCGCCGTCGGCTCATCCATCCAGATCGCTCTCTTCGTCATCCCTTTGCTCGTCCTGATCGGCTGGATGATTGGCCAACCACTCACGCTTGCGTTTGACCCGTTCGAGACCTTGATCCTCTTCTTGTCGATCTGCGCCGTCAACTTCGCCATTCAGGATGGTCGTAGTAACTGGCTCGAAGGTGGTACCTTGATGATGGCTTACGTCGTCATCGCCATCGTCGCCTTCTACTATCCCGGTACGCCCATCTAGATGGTCCGCACAACATCCTGGCACATCCTTTCCCACCTGCCTCGTGCAAATATCCCCTCTGTTCCCCCTGCCTTGAATAGCTCTCCGATTCGGCAAAGTTTTCCGTGCTCCCCACTTCGACTTCTGTGTCCGTGAAATGAAATTAAACCGTGTTCTCTTTGTTCATCCTAGCGCTTCCTTTCAAGACCGTCTTTCAAGTCCAGACATGTTTACAGCGATTTGCGAAATGGCGCGCGCATAGAAAACAAACATCGCGCGCGCGGGGGACAGAAACAGTAAATGAAATCGCGTCTAGGCCGCGATGTAGTGCATGTGACGGATCGAGAATAGTACCATATTTTTGCATGTAATTTTCTGCACCCAGTGATACCGCTCGAGCGGTTTGGCTAAAGTCGATGCATCGGTCAAGTCACGTGTGACGTTGGCCATGTGCGGTCGATGTATCGATTCCGGCCAAACCGCTCGAGAGCGGTATCACTTTTTTTTTTTTTTTTGAATGAAACTCATAGCTAATTTGCAAGACGAGAAAAACCCCTACGGAACTAAAGGAGATGCTACCCAGTATGCACGATGATGACGACAACCGCCCGCTTGATGCGTTGTAACTAGTAGAACAGACCAACCCGACGAATCCGAGTTCAAGGGCCCCCCAACGGTTGCTCCCTCCCAGAGACAAATGAAAGAAAGATTGAAGATAATACATGAGAAACCAGAGAACGATGGAGAAGTTGTCGGTGGTGGTACACGTGTTGTACAGCGTTGCGTCAGAATGTTGAACTGGTGCAGAAAATTACATGCAAAAATATGGTACTATTCTCGATCCGTCACATGCACTACATCGCGGCCTAGACGCGATTTCATTTACTGTTTCTGTCACCCGCGCGCGCGATATGTGTGTTGTTGTTGTTGTTGTTTTTTTCTTTCTTTTTTTTTTTTAGGGGAGGTGGGCGCGCGTAAAAAACAAAGAAACAAAAAAGAAAAAAAGAAAAACGCGCGACAGGCTCTTTGTCTTTTGCAGTAATGCAGGAGCTTGATCTCAAGCTCGGATAAATCGAAATCGAACCAGATGATTGACTATTACTCAAGGCAGACACCAAATATGAACACCGAAAACGACTAGTCATACATATTAAAGCCCACACAGACAAGAAGAACTATAGTCTGTTTGTGGACAACATTGGCGTGTGGTTGCCTCTTTCGAGGCGAGGAAACAAGGCAGTGCGGAGAGCGAGCAGTGCGGATAGCGACGGACCTATCTGCAGAGCGGGGGCGCAGGGGCGCAGCTCGAGAGGGGTGAGCTCCAAGCTTGCGGAAGGCCAGTGCGGTCGCTCAAGGAGCGATGAGCAAGTCGCGAGGATGCGCACGTTCTTTGAGAGAACGCGGGCCGATAGGGATGCAAAGGGCTTTGATGAAAGGCAAGACATAATGAAAGATGGGTACATTCACGTAGAGGCCGATGCCGCGTTCCTGCAGGGGAAGGCCTTGGTGGACCGTGTACGCGTTCTGTTGGGAATGTTCCCCTTCTGAAAGCTCGTTGAATTGTTCTTCTGTGATTTTTGGTTCCAACCACGACATGTCGAGCAGACGCTCGCGACGAGTCTGGTTCGAGCCTGCACCGCCGATCAAATCCCGTTTGCCGACGGGTTCGGACAGTGAAGGGAGCCCGGAGAGACCTCCCGACATCCCCAGATAGACCAAGAGAATTGCGTCGACCTGTATCGCAGGTCGATGGATTCTTGCTCCACATGGCCCTCTGTTCGCATCGTTGAGTTTGACCAAAAACACCGCGGCGGGGGCGGTGATGCGCAGACCGGCATCAAAGTCTGTGCACAACGGCAAACAAGAACGAGCGAACAGACAAGACGATGTCAGCTACGATAACGATTAATAAAACACTTGGCTATGGGGTTTGATGTACTTACGCTTCTTGAGGAAGGACATCTCAAAACCTACGGTGCTACCCGCCGAAGTGGCAGGGTTCGCCTTGACCTTGCCGTTGACGTGCAGAGGACTTGACCACAGCTGCGGCTTCCAATTGCTGTTGTGACCGATACCCTTGACCAAGTCGATGTGTGCCCCCGCGCCGTCCGGGACACGGAACTGCATACCATGGCTCATTTCAAGATGGCCTGTGTAGTTGCGGCAGCCGATACCCCAACCGACCGATGCCATCAAGCCGACAGTGAAGATGTGGGGGATCTCGAAGCCGAAACCAGGGATGGGGATGTCGACGATACTGCCGCCGAAATCGAGTGATGCGATCGTGTTCGCCTAGGAGCGGGAGTTTAAAGAAGTAGCCGGGTCAGCCCCGTTGATCATGTGGGAATACGCTGTACGAAGGATGAAGACGACGAGCAAAGAGAAACAGGCTTACCTTCAAGCTGACGTCCCATTGCAGCCTCGCGCCGACGTTGAAAGCGGTTGCGTAGACGCCCATCTCTTTAATTTTGAACCACTTGGTGCGGATGCGAAAGCTGATATCGATGCGTCCGGATGTCCCACAGTCAATGCAGTGGCTAGTCACGTCATACCCATTTTGGCCGAACTTCTTCTTGCTCGCCAACTCGCCGTTGTAGTGATGATCGAGGTGAATCGAGAAACCTTTGCTGCTACTTATCGACGGCTCAGGGAGCTTGAAGTGGAAATGCCCGATGTGAAACTTCTCGTCCGACAAGGTGTCGGAAGCTCGAGTAGATAGAGGTTGCGACATCTTGGTGAAGTGGGAGGGCACCTCGAGTTCTTTGGTCGCAGTCGCATTGAACTCCTCGCCTTCGCGCAGCCCCGAGCCGACATGCAGTGTGAAGGTATGGCCGGCTTCGTCCCACTCCACCTCATTGCCTTCAAGTGTGATGGTGAGCGTGGAGGCATCGGGAACGGCCCTTCTGAAGTGGAACGGTTTGAAGTGACCATCGGGGCTCATGCACCCTCGCCAATGAGCGAGGAGCGTGAAGACGTTTTCGGGATGCAGGTGGACCCAATCCCACGCCTGCGCAGCGTAAGCGAACGCGACGGGGGACTTGAACGTGAGGTTGGTCCGGCCTACGCCGCACGACACCCTAGAGATCAGACGGGAGAAGCGTTGCATGTTTAAAATCTGTCAAGATAATGGTATCCGCGAAGGTACGTCAATTGTCCGTAAGATCCGAAGAAGAAATAGGAGATGGCCCCTGATTGGAGAAAACGCCTCACCTTCTCCTTGCTGTGGGTTTCAAGATGCATGGTAGCAACTGGGAAGTCTCCCGCAGGTGCTGTAGCCAAATTTAAGAGGTCGAGTTAGTCTAGACTGCTTTTGGGAAAGATGCACCCCGAATGGCCAAGACCGGACCCACTTCTATCGCCCGACCACATTATCTGCTCCTCGTCCATGAGATCGAGGGCCGCAGAAAGCGTTTTGCTGTCGAGATTGTCGTACAAAAGGCTCCTGGGTTGGATCTGGTCGTTGGAAGAGATACTACCATGCAAGGGATAAGGCGAAAATATTTGGGAACGAGCGCAGCTCGTCGCACAAAGTAGGACAAGAATGGAAAGTGCGTTGCGCATGATTGGAGGCTGAAGCAATGGACCGGGTCAAGAGGGTGGTGTGGGAGGCCAGCAGGGTTGAGAAGCTGTCGTGTGGAGTGAAGTATGGCAAGAAGAAGAAGGTGGGAGAACCCTGTCCGACTCGAGGCCATGGCGCCATACCGGTCTGGTTATCAAGCGGTTCCAGGCCCAAATCAGCTGACTCTGCAAGAGCCTGATAATGTTCGGTCAATGGTATACCGACGTATTATGAGGCTCGCCTAATATCGAGATCTCCATACTTACTCCTGAGCGGATCTCCGGAACGCGATTCCGGCTCCGATCGCCAAAGCTATGTGACCCGAAGCATCCGAGCATCAAGTGGGCGGCTGTCGACGTCGGATTAGCGCTCTCTGTACCCCCTTGGCAGATGTTAGACCGGTAATATGTTTGGGGCGCATTGGGTTGTGGTCGATATGGAGAAATTCAGACGGTGTCTACTCGTGATCGACCTAGGAGAGTGTAGGAGGGCGCATTGCTCTCGGTGTCGATGCGATAGGGGCCATTGAGAACAAACTCGATCACACAATCGAAAGTGGGTGGTCACAAGGCACGTGCCCAGCAAGATTCACAATACGTCACATTTATAGAGTAGATACTAGCCAGGTTGATTCGGAGTGGGGAAGGGACATCCATCGAATGGAATGCGGGGGAGCGCAAAAAGTGGGGTGCGTCTCGGTGTTGAGAAGGG
The DNA here is from genome assembly GCA_022702645.1 of Microbotryum intermedium. NCBI lineage: Eukaryota > Fungi > Basidiomycota > Microbotryomycetes > Microbotryales > Microbotryaceae > Microbotryum > Microbotryum intermedium. The sequence goes on from JAHWDX010000001.1 coordinate 843,152, forward strand.
GCCAACGGCAAGGTATTTCTAGCGTCGCGGCCATTCGCCGAATCCGACCTCCTGATGCCTACACGTTACTCAGTGTTCGGTCCGACACAGTGCAAGTACAATAACTGGATTTTTTTTGTGGTACTGGGAACTTGTAGCTTGCACCTTTTTCGGTGTACATCAGACTAGAGCTCTGCGCGCGATTAGAATTCATCGCTCGTCGGAAAAATTTGTGCCGGTCGAGTGAGTATGGGTGAACAGATCCTTATCTAATACAGACAGGTGTCCCGAAATATAAAATGTGAGAAGCTATGCGTCTCCTGCAAGGTGTTTTCACCGAGTATGGAGAATTCTCGACTATTCTCGAAGCCAGTACAACCCCAGCATCTACTTCTGGCGGTAGTGCCCAAAGTGTTGGTGCACAAACCTTGCCGTCACACAAACTCACCAGCCTCACTTTACTTTGGTATCGCTTTCGGCATGAAAATGAAAGTTTTGATTTCCGCTTAGTCTACAGGAAGTGACGAGCATACCAATCTCACTGACAAACCTTCAGCATTTGCTTTGTCGTCGGCGACACACCGAACAGGTATTTACACAGCACGAAAAGCCTATTGGCGGCTGCATAACATGTTGAGCACCCTGACCCAACATGAATCAAAAGCTCGACCTAGCAGAGCCAGGATAGGCTAGACATCCGGTATCGTTTTACCGGAAGCCTTGCTGCTGCGCACCAGCATTCGGGATGACAAAGAATGGCTAAGCGAGTCGTGAAAGGCACGACGAGTTCATGTGTAGGCTTCTAAGTGACCACATTTCGCCGACTGGTCGAAAATTTGCTCTGATGATCTCTCTCTACCATGTGACAAGTTCGAGCGGCCGTAAAGCGAAGATCTCTTGAACGCATTCGAAACTCTTCACGTGCGCAGGGGCTAACCCGAAAGATACCGAGGCCGGACTGCACAGGCGCTAACCCGAAAGATGCCGAGGCCGGCGGATCGCTACCCGACTTTTGAGCCCTTGCAATCGCTGCCGGTTGTCTGGGACAATGTTTACGCGTCGCCCGTGGCCTCGGCCCTTTTCGAGATCGCAAGAGCGCCACAACCGTCACCGGCGGGGCTATGGACACGGCACAAAACCCATGCGGATCATGCCTCATGTGACAGGAGCAGAACGTTATACAGTACGGCACATGATTGACAGAACACACAGCTACTTCATGCCGCGTGCAAAATATATTCGAACCCATAAGCTTGGGCCGTGGATCTCGCTGACCGGGCGGGGTCACGGTCGAAACAATCCCAAATTCCTCGAGGCTCTCAGAAATATGCAGCATCAATGAAGGTGACATCTGAAACCATCACGATCAAAGTTTCAGATAGAGATGCAATGCAGGAACAAAAAAACTTGTCGGAACAACAGGCAGAGGAAAGCGAGATCCTGAAAACACAACGACGGTGGGCCCTCCGCTCCCCCACTCGGGCCAGAAGTCGAGCAGGGGAGGCATTTGCCAAAGTAGTCAATCGAAATGGCGCTTGAATGGCGGCATCCTAGCCTATGTCGTCGCCACGGACCCTTGAAGGCAGGGAAGGTAGCGCGGTCTCGAGACCTTGTCCCTGTGCTTGTCTGTCCGCGTCGATCCTGCGACAACGACAGTGGAGAGACCGGGAACGAGGCGAACTTGTGATCAGCGCTCAGCAACCGCACCAACCGCAGCGTCAGTGCGGAGCTCGCCGTGGTCGAGATCATCAAGCAGCACTCGCAACTCGTCCGAAGGCTACCAGGCGGCCAACTCGTGCAGATGGACCTTGACCATGAAGCAAAAGGTCGAGAAGGAACCCATGTCGTTCGCCTCGCACGACCAATGCAATTCCCCACCAGCGATGCATCGAAGGGTCGAGATCGTGACGTCGCAGCGACGCGTCAACCGCGAGCGGTCCCGATGCGATGCGAGCTCGAGGTGGGTCGAGTTAGCTATGGTGGTCGTCGCCTGGGCTCCCTGGAACGTGTTGGTGGTAGATACGGCCGCCGATCGTCTCACTGAGTGGCAAAAGGCGAGGAGGCTGGGCAGAATGTGGGTCACTGCAGGTGGGGGGGGAGTTCACGACGGGGCGGGGCATGACCCCTTGCCGCGGTTGGATCGCCTTGGCGTCAAGTCGTACCTGATATGGGGTCATGGGTTGTTCATGGCATGGCGAGGTGGGTTGAGCTGAGGTGAGCAGAGGGAGAGATGGGAGCACGCCACGCGTGATGTCAAAAAGGGCATGGGGCGCGTGCGTGGTGGCCTCTGGGCCTTTGAGGCGCGCGGGCAGGACGCTCGCGATTCGGCGCTGCGCTGCTGCTACGTCATACATCAGAACCCACGTGCTTGGGGTCTACAACGTCCATTAAAACTTGAATTTTTTTGTACTACCTTGCAACAAACCTGATCGATGGCCTGACGAAGGCTACATCGGCGGGTGCGCCGAAATAGACCGTTGCTAAAGCCCCTTTCTCGTCGTACATAACTTGTCGCCCCTCGGGGTCAAGTCGCGCGGTCGCGGGAGGAACAGCGCCACATTTCGTCACATGCGAATCAAGATTCGGATGTTTAGGGGATCAAAATCCCGGATTTTAGAGGTACATGGGTCCAGGTAAAGTTTCATTAGTTATAGTAGGGATAGGCAAAGGGATAGGGAGAAAAAAGGGGGGAGGAGGATGAGGGATACCGCTGCCTTCGCGAGCAGCGATCAAACCCGAGCCGTCGTCCCCAAGACACAGGGAGGAATATTGGTCATAAGTTGGTCAAAGATAACATACGATGGCAGGTCCACGGTCAAGCATACGACTCCTTTGAACGATCAGAGGGCGATCGACTTCCGAGGCGTCTTCTGCTGCTCCAGTGCTAAGCCACGTCGGCCATTATTGACCCATATGCACAAATTTTTGATCACTGGGATATAGTAATCGAATATGGTCATCCCGAAGCTGAAGCCGGTACCTCGTTTGTCCAGGCCTGCACTCGCGGTGTGTGCGGGCTCGTCCATGACGAAGTCGAGGTAATCCTGGGCCTGAGAGAGCTCGATGCCGACAGGGGTGGAAATCAGTGCCGGAGGTATCCTCGGCTCCTCTTGACCGTCGGCGCGTCCATCCAACATCGCACGCTTGCCAATAGGAAGCGTTACCGAGAAGTCCCCGCTCTTGCCGATCTTCCACCCCAATGCGAACCCGACAGATACGTCGATCGCCAAACTGGGATGATTGGTTCGGCAAGGCGGGGCCCAAGTCTTATGAAACTCCACATGGATCTTGAACACAGGGGCTTTGAGCCCCAGCCCCATGTCGTAGCCTGAATCAAGTGTATTCGAGGAGGCTTCCGTCAGAACCCTCGCCCATGCCAGTATCATTCATGGTTGAACTGACTCGGCAGCTTGAAGAGCTTGAGCTCCAGGCCGACACCAGCGGCCAAGAAGGTGCTCACGACTCCATTTGCATTCCCCTTCAACTCGGGTTGGCGGAACCTAATTTGGGGTGTGAAGCTGGTATGATGCCCCTCATTCGAATGGACCAAGTCGACATAGATTCGTGAGTAATCTGGAATGGTCAGTGCCACTCCGTGCACGAGGGACATGGACCCCGTCCACCTCGCTAGAGAGACACCGAACTTGAGCTTGGCTATGAATCCTGCCGTGAAAACGTGGGGTATACTGCACCCAAACCCGGGGATCGGAAACTCGAAGAGGGTCCGTGAGTAGTCCAAGGTGAGCGTTGATTGGCCCTGCAGAAAGATGACAATCGCACAAATGAAGTGAAGGGTCAGCAGACTGTCAACCGAGCAGTGGTGCAACTGCCAACGATTGCGAGGTCTTGAGCACTGAAACCGCCGCGTCTGAATCAGACCATATACCACTCTGGGGGACTCACGCTCAATTTCGATTGCAGAACGCTGACGATGACTATGCCCACTGCCGTTGCAGAAGCCCCGAAATTTTCGACTCCGTGGGCGAGACTCCAGCGAATATCAACCGCGAAGTCCAAGCGGCCGGAGGAATGACACGAGATGCATTGGACACCGAAAAGGATTCCTCCGTGCCCCTTCCTCAAGTCGTTCACGTCAGCGACCTTCGTCCATGCTGGAACCTGGTGTTGCAGGTAAACCGAGTGGCCTTTTTTGACGTTAATATGTATCCCTTGCAACCACCCGACGGCTCTCCTTAACCATTTGGGTCCCGAGAGGTGAATTTTCTCGTCGTCGAAGGTTGAGTGATTCGAGGGGGGTTGCTCTACAGTGGTAAAGTCGTCAGGGATCTCCAAGAGCATGGAAGATGGCGCAATGAATGTGTCGCCGTCGTCGATTGCGGTCGTGACGTGAATGTCGAAAGCATGCATCGCATGTTCCCACTCGAGCTCGATGCCTTCGAGAAGGATGGTCAAACGACCGCTGTCGACCTCGATTTTGTGGAAGCGGAAGGGACGGTAGCTTCCTTGGGCGCAGAAGCAGTCTTTCCAAAAGGGAACCATTTGGATGACGTGGTCCGGGTGCGAGTTGACCCAGTCCCAAGCGTTGGCGGCGTACTCGAACGCGCTGCGAGACTGGAAGGTGATGGTCGTGAACGGTTCTCCGCACTTGACGTCGGACAGAAGGGTGGTGAAGCGTTGCATGTTGATGATCTGGTCAAGGGTGTAGTGCTTCAGTCCACATGTCCGAGTACCGCGCGAACTCAACCTCGGAAGGAAGGGGTGACCTCCTATGCACGTGCTCACTCACCTTTTGTACCTCGCTCGTCTCAATGTTCATCATCGCCAGTGTAAAGTCGTTGCTCGGCACTAAAGATGAGACAATAAGTTTTCGTCAGCCCAAAGAAGTCACGGTGGTAGGAGCGAGGAAGGTCAATCGAAATCCCGACTCACTCTTCTCGCCAGCGTGCATCAGTAGCTCTTCGTCCTGGAGGTCGAGCGCGAACGCCAAGTGTTGTGGGTCGAGCGAATGATCCTCCGCCAAAGGAGACAGCACACCCTCGATGGCATGGCTGCTGTTGTAAAGGGCCAACGGTTTCAGAACATCGACGGCAGAGGTGACGGAAATGAGGCTGAGGCTGAGGAAAAGGTGAACCGCGAGCATCCTTGCGAAGTGCCCCTATGCTGGACGATCGAGTTGCGGAAGTGCGGCCGACGGCAGGGACTCGGAGTCGAGATGAAGGTGAAAAACAGAAGAGTGAACAAGAAGTATGAGTAAAGGAGAAGAAGAGGCAAAGAACAGATTGAAGAACTAAAAGCATGAACTTGGTGGGAGGGGTGCACCACGTTCGCATCTAGTACCTAATAGCACATTAGTGAGGGGGCAAGGTGGTGCGGAGTTGTCCGACCCGGAGACGCGCGGGCGACCGATCTGTCCAGGGCAGGGAGTGTGGCACGTTCACCCGCCATCTGCTGATGCGATGGCGAAAGAACGTGCTCACTGCTCACTGCTCTTGCGTGGAACGTGCGAACACTGCGAAGTGACGAATAAGAGAAAGGGTCTCCTATCTCAAATAGTGATCTCGCGCCGCGAAGGCTAGACGCGGGGATAGGAGGCGCGGGGGCCCCCCTCGGTCTATGCGCATCGCGCAATGCATTGCCCACTTCCTCGCTCGAACGTGCAAAAATCACTCCAAAGGTAACGGGTAAGACGTCCTCGACGATCGGCGCAGGGGGCCGAACGTCTGCACTTCGGATTGCGTGAGACCGAGACTTGCTCTCGCGACTCTTGACCGTGTGAATGTGAGACACTTGTCCCTCGACCGATAAGGCGCTAAGTGGCGGCAGTCCGATAACAACAACTAACGATCGATCCCCCGCAAAAGAAATAGAAGCACAACACACACACTGAAGCATATAAATCCACGGAGGCCAAGCACACCACGTTCCACCGAATCTGAAATCACACCACGTTCCACTCCAAGCATCACAAATTTTCCGAGTAGTAGAACGAGGCTGCCCTATCGCACGCCGGGACCTGCCTGACGTCGATGTCATTAGGTATGTCGACCTTCTCACCACTGAGGTCCAACAATTTGATCCTGACGCCGATGTCCGTCAGAGCCTGTACGTAATCTGCCGTTTGACTGGTGATGATGGAACCGTCGGGCCGTAGGAGGGACAGTCCGTCCAACCATTCAGAGTACGTCGCTTCGTTTGGCGCCGCGAGCTCGGCAATGATACCGTCACCGGAGCGTAATGTGATAGTCAGGAGCTGGGACGGTGTAGAAGAAGATGTGTTGGACACCGAGGCGGTCCAGGGAGCACGAGGCTTGGCTTGATTATCCGGAGGGGCATGTGGGCTGATGTCGGAGATCAAGGCGATCATGACTGTAATCATGAAAGAGTGGTTAAGTTCAACTCATGTTCTGATTCGACGTGACGCCGAGGGACCTACTTCTCTCAGGCAGATCGTCCAGTCCAGGAGCGATCGCGATCCTCTCATTCGTCTCAATGTAATGCAGCGCCTTCTTGTTGGCTGCCAATCGATAAAACCGCCATTTCTGCGTCACAGTCGGTGCAGTAGGCGAGACGAGTTCCTTGACTTGCTTCTTCAAGCCACTAGCCGTGGTAATTGACGTCGAAGCGCCGTTTGCCGTCGCGGTCGCCACAGGGACGCGGAACCACGCTCCCTCGTGCAAGCATGCGATGCGCTGATTGCGAACGAACTCGAACGATTCGAGGTATAGACGTCCTTTCAAATGTCGCACGGGAGCCTTGGACAGCAAGTCGTCTCCTGTTTCCAGCTCGCGCGTTTGTCGATCTCGAACGGAGCGATAGTCAGCCTTCAAGAATTGGCTGGGTGAGAAGATGGGTAAGAGGTTAGCTCAGGAGTGCCAAGGCCGAGAGACGGGAGAGCACATTGATTGATAACTCACTCTCTTATATTATCCCAGGACTTGATACCCCTCCCATCAGAGCCATCGATCGTCAAGACGTGAGCGATCTGACTCTTCATCAACGTCGCAACTCGTTCAAAGTCTGACTCCGTCGCACCCAACTCGGTCCACATGCGGGCCGAAAACCTCGTCGCTAAAGCGTGGCACTGGTTGAACTGCAAAACATAAGGGTTTAGAGTCGGAGGCGTTCTTGTTTCGCCGTCGGTGATGTGGAAATGGCTAGCTAGAGCGAGGACGACCGCGGTGGAGACGGCTGCGAGCGGGCAACGCCGCGCTGCTGGTCGAGCGAGCATGTCCTTGAGCGTCTGTAAAGGTACTCAAAGGTAAGCTCACACGTACTGCTTTGTATCCAAGGTGTTTGAGTACTGACCGAGGCAAATTCATTCTTGTGATCAAGCGCAAAGGCGAGCAGCGTTTTCAGCCCCAGCACACCGCTCGATTTGAACTCCGTCTGCGGTTCCTCCGTCCGGAAACCGAGGCTCTGCCACTTGGTCGATTCGTCTACCAAGGTCTCGTCGATGCCTGAAGCCGTCCAGATGTCATCAAAGAGCCCGTAGTGCGCTTCGTCGACCGGTGTCACGAGTTGTGCGTGCAACGAGGCCACGACGTTGGCTTGGTAGCCGAGGATGGCCGCGATGTTCGCCTCGCCTGTCCAAGTGTCCAATAGATTCTGTTCCAGGTAGTGTAGAAAGGCTGTATTAGTCGAGCTCAGTGTCAAGCTCCGAAAAACTGGACTGACTGCGACGATCTTGCTCGTGCCCAACGTGTCCAACTCCATGTGAAACCTCTCATCCCCGACTTCGGTCGCGCCTTGAAACAGACTGTTAATCAGCTCGAGGTTCGCCAATGCGAGGGGTAAGTCGTTGGCATATAAGCGTCCAACAACAATGGGCAAGAAATCGATCCTCTGTTGGATCAGATCAAAAACGATCGCGGATCCCTCGTTCGAGCTGCTGAGTCGAGGGGTCGCACCCGAGGATCGACCATATTCGGAGAGCAATCGAAGGACCTCGGTCGCCGGCCGCACGATGTTGATCAAAGGTTCCGTAGCTACGAGTGAATCTAGCCGTCAGGTTGTGTACAAAGAATATTGCGCCCAAGGGGAGAGCACGGACCTATGATCTGAACGAGTTTGGCAACAAACTCTTTGCCCAAAGAGCGGGCTCTTCGCACTTCCAGCTCGAGCAGTTGCTGCAAGCTCAGCAAAGCGTATGCGAGCGTGTTGCCCGTCGATCCTTTGATTACATCCTGGATCGCACCCAAGCCGTCGCGGTTGATGAAGGCGCTGAGGAAGACGGGTTCCTTGATGAGCGTTCGGAGGGAAAATGTGGCTAGTTTGACCGCCGATGGTTCGGACGATCGCAGCTTGTCCACTATTTCGACGGCCTCGATTACAGGTGATGGGCCCAAGACAAAGCTCCTGTATGGGGATAAAGTGGAACGAGCAGGTCAACTCCCTATCTGACTCAGAGCGGAAGCTGCTCGGCAAATTCAGAAGGATTCGGGTACCGGAGGCTCTGGCTCTGGCTCTGGCAGCTTAAGAAACTCGAGCGAGAGGCCGGGGCTCATCAACCTACGCTGCGCCGCGGTCCAAGAATAGGTCCAGATTCTCCTCCGTGACGAGTGATCCGGATTTCTTCTCCCTCAAGGCGAACAGAGCCGCCGGTTCAGCGATGGCAAGCTGTTGCGAGTTTACGAGTTGAGCGATGATCTCATCCAGCGGCACTTCACGGTCGATGCGAGCCTTGACCGAACGGGGGCCTATTGAAGGGGGTAATGAGCGTGCATCGCGGACACCTCTCAGCTCTTGGACAACGAAACGGAAGCCAATTGAGCGACTGATCTGTGGACTGACCATAGGTGACATAGACTGTTGGGGCCGGTCTCGGTGGTACGGGCGGTGGGGGTGCGCTCGTGTCGGTGTCTGCGTCACTCGCCTCACTTGCGCGTCGAGGATGGTCTCCATCGGGAGAGAAAGCCGTTGATGCCATTGACCGTGGTCCAACACGCGCTTATCGATGGACTCTACTCGCCGTGCTCTGCGCAGTAAAACTCGGAGGGACGGCGCTACTGACTAGGTTCCGTCGTCGTTAGTTGGTCCCGCGAGGAGGCTGACGGAGAGCCTGGAGAGGCGATCCAAGCTCGAGCCAACGGGTGACCACCGCCTGACCGGCTCAGACCGGCTCACCGACCGGATTCTGATCGGTGCTCGGTCCGAGAGTCTTTATAGCGTGTATCAAGCCTGCTTGTCGGGCCATGATTCATCTCACTCGTTTGGATCGTGTTTTATGGAATCTCCAAACTGTTCAGATAAACTCGCTCATGTCTTCCTTGTCGTACGTCGGTAGAAGCTCAAGCCAGGGCCCTGGAATTTGATCGCACAGCAAGCTACAGCAGCGAAACGATGTCGCGCGGTTAGCAGTGGGTTGCTCGTCCCGATCCCGCTTGACCCCCGACCTACAACCCCGTAACTCGGCCCTCTAACCCCCTCTTCTCGCACGACCCTCCCTATAACAACATGTCCTCGTGGTTCTCTTCCTCCGCAGCGCCGACAGGCCCCAACTTTGCCGCAGTGCAACTCAACTTTGCGCAGGAGGCCTACTACGGCCCTCTGGTCAAGGAGGACACGGAATGGCTCTGCGCCGGCGGGTTCGTGACGGAGACGCAGACGTTTTACGCCACGACCGACAAGGGCGAGCTCATCATGTGTCAGGTCATTCATTCCAGTGTTGGGTGAGTGCTACGGTCTGTAGTCCCTGTGTGTTGTTAAAAACTCGGGTCTACCACTCGGGGAGGGGATCGACCTCGGCCTTGCGCGCGTCGGAATCTGGCTGGCTAGTCGAGGCGCGCGAATCTCGATTCGGGGGCGGCTTCTCTCTGGTGACGCGCTTTCGGGCTGGTTGCTCTACTCGGGTGCGACGACCGATACAATGTCGACGTTGAACCATTACATCGACGATTGGACAGAGGAGCGAGTATCCTCTTCAAGCTATGACTAACGACAGCATCTTCATTGCACCAGCGTGTGGTATCCTTCGATCCAGTTCACGTTCCGCTACGTCGATCCCACGACGTCCAAGCACGTGTGGAAGTCGACCGCGGTGACCAACTTCACCGTCGGAGGACCCAAGCTCGACAAGCGTTCGTCCAAGTCGGACCAGTTCACCATCACCGTCGACCCGAGCAAACCGAAGCTGTACACGATCCAGGGCAAGTACGACGACGAGACGCAGCTCTCGTTGACGTACGAGGCCTTGACCGCCGGATGGAAGCTCGGCGCCGGTCCTCGAGGTGGGATGAGTTACTTTGGTCAACTCAAGCCCGCGTCGACCCAACCGGGGACACAACCTGACGTCTCGGGCGGTGCGGACGGCTACTGCGTGCATCGTTTCTGGCCTCGTTGCGCGATCAAGGGCATCCTGCGCCTCGGGACCGACGTCATCCAGATCGAGGACGCGCGAGGAACCTTCATCCATGCGATCCAGGGCATGCGCCCCAACGTGCTCGCTTCAGCATGGAACTTTGCGAACTTCCAATCCCCCGTTTCGGGCGGTGAAGGCGTTGCGTTGACGATGATGGAGTTCACGTCCTGCCCCGCGTACGGGTCCAAGAAGGTCAACATTGGGTCGATCGTCGTCGGGGACAAACTCGTCGCCGTCGTCGCCGGTGGCGATGGCGTGCAAGGAGGTTCGATTGCGTTGCACTGCGAGGCCGTCAATGACATCGAGACCGGTTACGATGCCCCCGGAGCGATCAAGTACACGTGGGAAGGGTTGACGCTTTCAGGTGAAGGCGACGACTTGAAACCTTCAAACAGCGACATCTCGTCGGCCGAGATCGATCAAAAATTGCTCACGTCCAAACCTGGAGAAGCATACGCGACGCAAGGCTTGGTCGAGAAGGTCGATGTCTTGGGTCAGATCCCTTTTCTGATCAAGAAGTTTGTCAACTACGCCGCCGGGACCAAACCTTACATCTATACGTGGCTCAACGCCGTTGATGCCAAGGTCGTCACGCCTGCAGGAGGGGCCAAGACCGTCAAAGGGGTGAGTTTGGTCATTAGCAGTGAGGGTGAACCCGTTTTTGTTGCCAGTCGTTCCAGAGCACTGATCGTCGTTTAATTCTGATTGCTCATAGACGCTCTTCAGCGAAGCGACTTTTGTCTCATGATTTCTCGGACTTTGCCTTCGAGTCTTTCTTTCCTCGTCACCTTGTTTCAAGCCTCACCATAAGCTCGTCCCTTTGTTAAACAGCTCTGCATCGCCTAATCTCTTCTCGCACTTTAGACTCCACGTATCGCTGTTCCTTTTTTACTTTACGTTTTTTTATTTGCCCTGTCTCTTTGTCGTCTTCGTTCCTCTCTACCCTACATCATCAAAAAGGTCTCACATGATTAATTGTTTTCCAGAACTTGAGAATAACATCTTAATACCTATCTAAAGCTCATAAGCAAGCCCCCAACCTCATTTAGACAATACAACAAGATGCGCCTACAACCCCACACGAAAAGGAAAAAAAGGTACCCCCCTCCTCTCCCCCACCCCCACCCGCATCCCCACCAGCCCCCTTCCTCATCTCCAACTAACCAATCCTTGCTGCCACTTGGTCAAAGCTATCTCGCGTCGATGGTAAAGCTGCCTCACGGCCTTGTACTGCTGTACAAAGACCTCGTCGTCGATTTGACCATCTAGGAATGCGTTGACGAGCGCTTCCGAGGTGTATTCCTGCGCATGCGTCGCCCGGGCCAGACGCGCTTGTTGAGCTTGCGGGAGCAAATGCTGTGGGATCGTCAAGAGGAACAGAGGTTGTTGTTAAGACAGATAGGTTGCGGGGTTTACGGTATGTGTTGTAGGGCTGGGGCGGTGCGTACTTGGTAATGTTCGGCTTGGGCTCGATGCAAGAGGTCCCAACGCTCTTTGAGTTCGTTCACGGCATCGAAGTGGTGTAATGTTTGGTCGCGTAGATCTTGTAAGCGTGGTCGGAGCGCTTCGTTCTTTTCTGTACCAAGACGCGAGGCGCGGGATGCAGAAGGAACGCCCCGCCTGAATGCGTCAATCGACACAAACTGCTTCTAGGGGTCCGAGCTTTTCGTGCGGAGGGAAGGCAAAGACTGACGAGCTAATTCGAGGTTCTGAACCCAGGCCTGTTCAAGCAAACGGTGTTGTTGCATCGCTTGAGGGGTCGTGTTGAAATAGGCATCAAAGAGGTCTTGGTCTTGCAAGAGGTGTTGAACTTGTTGTGAGCTGTGCAGGAAGGGTCAGAAGAGGGGCGCGGTCGGTCGAGAGTGTCAAGGATGGCACAGAGGATGAGGGGGGGAGAAAGGCAGGGTTACTGACGATAGGTTGGCTAGATCGGGGTAGGTCGAGGCCAAAGCATCGATGATCGCATCGGGTGGTAAGCTAGTGGGGGAGGAGGTCGAAGCAGTGACGGCGGAAGTGGGGGTCACGCCTGAGCCGAACACGTTCGAAGGCGGATCGGCGAGTGAGGACGATGATGCGGGAGCAGATGAAGAGGGGCGATCAACCAAGGGTGGTGATGGGTGGTCCATGGCGGGTTGAAAGGAGGGGGGGAGAGAGAGAGAGAATTACATAAGCCGCGCCTCGCAGCGTCTCACTGCAGCGCTTGATCTGGGTTCTCTGCCTGTGCTCGATCGCTGTTGTGTGTGCTCGAGCCCAGACCTCCTTCAGCCGTATGCCAAGCTCGGACCCGGGCGACCTAGTAGCATCGATCGACCAACTCGTGCTTGCGATCCGACGTACCCACCTCGGCCCTACTTGCCGACTCACCGCCGCACCACGGACACGAGCACGACGACGACTCGACCACCTCTCGCGCCTCTTGATCAGCGTACAGCGCCTGACGAGAGGGCTACCGCATGACCGAACCACCGCGTTGTCGGACTGGATTCGCTTGAGCACGCTTTTGCAACTCGTCGATCAAGACTGTTTCGAACATTCGGGTTCAAGCGAAGACGAAGACGATGACGAGCAAGATGACCGTCGACGTCAAGGCTCTGGCTCGAGCGCCACACGCCACACTCTGCACCAACTGATCCAAGAGATCCAAGAACAGGTCATACGACCCATCTCACTCTTCACACGCAAACGTCGACGACCTCGAGATCCCACCTCTTCTACCGACGACGAGGAGCCGCGACCCACTCCCTCGCCCGAACCCAGTCCACCCCGAACGACCCCTGAAACGCTGCGAGAACGCCTCGACCAAGCCTACGCACTCCACCTCGCTGTCCACGATCCTGACCAGCTGGACCAACATCGCAAGATAGGACCGCTCCCGCTTCCGCCCGCGCCCCTCGTCTCGAATTCTGCCCCCCCTCCCGACCCTGAAGAATCGTTCGAACCTCCCCTCTCCACGACCGAACGAATCCTCTCCCGCTTCCCACCCCAATGGACCCAAACCACCCTCTCTCGTCTACATTCGAACCCACAACCAACACTCGACGAGCTCAAACGCTTGCTCTGGACCTATGCCGATCCTTTGATCCCTTCCCGCCTAGGTCAACGCCAACTCAAACCCTTGCTTCGAGCTCAATTCCTCTCCCCTACTCCCCGACCCCTCGATTACCCCAATTTCAAATCCAAGGCTTTGCACCCCTTGTTCGAGCTCTTGGGACGACTATGCTCCCCTGCTCGTGATGAACAAGCCAGGGCATTGGTCGAGCAACTCGAGAGGTCCCAACAGGTCGATGATGTCGTGCAGATGACGGTTGCGGTTTTGGTGATGATGGATCAGATGGAGGTCGATCTACGCTTTGCGAGGAGGATGGCTGAACGACATTTGGGTGCTGAGAGCGATGGAAGGAAGGGGAGGGAACAGAAAGCGATCGAGGTCGAACGGGAGGTGGTGCGTGAGGTGGGGAGAAGGATGGGTTCGGGGACCGTCAAGGAGGAGACGGAGAGGTGGATCCGTGCCCGGATAGGCCCATCGGACATCCCTCGGACGATGGGGAACGGGTTTCGGAAGGCCCTGCTCGAAGCTATGTTCGACAGTCGAGCCGTATCATGCATCGACATCGACCCCATTGCTACTGCGACCTCGATGGAAGAAGGACCCCCGAACCGCCTCCCTTTAACGCTCCTCGTCCCCGCTCCTCGGATCTTCAAACTCCAAAACCAACTCCAAGCGCTCATCATCGTAGCTTGTCTCAACTCGATCGTCAATGCCAACCTAGGAGCGGGGAATCGGACGCAAACGCAAGCGCAAGAAGAGCGATCGGTTTTGATGACGAGGTTATGGGCCTTGTTGAAGGGGATGGTCGACTTTGATTCATCGGGAACGGGACGGGAGGTGGATACAACGTTGGTGAATCTTTTGGATGAATTGATGAGGACTTATCGTCGGACCCGGACCCATGTTGGGGAGGATGGAGAAAGTGGGATGAAGGAAAAGGAGGTGGAGATGGGGTTCAAGCGTCGGTTGGAAAGCGTGTTGAGGTACGAGGATCCCGTCTTTCGATTGTTCTCAAAGAGGTTGAAAGAAGGGATCGAGATGGAGTTGGAAAAAGCTTTTTCGTCCACGTCGGCATCGATGTCGGGAACGGGTCGGAGTGTCCCCATCGGATTGAAGACGGGTCGACAAGTCCTCACTTCTTCGGCTTCTTCTTCTTCTTCTTCGAATCCAACTAGTCAGGCAAGAAAAAGATTCGAAACCCTTGACTTCCAACCTGTGTCGATCAAAGGCTTTGAAGGTCTACAAGAACCGCTCGGTCAGGTCATACATCAGATCGAAAGGTTGTTGCACTGGGTTCACAAAGTCTGGGGCAACGAATTGGATTGGAATATGCAGGCATAGCTTTTTGGCATTCATACATAGAGCTTTTGCGAGGGAAGAGTTTCGTAAAAAACCAATGTTGTCATTGTATATACGCTAATCAAAACATGAACGCGTTCAAATTACCAACGCCCTAGCCATCACATCGACCTCTTCCTCCCTCGTCACCTCCTCCTCCGTCATCGTCACCGACTCTTGCGTCTGTACTTCCGACCCCAAACCTTTCCCATTGAACGTCCCCGTCCCAGAAGGTGACAACAAGATCCCACTCCCCCTCTTAGGACTCGTAGGTCCACTCCCACCACCACCAACCGGACTCCTCATACCCCCATCACCCAACTCAAAACTAATCGCCCTCCTATGACTATGATTCCCCGACGCCGACGCCGACCCCGTCGTAGCAGCCGAAGTTTCCCTCGTCCTCTCCAAACTATGACCGGGCCAGTTCCTGCCCATCGACGATTCCGGTGTCCCCCCACTATCGAACTTGGCGAAGGGATCAGAGTCGGCTCCTGAATTCGCAGTCGTGATCGAACTCCAAGGACTTGGAGGGGGTGTTGCATACCCCTCCCCTCCTCGACGATTTTGACCGTTGGGTGGTTTCCCACCCTGGGGCGAAATCACCGTCGAATTGAAATCCCACGAAAGGGAAGAATCATGACGCGTCCGCGTGATGACACTTAATCGACGACGGTTCTGGCGTCGTTCTAAGGGGGGGAGGTCGGAAAGGATCGTCGATACGAGGTGCGACTTTTTCTTGGCTTGGGATTTGATGAACGGGTGAGAAAGGAGTTGGTGCGCAGTCGGTCTGTGGAGGAGAGGCACAAGTCGAATCAGTCAACTGAAGTACTCATCAAGACTCCCTTTGAATTAAGGGTTCAATCTCACCTCTGGTTGGGATCCTTGTTGAGACATGATTGGATCAAGTCCCTGAAATGCTTCGAATGGGACCCTTCCAACGTCGGCGGCGCGTCAATCACGGTCTTGGACAAGACCTTGGCGGGAGGGTAGAGCGAGTTCGGAGCGCGACCATGGGCGAGTTCGAGGGCCGTGATTCCCAATGACCAAATGTCGGCTAGTGAACAGGATAGGCTTAAGTCAGCATGGTGAGAACGAGTCGACTAGTAACGTATGGTGAACAACCTTTGGAATCGTAAGCCTTCCTCTCCACAATTTCAGGCGCCATCCAACACGGCGTGCCGACAAAGCTCTTCCTCGTTGAAAACAACTTGGCCTCACTCTCCTCCTTACTCGTGGTCCCCAATGAACTCTCATGGAACAAGCTCGAACTGACGCCGAAATCGGCCAAAAGCACCGTTCCATCATCATCGACGAGCAAGTTCGCGGCTTTGACGTCGCGATGCAGCCATCCATTTTGGTGGAGGTAGACCAAGCCTTCGAGCGTTTGCTTGAGCACGGTCGCGATTACGGTTTCGTCGAAGCCGTCGGGGTGGGCGTAGCGACTGATGTCGAGCAAGGATCCGGGCGACATGTACCGACACGCGATGTAGAGCTTGCTGCCTGAATTTTCCGAACCAAGTCAAGATCAAAGGTCAGTCTTTTTGCCCCTGAGAGACGCAAGGGACACGTGCGAGCGATTGGGTGGCACGGACCTCCTATCCATTCGCCACGCACGCGTAATACGTTCGGATGTTTTGACAAAGCCATGAGTTGAGTTTCTCTGTCATACGAGACACTCGGAGGATAATTCAGTTTCATCCCAGAGAGGGACGGGGCAATCCCGGCCCGGAGAATGGAGGTTCAGGGGGAGGGGGGAGGGGTGATGAAACCCCGTGCTGATCACTGACCTCCTTAATCGATCGATATCGCCGACGCTCGATAGTTTGTCGACGTCAATGATTTTGACAGCGCAGGGAATCGGTGTCGGTCTCGATGCGTCCCCGTTGAGTTCGACGGGGCAATAGGTCGCCAAATGAACGATCGCCGACGAACCAAAGCCTATCGCCGAAGAAGCGAGGAAGAGAATTCGGGCATCGGTAGCAGGGTTGAGTTCGTCAGCTCGTCGGCGTCCAAGTCGATAATCCGATTCGGGCCACAGCTGCGAGGAGGTCCTACCTATCGGTTGTCCTATATCATAATCCTCGGGTCGACAACTATTTGAATCACGAGCACGGATGTTGATGAACGAGTGTCAGTCCCACTCGGACGAGCGCCAAAGTGCGAGAGCATGCCGATCCACTGGGTGGGACTGACCTGTACAGCGGCCAATCATCCTTGACTGCTCCAAGAATGACATTGGGTATGCTCACCGATGCCGGTGTGAGATGGAGGTCGGACGACTTGGCTTTGCCCTTGCCCTTGATGGAACTGGCGCGACTGAGGAGCGACGAGGACGACGAGAAGGACGAGGCCGACGAAGGCAGCGGAGGAGCAGGGACGTTCGCCGAGGTCGATGCGCTCGGAATGGTCGTGAGCGGAGTAGAGTAGGACGAAGATGACGACGAATACGAAGAGGACGAGGACGAGGACGAGGACGTCGACGTCTTGTTGGCCATGTTTTGTAGACTCGCTTTGGCGCTCGAGGTGGAGCGGGACAGCCACGAAGCACGCTTGGCTGACCTGCCGGCAGCAGGTGCAGATGGTGACGATTGCGTCGTCGTGGCCATGGTTGTGGGGATACTACTAATGCCGAGACCAAGTGCCGGAGTGGAGAAGCACAGATCCACAGGTGTGGCTCCGAGGTATGACGGCCCGCTTGCGACGAGCCACGACACGGAAAGGCGAGAGTTGATCTGGACGGCCGACGAGTTGACGTGCAAGGGAGGCCGAGGCACGCTAACGATTCCGGCTCCCCCCTTCGCATTGCTCCCCCCTCTCCATTTCGCGACTTCCTCTCCCCTCCGCGCCATGCTTCGATCTGAGAACGTGTACTATTCAATTGTTCAACGTCACCGTTGGAGCGTAAAGGGTACGAGATATCTATAAGAAGCTAATCATTGGTCGTGGAACTCAATGTAGGCCCTCTGGAGCCGAAACGATGGCCAGAGCGCGAATGCTCGTTTGCGTCTCCGACTGCTTGTCACGTGACGCGCGCCATTTTTAACCGGTTTAGACTTTGTCCAGAGGTTCTCCTCCAACCGCTCAACTGAGGTTGTCAGAGGCCACGTCATGCTTGGATACGTATACCATAGCCCGTGGTTGCTTCCTTGAGCTGTGAGAAGACCTCACAAAGCCTTGCACAAAGCTCTCTCGGCATCGGCGTTCGCAGCGAACAAGACGCATTGACGAGCCCGGGCTTGTACACAAGCTCAACGGCCCGAACGAGTCAGATGGGAGCTGAATATCTTATAGTACTATATACACTTCAGTATTGGACCCGGTTTGGTCCTCGAAGCCTACTCCGTCATCCATCCAGAGCCAACGTTGCAAGACGTCGAAATCGGCGACTCGACGAACGCGAACGCTGTTCTGCTGCAGCGCACCCATCCTATAGCGGCTCATGGACATACAGATGGCACTTGCATCTTCATAACACCATTCCTGCCACGTTTGAGAGCCTAAAAACCCTTTTATGGCAAAATCGATCCTGAGGAGAGAACCGCTCAGTGGGGAGGGAGGAACCCGAAATCGGGGGAGTAGAGTCGTGACCCAATCGGCCCGCCATACTGGTTCACGCTGAGGCGGTCTGTGTGGGGTAAACACGAGTCGCGCTTGCGCTATGACCTCTTGACCTCTTGACCTCTCTGGGCTCCCGTACGACGTGCGATCCGAGTGTCAACCACTCCTCTGCGTTCCCCTCGGCTTCTCGCGACGTCTAATCAATGCACTTCCGAGGCTGAGCTAGTCAGCCGAGCCCCCAGCCCTACCAGAAACAGCACCACCTCGAACCCCAAGACTGCACTCGTTCTTGAATTCGCAACTCCTACTTGATTGCACCACCATCGTCATCTCGAGTCGCACCTAAATCAAAGCGATTGATCATGACCACCATGCCAAACTCGACCCCGGTACCTTCCACCTCCACCTCCACCCTGACCTCCTCGTCAACGCTCATGCCACAGCTGCCTACCCTCGAGCTCATCAACGACCTCACCTCCTCGAGTGCCTCCTCGGTCGCACCCTCCCGCAAGATCTTCACCGAGGTCGACATGCCACGCTGGACTCGCTCTTCAGCCTATCGCAACATCGAGGCCCTCATCCTCAGATTGACCGCTGCGGTACACAATACCAAGATCGACTCCCCTCGTCGAATCAGTCCAGTCAGTTCCACCGACCATCAGGCTCCTATTCTGACATATGCGGGCGAGCTGACCCCTTTCGAGCTCCATACAGCCAATCACATCTATTATTGAGTTCCTGCAGCGGTCTGCGTCATGGATCGACGAGATCCCGCTTGAAAAGTCGCCGCAGCGATTCGGCAATCAGGCCTTTCGCACATGGCTCGCCAAGCTCAAGGAGGTGAGCGAGGCCCCACTCGAAGGGTACGACTATTGAATCTCTGAGCTGATCAGCCTATTCTTCTGGCAGAATGAACCGGCACTCTCGAAATCGCTTCTCTCGCCCGCTCAACTACCCGTTCTTGCTGACCTATCCCACCACTTTCTCTCCTCGTTTGGATCGGGTCAGCGCCTCGACTATGGTACAGGCCACGAACTCTCGTTCCTCTCTTACATTCTCATCCTTCGTCTGATCGGCGTCTTGACCGAACAAGACGAACCGAGCATCGTCCTTGATCTCTTCGTCGCTTATCTCGGCGTCGTAAGGGCGCTGCAAAAAGTGTATCGGTTGGAACCGGCGGGAAGCAAAGGCGTGTGGGGTTTGGATGATCATCAACATCTCAACTACCTCTGGGGGGCTTCACAATTGCAAGGTGGGGATCGAATCGGAGGGCCATATAGTCAATGAGCGGTCATTCACTGAATACGATTCCATTGCGAGCCCATAGGCCATCCGACGCTCCGACCCTCCTCGATCCTCACTCCATCAACCATCGAGCCCGAAGCCTCTTCCTACATCTTTCTCTCCTCGATCCTGCACGTCAACCAGCTCAAACGTGGACCTTTTGCCGAACACTCGCCGATGCTCCACACCATCGCTTCGACTGTCCCGAACTGGGGCAAAGTCGGTCAAGGTCTGCTCAAGATGTACAAGGTCGAAGTTTTGGGCAAGTTGCCCGTGGTGCAACACGTCAGGTTCGGAAGAGTGTTGAGTTGGACGGATTGGGAGACGGGGGTGGTGCTTGAAAGTAGTCGGAGTGGAGAGGACGGCGTGGACGGGGAAGGCGATGAGGGTGAGGGAGGGGAGGACAAGGACCAAGGGACAAAAGCACCTTGGGTTTTAGCCGCTGCATCGAATGGGTCGAACCTCACTTCAATCCCTTCCCCGCCTGCACATACGACCTCGCGGGCCTCTTTGGGGTTCTTGAGACAACAGCCCATGTCGTATACTCGAGCTCCAAGATCGTTTGCTCCGCCTGCTTTGTTCCCGAGGAGGAGGGAGCCGGCTTCGAGTTCGGGGAGGGGCAACGAGGACAAGACGACGGTCGCTCAGGAAGGTGGGGCGGCCGCTTCGACGTCTCCTTTTGGTGTGTTGCCGAGCGCTACTTTGAGATGACAATCTGCAGTACCTTTTTTTTTTGTTGTACCAACAAATGTGGGTTTGCAAGGGGCTGAGTTCTCTTCTTCGAATAAGCATTTTAGGGCACAAGTCGTGGGGGCATATGAGCTCGAGAGGTCGAGGAAGCACGGTGTTGGTTCGAGAACCAACGCCCAAACGCCCGCACCTCTTCCAAAGCCGGAACTCACCGGTTTTTAGTGATCGAGTCACCGACGAGGACAATCCCTAGACGAAACGCTCTTCACAATCACCTCTTGCACAGAGGAAGGACTGGAATCATGTCCAGACTCGGACATGATGGTAGCGGGGAGCAGTGTAAGCAGATGACGGTGGCGGTGAGACCGTGAGTTCAGCAAGATGGCGAGCAAACGATGACGCCCAGTCACTGGAGGTCGCGTTCGGCGACAGGTGGGAATTGATGATGAGAGAAGAAAGTTGGGCAACGGAGTGCGGCGCGGCGGACCTAGGTCCCTACAAAGGAAAACCGTTGGACTCGGAGGCTTCGAGCTTGCTGAGGTTGAAGCTTGACCGCCAACTAATTGCACGTGATTGATAGATTTGTCCGTAATTACTGGCAGTCGCTCCAGGAGTCCGTTATCCAATTTTGAAACTGTGAGCTCTAAGACAATGCAAAAGCTGCCGACAGCTGTGCGAATGCGTGCTTGTGGGCAACGTGAGGGGATCTGAATCGGTGAATTCCTGCAGCAAGCTCCTGTCGGAGCTCTGATTCAAGTAGCCGAATTGATGAACACGACTCCCACGGTACGCTGGCGACTAGTTCAGCCCCGGCGAAGGAATCGGAAGTGTAGTCAAAGATTGTTAGCCGGACCACATCGATGAAATTACCAAGATTATGTTGATGGTTTGGGGGGCGATACCGCCCAAAACTCGGTCGCCCGGCGAAATCCAGGAGGCACGTTTCCGTGTCGGGGCCAATCGTTTCTCATTGATCAGCGCAGGGCCTTGACCATATTTGAGCTCGGAAGAAGGCTGTAGTCAAAATTTTCAGACCACAAAGCCTGGGCCACAAGAATCATAGATCTCGCCCCCAGGCATGGACGTCATTGACGTCGCCCTCCCCACTGTTGCGGGCGGGGGTTAGGTTTACGTGGAAGTGTTGACTGAATGCAGCAGGATCTGATCACCCGTAACATTCATTTCTACGGGGGCATATCTGTAATTTACCCAAGAGGAATTTGCCCACTGCTAATTCACAAAGCTGTATGGCGGGCCGTGGTTGCCTGACGTGTTTGGGTTACGACTCGGAGCCGACATGACTCAGCTATCATTCGAGCTCCTCTAGCATTGTGAGCGAGTCTGAGTCGGGCCCTCCAAACGGACGCGACCACGGAAGGGTGCGTAGATAATCCGAATATGTGAAATCTTACTGACATTACAACCCCAAAAAACCCCGCTTGTAGGCTCTGCTCCAGAGTGCTCTCTTTCGTTTTTGAGTGCGGCTCTCGTTCTCGTGGAGGCTGGCGATCGCGATCGCCAACTGCTTCGCTCATGCAGCTGGACGCTTGACGCTTGACAACGGATTCTCGACGAGTACGCGACTCGGATCGAATTGTCGTGACCTCATCAACATCATGCCTCCAACTCTGGACCCGGCGTGGCAGCAACCTGTCGCAGCGATGAAGGACGACTCACTGGAAGAACGCGTCGAGAAGGCTCTGGAAGATGTACTCGTCGAGCACGACTTATTGGACCGCGTCACCCGCCACGTCGAGGCGGTGCACAAAAACAAACTGGCGCAGGTTCGATGTTTGTGCACCAACACTCCTGCGTGCACGGCGACGGTTCATGATTTGCGGATCCGATTCTTCGAGCCTCTAGCCTCTTACGATCGCCCTGCTTCGACGATACCATAACAAAGGTCTCAACAAGAAGGAGAGGGACAGTCGGGGTGTCGAGTTCCTCGGCTTCGAACCCCGAGACGCCCATCAAACAGCTGGCATCACGTTCACTCTCAAGCAGATGCAGCAAGGGTACTTGTCTCGTGTGGCGATGCTGTTTGAACAGCATTCAAACTTTCTGTCGTTTGGCATGGAGCGGAATCTGATCGCGCGTGGATGCAAGTTTCATCTCTACCAGGAGCACCCGATTCCGCTCGATCTGGACAACGAGAGCTATGGGGCTGAGGCGATGCTCAACAACGTTAGGAAGCATTCCACTGAGAAGGTCTTCCAAATCAGAACTGAGACCCCAAAACTGCGCAGCTCGCCTTTCTGATGGTGTCTACGGTCCAGCGAGATAAGAGGACTGGCCAAGTGAAATTGCCTGTGCGGTACGGCATGATCATCAGCACTAGCTACGTTCTTCTGGCGGAAGTAGGCAGGTCTGATTATCTTTCACGTTCACCTCGACGTCTTCAGTCTCCCGAAATCACATTGGACTGAACTTAGATTTTGACCTATCTATGCAGTTGTGCACCCAGAGAATGTTCAAGAGGTCGGGATCCTCTACTCGCCAATATTCGAGACAAGCTCCCACTCCCACTCGCGCGTGCCATACCCATTCTGGTTCGAGAGGCGCTCCATCACCCTCATGTTCCTAGCTTTCATCCTCAACCACCTCACCAAAGCGATGGCTCCCTCCCACGCCGTCATCCAGAGACTGTTCGGGAATACGCCTCCGGACGAGACACGAACCTCACCCCCGAGGTCCGCGCAGCCAAGCGCCGTACACATCCAAACGAATCCGATCGCCGCAAAAAAGAAACGAGCTCGTCAGTGCGATGCGAGTCGATTGTTACCACCCCTTGAATGTTTCGATGTTTGGTGCATGGAACACGAGGTCTTGCGCGTGAGGTTGAACGCCACAGTCTCTCCGGCAAGTCTCGAGTTCCGCTTGCCAAGGGTCTGATATCCGGTTTTTAACCTGGCCCTCATTCGAGTGGTTCTGTACTACAGCTAGGCCTTTCTACCAATGTTCACATGTCCCTTAAATCCTCTATTTCCCTCGACGCCGTCACTTTCGAGGTCACATCGCTGTCAGAATCGCCTCGGAGCCTACCTAGGTACAGGCCCACTCCTGCGCTCGGGGCGCTTCCTCCAGCGTTGCTCGCGTACCTGTCGAGTCACCGTGCGAACGCAATGGCAAATTCCCTTCAGTCGAGGTGTCCTAAGTGGATCCAGAGGATGACTTCTCCGGCGCATTGCCTTTTCTTGATGCACCCCGGTTCCTTGCTCGTGGTGGATTCGGTGCCGTTCACGCTGCTCGACTACGCACGACTACCTCAATCGCCGCTGGAGAGGATTCGGGATGGTGGTCTGTACCACGCCCACCAGCGAATGCGGCTGGACACCTGCGAGCCAAAGGGGATCTTATATCGATGCCGACGGATCTCCCCATGATCATCAAGGTGTTCGACGACCAGATCGAATCGGGAATTCGAGAAAATCTCTTTTACGAACACGTCTTTCCGCTGTTGCCAGCCGAGCTCTGAGCTTTTCTACCCGTTATTATGGGACGTATCGACCCGATAAGGAACAAAGGATAGTTCTGGCCCTGGGATACGGTGGACGACTCCTCGAGGTGGTCGATATGACCAAGGAGCTGGAACAGGACGCTCGGTGAGGACCCTGGACCGTGTTATCTGGAAGTGTGGAAGTTCAAAGGCTGACGAGTCACAACCTTGACATCCGCGTCTGTTCCCTTGACCAGTACGGCGTACCAGCTTTTCTACCAACGCGGCATCAACCATGGGGACTGCGAAGCACGCAACATCTTATTGCACGACGACGGCTCGCTTTGCTTGATCGATTGGGGATCCGCGACGCTCAATTTCAGCCGAAAGCCTCAATGACTCCAGTTGCTGAGGTTCAACGGGACATACTAAATGTTGGATCGTGCGCCGTGCGAGGGCGGAGCTTTGCGTTGTGTTGTTATTGGCATGATCTGATTTGTGATTTGAAAAATTACTGGAAGTGGTTCATGCGTGTAGTCCGAGATCGCGCACAGGGTGTCGACATGCTGGCTTCATCCAGGGGGATCAGTCTTAGTGGGGTTTTGCTTTTGTGAGAAATTTCTCCTGACTCGACACACGTCCAATGCGACAAATTCGAGTGCCTTATGCTACTGATTACAGCAATGGCAAGATAGATCCATGTGTTTCGGAGTCCTACAATCAACTACTCCTCCCACTCAACAAACACCACATCCTCCCTCCAAGCCTGTTGACTTTGTTCATTCACGCACTCGTCCGCACAAGTGAAGACCCACACCGAAGCCCAGTCGAACGATTCCTCCTCGTCCTCTCCTTCTCCATCCTCCCGTCCCCGCAAAGCTTTGTTGAGAACATTGACGAGGTTCGGCATAGCTTGATATTCGAAGGCGCTCGGGTTCTTACATGTTGCGCAGAGGGGAACTCGGCGGGAGGAATAGCTCCCGATACCGTCGGGTGAGGGTTGGTAGATCGTTTCGTAGGGGCTCGACTTGGCGGAGAAGGGGAGAGGTTCGCCGGATAATTCGTACCTTGCGATGTTTGATACAAGGTGACGGTCAGCATCATCATCTCGATCTTGTACTAGAACCATGACGTCACCAATACACCTAATGACTTGTTCAGGTTCCCTCGCAACGCGTTCCTGGAACCTCAAGAACACCTCATCAACCCCCTTGATCTTTTGCACCTCATAAGCTTCCCCATCAGCACCCCCTGTTGACCGACTCGAGCCAGCCGCAGGCGTCGATCCTTTCTTCGTTCGACCACCCGAAGCTTTTCCTTCCCGATGTTGTGAAGTGGAGGCATCAGCATCTTCGAGGGAGAGGTTCGATAGCGTGGATTCGAGCTGTCGAGTCGATTTCTTGGTGGTCGTGGATGAGGTTGGCTCGTAGGACGTGGTCAAGTATTGGGCTGGAATCGAAGAATAACCAGGCCAGGTATGGAATGTAGTGGCTTCAATGGGCGGAGACGGATCTGAAGTGGAAGAAGAAGTATCTGTCAAAGTATTCGCAGGTGTCGAACTTGATGAAGGGGCAAATGGATTTGACCCGATATTCGAGCTCGGCGGAGGAGCAGCAAAAGGATTGAACACGCTCTTTCCTCCCTCTCCAGCCACTGCCGCCGCCGCCGCCGCACCACCAAAGATCAAACTCCCCAAATCGACCTTGACCTCCTTCTCCTTCCTAATCCTATCCTCTTCCTCCCTCTTCTTCTTTTTATCCTCCTCCGGATCAACCCATTTGCTCAACGCCCTCCACGCTCGAACGCTCGTCGCTTTGCCTCGACAGGTCTTGTTCGAGCATCCGAAGAGGTACACGACCCTTTCATAGAGCGACGTTTCGAGCGGGCAGTATATTTGCGTCACGAGGCGCATGGGTCGGGTACAGCTTGGGCAGAGGGTGGAAGAGGTGGGTGGGGCCGAACTGAGGGGTGGGAAAGTCTGTTTTTCACAGCGTGGACCGAGGTCGCGGAGGGTCAGATCTCAGGAGTCTCAAACGCAGTGTCTTGGGGGAATGCGTAGTATTGACAAAGGAAGAGGGAGGGGGAGATACAACAAGGCATAAATAAGGGGAAAGGGGGAAGGGGACGCACTGGCTCGCCCCCTATTCTAGAAATTTTCCAATCTTCGAGCTCGAGCTCGGACGTCGAAGGGATCGGACCATCGGCGAAACCGAGGACGACACCATAGCTCGTTCCCGACGACCTGAAGGACTGGGAGTTGGAC
This sequence comes from Microbotryum intermedium, assembly GCA_022702645.1. NCBI lineage: Eukaryota > Fungi > Basidiomycota > Microbotryomycetes > Microbotryales > Microbotryaceae > Microbotryum > Microbotryum intermedium. The sequence goes on from JAHWDX010000001.1 coordinate 869,070, forward strand.
GTCGTCGTTGATGCGACGTCATCCTCATCATCCGAGAATGTTGTGGGGTCGTACCCGGTCGCGGAGGAGCGCGAGGCGTAGGAAAGGGAAGGCGGAGGCATGATCTACTGGGTTGGGTCCGTCACGCAGGTCAGTTACTTGCTTCAGCGAGCACGATGCCCTAATGTTCATCCATATAATCCGGTTCTCCCCCCCCCCAAAGAAGAATACGAAAGGTACGATTGTAATTTTTTCAGAAGTAAAGTAAGGTAGCCTAGAGAGTATCGCCTCATTGCTCCAACCGGCTTCCCCTGTCACCCCCGAAGGATGATTAGCCCAGGGGTGCCACCGAGAGGGATCCGACTCGTCATCTAGTTGTGTCATCATTTTGAAAATCGTGTGTAGATTTTCCGTTGTCGTTAAGAAGGGGAGCGGCATCGGGAACGTTGCGCTTCCTCGCAAGAGGGGAAAGGCCGAGCCTTTTTCCTTCGTCGTCTGGCCCTTGCGACAGAGCGGGACGAGGGGGAAAAGAGGCTGCGAGTCTGTGATGGATGGTGTAGCAATAAGGTACTCACACTGAACTGGAAAGACGGAAAACTTGCAGGTCGAGGGATGGAAGGCGGGTGATGACGGGCAGGAGAGTGTGGAGCGGAGGAAGCAAGAGGGGCGGAACCGCTGCGAAGGACTCGCGCATCGGTGCAATTCGCGGGGCGATCTAGTGTTCTGTAATCGGGACTCTCTAAGTAATGCAGTAATGGCTCGCCTTGTCGGCAATGTCCTTTTTTTGCGCGGGCGCATCGCGTCATGCGGGTCCTGCAGCCTCTCCCTTCGACTTGCCGTCCTCGTACAGGCTTATCACTGCCACCGCTTTTGCACCATCAAACCCGCGAGATCCGCTTCAACTTGGGCCGAAAACCAAGCCACTCACTTTTAGGCAGCATCACCTACGACTTGCCCTCCGCCTCACTCTGAGCGCTCCTATCGCTCACGCCCCCACATCGAAAGCGACTTTCTATTTTGGTCACCAATTTCGTATCGAACCTGGCCACCTGAGGTCATCCTTATTAGCCTACTAGTACTCTCGGCGCATCTAATGGGCTGCCCCGAGAAACAACTGTTGGGGGCTTTCGCTGCGCCCGATGATCACGCCGCTGTGACTGAGCGCATCTTCGATGTCCAGGGACGCACTGAGACCGCGCGGTTCGGCGATTCGGTCCCCAAATGCGGATTCACTCGCATGGGCAAAAGCGAGCGTCAAGCAAGGCCCTACGACTACCTTCGTCTAGGATTGTCTCTTCTCGTTGTGACCGCCACGTCAGCGTATGTGGGCTTCAGCATCACGACCTGGTTCTTCGAGCTCTTTCACGGCAGTGGTGCCGGATCGGTTGCAAGCATAGTTTCTACCGGGGTCAGTCCTCCCTTCTCTTCGTTCCCAAGACGCACAGCATAACTCACAAGGAATCTTTTTTGCACCACTCCCAGCCCTCGAAATCTTCTCGTGTACCCTCCTCGCCCGGCATCTTCTGGTCGCCGTGCCCCGACGACTCCGAGACGTTCTGCTCCTATCTCTCGGTCCCGCTCGATTACGCCGATCCCGCAGGCGCGGAGGCGTCGATCGCGCTCCGTATGATCCCATCCTCCGCTCCACTCAAAGACCAACTCGGCTACGTTCTGATCAACCCCGGTGGTCCGGGTGGGTCAGGTCATGCTTTTGCACTGAGACGAGGTAAAGAAATCTCGACCGTGCTCAAACATCGCTATCACGTAATTGGCTTCGATCCCCGCGGCGTCAACCTCACCGGTCCCAACAACGATTGCTTCGAGAACCAAGGTGACGCGAGCCGACTGCAGAAGGACTTTGAAGCCCTTGGTCTGCCCGATCAGACGGCTGTCTTGGCCAAGGGGCAAACTGAGCGTCAAGGAGATGACAAGGACCGACATGGCAGGACCAGTCGATGGCAAACCCATGCGGATGCGGTGACCAAAGCAGTCGATCAAAGCTGCCGCCAAAACGGTAACCATGCTGTCCTCGAAACGAGTTCGACGGCGACCGTCGCGCGAGACATGAAGTCCATCATCGAAGCGCTCGGTCAAGAAAAGCTCGTCTACTGGGGCTTCAGCTACGGTACGATTTTGGGCGCGACGTTCGCTGCCATGTTCCCCGACCTCGTTGGTCGACTCTGGCTGGATGGCGTGAGCGACTCGCAAACTTACACGAATGATATTTGGGCATGGGGTCGATCGGGTATGAACAACTCGCAGGGCGTCTGGTCGAGCTTCTTCCGTGCGTGCGCCGAATCTGGTCCCAAGGGATGTGCATTGGCGGAGAAAGGATCCACGGCTCAGGAGCTGGAGGAGAAGGTCCGCAAGTTGATTCTGGACCTCAACACCGAACCCGTGATTGTGGGTGCATCCAAGTACGGACCGGGTGTGGTTAGGGCTGCGCAAGTCCACTACAAGATCTGGACCGCTCTCTACGCCCCCAAGTCTTGGCCTGTCTTTGCGCAAGCTCTCGATGATCTCATCAAGGGTAATGGGACGAAGCTGTACGAGCTCGCCAACGAGGGGAATGACCAATTGGCTCGCACCGATTCGTCGGACAACCTCTTCCATCGCAAATCAATTGATTCGTTCTGGAGCTCGTCCGTAAGTGCACGGAACGAAACCTGATGTGGACGATTTTTGAGCTGATGTATCCGCATCCCCTCGTCTACCAGCCCATCATGTGCTCAGACACCGACCCTGCCGTCGCTAAGACACTGTGGGACGCTACCTCGATGGCATCGTATGCCCAGTCCATCGCCGACATCTCCCCCTCCGGTGCTCACTGGGCCCAGTGGGTCGGAGCATGTAGGTTCTGGTCTTTCAAGGCGAGGGAAGTGTACCGTGGACATTGGACCGTCGAAAAGGGGCTCAAAAAGACTAGTCATCCTGTTGTTTTCTTCTCGATGGAATTCGACCCCGTCACACCCGAGATCTCGGCACGCAAGATGGCCGATGGCTTTGGCAAGGACTCGGCGACGTTGGTCATTCAGCGTGATGGGTGCGTTGTTGTCTTCGCTTGAACAATTCGATAAAGCCCTCCAATCTGACAATAAACGCCTCCCTATCTATGCCCATACAGTCTTGGTCATTGCTCCTCGGTTCACCCTTCACTTTGCACGGCCAAGTTGATCCGCAACTACTTCATCAACGGCACCGTACCCGAGGACGGCACCGAGTGCGGCACCGAAGATGGCTTCCTGTTCCCTCACACCGAGAAGAAGTGGCAGCCCAAGATCGATTCGGTCGACGACCGGGAGCTCGCCGATGCGATTTACGCTTTGGGCATGAAGGGTGCGGTCGGCATGGAAGACTTGATCTGATTACCTGATTCATGTGATGTATTGTGGCACGTCGTTGTTGCTGTTCTTTGTATGTAGAGCTCTGATAACCTGTACCTGTTTCTTGATTGCAAGTCCGAAGTGCCTTTTGGTCTCACTCCGAATCGCGCCTAATACTACGACGCTAGGGTCCACTCTTCCCAGAAGTCTGTCTCTCGGACCCACTCTCGGAAAATGTCGCACCGCATTCCTCGCATCACCAGGGTAGATTTCGTTACAAGACTAGACTCGGGCAAACTTCGAGTAGAGATAGGTAGGCACCTAGAAGTCAGGAGTCGATGAGTCGTACGATCTAGTGTGAGGCTTGGAAGGTGGCAGTGCTAACTAGAGGTAAGATATGGGAAAAAAGTGGCAACCCAAGCTCGCTTTGGCCGAAGATCGAATTCTCCTCGAGGCGTTCTACGAAGGGCATGCTCCGTCCCATGATCATGAGCCATCCACTCACGTCTTCCTCGGTCTCGAGTGCGGATCGCTTCAAGAATAGCCACATTTTGCACATCGCTTTTGGATTTCGTCTCATCAGTAATGTACACAGGAGAGAGCCGATTTTGGGTTGCGAGGAAAGGAAAGAAAAGATGCCCAGATGCAAGCGGCGAGAAAGACTTTGTCGGAAGAGAGGCGAAAGAAGTACAAGCTCGAAAGCCATGCAGCTATCGAACTTGAGACGCGGATCATTGTGACGATCATCATTGACCCCACTTCTTGGCGACCATCGACTGGTACGAAGACGGCGTCCGTGGCACTCAGCAAGGCTCTACGTCCAGGGGTTGTCTCCAACCCAACTTCGGTCTTCAACTCACATCTGGAGGCTTGGTCTCGACCTTGCGCTACAAGTTCAAAGGAGAGATACAAAGGTAGGCGAGGTCATTAGTTCTCGGGTCCAGGCGATGCCACCACCTCTCCAAAAGCTGGTGACGTACCTTGGAGACGTCGCTCCAATCCGTGCTGAGGGCCGTTCCGTTGCTCTCCTGATAACTCTTGATCATGGCCCTCCTCTGATCGTCTGTAGCGCCCTCGTAGAGCTTCTGGAACATCTCGTTCAAAGCCTTATCCCCACCGGCGTTGGGGTCCTTTTTGGCACCTTCTTGGTTCGCCTGCGCGGATTCTTCCTCTTCGGCCGTCTTGACGAAGGCGTCCCAGTTGTTGATCTTCTTCTTGGACGAGGAAGGGTACGAATGCGTGGGTGTTGATTCGACGGGGGCTGCTATGAACACATCATCGTATCCATTGGGATCAAAGTCAGCTCAGCAAAATACTCGGCACTGAGCAAGCTTTTCCTTGTCCGAAAGCAGAAGACCCACCCATGGTCGTCGTCACGGGTTCGTCATCGCCTTCAATTTTGTCCCATTTGACACCAGGTTCCTTCTTAATCAACTTGAGTTCAATCTTGGGGGTCAGGACGCGGTGAGTGGAGGCTTGGACGTCGATTTCGTGCGCCAGAGGGTCGAGGTCAAAGACGACGTCGGAGCCGGTCGCGAGTGGGATCGTCAACGAAACCTGGTGGTAGCGGGAGCGAGATGGGAAGGGAAGAGGTGTGTACGGTGTTGAAAGGTGTCAGCACACACAAGAAGAGTGTATGGGCCGCGTCACATCGTACGACTGGACTGACTGAACGAGGTTGGAGATCGACCTTGAGCCGGTCCGAGTTGACATTTCTGATAAAGATGGACAGCACGATCTCGGTGTTGGTCTGGTACCTGATCATTGAGGCAAGGAACAGCATCGGGTCAAATGAGAAGTTCGAGGCTGGCACGCGAGACGGCCTATGCCCCTATCTCCCAGCTGGGTCTGCCCTGCATCTGTACGATAGAGTGACACTGTGCAAGGACCGACCACTCGTGACGGATCTTGGACGCCATCGCCGTTGATGCTTCTCCTTCTTCTCACAAAGACACAGAGAGGGTGATGATGGGAGGAGTGCTGCCAGTCGATGGCTGATGGGATGTGGGGTCGGGGCGAGGTGAGGTGTGGCGACGCGACGTCCGACGGGCTTCCATCAAGTTCCAATAGATTCCGATTGAGCGCGGACCATCCGAAGTCTCCGAGCACGGTAATTCGCTATGCTACATCACACGAGCTGCTCTACACACGAGATCGCTGAAGAAAAAAAGGTGTCCATTGTCCAGCTACAGCCATTTTCAGCCTCTCAATCCATCTCGCACAACGTCCCTTCAGCAGCAAGTGTGCCGAGCCACTCAAAAAACGCCTGTCACGCCAGATCACACCGAGTCAGCAGCCTGCAACCGTCCGTCTCATTTCGGGAGAACCAAAACAACTCACTTGGCCAGGAAACCCCACCACGTTGTTGTAATCCCCGTCGATACCTTTGATCAATAGGCCCCCCAGCCCTTGAACGGCGAATCCTCCAGCTCTTGAAAGAACAAGGATGTGGTGGACGACCAGAGTCAGATTCAATTCGAATGAACATCCCCTCCACGGTTACTCCTCGTAGATCATGAAACCCACCTGTCTATTCCTTCTCCACAGTCGACATAAGCTTTGATCAACTGCGGTGAGTTGTGTGCAAATGTGACCTGGGTGGGATGGGGAGCATCTCGGATCAGCTTCCGCAGCTCGTGGGCCAGGATTGACCGGCGACATGGTCGGACAAACCTTTGTAGATTGTACAAGTGATTGGAGCGAATAGCCCGGGTTCGCCACTTGGGGTTGAACTGAACGGACCCATGAGGGATCAACAGGCGATCAGGTTGGTCGTAGCGGCATGAAAGAAATTTTGCCCCGTCTCAACCCTCAAGCCGTTAGACAGGACGGCTGCATCAAAAAGCGTTGTTCCGTACCTAATGTAACAGCCGTGATGACGTCGACTGTGGACCCGTTGAAGTCGGTCAACATGCCCATCTGGTCGGCCTTGGATCTCGGTTTCTCAAGAATTGAATACGATGCTTCCGAACCGAGGACGACGACCGTGTCCGCTAATGATGCGATTGATTGACGAATGATGTGAGTTCGTTTCGATGATTTTGAAGAATAGTAGAAGAATAGGCACCAGCTTCTCAGATTATACGACCCTATGATGATGTCATGCGAGACCGACTCGAGGACCGACCTCCAATGACCAGATCAGGAGGATTGTGCGGTGATTCTCGGACCAGCTTGGAGTACACATCAATCGCCTACACCCGAAAACAAACCCCAAGAATGAGCATCCACCAAATCATGATCCTCGTCATCATCTCACTTCCTCCTCTCAGTCATGCAACCTACCTTCTCCGTCGCGGTCGCGACCGTATAATCACTCGGCTTATCGTAATCGCCATGGTTCAACTCTTCCGGGAACTCCGACTTGACCACTTCGGGACTGAGACCATAGGCTTTGAGGATCTCGATGCGTCGAGGGGAGGACGAGGCGAGGACGATGCGTTTGTTGCGCAGCTTGTTGAAGAGAGGGACGTTGAGCGCTGAGGGGAGCACGCTGTTGTGTGCTGCGGGGGTGGACGAGGGCATGGCGAGTGGCTGTGATGGCGCCCAAGAGAACGACACGTAAGGATGGTGTGTGGTGGCGGCGGAAAGAGTGGGAACGAAACGAGGAACGAACGTACCGCCGCCCCCACTTCGTGGCGATGCTCTCGCAGGGCACGGACCCACTGATCTGATGATCCTCGCTCGACACAAGTGCGATTGATCTCTCTCTCTCTCTCTTCTCAGACCAAAAGTGTTTGCTATAAACTAGCATCAAAATTATTGCAAACTCCGCAAGAACAACACATTTCCCGAAGAGCTACAACCCATCTACTTGGCGTCCTTCTTCTTGTCAAACGAAAACTTGCCCCCCTTGAGCGGATCCTGTCGTCTCGGTTGTCCCGCACTCCCCTTACGAGCCGCACCACCTCGTCCACCCCTCCCTCCTCTCCCACCTTTCCCTCCTCGCTGGGCCTTGTGGAACGGGACCCTCGATTGACTAGGATCGAAAAGTTTGCTACCCGAACCGGATTGGTTCGACGCTTCGGCAGGGTCGGTCGATGATCCGACGGCGGCGATTCGGGGCATGAGGTAAGAGGGGACGTGTTTGAGATGGGGTTGCACACGCGAAGGGTGCAAAGGTTTGTCGTGGCGAAGGAAAGCAAGGTCTTTGGGGTTGTCTTCGAAATGGGCCTGAGTAAGGGGCGAAGGGAACGGTGGTTTTTCGGTTTTTTCCGATCAAAGGATCAGTATCCGCCATACCGCGGCAGAAAAAACCCAAACGCCTCGATTCGGTGAAACTGACCTTCAATTTGTCCGAATTGACCACCTCGTTCTTGATCTCCTTGATCCTCGCCTCCCTCACCGCCGCTTTGGTCACACTCCTCAACGCATCCTCCATTCGATACCTGAACCCTTCGACCTGTTTGAGATCAAACTTGTACTCTTTGACTTGGCCACCCTTCCCCCTTTGCGCCTTTTCGATCCTAGCAAAGACAACCTCGTCCCTGATCGCGGTGGGGAGCGAAACGTCATTCTGTTTCTTGAGACCGTGCGATTCCTTGGGCACGACGAAGGACAACGAAGTTCCCGTCCTGCCTGCTCGGGCTGTTCGTCCTACTCGATGAGTGTAAGACCGCGAAGAGAAGGGGAGGTCAAAGTTGATGACGCAGGCGACGTCGACGAAATCGACGCCTCGGGAAACACCGTATTCGGTCGTCGAGGCTTTGAGCGACGCTTCTTTGGCGTTGCGCTTGCGTTTCTTGGTCGTCGAACTCGCATCGGTCGTGGTGATTTCACCGGCGGGTTGGGTCGTGATGACTGTGAAAGACAAGAACCTTACCAGTTAGAGGGAGTAGCTTTCCATAGTGAGTTCACAGTCCATGGTACTCACGCGTTGATGCCCCTTCTCCCTCCGCCTCGATGCGACCTGGCGCAAGATCTTCGTCCGCCGCTCCGTCTCGGTCATGCCCTTCCAAGCCACTCTCATCCGTCGCGATGAGGTAATCGAACACGCCTCGGTTGAACTCTTGGACAGCATGGTACCTCGAATTGAACGGCAACTCTGAATTCAACACGCCTGACTTGATCCCAAACTTTTCGAGGTACAACTTGATGCGGTACCCGCGGTCGGTGTTGTTGACAAAGATGAGGCACTTGCCCTTGATGAGGCGTAGTTTGAGGATGACGTAGATGAGGAGGAATTTGTCTTCTTCGGTGCAGCTGCGCGAGTGAGGAGAGGGATTAGTGCGGTGCGGTGCTGTAGAATTGCAGAGCGGCAAGACTTGCCGAACAAAGAATTGAGAGAGGTTGGCAATTTCGTCATCGTCGTCTTCGAGTTTGAGGACAATCTTCAAACGTGAATGCATTCGTGTGTGAGCAAGGATCGAACTCGAAAAACAATCCGAATGGAGACTCACGGGGTTCCTCAATAAGATGCCCTTCAACTCTTCGACTTGGCCCGTCAAGGTTGCGCTCATCAAGAAGGATTGGTACACTTTGGGTAGACCCCAGGGACCATTGAGGATGGATCGGATATCTTCGGATGAGTGACCGTACGAAAGGATCAGGTCGGCTTCGTCGATGACGAGGTGGGTCAGGTCCTCGAGGTGCAGAATCTGTAGGTGGCGCAGATCGAGGAGTCAGCTCGGCAATTTCACAAGCTCTCCGAAGCTGGAGAGAGACGACGGACATGAGATCGGAGATGGGTCAACACCTTTGAGGGCGTGGCAATGACAATTGAAGGCCGATCTGCAAGCTGCACTCTGTGGTTGGGATCCCACGTGTGCGTAGGGTCAGTATCCCGCAGTAGGGTCCAGCGAGTGGGGAAAGGAGAGAGAGAGAACAGAGAAGACGGACTTGTCCTCGACGACTTTCTTGGCGGTTTTTCGCTTCTTGTTCATCTTTTGGTCACCCCCACCGGCGATGTTGACGAGGCCAATCTCGTCGTCATCCGAGAATCCGAGACCGTGTATGAGCTTGCTGAGCTGTCCTCGGACTTGTTCGGCCAATTCCCTCGTCGGGACCAGGATCAAGGCCTCGGTGCCTTTGACGGAGGACGAGTTGGCTGCGCGCTGAGTGAGCATGGCGTGCAGTATAGGGATGGCGTAGGCGATCGTCTTGCCTGATCCTGTCCGTGCTCGGGCCAAGATGTCGCGATGGGTCGAGATGGCCAACGGGATCAAGGAGGCCTGGATCGGAGTCGCAACGGGGAACTGGGAAGCGGCCAAGGAGCGCAGCAGCAAAGGGTGCAGCGCCGGTTCCAATGACGCGAACGAGGTCGGTTTGGCGAGGTGGGATGTCTTGGTCACTGCGGGTGCTAGTGTGGGTGTGACCGAGGTCGAAGCCGATGTGGAAGGTTCGCCGGATGACATGGCTTGAGTGGGAGCTGAGACTGGGACTGAGTGGTGGTGGAGGAGGGAGGGAGGGAGGCTCAGGAGCGGAGGTGCGAGCGATCGAGTATGCTTTCTAGGAAAGTGCCAGTCCAAGCTGACCTAGGTGTTGAAGGGTGGAACGAAGCGGAAAAGTGGAGTGGGAAAAGCTAGGCAGTTGATGTCGTGGCTCCATTGCGCTCCGCTCAGCTCAGTTCAGGCTCAGCTCCGCTCGTGCTCGATGACGGCTCCGCGCTTCGCAGCCCCAAATGCTTCGCAGCCGATCACGCGCTTGAGCTTGGGCCGCCTCCGCATTCGAACCGCGGTGATCCAATCCACCAATCCTTCTGGCAGTCGAACGAGCTTCTTTGAGCTTCAAGCTTCAACTCCCGAGGTCGAGCTCGCCACCGTCCGGCCTTGACCTCGACCCTCCAACAGCTTCCAAGATGGGCGTCGATTACCAGCAGCTGTTCTACCAGCTCAGGTCCACCTCGACGCCGCTCAACGACAAGTTGCAGCTCATCAACTCGACCCTGGCCTCGTCCTCGTCCTCATCGTCGTCCTCGGATTCATCGAGCGCTCTCCGCCAACTGCTTCGAGATTGGATCATCGACCTCTTTCTACGATCCAAGAATGTCGACCAGACGATCCTGTCTCCGCAGTGGTGGCAGCTGCTCGATTCACTCTCGACGAGCTCCTCCACCAGCTCGTCCTTGCCCCTTCCTACTGCACCGACCTTGCCGATCCTCACCAGCTTCCTCACGCACTATCCCTCGGCAAAGAATCTCACCGACGGTCAAGACGTCCACCTCGTCACCCTTGTTGCCGCCGTATGGAGTCACTGGTCCACCTCGGCCCTGCGTAAGGCCAACATCGACCAAGCCCTCGAGTCATACTCGGCTCTCTTGAGCTCGTCCATCAAGGTCCTCTCACGAGGTGCAACCGATACCGAACCCTGGCAACAACTCGGCCTGGTCCATGTTCAATCCTTGAACCTCATCATCGATTCGGCCGGCAAAAGCAGCAAGAAGGTACGTACTCCTTAGACGACAGACTGTCAAATTCTTCTTTCTTCAGAGGTGTCAACTCACGCCTCTTTCTCCCCTCCCTCACAGGTCGCTTCCCACGCCCTTTCTTCTCTTTCGTCCTTCCTCCCCATGACCCAACTCCTCCCCTCGTCTTCCCCTCTCCACCAAGCCCTCCTACGCACCCTCGAATCCTCACTCTTCAACGTCGAGAACCTGCGCAAAGGTCTCGCCCGAGAATCCTACCATGCCAATTCGTCCTCGAGTGGGTCGACCGTCAATGGGGCCGCCGCAATGGGGGGAGCGGCATCGTTGATCTACGACGAGAATGGAAATAGGACCGAGAGTGCGGCGGGAGAGTTGCTTGCCGTTTTGAAGGGGGTGTTTGACGGGGTCGGACCGGAGGCACAAGGAAAGAAGAAGAATGGTCAGTTGCTTTGCCCAGAATCCGAGGTTCAAATCCTCATAGCGTACTAAGGTACTAAACACATCAATCTGGCACATAGTCCTCGAGATCATCCCCGTTCTCACACGACTCTACTTCGACGCCCTTGCAACCCACGCCCCGATCTTGTTCCCGCTGCCCTCGTCCAAAGCCAACCACTTCGCGACCCCCTCGGCCGCACGCTCGGCATTCGAACTACACTCCCTCACAAAACGACGCCACCTGGCAGCGAGTTGGACACGAGGTGTTTGTCTGACCTTACTTCAATGGATCCATGGAACCAACACCTCGGGGAACGATCTGGACCACCTCAAGACGACGTGTCTTTTGGACGTCCTGACGGTTGTCGAAGCGCAGGACTTGCATCGGGTTGGGATAGAAGAAGGGTGGGAAGGCTGTTTGGAGATGATCGTGTTGGGGGCGGCGACTCGGCTCAACGATGATACCAGTTTTGAGTTGTTGAGGTTGGTGACGAGAATGGATTTCGACGCAATTACTCCCAAGGTCGAAGAAGGGCTCAAGTACCTCTCCACGACGGCGCTCTCGACGACCAAAAACGATCGAGGCAAGCGGGAATGGCTCCAAACCCTCCTCTCGCACCACTCGAAATCTTTCACCCTATTACCTTTTCTGCACCAAATCTCGCAAGCGATTGGGATCGAAGCGTCGTATAATGGAAGCGTTAACAACTACTTGACGAGGATTGGATTCTTGGACTCGTTGAGGGAGAAACTTGGTGGGATCGTACCTGGTTTAGGGGTCAAGGAGGCATTCGAGGAATTGAGTCAGGGAATCCAAGCGGCGATCGAGGCAGGGAAGACTGGTAAACCCGTCGAAGCGGGAGCGGAACAGGAGGGGAGGACCAAGAAACGACGCAAGGTATCGTCTTCATTAGCTCTACCTATCGAGTCGAACACCACACGAGCGAGCCCGAGTAAGGTGGCTCTCATCGGTCGCTTGAGAATCTTGGGCCTTTTCATCCGGGCACTGCCGACGCCTTTACCACTCGAACACTTTGGTTTGTTCAACAAGGACGTCTTGGAACCCTTTCTCAGGACCTCCCTCGGATCGAAAGAAACAAGTCGGGAACAGATTGTTGCGGGAGTTGAGATGCTTCGGTTGAGGGAAGCGATGCTCGAACGGATGCGATTCGAAGGCGCCTTCGGATCGGATGAGGAGTGGGGGCTGGACAAGGGGGTCAACAAGCGCTTGATCAAGCTGGTCAAGGACGATAAGGATGGGTTCGTGGTCGTCGAGGGGGCGAAGACGTTGTTGCAAGGACTTGAGAAGGGAGCCGAGAAGGCGACGGCGGAACAAGTCATCGATACCATCTGGAGTAGATGCGGCCTAGCAACGACTGAGGGACGAGTTTGGGACGGATATCTTAGACGGATGGACCTGGATCAGTTGCCGATCGCGTTGTGGGAACTCTTGACGCGTCGGCACCTGGCCCTATTGGAACAATTTGGAACCGAGCAAGCTCTCCGGTCCATCGCCGAGACGATCGTGTCCAACTTCCCCACTGACCAAGTTCAAGAAGAGGGCATTACGATCAAGTCTACCACCCGCCGACTCCTCCGCCGCGCAGATCTTTACGAACTCCCTCGCCTGCGCCAACATTTCCACCTCGCATTATCAGCCAAGACGTTGATTCAAGGCTTGCAAATTCCTTCGACGGTCCTCGATGCTCTCTCGGCATCCAAGGTACCTCAATCACTCCAATCAATTGATTCGAGCAAGTTGGTCGAGGTCAATGCCGTGTTCGGATCGATTGGCTCGATGCTACCGATGCAATACCTGGGCAAGTCGCTGCGCAACGAGTTGGTCGAACGAGCTTTCGGGCTGGATCTTTGGATTGGGGGTGAGAAGAGTGGTGTGGATGCAGAGCTTGTCGAGGACCAGCAGAAGGGTCTGAGGAAGTTCGTGATGCTTGTTTTGGAAGGTGGTTCCATCTCCGTGAGTTCCCGGAATCGGGCACTTTGGCTCGAACTGCTGATGCGATTCCTCTCTCATGGCAAACGCAGCCGCCTTCGGTCGCCATCATCTCACGGCTATTTTCGAGTGCCGGCCTCGAGGCCTCAAGTGACTACATCACCATGACAAACGACCTATACCGACACTTGACGCAGTTGGCAATCGTGTCCTTCAAAGAGACGTCGTCACCGTCACGCCTGATCGAATTGGTAACCGCGTTCGAGAAGCCTTTGAGCCGTCTCTCGAAGCGGTTCAAGCAAGGTTCAACACGATCCACCAATGAGGAGAGGGCCTATACGTCACTTTTGGACGTGCTGACCGAGGGCTTGGGTCGGGCCGAGGGGTCAGTCTGTTGCTTGGGTCTCTCAGCCGCCGTCTTTGAGAACTGCTGACCAACAGGTCAGGCCATGCAGATTACCCGAAGACCTTCGAGCATCCATCGCCTCGTCAATCCACGCCGTCACCGAGCCTTTCGGCAAGACCCTCAAGGCTTCGACTCAACAGCTCGTGTCCGAGCCCAAGAGCGTCTTTGCTCTGGCCGACATGATCAGTTCGTGTCGCTCGATTTGGCACGCCAAGGACTGGCTCTCGAACGATGCCCAAGAGTGCGACGAGGTTGATACGTATGCCGCATTCGCCCAAGCTGCGCTCGGAGCAACGGTCTCGCATGTCGTTGGCGGGCAAGCTACAACAGCCACAGCCGAGTCGGACGTCGCTGTAACTTGTCTTGCGATCGCCGAGCTGCTCGCGTTTCGAATCGGTCGTACGAGGGTCATGTCGAAGGATGTCAAGGTGTCTTCGGTGCCTTTCGAAACGCTCGTCGCATGCCATCTCGCCTTCCACGAACATCTTCCAAAGATCGCATCCATCACCTCGGCTCTGGACGCCAGTCTGACTCGAGCCACCTCCGGTGCAACCTTGATCGAATACAACGCCGTCCTAAACGACATCAGCTCGAGCGTCTCGGCGCTTGCCACTGAATGCGCGACACGGCCCGGGTCTCGAACGATCGAAGCGACATTACATGTTGCTCTCGTCTTGCTCAGGGATGGACCCGAAGGATCGACCAAGATCAGCTCCAGTTGTCTATCCAAACTGTTGCAGGTTTTCCCGAATTTGCTGATGAAATTGGCCTTGACTTCTGGGTCGGCAAATGGGGAGGCGATTGCTCGGACCTACTTGTTCATGGCGAAGTTCATCGAAGGACTGTGCGGTGAAAGACCAATGTTGCTCACGCGTCTCAACGTCGCTGCAATCTTTGGGATCGTGCGAAGATTGTTGAATCCCTCGACGATCGAGCCGACCGCCAAGACAGCCGTCCCCTCCTCCATCACCTCGGAGCTCTTCCTTGCCCTTGTATCGACCGTCTCTCATCTCGTGCGCCATCGCAAAGACCACATCACACCCTTGTTCCATCAACTCGTCGGTGTACTTGGAGCGATGCTCACGTCGCTTCGTCGAAGTGGGTATGGTACCACGACAGGATCGGACGAACTCGATCCGCTGGTGAATACCGAGCACGCGACGTTGGGCAAACGAGCCGAACGCACTACCGCGGCCACGTTCCCTTTCTGGGTATGGTACGGTGGATCCCAGACAATCGGTCGCGAGCATGCCAAAGCGATCGGTCGATTGTTGATCAGTCTCTCGACCAAGACGACGACACTGACGACCTCTTCGTCTTCGACGACGATGACGACTAAGTCCAAATCGACCGCTTCACTCGTTGCGCCTTTGTCCAAACACGCCCCTTTCCTCATCCTTATCTACTTACGCGCGTCTGTTCATTCGACGAGCCCGATTCCATTGGCGTTGAGGAACGAGTTGCAAGGTGGGTGGTACGAAGTGATGGATGCGATGGGCAAGTGGGAACGCGAGGCGTTGATGAAGGGCTTCTTGAAGGACGAGGATGAGGCCGAGAGGGCCGTACTGCGGAGGATGTGGAAGGCATACGAGAAGGAACGGTACAGAGGATAAACCAGAGAGAGAATGGGATGATAACAACATGATGTCGTGAGGTATGTGATTGCAAATGCTTTATTTGGTACAACTTGAAACAATGCTATAACGACGTTGCGAGAATACGAACGAGTGAGGTTTGGTCTTGTTTACTCGATCACGGTCTGGCGATCGACCTTGACCATTACTTGCTGGACGGTGACGGGTGCCGGGTGCCGGGCGATGCTCGTCGATGACGCCCTCCTAAGGGAGCTGAGAGAGATGGTCCTTGGCAATTTCTAGAAGAAGAGGTTCAGGAAGGACTCGCGGACAAGTCAGAAGAACAATGCTGGCAGTGACCGACATGGACCGGTCGCGTTTTCGGGAGCGCTTGCTTGTCAAAGGGGCTCTCGTACTTTGGTCGTTCCTGCGGTTCCTGATCGGCCTGATCGTAGTCTGAAACGGCCTTCTCGAGATCGTCGCAGGACCCAATTTTCCTCTCCTCGACGGTCGAATCCTTGACCGTCGAAGTCGGCCAATCTTTTCGACTACTCTTGGCGTGGGTCAAGCGCTCAAAGGCACTCGTATCGAGCTTGGCCCCGACGGATCTCGCGCAGAGACTCGCAGGTGCCCTGGATTCTCGCAAGCCTTGGTTCGAGCTCGGCTCAGGTGAGTCCGAGTGCCGTGCGCCATTTCTCGCGCGAGCTGATGGTGATCAGGCACGACAGGAACGAGATACGAGGGAGTGCCTCTGTGGGGAGAAACACGAGATACATAGAAAAAACCGGATCAACGGAAGTCGCAGGGAGCTATACCTCGATGAAGCAGGGTTTTTCGGGAGGACGAACCCATGAAGGGCAGCCAGGCCTACGAGAAGAGGTAGACTTCCGTCAGCACAGGGGGATGAAAGTCCGAATCGTAGCTCTACGATCACTGCACTCACATTCGAGGTGGCCCACACCGTTATGTACAGGATGGCACCGATGATGGCGACTGTGTATAGCATGCAGAAGGACGCCACGACGGAATCAGCGCGCGGGGTCTTCTCCGCTTTGCAGCTTGTTCGCGCCCTTCTACTGACCTAACGCTGTGAGACTACCGGTGGCGCATGCAAGACGAACCAAAGCCTCGAAAGGTCGGTTCCGTGATGCATCGACTGTTCGCATCAGCCGCTTGATTCGGACAATCAAGACCGCGGACGTGATGAGATCGAGAGCCACAGCGAGCAGGGCCAATGCGATTGAAAGCTGACCGATCTGTGGAGCATCACGCGAAAAAACAAAAACTCAGCGATCCGACACTGGCGTAAACTTGATCCCGAAGAAGAAAACCTTATCTGCAACGCACCATCACCCATCTCGCTGGGTCGTTGCCGTACAGAATCCCCGAGATCGCCACGCCTAGCGCGGTCGCGAGCTCGCCAAGCATGAATACAAGCGCGGCACCAAGGAAGACCCATGACTGCGAACTCCTCCACGGGACAGAGTTGGTTCGTCGAGCGAGCATGATGTTGCACAACGCGCACAAAATCGTCCATGCATAGTCCTCGGCATGGAAAGCGAGCTTGTAGGTCGGGTCGCCGCCGTGTTGGATGAAGTAACTGTAGGCGCGGTGCCATTCGAGCGCAAGCGCGGCTGTCGTGAGACCGGTGCCGACGATGACAACGGTCGACTCGAATCGTTTCGCGCTGTGTCGCTCTTGACAGAACTATTGAGTGCATAGCGCGAATATGATGCCCTATGAACTACGTATTCCTACATCAGTGCCTGCTGTTTCGCAGCACAATTGCTGAACATCAAAGACCAGGTAGCCGGGCGTGGGCCCTCGGAACGGCGTCCGAGCCGAGGCGCGCCACACAACTCACCGTAAGGACGCTGCCGATCAGGAAAGCCCACAGCATGGGTTGGAGATAGGCGCGATGCTGCGCCATCATTTCTACGGACACCTGAGGGGCCCACTCCATACCTATCAAAGGGGCCGCGCTGGAGATAGCTAAAGTTTCTGCGGTCGTTATCTGAGGTGATGGCGAGAAGTAGAACGGCAAACGTTCCTACAACGAGTACGTTTACAACCGTACCCCTGGCAGCCTCCCTAGTTACTTTCATTAGTGCGATTGCGACATGCCGATTCCCCCAAGCTTTTGCAGGCCCTTTGGCCAAAGAGGCGAGCCAGCGATTTCAGCTCAGTCCGTGCGCCGCTGGGTGCGCCGCTGCGCCGAACATCCGCGTGAGCTGTCCCAATTCGGACAGGCTGCTCAGGACATCTTGAGTTTGAATCTTGACTCTTGAGAGCTTGAGTCCTCGGCGACGCCGACCACGCTGTTTCTCATGAGAAGTCTCACTGACCTCGCTTCCGCGAATCAGACTCTGACACTTCTGCAAGGCTATGATGAATGACTTCCTTGCCTCATCCAGTAGGAAACGCTAGTCTGGCGCTTTTTCTTCGGTAGGGATCCCTACGTGGTGGGACAAAATAATGTAGATCCTCAAGATAAGATTAGGGAACAGTCTCAAACCCAAAGAACACAGCGAAGACAAAGGAAACGTTGAAGTTGAACCTTGACAATCGACTGCGCGCGGCCAGCCTGCATGTGGCTCACTCTGGACAGTCGAGTAGAACTGATCAGTGAGACCAGCCTCTTCGAAGAGCCGACAGGCACGCCATGCGGGCGTCGATGGGATGAATGCTTGAGTTGCGAATCTACCTACCAAGCTACGTAATGATTCCTGGGCACCTATGTAGCCTGGTGCAGAAAGACAAATCCATTTCGGATTCTGCAAGACCTCGATGTTGGCTTACAAACTGTAATCGGCGCGCGAGGTCGTTACCAGTTAGGCAGGCACGGCAGGGCCGTCGAGGCCGCCAGGGTACCTATTAGTAGGTGGTACCGAGTACCGACCCTTGGGCACGGGACCGCGGGTGGCTCGAGCGATCTTGCCAATTGACTCACTGATCAATCATCAACCTTTTTAACAATTGACCATCAACCTTCTTCAGCTCGCCGGTCGCGTCGATTCGGCATCCTCGATCGGCCGATTCAATTGAATCGCAGGCAGACTTCTACCTATGAATCACGGATTCCCTGTAATACTATTACCTATCCCAATGCTGCCACGCGGCGATTTGCCCAGTGACAGTGATCGTCGACTCTAAAATCTGCCCGCCATAAGCCCCACCGACGGGGAGTCCGTGTGGGACTGACTCAGTGGTGTCTCGCCTCCGACGTTCCCTCGAGGCATGAATACCTAGCTAGCCACCTAGACATTGTCCTACCCACTGTGAGCATATTTACGGGCATGGGTCTTGACGAGAGCCGGCGACTTGAGCAAACGAGCTTGTGCGGGGGAATTTCAAACGAGCTCGAATGCCGAGAATCGAGATGACCCAGCGGGGCAGGTACAGTGGTACCGGTGTCGGGAGACACCGAGCGATCAGTCAGTCGGACAATGACGGGCTGTTGCGTCGAACTCGCCGATGCGATGGTACACATGAAGCAGCACTGAGTAGATCTGAAAAACAACTCAATTAATTGAAAAATCGTCTCCCTGTGGTTCTTATTTTGGAACGACCTGAAGTAACGCATAGGCGGAGCACGTTCTTCAGGCCTCGAACAGAACAGGTGACCTGATAAGTTGTGCGAAGTTCGAAGCACGTGAGGCTCATCATGTTCTGCAGAGTTGAGGAGATCATCTTCTTACAAGACGCCTGGAGGCAAGAGTCGAAACGAGGTTTACACAAAATTTTCATAATTGGACCTCACCCGCGCATGTGCCTGCCTTCCATTTCTTGCCGACTCGCTCGGCTGACCGGTACGCGAATTGATCACCAAAAAGATCGAAAGAAAGCTTTTGTGACGAGGTGTCAGAATCATCCTTCGCAGCAAGAGGTAAAGTGATGTTGAAAACAGAGCCCTGCTTTGGCACGACTGATGTGTCACATGATGATACGAAGCAGTTAGCCACGAGATGATCGGCGAAGTGAGACATCCTCACCCTGGACGGAGGAAGAGTTTGCTCACGCTTGATCTGGGAAGTGGCTGTGACAAGTTTGAACGTCCCCTGGGTTTCCTGCAGAACGATACCGTTGATGCCAACCAAAGAAGGATTCTTGGCTCGTTTGACTGGGGCAAAGATGTTGAGCCGTCAACGCATGGCTCGTCTGAATTTCGACACCAAGAGAGTAACGGAGCTCACCAGCGAGGATGGATCCCACAAACTCTGCTTTGACCAGTTTCGAGTGCAGCGCCACCACATTGATGTTGAGTTCGGATGTTGGCGGCCCGTCGTTCTGTCGTGGCGGGAACATTGGGTACAGAGTCGTCTTTTGCAACGTTTGGCTCGTCTTGGTGGTGGTCGTCACTTCGGTCTCTTGCACTGTCAACGCATTAATCGGTGGTGCGTCGAGACGGATACCAAGTAGTTCCGACATGTACCCCAGCCACAAATGATGCAAAGGAACCACCGAGTCATAGCTTCGAGGCGCGCAGGGCAAACCGAGAGATCAGCATCGGGACGGCATCTCTCGAGGGATTCTTCAGTCGGGGCGTACGCACCGGATCCTCTCATCCACAGCCTTGCCCAACTTTCTTCGCCTGGCTTTACCGACCAAGCCACAACCACCTCGTCTGATCTTGGCTATGGTGCGCTTGTCCTTCTCGGCCCTTCGAGTCGCCAACTCGGCCTTCCGACGATCCGACTCTTTGCCCTCGGAGGGCTCGAGTTGTAGGTACTTGTTGGCGATGCGCTCCCTGGCGACATCGTCTGGGATGTTGAGCGACTCCAGGTAAGGCTTGGACGGGATTGTGGAGTGTGGATCGATCTGGTGATTCGGAGAGGACAGATTAGCTCAAGGCGGTCGTGCTTGGCTCGTTGCGGAAGGGTCTCTGGTTGCAACAGCAACAACAACAGCAACCCCTTCCCCTTTCCTGCGAGAGAAGGTGACAACACCTGTGGATATGGTCATGAGCAATGCAGACTCACTTTGTGACGAGTGGCAGGAGGCAGGATCGAGTAGGGTTGCCACGCCGAGGCTTTTTGACTCTGCGAGGGTTGTGACGACGACGACAAAGAGGAATGGACAGCACGCGTGGATCCAGCGGCAACGTTTGATGTGGTTGCTCCACCTATGGCGGGGGCTTGTGTAGACATGGTGCTCGAGGCAATGAGATGGTGGTGCGGTGAGCCGGGTGGGTCACGTGATGCGCTGGGCTGACCTCCAGGCTTGCTCATGGTGAGAGCAGAAGAAGCGCACGAGCTATCACGACGTCGATCACTTTCATCGTCCTGACTATCACCGACAACTTGAGCTGATTCTTGGTCTCTGGTCTGAGGACTAGCTAGCACCCATGGCCACCACCGCCACCACTCGATTCAACCTGGATGAGGCAAGTCACTCTTCACACGATGTGCCCCAACTCAGCTCAAGTCTATTCACTCACTCTCAACACACCCCCACCGGCAGCACAGGAGGTGCGCTTAGCGACCACCAACGCCGACCGCGAGCGCATCGACGAGCTCGCGACCCTCTATGGCATCATCGTACAGCTCGATTACCTCGAAAAGGCCTACGTACGCGACTCCATCACCCAGGCACAGTCAGTAGTTTTTGACCTATGTTCACCGTGGGGGAAGCTCGATCGCTAACCCCCATCTCCCTCCAAAGGTACACCCCGGCTTGCTCGAGGCTCATAGCTCAGTTCAAGACCATACTCAAACTCGTCGGAGACGCCGTACCCACCATCGATGCCTTCATGCTCGAATACAGGGTCAGCGCTCCACGCACTCTTGGGGGTCTAGCTCCCCAGACTCGCACATAAGAAGTTGACCCCCACTTGTTTCTAATGACGTCCCCCCGTTTCAGATGGACTGCACCGCCGCCGCTCATCGGTTACGAGTCGGCGTGCCCGCAACGATCGAACACGCTTCCGAAGAAGGGGTGGAGACCGCACAACACGTCGCCGAAGTCACTGGCGTAGGTCATCGATGAGGAGCCTCTCCGCATTCGAGGCCACGCTAACGCTCGTCCTGACTTGACCTTCGCACCACGCAGGCCTTCATCACCCTCATGGACGGTGTCAAGCTCAATCTCCGATCCAAGGACCAAATTCACCCACTCTTGACCGATCTCATGAGCGGCTACACGAGGTTCAAGAACTCTAACCAGTGGGAAGGCAGACCCAAGCTGTTGAGCTGGTCCGTTCAACGAATCACCCACTCCGTCAGCGATTGGAAATTCTCCTAATCCTACCATCTTGCTCGATCCAGGATGATCTCGTTGAACCAGATGCGTGCGAGCGAGACCATCACCGAGGAGCAGGCCAGGGATGTCAGTTTTGTGCCGAGGCGATCCTGCTCTAACGATTGGACCCCGGTTCTGACACGCACACGATAACCTCCCCCAGCTCATGTTTGATGTCGAACAAGCCTACAGCGAGTAAGTGTATTCCCGAGTCATTCCACCTCGACGGGTTCAGTCTCGGAGCGCTGACACCTCTGCCTAATCCGATCAGATTCTTCCGATCCTTGTCGACAAAACCCTAGCCGTCCCCACCTATTCCGTCAAACCCATTATTGTATCGCGTGTTTTATACTTCCCAGTCGTATGGCCAGAGTCAAGGAAGCTGCACTTGCAAATAATACAAAACCATACCGCACATACCGCATTTCCTCTAGTTCCATTCCCTCTTGGCATACTCCTGCATCAAAGTATTCGCCGTCAAACCCTCAACAAACAATCTCACATCCCGACTCGCATACTCCTTCTCGTTCTGCAACGCGTTCAAAGCACCCAAGATGTCGGGTTGGATAAAGTCGAAAAAGACGACGTCGATCAAATCCCCGTCGGCGGTGGAAGGAGGGAACTCGGTCGCAACGAAGACAGGTTGCCAGACCGAGGGGACGGGGCGATGAAGCGTGTCGTCGCCTAGACCGCCGCACGCATCTTGGGTCACGTAGCCGATCGAAAGACTGGACGCATCGATGTCGTCGTTTGAAGTGGTTGACGCGCTCGAGGCTTGGAGGACAGCACGTCGATGCAGGTGTTCAAGATGGAGCGATTCCCGTTCCTTGGCCCAGCGATGTTCTTCATAGACATCCCCAGCCGATTGAGAAGAGACGGAAGCGGACGAGCTCGTCAACTTGTGTTCACCGGCGACGTTGAGGTAAGCCAACATCTTTTTGGCGACCGAGCGCTTGACCCCGGGCACGAAGAGGAACGAATTGGCTAAGCAGGGAGGAATGCCGTCATCAGTCGTGAGTACCCAAGGGCGAAACTTGTCGCCCGACTCACTGAAGGGCAAGATGATCCATTGGTCGTTCCGAGTGAACGGCCCCTTGAAAATATCGAATCTGACCGACCCAGAGTTGAGCACGACCCAACTCGGGTTCGCTCGATCGGGGCGCGTGACGAGCAGGGGCAAGACTCGTGTGGTCAGGAGGTTCAGTATGGATTGTTGCGAGTTGTGAGGGTGGCGCGAGAGGTAGTAGGCTGCGAGGTAGGGGAGAAGCATCAATACGAGCGGGTTGGCTGCGGCGACTACAGCAGCAAGGACGGGAGCCAATGCACTTACACTGAGGCGCAATGCCATACCTATGGGTGAGGTTAAATCTTTCGGCAACTTCGGTAAGGTTATTAGAGATGGATTGGCCCATGGGCGTGTCAAAGTCCTCGCCAGCGTGGAACTTGTACTGCAAGATGCAAGAATGCGCTCGAGTGGGTGAGCAGAAAGGGACACACCGATGGGGGGTTGCAAGTGGCAGCTCACCGTAGCACGATTCTGATCCAAGAAACGACGTTTAAAGGTCAAAGAGTCGTTCGTATCGATCCCTTTGACGCCTGTCGATGGGTGTGTCATGTCAGTCTCCAAGCATCCGAACACCGCCCAGAGGGGCGGGGTTCAAGCTCACTCATCCACCCGATCGTCTCCATGTAACGACCAGCGGCTATCGACATGGACCACTGGTCTTCCTATCATGCGGGAACCGAAAAAGTAAAGTAAACCAAGAGTGTACGCTCGTGTACCCTGACCAAGCGCATGTGTGTTCACCATTACGCAGTCCCGGATGTGGTGGTGCCCGCCAAAGACCAAGATAGGGGTGCGCGGATGCACGGCTCGGATCGCCCGGACGATGAGTGACCACTGCGAGTCCAACTCGGAACGGATCGACATGTGACCCACGAGCAGGAAGAACGACGGCTCCTCTTGTATCGCTCCGAAGAACCACGGTTCCTTGATCATCTCGCCTGGTGGTTGAACTTGGATCCCGGCGGCGTGGGCTTTAAAGTCAAAGAGGGGTCCGAGAGCGGTGACGTTGCGGCCCATCTCGGTGCGGAATTTGCGATAGCGACGACCGTACAGGATGAAATATTCCGACGACTCTTTGGTGATTCTGATGTCAACGTTGGATGACTGTGGGAAGAGCACGAATCGAGTCAGGCCGTGCGCAGAGGGGGCGCCTCAAGTGGGGATCAAACGAGTGCACTGACCACAAAGCGATCGCCATAGTGGTTCACCAGGTTCTCCAAGACGGAGCGGGCCACCGGATAGCGATAAAGCTCATGATTACCTGTTGTGATGACGTCGTAGGGCATATTCTGGAAGAACTGCATCGCTGTGTAGCTGTCGAACGGGATGTTCAGGTGCGCAAGTGGGGGGCAGCGCCTCGAGTTCAGCAGGACGTCGCATGAAGAAACAGAGGCACGAAAATACGGATTACTGACCCTTTGACATGCTCAATCGGTTCAGCGTCGACGAGACCATTGCCATCGACCCTATCGCCACTGTCGACGAGCAAGAGATCGACGCCTCGTGCTCGAGCTTGATTCTTGAGCCGTTGAGTGAACGAGTACAGGTCGCCCCAGTCGCCAGAATAGTTGGGCTCCCGGTTCTGATGTCCCAACAGCCATCCGTGAGTGTCGGTCGTGGAAATGATGTTGACTTCGCCCCAGGGCAGCTCGCGATAAGGTCGATCGGTTGGTTCTGACCCCGAGCCCGGTTGCTGCAGCGGCGCCGGGATGGGGAAGGCCTGCAAGGGGATCTGCGGTGTAGCGGCGAGGGTAATCGTGACCAGCCCTAGCAAGCCCGTGACGGCGATGAAATTGAAACGTTGTCTCGTGCGTGACGGCATCGGGTGTGTCGGATGCCAGTAGAGCGATGCGGTGGGGAGACGAACGTCAAACGTGGATCGAGTTCGAAGGGATTTTTTTTTTTTGTATCTAGCCTGATTAGATTTCACATATTCGGTTTATCTACGCAAAATCACTGTTTCTTGAAAAGGGAAGTTGGACTTTTACAAAGTCAAAGCCACTAGCTCCATGCAGCCCTCACCTTCACAGAACCACCAATGATGTGGGTCCAAGAGGCAAGTATCAACTACCCTTCCTATTCCTAAGTAGTAGAATAGGCAAAGAGAGAGAGAGAGATTTAGATTTGTGGGGACAGGAGAAGAAAGGTAGGGGAGACATGGGGAAAAGAG
The DNA here is from genome assembly GCA_022702645.1 of Microbotryum intermedium. Taxonomy (NCBI): domain Eukaryota; kingdom Fungi; phylum Basidiomycota; class Microbotryomycetes; order Microbotryales; family Microbotryaceae; genus Microbotryum; species Microbotryum intermedium. Next base: position 893,577 of record JAHWDX010000001.1, read on the forward strand.
GAGAAGTCCAGAAAGAAAACTCCGATGTGAAGACAAACTTGGGAGAAAGGTCACATCAACTGTTCCAGAAGCTCGCCGTCTGGCAGACGTCGAAGTCGGAATTTGAGATGCGAGTGGACCTCGCGAGCAAGCAAGTAGGGAGTCGGTAGAGGAATCTGATCCTTGTGCCGATGCCAGCGCGCAAGGTAGAGCTTGTTGAAAGCGATTGCGAGAACGACCCGAACAACGCTGTAGGTCCGAGAGTTGCGATCTCCGCCACGCACGCGAGGAAGACCAAGCATGATCTGCGGAGAGTCAACTGTGCCCGACTGGAATTCGTCTGCCTGACCGAGTGAAACTCTCAGTAGCTGCAAGACCAGACTCCAGTACTCAAGTGAATGTTCACATTCGAAGAAGAAATGCATGAAGGTGTCTCGTTGCCCACAGTGTGGACATCCATCCGAAGTAGCGTGACTATGATGCCATTGAAGAACGCAAGTTGGGGTCGCACCAAAGATCAACTTCCAGTGTACGTCCTTTTCGTCCGCTGTCGCCCATTGACTGTTCAACCAGAGCCAGAACTGATGCTTCTGCGCCATCGTCAGATCTGTCGGCCATTTGAGTCGGGTACCGTCATCCATCGAAGGTAGCGATTCTCGTTGATGAAGCATCGAAGGGCTTTGATCGTGTAAGGGTTTTGTGGCGCCCTGACGTAACATGCTGGGAGTGAGATAGCACGAACATCTTGTGAGGCAGGAGGGCAAGCCCAAGAACTGCGAACCCAGGCCATGAAAGATAAGATTTGATTGGATGTTGTTCGTTGAACAACTATCAGTAATCAAAACTGATAAGAAACAGATACTACACTTGATCTAAGCCAAAAGGCCAGAAAAAGGGATCCGGTCGGTGCCCCGTCTGGCGAGCGCGGTCCGTGCGCGGCCCTCGATTTCGATTTCGCCCGCGGTTTTTCGATCCATTTCAGGTTTAGGAATCTCGGAGCCGGCTTTTGACCAAGCTCGAGGCGCTTGACTCATCCCCTCTTGGCCTCCTTCCGCACCCTTGCATCTCCTTCCAGACCCATATCACATCCCTCCAAGCCACGTCGCCCACCATGTTTTCCGCCTAAGCGTTAACCGTTCAACCTACCCAACCCACTCAGTGACCAACACCCTTGTTCACCCAGTGAGTAACTCATCCCTCCGTGCACGTCTCGTCCCATGTTTTGCGGGACCGCGGCCTTTCCTTTTTTTTTTTTTTTTTTTTTTTTTTTTTTTTTTTTTTTTCTTTCCCTTCTTTTGCGCGGCGCCCTCGCGTCTCCCCTCCCAGCTTGGGCGGACGCACTGCAGAACAAACTCGAGCCAGCCTGGCTGACCTTTCTGTTCTCCTCCCTTATCCCCTCCCACCAACAGACCCAGTAAACCTACCCACGCCCACCATGGCTTTCTTCACCATCTGTCCCCAGCAAGCCCAGTTGCCCCAGTTTCCGAGTCCGAGCTGTCAACCGTCACCCCGCTGTCCCTAGTGCAATCCCCGAGCGTGCCCCGCACTCCTCCATCCTAACAGCAAAAATAGTCCGCTTCAGCCGACCCCATCTACACCCATGTCTGCACTTCAAGTAGTCGCCCCACAAACCTCCATGACGTCCAGCAAAGAGACCGCCATGTTCAACTCGATGTTCCCCCTGGCCAAGGCCGCAGCAGAGCTTAGCCACGACCTCTCGAGCTACGTCGACCTTTCGGCGCTCGACTCGTCGTCGGCCGAACTCGTCTCGCTAGTCACTCCGGCGTTGAACCCGCTTGCGTTCAGCCATGCCTTTGGGTCGATGCGCACTCAAGACGCGTTGCTCGACTCGCCGCTCGGCCTCTCGCCGCAGTCGTTGAACGCGTCGCCGTTCGATCTTAGCTTTGACGCGTTCGACTCGTCGCCCACGAGCGTCTGCAGCTCGTCGCCCTTCTTGGACACGCCCGACCTTGTCCAGTCGTCAATGTCGATCGAGGAGGCGTATCCTAGTCTCTTTGTCAACTCGACGATGGTAGCAGCCGCCATGCCCGCTTCCCCGCAGTGGGAGCCTCAAGATCTCGCCGGCTTGTTCGCCGCCACGTCCGTCGCTCAGCCCGCCGCGCCTCACCTGGCTCCGACCACGACCATGTCGCCGGCGCTCATGTCCCTCGACGCCGAGCTCGCTTCGTTGCCCGCTCTGCCCTCGCCTCCCCTCGTCTCGGCCAGCTTTGCTTCGCCGGCCGGAACGGCGACAACGGTCGAGGCCTCGCCCGAGCCCGAGCACAACGCCAAGAAGGCCAAGTTCAATGGCACGCGCAACACCAAGAAGCCCATGATCGACTTTGATGCGCCGACCCTGCCCAAGAACTACCTCGTGCCGGGCAAGACGACGCGCAAGCGTGCGCCTTCTCCTTTTCTGAAGAAGGTCATCACCGGCGGCAACAAGCGTGCTCGTCGTGAGGTTTCCGACATCATCGAGTCGGTTACCTCGAGCTCCGTCGGCGAGGGCGCTGACCTGCCCGAGGAGGTCCTCTCGGCCATCGAGGAAAAGCGTCGTTCCAACACGCTTGCTGCTCGCAAGAGTCGTATCCGCAAGGCCGATCACCTCAAGGAGCTCCACGACCGCATCGAGGAGCAAGCCCAGATGATTGCTCAGCTACAGGCCGAAAACACTGCGCTGCGTGCTCTCACCATCGCGTAGGCTCTCGGTGCTTTGCCCTCCACAATCATAGAAATGGGAAGGACCATGTCCTAGCATGTCTCGATCTTTTCAAATTCAAAGTATCGGCCGAGCCTCTCTAGCCTTGTGTCTAGCTTCGTTGTTCTTGTCTTCTCGCGCCAGTTGAATCGTTGCAATCGATGGGTTTTTGGATCTGTGTTAGGTTGAACGCGAGAGCATGCGTGCAAGAGCATTATGTAGGAGCGCGCAATGGTAAGCCTGGCGAAGGACCGTGCAGCAGTATATCACACCCAAGCAGGAGCCGAAAGCAAAGCCCTACGTCACGGAAGCTTTTCAAACCAACAGCTGTACTCCATCGCTGAAGGATCAGCGTCAGCAATATCAGCGTCGATCTATGGAGCAGACTCCTCCGGAGTCCGAAACTTGAAGGTCCGAGAGGGCAGGAGAATGCCGGAGAGCGCCGCCGCCCTGCTCAAGCTTCTCGCGCCCCTCGCTCTTCCTGCCCTCGACTCCGTCCTCTCCTCCGAAACCACCCTCCTCCCTTCCGCACTCTCCAACCTCGTCCCGTGCCTCTGCATCCTCCATCTCCCGCTACTGATGGTTTCCAAGACCATCCCCGGGAAGATCTTGACTCTCCTCCTCGCGTGCTCCTATTCGCTGGGTTCGTCCTTGACCTTGGGGAGACCGAAAATTCGTTGCAGTGGCGTGTAGTGAGCGCTGATCGTCAATGATCGTGTCGCGTCCGATTGCGTCGCAGATAACGCTCCTTGCCACCATCCAAACCTTCGCCGAGTCGACACAATCGAAGAATTTTTTTATTTTTTATTTTTTATTTTTTATTTTGGGGGGGGGGGGGGGGGGGGGGTTGTGTCGATTTGTGATGATTGAGGGTGTGGGCACCCTTCTTTTTCATGAGCGCACCTCACTCTAGGTGGGATTCGAAACCACACCTCTGTGCCCCCAGAGGATACCAGCAGGGTGTGCTAAGCCACTGAACTATTGAGAGTGTTCATCCCCACCCCTTTTTTTTGTTCAATCCCTTTTTTTGTAGAACTTGTTCAACATATTGCTATCGGATTGGTGGACACCGGCGTCCTACCCATCGGACGTCGCTGGGACCCTGGGGAACGGTCGCTCGTCATCAAAGCCGAGGGCGAGGCGCTCGAGTGGATCGGCCTGCCTTTCGACCCCAGCGACGTCCGATCGGTAGGACGACCGTCTTGTCCGTGTTGAGCCGGCCATTGGTCGCGTGCCTCCAGTCGAGTGCCAGGTCATCGAGCAGGTTAAGTGATTCCAAGCCCGAGACGGCGACGACAACGTCATCGGCAAACGCAAGTGATGTAATGGCGCGACTCTGTGGATACGGATGAAGTGCAGGTATGGAGAGATTCAGCGCAATGCCTCGACGGTGTAGAGAATCCAGGAACGGCTGGAACACGACATTCCAGACCGACGACGACGCCGGGTCCCCTTGGCCAAGCCCACACATCAGTCGCACCGGTGCCGTCAAGAAGCCATTGATGATGTAGCGAGCCGAGGTCGAGTCACCCGAGTAGAGCATCCTCAGCACGCGAAGAAAGGCAGCAGGAGCGCCCAGAGCGTCGAAGATGGCGAAGATCCAGTCATGCTCGACGAGGTCATAGGCGGACGATTGGTCAAGAGACAAGAGCGCGGCCTCTGGAAACTCGCTCCCGCGCGCGCCGAGCTCCTCGATCAAGAGTCGAAGGTGCAGCGCCGCGTCGGCCGATCGGCGGTCCTTGACGAAGCCGTGCTGTTGTGGTGGGAGCAGATCTGGTAGGATGTGGTTGAGTCGCGCGACGTAGACCTTGGTGAAGAGCTTGTAGTCGCACTCGCGCAGGGTAATGGGCCGGTACGACGAAAGTTCGGCGCGATCGGCGTTCTTCTTGTGGCGCTTGAAGATCAGGCGCACGAGTCCCTGCCCCTGCTTGGGAGAGAGTGAGCTGCGCTCGATCATCGCGTTGAAGGCCTTGGTCAGCACCTTGGCCCACGCCTCGGGTGCGGTGTGGTAGAGTTCGTAAGGCACGCCCGACTGGCCCGGCGATCGCCCCGGGTGCGTCGTCCCGATCGCGGCCACGACCTTGTCCTCGGTGATGGGTTGCTGGAGGAGGTCGATCTGCGCTTCCGAGAGCCGTCGCAAAAAGTACGGGTCCGACCGCGGGTCGTCGCACATCCGGGCGGCCCTGATCGGAGCCAAAAACTCGTTCCGAAGTCGATCGACGCGGTCCGGATCGTGAGACTCAATGTGGTAGAGGCGCTGGAAGTGCGCCTGTGTGTGGTCAAGCGCGACATTGATGTCATGCGTCAGCTCTCCATTGTTCAGGCGTAGTGCTGTGATCTTCGAGTCCGAATTCCTCGCCGCGAGCTTGGCATGGACCGGTCGTGAATGTCGTTCCTCGGAAGCGATCTCGGGTACGTGAGCTCGGATCCGGAGTAGGCGCGCGCGCTCCTCGACCGCCCTCTTGAGTTCCTCCGACGTCCTGGTCCATTTTCCCGTCTCCTCTTCTCCCCATACCGGCAACGCCTCCAGATCCTGCACCCTGCCCACCAAATACTCCATCCGTTCCGTCCGCTCCCGGTGCAGCCTCCTCGCCAGCTCCCCACCCCTGTCCCTACATGCCTCCAGAATCTCCTCGAGCTCCCACACTGGTTCCTCCCCGCTTGCCCTTCCAACCATCCCTCCATCATCCCCTGGAATTCCGTCGTCTTGAAAGTTGTGGTGTTGATGCGATGAAGTTGATTTGATGTGGTGGGTAGGCTGCGCTGTGGGAGAGCCGCGTCAAGCTTGTCTGAGAGAACCAGAACGATCAAGACCGGTCGGTGGTCGGAGAGAGTTTTTGGGTAATCATAGACCGTGGAGGCCTGGTCGAGTCTTTTTTGGTGTGTTCGTTGTAGAAGGAAGTAATCAAGTCGGGAAAAGGACTTGGGTCGATTGCGATTGGGGTTGGGTCGAGTGAACGACGGAGTGATGGGGTGCTTGTAGCGGACGCAGTCGGTGTAGGCCGAGTCGAGTTTGCCGATCAGGATCGGCCAGTGGTGACCGCGCCGACTTTGGTTCCGCCGATCGACTTCTGGGCGCGGGCAGTCGTTGAGATCGCCGCCGAGGAGTCGAAGGTGGGTTTTCTGTGTTTTGTGAAAGATAAGTTTGTCAAAGAATTTCGCTCGTTGTTTTGGGTCGACGGGCGCGTAGATGTTGTTGATTTCGAAAATTTTGATGTCGCCCCGCAGCCGAAAGGAGGTGACCAGGAGTCGTCCGTCGAGTGCCGAGTGGGTGCGCAGGAGCTCGGCGTCGATCAGGGGCGAGTCGGCCGGAATCAAAGTCAGGCAGTGTTGGTTGATGAAGACCTTGCCTTCGTATTCGTCCTTGATGAGCTGCCAAAGTTGTGGTCTGATGTAGTGTTCTTGTAGTAGAATGGCGGATGCGTTGAGTGTGGAGAAATAAGCGTAAATGTTGCGTCGGTTCTCTGGGACCCCCATGCCCCTCCTCACGTTCCAGGTGATGATGGTGTGCTTGATCATTATTGGGTAGTCGAGGGAGAGGCGCCCTTGGCGGTGATGTCGTCCTCAAAGAGGGGAAGGTCGGGCAGGACGTTGTCCTCGGGCTCGTGGTCGGACCATCTTTTTTCCTCACCTACCCCTTTTCCTTTCCCTCCATCCACCTTCGTCACTCCAACTTGCACCGCCGCTGCCGCCGATATCGACCTCGTCACCCTCCTCCCCTCCGTACCTCCTGATTTTCCGACTCGATTCTTGGCCTGGATCACGACTCGCTTGGCGTCGGCGGGCTCGTCGCTGGGATCACTGAGGTCCGCCACCGTTTGGGACCTTTTCATCTTCATCTTCTTGGCCTTGGCTGCGGTACCACGGATGTTGATCAATCGGAGTTCCCCGTCCTCCTCGTCCCACGTTGCGAAGTTATGTCGGACGAGGGGCTCCTCGGCGTCGAGCTGCGCGTTGACCCTGGCCTCCTCTTCGGCTCTGACGCGCGCATCGTGTTCCGCTTGGACGCGGTCCCACTCCTCGGCCTCGCGCAGTGACTTTGCCAATGTTGTGGGTGACAAGGGTGGTAGCGTCGGTTCCCGGGGTGTCGATTCTCGAGAGACCGTGGTGGTGGTGGTAGCGGCGTCGTCGTTGATTCTGTCCTGTTCCATCTCCTGCTCCTGCTCCGCCTCCTCTTCCACCTCCGTCGCAGTCCCCTCTTCCACCGCCGTCGCCGTTTCCTCCTCGACCTCCGTCAAAACCTCCTCTTCTCCCTCGCCTGTTCCCTCCTTCATGACTTCATCCTCGTCGATCCCGTCGTTTTCCGATTCCCTGTGATCCTCCACATCCTCCTCGTCCTCATCCTCGTCCTCGATCTTGATGACGTCCACTCCAGCGCTCGCTTCCGAATCCATCCCCGAGTCCTCATCGTCCGCCTTAGTCCCAGCATCCTCCTCTCCTTCCTTCCCCTGTCCCTGTCCCGCATCCTCTTCCTCCTGTCCGTCCTCGACCTCAAGCCCGGCGAAACGGTTCTGTGATTCGAGCGCTCTCGCCCCCACAGTCTCGGGGATGTTGTTGTTGTTGTTTTTGTTTGTTTTTGTTGTTGTTTTCGATGATAATCGGATTGTTGTTGTTGTTGATGGTGTTGTGGTTGATTTGTGCGTCCGCCTCAACCCGTCTTCCTCCTGTTCCCATTCCTGCACCCTTCGTCACCCCCTTCCTAACCAACTCCTCAACCTCCTTTCGCCTCCTCTCCTGTACCACGGGGCAATTCTCCACATGCCCCACAAAATGGCAGCGACTGCAAGCTACCTCCTTTTCATAGTCGTGGCGGATGGCAGTGACGTTGATTCCCCGTGTACGCAGATCCATCCTCGAGGGCAGTATCTCTTTGAGGGTGATTGTGGGGTGTTGAAATAATGAAGCATTATCAAAACGAATGAAGGCTGAGAAGTCACCAACCGTGTGGGCGTAGGCAGTGGCGTTGTCGACGTTGATCACGCGCAAAACCTGCACGAGTTGGCACACGTGCCCTTTGCTCGACAGATCTTCAACCAGGGATTGGAAAGCGGGCACTATGGCGTCCTTGGGAGGCACGCCAGAGACACCAACGTTGATGCGTAGCTCCACCATGTTGCGGTGGAAGTGGTGCGCTTTGGCGAATCGCGCCTTGGCCGAACGCCAAGTGAGCGTGGGGGGCGTCGCAAGCGCCGCGTCACGTGCCTCGACCGAGACGAAACCGACCGTGATGCGATGGTGGATTGCCCCTGCACGCAAATTTGAAGAGCGTTGAAGCCCGATGATCTGGGGCGTGAAAGCTTCGAATCCCTCGGGGAAGGGGACATCAGTGTCGAAGCAGATCGGCGTGTCGGGCGACAGCAAGCTTCGGACGCATGCCACGAGGTCCCCCTTGTCCTTGACGGAAGCCCTGGACGAGCTCTGGTGGGAAAGAGTGACTTCGAGGGCATGGTTGAAGGGGTTGACGATGTTTCGGGTGGCGTTTAAGGCTGAGAACTTGAGCGATGTAGCCGCTGTAGACGGGTAGTCCTTGGTCGCAAAGATGGCTTGAACCCAGCGGTCCGTGCGGTTTCCGGGGACGGCTTGGATCGCCGCCATGATGCCGGGCAGGGCCTGTGAGCGTGCTTCTCGTTGTTTTTGTTGTTCAGGCGTCTGTTTGGAAGCGATCGTTGCGGTGGTGGCAGCGGCGTAGGTCTGGTTCTGGCCGACGACATTGGTGAGTTGCGTCTTCTCCGTCCCGATTGGGACGGTCGGCGGGGCGGACGCCGGTGGTGGCGGTGCCCCCGGCGGGGACTCGGGGTCTCCGGTTTGCATGTTGTAGTAGTTATTATTGTATCACTTGTAAGTTCGAAAGGGGGGGGTGCGGTTGGGCGATTTCGAAGTGAAGTGAAGTGAAGTGAAGTGAAGTGAAGTGAAGTGAAGTGAGGTGAAAGGCCTTTTTTTTTGTATGAAACTCATCGCTAATTTGCAAGACGAGAAAACCCCCTACGGAACTAAAGGAGATGCTACCCAGTATGCACGATGATGACGACAACCGCCCGCTTGATGCGTTGTAACTAGTAGAACAGACCAACCCGACGAATCCGAGTTCAAGCCCCCCCCACCCAACGGTTGCTCCCTCCCAGAGACAAATAAAAGGAAGATCGAAAATAATACATGAGAAGCCAGAGAACGATGGAAAAGTTGTTGGTGGTGGTACACGTGTTGTACAGCGTTGCGTCCGAATGTTGTACAGGCGAACCTTCTTCGATCTTTTGACTTCGAACCCCCTGAGACCGCCCTACCCCTTGAAGCCCCTTAATTCTTTGATGCGCATCGAAAAAGGCCTCCGATGGCACAAACCCCCGCTCAATTCGAATGAAGCACGTGGTTGAGGGGGAGTATAACCCCCTTCGACCGCAGCAATCACATACCCCTTGTGCCCAACTTTGCTGCACCTGCACCGCGGATCCACCCCCTTTCCGGTTACCAAGTCAGCCCCCCCTCACAACCGAACGACCCAGATCGCCTCTATCCAATGACTGCAACTGTGAGACATTTTTTTTTTTTGTAGACATTTTTTTTTGTATATTTTTTTTTGTAGATTTTTTTTTTGTAGATAGGCCGCCCCCATGCGTGTGCTTATATAATGTGTAAACACACTGGGATGCTTAACTCAAGGGTTCTTAGTGTAGGGGTTAACATCTGGGCTTTCCATTAGATATAATGATCTGCCCAGGCCGGGGGTTCGAGTCCCCCAGGACTCATTCGTTTTGCACCTCTGCGCTTTCGAGCTGTTGGCATGCCCTTTTTTTTTACATTCGCTTCAAAGCACTTTCTTGTTGCCGTCGTTGTAAGCACAAAGAACGGACGAGCGAGACGAGGCGAGTAAGAATGCGCAGCCGACGAACCGCGCCAAGGAACACGAGGAGGAAGCCTGTGGCCAGTTATAATCTAGGTGAGTCGTCTCATCTTGCGAAAGTTTCTACCAGATTCAAGTCTTGAAACTCGAATCGGATCCGGGTTTACGAAGGGGACTCGCATGACGGGTGGTGAAGCTTGTGGGCACCTTTTTTTTTGGCCGCCGACAACCCAGCCAATGTTAACCACCTCAGGCCAAATCAAGAAGCGAACAAATAAACAGGTGTGGATGAGTCCAGAATTTCTGTCCTCAAAAATCATATACATATGGTCAGCGCCCGGCTACAGGCTGTTGTTGAAGCTACATGATAGAAAATGAGAAGGCATGAGCTCCGGATCGCGCCTAAGGCAGTCGTAAGTTTCGTGCGGGGAATATACAAGCCAAGAGAGCGAGCGATCGTGTGTGTTCGTTGTTGTAAGGTGATTGATCGTGTTATATTGGCTTATCCGATGACAAGACAAGCCGAGATGCAACCTCCAGCAAGGTCATCAACGTAGCCTCGCGAGCAAACGCACTTGGTCGTGCCGAGGAGTGTGGCGATGAGGTGGTTGGGGAGCGGGCACCTCTTACCAGGGACACAGACTTGGGTTCCATTGACGTTGGCCGAGTATTATCCGACGTTGCATTCGCAACCGCATTGGCCTGAAGCTTGTGCACAAATTGGCGAGGCGTTGGCGGGGCAGGGAGGGCAAGCGGCCTGGTTCGACAGGGGGTTGAGCACCTCGACGCAGGAGCAGACCTGGATGATCCGATTCGCAGAGTGGGGGTGAAGCAGAGTGTGTCAGTTTAAATGAAAAACTATCTTGGACTTTTTCGGCTGGGCAAACCAGGATTTCGCTGTCAAATGAAACTCGACTCACCTTCAACAAGTTGAAAAGCTGGAGGTTGGTCTGGACACCGAGGACGCCCTTGCCGGTGCAGTTCCTGGGCCCTATACACAGGTGAGCACAGTGGGTGGTGACCAGGGGTGTAAATCAAATACATTGGAATTGTTCCAATACATGAGTTATGTATGGAAAGTTCACGCTTGGAAGAGCTGCTACTCACCGAGAACATTTGCGAGCACGTTGGTGTTGATGAGCGAGTTGCCAGGGGTGAGGATGTTCTATTGGTGGCGTAGATAATGATCGCATCAGCACCAAGGTAGGTAGACCCACAATGTGACGCAAAACCACTAGAAACAGTACCTACTGGCTCGAGGTTGACCAATCCGAGGATGTTCAAGGCGCGCGTATACAGGTGATAGATGGGTAGTGCCGAGCACATGGACGCGAGCAGCACGGACGAGATGATTCCGCGGATGAGCATGGTGAGTGATTGAATGAGTGGTGCAAGTTGGTCTAGTGAAAGATTGTGGGGAAAAGAATGTATCAGTGAGCTCGAGTGATGGGAGAGAGAGAAAGAAGGGCGTCTTACATGACGGGACTCTTTATGCTCGCCTCGAGCTTGCTCGCTTCCATGGTTCCGATCGGTTCCTGTTCATCCGATGTCGGGTTGTGCCTCTGATGACGCTAGAGATCCCATCACACTAGAAGAAACTCTTGGCAGTGAGATTTGTCGCAGAATTTCTATTATTCGACGGCAGAAGAACTGTCCGATGTGCCCGAAGGTAGAGGAAGCTCTTTCACCGATCGCAGAAAATTCCCGAGGGCGGGAAGTGCCGCGAGAGGGACCGTGCTCCGTCTTCTCGGAGGCTTACGGCATGCCCAGTAAAAGTGTTCCGGCAAGACGGAACGAAATTAAACCAACGTGCAGCGACTTCATGGTAATTGCGACTAGGACGTTCAATTACGAATCGAGGTACCCATGTTCGAAGTGTGGCACTAGCTCACTGACGCTGCCGATTGTCGAACCGGCGCCGAATGCTTCTCATCCGAAAAAAAATTGATACCGAAATCGGCAACGTGGAAGTTCTGATCAGCTCACGAGCTGAAGTTCGCCCATTGAGGGAGCTAAGCAAGGTCTGCCCGACCATCCTATCGAGATTTGCGGACGGGAACCTGGATTGCTGTCCGCGGTGCTCAATTACGGAGCAGAAGCTGCTCCCCCGGCTAGGGTTCCGGATCCGTAAAAGGTAAGATCCGAGATCTGGGACAGCGACCGCGCCCAGCAGGCTGCAGGATGTCGACGTCGTCGATTCGCTGTTGCGAAACGAAAAGAGACTTGGAGATGTGGCGCAAGGAGTTCCTCGGAGCCCACACGATGTTGCGTATTGTCGGCATAGCGAGAAACGACCGCCAAATCGTCAGACCCCCTCGGCGTGTTGGAGATGAGCACAGACTGAGAGGGTCTGGGTGAGACGCTCAGAGGTATTACAGCATAATTCCGACCACCGCATCATGTTTTCATCTAGTCCTCAGTCGGAAATCTTTTCCAACAGGATCTGAGCTCCGCAGGAATAGTCTGAGTTCGGTCTGAAACGCTCTGATCTGGTCTGGGAACTGTCTCGGATCGCTCTGAACGGGTCTGAGGGGTCTGACGATTGGGCGCGCGTTTCTGGCTATGTGGCTATGGGAGGCACCGTCCTTTCTATTGATAGTCGTTGCTGTCGCCGCAGGAGTTAATAAGGGCCTTTGCACTGATCGAGTCGAGTCGGCCTGAAGTTTGCACCAAGGACCAACATAATGAGCGTGACTGGTGCCTGGAGTCAGCAGCGTGCGACAGTGATCGGAATTGGATCATCGCGAGTCTGTGGCGAGCCTAATGCCTAACAGGCGAATGCCAGAACTACTACAGAGCTGGAGGGAAAAAACAGCTGTTTGGAGCTGGGACCATCTTGACTTTGGAGACGACCCACGACGAGTCGATGACCCGCTGGCGAGGGAGTGGGGCGCCCCAACCTTGTGCTTCAGACCGATCACAGGCGTCTGAATCGTGCGTCAGATCTTACCCACGTTTACGGCGCGGCGCTCCTCGGGTAGGCAGTGTAATCCCCCTGTCCATGTCTCGGACGACAGCCTCCAGGCGGCCCATCACTGGTGCTTTGACCGCTAGGCTACCTAGTTTCTTGGAATTGGTGAGCGATGGAATAATACCTATTCATACACACCGGCAAACGGATTGTAAAAACCTGTGACTCTGTCCCGGTGCCTATAAGCAGCTTTTCGCCAGCCAGGCCGCGCAAATCACGCGGTCCAAGCGCGTCGCGGGGGGCTCGGCTGACGCGTTCAGCTTGGCACCTTCGCTACATCCGACCCTACGGGCCGCTCCTTGCCTTTGTGCCTACGGTCCTACACCTTGCGAACCAGCATGGCGACGCAGTGAGTCTCAGCACACTCGAGCCCGTGCTCGGACTTCATCCAGCATCATGTAGGGTCCACCACTGACGCTGTGGCGCCTTCCCCTTTGTCGATCACAGAGACGCTATGATCCACGACGCTGGCACTAGTAGCCCGTCACCACAACCACTGCTGACTGTCGTCGATAGCGAAGACGCCCCAACGCGACCGCCAACGGGGCGCATGCTCTCGAGATCGTCTTCTCTGATCGTCTCGTCACGTTCCGGGAAGCAATTGGATCGTCTTGCTCATCGTACGTCTGCTGCCAGAGTGCCCCCTCTATGGGATTCATAACCCTCTATACGCGTGGCGCGCGTGACCGAAGGGAGCGCCCCAAGCCCTTCGAGCCACAATATGTACCACCAGCCCCTTCATTCTTTAGCTGATGTTTGCACAACTCGCTACATATTTTGTTCCTGACAGAACGAATCAATTTCGCCTTACCTCCCACACCGCCGCTCCAAGACCGAGACCCCAATGCCCCGCCGCCCCCTTCCCCGCCGAGCCCTCTGCCAGGCCTCTTCAAGAAACTCGGTCGATCCTTGTCGCAGTCCAAGTCGACTCTGGCTAGACGCGTCTCGGGATCGCCAGCCAAACGAGACAGGCGTGCCGTATCACCAACGGCTGCACGGAATCTCACGTCGTCAACATCGTCAAGCCCCTCGAAACCACCAAAGTCATCACCTTCGGCAACGCCGACCCTTGTTGTGTCGCCTGCTCCTGTCATCGGGTCAGCTGACATCGCGGCCGCGCCTCCGACCTCGGCTGCAGCGGCGGTTCCGGGGCCGGCTGCGCCTCTCGCCGCTGCGGTCTCCGCGACGACGTCCCTTGTTGCAAAAACGAGGCTCAGGCGCTCGTTCCGGGGGCAACTTGGCCGGAGTAAGAGTGAGGGGAACCATAGGCCAGGCGCCGCGGGGGAAGAAGAACGAATGGATCAGCTGCTGCGCCGCACCGAGCTAGCTTCGCGGAGGGAAGATTCGGCGCGCACGCGAACCCCGTCTGATATAGCGAGCGGCTTCTTCTGGAGTGACTCTTTGGGCGTTTGCTGGGATGGACGAGAAGAAGTGCGGCCGGATCTGCTCGCGCCTCAGCCCGCCTACTCGTCGGACGCCGACTTTGTACCTCAGCGCGTCGTCTATGCCTCGACGTTGTCGACTTTTCCGCCACGCCCGCCTCTCAAGAGCAGTCTGTCCGCAGATGCCTCGTCCCCGACCCTATCCCCGGCCAATCAGGTTATTGCCGAGTATCGAGCCATGCACGGTCGACTACCGCCAGCAACTCCTGTCGATCTAGGACCCCCATTGCCCCTCTCGAGCGAGGTTACGCCAATCGCGACGCCGGGAACGGACCAGACCGCGCGCGAGGCTTCAGCGGCGCAGGACTGGGTCATCATTGACCGTCGCTTCCCCCCCGGCGTCCGAGGGCGACCAAAATATGCACGCAGTGTCGCATCCGAATCGACCTCGGCGTCTGCGGCGAGCGAGGCTCGCTTCGACGAGCCCGGGCCGGGCCGAGACAGCCAGGACAGCTCCACGAGCCTCGAGTCCCTGCGCGAGGCCTCACCCACTCGCAACCTCAAGGTGGCTGCGAAAACACTCTCGGCTTCGCCGTCGGCTCCTCGATTCGCGCTCCACGACGGTGGGCCGGCACTACAGCCGGCCCACCTCTCCTCAAAGCTCGCACCGACTCGGTCCATCTCGCCCGGAAGGTCTTCGATCGACTCTGGTCACACCGAGTGGAAGGAGTGCGAAGAGTACCATTGAGCACGGACGTGAAACGTTCCCTCTCGTCCTTTGCACCGCACAACCAGTCTCGCCAGAGTTACGCGCGCACTCAAGTTCCTTTCCCTTTTCCGGTCCTGCTCCGCCCTACTATTCCCCGCACATATGTGCCCCTCGCCTCCGTTTGGCCGCATTTCTTTCTTTCTTCCTTTTGCGTATGGCGTTTGCACCTTCTTGCCCACTACACCCTCTTACGCTTCATGTTTTGTCTCCTTATACGACTTGCTTGTACACCCTTTCTTCTTGTCACGATCCCATGTAACGATTGCGAGTCTTTATTTACTGCTCCGTCTCCACGCAACCGAGCCCCTATCGTCGGAGGAGCCACCCTGGCCGCCTTATATGCGGACCAAAGTGTCAGAATGCTCTCATCAAATTGTCCCAAAGGCTTTTCGAAAACACAAGTCACGCACCGCCTCCGGCATGGGGGGATTGTATCCTTTGGCCCGTTTCGAATATCCGGATGCGCCGCCAAGTCTCGTGTTCAAGTTGCCCGGACTGGCTGTCGATTCGGTCTCGACCTCTCCCTTCTTGCTGCAAGACCAAGAGGGCCTATCCTGCCGACCAGGAACCTGTGCGAACAGCCGAGGTGATCTTTCCCCGGGGTAGCCGGCTCTTCTTTCGCTTCTCCATCGCGTCTTGCGTTGCCTGCGTTGCAGTTTGGTTGACCGCCACTCCACCGTTCGGTGCCGAGACTCGAGTTCGGTTGCGAAGGCGCGCCTATAATGGCGCGACCGGCGGTCGTCAAGTGGTCGAGCTTCGCGATGGGATCACCTTGCACGTGTTCCTCCAAGTCGACGATGATGGGGGCTTCTCACACCAAGGTGAGTCCTGCCAACTCGACCAATGGCTACTGTGCGTGCGTCAGTGCACTGATGCCCGCTGCCAACGCGCTTCGGTTATCGTGGCTTAGCCCCGGATCGCCGTCGGAGCAAACCGTGTGCTCCATTTTCGCCAGCAACACACGGACCGAGGGCATCAGAACAACAAGAACTCTCAGAGGGTGAGCAATACCTGCGTACTGCCCTCGTGAACCACAGAAGTGGGATCTAGTCGTAGCTCTGGAGGCCGCTCTTATCACGTGCTGCCGAAGGATCGTGCCGGACGGAGTACTGTTGACTCACCCGCCCTCGAGGGGACTTCATCGACGTGTCACCATTCCCAGGACTTTATATTATCCGTCTTGGAAGCTCACCCTTCGGCCCGTGATTCTCGATTCTACCTTCAAAACTTTGGCGCTTCGGCTGCTCCGCCGCCCAGCACGACTCGGTCGCCGAATAGCCCCAACTCGGCGGAGGTGCCAGCTTTCCCGCTGTCGAACGGCGCGACGCCCACGACGGCGTTCGCCGTTCCCGTCAAACCTTCGACGGGCACGAATGCCAAACTGGACGACGACATCATCGCGGGCAAGACCCCTTTCGCCGATGAGCTGCTTGCGCCCGAGAATCGGCACACCGCGCTCGTGAAGATCCAGGGCCCTTTCACCGAGCGGCAGCTCGAGAGCATCGCCGAGGGCATGGTCTACCTCAAGAAGCTCGGCCTCGTATCAATCATCGTTGTCGATCACGAGGAGTGGATGTCGGAGCTCTCAAGAGACAACATACGAGCCAGCGATTTGTCCACCGAGGAGCGACGCGCGAGAACGGTTCGACTGCGCGCGCAGATGAAGGCCGACACGATGAAACTGTGCGAGATGCTCGAAAGAAAAGGGGGCTCGGCGCGACCCTTGCTCGAAGGGGTCTTGTGTGTTCGTGGAGCCGAGTTCAAAGACTCGTTCAAGCCGATCGCATCAACGTCCAAGCTCCCCACCGAGCCGGAATCGTCCAAGCCACCATCAGACCTGTTCGTCGACTCGCTGTCGGGCATTCGCGATTCGATTCGCCGAGGTGAGATTCCCGTCATACCCCCGATAGCGCTGGACCAGTCACTCTTTTCGCTGTGCGTGTCGGCGAACGACGCCGTACGCGCCATCTCGGCCGGTCTTGCCGACCATGCCAAGCGAGCCGGTCTGCGGTACGAAGCCGACAGGAGGTGGAACAAGGACGTCGACCTGACGCCCGTGCGACTCATGATCATCAACCAGGAGGGAGGCATCCCCTCTCACGCCAGAAGAGGCAACCCGCATCTCTCCATCAACCTGTCTTCGGAGTTTGACTACATCAACCAAACGTTCGTCTGGCAAGAGTCGCATCCGACGTCGCTCGCAAACCTGGCCCTGCTCCAAGACTGCTTGGCCGAGCTCCCTCGCACGGCTTCGGCGGTGCTCGTATCGCATCGGTCGCCCCGAAGTCTCATTGCCAACCTCATCACCAACAAGCCTGCCCACTCCCCTTCCTTGCACCAATCGCTCCTACCCAACACGCAAATGATGCACCAACCAACGATCGTCCGTCGAGGACTTCCGATCCGGGTTTTTCGAAAAATGTCCGACATCGACCTCCCGGCCTTGACGAGGTTGCTTGAAGCGTCATTCGGCAAAACGCTCGATGCCGAGCCATTCTGCGCACATCTCGACAAGACGCTCGACTTTTGCATCATCGCTGGAGACTATCAGGGGGTCGCCATCGTCACGAACGAGGCACCATCGGAGGATCCTTCGAGTGATGAGGCTGCTTCGATCGCTTCAGGAGATCAGTCGAGTCGATCGATCGCGTACTTGGACAAATTCGCCGTACTTCCCTCTCTGCAGGGTGACGGTACAGTAGATTTTCTGTGGGGTGCTCTACGTGATGAATCGTTTGGTCTCGGTCTACTGGACGCGTTGAACCCCAACGTCGGCGGTAAACAAGGATTGGGAGAAGGTCGTGATCTCGTCTGGCGATCGCGATCCAACAACCCCGTCAATAAGTGGTACTTTGAGCGGTCGAACGGCTTTTTCAAAATACCACCGCCGAGGGGGAGTCAGGTCGGTTTTGCACTGTTCTGGTGTGAGAAGGAGAACCGCAGAGGCGAGTCGCGGGAGGCGGAGGACGAGGCTAGCAAAGCGACGGCTAGCAAGCTTAAGGAGTGGAGTCGGGTCGTGGGCAACATCCCCACGTGCTGGAAGTGAATAGTTATCACCGGGGAGCGTTTATTTAAGGCAATACACAGAAGTATTAGTTTGCAAATACTGAGCAGTCTTCGATATACAATGGCCTCTCATTCGAGCTCTGGAACATTATGCGGCAGGGGAAGCGAATCAACAAAAATGGGACCGAGTGGGCTCGAGCCTGGTTCGGCCAAGCGCGGAGTGGACTTGATGATCAGCCAGGAGATACTTCCGGAACGACGGCTTCGATCTCGCTGACGACTCGAGCGTGTTGGACGGTGGCATCATCCGTTACTTGAGGCCCGGCGGCACGGATCTCCTTCTCGAGCGATGGGTGCTCCTCCGAATCCTCTGGCGCGAATTGAGGAGGGTCGTGTTCACGAGGCTGTGAACAGGCATGAAGGTCAGCTTAAGGCCTACAGCACGCCACGCAGTATCGGAATCTACCTCGTTGAATTGAGAAGTGCCCTTAGGCTGGCCTGGCACCGAGTAATATATGTCCGTCATCCGATTTGCTTCTGCTCCGACCTCGGTCACCGAGTCGGACGCTTCGATATCTTAGACCGACCCACCTTCACCTGTGTTCGGGGTTGCAACCGCAGAAGAATCTTTGGATGTTTTGGAGATAGGAATGCCCTCACGCTGCTCAAAAAGTGGATCTTCTTCCACGAAGGTACGAGCAGGACCATATGCTTCTTGCATAGTGAAACGCTTGCCTGTTTCGGGCTTTCCAACGGACCGGCAATGTTCCTCGGGGTCAGATCGGACCATCAAAGCCAGGACGCAAGTTGGGGGCAGTGTCCATAAACTCACGTTGATGGGGATGTAGTTGCGGCCTGTGTTGGATTCGACCTCGCTCTGTCGTCGTTCTGCAAAATCCGAGGGGGAGTGTTGTTGAACCCTGAGGGTCAGCAATCGTTTACCCTGAGCGTCCCCATCCGTCGTCGGGTCAGGGGTGACTAGTGCTAAGCCGACTCTGACCAAGCGCTGCCAGTGGTGCAGCCCTCGTGTCTGAGCGAGTATCCCACGCACGATGCTTCTTGGAGTCGGAACCGGTAGTTGATTCTTCCATGTCTGATGTCAATGAACCGGAGGCAATGGGGGTGGGTCACCGAGGGTGGGGGTGAAGCAGCAGACAGGCGGTGCCAGTTGCGCTTGCCAGCTCCACACTCGGAGAGGAGCTCGATCGATGGCATCATCGATGACGCGCCGCCATTGGTGCGACAGATAGCCTGGGTCGTGTCTGTGCTGCTGATTCTAATTCTTCTAATTTGAGATAAGCGTCCCAATGAGAAATTCGGTTTGCTTATCATCTTTCGGTCCGTACGTGGCATGACGTCATGATCATCGAACGGTACTAAGATGTGGAGGAAGAGTCGTGGCCCGTTTCATTCCATGGTTGGGGGTGTGGGGAGGGGATTGTGCGGACATCCAACGAACTACAACCGAGCAAAACTCCTAGACCACATATGGATCAGGATCAATCAAGTCCACCTCGAGTTGGTGGGCGCAGGGGCGCCATCTTTGCCCAAACTCGCTCTCCTCGGTCGACTCCCGAACCCACCCGTTGCCGAACCAAACGATCGAGTCGGCGTCTCACCACCTTCCCCTCTCAATTCGACACTCCCAGGACCTCGATTCGTGTAGGACGAGAAGCCAAGATTCCTTCGTTCTCTCCCTTCGCCCGGTGCGGCGGACGAAGCCCCTCCTGGCGTTGTCCTCTCGCGTCGTTCGGTCGTCCCGTCCTCGCGACGAGAATGATGCCCGTTCGCTCGTCGCTCGTGGTGGTCGGCCCCTCTCGAGTGATGGTGGTAGTGGTCCCGAACGGAGCGGTGTCGATGGGAATTTCCGTTGGGGGAAGCGGTGCCGTTTTCGCCATCAAAGGCAGCGACTCCGTTGCGCGTCGGTACGGTCGCATAACCGGCGACAGGGTGGGGCTTGTAGTCGAATTGCAGGTTCGCCAACGAAGTCAACGTCAATAACGGCTCGAGAGCGGCCCTGAGTGCTTCCCTGTTTGAACAAGTTCAACATCCGAAACGTTAGTGAGCCAAGTACTCGAGAGAAGCGAGCCAAGTTGTGCGCGCAAGAACGAACCGAATCAAATCCCTCTGTTCCCTCGACGTCGGCGCGCACCACAAGCTCAGAATATCTTCGTCCTTGCGCACACTCAAGACGACGCCGTTGACCTTGGAATCGATGCGCTCGTCGTCACCCCCGATCCTCTCGCCGACCAAGGCGTACACGACCTCTTCCCATACTCGATCGGCGATCCCTTTCCGCAGACGGAGGACCCATCGTCCGCCACCGGTGTTGGCGGCGTCCTCCCATGCGGGCGCGATCGGGGAGCGGAATATGTTGAGGTCCGAGATCACGTTGGATTGAGGGGGAAGGTGGTTCTCGCTCGTCGCGTCAAAGAGATGGGTCGTCGAAGCGACCGAAGCCGGAAGCGCCGAGGGACAAGTCAAGTGCGCTAAGAAGGGGTGAAGCGACTCGATCTGCGTGGCCAAAGGGGCATAGGTGTATGAGCACAACGTGATGCAATATTGTAATTCCCAGTTCTCCATGCCAACACTCACACTTGAGAAGCCTCCCAACCTGACGACGCCCCCCTCCCATTCCTCTCGACTTTCCTTTTCCTTGCCGGGCTTGACGGGCGTCGTCGCAGCCGCTTCGGCAGCGACAGCAGCACTAGCAGCAGCACTAGCAGCAGCAGCTGCGGCGGCGGCATCCTTCCTCGTGTTCTTACCGGCGGTGGTGCCACCGGATCGATGCGAGAACCACACGTCCCAGGTGTACTTGAGCGGGTGGATCGAGGTGTCGTCGCTGGAATCGGCGTAGGTGCTTTGTGCGGCCGTGCCCAGCGAGAGCGAAGGTCCACTGGATTTACGGGTCGTCTCGGCCGTAGCCGAGGTCGAGTTGATCGTCGTTGAGGAAGCCGGGTTCGAGGCGAATGAGGTCGAGGATGCGGTACCCCACGCGCCAGGGGTTCGAGCCGAGGACGCCTGCGAGGGGGTCGACGACGGCTGCTGCGACGATCCGAGCGAAGAGAAGGAAAGTTCACGGCGGCGCGTGGTCGAGGCCGGTTGCGAGAAGCGGGACATGCTTTATTCGGGGTTATAGGTTTGGGGAAGCAAGGGCGTGAGGAAGGGCGTGATTCTCCAAGAGGTGTGGGTGGGCTAGCGTGCGAGCGAGCGATCGAGCGAGAGTGGTGGACGGTTTTCTACAACTTCCAAGTCCCAAGTTCCGAGCCAAAGGGATCAAGCGGGTGGCGTGGAGCGTGTTGCCGTTCTTGTTGAGCAGGTCTAAAAGGGGTGATGAATGCGCAAAAGATAGATTGAGTGCTGATAAACTAGTAGATGCGTGGTGGGAATCGAGGTCGATGCTTTGGTGTGAGGAGGAACGAGTGAAGCCTTTGGGAAGCCGTAGCGTGGTCGAGAGCAGCTAGCGAATGTGCGAGCTGAATGGATGAGTTTCGCGCGCGCGACTCGTTATCGGACAAGTGCAAGAGGGCATCTCAGTGCGCGCAGCGAGGGGCGTGAGTGCGAGAGCAGCTGCAGCCGAGACGGAGCAGAGTCGAGTTCTCCGGACGGACAGTGGGTACAAGAACGAGCCCACATGCGTGTCAAGGTCCATAACTAGCAGTCAAGCTTGCATCTAAGGGCAATTATCACACCCCAGTCCCAACAATCTGAATTGCATGCAACGCGCGAGACACCAGTACGAGAAGCTGTTCGAGGTAGAATCTTTCCTCCTCGAACCAGACTTTTACCGCCCCACGTTGGCCCGACCGACGACACCCTGTTGATGCCTGGGAGAAAAGGTTTCAAGAACGCATCGTGAGCAAATGACCACTTGTGAAGGCGAGTAAGGGAAAAGAAGGACTAACTTGGCCTCCTTCTTCTTGATGGCCTCGGATTGACCTCCGAGCACGGCCAGGACCTCGAGCGCCAACCGTTTCCCAAACTGCTTCTCGATCCCTTGGCGCTTGTCACTCGACTCGACGATCCACTTCCACGCCTGGCGGGTCCTCTGCTTCTCCGTCAACGGCTGCGGCGTCGGCAACGACTTGGTCCCCTTCTTCCTCCCGACGATCCGGATCGACGGCTCGACGATCTGCAGCGCTTTTTGCAGCACCGGCAACGGCGGCGAGTGCGTCGCGATTTGGATCTGCGACAGCATCAACGCGATGTGCGAGTGTGCGCGTTCGAGCTTGCCAGATTGCATGATGAGGCGGGCGAGGTAACCGAGCAATTCGGTTTCGACCGATGGCTTCGCGCTCGGCGGCGGGGGTGGTGAGCTCGTGCGAGTCAAGGAGGGGAACGTCGAGGGTGGGGCGGAAGGATTTGCCGTTCGTCTTGTCGTAGAAGATGATGACGACGACGAGGAGGAGGATGGTGATGAGGGTGACGGACGCAGCATCGAAGACGAAGACGACGACGACGAGGAGGAAGAAGCCAAAGCGGCATCGAATGCAGAGTAGGCGCACCGTGTCGTGCTGATGCCTCGTGCTATAGGTGTTGGCGCACTCAGCGCGCGTATAAAGAGTCGCTGCGACATGGCGTGGATGTGCACGAGGTGAGAGAGGGCTAGGGATGGGGTAGAGGTAGGGGAGAGAGGGGTTGTGCGTGGATGGGTCGTGCGAGGCGCGGCTGCGGTCCACGCAACAGAGCTGGGTGAGACTTTTAGTGCCTATTTGCAAAGCCGGCTAAGGCTGCTATGACCCCTTTTGCGCAAAGGGATAACCGGGGAAATCGAATCTAGCCGCGGCGCTAAGCCCACGGACTTGTGGTGTCGGTGTCGCGCGCCCGAGTCACGCTCGTCGCATGAGCTTCCTTGCCTCTCCGCCACTCTTTCGTCCCACCGACGCGGCCTGACTACCCATCTACGTGGAAGACACACGCACACCCAACGATGGCGACCACGACGACACATACGATTCAGCTGGACCCCAACGTCTACGACAAGGAGCAGATTCAGCTGATGGAGGAACGTCTCATCTTGCTCGACCAGGACGACCATGCCATCGGTGAGGGTTCAAAGAAGGACTGTCAGTTCTGACTATTGCTCCATCCTCGCCGGGGGCTTGCGAGCTCGGCTCTTGGCTCCCAGAATAAGGACGAATACCCAGCTGATGCTGCTGCTGCTGCCATTCTCTCTTTCTGTCTCCGTCTTCTCGCTCGGCTTCTAATTGTCGGCCCGCTCGCACGCTCGTTGGCTCGCTGGCTTCCTATGGGCCGGTCGTCGCCGCTCTCTCCTTTCTGGTGTCATGAACACCCGAACCGACCGCGGCCTTCCTCGCCCTACCACGGCCGAACCCCCTTGCTACCTCCTGTGTTGGACCCGCCCCGAAACATCGCTCCGACACCGCTACCCCGAAACCCCGCCCCCGCAACCTCGCACAGGCCACTTGATCCCACCGCGTGGAGCGTCCGAGGTGCGATCACCGCTGCACCGCGCTTTCAGCGTTTTCTTGTTCCATCCGACCACGGGCAAACTCCTGCTTCAACGCCGCGCCGCCGAGAAAATCACCTTCCCCAACATGTGGACCAACACGTGCTGCTCCCATCCTTTGACCTCGAACGGCGAGAGGGAAGAACCTGGTCAGATCGGTCAGTTTCTCGGTCAAATACCGTAAATCGCGTTCGATCCGACGAGGGAAGCGCTAACGTGAGGAAACAAATCTCACCCCGGGTCTCGGCGACTGTCCGGTTCCTCGACCTGTCTCACTTGTGGCCAAATCCGCTCTCCAACGTCTTTTTGTGCTTTCACTACTCCATTTCCGACGCCCAGGAGTACGAAAAGCGGCGTCTCGGAAATTGGTGCACGAACTCGGGATCCCGACGACGTACGAGCTCGACGAGTTCGCGTACCTCACCCGGATCCACTATTATGCCCCCTCGGATGAGATTTGGGCCGAACACGAGAGTCCGTTTCGGTCGTGGTTTCCTTTCTCCGGATCGGTATTTTCTTCGATTGCTGACTGACGCACTGACGTGCTCTGGCCACAGTCGACTATATCTTGTTCTTGGCGTTGGACCCGATGTTTGAAGCGAACCCGAACGAGGTCTCGGACACGAAATGGGTCTCCAAAGCCGACCTGCAAGATTTCTTCAAAGATCCCGGTACGTGCACCACCCCCAAAAAGCGTGGTCCTTTCAAATGCAATGCGTAGACTTACCAATACGTCGTCCACTCTCGCAGCGAGCACGTTTACACCGTGGTTCAAGCTAATAGCTGAATCGTTCCTGTACAAGTGGTGGGATGCGCTGCTCGAATCGAGGACGGCGCCGGACGACGAGCTGGACGCACGAAACTTGATCCCGTTGGTGGCGCAACAACACGCAGAGATGGGGCATATTATTCGCATGTAAGGAAAGGAGGGGTTGAGAAGGTCGTGTTTTTGTGGTTTTCATTCTTTCTTTCTTCTCTGATTCACGTTGTTGGAAGAGAGAGCGAGAGCGAGATGTGTTATTACGTGTTTTGAAATGGAACATGGGGGTTGTATACTTTGCGCTGCTCGGTCACGGGGCCATTGGGTTTCGTTTTTCCATGGGTTGGTCACTGGTCAGTACTGTACTGTACGTGGGTGTGATATTGACCACCCGTTTGCAATTGCTTTTCCCCCACTTTTCTGGGGTGCGGTCGATCGTCACCGTCACCGTCACGCGTCACGGCGCTCCACCTGGCTGCTCCTCTCTCTGTGTCCCTCTCCCACTCCCCACCGTGATCGGACCGCACCGACCGAGTTGCACACGATGCTCCCCAGTGTGCTGCGGCACCCTTTCCGCACTCCAGGTCCAACCACTTCCTTCCTCAATCACGTGTCTTCCTCCTCCTCCTCAGCTTCCTCCTCCTCGCCTCTGCTCGTCACGCCGTCGCAAGTGCGCATGTTGCTGTCGAGCGAATCGAGGGACCAAGTCGTTGTGCTCGATGCGTCGTGGCATATGCCCAATCTCGACCCGCCTAGGAACGCGTACGACGAGTTCAGGAACAAGAGGATTGCTGGAGCGATGTTTTGGGATCAGTGAGTGTTTTTTTTGTTGACCAGGATGGGTTGGGTTCCGCGAGCAGGAGGTGAGATAGATCTCCGAGATGGGCCCCGGCGATGGGGGGAACGATCGAGCCGACCGAGGACCGACCATCGAGCATCGAGCATCGAGCATCGAGCATTGGATGGATGGCGGATGATTTGGTCAGCGAAGCGAGACTTATCTGAATCGTACTCACTTTCGACTCTGTTCACCCACCAGTGACATCATCTCGACCAAATCGGACCCACCCGTACCGCACAACCTCCCCTCCGCCTCACTCTTCGCCGACGCCTGCTCCCGTCTCGCGCTGAGCCCAACTCAGCACCTGATCTTCTACGACACGTACGGCGTATTCTCGTCCCCGCGAGCACTGTACACCTTCAAAGCCTTTGGGCACGACAAGGTCTCCATCATGGACGGCGGCTTACCCCGTTGGATCGCGGAAGGGAACCCCGTCGTGTCGACCCCACCGAAACCGATCAACGTGCATGAGGGTCAAGACGACAGGGAGGCTAGTTGGGGTCCGATCATGTCGGAGTTGTTGTATCGAAAACGGCCCCAGGTCGAATCCTATTTCGTGAGTAGGCCAGCGAGAGTACCGTGCTAGGCGGGGGGGTTTTCCCGATCATTCCCCGAGGAAAACTCGATGTGGTTGGGACGAGTGGGGGAAAGGCCAAAGTGGGGGCTGGGCCAAACCTTGAAAGCTGGGTTTGATACTGATCTCCGATGAACTCGCCGTACAGATTGCCGACATTGAAGAACATTTCACCGAATACCCCGAACCTCAACTCGATGCTTCGGTCGTGCGTGATAACGCCTCGATCGTCGCCAATGCCGAGAAGGGTGATCCGAGCGCTTCGACCGAGGTGGACTATGTCTTGGATGCTCGACCGGCTGGTAGGTAGGTTTTTTTTTGACCCTTTCAGGATGGCATGTCCGCAAAGTGAGAGATTGCGTTTGCTGAGCCCTCTTGCCCGATGGTTTGAATCCCCCCCCCCCCACTGGCAGGTACCACGGCACGGAGCCTGAACCCCGAGCAGGGCTTTCATCAGGCCACATTCCTCACTCGCTCTCCCTCCCCTTCGGCACCTTACTCTCCCCTAAATCGTCAACCAATCCCCCCTACCAAATCTATCTTCCTTCCAAAGAACTCGAGTCCAGATTCGAAGAGACGTTGGGCAAGGACGGGTGGAACGAGGTCAAGGAAGGGAAGAGGAGGGTGGTCACGAGTTGTGGGAGTGGTATGACCGCTGCCGTGGTTTGGATGGGGTTGAGGATCGTGACCGAGGAAAAGGCCAAGGGGGCTATTTATGATGAGGTCAGTTCAAAGTGGTTCAGGGTGGGTTGTGCAGGCGTGGCGATGAGGAGCTGATGGGACTTGTTTTTTATTTCGGTTCATCAGAGTTGGACAGGGTACGCTGCTCGAGAAGCCGCAAAGATCAAAAAGAGTTGATTGGGGGGGGGGGGGGGGGGGGGGCATGAATTCACAGGTTTGTGAAGATTCAACATAGAAGATTTCAGTGGTAGTCAGTCTGTTGGGTTGAACATGATGACTCTTGTTGCAAAGTGAACGAGATTTAGATATTACAACTGGGGGCACCGAATTAGACTTGAGAGGGAGTGGAGAAGTCCTTAAAAAACGATAAGGGAATGAGGGGTGGGTGTGGTACACAAAAACTCAATCCAGGTTCATACAATCAGTGATACATTCTAACCGGCGACGACCACCTCCTGCGCCTTCCCCTTGCGAGGTTTCGTCGGCTCCTCGTCTTCTCCTTCGCCATGGAAAAGTCCTACGCCTTCTCGGATCAGCACGATGGTAATCTCGAACGCGATCAAGACGATGATGATCCATTCGAGTCGGTGCGACGTCTTGGTATTGAGCAACTCCATCAAAGTGCCTAGAGGATGATCCGTCAAAAAAATCGTCGAGTCAGCCTCCCGGTTCCTGAAGAAACAAATGCGCAGCCCACGTCATAACCCCCCTTTACTCACTTTGCAACTGGAACGCATAATCGACCCTATCGTTCAAATTCCTCAACCTCGAATCGAATTCGAGCGCTTTACACACGCTCGTGTAATACCGATGCAATTTCTCGTCGTCCCACAAGAACTCGGGTTCGTCCAACAAGTTCTCATCCTCGAGGTTCAACTTTTGGCGGAAGCCGTGCAAGGTCCCGACGCGTTTGATGATGTCGGTTTTACGAACGGGGGCTTCGGAACCGGATTCGAGCAGTTTAGGGATCGACGCGACGTGCGAGGCGAATGTGTCGAACGCTTCTTCGTAGACGCCGAGCTTGGTGACGCGCGCGATGCCGGCGGAGAAGGCGAGGCGTGCTAAGAGGTCTTTGGACGGGCGCAGAGGGGTCGAGTGGGTGGATGTGGTAGTTGGTGTTTCGTGCAAGGACCCGCAAAGATGAATCGCGTCGCCTTGCATTTGGGTTTGGCTTGAGGGGGCCGAATGAGATGAGGTAGGTGGGTCAAAAAAAGGGCAGAATCTTCACCCACGACTGCCTTGCAGATACTGACCTCTTGCCCGTCCAATACTCCAACACCTCGGTCTCGAACTCGTTGTACCTCCCTTGCTCGACCCACCCGATCTTCGAGTCGCGTAGCAAAGTCTCGACTTTGGTCGATGCCTTGGGAGCCATCGTGGAAGACGGAGGCGAAGGATTCCCCCGACCTCGAATGACGGTCCTCAAGAAGGCCTCGGTGCCCGCCTGTGATAACCCCCAACTGACGATGGTGCCCGATTCAAACACAAAGACCTGTCCCGTCTCCTTTTCTTGGCCATTCGTGGTAGGTGGTGACCAGTTGGGTAGATAAACGGCTTCGCCCATGAGGTTGATCGCTCGATCCAATAAGCCGAGGGATTGGAGGGACTTGACCAATGCGACGGTATCGTAGTGTTCTGCCGAAGCCAGGGCGACGACGAGACCATCTGATGGGTCTTCATGGGTCGGTTTGGAGGGTTTGAGACCTAAGGGAAGGAGAGCGGGGAGAGGAGGGGTCGATGCGGATAAGGAGGCGACGGTGAGAGAGGGCGCGGAGGGGGTCGCCGAGGCCGAGATGGAGGAGGCGGTGGAGCTTTTGGTTTTCTTGGCCTTGTGCTTCTTTTGTTGGGCTCGGGCTAGGGTCGAGGTGCTTGGGGTCGAGGTGGGGGTGGGGGTGGGGGTGGAAGGATTGGTCGATCGGGATGGTGTGGAGGAGGACGGCCCCGGGGACGACGATGACGAGGAGGACGAGGACGAGTTGAAGCGGAGACTAGCTGCGGTAGTATGAGCTACTGTCGGTCGAATAGAGTTGATGCATTGTCGGCTCGTAGCCGTTCTCCATAAAGACTGCATCGTCTGGACGGTGAAGTGCAAGAGGCCAAGGCTGGAACGACGAACAGTTGGGTTGTCAAGCGCGTACGGGCTGTCGGCAATCCAAATGACGGAACCTCGCGCGAGCTTCGCAGCCGTCGTCGGCTCGATCACCTGCAGCCAGCGATCGCCTTGACCTCGACCTCCGACGCGCATTTGGCCAATTATGCCACGCGACACGAGCACACATCCTCGTGGAGATCGAGGGAAAGCAAAGCAGGACCAACGTCCCAAACCTTACAACAAGATGGGTCGGCCAGACCGCTCAGCTCCGACGCCTTCGCGACGACCCCACTCCGCGGACGGACCACCTCGACCCCAAGCTCGACCGGGTCCATCCTCGTCGTCAGCATCCAAGCGCCCGGACCGACCTCGAACCGCCTTTCCACCTCAAGGAACAGCACCCGAACCCACGCCTTCGTCCCTGACGCTCAAGGACCAGGCGCTCACCTCGCCGCCGCAACTCGACGGTCATCCTCGACTGGCCAAGCTCGAGCTGACTTCGTGTCAGGGGCTCGACTCGCTCGCCTTCCTTCGCTCGGCCAGGCATACCTTGACCAATCTCAACCTTAGTGGCACACCTTTGCCTGATTTGAAGGCGTGGGAACCTGTCAGGGAGTTGTCGACGCTCTTTGGTCAGTCCCTTTCTCTCTCGAGGCTTACTCTGAGCGAGTGCGAGACGTTGGCAGCTGATCATACAAGGTTGTACGAGCAGTCCTGAATGCGTCCAGTTGTGGATTGAAACAAGTGCCTTCGGTGATCGAATCACTCGTCTCGCTCAAGGCGCTCGTCCTCTCGCACAACCAACTCGCAGCCCTAGATCACGTGAAACGGTTACCCCAGCTCAACACACTAGGTCCGTGCGAACCTCCATCCCATTGGGACCTAGTGCTCATCGCTGAACGTGATGATCTCTCTCCCCAGTCGTCTCCTACAACTCGCTCACCTCGCTCCCTTCAGCGGACCTCTCCTCTCTCGCACAACTCAAGAAACTTTCCACCTCGCACAACCTCCTCACCTCAACCTCGTTACCCGATCTTTCGAGCCTCACCCACCTCCGAGAAGTTCGACTGTCCCACAATCCCAAACTTACCAGTCTTCCTCTTCATTTCATTGCTTGGGGACACTCCCCTGTTCGGGAGAAGAAGGAGGGCGCCGCCGATAACGAGCAAGCAGACTCGACGCCGAGAGGGGTTGCGCCCAAGCAAGGGTTGGAGGTCGTTGATTTGGGCAGCTGCGGGTTCGAGGATTGGTTCGGCTTGAAAGAGTTGGCCAAACATCCGATTGTGAATCTCGTGTTGAAGGGGAACAAGGTCGTCGATGAGTTGGTCGAAGAGGAAGGGTTCGAGGTGTACAGGACAAAGGTCGGTGCGAGCACAACCGTTCCTCTCCTCTTTCGTCGCTTCATGCAGATGTGCTCATCGCAAGACGTTTTATTTTATTTTATTGCTTCTTTTTTCCATAGTTGACCAAGCTCCTCTCGGACCTCAAGATCCTCGACAACGTGCGCTTCGACGCCAAATTCGTCGACCTGAAACAGAAGCGTGATCAACGAACACCGCAGCAACGCGTTCTGGATGCTGGACCGATGGGTTTGGCGATCAACGCCAAGAAGGAAAAACCGGTCGAGATCCCGAGAAAGATGTTGGACGAGTTGGAGAGGGAGAAGGAGATGAGGAGGCGGAGGAAGGGTTTGGAGAGGAAGAGGAAGTTGATGGGCGAGGTCGAAGGAGGGGGCAAGGAGACGAAGGATGGGGAGGGAAAGGGAGAGGCGAAAGAGGACGAGGAGAAGGATAAGGAGAAAGAGAAGGAGGGGCCCGCGGAGACGAATGTTGAAGTCGTTGAGGCGGTGCCGCAGAGGAGGAAGCGCGGACGAGATGCCAAGCGACTCGGGCTCAAGAAGGATCTCAGCAAGACTACATCAGACGAGGCGAACAAGTCCAAGTCGGAGAGCAAAGACCAGGATCAAGAGGCATCACCGGTCGGAGACGAGGAAGAAGAGGCGGACGGGGAGCCGGCCAAGAAGAAGAAGAAGAAGAAGGCCAAGAAGGGTGGCGCACTGGACGCGCTCAAAGGCGATGGCAGCGAAAAGTCCTCGTCCATCAAGAGCTCGGTGGAGGCAGCGAAGGAGAAGCAGAAGGAAGTGGCAGAAAAGGAGGAAACACCCAAGAAGGAAAAGAGGTCGGGGCTCAAGGTCGTCGACGTCAAGAAGGGCAAGAAAGAGGCCAGTTCCAAGGTCATCGATGTTGGAGATTTGCTCGGGTTGGCCAAGGCGCCCGAAGCGAGTGTGTTTGGTTCGGGGTGGGATTGATGAGCGACCTTTTCCGTTTTTTAATCACTGTAGAATTCTGTGTACTGTCCTATGATCACAACAAAGATTCGCATTCAGAGAATTGCAGCCACTTTTTTTCTGACATTCGGGATCGGCGACAGGGATCGTCCAGCGATCGATGACCCGCAGTTGACCCGCTTGACGATACGGGCGTGCCGACTGCTGGCTCCGCTCACTCCGCTCGCTCCCAGCTCAGCTCAGCTCGCTTCAGCCCTCCTTGCCCGCACCACATACGCTCTGCAAGATGATGTCGACTCGCACCGTTGTCCGATTCGCCTACCAACGCATCTCTACCCCCGCCTCGGCTCGATCAGGTCGGTCCCACGATTGTTGCAGCTCATCTGGAGCCGCTGTGCCGCCATACTAACTTCGCACGATCACGCGCGGCATCTCCCCCTGTCGTCGCGCTCGCTCGTGCAGTCTCGATCGCTGCCCGACCTGCGTTGGCATCGTCCGCCGTGACTGCTCTGAGGTCATCAGCATGCCGCCCTTCGACGCTTCTCCCCCTCCTCCGATCCGCACGTGAGTCGCCACAGGATCTCTTGAGCTGGAACCCCCTTGAGTCGCGTTCCGATTCGTTCCATTCCCGTCGTCAGTGGTTGAGAGTTCGCTGACCCTCCTCGATCACTATTCCATCCCATGACTGGACTTGAACAGCCGCATCCAAGGCTTTCTATGCCACCGAATCCAACAAGTTCACTCGATCGCTGCCCCACATGAACATTGGTACCATTGGCCATGTGCGTTCGCATTCGCTTCCCACCCTTTTTGAGCTTGGACCTCGCGTCTTTTCCTTGACTCTCAAAGGAGGCGAGATGCGGCGTGTACATGGTTGGAACCTTGCAGCTGATTCAGAAAACTCTGCGGAACGATGAAACTTTTTTTTTAAATAAAAACAGGTCGATCACGGCAAGACGACCTTGACGGCGGCCATCACCAAGGTCCTGGCCGAGGCGAGTGGCAAGGGTAAAGTGCTCGGATACGACATGATCGACAAGGCCCCCGAGGAGAAGGCCCGTGGTATCACCATCGCCACCGCCCACGTCGAGTACGAGACCGAGTGAGTCGTTTGTCGCATAGGGGTGTCGTGCCCAGGAGACTACGGCTCCCAGTGAGAGTTCTTGCTTCGAAGGAATCGGCCAGTGCTAATTCTACACCTCCCGCGTCATGACCGCTTAGGAACCGCCACTACGCCCACGTCGACTGCCCCGGTCACGCCGATTACATCAAGAACATGATCACCGGTGCGGCCCAGATGGACGGTGGCATCATCGTCGTCTCAGCCTCGGACGGTCAGATGCCCCAGACCCGAGAGCACTTGTTGCTCGCGCGCCAGGTCGGCATCAAAAAGCTCGTCGTCTACATTAACAAGGTCGATCAGATTGATGACCCGGAGATGCTCGAGCTCGTCGAGATGGAGATGCGTGACTTGCTCGGCACGTACGGCTTTGACGGCGAGGGTACGCCGATCGTCAAGGGCTCAGCTTTGGCCGCTTTGGAGGGTCGCGACGACAAGATCGGGAAGGACTCGATCTTGGAATTGATGGCGAGCGTCGATGCGTGGCTCGACCAACCCCCGCGTGACTTAGAGAAGCCCTTCTTGATGCCCGTCGAGGATGTCTTTTCGATCCAGGGTCGTGGTACGGTCGTCACCGGTCGCGTCGAGCGGGGCACGATCACCAAAGGTGCCGAAATCGAGATCGTCGGCATGGGCGAGCAGTTCAAGACGACCTTGACTGGTGGGTCGAAGGAGACTAGTCGAGTGCATTGTACGCCGAACGGAAAACTGACATTATTTGGGGCCGTCATTGCAGGTATTGAGATGTTCCACAAGGAACTCGACCGAGGAGAAGCCGGTGACAACATGGGTGCCTTGCTCCGAGGCATCAAGCGAGAACAGGTCAAGCGAGGCATGGTTCTCGCCGTGCCCGGGTCGGTCAAACCCGCACGCAAGTTCTCGGCGTCGTTGTACGTCCTGACCAAGGAGGAAGGCGGTCGCTACACCCCCTTCATGAACAACTACCGACCCCAGCTCTTCATCCGAACGAGCGACGTCACCGTCGGGTTGACATTCCCCCTGGTACGGAGAACGTTGATGAGAAGATGGTCATGCCCGGTGATAACGTCGAAGTCGTGGGTGAGCTCATTCACGAGATCGCCCTCGAGGTCGGGTCGAGGTTCACTCTCCGAGAAGGCGGGAAAACGGGTGAGTATTAGGGGCGCTTTACGTCGTTTGACGAGAGGGGTGTCAGTGCACTAACGACGTCATTTTGTTCCCTCGCAGTTGGTACCGGTATCGTCACTGCTCTCCTTGATACACCCGCGGCCAAGAAGTAGACCTCCGAAAAAACATCCCCCTCCAAGTGCAATGTTGATCTTGGCAATTTCCTTTGAACAAAAGTCGCCTGTTCCACCAAAGTTAAAGGACAGTTTGGCAGTAGTACCATCTCACCTACCATCTGTAACATCCCCTGTTCTCTCTTATCATTAATGTGACATCAAGAAACGCTATCTTTGTTTGCTCTGAAATCTCACCACTCCAGTCTCACACTCTCCCTACCACGCACGCAAAGACTTTGCTCTCCCCTCCTCCAACGAATGCTCAAGGTGTCAAAAAGAAAAAAAAAGGAGCGACCCCATTGTTTTTGAGGGTGCTCTCTCATTCTTTTTTCATTCGATTCCAGGTTTACAGCGACTCGTCATCAAACCTAGAGGTGGGATCGATGGCGAGCTCTTCGAGAGGAGATAGAACCGAGTACGACCCTTTTTTTAATATCAAAAAGAAAGGTACCCCGCTTACTCGTCGGCGTCAACGGCGGTGGTTTGCAGACCCTGTTGGGAGGAGAGTGGAGGGGGACAGTTGAGTATTGTGGAACGTAGAGTGGTCAATCTACGGGGTGAAGAAACGTACCTTGAAGTCCTTGGTCGGGACGAACGTGACCATGGTGTAAAGCTTCTCGTCCTGTAAAAGGAAACGCATCGGTGGTTTAACACCCAAGCTCTTGAGTATCCACTACCCTGCCCTGTGCTCGCTCACCTTGTGTGCGTCCTCGTCATCATTTCGGCGGCGGTGGAGTCGGACTCGGATGCGGTGCGGCACGTTCTTAATCCCCTTGCCCCAGATGGCGGCGTTGAGGTTGACGTCGAGCAAGACCTTCTTGGTTCCCATGGCCTTGCGAGCGAACTCCTTGACGGCCTTGACGGCCGTAGGGGCACGCTGTGTGTGAGAGAGAGAAGGTGAAGCGATTATCGTCAGTATTACGAGCGCCAAAGATGCATGGCTGGGTGGGCGTGATCCACTACGTACGTGCTTGAAGCCTTGGCCGTGAACCTTGGTGTGGAGGTGGATGGTGTACTCGCGAGCGACAACGTCGGTCAAGGCGGATCGCTGCTTGCGCTCGGGCTTGGTCTGTCGGGTGCGAACCATGGCGGAAGGGAAAAAGCAACTGTGGAAGCGTCAAACATGCATCACCTGTCAGCTCCGGGAACACGTCGATGTAAGTTTCATGCGTATTTGGTGTTGTCCGCAAGAGTGATAGTCTCAGTTCTAGTCAATCGCGTCGTGTGTTCGTGTCTCGTATGTCGTGTGTCGTCGTCGAGTGCGGCTTCGCCCTGGGCCAATGCCTGCCTGCGATGCTGCCACCACCCACCCACCCCTCCGCTCAGAAAGGCCCGCCGCCGTTGCCCCCTCGCGGCCGGTGCCATTGATTCCACTTGACGCAGTTGAGCACCGAATTCTTCCAACCAACCAACATCCCTGCCGTTGTCTCCCCTTGCTCTGTCGTGGTCATAGGCCCCGTAAAGTGCCCCGTAGCAAGTGGGCGATCCCCGTGGTTTTTTTGCCCGGCGGCACGCACGCCCTGCTCTCTCGTTCGTCGTAGCTAGCAGGGGCGCGGGCAGAGGCAGGCGGCCAAAGGGTTGATGCGTTGCCCAGCAGTCGTTCGTCGAGAGTGGCGTAGTCGGGAAGGTTCGCATGTCCCAATAGATAAGATTTGCAAGAGTAGCTTACGTGGTAGGTGTGGTGGTGTGGGTGGATGAGCGGAACGATGAGGAAGCGCCGGGGTGGAAGTGATCCACTCCAGTCTGGTCCCTCGCGCGACAGCTTGGCTCGGCTCGGCTCTGCCGGTTTTGGCTGGCGGGCTGGCTGCTGGCTTACTGCTCAGTGCTCGCTCTGGCTGGCTCAACTTGGCCAAAGAATGGCCCACACGCGCCTCGCGCCATTGGACAAAACGGGGTCAAAACTCTGGAGCAGATCGGATTTTGGCCCACCACCTTCCCTCGAGTTGGGCGAGCGAGCTAGCCTTGCCTCACATTCACACACTTCCGCGGCGGTCGAGTTTGGAGCTGTCGTGGTCGCGACCGGCACTGGCACCTCCCCCGCACATTGTCGCGATGCAGCCTCAACAAGAGGAAGAGGACAAACCATTGACTTCGAGCTTGGTCGACCGTCACGAGACGCCCAAACCCATCATCGACCCCGTCATCCTCGACGGCGACGATGAGAAAGACGACGAGGACAAGGTCGTGGTCGGATCAGCAGCAGCAGTAGCAGCAGTCGAGAGCTCGTCCGGTACAACGACCCAACCACCACAACGACGACCGGTGGTGATTGACGATGAGGACGATGAGGATGACGAGCAAGCGATGCAGAGCCCAAAGTCGGATTTGGTCGCGCCTTCTGTACCCAAGTCGGCCAGGCGCACCTTGACCGACGTTCAGGACGAAGCCGATCAGGATCAGGACGACGATGACGACGAGGAGGATGAGGCGGAGCCTACCGGTGGGGCATCCCGAAAGAAGAATGCACGCTCACGAGAGGACGACGACGATGATGATGATGACGATCAGGACGACGATGACGAGCAGGACGACGACGAGGTGAGTGCTCACCCACACACGCTCCCCCATTAGGCTGGCCTACAGAGTGCTGACCATGCATCACAATCTTATACAGGGCTCGGACGGTGAGAGGGATCGACCACGCAAGAAGAAGGTACGTTGAGCTCGGAGCCCTGTATTTGTATGGTCCACGGGCTTACCCCGTTCCACCGCACAGAGGAGAAGACGCGCCGGAGGCAACCAGTTCCTCGATATTGAAGCCGATGTCGACGAAGACGAGGACGAGGAGGAAGACGAGGGCGAGGAAGGCTTTGTTGCAAATGGTCAGTCTTGGAATCGAAGCATGCTGTTCCTTCTTCGCGCCGTCCCAGCTAAGCCCGTGACGATTCCGCTCCGCAGATGACTTCATCGTCAATCAACGACGCGCACCTCGGGGCGGACTCCTCGCCGATGGCGACAACGATGACATGGGTGATTTGGGAGAAGGTGAAGGCGATCTCGACGGTGATGCGTCCCATCGACTGTTGGATCGTCGACGCATGGCCAAGCGTGATCGCGAGGCCGCCGAACTCGCCGCCTCATTCCGTGACCGCTACGGCAAGTCCAATTATATCGGCGAAGGGGATGCGGAATGGGCACCCAAAGCGTTGTTGATGCCGGGCGTGAATGACCCGAGCATCTGGGGTGTCAAGTGCAAGGTACGTCCTTGAG
The DNA here is from genome assembly GCA_022702645.1 of Microbotryum intermedium. Taxonomy (NCBI): domain Eukaryota; kingdom Fungi; phylum Basidiomycota; class Microbotryomycetes; order Microbotryales; family Microbotryaceae; genus Microbotryum; species Microbotryum intermedium. The sequence goes on from JAHWDX010000001.1 coordinate 929,517, forward strand.
TCAATGCCTCGTTTTCATCCGATTGGGGTGTCCGGACACGTTGCTTGACTTCTCCTCTGACGCACCGCACACGCACACAGATTGGCCGAGAACGTGATCTCGTTATGTCCATCTCTCGCAAGGCGGCCGCACTTGCTGCTTCCGACAATGCCGAACCGCTCGAAATAATCTCGGCGATGCACCGCGACTCACTCAAAGGGTTCATCTACATCGAAGCCCGCTCCGAAACCGCCGTGCGCAAAGCGTGCAACGGCTTGCTCAACATCTACATCAACGGTGTCAACGGCTTGTTTCTCATCGACATTGAAGAAATGCCCGACTTGCTCAAGACGAAGCAGAAGAAGCCCGAGATCAACGTTGGAGCGTGGGTGCGGATAAAGCGCGGCAAGCACGCCGGCGACCTCGCGCAGATCATCGACTTTGCCGAGAACGACGAAGAGCTCGTGCTCAAGTTCATCCCTCGCATCGACCTGACGCCGAAAGAGGACACGCTCGGCTCGGACGGCAAGAAGCGCAAAAAAGGCTCGGGCAACGTCGCGTTCCGACCGCCGCAGAACTTCTTCAACCCCGACGAGATCGTCAAGATCTATGGTGGCAAGGAGGTGTCGCGGAAGCCGGGCAAGCTGTTTGTGTTCCGCAACGAAGAGTACAGGAATGGGTACTGCGAAAAATTGATGCGCATCACGGGGTTGACGCTCGAGGACGTACAGCCGACAATCGACGAGGTCACTCGATTCAATGATCGCAAGGGGGGCGATGGCGAGGTCCAAGCGATCGACCTGTCGGGGGTTGCCGAATCGTCGGGCAAGTCGATCCTGCAACCCGGTGACCACGTTGACATTATTGAGGGGGATCAAAAGGGGATGTACGGCACGATCGAGACCGTATTGAACGATGTCATCACGATCGCACCCCACGCCGATCTCGATCTGGGGGACGCCAAGGTCGAAGTCCCGGCCAAGAGTGTGCGCAAGCACTTCACACCTGGTGACCACATCAAGGTTATGGCGGGGTCGAACGTCGACGAGACGGGTATGGTCGTTAAGGTCCAAGACGACATCGTGACGTTCCTTAGCGATCTGAGCATGCAAGAGGTCGACGTCTTCACCAAGGACGTGCGAGAGGCGGCCGAAGTCGGCTCGGGTGTCAACAATGTCGGTCAGTTTGAACTGCACGACCTCGTCCAGCTCAGCACGGAGAACGTCGGCGTCATCTTCAAGATCGAGCGCGACATGTTCCGCGTGCTCGATCAGAGTCGCACGGTGCGCTTGCTCAAGCCGAGTCAGATCTCGGGCAAGGTCTCGACGTTCAACGCCGTCGCAACCGACCACGACGGGTACGACATCAAGGCCGGGGACGAAATGAAAGAGGCGACGAACGTGCGTGACGGCCTCAAGGGTCGTGTGCTGCACGTCTACCGAGGCGTGTTCGCCTTTCTGTACAACCGCGAATACGCCGAGAATGGTGGAGTTTTTGTCACGTATGCTCGCTCGTTGGTCTCGACTGCACCCAAAGCTAAGACGACGCGGCCAGGCATGGGTCTCAACCCTGATCTCTTCGCTGTCCCAGCGGCCCCGCAAGCCACGGTCAACCTGTCGAATCGCCCAGACGGTCGCATTCACCGTCGTGTAGCCATCGCCAAAGGTGGTCTCAAGGGCAACGTCGGTGTGATCAAGGACGTCGTCGGGGATCAAGCTCGCGTCGAGCTGCACAGTCAGAACAAGGTCGTTACGATCCCACTCGACTCGCTTCGCGAGCAGTTGCCCGATGGGTCACTCAAACCCGGACCACTCGAGGAGCGGTCAAGCAACGGCGGAGGTTATGGTGCACGACCTGGGTACAACGGAGGCGGTGTCGGTGGTGCCCGACATGGCACAGCTACGAACACGGCCCCTCTCGGTGTCCCTGGAGCTATGGGTGGCCGCACGCCGTTCCCAGCCTTTGGTGGTCGAACACCCGCGGCCCAATTTGCCGGAGGTCGTACACCTGCTGTTCAGTTCGCAGGCGGGCGCACGCCTGCTGTGGGTTACGGTGGTGCGACCCCCTTTGCTGCGGGTCGAACGCCGGCCGATCCCGGATTCGGCAATGCCACCCCAGCAGACGGCAGTGGTGGCGGTAGCAGTGCGTTCAACCCGTCGGCGCGGACGCCGTTTCATCCCGGAGGAGGTGCCTCGGTGCGTGTTGATGGTTCCGATGCCTTCAACGCGAGCTCGCGAACGCCTTATCATCCTGGAGCACGAGACGATGGACCTGGTCGTGCGACGGATCCCAGAGGCAACCGAATGCCGGCGTACAATGCTGGTGGGAGGACACCGGCGTACGGCGTCAGGAACAATTGGCGAGCGGATGCGGACGAGCCGTATGCGGGAGCACCGACGCCGGGTGCCTATGCTGGTGCACCAACGCCTGGGGTCTACCATATCCCTGCAACACCCTATGGATCAGCACCGACACCGGCCGCGTACACTGGAGCACCGACGCCGGCTCCGAGTGGCAACTACTACGACTCCGAGTCTGCTCAATCGGCGCCGACACCGGCCGCCTCAAAGCCGCACGACTACAGCAGCGGGTACCAAGCCAAGACGCCTTACGAAGCTCCGACGCCCTACGCGGGGGTACCGACACCCTATGCTGGAGCACCGACCCCGGCTGCAGGTGGCTACGGAAGTTACAGTGCCCCGACCCCGGCGGCCTACGGCGCTGCACCGACCCCGGCGGCCTATGGCGTTGCCCCGACACCTGGAGGCGCCTACGGAGCCCCCACGCCTGGCGCAGGTTACCAGTCGTACCAGACCCCGGGTGTGTACCAAGGCGCGGCGACGGTGGCGGCCCAGCCTCTCGAGTACCAGCCTCGCCACGATTTGAAGCAGGGTTTGCCGAGCGATTGGGTCGTCGAAGGCATTCAAGTCATTGTGACGAATTCGACGTTCCAAGAAAATCGACTCGATGGTCAACACGGTACGCTCTTTTGCGCAGATTACTATACGGTTCCAGAAAGAGGTACTCACTGCCTCTCGACCCTTTTTTTTCGCAGCTATCATCAAGCAAACCGTCAATGGCCTCGCGAGCGTCGAGATCGTGTCGAACGGCGAGACGGTGCACCGCGTACCGAATTCCGCGTTCACGCCGATGGAACCCGATCGCCCGGGCGAAACATGTCTTGGTGAGTCTTTGGATGGAAAAATTGGCTGTACCGTTACCTCGCATGGCCGCTGCTCATCAACTCAACTCACTCACAGTGCTCGCTGGACCTCATCGTGGCAAGAAGGCGGTGACTCAGTCGCGCGATGGGTCTGAATGGATGGTCGCAATCGCTGGAGGTGAGCTCGCAAAGCTCAATGAAGACACGGGGATCTCTGACGTTGAAGCTGACATTTGTCGCATGCATCCACAGCTGCGTCTACGGTCATTGATTCGAGCATCTTGACCATTGTCGAGTGAACAAGAGTGTGAAGAAAGCCCAGCGGCAGTGATGCGTTTGGGGTGTGGGAACTTTTGTTTTTCGTCTTTGCTACTTTTCTGGTGTATCGAAAATAATGTGGAATGAGATGATGTATGCAATGCAACCAATCGAAACGAAAGCGCATCCCACATGGCCCAGACTCAGCAGCTCCAGCAGCCCAGCGCGGGAGCCATGTGCCTCGACCGCGCTCGCGGTGGCTGCTGCTTGCCACAGCCCGACCACATCTCGAACCCCGGACATCTGAACAAGATGGCCAGGATCACCCGTGCCCACAATGGCATGAAGAAGAAGGGAGAGGCTGGTGCGGCCAAAAATGTAAGTCGTCATGGCAGGCTGGATGCATCGTGTGGTGTGCATGCCGTTAGCACACCGAATCCCATCCCATCCATTCCTCGTCGACCTAGCCAGCCCACTAGCGCTTGTGCGAAGCCCAAGCCAACCAGCCGGCCAGCGCGATGGAAACTGACGCCCCGTTCTTGCACCACTCGATGACAGTACATCACGCGTAACCAAGCCATCAAGAAGCTGCAGTGCACCTTGTCCGATTTCCGTCGCTTGTGCATCCTCAAGGGTGAGTCCCGGCCGTCCAGTCGTGGGTGGATGATTGCTGGCTGCGAAGCCGACTCGGCACTGCCAGCGCGGGGTCGTCTCCGCGAACTGCTGGCTGACGGCACATTCACGCCATTCAACCGATCAGGCATCTACCCTCGTGAACCCAAATCGCGCAAAAAGGCCAACAAGGGCTCAACCATCCCGGCCTCGTTCTACTACGCCAAGGACATCCAATACCTCTTGCATGAGCCCGTGCTCGGCAAGCTGCGAGAGCATAAGGCTTTTGCGAAGAAGCTGTCGCGGGCGATCGGCAGGGGGGAATGGCACCTCGCCAAGAACTTGGAAGAGTCCAAGCCTGTTTATCGTCTCGATCACATCATCAAAGAGAGGTGCGATACCCGTCAGGCGTCCGTGCATCGCTTCTTTTACGAGACACTGACCTCAGCCGTTTGTCGAGCTCAGATATCCGACCTTCACCGACTCGTTGCGAGACCTTGACGATGCACTGTGCTTGATCGTCTTGTTCGCTTCTTTGCCCGCAACGACGACGATCCCGGCTGCCATCATCTCCAACTGTACCCAGCTCGCAGCGCAATGGCAGCTCTACGTGATGCGCACCCGCTCGCTGCGCAAGGTCTTCCTTTCGATCAAGGGCATCTACTTCCAAGCTGAGGTTCAAGGCCAGACCGTCACATGGCTCGTGCCCTACATGTTTACTCAGACCGTCAGTTACCTTGGATTCGCTCCCAAAGGTACGCTGTGGGAGGGCTGGTGGCTGAGATTCGATCTGCTCTTTTCACAGATCCCTTCCGATCTCGATTATCGGATCATGCTCACCTTCCTCGAGCTGTACCAAACCTTGCTCGGTTTCGTCTTTTACAAGCTCTACACCGACATCAACCTCATCTATCCGCCCAAGCTCGACCAGGTGCTCGATGAGCATGGAGCCGGTATCGGCGCGCTCCTGCTCGAGGAGAACGGTCAAGGTTTGGTCGTCGTGCGAGATGATGCGGCGCAGGCACCCGAGTCGATTGGCACCGAAAGGCGAAAGCCCAATGCCAAGGACGTACGAAAGCAAATCAAGCAGATCGGCCTGGGTGGAAACGAAGCCCAGCCCGCCCTCGAGGATGACGAACAGCGTGCCTCAGCGGCGGCTTCGAACGACGCCAGTGCCGCTCAGGAGCTTGACGTGTTCCCTTCGAACGGCGCCGGGGACGAAGCGTTGCAACCTGAAGCGACCTCGGCCGCGACCAGCCTTTTTGAAGGCTACTTCTTCTACCTCTCGCGCGAGGTCACGCGGCCGACGCTCGAGTTCGTCATCCGTTCACTCGGCGGTCAAGTCGGATGGGATGCCGTGCTCGGTGCTGGCTCACCTTTCGAGGAGAACGACGTTCGCATCACCCACCACGTCGTCGATCGACCCGTCGTCGCAGGTGCGCCGCCTCGTTCGCACCCTGGAAAGCGAGCCTACATTCAGCCCCAATGGGTCGTGGATTGCATCAACCGGAGGACACTGTTGCCGACTGATCAGTACGCCCCCGGCCAGGTCTTGCCGCCCCATTTGAGTCCGTTCGTTGATGAGGACGAGGTCCGCGAGCGAGATGGTTACGTTCCAATGGAGGCGAGGAGGATCGGTGGTATCAATACAGTTGACGCTGATATGGATGCCGAGCAAGAAGAGGAAGAGGACGAGGACGAGGATGACGCTGAGGAGGGTGAGGGCGAGGATGAGGAGATGGACGAGGACGAGGGAGCCGATGAGGTCGCGACCAAGGGCAAGAAGGGCAAGAAGCCTGCCCCCGCTCTGTTGGCGGCAGCAAAGGATCCCAAGAACGCGGCATTGCTCCACGCTGCCGAACTCGAGGCCGAGTCGAGGGGCGTCGAGCCCGCACAGTTCGAGGCCGAACTTGCGAGCGAGACCAAGAAAGCTAAGAAGGACGCCGCTGGCGCTGGAGGCAAGGTTATCAAGGCGCCTAAGAAGGTCTTGAGGAGCCAAGAGGAGCAGTTGGCGAGCATCATGTTGACGGGCAAGCAGAAGAAGCTCTACTCCAAGATGGTCTACTCCAAGGACCGTCGCGCGGAGGAGACGGCCAAGTTGGTCGCGAGGAAGAGGGAGCTCGAGAAGAAGCAGCAGAAGAGGGGGATAAAGGGCTCTCAGGTCGGGTTGTGATTGCTCTCTCTTTGTGTTTGAGTTTCTTTATGTGTATATGCTTTCCTTGTAAGGTATAGTGATTGTGCTCTTTTCCTGAGGTCTTGACTGAGCAGTGCAGCCGACCCTGAAGCGAGGCAGCCCCTATTTTGGCACAAGGGGTATATCATGGCGGTGAGAACGGCATCGAATGATCGCGGTCTAAATTTGAGGTGGCTGTATCGCTCTCTGCAACCATTCCTCGCTCCAAAGCCATCAAGCATTCAGCAGTAAATCCGCGGAGATGCGTGGGCATGGAAGTCAGCGCCCGTTGTCAGCAGCAGCGCGTCAGGCGCAGGCGTCAGGCTCCAGGGGGTTTTATGCGTGACGCGTGAGGCGCGAGCGCGACCGCCGGCCGAGGTCATGTTTGAGACTTTGGCTGAGCGTCGTCGCCGAGACTCGATCTCGGCGTCATGCTGATTTTTACAGCAAGTTCGGACATGACTGATCAATCGCTAATTGATGCTGTGCCAAGAATCGGCCCTCATCCATTCGTCAAAGTTTTTCTGGTTGCAATGTAGATGCTCTGTGTAATCTTGTTGGGTAGATGTAGAGGGCTCACCTGAGTACCTCAAACCTTATGTTTCAAGTACACCTACTTAGACTAATCAGAGCTTTGTCGCAGGATCGAGCTTGTCCGACGCGCGCCTCGGAGGACCTCTCTCAAGCCCAATTCCCACTTTGGACCGAACACGAGCTAACACGAGCTCGTGCCGCTCGGGTCGGTGGTTCACTCTCTGACCTGCTTCCTCCCTATCACAAACACTCTCTTGCTTTACCCCACCTTCTCCTTCTCGGTCCTCGCTCGCTTCTATTCGCATCCCGTCTGGTACGATGGTGTCCACCCTTCCTTTCGCCGGTCTCGTCTTGCTGGTTCTGCTCGTCATCGGGGCACCCTCAACCGCCATGACCGCGCCCGTCGACCTCCTCGGAGCCCGAGCAGACGAACGTTCTGCTCGAGCCTCCGCCGCTGAGGGAATACTCAGTCTGGCAAAACGTTCAACAATATGGAACGACGAGCCTATAGCTCCCGTCGAGTTCATTTCGTACTGGCCAGCCATCACCTCGCCCCTGCACAACCAGGTCCTGAATGAAGGCGAATCGTTCGAACTCGCTTGGTGAGTTCAAGGGGTTCGAGCTTGGCAATTCGCTTCTTTCAAAGTCGGGAATATGATTTGTGTGCACGTGAATGCATTCTGTCACCTCGAACAAGGTTCAGGGCGGCCTGCACCTCGTTTTCCCTATGCCGCGTCCGTCTCGATGATGGCTTGGCACGCCCGGCGAGGCGAGGCGTGGCGAGGCGACACGAGACCTGGCGCTGCTGGCGACGCGACGGCCTGGACGAGACTAGTCGATCTACAACGTACAACGGCACTGCTGCTTAGTCTGCCGGTTCAACGGTTCGGCCGACTCGGGCATTCTACAACCAATGCTATACCTAGCTCGCTCACGCTGCCGCACCTCAAAACGCGATCGTGCCAATGCTTTCAATTGCTCGAGACTGTGGAACTGACTAGTCGATTGTCTTCCCAAACCCCTACCGATTCGCTCCTCGAAACAATGCGCTGTCCTCGCAAAAACGTTCCACCTCTCTCTCCCTCGAATCTCTGCACGCGTATCGTTGCAGGAACAACACCTTGCCACCATGTTCGTCCCTGATACTCATCTCTGGTTTTCTTTCTCCGCTTCTGAACACCGGGCTGACCGAAACTTCCCCGTCCTGCAACCACGTTTCATGCCCTCCTTTGCCGAATTTTCCTCGGTTCCACAACAGATGCCTCGAATCAGTACTCGCAGGATGCCATGCTCTTGCTTGGCTACATCTCGCCGTACAGCGAAGGACTTCATCTCGATGTGGACCACCCTTTGGGCACCAACATCTCGCTTTATGGCGGCGCAAACACCTTCAACTTCACCCTGCCGACCAATCTCACGACGCGCAACTCTTACATCCTCGTCCTCGGATCTACATCGAACGCTGGACCACCCTTCACCATTCTCGGTACCGGCCCTCCGGACCCCGAGGCCAGTGGATCCGCTTCGTCAACTACGGACCGGATGATTGAGGCGCTTCCCACAACCTACATTCTCGGCGGCGTTACGACTGTCATCAATGGACCGAGCACAACCGAGGCCGCGACACCAGCGCCCGCAAGCCCGACAGCTGCCCCAGGATCGACGTCTGCAGGCGCGACGGCATCGCCCGTCGTAGCGATTGTCTCGTCTTCAAGTGCATCTGCTACGCCGACTACTTCTGTGACTGCGGCCGAATCCAACTCGACCTCTCGGTCCAGTTCGGCGCACCACTCGACGAGGATTGACACCCCCCTATTGGCCAGCGTCCTCATCGGCCTCGGCTACTTCGCATTATTCTAAGCACCGCGCACGACGTTTCGACCCATCACGATGCACGGAAACGAAGGAGACGACACAAAGACCGCAACGAATCAACAACGCAAGCAAATAGACACTACTGAATATACAACTATCTATTTACCCCTCTTCCGAATTTCAAAAACCCATAATCAACCTTTTTGTATGACCCTTTGGCTTCCTAACTTTATAGCTATCTCACGATCACCTTAGCCTTACATAATTAGTGTACACTACTCGTTTGCATCCATGTAGCTTGGAATGTCTATTTGAACGTCCCGAACGATCATGCATTGGCTGCTTCCGAATTTGGTGCGCGCTCGGAGTTCGACGGGACCCCACGGCCGTTCGCCCGACGCAACACGGCGGTGACATACGGTGACACCGCCCTTCCCCCCCACACACACGTGGTTTTTGCCTCGTGTTCCAAGTCCTCAGCGGGCTCGATGGCAGGCTTGCATGCGAGCGGGCTATTGCAGGCCGTTTCGTGGGCTCCACTTGCTCTAGTGGTGCTTTACGCCGTCTATGCTGCCGTCCATCACATTCGAGCTCGAGTCGTAGCTTATCGCAAGGGCGACGAATTGCTCGCGACAGGGGCCATCCGTCTCGACAATCCCACCGAACGTGAGCGACCGCTGTTCTCGCTCTTCATCACCGAGCAGGATATTCTTGAAGTCGAAGGACTGCTGCATGGCCCCCCATCGGGCTCGGCGGAGGACGTGGTCGAGGACCGTGTCCGAAGTGGGGGAGCGAATACGACGGACGAGACAAACGAGCTCACGAGGGACAAGCTCGAAGCACTACTGCCTCCTCCACCGACGAGTTTGGTCGTCGTGCCCTTCTTGGAGCTCGTGGGTTGGTCTACTGTACTGTTGCATGCTCTGCTGTCGAATAAATCGTCGGGATGGGGCGACGCAGCGAGCCCTGCCTCGGCGCTCCATATCGCTCCTGTCTGGGTAAGACACAGTCTGAGACAACGTTCTACAGAATAATTGCCGCTGACACGTGGGTGCATCGCTCGATAGCTCTTCGCTTTCGCTCGGGAACTCGGCTCGCGCAGTCGATTACCTCCTTTTTCGTCATTGGTACTATTCCTCTCGCTGCTCGTCAACGCTTCGGTCAACACGATACAAACCTTTCATACAATTGCGTACAATGGGATGCCAGATGCTGTGCCATGGGCAATCGTCTTGCCGTTCTTCGATTTGGTCGCTTGCGCCGAGCTCGTTCTGGTCATCATCCGCATGCCTCTAAGGATACCGTTGGCGGCAGTCTTGTGCAACCAAGTTCGTGGAGAACAAGTGAGAGCCCATTCTTCTCGTTCTGCTTATTCGGTGAAGGCAGACTGACGGAATAGATCGTGCCCAACTTCGCGCAGCGCGCTCGGCCTCACTCACCCGAGGATGAAAATTCGCCTCTCGGCGCGCTGACCTACTCGTGGATCAACCCAATGCTGCCGCTTGCCCACCGTCGTCGACTGCTACCGTCCGATGTCTGGTCTTTGGCTTTGGCCAATAGAGCCGAGGTGCTGTCCAGACGGTTCTCGTCGCTGACTTCGAAAACCTTGACGCGGCGATTGCTCAAAGCCTCGGCCCGCGACATCCTCATTGATGCGTCGCTAAAGCTGTTGGCTGTCTCCCTGATGTACCTTCGACCTTACTATCTCAAATGTCTGCTGGAAAGGCTGTCGGAGGACGCAGCTGAACGAAGTGTATCGAGCTCGCCACCGCCCGTTTGGTCGCCTCGCGATCAAGCCTACCTTTACGCCCTAGGCGCCTCTTTGGCCATGATCGGTCGTACGCTGGCTCAGCAACAGCACTTCCACCATGCGCGACAGATTGGGATGCGATTGCGTTCCGAATTGACCATTGCAGTCTACGAAAAAGCACTCAGGCGGAAAGACGTCGCTGGACGAGCGCACGCTGCTGCCCACGGCGAGGACGAAGCGGAGGAATCAGCGACCCGAGGCAAAGTCGTCAACCTCATCTCGGATGACACGAACAAGGTTTTACGGATGGGCTGTGACTCGCATCTCATCTACGGCGCCCCACTGGAGGTCATTTGGGGTCTGACCCTGCTCTACGGCCTAATCGGGTGGTCCATGTTTGTTGGGTTCGCGGTCATCCTGCTGAGCATGCCCATCCACTACTGGCTCGGGAAGCGAGCGACCGCGATTGGAATCGCCAAATCAATCGCGCGCGATCGAAGACAGGCTTCCTTGCAAGAGTTGATCTCGGCCATTCGTACGATCAAGTTTTTTGGCTGGAGCCGCGCGTGGAGTGCCAAGGTCGTGGAAAAGCGCAACGAAGAACTCAGGATGATGGTCCGGGAGTGGATCAATGAGCAAGGCTTTATCGCGCTTTGTGAGTGACCTCTCGGAAGTGTCAGATCGAGAAGAAGATATAGATATTGATCTCATCTCGTCGATGCGTCAGCCCTCTGTGGGACTGCTATCGTCCCCATCGTCTCTCGTCTGCTATGTCAAATTCCAGCACAAGCCATTGACAATCGCAGTCGCCTTTACTGCGATCGAGCTGTTTCAAATGTATGCTTCATTTTCCACCGATTTCTGCTGTGTCTCGAGCTGATGTAAATCCTCGATGGCGTCCTCCAGGATCCGTGCCCCGGTGATGCAAGTGCCAAGCTTTTGGATCAAGATTATCCAATGCAAGATTTCGATCGCCCGAATCGACGCTTTCCTGAAGGAAGAGGATGTGGAGCCCCACGTTACTCCCGAAATCCGAAATCATCACAAATCGACTCTTGGGTTCGTGAACGCGACGTTGCAGTATTCTGCAGACACCGCTTTCAGACTGAGGGACCTCACGATCGCGTTCCCAAAGGGCAAGCTGACGGTCATCTCTGGCCCTACTGGAAGTGGGAAGACATCGAGTGAGTGAGCTCAGGGGCGTTCTTTCGACGATTTGAGCTCACGTGTATGACGCACTCGGCAGTGCTGCTGGCTCTGCTCGGCGAGCTTCAAGTTGTGAAGGGCAAAGTCTTTCTACCTCCCTCCGTCTCTTTTGCTGCGCAGCACCCATGGCTTGAGTCAAGCACCGTGCGCGAGACCGTGTACGCCCCCGCGAGGTCATTCGGACGATCCATCAAGTAGCTCAGTCGTACTTTTCTACCTTCAGGCTCTTCGGCTCGCCGTTCGATCAAGCAAGGTACGAGGCCACGATTGATGCGTGTGCGCTGCGGCAGGACATCCAGGATCTGCCGGACGGGGAAAATACCCACATTGGCGAGCGGGGCGTGGCTCTCAGTGGTACGTGCTCTTTCATCACGCTTTTTTTAACATATCATTCGTTGCTGAAGTCGATTACGGCGAGCCCAGGTGGTCAAAAAGCGCGATTGGCACTCGCTCGAGCGATCTACGCCCCCAAGGATATCCTTCTCCTGGACGATGTCCTCTCCGCAGTCGACAGCAGAACGGCGAGGCATTTATTCGAGCACCTTACCGGTCCTCTTTTTGCATCGCGTACGATCGTGCTGGTGACGCATCATACCGGCCTCCTACTCCCTTGCGCCCATCATCACGTCGTCATGGAAGGAGGCCGGATAGCCTTCAACGGTCCGGTCGAGCCCATGTCTGCACGACCGTCACTACCTTCGAGTGCCATGGGATCCTACAGAAGCGAGATTCGGCAGGAGGTATACTCCGATGATGATGTGGAGGTGAAAGATCCTGATTCTGCTGCAAGCGCCCGCATCCGAACCACGGGGGTCGAGGCCGAGACCTGGGGAACCGGAAAGGTCAGTGGTTCGATCTATACGACGTGAGTACATTGGCGCCTTGGTTTCAAATCATTTGGAGGGGCATTTGAATCGATTGATGTTATTCTACAGATACCTTTCGAAATCGTCTTACTCTGCACGAGTGAGTACTCGCGGCGAGATGACTCGCCAGTCTCAGGTTTTATAGCGCTGATAGAAGCCTTGCAACGTGCGCCAGTCATCATGTTTCTTCTCGTAGCTATGCCGGTTCTACGGTATGCGGACCAATTCTGGTTGCGAAGTAAGTCGGTCCGAGACAATCACTGCTCCTGTGTGCTCATTGCTACTCTTCCGGGCGCGCCTAGATTGGGCGGCGGAAGCCTCGGCTGGAGGGCGCAGCGTGGACGTCAACTACTATGTGCTTGGATATTGCCTTTTCAGTGCGTACATGACTAGTGGTAGATGGAGGGGTGCGGAAACATTCAAAACCTGACTAGATCGTAATCACGCAGGTCTGGGCTCCATCGTAGGGGTCCAGGCGATAAACGCACTAGTTTGTGTCGCCGAATATCGAGCCTGTCGAACGCTTTTCGCCGAGTTGCTCCATCGTGTCGTGCATGCTCCGCCGCGATGGTATGACATCACACCTATCGGAAGGATATTGAACCGGTTTACGAATGATGTTTCCATCATAGACGGTGAATTGGCATCCGCTTTCGTACGTTTAAGCTTTGCTCTCACGCTTCCTGACCCGGTCTGAGCTGATTACCACCTCGGTGCGTAATGCAGACCAGTTTCGCGGGAATGATCATCAGTCTCGTCATCTCCTTCAGCGTCAACATATACATCTTACCTCTTGGTATCATCCCCATGCTTGCGGTCGGGGTGATCTACTTGTACATCTTCTTCCGGTGGCTCAATGTCAGCCGGGATCTGAACCGCATTGCCGCTACGACGGCATCGCCCCTGTTTTCTGGTGAGTTTCGTGGCTCCTCGACCTCTCGTGCCTTGATGCCCTTTCGCTAACATATGTGATCAACATGAAAGGTTTCAACAAGTTCTCGTTGGTGAGTTGGGTCGTACTGGGATGTTCAAGCTCGTGCTTATGGCTATTGCCACTTTCAATCAGGAATCTCCACCATTCGGGCCTTTGGCCGAGAGAAGGACTACCGCCGCCACGTCTGCGAAGTCCTCGACGATACCCTCTCCATGTGGTATGCCAGCGCTACCATAGACGTTTGGATTCAATACCGGTCCCAGTTACTATCATCGGCGACACTGCTCGCGGCAGCGATGCTGTCCGTCTACACGGGGCTCAGCCCGGGTCTCGCCGGGATCGCGATCAACACTTCTCAGGCCATCATCGGTACTCTTGACGGGTTGTGTAACACGTATGCACATCTTGTACTGTCGCTCAACAGTTTGGAGCGCGTAACAGAGTATTTGACTCTTTCTCAAGAGCCCGAGGACGGGAGCCCTGCACCAGCGTCTTGGCCCTCAGCTGCCACCAAGGGTTCCTTGATCGAGGTGCAAGACCTGACGATCAAGTAAGCCGCTCTCTTTAATCATAACTCCCCAGCAACTGTACTGATGGTCTTCAAAATTTACTCCAGGTACGCTCCTGATCTCCCAGCAACTTTGAAGGGAGTGACATTCTCTGTCATGCCCGGGGAGCGAATTGCGATCGTGGGCCGAACAGGAGCAGGAAAAGTGAGTGAGCGTAGGCCAACAGAATAGAGTTCTCAATTCCTGACGGACTTTGGACCTCTAGAGTACTCTGGCCATGAGCCTGCTTCGCGTTGTGGCCCCAGCCTCGGGAACGATCGTCATCGATGGAATCGACATCACCTCAATCGCGCTCGATGATCTCCGGTCACGTGTGACCTTGCTGCCGCAAGATGCCGTGCTGTTCTCGGGAACGCTGCGCTACAATTTGGATCCCTTCGATGAGCATTCTGTGAGGGCTCAGTCAAGCGGGAAACGCCGAGATGGTATTGCTGACCCCACCGTTGTCAACTGCGGTTCGTCTAGGACGAGGAATGCCTTGACGCCCTACGACGAGTCCACATCATCTCGCCATCGACACTCCCAAAGGGCTCAGATGGTTCGGTCGAAGACTTCGCGTCTGAAGACCCGAGTATCTCCACAATGCTATCGCTGGTCTCTCCCGTTGCCGAGGGAGGAGAAAATTTTTCCCAAGGTCAACGCCAGCTCATCGCGATGGCGAGAGCCCTTTTGCGCAATCCGGTCATCCTCATCTTGGACGAATCGACCGCGTCTCTAGACACCAATCTCGACGAGAACCTACAGGCCACAATCAGAGAGCAGTTCCAACAAACTGCGGTCATCACCATCGCGCATCGACTGCGAACGATCGTCGACAACAGCCGCATCATTGTCATGGATGCAGGCAAGATCGTCGAGTGCGACACGCCGCGGGCTTTGCTGCAGGACGAACACGGCTTGTTCACAGAGATGTGTCGACATTCGGGCGAGTATGAGAAATTGAGGGAAATCGCGACGAGAAACTAGGTTTACGGAAATACCTTGTACATACCCTTGCAGCATCGCATTGCAACTTCACACTTTTTAGAGCTTTGCTTTGATGTCGCCCTCATCGTCATCTTCGCCAATCTCCACCGCGCCCTCCTCAATCAACTTGTTCGTCTCCTTCTCGAACCCAGCTTCTTTAAGCACACTCCGTGTGTCTTTGCCCGGTGTCAACAAGAAAGAGGTATTGTCCCCCGGACCTCGCGCAGGCGTGTAGTCGAGCTTAGGGGCCGGACCTGGGACTCCGCCATCACCATTTTCGAATTCGTCGGTCGTCAGACGAGTCCCAGGCTCATCTTTACCCACCCCGTCTTGATCGATCTCATTCCTGTTCAGTACTGGGACGCAGCACGCGTCCGTATCCAAGAAAATCTTGGTCCATTCCCCCCGTGTCTTTGTCTTAAACGTCGCCGTCAAGAATCCCTCCAAGTCAGGCCATGTCGATCGATCCATCTGGGCGTTTGGAGTAGGTGCTGGATTTGGAACGTGTCCCAATTTCGCATTTTCGAGCATTCTGTTGATGAAGATGGTGTAGAAGTGATTCTCGAGCGCGCCGACGGACATGTAGCCCCCATCCGAAGTTTCGTAAACGTCGTACCAAGGCGCTCCTCCATCGAACAAGTTCTCACCCCTAGGTCGATCCCAGATGGGGAATCCCAACGAGGGACGGGACATCATCAAAGGGAAGGATGAGATGTAGCGCGTTCCGGTGACCATGTCGATCTCGACGACTTGACCTCGGCCAGTGTTATGGCGCGAGAGGAGGGCCATCAGGATCCCGACAACGGCCATGATGCCTCCTCCGGCAAAATCGGCGAGCAAGTTGGCTGGGAAGTAGGGCTTGTCATCTTTACGACCGAGCATGGCTGCGTTCGCGGTTAGGGTACCGAGAGCATCGTCAGCACCCCGACGGTGTTCGATCAGAATGCTCTGGCAGGGTTCAGTAACAAGCCACTCACAAAGAACACCACTCAGAGCGACATAATTGATGTCATGACCCGCCATCTTGCTATAAGGCCCCTCACGTCGGAACCCAGTCAAGCGGGCGATGATCAACCCCCGATTGGCAGCGAGCAAGACATCGGGTCCGAGCCCAAGTCGCTCGAGCACTCCAGGTCGAAACGGATCGATGAGGACGTCGGCTCGCCATACATCGGTGTTGGGGTTGTTTTTGCAATTCGCTTGCTTTGCTTGGGAGCATTTGCATTTGGGATTCGAGCATCCTCGAGCTGCAGAAGCCGAGAGCAAGGTGCGCAGCAATGCCAGTCCTGAAGGTGACTTGAGCGATACCGAGATGGAGCGTTTGTTCCTGTCAGATTGGGTCCGAGAGGCAAGGCTTGAGCTGCTTCGAACAACCCTGAGCATTTCATACACGTTCAGGAAGTGCTGACCTCGACAAGACATCGGTGCTGAATGTGGTATCCGCTCGGTCGACTCGAACGACGTCGGCGCCGAAATCGGACAGAACCACTGAAGAAGCGGCACGAAAGGTCAATACCGCTGTAGCGTACGTGTCAGTTGTCTCGGGGAGACCCACTGCCAGCATAAGGACCAGGTGCAAGTCCAGCCAGCTGGGCAAGTAAGGAGTGCCAAATCGGACATGTGAATGAGCGCTTATACGGTGACAGGGGAGATGTGGGGTGGCACGGGCACCTGCTCTCTGAGACCCGGGGCTGGCTAGCAGTAGCTTACCTCGAGGACTCTGACACCGGCCAAGGGAAGATCTCGAGCTGCCATTGTGGGTGCCGTTGATGTCCGATGCTTCGGAGGGGAATGCGGGGGTGTACCAAGAGAGATGAAGAAGCCGGAGCTCGAGTCTCGATGGCCCCGCACGCGAGGCAAATGGCTGCTGCACGTCGATCGCCAATGAAAGCGCCGAGCAGAGTTGCCTTTCCCAGCAGAGGAGCGCTCGAGCACTGGCCGCGGCAAACGTGCAACGTCGGCCTGCCGGGACGAAAGTCTTCGCAACGAGCAGGGACGCGAGCGACGCGCTTCTGTGATCACGCGCGTGAGTGAGCGGGTCGCCGGCGCTATGACCTCGTCGCTCTCTTCCTCCTCCGCACCACCTCGGGCCGTCTTTTTGCGCACCCCACTCTCTCCGCAACCTACAATGGCGAGCTTCCTATCATGGCTACCATGCTGTCCATCTCACGCAGATCAAGACGAGGTCAGTCACAGCACCAAATACCCGTGCCGCTTGTGTCGCTCTACATGGCCGCCGAATCGACGTCACCCACCTCCGGCCTTGCCGCCTCGCCGCCTTACTGACCCGATGCTGCCCCATCCCATATAGGTCAACGAGCGAACAGCTCTTCTCAACCATGACATACTGCCCGAGTCAGTCCCGGTCGCAAACGACAAGCCGTTAGAGCCCCTCAGCTGACGATGGCTTCGGCCTTGACTCTTCTCCTTGGTCGTGCACAGGGCACCGGTCGAGCAAATAGCTGGAAGATCCACAGAGGAACAACAGGCACAGCAGGACTACCTCCGGGCCATCATTGATGCTGCATGCGCGCAAGTCCTCCCTTCACTCTTTACCCCTCCTCCGCCCCCTATCTCTCTCGCGCACACGCTGCTCCCCCACCCCACCCCGGGGACGGAATTCACTCTGAAGCACTGGCCGATTCCCAAGCTGACCTCCGACTTGCTCTGTCGTATCCCGTCCACAGTCGCTTCGTCAGTGTCACTTCGACGAATCCCTTTGCGACCGGCCACGACTCGAGATCGTCCCCCGCTTCGCCTAGCTCTTCCCGCTCCCCTTCACCTTTACCTTCCCCATCGCCCTCCCCAGCTCGACGTCCGAGCCAAGCCGATTGGAACGGCGGTATCCAGAGCCAAAACCGACGAACATCAGATTGGAGACCACCCATGGACCATGACTCGGATACCACACGTCTCTCCTCGTCACGGACGGGTGGGGACCTTTCAGGGAGGAAAGTTCGGACGAGGACGGCAAGCGCGTCATGAGGCTCGATGCGACTTTCGGATTGGGGGTCAGAGCAAGAGGCGCGGCTAGACCACCGAGCACGCATTCGCTCAAGACCTTGCCGAGGTCGTTTGCGAGAGGTCAGGATGGGTCGGTCAGGGGGAGTCCGTTGGCGAGAGGTCGCACGGAGGAGCAAGAGGAGGAGGAGGAGGAGGACGGAATGGGACAAGACGACGACGACGACGACGATGATGATGCGAAGTTCGACACATATCGGACGGCAAAAGAATCGAACGACGAGGGGGTTGAACGTGTCGATTCTCGTCCTTCTACGAGAAGGTCGTGTAGTGGGTCGGCGAGGCTTCCCGTTCGAGACGTCTTTACCGCACAGGATGGGAACGAGGCCGAGGTGAGTGCAGAAGAGTCCAGCGTCGGCTTTCTGGTCTGCGATTATTTACACGCAAAGCCGAGGTTTTGCAGCTCCAACAAGCGATCAAGGACCTGGAGGCTTCGATGAAGACGTTCAAGCTTCAGCCCGTCGGACCCATCATCGCTGATATCCACGGATGAACAGAATGCCTTGACCGCTTACCATCTCCACGCTAACCCTCGCAAACCGTGCCGCAGTCTCTCTGTCCTTTAGTTTGTAATCGCAGTGCAGAATCCTTCTCGTTACATGCACATGATCTTACTCATAGTGACACAACGTCAATGAGCAACGAAAGCAGCTAGAAAGCGAACCGGTCTAAAGCCCCCGCTGAGCCAGACGCCGCGGATCGCGAGGCAGCGACGTTCTTCTTGGCCTGCTTGTTGGCCGCACGTTGCCGTTCCAACTTCTCCTTCAACGCGACCGTGATGGGGTCAATGACGTTGCGCTTGCGTTTCCTCAACGCCTTCTTGAGCGTCGAGTTGCGACCCCTACCACGGTTCTTGGCATCCGCCTTGGCCAACTTGACGCGCTTCTTCTCCTTCCTCCTCTCCTCATCCAAAGCCTCCTCATCATCCTCATTCTCCAAGCCTTCTTCGTCCTCCTCGATTTGACCACGATCCTTCAACCGATCCACGCGCGACTTTTTCCTAAACGCCTCCTCGACGAACCCAGGTTTGTCCTTGTTGATCTTGTCCGCCTTGTCCCGGACGTTGCGATCGAGTTTACCGACCATCTCCGTATCGAGCGTAATCATATCGAACGGTACCTTGTCCAACAAAGCGTTGACCTCGCGCTCGCGACGTCGTCGCTTACCTTCGTAAGGATCGGCTTCGAGCGAGTCAAAGTTAGCCTCTCCAGCTCCAGGAACCAACAACGACGTGAAACCCCGGGCATGACCGACGCCCAGGACGTCTTCGAAAGGACAGAACCGAACGTCGTTGACGGCGACACCGGGGAAAGTGTGCGTCAAGTACGGCGGCGGGGGCATCCTTGGGTTCTGGTCCGGTTTCTGCAAGTCCTTGAAGACGCTGATGTGGTTGCCCCAGCCGAGTCCCAAAAGACCTTTTTGACTAAAATCGACGCTTGTGGGCGTCTTTTTGAATTGATACTCGTTCAAGACGGCCCATTTGCGCGTGTCCCATAATTTGACCGAACCGTCGACGCCGCAGGTCACCATTCGGTAGCCTAGGGTCGAAGGGTCGAGAGCGATCGAGGAAACGGGTCCTCGATGTGCTTGCAGTTGGACTTGGGGACGTGATACAGAGGGGGACCATAGTGTGACCGAGCCTGGAAAAAGGGAATGTGCCAAGGTGAGCCGAAGCCTCCAATCGCTGGGAAAGCCTAATCGGACTGACCATTCTGATGCCCGAGGTGAATAAAAGCGTTGTGAGCGTTCTGCGCCATCGTTCGGCATGCGCCCAGTTTTGTGCGATGCTCGACGACGAGTTGACCTGTCGAAGTGTCTTGGTACTTCAGATATCCCGGGTTGCCCTACGGGCAAAGCGAGACATGGAAAGTGAGTGAGCCAAAACTGTCTTTCCCCCACCAAGACGCCGACCCGCATCAAAGACTCACAATCGTCGCGAGCAAGAAGTGATACGGCAGAAACTCCATCTGGTTGACCTCGATATGATTCCGCAACTGGTGGACCTCCAATCCGCTCTTGTCGTAGATGTAGACGTACCGCTTCTGCGCGACGGCGAAGAAACTCTCATCGTGGAGCCACCGGATCGCTCGCGCAGTTTCGCCAAGATGCAGTTCAGTGTGCAATCTCCCCGATTGCCAGTCGAAGGTCCCAACGTGTCCTCTCCTCCCCGCAATCGCCAGATGCCGCCCATTGCGCGTATAGTCGAGCGCGTACGGTCCAAACTCGTCCAGTTTCAAAGCGAAAGCTTTGCCCTGCGCTCCGATGGCCGATCCTTCCACGATCTCCTCCTGCGTGACCTTCCACGTCCTTTCCAACTCGTTCTCGACCTCGATCAGGCCTTGGTTCGACCGGTCGAGCAAGAGGTCGTCGTGTTCGTGGGCTTTGATCGAGCTCGCTTTCGCCGAGCTGGAGAGATGGTTCAGGTGGTGGCCCAGTCGTTTGTTGGTCTTGCCGGCGCCTTTGTTCAAGTGGTTCTTGTCCAACATGGTCGGGTGGGCATAGACGTATCTGGAAATGCGAAAGATTCGAATCAGTTTCGTTGTTGTCGTCATTGCTGTCTCTCCGCTCCTCCTATATGAACTAAGGGCTCACTTTTTGAGGGATTGGGTAGCGGGGACATAGGGGTCTTGAGCCGGGAGCTGACGAGAGTTGGACAGAAGGGATGCAGGTGCTTCCTTCTCCCTTTGCTTGCCCTTGCCCTTGCCGGCATGATGGTGGGGAGTGCCCTCCATCTGCAAGAAGCGCTTTGACTGGGATCCGGTTCGCCGAGCTGGAGCTGGAGCTGAGCTGGGTGGTGAAGTGGCGGAGGTGGGCTCCTTGGTGGCTCGAAAGGTGAATGACGAGGAGGATCAGATACGTCGGACCTTGACCCAAACTGTAACGAGGTTCGATGAGGAGAGACCAAGTCAGAAGCCAAGCGCCACGAGGACCGGAAAGCAAGTAGGGTGCGATCGAGACAGTCGATCACACTCGCGCGCTTCGCAAGACACCGCGAGGTTGCGAAGGCGGCCGGCCCAAATTCCCCCGAGAATGAGAATCGGCGTTCGCGACTAGTTTCCGACTTTAGGTTCGCTACTTGCCTCCATTCTTTACCCGCTTTATCAAACATGGTCTCCTTCGTGTGCGATACCTGCAACGACACGCTCAAAAAAGTCCGTTTCATTCCCTTGATGGAGCATCCTCCGCTCAGCTCAGCTCATTGCGAAGCTCCACTCTTGACACTGGACCGCTGACCGACTAGGTTCGATCCTTGTTCCTACAGCCCAAGCTGGATCAACACGCTCAGAGATGTTGGGCCGTATACACATGTGAGTATAACCAGGACTACTCCTGTCGACTCGACGTATGACTGACCCCCTTTGTTTCCCCCTCCGCTTCCCTGGCGAGTCTCATAGGCCTCGATTGCAACACGACCTTTGAAGGCACATCCTATAGGGCACACACGTCTTGCATTTCCGAGGATCAGAAATACCAGAAATCGTTCGTACATGCTCAATTGCACTTGCTCAATATTGAGAAATACCCACGACTGACTTCCCAAGCCCCTCACCTTTTCCCCACTACCACTTTCATCCCCGCCGATCTCTGGACATCCTCCTACCACCCATAGCGTCTACAAAGCCCGCAAGAACCCGAACAAGAACCACCCAGGAGCACCCCCAACACCCGCACCCTCGAACCCTCCCGCCGCCGCCACCGCCGAACCTTCTTCAACAGTAGCCCCTATCGAGACACCCCTCGCCGAGAGCTCAACGACGACGAATGGAACGAAACGACCCCGCGAGGACGACAAAGACGAAGCGGACAAGTTGAAGAAGCAACGTAAAGCCGAGAAGAAGGCCGCCAAAAAGGCTTCCAAAGCAGCCGCAGCGGCGTCCACTACGGCAGAAACGACGTCGACCACACCCGCTGCCAAAGGTGACGCAACATCGGCTTCCGCACCTGCATCGGAGGAGGTGTCGACTGGCGGTGGCAGAGCGAATATCAAGACTTTATTATCTAAGGTCGTTCCGGAGGTGTTGAAGGAGTCACGGACGTTGGGGGAGGTGAAGCGGATCGTGTTGGAGAAAGCTGCTGCGCAAGGACTGAACAATAAGGCGGACGTTCTGGAGGCGTTCGAGAAGGGTGTCTCATTGGGTGGAGACAAGCCCAAGAAGATGTTGAAGCTTTCGTTCGAGTAGGCGAAAGATGTTGGAATGTCGATTTGTGATCCATAATTGCGATCGAGAGACTGGCAAAACCGCACTCCACAAAGCAAGCTTCACCTCTATTTTTTTTACCACAAAACTCCAGCAATTATTACACACTTGGGAAGAAACGTCGAAAGAACAGAAAGAGATTTTGTTACACAGACAAATGGAGACCATTCACGCGCGACGATCGTTCACTTGGAAGGAGTAATAGAGATCGGCATCGAGGCGGCACCAATCGAGCTTGGGGGTGAAAAACGAGTCGGTATTGCGTATCTATGCGGGCAATGCAGAGCGAACCAGATCCGAACAAACAAAAGCACAAAGAGCACCCGATCGTATCATCCTCTCTAGACGGTCCACTTGGTGACTTTTGTGCCGTACTGTGGTGATCAAACGTACAAGGAAGAGGGGTTTCCGTTTCAGAAACTCGGAAAAGGAATCTGGTCTGACCAAAAAGAGGGCCCTCGAAGACACGTACCTTGGCTTGACTGTCCTTGTGGCTCACAAACTCGACGTCACTCGAGACCTTGTCCCTGTCGGAGAACTTGATCCCTTCCTCCATCCCGAGCACGCCGTATTTCAGATGTCGGCCAATGTTTTCGATCCTCGCTCGCACGTCGGGCGTCGCCGTTCGGGTCCAGATGTTGATGCGGTAGAACGCCTTGCGCGACGAAACGATGACACCGGTGACTTCGTTGGTGAAGGCGGACGGAACGGCTGTCGTCGAGGTTGTCGCGGTCGCCTTGTCAAAGGGGGTCTCGAACGTTTCACCGATCGCAGCTAGCATCTGCGGGAATAGATCCGTGCAAGGGTCAATAGTGAAAAACTTGACCAAGGTACCAAATGAGATGTACGTACGGCGTAGAGCCAGTAGTTGTCGATCTCGGCAGAGTATTTGCCCCTCGGCAATTGGACGGCCCACTTGCCACCCTTGGAGTTGGCGGGGTCCTCCCAAGCGGGCTTGATGCCTTCTTTGAAGAGGTAGTAGTTCGAGTTTAAGTGGATGAGGGATGGCGGTACGATGTTGTTGTATAGACTGTTGCGCGAGCGAGTTTGTTTGAATCAGATATAGTTCGGTGTGTGGTGGTGTCGGTCGGATGGGGTTCAAGAAGCGAAAAGACTGACCCCCAGAACTCCTCTACCGATTCAAAGCCAATGACCTTGACGAGAGCTTCGTCCCAACTCTTGGCTGCACAATTCAAAGCGAAGAGTCAAGTGCGTATTCACCAGCCATGATCGCCTCGGCCACCGCTGAGATTGACTGACCCTTGTCCTGCTTTGAAGCCGAATCGAACCAGAGTGTCCACGGGGAGCAGAGCGGGTGCTTGACGTTGAAGTTGACGCGGTCGTCAAAAACGGTGATGAGACTGGTTGGCTTGTCCTCGGATGAGCCGGCTTTGTCATGCTTGTCGTCGTTGCTCGCCTGAGCGGTGGCCGTGGCGACGGCAGCCGCGGCGGCATTGGCAGCAGCTGGTGGCAGGTTGGAGGCTTTGGTGCTCGTGCTCGTGCTCGTGGTTTCGGTGCTGGAAGAGGTGGCTTCGGGTGCCATGATGGGTGGAGGCAATTCGGTCGAGCGGATCGAGTCCCAAGTGGTGGTAGCTGCTGCTGCTGCGAAGTCGATGGCTACGAAGGCGCGTGCGTGCGGCCGGAAGCGGTGCAGACGGTGAGAGGCAAGGTTCCTCGGGAAGAGGGCTGCGCAGTGGAGCCGATGAGGCGTGTGGTGTCGCTTTGGGTGAGCCTGGTGCGCGATGTATTGCTCGTGTTGCGGATGTGGGTGCGAGGTAAGCTGCAGGGGGAAGCCAGCCGAGGCGCGCCGTTTTTGACCCGGTCATGCGGTCAGGCCGGTCGGGGGCAGCTTGCTCGCTCACAACTCACATTGGTCGCGCTCAGGCCCGCTCCACCGGTGCCCCGCTCTGGCCTGCTAGAGTCTGCTCGAATCAGCTGTGCGTCTGTCAGTGGCTGGCTCACGATCGGCGGCGCGCTCTCGCTCTCCTTCGCCACTTGACATCGCTGAGACAGCTGGCACTCGTTGGCGCGATTCGCACTCTCAAAAGACACAGGCATGGGCCTGCTTGAAACATCCATCTTGGAAGAGGTGCCTTTTCATTCCGAGGCTCAGAAACCTCATCAGCGCGATGCGCTAGCTCGCCGTCGTCGAAACGAGCCGTCGTCACCGGCACCACCACCTCTGCCGTCCTCGTCATCCTCGTCATCCTCGTCAACAGCGTCGGCTTCGGTATCGGCTCGCCATGACGTGTCGAACCACAGTTTGTCCCCTCGCGAGTCCAACAAGAAGATCGAGGAGAAGAGCAAGGTCATTGCAGCCATGGTCGGAGCCACGCTCACTTCGCTCACCAGTAGGTCGTGCTTCCTAACTCCCTCGGCCATTCATTCCGTTCCGCTTCGCTTGCGAAGTCAGTCACGGTCGGCGAAATGAGCTCGACCCCCGCGTATCCTCAATATGCACCGACGCATGCCATCGAACAGGACTGGCGCAACATGCGCTCTGAGAGTGGGATCGATGGACGTCAAGATCGAATGGCATTGCGTGGCATGGCATGCTTGTGCCACCATCGACGCCGCGTGATCGTCGTGACGTCGACTCGACTCGACGCGACCCTCCCATCGTCGCCTTCGTCCGATTAACCAAATGCCCTTGCTGACCACACATGTCGTTGCACTCCACAGTGACACCTTTCGATGTCGTCAAAACGAGGTTGCAGACCCAGCCCAACCCGAACGCGAGACCCCCATTCATCCCCGCATCTCATCTACCTCCGCCGACGTCCCGATCGGCTACCTCCCCTTGGCCACCACCCTTCCCTTCGACCTCGACGGCACCGCCCGCGTCTTCGATCGAGACCAAGCTGGGAAACAAGGCCACGTCGGGCTCGTCGACGTGCTGCACCAAGACCTACTTCAATTCGAACGACAAGTCCTTGCTCTGCCGCTTCGACCCTCGCCATTCGACCTCGTCCTTGCCCGCGTCGGGTTCCCACTCCTCGTCCATCTCGGCCGCCCGAGCCGCCTTTGTCCACCACTTTGCACCCGCGGCACCGATACCGCACTCCGGGACTACGCTAGTCCATGCATCGAACGGAGGCTCCTTGCTCGCCAATGCCTGCCTCTACCCCGACCCGCGGCATGCCGTCAACGCGAGCTCGTCCGGGACAATAGGGGGTTCGGGTTCAGCAGCTTCATCACGGCACCTGACAGGTTTTTGGGACGCTGTCATCAAAATCGCACGCAACGAAGGCATATCGTCACTGTGGAGAGGTACCGCAGCCGCTCTGGCCATGTCGGTCCCCGGACAGGTCGTCTACATGGTCGGCTACGACTGGGGCCGCCGGACCGCATTCGACCATGCGCCTCAGTGGGCCTATGCCGACGTCACCAATGCCGACGGACGCCACTTGTCGACCGCCTACCTCACCGCCGTCCCCCTCATCGCCGGTGGGTTGTCTCGGACCGTCGTCGCGGCGTTGACGTCGCCGCTCGAGCTCGTGCGGACCAGGCTGCAATCCACTTCCGAATCGACTTCGATACGATCCATCATCTCGACCTTAAGGGCAGAGGGAGGTGGCTTGTCGTCGGCGTGGAGAGGCCTCCCCCCAACGTTGTGGCGTGACGTTCCTTTCAGTGCCATCTACTGGGCTGGTTACGAAGCCATCAAGCGCTCCGTCACCGGCGGCAAAGGCATGGGCGAAGGCTGGAAGGACCAGAGCCTCTCGTCAGAGTTTGCGGTCGCCTTTGTCTCGGGCGCTGGCTCCGGAATGGTAAGCATGGCATACGCTGTTTTAGGTCTACCTCGCGACGCTGACACGTATACGCAACTGTCCCTTTTCACAGATTGCAGCGACCGTTACGAATCCATTCGACGTCGTCAAGACTCGGAGACAGGCGCTCGTCGAGGCCGCGATGGGTTCGAGCTCGTCGTCGACCCAAGCCCCTCTGACCAAGACTTTCCCCATCCTGTTCGATATCGCCAAAAAGGAAGGGTGGGCCGGGGTGATGCGCGGACTGACGCCGAGATTGGCCAAGGTGAGCTTGACCCCGAGTCTCGGTGTTCAGTACAGAGCAAGGAAGCGATGCTGATCGTTTTGCGCTTCCATTTGTTCACCCAGGTTGGGCCAGCGTGCGGCATCATGATCGCAAGTTATGAAGGTTTGGGTAGATTGCTGGATTGAACCTTGTGCTACATCGTTAATTATGACATGACGCTAGGTTCGGCGGCGCGCTCTGCGCGCCTCCTCACCTCCGTGACTCGACTGCAGCGCTCGCGTTGTGTGGTGCACTGTCCGGATGAAACATTGCACTGATTCGCCACTGAGTCTCTGAACAGTAACAACTAAGAACTAAACATATGCGTCTGTTGAGTTGTGTCTTGCAAGTCATAACCGACGCCGGACGCCGAACCCGTCACTCACCCTTGGAAGAAAACCAAGCACACGGGACGGCCCGACCGCCTTGTTGCCGGCAAGCCCAAAATGGCGAGGCTGATTGTGATCCGGGTGCACTGAGAAGGTGCCAACCCTCCGCCTCCAGACCATGAACTCGACAGCGCCGACTCTGCACTCCCTCACTGATCAGTCGGGCCACTGGACAGCTCCATCTATGCATTCCAATTGAGGGATGACCCGAGCAAAAAAGCCGGAATCGCTTTGCGAAAAGGGTACAGCATCTGGACGTGGGCGAAGATCGGTAAATAACGGGCAGAACGGGTACAGGTGACCGCTGCAGCCGGTGAGATTCATTTTGTGTCGAGAGCGACCTGTCCGTGTAGCGCTGAGAATCCAGTCTACTGGTCGACGGGGAAACGAAGGTAGCAGCGGGTCAGTCACGTATTGGCATACTTCAGATGTCCCAATTCAGGCGCCGCCACCACAACGAACACACCATTCTCGTATGCCTAACATCCGCTGTAAACGATGTCCCTAAAATAAGAAGGAAGGTCAGTGACGTCGTAGAATGCGACCCTACGCAAACCGCTCCGCTGCTTTTCCCCGCTTCCATGAACACTTACCTTAGGCGCGATTCGAGCTTGGAATCAACAGTCGCAGTAAGCCTGCGCACAGGATAAATGAGAGCGCTGTACACAGCCACACCCTCATACGGAGCGAACCCAGTCAGTACCGGGCTCAACTTGAACTTGAAGCAGAACTCCTTGTGCTTACCTGCGTTCCGGTCAGCAGAAGGGAGCCGAAGCGAGGGCAACACCAACCCTGTGAGTGAGCCCTGTCTCCTAATCCAATGTTGTGAAGGTGGTAATAAGGATGATACGCCGCAAGGGTCTGTGCGTGGCTTGCGGAAGCGGATGGAATCTCGGCGAAGATCGGCGAGGCGATGGCAGAGCGCATCCCAGCAGTCTGTGGTCCGGGTACAAACTTCTACAGCTTTCAACATCAGCTCCAAGCAATGCATGATACACTTAGATCGATCACTTACTGGTTGGGTATCATGGAGCAAGGCGGATGCCAGCTCTCCAACACGGACTACTGCACCAAATCCCGAGGCTAGAGACGAATCGAATCGCCACTAAAATATACCACCCAAAGCACGAAATTTCTCGAGAGCATACGCAGGGACATACCATGAGCTGGCTCGGAAAGACTTCAATGCCTCTGAAAAACCGAGACCACTACCCGCCCAATGGTTCGGAGAAGAACCGAGACCACCTCCTCTATCGACCAGAGCACCACTCCCGGGACAGCGCCAACTCTGCACCCGGAGTTGTGGGTGACGCATGACCCGAGCAGAAGTACCGAGAGAGCATTGTGAAGTCTTCCGACGGATACAGCAACTGCAAGATGCACGACTGCAAGTGTTGTGAGCGTTCTGTAGGGAGCGGGCGGCGGAGAGAAGGAGGGCCAGAAGACAGAGACGCAAGCCCGCGGAATTGGCCGCGTCATGGCCCTGCTCGGACCGGGTCCGTGGAACGCCGGGGAACCTCGGCGAAACTTTTGGCTCCTAGCCGCCCAAAAGCCTGAGGCGTAGGACCGGACGCACAGCAGCAGTTACTAAAATCAGCACCAGCACAACTACTAATTCTGAAACCGTCCGAACCCAGAGCCACCCTCCCTCGAAGCTGGGGAGTGAAGAGTAGTGCATATAAGCATAACTCAAATAGTGGTCCAGTGCCCGATAAGGGTTGTCTCTTTGTGTAGACTAGTTGGAATTCAAATTCTCATTCCCAGGACGATCACCAGCACGATTACTAATTCTGAAACCGTCCAAACCCAGAGCCACCCCTCCCAGGACGGTGACGTCAGGCCACGTGGTTTGTCGTTTGTGTTTTTTATTAGTAAAGTGTAGATCATGATCTTCCTTGGCAACCTCTTTGCTCATCGGCTGGACCGTGTCCGTCGCTTCCCTGTCGCCGAGTTGTCACTCGCGGTCTTCGTGTCTGCTTTCTTTGCCTTTTTCTCTGATGGCTTCTCTTCGTCCTGTTCGACCTTTGCACGCTTGCTGGAAGGTGGAGCTTTTGCCTTGGCGCCATCTGAACTCGATGAGCCACCAAACCAATCTTGCCACCCCCCTCGTTGCCCCAACTGCTTGACGGCGCCGTAAAACTCGTCCGTACAGCCTTGCACGCTCAACCTTCCCCGACTGATCAGAGCGCTGTCCCGAATCGCTTCGAGGTGTTTTGGTTCGAGGTACTGTTGGAGTTCAATCGGTAAGGAAGCGTGGTCCGTCGTCGCCAGCGTCTGCAGCAATTTCAGCGGCACCATGTGCGGCAACCTCTCGACGAATTCCAAATCGACCATGAACCACGTCGGTGCCTCGGACAAAGATTTGGGATCGTAGTAAGGGTGTTTGGGGTCCCATGCGTTGTGGTCCGGGTATCCTTCGCGTTTGACTTTGGCCAAGGCGGTGATGCCGGGGACCTTGCAGTTGGAGGCGTAGAAGAGACAAGGGTCGTTGACTTTCATCTCTTCTTTGAGGTAGCGTTTGGCTTGGTGATTTCTGCGGAGAAGTGGGAGTTGGAGGTGAGTTGCGGGTTTCAGCCGTGTGCAGTAGTTGTCAACGCTTGAGACGAGTGACCGCGGAGATGGCCTCGAATTACGGACCGTACACCTTCCCATGCCGTCACTTTACACTTTTCGAAATCGTCGACAGAAAATTTGACATCGACACCTTTCTCGATCCTCGTATCGGGTTCGGCCTGCAAGAGATGCGCAGGTTCTGGTTCAGTTTCGACGCGCTGAGGATCCTTCGAGTCGTCGCGTCGAAGCGCGTGTACTCGGAAGGGAAAGAGCAATGTTACCTTGAGCAACCAATGGTGGAAGACGGGTCGGTCGGGAATCGAGTCGGCTTTGGCTTTGGCTTTGGGTAGCATCGTGTAGTAGAGTCGAGCAGAAGCGAGGATTTGAGGAGTGCACACGGAGCGGGGGAGGGGCATTAGGGGCTGAGGAGATGACGGCATTCGACATGGCCTCAGATTGCGCATGATTTCGCGGCTGCTTTTCGGCGACTGTCAGCTGGAAGTGACGGCGGCGTGGGGAAAGTGAGCCGGGGAAGTTGGGTGCTGGCTGCCCTTTTCCCTCCTCAGGTCCAGGTCCTCAGCAAAGTTTGGTCCCCTGTCCACGGCTACTCGAAAGAACGCTTACGACACTTTGCTCAAGGAGGGATCTTGTCGACGACCCAAGATTCTCATCTTTTACCCGCCAGACTCGCTCCGCTGCGCCGACTGAGCACGTGGCAGCTTAAGCCCCCTCCCCCTCCCCCTCCCCGAATCGGCACCACCTCGACTCCCCTCCTAGCATGGCGTCCCTCTTGCACGAGCAACTCAAGCTGTACGTCGCCAACGACGCCTACACGCTCGTCGGTGATTCCGAGAAGCCCCAGACGCTCGTCATCAACCGGGCGACGAATGCCATCTCGATCACCTGTGAGTTGCTGGCCCGTTCACTCATCACACTTTGGCTCCAGTGCTCATCCTGCTGCTGGATCAATAACCCCTACAGCTTCGAGCTCGGTCCCGTCCAAGTTCGAAAAGGAGCACACCGTTTATGGTCTGTTTGGGATCATCACCCTTCTGAGGTGTGAGTCACCATCCACCAGAACTGGCCCAAGGAAAGGGTCCCAGCTTCCCTAGTGCTCAAGCGCCCGTGCCCTCTCCTCTCCTTTCCTCTTCGCTCTCTCGCAGCCGATTACCTCGTCGTCATCACCAAGCGTAAAAAGGTCGCGACCGTCTTAGGCACGCCCGTCTACACCGCGACCGATTTCGCCGTCTTCCCCATCGAACGTTGCTCGACCGTCGAACTGCTCGGTCAACCCGACGAGGCCTACCTCCTCGGCCTCCTCAAGAGCCACCTCTTCTCCGCGCGCTTCCACTTCACCTATGGCGGTTGGAACGTCACGACGAGGTTGCAGCAGCAGCAAGCGAACGGGATCAGTTCGAGCGCAAAGGCTTTCTGGGAGACCGTGAGGCTGACAACTCGCTCGGGGCGCATTTGAAGGGATCACACCACTGATCTCGTGCATTTGTAACATCTCTCAGTCCGATGATCGCTTCTTTTGGAACCGACACGTACAACGGCGCGTCATCGATGCGAGTGCAAATGGTACCGATGTGGGTCGAGCTTGTCCGTGCGGAACCTTTGTAGGCATTGGAGCGCTAACCAGCTCGCTTACCGTCTGCAGTGCAGTCGCTTCATTTTGCCCGTCATGCTTGGATGTGAGCCTGGTCTCATTTGCTCTCTGGAGGATCAATCGCACGCCGGAAAGCTGACCAATTTCATTTACTGGTCCCCGACTCCCTAGTCCTCGAATTCAAGAATGCGACCATCAACGGCCGCGACTTTCTCTTTGGTCTCGTCTCGCGCCGCAACCGCTTCCGTGCCGGTACCCGCTACTTTTCCCGAGGTATCGACCGCGAAGGCAACGTGTCCAACTTTAACGAGACCGAGCAGATCGTCTTGCTCGATTCGCAAACGGGATCGTCGGGCGGTGCGATCCAAGGCGATATCATCTTTTCATACGTCCAAACCCGAGGCAGTGTGCCCGTCTACTGGGCCGAGATCAACAACCTCAGGTACAAGCCTGATCTCAAGATTATGGACATGTCCAACACGGTGAGTATCGGTGACGATCGACGTTCGAGTGTCGAGGTCAGCAACTGAACCATCTTCCGAGGTGCCTCTGAAACAGGCCGAATCCCTCAAGCGCCACTTTGATACCCAAATCGACCTGTACGGCGACCAATACCTTGTCAACCTCGTCAACCAAAAGGGCTACGAGAAGCCGGTCAAGGAAGCGTACGAGCGGGCGGTCGAGTCGATGGGCAACAGCCGGGTGCACTACACCTACTTTGATTTCCATCACGAGTGCAAAGGGTTGAGGTTCGATCGCGTGTCGGTCCTCATCGATTCGCTCGATGAGGAGTTGCACAAGCAAGCGTGAGTTTGGAAGGCTGGAGCGAGTGCTCATGTTTAAAAGATTCTCATTTCGTGTGCTTCGATGTACTCAGCTACTTCCACCACGACAAGACGAGTTCACCCTCACGACCTCAGTCGACTCAAACCTCGATTGTTCGCACGAATTGCATGGACTGGTGAGTTGGTTGTCTTTGCAATAATCTTTGCCACTCCAGGCTGACCCACAACCTCGCAAAAGCCTCGATCGAACGAACGTCGTCCAGTCGGCGTTGGCCAAGTGGGTGCTCAACAACCAGCTTCGGTCAATCGGCGTCTTGAGCCCAAAGGAGTCGATCGAGGAGCACAAGCCTTTCCTCAAGCTGTTCCGCAACGTCTGGGCCGACAACGCTAACGCCATCTCGCGGGCCTACTCGGGCACGGGCGCGCTCAAGACGGACTACACGCGGACAGGCAAGCGTTCCAAGGAGGGAGCGCTCCAGGATGGTGTTAACTCGCTCGTGCGCTACATCAAGAACAACTACCTCGATGGGCCCCGACAGGATGCGTACGACCTCGTCTCGGGCTCGTGGGTGCCCCGTAAGGGCGATGCGCAAAATTGGCGCGACCAACGTTCGCTCGTGGTCCGTTCGGCCCCTCTCGTCGCCTTGCTCGCAATCGGTGCCCTGTTCCTTGCCTTTGCCGCCCCGACGCTCGTCGGCGAGTACCTAATCTCGGTGCGCCAGTTCGTGCTGATCGCGCTCGCGGTCCTGTTCCTCGCAATGAATTTTGTGCTCAACCACGGCGTCGAGTACGTTTCCTACCCCAAACTCGTCTCGCTCGACGACATTGTCAACTACAACGGCAAAGGGTTCGAATCGGGCCGTCATGGGCGACCCCTGAAGAAGGCTCAGGTCGTCAGTGCCGAG
This sequence comes from Microbotryum intermedium, assembly GCA_022702645.1. Taxonomy (NCBI): domain Eukaryota; kingdom Fungi; phylum Basidiomycota; class Microbotryomycetes; order Microbotryales; family Microbotryaceae; genus Microbotryum; species Microbotryum intermedium. The sequence continues at coordinate 961,838 of JAHWDX010000001.1, forward strand.
TCGGCGGCCAAACGAGGTGCGGCGAGTTCGTTGCGCAAGGAGGGTATCGCCGTGACGAGTGGCGCCAAGAAGGATTAGTGCGTGGCTGCTTAGGGTGTTTGGAGATTTCGGGTTTGTAATGTGGTTTTTGTTCATTTGCTATCATGGTGCTTAGAGCGTTCAGAGCTCTCGAGGATGTGTATTTGCCGCTATCAAATTGGCCCTCGTGACTCGCTTTCCCCCATCAGAGCCTGCTGCTGAGAAAAGAGAAACGAAACCTTCCGGCAAAAATTCCAAAGCAAGATTCCCGGACCTTCAGTTGTGGTAGGGTACGTGCGTGGGTGCACGCCCGGCCGCTGGACCCCTGTTCGTCGCCTCGGCCGAAGAAGGTCACGGTGCGCTGAATTTATGTGCATGTGCAGAGCACCATTGACGAATTGAAGTGCAGTGGCATTTCCCGAGTGTCATCAAGTCCATGGTAACTGGAATGCGATATAACGCCTCCAGTGACGACTCGGAAGGTTTCGGCTTTAGCAAGTACTACATTGACCTGCATGTGTCACAAGCCCCAGCGCGATATCAAAATCGATGCGCGAGAAATCAAACGGAAAACCGGAGGCCCAAGGACTCTGGACTCGAATCGAATCGACGCGGTTCATGCTGATTGTACCCCACCCACTCTTGCTGCCTTGCTGCACGCCCCCATCCTGATTCTGATTTCCCCGATCTCGGTCCACACGCCGTAGGTACTGACCCACCTGTGCTCGCCCTCGTCGACACCTCTTGTCCGTTGTACCGTGTGCGTTGGACGATCCGAGCTCGATCGCGGTGCTTTGTCGTGTACGACCTCTCTTCTCTGATCGTTCCGACTGCTCGCCTGCGCGCCCACCTTTAGCCCACGCCTCCCCACAGCGACCAACCACCAGCGCCCAGCTGCAGCGCCAACCTAGGGCCGGCTCGGGATCCACCCCACGAGCAGTCCGCCTCAGCTTCAGCCTCTCCTCCACCACCACCTCCGAACCCAACACTTGCACACCCCCAGGATGGGTAACTCGTCGAGCAAGGAGAAGAAGCTCAAACGCACCTCGTCGGTCGCGAGCACGTCCTCGGCCGCAGCCGGTTCGTCCCTCAACGCGGGCGTCATCACCAACTCGGCCCCACCACCGCCCTCATCGACATCGGCCCCAGCTGGTGGCCTCCCGTCTAGAGCTGGCACACGCGACGGCACATTACGCTCGTCGGGACCGACATCAGGCGATGCGACGGGCCTGTCGACGTCGCTGCCGCCTTCGTCATCCGGCGCCGCCTCAGCCGCAGCCGGCGGCGCTGCAGCGAATGGCGGCCCCAACCTCGCCTCGACCTCGGTCCAATCCTCGTCGACCATGGCCGACATCCCGACGACGCAAACCATCCTCGCCAACCCCATCTCGCTGCAGCAGTCGGTCGGCTCTGGCGTTGGCTCCCTCGGCGCAGCTTCCTCGGCCTCGTCGGCCGCAGCGGGCGGTTTCAATGCCAGCAGCGGCAACAACTATACGTCGACAACACCGGCCAGTCCGGCTCGACCGCAGACGTTCGACATTGACGACATGATCTCGCGCCTCCTCGACACGGGCTACTCGGGCAAGGTCACCAAGTCGGTCTGCCTCAAGAACGCCGAGATCACGGCTATCTGCCAGGCCGCTCGCGAGGTTTTCTTGTCACAACCGACCCTGATTGAGCTCTCCCCACCCGTCAAGATCGTCGGCGACGTGCATGGCCAGTACTCGGATCTGATCCGACTCTTTGAGATGTGCGGCTTCCCGCCGAGCGCCAACTACCTCTTCCTCGGCGACTATGTCGATCGGGGCAAGCAGTCGCTCGAGACAATCCTGCTGCTGCTGTGCTACAAGATCAAGTACCCCGAGAACTTTTTCCTCTTGCGAGGGAACCACGAGTGTGCGAACGTGACGCGAGGTAAGTGAGATCCCCAACCCCCCGTGGGGTGTTTCAACGAGACGCGTCGTGTGTGCCGACTGACACCTTCTTGCTACATCAGTGTATGGCTTTTATGACGAGTGTAAACGGCGGTGCAACATCAAGATTTGGAAAACGTTCATCGACGTGTTCAACTGCCTGCCGATCGCGGCCGTCGTCGCGTCCAAGATCTTTTGCGTCCACGGTGGGCTGTCGCCGTCTCTGTCATCGATGGACGACATTCGTCGGATATCGAGACCGACGGATGTACCCGACTACGGGTTGCTCAATGATCTGCTGTGGTCCGATCCGTCCGATACGGCACTCGACTGGGAGGATAACGAGCGCGGCGTCAGTTATTGCTTCGGAAAGACCGTCATCGGCGCCTTTTTGGCACGATACGACTTTGACCTGATTTGTCGCGCACACATGGTCGTGGAAGGTGGTTTTCGTGTACTCGAGTCCCGCGGCATGCTCTATCTATGTCTTTTTGCTGATTTTTTGGGGGGCTTGCTGGCACAGACGGGTACGAGTTTTGGAACGAGCGCACTCTGGTCACCATCTTTTCAGCACCGAATTACTGCGGCGAGTTTGACAATTTCGGTGCCGTCATGTCTGTATCGGAGGATCTCTTGTGTGCTTTCGAATTGCTCAAAGTGAGTGCTTCGCGTGCTTCATGCGTCTTGGACGGGCATTGATCTGTGCTTGCCCTTCCCTCTGCGCAGCCATTGGACGGCGTTCAACTCAAGAAGGAAATGGCCAAGAATCGTCGGCGCCTGTCGCAAGGTCTCGCACAATCGGGCGTCACCGCTTCGGCAGTCTGATCGTATGCGGACAGTCTTACATTTTATATGAACATTTCTTCCTCTACCCTTTCACCCCTCCCTCACCGATTCTTTCTCCCTGAAAAACTTTGTAGCATCATCTTTCCAACCCTCTTCCTTTCCATTCATCATTTTAGTCGCGAGCTGTTTCTCCTATAACCCTTTCTTTTCGTGTGTCTGCGTATTGTTTGCGTGCCTTCCGGTGTTTATGATGTATTCATATTCATGTAAGCGCTGCTTTTCCTCGCTACTTCGTTCCTTTCCGCTCCACTCTCTCTCGGTCTCTCCTTTTTTCTCTCTTTCCGTCGAGGCTTCGATCGCAGGGTTTCAGCCATTGTTGGGCCTTCTCTGCACATTCTTTTTTCCCTCCAAAACCCCCCTCCTCTTGGTCTGAAATGATCAAAAAAAGACGACATCAGATCTACAAACACTCCCCCGAGATCGGGCGGCCGAACAAAGACGGGCGATGTGCGGTCCTAGAACGCGCTGACGGAGCTCAGACCAAAATCCTTCCAAGCACCATACTGCTTTTGTCCTGGTGCATCGGTTTCGGCATCGGCGGAGAAGTATTTCTGGATCGTGGCCGGTTCGTCAACCCTGTTGAGAGGGAGAGAGGTTTGAGGAAAAGCCACAGAGAGAGGCGGCAGAAGTGAGTCAACCGAATGGGAAGTTCATAAGAGTCTCGTCGGTACAGCTCACCACTTGACTTTGGCCGCTTTTTTGTCGAGGATCGTCTTGACCGTCTGCCAACTGAACCGGACCACGTTGGGGAACCCAAACACGGGGTGCACGTTTTGTTCCAACCAAGCGACCGTTTTAGGATCTAACTCGAGCAAGGACGACAACACCAAGAATGTGAGTGTCGACACTCTCGAGACCTTGTCTCACTCGGAGAACGCTGGCCAAGGTCCATGGCTCACCAGAGGGATATCCACTCCCAAAGACGTTTCTGACCTCTTCCTCGCCATCCTCATTGACTTGTACGCTGGCCGAAGAAAGGACGGGCCAGGCCTCTAGGAAATGATCTCGAGTCACTTTGGCGACGATCGAAGCCGCCGAGACGATGGGGTAGATGACGTCGGCTTTCGAGGTGACGACGAAACTGACGGAGGGGAACAGGTGCTCGAGCTTGCGTTGGTAGTCAGCGGCGATACCGACCGTGTCGATGAAGGCCTGAATGATCGGCGAGAGCCTTTTCGTCAGTCGGTGATTAATCCCCAGAGAACCAAGTCAAAGTGTGCGTACTTGGGTGATGTTGTAACCTCGATCAATGACGTCTTTGATGAGGTTGATCGTCACATCGTGCGATTGCGCATTGCTGGTAGTAGACTCGGATAGGCAAGTCAGCCCCCCTTTTTTTTTTTTTTTTTTTTTTTTGTTGTTTTTTGTGAGGCGGAGCTTCTGAGTCCCGCCCAAGAACTGACAGGTTGTAAGGGGTCCTCCTCAGCATGCCTCGGGAAATGTCGTGCGCCGACATGACGGTGCAGGCGTAGTGCACATTCTTCGCGTCATTGATGATGACCTCGAGCAGTTGTTCGCGATCGAAATCTCTGAGCGTCTTGGAATCTGAAGGCGGGCGGAGACGATCCAACGCGGACAAGTCAGCCCAGCTTCGAGCGGGTTTTGGAACTGCAGGATGTTGTACCGCGCACCCGCAAAGCCATGCGATCTGAGCTCTTCCGAGTATTCCACTCGACAAAAGGCGATGCCGTAAACTTGAGGACCTGCAGCACCGGCGAAAGAAAGGGTCAAAGCCCACAGTGAGCCAGCTTGCCGAAGACACTCGGACGCGTCGCGACGCGCTCCGCCACGAGGCGACACCCGACGCATGACGCCGAGGGTCAGGGATCATGACCGCCTGCACTTACCGAGGACAGGGCCACGACCTGCTTCATCGACACCTAGCATCCATTCACCCTCGATGACGGTCTCGCGGGCCTTGCCCTTGTCCTCGCTCGCTGCGAGCTCCACGGGATCGACGCTGTGGAAGGTGTAGCTGCGCGCGAGGACGTCCGAATCATTCCGTTTGACCGAAGGGAAGGACATGCTCGGCGTAGAGGTGGTAGCATCTAGGGGTATGGATTTCTGCGACATGGTCGATTCTCGGTAGTAGGTAGGACGATGCGGTGGATGTGAGGTGACAGACCGACCGACCTGGCGCTGCGCAAGTTCGTGCGATGACAGCTACCTACCTACCTACCTACCTGCCTCGAGCGGGCCTGCCTGCAGGCTGGACCGAGCTCATCCTTGGCGAGAATCGCCGAACACTTCGGGCTCTGATGCGGCCACTCGCGAAATCCGATTTCTGAACAGCAACCTTCTCTACCCGTAGTACTCTACCTGCACGCGTTGATGAAGCCGTTGCATGTATTGATACGATATCAACACAGCTCCTCAACATGACGTACTACTGGCACTTGGTCATGGGTAGATCAATAAGCGAAGGAAAAGCCGTGTCGAATAATAAACGAAAGAAAGCGCCTCTTGCGAGACCAAGAAAATTACCAAGCCAGGCCAGTCGTGTTTATAATAAAGTGGTAGAGTGTTGATCAATGAAAGAATGGAGTCATCGACGGGTGCGGATCGAGCACAGCCCAGATCTAGAAAGGGGTTTAAAGGAATAAAAATTCGAAACTGTCGTCATGGAAGACTCAGCACGTGAAAAGCGCCGCTTCGGGCGTAGTTCCCGATGGATAGTACCCTGAGGAGGAGCGGCCATGAAGTTGCGATCCGTCAGCTCCCGGTTTTGTCGGGATCAGTTGCTCGTTTCTAGCTTCCATACAAGGACTTACATCTATGGTTGGAGCGGCATAAAAGGGCCAATGACTGATCAGCGTTCATTCGCGAATGGGCAGGATAGCGAGGAGGTTGGTGATCCACTTACAAGCTGACGGCAATAATGACATAGACCATCATGAGCTAGAGGAAGGTTCGGTTAGATAAGGAAGAAAAGAATCAGTCGTATCCCTTGTACGATCCCACACATCTCCCGACGCACCAGCCACCCCTCCATCCAGTTCGAGCGACCGTCTTGCAGGGTGTAATTCGCGATGAGCACCGAGAGGAAAAGGACGATCGATTCAAAGGGGTCGAACAAGAGCGAAAGCGGCTTGTTGAGGATCCAGCCGAGGGTGACCATGAAGGGGATGACAAAGAGAGCAATTTGGATCGAGGAGCCAACGGCCACGCCCAAGGCCAGGTCGAGTTTGTCGTGGAGACCACTTGCGACGGCCGTCAGATGCTCGGCGGCGTTGCTGCGAATTGACGAGAATCATGTTGGTTAGCTTCGAGAAGAATCATACAGCACCTGTAGCTTGTTCGACTTACCCTACGATGGGAAGCAAGATCAATCCGACCCACTCGACACTGATCTCGGGGTGTTGCTCCGTCAAGCCGTTGATCGAACTGCGCAGGGGTACCGAAAGCGCGTGAGTTGGGGCACCGCACCAGAGGGCAGTCCGATCCGATGGAGGCGCTCTCACCTGACCAAGAATTCGGCCGTGATCGCAATGAGCACCGTGACCACGACAAGTAGACCGAGTGCGGCCCAGAGCGTAAGCGTGGGCACTTCCTCGTCGTCCTCGTCGTCCTCGCCTTGTATTCCTCCTTCCTCGGGGCCGACGACCGGCTGACGAGGTTTGCGGACCGACTTGGCAGGCTTGAACGCCGTCTTCTTCTTCTTCCCCAGCTTGAGCTTCTTGGTGAAATCCTCGCCGTTGCCTTGCTGCGCAGCCTCAACGTACAGGTGCGGATGTGTGAAGAGTTGGAAGCTAAGGTAGGCCCCGTCTATTTTCCCATATTCATCCCGGTCAGTCAATTGCGTGCCAGAGCCCGGGCTTTGGTGCCAGTGCTTACAAGTGAGCAAGAGCAAGATCGAGGTTCCCCGCGACATGGATAGGATGGAGCTCTTTTCGAAAGAATCCGAGTTGGTATTGCGGAAGGCCGCAGAATACCCGGCCTGTGACTCGAAAGGGTCCGACAATGCGTCAGGGGTTCGGCTTTTCTTGTTTCTTTTTTGATCCACGAGCGTCGCAGGGCGAAGGCCAAGAGACAGGAGACTGACAGGCACCAGAATGGCGATAACGGAAATGACGAGCAGTGAACTGTTGAGCTGAGCCGCCGCACCACCAAATGCCTGTTCGCTGTAGCGCAAGCCACCGAGGAAGAAGCACCTGCCCGATCGGTGTGTGCCGAGGTGCCGCTGCATCAGCTCGGGCCCACCACCATTGAGCTACGAAGCGACCTCAAGCTTACATTCCCATCACGAGGAGGAGGTTCGACAGGATCGAGCCCAGCAAAGACGATTGCACGACGCGAATCTCGCATTTGACGAGCGCGATAATGGCGATTATCAACTGAGGGTGGGGGCAGGCCGAAACTCGGCATCAGAATCCAGATGCCCTCGTTGCCGAGCTGAAGCTGTAAGGACTTCGAGACTCACTTCGACCGCATTTCCAAGTGTCGCGTTGAGCAAGCCGCCAAGCGTCTGACCGACCCGCAGAGCGAGCTCTTCGGTTCCGGTTCCGAGCATCTTGGCGAGGGGGATGATCGACAAGAAGGTGAAGATGAAGATGATCGTGTCATTGACCTTGGCGAAATGAAGTGCCCATCCGACCTGAAGGGCAACCAAAAAGTCGATGCTCGCAGTGAGTTTCAATCTCTTCAAAAATTAGGCATTTTGTAGTCTTCGCAACATGCGTTGACGCGAGTTGGCCACTTGGAGCGCTTCCACAATCTCGGCGCCGAGCTCTCGACACAGCCCCCGAGCGCGACACCAGCACAGGCAAACGAGAAAGAATTGGCACTCACGGGAATGAACACGAGCAAGAGGTTGAGCCATGTTGCACTGATGATGGCCCACAGTGACTCCTTCAAAGTCGGTTCTCGCGAAATTTTGCGCTCGGCGATGAGCAAGTCGGTGAGCCGCTTCTTGAGCGGCAACTTCTCAAAGCCCCCCTCGCCCGCTGCTGCGGCTGCGCTGGCCGATGCTCGAGTGCTTCGGCGCGAGAAGGGCTGGTGCGAAGGCAGCGTGCTTTCGTTCTTGGAATCGGTCGAAGTAGGCTCTGAAGGCATTGCCACAGTCTTGCTCGTCAAGTCATGGCCACTGAGTGCGGTCGTGCGTTCTGTGGCCGCAGCGGAGTCGTCCTCAGCCCGAGCCTCGGACGCGGCGGTTCGGTCGCTGTTAGGCATCGCCGTCACGGTCGGGATTGCGACGTGGTGGGCACTCGTCGAAGCATCTTGATATGTGGTCGACATTTCGCGCCTCGTCGATGGTCCGGGCGTGGCGATGCAGTGGCAGGATAGGGGAGGGGGGGGGAAAGGCGGTCGGTCAGTTTCATCATCTGATTTGACGATCGGCGCCGGCTTCTATATTTGAATTCCATTCGCAAGTTTGGCTTGGCATCTCAATTCAGGGTACCCGCCGTCATGCGCGTCATGAAGTGGGCTGAGCCCGACGGCCTGTCAGCAGCTCACAGCTCCAGTGCTCAGGCTGTAGCAGGAGTCCATGGGGCGGCGGTCAGGTTTCGGTACCGCAACCAGGTGGGTCTATACAAGGATCGAGATGAGCTGGGAGCTATGGTCCGGCCCCTGTATCGGTTACAGGGGTCCGGCAGGCCGACTGGGCAGCCTGGCCGGCGGCGAAATGCCCGCGGAGGCGCGCCGCATTCAGCGGCATGCGCGAAAAGAAACCGCATCGCGCACATTGAACCTGCTTCTCGGAGTGCCAGGCACTGTCAAAACGTCTATCATGACCTCAAGACGTTTAAGAAAGTATAGCGATGTCGTCTTGTGAGAGAAACGTGACGTGTGCAGCTACTTCACAACTTTTGGCATGCGCCGAGTGACCGACGGTGGCATAGCGAGAAACGACTACCAAATCGTCCGACCCCTCGGTACTGTCGAATCAGGATTAAAATTTCAACTAATCTACTTAGAAGAGACCAACCTTATTGGGTGCTGGATCTCAAATTGAGTAAATAATACTCGTGTACACATCGGCGCGCGAGCTTTACGGGTTCCGCATAGGCCCCCTTGCCGTGTGGAATGCATGCGGATTTTATACGGATACCATGGTGAAAATCCATAAGCGCAACATTGATCTGGACCCCGTATTGAGCCCATGGAGGGTCCATAGAATATTCCACCAGGTGTCCATAGAGTGGGCCCGTACGGGTACCGTGGGGAATCCGTTCGGGTTCTTTGTGGCCTTCCGCGCCTATGCTGCATGGAAATTCCGCATGGGCTCGCTAGGGTCCCCTCATGAAGCCCGTATAGTATACATATGGGTTCGGGAGAGATTGATTTTCGAGAGCCCGGGTGGGTGCGCTACAGAGGCTTTATGGCAACAGGACGGTCACCATACCGGTGTGATATAGCTCCGACATGGACTCCGCGTGGCAGCCGCCAACCTTGCTATTGTCCCAGAACGGATCGCCGATGTTTCTGCTGACCCCAAGCGGTCGTTGCTGGACATCCCTGGTGTACGGTATCTCTCACGGTGAACAAAGTAAGCCTCGGGACTTGGTCAGGATCGCCACCGAGCGATGTGGGGGTGGAGAGAGGGATCATCGAGGGGCCGAGGAGACGCCACCGCCCGCCAGCGAATTGGGCCAGCTGGCAGGCCTTCGCATCGCTGGAGTCAGTGGTGCCCCGCGCCGGTCGCAGCGGGCAAAGGGTCTGCTTCCCGCGTGTGTGCCATGCGCATCCTCAGCGCATTCTCGACACATGGAATTAGATGCCATACTCCGAAAGGGTCAGTGTCGAGCCCTTGATCGAACGTTCTGGCGCTACGTGGATACAGCAGGGCTTACTGCCCTCCGCCGTGCTGCTCTCGGCCGTGCTGCTCTCGCCTGAACCCCACAGACTTCTTCAGCCACGCTTCTCCCATTCGATCTTCTTTCGGATACGAATGTCGATACTGTTATTCGGGACGCTTGAGGAGAAGCCATGCACTCAAGCACGCCGCGTCATACAAACACCATGCGAGAACCGCCGCGCTGGACGACGGACACACCACCCCGTCCAACCCGGCGTCTCTAGCGCTCTTCTTCCCGGATTCGACAGACGACCAGTTCATGGACAACGCGGAACATAAGGAGGAGCATTTCGCGTGGGAACCGGATATGTGTCCGACACCTGTACGTCCGAGAATTCGAAAGCCATGATGGCGGCGATGGCGAAGCCGAGTGTTGAGGAGCTCAAGGTTGGTAAACTATTCCGCGATCGGAGGCTTCGCGTTCGAGAAGAAGGAGGCTGAGTTCACGCATGCCCGGACTGTACGCTACAGCGTAAGATCCCGCCACTGGCGAAAATCTTCGTCGCCACTCCTTTCCTGACGACGCATCGCCAGGCGTCACCGATCTTCGCGGTGAGACATCTTCCCCGCATCCTCCAGCCAGCGTCTCGGTGATTCGCTGACGAAAGGAGCTGCCCACGTTCACAGGAAGCGCTCATCCGATTCAATGTTCTCGAACGAGCCGTCTGGAACTCGGACCAGCAATATCGCACCACAGCGCTGAGTCTCATCTCGAGCGCACTCTCGACGGCTCGGTCCGACCTACACAAGTTGGTGAGTTTTTTCTCTTTTCCCGAGGGCACGCATCTGTCGGTCGCCTCAGAGCTTTGCTGACGATACAAACCCCCGTGTGACGCAACTCGCACGATTAGACCTACAAATTGCACACGAAAGAGTAGACTATACTCAAGTGTGTGCAGATTTGGTATAAAGGCCAACCGATGACGTTTACGGAAGATCACGTGGCCTGGTGGTCGGTGTTGGTTAGTCACGATCGAGAAGGTTTGCCTGGCGTACAGCAAGCTTGACCCTTTTGCGCTTCGACCTGCAGCGCCTAGCCGAAGACACCAACAAGAAGAAGGATCCCGCTCCCTCCTTCTGGGACGGCGTCGCGGACGTCGCGAAGACCCTCGCAACCAAAGCCGCTGAAAAGTATGACTCTCAGAGGTAACGCATCAAAGGATCTTTGGACCCCAACACGTGAGTAGATCCACCGCTTTCTACCGTCGCCGTATCATCAGCAAGCGTCCAGCTGACTGCTCGAACAGTTTTCTTTGGCGCACCGTCGTTGCGAAATTCTATCCCGACGACGCTGCTCCCAAGACGACCATCTCGACCACCGATGGATGCTTTCAAGCATGTTGTACTTCGGGGATCCGGAGTTACGACCCCCCCGCCGACTTTCACCGTCTCGTCCTCGTGAGTACCGCTCATCCGCCATTGGCAATGACTTCCACGCCGACACTGAACGACAAGGACCGCCCAACCTTTGTAGACCCAGAAGGAGAAGCTGAAGGAAGGAGATAGCATGATGAATGATCAAGGATGAAGATGGGTGGGACGACGGTGGTTGGCTGTTCACGGTGTCATCGCCAGAATCAATTTAGCTTGTGAAGTTTCGATGTCACTGTTCGCGCTTGAGTAGGGCCATTCATCGGGGTCAAATAGTGGGGCAATTTGTGTTGTTTTGCCTTGTCGATCATAGCCGTGCAAATGGGACTGCTGTGCAAGCATATGGTGATGTATCAATCCTAGAGTCCCGATGGGGTCGTCGCGGGAGCTGTAGCTAACCTCTATAGGATCCACAAAGCCACCATATAGCTCGAGTATGGCAATACGCACTGAGGCCGTATGGAGACCTACACAGACCCCGCAGTGGCGAGATCCCACCTATCCATGTGGAACCCACCCAGGCCACTCTCGCTTGCCCTTCTTGTGCGCCTCGTGACGGGCGGCAAAGTCGGCCATGAGATGGCCAGAGCGCGACTTCCCCGACAACATCGAGGTCCCGTCGAGGAAACTTTCCCTTGTATTGTCGAGTCCGACGAGCACGACAGGGACCTGGCCGCCGACCTGGCGTGGGATGGCTTGAGATAGGAGCGTCTCGAGCGTTTGGGTGGCTTGACGAGGGTCGTCATCCCCTGGCCTCGGGCCAAGCCTCAAGGGCGTTGAGCTTCTCGGCGTCCACGAGAGCCGAGTGTTGGGCGAACAGCTCAAAGACGCTCGAGTCGTGGCCTTCGAAATACTCGACCCTTCGGCCTTACCATTTGTCGACCTCTACCCCTGGCCATCGAAAAACGATCTGGCTCTCGCTCTCGCGCAGTTGCAGCTGTACCTTGGCCCCGTCAACCCCGTCCTGATGGTGACCTTCGGTCAACAGACCCTTTCTTGCCCCTTCGGGAACTTCCTGCACGGGCACGAGCTCCCCGACAGAGCGTGAGGCGCGCAAGTCCTGACTCCAGAGGGCATTCATCACAGGGCGCCCCCATATCATAGCGAGGGAGCTTGAAACATAAAGCATTGGTCCCTTGAATGTGGGAAAAACGGCTGTGGCAGAGCTTTCTAGGTCTGATTCAGGCCATCACCAGAGAAAAAGGCATGCGGGTAACCTCTCTGCCAAAGCAATACGGGCGAGACGACTGTGTCATGTCTCGGTTTTGCGCAGCTTGCACCTTCGGGCCAAGCCGACTGGAAGACCCGGTCAGTGCGTGCTCGCGGCCCTCCCTTTCAAAGTAGGAACCTTCCTCCTGTGTGATAGGTACCGCATTTTGGTGATCAGGGCAGCAGGGCGCCCGCCCGTGCGCGGCCTCGCCACGATCTCTGAGTCGCAGGATAGGGGAATGAGTCGCGGCGGGTTGGCCTTTTTTTTTGTAGAACTTGTTCATCATATTGCCCCCAATTCCTGTTCCCCCTGTTCGGCCTACGGAAAAACTAAATGGAAGTTGATTTTTTTTTGTATGACCTTTTTTTTTGTATGACCTTTTTTTTTGTATGACCTTTTTTTTTGTATGACCTTTTTTTTTGTATGACCTTTTTTTTTGTATGACCTTTTTTTTTGTATGACCTTTTTTTTGTATGACCTTTTTTTTGTATGACCTTTTTTTTGTATGACCTTTTTTTTGTATGACCTTTTTTTTTGTATGACCTTTTTTTTTTGTATGAAACCGCCCCCCTACACAATTCAACTCATTGTATGATTAAAACTAGTGTTGGATTTCACAGGGCTGACCCTGCTAGCTCAATTGGCTTAGAGCGCACGACTTTTACTTTCTCAAGGATTATCGTGAGGCTGCGAGTTCGACCCTCGCGTGGGGTGTGTGAACAAATTTTTTGGGGCCTCGGGTCGAGGATGGAGCGTTCTTTTTAACCCCTATCCATACGCGCGCCTGTGGTGCACCGAGGTAGGTGCGTTCTTCGACTATTATAGCAACAAATTATGCAACGACACTACACCAAGAGGTTATACATCTGGGAGATGTCAAGACCGATTGTTTACGACAAAGTCGAACTCTTTTGATCCTTGACACCCCGGCCGCGGGAGGTCATCATACTGGGCTAAAAAGGAAAGATCGATCCTTGATAGTACACCTACGATTAATGAGATAGCGCACTTTTTGCTGTCCGAGGACTCAAGCTAACCGCGTGTATGTCTGTTGGGCGCGAATCGAGCTCCCACACCCGCACTCTTGCCCACACAGAAAAGCAAAACGCTTTTTTTTTGTTTTGGCCTGGGCTCATAAATTGCAATCCTTCGGGTTGGCTGGGACCGCTACAAATAGAGCTAAAAGCGGTTAGAAGCATCGACGACAAGCAGAAGGGTGAAGATCAAAACCCTGCGCGCAAAGAGCGCTGCGCAGATCAAAACCCGCCGAGCACCTAAAGCGGACTCCAACGAACGGTGAACCTGCCTGCCACTTCACATCCCAAGATCGGGAGCGAAGATACGTGAAAACCGGGGAGCACCTAGAAAGAAAGGAGACATATGCAAAAGCCACGACCAGAAAACAGGAACCTAAAAGCTAGACACAAGAAAAGGAGAGGGGGGAACACGCCCGAGGGGCCAAGGGAGGGGTCGAGGTCAGAGCTAGAGGTCCCCAAGGACTAACAGGCCGCAGCCAAGCCCCAGCTACTCTTCACCCCAACAACGCCTGAAGTCCCCCCTTGGCTGAATCTCGAGCGCTGGCTATTGAGCCGTCGAGTCGAACGAGCCATCCAAAAACGAGCCTCGCCATTACACGAATCTTGACCAACACGATCGACCCTACGACCCTTCTTGCCGATCCAACGAAACCACCACGGGGCGGAAGAGGGGTGCGCAGCCTTCCACTGCGCAACAAGTTTCGGGGCAGTCAACTTCCGAAACTCGACCCCTGAAGAGAGAGGGAAAGAGAAAAGAGAAAAGGAGAGGAAAAGAAGGAGGGACTTAACCGGGAATTCACACCTCCCAATCTCGAGCCCCAGGAACAAAGCCCGCCCGAGAGAGAAAGTCTCGCTCGAACGCCCTAAGCGCGCTGGGGATCGAGGGAGGTGCCACGACACGATCCTTCTCGAATCGCTGATGGACCCTCCAGCGAATCAGGTGCAACCGCTGGAAGCCGATCCCACAAGCCAACCGAACCCACATCCACTTCGAGGTCGTTCTCCCACGACCTCGCAAAAGGGGGAGCCCCATAGTCAGCTGCTCCTGGGTGAACGTCGACGGATCGACGTCGGTATCCTCGATGCCAAGCTTGTCGAACAGAATGCGCAGCACTCCGCCCCAGAAGCTGGCCGAGTACGCGCACCCGAAGAAGTAGTGCGACACCGTCTCGATGACCGCTGCATCGTTGCCACAGAATAAACACAACGGCGAAGTAGCGTGACTTTGGTAGTGCTGCTTCTTGCGCGTTGGTGTTGCATCATACATGAGCCGCCAGTGGGTATCCTGCTCCGCAGCAGACGCGAACCGGTCATGAAGCCATCTCCAGAAGTGTTGCCGCCCACTCTGAGAGACCCCATCCGGGAAACGCTGGACACGCCCCTCCTTCCCCGGGTACCGAACCTTGTTCACAAGCCGACGAAGCTTGCGAATGGTAAAAGGTCGGACAAGCCCAAAGAAGTTGAAGCACCGTGGGTTTGGATCCTGCTTGAGCGGGATCCGAGCGGGTCGCGCCGCCGTCTTGGGCAGCAGAGCTTTCGCCTTGAGCTTCGGACCGACGCGAGCCCACACGTGCTCGTGCGCCAGGGCGGGCTCCTTAGAGTGCTGCCAAAACCCGGGTCGATGACCGACCAGAGCCCCCTTTCCCAAGTCTCGCCAATACAGATCCGCGATCGTCGCAAACTTCAGCAGCGCTTCGCCGTCATTGAACGCGAACTTGACGTTCTCGTCATAGAGCGAAGGCAGGTGCGGAGGAAGCGCGAGCAACTCGGGAAGAGTAAGGAGTTCAGACTTGATAGTCGGAGGCGTGCCCCTCGCTGCCAAAATGACCGCCCCCCAGCGCGTCGACGCGCGATACTCCTTCTCAAGCCGCACCTTGGGGCTGACAGACTCCCAAGGACTGAGCTGCAGGGTGAGAGCGAACAGGGACCTCCAGCTCTCGCGAGCCAGGGGTGCCCAGATCGCGTCGTTCGAGCCCGCCATAGCGTCCCAAAACCGAAGCGCCACCGAGTGAACGATGTCGCTGATCGAGATCAAACCCAAGCCGCCGTCCTCCCGAGCCTGGAACACGAGCTCACGAGCGACGGGCCCTCGCTTTGCTCCACCCCAGACGAACTCCACGAGTGCCGCCTCCGCTGCGTCAATGAACCACTGAGGCGGTATGTCGAAGGACAGCACGTGCAGGACGGTCGAGGTGATGTGAGCGTTCGCGTAGAAGACCCTCCCACTCGGCGAAAGCGTCCGGTCCCGAGCAGCACGGATCTTGACGTTGATCCTGTCAAGAACATGGGTCCAGAACAGTTTCGAGTCACCATAGCGAAAGAAGCCATAGCCGCACCACTTGAAACTCTCCCCCTCCTGCACCGTCGGCAGCGCCTGCGCAGTCTCGTCCCGAAGCCAGTTCGGTCCGAGAGGAAGCACAAGCGTCTTGTCCGTGTTGGTCTTCCCATTCGTCGCCTCGTACCACGTCTGCGACAGGATCCGCAGCTTCGACAACGCCGTAGGTGACTCCACAACCACGACAGCATCATCGGCGAACGCGAGCTGCGTAAGCTGCGCACACGGACCCTCCGGCCACACCTTTTTTTTTTTGTTTTTTTTTGTAGAACTAGTTTTTTTTTTGTATGAAACTCATCGCTAATTTGCAAGACGAGAAAACCCCCTACGGAACTAAAGGAGATGCTACCCAGTATGCACGATGATGACGACAACCGCCCGCTTGATGCGTTGTAACTAGTAGAACAGACCAACCCGACGAATCCGAGTTCAAGCCCCCCCCACCCAACGGTTGCTCCCTCCCAGAGACAAATAAAAGGAAGATCGAAAATAATACATGAGAAGCCAGAGAACGATGGAAAAGTTGTTGGTGGTGGTACACGTGTTGTACAGCGTTGCGTCCGAATGTTGTACAGGCGAACCTTCTTCGATCTTTTGACTTCGAACCCCCTGAGACCGCCCTACCCCTTGAAGCCCCTTAATTCTTTGATGCGCATCGAAAAAGGCCTCCGATGGCACAAACCCCCGCTCAATTCGAATGAAGCACGTGGTTGAGGGGGAGTATAACCCCCTTCGACCGCAGCAATCACATACCCCTTGTGCCCAACTTTGCTGCACCTGCACCGCGGATCCACCCCCCTTTCCGATTACCAAGTCAGCCCCCCCTCACAACCGAACGACCCAGATCGCCCCTATCCAATGACTGCAACTGTGAGACAGGCCTACTCCGCACAAAACACACGATCCAAAGATTTCCGCGGAAAGTCACGAGGAGCATGTGACAATCCCATGGACACACCTCGGTCTCCAGCGCTGCGGGTGGGGCTCAAGCACGGCACGCGACTGGAGACAGGAGGCGGGGTATACCTTCCGCAGGGGCCTTCGCTGCCCCGCGGCGTACTCCCAATCTCGGAACACACACTCGAGCCCCGTTGTAAGTGCAGGTGCGACCAAATCACCGCAGATACTAGAGAAAGAGCATGAGGCCCGCGACAGTGTTGCCGTTAGGAGGGGACCTCGCTCGAGTGTGGATGTGTATGGCGTCTCGGTACCCGAATCACCTGCCGCGCAACCGCGACTCCGAGCGAGGAAGCAAGGAGAGGCGAGCTACTCAGACAGTTTGTGCCGGCCACGAACAGGAGGTCACGAAGCCGCTCGGCCGAACGAGAAAGACAGATCCGGTCCTTGAGGGGAACGGAAAACTCACGACGCAGGCCAGCAGAGGGTCGAGGGAATCCGCTTTCGCTGTGTGTCATCGTGATATCGCAGAAGCTCGAGCCAAAGGCGACGCTACTCGCCGGCGCAAAGAACCTGGGACGACAGAAAGGTATGGAAGCCTGCAAGAAGGAAAGGCAAAAGAAAGAGAAAGAAATAGGCTCAGTATATATTTTCTGAATCCAGGTCTGATGTTTTTGTGTGTTTTTGAGGGGGTAAGGTTGAGAGAGAGAGAAAAGGGGTACTTGTGGTTTTGGTTGTGTTTGGGGAGGGGAGGGGAGCGCGTCTACTTCATCGTGCCAATCTGAGCTCCAACCTCTCCTTCAGTCCCGCCATCTCCTTGTCCATGCTCGACATCGCTTTTGCGTGGCGATGGAGATCCCAGCGTCGATTGCTGAGAGTGTCGAGCGCCAGCGCAATGAAAGCGCGGATGTGGCGCTTTTTCGACGTCGGAAGGCGAGCGCGCAGTCGTGGGAGGCCGTGCTCGATCTGGAGTGCCGTGTAGTCAAGATCGAGGATTGACACGACCCCCAGCGCGTCGCATAGAATGGACCTAGCTGCTTGCCAAAAATGAGAGGAGTCAGGGCAGTCATGCCAAAAGTGAGTGAACTGGTCCACAACCCCTGCAAGACTGCATGCCTGCACGAGGCAGCTGGCTGATGTGCCATGCCGCTGCACAAACTGGCGCTTCCGCGTGGGCGTGAAGTGATACGCCAGCTTGAAGTGCACCTCGCGCTCCCTGGCTGTTGCGGGCCCTGTGTTGAACCACACCCAAAAGTGTCGCCTTTCTCTGGGCGTGGCGAGCGCTTGGGGTCGTTCCGTTTCGCTCAGGCGTCGATGATTGATGACGCGTCGAAGTCGCGCGATGGTGTAAGGTCTGTCCAAACTCAACATTCTCCATTGATCAGCACGCGAGGGGACGAAGGGGAGGGGGAGTATTTGATCGGGCATGCCGGCTGGAGTCGCTCTGGGCAGAATGTGCTCAAGGGGACCACCGACCCGGGCTCGCGGTGCTCCAGCGACACGAACGACGGGTGGTCGACGCGCGAGGACGGGATCAGGAGGCAGTTGCGGCGGGATGAAGCGATCGCCTGCGACCTGGATCCACGCCCGGACCTGATCCCGCTTCCACTGGAACAGCTTGGATGATTCCGAACCGTCGCCTGGGGGGTTCTTTTCAGGGGTCCAGGGCACCGTTGGAGCTGCGGGGTATGGAGCTCGAGCATAGATGTCAGCGATGGTGCGTTCGTAACTGAAAAGCTTCACCAAGCGCTCATCCTGCTCTGAGAACGCCCGCGAGTCATGCAGACCGGGTTGGAGAGGAGAGAGGGAGAGGAGATTGGAAAGCGAGAGCTTGGCAGGATCGACGACGGCGGGGTAGCGTTCAGCAACCGAGAGCACCGCGCGCCAGCGACAGTGTAGCTCCCGAGGTGCGTCGGCGTCCCTCCACGTCCAAAGATCCGCAGCAAAGTCGAAGGTCGGAAGCGCTCGCCGGATGGAACTCCGAGCAAGATCACCCCAAATTGCAGTCGACCCGCCGGCCAGCACATCCCAGATCCGAACCGACACGGAGTCCACCACATCTTGGATGCTCACGACGCCAAGACCACCTCGTGCCCGCGTCATAAAGACGACAAGTTGCTTGTAGTCGTTGCGCCGCGGTCCTCCCTTCACAAAGTCGGCGAGCTTGCGCTCGATCGCCTCGCTCACGTCGGATGGTGGGATGTCGGCGGAGAGAGAGTGCAGCACCTTGGAGATGCCATAGCGGTTGAGATAGAAGGCCCGGGTATGATGCGTCATCCATCGGTCGCGCACCGATAGAATCACTCGATCGACCCTTTGCTCAAGATCGTGGAATCCAAGTCTGTTGTGCCCGTCAGGCGCAAACTGGAGACCGATCCAGGGGAGAGACTCGTCCGGTGCCAGCATTGACAGCTTGGACAGGTCCGCGCGATCCCACAACGTCGCACCCAATGGCATCACCACGGTTTTGTCGGTGTTCAGACGGCCGTTCGTTGCGAGCCGCCAGTCTCGAGCGAGCATATCGAGCGAATCAATGGCGTCCGGTCCAGCGACAGCGACGACGGCGTCATCCGCGAACGCCAAAGCAGTGATGCATCGAGTCTGCGGACGAGGAGCTAGCTCCGGAAGGGTGAGAGTCAGCGCAATGTTGCGTCGACTCAGAGAATCAAGAAAAGGTTGGAACACCACATCCCAGACCGAGGAAGAGAGAGGATCGTCCTGGCCAAGACCGCACAGGAGTCGCACGGCCTCCGTGAGGAAGCCATTGACGATGTACCGCGCTGTGGACGTCTCGCCATTGTAGAGCATCCGAAGGACGCGCTGGAATGGTTCCGGCGCGCCGAGAGCCTCAAACACTGCAAAGACCCAATCGTGCTCGACCATGTCGTAAGCCGAGCTCTGATCAAGGGAGAGGAGCGCTGCTGTCGGGAACTCCGTCCCACGACCCCTAACCTCGTCGATCAGGAGCCGCAGATGCAAAGCCGCGTCCGCTGGTCTTCGACCCTTGACGAACCCATGCTGTCCGGCCGGAAGAACTTCGGGGAGGATCCGGTTCAGACGAGCCACGTAGACCTTGGTAAAGATCTTGTAGTCGCATTCCCGCAAGGTGATCGGACGATACGATTTGAGGTCGCACCGCGCTGCACCAGGCTTGTTGTGTTTGAACAAGAGGCGCACATTGGCCTGGCTCTGTTGTGAAGTGAGAGAGCCGCGAGTAACCAGCTCGTTGTAGGCTCGAGTCAGGAGAGGGGCCCAGAGAAGCGGGCAAGCTCGATACATCTCATAAGGGACCCCTGACAGTCCCGGAGATCGACCCTCGTGCGTCGTTCGAATCGCTGAGAGCACCTCGGCCTCGCTGATGGGCTCGGCGAGAATGTCGATGTGCGCGTTCGAAAAGCGCCGAAGGAAGCGAGCGTCGGAAAGCGGGTCGTCACAAGGTCTTGCTGATCGGATGGGTCCCAAAAGTTCATCCCGCATCGTCTCGACCTGTTCCGGATCCTTCGCTTCGACAAGGTAGTGCTGCTGGAAGTGAGAATGGGTGTGCTTGAGCGCGAGCTCAATGTCAGTGGTGAGCTCGCCATCAGCGAGCCGAATGTTCTCAAACTTGGTGTCACTGGAACGAGCTGCCAGTTTGGCATGCACCGGACGACTGAGACGCTCCTCGAATGCGATCTCGGGCGCGTGGGCCCGGATCCGAGACAGTCTCGCTCGCTCAGCGATGAGCTTGGTGAGCGCGTCGTGGGTGTTTGTCCAGTCAATGACATCGAAGGGGCTCATGACGCGGCGAGACTCAATGTCCTGCAGTCGAGCTACCAGCATCATCTCGAGGGCATTGCGCTCCCGAAACAGACGCCGAGACAACTCGAGAGCTTGGACCCGAGACTCCGAGAGCACGCGCTGAAGGTCGGCAACCGAATCCCCAGACAGCGCTTGCTCAAGGAGAGGAGTGACGAACTCCTTAAACTCGGCATGTTTGAAGGTCGACGAGTTGATGCGGGTGAGAAAGTGAGACGCCTGCGGAAGACAGAGCTCCTCCTCGACCATGACACCACTTGCTCGAAGCCCAAAAGTGACCGTAACCGGCCGATGATCCGACATAGTTCGAGTGATGTTGTACAGAGTGGAAGCAGAAACGATCCGCCGCTCGTGTCGCCGTTGCACCAGGACAAAGTCGATGCGCGAGCCCGAGATGAGCCGGCCGTCCTTGCTGATGTGCGGGCGCGACGTCCCCGGCGACAGCGGGTGCTTGAGCCGAATGGCATCAGTGTACACCCCGTCGAGCCGAGACATGAGCACGGGCCAATGGTGGGAGCCGGGGCGCTCCACCTGGTGGGCTCGGTCCACCGCGGGGACAGGGCAATCGTTGAGATCGCCGGCGATGAACCGAATGTGGGAGGACAGAGTGGCTCGGAAACGAAGCGAACTGAAGAAGAGGAGACGCTCGGTGGGTTGAACCGGAGCGTAGATGTTGTTGAGCTCGACGAGGTCCGTCGAACCCTGCACATCAAAGGTGGTCACGAGTAAGCGTCTGCCAAGAGACTGGCGCGTGCGACGATGACCACCGAGGAGAAGTGAGGAGGAGGGAATCAAAGTGAGGCAGTGTTGAGAAAAATAGGCCTCGCCGTGATGGCACTGGGCATATTCGTTGCGAATAAAGGATTTTCGTGAAGGAGGAACGTTGTGTTCCTGAAGAAGGATAGCAGAAGGGGGAGGTTTGAGCGAAGTGAGATACGAGAAAAGCAGACGACGTCGTTCGGGGGTATTGAAGCCCCTGTTGACGTTCCAGGTCATGATGATGAACTCAATCATTACGATCGCTCCTTCGTTGCAGCAGCAGCTCCCTTGATGGACAGCGTGGGTCCGAATGAGGGTGAGGGAGAGGGTCCGTCGCGGTCGATTCGTTCCAGTCCGAAGTGCGCGCGACGCTAGTGAGGCGCAGGAGGCGCTCGGACCGGCGAAGACCTTGGGAACTTCCTTCGTCCACCTCCTGCTTGGGCTCGGGCTCGTGATCGGACGCTGGATCTGCAGACGGCGAAGGAATGCGCAGAGGCACAGACGGAGTCCTGTCGAACTCGGTGATCTCATTGTACAGACCGGCATCCTGTTTGCGCTCGCGATCCGACACACGGTTCATCCAGTCGTCGGGAAGGCCGTCCATATCGAACTGATGGGGACTAGCCAATCGGGTCCGAGTCAGCTCAGGTGTGTGTTCGGGAGTCGTCAAAGCGAGCTCAAGCACAGAGCCCTTCGCGGCCGACTGCGATCCCCCTTCTTCCGCGTCACTCGTCTCCGTGTGTTCCTCCTTGTTCCCCTCCGCTCCGCGGTCCAACAGATCCGACAGATCCGAAGGCTCCAGCGGTGGCACCTCCTGCTGTTGTTCCAGCTGTGCCTCGACTTCGCTGATCGCGTCGTCGTCCTCGAGGGCCTGAGCGGGCTCCTGCGCCGTCTCGGCCATGTCGCCGGCCAAACTTGCGAATGGGTTCGCAGCGACGGTGATGCCATAGGGGGCGGAAGCTGTGGGTGTATGGCTTTGTGGGGGAGTCGCGTGGACTCGTGGTGTATTGTTAGCTTCCCCTGAGGGAGAAGCGTTCTTCTTCGAACGCTTGGACGCGACAGGAGACATTGGAGGAGAGGGAGATGCTACATCACCTCTGCGTTGCTTTGTGAAGGTCGAGACTCGTTCGACATTGCTTTGGGCTTCGGCTCGAGGCCTTTGGTGGTGGTTGTTGTTGTGAGCGACTTGCTGACGCTGGGCCGGCTTTTGTGCGCAGTTTTCGACGTGGCCTACGAAGCCGCATCGGCGGCAGGAGGCTTCGGCCTCGAAGTCGTGCCGAAGTGGCGTGACTTGGGCAAGTCGTCCTCGGAGGTCGATCCTCGTCGGGAGAATCTCTCGAAGTCGAGCCCCCTTGTCCTTGAAGAGGTCATCATTGTCAAATTTGACGATGGCGGAGTAGTTGCCTCGAGCGACCAGGTACGAGCCTTGGACGACCGTCAGGGGCTGCTGGAGTTGTAGCAAGGAGCAGTTGTGGCCGTCGCTGGTGAGTTTGGCGACGACGCCTTCCAGCTTCACCCAGAGGTCGTCGTTCGTGTACTCGACGTCGGGACTGATGACGAATCGCAACTCGACGACGTTCTTGACGAACGCCAGGCGTCTGCGGACTTGGACGGGAGAGCGTTTCCACTCGATCTTGGTCGCCGCTTCGTGCACCTTATCGAGAGCAGCCACGCTGGCGCAACGCACCACGAACTTGAAGCGGGTGTTGCCGTTCAGCAAGATCGCTTCTGGCGTAACCCCGTGGATGATGGGTGCGTATTTGGCGAGCTCGGGGGGTAGGACGACGCCGGCGGGGAGGTTGAAGCACAGCGACGTGTCGGGCGACAACGTGCGGAGCACCTTGGAGTACACCTCCGACTTCTCGCGCTCGTTGGCCACACCGCTGTGATGGATGGTGATCTCGAGGACGGCGCCAGACGTGTCATCGACCGGTTTCGTCGCGTTGAGGGCGCTGAAGCGCAGGGAGGTGGCTCGATCCTTGCCGTAGCCGAGTGCGTCTTTGAGGACGAGGATGCGGGTGTCTTGGCGGGTACCGTCTTCGACACTGATCATCTTCAGGATTCTCGCGACGTCTTCATTCTTCTTCTTCGCTTCATCGTAGTTGTGTTGGTACAGCGCAAGGCCGGGGTTGGCCGGGGCGTTGCCCGCGCCGGCCTCCGCCACCGCGCTCGCCAATGGTTGTCCCGTCGCTGGTGGGTCGGGTGGGCCGCGACCCGGCTCAGGCGGGGCCTGGTCGGACATCGAACTCGTAGGCTGGTGTAGCAGTTGTTGTGTTCGATGTAGCAGCGTTTTCCAATAGGGGATGAAAGATGAAAGATGATTTTTTTTTTTGGATGAAAGATTTTTTTTTTTTTTTTGTAGAACTTGTTCATCATATTGCCCCCAATTCCTGTTCCCCCTGTTCGGCCTAGGGAAAAACTAAATGGAAGTCGACGATGATAACACAAACCGCCCGCGTGATGCGAGAAACGGGCCGGTGTCCACCAATCCGATACTTGGGATTCAAGTGCCCCAGCCAAGCGGTTGCTCCCCCCCAGGAGACTAATGAGAGAGAGAAAGAGAGAGAGAGAAAGAAAAAGACGAATGTACTAACGACAGGAGGCCCACCCCGCACCTACTTCCCAAATCGGTCGAGACGAAGACAAGAGAGCGACTGCGCAAGCACCCCGACCCGCGACGCTCCAAGTCTATGCTCGGTCACAACAAGACGCGGTGGAGGGCCCTCAAACCCCCACCTCGGCAGTCCCTGGCCCCTCAAAGCCGACTTCATGCCTTTGTCTGCTGATCCCTCCCTTGACTCAGAACCTCGAAGCCGAAGAACGCGCGTCACCTCGAGTCGATGCCAAAACACGAGACGGTCCATGAGCAACGGAAGCGGACCTGTATTAGATGAAAGATAAAAACTTTATATTTAGTATACAGTCTGGAGAACGAAAATGAGCTGCAATGTGTTGTGTGTGGGGTGGTGGGGAGGAGAATCGAACCCAGCCTCTACTGCCCTCGCGCGTCCCTCGCACCTCCTGCCCTCAACTTCATCCTCTCCTCCAAAACCACCCTCCTCCGCTCCACACTCTCCACCCTCGCCCCATGCCTCTGTATCCTCCACCTTCCGCTACTGATCGTTTCCAAGACCATCCCTGTGAAGATCTCGATCGTCCTGCCCGCCCCCTCTTGGTCGCTGAGACTGGCCTTGAGCTTGGGTAGCCCAAAGAATCGTTGCAGTGTCGTGTAATGAACGTCGTCGATCGTGTCACGTCCAAATGCGTCGCTGAGCACGCCCCTTGCCGCGGTCCAGACGTTCTTCGAGTCGTAGCAGCCAAAAAAGTAGTGGTCGATGTCGTCCTCCGGTGCTCCGCAGACTAGGCACGCGGGAGAAGTGTCGTGTTTTTGATCGAACTGGAGCTTGCGCGTCGGGGTGAAGCCGCGGATCAGCTTGAACCACACCTCCCTCTCCCTTGCCGTCAGTGCCTTCGAGTTGACCCCCTTCCAGAAGCCCCTGAGATCGTCCGGCTGCGGCGCTTGGTTGCGCCCGAGCGTGTTGGTAAAGGCCCTCGCGTTCAGGACCCGGCGGATGCGGCGGATCGTGTAGGGTCGAGCCATGTTGAGCAACGTGTACTGGTTTGCCTGTCGTGGAAGTATCGGGTTCGGAAGGCGCTGCTCCATTGCGAAGCGGGCCACGGGCTTGGGGATGATCGCCTCGAGCGGTGCGCTGGTGCCGATCCGGGGAGGCACGTTGACTCGTCCCGCCGCCACCGCCGCCGCCGCCGCCAAGGGTGTGCTCCTGAACCGATCGATCACGACACGGTGCCAGGCCGCTATTGCCTGTCGTTGCGGGAGGCCACGTTGATCATGAAATTATTTTTTATTTGTAGAATGAAAACTAGTGAAATACACTGACATCGTTGAGTACCACTAGGGTTTGGTATTACATACGTGGCCCGGTTAGCTCAGTCGGCAGAGCACTTGACTCTTAATCAAGTTGTCGCGGGTTCGAGCCCCGCATTGGGCTAGGACATACGTTTTTTTCTTTTCGGTCCGGGCTGGACTGCGCCGAGACACAGGGGCTCCACTGCAATCGACGCGCGCGGACTTGGTTGGACCTCGGCGTGTTTTTTTGTGGTGGTCGAACCGTTGCGAGGTAGGTGATTCAGTGAATGTCTCATGCACCGGGCTTATGGTGCAAGGAGAAGTACCCAAGACTAGGAAGGAGGACGAGAGTTGAAAATCCCATTGGGGCCAACTCGTTGCCGTCCGCATCTGGCATGTGCGCCGAGAGCGTGCGCAGAGCGTAGATATCGGAAGCGCGTCGAGCGCGGAGCAGAGCAGCACCTTGCCCGACTTGCGGAAGAGAAATTCGGCTTTTCGACGCTCGAACCGCCGGTGAAAGACATCGCGTTGGGGGTCCCTGTCGGTGCCGAGTACGCGGATGCCCTGGAGCGAACTGTCGAAGGCTTTTTTCGTCTGGTAGGCGCAGGCGTTCTTCGACCAAGCCCGGAAAGCGGCGCGGCTTGCCTCGGGATCGAACATCCACTCGTAGTCCACTGCGTCATCAGGTGGATATTCTGTGGGCAGGTCAGAACAAGAGAAAGACGTCGGGGATCCCGGGGTCAGTGCATGACTCCCACAGTACGAGTGGACCACGGAAAGAAGACTGACGTTTGAGCACGGCTTACCAAGGATGCTTGCCACCCGCTGCCCTCTTGGCGTCCCCCGCTGCGGCGAGCCCCGAACGAAAGAAGTTCTTGCCTTGTCTGACGCCGCTCGCCCACTCGCTCCACTCGTCCCACGTCGGCGGCTCGGAAAACTTTCTGAAATACTCGGGATCGCCGAGCTTCCACAGTCGAACGACTTGCGCCCGTCTTTCGTCCGAGTGAGGCGCACCCGGCGGCTTCGATGTTGTCCATGCGTCGTTGAGCCGACGCTTGGCGCACCTCCGTGTCGACGACGGGGCCGACGCGAGGACGGTAACGTGCACGGTAGTTTTCCTCCCACCGCCGATAGTCCTCGACGCCCCAGTCTCGCCTCTCTTCAATATCCCTGAATTCGGTCGACTCTCCAAGGCGGTTGGAGATGTTGTCGATGAGGCGCGAGCGGGGGGGGGGGGCGACCCTCTGGAGACTGTTCAGCGAGAGACTTTGCCTCTTCGACCACGAGGCCGGCGACGAAGAATGTGACGCGCCAGCAGACGTCCACGACCCGGCGCAGCTCGATGGGCTGCGACCCATACTTATCGAAACCGTGGTCCACGTGCCCGATGACGAGCGTCTCTCGATCGGGTGGCGGCGTCGAGCTCGAGGCGTCCTCCAGCCACACCGCGTCGAGGAGATAGCGGCGCATGACGCGGCCCACGTGCGAAAATACGGACGCACTGTCGGGGAGCCCATGTCCGTGCAAGAAATTTGCACGGGCGCAGGAGAGAGTCTCTCGGCCGAAAGTGACCGTTACGACCGGGTTGACGGGGCCGATATAGAGGTGGATCTGCGCGAGAGCGAGATCGAGCTCTTCTTTCGACGGCCAGGGGTACAGGTCGAGGAACGGCGTCGAGGAACGGTCGAGCCTTTTGAAGTCCCATTGTCGCTCGCCCTTCTCGTGGCGGGCGTGCGGGGCGGCAAAGTCGGCCATGAGGTAGCCGGAGCGCGACTTCCCCGGCAACATCGAGGTTCTGTCGAGGAAACTCTCCCTCGTGTTGTCGACTCCGACGAGCACGAGTGGGACGTGGCCTCCGACCTGGCGGGTGATGGCTTGAGATAGAGCGTCTCGAGCGTGTTGGGTGGCATGACGAGGGTCGTCGTCCCCGTGGCCTCGGGCCACTCGTCGATCGCTGCCTCGACGACGGCTGGCCAATCCTCAAGGGCGTCGAGCTTCTCGGCGTCCACGGGAGCCGAATGTTGGGCGAACATTTCGAAGAAGCTCGAGTGGTGGGTTTCAAAAAACTTGAAGTCGTCTTCGGAGGGGACGTACTGGCCGTAAAAGCCACCGCTCTGTACGTTGAGGAGGTTGTCCCGGCCGAAGAAGGCGATGAGGAGCCTTTCGCCCAGGTCGCGCTCCTCGTTCGACGCCGATTCGGGGAGGCGAGTGTTTCGAACTTGCACCAGTGCACACAGTGGCAAGCAAATGTCAGCCACTCAGCCTCGCGTTGGAAAGCGGTTTAGATACAGAGACCAAAGGGAGAGACGCACCTCGAAAGCTGCAGCCGCGTCAAAGGCTTGTGGCGCCTCGGTGCGGAGAGCCATCAAAAATTCGCCGATCAACCCAGTCTTTCGCCGCGCCTTGTCCTCGATCATGGGACGATACGCCGACTTGCCGCGCGTCGTACCCACGTATTGGATGTAGATCAGACATTGGCTTGAAAGAAACTCCTCGACGAGCTTGGATCAAGCTGGGGGCACGGCGATGCCCGCTTCACGCCACAATGCGACGATGCGAGGGAGCTCCTTGATGGTGAGTGACCACGAGCGCACATAAAAGATCTGCTCGAGCTCGCCCGGGCCTGGGTTATCCTCGGTTGACTCGACCAGACAAAGAATCTTGGAGAGCAACTCGTTCGACATCTCGATGTTATTGTTCATGGCGAGGTCGCACAAGGCTCCGAGCTCCGAGGTCGGGGTGAAGGAAGACTGGCGTGGCGACAAAAGGTGCGCCGCCGTGGCGGCTGTGACATCGTCGGCATTGTACGCCAGGTCGACAAAGCGTTGCTTCAGCGTCAGCACGACTGTCTGTTCGATCGTGTTCGTGCTTGTCGCAAGGTTCGGTGGGTGGGCGGCGGTCGTTCTCGTCGTCGCCGGTGCGATCGCGGGCGGATGAGTCGCACCGAGCTCGGACAGACAACGACGCTGGTGGGTGGTGGCAGAGGTCTGTTCAGACGACGACATGGTGGATCAGCGATATCAGGAGTGAAGAGGGGGTGAAGCTTATGATCTGTGCGAGCAGGCAAGTGGATAAGCGGGCTCGAGTGTGCGTCTCGTCTCTGACTTGGGAAGAAGGACGGAACAGTAACGGTACGACTCGAGATGACCCGAGCGAAGAGCCTGCTCTTCGCGGCCCTCATCGAGCGCGAAGTCAAAATCTCGCCCGAGAACACAGGATGCCAGACTAGAAAACGACTTGGCTACGGAATCGAGATTTGCAAGTCTTTTGAGGTACGAAAGGCAAAAGAGACACCATTTTGTGCGCTGCTGCTCCAAAGTGACAGGTCCTGCACCTCGTCGATTGCCATGTTGTTGCAGGCCTGCTAAAGGTCCATGAAGAAAGCCTGGTCCCAGCGCTCCAGAGGACGTGAAGCGACAGAAAACTCTACGGCTGGTTGCGTGGAGTGCACTCCTACCCATGTCCATAACAGTCGCCCACTTGCTCCATTGCGGTTACGCCGACCCTGAACACCCCGCACGAGGCTAGGTAGGCGAACGCATGCGCGCACCACCCCGATGAACTGTTCGACGGTACGCGATGCCACTGTCGAACATGCCATCAGCACCCTGAGCGCACGGGCTGGGCGAACTAGCGTGGTATGTCCACAAACTTGCTGGAGCATCACTCGCCCTCGACCTCGTTTGCGAGTGTGTGAGCCGCGCGTGGGTGAGGACTGGAGAAGAGAAAGTGGACGGTGCTCACAGTCAGTGCGTGGCGGGTCATGGCTCAAGCCATCGCGGACTTCCGCACTAGCTCCATCTGTCCCAAGACACTGAAACCGCTGCCTGAGAAGTCCACCAAATTTTCCGGGACGCCAAGCCTGCGAGACTTAAGGCTGGCGGCTGTTGTTCGTCCTCAGGGACACTTTCCGCGCCTTCGAAGTTGAGAAGCACTAGCCTTCAGGCGAGTCGGACCGTCGTAGGGACGTACTTCAAACTCGTCCAAGGCTGGGGAAACTTCCATGGCTGAATACCTTGCTCGCAATTTCGGTGGTCGGCAGCACACACCTCTCGCATGTCGTCGATTTCCTTGAGCTTGGGCGACGAGTTCAGAGGGTGCCGCCGATCGATGAGACGGACCTCGCGATAGGCGCCACCCCGATCGCCGGCCCTCCTCGGGGACACCACGCCGAATCCGACCTCGCACCCCGATCGCCGGCAGCAAAAAATGTTACTCGCCAACACATCGGCCACCGCTACGACAAATATGGGCGAGGCCCATCGAGCTACGCTGGGTCATGGACGTTTGTTGGCGAGAAAAGTACCACGTCGCCGGCGTCGTGGTCGAAGACGCAAAGCTTCTCGCCGAGGAGTCGAAAAAGGGTCCGCCGACCGCTCGCGGATCTTCGACACCATCTTCAAGCGCCTCGGAGAGTCCTTTATGTTTCAAGAGATTGAGAAAATGCTAGGTCGGTGTCTCGAAAACTCTCGTCGATGGGAGGGCAGCCCCAGGGCCAAGTAGACTCATCGCATCGGCAGGGTCGCCGACGAAGAGGAACGCCGAGTGTCGGTTCCGTGTGCTGTAAGGGCTTGCTTGACGTCGACGACAGCACAACGCGGGGAAAGGGTCCAACATCCCGTTGAGCATGTTGTCGGGAGCCAATAACAGAGTTTAGAAGTGGAGTGCATGAGCGAAATTGCCCACTTGCGACGCCATGGGCCGCGTGGCGGGGGGTGGCTGCAACGAGTGGTGGGGACGGCGCAAGTGGTAAGTCGCACCCAGTTCAGGAGACGATTCAGAGCCGGCGCAAGTGTGACGCGTAGTCGAGTCCGAGGCAGAATGCAAACAAGCCCGGTAGTGATACAAGACCCGGGCAAGTTGAGGTGAGCCCGGTGAGGGACAGGAGATTCCAGTGATGTCAACTTGAAGAACGCCATAATCACGTCGATCCAGAGCGCGGGTGGTCGGTCGCAGCCTGCGACGCCGTGCGACAATCAGTGGCCCAACCAGTCCCAACCATGCTTCGTGTAGATCCTTTGTTTCAAATCGCAGATGGCTCACCCTGCCCCTCAATGTTCAGTGAGGTGCGATTTTATCGCCGCAGTTCGCTGGTCACCGGTCACCCCTCGCACCCTTCGAACGTGCCCTCCAAAGACCCAGTGTGAACGGGCCGTGCGACATTGTTCCCAGTTCTTCGAAAATAACCAAAATCTCGCTTTTTCTTCACTTGGTTCAATAACCATCAACTCGTTCACTGCTCTCCCCATTGAAAGAAAAACGTGCTATGTTCTCGCAAAGTCGCTGCTTCGAGCCAAGGAGCTAGCTCAATAAGAGACTGACGAGCGAGTAATCCAACCATCAGGTAATTGCAAATGATAGTAACCGTAAATCTAAATGTACGTACTTGACGAGCGTGTAATCCAACCGTGGAGAGAAGACAACGGTTGGTGCCACCGCCAGGCTCCACTGCTTGAATAAACGAGCGCTTCTAATCAAAATTGCCAATAGCCGCATTCTTCCTAATCCTGATTCACAACACACCAACTAGCTCATTATAGAAAAGGCTGATCAAGAGGCCATTCGAAGAAGGTTTATACGATCATAACGTTCATAGCCAGAAATGCGCGCCCAATCGTCAGAAATGTCAGATCGTCAGACCCCTCAGACGCGTTCAGAGCGGTCCCAGACCGGATCAGACCGGATCAGACCGAAATCAGACCACTCCTGCCGAGCTCAGACTGCTGGAAGAGATTTCCGACCGACCCCTAGATGAGTTGCACTGAATCATGCTGTCATGGCTCTGAGAGCCTCACCCAGACCCTCTCAGTCTAAGCTCATCAACAGACCGAGGGGGTCTGACGATTTGGCGGTCGCTTCTCGCTATGCTCCAGCAACAACGTCATCCCTGCAATCTGTCTGAGACAGGGGATGATGAAGGACAAGGGGGCATCCAGCCGATAAAAGACTCTGTTGCTCTCCTCCAGGCTCCCGTGACAAGCGGAGAAAAATCTAACGTACTCTGGCTCGGTATGTCGCTATTGCCCCCAGCGCCTACGTATTTCTGAGCTCAGAAATTTGCTTTGTTGACGAAGGAGGATGTGCTTTCTCCACTCGTGCTCGCCCTGCACCATGAAGGCGTATGTCTTTGAAGAGAACAGACGCATTCTCACTGGGGGCTCGCATGTAACGGTCTTGGTGAGCCAGAGATCAACCGACGAGGTCCGGGTCCTAGATCAAGCGCGACTGACTCGGATCCTCTCCTTCCTCTTCGAGACAGCACCAGATCCAGCTCCCCGAACCCGATGCCCATTTCATGCCATCGCGTTCCATCTCGTTCTATGTGCTTCCGTCTCTCGATTCGAGCCACGGGCATCTTGACTTCTGACTTTGTAGGAAACCTTCCAAAACCTTCCATGTCATTCCATGGCTTCTAGTACTATAAAAGCCGGCCCTTTGATAGTTTCTCCTTTGCTTCCTGCAAGCAACAACTACACACACTCCTTAACAACACATTCCTTACTCTACTCACTCATACATTAATTGCAATCACACTCCTTACCATTCTTGAGAACCCCTACATTCAAGTCCTGCTTCAGTTGCTTCGCAGTCCTAACTTGATCCTCCCTCGAGAACTCCCTCGCACCTCGTCCCTGAAAGCCTAGCCCTTAGCCTAGATCTACCTCTCGCCGCGAGGATCGTTATGTCGCAGAAGTCTGGCCTGATGAACGTTGAACGTTGAACGTTGAGCGCTCAGCGCTGAGCTCCGGACCGATGGATCCGATATCCACCAAGCCTCAATGAGTGCCTTCGAACCCTAGACGAGTTGGTGTCGACATACGGTCGGGCGGTCACTCATCGGGCAATGGCTCGAATTTCGTTACACTTCCCACAACCGACTGCAAACGACATTTATATATATATATATATTACGCGCGCGCGCCGAACCCCCACGTACCCTCAACGCCCTCAACGCACTCAACGCGCGCGCCCTCCCCCCCGCTCAAAAAAAAAAAAAAAAAAAAAAAAAGGCGCGCGCGCGAGTGACAAACTTTTTGTCCTTTGCAGTAGGACGTGAGAAACTACATTACTGCCTACACACTCCCGTTTTTTTCCGAAGATTTCTAGGTACTAATATAATTGTGCTGTTATTGAAATCTATCAAATAAATAAATAAAATCTCCAGCGGTGCATCGGTACAAGCTAGAACACACAACTGCCAAGCCGTCGCAATCAACCAGTTACGGTCCATTCTATTAGAACGTATGAGGACAAGCTCCCGAACTCAAGGGTTTGAGTACGAGCGCTGTGTTGAGGATGGAAGACTGTTGGAGAAGGAAGACAGGCAAGCGCCCCCACGACGCGCAAGACTTCCACAAAATCCCAACTAGTCAACCATGAATCAAGCTCTAGCGTCGGGATCTAAGAGGCCGACTAGAGAAGCTATAAAGACTGAGACGTAATAGGAAGAGAAATGTAATTATGTAGAGCATGCAAGGATGTGTTGTGTAGTGGTATGGGAAGTGAATAGGAGATCATGCGATTCTTAACGCATTCCAACTTAAGACCGTCGTCTTGAGAACAGGGTGGGAACCCGAGTTTTGGTTTCACATTCATGAAAGGCACGAGATCGCTCTCGAGCCTCACTGATTCCAAAACTAAAGAAACAGGATCAAATGGTGTAATTCGCACGCGAAAGAACGACTACTAAAAGGACTAAGGTCAAGAGGCGCCAGCGGCGCCGCGCGCTGGCAATGTCGGGTCTTCTAGCGGTGATGGACTTCGAGAAGGCTTACGATCGGCTATCCCACACTTACCTTGATGCAGTCCTCCGCGCCGTTGGCCTTGGTCCCAAAGCCCGTCAATGGTACCGAGCGACGTACACCAACCAGTCCGCCTCGGTCTTCCTCAATGGGTGGCTCTCTGCCGCTTTCGACGTCCTATCGGGTGTTAGACAAGGCGATCCTCTCGCTCCGTCTCTCTTCGTCCTGGCGATCGAAGGTTTTGCCTGTCAAATCCGTTCAAGAGTCAAGGGCATAGAGAGTCCGGGCCTACAAATGATTCGCGAACTCCTCTTCGCCGACGACGCATGCTGCGCGCTTCACGACCTCTCGGACCTCCAAGATCTCAATCGGGCGATCGGATTGTACGAGCGGGCAAGCGCCAGCAAGCTCAGTAATGCCAAATCGTTCCTCTACCCTCTCGGATCGTTCAGGAACCATCCGATCGTTCCACGCCTTGGAACCTGGCGTCTCAGCGACTCTCAATTCCGCTACCTCGGTATCCAGGTTGGGGTGGACATTGCCGAGGATGCGGGTTGGGAGGAGGTCAAGTCGTCGACCATTGCTCGTATACGGTCTATCCCGATGTACGACCTTCCTTACGCATCCAGGCGCTCGATCATCAACACCTACTGTTACACGAAGGTCCTCTTCTACAATCGTTTCCTCCCAACCCCAAAGAGTGTCGTCAAGGAGATCGAGGATGCCGCCATGCTCGCAATCCACGGTCGAGACTCGGATGGAACTCGAAGGCGCCCGATGGTATCCCGGTCGCGCCTCTGCACCCCCCTCGATCATGGCGGTTTTGGATTGATTGACCTTCCCATGCGTCTGGCCATCGACCACGCCAAGTGGGTCTTCCAACTGCGCGATCCGGATGGCTGTTTCACGCGGCATTTTTTCGACGTTCGCATTCGGCTCCTGGCGGCGAACCAGCCGCACCCCTTCACCTTGCGCAAGCCACCCCCCAACCAACACCGTCGCCCTTGGATCTGGATTTGGTGGGCATACTTCTTCCATCCGCCGCCAAAGTGGTATCACGCGGTGAGAGAAACAAGGCGTCTTCTCCCTCGACGCTGGGCCCGCTATTTCGAAGCTTGGGCGTCGGTCACAACGCTCAACCCCCCCGAATTCTCGAGCAACCAGAACCTCGAGCGCTGGGCGAACCACGTCCTCTTCTTCCCGGCAGGGCACGGGATCCAGCTCTCGGTGAACCCGACGCTTTTTCGAGGTCCTGATGGCGAGGTGATGACTCCGATTTCTTTCATTGACGCCTCAAAACGCCGTCACGCTTTCGTCTTCCCTCCGATCATCCCGGAAGGCCATCAAAAGATCTTTTCCCTCACCGAGCAGCGCTGGAAGTCATGGTGGAAGGCTTTACGCAAGATTCGTAGGGTTCACTCGGATGCTGAAGACACCGCCCATCTCTCTCCCTTGGCTCCCTCCACCCGGGCGTGCAACTTTCGTCTGCAGCACACAGTCAGCTCAACAATCGCTCCGCTTCCTGTGTGATGTGCCTTTCGGAAGCACCTGAGTCTCTTCCCCATCTGGCCGTCGGCTGCCCGTTCGCTCACCGCCTCTGGGCCGCACTCTCTCCGTCCTCACACCCCATCTTCGCCGACTTCGTGTGTCCTCTCGTCTCCCGCTCGGAGCGCCGAATTGTCGAGCTCCGCATCCTCTTCTTCCATTCGATCTGGAAGCTCTCTCGTCGCCGTCGATTCTCCTCGCAACCTCTGGAGCCGATCACCGAGTCGGAGCTCGAGGAGCTTCGGGGGTCTATCCAGGGGTGCACGGGTCGCCTCGCTTCTCTATAATGTTTCCAAAGGGGGTTTTAGTGGGTATGGTCGACTCTGGCTAAAAGGTCGATGAGTCCCACACTACTGGCATAGCCAGTGTGCTTAATGCATTTCCTCCGACTTTTCCGGAGATTTCTAGGTACTATTATAATTGTGCTGTAATTGAAATCTATCAAATAAATAAATAAATCAAAATTTGAGGCCGCTGAGGTTGGCTCAAGCTCGTTGTGAGGCGTAAGCAGAGCGTCGCCTTACAATACAACGAAGCGATGAACTCTTAGCCAAAGTACATTAGAGCGGTCTCCGACTTCTCTGACGCCGGGGCAAGCAAATCCACCGTGATTAGGGTGAGTGACTAGGATTGTTCAGAGACTCTGAAAAGAAAAAATTCTCCCGTAGACGCAACGCTCTACCAGAAGACGTGTGTGTCGAGAAGAACAAGTAAACACAATGACCATACGCCTACAACTGATGGGGTAGGAGCAACGCAGGAAGAAAAAATGAAAGATAGGGGTCCCGGGCGACAGCAGCCGACGAGCCGGAACAAAAAAGAACATCCGATGTTTTAGCCCAATGCGGGGCTCGAACCCGCGACAACTTGATTAAGAGTCAAGTGCTCTACCGACTGAGCTAACCGGGCCTTTACATATGTAATAGTCCACCCTCACTATTGTGCAATACAGGAAAGTGAGAATGGGTTGCGCAGGACTTCTACAAAAAAAAAAAAGAGTTCTACAAAAAAAAAAGTTCTACAAAAAAAAAGGGTTCACCACCGGCGCCCGCCCCGCCGACCGTCCCAATCGGGACAGAGAAGACGCAACTCACCAATGTCGTCGGCCAGAACCAGACCTACGCCGCTGCCACCACCGCAACGATCGCTTCCAAACAGACGCCTGAACAACAAAAACAACGAGAAGCACGCTCACAGGCCCTGCCCGGCATCATGGCGGCGATCCAAGCCGTCCCCGGAAACCGCACGGACCGCTGGGTTCAAGCCATCTTTGCGACCAAGGACTACCCGTCTACAGCGGCTACATCGCTCAAGTTCTCAGCCTTAAACGCCACCCGAAACATCGTCAACCCCTTCAACCATGCCCTCGAAGTCACTCTTTCCCACCAGAGCTCGTCCAGGGCTTCCGTCAAGGACAAGGGGGACCTCGTGGCATGCGTCCGAAGCTTGCTGTCGCCCGACACGCCGATCTGCTTCGACACTGATGTCCCCTTCCCCGAGGGATTCGAAGCTTTCACGCCCCAGATCATCGGGCTTCAACGCTCTTCAAATTTGCGTGCAGGGGCAATCCACCATCGCATCACGGTCGGTTTCGTCTCGGTCGAGGCACGTGACGCGGCGCTTGCGACGCCCCCCACGCTCACTTGGCGTTCGGCCAAGGCGCGATTCGCCAAAGCGCACCACTTCCACCGCAACATGGTGGAGCTACGCATCAACGTTGGTGTCTCTGGCGTGCCTCCCAAGGACGCCATAGTGCCCGCTTTCCAATCCCTGGTTGAAGATCTGTCGAGCAAAGGGCACGTGTGCCAACTCGTGCAGGTTTTGCGCGTGATCAACGTCGACAACGCCACTGCCTACGCCCACACGGTTGGTGACTTCTCAGCCTTCATTCGTTTTGATAATGCTTCATTATTTCAACACCCCACAATCACCCTCAAAGAGATACTGCCCTCGAGGATGGATCTGCGTACACGGGGAATCAACGTCACTGCCATCCGCCACGACTATGAAAAGGAGGTAGCTTGCAGTCGCTGCCATTTTGTGGGGCATGTGGAGAATTGCCCCGTGGTACAGGAGAGGAGGCGAAAGGAGGTTGAGGAGTTGGTTAGGAAGGGGGTGACGAAGGGTGCAGGAATGGGAACAGGAGGAAGACGGGTTGAGGCGGACGCACAAATCAACCACAACACCATCAACAACAACAACAATCCGATTATCATCGAAAACAACAACAAAAACAAACAAAAACAACAACAACAACATCCCCGAGACTGTGGGGGCGAGAGCGCTCGAATCACAGAACCGTTTCGCCGGGCTTGAGGTCGAGGACGGACAGGAGGAAGAGGATGCGGGACAGGGACAGGGGAAGGAAGGAGAGGAGGATGCTGGGACTAAGGCGGACGATGAGGACTCGGGGATGGATTCGGAAGCGAGCGCTGGAGTGGACGTCATCAAGATCGAGGACGAGGATGAGGACGAGGAGGATGTGGAGGATCACAGGGAATCGGAAAACGACGGGATCGACGAGGATGAAGTCATGAAGGAGGGAACAGGCGAGGGAGAAGAGGAGGTTTTGACGGAGGTCGAGGAGGAAACGGCGACGGCGGTGGAAGAGGGGACTGCGACGGAGGTGGAAGAGGAGGCGGAGCAGGAGCAGGAGATGGAACAGGACAGAATCAACGACGACGCCGCTACCACCACCACCACGGTCTCTCGAGAATCGACACCCCGGGAACCGACGCTACCACCCTTGTCACCCACAACATTGGCAAAGTCACTGCGCGAGGCCGAGGAGTGGGACCGCGTCCAAGCGGAACACGATGCGCGCGTCAGAGCCGAAGAGGAGGCCAGGGTCAACGCGCAGCTCGACGCCGAGGAGCCCCTCGTCCGACATAACTTCGCAACGTGGGACGAGGAGGACGGGGAACTCCGATTGATCAACATCCGTGGTACCGCAGCCAAGGCCAAGAAGATGAAGATGAAAAGGTCCCAAACGGTGGCGGACCTCAGTGATCCCAGCGACGAGCCCGCCGACGCCAAGCGAGTCGTGATCCAGGCCAAGAATCGAGTCGGAAAATCAGGAGGTACGGAGGGGAGGAGGGTGACGAGGTCGATATCGGCGGCAGCGGCGGTGCAAGTTGGAGTGACGAAGGTGGATGGAGGGAAAGGAAAAGGGGTAGGTGAGGAAAAAAGATGGTCCGACCACGAGCCCGAGGACAACGTCCTGCCCGACCTTCCCCTCTTTGAGGACGACATCACCGCCAAGGGCGCCTCTCCCTCGACTACCCAATAATGATCAAGCACACCATCATCACCTGGAACGTGAGGAGGGGCATGGGGGTCCCAGAGAACCGACGCAACATTTACGCTTATTTCTCCACACTCAACGCATCCGCCATTCTACTACAAGAACACTACATCAGACCACAACTTTGGCAGCTCATCAAGGACGAATACGAAGGCAAGGTCTTCATCAACCAACACTGCCTGACTTTGATTCCGGCCGACTCGCCCCTGATCGACGCCGAGCTCCTGCGCACCCACTCGGCACTCGACGGACGACTCCTGGTCACCTCCTTTCGGCTGCGGGGCGACATCAAAATTTTCGAAATCAACAACATCTACGCGCCCGTCGACCCAAAACAACGAGCGAAATTCTTTGACAAACTTATCTTTCACAAAACACAGAAAACCCACCTTCGACTCCTCGGCGGCGATCTCAACGACTGCCCGCGCCCAGAAGTCGATCGGCGGAACCAAAGTCGGCGCGGTCACCACTGGCCGATCCTGATCGGCAAACTCGACTCGGCCTACACCGACTGCGTCCGCTACAAGCACCCCATCACTCCGTCGTTCACTCGACCCAACCCCAATCGCAATCGACCCAAGTCCTTTTCC
Source organism: Microbotryum intermedium (assembly GCA_022702645.1). Classification (NCBI taxonomy): domain Eukaryota; kingdom Fungi; phylum Basidiomycota; class Microbotryomycetes; order Microbotryales; family Microbotryaceae; genus Microbotryum; species Microbotryum intermedium. The sequence goes on from JAHWDX010000001.1 coordinate 999,864, forward strand.
CGACTTGATTACTTCCTTCTACAACGAACACACCAAAAAAGACTCGACCAGGCCTCCACGGTCTATGATTACCCAAAAACTCTCTCCGACCACCGACCGGTCTTGATCGTTCTGGTTCTCTCAGACAAGCTTGACGCGGCTCTCCCACAGCGCAGCCTACCCACCACATCAAATCAACTTCATCGCATCAACACCACAACTTTCAAGACGACGGAATTCCAGGGGATGATGGAGGGATGGTTGGAAGGGCAAGCGGGGAGGAACCGGTGTGGGAGCTCGAGGAGATTCTGGAGGCATGCAGGGACAGGGGTGGGGAGCTGGCGAGGAGGCTGCACCGGGAGCGGACGGAACGGATGGAGTATTTGGTGGGCAGGGTGCAGGATCTGGAGGCGTTGCCGGTATGGGGAGAAGAGGAGACGGGAAAATGGACCAGGACGTCGGAGGAACTCAAGAGGGCGGTCGAGGAGCGCGCGCGCCTACTCCGGATCCGAGCTCACGTACCCGAGATCGCTTCCGAGGAACGACATTCACGACCGGTCCATGCCAAGCTCGCGGCGAGGAATTCGGACTCGAAGATCACAGCACTACGCCTGAACAATGGAGAGCTGACGCATGACATCAATGTCGCGCTTGACCACACACAGGCGCACTTCCAGCGCCTCTACCACATTGAGTCTCACGATCCGGACCGCGTCGATCGACTTCGGGACGAGTTTTTGGCTCCGATCAGGGCCGCCCGGACGTGTGACGACCCGCGGTCGGACCCGTACTTTTTGCGACGGCTCTCGGAAGCGCAGATCGACCTCCTCCAGCAACCCATCACCGAGGACGAGGTCGTGGCCGCGATCGGGACGACGCATCCGAGGCGATCGCCGGGCCCGTCGGGCGTGCCTTACGAACTCTACCACACCGCACCCGAGGCGTGGGCCAAGGTGCTGACCAAGGCCTTCAACGCGATGATCGAGCGCGGCTCACTCTCTCCCAAGCAGGGGCAGGGACTCGTGCGCCTGATCTTCAAGCGCCACAAGAAGAACGCCGATCGCGCCGAACTTTCGTCGTACCGGCCCATTACCCTGCGCGAGTGCGACTACAAGCTCTTCACCAAGGTCTACGTCGCGCGACTCAACCACATCCTACCAGATCTGCTCCCACCACAACAGCACGGCTTCGTCAAGGACCGCCGATCGGCCGACGTGGCGCTGCACCTTCGACTCTTGATCGAGGAGCTCGGCGCGCGCGGGAGCGAGTTTCCAGAGGCCGCGCTCTTGTCTCTTGACCAATCGTCCGCCTATGACCTCGTCGAGCATGACTGGATCTTTGCCATCTTCGACGCTCTGGGCGCTCCTGCTGCCTTTCTTCGCGTGCTGAGGATGCTCTACTCGGGTGACTCGACCTCGGCTCGCTACATCATCAATGGCTTCTTGACGGCACCGGTGCGACTGATGTGTGGGCTTGGCCAAGGGGACCCGGCGTCGTCGTCGGTCTGGGATGTCGTGTTCCAGCCGTTCCTGGATTCTCTACACCGTCGAGGCATTGCGCTGAATCTCTCCATACCTGCACTTCATCCGTATCCACAGAGTCGCGCCATTACATCACTTGCGTTTGCCGATGACGTTGTCGTCGCCGTCTCGGGCTTGGAATCACTTAACCTGCTCGATGACCTGGCACTCGACTGGAGGCACGCGACCAATGGCCGGCTCAACACGGACAAGACGGTCGTCCTACCGATCGGACATCGCTGGGACCCTGGGGAACGGTCGCTCGTCATCAAGGCCGCAGGCGAGGCGCTCGAGTGGATCGGCCTGCCTTTCGACCCCAGCGGCGACACCGAACTCGGTTACGCGAATCTCATCGAACGGCTCGAGGCGGCACTGGAGGCGGTCCAGCATCGAAGGCTCACGCACCACACCCGTGCCTTTTACGTCAATCGGTACGCCATCCCCAAGGTCTTGCATTTCCTTGCAGCCGACATCCCGCCGCCCGAAGTTGTCAAGAAGCTCGATGGCATGCTCGTCGATTTCGTCCGCGGAGGCAAGAACAGGCGCAGCTACAGGGAGGAAGTCGTCTTCACACCAAAGCACAAGGGGGGACTCGGGGTGATGAGGATGGAGGACGTGGTTGGCGCGGTTGCGGCACGGATCTGGGACGTTCTTCTCGGCGGGTCCGGCGCGATCTGGCAAGGACTTGCGCGCGCGTCACTCAAGCGAGCACAACCCGACTTTGACTTGGCCACTGATCTCTGGCCTCAGGCAAGTACCGTCATCCCCGAGGATCTTCATCCCCGATGGCAAGCCGCCCTTAGGGTTCCGGCAAGGTGCAGCGCGCAGGTCAATCCGAGGACCTTGACCACCGCGAACCTGCTCGCGCTCCCCACCAGGCTTGCCAGCTTGCACTTCACTCCAACAGAAACACCACGCATCCTCGAGCCCTACCTGAGAGACTACAGGCTGTTCAAGTTCTACCCCAAGGTTGCGGACCTGTACCGGCGCGAGCTGTACGCGGGTGGAGGTTTTCATCTTTGGACGCCACCAGCGGATGTGGTCGGCGACAACAGCTTCTACGATCGACTTGGTCGCCCGCATCGACAAGCGATAGCGGCTTGGACCCGGTTCGTGATCGATCGACACAGGGCGACGCCCTTGGCGGTGGCGGCGGTGGCGGGGCGAGTGAACGTGCCTCCGGGGATCGGCACCAGCGGGCCGCTCGACGCGATCATTCCCAAGCCCGTGGCTCGCTTCGCAATGGAACAGCGCCTTCCAAACCCGGTTCTTCCACATCAGGCGACCCAGTACACGCTACTCAACATGCCTAGACCGTACACCATCCGTCGCATCCGCCGAGTCTTGAATGCGAAGGATTTCACGAACACCCTCGGGCGCAGTCAAGCGCCACAGCCTGAGGATCTCAGGGGGTTCTGGAAGGGGGTCAACTCGAAGGCGCTGACGGCAAGGGAGAGGGAGGTCTGGTTCAAGCTGATCCAAGGCTTCACTCCAACTCGCAAGCGCCAATTCCGGCAAAAGCACGACACTTCTCCCGCGTGCCTGATCTGCGGAGCGCCGGAAGACGACACCGACCACTACTTTTTTGATTGCTTTGACTCGAAAAACGTCTGGACGGCGGAAAGGGGTGTTCTCTGCGACGCACTCGGACGCGAAACGATCGACGACGCTCACTACACGCCGCTGCAACGACTTTTCGGTCTTCCTAAGCTGAAAGCCGAACTCAGCAAACAGGAAGGCGCAGGCAGGACAATCGAGATCTTCACGGGGATGGTCTTGGAGACGATCAGTAGCGGAAGGTGGAGGATACAGAGGCATGGGGCGAGGGTGGAGAGTGTGGAGCGGAGGAGGGTGGTTTTGGAGGAGAGGATGAAGTTGAGGGCAGGAGGTGCGAGGGACGCGCGAGGGCAGTAGAGGCTGGGTTCGATTCTCCTCCCCACCACCCCACACACAACACATTGCAGCTCATTTTCGTTCTCCAGACTGTATACTAAATATAAAGTTTTTATCTTTCATCTAATACAGGTCCGCTTCCGTTGCTCATGGACCGTCTCGTGTTTTGGCATCGACTCGAGGTGACGCGCGTTCTTCGGCTTCGAGGTTCTGAGTCAAGGGAGGGATCAGCAGACAAAGGCATGAAGTCGGCTTTGAGGGGCCAGGGACTGCCGAGGTGGGGGTTTGAGGGCCCTCCACCGCGTCTTGTTGTGACCGAGCATAGACTTGGAGCGTCGCGGGTCGGGGTGCTTGCGCAGTCGCTCTCTTGTCTTCGTCTCGACCGATTTGGGAAGTAGGTGCGGGGTGGGCCTCCTGTCGTTAGTACAATGGTTTTCGTTTTCTCTCTCTCTTTTTTCTCTCTCTCATTAGTCTCCTGGGGGGAGCAACCGCTTGGCTGGGGCACTTGAATCCCAAGTATCGGATTAGTGGACACCGGCCCGTTTCTCGCATCACGCGGGCGGTTTGTGTTATCATCGTCAACTTCCATCCAGTTTTTCCGTAGGCCGAACAGGAGGAACAGGAATTGGGGGCAATATGATGAACAAGTTCTACAAAAAAAAGGGGGGGCGGCAAAAAAAAAAAAAAAAAGGGCGGCTCAAAGCAAGGAATAGGGGCTCGCCGCGCATTTGCGCCCCGCTGTCGGTCCGGTAGCTTGAGCTAACATCACAATCATATTCGACCTTGGCTTGACATGACGCTAAGAGTCTTGCTCATTGCACACCATATGGCTTTGGAACGATGTCCGAAGGGTTACCTTCTCCTCGCGCTCACTCAATTTACCAAACGCAAGACATCAGGCAGTATGAGCCAAGCCTCATGTAGCACTATTTCCTCAGCTCAATCAAAATTTCCCCGGCACAGTTTAGCGGCATACACGTCATCGCCCCAGTATTTTTGCACCCAAGGCAGAAGCTCGGTATTCCAAAAGGCGACTCCAGAACGAGGCACGGCGTGACACTGATTGACTACTGCAAGAGCTCTTTTGTACATCACATACTTCAGCCCAACGAAAAAGAAAACATTCACAGGGAGGCCAAATGCTGTCCAATGACCTCGTCCAAGCACGTGGCGGCCTTGTGCGCATCACGGAATGAGTTGTACAAGGGGACGGGCGCGAGACGAATGACGCCGGGCCTCCTCTCGTCGCCGAGCACGCCCACGCTCCTCAGTCCGTCAAAGATGGCATCCATCGCTTCGGGCGGATCAAAAAGGAGCGAGAGTTGCGCGCCGCGTTCCTCGGGGTCGGCGGGGGTGATGAGCGTGAACTTGATCTGCTTGAGGTCCGTCGAGCCGAGGCGCTCGATCCCGACGTAGTGTGGGCTCTGCTTGAGCAAGGCCTCGAGGTAGCCCGTCAACAGCAAGCTCCTGTGCCTTAAAATGGCCATGAACGGCGCCGACTTGGCTTCACCCTCTGGTGCACGCCCACCACCAGTCGAACTCGATCCCGACGAGCCGACGGACTTGAACACTTGCAGCGAGCTGTAGAGCGAGATGACGTCGAGCACAGAAGGGTTCGACAACTGCCAGCCAGCAGCGCCGGGGTTCGGGGCAAACACGTTGGGCATCGCGAAGCGAGTCGATGAATCGTGGCCCCACCACCCAGCAAGTCTTACGAGCCATTGGGGCATGTCAGGGGGCAGAGGTTCAGTTACCAGTTAGGGCCGGAGAAGGGGATTGAAGGCTGCTTACCGCTTCTTGTCGGCCCAGCGCTCGTGAACGTAGAGGCCGGCGATGCCTCCCGGTCCCGCGTTGAGGTACTTGTACGAGCACCAGGCGGCAAAGTCGACACCCCAGTCGTGGAGGCGGATGGGGACGTTGCCGACGGCATGGGCGCAATCGAACGCGACCAGACAACCCTAAGGTGGAAGGATGACTAAGTTCAGACCGGGGCCCTAACGAGAAAGATAAGGCTGCAAGCGATTTACCTTGGCATGGCCGGCCTTGGTGATCGTCTCCATGTCGAACCATTGGCCCGAGTAGTATTGCACGGCGCCAAAGCAGATGATAGCGATCGAGTCGCCTTGCTCTTCGATCATTTGGAGAATGTCCTCGGTTCGGAGCGTGTACTCGTGGGGGCGTGGGTCCATCGGCAGGAGCGAGGAAGAAGCCAAACCACGCATCTCGGCCTGGGAGGCGAATGCGTACTGTGACAGGACCAGAAATGCATGCAACGTCATGAGTCTGAGAGCGGGTTCTAGAGGAGAAACGGGGCGTGGCGTACTTGATCCGAGGGGAAAGCTTTGCCCTCGTACAAGATCTTATGGCGATCCGAGGTGGGACGATAAAAGGTAGTAAAGAGGATGTGGATGTTGGAGGTGAGGGAACCCATGCAAGCGACCTCGGACGGTTTGGCCCCTATTCCAACGGAGATAGCAGCGCTCAGCAAGCGCGGCAAGACAAAATCTCTTTCAAACAGTCCAACAGTCGAACAGGAGACTGACCGACAATCTCGGCCAGAGTCGGGGTCACGATCTCGTCAATCTTGACCCAAGGACGTTCGTATGGATGCTCGACGTGGCCCAAGACCCCCCTTATCGAGCCCGTCCAGAGCGCCGGGACGGAAGGAGACGAGCAGTGTGGGGGTGGGCACGGACGGGAGGTGGGTTGTCAGCAGCATCTCGGACTTGCGTTGGCACGGCGCGCTCTCGGACTAGTGCTGGACACAGTGTACTCACTGCGACTTCCAGGCTTCGAGTTCCTCTTGGATCAACTTGGGTGTCGAGTTGGGCATGAGACCCAAGCTGTTGCCGGCGAGGTAGACGCTCGACTCCGAGTCTCGCTCCGAGGGGGCAGCGGACGATCGGTTCGGACGTAAGGCGGCTGCCTCACCCGGGGGACGCACTGTGGCAACCGAGGGAAAGTGGAACTGATCCGAGCGCGAGACGGTGTCCTGTTGGTCGAGGTAGACCGCAAACTTGGGCGAGGCGAGCGAGGATTCTCCCGAGGCAGAGAGAACCGCGGTGAGACGTCGCTGGACAACACCGTCCGCGTGGGGCTGCTGCGATGAGCCCATGGCCGATCACTTGGGGCCGAGTCGCTTGGGAGGAAGGCTATGAGCCTGAAGAGGGGTGAGTATTCTACAGGGCACTTAGACCGTGAGATGTGAAGCGTGATATGTGGGACGTGAGATGAGGGAAGCTGGAAGCGGGAAGAAGGCACAGAGACAGGACGATGTGCAGGTAGGCCACTTTTATTTCGAACGGACGGACCGATCGATCGAACGCCCCCAAGTCCGAACGTCGAGTGATTACTAATCCTTCTAGCGCAAGCCTGCGCTCGCTTCGATTAGTAATTGGCGATTGGCGTTCAGCGCTCAGTAGAGGCGTGCTGTCGCCTGCCGTTGCCTCGAATCCGTAACGCCCGTCGTCGTACCTTCGCAAGCGTCGCGCATCAATCAGGCGTGACTTCGCAACTCCAACTGCGACCCCGACTCGCCCGTCGTTCACCCACCGTTCACGGCCACTCGATCAAGATGCCGGCTCGAGCTCAACCTGCCAACATCAAATTCAAGAAGAACCCCCGCAAGCAGGCCGAACGACAGGAACTGCAGCAGCTGCAGCAGCGCGTCGATGACTTTGTCGCACCGGACGAGCTGCAACTCTTCGCCGAGCTGCCCCTATCCTCGGCGACGCAGCAAGGCTTAAAGTGCGTTTACGACGTGCCACGACGCACCCTATGGCTACCGCTGTTGACGAGCACTCTTCCGTGTCTCGCTGAATTCCTCGCACAGATCGGCCTACTACAGCAAGATGACCGACATCCAGATCAAGGCGCTCCCGCTCGCACTCAAGGGGCTCGACGTCCTCGGAGCAGCTAGGACGGGCAGCGGCAAGACGTTGGCGTTCCTCATCCCCGTGCTCGAGGTCTTGTTGAGGAAAAAATGGGGTCCGCACGACGGGCTCGGCGCGCTCATCATCAGCCCGACCCGAGAACTGGTCAGTCCGGCTATGCTACTTTGCCCGTCTCGCGAGAACCATCGTCGGGGGCACTACGCATGCTGATGTCGCAATGCCCTCCCTCCCCGGCTATCAGGCCGTACAAATCTTCGACGTCATGCGCAAGATCGGCCACAAGCATTCGTTCTCGGCGGGCCTCGTCATTGGGGGCAAGTCGCTCAAGGACGAGCAGGATCGGCTCTCGCGCATGAACATCCTCGTCGCGACCCCAGGCCGACTGCTGCAGCACATGGACCAAACGCTCGGCTTCGAGTGCGATCAGCTGCAAATTTTGGTCCTCGACGAAGCAGACCGGATCCTTGACATGGGTTTCCAGGCCTCGCTCAACGCCATCGTCGCGAATTTGCCCAAGCAGCGCCAGACGCTGCTCTTTTCAGCAACTCAGACCAAGAGCGTCAAGGACCTGGCGAGGCTGTCGCTCAAGGACCCGCGATACGTCGCCGTGCGTGAAGGAATGGCGTCGATCAAGGGCAAGGAAAAGGCCGTGGACGGGGCCGAAGACTTCAATTCGGCCCAGGCGACGCCCAAGAATCTAGAGCAGCACTACATGGTCGTCGAACTGAACGAAAAGATGGACGTGCTGTGGTCGTTCATCAAGACGCATATCTTCACCAAGACGATCGTATTCCTTTCCAGTGGCAAGCAGGTGAGTTGAGCCAACACAGACACACTCGTCCTGGCCAAAAGCTGACCAGGGAGGGACGTGTCGTGCAGGTTCGCTTCGTCTATGAAAACTTTCGACATTTGCGGCCAGGTGTGCCGCTTCTGCACATGCACGGTAAACAAAAGCAAACGCAACGACTCGAGATCTACCAGCGCTTCATCTCGGCCAAGCACTCGATCCTGTTCGCGACCGACATCGCTGCGCGAGGCCTCGACTTTCCCTCGGTCGACTGGGTCGTGCAAGTCGACTGCCCCGAAGACGTCGAGACATACATCCATCGAGTCGGCCGAACGGCGAGGTACGATGCCAAAGGTAAGGCGCTGTTGTTCCTGTTGCCGAGCGAAGAGGCGGGGATGATCAAGCGGCTCGAAACGAAAAAGGTCGACATCGGCAAGATAAAAGCCAACGTGGCCAAGCGGCAGAGCGTGCAGAGCCAACTCCAGAACGCAGCGTTTCAGTTCCCCGAAATTAAATTCTTGGCACAGCGGGTGAGTGGGCCGTCGGTTGGGATCGGTCCCGGGGATGCACCACTGACTCTATACAACTCCTCCAGGCCTTCATCTCTTACGTGCGATCCATCTACCTTCAAAAGGACAAGACCATCTTCAAGCTCGATGACCTGCCTCTCGAGGCGTTCGCGACGTCGCTCGGTCTGGCCGGTGCGCCCAGGATCAAATTCGTCAGCAAGCAGGCCGCATCGGCCAAGAAGAATGCGGTTCGGCAGATCGACGATCTGAAAAAGGGGGACGGGATCAAGGTCGCCGGCTCGGACGACGAGGAGACGACCGACGCAGACAGTGAGGGGTCAAACTCCGAGTCTGGGTCTGCCGACTCGGACGAGAGTGATATCAGTGGTGACGAAGAGAGCGAAGCAGGAGACGAGGAGCCGAGAACGGCGACTACTCCGGATGCTGCTGCCGCTGCTGCTGCTGCTGCCGCTGCTGCTGCTGCTGCCGCTGCAAAGGTCAGTCTTGTCGATCGAGTGCACAATGACCTGCCGACCTGACATCGTGGTTGAGCACTTGCAGGGAAAGAACGGCGGAGTCAAGACCAAGTACGATCGAATGTTCAACCGCAGAAGTCAAACCATCCTGTCGGACCACTACTCCAAACTTGTCGATCGATCCTCTGACTCCGAGGGTGAGGGTCGAATAGCTCTCGCAGGTGACGACGGCGATGGCGACGAGTTCATCACCCTCAAGCGTCGAGACCACACGATCGAAGAGGATACGCTCCCCGAGTCGCATTTCATCTCCAAGCGCAAGCTCAAGATGGGGCAGTCCAAGAAGGCCATGTTGGGCAAACATGGCAATCCGACCAAACTCGTGTTCGACGACGACGGCCAAGCGCGTCAAACCTACGAGCTCAAGGGCGAGGAGCAGTTCAAGGCCGAGGGCGATGCCGCCGAGCAGCGCGCCAAATTTGTCGAGGAGGAGCGTCAACGGTTGGCCAAGGCCGACGTACTCGACAAGGAGCGGGCCAAGGAAAAGAGGCGGGAGAAGAAGAGGAAGCACAAGGACTACGACGGCGTGTACGAGGAGGACGGAGGCGTCGAGGTTGGCAATCTGTTCGAAGCCGAGGATGGCTACGTCTCGCCCGACTTTGATCTACCCGATCTCGGCTCGGACGAGGAAGAGCAGGTCCCTTCGTGGTACAAAGTCCAGGACCGCAAGAAGGCAGAGATGGCGTCGACTGCTGCACCAAGCGAGAAAAAGAACAAACGACAGCGCAGGATGGCCCGCAGTTTGGCCTCGGTGGCTGCGGAGCCGGCGGTCGATCTCGAAGCGCTTGCTCTGCGTGCTTTAGGCGGGAAGTAGGAGTATTTGCATTCGTTCCACGCTAGTATTTTATAATTGATCCGAGAATTTGTGCAGAGTCTGTCGCGCACAAATTCCGCATCTTTCGTCTCCTTGACCCGTGAAAGCCCAACGTGCACCAGTGGTGGTCTCTACCCGTCCGATGGATCAAAGAGTCATTCTTGGCAAGCATTCTTGCACAGTGTTCTATGCTACAATCATGAGGCCAGTTTACAGACTACTGGAAGTACTCTACTTCCAACAACACGATGGCACTCGCAACCGTACTCAAGACGGGTAAAAAGAGACAATTCCATGCGGCGAACTCTCGGGCCTCGACGTGGATCCCCTTTTGCCTCAGAATCGAAACCCACAAGAGACCTGCGAGACTGCTCGAAAAGGTCCAAGAGAACGCACCCAAATTTGAAGCCATAGCCGTCGAAAAGATGGCGCCGGTGAGAATCTTGGGGTTGGCGAGGGCGTGAGGGGCTTGCGAAAAGTTGGGGTCGCGGAGGATCTCGACGAGCAAGATCGTTGCGCCAATGTTGGTGCCGCACAAGGGACACAGCGCGAGCGCGATAAAGTACCCAAGGAAAAATATGGTCGCTGCCGGGTTGACAGAGATCTTGGCAAGCCACGAGGCAAAGATCGACGTCCATCCGAGCGAGGTCAGGGCGCGGGCGAGGATAAAGATGCCGCCCGCAAAGGGGAGCAGCGAAAGCGGCAATCGAGAGATGGTCGTTGCAGTCGTCGGAAACTGACGCTTGAAGGCTCGGATGATCGCGGGTAGTGAATAACGAGCTCGGTACCTTGATGTGGGTTCGTTGATGCGGCCGAGGTCGATCCCTTTGGGTTCTTGAGCCGTTGACGCGGGATGCGCCCCCCTTTCGGACCACAAATCACGCAGCAGGGCAATGATCCCTCCAGGCGCGGTGACCATCCAGACCTCCACGCTCTTGACGAAACTTGTTCCGACAAGGACGGCAAGTGTCAACAACATCAGGACCGAGTGAAAGATTGCGCCCTTAGGGTCCAGCAATGCCGAACGAGGGTTGGCGTCGGGTGGCGTCAGCTGAGCGGGGATGTACGCTTGCGCGCCCGCGGTCCCATCTTTTCGAGGCGGCTTCAAGGTCTTGAACGTGACCAGTAGCAAGGGGTAGGCGACAACCGCTCTGTGGACGCACAAACACATGTTGTGGTTAGAGATTTATATGATACGCTGTAGATGAAATGTATTCGACTTGCGTGATCACCGAGGGCAGGAGCGTGTTTTTGGTATACCCCGTCAAGAAATTGAGTTCAAAAGCCTGCCAGAGTTTGGTTTTCATCAGGGCCGCATTTTTTGGGTGAGGTTTTTTTCATCTCGAAATTTCGCTTTGAGCTCACCCCAGCGATCAACACGTTCGTCGGATTGGACGAAACGAGGGCCGCACTTGCGACGTTAGCAGCGATAAACTGAGAAAAAGTCCATGCTGTGGGTGTGGTGATGCCCGTGACGCGGGTCATGTAACCCAAAAAGGCCGTCTTTGATTCTCTCGGTAATTGGGCTTGATTATTGTCGTGGTCCCCCACGACGGGTGCTCCAAGTTCAAGTACTCACCCCGGAAAGAACGATCGGGTCATTGCCAACGATGACTCCGGCGACGAACCAAAAAGCATAAAGAGTAGTGTAGAGCTGCACCCCGCTCGCCGTTTTCTCGGCCGAAGGAGGAGACATTTTCGGCGTGCGAGCGGATTTCTGCGAGATGAAAAAAGCCAGGGCGCGCAATCCGCCGGTCGAATCGAGTGCGGTCGAAATGTAGGCCTTTTGGAGTTGCGATTTCGGTGAAATTTTCATTCAAGGATACTCAAGCCATGCCAAAGAACTGCCACTCACCAACGAGATGAACAGCACCAAAACGTCATAAGGCCGGACGCCCTCCTCCCCGACTATGCCTTTGCGCAACACCGATCCTTCGATCGTGGTCGTGATCAAAAGCAAGACGACACCTGCGACAGGAGCAGTCCTTAAATCGATGGGGAACGACCATCTCTCTTCCTTATTCTTCGAATGGCCTAGCTGTGACCCATCGTGATCGGCGGTCGAATCTGCCGACTTGTGCCCAGGGTCCGAAAATTCTTCCTCGGGCGCCGATGCGTTGACACCAATCTTGGACTCGCTCCTACTCCTCAACGAAGGTCGTGTCGACAATCGTTCGGTAACCATGGGCTTGGTGGATCCGGACGGCGTGGGTGTATCGAGGGAGTCATTCGATGACGGCGCCGGACGCAACGGTGTCTCCGACTTAGACTTGGACCCGGGCCGTGGCAGCCGATGGGGTTGGGGTTTCATCGGATCCCGAAGCCTTAACAGGACCGCAAGCTTCAACAAGGGTCGAGAGATACCGAGGGGTATCGGTACTCGAACGCCTTTGTTCACAAAGCCCACTTGAGTAGCGTATGCGACGAAAGAGAGTGTCTCGATCAGTTCAACTGCCCCGGAAGCCTTGCGAAATCCGACCTCTCACGAAGGCGTCATTCTTCGCCGGAACTTACTGACGCTCAAGTAGACCACCAGACCAAACCATCCGAATCCATCGATACCTGCAACCATGACTACCCAATGGGGGGCGTCGATGTGCAGGCGAGCGTGGTGAGCAACGTCAAGAAGCCCTGAGCATCCAAATTGCGGGAGCCACAGCAGCTGGCCTTCGTTCTCGTCCGCGCCCGCTGCGTCATTTGGATCCCAGAATAGCTCCGCCGCTCAGTGTCGATCCTTTTGCAGATCATCCCAATCGCGAGAAATGATAGAGTGGCTACGGTATTACAACATGTCTTCTCGGACTAGACTACGTGTCATATCTCACTTATGAATGAATGAACGCAATCATGCCCCCAATTTCAGACATGTCGATCTCATGTCTTCTCCACCAGGGCCACTGACGACCCCTCTCAACAGTTCGACCTTGGGCACCATGCTCTTGTCGGTCCGCAGCTCGAGCAACGTCGCATAGTTGAAGATGATCGTTTCGGATGCATAAGCTATTAAGGATTTGGTAGAGAATAGGCGACCGAGAAGGTTGATGGCCTGCGATAGCATCGTTCGATCGTAGATGAATCAATACCAGTCCTGCTTGGACAAGGGAAATTTCAGCGTCGATTCGCCGGGGCGAACGACTCACCTCGTTCAATTTCGAGGTAAACAGCAAGACGACCGCAAGGTTGTTGAGGGTCTATTTCGAGACATATTAGCGCTTGTTGTCCCGCTGAGCTCGATGATGGCCGGGCGCTTATGCTCACCTCGGCGTCATGTTCATCCTCTTGGACGAGTGCTCGCCAGTCAGCCTCTGCGGCGACCCAGTCCCCTCGGGCGACCTTGCCCAGCGCCATCATCTTCCGCGTCGTTCGATCATTCACGGACGATAAGCTCGCAGCAGCAATAGTGGCCGACAGTCCGACCAGATCGCCCATCGCGAGTTGCAGTCGAGTCAAAGCCGGGAGCAAGGCCGAAGATGGCGGCCTTGTGCGCGAACCGGCGATCAGCACGTAGGTTGCCGAGGGGTAGGCCTGTTTCACACAAGACGTCTCGTCTCAACGTCAGCACAACAGCCACACACACAGAAACACTGGGACACGTCTAGATGGGACTCACTTTGATCTCGACCAGAGCCGCGGCGATCATGCCCGCGATCCTCTCGGCCCTCGTCTTCCACTTTTGCGCAAAATCGTGCTCGTCGCGCCACTCGCACACCCACATCTCGCAGCGCACATTCTTGAGCAGCACGCTCAAGTTCTCGACCGAACGTTCCGGAGCGCCCCGAAGTGCGGGTAGACTAGCGAGCATGATGTGGAGTTCGAACGGGATCAAGGGGTTGAACCGCGGTGGGGTACTGGCCGTCGGATGAGATGGTGGGGGAGTGAGCGAGATGAAAGGTGGCAGGATCGCGATGAGCCCCCGGAGTTCTGTGGCAAAGTGTTCGACCAGGTGCAGCCGCAAGAGGCAGTGAAGTCGAAGGGTCCAGTGCTGAAGGTGCGTTCGCGTCTCGATGTCAGTATTCTTTGGAGGATCCTAGGTAGAGCGATTGGCAGGTGGACTGACGCCGAGAAGAAACGAGGTCTTTTCCGCCGAGGAGCCCATGATGGCATCATGACAAAGCTCTGCGAGTCCTCGCCATTTCCGCGTCGTCTGTTGGAGAGTGCGGTGCATAGTTCAGATCAGCGCCTGGGCTCGAAAGTGGTAAGTGCACGATGCGACTGACGATCAATTCTTGCACGGTCTTGCCCTTGCAATCGACGCCGCTCAGGTCTCGCGGAGGTGTAGGGCCGAGGTATCTCTCGACCAAAGGGGTGAGGTTGTCGGTCTGTAGGCAAAAGGATCAAAATTCAGCCGAGTTGTCCGTTGAGCTGAGTCTTGGTCGTTTGACGACCCAGTCGGTCACATGGGTCTGCTCACGTTGGGCAAAACGACAAAGAGATGCGGTGACATGAGGCCAGGGATGTAGTCCTCGTCCAACGACGATCCGGCAGTCTCAACGTCGGGTACATTTGAGGTGCTAGCGAGGGACAGTCGTTGCTGCTGCTGCTCCTCTGTGGCCCTGGGTGTCGGCAAGAAGGCAGCCTCTCCACTCAGCTGTTGCAGCGAGCTCGCCAACGAGAACGAGGCTGCGGTGGGGGCGGCAGCAGCGGCGGGAGTCGACTCGGGGCTATAGCCGTAGGGAGGAAGCGGAGGCAAGGGGGGCGACGTTGCTTGTGCTTGGTGGGAAGCAGAAGGCTGTGGTAGAGCATAGGGTGAGGACGAGGAGGACGGAGGAGGCAGGGGAGAGATAGGGGCCGCGATCGAGGTCGATGGTGGCGAAGGTGGGGCTGACCCGAGCGCGTACTGAGCATCGTCCGCGATCGGGCCGACCTGGAACCGCTCGTTCGGGTCGTAAGGCTGCATCGTGTCCGATTCGATGAGCGTGTCGTGAGGTGGTGACCACCAAACTCCCGGAAAGTGTAAGCGAGAGAGGAGCAATTCGACTCCGACTGACCAGGTAGGGAGGCGTGTTTGGGCGGCGCGCTTTATATTAGCTTGCTCAGTGCTGCTCGCGCCTGGCTCTGCAGCAGACAGAGGACACACGGAGAGGGGATTGCAAGGTCAGCGTCAAGCCGTCGCACCGGAAAAGGATCCAAAGTCATCGCACCGTCGCACGCACCTCATACTCGTTCTCGTCAGAGCGCATCGACAGTTGGACAACCCCGGTGGTCGTCAAAGTCATCTCGACCTCGAAGTGCAGCGCCAACGCTTGCGATTGCCCGCACACGACCCCGGCCAAGAGTCAATCGTCAGCGCAAGGTCAATTTCCCACATTCCAACGCGCGACGCGTGACGACACCACCCGTTGCTCCTGCACGGATCCATTTCGCAGCGCCGCGCTCGAAGTCCCGCGTCAACGCGACGACGACGGAGGAGGAGGAGGAGGTGGTGGTGGTGAAGACGATCCAACTCAAGTAGCCAAGGAAATGATACCAGCTCGACGGTGACGGTGATCATGGAAAGTCATGCTCGCAACTACCGCAACGGCGCGCCCACCACCCATTCAAGCTCGAGCAACATTCGCATTGCTGCCCCGTTCAAACCACCTCGACCGGCAGGATCCTCGACCCCCATCTCGATCCCGACCGCTTTCGGCGGTGACCCCCACACGGACAGGAATGGTCATCGCACCCCGAAACAGGACGGTCGCTTCTCGCCCCAGAAGCGCTGTGCCACCGTCACTCAGCAACCGCGAGGTCCCCTTACCTCTTTCCAATCACGTGCCCTCGCCCCTTCCTTGTACCGTGCGACCCCTCCTCCTCCTCCTCGGTTGTTTTCGGGCCGCACCGACCGGACAATCTCCGCCTACGACATGGATGACTGCACGCCCTATGACGCTCGGGCAGAAGCAGCCAAGCAAACGCAAGCGCAGGCGCAAGCACGAATGTATCCTTTCGCATCTGCGCGCACGTCGCGGAACGGCGCAGGGCAAGGATTTCGTACCGAGCGCCGCCCTGACAAGGGCGAATCCGATTCCGACTCGATCCACAAACTCGCGCCATCCTACGACAACTATGATCAGTACGTGTTCGACAACGACCGTCAAGTTCGGATCAAGGAACAGAAGACCCGCGACAAGCAAAAGGCTGAACGCGAGCTCAGGAAGGAGAGGCAGCTCGCGCTCGCCCCGGCTCATCAAGCCGACGAGAAGAAGCGAGCCGCCGACAAGCTCGAACTGCTTTGTTCTGGGGGGCAGTCAACGGTCGATAAACCGCTCAAGGCTCGTCGCATCAACGATGACGATCCCGCTAGTGACGTCGAAGCAGTCAAGTGAGCCCTAGGCTTGCTTTCTCACGTCATGTGCGGCGCGTACTGACCTACCACCCTCCTCTTTCGGGACCTTGCCGAGCAGACGCCTTCGAAATAGTCGGGCAGGGACGCCGCCGCGACGCAGACGCAACGAAGTGGACGAGAATGTCTCGGGCGATAGTTTCGATATCGCCTCGGCCAAATCGGCACGTCCCCGCTCTTCGACGTCCCAGAAGAGTGAGGTTCTGGATCTGATCAGTCCAGAGAAGCCAGTCGCGAACTTGAGGGCGAAAGATTCACAAAGGGCCGAGTCTGATGAGGTTCTTTCCTCGCCGTCGTTGTCGCCGGTCAAACGATCTACGGCCTCCTGGAAGAAGATGAAGACAAAGAAGAAGAAGAACAAGATCTGGGACCGCTTCGACGAGCTCTCCGATGCCGCCGCGGCACCGACGCGCATCTCGTGGAGTCCTTCGCCTCCACCCGCCCCCGTCCAGAAACTGAAAGTCGTCTACGACTTGGCCACTCTCTTGGCGGAAGAAGAGGCGTCAGTCGAGACGGAGGTCAAGTTGAAGCGAGCTCGAGCAAAGAAGCGAGCCAAGGTGGGGGCCATGGATGACGCCGACACCAGCGAATCGGACAGCGCGCAATCGGAGGAAGACCGCCAACTCGTGCGACAAGAAATGCGGATCCGACGCGAGAACCAAGCTTCTCCTGACCCCTTGCTCGAAGGCGACGGTCAGTCGCCCAACAACTCTACAGGAAGCGGCGAAGCGGGTTTGGCTCACGATACGTGTCCTTTCATGTACAGATGAACTACCGGATCCTTCCACGCTGTGTCCGTTCTGCAGCAGTGTGCTCCCCCCGTCACCCACGAAGCAGCTCTCGTCGTTGAAAAAGTTCTTGCTCTCTCGACCGAACCTCGCTCCGAACCCAAGCAAGCGCAATCCCTTGGGCAAGCGGTTGCCCGTCGTTGAGACGGCCTCGTTTTGTCGCCGACATCGTTGGGAGACATCCGTTATTCCCGAGGGCAAGGCCCGCGGTTGGCCCACCACCATCGACTGGGACGCATTGCCCAAGTGAGTCTGACCGGTCTCGCGAGCTGGGGGCCGGCGAGAAGGAAAGCTGACGCGAACGTTGCGCCCGCAGGCGAGTCGGGCGTGGGGACTTATCGGAGCATTTGTCGCAAGTCATCATGCAGAGGAAGCCCAGTCGGTTCCTTGATATCGCCAAGAAAGAATGGGAAGCCAAGGGCAGCAAGATCAACAACATCCTGTCCGAGTTCAAATCGTCCGAGATCGAGCTGCCCGGGTAGTCAGTCCTTCATTTCCCCATTTTCTGCGTTGTTCATCGGCAGCTAACTTTGAGTCGACTTTTTGAAACCAGCTACGGGCTGATCGGGCAAGAAAAGCTGATCCAGCTACTGAGCAAACTCTTTGTCGTCGACGCCCCGCTACTCACGATGTACCAAGCCTGGCCACTCGACGTCAACGCCTACATCCGCCGCGTCCTCGTGCCGGAAACGGCCGTCGAATTGATCCGACGGGACCTCAAGCTCGACCTCGACGACCCCAACACGCGCGGCGAGGCTGAGCGCATCTGCCAAGAGTCGCGCGAGTACGGCCAGGCAATGTTCTCGACAACCAAGGAGGAAGAGAAGGAGATGAGGGCTGACGTGCTTGACGAGCAACGCCAGAAAGCGCGGAAAGATGACGACGAAAAGGAAAAGGAGCTGCAACGACGGATGGACAAGGAGAAGAACGAGACGAAGCGGAGGAAGGAAGAGATTGCAGCGCAAGCCCGGCGCAACGCTCTCCGGCTTCAGCGCAGCAGCTCGGTAGATCTGGGAGGAGACTCGTCGTCTACTGTCGAGGCGCCGAACGGCACGGGCAAGGGTTCGGAGACGGCCAAGGCCAAGCGCAAACCTCGTGCTGCGTTGCAACGTGAGCAGAAGCTGGCGGCCAACAGAGGACGGACCACAACCACGACGGCGCCAAAGGCCCGCCCCCGTCTACGTGGTAGCAGCGAGCACTCGGACACCGATTCTGACGGGGAGTTGATTGCGCCCATGTTTGCGAGCAAAAGGACGTGTCTGCTTTCGACGTCCCCCCCGAGGCGCGTTCCGAGAAAGAAGCTGGATTTCAGCCCCGGCGGCAAGAAGCGGGAGCGGGAGAGTGGCGCGGGCTCAAAAAACGGAAAGCAGCCCGCACTGGTACTCCTCGATGAATCGTCAGACGATCTCAGCAGTGATTGAGAAACTGTGCAGTAATTCTGAAAAGGTGGTGTTGTACTTTGTTGTATCTGGTCCTATGCTGCAGTGTTAGCATCCGCATCTGCATTCGCCATCGCCACCCAGCGAAATTCTCCTTGGCAGATTGCACGCCCCCGGCCAACTTTTACTCGCTGAGAAACTGATGCAGTCCCTCCCCGAAAAAACGACATAAGATTTTCTGGTGTGCAAGAGTGAATTCTGATTGACCAAAGAAAAGGTTAGTTCTCTAGGCCGAATTTCCATAATCTAGGCCGAGCGCGCCTGTGCCGCTCGCCGCCTTGCGCTCGCTGTGCTCACCACACCACCATCCGCCAGCTCTGCGGACTGCCGCCCACACCACCACAGCGCTCTAGCTCTGTCTGCCACAGGCATGCATGCTGCTGGGCGGAGGGTGACGCTTGTTTGTCTTTTCTCTTCTTGACCTTCACCCACCCGCCCCACGCCATCGCCTTCGCCATCGGCACCTCGCTCCCCGGTAGTAGTGTTGATTTGCTTGCATCAAGGTGCGTGAGTTGTATCCCTAGTCCGAAGTCCGTGCGCCCCCACATTCGGCCTCGGCAACCCCACCCACTACTGACTCCCTCCCACCTCTATCGGCCTTGCTTCCTTCACGCCCACCACCAGCCTTGGATCAAGTCATAACCTCGCCCCCGACCGCCGCGCAGCATCGACAGCCCCGCACGGCGACCCACCCCACCTCCCACGATGCAGTCGTCGCTGCAGTCGTTATGTGAATCGGTGCTCTCGAGCAACCGCATCATCGAGCTCACCGATCAGTTACCTGTCCGCTCACCTACTTCTTCGCCTCGACACGGCTCGACTTCTTCGACCAGGCTCAGTGGCGCCACGAGGTTGTCACAAGAGCCCGGCACTGCGACCCGTAGCCTCATCCAGGAATCACAATCGCGCCATCACGCGTCGTCACACTCCGTCACACTTTCACGCTCTGACCCCTCTCGCCCGTACTCCGTCACACTCGCTCGTACCGCGCCGCCGCCACGTCGATCGCAACAGTCACTACAGCAAGAATTTTCCAGCCCCAGCATTTCGACGAGCGATTCTTGGGATGAAGATGAAACCCCTTATAGTCAAGCTAGACAACGCCTCGATGCTTATTCGCGATACATCGCCAGCCAATTCGACGGCGAGGACGGTTTGATTCAAGCCTTTCCCCACCTTGCCTCAGCGTCGAGCGCTTATGCAGCTTCGTACGACGACCACCTTGTCAAGGCGGAGTCCGAAGCATTCGACATTCGTGTCGAAGCGGACCCGTACGCAACCTCTGCGCGACCCCGTGCGGTGCCGAACGTTTCGTCGAGCCAGGAGGTTGAGGCGCTCGCGGACGAGATGCCACAGCCCCCACATTTTCGCAAGTGGCTGAACGGCATCGCCGCGCTCAACTCGAGCGAGCAAGGTCGAGCAATCCCCTTATCGTCGTCCTCGGTTCGTGAAAAATCAAGTCTTAAGCATTCATCGTTTGTTCATGTGTTTTACGACGTTCACTTGACTCCAACAGATCCGTAGTTATGGCTCGTTCCTCTCCGACGCCGCCTCTCTCATCTCGGAAGCCACGAACTCGAGAGCGGTCGACTCGCTGTTTCAAACGGGACCAGAAGCGACACCGCGTAGCGCATGGTCGTTGACGTCTTACAGCTCCCAGGGATCACAAGATGATCCGCTTCTACCTGGAGATTACTCGTTCGAGACCGAAGAGCCATCGGGGTACCTCGAGAGCGTCTCCGAGGACATTGACGAAGCGTCATCCGCGTAGGTCTGGCGTGTCGCTGCTTGCTGGAGAACCTGCCCTGGTTTCTGATGCCTTTGTATATACTCAGGATAATTGATGTCACGCAAGTGACCGAGACTAAGAGCGCTTCCACTTCGAACGTGTCCTCACAGTTGCTCCCGGAGAAGGAAACCGGCGCGTGGCGCCTCGTCTCGCTCACCCTCGCTGTGGGCTGGACTGCGACGATCGCTCGGTCATTCTGGTCCTCCGACAGGGCCGCACTGCAGGACGTTAATCAGGGCATTTCCTCAATCTTAGTGGAGGACCTTGCTGTCCCCACGATCAGTAACCCTGTCAAGGATACCGTCTTTGGCGTGCTGAGAGAACACAGCGGTAGCGAATCCCCTTCAACCATGCTCTTGATCACCATTGTTTTCGGTGCCGTGATGATTCCGTTCGTGACTGCGCACCGCCGCCGTCAGCCAGAAGCCAAGTGCGCCTCTGAAAAGCTCATCGTCGACCCTAGGAAAGCCAACTGCATGATCGAGGCGATTGAGGCGTATACTCGAGGACACTTGGAAAAGGCAAGACAGTTGTTCGAGCGCGTGGCAACGGGGGAGTCGGAGCAAAAACGTTCCGCTCTCGAATACCAAGCCCGCACCTTGTACAGAATGGGTCGCGTACAGGATTCGAGTGAATGCTACACCGAGGCCTGGGAGCTCTTCCATCAAGTTATCGAAATGGACAAGCTTTCCGGTCAGGAATTGAACTGCGCGTCGGCAAAGGCTAGCTTGGGTCGCACCATGTTCCGTCAAAACAAACTCGATGGAGCGAGGATCATGATCGAACAAGCGCTCAAGCTTGATGGAAAACTTGCCTACGCGCACGAATACTTGGCCAAGGTGATCGCATCAATGAAGCTAGGTACAAAGGGCGAAGCAATGGTCCTCGGCCATCTTAAAGAAGCGCTCAAAATCGATCCTGACCGGTACACCGCACGCGTTTTCCTCGGCGAGTGGCTGCACCTCAATTGCAAGGGTCTGAGTCCAAAAAAGACCACGACTCGTCTGCACCTAGCCGAAGAAGCGCTCGAGCACGTCGTCACAACTCGCCCCGACCACGTCTCTGCGTACGCTCGACTGGCGCTGCTAGCACGAACCCGCGGCGACTGCGAGGCCGAGCTCGTTCACTGGAAACGAGTGCTTTCCATTCGCGAAGAAGGATTTTACGACTTTGACCTTTCGAAGGAAACGAACGACCACGCACGCGGCGACACACTCGTCATTTCGATCTGCTTGGCACTGGATCTGGCTCGAGAAACCGAACGGCTCGAACGCATTCGACTCCTATCCGACGCGCTCTCAAAGCCGTCGAGTGGCGATGCCCTACTCCGAATCCTCCGATCGATCGCGATTCTTCACACGAGTCGAGACCAGTCCCCGAAGACGGTCAAGATCGTCTTTGGCGCCAAAGACAGCAAAGCCGAGGCATCTGACTCAGAGGATAGCAAAACGATCAAGGGGTCGAGCCATGTTGCCGCCAACACCCGCAGCCGCAAGAAATCTGCGAGTGCCGCTGTAGAACGAAAGGATCCCCTTGACACAATTGCCGTGGCGAAACAAGTGTTGAAGAAGGAAGAAGATACGCTTCGACACCGGATCAAGCAAGGCACGACCCAGGACAAGGTCGAGAACCATGGCTTGTTGGCGCTGGCGCTCTACGGCCTCTGCAAGTCCGACGAGGCAAAGGAGCAAGTCAAGTGCTACCACTACTGGTTGCAGCTCTACGCGATCGTGGCCGACGAGACTGCGGCGGCCTCGATCCCAAATGCAACCGACCGCGAGACTGCTCTGCGGTACGATCTGATTGAACGCGCTCTGGTCGAGACGGCAGCGTTGACTTGACGAGTCCCGTGATCGTGGCGGACATCAGGTAGCTCATGTGTGTGTGTTTGGAAGCTGCAAGCCTCTCTTCTTGGTTTTTGGAAGGACTTCTGAAATTATTGACTATTTCACACAAGAGGAAGCCCGGTCTCACCTCCCATGCGAAGAGCGGAGCGGGCGAACAAGAAGTAGAGGGGAATATAAAAAGACATAGCCACACTTTCTATAAAAGCAAGAGCAAGAAGGTCTTGTTTTTTGGGGGGAGGGAGGGGATCTAGTTGAGGACGAGCAATAAGAGCGCCATGCGGACGAACAGACCATAGCGCATCTGTCGGAAGTAGGCCGCGCGGCGTTGGTCAAAGTCGACCTCGGGGTCGAGCTCGGCATTGCGGGGCAAGGGGTGCAGGACGATGCAGTTGGGCTTGGCCGATGCGAGCACCTCGTTGTTGATGATGTACGAGTCCTTGACGGCTTCGTACTCTGTGACGCTGGCGAACCGCTCCTGCTGTGTTCGCGTGACGTAAAGCACGTCGGTGCTGCCAATCACGCTAGCGAGGCTCGTCGTCTCCATTACGGGCACACCGGCCTTGATCGCCTCCTCCTTGACCGACTCGGGCATCGACAAAGATGCGGGCGATACAAAGTTCAGCGAGACCGAGTACTGTGAAAGTAGGCGCACGAGCGAGTGCACGGTGCGGCCGTTCTTGAGATCTCCGACCATCGTGATCGTCAGACCATTGACCGTACCCAGCTCCTCTCGGATGGTGTAGATGTCCAGGAATGCCTGATGAAAGACCAAACAAAGACGTCAGTCAATCGACACTCGAACACAGTTCTGTTAGACGGGCAGGAAGGCTTACCTGAGTCGGGTGCTCTCCAATACCATCGCCAGCGTTCAAAATCGGCACGGGCGAAAACTTGGCCGCCGTCTGCGCCGATCCAGCCGCCGGGTGGCGGAGGACGATGGCGTCACCGTAGCAGCCGAGTGTTCGGACCGTGTCGGCTAGCGATTCACCCTTGGTAACCGATGATGTCTCGGGGGTGATCGCAACGACCTGGCCACCGAGACGGCACATGGCCGCCTCGAACGAACTCGACGTCCGGGTCGAAGGCTCGTAGAAGAGCGTGCAGAGGACTCGGCCCCGAAGCAAGTCGACTGGCACCTGTCGCTCGACGAGCATGCGCAATTCGGATGCGACACCAAACAGTGCGTGCAAGTCGTCTCGGTTGAAGGAGCGAACCGACAGGACGTGTCTCCGGGAAAAGACCGAAGACGATTGCGATAAGAGTGTCGAGAGCGAAGAAGTCGGCGAGGCCCCGCGCGTCGTCATCGCCGAGCTAGCGGCATGTTGCAACGACAGGCCCATGAGGCTGGGCTGAAGCCCACCGTCACTGCCGTCGAGTCGCGGCGATTTGCTGCCCACGAGTTTCGGTGACTTGGTGAGCGCCTGGCTCGAGGTCGACGCAACGGCGGGTGACGAAGGGTTGACATCGAACGGCTTGCTCGGGAAGCCAAGGGATTGGAGGGAGGGGCGAGTCGACGACGACATGGAGAATCGCGCCAACTTGCGGTCAGATTTAGGGGCACCGGCCAATGCCGAGATGTTGCGGCCGCCAGCGGGTCGGGTGGGGAAGAAGGCGCCGTCGAGGAAGGCCGTGTCGCCACGGAGCACGACACGGTGGATCGCACCAGCAACGGACTGGCCCTCGAGGGGCGACCAGTAGGAGCGGCGAGCGAACGTCGTTGCTCGGTCAATCTCGACCTCGACGTAGGTGTTTGCCGCGGCCACGGGCAAGTCGAAGATCGCTCGCGGGTTGTCGGACAGACGAGCGGTGAGATCATCGATGGTCAAGCGCCCATCTTGGACGGCGGAGAGCAACATGAGCGTCGACTCTTCCATACCCGAGCGAGGCGAGTAGGGCAAGCCGAGCTCGGTCGCAAGCCGGTAAGGGAGGTCGCCGACAGACAGGGTGTCGATGGTGGCCATGTTGCTCCAGAGGGCGGCTTGGTCGGCCGCCGAAGGCAGGCAGTTCGCCTTCGGGTATGCCTCGGCGGACAGGAAGAGCGAGTAGATCGACACGTCGCAGGTGACCTTGAGTTCCTTTTCCTTGCTCAGGGCGATGAGCGCAATGTCGGCTTGCGACTGCACGTTGCAGACGTGGACGCTGCGGCCGTGGAGGCTCGCGACGAGGAGCACCGAGGCGAGATCGACGGTCTTGGCGTCGGTCACGATCGGCTTGTTGATCGGCCAAACCGAAAAGTGAGCCGAGATCTGCAGGTGTGAGTGAGCGAGTGTGAAGTGGGTGTTAGCTTGCTTGGTCGGTGCATCCTTGTAATCAAAACCACACTTACCGCTGAAACCTTGTTGGCCGCATCCGAGAGCTTGGTGAAGGGCAAGAAGAGACTGCGTGCGGACTGGATGAGCTCGGCGTTCATCCTCATCGAGTTGTCGACGGTCGCAGCGATGCTGAGAGCATAGTCGCAGTGAGCATGGCCCGAAGCGTTCGACTCGGCCACATCGAGTGTTAAAGCATCTTCGACACTCAGCGAGGTACCGATCGGCAAGAGCTGAACGGTGGTGAAAGCACCTGCGAGCGCGGCCTCGGTGGCCTGCTCGATCTCGGCCGATCCCGTGGATGCGACAGCGATGTTGGGGATGAAGGTGCGAGTGTTGATAAAACCGGGCAACGTGATCGTACGGTGCGACGTCTTGAAATCAACGCTCGAGATCTCGAGGCTGGGTCGGCGAGCCAAGGCCTCAATCAAGAGTTTGGCGCACTTGACGTTCGTGACGAGGGGGACGGCGAAGTCGACGGCCATACGACGCGATCGGTAGCCCTTGGACATGTAGCTCGCCGGTCGGCGGTATCGGTTCTTGGACGTCAAGTTGATGTACAAGTCGATGAGGTTGTTGGCGATATGTTGATTGAGCGAGTACTCGGACTTTTGCGCGTCGTCGACCTCGAGCGCTTCGAGGTACTTGACGGGCACGCCGTGTTCCTGAAGGAAATCGGAGGTTCCGGCCGTCGCAAAGATGTTGTAGCCGAGCGTGTGAAGCTTTTGCACCGAAGGCAGCATCTCGAGCTTTTCCTTGAAGGATCCGATCGAGAACAGGACGTTCTTTTTGGGCATGGTCATGCCCGTCGAGAGCAGCGCCTTGAGGTAGGCTTCGTACTTGTCCTTGCCGAAGCAAGCAACCTCACCCGTGGACGCCATTTCGACGCCGAGAATAGGGTCGGCGCCGGCGAGACGACCGAAGGAGAACTGCGGCACCTTGATACCGACGTATTCGGCGGGCATCGTCGACTGAGGGTAGGGTTCGACGGGCAAGCCGAGCATGACGTCCGTGGCTAACTCGATGGCATCGATGCCCGTGACCTTGGAGACAAAGGGGTAAGATCGAGCAGCGCGAACGTTGCATTCGATGACCTTGATTTCGTTGTTCTTGGCAATGAACCTGCAGGGCGCGAAACAGGTCAGCATGTTGGAAACTTCCTTCCAGATCAGCACTGGCCCAAAACTCACTGAATGTTGAAAGGTCCGCTGACGTTGAGTGAGGCGGCAATTTTGGCCGTCGCAACCTCGATGCGGCGAACGGTCTCGGGGTCGAGATCTTGAGGGGGCAAGATCAACGTGGCGTCTCCCGAGTGCACACCGGCGTTCTCGACGTGCTCCGATACGTAATGCATGACGAGTTTGCCGTCACGCGCGACGGCATCCATCTCGATCTCTTTCGCCTCTTCGATGTACTTGGTGACGACGACGGGGTACTCTCGCGAGACCGCCGAGGCGAGACTGAGGTAGGCGTTGAGGTCGTCGCTCGAGTAGACGACGTTCATGGCCGCACCAGAGAGAACGTACGAAGGCCGGACGAGCACGGGGTATCCGACCTTGTCGCAGAACTCATGAGCGGCGTCGATCGTCGACAGCTCCTTCCACAGCGGCTGGTCTACACCAATCTTGTCGAGCATGCGCGAGAATTTGTAGCGGTTTTCGGCCATGTCGATCATTTCGGGGGAGGTGCCGAGGATCTTGACGCCCTGTCGGTGGAGCGGCAAAGCGATGTTGTTCGAGGTTTGACCTCCCATCGACACGACGACACCGGAAGAGGCCTCGACCTCGTAAATGTCGAGGATCGTCTCGAGACTGATGACCTCAAAGTACAAGCGATCGGCTTCGTCGTAATCGGTCGAAACGGTCTCGGGGTTGTAGTTGACCATGACGGTCTTGAATCCGCGGTCGCGGATCGTTCGGATCGCACGCACAGCACACCAATCGAACTCGACGGAGGAACCGATGCGGTACACACCCGAACCGAGGACCATGATACCCTTGTCCTCAAAGTTGACGTCGTGCGCGGCGGCGTTGTACGTCGTATAGAGGTAGTTGGTGAAGCAGGGGAACTCGGCGGCAACAGTATCGATCTGCTTGACGCGGGGGGTGATGCCAAAGTCGGTGCGCACGCGCCGAACGGCGAGCTCGTTCGAGCCGAGCAACTTGGCGAGCTGCGCATCGGCGAAACCCATCTGCTTGGCGTGGCGCAAAAGGGGGGCAGGGATCTGCGTCGCCGAGAACTTGGCGACGATGCGCTCAATGTCGACAATGTGCTCGAGCTTGCGCAAGAACCACTTGTCGATTTTGGTCAGGTCGTGGATCTCCTCGACCGTGCGGCCCGAATGCATCGCATTGGCGATCGCGAACACGCGTTGATCGGAAGGGTTCTTCAACTCCTCGTCAATGTCCTGGCTGAACGAGTTCTTGCCGAAACCGGCGAACGAAGGGTCGATCGCTCGGATTGCTTTTTGCATCGTCTCTTCGAACGTTTTACCGATGGCCATGACCTCACCGACAGACTTCATCGACGACGAGAGCGCGGTGGAAACGCGGGTGAACTTCTTGAGATCCCATCGCGGGATCTTGACTACGACGTAATCGAGCGAGGGCTCGAAGCAAGCCGACGTATTCTTGGTGACCGAGTTGCGGATCTCGTTGAGGGGGATGTTGAGACCGAGCTTGGCAGCGATAAAAGCGAGCGGGTAACCAGTGGCTTTGGAGGCGAGTGCGGACGAACGCGAAAGACGCGCGTTGACTTCGATGATGCAGTACTCTTGCGAGTGCGGGTTGAGCGCGTACTGGATGTTGCACTCTCCGACGACGCCGAGGTGTCGAATGACGTTGACGGCGGTCGTGCGCAGCATGTTGTAGTCCGAGTCGGACAAGGTTTGCGAGGGCGCAACGACGATCGAGTCACCGGTGTGGATACCGAGCGGGTCAAAGTTCTGCACGAGTGGGCATGGAACAAAGTGTCAGAACAAGCGCTCACCCTCTCTGGTGCCCTTGGAACTCACTTCCATGTTGCACACGGTGATGCAGTTGTCGCGGCAATCACGGACGACCTCGTACTCGATCTCCTTCCAGCCCTTCATCGACTTTTCGACGAGCACCTGCGACGAGGTGGCAAAGGCCTTGGTGCAGAGCTCGACGAGCTCAGACTCGTTGTAGGCAAAACCGGAACCCAGACCACCGAGAGCAAACGCAGCTCGGACGATGACGGGGTAGCCGATGACGGTCGCGGCCTTGACGGCCTCGTCGACGGTGACGGCCGAAGCGGATTGGGCGCACTTCTCGCCGATCTCCTCCATCGCAGAGGCGAAGAGCTCGCGATCCTCGGTCGTGATGATCGTCTCGATGGGGGTACCGAGGACCTTGACGCCAAGACCGGCAAACTCGTCCTTGAGCTTGATACCGACCGAAAGGGCGGTTTGACCACCGAAGGTGCAGTAAATACCATCGGGTCGCTCGTGCTCGATGACCTTGCGGACCGAGTCAGCCGTGACGGGCAAAAAGTAGACTTTATCGGCCAGACCCTTGGAGGTCTGAATCGTGGCGATGTTGGGGTTGATGAGGACCGTGTAAATGCCCTCTTCCTTCAACGCCTTGATCGCCTGACTACCAGAGTAGTCGAACTCTCCAGCTTGGCCGATCGAAAGACCACCCGAACCGAGCACGAGGACCTTGCGGACAACCACTTGGGGCGTCTTGGCCGCATTGTCGGCCGCATCGCCTCCGGGGAAGGTGACGGCGCCAACAAGTTGCTTGCCCGCCGACGCAAAGCTCTGTTGGATCGCACCAATGAAGGTGTCAAAGAGGAACTCGGTGTCGCGGGGACCGGGGGCCGACTCGGGGTGGAATTGGACCGAGAAGAAGGGGCGCTCGGTCGAGTAGATGCCTTCGTTGGAGCCGTCGTTGGCGTTGACGAAGAGGTCCTTCCAGCCTTGCTTGAGCGTGGCCGTGTCGACAGCGTAACCGTGGTTCTGCGAGGTGATGTAGCATCGACCGCTGACAAGCGAGGTGCAAGGGATGTTGGCACCTCGGTTGCCGTACTTGAGCTTGAGCGTGCTCGCACCACTGGCTCGGGCGAGCAACTGGTGGCCGAGGCAGATACCAAAGATGGGGAAGGTGCCGAGCTCGATGGCCTTGGAGAGGACCGTCGTCGTCGCGGTCAAGGTCGCGGGGTCACCAGGGCCGTTGGAAATGAACAACCCATCAAAGGGCTCTTCGGTCGAGGCGAGGTAGTTGTAGTCGTAAGGGACGACCTTGAGCTCGACTCCTCGCTTGATGAAGCATCGGATCTGATTGTACTTCATGCCGACGTCGACGCACAGGACTCGCAACGGTCGGCCCGAGGGGTGCAAAAGAGGCTCGACGGTGCCCTCGGGCTTGTACAGGGTCGCCTTTGAGGTCGACACGGCGCCGACGAGGTTGTCGCCGTTGGGGTCGTGGTACTCGATCTTCTCGTACGCCTTGCGCCACGCGGCACCGGAAGCGAGCGCTTCAGCACCGGCAACGGGGACCGAGAGTCGGCCGATGGTGCTGCCTCGCTCTCGCAGCTTCTTGGTGAGGTCACGCGTGTCGACACCAAAGATGGCGGGGATGCCTTCCTCCTTGAGCCATTCGGCAAGCTCGGTCTTGGCGGCGTGGTTGGAAAAGTCGTCGCCAGCTCCCGAGTAGTTGCCGACGACCAAACCGGCGACGTGGATCTTGTAGGATTCGAACTCGCGGGGCAGCTTGGAAGGATCGACGACCCCCTTGAGCGGTCGAGCGGGCACACCGTAGGAGCCGATGAGCGGGTAGGTCAAGATGAGGATTTGTCCGGCGTAGGAAGGGTCGGTCAAAGACTCGGGGTATCCGACCATGCCTGCAGAGGAGAGCGGAGTGTCGGAGGGGTGGAGAATGACATAGCGCGAGCGGGCGAGGCCAGGGGGGATGAGGGAAGCACATTCGAATGGACAACTCGAGTCGTCAGCTTCCCGGATTTCAGGCTTTCGATGTATTCTTTCTGCTTGTGGACTGACCGGTCTGAAACACACACTCTCCGGCGATGGACTTTTCAGCGCCGAAAGCGAAGCCTTCGTAGGCACTGCCGTCGGCGAGTTCGAGCAGCATCTTCTTGGTCGAGACATGGTGGGAGCTCAACTCGGCGGTAGGAGCGAACTGGTGCTTGATCTCTTCCGAGGTCGGGTAGGTCGTCGGTGGTACGGGTTGTCCGAATGGCCTGGACGCGTCGGGCGAGAGCGAACGTGCGGCGGAGGTGACGGCGACGGCGGCCGATGATACAGCGGCCAAGGGGGCCGAGGTCGGGTTGGAGCTAGGCGAAAGCGTGGGTCGAAGAGGAGGCGAGCGAGCCGAGGCCGGGTCGCCGAATTCGAACGAGGATGCGCTCATCGTGCGGTTTAGCTTGTGCGACGTCGGTCCGAGGTCGCGGTGGGAGAGGAGGGTGTTGCGGGAGACTTTTCGTCAGGCGCGCCGGCGGGTTGCGAAGAAGCGGAAGCGAAGCGTGCAGGAGAGTGGGAAACGTGAGCGAATCAACGCGTGCGGAAATGGTGCACAGCCAAGCGTAAAGGGTGGACACACAAGCTGACAGCGAAGATCACAAAGGAATAATCGATCCGAGGTCCCGCTCGTTCGTCCTCAGCTATCGCATGAGCTTGTGGCAGGCAGCAGAGGAGGTGGGTAGACGGAAACTGCCGAAGGCGCTTCAGCGGGGCCGCCGCGATAAATGGCAGGCGTGAGCAAGGCGCGTTTTGAGCTCGGACCCATGACGCAGTCAGCCGTTCAAAGCTGCGGATCTCAGGTCTCCGTACTGCAGTGGAGCTTTGCGGGGCCAGCTGCAGATCATCTCGAGGTGACGAGTGCGAGTGGATTGGCATCAGTTTAGGGGCTCTCCTTCTGAAAGCCATGGACCCAGATCAAAACGCTAGGAAGAGTTGTCGAGAATGCGATCCACGTGTTGGCACGTCCGGGAGCTAGTAGCAGCTGGCCGCCGGCGTCGAGCGACGTCACGTCCCACGCCTTCACGCAGACGCGCGCGCGGTGAGAGAGCGCCCGGGGGCTTGGTCATCCCTTCTTTTGCCCCCCATCTCCGAAGCGAGACCCATGCCCGAGACCAAAGCTCCGACCATGACCGAGTCGGCCGGCCCTTCTACGCCGTTACGTTCCTCCTCTCCTTCCCCTCTTGCACCCGTCCAATCGACTCCCCTCCGACCTACCATCTCATCCTCACCCGCTGCACTGACCGAGTCGGCCAAGAAAGCCGTCTCGTTCGCTGCCCCAGCCACGTCGTCGTCGTCGTCGTCGTCGTCGTCCTCATCGAATCCCCTGTCGACCTCGTACGCGACCTCGCCGACGAAGCTGAACTCGACCTCATCTTCCGAGCACGGCTCACTATCAGAGACGGCTTCGACCCCGTCCGGTCTCGCATCCCAACCCAAGCGACGTCGATCGTCGTTGAAAGCAGGCACCAAGATGCCCGTACAACCACCCCCGGAGCACTGGAAGCACCCCGACCCTTTGCTGCGTCGATTACGCCTGCGGGACCCCGTCAACAAGGGCGAGTACGCGAACCTGCAGCAGACCTTCCGCGATGCCAAAGTCGTGCTCTTCATGTTTGGGTGAGTGAGCGCGCGCGCGCGTCTGCTCTTCGCCGTCGTCAGGTCTCATCCAGCTGGGAAACGTCCCTCTCTCACACTTCGCAGATCGACGTGGCCGGGGATGAGTAGAGAACCGTATCAGGTAGGCTCAACCCAAACTGCGCTACACCTTCGAAAGTCGGCATGTCTGACGCGCATTCGATCTTCCCCCCACCCCACCTCTCCTCTCTCTTTAACCCCCCCTTCAGCTCGTCGAACGCTTCGCGAGGGAGAACCCACATCGGTGTAAAGTCGTCTACGTCTCGGTCGATACCTCGGAAGCGACCTTCAAGGCCCAAATTCAGGGCAAACCATGGCTAGCTATGGAGTGAGTTTGCCACCCCCTATTTGAGTCTCTTCGGTCCCTTTTTCATCCATTCGGACGCAACTTTTTGCACGTGTGCTGATCCAACTTTGATCCGAACCCCTTTTTCAAAAGATGGAACGATGGCTCGAACCTTTCCAATTCGAGCGACTCGAGCGATCATGGAACGCCTTCCGAACCTTTCCTCCTCGCAGGGGACACCGATCTCGAAGAAGATCTCCACCACAGCGACCAACAAGGTTCGCTCTACACCCGACCGTACTCGCGTGTCTTTTTGGCCGAGAAGTACGGCGTTTTGGGCGTACCGAATCTGTTGGTGTACCATTTGGAGAAGAGGGAGGTTTTGACCACGCATGCGAGGTTCGAGCTGTTGAAACCGGAACGATGGGAGGAGACGTGGGAGAAGTGGGAGAAGGGGGAGAAGATTAACTTTAGTTTGGGAGGTGAGTCTCGGGTGACGGGTGGAGCAACGCCGAGATGTCGATGTTGCAGATGAGCTGACTTGATCCATGATTCTTTGGGTTTGTGTATCCTCAGATGTGTTTGGTGCGATGAAGTGGACGCTGGCTTTCGCTGCGGCAGGGACGGCTTACCTTGCCGCGGTTCATCTAGGTGATGCACCGGATCTGATTCGAGCGTACACCGAATCACTTTCACGGAGTTTCCTGGCGAGAGGGACATAGAAGGACGGGCGTAGCATGTGTGTTTAGGTATCGTTTCGAGTACTCTCCTTTTGTCTTCCATGTGCAAATTTGCCTTGTTCTCTTCCAAGAGCCCCCGATTACCCCGTCCCCTAAAATGCAGTTATCTTGAGCAGTGTTGCAAGAAGGAACGAAAAAGAGAGGGAATAAAACGTAGTCGAAGAAGAGGAAGAACGGAGGAAGAAAGAAGACGAAAGGGTCCGTCGCATACGTCTACGTCATGGACACGTGCGCAAACCCCGAACCCAAATGAGATTCTCCTTTAGATGGATTCCATTTGTTGAACGACCTGTTGACCCCAAGAAGCATCAGTAATCGTGCGGTATCTCAAAACTCCCAACCCCCCAAAGGTCATGACTTTTCGCGTACCTCGTCGAGTTCGCGCTTGGCCTGGTTGTACTTCTCCTGCGCCTCCTCGGCCTTCTTCTCCATCAGATCTCGTTCCTGCTCGACTCGTGCGACCTGTCGTTCGAAATGTTCGGCCTTGACATCGACTTGACGCAGTCTAACCCGATCACACACACAAAAAAAGGGGGGAATCCATTCCGCGCCAGGTCAGTCACTCCAATCCCATTTCCCACGACGCATGGCCTCATCGGCCTCGCGCCAACAAAAAAGAACAAAAAAACTCAACTTGTCAGTCGTCTCCTTCAGCTGCTTCTCGGCATTATCCAACTCCCTTTCCAAGAGGGCGACCTTCCTCGACAGACTCTCAACGGACGACTTGTGCTGCTCCGAGTCCTCCGAGACGGACTTGTGTTCGCCGAGCTTGGTCTCGAGCTTGTCGAGGTCGGCTTCGAGGTTCTGGATCTTGTGCGTGAGCGAGACGATCTCTTGGTCTTTGGTCATGAGTTCGTGGTCGAGTTGCTTGTTCTTGGCTTCGGCTCTGTTGAGGTATGGTGTGGTGTGGTGTGGTGTGGTGTGGTGTGTGTGTTGGGGAAAAAAGTTAGTGTTGCGTGTACGTGGGGGCTGGATGTAGACTAGCGCTTTAGTGTGGGTGTGGGTTGTGTAGGCTCCACCTCATAGGCGGATGCGATGACTGCCTATACCGTCTACTCGAGGTCGCATGTAAAGTCCTCTCCACAATCCGACACCCCTTTCTTCCGCCAGTCAATCGGCGGCTGCAGCGCACCCCCTGCAACACGGCCGCCGCTCATATACCACCTCGGAGCTCCATGCTTGATTCGACGCGTTATGATAACTCAACGCGGACGGAAAGGGTCAAAGAAGAAGGAAGAGAAGAAAGCAAACTCACGCCTCTGCTCGAGCATAGGCGGCGTCGGCCTCGGCTCGCAAAGATGCCAATTTCTAAAAGAGTAGTGGGTGGTGTGGGGGGGTTTTACTTAGCTTCTCTCAGTCGTGGGTTCAAGGCGATGGGGGTACGTGCGCGTGCGTGACGGACGGGCCATGGCCATCAGAGCGACACTCACCTCCTTGATCTTGTCCTGTTTATCGTATGCAGTGTAGGGGTGTGGGTCAGCACGAGGTCAAGAGCGGTCAGCTACGAACCGAGTGCGCTACTGACCATGATGAGCGATGAGAATGCAGGTGTGGGTGGATGGATGGAGGGGGAGAGAGAGATGAGCTTAACTTGAGCCTACGCGTGAACGACACCGACGGCCCGACGCGCCACCTGATTACAGTGGTGCTAATGGTGAATTGTCCGGCTGAGTAAACCGCAGCCCCGCTCCGCTTTCACGCTTCTTCTTGTTTCGCACAGACCCACACCACTCGCGTGCGTGGTGTCGCTCGCGCCATCCCATCGAAACCCTTCCAAGCTCCCTCAACTCATCGAACCTTCCAAAATGGACCAGTCCGCTTTCCGAGCTCTCCTCTCTTCGAGCCACAATCCATCAACTTCAAGTGGAGGCAGAGGCAAAACCACGGCAGCAGCCAAGTTTGGCGCCCCACCTCCTAAACGATCCGCCGCTGCAACCGCACCTAGGCTCAACGAGTCAGTTGCGACAGGCACCACACATCACTACTTGAAAAGCTAGGAGCTAACGCGTCCCCCCTCGATCCAGCCCGACGGCATCAACGAGTAGTTCGACCGAGTTCAAGCCGCGCAACCAAAAGGACAAGTCAAAGTACAAAAACAAGAAGGGTGCAGCCGAAGAAGGCAACCCCAACTCGGCTTCAAGCTATAGGGATCGAGCCGCTGAACGAAGAACGGGAGCAAGGGGTGATTTTGCGGATGCTGAAAAGCTGCTAGAGGTGCGTGATCAGAGCATGGCGGGTGTGGATGGACGGTTCGCAAGCTGACGCTGGGTTCCGACGAGCGATGATCGTACAGGACTTTAAAGCGCGTGTCGGCGATGGTGATGATGTCACAAAGGACGAATTGGAAGAAAAGATGAAGTACTTGGTGCGTTACATCGCGATCCATGTTCGACGCAGGTCTCTAAGAGACTGACCCGTCACGCTTTCCGACTGAAACAGGGAGGTGACGCCGAACACACCGTGCTCGTCAAAGGACTCGACATGGCCCTCTTGGAACGCATGAAAGCACAACAAGCCGCAAGCGCCGACCACATCCTCGAAGACGTCGAAGATGAACTTGACCTCGTCCTGGCGGGCAAAGCCAAAAAAGCCGAGGAGAAGAAGAAGCGCACGAGGGACGATTTGATTGCCGAGTTGAAAGCTTCCAAGGGCGGGATCAAGGCTGGTGGCGCTGCGGGTGGAGAACGTGTCACGGATCCGAGATTCAAGCCTGTTGGGTTCAAACCGATTGGTCAGAGTTCAGAGATCGAGTCCAAGAAGAAGAAAAAGAAGAAGAAGGTCAAGCCGACGACGGTCGAAGCGGGAGCAAGTGCCGACGCAACAGCCTCGACGAATGCACCTGAATCCTCAAAGCCTCTACCGATACCTCAGCCGACGATCGACGTCGAAGCCGACGACGATTTCGACATCTTTGGCGACGCGGGAGAGTACAAGGGGCTCGACACCGATTCGGACGACGATGACGACGACAAGGGCGACAAGGGCACTGCAACCAAGAAGGATTCCTCGTCAGAGCAGATCGTGGCACCGCTAGGGCACGTGGCGGCGGTCAAGATGAGTTATTTTAATGATGACGAGGATGAAGACGACGATGTTGGTCGCTCTACCGCGCCGAACTCGGTCACGAATCTTGCCGACTCGAAACCGACGGCTAAGAGGACGGACTCGAATGGGATCGTTGAAGAAGGAGAGGAGGAGGAGGAAGGCGAGAGATCGATGCGGTTGCAGCCTTTGTCGAAGTCGGCGATTCCGAACGTAAAGGAGCTTCTTGCAATGGATGCCGCTGCCGAGAAGGAAGAGAAGAGGAAGGAGGTCAGTCTCGAAAGTGCACGATCTTCAATAAGGGACGTCCAATATCTGACCATTTGCACATTCGCAAGTTCTCTCTCACAGCGCAAGCAACATTACCAAATGAAAGCGGCCGACAAGAAGGAAGCCGCACTCAAGGCCATGACACCGCAACAACGTGCCGAACACGAACATCAAGTCATGATGACCTACTTGGAAAAGAAGGAACGAAGGGCAAGAGAGGAGAGCACGAAGGAAGACGATGAGGACGATGATGTGGCGAATGGAGGTTTTTGATTCGAGGCTCAAACGTTCACTTTGAAGAACTCGCTTGTTGTACTTGTTCAAGGCGGAACCTGATATCGTCTCTCAACTGGTCATCTACGATTGGATGCAAGAACTTTGTTATAGCATACAACATGAGCATTAGGTACTCAAATCCGATCCGAACACAGCCGAGACCATTACTGTAAATCCAAGTGTACGATTATCCATCCGTTATCGAATAGCCATTAAGAATGCGAATCCAACCCCTTAACAAAAACACAAACACAGACTAAATGAAAACGGGCAATGTATCGAAATAAGCCGAATCGTCCTCGTCCATCATCTCGTCCCAACTCTTGAAATGCGACACCGAGTGCTCGAAGCAAGCCCCATCGTACGCGTCCATCTCGACGACTCCTTCAGCTGAAAAAACATGTCCATTCGTTTGTCGAGCGGAGAGTTCCTTTTCGGCCAGCATGCGAGCTACGAGTTCGCGACGAAGGCTGAAGGAGGAGTCACTTCGTGCAGGGTCGTAGAAGCGGAGCGGACGGCGGCGGCGGAGAGCTTGGAGGTTCACGAAGATGGGGTCGTTCGAGTCTACGAGTTCCGGTTCCGATGTTGCGAAAGAGACAAAGGAAGGTGTAGATTTGGATTTGATGGGGGTGCTCGACCTCGGAAAGAGGTTGTAGGAAGGAGAGGAGGCGGAGAAGAGGGATTCGTTTTCTGTCTCGAAAGCGATAGGGGTTTCGAAGACGTCGGAGAATGGGCTACGAGTGGGAATGCTGGCGACGGGGAGGGTCGCGGGGGTAAGACGAGGGGTGAAGAGTGGATATGAGGCAGCAGTTGTTGTGACCATGCCGAATTGTGCTGATCGGAGTGTGTGGATGCAATGGCTCGAGCAAGTTTGGTGGGTTCGACTCGAAGGAGCATCTCGAGGGGACGAGGCCTGATCGTGGTATTGACGAGCTTGTCTGGGCGCCAATAAAAGTGTCAGAATAATATAGAAACGTTGGAAATCCTTTGATGTACTCACTGCTTCGATCCCAACGGCTTTGTTGAAGAACTCCTCGGCGATCGCACGACGGCATGAGGCACGGCAAAGAAGGCTTGCGTCGCTGCAGTGAGAGTGGGAGACATGGGTCGTGGTCGTGTCTCGGTCTTCTCTTGAGTGATCCCGATCCAAGATCGTTCGAGTCGGAGAGCGACGGCGACGAGGCAGGAGGGGGAAGGGACGGGGAGGAACGAGGTGAGACGAGCAATGGAGAAGCCGAGCATGGTGAGGACAGCGGCGGAGAGGGACTGGAGGATTGGGGTGAACAGTGCGAGCAGTGCGAGTGGCAGGATGGTAGTTGGACTGAGGGCAACGAAGTGATGTGAAGGACAACAGAAAGAAAGAGCACGACGTCGACCAGATCGAGGTCATTCGTGCCAGACGTCGTAGGGTGCTGAACGATGCTGATGCTGACGCTGGGCTCCAAGTGTCCGTCACACTTTTACCCGGCTCGTTTGTTCGAAGTCCCCGCCATCTCTTGTTTTCGCCCACACAGACCTTTGAAGGTGGTTGTGGAGTGCTGGATCTGGCTGCACTGGTATATAGTACACCATGCTTCACCAATGCCGCAGTTCCTCCTATATTACCGGCTCAAATTCCCCGACCAGCCGTGTGCGAAGCTCACGTTAGCCACGCCGGCGTCCGATCTGTGGCAGCCGATGATGCACCTCCTATGCTTGCAGCGCAGACCATGCTCACTATCATATCCTCTACTGGACTCGGTAGGACCATCGATCACACAGTGAAAGTTCGTCGAGCATGCTAGAGTGGCTGGTTGGAAAGGAAGAAAGCGAACGAAACCCGAGCCATCAACGGATCCATCCCCATAGCTCGCGCTCGACAGTGTGACGTCGGGTTTTTGGGGGCTCCTAGAGCTTTCAGTCTTCGTCACAGCCTCGACGCTATTCGGGAGGTGCTGATTTGTGGTGTGATGGAGCCTATACTCCTGGTTCATCAGATGACAAAATTGTCATCACTTGATTCAAATTCAGTCACCAGGCCAAGTTCGGTATCGTATGACTTGCATGATTTTCAGCCACTACCAAGACCCCACGAAGATCTCGACCGTGACTCGTCTAGAAAATGCCCGACGCGCCTCACTTGGAATCATCTCCTATCACACCCCTTGCAATAATCACGCAAACACATCACTCCATTTAAGCTGGAGGTAGGAACAAGGCCCACAACAAAATTGACACCTGACCCCAAACTGAAACGTACAACCACCAAGTCCGACCCAGCCGCCTCCCTCGAGCAGGGTTTTTTTGATCCGAAGCGAGTAAGAGGTCGTCCCGAATTAGCGAAGCGACGAACCAAAAGAGGACGGGATTGACGACGCAAAGGCGGAGAATGATTTGGACATGCGAGTAGAACAATATGAGCAAGACGTTGAAGGTGTGCAGGTGGATGATAGGGACTAAGTCGAGGGAGGTGTTCGCCAGGAACGACGAGTTCGACGTAATTGCTCGATCTGGTGGGAGCAGTCGTGCAGGTAGGAAAGGTAAGGTCGAGCAGATGACTGCGTGTACGTTGGTCCGATAATAACGATACGATGCGAGGATGGAGTAGTACAGTACGGGTGCAGCGAACATGAAATTGGGGATCTGCAAGGGACGCCAGTAGTTGAACAGCCCATTATTCCTGGAGGACAGTCGCACGAGTTAGGTGTCGCCGAAAGGGAACTCATTAGAGGTTGATATCGACGCACCAATAATGGGACTGCACGAAGCCGTAAGAGATTCTCAGGCCGGTCGAGCACCACGGACGAGGCTTCAAGCTGACGGGCAGGGCGAGGCAGAACTCGCGATGTACGTGCAGCTCAAAGAGGACGAAAGGGGCAATGGAGATTGTCGAGAAGAAGAGGAATCGAGGTATGCCCATGAGCAGGGTCTGATGGGTGAGTGAGAGCGGAGGTGTCAGCCGCCGAAGGCAAGCAGCCATTTCAGAGCCGATCAGATGAAGGTACTGACCGAGATGTCGTACTTGCCGGTCCTCCGCTTCGGACCTCTGAGGAAGAACTCCCACCCAAAGAAGCCAAGTCCAAGCACGATGCTCTGGGCTCTCAACACCGTCCCGAGTCCCCATACGACGGCGGCAAAGAGGTATCGCCGGTTGAAGAAGCAGGCCATGCCGAGGAAGGAGAGTGCGGCGCTGAAGGGCTCGTTGTAAGGCACAGCATGGAGGGTCGAGGGTGATGGAGCAAAGAGGTAGATGAGGGAGGTGAGATGGGCAAATTGAGAATCAAAGAGCGTCAATGTAAGACTGTGCGGAGGAGTGGGTCGTGTCAGGCACCGTTCTCGAATGCGGGGGTCTGCGAAGGCCACTCGGTCAGAACTTGTGGGATGAACGTACTGGTACAGGGATAGTACAGCGGCGATGCTACCGACGGTGGAGAGCACCATCCCACACATTACAATATTCTTGATCATCGGTGCAGTCGCGGGTGTCCAGTCGAGCGACAAGTCGATCGTCTTTCGCTCGATCCACTGCGCACCCCACCTCATCATCATCGGCAACAAGGGCATGAACGCCGTCTCCTTCTCCAGCTGGTACCCCTCGACCGCGATCCTGACAAAGTGTTCGGTATCCCATCGGTTCCATGCTTCGACGGACGCGATCGACGGGTCATGGAAGGACTCGTGCAAGGTCGTACGCTCCCATGACGGCAGCAAGTGGAAGTAGACGTAGAGTAGCACCGTCGTCCAGACGCGCTGGGCCAGGCAGAGCACGATCAACGACGTGATTGGTCGATCACGCGTCTTGGTCACCAACTTGGCCAGCACATCCATCAACGAGTCAGCGCGGGGACGAATGGAGGCGAGAGGCAAGAGACAGCAAAGCCAAGAGCGCGAGGAGAGCAGCTGGGAGCGAGTCGACCGCCGGCATTGGCGCAATAGATGGCCACAGATGGACCCGTAATTATTCAGCTGAGCAAGGTCCAGACTCGACATCGCCAGCACACACTAACATTGACGCATGATGCATTCCCGCAACACGATATATTACACAGCAAGTAGGGTGGAAGAAAATACCTTGACACCTCACTATCCTCGTCTCCTTCACTGGACCTCCGAAAAAGTCCTCTCCCCACCCTGATCCTCCGCGATGGGATAAGCTACCACAAACATGGTCCGATCATGCAGCAGCAACTCCTGACCATCCGCAGAAAACTTCAACATAGTGGCTTGGAAATCGACATTCCGAGCTGGGATACCGACACCTTCGACGATCGCTTGGGACGAGGTCGACCCTGAATCCGGCGCACGCCATGTCGTGAAGGATTTGGTCCCCGTTGCGATCGCGAGTTCGTCGGGTGCGTTGGGGGAGGATGACCACTCGAAGGAAGTGACGGATTGATCGTGGACGATGAGGGAGTTGAGGGTCGGTCGGATCGTACGCGTCTCGATCGATTCTCCGTCCAGTGAAAAAGCAGGAGCAGAGAAGGAGAAGATCCAAAGCGCCGTCGGGTACGTTTCTGTGAGTGAAGGGTAATGAGGTCAGTTCCGTACGGAACAATGCTAGCATACGCAAACTCACGGTTGTAAGAGGCGAGCCATTCTCCAGATTTGGACCATGCGAGTTGCTTGATGCCCATCTGTGGCATGGGCCGATCGGCGTCGGGTCGGACAGATGGTGGATTGAATGGCATGGACGGAGTTTCAACTGAGAGTGGAGATAGAGAGAAAGCGTAACCTCAGCATCTTTTTCGAACTCTTGAGACCATTACTGTGTCTGACTGACAAGGTACAATGCCATGACCCAAGGTTCGTGAAATCCAAGACGAAGGTTCTTCAAAGACAGTCTGTGAAAGTACCAGAGCTGGTCAGCTCCCGAACCAAAACCAAACAGCAACCCAAACCCTGTGATAAGACTCACAACATGGGAGAGAACCTTTGCAGGATGCAAGAGCTCAGCCATTGGCGTCCATCCGAGACGAGACAAGACTCGAATCTGCGCAATGAACCAGGGGTGTCAGCCGGGGTCTCGTCCACAGCTCAAAGAACAAATGCCAAGACTCTCACCTTGCCATCCCATCCACCGATCGCGAGATATTCACCGCTCGGATGCCATCGGATGCATCGGACGCCCATTCCCACCCAGCCCTCTGTCGACCTCTCCTCCCTTCGTCGCTCCTTTTCGAGCATTCGCTCCCTAGGCTCATCGACTTGTTCATCCTTGGAACTGCCTTTTGCAACGCTCTTGAATTCCCCATCCAAATTCGTCGTCGAATAGGGGGCGAACGTCTTCAACAGCTGACCACTCTTGGAATAGACATGCACGACCAGGTCATTGACGGCATGCTCCCACACGGCGAGGTATCGACCACAGGGGGAAAAGGCGAGATCGGCGACGTCGGAGGTGTGGGAGGGGAGTTGAAACGACTTCATCAAGGACGTTGTTTCGGGTCGCGAGTGGTAGAGGGCGATC
The DNA here is from genome assembly GCA_022702645.1 of Microbotryum intermedium. Taxonomy (NCBI): domain Eukaryota; kingdom Fungi; phylum Basidiomycota; class Microbotryomycetes; order Microbotryales; family Microbotryaceae; genus Microbotryum; species Microbotryum intermedium. The sequence continues at coordinate 1,040,986 of JAHWDX010000001.1, forward strand.
ACGTCACGGGAGTTGTGGCGCTCGACGAGGGCAAAAATGGAGGGTAGGGTCGGGGAGTGGGAGATGCCTTGGCGGTGCGGAAAAAGGTGTGCTTAGCTGAGTACCGAAAGCATCATAGGAGAAGAACCAACCTAGTGGGTAAACGAGTTTGGGGCTGAGGATGTGAATGTTCTGCCTCGGTTCGCAAAGGTCGTAGACGGTGACACGAATCTGTTTGTGTCGACAAAAGACTATTCAGGTCGGCTTCAAAAGGTCTCTACACGCGCTTGACAGCGCACAGCGCAAGGCGGATATACTGACATGGTTCCCACTCCAAGCGAGTAGTCGAGATCCATCTGGGCTCCAAGCGATGGCTGCACACCCTTCGGCACCAATCTCGAGCCAAGCGATCGGCTCTTCCGACTCCATCGAGAGGATCCACGCCGTCGACACTTTGGGTGCATATACGACGATGTAATGCGGTTCATTGGGCGAGACGGAAAGATGGGTCAAGAGGGGAGCCTCGGCGGCTGGTTTGTGGCTAGTTGGCAAAGCTGGTCGAGCCGAAGAGGAAGAATTGCGCTCGCGCAGAGGCTTGGCGGCCGTCGTGGTTGCCGTGGGGCGTTGTACGGGCATGGGGACAGGTAGCGTCCAGCTTCGTTGTATCTCGAGCGTATCGGATCTACGGAGGATGACTCGCTCCTGATGGGTCGAGACGACGAGGAGCGAGGCCGGGAAGAAGACCGTCGACGACGCATGGCGGTCTGTACAGCCAAAGCGATCTTATTCTGAGCACACACATCGACGAGATACACTAAAGATACTACTCACAAACAGGTGACAGTTCCCATGAGCACGGTGCGGGTGCATAGATCATGCTGGCCATGGCTAAAACACGCTCTTCTTGACGCGATCCCCGTAGATGGTCACGTGAGTAGCAGCGCAGGACGACGACAGGGGCGGAGTACGTTGAGCGAGACTTTGACGCGTCCACTTGGCGGGAAGACTTTTTCACCAAAGGCTCTAGAGGTGAAAGTGTAAAGTATTGATTGTACGGTGACATGATGGGAAGGGTCAGAGTGAGAGTACCTAATACCCGCGCCAAAGTTGTATTCCTCGCCCGAGGTTTTTGACAGTCGTCGGAAGATTGTTGAGTGAGCGCCGCCGGAGCAAGCGCGCGGATCGCCGCTCCGCTTCCTTCTCCTTCTCACCGCCTCATACAAGATGAGCAGCTTCTCAAGGCGTCCCAACCACGGGTTGGCCAACTCGACTACATCAGGATCGCTGCTGCGTCGACCTGGCTCAGCATTGGGGCTGCATCGACCATTGAACCTGGTGCATACCTCGGCGGTTCCTTCAACGTCGTCCTCAAACTCGGCTCTGAATGGCTCGACCGCTTCCAGTCTCAACTCGCCTACAACATCCGGTAGGCCCGATACCATCAAAACGCTCAAACCTCCAGCTAGTGGAGAAGCCGAGCACAACATTAATGTCGTTGTACGCGTTCGGTAAGTACACACATATGCTTGATTCGTGCTCCCCGCCTTTCATCTGCTAATCAAATGGGCCAACTCCATCAGTGGTCCATCGTCTGCTGAAGAAGCAGCCAAAGAGCCCCTCGTAGCCAAAGTTGATGGCCTACGATCTCCGACCGTGACCTTGATCAACCCAAATGCTTCAACCTCGTCGTCGTCGTCCTCCTCCGCTACTACCCCAACACCGTCTCTACCTTCGACCAAGACGTACGACTTTGGATTTCGACCCGCGAATGACAAATCCGAGCCGGTCGGCAATGTCTTTGGCCCTGACGCCGATCAAGTCATGCTCTACAACGACGTCGCCAAGCCCATCTTGGATCAAGTTTTGCAAGGCTACAACTGCACCATTTTCGCTTATGGCCAAACGGGGACGGGCAAGACGTGAGTCTCGTTATGAGAGCACCAAGCTTCTTGAGATTTTGTGACTGACGGCATTGACCAACACCCCCAGGTACACGATGGAAGGTGACCTATCCGTCACGAACGGGTATTCAATCTCCCCTCAAGCCGGTATCATCCCGCGCACGCTTTACTCGCTCTTTGCCAAGCTGTCCGAGGATCAATCGGAATTCTCGGTCAAGTGCTCGTTCCTCGAACTGTACAACGAAGAGCTGCGAGATCTCAATGCGTTGGATTACACCGATCCCGAAGCGACGACTTCGACCATGAACAACTCCAAGACGGCTCAAGCGCCGGGTGGGTTAAAGATCCAGGAGGATGGCAAGACGGGTGTGATCGTGCAAGGTCTGGAGGAGACCATGATCAAGACGGCCGAGGAAGGAATTAAGGTCCTCAAGAGGGGGTCCGATAGACGACAGGTCGCTGCAACAAAGTGCAACGATCGATCGAGGTACGGTCAATAGAGCAATATTGTCGTCCATTCGAGGAACTGAACCAGCTTTGCCTTCGGATCTTTACTAGTCGCTCTCACTCCATTTTCACCATCACTATTCATGTCAAGGAGAATTCTGCGAGGACAGGTGGCGAAGACCTGCTCAAAGTCGGCAAGTTGAACCTCGTTGATTTGGCTGGGTCGGAAAATGTGGGGCGATCGGGCGCGACGAACGGTCGTGCAAGGGAGGCGGGCAACATCAATGCGAGTTTGTTGGCTTTGGGCCGAGTGATCAACAAGCTCGTTGAAAAGGTACCCGGAGCCAAGAATGGCGAGAAGACCCACATCCCGTATCGGTCAGTGACCCTCCGTCTCGCACTTCATCATAACAAGCACCACACTAACGCCCTGAACCACGCGCATACTGCAGTGATTCGAAGCTCACCAGACTTCTGCAAGATTCGCTCGGTGGCCGTACAAAGACGACCATCATTGCCGCTATCTCGCCCGTCAACTTCGACGAGACCATCTCCACCCTCGACTATGCCTCGAAAGCGAAATCGATCCAAAATCGGCCCGAAGTCAACCAGCGCATGTCCAAGAACCTCTTGTTGAGCCAATACGCCAGCGAGATCGAGCGCCTCAAGCAGGACCTCGTCGCTACCCGGCAACAGAATGGGATCCACTTCTCGGCCGAGTCGTGGGAGATCTTGTCGGCTGAACAAGAGGCAGCTAGGGTTGGGTTGTCAGAGTCGAGACGAGCTCTGGAGCTGTGTGAGGCGCGAGTTGATGCAGTCAAGGATCAGTATGAGATGAGCTTGAGGTTGGTCGGAATGAGGGAGAAGGAGTTGAAACAGGCGGCGGTCGTTTTAGATGAGGTGAGGGACGAAGTAAGGTCGCTGATGAAGTGCCTCGAGGAGAGGACGCTCGAACTGGATGCGGCGACGCTGCTGGGCGAGGCTAGGGAGCGCTCGAGGCAAGGCTGGAGGGACACCGCTCGCGTTGCCGTCGATCACGTATCTCTGCTGTACGACAAGGTCGAACGCAAGACCAAGGTCGAGCAGGACAACTTGGTCATCGTATCAACGGGTGAAAAGGCGCTGACGACTCGGACCAAGAGCCTTGCCAAGTCGTTGACGTCGTTCGCCCAGGCTCATGATGGCATCGTACTCCATGGCAAGAAGCGATTGGCCGACACAATCGAGCGCGGTCGACAAGCGACGGAATCAACGGTCGCGTATGTCGACCAGCAGAGTGCTGCGATGAACGAAAGGGCACAAGCTGCGCTGGATCTAATGGGCCGATTAGATGCGACGGGCGGACAATTTTCGAGCGCTGTCGAGACTTCGCGGGAGGAGCTCGCTGCTGCGCTCATGCAGTCGAGCAAAGATCTAGAAGCGACTAGCCGGAAAGCGAACGAGTTGCAGCGTCAGGTCGCTCTGTTGCGTGCTGAGGCAAGTCGACGTGTATTGCAATTTAGTGGTCCAAGCGACTGATCGTACCATTGCCTACAGCTCTTGACGGTCCAGAAAGTAGCCGAGCCTGTTCGCGCCTTGCAGGCCGACCTTGCGCCGACTCTGAAGAACGATGCGAACGCCCTGCGATCAGCACAAGAGCTCGAGCAGGCCTACTTCGACTCGGCCGCGACTCGAACAGATCATCTGCGACACTTCGAAGCGACTTGCCAGCTCGAGGAGCGAGAGTCGTTCGCACTGGAGACGGACGAGGTTGTTGATGCTTTGACGCGACAGCTTTCCGGTGTCTTGTCGAGCGCGTACGTCGAACGCTTCATCACACCTCTGCAGGATCGCTTGCGTGGATGGTCGAACCGCCATTTCACGGCCCGAGAAGCGCATAGCTCTCAGCTGCAAAAGGAGTTGGAGGCTCTTCAGGCGGACACGAAGAAGCTGACGGAGGATCGAGCGACGATGCTGGACGCGCTCATTGAGAGCAATGAGCTGGTGTCGAAGCAGGTGGAGCAATGTGCCCGAGCGGCCGGAGTGGCGGCGCAGAGGAGGCAGAAGGTCAGTCCTCCACCCTGTCATTACTTGGGTCGAGACACGCAGTGCTGAGCCATTGATGCTTCAACCTGCAGGAACTCGTCAAGCTTTCTGGATCAGTCGAGGACTCCCTCAAGTCGTGCTTGACGGAGGTTCATGCCCGAGGCGAAGAACATATCGGATCTCTTCGTCTCACAAATGAGCGACTGGCGACGGCTTCAGCGGAATGTGAGCGATTTTCGTCCCCTGCTCTTAGTCTTGCGATCACGACTGACCTCGGAGATCGGACGACTAGATCAATCTGATTCTTCGGAATGCCAAGCCAAGCTGGACGAGGAAGTGACTGCGCTCGTCGAAGAGGCTGGCGAGAGCTTGGTCAAGGTTGCCCAGGCCCACGAGGTTACCCGGGACATGTACTCGGAGGAGCTGATGACCGCACGCGAGGATGTGAGTGATTCGCATCCGCCAGTTCACTCAGCTTGCTCACCTCTGGACGCGCCCTTCTCCTCGCAGCTCAAAGCACTTTCTTCATCTGCCACCGACCTTGTATCCTCTTCCTCTTCGACAATTTCTCAGATACAGAAGGACGTCAAAATGTATCTTGCGAGCTCGTACGGCCAGGACGTTCCGACGGGAGCAACTCCTCTTCGTCGACATTGGGCTCCGGAGGCCGTTCCTCAACTCGATGGCACCCCATCGCGCGTGATCGACCGATTGCGACGAGCGCAGCAAGACCACAATTCGGACCGAAAAGCACAAGGGTCCCCGGTTCGACACCACGAGCCCGAATACGAAGAAGAGGAAGAAAGAGAAGACTTGGTCGAGGAGGACAACTACCGAGCACCGACACCGCCCTCGGTAGAGGAAACATCCGCCGTCCTCGAAGCCTCTCCACTGTCACCGATCAACTTGAACCCGCGAAAACGGAACACGATGCTGGATGTCAAGGTTCATGTGCCGCTACAGGTGCTCGAGAGCTCGAACCTGAACTTGAGGACGAGCCGATCTCGGCGTCGGGGCTAAATCCTAATCGCCGATTGGCTTGATTTACCGGGGCATGCACTTGTCCGATATACCCTTTAGCATTTAATTTGTACTTTTCTCGGTTTGCATCACGTCGCATTTGCAGTATCATCTATTTTTCAATTCGACTTGGACTTGGAGTCATGTGTCTACTAGAGAGCACGTTGAACGCATCTCCACCGAAGGAAGACGTGTCTCCTTCGGCAAGCCCTCTTGTCCTCGTGTCAGACTCGCCTCGCTCGGTTCTTTCGCAGGCGCTTGCATCCGGGCAAGAACGATCTCGCACCGCCAGTTCGGCCTCGACTCGGGCAGAAACGTGGTAACTATGGGCAGCATTTTGTCGATCGTGCTGTACCCGATGTGGCTGTCGGTGCTGATCGTGCTACACGTCTGCTTCGCCCTCGGCCGACTGCGGAGGCTGCTCCGTCAATTACCGGCCTTGCTTCGATCCCAACTGCGGAGATCCCATGTCCTGCAACAACTCAAGAATCAGCGGGTTATCGATCTCAACGTCGAGGCGGAGAAGAGGAGATGGAAGAAAACACCCAGACATCTCGCGGTGCTGTTCCATCCTGGGATGCCCGTCGAGTCCGTCACGAGCTGGTGTTCTTGGTCTGGCAGCACCAGTAGGCAAGCGAGAAGGGCCGAGTTCGAGTTGGCGCAGCTGGCTAGGATGACGGACGAGTTGAAGAAGCTGGTCAGGTGGTGCGATGGGTTGGGGATCGCTCAACTGAGTGTCTATGACGAGCAAGGCGAGTCGACGAGCCCATATCGTGTTCGGCGTCTCGACATGGCCCTGATCTAAGTCCTGCTTGATCAATCTTGAACCTTCAGGTACCCTTGATCGATATGCCCCTGCTGTCGAAGCGTCTCTAGCCTCTTCATGCGTTATCATTCCCGAGTCAACGCCGAGCTTGGACACAAGGCGGCACCCTGAACGACCGCTGCACACTTTTCGCCTCGCCTTCTCCACCCCGAGTGCGCTCAAGTCACCGTCAGGGAAGAGAGTTCGGTTCCAATCGTCTTCCAGTGATGGGACAGTGACTCCTCCTGGAAGAGAGAGCGATTCCGGCTACGGCCTTTCGGACTTAGGTCAGCCGAAGAGCCTCCTCCCCTGAGATCTCACTCTGCTCGGGAGATGTTGATCCTAAACTCGCTTGACGTTGCCCTTTCTTGACAGGATCGGAGACTCCGATAGCTACATCGTCCTCCTTGGCCGTCAACATCCTCTCCCGGAGGTCGGGGAGACCCCACTTGGCCTCTATCGCCCGCCAACTCGCCGAGGGGCAAGATTTGGGTCACTCGGTCGAAGAGGCGATCGAAGGTCAGTTTGGAGCCACGGCTCTGATATCCTGATCTCGTCTTATTTATCACTCATAATTTTTCGTGGCTCGCATATCTCTTGTTGTGCAGCCGGATCCTTTTCCGAACCGGACCTTCTGCTCGTTCTCGGGGGTCCCTATCTTCGACTTCGAGGTTTCCCACCATGGCAGCTACGTTTGACCGAGATGTAGTACGTCCAGAGGTCAACTTTGAAAGTTTTCCTTGTCGGGTTGAAGACTAATCAGGTGTGCTTTGCAGTCATCATCCTTCGCCGGCATGGCTGCCTCCACCCTCACTCGATTGGCCGATCCTCCGACGCGCGTTGGATGTGTATGGAGGTGCCGAGATGAGGTTGGGTCGATAGAGGAGGAAACGTGGAGTGTCTTGTATATTAGTATATCTTCTAATAGGAAGGTGTGCCATGCTCTTTGCAAGACAGAGCTCTTCTACACGTTCAACTTGCCGATCGCGCTCACTGTCGATTCCTCATTCCGGACCGAAGTCCTCGATTAGTCATCCCGGGTATAGGGATCAAATCGGGCTACATGGTCGTCAATTCCAATTGAGGCGGGCGCGTGTGAGCTCATTTGGCTCGCGCCTATGGTGCGCCGACTGGGTCACGCTAACGATTCCGGCTCCCCCCTTCGCATTGCTCCCCCCTCTCCATTTCGCGACTTCCTCTCCCCTCCGCGCCATGCTTCGATCTGAGAACGTGTACTATTCAATTGTTCAACGTCACCGTTGGAGCGTAAAGGGTACGAGATATCTATAAGAAGCTAATCATTGGTCGTGGAACTCAATGTAGGCCCTCTGGAGCCGAAACGATGGCCAGAGCGCGAATGCTCGTTTGCGTCTCCGACTGCTTGTCACGTGACGCGCGCCATTTTTAACCGGTTTAGACTTTGTCCAGAGGTTCTCCTCCAACCGCTCAACTGAGGTTGTCAGAGGCCACGTCATGCTTGGATACGTATACCATAGCCCGTGGTTGCTTCCTTGAGCTGTGAGAAGACCTCACAAAGCCTTGCACAAAGCTCTCTCGGCATCGGCGTTCGCAGCGAACAAGACGCATTGACGAGCCCGGGCTTGTACACAAGCTCAACGGCCCGAACGAGTCAGATGGGAGCTGAATATCTTATAGTACTATATACACTTCAGTATTGGACCCGGTTTGGTCCTCGAAGCCTACTCCGTCATCCATCCAGAGCCAACGTTGCAAGACGTCGAAATCGGCGACTCGACGAACGCGAACGCTGTTCTGCTGCAGCGCACCCATCCTATAGCGGCTCATGGACATACAGATGGCACTTGCATCTTCATAACACCATTCCTGCCACGTTTGAGAGCCTAAAAACCCTTTTATGGCAAAATCGATCCTGAGGAGAGAACCGCTCAGTGGGGAGGGAGGAACCCGAAATCGGGGGAGTAGAGTCGTGACCCAATCGGCCCGCCATAGCGCCTGCGTGCGCCTGCTACCGCCTGCTCGCGCGCGGTTCGTATGACTTGAGGGAAACTCGAGCTGGCTCGCTTCTCCTCTCGCTCTTCACCCGTTCGTTGTCTCATCCACCTCGAACGATCGTCGCCGTCGTCACACACACGCACACCTACACTCGCAGACCCACGTCTTTGCACGTTCTTCTGTGTTACTGTCGTCACTCACCCAGTGCGCATCAGGTCTCGTCGTTGGTGTCGTCGATTGCGCGCGTCGACAGGCTTACTCAGCTCGTGACTTGTGACTTGAGTCAAAAGACGCAGCACGCCGCTCAGTAGCAGCCACCAGCCACCAGCCACTACTCACGCCCCGTGTGACCGTGTGACATTCGTGACCCCGTGACCCGTGTGCAGTCGACGCCATTCAGTTCTCACACCAGACCACGCTGTCGTCGCCATCGTCCCAGTCCACCGAGTCAGTTGCCGTGCCGTCCCGCTCGCCGACGATGAAGCGCGATCGTACCGTGACACTGACACCACTAGCGCACCCCCTGCCGCTGCTGTCCCCGCTCAGTCCACCCGAGTTCGCCACCGCGCACACAGCTACATTGTCGCACCCGCAGTCGAACTCGCAAGCGCAACCCCATGGCCTTCGCCACTCATCCTACAATGGACCATCGTCTGACCGAGGCCACACCCCCTCGCTCTCGCCGCCGAGCGAAATCGACGAGCCGACCATGAACTTGAACCGCGACTTGGATAACATGACCATGCCTCAATTGACATGCTCGCTCAAGCACGACCTCAACATTGATCTTCACCACAACCACAACCCATCTTATGGCATCGACCACCAACGAGCCTCACCCTTCGTGTCGGCGTCCCCTTACCTCCATGACGACCTCGAAGCGCTTACTCAGCACCCGGCCGCGTCCCCCCGACCCGCGCTCGTCTCGGCCTCCACCTGCGTCAGTTCGGCCTTCGATTCAGGTAAGTTCGATCTCTTTCGCGCACTCGCCGGTATTCCACTACCAACCCAGTCACTGACTTTGATTCTGCACCGACATCCTTCATGCTCACAGCCGCTCCCTTTGACCTGTCCGACTACATCCATTCGGACTCGAAGGCGAGCCTCGAGTTGACGAGCCTCGAGTTGGCGAGCATGCCACCCATGCACGGCTTTGACCTCTTCCACAACATGAACTTGGTACCCGTCTCGCAAGCCAACACCATGCAAGGCCAAGTCGATGCGCATGTGCACGCACCTTCGCCATTCGCAAGGCATGCTGAACTCGACCAGTCGCTGCAAAGCCCGCTCGGCATGTCACCCCTCGAATCGCCTTCCGAGTACATGTCGCCCTATTTTGCTTCGCCGCACGACACCCACGCCTTTGCCAGTCCTTCTGTGCCTGTCGATGTTCTCTTCTCACCCATCATCAACCCCCGCGTATCCGCCCTTCCCGTCGTCTCCCAAAGTCGCACCGCCCCGATCGTTCCCGTTCCCGCGGAAGCGACGCCCCCGCCTGCCAACGACGACTCGATTGCTTCGTCCGTCAAGCACGAGAAGCGCGCAGCGAGTCGTCGCATCAAGATTGAAGCCGATACGGATCTCGACGTGATTCCGGAGGGTGAAGAGGACGAGTACGAACCATCGATGCGATCCACGCAGCGTACGACCAAACCGCGCAAGCGCAAGGCTTCGGGCACTCCAATCGCTACCGCCGCTTCCCCTAGTGCCACCGCCTCGCCCGAGCCGACAGGCCGCGAAGTCCGACGCGCCAAAAAAGATCTTCTCCGCCACGACGAGCCGATCCAGAAGCGCAACTACGTGGGCGCTTCGCGAACGAGCCGCAAAGTCTTGCCTCGAGCGATCGCGCGCAGTCTGCCCCGCAACCTCCTCGACGCCGTTCATCCCGACGCGAACGAACTACCTGCCGACGTCGCGGATGCCGTTGGCAAGCGTCGGGAACAAAACACTCGTGCCGCGAGGGAGTCGAGAATGAGGAAGGCCCAGGCCCAGGCCGCATTGGAGCAGGAGCTCGTTGATCTTCGGCAGCGCGTCATCGATCTTGAGGCTCGCCTCGCTCGCTACGAGGGCCCAACCAAGACGAAGAAGACCAAGTTTTGAGCATCATGCATCGAACGTTTTGTTTCGTCGTCGGATCGATCATCAGGATCAACACTATTCGAACTTCACCAACTCTACGCGTGCGCGTCGCACATGCGTAGCGCCGCCTGTTTTATTTTTCAACCTAGACTCAACGTAACAACCACAGACCGACGATGGGCTCGACGAATGAAATAACAAACCCCCCACTCACAACGTCGATCTGACTACGTAACAACAACGCCGCTCTTCATCCGTGTATTGTACAACCGTTCACAACACGTGAGGATCGGGATGCGGATCGAGGCGTTGCCGGAGCCACTAAATCGTGTAATGGACAACTTCAACGTTCTAATATCGACATTCGATCCCCCCCCCGGTCCTCATATCACTGAAAAAAAAGAAGGTCCTGGGCATCCACGTGGCTTTTACGAAGTTGTTCGTGTAGATTTTTTCCTGTCTGTCGCTTGTCTTGAGGTGTCGATGTGTAGGCGCCTTCTTTGTCAACAGAAAAACCGAGAAGAAAACAGGATCTCGGTAGGTTTTTTTCCTTTGCCTTTTTTGGAATAAATAGAGAATGTGTTTCGATTTGTTTTCAATTTGATATCAGCTCGTGATTGTGTGAGCATGTAGGAGATTGAGAGACAGAAAATGGCATGCTCTCGTCAGATTGGAGGAGTGGTGCGGTGATAGCAATCAACTACCCAACTAGGTTCTACGGAATTTGCTTCTCTTCCTCGAGGCCCACTTATCACCCCATCGCAAAGCCGGCTCACTCGGACCATGACTCCGATCCCTCGCGAAGCCCAAACTCGATTCCGTACGTGCCCCTCGCCACCCTAGACCGACCCTCCTCATTCGACGTAAAGTCTTGAGTCCTAGGTAGGTGACGCCGACGGCGAGGATCATGGCGCCTAAGGTGACGATTGGGAAGGCGTAGGCATGCTCTTCGAGACGCGATTGTAACTGGTGGGGTACGGGAAAAAGAAGGGGGGGGGGCGGCTTCAGTGCGGGCCTCACCCGCCACACTAACCGTGCCGAGAGACGGTCGACTCACATTCATGCCGAATAGACCGGCGACGAGAGCACCTGACGTGAGACCGAGCGTGGCGATAGATACTCGAAGGTCGAGGCCGAGTAGAGAGTTGCGATTCGAGTCGAGAATCAGTTCAATGATGTCTTCGGTACTCCGAACGTTGGCCTGCTCAAGTACGGCAAAGAAAATGTCAGACACCTTTCCTACATGAGGTAGTGCGCAAGATTTCGATTGTGAACCCACCGAGAGTATCTCGACCTCCGAGACGATTTCTTCGCACTGTTTGCTGAAACTCTCTAGCAATAGCTCGACCTCCTCATGGTCGTTTGACAGGCGAGAATTGTCGCGCAGCTTCTCCGTCAAGTACATGGCCGCGAGATCGTCATCTAGAAAAAAGTATCGCCTTTTCTTCAGCTTTTGTAGCAACAGTAAGGAGAACGTGTTACCTACCGTTCTCGAGCACCTCGTCCAAGCATTGCATGACCAATGTCGCCCTCTTCTCGAAGTCGGCCAATTTCCTCGAGTACTGCAAGAGCAATCGCAGGTTGTCCCGGTCTGCCGTGTATCATGTTGTCAGTCGACATCGTCGTCAATACCGATTGGCCTGATTTCTCACCAATATGTTCTTCCAGGGCCTGCAGCAGTTCCTGCACCAATGCTCGAATATTGTCGAGCTCGGTGTCAAGCGCAGTCGTGACCGAGATGAGACAGGTTTCGAGTGCACGGAATTCGTAAGGCAGCGTCGAGTGGTGTCCCGTCCCCGGCCCGGCCTTGGATGGGTTCTTTAAAGCGTATTCTAGATCCCAGACGAACACGGATTTGAGATGGCTGTCTTCGCTGAATAACTCGAAGGGAAGCCTCGGCTCAGCCTACCCGAAATATAGGGTAGTGGAATAGGCAAAGTTTGCTCACGTTCCAACCGAGTCGAACAAGGTCACTTCTTTCGCCGTGATAACAACGCGAAGATGAAGGATAGTCAAGAGTATTGCTGATCTCCGAACGAGGATGGTCGGCACCACCGTCGGCACTACGAGGGAGCAACAAGTCGATCAGGACAAGAATCTCACATGACTATATGGCAAGAGGAGTGCTTACCGCCCGAGTCAAGCTTTCTCAGATCCCGGGGTGGAATTCCATATCTTGAGCAGAGTTGCAGTTTATCGTATTCGCCTGCTGTTGTGGTGACCACCCCTGCATGATCCACCCCGGATTTCCATCAGAACAGTTTTCACCGAGCTGGGCGTGAAAGCGCTTGCAGACTGACCATTCTCATCCAACGTCGTACACCTCACATCCAACGCCGTCATACCTCCGCCTGAGAAACTCTTGCCCGATTCCCTCCTCATCCTCCGACGCAACAAGATCTTCTCCATCTCGCGTTCCTTCAACGCGCCGACCGGATCCTCGTCCGAGGGATGATCGGGAGGCGCGTTGGACGAGGAGGATCGACCCCACGAGAAGAGGGACGATTTCGCGGCTTGCTTTTCTAGTTTTCGGACCTCGTAGGTTGGGGTTGATTGCGGTTGTGGTGGAGGTCTATGTGAGGATGAGGACGACGACGACGACGACGAGGCCGATCGATTGCAGGTTCGAGAAATGGGTCGATCGAAGTGATGGTGGTGCGAAGGTCGAGTCATGAGTCTGCTGATGGGCTTCCTGCCTGGGTATTCCCGGAAAGAGTTCGATCCAAAGTATCGCCTCGAGGCTGTTGCTGCTATAGATGTCGATGTCGTTGCATTGACGTCGCACGTGCATCGCTGCGAAACGCTGGCGAACAGACCGCGGCTCCACGATACGATGAAACCCTGCATCGCGGGCAGGCTGGTGGAGTGGGACGATAGGCTTCACAATCTTGGCTCTGCTCGCAAACGATTTGTAGTAGTTGGTGGCGCCCAAGAGGGTTGCGCGAGTCGATGTGGCCTTATCGAGACAGGAGCGAAGCTTGGCAGCAGCCGAAGGAGCGCCGAATGATCGATCACTCCCGTCATGCGAATCCCGCCAAGATCGCCCTCGCATCATTCTCGAATCACTTGGATCGGCCACACTGCTAAAATTGGAGGTTTTTGAGAAACCAAAAAAGATGTAATGGCAAACTTAGCTAAGAACCAGTTTCGGAAATATGCTCGAAATAGTTCTGAACCACCGAAACCCCTGAATAGGACTGCTAATCCTCCCGAAAAACCCAATCTCCCAACTGACTATGCATATCCACCACCCTAACTGATACTCGATGAACGCTTTACTCTATACTCCGAATTCTAGAGAGCTCAAGAAATGCGATACAATTACCAGCCACGAAAAAAAAAGCACCGAGTCCCCGATCAAGGATCCTACGAAGAGTTCAAACACGCCGCGGTGACGCAATCGTCACCCTTCGTGTTGAGGAAGGTGGCACCGGAGCATTTCGCGACTTGGCACGTTCCGTTGACGGGACTTCCGTACGAGCTGTCGTGTGAAGAGTAGATCGAATCCATTCCGAATCAGTTTCAGAACTCAGGGACTCCCTGGCAAGGCACAACGCAGGAGGTGGGGGGAAACTCACCAAGACGTGGCCTTGGTCCACGAACAAGTCGTAGCATTGGCAAAGAGCTCAGTGCAGTTCTTGCATCCGTCATAGGTTGGTTGTTTGAGCACCTGATTATCCCCGCACGTCGGGAAGGGGACGCAGGTGAAACCTGGCCCAAGAAAAAGAGCGTAAGAGGAAGAGGAGTTGAGTGGGTGTGTGGCAGGAAGTAAGATGAGACGGTCGAGTACGCACTTGTTGTGTTTTGGTAGTATCCAGTCGGACAGTAAGCGGAGCAACGGCCTTGGAACAAGTAAAAGGGTGCGCTGTGTAAAGCACGCGAAGGATTTATCAATTTCGAGTTTGCGCGCTCAAATGGGGCCTCGCGGTAAACTCCTGACTCACCAATGCGTGGCAACCGTGCCGTTGCAGCTGGCCGCGTTCGCATGGACGCTCTTGCAGCTCCTGCAGGTGTTATCTATGAAGGAAAAACGCGTGTCCCGAGCTCTTTAGTCTCCTGACTCTTTACTTTCGCCAGTACCGTGGTCGTGGCTCAAACTGACACTTGGTTCGGAATTGCGAAGCCTTGCAAGTAGGGAGGCAAGACGACGAGTTGGAGGCTCCGACCGTGCGGGTGTTGTTGAGCCATTTACCCGTACCGTTCTTGTAGAAGGCGAAAAGCTGTTTCAAAAGGGTTATCGAGTCTCAAGATCAGTCAACAGTGCATTCGGCGCAGGCCTAATGAAAACCTCTCTCATCGCTGATCGCACACCTCGAACGAAGCTCCTTCCTGAACCATCAAATTGAACTTGAACGACTCTCCATCCGATCTTGAAGTTAAAGATTGATAGGGACTAAGCTTGCTGATCTCGGCCAATTTGACGGTCCGGGTACGGAGCTTGGATGTGACCAAGGCAGGGTCGACGAGGAGGACGGTCAAGGCTGGTGCGTGTTTCTTGGAACTTCCGAGACCGAACTTGAGTTTGAGGGGGGCGCATTGGGTGACGTTTTTTGGAACTGTGGGATGAGGTGGGCCAAAAATGGGAGGTGAGTGACGAAGCGGCCTCGGCCGTCCTTGGGAAAGTATTCTTTCTTCACTTCCGAGCGATTGACGTCGTAGGTCGGAACGAGGTGAGATAACTCACGAGATGTCACGATTTTGAAAGGGATTGAAGAGATCGGAGCCCGCTTGGCGAGTCGATGCCCACTCCTCTGGAAGATCGTTTCTTCGACCTCGTGCGCAGAGACTTGGACAGCGAGCACGAGCAAGATGACGGCGGAGAGCAGGCACCCCTGTCGAACGAGCTGCGAAAAGGTGCGAGAAGAAGACATGCTAAGGATTATGCACAGGGGCTGGTTCAGTGAGGAAAGGAGGAGTGAAGTAGAACCACAAAGTGCTGCCAGCCGGATCGGATGTCTAGTACGCACCGGCCTACCGGCCGACCGTTTTGTAAAAGGGATTCGCGGGCTCGGAACATCGGTTATATTGCACTCCGAGGACGCTGAGACGCGTCCGATTGACGCGCGTCGACGCGTCGATGACAAAGTGACCTGCCCCAATCATCAGTCCGATCGAACACGATTTGAGGGTTACAACACTTCTTCTCTTTTTTATTGCATTGTATGAGACGTTTTAGCGTACGACCTAGAAGCGTATGGGACTCAGCGTGCACCAACAGCTCTGGCTATCAAGCGCACAAAGCTCGATTCGAGTCGCGTCGAAATCCGAACTCCCCGAAAACGAAAGTATTGGATGCGCGCTCAGACAACGGACACAGGGGTCGGAGCTGGCGAGGTAACTTCGCCGTCTTCACCTTCCTCTTTGACCTTGGCTGAACGGATGTTGGCCCAGTCGGCTCGTGTACCGTCTTTGCGGGACGAATCGAACCAGCGCTGATCGACAAGCTTTTCTTTGTGCGGAAGCAGCAACCTTTTCAATCCGAAACATCACGATCAGCATTCACGAATCCATCAACACGAAGAAACGTCATCCACTGACCTATAGCCCATGCGAATGGTCGAGTCCTGCACTCCTGCTACGGCCGAGATCTTTGCCGCCGATTCTGGGATTCCCCACAGCGTCGTCGCGAACAAGATACAAGCCGAAGCGATCGTTATCGGGCTTCGACCGGCCAATAGCCCTTCCTCTCCAACACGGGTCCCGACAAAGACGGCTGCACGCTGCACGGGCACGGATAAGCCAAGGTGGTTGCAGTAGCGTGTTATGAGCGAGTCGGTCGCCGAGGCACTCGAAGGGGGTGCTTGGTTGGCGTGCACGGTCTCAAAGAGCTGGGTCAAGAGCTTGAAGCAGGTCGCAATGTCCTTCTTGGACACGTTCGTGAGGGCGACGATTTCTTTGAACGTCCTCGGCACGCGGGCCTGCCTGCACGCGATAAATATGGTCGCGGCGATGATGGCGTCCTGGCTCTTGCCCTTGAGCAGCTTCTCGTCGTCGATGCGCTTGAAGAGCTGCTTGCTCGTGTCGACGATCGTCTTGGGGAGCGAGATGGCCTCGCACATGATCTGGATCTGGTCAAAGGCGAGGTGCAGGTCCCGTCCTCCACCCGAGTCCTTGAGCACGCGCGTGTTGGCGATCTGCAGGCCGCGGGATATGCCCGTGTTGTTGTCCTTGAAGGAGATGATGGTCGAGAGCTGGTTGACGGGGTCGAGCAAAGGGTCGGTCGGCCCACCGACACGAGACGGGTCATCGCCCTCTGAATCGGCGAATGAACGCCCTATTGTTTGCGGAGGGACACAAGTGTTGACCATGTTCAACAAGAGTGTTTACTCGTATGGCACACGACATGGGGTGGCTCTCCTGGCCGAGCATGTAATCCTTTGGACTGGCTCGGCTTGAGGGGATCAAGTCATGCGACCCCACCGGGACATTGTGACATGTGACTGAGCACGACAACGCACATTCTGACCTGGTATCGACGATACGATCACCCAAGACGTGCCCTATGAGAGACAAAGTTATGTGTCAGCAGAGGCAGAGGCCGCGGCAGCGAGGGTGGCGACGACATAGGTTGCGCTGGAAGGGTGAACTGACCACACTCGCCACAGACCAAGTCACCCGAGCTCACTTCCTCGATGAGGTTGACGTTCTCGTCCTGGCAGTCGGGACAGATAAGGCGCACGTTGAGATCCTGTCGAAATTCCTGCTGTGCAGCTGGGCCATTGGGATCGGCACGCAACGCGAACGCCTGCATCGACATGGTGGTAGAAACCTATTCAAAGGCTCTGTGGTCGGTTGGGAGGGTGGGTCTTGTGCGTGGCGAGTGCAGTCGTACGGGTACGAGCACGAGCACGATGGAGCACGAGGATGGGGACGGGGACGAACGAAGGGCAAGAGGGCAACCAGGCTGACACAACCAGGGGGCGTCAAGCCAGTGGACGCCGCCGCTTGGACCGCCTCAACCTGTTGCGCTGACTGGGGCTGATGCGAGGACGCCAGTCCGTGAAGCGCGGCATGGCGCGGCTGAACTGTGGCTGAGTTGGCTTGGGCGTGGGCGAGCGACGTCAGGCGCCTTGGTCTTCCTCTGCCTCTCCGCTCGATCACGTGGACCACCGCCTCCCACCGCGCAACGATGGACGCTGAACTGGCCGTACTCTTGTTCGGTATCACCCTGGCCGTCGAGGTCGTAGGATGGGTTGGCGCAGACTCGATAGCCGCCTTTGTCAGTGCACCCGTACCACTCACTGCCCATTCTGGCGTCCAGCGTTGCCTGCCTACCCCACCTCACCTCATCCCCTTCCCCATCCCCATCCTCCACGCACGCCGCATACGCATACTGACCCATGCCCTCGATACTACCCTCTCACAGCTCTACGCGCCCATCTCACGTTTCTCATCCAACCCGACGCTCCAGTCTCAAAAGGCGCTCCGAGCCGACATCATCAAGCTCCGAACCGAACTTGCCGCGACCTCGTCCGTCGACGAATTCTCGAAATGGGCCAAACTCAGAAGGAGGGTCGACAAGGCCGTATCCGAACTCGAGATACTCAGTGCGTCGAAGCCGCTTCGTGCTACCGCGCTCACACGAGCCGTGGGGCTAGGACTGATCCCATTCTCACTGCTCCAATCGCATCCCTTCAGATGCCACCTCGTCCCAATCACGCCAATCGTTCCAGAGCATCTTCAAGCGCATCCTTTGGGTCTTGACCACCATCCTTCCCTTCGTCATCACCTCGTGGCACCGCAAGGCCGCCGTCTTCTACCTCCCACCGAGTTGGTTCGGCCCCGCGACCTGGTGGCTGGGTTTGCCTTCTGCTCCCACAGGTTCGTCCACACCCCTGCTGACTCATATGGAGTCATGATGTTTGCATTACTGATGCCTGCGTTCCATACAAAAAAAAATCCCTTCAGGAGCCGTCGCATGCGGTGTCTGGACCATGGCTTGCAAGCGAACGATCGGAGCTTGCAAGGACGCCGTCGTCGACTTGACCCAGAAGGAAGCTGCCGCGGCCCAGCCCGTACCTGTAGCCGTACGCGCACAACCCGTCTCGAGTGAGAAAGCAGAGAGCAAAGAGGAAAAGAGCGACAAAGGTAAAAAGGAACTGTAATGTATCAAATGCATTGCTCTACCGCCCTCCCTCGTCTACTGGACTTGCGCTTTGCCCGTTGGGGAGCGTGAATGGTACGTCTCTTCGTGACCTGGTGGATTGCTGAACTTGAGAGGGCTAGCCAATGCCGCTCAAGAACGATTGGTAAGAGGCATTCCCGGTGAGACTCTGGGAAACCGGAACCACGTGCTCAGGCGAGCCTTTACAAATCGCATAATTACTTGAGAAGGCGAGGTAAGAGACGAATGTAAGTCATGAAGCATTGTGATGATATAACTGCCTCCGCCACCTTTTCGGGGGGGATTGGCATCACTTCATATGAAGCAGCCGCACTCCGAGCGGAGTCATGAAGCCCTGTCTCGTTCAGCGAGGCTCCTCAAGCCGAGCGAATACTCTTTGATAACGCGTAACAATGGTTAGTGACGGCGATGATATGACCTAATGCTTCTCAAATTGGGACGAAACTGGCTTTTCATGATGCGCAATTGTTATGGTTCGGCCTCACTAAGCTCTTATGAAAGTGTGAAGCACCCTCGATCACCTTGAAATGGAAACGTGTGATTGGAACCCCCCCAATGACTGCGCGCGAGTCGGCCCTAGGCAATGTTTGAAGAGCTTCTTCGTTCGTCACCCCTTCCGAGCGAGCATTCTTGCTCTCTTCTTCGTTGTCACATCATCAATTCTTGGATTGCTCACTGCTGATCTTCCAGCATCCATCTCAATCCCGTTTCCATCTTCGAGCTCGTGCTTTCAATTGGCTCAACACGAAGAGTCATGCATCACACTCCGACCACCATCGCTCCGCAACGCTCCAGCTCGAGCGCGGACATCCTCGCCGCTGGGTCAGCCATGATCGTATGTGTACTCTACCAGCATCTGGATGAGATTCTACACCAAGAACCCCTGCCCAGTACCCTCGCCTTCCTCCTCGGGGTCATCCTCGCTCGTTTGACATCCGCGCTGTGGCGATCACGACCAGAATCCTTTGCGAACAGAAGCATCATTCGAGGCCCGACGTGAGATGTGTTGACATGTCTTTCCTGAAGCCGTACATCGAGTCCTAACACCTCTCCTTGCTGATCCTACAGTATGGGACGACAACACAAGCTCGTGTCGGCTTCCATCGCCTCCCCCCACCCCTTCATCACCACTTGTCGAACACCTCCGCGAGCCCAACTTCGAAGGCGATGCAAATCCATGAGCCGTGACGCCGAACGTCAATGGCCTCGAAGTGCCGTGCAGACTGATCGTGGGCCGATGCGTTCAATGTCAAACAATGGTGGAAAACTTCATGGTTCTACCGACGATTCGAAGACACCGCTCGAAACCCCTCCTCTCCCCTCGAGCACACGTAGAGGCAACACTCCCCATCCGACCATCTCAATTGGCGCCGCCGCATTACGTGCCATCGAAACCCTCTTCGAGCCCTCAGTCATAGAGTGGATCAACGCAAGTACTTCCCCGCCTCTCGTACTCGAGCCAAACCCATCTGTCCCAACGCCCACGCATAGAAAACGAAGAAGTCTTCTTTCCCACAACGGTAGTCCGAGGATGGACACGATCAGGGAAGGGGAAGATGATGATTGCCTCGGCGGGGAAGAGGAGGACTACTCTAGTGGGGATGATGATGATGATCTCTCATGGGAGTTCGAAGCGTGTCTACGTGCCGAAGCTGAAGCCCACTGGGTCGGACCGAGGATGAGGGCTTTCGCTCGACGGAGTTCGTGTTGGAGCGAAGAAGCGGTTTATGGTTGTCGCGGTGCGCCACCGGTGCATACTTTGCACGAGACTTGGTAGACGCGAGGAGCTCATTCATGTAGAGGCTAGGTATTTCTTCATTTGACATCAATTGCATGCAATTAGCTTCCCCCGACACAAGCTTCATCACCCCAGGCGCTTGAGCCTCGCCTCAGCAGCCCTGGCTCTCGCCTCCCTCTCGACCCTCATCCTCTGTTCCTCACTCAGTCCAGACCCAGGAGGCGCCTGCTTCGCTGCCCCTCCAACACCACCAAGCCTCTGAGGCCCTTTATTGACCGTCGGTGTGATCCCCCTCCTCTCCGCTTCCTTCCTAGCCTTCTCTTTGGCCTCCTCCAACACCCGATACTCTTCCTCCTTATTCTTCTCGACCAACCCTTTGGCCAAATCGCGTTCTTTCTGCTTCTCCCTCAATTTGTCCCTCCGTTCTCTCGATTTTTGGTCCTTTTCTGATTCCTTCTGTTCGTCCAAAGCCGAAGGGACGCGTGCGCCACCGACGGCCGTCCCCGCCCAGTCCCACCATTCAGGGTGCTCGGCCATCAATGCTCGGAAGACGTTGCGAGTCGTTCGAGAAGGAGCGAGCTCGTATGGCGTTTGCAAGCCCTTAGTCGTTGCTGCCATTGTCGTGTCGTCCGTTTCACCTTCGCCCGCAGGTGCGGGTAAAAGTTGAATCTTCGTCGGTGGTCGTAAAGTCGGATCGGCGCGTTTCTCCACCAACAACCACCGCACCATCTCTGCTTGATCGCTCGCACTGGCGATGTGCAAAAGCGTCGGCATCGACTTGGACTCGACCATCCACTCCGGTAACGAGCCCCAAACGTTCTGACCACCCGAACTTGATTCCAGTTCAGGCCCATACTTGTCCAAGAACGTCGATAAGGCTTCGATCTTGCCCCTCTTGACCATGTCAATGCATCGTTCCCATCGGTCGCGTTCGAGTTCTTCCTCTTTTGTCAACTTGGGTGCGCCTAGCAGTTTCTGCTTGGACGGGGCCCCGGCGGGCTTGGATTTCGACGCGACTGGGACCGGTCGTGGTGTGATGGAGGCGAGGTAGTCGGCATCGAGTTGTACCAACTCGTCCGAGGTGAGATGCGAGACCTTGACCCGCGTCAGCTCGGTGAACGCGCGAACGAGCTCATTGATCGTAGGTCGTCGAGTGGGGAATGAGAAGCCTCGGATTCGAGGATCACCTATGATGATGCGTACACGGCAGATTAGATCCATCTTAGGACTGGAAGGACGCAAGAAGAGCATAGCCTACCTCTCTGTATCGGCGCTCCGTCATGATCGAAGAAGGTCTTGTAGTTCGTTTTGCTGCATCGCAGAAACACGAGTTCGCTCTCCTCAATATGCTCCCTCCATCCGCTCAGCAACTCTCGCACTTCCTGTTCGATTGTAAAACGAGTGCTCTTGTTAGTCGAGAAGCATATTTCTGCAGACGAGCCCAAATCTTACTTCTGTCAAAGCCGTTTCATTGTGTCGACGGATCTGCGCACCGGCCGATTTGGCTTTCCCGCTACCACCGTCATGAGCCGACTGCGAACCACCTTGTTTCCTTCGAGCTGCGTTAAAGGAGTGAACAATTTGAGCGTATGAATCAACCCGAGTCTCCCACAACGGGCCTGAACTCACTCGTATAACGATGGAATGTCTTCTTCTCGAGCACGACGACCTCCTTCTCCTTCTCCTTGCCTTTACCCTTGCCGACCAGCCTCGGCACGACACTGACGACCATGCCAGCGAAGTGGCCGCCCCCAAACATCAACAAGGTCCATTTCCTATCCTTGCCATCCTTGGTCGAATAGATGCCCTTACTCCCGACCGGTTCGACGAGTTGCGAAGCTTTGAGCTCGTCCAATCCGTCGAGCCCGTCCTGGTGCTTTTTTTGGCCACCGGCGGAGGGAAGTGCTGCTCGGTAGATGCCGTACTGGGTTCCAGGGGATGCATTGGGGGCCTCGAACCAGATGAGGGCCGAGCGAGGTCCATTGAGGTGACGTGGGTCACCGAGGGCGTCGACGGCCTCACCGTTCGCAGGTGACTCAAGGCTCTGCTTGCGAACGAGTCGGGATACGGCGTTGGTGGAAGAAGAAGATGCATCGTCATCATCATCCGAAACCGAGTCGGACTCGGATCCCGAGATGGAGGCGGAAAGAGCTGTCCTCATCAAGGGGTGAAGTGATTGTCAGCGCTCTCTGCCTGCGATCGATGACCACATCCCCGATTTTGATGGGTTCGGTATGAGATGTTACCTTCGACGAGTTGGGCAAAGTCATGCTCGCTGACCGGGGTGGGTTTGCCCTGCAGCTTGAGCTTGACGTTGTACTTGTACCAGTCGGTCTTGTAGTGGTCCTTGAGCCCCTGAAGGTCGTTGAAGCTCGCGCCGGTCAGAGCACACGTGAAGGCGCCTGCAGTGATGGACAGTTGGTCGGGTCGAGATGGGGCTGCTGGTGTAGGTGTGGACGTCGATTTGACCAAGGCTTGGGATGGGTGCAGCGGATGCGACTCGGATATGACGAGCTTGCGTACGCGCAGGTCTTGCACGAGCTCGGAAGGGAGTGCGAACGCGTACAGCGGCTGGTGCGAGGCCGAGGCGTTAAACGTCGAAGAGGACGCCATGCCAGCGAGTGCGTAGCCTGAGGTTGAAAAGTTCAAGGTCAGAAGGGCAAAGGAAGCTCGAAAGCCGAGTTGTCGAGCGCGAGGCTGGGCATGGCCTGACCTGACTCGATCAGACTCGATCAGCGATCGGCGCCTTCTCCTTTCCCCGTCCCCCCTGTCACGTTGACTCTTCGCAGTCACCCCCACATTGCCGCACATTGGGCGAGGCGATCGTCGACATGGCTACCCGCGTCGCAGCCCCTGTCCGACTGCTGCGGACATCGAACATGCTCTCAAACTGTATTTGTCATTACTTGTCATCATCTGTCACAGCCCACCACACTCTGTCTCTATACCTCTCGTCCTCTGCCTCGTCATGCGCCAAGGGCAAGGGCAAAGCTTCGGTCGCACAAGAGCAACGCTGGGCAGGATGGCAGCCAGGTGAGCCACTCAGACACAGTACTTGGGCTGCATAAAACGCAGTCTGAACGCGATTCGATGCCCACAGTGATTGGTCTGGAGCTCCACGTACAACTCAAGGGCAACCCCAAGCTCTTCTCCTCGGCTTCGGCCCGGTACGACGCCGAGCCCAATACCCAGATACAGCCCTTTGACGCCGCATTACCCGGATCACTTCCGGTACGTTCGCATCCGTTTTATGCTATCCCGGGACAGCTCGTGCAAGGCGCTCACAGCCATCGTGTACGCTCGCAGACCCTCTCCTCGGAACCGGTCCGACTCGCTCTTCTGGCCTGCCTAGCTCTGGACAGCTCCATCAATCCAGCCTCAGCGTTCGACAGGAAACACTACTTTTATCCCGATCTACCCGCTGGCTTTCAAGTGACCCAGAACTATGGTCCGTATGTGCAACGAGGGTCAACCAGTCGGCTTGCTCCAGAGGCTGACTTGTCTACTTTCGTCCCTCCTGGGGGTCTTGTGATAGCTCCTCTGGCGAAAGGTGGAACTGTCAAAATCAGAAAAGACACGGCTTCAGGTGTCATGAGGGACTTGGAGGTACGAATCGATCAGATTCAATTAGAGCAGGTGAGTGAGCAAAATGGTCTACTTTTTCTGTCCCGAGATGGTGCTCCCTCCGTGGCTGACGATCCGCATCATCATCATCATCATCACTTAGGACACCGCCAAGTTATTCCATGATCCATACGATCATATTACTTTCGTTGATCTGAATAGAGCCGGTGCGGCTCTCATCGAGATTGTGACCAAGCCCGATATGAGGTGAGTTCGTATTCATTCCCGCCTAATTTCGAACGACTCGCCAAGCCTTCATTGTCGGGCGTGGTCAGGTCACCGGAAGAAGCGGCATCGTTCGTCCGAAGTCTCCAATCAATCCTGAGACACGTTGGAGCAAGTGACGCGAACATGGATAGGGTTGAGTCCACTTCTGGGTCCTCCCTCGACCTCGGTCTTTGAGTGCAAGCTGATATTGGGGTGTGTCGACTGTTTTCAGGGGGAGCTGCGATGCGATGTGAACGTCTCGGTTCGGCCCGTGGGAGGCCTTGATGGAACAAGGTGCGAGATCAAGAATTTGAACGGAGTCCGCTTTTTGGTCGGGGCAATTGGTACGCTCTTCATCTCTTTTCGGAAGCGCCCCCCTAACTTCTAGCCATTTCATCGGTTGACGATTGGTCCCCACCCCACACCCCCCACCCCCTGGAACAGAATCCGAGATTTCGAGGCAGATCGAATCCATCAACGCCGGATTACCAGTTGTCCAGAGCACAATGGGCTACGACGCAGTTGACAACCGGACCTTCGTCCTGAGGTCCAAAGAAGACGTCCCTGATTATCGGTATATGCCGGATCCAGAGCTAGGGCCAGTCGTAGTGACCAAGGTGAGTCCAACTGGACACTTCCCAGTTTTCCTGCCGAGTGCTGATGTGAGATATCTGACACCCTATCAGACCACTCTAGATCATCTCCGTTCTACTCTCCCCGAACTCCCGATTAGAGCCTTCGAGCGCCTCCAAACCCAATACGGTCTATCCCCTCGCGACGTCGGGATACTCGTCGCCGTAGGTGAATCCCTCATCGTGGAATCGTCCTCGACCACGTTCTTCCCAGAATGGCTCGGGGGATCGGAGGTGGGTTTGAGCGTGGGTACGGCTTCGATCGGGACGAGGTATTTCGAGACGTTGGCATTTGGTCGGCAGGCGCAGGTGTGCGCGAATTGGTAAGTGGACATTCCCTCTTCCCCACGACGTTCAACAGAGTGACTCTCCGTCGCTGATGGTACTTGTCCGATCATTATGAGTTTAGGGTCATTCATGATCTCCTCTCGGCTTTAGGTTCGACGACCCCACCTATAAACTTTTTGAACTCGCCCATCGGACCACATGAACTAGGTCAACTGATTGACGCCTTGGGCAACGGAAAGATCACTTCGACGAACGCCAAAACCCTTCTCAAGGATTACATCGCAAACCACCCGGTTTCCTCATCCAACACCCCTTCCCCTGAGTCATGGACCCAAGTTTTGGAGAAAGCGATCGAAGCCCATCAATCCTTGACGAATGAGATCTCACTCGAAGAGATCTGTCGAACCGTCATTCAAGACCTCGTTCACGAGAGCGTCAAGGTCCGAAAGGGGAACCCCAAAGTGTTGATGAGGTTGGTCGGACAAGTGATGAAAGTCAGTAAAGGGATGGCGGATGCTCAAGAAGCCAAGAAGATGTTGGAGAAGATGTTACTTCCCCACAAGAAATGAAGTGGTGCGACCCCTTTGTATTGTGTATCACGACGTTATTGTAGTTGGTCAAGATTTTTGGGTGTACTGAATGAGAAAAATTGACTTGATATTGGTACACGAGGGCAAAGCACTGAAAAATGGATCGGATAATATGTGTAGTAGTAGCAGAAACATCGCGAATACAAGGCCAAAAACACGAATCGAAAGAAGAGCCCCCCAAGTCGACCGCTCTGCACACACAGCCGGAAAAAGAAAAAAAAAAAAAAAAAGCGAAAGCCCCTTAGGCCTCGGTGATGATAGCCTCGTTCTCTCAATCACCCTTGAACCGCCCCTGTGCCATATCCTCGGCTTTTCCAATCATCAATTCGAGAGCCCAAAGCCCCGTCGTCAAGAAGACGTTCGTCCATCTCCACAACGTGGCATGGTGTTGTGCTGAGGTCGAGGACGAGGAGATGAGAAGGTGGGTGTAGACGGCGATAAGGACGAGGCGCGAGTAGGTGACGACGATCGTCATGAAGCGAGGGAACTGAACGGGAAGCAGCGCACGTTTAAGCAATGGGGAGATAAGGTTTGGAAGAAAGGGCTGGGATGGGAGCTCACGGGATCCTCCTCAGACAATTTCCTCGTGTCCTCGTAGCCTTCATTCTTGCGCTTCAGAGCCAAGATGATCCTTGAAGCGGCGTATAGCACCGTGACACGGTAGAAGAGCCCCACCAGCACAGGTAGCGGTAGAGCGGAGGATCTGTGATGATGAGAGGAGGTCAGCCGAGCACAAGCGCCCACGGGATTGCACTCACGCTGCGATGATGAACTCGACACCTGCGCCGAACGTCTGTGTCGCCAGTGTCGAGATCCGATCCAGCCTATGATAAGATAGTGTAGACGATGATCAGTACAGAAAGGGAGCATCGCGTTCTTCAGATGCGTGAGACGGACGACTTGAGAACTACTGGTGGTAGCGGCGGATGCCCGTTGGATCCAGGGGTGTGCAGTACATCGCGCAGAAGGCCGCCGGAGTACATCGCTGGCCGATTGGCCAGATGGAAAATTTGGAACACGGCGTATCTGTTTGGAAAATGAGGTGGGTGAGGAAGATGAGCTTTGGGGTCGATGATTCAAGACAGAGCTCAGAGATCATACGCACGCCATGACCAAGGAAGTCTCAACTACGGTTCCCTTCTGCAGGGCGAAGCCGATGCCAGACAGGAAGAGGATCGAAGTGATCTCCACACCGATCAAAGTGGCGTTGAGTCGATCGACGACCGAGTCGTACGACTGTGATGCACAACCAAGGCCTTCAGCTGCTGAAAATGGGCAACCGAAGACTGCTCGAGTACTCACATGCCATAAGAAGTAGGCGCCGATGACGTAGACAAGCGCCGCGAGGACGAGGATGAAGAGTTGGAGAACATCCGGGGTCTACATGTATCGCATGCAGGGATGTGAGCTTCAAGTGACGTCACCTCGCGATGCCTGGCAGGTCAAGGACTGACCCTTGACGCGGCTATCCGTCGAAGTGAGAACCTCGAGACGGCTTGTATGCAAAGGAGGGTCGCGATGCCTTCCATGATGGTAAATATGGGCGAGCTCGCGCCGAGCAGCTTCTCCCACCATGCCGGTGTGAGTCGCAGTACGGACCACAACGGTTCGAGGACGTTGTTCTTGGGCAGGGTCGGGCGGTCGCTCGAGTACAGGTTGAGGGACAGGAGTAGGAGCGCGGGGATCAAGAGGGGAACGACGATGGCTGAAAGCAAGGTTGAGAGTGGTCGTAAGCTCGTGTTGCGAACGAGGAGGTATATTGTCGCGTTCCTGTGGGGAAGAGGATGCTGTCAGGGCGTGGCTCGGCGAGAATTAGAGCATCAAAGTTTGACATTGGAGACTGCTGAACGGACCAGGTGAAGAGGGAGCAGAGCATCAGGGAGAGAGCGAGCAGACATTCCTTGCCGGCAATATCTTGAGCCAGAGGGAGGTAGAGGAGGACCTGTGTGAGAGCCGCACGAGGTACGGGTCGAGTCAGGTCACGTGGTGGACAGGGGGGGAGTCGCTAGTTACTTGTCGTTCCCGGCGGAGAGCTCGATTCCGATGCTGACCTGGGAGAAGGACACGAACGAGGACGCTATCCGGAACACGTTTCCGAGAAGGTTGGGCCTGTGGGGGTTAGGAGATTGTGTAGAGAGTCAGTTACGGACTGCTCGTGGATGGCTGGGTTTGCAGCTGATACCCGTGGGGCCGCTGGGGAGCTAGCTGTCATCGCGTCATGCTCGTTCGTTCTCCAGGCGGCCGGGCTAGACGTCGATGGGATGCGAGAGGATACTCTGCTACGTTGACTTGCATGATGGGCAGCTTCACCCTGTTCTTCTGTCTGCTCTCGGCCTACTTGCCCTAGCCTAGCCGAGTGCGCAGGCGAGCCTTGCACACGCTAGTGGTCGCACCGATCACCCGGCCACACGGGGGCAGTGGGTGCGAAGGATTCGAGCTCGATAAGCCGCGTGCTGGAGCGGGAGTGACGAGGTGGCCGTGCGGTGGGATATGGTCCAAGTCGAGTCAAGAGTGGTGTGGTGTGGTGCGTAACTGAGTCGAATGCGTGTGGGTGCGACTCGGGGCGACGACGAGCGAGCACAAGCACAAGCACAAGCTCAAGCTCAAGGCAAGGATGATCCGATAGCTCGTGCGGTCCTCAAGCGCGCGCCAAAAGGTTCCATTTCGAAAGCAGCCTGGCACGACCGTAGCACTCGACCACAGCTTGTGCTTCTTCCTCTTCATCGCCCGCCATCTCGTCCCCCTCAAAAGACTGCTCAAAGATGATTCGGCTCTCGGCTCCTCTCCTAGCCCCTGTCAAACCCCGCACGACCCGACTACGATCGTGCAACTCATCCCCACTTCTCCCTCTCGACTATGTCAGTCAACCTCCACTTGATCCTTGCAGCTCCTCTCCCTCCCGTTCCACGCACTGACTAGCCACTTGACTCCGCGCAGTTTGTCAACCATGCCAAGTCACTGTCATTGTACAGGTCCTTCATCCGTGCGACCCGCAACCTCGGCAACCTCGAAGCGAGGTGGGACACCCTAAAGTGGATAAGAACCGATTTCGAGCGCTACAAGGGGCTCGTCGATTCGGTGAGTGGCAAGAGACATACGAGCGTCTGTCACTAGGGTGGAGGCAATGCTGACCCTGCTCGACTATTTAGGAAAAAGCCAAAAGCTTGCTGTCGTTGGGTGCAAGGCAACTGAAGCAGCTCAACTCGACCGGCAGTCTCATCGGTACCGACGGATCAAAGTTCAGAGGAACCAAAAGGGCGTGACTCCCGTCCATTCCATGATCCGATGCGTTCACCAGTCGACGATGGACAGCCCTCTGAATCTCCTGCCCAGCACTGTATGCCGCGATAGGGCACCGCGTGCCTCTGGGTCTCCCGAGTCGAGGATGACGAAAAACCATTCGGTGCGGCGCGACCTCAGTCGAGCGCTCGACTTCAAATCCGACCCTCAACATATACCACAACCCACACAGTTGAACGGACCAAGAACCATATTCGCTCTTTGGGATGTGTCGAAGCCGCGGCAGACGACTTTGAGCATCCTTCTCTGCAAACCTGCCGAGCACAAGCGATCGATCTGCCGCGGGGCCAGGACGAGGTGGCCCAATACCCGACAATCAAGACTAGCCATCAGTGCACTATCAACAAGCTTGAGCTATATGTTACACTTCAAGACATCGCTCGTGCCATCAGCATCTCGTCACCCACGTGCCCCCAACTAGGGAGCCTTGTGGGCCTGACACGTGGCGGTCCGTGCAGTGTTGAGTAGCGTAGGAGGTCCTCGTGCAGAGTTTGCAAGCAGGAGCAATGGTGCACTCTTTCCTGACGCGTTCGGAGGAACGGCAGAAAACGCAATGGGGTATGCCACCGGTAATCCTAAGCGGGATGCCAAGATGCGTACGGCACCCTTCTGAAGCGACGTGCTCAGTGTATAAGTTGGCAAAACGAAACACATCACCGGCGTGTAGAGCGTTTGCCTAAAACAAAACCGTGGCCAGATGTCTCTAGAAAGCCTCCGAGGAATCGAGTTCTGCCGGAGTCAGCCTAGACCTGTACCACGAACTGTGTGCACCCGAGTCGTCGCCGCGCCGCGCGCAGTCTCGCAGTCTAGGTTTCGCAGTTAGTTGGCAGTTAGTTGGAGTCTTCGAAAACTTCGAAAGGTGCAGGATCCACCGCCCATGCTGTGCAGAAAAACTCTGTGTACCTAACTACCTGTGCCTAGTACTCTAACGCCGTAAAGTCATGCGCAGTTGTTTCCTGGCCTGCGCCCAACGCCCAAACATTTCGGGACCCTCAGAAGACTCGATCGTCCCCTTTCTGGGTACTCTTGTTACCGATTCGTCTCTTCGGGAGCACTTACTGCAGCTAGAAGTGCCAGCTTTCATTTCCTTCGGCGCGGTGCCAAGCTCTCTCTCCCTCGGACGACCGGCGAAGATTCTGAACACCGCGGTGGTTCGGGATTGATTCTGTGGGGTAGTAGGCACGCACCATCCTACCTTGTCTGTACCATCGTCCCCGCCAAACAAAAATTCAAAACTGTCCGCTAATCTGATGCCATGTCAACCAAACTCGCCGACCATGTCTTACCCAAGCGAAGAGTGTGCTGCTCGATCGGAGCTGTCGAAGTGTCTCGTCCGAAGCAGCAGGACCAATCTCACCGACAGAAAGGGAAAATCGTAGACAATGCAAGTTATGGCTTTACTCGGAAAATTACAGAACAATCCAGGGCACCAGCCAGCGGCGGCAACAACACCAGCGCCGGGGTTTGGGGGGGCATCCTCGTCCATTCAACGCTCGTTACAGGTTCGAACGCTCGTTACAGGTTCGAACGCTCGTTACAGGTTCGAACGCTCGTTACAGGTTCGTACTTCTCTAATCGTTGTTGGTTCAAAGACTTCAATACTTGGACAGCTTATTCGTCCAAAAAACTGTGTATGAGCACAAATGCAAATCGCCGCCAAGTCAGTGTAACGCACAGTGGCGATCAGGACTCGAAACTCAAAATTTCGACTGACGATAATTTTGCTTGATGTCCTCGGCCTCCTTGACGCGCTTACTACGGCGCGACGTAGGGTCAGGAACTTTGTGCAGCGGCACGGTCGTGTCCTATGCAACATACGACCATCAATGTCAGATCGAAGGAAGAGAAAGAGGAACGTTCACAGATGAGGCAGACTTACGGCGATGCGCTTGCGAGCGCCGGCAAGGATATACGCGCCCCACTTTTGCAGATTGTTCTTGAGCGCGAGCTCGCGTGTACCTTTCGCGTTGAGCCAGTTCTGAAGGTTTTCGATCTGTGAGGGGGTTTGCAAGGGCTGGTAGGCATGTATTGCTCATAGATTTCTCGAAACGACATTCCGAAAACGCACCTGCTGTTCGTCATCGTAGAACCCCCACTCGTTTGTGCCGAGGATCCCGGGCTCGTAAACCTCTTCCTTGATTCGTCTCGCCGCGATGTCATTGTTGTCGGCGGGGGCCTTTGATGCCATCCATGCATAGTCGGCTTCGCTCGGGCCTTGCACGAAGAGCCTGCCCGTCCCGTACAGCACACCCTCGCCTCGCTTGCCCAACAACTCCATCGAGCCAATGCCATCGAACCACCAATATCGGCAGTGGAAGCGATCCTTGCCCAATGGTTTGCTACGAGAGACCGAGTGGTACTTCCTGAACTCGCGTTCGACGATGTCGTCCCGCTTGGCGTTCTTCTTCAACTGGTCGTCAATGTCGTTGAGCGCGCGATCCTTCTCTCGCGCCGTCCCTGTCTCGGCAATGCGTCGGATTCGAGCCATCTGCTCCTCTTGCGCACCCAGAAGCGCCTGCTTCTCGAGTAGCTTGCGGTTGCGGTAGGCGGCGTGCCCATCGAGAGCGGGCGTACCCGTGCCGGACTCGGCATTCGAGGCGACCGAGGGAGAACGCACACCTCTGAACGCGCCTTGAGGTCGTGGAGGGAGGGGTTCGTTCAGATCCTCGTCATCAGCAAGCTGATCCTCTTCCTCGTCGGCGTCACCGCCAGCGACCGAATCATCCACAGCCATGGGAGAACCCGCTGCTCGCGGTGGGGCATCCGACTTGGAAGCATCCTTGCCGTTCGCCGAGGACGGTGCATTGTCAGGCTCAGGTTTCGGAGACCCTGCAGGCGAAGTTTTGGTCGATGCAGGAACCGACACAGCGTGGCTACCATTCGTGGCAATCGGAGCAGGCGACGACACGTCCCCGTTGGCGGCCTCACCATTTTCGGCCTTGTTGGCCGATTCAGGAGGAGGGGCGAGAGCGTTGACGATATTCTCGACCGGTTTGCCCGTCCTGGGTTCGAGTACGAGAACACCGCGTTGTTCAAGCAAACTCTTGCGCTCTTTGTTGACGTCGGCGCGGGCCTTGCGGTACTCGGTCAGTTGCAGTTCGGCTTCTTCGAGGAAGGTGCGCACGGGTTTGGAGCCCATGGCCAAAGTCGCGAGGAAGGCAACGATGTCGACCTTATCCTCGATCGGAAGCGACAAGTACGCCCTCTCGGGGTCAGACGTATCGACGAACTTGTTCTTCGAAACGGCGCCGTTGGAAGCCGCAAAGGTCGCCGCTTCTTCCACGACGGGTGTCGCTTGCGCCGAGTCAGCCGCCGCGCCGAAGAGCTTGGGTGGGGTCAGATCGGCACCTTCGAAGATGTGTTTGAGGATGGCATGCAGATTCGGCATCGCTCGGACGGCACCGCGCGAGCAGAGCGCACCGATCATGTGTCGCTCCCACCCCTCTCGTCCGTCGGCGCTCTTCAGCTTGGCCGTGCGATCCCAGCGCTTCGAGTAGCTGATACCCTTGCGGAGGAGCAGGTCGAGTTCGCTGTCGATGCGATCGGGATCCGCGTTCTCGACATCCCCATCATCGTCGTCTCCATCGGCGAGCTCGTCAATCTCTTCCTCGCCCTCCTGTTCGCCATCCTGGCCTGCTTCGTTCGCCGAGTCCGCAACGGGTACGAACTGCACGGTGACCGAACCGTAGACACGCGACGTGTCGGTGCCGATGATGTTGGTCAAGGATGCATGCACTTCGGCGAGAAGGTCGCATCGGATGTCGGGGTTCGAGTGGTTCATCGCGCCGAAAAAGTCATCGAGCGAGAAGGGCGACAGGTTCAGAGGCTTGCCAAACACGTTGAGTATGTTCCAGGTCGAGATGAAGGTGTCAAACATGTGCGGTGGTACAAGCAGATTGCGATTGGCCCTCGGTTTGGACGGCAGAGGAGGGATCTCGGCATTGACGCGTCGGAGGAGGCGACCGTCGTGGATGGAGAGCGGGTCCAAGTCGAGATCTTCGATCGGGTACTTGATCGCCCTCTTGTATTCGGTCGGTGGCTTGGGTACCTTGGGAGGCTTCTCGGCTTTGACCTTGCGCGGGGCATCCGGGTCGGTCTCGGCTTTGCTCTTGCGCGGCTTCTTCGCAGGAGGCGCCCCGTCGCCGTCAGTAGGGCCCTGTAGTTTGCATAGAAGGGACGAGTCAGTCAAACGGATGAAAATGAAGCAGGATCACTCGATAAGCACTCACCCGGCGCTTCGCTAGCTTGGCCTCACGGATCTCCTCGTTGCGTTGTTGATCCTCCTCGCTCTGCTCCATCGGCAAGTTGTATCGTTTGGCGATCGAGGGCTTAACGATCCACGGCGCAGCAATGGTCGAGTCTCGGTGAACGCATTCGCGGACGTATCGTTTCAAGATCGATTTCGAGAACGAGAGACGGTCTCGACTGCAAAGTGCGCCATGTTCAGAATCGAAATAAGTGACGCCGTCAGTTGACCGCGGGATCAGGAAAGACTCACCTCAGTTGCTTGGCCTTGACTTCCATGAAGCTGCCCTCGAACTTGTGCTCCTCGTCCATGAGCTGAACTGTGTAGAGGTATTCGTCCGGATCATCACGCGTAAGAGCCTCCTCGGTCGAGACATGCAAGTCTGTGCCGATCGTATGCGAGTAGGACGTAAAGTCTTCGGGCGCGTCCGCGGCAGGCACCGATGACGATCGGACGGACCGGGCGACATCTTCCTCTTCGGCCTTGTCCTTGCCTTTGCTCTCGATGGCAGCGAGGCTCGCTTCTTCGCGCGCCAAGTTGCGAATCGCGACGGGAGGGAAGACGGAAGAGATGCGAGCGTAGTACCTGCGCCACAGTCGCAGACGAGGCCAGGGTCAGCCTTGGGGCTTCACGAGGAGCTGCTTGAGAATGGTCACCAGAAAACTCACTTGTCGCCTCCAAGGTCAACGAAAACTTTTTCGCCCGCAAAAAAGCGATCCTTAAAGCGCTCAAAGATCTGATCGATCAAGTTGTCAAGTCGGCCCATGACCTCTGTGGAGCCAAGCCCCGACGGCATTGCATCAGTCGCGACAAACCTTGAAAGCCCGTGTTCTCCTTGCCATCAATTACTTACGGAATTGAATCGACTTGAGAACCTTGCCTTTGAGCTCGGCGGGGAACCTCTCTCTGACGATCCTGGACTCGTTCCTCTCCGAATCAAGGGCCTGGAAGTAGTCGAGTCCACTCTTGCCCGAGTATTCGCACGTAAAGATCCGCGAGAGCAGGTACGTCATACGTGCCGAGTAGGCCCTGCGGAGTGTGTACAACGAACGACATGGTCACATATGTTTCAGCTTAAGTAGCAAGTAACCTGGGGCCTGCACGTCAACATGGGCTGGCGGAGACGCGAGACTGACTCGTAGGTGAGAAAGATTTCTCCGGTCGCCTTGAGGAGAAAGACGGGGGCATCGCGGTCTTCGGGTAGTTGAGGTAGTGGAAGTAAAGGTACGGGGCGACGCGCAGTCTGCGGCATGGTGGAATGTGGTGGTGGTGGTGGTGGTGGTGAAGCGAGGCGATAGCGCAAGCGAACACAAGCACGAACAAGCAGAGACGGATGTAAGCGCGTGGAGGGAGATGCGAGGTGGGGGCCGACTGAGTGGGAAAGTTTGTGGTATGTCGGAGTGTGAGGCGTCTATGGATGCGACGAGTGACGCAAGTCAGGCGTGCGTTGCCGCGTCGTGTCGGGGGACAAGCCGAGAGCGGGGCGAGGGGGGAGGGGCGGCGGGCGGCGGTCGTCCCAGCAGCAGGTCAGGCTCCGATCCAGACGCGTGCGAAGTCGGACCGAGGGGTAGGCGACAGGGGCTCGAATGGGGGAGTTGGAAACGGTACGAGATGGAGTGGAATCGAGTGAGGGAGCGGATCCGGTGACCGTGCTCGCGCGAACGATCGACGTCGTGCGCAAATCGAGCGAGAGCTAGCGTGAGCAGAGAGCGGGAAGTCGAATCGTCGGGGAGGGTCGAGGCGAGCACGACACGAGACTTGTCAAGCGCAACGCGGGCGGCGATGGCTACTTCAACGTGCTGCACGCCGGCGAGCAAGTCGAGCACAAGAGGACGATCGGTACCAAGCGGGTAGTCGAGCTCGGTTGGTGCGCGGGAGGGTGCGGTCAGAGTATGAGCACAAAGAGGAGGAGGAGGCGGCGAGAGAGGTTGGGATCCCAAGCGGACGCGAACAACGCGGCGCAGTTCGAGTTCGAAGAGAAAGTCTTGCTGGGGTGCCGAGTGCCGTCGCTGCCGAGACCGATCGCTCGCCGGACAACGGCCGGCTTCATCATGCACAATTTGCCGGGATGTTTTAAAAGCAGAAATGAAAGATTTTTCATTCCGGTCATCAGTAAAGTGTGTCCAGACGGACACCATGGCCTTGCTTGGGAGAATAATCCTCGCCGGACCCGTCTTTTTAGTAAAAAGGGTGTCAACTCGATCGAGCGGCGCGCGAGCAACTTGTCGAGGACCTTTGCTTCGGGGAAGCGGCACCACGTCGTCGACTCGTCGTCGTACGAGTTCGGTCGAGCGCACGCCGTTCCCCACAGCATCCTACACGATCCCAATTTCTAGTGTTGGCTCCATCTGAGCCACTCGCGTCCTGTCCAAAGTGGCAGACTCTCAGCTCCGTGCTCGCTCGGCGCCGACGACAAAGCTAGCCAACTCACCGGCTCCCGCTCCGGTTATCCCCCCACCACCACCACCAACATCATTACCACCAGCAGCACGATCCTCGCCGCGAGCGACAAGTGATGGTCGCCTCTTCCTCCTCTGCCTCGGTCTCCGCTTCCTCAATGCCCGCGTCACACGTGGCTTCTTCCAACCGGATGAGTACTGGCAGTCGCTCGAGGTAGCACATCGCATTGTCTTCGGCTACGGCTACAAGAGCTGGGAATGGCGAGCAACGTCCACAATTAACGGCGGCGCAACGGCCGACCAGCTGTGGTCGACCTTGACTAGGGGCGGGCAGGGTGGGATCAGAAGTCCGCTGTACCCTATGCTCTTCGTTCCACTTTACTGGACCCTGGCTCAGCTGGGGCTTGATGAGGGGCCGATACTCGTCAGTCGTACTGAGCTCGCTCGCTCGGGTTGACCCTCATCTACACCTCCGCTGACCACGCTCGCTTGTGCTCGTGGGATAGATACTCGCACCTCGACTGGTGCAAGCCGCATTCGCTGCAACCACGGATATTGCAGTGATGCGCATCGCTGACCGACTTATCGGTGAACAGTACGGACCAGCTGCTGTCAGTCTCTGCTTTCTGCCTTCAAGCTTTTCCCTGGCTCCGGCGCTGACCCAATCACAATTCCCGCCACCCGCGCAGCTGTTCTGCTCCCTGACTTCCTTCTTCAACTTCCATACCTCAACGAGGACCTTTTCAAACTCCATGGAGACCTCTCTCACGACCATGGCGATCGCCTTGTGGCCCTGGCCCAGTCGACCCAAGTCGGAAGAACCAGCTCCGTCGCAGTCTCGGTAGGTCCAATTGCGGTGGGAGTGCGTGCACTCGACGTGCCAATTTTTGAGCTGACAAAACGTCGAAATTACAGGTATCCTTCTTCCCTGGCCTTCGCGCTTGGTCTAGCCGCGACTGCTTGCGTTATGCGTCCCTCGAACGCCGTCATCTGGGTCACCTTGGGATCGCACTTGCTCGCAAACCATGCGCCCAACCCCGAAGGCGTCTACATCTTATCACTTGCGACCTTCATCGGGTGAGTTGAAGCGTCTCCCTCGACCATCGCGCATCGATTGAAACAACTCATCTCGCTATCATTCGACAGGGTTCTTGCTTCCCTCGTTTGCTTCCTCATCGATACGGCCTTCTACTTGACTCCCACCTTCACGCCGCTGAGGTTCCTCCACGAGAACGTATTCCACTCCATCTCTCTGTTCTACGGCTCCAACTCGCCCCACTTCTACTTGACACAAGGAATCCCGATCATGACCATGACGCAGCTGCCCTTCCTCGTCCATGGGCTGTGGCTGGTGTTCGTCAACAGCGATGCTCGGGGACAAAGGTTGGTCCCGTTGGGTCTCGTCATTTCGACCACAGTCATCCTCTTCTCCCTCCTGGGTCATAAGGAATGGAGGTTTCTCCATCCTATCCTTCCAATCTTGCACCTCTTTGTCGCCTTCTCCCTCGTCACCTTACACACATCCTGCCTCGGCCTTCCCAAGTCAACTGCATCCAAGTTGTCGACCGTCCTGCGCGTCCGACTCAGTCATGTCGCTGTGATCTTGGTGTCGCTCGTCCCCGCGCTCTACTTTACTTGCTTCCACTCCATCGCCCAAGTGACGATTTTGGACCACTTGCGGTATCTACCAACCTTCGATGTAAGGTCGGTCGGCTTCTTAATGCCTTGCCATTCGACCCCATGGCAAAGTCATCTCCATCGAAGGGATTTGGAATTGGGCGGATTGAGGAGCGGTGAAGGGGGTTTACTTTGGTTTATCACGTGTGAACCACCGATCGGGTCAGTACATTCACCTTGAACCATGCGTACCTCATAATGAGGTGTGTACTGATACAACATGGTTGTTACACGATGCAGGCACGATGCCACAACCTCCCTCTATCGAGACCAATCCGACTATTTCTACGAATCCCCTTCGACCTATCTGACCCAACGATTCCCAACCGAGGTCGATCCGACATTTCCTCCTTCTCCTTTCCAGACCAAGGATTGGCAACATACATGGCCATCGCATCTAGTCTTCTTCCAGGCTTTGCTGGATCAGGACCCCGGCGTGGAGAGGGTTTTGCGAGGGCGGGGGTATGAAGAGGTTGAGAGGAGGTGGAATTCGTTGTGGCATGATGATGAGAGGAGGAGAGGGGATGTCGTTGTTTGGAAGTGGAGGAGGAGTACAGCGGTCGAGTAAATAGACCGTTTTGGGAGTTAAATAATATAGAGGACCTTGTCGATATCGTTCTGGGATCGTCCGAGTCATGCTACCTGTGTCTCGGTTGTTGCAGGCCTTGAGAACCGCAAGATGTGCAGATGCTCTCCTCCTGCTCGTCGTTCCAGTGCGACCTGGTGGATGAACGCACAACGAAGCCGTCAGTGTCACCTCGTCGCAATGTCAATTTGGCAGCGCTCACCTCGCCGTGCAAACCTTTCTTCTTGAGCCCGTCGATGATTTGCCGCGGTTTGTTCTGCGCGATCGTGACGAGGTAGAACAACCCTCGATCCGAGAGCAAAGTCTATTATAAGAACGGTACCTCAACCCCTCGATCAGCTCCCTTGAACACCAACTCGCGCGCCTTTTTCCCAACTCGCCATGTCTCACCTCGACGATCTCCAACAACCGATCCGTAACCTGCATACCATCCGCACCCCCCGCCCAAGCCCTCTCCAGTACTCCCTCCCTCCTCGCCGCTTCCAACTCGTCATAAGAAGTAGGGACATAAGGTGGGTTGAAGATGAGGACGTCGCATGCGCGTTGGAGGCGATCGAATAGGGAGGAATAGAGGTCCGTTTGGAGCACGTCGAAAGGGGTTGGGAGGGAGTTGAGTTGCGGAGTTTCGTAAGTTGCGAGACAGGCGGGGAGGGATAGGTCGGTTGTTAGAAGAACTGATTTTTGGGGGATTTCCGAAAACGGGAAATGGTTAGATAGGAAAGGCCGGGCTGAGAAAGAGGTCGTCACGCGCTTTGAGAAAGTAGGAGACGAACGAGCCGAGTTTGGAGCGAGCAAACTACCGAGGAAAGTCGAAACGACCCCGGAGCCCGAGCTATAGGCAAGTAGGTCCACGAACGGATGGATGATCAGTGACCCACAGGAATGCTTTCTTTCGGGTGTCCGGCTTGTTCGTACCCGATCTCAAGACATAGTTGAGAACCTTGCAGTCGAGCATGATCAGCTTCGAGCGCATCTAGAAGAGCGAATGTGTCCTCTGCATGTGGGGATGAGGAGAGGATAGCTGGTTTAGCTCTTTTGTTGAAGGGATCTCCATTAAACGCTGGTGGCGCCCAATGTACCAGCTGGCTCATAGACAGATTCAAAGTCCAGCTTGGAGAGGTGGGACGTCGACGGTGTGGGGATCTGTGAGATCGATCAGAGAGGGGATCAGGATGAATGCTAGCAGTACAAGAAGTTTGGATACCTACCATGAATATATATTTGATGGGCGTCCTAGATTTGCCCGAACCTTGGCGACGGAAGAGGAGGTCAAGCTGGCTCCGCAACCCGTGCGAAGCCTGTTGCGCCAGTTTCGATCATGATCACTTGCTGAGATGTGGTCACGTGCTTCGATCGACGGACAAGCGCCGAGCGGGTCATAGCGCATCAGTCATCTAGATTGGATCGCATACCACAATTCCAATTCAAGAGTGTATGAAGGTGTCTTTACTCGTAAAATATTGTTGTTGACCCGCCACGCTGACAGGGCGCGCTCAGAGATCATGTGCGACAGCTGCCAAGTCCTGACTAAGCCGAACCGACCCGCGCTCTCACTCTTTGATCGCGCCGCGCTCCAACTTGCTCATTGTCTCCCTTCCTTCCGGATCCCATCGCCCCATCTCACAACGTGGTCGTTGTCAGATCGATCCGATTACTCAGCATGGCTTCGAGCTCGATCGACTTTCGCCCCGACTTCCGACACACCGAGTTCTCGATCGAGCCGTACCTCAAGCAGCACCTTCGACTAAAGCTCGACTCGGACTCGACGCTCTGTCAGCCCTTTGCGACGACCGGTGCATGCCCTTTCGGAGTATCCTGTCCCTTACGACATGTCAGTGCGGCCCCATCCAACTTCCAGCCACCCCCACCGGTCCCTCAGAACGCGCATGGTCGGACCGTGTGCAAGCATTGGCTCAGGGGCTTGTGCAAGAAGGGCGATCGGTGTGATTTCCTGCACGAGTATCATCTCAGGAAGATGCCCGAGTGTTGGTTCTTTGCCAAGTATGGCTTCTGCTCCAATGGTGACGAGGTAAGTCTCTTGTGTTTATCGTTCGTGGACGGCATGGGCCGCTCAATCGTTCGCGGTCGTTCGCAATTCGTTCCTCCCTCGATGCTGACCCTGGTCTATCTGTCTCTTACAGTGCATGTACCTCCACGTGACCGATGACATGAGGATAAGAGAATGTCCAAACTATCGTAAAGGCTTCTGCAAGCTAGGTAAGCATGCCCTGCCATCACCATCTCCCACCTCTGACTCAGTCGTGCTAATGCCTCCTCTTGGATTATCACTTTCCTCCGCATCATTCCTGGGTTCTGGAATCTAAGGTCCCGAATGCCCATTAAAGCACATTCGAAGAGTAGCCTGTCCCGACTACATCGCTGGCTTCTGCAGCAAAGGACCTGATTGTCGTCTCGGGCAGTGAGTTCTATGTCCGTTTCTCATAGCTCGCATGAAAATAGCTCACTGACTTGTGGGACGAAATTTCTACCGATCACCCTCGCCCTCAACTCTCAGTCCCAAATTCGAGCCTGAACCCGAACCACCGGCATCATCAACGCGTATCCCTGACGTTTCAGGAGCTCGATTCTTACCCGAAGCGACGTTCCGCCTGCATCGCAAGGACTGGCTAGACTTTGCCGCCGACCCGAATCAAAAGAGCAACATGGGAGGTGGCGGCGGCGGGTACACCAACTACAATCAGCAAGGAGGTGGTGCGGGTGGCGGCGGTGGTGGTGCAGGAGGGAGAACTTACAGGGATCTCAGGTAAGTGTCCTCGCTTGAGTGGGGCGTACGTGAACTTAGGTGCTGACTTGATCGCTTCCCCATCGTACAGCACTGTCGAATGCTTCAAGTGCGGAGAGTTTGGTCACTTCGCCAACCTGTGTCCTAATCCAGCTGTACCGGGCGACCGAGGTGGACTGAGGAAGAGGAATCAGGATCAAAATTGATGGAGGAGTAGTGAAGCTCTCGTCGATGATTGGGAAAGCATGCGTTCTGTTGTATTTCCCAGCTTGTTGTAATTAATAATTAATACGCTTTGTAATGAGCTAGTGTCGAGGCTGCCTGTGCAGCTTGATTGCCCGATGCCCATTAATCACTTCAATTGCTCATTAGACTTGGTTTGGACTTTTTGAAATTGCTCCAAGTTTGACTTGCAAACTCGCGAGAGTCGCGTCGCACGGACGCCCCTCTCCTCTCCATAAGCACACGCACACACACTCCCACCACCGACTATGACACGCGAAGTCGTCCCACCTTCCCGGCCCTCGCACATCGCGACTCTCATCAATGGTGTCGACCGATACAACCCTTCGAGTGAGTATACGACGACGACGAAGACGACGAAGAAGACGACGTCGCAGCCTGTGTCACCGTAGGGCCGTGGTTCTGACCCATCGTCCTTCTCATCACAGACTGCCACTTGTTGGAGGAATACGTCCAGCAGCAACTGTCCAACTCATCGTATGACCTCCTGTCGAACCTCGCCCTGTTGAAGCTGTACCAGTTCAACCCTTCTTTGCTCTCCCCCTCTGCGACGCTCTCGATCCTGTTCCTGTGCCTCGTCCACCGACCTTTCGACCCCGACTTCTCGCTCGCATGGTCCCTCTTGGGGGACTCGTTCGTCGTCGGAGCTTCGTTACCCCCTGCGCCTTTGGACTCGGATGACGAAGAGGACGAATTGCCCAAGGCCGCTGAGCCTCAGGGCGAGAAGGAGGCCGCGCACAGATTCAAGCAATTGAGCCAATACCTCCAAGCGAGAAAGTTCAAGCTCTTTTGGTCGAGCATCAGGGGAAACTCGTCCGAAGGCGACAAGGCGACGGAGGTGAACAAGATCTTGAGCGAGATGAAGGAGGCCGCCGAGGGATGGGAGCGCGTCACGAGGGAACAGATCGCGATCGAGTTGGAGCAGAGCTTCAGGGGGTTGGATCAAAAGACGACCCAGGTCTTTTTGGGATTGCAGGGTAAGTCGTGGACGTTGTGCTAGCAGATCGGCCCGCGGAGCGATACTCGCCCTGCCTGGGCCGAGCTCGCAAATCTCTGTGACTCACGCTAACTCATCATTCTTTGCGAATATTTCGCCATTCTAGATGGATCGGACGAGTTGAAGACCCTCAAGGAACAGAGGGGATGGACCGAGCAGGGCCAGGACGTGAAGTTCCTCAAAAACGACAGCAACTCGCCGACGTCGACCGTAACGAACGAAAAGATCACCATTGACCGTGAGTCTGGGGCAGTATAGCCATGACGCCATCTCAGAGTCCAGGGATACTCCTCCCGTGTCATCAACACTTGTGCTCACTCGTCTTTTATTGCCTTGAATAGAACTCTCCCGTCTCTTGGGGCGAACACAAGCCTAAGAACTCGGGAGGTGCGACCGGCTTCGGGGGGATCATAGACGTGTCCGCTTTGGTCATAGAATTTCCTGAGAAAGTTTCATACTACATCAACTTGGTGGTGGCTATGTGATGCGCAGCCTTTGCAATTGAATGTCGCTGGATTCTATCTACACAAAGCCCCGGAGGAGAGGGCATCCACCTTTCCCGCCCCGAAACTCCGAGGAGAGTTTCCTCAGTACCTCAGCGTGACGCGTTGGCGATGCACTGACCTTGCCATGGACGAGGCGCGCCAAGGGCCACGGCCGCCGCCGCTCGAATTGGCTTTGATTGCTTGCGCTCGTTCCGTGTCGAAACGACTTCGAAAAATAGTTTGGGCTCATCCTCTGGGGTGTTGACCAGCACACGAGACGATATGGAGTCGCTTCGGACGCGTAAAGGAGCCGCTACTGCAGCGACTGCGGCCACCGTCGACCCGCAGCACCACGCGCACCACCCCCAGTCTCAGCAGCAGCACCACGCCCCCGCAGCAGCAGCATCAGCTGCCTCGACCGGCGCGCCGTCACAGGCCATCCATGGCAACGGCGGATCGTCAGCCTACTACTCGGCACCGGCAGCTGGTTCATCATCGATCCCAAGAGTCGAATTCTCCGCCACGAGCTCGAGACCTCTCTCGTTGACCAAGAGGGAACCGAGATCGAGCTTGCCCAAAGGCTCTCTCAAGGATGGAAGACGCTCGACGGCGAGGAACACGGTCTGGGATCGGATGGGAGGAGGCTTCAACCTCGGGCCGGGGGAAGGGAGGGTCTTGTTGGGCTTGTTGTTGTTGGGCTCGGTCGTGAGGCTGTACAAAATCGGGAGACCTAGTTCTGTGGTGTGAGTTATTGCGCCGCCTTGCTTTACCCGGAACGCGTGGAGTCCGACGAAGCCTGACACACTCGACGTTCATTTGCCGCCCGTGGTCGCAGATTCGACGAGGTTCATTTCGGAGGGCAAGTCACGCGTGGTCGACCGTTTGTTCCTGATTTAAATGAGTACTCATCATTTTCATCCCACTCATGCTCGACAGATTCGCCAACAAGTGAGCTCACTCATCAAGGCGACGGACGGGGTTGCGACTCGTGATCCGCAGGCTGGCGTCAACGATGGGGAAGCTCACACGTGGCTGTTCGCATCGCAGATACCTCCAATCGCGGTTCTTCATGGACGTGCATCCGCCTTTGGCCAAACTTCTCATCGCCTTGATGGCCTACATAGGCGGCTTCCAAGGCGGATCGTTCGATTTCAAGGAAATTGGTTAGTCATCGCCCCTGCCTCGACCTCGAAATTCGGGCCGCAGAGGAATGATCGATCCGAACGCTGACCCTGGGCAAACGCAAACAACAGGCCGCGAGTACGGACCCGACCACGTTCCATATATTCTTATGCGACTACTCCCCGCTGTACTCGGTCTCTTCGTCATCCCCATCGCCTACCTCACCCTGCGTGGGCTGCAGACGCGGCCTACGACCGCCCTTCTAGGCGCCCTCTTCATCACCTTCGAGAACGGTCTCATCACCCAGTCTCGCTTTATCCTTCTCGACTCTCCCCTCATCTTCTTCACCGCACTCTCGACCCTGTTTTGGGTTGGCTTCTCGAACGAGAACGAAGTGCCGAGGGATCGATCCGGCCGAGTAGGACCGTTCAGTCGCCGATGGTGGATCTGGCTCACCTTGACCGGTCTCGCGTTGGGTGCGGTGCTCAGTTGCAAATGGGTCGGCCTCTTTACCATTGCCACCATCGGTGTCTTGACGATCCTGCAGCTGTGGACGTTGTTGGGAGATCTTCGAGTGCCGATCCCGTTGCTCGTGCGTCACTTTGTCGCACGCGCACTGTGCTTGATCGCGATCCCCATCGTGTTCTACATGGTCATGTTCAAAATTCATTTCGCCATCTTGTCCAACTCGGGTGAAGGCGATGGCTTCATGTCGAGCGAGTTCCAACACACCCTGCGGGGCCACGGAATGGAGGACACCTTTGCTGGTAAGTCCGCCCTTCGGCTGGTCCCCCAGCATTCATTGCGCCACGCTGATGTTTGGGCATTCGATAGATGTTATGATTGGATCGACCATCACGGTGCGTCACTTCCGCACGCAAGGCGGATATCTTCATTCGCATCCGTCCAATTATCCCGGGGGCAGCAAGCGTAAGTTGGCATTCAAACGAAGAGCAGGATTGAGGCATGGTTATTTGAATCTGCCCCTCTCAACTCGCAGAGCAACAAATCACGCTTTACCCGCACCGCGATGAGAACAACAACTGGATCGTGCTTAATTCGACAGCTGATCCTGACCGACCGGATCCGCAAACCGATTCGCCTCCCCGTCCTCTCCAAGATCGCGACATCATCGTCTTGCACCACATCTCGACGAACAAGAAGCTGCACTCCCACGACATCCGCCCTCCCATCAGTGAGGTCGACTACCAAAACGAAGTGTCGGCCTATGGCTTCGAAGGCTTCGAAGGCGACGCAAACGACCACTTCAGCATCGAGATCGATCAAATGGAGACGGACACGAAGCATGGCGGTCGGAATGCGAAGAAGCGCGTGCAAACGCTGCGCACGAGGTTCCGCCTGCGTCACCTCTTGACGGGATGTTATCTCTTCTCGCACAAGGTCAAGTTGCCCGAATGGGGTTTCGAACAACAAGAAGTGACGTGCAACAAAAACCCGTCGCATGACAATGCTCTGTGGTACATCGAGACGAACGAACATGCTGCATGTGAGTTGTGCGCGCCTATTTCCGCATTGCTCGACCTCGCATTGACCGGGCCCATTCGTTTCCACAGTACCCTCGACATCTCCCAGGGTCAATTATCGACGACCTGGGTT
This sequence comes from Microbotryum intermedium, assembly GCA_022702645.1. Taxonomy (NCBI): domain Eukaryota; kingdom Fungi; phylum Basidiomycota; class Microbotryomycetes; order Microbotryales; family Microbotryaceae; genus Microbotryum; species Microbotryum intermedium. The sequence goes on from JAHWDX010000001.1 coordinate 1,085,835, forward strand.
TTTCAGCAAGTTCTTTGAGCTGCAAAAGGTCATGTGGCTCACTAACGCCGGATTAACTGATCGGCACGCATACGACTCGCGGCCTCACTCTTGGCCATTGCTTCGCCGAGGTATCAACTTGTAGGTCCTGCCTTTGGAGCTTTGCGATCTCTAAAAAGTAACGCCGATGCTTCTCCTTTTGCATGTCCCAGCTGGGTCAAGGATCATCGCCAGATCTACTTGATTGGAAACCCTTTCGTGTGGTACCTCGCCACCTTTTCGGTGCTGGCATACTTCGGTATTCGAGGGTTGCTCATCTTGCGATGGCAGCGCGGCTACAAAGACTTTGCACACTGTACGTCAGATGATCGTCAGACGATTGTCGTGTTGTCTCGGTGAATCGCCATTTACATCGACTCACCTGGTCATTGCAGCTCAAGTTGTCTTTTACGATGGAGTCTGCGGGTTCTTGATGCTCGGCTGGTTCCTGCACTTCTTCCCCTTCTTCTTGATGTCGCGCCAGTTGTTCCTGCATCACTATTTCCCTGCGCTATATTTCTCAGTACGTTCACATCACGCGCTTGCCGAGGTCCGGTGTGGAGGGTGACCTCAATTCCATACTCCATGCGATACAGATTCTTCTATCGGCATCAGTCTTTGACCTGGCAACTTCGTTCCTCAAGCCCAAGTTCCGACTCCAGGCCGTGGTCCTCTTCGCACTCGCCGCAATGGCAACGTATTGGTACTTTTCGCCCCTGACCTATGCGGGCGTATGGACGCACGAGCAATGCATCCGAGCGCAGTGGCGCCCGCACTGGGATTTCTCGTGCGACGACTTCCTGAGTAAGGACGCGCTCAAGAAGCAAGTGCCCGTCGATCGGGATGGCGCGGATCCCTCAGGGACAAGCACGACCGCCGTTGTCAACGAGTTGTTACCGGGGAGGAACGCTTTCGGGGATGACATGATCAAAGGTGAGAAGTGTCTGGAAGAAGTGCTACTCGGAGATACGAGGACTGACGACGGACCTCTCGCACACCTTCCTCAGCCCCGGTATCGTCTATCATCCCGGGCGATCCTCTTGCGACCGCAGTGGCGGCGGCGGGTCCTGACGACCCCTCGACGACCATCATCCCTGAAGATCGACCGGAAGCGATGGTCCTTCCTCCCGCCGCACAACAAGAGACGGACCTTGTCCCACCACCCGCACGAGCGGCGGTAGGCGAGAATGCAGCTCCAGCTGACGCCGTCGGCCCCAAGGATGAGGCCGTCGAGAAGCTCGAGGCCGTCAAAGAGATGGCTAGGAATGCCGAGGAGCGATTCGAGGAGGAGCAAAAGGCGAAGCAGTTGAAAAAAATGGAGGCCCAGGAGGAAGAGGTTCGGGAAGAGCGAGAGGAGGCGAAGAAATATTTGGAGATTCGGGAACGACCAGTAAAGCCTGTTGCACCCAAGCCCAAGCCCAAGCCGGCCCCTGTCAAGGCGCCAGCAGAGAAGGTCATCATCAATGCGGACGACGACGATGACGAGGAAGAAGAAAAAGAGGCCGAGGTGGACGCATATGTCAGGAAGCTTCGCGCACAACGAAAGTACAACGATGACGAAGACGAAGACGATGATGACGACGAAGATTTCAACATCAAGAACGTGGGGAAGCCGGTCCTGGATGAGGATCTGCCGGAGCTGGGCTGAGAGAGGTATATTCCTGGACTCTATCCCTGTTTTGTAGCTTGCTCTGATGTATAATCATGTGGAGTACCTCTTTTCCCGTACGAAAATTATGCAATACTTCATGATCTGTGATGCTTATGCTTGCTCGAGAATTTTTCGCTTTCGTTCTTGGCTCCGGGCTCGGGTAGCTTGATCACGTGCGTCCCCACGTTTTCGAATTGATGCAGCCACTTGACTCTCGAAAAGACAACGAGATCGTGATTAAGGTACACATCAAAGACATTTCACCATCCCTTGAGTGCAGATTCGTCCCGTGGCACCCACGGAGTGTAACCCCAGGTCACCCGGACGTCCGGGAGAGGATCCGGGAGTGGCGGCGGACTTTGGCGGTAAAAATAGTGCAAGAGGTGCCGGCCGCCGTGCGTGCACGCTGCTCCGCTTCGTCGGCACCAGCCCGCTTCAGACACTTCTCATTTGGCATTCGTTCGTTCTGTTCCACCTCCTCGGTGGCTTAGCGGTGATGACACCACCATCCAACACGCAGCCCCTTGAACTACCAGCCGGGATCGAGGAACGACCTGACGCCATCTCTGAGGTGGATCGAGCTGCTCACGATGCCGATGCGGTCGTGGTCGCGGTGACCGACGAACACGCCGCTGATGATGCTGCGGACTCGGGGACGGCGGTGTCCGTCGCTCGCTTGTCCGAGTCATCATCGTCACTGAAGGGAGATGGAGCAGGGGAGAAGAGCTCCTACATCAACGATGCGGTCGAAAAGGAACGACGAACGATCGAAGCCGTGAATGATCGTGGTGCCGCACAGAGGGAGCAACTGGATCATGAGGCGGACGATGTCACTCCAGCTTCGAGCGCAGTCAAATCCCGGTGGTAAGTGGAGGCGCCTCGATCGCCGCGTGGCCTGCTGCTCGACTTTTTCGTCGGCGGGCAGGTCGGAGAGACTCAATCTTCGTGTCGCACACCGTAATTCTGACCCCACCATATCCGACTTTCTATTCAGGACCATCTTTGATCCTTTCAACCGCCGCCCTGCCGAAGCTCCGCCAAAGACGATGGACGACGCATCGACATTGGCGCTGGCAAACTCTAGTTGGCTTTCAGTCATGACTTTCGGTGAGCAGAAACAAAGGCGTTGCAGCGCTACTGCGTAACTACATAACACATCTTACGTGTTCTCCTTCACATTGACAGCGTGGATACAACCTTTGCTTGTACTCGGGTACAAAAGACAACTGGCGGTGACAGATTTGCCGAAAATGGACAAAACCCGAGAATCGGCTTTGCTCGCCGATCGCTTCCTCGAACACTTTGAGCGACGCAAGAACAAGGCCAAGGCATGGAATGCTGCATTGGAGGATGGCTCATACACGCCGAGGCGACTGCAAAAGATGCGTTGGCGCCTCTGGCATCGTATGACGGGGTTCGGATCGCCGGACGGGAAGCGTGAAATCGGGCTCGCCTGGGCTCTGAGCGACGTCTTTTTCTGGGAGTTCTGGTCCGCCGGCTTGTTCAAGGTGGTTGGAGATCTCGCACAAGTGACTTCGCCTCTGGTGACAAAGCAGATTATCCACTATGTCACGCAAGCTCATCAGGCCGCTCGTGGGGTCCAAGGCGACGAGATGCCCAGCATCGGCCGAGGCGTCGGGCTCGCGATTGGGCTCTTCTTCATGCAGCTCGTCTACTCGGTGTGCACGGCCCAGACTTTCTCACGTGGCGGTCAAGTCGGGGTGCTGGCTCGTGGAGCTCTGATCGCTGCAACCTATCGTCGATCGATGGTGCTGTCTGGCCGGGCAAGACAAGATCTCAACAACTCCAAGCTGGTCTCGCTCATCTCGGCCGACATCTCCCGCATCGATTTTGCCTCCAGTTTCTTCCACTTCAGCTGGACCTGCATCTTCCAGTTGATCGAGGTCATCGTCATCTTGTTGGTCACTATTGGTGTGTCTTCGTTGGCAGGTGTCGCATTGGTGGCGGCCGCAATGCCCTTGCAGACATTCGCCGTTCGACAGCTGTTCAAGGGCCGACAGAAATCGATGAAGTTCACCGACGCTCGGATCAAGTCCATTTCGGAGCTGTTGATTGGCATCAAGATCGTCAAACTGTTCAACTGGGAGCGACCCACCGTTGACCGCGTGCATGAGATCCGAAGGAAGGAGCTCGGAGGTATCCGAAAACTCCTCACGATCCGCGCGGCCAACCTTGCGATCGCCATGTCTATCCCAACGCTTGCGTCGATCATCGTCTTCGCCGTTTACGCTGCGACCGGTCATTCGCAAAACCCGGCTGAGATTTGGACGAGTTTGAGCTTGCTGAACCTGTTGAGGATGCCGATGATGCTGCTGCCAAACTCGCTCAGTACGATCGCGGACGCCAACTCGGCTCTCAAAAGGGTGAGCGTTTTTTGTTGCAGGAGGGACGGGTACAAGATGGTAATGTCAGGAGGCTGACGGTCGCTGATTTTGTCCCAGCTCACTCCCGTCTTTACGGCCGAGACATTGCCGGAGGCACACACTGTCTCCGAGGACTCGAAGACGGCGCTGACTGTGCAGGGAGCGGACTTCGAGTGGGAATCCGCAACACCTCCATCCAAAGATGCCGAGAAGAATAATAATAAGAAAGAGCTCCCGTCGCCGACGGCCAGCCCAAAGCTGGCGGATACCGAGAAACTGGACTCGATCGTCGAGGAAGCCCCGGCCCCTCCGAGTCGCCTGCATGATATTTCGTTAGACGTGCCGCGGGGACAATTGCTCTGCGTGGTGGGGCCTGTCGGTTCTGGCAAGAGCTCCCTCCTGCAAGGCCTCCTCGGGGAGATGCGAAAGACTCGTGGTCAAGTCGTGTGGGGTGGTTCAGTTAGCTACTGCGCACAAACGGCCTGGGCCCAGAACCAAACGCTGCGCGAGAACATCCTCTTTGGACGGCCGTTCGACGAGACACGATACTGGGAATGCGTCCGAGCTGCTTGCCTGCTGTCCGACTTTGACATGCTCCCTTCGGGTGACCTGACCGAGATTGGCGAGAAAGGTGTCTCGCTCTCTGGAGGCCAGCGTCAACGTGTTTCGATCGCCCGTACACTGTATTTCGACGCCGACATCGTTTTGCTCGACGATCCCCTGTCGGCGGTGGATGCTCACGTCGGAGCCTGGCTTTTCGAACAAGTCATCGACGGGATGTTGAGGGGCAAAACACGGATCCTCGTAACGCATGCGCTGCATGAATTGCCGCATGCGGATCAGATCCTCGTGATGGACCAAGGTACGATTGCCGAGAGGGGCACCTACACGGAGCTGCTAGCCGCCGGCGGGGCTTTTGCCCGACTCGTGCGCGATTTCGGAAGCCATGAGGCAGACGCCGCGGATCAGGATGCCACCGCCGAGGGGAAAAGGAGACGGGGAAACGGAAAGAGCAACAACGCCGATGCGAAAGTTGAAGGCACAACGGTGAAACGAAGTGCGGGCAAGGCGATGATGCAGATCGAGGAGAGGATGTCGGGAAGCATCTCAAGGTCGACCTATCGCGAATTTCTCAGAGCGTCTAACGGAGGTGTCACCGTCCCGCTGCTGATCTTGTCCCTGTTCTTGATGGGTGCAACGACTGTATTGACAAATTTGTCGCTGACGTGGTGGCAAGAAGAAAAGTTTGGCCAGCGTTCTCAGGCGTTCTACTCGGGCGTTTACGCCCTGCTCGGTGTCTTATCGGCCGTCGCAACATTCGCGATGGGGGTTGCATCGGTCGTACTCGGGACCGAGGCATCCATCTCGCTGCACCGCTCGGCATTGAACCGTGTCGTTCGAGCTCCCATCTCGTTCTACGACACGACTCCCCTTGGTAGAATCCTCAATCGTCTTGGAAAGGATATCGACTCGGTCGACAACCGTCTCAACGATGCGCTGCGCATGACGCTCGCGACGTTTGCTCAGATTGGCGCCTCGGTCGTCATGATCGCCATCATATTCCCATACTTTCTGCTCCCAGTCGCAGTAGTACTCGCCGCATACGTTTACCTGTCGCATTTTTATCGCCAGTCGGCCCGGGAGATCAAGCGTCACGACAACATCTTGCGTTCCAGTCTGTATTCGTGGTTCTCCGAGTCGCTGGCGGGTATGAGCACCATTCGAGCGTTCGGCGAGGGCGAGCGCTTCATCCATGGACTGGAGAAGCTTATCGACTTGGAGAACCGGGCTTATTACCTTACGGTAATCAACCAGCGCTGGCTAGCCATCCGTCTCGACTTTCTTGGCGCGATCCTCACGATCGTCGTTTCGATCGTAGCAGTAGCGAGACGCACGTCTATTTCCCCTGCCAGTATCGGTCTTGCGCTTTCCGTGGTGTTAGCGGTTCAGCAAGCCCTTTCCATGGTAATCCGTCAGTCCGCTGAAGTCGAAAACAACATGGCGAGTGTGGAGCGACTCGTTCACTATCAAAACTCGTTGGAGCAAGAAGCCGCAGCTGACATCCCCGAGACGGCTCCGGAGAAGTCGTGGCCAGAGCAAGGTCAGATCGAGTTCAAGCAGGTGGAGATGGCTTATCGACCCGAGCTCCGGCCTGTCCTGCACGGTGTGTCGTTCACGGTTCGACCGGGTGAAAAGGTCGGAATCGTTGGTCGGACGGGGTCGGGCAAGAGCTCGATCGTGATGAGCTTGTTCCGAATGGTGGAGCTGAGCTCGGGCCAGATCGTCATCGATGGGAAAGACATTTCGAAACTCGGTCTCGACCAGCTTAGGTCCAAGCTTTCAATCATCCCCCAAGAAGCCGTCTTGTTTAATGGTACGCTTCGGTCCAACCTGGACCCCTTTGGCATCTACGAAGATCAAGCGCTGTGGGACGCGTTGAGACGCGCTTGGCTGGTCGATCAAGGCAGCATCTCAAGCGACAGCCGTCATACAAGTCGATTCACTTTGGATACGGTCGTCGAGGACGAGGGTTTGAACATGTCCGTCGGTGAGAGGAGTCTCGTTGCGCTTGCGCGCGCGCTGATCCGCGACTCTCGTATCGTGGTGCTTGACGAGGCGACTTCAACTGTGGATATCGAGACGGATCAAAAGGTCCAGTCTACGATCATGAAGGAGTTTGTGGACAAGACAGTGAGTATTCCCCTACGACCTCCAGTTGACTTTCCCTTCGCCGTTTAACATTCTGATCCGTCCGCTTGAAGCTACTGGTTATCGCGCACCGCATCAATACCATCATCTCCTATGATCGAGTGCTTGTGCTCGATAAAGGCAACGTTGTCGTGTTTGACTCCCCAGCTGCTCTCTACGAAGCAGGCGGTATCTTCCATGTACGTGTACCGGAGTGCAGCTCGAAGTCCTTTCGTACGGTGGCTGATCACGGTGCTCCGCATTTGCTGCTTGCAGGGGCTTTGTGTGCAGTCGAGGATCTCGTTGGAGGACATTCGAGCCGCCAGATTATCAAGGTAGAACCTCTGTTGTAGTCATTTTTGTTCTCATCTTGCATATAGCATTCTCATTTTGGACCAATGGCCGCTTGCGCCAACACTCGGCGTGAAGCCCCTGTCTTTGAAGAACACAACTCGATGCCAGACTCTTGTTCCTCGGAGGCCCATCGATTTTTGAAAGGGGAGTGTGAATTCTTCCCAGCAAGACAGTGCAGCATTCCTGGACGCGCTCAATTCCGGTGTTATGTAGGGCCAGGTGAGAAAAATCCCGTTCGAAAATACTAGTAGTTGCTCCGGGGCGGGCAGATGGTATAGTAGGCACCTATGAGATGCGACTCGGATCGATGGCGACGATCTTTCTCTCGTCTCTGGGGCAGCAATAGAGTCTATGATTCTAAGGGTGCGCTGTACTTTGACAATGGTCTGAAGGTGCTCTGTAAGTCCATTGCAAGACCACGGTCGACTGAGGCTGGGCCGGCCCAGATCAGGCGCGCGCGGGCAAGGCAGGCGAGCCTTCGCACCAGTTCGCAGCGAAGCGATCTGCGGAGCTGACCGTGGCGGCGGCATGTCTTTCCCCGTTCCGCAGATCATTCACTCGTCGTCGTACTCGTCGTCGTCGTCGTTGTCGTCGCGACTCTTGTAACATGGCAGATGTGAGTATGGATATCACTGCAGATCGAACTCGACCACTGACATCTGTGATCGTACCTTGCACAGACGGCGTTCACCCAGTCGCTGCATGCGACGCTCGAGCAATCCGTCGCGCCCGACACGGCCGTCATCAAAGCCGTCAGTCACTCGTAGCTCAGCTCGTTCCCGTGCCTCCAGGCAGCCTACTAGCTATGATTGGACATGCCGAGCTGACCAGGCCCCCAATCAACTCACTTCACAGGCTACGGTCCGACTCAACAAGCAATTCTACACCAATGCGGCGTGCGTGCCCGCGCTCTTCGAGATCGCCAGCTCCAGTCCCAACTCGGCGGTGAGTAATGTGTGACTGCTTCTCCGGCCGCCCTTCTGCCACGCGTTCACTCCTGGGATTGGCTCTATATGATGCGTGCGACTGCTCTGGACCAAGTCGGGAAAAACGGACTAGTTTCCGTCTATGCGTTGCGTCGGGACACGTGCTACCGGAGCGTCGCTTGCTCTCGCAGCAGCTGCCGTCCTTCCTCGTGTCAACCCTCGCTTCCCAAAATGGCTCCTGTCCACGTCTCGGCCCTGCGACGAACGAGCTCGGTGCACGATATTCGTCCATGGTGATCACATCGTGCCTTTCCGAAAGTCAGTTTGCTGATCCAGACTCCCAAATACGGATTCGCAGATCCGACAATTGGCTCTGGTCGAACTTCGTAAGAGGATTATCTCCAAGAAGTCGAAGCAATACCTTACGCACCCTCAGCAATTGCGCACGGCCCTCAAGGCTCGGCTCTTGGAACTCGTGCTGGGTGACATCACGTGCGTTCATTTTTTTCGAACGCTGCCCCCCACATCCTTCCCAGCCCCGGTCGGCACGTAGGCGACAGGTGATTACCAAGGTCGAAGCGAGCACAAACTGACTCGAGTGGGCTATTCGACTGCAGTGGCCAAACACGAGCGGCCGCCATCCGCGTCATCGCTGCCATTGCTTCGGTCGAGATCGACAAGAACACCTGGCCCGAACTCCTTCCTTGGTTGTGGCAAGGAGCATCCGATGCCGACAAGACTCGCCGTGAGGTGTCGAGTCAGTCGATCAACGTTCTGCTCGATCATATCGCAGTCGCCAAGACAAGCAGCAGTCCGTCGGGGAACTACATCCCGCTCCTGATGGAGTTGTTCAGCAAAACCTTGGTCGACTCGGAAAGCTTGATGGTGCGCGTGTGGACCGTTCGATCGCTCGGACGACTCGCCGAGTACATCGAGAGGTCCGAGGAGGCCGAGATTGCTGCCTTCCAGTCCCTTGTTCCTGGCATTGTCGGCGTCTTGTCGCAGACGCTCGAAGCTGGCGACGAGACGGCAGCGAAGGAAGGATTCGAAGTCGTCGAGGGGCTCATGCTTGCCGAGGCTCCCCTCGTCACACCGCATTTGGCCGCCTTGGTGCAGTTCCTCCTTTCCGCGTCGGCTAACCGCGCCTACGACGACGATCTGCGCATTATGGCCCTCAACGCTCTCATCTGGACCATCAAGTTCAAGAAGGCCAAGATTCAGTCGCTCAACCTTGCCGGCGCGATCGTCACCGCCCTTCTCCCCGTCGGTGCCGAACCCGAGCCTGCCGATGCCGATGATGATAGCGCAGCCCGTGTCGCTTTCCGCGTCATCGATACTCTCGCCACCTCCCTTCCCCCGACCCAAGTCTTTCCTCCCTTGTTCGAGTCCGTTCGACACTTTGCCGCCTCGCCCGATCCCTTGTTCCGCAAATCTGCCATCACCGCTTTCGGGGTCGTCGTTGAAGGTTGCTCGCTCTTCATTCAGCCCCACTTGGAGCAGCTCTGGCCCCTCATCTTTGCCGGTCTCGGCGACTCGGACGTTATCGTCCGCAAGGCTTCGTGCAACGCTCTTGGGTGCCTGTGCGAGATGCTCGACGAGGAGTGCGCGCAACAGCATGCCGTTCTGCTGCCGATTATTGCCAAGCTCATGTCGGATCCCGAAACCCAGCGCTCGGCATGCACGGCGCTCGACTGCTTGCTCGAGGTCCTCGGTCCCGATATCGAGCCCTACATCCCCAGTCTCATGGAATCGCTCATCAACCTGCTCGACACGGCCTCGCTCAGCCTCAAGGGCACCGTTGTCGGAGCGATCGGATCGGCTGCCCATGCCTCCAAGGCCAAGTTCGCGCCCTACTTCAGCGCGGCGATGCAGAGGATCGTCACCTTCTTGTCGTTGACCGAGGAGGGCGAGGAGCTGCAGCTCCGCGGTGTCGCCCAGGACACGGTCGGCACGCTCGCCGAATCGGTCGGCAAAGAGCTCTTCCGACCTTACTACGCTCCCTTGATGCAAATCTCCATCGAGGCCATGGCCGTCCCGAACGCCCCCACGCTGAAGGAGTGCTCGTACATCTTCTGGGCCGTCCTGTCGCGAGTCTATGGTGAGGAGTTCCAGACGTACCTCCCGACGGTCATGCCCCTTTTGCTCGGTGCCATTGGACAGGCTGAGATCGACGAGCAAACCCTTCTTGGCGTCGGGCTCGGCTCGAACGACTTTGGAACGGGTGCTGATGGAGACAATGACGATGGTGACGACGGGTTCGAGGATATCGATGAGGACATCGGCTCGGATGACGAGGAGGCTCTCTTCAGCGCAACAACGGCGATCGCTTTGGAGAAGGAGATCGCTGCCGACTCGATTACCGAACTCTTCAGCAACATCAAAACACCCTTCTTGCCCTACGTCGAGAAAACCGTCGAGGCGTTGTTGCCCGGCCTCCGACACGAATGGCACGAGGGCATCCGAAAGAGCAGCGCTTCGGCTCTGCTTGGCTTTATCGTGACTTTCCATGCCATGACGGGCGGGCCGAAATGGCAGAAGGGGACAGCAGGCGCGACGCTCGGCGCCAACGTCTCTCAACTCGCCAAGGCCGTCTTGCCGCCGATCTTTGAGATGTGGGACGACGAGGAGGAGAGGGATGTTGTCAACGAGTTATGCAACGCCGTCTCGGCTGCACTCTTGGCCGTCGGCCCTGCGCTGATCTACCCGCAATATGTGGAGAGGCTCGCGCAGCACCTTGACCTGATCCTCAAGCGACAGGCACCGTGCCAGATCTCGGACGAGGATGACGAGGAGGGCGTAGCGGCGGGCGAGCAATCAGAGTACGATGCTCAGCTCATTGGGTCGGCGAGTGATCTTGTCGGCACACTCGCATCAGTTCTCGGCCACGACTTTGCGCAGCTCTTCAACACCTTCTTGCCCAGCATGGCGCAGTACTACGATCTCGAACGTGCGACAGGCGATAGGTCGACGACGATTGGCTCGTTGGCCGAAATCGTCAACGGCATGGACTCATCGGTCACACCATGGACTGAAACCCTCTTCCAGCTCTTTGTTCGCGCTCTCTCTGATCCCGAAGCCGAGGTTCAGAGTAACGCAGCTTTCGCTCTTGGCTCGCTGCTGTACCAAACCCAGCAAGACATGTCGGCGCAGTACCTTACCGTTCTTGGAGCGTTGCAACCCCTCTTTGCGCCGACGAGTGATGCGGCCAAGATGGAGTCGGCTCGGGACAACGCCATGGGCGCCGTCGCACGCATGATCCTGAAGAATCAAGCCGCCGTACCGCTCGACCAGGTCTTGCCGATCTTCTTGCAAAACTTGCCGCTCAAGCGTGACTTTGCCGAGTCTGAAATGACCGTGAGCGCCATTGTGCAGGGTTCCTGATGTACTGCTGGAACTGATACACGCACTGTGTTTTCTTTCATCCAGTTCAACGCCATCTTCGCGCTCATGCAGGCCCAGAATCCGCTCGTCTTGCAGAACATTGACCACTTGCTCACGGTTTTCCAGCAAGCTCTGGCATCCTGTGCCGAGGGATACCGACCAGCGAACGACAATGCCCAGTTGGACGAGCCGACATATAAACGAACGATCGAGATCGTCAAGGCAGTCAATGCCAGCAATCCCGAAAAGATTGCCGCTGCTGGTCAGTCACGGCCGTGAAAACTTGACGCAAACGAGGTGGTGCTAATCTAGTTGTCTCTCTACCATTGCTTCACAGGTATTACGTCTTATATCGCATAATGTGGTCTCTTCTCTTTGTGTTCAGCATTTTATTTAGATGTCGTGTTCAGCTTGGGGATTACGACTAGACCGGCCAACGTTTTGGAAACTTCTCTGTTCCATACCCACCCTCTCCCTTGCGTCATTGCTATATTTCTTTTTGTTCCTTTCTCAAGTACTCCTCCTGGTAATCATTTGGTTTGCAACTATTATTTCAGTCCAACACGTCTTTGAGTTGGGAGTGGCATCGAGAGCTTTTTAAGATCAGGCACTGCATCGATCGTACATCGAGATAGGCCAGATCTTGGAATTCCACGGTCGACAGCCCTTGTCTCCAGAGATGGTGCCGATCGGGCATCGACCTCGACGCCGTCGATGACGTCGTATATGCCGCGCTAGTGGGGAACGCCTTTGCTCGACGATCACCGTTTTTCCTTTCTCCCTCCTTCCCCCCCACTCGCCGGTATTTCAAGCTCAGAACACTCCCTTCGGCCCGCCCAACTCTTTTTTCACACCACATCAACCATGTCGTCTGTCTCTCACGCCGAAGCCTACCTGGAAGGTTCCGAGAACCAGCCCAAGGGCAACGAGAACCAGCCCACGCGATTCGAGGAAGGCAAGGAGGGCGCACACGACTTGCTCGACAAGACCGACGAGCGATCCATCGCCAACAAGGTATGTTTTATTGTATCTCCTGAATCGTGTTGCGAGCGGGTCCATCTAACTCTTGACTGTTTGTGTCTTCCCCTTCAGCTCGCCGCTGCCGCCCAGAAGGATAAGGAGGAGAAGGAAGCTGAGGCCAACAAGCCTTTGCCCACCGAGATCGCCAAGTAAGATGAAGCGGCCGCTCCAGATCGCTTTCTTTTCTGACAAGAGGAACTGATCCCTTCAATTCCTTTTTTCTCATTAGGTCGCACGGCAACGAGCCCTCGCGAGGAGCGTAAGTCGGCTGATGACGTCTTAATTTTCGCTCACATGACTCGGCGCTGAGCATTTAATGATCCCTCTCCATCCTTGCAGTAAGATCGACGAACAAATCATGCTTGAGGAGCAGGCCGAGCTCCAGCGGTTCGTTCTTTGGCTGTTTTTGCTTTAATTCCAAAAGTGGCCTTGCGACTGAACAAAGAACTACCTTCTTTCACGCGCATACAGAAAGGGTAAGGCATGAACGGTATCGAAGTATACCACGCGTGGATTTCGAGCCTCCTTGGCCCGCAACAATCCATGTGAATGAAATCCAGCTATATTCGCAATCTGACATTGGGAGAACCTGGGGGACACCATGCACCATTTGGAGAAACCAGCCGGAGGCGGGTAGCACCCACGGGACCGTCTTACAAAGAGAGCGGTTTTCGAGCCGCCCCTGTGTCAATCCTCCCGCCCCCTAACTTTGCGGCATATCCGGACATCACTTTATCCTGTCTCCGCTTCGGTGGTCGTCGACCGAGCAGCACAACGTCCTGTTTTTTTCTCCTCAAGGAAAGGGACTCCTCTCGAGGCTGATGGGGAAACGGATCGTGATGACCGTGCAACCGCACCCATCGGAGCTTTTCGGCAGGCACTTCGAACTCGTCTCTCTCTCTGTCTCCGCTTCCTTTCGTTCACCCTCCGCAGCTAGTACGTGACTCTCCTCCTACTGTTCTTGGTTCTACCAAATTGCATCATCAACCACTGGGGATCATGTTCGCTCCACTATCCGGCTTGATTGCTTTAAGCTGCGCCGCACTGGCAAGCGCAGCCGACCGATTCTCACAGGCAACGATCGGCCACACCCGCCGTCTCTCCCGTGTGCCGAACACGTACATCCTGGAAGCAGAATGCATCGACACGTCAAGCGCCCAGAATGCCTCACTTCCAGTAAGTTGAGCGGGACCTTCACGCCTCTTCCTTGTCCAGGTCTGGATCTGTTCTACCCGAGCTCGGATCTGAATGAAATCCGACACCTGAACCCGAGCTGACCCGAATGGCTTCGTAGTTTTCCGGAACGATGATGGACGATCTGATCGCTCAAGTATTGGCTGCCTTTCCCGATGCTCATCTTCGGCAGATATACGACAGCGATCACTTTTGCGGTCTGAGCGCAGAATTTGGCGCGGGCAGCACCCACACTCAGCTACTAAGCATTCAAGGGGTCAAGGTGAATAACGACTTTAATCCGGACGAAGCTGTACGGTGTACTGATTCCACCTGTGGATCTCCTTATGCTCGATTAAGAGCATCTCTCCTGTACGATTGATACACTTGGGAAGCAGAAACGTGGGCAGCTCGAACACTCCTGTCAGTGCGGCAGCCCATCTGAACGTCGTCTCCCGGACTGGGGCGCGCGGAGAAAACGCGTCATTCTCGCCTCATATCATGATGGAAGTGGATAAGATGCACAAGATGGGATTATTCGGTAGTCGAGATACTTTGACTTGCGTTATTGACAGCGGTAAGTTGTGGCCGACAACCTTTCTACAGTCGGCGGGGAAGGGCTGAGAAGTGTTCCCTTCCTCCAATATCTCCCACTAGGAATTGACCTCATGCACCCACTTCTCGGAAATGGATGTTTGGGTCCCAATTGCAAAGTCGTGACTGGTTACGACTTTGTTGGCGACGACGGTCAGTCTCCGAAGCGATCGCCTCAGTCGACCTGTGACGATCACGGCACACACATCGCCGGCATACTGGCGGCCGAGCATTCCAAGTCATTCGGTTTCTCCGGCGTGGCGCCAAACGCTTCCCTCGGTATCTACAGGGTTTTCTCGTGCAAGGGCGCGGCTTCTTCGGACACTTTCCTCAAAGCAATGCTCGTGGCGGCCTATGATGGCTGTCGAGTACTTTCCCTCTCCTTTGGCAAAGCTTTGGGATGGGATCAGGACGACGGAGACGATCCTTTCCGAAAGGTGGTTTCCAAGTTGGCCGCTCGAGGCGTGTTCATGGCCGCTGCCTCGGGAAATGATGGGAGCCAAGGTCTCATGTTCGCTCAAGCACCGGCGGATCTTGCCGGAGTCCTCGCGGTCGGTTCGGTTGAGCCCGTTGCGGCACCTCGCGGATTCGAGCTTTTGTTCGAACAGAATCGCTACCCTAGTATGACGTATCTGGCAGTGAGACCTGTCAATCACTCCCAAACGTTCCAGATCTACTTCCACTCGACCCGTCGAGATACCGATACATCGTGTGACCGATTTCCGCCTGAAACGTCAAACTTCACAAACTCTGTCGTCGTCCTCCAGAAAGGGGCGTGCGGGAAGAAGTTGATTTATTTCGCCATGCGACGTGGGGCACGCATCATCATCCTCCATGAAAATGGGGATCCGGATCATGCGCAATCTTGGAGACGAATGGCATACTCGGTCCACTCAAGAAGGGGCCTCGAGTGGCTTTTGAGATGGCCCACTTCGGAAGTATACACTGTAAGTCGATCAGGAGTGCTGCGATCCTCGATCCCCGATACCTCGGAGCTGAGCACTCCACCTTTTGTTTCCGTCCGTCTAGTTACTCGACCACTATAACGCATCCTCTGGAAACCTCTGGGTGAACTTCCGCTCCAGAACCCCCGTGCAACAGAGCAAGCTCGTAGATCGAGTCGCCGGCAGTTTGATCTCGGACTACACCGAGTTTGGTCCCGCTGCCACGCTCGACACTTTGGCGGCGCACGTCAGTGTGCCGGGCAGTTCGATCCTATCGACATTCCCACTTGTGAAAGGAGGTGAGCTTTTGAAGCGATCAAACTTAGATTCAAGAGAAGGAAGTTCATGGATGGCGATTGGCTCCAGGCTTCGGCGTTGGGAGCGGCACTTCAATGGCGACTCCTATGGCGGCCGGCGTAGCGACTCTGTTGATCTCCCACCGTAAGGGCGACCACCTTACACCAGCTCAAATCCGCTCGTTGATGATCACGACTGCGGCACCAATCGCTACCAAGCTTAACTCGGCTCGCCCACTCACGACGGTGATGCAACAGGGAGGTGGTGAGTGCATGGCACGTGTTCGTGATTTGGAGCGCTGAGTTGCCTGACCTTTGACTCCAAAGTTCAGGCCTCGTGTCGGCGCGTCGCGCCTACCATGCTAAAACTTTGATATGGCCGTATGAGCTGGTGCTTTACGACACCCCACGTCATGTCAAAGACCATGTCGTCACCCTCGCCAATACGAACAAATTTGCCGTCACCTATTCCTTCGATTCGGTGCCTAGTCAGACACTAGCCATATACAACAAGGTAAGCCGTCCCAATTCGGACCGTCGTTATTTCGATGAAAATGACCACCAAGCGTCCAATAGAGCGCTGCCACAGACTTCAATCCCTCCAGAGCACCACCTGCGGTCCAAGGCTCGGCAACCGTGACTTTCCAACCTCGTCTACTCACGATTGCTGCTGGTCAGAAGGCGACATTTACAGTGTCGATCGGGCAACCATCCTTCTCGCCGGGTGACTTGGCTCGAATCCCCGCGTATGGAGGATGGGTCGTCATCCAAGCCCAGGGGGATCCGATCGATCGCTATCGCATCCCATACTTTGGTTTTGCGGGAACCCTGCGCCAAGTCCCAATTCTCGATAGGAGTGACTACATGACGAGGCGGCAGCAGAAGTATGCAGGCCTGAAGTATCCGTTCTTAACGACGAGCAACAAGACAGGAGGGGCGAAACACCTGCCACAGCACTTACGTCCTAGCAAGAGTGTTACAGTAATTTCGGTTTCCCGTACCAAGGGTATGGATGTCGTCTACAGATTAGCGAGTAGGTCTTGATCCGGTACGAAGCTGGCGCATTAGAATCTGGCTAACGACCTTGGCTGAGGTCCAGTGCCAACCGACAGGATCTACTTCGACGTGATTCATGCCGAGCCCTTGACCGCAACTTCCGCCAAGAACCTGTCGACTGACCGTCCTGATCGGCTTTACCTGACGGGTCGTCACTCGTCTTGGACCTCCGTTCGACCCGGGAAGACGTTGCGGTCCCGTTTCATCGGTAATTGGATCTGGTTCTCAGGCTTGGCGCGCAACACCGACGAGTTTGCTCAGGAGCCGGCCCTCGATAGCCAGATGGGGACGTTCCATGGCAGACTCGCCTCTTCGTATGCGGCGGATGCATCATACGACATCAATGTCGGCTCGAATGTCCCAATCCGATTCTTGGTTAGGTCGGTACAGATGCATTCTCGAGAACTTACTTCAGAGATGCTGAGCGCCTGAGGGCCCTTGCAGAGCGTTACGACTGGGTGCGGCGGACAACCCCGAAGATTATGACACTCGGGGGATCTACGATACCTGGACGAGCGACCCCTTTCAGTTCATCGATTGATCATGCGGTGATTCCTTGGACTCCTCGTGAATTTTTGATTTCGTATATCAGAACAACTCATCTTCTGCACATGCTTCGTATCCATGCCCACCAAGATGACATAAACTCTCAATTCTGGTAGTAGAATGTCGGCTGTTTTCTGCGAGCTGCCGCGCTCGGGAGCGATCGCCGAGGATCGCGGGTGTGCCAGCGTGTGCCAGGTTGTGTCGCGGAGTCGGAGATGATGTTCCACTACTGTCAGCTACGCGCGACGACTGATTCGCCCCGTTCCCTTTCGCATCTCCTCATCACTCAACAACCGTGTTCAACGCACCATGACTGTCTCACCTGTCTTTGAACTCGTACGCTCCTTCTCTGATCATGCTGCGATGTCAAATCTCGGCCCGTTGAGGCGAACGTGTCCGCGGGCCAACGCGTCCGCGGGCCAACGCGTGGACGCGCCGCAACGTGTCCGGGACACTCGGACTGAGCGACTGATGCCGGGCCTCCTATTGGTCTGTGCAGGTCTGCGGCGCACAAAGCTACGACTGGGGCAAGCTCGGCAAAGTGAGTCAACTTACCCACCTGGGCGCGTCTCATACATGGACTCCAGTCTGACCTAGCCCCCGGGGACTTGCAGGACGGCTCCAAGGTCTCGCAATTCGCCCAAGGCTTGCCCGGCTTCAAGTACGACGAGGAGAAGCCTTACGCTGAGGTGCGTCACGTTTTTTGGGTCGCAGAAGTGTCTACAAATATGAATGAGCTACGCAGAGGCTCAAAACGTACCGGTACAAACAGCTATGGATGGGCACCCACCCCTCGTGCCCCTCGACCCTGCTCGAAACCGGGGAGAACCTTAAGGAATACCTCAAGCAACACCCCGAGCTGATCGGCGACAACGTCATCAAGCACTTTGGTGATGACTTGCCTTTCCTCTTCAAGGTTCGTTGGCGTTTGATCTACAGATGCCCCAAGATTCGATGCCAAAGACCCGCGCTGACCCCACCATACGTCGGCCGCTGCTCGATCACTGCCTCGCGTTCAGGTGTTGGCGATCCGAAAGGCGCTCAGCATCCAGGCTCATCCCGACAAGAAGCTTGCGAAGAAACTTTACGATGAGAGACCTGACATTTACAAGGGTCAGTCGCGAAGCAAGCGTGTCGTTGGGCTGCTCGGTCCACTGCAAATGCTGACTCGTCACTTCGCACTTTTCCCGATCTAGACCCCAACCACAAGGTGAGCTAGCGCAAACCCGGGAACGCCATGCCCTCAGAGGCTCCATACTTATCCTTTTCTTCGGTAACCTCAGCCTGAGATGGCCGTTGCTCTGACTCCTTTCTCTGGCTTCTGCGGTTTCCGACGACCCTCCGAGATTGCTTCGTTTCTCTCCAGTGTCCCCGAGTTCGCTTCGGTTGTCGGAGACAAGGTCGCGGAATCTTTCCGATCCAAGTTCGGCGACACCTCGTCCCCTTCCGAGGAGGACAAGAAGGCCGGCCTCAAAGACCTCTTCTCGGCCTTGATGAAAGCCGACGAGGCCAACGTCAAGACCCAGGTCGAGCACTTGGTCGAGCGACTGGCCAAGGAGAAAAACCAAACGGAAGAGACTCGCTTGGTTGCCACGCTCAATGAGGACTTCCCCGGCGATGTCGGCGTCTTCTGCACCTTCTGCCTCAACATTGTGCACCTCAAGCCAGGAGAAGCCGTCTTCCTCAAGGCGAACGAACCCCATGCCTACCTCGACGGAGGTATGTTGACTGTGTTATTCGAAAAGTCAGGATGTTTGTTGACGATCACGTGTAATTCTGATCCAGATATCATGGAGTGCATGGCCACCTCCGACAACGTCGTCCGAGCCGGCTTGACCCCTAAGCTTCGAGATGTTCCCACTTTGACGACAATGTTGACCTACACGTCCTCGCCGCCGTCCGAACAAATCCTGCCCCCCGTCAATTTTCGCTCGACGCAGTACACGACCCTGTACGACCCCCCGATCGAGGAATTCTCGGTCTTGTTGACCGTGCTCGAGCAAGGCCAAACGGAGAAGTTTGAACCGATTGACGGACCGAGCATCTTGATTTTCACCGAACTGCAAGGTGGCGCATCGGCGGGGTTGAAGGTTGGCCAGAAGAAGGGCAGCAAGGTGAAGAGGACGGGTCAAGTTTTCTTTATTGGCGCGGGAGTGGAGGCCGAGATCGAGGCGACGGGAGGTAAAGTCGTTGCCTACAGGGCGTTCGTCGAGGCACCCTGAATGCATGGTAGCAACACGCAGAGCAGACTTTGAAGCCGAACAGATGACTTGTATGCAGACTTGGGATGACAGACACTTGCAATATGATTCAAAGAACGAACGAGCACTGCTCTATCAAGTACAACAAAGGGAGTAAGACCGATGAGATCAACACCCAAAACGATATATATGGTTACACCTCTTCACCGCTCGTCTCAACCCTCTCGTACCGAGGTTGCCCACGGGCCGACTGCTCTCCGTCGTGTGCCACGGTTCCTCCTCGACCATGAGAATCCTCGAACAGGGCCTTGATCTCGTGCAGACCTAGTCCCTTGGTTTCGGGCAATAGCCGGAACGCGAAGAGGAAGCCGGCTAGTGAGATCACGGCAAAGAACAAGAAAGCGCCTCCGGGAGTGATGACCTGGGCCAAGTGCAGATAGGTGGACGCAACGATGAGGTTCACGGTCCACTAGGTTCGTGAAAGGTGACCATCAGTCGGTGGTCAAACGCATGATAGCTCACGCCGGTATTACATTCTTGGACTTACATTTGTGGCTAGAGGAGGAACCGAGTCAGCAACGGAACACGTTCCTGTGGTCAGCTCGCGAGTCTCCTGTGGTGCAGACATCGTCACTCACCTGTAGCCAAACTCGTTCCGATGCCTCTCAACTCATGGGAAAAGACCTGTTGAGAGAGCAAAGCTCAAATGAGCTCAACAAACACGCATCCACAATCTCGCCGCGACATACATTGACTGACCTCGCTCTGAATGACCCAAGCAACGTTGCCGACGCCCAAAGCGTAGTTGCTCGTAAAAATGGCCATTCCAACCAACGCAAACCAAGCTGCCGCACCAGGTCGCTCGCCAATGATGACTCCTGTCGCGGTTGATCTTCCCTTGGGGATGAAGAAGAAAGAAATGCCCAGGACCAGCATGCCAACGCTCATGCCCAGCAGTGTCCGGAGTAAGAGGGGCCGACGGCCAAGACGATCGATGAGGCGCAGGGCGATGATGGTGCATAGACTGTGGCACGTATCAGCACTCAGCTGGAAATATAGACATAAATGGGTTGAAGAGCCTGCAAAGCTCACAAATTCGTGATGGCCACGATCATGGCAAAGGAAGCGGGATTGGAAAAATGCGCAGCTTGCAAAATCTTGCCAGAGCTGGGTGAGGAACGAGGCGTGTAAGTCGTCTCCATTATTTACATCAGAAAACAATATTTGGTTTTTATGGACTGACTAGTACATCAGACAGTTAAAACCTGTTGCCTGTTGGATGGCTTGAAGCCCAATCGCGAGGATCAGAGCTTTTCGATTCGCTCGGTCCCGCCAAATCAGTTCTACGAACTCGTTCTTTGACTCGATTAAACGTTTCTGGTTCCATTTTTTGATGAATCCTAGACTGGCTGTGACTTCGTCGTCGGTTCTACTGTTCGGGTTCGTGACTTCTCGTTCGATGCGTTCGATCCTTCGCTGGATCGATGCCTCGCCTGATCGGGGATAGATGGACTTGAGCGTCTTTCGAGCCTTTGGTATTCTGCCTTTACTGATCAAGTGATTGGGGCTTTCGACGAGATTGAACGAGAGGAGGAGCTGAACGATGGCAGGGACGCTGCCCAGCCCAAACATGAATCGCCAGCCTTTTTCGACACGGAAGAAGATCGCGTCGACAAAGTAGGCCAAGACTTGACCGGCCGTGATGAGAACGACCAAGCTTGCAACGATACGACCACGGAACTTGGCCGGCGAACACTCGCTGAGATAGATGGGAAGGATGGCGCTACTGATGCCGACGGCCACACCGACGATGATCCTGCCCAGGATGACCTCCTTATAGACCTGAGCTGCGGCCTGTTCGAACGCGCCGAGTATGAAGAGGATGGATGAGAATACGAGCAGCGGCTTTCGTCCAAAGCGATCGACCGCTTGACCTGCTGCGATGGAGCCGACGAGAGCGCCGAGCAGGGCTGAAGACACGAGCCATTCCTGCTGGAAGGTCGTCAGAGCAACCCCACCAAGCGAGGTGCCGAGCACTAGGAGGGCACCGGAGACTACTCCAGTATCAAAGCCACTAGATTATTTTGAAATATCAAGAGAGTGTTGCAGGAACATGGTCAGCAACAAGCTTGTTGGGACTGTTGCGGTTGAGCTCGGGCATCGACAGCCCGAGGGACAACGTGAGCGAGGATACGAACAAGAGCAGGCCTGCGGATGCGTAGTTCAATTTATTGTGAGCTTGGTCCAGCAGAGCAGTATTGGGTCATTTGTTGACTCGCCTCCCAGCCCTGCCACGACGGACAATCTGATCAAGGCCGGCGTGACAGTGACGTTCTCCTCGACGGCGCGATCCTCCTCCCTTGCTTCCCAGTCCGTATCATCGTCATCTTCGTGATCACCACCATCCACGGCATTCGTTGAATCTAACGGTGGCTCGTATATCGCTGGTTGCTCGGTTGCTGGGAGGTGACGTGGCGCTCCTCCTGTCGTGGAGGTCACGGTCGGCATTCCCATCCCGCCGCCAGCGTCCAGTGTGGGGGAAACAAGACCGATCATGTACTTTCGACCGTACCCGGAACGAGACGGAACGATTCGGCCAGCCGACACGCGTGCCCGATCGATCGAGCTTCCTGAGTCACTCGCCCGTTCCAAGTGACGCTTGGCCATTTTGATGAAATGGGATCTGTATTTAAGGGTATAATATGCGGATAATGAGAAAAAAAATCCCAAGTTTCAATCGTTCTTTCGGGGTCTGGAGAGAACAGTGGCCGGGTGTTGTCCGACAGGACTTCTCTTCCAAGGTCGGGCAACGCCGGATCGCATGCAGGCGCCGAAAATATGCTGATTCACCAACGCTTAGACTTAGACGTCCAGGGCCCTGTAAGGGTCGTCTCTTTATGTAGATTAGCTGAAAGTCAAAATTCTCATTCTCATAAAAACAACTAGA
The DNA here is from genome assembly GCA_022702645.1 of Microbotryum intermedium. Classification (NCBI taxonomy): domain Eukaryota; kingdom Fungi; phylum Basidiomycota; class Microbotryomycetes; order Microbotryales; family Microbotryaceae; genus Microbotryum; species Microbotryum intermedium. The sequence continues at coordinate 1,108,014 of JAHWDX010000001.1, forward strand.
ACTATGCGTGTCGCGTTTGAAGGAAGACAAAACCCGGTTCCGAAAGTGCCATGATGTCGATCGCTGCAAAGGTCAAAGCTCAAAGTCGGAGCCTGTTCGGCGATTCCAGCGAAGACTCTGACTTGGTTCTGTACAACACAAATTTCAAGCCCAGCCAGCGCCGGTACCGCGGCCGCTCGGCATCTGAAGATCTGAGGCTCTTCCCTGCTGTGACCTTCCGAAAGGAGACTCGACCATCAACTTCGTCGCTCCGAGCCGCTTCGACCTGTTTTGTATCCGCAACAAAAGCGATAGTCGGGTACAATGGCTTCAAGGTGGTATGAAAATCTGAACCCTTCTTCTCGTAGTACTCTGAGCTTGAACGGCCAACTACTTGTCGGAGCAAGTCCAGCCTGTTGGGGCTGGTGGGCTGCGCGTCCGGGACCAGCAGTGCCACTTCGTCTCTTTACGCTCGCGAGACCAGTACTGCCTCGAACGTATCCGTTCATCCCCGTTCTCATTCATAATGACCACTCACGCACATAAACTACTCGACCAAGAGCTCCCTATTGGCCCCGAATCTCCACTGAAGCAGTGGACAGACCTACAGCATATGCGACACTATCAACCCGATCCTATCGCTCTATCACTTCTTCATGGGGGACTCTTCGTCAAAGGGCCGAACGCGCCGGTCGTCGAGCACTCTTTGCGTCGGACGCTTCCAAACTACTAGCTGGCGATGACTCCAAAGGCGATCCGGTCGCGGACGTCTACAAGATGTCCACGATGTCGGCGGCCCTTGAACACATGATGACGGAGATTGATCACCAAGGCCCGGGCCCTGCCACCAAAAAGACGCAGACGGCGCATCAAGAAAGAAGCACGCGGCGCAAGAAGAGAAAGACGAGGGCCGAGCAAGACTGGAAACAGGCGAATAGCCACATGTCGATCAAGTGATCTCCTTGTCTCTTTCCTAGTCTCTTCTCTGTGTTTTGTTCTTTGAGTACCCTTGGCTTTGTTTCGCCCAGAGTGCCTCAACATGTCGAAGGCACGCCCTGCAATCAATTCCGTAGTTTCGTCGTCAAGTTCAACCCGTATTTCGACCCGAATAGATCCCTTATTCTGAAACGCGTTACACGAGCTATACAATGAAAATAAAACGTAGGATATTATTTCTCGTTTGTAGTTAGTCTTGCTGCGAAGTTTGGATCCGTCCGCCGTGAAGCTGTGTCGCAGCCATATGAACGACTCGGGAAAACGACACTCGGCGATGGCGTCTTGTGGATCTGGCGCCCAGCGGCGCTGCAACTTTTGGGTGAAGATGCCCCCCCCCCCCCCTCCTCTTTTACTTCTTTCATTGGTCCAGGGGGGGGGGGGATGTGGTTGTGTTCGGCAGCATGCTGGCGCAGACCTGCGCAAAACTTGGGGGCACCGAGTCCGGCAGGCCGTCGGCGGTTTCCCAACGTAGTCGACTAATCGTGCTTATCATCAGATGACTTTGCCTCCTCGTGCCACGGTCCTGAAGGCAATCGAGAAAATTCACTTCGGTGAAGTGAGACCCGGAAAGCGGCTAAGCGCTTTCTTCAGGAGTTACTGGGACATCATCGCTCGGCCCCAGATGAGCCGCGGAACCGGTTTCACCCCTCGAGCCTCATCGCTCACAATCGGCGTAATTAGCGGCTGTAGCATGGATGCAGGATGACCACCGACTTGTTACACTTTATCTCTCTTCGATTCCTTGCCTCCTCATCTTTGGAACAACTTCAAATCTGATTCGTCTTCCTCACTACTAGCGCTCCCGTGCCAGATTTCACACCGATCGGCCCAAGTCCCCGGTACTCCACAGCCACTATAGGCCGCAGCTCTTGAGCGCTAATCAGGGTCGCGACGACAACGTCGTAGACTACTTACTGCCCAGTGTCGACACTTTCGGTGTCTTATATCTCCCCCTCATCCGATGGTCCGATTTCCGCCCTTCGGGCCTATACTGGTGCCGGTGTTCTTGGTCTTTGGCATTTCCCTCACGAACGCCAAGGCGGACGGCCATGGATTATCAGCACATCACCGCGGGCGGGGAGCAACACGCCCCACCCACCTCGAGAACGCATACGTCCTCACCACCACATGTCCCAATGAAGGAGCTGCCGAAACGGACACACAGGTAAAGTGCCTCCTTTGCTCACAAGGGTCGTCTTGCAATTGGTTTCAATCTCGGTGTCGGATCGGGAAGTGATTTCCGTCGAGACATAGCCCCTGACTCCGTGGTTTCGGGGTCGCGTGTGCTGAGTGATGACTGGCCCATATTTCACAGGCTATTTCAGATTCTGTCGACTTGTTCGAGTCCAAGGTCTTGAAGATGTTCCCACAGGCGCGCACAAGGCAGAAGTTCAAGAGCGCTATTTTGTGCGGTCTCAGTCTGCATTTTCCTTTTGAGACGTCGCGTCAGGAGCTAGCTGGCATAGAGGGGGTCACGGTACGGCTGATCGAACCCGGTCCCTTCAGCACTGGGAGCCTAGCTGAGCAAGTCTGATCTGCCCAACAGGGTGTCTCGCGAGTAAAGCTGAGGTATCAACAAGACATTTTGCACTCACCGGCGTCCCCGAGCGAGAAACTTCAAACTCGAGCATCTACCACTGGAACTCAACGGGAAAGAGCATTCTCCCCGCACACCATGACTGGAGTTGACATCCTACACCAGAAGGGATTATCCGGAGATCGCAGTATACGCATCTGCTTCATCGATTCCGGTGAGTATTTCTCCTGGCTTCGGTGTAGTTTTTTGAGCAAGGAGCTTAACGAAGGATTCTCCTCTACACCAGGAGTCGACTATTTCAACCCAAGTCTCGGGAACGGTTGCTTTGGCCCGAAGTGCAAGTTCGGGTTCGGGGCCGACTTTTGCGGTGACGATGGAAATTCGCCAAGAGCGATACCCTACACCAACTGTTCCGCACACGGGACTCACGTGGCGGGGATAGCCGGGGCCGACTACAGCGAGGAATACGGCTTTTCCGGAGTCGCGCCTGGGGCGATGTTTGGGATGTACCGGGTCCATAGCTGCACCGGAGTAGTTCCATCCGACGCTGACCTCCAGGCAATGCTCCGTGCCGGCGATGACCGTTGCGACGTCCTTTCCATGTCTTTCGCGAAAGACATGAGCTGGGACCAGGACGATTTGGACGATCCGAATCGGCCAGTGATGTCCAAGCTTGAGGCACGAGGTATATTCCTGGTAGCCTCCTCTGGCAACGACGCCAGCCAAGGGCTCATGTTTCCAAAAACACCGGCGGATCTTCCGGGAGTTCTCTCAACCGGATCTATGAACCCTTTGGTCTTCCCAATTGGCTACGAGCTGTCGTTCGACCACGGCGCCTACCCCAGCATGCGCTATCTGTCCTTCAGACCGGTCAATCACACCAACACTTTTGACATCTACTTCCACTCCACTCGAGGCCATGGCGACACCTCGTGCGCTCCGCTTCCGAAAAATGGCAGGCGATTCGATGCGAGCGTTGTCGTGGTACGAGAGGGGGTGTGCTCCGAAGCAGCGATCAGCTGGTATATTGCTCACGGCGCGCGAGTGGTGATCGAATTTCAAAGCTCTTCGGTTCCAACCTACGTTTCGAAAGGTGTCGCGTATAACAATCAAGACTTCGCCGGACTGGACTGGCTCCTTCGATTCTCGGAAGCGGATGCCCTGACTGTGAGTGGCAGTTGCTGTTACCCTGAGTGAGTGGCCGGCCAACTCGGGGCTAACCGATTTGGTCTCATCCTCTTGATTCGGTAAGCTCTTGGACCGTTACAAGGCACAAAACGGAATCCTACGAGTGAACTTCCGGTCAAGTGCACCACTTCCTCAAAGCAGGCTCGTTGACTCGCAAGACGGAGGTATTATCTCCGCCTTTTCTGAATACGGCCCGACCGCAACGCTCGATAATCTCGCTGCGCATCTTGTCGGCCCCGGCAGTTCCATTCTCTCGACGGTGCCGCTGAGATTTGGAGGTGAGTTGTGCATTGCTCAAATTTAATTTTTTAGAATCGCATTCCTGACATGCAGTGCAGGTTATGGGGTTCATAGCGGCACCTCGATGGTCACCCCTCTCGTCGCGGGCATCGCCGGACTACTCCTCTCCCACCGAAAGGCCGAACGCTTGACGCCGGCCCAACTCCGATCGTTACTGATCACGACTTCGCAGCCCGTTCCTTCCGGCCATGGGGAAGAATCATCTCTGACGACTGTGTTCCAACAAGGAGGCGGTGGGTGCTCTTCTGAGAGCGAGCGTGCCCATGCTCTTCACTCGGAAGCTGATAATCGATGGCACTCGTTCCCAGGACTCGTTTCAGCGGTCCGCGCGTTCAATGCCAAGACCTTCGTCGAGCCTTATCAGATCGCCGTTTATGATGCTCCTCGTCATATCACCGAGCACGTGATCACCCTCACCAACATGAACGGAGCTCCGGTCACCTACTCCTTCGACTCAATCGCCAGCCAGACGCTTGCAATGTACAACAAGGTACTATCACTCCTCTTTGACTTTTGATAGTTATATTAGCTCATCCAGTACTCCCCCATTCTTTGCAGAGTGCTACCAGCGAGATCATCCCTTCTACTTCCCCTCCAGTCATTCATGGCTCGGCCAGGGTCACCTTCGAACCTCGTCAACTGACGATCGCAGCAGGTCGGACGGCGACCTTCATCGTATACATCCAGCAACCCGTCTTTAATTCCAAGAATTTGCCTCGAATCCCGGCTTACGGAGGCTGGATAATTATCAATGCCCAAGGAGATCCCGTCGACACCTACCATGTCCCTTATTTCGGCGTCGGAGCAGACCTCAGCACCGTTCCCATCCTCGACACCACGTCCTCCTTCGCGGCTTCGAAATATAACTTCCCCGCACTCAAGTACCCTTTTTTGGTCGCCGGAAATGGAAATGACTCGTCCTCGTATCCCAATGTACCGCACGACAGGATTCTGCTCGACATGAACAAGGTCACTTCACTTTCGCGCCAACAAGGGGTGAACATCGTCTACCGAATGGCGAGTGAGTCCATCACTCGCAGTATGCTCGTCTTGGCTAATGCTTACACCCTAGTATATGACACATGCGAACGAAAACAGTGTCTAGCGCTCGAGTGTACTTCGACGTCGTACCTGCCCACATCTCTCAACCCATTCGATGGTCCAGCGAACCCCACGGAGCGACCAACACCAGCGAACGGCCGAGTTCGAAGCAGTTCTCCTCGATCGCGAAAGGCAATTGGGTCTGGTTCGGAGGCGTGACTCGTAATAGTGATCTTTCAGCGATCATTCCAAGCGTCGATTATCAGGTCGGGGTGTTCCATGGTCCCCTCGGCTCCGACATCGACGCAACTTCGAGCAACAGCAAGCTCGCTGCGCATGTGCCGGCGCGGATCTTGATCAGGCGAGTTGTGAGCTCCGCTCCAATTCGTGGATTGTCCGTCTTGTGATTTCGCTAACAGGCACTAGTCATAATTACCATAGGGCCTTGCGATTGAGCAAAGCTGTCGACGACTATTCGGAAGCAAGCTACGAAATGTGGCTCAGCCCTCCTTTCATGTTCATCGACTGAGGCCACACTAAAACACCACGAGTACAATTCCTGAACATTAGTAAAACACGTACCTTTGTCCATTCATTCAATCGATCCACTAGTTTGGTGTTCCGGAATGAGCCAACTTCAAGTTAACCTCAAGACGAAATTTTGCCTCGAACTCTCGAATGCCGAGCGCGGCGAAGTCGAACGTTGAACGTTCAACGTTGAACCGCTGAAGAACGCGCCGAGAGCGCGCGGCCGCCGTCCAGAAAGTCCGAAGGGGTCCGAGCTCAATTGATACCGCACGTTAGCTTCTTGAGCCGACTGCTCCACTCCGACAGTGAGCCCTCAATCTTCGGCCTGAGGCCAGGACATGGACCTTCATCCCGTCTTTAGTCCTGTCAGTGATCCCTGTAATCACTGGGGTTTTGTGGGAGACCTGCTAGAAACCCTTCCCATCCGGCACTAGGTCGCATGGTCATGCTCACGACCCTCTCCTTTCGCACTCGCTCGCTGCGAAGCCCCTAAGCCACTAGTTTCGAGTGTGATTGCGATTTCATCTCTTCAAGCGCTAAAAGATGCCTCCTGCTCCTCCATCAACCGAACGACAAAATCTCCCGGTCATCGTCGGCTTTCCATGCGTTGCGCGGGGAAAAAAAAAACTACATGCGAACTTGGGGGGACGAAGGGGTGGGGGTATCCGTCTCTTCGTGGCTGTCCGCGGTTTTAGAGGGTGGGTTGACTTAGATGTTGGACGGGTAGAGCATGACGCGAACAGAGTGACCGAATGATTTGGCGGGAAGGTTTTCTGTGACATCACCAAGGAAGGAAAGATCAGCTTGCTGCTTAGCGGTGCGCCCATCCCTGCTGATACTCACGACGGAATTGAGCGCGAACCATCCCCGAGTTGCCGTGCGAGCGAGTGACCTTGCCCCAGATGATGCGGATCTTGGATCCGTTGATTGGTCGGGTTGCGGTGTAGACGTATGCGACGCGCTGTGGTGAGAAAAGGAAGAGGACCGGTTTCAGTCAGTGATGCTGGTCCCTACTGCCGCCGCTGCTGCGTATGGCTGTGACATCTCGAATCTCGTCGTCTCTACTCCTGTTTCTCCTCGTCCGATTCCTAATGTTGCCTGCGATCAGTCGCCCACGACATTTCCAGCTCTGGCCAGCTCTCGTGACCCCCTGATGAACTGCTGGCCCAAGACGCCTAATACCTCGTCCCCGCACGACTGGTTCCCCCTTGTCTCCCAAAAACAACTAGCAGAGTGAAAGCTAGCCACTGACCTTGCCCAAGTAGAACTGAGCCTCCTCCTTGTTGGCGACGCCCTCGATCTGAACGAGCGAGGTACTGACTCGCACGTTGCGCTTGCCTCGCTGGTTACCGGTCACACGTCCCTTGGCGTACAATCCTGTTGGTGATGACAAGTCGTGACATGGATTCGCAGAGGTGTGGTCGGGTTGCAATAGCGCAAGCGTGAATGGCGGTGAAGACGTTGGTCGGGCGGTCGGTCGTCGTGAGCCGGCCAGTCGAAAATGGCCCACACAGGCGAAGGCGAGGACGCAACGATGCGCGCCGTCAGTCGAGTTGGCGAGGTGCACGATTGCCCGATTGAACGACAGCCGAGTGAGAAAAGGACGATTTTAGTTGTATGTCAATTCGATGATGGCAATCAGACGAGGTCGAGGAGTGCGATGGGGTTGCAACAGCGCGGCGACGAAGGGTTTGACGACAGACGACGGGCGACGGCGGGCCAGCGTTAGGCGACAGTCGGAAATAAAGAGGGCGCGCGAACAGCAGAGGCGGATGACAGGACAGAGCGATACAGAGAGGAGGGGGTGAAGAAGGGGAAGAGGATGTCAGCAGGGACACAGATCAAACGCATGCAACGGAGAAGGACACCTACGGGTGGAAGGCATTCTTGATGATTGGTGCTTGACGAGGGGAAGGGGAGTCGACGCAAAAGAGTACGAAGTAGGCGCGAAAAAAGTACCGGCGGCTTAGATGCTGAGCTGGCTTCTGCGGGCTTCCTCACGCTTCCTCGCCAGCCATGGCCAAAACTCCATGCCGTGGCCAGCCTCCGCCTGGCGTTCCATTCCGGACCAATAAAAGCCACCCGCGTCGAGCACTTTTGGCCACGCTGGACATCGTCGCCTTTCAAACATTATCTTTACAAGTGAGGCATCAATTTTTATCAAGAGGCTGCTACACTGTGATTTTTATTGTAATTTTTCACCAAGTCCGTACTGGCCGATCTTGAGCCTACTCACCATTTTCTCCGACTTGAACGCTGAGCGCCGCTCTGCAAGCCCAGGACTCGCCTGGGCAAGCCCTTGCGAAAGCGGAAACGAATGCCTTCCGCGCGTAGCGGCACCCACGCTTCTTGCACTCTTCTCCAACTGATGTGCGATGTGAGTCCTAAGCTCACCCATGTGCTCCCACCAGCACCCCACCACTCTACCACTCCATCACTCGAAAACTGACCCCACGTCTTCCATCCTCTCACAACCTCGTGTGTCTCTCTCCTTCCTCCAGGCAAGACATCGCACGGCCATTTCTGCCTTGCTCCTCGCCAACCCAAAAAAATCCTTAACAACGATTTATAACCCAGGGGGAACTTGTTCTAAATTCATGGCCAAGATCAAATCCACACCCCACCAAAGAGGGCTTGTGAAAGGGCTTTTTTTGGATGCGATATCTTCTTTAAGGTGGAGCTGTTTGGGGGGCCGGTATATATATCCTCCATCTCTCAGTCTACCCCCTATTTTTCTTTTCTCTCTCTCTCAAATCTGGCGGACAAGGTTCGATACGAAGCTACCTTCCTTCTTTGATCATGCCGTCTCTACTGTGGACGCGTGTACGTTAAAACATGTGTGACTTGTTTCCTCTTGTGTCACAAGCCTCGTATTTTGTCGACCTACGTCTGGGACGGTCCTCGTCTCTTTACGGGAAAGGGATCGCCTAGTGTGGAGGCTCGATATACGGAACGGGGCGAGATCTATTTACCTTGCTCTATTGAAATACATTCTTCCCTTTGTGATACGCCTGCTTCAGCTCTCGTCAACGTGTGTGCCTCGTGGCACTCGAATCTTAGCTTTTGTGCAGCGCGCGATGCTACTTCGACGCTTATAGCGATCGAGGTTGGCAAGTGTACATTGAAGAGAAAAACGCTTGCGAAGGAGAAGAATACAAAGATCAACATCATTATATTACTCGGTCTCTGACGGGAAGATGTTGGGGTACTGGGCCTGTTCGCGTTCGTTCGAGCCAGTCGCGTATAGTGGGTCAGCCTCCCTGTAGATCTAAACCGACGATGAACGCGTTCGAATCCAGCACGCACCCAGAGCTCGGTGACCTTCTCAAGTAAGGGCATGTCTGAAATGGTTGCGCGATGGGTCGTGTAGAAGGGAAGGCAATCAGCACGGACTCCACGCGTTGCGACGCGCTCGGTTGCTTTCGCGACGGGTACGAGTCAAACCCACCAATACTACTCCCCATGTTGCAGCTGTGGCGAATTGTACATACATCGAGGTCAGTGATTTGTTAAGTTGGGATGGGGCTGGTCTCTCTCCCGTGTACTAACCTGCTCAATTCGGTCATGGACCCCTCCCCATCAATCTTGCCAATCACTTCGACGTAAGCGTCCGCCAGGTTCGCCGTCTGTTCCGTTCCACGAAATATTGCCAGTCAGTAAGCTTTGACGTTCGCCATTTTTCATTAAGACGCTGTATCGCTGTAGCAGGGTCAAACTGACTCGGCTGAGCTTGACTTTGACTTGACCACGGTCGCTCAGTTCGAGGATCGCATGGTCGCCGTCCAACTGTGTGCGTTGGGATGGGGCCATGTCAGCAGTCACACTCGAGAGTCTACGATAATGCTTGGATGAGCTTCTCACACTGATGACCTTGCCAATTACTCGTACCACTTTGCCAGCGCCTGAAAGAACCAGAGAACCGCACGCAAGTGTCAGTCAAATCACTCCTCTGCTCGGCCCTGTGCGACACACGACATCGTGTACAGCCATCGAGTCCCAGTCAAGTCAGAGCTCCAAACCTACCCATCTGACTCAATCCGACACTGTTGACGCGAGGTGTTGGTCGTTCCATCGTGGTTCGGAGCGGTGTGAAATTGAGTGGACGCGGGGTGCAGTCGGATGTCAAAAAGCGCGAAGAGTCGACGACGACGCGACGGCGATGGCGACGACGTTCACGCGAAAGCACGTCGAATGCTCAGGTTGAATGCCGGTGCGTAATACTACATTGCGCTAAGATAAAATCCTGAAAGACTACTAAAACTGCATGCGATACTCTATACTCCAGTTTTTATTCAACGACAGGCGAAAACAAAAGACCATACATGCGTCTAGGCATCGAGGGGCGAGGGGCGAGGGGGATTAGGTGCGCATGCAGTGTGCTGATGGTAGGTAGTAAGTAGGAGAAGGAGCAGCCGGGATCAGTACGATTTCTGTGTGCCGATACTAGGGTGACGACGACGTTTCTTGTGCGCCTTCTTGGACGACCTAAAGATCCAGTAGATGAGCGTCCACAGGGCCAGGCTGCCGAACCACATGATCCCAAGGACGCCGCCGAACCACCCAAAGCCAGACGGGGTGCCGTCGGCGTTGAGGTGGGCTTCGCGGTCACCATTGTGGGGCACCTCGACGTTGAGCGAGAACATGCCTGTGATGATCGAGACGAACAGGAACGTGAGCGAAACCGTGTAGAGCTGGGCAAGTCCATGGTCGGTGCCACCTTTGGCCGATGCGAGCGCCAGGCGTAGCAGGCCGATGTAGGCCGGGTGGTCGTGCGACAGGATGGCGTCGTAGAAGTTCAACGACTGCTGCATCGCCGCAATGTGATCTGATTGAAGTGCGCATCGATGTGTCAGCTGCGGAGGAAGTGCCACCTGCACGATCGGGATGAAGTATCGAGACTGACCAAACAAGTCACCAAAGTAGATGGCGATGTCGTGCTTCCCTTCCGCACCCCTAAACATGGCCAAGTTCTCTTCCTTTGTCCTCTTCCTCAACCCTTTGATAACCTCGAGTTTGGGCGCCAACAGTCGACTCAGACCCGTGACAAGTTTACGCGAATCGGCCAACCGCTTGAGCATGACCGTGCGATCAAACTTGGTCTCGCCAATCTTGACGCCTTGCGTCATCCCGTCCGGACCGGTGTGTCGACGAGCGACCCTCTTGGACGCTTGTGCGACAAACTGTTCGACCGTGTGGACCTGCTCGGGCTCCTTCTTCGCCAATGAAGCGAGATGAAACCCTTTGGCATCGACGAGCATGATCGAGTCGATCGTCGTGTCGGGCGTGGACACCCATGGACGGGGCAAGATGCGCAAGACGGGTGAAGGTACCCAGAGCGAGGGCAAATGCTTCAGCACGGTCTTGGGTGTCTTGCGACGGATCGTTGCCTTCTTCATCGGCACACCCGAGTCGCCCGTCCCACTGATCGAAGGCGAAGAGCCTTTGAGCTTTTCTTCGTCCACAGCGGGCTCGACGATAATACCGACGACTTGTTCGTCGTACACGGTCTGGCCGGCGATGTCACCGAGTCCCGAAGGTGCGGCCTTATGGGAGTGGCTGATTGCGGACCTGGAAGGGTTGAGCGGATCCGCGAGGAAGGTGTCGACTTCGTTCGACTCGCCGTCAATGAAATCAATGAGCGGGAAGAATGCGTCGACGATGGAATCCATCAGACCATAAGCGATCCAGTCTGTGTCGAGGTCGTGAATGTACAAGTGAGTCGACTGTCGTACGTTCGTGAGCCATGAGCCTGCTCTCTACTCACGAGATGAAAAGTTGCGAGAGCGGCCAAACTGCTGAAGCTTGCCCTGCACTCTTTCGAGATGCTTGGTGATATCTTCAAAGTGAAACTGCGAGGAGGCATACATACGTTATATGTCAGTTCAACGAAGCCGCACACTGCATGTCCTACACCACTCACTGTGAGGATGCCATCCGGAAATACGATGAGATACATGTTGATGGCGCCGACACCAACACCCTCCACACCTTCCTTCCCACCTACACCCTCGACGATCTCGACCCTGCCCCTCCCACCCGTGCTTGATCTGGGCAACTGACTTCCATGCCTTTCTCGATCGCTCGCCGCATCCTCCTCGGACCGAGTCGGCGTCGTCGTAGCTCGTAGTGATGCGGTTGGGTCAAGCGCAGGGTCGGGTGAATGGTAGCGGAAGTACGACTCGTCGAGGGCACGAAAGACGATCAGGTAATAGTCGAGTGCAGCGAAGTTCTCGACCTTCTCCCTCGTATCCTGATGTAGGATATCCTCCATCGTCAAAGGGTGCAAGGGAAGCAGTTTCCTCAGTTCCCGCATGTCGGCTACAGTCGGACACATGACGTCGAGCCACCATGCCGGCCCTTCTTCCCCTTCGCCCGCTTTGCCCAATCTACGTTCAGCCGCACGAGCTGCACGCTCTTCTCCTCGCAACAGGCGCCTCCCATCTTTGAGATCGGAAGCGGTACCAGGGGTGGCACCAGGTGTCGCAGCAGGTGTCGTCACGTTACTTGGACCGGCCGTATTGGCCAAGGGTGAGGATGACCGAGGCACGTGAACCTCGGGGAAATAGGATTCTGAGTCTTTGGTGCCCAGAGTGGACAGAGCTCCGACACCAAGGTCGCCCGAAGCCATATCCTCTTGTCGCCGCTCGGCCCAGAACTGTCGCAGTCGTCCAAGTACAGGAGCCAAGGTCGAGGTCGTGAGGAGGTCAAAGACGGGCGCGTGGGGTGCGGTGGGAGCCGAAGGGGTCGCGGGTATAGAAGCGTTGAATGCATTGGGCATGAGATGGGAAGGATACGCGAGAGGTTCGAAATGGCTCAAGCATGGTGTCAATAAAGTGAAGTGGGGAGTCGGGGGCTCCCATTCCGAGTCTGAGTCAGAGTCGGAAGATGACGACGACCCGGAAGATGAGTTTCGCCAGAACCGCCAACCGCCCCACGTCGAAGAGGAGCGAGACGAGGAACCACTGCCCGTCGACGAGTTTGTCGACCCGGACGACGACGTAGACGAAGAAGATGAGGAGGAGGATGAAGACGAGGAGCAAGACGAGCCACCACCACGAGATCTGCTCCGGCGGCGTCGACCTCCCTTTCTTCGGACAGTCCTCCAAGCCGACTTGACCCTCGACCTAGCCGACCGGCCTGACCGGCTCGACCTTCCCGTATGATTTGAAGCGACACTTTTGGAACCGCGCCTCTTCCTCCTTCTTCTCGCTGGTGCGGGTGTGTACAGTGGGTGAGGGGTGCGACCATCGGCGGGTGGATCGCCTCGAGCATGCTCGGGATGAGGCTCATCGTCGTCGCGAGGGGCAAAGCCAAACATGGGCGACTGGGGAGGCAGCATCTCGCCTTCCCTCAACCGATAGTCGTCATCATGGGTGAAAATCGAGTCGGTGATGTCAGCCTCTCGGGCTGGCGATCGCGGTGTGGTGGTCTTGCTCGCTAGAATGGGTCGCAGCGGGATCGAAGACCCCATGGCTACTGGCGCCGAGGGAGAAGCGGACAAGTCGAAGCGAGTCCGCGGCGAAGCAAGCGAGGAGATGGTTGGAGTCACGCTTGCGTTGTGCTTGGCCATCGCCCTCCGGTCTAAGTTCGAAATGGCCCTTGATCGTTCGCGGGTGTGTGCGGGAAGAGGGGTTGCCAAGGCCGGTCCAGGCAGCTCGAGGTCGGGTAGAGGAGGGATATCGAACTGCAGGGACATCGTGCGTTGCGTCGAAGGTGGGGGCGAGGAGTGTGACCGTTTCGGAGATCTGGCCGGTAAAGGTCGCAACATCCTGGGCGACGACGTGGCTTGGTTGGGTAGTGCCGGTTCGTCTGGTCGTCGAGGTTGATCGTCATCCGCGGAACATTTTCGCACTGCTGAGCCGGTGGGCGAGTCGCGTTCGATTGCGCTGCCCTGCATCTTGAGATGGTGTGTTCTAACCCATCAACGTGCTCCGTTGTCTGATCCCAAGCGAATATGTGGAGGTCCTGTCGTTCTTGTATTACTCGCTGCGTTTGCGTTCGGTGTTCAGCTGTTGTCCGCTTCGATGGATCCCCCAAACACACGAATGCCTCCGCTCCGCACGTGCGCTGATCACGGGTCGAGAAAGATGTCCGTGAGTTTCGCCAGTAGCCGCAGATGACGTGATCCAGCACGAAGGCTCGTATCTGAACAGAATCAGCAGCATGAGATGTCAGTACGTGACACAGTAAGAGAGTCCGTAGCAGCCCGCTGGCGAGTCGAGAACGAAGTGTCGGAAGCCCGTCGGCGAAAACCGTCCGGGGTCGGCCAACACTGGCTCGCGTGACGCGCCACAACGACCCAATACGGGATACATCCACGAGTCATAAAGCAACGGGACGCATGCTATGAAACCAAGTAGAAGACCACGGTAGGTAACAAGGACTAACCAGGTCAGCGACAGCCAGTGAGAGGTCGTCGGGCTTGAAATAGACTCGACCCGTGGCGAAGAGAGCAGGTCAAGTGAGAGAAGACGCTGGGATAATCACACCGTGCGGGGGAGAGTGTGCGACGCCAGGCGATGAGACAAATTAAGATCTAGTGAGGGACGGGATTAGGATGGTAGGTACAAGGAGGGGATTGGGGGAGCTGCGCGGGTAGCGAACGATCGTCGTCGCGGCGACCGTCCGTACTGCTGCTTGTGCAATATTATGCTGCCGTGAACTGATTTGCGGATTTTCCCCCAGTCGATGAGGGGTTTTCGTGCGAGCCAAGTCAGGGCGATCCTTCTCCTTAGCCCAGAATGACAAATGCGCGCGCGAGCGATTGGCTGAAAAGCGAAGGATGATCTGTTATCTGTTTTTGGACTTTGAAAGCGACGGTTGATGCATTGATTATGCATTGATGGCGCACCGAGCATCTTGGGTCACGCGTTGACATGTGAAGAAAAGAGGAAGAAAAGAGTGGTATAAATTTTCCACAAGTATGGCACAAAACAAAGACAGCGAAAAGGATCGAAAAGCGAAAATGAGACCAGGAAAATAGGGAGAAACCCGCAGACAGCTACTACTAATATAGGGACACACAAGGGACAGGGAACAATGCTCAGTCCGAGCCATTGAAATCACTCGCGTCATCACCATCGCCGCCGTCATCCTCGTCGCTAAGCTCCATGTAAACCGCCTTCGCCTTGGCCTTGGCCTTGGTCGATGCTGCTCGAGCGGTACGAGCCTTGGGCGCCACCTTCGTAGCCGACTCGATGTGGATCGACGACGCAGCGTCCGAGTCGTCGTCCGAGAGGGTGAGCTGCTTCGACTTGGCCGCGGCCTTGGGCTTGGGTTTGGTCTGTGCGATCATCAAACTAGTGAGCATCTATTCTTCTAGGCTGCATTGAAAAACCTGAGCTCTCACGGCAGCTTTGGGTGAGGCCTTGGGCTTCATCTTGTCAACGACGGCTTTCTTCTTGACGATCGGCGCATCGTCATCATCGTCGCTGTCGTCGTGCTTGGCCGCAGCTTTCTTCTGCAGACGCAAAGGTGTCCAGATGATGTGATCAGTTCAAGCACTCTTCACGGATCAAAGGTGCCCTTACTCACCGCGACAGGTGCCTTGACAGGCTTGGTGAAAGCGGCATCGTCGTCGTCGTCACTCGTGACAAATTGCTTCTTCGGCTTGGGTGCAGGCTTGGCTTTCTTCTTGGGCGTGTCGTCGGACTCGCTCGAGGCATCCACGACGCGCTTCTTGACCGCCTTTGCTGCTGTCGCGGCAGGCTTAGGCTTGGCCGCAAGATCGTCGAGCTCCATCGCAACAGGGGCGGACGGAGCGGACTGGGCACAAGAGGGGAGGGTTAGCATCCCCTCCACAGATGAAAGTGCGGGTGTTCTCGATGGACTACTCACCTTCTTGACAGCGACCTCCTTCGCCTCGACGGCAAAGTCATCCTTACCGTCATCCGAAGGCAAAGGCTTGGGCTTCGCAACGCAAGGGTAGACTTCATCAGCCTCTTCACCCGGAAAGCCGATGAACGCATCCAGGAACCTTCAGCTCACCTTCTTGACCGCCGGCGCTCGTTTCGTCGGTTTGGGCTTGTAAACAAAGTCGTCCTCGTCTCCATGGTCATCTTCTTCGTCATCGGAGTAAGTCGCAGCCTTCTTGCCCTTCTTGGTCCCCTTGCCTTTGGCCTTGGCCGCACGAAGCGACTTCTGCTGCGCAGCCGAATCGCGTTCGAGCAATTGCTCCCATTGGGCGGCGAACGTCTCAAGATCGTTGGACCACAGATCCTTGGCCGAAAGGGCGAGCAAGGTGTTGAGTTCGTCTTCCTTGGTCTTGCATTCGGCCTCGAGGCGCTGAATCTTCTCCTTGGTCAAGCTGCGCAACGCCATGCCGAGCAAGTAGTCGTAATCACTGTCCTGGCCCGCTTCGGCATCGGCGTCCTCGACGACCTCTTCGGCATCCGCGGCACCGGCGACAGCGGCTTTCTGGACCTTGGGGAACGGTCGGAAGCCCTTGGCGCGCAGTTCCTTGACAATGTCGGCCTGCGATCGGTTATCGAGCGTCAATTGCTTGGGTTTGCTGATCATCATCGTGATGAAACGAGCTTGGTTCGACAGCTTCTCGTGCATGTTGGTCAACTCGTCGACGAGGAAGCGCTTGCGCTTGTGGTAGTACTCGAGGCGCACGTCGTAAAAGTCGTCGACGACCTCTTCCGGCGTCGCGTACTTCTTGATCTTGCCCTCGGGGTCGAACATGACCATGTTGGAGATGCTGATCTTGTTCTGCATCTTGAAGCACTTCTCGAGACCTTCCTTGCTAACCGCGTCTTTGCCCTTCTCCGTCAGGGTGATGATGAAGTGGACCGTCGTATCGGTGTGGTACTCTTTGTAGTCCTGTGAGATTTGAAATGCGCTCGCTTCAAATGTCTATGTATGAAGCTGGCGTCATCTCTCCTCACCTTGATCAAAGCAGGCGACTTCTCAGTCCCAACGACCCAACTCTCGAGCATCTCCTTGTACGTCTGCGTCCAAGTGCGGATCGGCAACTCGGTGATCTCGACCGTCGCATCGTCGATGCGCTCGATATGACCCGTCGAGACGTAGCCATCCTTGTCCGTCTTCTCAATCGAGCCCTGTGGGAACCAGAAGCAAGGCAAAGATCAATCGCCATTCAACGACCTTCAGAAAGCACCACAACCATGTTCGGCAACCCACCCTAAATCCACGGTACCAAGGATGCATTGGTTCCATCTCCTCCCCTCTCATCTTGCGCCTCAAGTTGGCTACAATATCCGTCGGGTTGTAGTTGGGTACCGACGAACTCCATCCCGTTCCGATACCATCCGAACCATTGACCAAGGCCATGGGGATGATGGGGATGAACCAAGACGGTTCGATGCTCTGCCCGTCGTCGTTGAGGTAGTCGAGCACGTTGTCATCGGCGGGATGGAAGACGCTGCGAGTGATGGCCGACACGTTCGTGAAGATGTAACGAGCCGAGGCAGCGTCCTTACCACCTTGCAAACGCGTACCGAATTGACCGTTGGGGTCAAGGATATTGAGGTTGTTGGATCCAACGAACTGTTGCGCCAAGCCAATAATGGTGCCTTGCAAACTCAAGTCACCGTGATGGTACGCCGAGTGCTCGGCGACGTAGCCGGCAAGTTGTCCGACCTTGATTTCCTGCGTAAGCTTACGCTTGAAGCAACCGAACAAGACCTTGCGTTGACCCGGTTTGAACCCATCAATGACCGAAGGGATCGAGCGCACGTTGTCGGCCATCGAGAAGAGGATCAACTCCTTGTTGATGAAGTCCTCGATCGGGACTTCGGAAATGCTATGGTCGAGGTACGTGCCGGGGACGAAGCCACGCAGCCATTCCTTGCGGTTGTCGGCCTTCTTCTTGTTGAAGGCCATGTCGATCAATTCGCGCTCTTCCTGCGTCGAAGGCCTGAACGGCAATCGATGCTTGTCCATGTTTCCAAAGTACTTCTTGGCGTCCCTGGCATCACTCGTACCCAATCCCTTGAAGTACTTGATGCGCCATCCGCGACCGTCATTGGTCTCTTCCTTCCACTGCTCGTACTGAGGAATTGTGAAGAAGGACAACTCCTTGTTCCCCTTGTTCGCCTTGACGATCGGGGTGATGAACTCAAGTAAGAAGCCGCGCAGCTTGAGCAATGAGGGGAACCAGTAATCGAGGAAGTTGATGATTAGACCCTTGATGTGAGATCCATCGTGATCCTGAT
Organism: Microbotryum intermedium; assembly: GCA_022702645.1. Classification (NCBI taxonomy): domain Eukaryota; kingdom Fungi; phylum Basidiomycota; class Microbotryomycetes; order Microbotryales; family Microbotryaceae; genus Microbotryum; species Microbotryum intermedium. The sequence goes on from JAHWDX010000001.1 coordinate 1,125,762, forward strand.
CGGCCATGATCATGAGCTTGCCATAACGGAGCGAGTCGACGTCGGTGTACACCTTGCCCTGCTGCAGACCCAAAATTTGCTTGATCGCTTGGATCTCAGCATTGTCGAGCAACGCCTTGCCCGCGGCTTCGCGCACGTTGAGCAACTTCCCTCGCAGAGGGAAAACACCATAGTTGTCTCGACCGACGACGGACAGACCCGAGACGGCGAGCGCCTTGGCGGAATCTCCTTCAGTCAAGATGAGCGTGCAATTCGACCCGTTCCTCGTTCCAGCGTTGTTCGCATCTTCCAGCTTGACCAAACCCGTGATACGCGATCGCTTGTGTCCATCGGTCTTCTTGAGCATCTGGTCCTGCTTGAACTTGGCCCAGTTCAAGACATTGTCGATGACGCCGGACCTCGCGACCTTCTTGAGGAAGTCGTCGTCCAAGACGCACTTGAACTTGGCGCCAAACTTGCTCACGCTCAACGTCATGTTCTCCTTGGTCTGTGAGTCAAACGAAGGGTTCGGAATCTTGCAGTTGATGAACACGGACAAATGGTTCTTGATCTGAAACGCCTTGACCGGCGCGGCCTTGTTCTTCTTCTTGATCAAGTCGACCAAGCCCGAAACGATCTGATCGGCGATGTAGTTGACGTGCGTCCCGCCTTTGGTCGTCGCGATCGAGTTGCAGTACGAGACCTGCGTGAACTGCCCATCCGACAGCGCGAACGCGACCTCCCACTGCCCAAACTGGCCGTAGATGACGCTATTCTTCTTGCCCACCGCCAAAGGATCGACACCGACGAGGTCCAGGCTCTCGACCATGTCCTCGTTCTCGCCCGACTTTTTGGTGCTCGGCTTGGAAGCCGCCTCGATCGCGGCTGTGTACATCTCGACGTACTGCTTGAAGTTCTTCAACGAGAGCTTCTTCCCGTTGAGATAGACGTTGACGCCTTTGATGATACCGGCCATGTCGTAAACGCGCTTCGTCAACAAGGCGACGGTATCGTCGTCGAACTCGGTCATGCCGAAACGAGCCAGGTCGGGATAGAACGTAATCTGTTATGCGCGGGTGACCTCATCAGCAATTCTAGTCTCACCGAACACAAGATGCCCACTCGAGCTAACCCTTGTGTAATCTTGTGGCTTGGCAATGTCCTTGACGATCGGCTTTCCCTTGGTGCCCATGTTGTTCTTGAACGTCTGTTTGTACGTCTTCATATCATTCGACGTCGCGGTCTCGACGACGAACTCGGTCGAATAGATGTTGGCCAACTTGGCTCCGTATCCGTTCCTACCACCGGTGACCTTCTCCTCCTCATCGTCATAGTTGGACGAAGTAAGCAGCGTACCAAAGATCATTTCGGGGATCCAGACTTTCTCCGTCTTGTGCTCTTCGATCGGGATACCGGGTCCGTCGTTCTCGACGACGATCTTCTTGTCTTCTCGGTTGATCGTCACCTTGATGTACGACATTTCTGCGTTCTTGGCCTGAGTGATAGAAAGGGTGCACAACCCAGACTCTGTCAGCTCACGAAAGGCGGATCGAACAGCCCAAAAAAGTCGAGCTCACCTTGTTATCGGCAGCATTGACCAAGATCTCATCAAAGATCTTGTACAGTCCAGGAACGAACGTCGTTTGTCTACCCGAGGACCCCAGCGATCAAAGCAAGTAAGCTATTCGGCCTCTCTCCACCTTACTGATAGCGAGAACACAAAGGACTGACCGATTGACCAACGTGCCGCCGGTGCCACCATTCGTGTCGGGATCAAAGACCCACATCTGTTGAGTGACGGCCTCGATCGAACCAATGTACGTATCGGGACGTCTGAGCACATGCTCGAGTTGCGAGAGCTATTGTCGCCGACGATGGAACCTTAGCTATACAAGTCGAGGGGCTCGGAGGCAAAACACGTGACACTGGCCCAGCAACCCTCTCGGGGTGTGAAGCGGCGACGTACCTTGACATAGGTCTCACTCGCGGACTTGGCCTTGGTCTTCTTGTTCGCCGAGGGTACCTTCATCTCGGGTACTTGATCATCGTCCTAACACATACACAAAGAAAGAAGGGGGGTTTCCCATGAATCCTGACCCCATTGCCCAAACGACCCAAACGGGGAAGCCAACCCTTACTGACCTCCATCCTATCAGCCTCATCCGCCGAGGGAGCGCCGTTCGTATCGTGTTCCTGCAAGACCTTCTTCTTCTTGCTCGCTGCACTGACCGCAGTCGTCGTTTTGGCTTTGGCCGTCGCTTTAGGTATGGCTTTGGTAGCGGCGGTCTGATGAAAGGGAGAACGAAAGAGGTCGCGAGGGCGGCGTCGGTGTTGGAGGGGTATGCACGTGCGTAGGAAGGGTAAAAGAGGTATCAGTCTGAAGCTCATGATAGAGCCATTGTTCCCCGTTGCAGTCGGGAGCGTGCAGTCGGGATCGAGGTGAAGAGCGAGCGAGCCGAGCGAACAAGCAGAAGCTACTCCAATTGGCATTGTCGGATTTCGGTTGGCCCGTGGTCGGGTTGAGCGAACGAACGAGGCGAAAACGCGCAGCCTCGTGCCTCGTCACGTTCGAGTTCGGCTGACCCGACACACTCCCACGAAAGAGCACAAAACCCATAATCAAACAGTATACCTTCTTGCTCTTTGAAATAGCGCCACCACCAGCTACATACGCGTCCGAAAAGTCGGAACCGTCATCGACCATCTGCAAGAGTCGGTTCGGAATCAGCATCAGTCAACGCGAACGGGTCGGGTCAAGAGGTACGACGCGCAGTCCTCCCTCCAACAGCCGATGCAGTAGGTGCGAACCACCCCCCAACTTACGAAATCACTTTCATCCGAACTCATCTTGGGGTCGAAAGAGATGTGTGAAGCGTCGACGGGATGTCGGGGACGAGGTCGTACGCACGACACACACTTGAACTCACAAGTTAGAAAGTCAACATGCGCGTCTCAAGAGGCGCGCGCTCGCCGAACTGTTCAAGTTCAGGCCCGCTCCAAATCAGGTCCGAATCATGCCCCAACTGATCGCACACACAAACCCAAACATCACATATATCACATGGCTTTAATTTCATTCGTTCGCTTTGCATCTAAAAGGGAATCAGCCAATCCATCCATCACCTCGAGCTCACACCCACCGCTTACCCTCTCCCCTAACCGGTCGTTCGTCCTCCTTCTTCCTCTCCTCCGTCGTCTGCTCGGAAGATGCCTTCCTCCCTCCTCTTCCCTGCTTGGTCGAACCGATCGGATCCAAAAGCACCTTGATCGCCTCCTCATCCAACAGAGATTGCGGGGGTACGGCCAATTTGGAATCGTCGATGCTGGGAGATTTGGGGGAGAAGATCTGGCCCATCAGGGAGTGCGGTCCTTGTTTAGCGGAGGTGGAGGTGGAGGAGGAAGTCGAGCAGGGTGTAGCGGAGAGTTCGGGGCTCGAATTCGAGGTGGAAGCGAAGGATTCTGCTACAGGCGCAGGGACAGCGGCTTCTTTGACCCCACTCGGATCCCTCTTCACCTCGGCCTTCTCCGAACCGACGACCTCGATCGGAGGGGTCTAATCGACCTTGGCCTCCGGACTTGTCGTCGATTTCTCAACCCCTTCAACAGCCCCCGTCGACGCTGATGTCGACGAGAACGATTCCAATTCCTTCCACAACGCGTCCAGATCGGCCCTGGCCTCCTTCAACGAATCCGCGAAATCCTTCCCCCCCAAAAATTTGTTCTCGTCCTTCTCGTCGTCTTTCACAGCGACACGCTTGACGGCGAACTTCTCCTCCTCCTCCTTGGCCTTCCTCCCCGAACCGACCAATTGTCCCCAACTCTTCCCCTCCTTCTCGAGGATCACCATCAACTCATCCTTGATCGTCCTCGGCAATCCGACCCCGTTATGAATGAACCCCGTGTAAACCTGCACGAGCGACGCTCCAGCCTTGGCAAAATCGACCGCATCTTGACCCGACGAGATCCCACCACACCCCACAAGCGGGATTTTCCCATCGGTCAGTTCGTACAAGGTTGAAATCGCTTTCAAAGCCAACGGTTTGACGGGGGGACCTGACAAGCCTCCGGTTTCAGCCAAGGCGGACATCGTTTCCGTCGATGCGGTTGAACTTGAAAGGTCGGGTCTTGAAGTGGTCGTGTTGGAAACGATGATGCCGTCGACTTTGGAACTCTTGACCGCTTCGACAATGTCCTCCAATTGCTTGGCATCGACATCAGGCGCGATCTTGACCAAGATGGCAGGCTTCTTCTCCCCCTTCAACTCGTTCCTGGCTTGTACGACCCCGTTCAACAACTCAGTCATCATCCCCTTCCTCTGCAGATCCCTCAACCCGGGCGTGTTGGGTGAAGAGACGTTGATGATCAAGACGTCGGCATATGGGCCGAGACTCGTAACGCCCTTGACGAAATCGTCGATCGAGTCGGGGTCCGATGTCTTGTTCTTGCCCAAGTTGATGCCGAGGACTCGACCGGGTTTTAAAGAACGAGGAAGGCCCAATCGATCGGCGATCAAAGCCTCCTTCCCTCCTTCGGAAGCCAACAATCCTTCGACGACGTCACGCTCAGCACCAATCTGGATCGAGTCCGTCGACGCGGGAGGTGTAGGGAAAAGGTCGGCAGGCAATTGGGCCTTCATCAAGTGGACCCATTTTTCGAGCCGTTGTCGTAATCGACTCTGAACGACTTGGTGTCCTTCCGAGTTGAAGCCGTAGCGGTTGACGACGGCGTCCATCTCGGGGACGCGGAAGAGGCGCGGTTTCGGGTTCCCCGGTTGAGGTTCGGGGGTGACGGAGCCGACCTCGACGTACGAGAAGCCAAGGTTGAAGAGGCCGTCGATGGCGACGGCTTGCTTGTCCCATCCCGCGGCCATACCCACGGGTGAAGAGAACGTCTGACCCCAGACCTATGACGTCGTTCGGGCGAGAGAAAAAAAAAATGAAAAATTAGCCTGCGGGCGGTAGCCTGCGAGCAGTAAGCCCTCCAGCCCGCAGTAGCGAAGGACCCACCTCGGTGCTCAACAAGGCCGGATCATCCTCGCCACAATCGACGGGTGCCAACCCAGACGAGACGAACTGGACGGCCCACTCGTGGGCTTGCTCGGGATCGTTCTTGGTCAAAGCCATGACGGTGGGCAGGACGACCCATCTGTGGTCAAGACCGCCGTCTTCAGTTTCACCGCGGCCATCCGATAGATCCCAATGACTCACCTATGAACACCAGCTCTTGAATCATACGCATAAACCAGGAACGCTCCTGTGCCCAACAACAACAAGGTCGACTTGATGAAGGAAACGACCTTGCTGGCCGTCTCGGAGATGACCTGACCGGTCTTGTTCGCCGCTTCACCCGCCTTGTCCGCAACGACCTTGGCCGCTTCAACCGCCTGGTCGGCCTTTTCAGCTGCGAGTCGTTGGGCTTCCTCTGTCGCCTGAGCGGCCTTGTCGGACGCGGCTTCGAGTGCTTGTCCCGTTTCGTCGGCGGCTTGGTTGGCCTTGTCCGAGACGACTTGGGCCGCATCCTGAGCTTGATCCTTGGTCTCGGCCGCGTCTCGGTTTGCCTTGTCGGATGCGTTCGAGGCCGTGGACGAGAGTTGAGAGGCGGCTTGTTGCTTCTTGTGGTCGATCGCGTCGAGCGTGTCGTGTACGGCGTGCTTGGGGGCCGCATCTCGATCGATCGCTTGAGAGGTGCGGGTGGTGGGCTGAGCGACATGGGCATGGGTGGTCGTGCCGACGGGTAATACGTTACTATGGGTCAACTGCTCTACTTGTGCTGCTGCTGCTGGTGGTGGTGTCGGTGTGGGAGCGGTCGGTAGGGTCGCCAACGAGTGTCGAGTAAAGTAGGTCGGCGAGAGCACCGCATGTCTTGCTCGAGAAGCGGTGAGCGAACGCCGACCGAGGCGGAACATGTGACTGAAATGTCGGTGTGAGAAGGAGAGCGGCGAGGAGGGGGAAGGAAGCGCAAGCGAAAGAGCCCAGTGACAGTGACGGAGCCGAGCTCATGAGGCTCATCTCGGAATCGCAGCTCTCAGAATCTCAGATCTCAGCGGAAATCAGGCGCGTTCAAGTGAAGCATAGACGGCAGCGCACGGCAGCACCTCTCTCCTCCGCTCTCTCCTTCCCCCTCCCTCTCTCTCTCTCTCTTTACCTACACCACCGACCATGGCCACCTCAACACGACTGAGCAAGTCCCTCCTACGCAAGAACGCTCTGCTCTCATTCCTGTACCGCGAGTCCCCCTCCTCCCTCAACTCGATCGCCGTCGTAGCACCGTCGACCTCGTCCTCAGCAACGACCCTATCCTTCCTCCCCTACACCTCGTCGAACCCCTCCCTCCCCCCCCTTTCTCCCCTACCAAAAGACCGGGCGACTCTAAGCAATGGAACGCACCCAAATACTCTCTCCGGCGTCAAAAGAAGCTCGTCGTCTCGGCCCTCCAACAAGGCTACGACCCATCGACCGTGCTCCCACCCTCTCGTCAGAACCATCGCCCTCAACCGGCCCGACCCTTGGTCCCGTTCAAGAGTTCGCCTATGATCCCCGAGACGAGCGTATTGGATCAAGTGGGGCTGACCAAGATGGGGCCTTACAAGGGGAGGAAGGGGCTGGCCTTCAAGGGCAAGATTTGGGAGAGGAACAAGCAGAAAAGGTTGATCCAGCTCGAGACGCTGTTGCAAGGATCCCAAGACAAGGAGCGCGTTTGGAGAGAGGTACGTTACCGCTGATGAGGCGGGATGGGGTGAAATTGCACGCGGGCAGCTAACCCCCCTTTTCACCTGGCGATGGCGCGCCACAGGGGTTGAAGGCGGACAAGAAAAAGGGCAAGAGTGCTTTGTAGGAACAACATGCAAGAATGAATGCACGCATGTACTTTGATCAAATCGCCGCATTGAATACACGAGAGCGGGCAACGGAAAAGAAACAGTTCAAAGAATGGATCAGATCCCCCGAAACCTCGATCAGCTCGCATCAAGACCACGACAATTACAACAACCAATTGAAACAAAGATGCCACACAAAAGACAATGCACTATTCACACCCAAAATAAATGTCAACGCCTCAACTCGGTGTCCTCCGATCCAGATCCCCCTCTAAGGCCGATTCATCCTCATCCTCGTCAAGAGCCACGTACGTCAGCTGCGTCGTGATTGATCCTCTCCTTTGATCCCAATCGTACCCGAAATACTCGAGATCCTTATCGGTCGTCGTCGCATGGCTCATGCCGTTCGATTGATCGTGTTGTGGCCGGACGTCGGTCACTCCGCTCCGCTCGAATTGTTATCGACGAGCGTGGCTCCTGAACCTCGGTGTTCGGATTTTGAGATCGCTTCTGTTGGAGTGGATGGGATGGAATGCGTCAGGTCTTAGCTGGAGATTAGACGTCCCTCGAGGAGAAACCTCGAATAAGGAAACTCACCCAACGACTCATTCCAAGACCCTATCGGAATTTTGCCCCCATTCGACCTCGTACCCCCTCCACTACTACTCAACACGCTCAAATTCCTCTCCCTGATCGAGTTCGACGCCATCGTCCTCATGGTGGCCGACCTAGTACTCCCCTTTGCGGCACTGATCAAGCTACCACTGATCATGGACGCTTCGAGATCGGCCATGCTAGGTCGATGTACCGAGATCGTCGGTCCGAACCCGTCGATCCCTCCTTGGGTGATGTGACCCATCCCTGCACCCGTAGCTGCGAAGCCTTTTCTTCGTAAGGAAGAAAAGGATACGATGCTTCTCGTCGAGGCGTAGACGCGGCAATTGATTGTCCCGCTCAACCCTGAGCACACACCCCGAGGCTAAAGCGTATCGCATAGATGGGTCTCCCCCGAGGGGAGCGCGAAGCGGTAAAGTGAGATGGGTAGGATCGTGACGAGGTACACGAAAGGGTAGATGAGCATGATGGCCGCGATCCGAGTCGATCCACCCAGATTCGCACCCGCCGTGGTCGGAGCCGCAGGGGTACCGAATTTCTTGGACGAGGAAAGCGCTCGCCATCGTCGTCGGAGGATTTGGAACACGATGACCGAGTAAGCGAGGAGGTTGATCCCGGCGACGAGGAAGAGCCACAGGTAGTGCAGCCACAATCGCCAGATTCGATACGGTTGCGCGATCCCACACTACCCACCGGCGAGGCCGTAGAAGGGGCTCTCCTGTGATCCAAGGCGTGCAGGCCCGATCCCCGCCATGATGCCCGTAATGATCCAGACATAGGTGATGGAACCGTATACGAATCTATTCGGCGGTGTGTAGGAGAACACAAAGATGGCTGAGTAGGTCGACACGAAGATCGTCTCGTCGAAGGGTCAGCAACTTCGTCGGCTTGAATCCGTGGGAACTCCGGCGAGGAGGCGGCGATCACCGTTCGAGCTCACAAAAGATGAAGAGCTCAATGGCCAACGATGAGAACGCCGAGGCAAGATTACCGATATGAATCAAGACCGCTGCAAGGGTGTGTGGCAACTTGGGAACCATTAGCAGTCTTGCTCCTACGGGGGGGGATATATCAAAGACTTCGAATTGAACAAGTTCGGACGAGACTGACCTTGTGTCGTGCAAGCTTCGCTAACGGAACTGGGTAACCCTCCATGAACGATCCAAGTCCATTTCATATTGAAGCCAATGGCTTGAAACAGATCGCCAGCAATCAACGACAGAAGAAAGGTGCCATGGTTCGATGTGAGGAACATGATCCATCGCGAGGTCGATGCCCGTTCGTTCGCCGAGCGCTTGTAAACTAGCTACGAGCTGTAGAGCATCAACAGCAGGATCGAGAGCACCGACAACTATCGGAGAGGAAATATAAGGGCGCTGGTCGAGCCAGTGATCCATACACAACGCATTCCCGAGACCATGTCAAACCTGCGCCTCAATTGTCGAGTGACGACGCCCCCCCCCCCCCCCGCGGAGACCGAAAGAACGAACCGTCGCACAAGCCGCCACCGCGATCACGCCGTCATGCTTGTTGCCCAGCGGGATGTACCGAGTCGCCATGGGTCGTGAGGGAAGGCGAGAAGATCCAAGCCCTTACCCCTTTGAAGCGAACCGCAGAGGAACCCGGGGATACCTAGGCGAGTTCGATGGCAAACTCGATAAGGGGACATGTGGGGTGATGGTGAGACGGTGGGCCAGGATGGGCCTAGAGTTGGCACTGGTCACTGGGCACTACAGAGTGGGCCATGGTCAAGAAAAGCCTGAAAAGCCTACTTGGCAATTGGGTCTGGGGCATCGTTCGGTAGGTACGTAAGGTAGGTAACCGGGTGCGGGGCAAAGGCGGACTGCGACGCGGCCCACATGACGCCACTTTTGGGCAGCAGTGGTCGCACGACTTTCAATCGAGTTGATTGCACATGGACCTGGGAATTTTCAGCCTATTTCATATCATTTCGTGGTTTAATATATATAACTCCCTAGGCTTTCAAAACCGAACTTGTCTGTTCAACAAGAAGCTGCAGTTCCTGCTATCTACTACATACACCTAGGGATAGGTGGGTGATTCGTGAATATCCGGCCGATCCGTTCAACACCCAAGTCGATCAATCGCATTCGCTTGACTATGGCCAATTCCCAATTTGGAAAGTGTTGGGCAGAGAGGGATCGACACAGGGTTGACGTTTGTCAGTTCTTATATTTTCTTTTGTTCCCCTCTGTTCAGATAGGTAGTACAACTAGGGCTCGGTGGCGCTTCGCGCCTCCCCCCTGCGTGATTCGAGGTCGATGCGAGTGTCGCCCGCACCTCCCCCGCTCCCCTTCGCCGCCCGAACACTCCACGTGGGATTTCACAATTTTCGACCGCACGCGCGGGGTGCCTGATTTATTGCGCTGTGTATTCTTTTCAGTAGATTTTTGATTTGATTAATTTAACCCTCCTCGCGGACAGGGGTGTTCTAGACTATAGTAAGTACTATAGTTAGACTTGGAAAGAATTGTGAAGGATCTCGGATAGGTCTGGTTGGGCCGAAGCAACTGAAGGCCAGGGATAGGGGGTGGGTGAGGTAGGGTGCCGAGTTGAGACTGGAGTGAGGATTGTGAGTGAGGAGAATGTGAGATGCGGCAAGCAGAGAAGTTGTTGCTTGCAGGAAAAAAAGAAGCAACTTAAGGCTCTAGCCGCTCACTTAGTAAATTTTGTGAGGGAACACGCCCGAGCTGACCATGCTCATTGAACCCAACAGAACGCAGTGGCCGACTCAGCTTCGATTCATCCTCCTGTGGTTCAAGGTTCGGCCACGGCGTCATTTGAACCTCGTCCATTGACCCTCGGCGCAGGTCAATCGGGCAAGGTCACGGTGTCCCTAGAAGCGCCTTCATTCTGCACTCAAGACACCCTCCAAGCCCCAAGTTATGGTGGCTGGATCCTCGTGAAGGCCGCAGGCGACCCGGTCGAGCTCGATCGTGTCCCCTAAACCGGCATCGCGTCCGATCTGAACAAAGCGCCGATTTTGGATGAGGCATCGAAGAACAACCTTACGGGCCTCACTTGCCCCTTCATGATCCCTGGGAGCGATTTCCTTGATGCTGGTCGTGATGTTCAAGCCGTGGTCCCCATGCTGGACCATGAGTCTCGTCCGTTTCGGGCAGCCTAGGCGTCGACATCAGATACAGCTTGTCCAGCGAGTTGAGGCCCATCTCTTTTTAAAGTTCGGGTTAGACAAATTGGGTGGCGCACATTCGGACTGAACCTACAGTGCCTTGCGACAATGTGTATTTCGATGCGATTCACGCCGACGACATCAACTTCATCTCGTCGGAGCTGATGGCGAGAGCGTCCAAATCCCCGAGAGCTCAAACGCCCCCAAAGAACGGCACGCTCGGAAGCATAGTTGGGAATGGTTTTCTTGGAAGGTATACCGATCCTCGCTACCCTACGATCGAAGGGCCCATGAGCCTCTTTACTGGCCCTTTGGCGACTGGGTACCTGGCGACGTCGCCATTCAATCACCATTTGACCTCGCACGTTCCCGTTCAATTGCACCCTGGTTAGCTTCGTGTGGTGCTCTCTCTCACAGGGCGTGCCGAAAGAAGAAAAGCGGATTGCTGACCAAGAACCGAGTCCTTCCAAACAAAGTTCTCAAGCTAGGCGCGAATGTTGATCCTGTCGCGTGCCCATCGGGTCTCCACTTGTGAGACGTGTGGACCAGCCCTGCGTTCCAGCTCATCGATCAGGCGACAAAGAGGCAAATCCTAAGCAAAAGCAGGTGGTCTAGGTTTGTGCTTTGTCTATGAGAGCACGCACCGTCCGTGCAGTGTCCACTTCTGATCGAGTTCGCCACGAAACCCCTATCACCAGCTTGCGCACGGAGCGGCGCACTTGAAGGAGATCTTTTTGGAAACCTGAATTCACCGGGAGGGTTGGGTGTAAACGACTCCAAAGGCTGTCGAATCACACCAGATTTTGGCTACTCACACAAAAAGGTACGATTCAATAACCCACATGATTGGTTCTCTGATCCGTGGTGGCATCCTTGCCCTGAAGGGTCCAAAGGGCGAAAGTAATTTGTCACTCGGCTCAGGAGCGTTGGAGCGGCCTGGAGCAGGTCGGAGTGGGTGAGATCCGCGGCGGACCGACGTCAGCGCCTGAAGCTTGCAGCTTGCAGCTTCCTTTCCGATTCCACCCCTCCCAAGCCCGCCCGTACTAGCCCGCACTTCACCATGTCGTCTTTCAAGCAATCCGACCACAAGCTCTTGCTGATCCCCGGCCCCGTCGAGTGCCACGACGATGGTGCGTCTGCCTGCTTCCCGCTGGCCACGGCGCACAGATTCTCAGATCCACTTGACTTGCCTCCGACCCGAGCCGGGCGAGCTAGGGATCCTTCCCACCCGCGATGCCCGTTCTTGCCTGGCTTACCTGACATATACAATATTGAAGAGATGACTACATCTTCGCCCACAGTGCTCTTGGCGAATGCTCACCCTTCCATGTCGCACGTCTCGCCCGCGTTCGCGCCCTCGTTCGCCTACTGCATCAAGGCGCTCCGAAAGGTGCTGTATGCCCCTACGGCCCAGCCCTTCATCATTGCCGGCTCGGGAACCCTGGGGTGGTAAGTTGTGTACCTGCGATCGGCGGCGTGTTGCACTGAGCTACATCGCCTTGCGTGCCTTGCGTGCCTTGCGTGCCTTGCCATCATCGCTCGCCGGGCCTCCACTTGTCCGTGCGCTGACTTCGCTTACTCCGCACTTCCTCCTTCTCTCCTCCTCGCTGTGGGGCGACAGGGATCTCGTCGCGGCCAACTTGATCGAGGCCGGCCAGAACGCTCTCGTGCTCAACTCGGGCTACTTTGGTGACTCGTACGTTCAAGATGATCCTACGTCCCTTCTTTTGTCCTGCCTCGACTGACTCAGGCGAATGACGCCTCGTCCCCATTCCTCGGCCACTCGCAGATTTGCCGATTGCCTCGAGACGTATGGCGCCAAGGTCACCCAGGTCAAGGCTCCCGTTGGAGGTCGTCCCTCGCTCGAGGAGGTGGAGGCCGCGCTCAAGAAGGACAAGTACGCTCTGATGACCTTCACTCACGTACGTCCGAATGAGCAGCAGGGGCTGATGTAATGTGGGGCCGCTACGTATCTCCGGCTGACACCTTCTTTCCCGCCGATCACCTCACACAGGTCGATACTTGTGCGTCACATCAGCATCCTAGCGGATCAATACCAAAAATCAAGGCTAACGCGAGATTGTGCTTTCCTCTACACAGCGACGGGTGTGCTATCCGACGCCAAGGCGCTCGGCGAACTTGTCAAGCGTGTCTCCCCCGAGACGCTCGTCATTCTCGATGGTGTGTGCGCGGTCGCATCCGAAGAGATCCACCAAGACGACTGGAATATCGACGTCGTCGTCGGTGCCTCTCAAAAGGGTCTCTCGACCCCTCCCGGCGTGTCGATCACGACTGTGTCAACCAAGGCGTTGAAAGTGCTCGAGAACCGCAAGACACCCGTCGCGTCCTACTTTGCCAACTACAAGCGTTGGTGGCCCATCATGCAATCGTACGAGAACCTCACCCCGGCCTACTTCGCCACTCCTCCCGTGAACCTCATCTACGCGCTCGAGGCTTCGTTGAAGCAAATCACCGAAGGGTCCCCTTCGCTCGAAGAGAGGTTTCAGATCCATCGCGAGGCGTCTAAGAAGTTCAAGAAGGCCGCGGAGGAGTTGGGTTTCAAGCAGGTCGCTACCGAACCGGAGGCGGCGGCGAATGGAATGACGGCCGTCTATGTTCCCGAGGGCATCGCTCCTCCGGCTCTGGTTGGAGCGCTCGGGAACAGAGGTATCGTCATCGCTGGTGGTTTGCACAAGGATATCAAGACCAAGGTGAGCAGAAAAGGTAATCAATCGGACACTGGGGTGCATGGGCTGATTATAATGCGGAGTCGGTGCAGTACGTTCGCTTCGGACACATGGGTGTTAGCGTCCACCCCTCTCGCAACGACGTCGATGTCATGATCAAGAGTCTGCAAGACGCGGTCGCCGAGGTCAAGCAACAGAGCGCATGAAGGTTCAAGTTGTGATGCTGAAGAAACGGAAAGAAGAACAAGAAGAGCGGCTCCAGCTATTCCTTTGCAGTCTTAGTAGATTGAAGTTTTTGTTTTCTTCTCTTTTTGGCTTCTTCGTCATTTGGTTTCGCAGCTTGGAATATAACGAAGCACTAGTATCCCCACATCGTAACCACCCCATAGTGTGTGGCATTTCATCGAATCATCATCCACGAGCATCCGCAGTACAAACAAGCCTTGCACTCCCTGAGCATGGTCTCGACGATCCCCGATTCTTGATTCGGGCTCGACCCCACCCACCCCTCCTGCACCCCCTCCTTGCCCTTCTTGAGACCCAAAAAAGCTTTCCTCTCGCACCCAACACACGTCCTCACCACGACCGTATCGACGACTTGCAAAGTGATCGAGCACCTCTCCCACACATGACCCCTTTCGCACGCCGCCGAGCGAACGCTCTTCAATGCGATGGGAGACGAACATGCGGGACAATGTTCGGAACCCCCAAAAGTATGAAGGAGGGTGTCGGGTAGGGGTAGAGTTTCTTCTTCTTCTTCGTCTTCTCGTTTCGTTTCGGCGTCAGTGAAGGATGCCGAAGCGAGGAGGATCCGACCGGAGATGGTCAACTCCGCAGCTAAGGTGGGGTTGTCCGAACCCAAATCTCGTTCAATCAGTTTTCCCCCCTGACAAAAAACCCCTTTCAATCGAATCGAATGGCACGACAAAGACTCACGCGTCAAATGTTCTTGAGCGGCACTCATCATATCCCCCAACCTCGTCATGACCTGATGAACGATCTTCCTCGCTAACGACTGCTGCACCTCCACCGTCTTGCGCTTCAAACCCTTCGGAAGTGATGCGTGTCGAGCCAAAAACCGAGCGACGAGTTCGCGATAGCGGAGGTTGTTGAGTGGGGCGTCGACGTAGAGGTTTTCAAAGATGGTTAGGGCGGTGCTTTCGCGGTCCGTGATGGATGAGACGGTGGGAGCTTCGATGGTCGTAGGGTCGGATTCGAGCAGGTTGAGGATCGAGAATGTCCAGGGCGAATTGGAGAGGTTCTCGTCGGCGTAGCGTAGGAAGGAGCGCAAGACAGCGAGCGGCGACGTTTCGAGGGCTGTGTATGTCAAGAGAAGAGTCAACATCCGAGCCCACGCGGTCCGCGACATCGAGCTTACCATTGAAAGGAGCCGCCAAAATCGTTTCGAGCCTGGCCCTCTGTCGATCCCCTTTGACGTTCCCCAGGATTGGCAGAACGACGAACTGGGTCCTCGTATGCCCTATCGCCTTGTAGTTCATCAAATCCGGCGATACGTTCTCAAACAACCAACCCAGTTGACCGTCCTCCCCGAACCCAGCCAAGCCAAGGATGCGAGCACCCTTCTTCCACGTTCCTCCAGCCGACTGAGTCTCTTGTCTCTTGACCCGAGTCGCATAGGTTTGGCGGAATGTCCTGAGAAACACCTGGCGTGCTATCTGAGTCGCTTGCGCACTTGTCGTAATCATGGACTCATCCTTGACAGTTTCGGAAGAGTCGATGAAGTGCCATTGTCCATCCGATTTGCCGAAGAAGTAGAAAGCCGATGATTCGAGCGCCAGTACGAGGGCCTTCGATGCTGCGTACCACTCGATCCCGCAGCAGGGAGCCCAGGGTGTGGTGCCCATCCAATCTCCTTGCGTGTTCAATTCGATTTCGAATAAGGACTCGAGCTGGTACGTCGACATGGGATCTTCGGACGTATTCGGCCCCAAGTCGACAAAGGTGACTGTACCGAGCTTGGTATAAGCCAGGGTGGACTGGGTAGTCATCAAGCATCGTAAGCCTTCATAACGTCGTAGACGCAAGCGACGGAAGACGAAAGCCTCACCAATGATTCGTCGTTGGGTATCCACTTGAACTGACTGACAAGCCGTTGATCCGGCTCACAAACGACGATCGGTTCGGTCGCCCACACATCCTCTGACATTTCGGGAGCTGCAGCCTCATCATCCGACAGCAGTGGCCGACCCGCGGTGAGGTTCTGCGAGATCTCGATGACCCATACGCGACCTGTCGAGTCCGTGGCGGACAACAGGCTGGTCGTCGTGGTGGCGTCGTCGGAGAGGATCCATTCGGACCAGGACATGAGCGTGATCCAGCTCGCTTGAGGATCGAGTCGATACCGATGGAGTATGGACATGTTGCCGTTGTGGGATCGCCTGAACGAGGTTAATAGTCAGAAGTGCTGAGAGAGTTCGGATCCTTTTGACCATGGTACACACCTCCATAGCGAGACATGTCCACTCTTGTGACCGATTGCGAGAATCGAAAAGTCTCCGTACACACCCGGTACGGCAGACGACCAAGCGACGGCTAGGTTGCATTCCTTGGGATCAGTCAAGAATGATGACGGTAAGACATCTCATACATCGAAGCTTACGAACCTGTGCTTTGGCATTCCCAGATTCTGGTGGCCAGCATGCGCCGGTCCTCCTGGGTCTCGACCGGTTTATTGGCCGCGGGCGTCGTCGGATCTGCAAGGTCCGTTCTCGAAGTAACGCTCAGTATCTGGGATCATACGAGGACATTTGGTTCGCTCCCCTCACCTTCGTCTCGCAACAGCAGCCTGACCAAGTGCGATGTGATATCGTAGGTCTGTCGAACGGTGCTCGGAATCAGCTTCTCCTTGAAGCTTTGCCGAGCAAGCTTGTGCAAGGTCGGGACCCACTGCAACCCATTGCGACTTGTGCGCGTTCTTTTGAGGTTCGTACACGATCGCTTCGCTGTTGTTGGACAAAGCCACGAGGGCGCATCTGGGAAAGAGTTTTCGAGGGCGGCCGTTCCAAAAGTTGAGCGGATTTTCTACACCGAGGAATCCCTTGCCTATCGCATCGTACTGACCCTCCTATTGAACCGAACCCCAAAGGCGACCATGCTGCATCTCTCCAAAAGTGTTCCAACGAACCCGACGCCGCAGTCCCCACGTGGATCTCTGTCGGAGGTTGTTTCGGGGTTGAAAATCTCTTTAGCCAAGAGGGGGACTCGTTGACGAACTCTCGTCAAGGGCGGCTTACCATTGGCCCATCCACCCCAATCGATGAGGTCCTTCTTCTCGACGGGGATCGTGGTACGAAAGGCAGGCAAGGGTGTGGGATCGTCGACGGAGGCCCTCTCCTTGCCCTTTGAGGTGTTGGCGTCGGCGGTGAGGTTGGCGAGTGCGCCGGACTGCACGATCGGTCGATCGGTCTGGTAGCCTGTAGCTGGGGTCTGTGTGTAGGGCAAAAATGATGTCAACTCATCTGGTCCAGCAGATGACGGGGGTTGCTGACTAGGCAGCACGCTGGGTCGTACCAATATGTTGATTTGACCTCGCGTGAGGAGCAGGATCTGGCCGGCGTGGTTGAGCGACAACGGACTCGGCGACGAAACCAAAGGGCTAAAGTCATAGGTACTGATGTTGAACCGGGGTAGTTCGACCGTCGAAGTCGAAGGGAGTGAGGGCAATTCGGGCTCATCGTTGTCGCCGTGGTGTGCAGCAACGGCGCGCATCGACGCGTCTTGCTTGGACGCGGCCATCCCGTTCGGATGGATCAGAGTTGAGGGTAGAGAGCTGGAGTGTGGTTGTAATGACAGAGGAGTAAGAATTGAGCGTATCGCAAGCTCTGAGGCGGCACCGAAGCTACACTTGAATAGTCGCCAGTCGCCAGCTCCTCGCCAATCAAGCTCGTCAGCGTTCAGTCGGGCTGACAGTTGCGGTCACGTGCTCTGCGCTTTGCCGCTCTCGGCAGCTTCTCACACGCCACACGCCGGCCGGCAGTTGCTCCCCCGCGCCTCCCCCGATGAGTACGCCGAGTCCACGCTCTCGCAGCTTACCAACTCGCAGACAAGTGACACATTTCAGCAGCGTTTAGCCGACAAAGAACCCAGTCACCTAGCTCGACCAAGTTGTCTTTTCCCGTGCTGCTCTCCATCCTCACTTGCCCATCAAAGCAGCATCCACCGGCATGTCTTCAGCTCCACAACCGATCAAAGTCGCCGTCCTAGGCTTTGGCATGTCTGCGCAGGGTCAGTGCCACCCTCGGCATCGATCTCGGCCAATGCCATGATCGGCGCGCTCGAGGCGGAGGATCGAGGCACCACCCGCATACCATACATACCCCGCCTGTACCCTCAACTGACCACCCCAATCTCCACCACCTCACAGTCTTCCATATCCCCTTCATCCAATCCCTCTCGCAGCACTTCCGCCTCACGACCATCCTCGAACGCTCCGCGACGGCTGAAAGCTCGAAAGCGCGCGATGCCTTCCCCGACGTCAAAGTCGTCAACACGTTGCAACACGTGCTCGATGACCCCGACCTCGAGCTCGTCTTTGTTTCGACCATCAATGATACCCATTACGAGTATTCAAAGGTAAAGGCGTTGGCCTTCTGATCTGGCAGAATCGGAATCCCGAACTCGACCCCCACACGGTCCCACGGAGTCCGCTGATCTCATTGAGCTCTCGGACTCGGAAGGGTCGAGCAATCTACAGAGCACTCATGGGCTATTCGAATGCTTTCACAGGCCATCCTGAATGCCAACAAGCACGTCGTGTGCGAGAAACCGCTCACCCCAACCTCGGCCGAGGCTTACGAATTGGCCGAATTGGCACACAAGAAGAACCTCGTCCTAGCCGTATACCAGGTAGGTCCTTCCGAGCATGAAAAACAGCTTCATCTCTTTTAAGATACTTATGCAATGTCCATTCTGATGATGCTCGCACCAGAACCGACAATGGGATGCCGACTTTCTGACTTTGAAAAAACTGCTCGCCGAAAACCGCCTCGGTGAATTGAGCGAGTTCCAGTCCCATTTCGATCGGCATAAGAACGAGGCCGCGACGACCAAGTTGTGGAAAGAGAAGGTAGATTGCACATTTACTTTGACCACCCGGGTACTGGATTAGCTCCTGACCTCACAACAAATGTGCCGATGGACAGGATTTGCCTGGTAGTGGAGCGGCGTATGATCTTGGTTCCCATCTGGTGAGTCCCTCTCATATACGCACATACCTATAAAGTAGTGCCGTTCTTCTTGAATCAGACCTAATTAAATTTGTCATTCCTTTCAGGTCGATCAAATCCTTGCTCTCTTCGGGAAGCCCCAAGCCGTCACGGGATTCGTGCGCAACTCTCGTTCAATCGGCAACCCCGACGTACCCGACTCGTTCATGATTCACCGTCAGTCATTTTCCCTTGACCATCGGCAAACAAAAGTCATCTGAGTCTGTGCCTCTTCAATCCAGTTGACTATCCATCTACGTCCCAGGCGGGCCGTCGACTACCTCTCCTCGCGACCGCACGAGGAAGTATCCTTTCCCTCGTCTCACCCCAAATGAGGTTCATAGTAAAAGGTACGGGTAATCGTTCCTCCAACCCCAAGGAATTCCAGCTCAATATCCCTTTTGATCCTTTTCATCTCTTAGGCACCAAAGGAGCGTTCGTCAAGCACGGTTTGGACGTGCAAGAGGACCAACTCAAAAAAGGAGCCAAGGGCGCGGTTGATCAAGCCGACTTCGGAGTCGAGCCGACCGAGTTGCAAGGCACGTTGTTCGAGGCTGAGGGGCAACACAAGTCAGTTTGAACCTCGGTTGGGTCTGTCCGGGAGGAGGGGGGGGGGGGGGGGGGGGGTGTCGATGTAGACTGAATCTTTGATGTTGATGTCGTGATGAAGGATCGAAACCGAGACGGGGAATTATAAAGCCTGGTTCGAGAACGTCGCCGAGGTGTGTTCTTTCTCTCCCTTTCGTCCCCTCGTGTCATTCGACTAACGAAAGACCAATGCTCCTTCACTCAGGCTATTCAATCGAACGACCGAAGCAAACTCATCGTCACCCCCGAGGCAGCGGCACTGACGATCGAGATTATTGAAAAAGCGACCCAAAGCTCCAAGGAGGGTCGAACGATCGAATTGTGAAGAGCATCATTGTAGCTCAACCTTACTATTTTCATATGCAACATGCAACGAGATCTTCTTCCTCTTAATAAGACATTTGGGGAGAGAACCGATCTCTATTGGGTTCTGCGCTATAACGCTGTGACTTTCTTTTGTGATCTTTACTGCGACAGAAAAGTAACCCCGTGCTCTACACCCTCGCAATACCTAGGTAACCCCCTAAACGACGCGTCCCTCCTCCTCATCATTGAGCTTGACCTCGACCACCTGATCATCAACGATCTGCCCCGTCAAAGGATCACCGTTCCCGTTCAGAGGGTTCCAATCGTCCTCATTCGTCGCTGCGAACCCACGCGGGGACCCAGGTTCCGCCAGGTCCGAATCCGAACTCGAACTCGAAGAATCCTGCATCGCCGGCGCAAGTGTCCCTTTGAAGAAATTGGGTCGGGCTCGAAGGGTCGTCGAAAGCGTCGTATCGCCGTACAGATCGTCTTCTTCATCATCGTCGATCGTCGTCGATTGACGAATCGAGGTGTAAGGGGAATGGAGGGCCGAGGTCGAATGGGCGTTCGCACCGAGGTTGTCGGTTGAGCCGGAGGGACTGTTGTCGAGCGAGTTGGGGCCGGAGGGAAGGCCGGCGTCCGAGTTGGCGGCCGAGGCGTTGCGCGATTGGATCGCCGAATCAATGAGCTCGCGCGATTTGGCTCCGATCGGTCGGGTCGTCCGACGACGGTAGAAGCACAGGTAAGCGGCTTTGGTCTTGACGGCTTCGGGGTTGCTGATCTCGGAGACGCGTGACTGCGGAGCCAAAAAGCCAGAGAGCACCACAGGTCAGTATTGGATCGAAGGAACGGGGCAAATCGCAAGTCCCAGAAGCCACTCACGTCATCAAAGTCGTACCACTTGCCGTTCTCGTGGTTCTTGGCATACGCCGTGTAATGGCCTCCGCCCATACCTCCATAATGGTTATCGACGGCATACAGATCATAGATGAGCGACTCGGGTTCCTCCGCGCCTGTCTCGCCGGCCAACCTGCGTTCGACCTTGACGCCCTCAACGTAAGGCTCGATGTCAAAGCCTTCGAGCGGGAAGTCGACGAGGTCGTCGAGCTTGTCGCGCGAGTAGCGATTCGCACTGAAGCGCTTGAACGCAAAAACGAGCACGTCGGGCACCTTCCACAACTCGACTTTCTTGGTCGCCTGTTGGTGCTTCTTGCAAACGGGGCAGTACCACGTGTCGTCCTCGCCGAGGCGCTCCTCCTTGGTGAACTCGTTCAAGCAGTCCTGGATCGTGATGGCCTTCTTCGCCGCTCCCCTGGGTCGATTCCTCCGTTCAGCGAGCACAGGGTCAACAAGGGATTCGACCTGAGCCCATGTCGCCTGCTCTCCATCCGAGCCGTTCCCTCCAAAGTAGTGGGCCAGCGCAGCGGGCTCCCATTCGACGTGAAAAAAGTCACCGTTCTTCACGAGCGGCTTCGTCGCAGCTTTAGGGGTCGTAGAATGGGTAACGAGCTCGACGGCATCCGACGGTAGTTCCAACTCGACGGGGGCAGAAGTCGATTCGTCAGTCGACATCACCGACGAGCTCTCCTCCTCAGTTGTGGGGAATGCGCCCGGTACATGCCCAGGGGCCGGAGAGGAGGACGTCTTGAACATGTCCGTCTCCGGCGAAGGCGCACGAGGCAACCGCGACTCGAGGGGCACAACGGGCGTCCCTTCGCAATCCCTCTGGCCGAGTGGGAGCCCGTATTTGGTGACAGGATGCTTTGAGACGTAAAGTTGGAAAGGTCCCTTTGAGCGAGGCGCCTTTGAAGTCGATGACACGGAAGAAGCGGCAGTCGAGGTCAAGCCGGCGGAGGTGGATGGTGAGGCATCGTCTTCGACTGCGGCATCCACCTCCATCGAGGCTTCAGGTGGAGGCGTGGGTGGCAAGTTCAAGCTCGGGCCAGCCATCGCGGCTGTGGGAACGTGCGGGGACGCGGCAGCGCCAGTGTCTTGCTCGAGCTCAACGAACTCGAGCAGTTCCTTGCCCCTCTTGGTGACGCGAGCGTATTGCGTCGCCAAAGCGAGCTCGATCCCTTCAACACTTGAGGCCTGTTCGCGCGTAAGCGTGAGGAGGAACGGGGAGCCGAACGCATCGCCATGGTTCGAAGCGCCGTAGGATCGGTGAGAGCTTCCGCTCAGTTTACTCCTCGCCTTGTGCATCACGGGGATTACGATCGGCGCATCGGGGTCCATAGGGAGAGGTTTTGTCCTGCCGTATTCTCGAGGTTTGGGCTGAGGGAAGGGCCCGCTCGTTTCCCAGAAGACGAGGCAGTCCCGCTCCGTGTTGAGTTCAGAAATCATGTCGTCGTCGTACCATGCCTTGAATGGCTTGCCTTTCCACTCTTCCATGGTGACGAGGTGCTTGGGATCGCAGTCGACCAGTTTGGCCACCATGGCCTTGGCCGTCTTGATCGTGCCGTTCTTGGGAACCTCGAGATCAACGGCGTAGCGAGCTCGTTTGGGGTCCAAAGGGACGAAGTAGATCCTCCCCTCCCACTTCTTCGACACCGGCAAATTCATCGTGACGTACATGAACGGATCAAAGGTGATCGAGACCTGTAACGTGATGGATATCGGAGTCAGCAAATGCCTGCGGTGCAAGAGTTGGGGCGATGAAGGGGACTGACCTTGTCGCAATCGGGACAGACGACCGTACTCCGGTACTGCCCTTGGAACAAGTCGACAATAACCGAATCGTTGCGACTCCTATACTGCTCCCAGCACGTCTTGGCCAACTTGAACATCTCCTTGTCGCTCCCGCCTTCCCAATCAGGCGCGCTCGTCGGCGGCTTCTTCTTGATGCGGTTCAAGTCCTCGTGCACACCGTCCAACAAGAACGCGAGCAGTTCCTGCGTGTCTTGTTGACCATACCCCGAAAATTGGGGTGCGAATCGAGAGAGGGCTTGTTTGAAATCGCGGGGTGCGTAGGCACCGCTCGATGTTGACCAGAGACGCTCGATAAGCTGGCCGAAACTCTCGGCGACTTGACCTCGCATACCCAACGGGTTCGTCCGGTTGATCTCGCTTTTGTACACACCAGCTGGTAGAGGGTCAAATCGACGTAAGCATCGTGAATGGAGATTCACGCTGACTTGGTCACGTACAGGAAAAGTACTCTTGCAGTTCCTTGGTGTTGCTCATGCATTGCAGAGCCGAGTTCATGAAGCAAGTGCTGTAGAAAAGTGCGCGAGTCAGCAAGGGGGTCCCAAGTCGATGTGAACTGCGCGACGAATATACTCACTTTCCAAGGTTGGTCAAACCCGTCAACCCACGCTGGCCTGAACGAGTGTTTGACTTGCTGCGAGTCAGAGCACCGCCGAAACTCGCCAGCAGCCCACCACCACTGCCGCTGCTAGCCAAGTTCGAGTGGTTCGACGTCGCGGCCCTCTCGACTCCGTTCTTGTGTCTCGGGACGAGTTGGTTCACGGCGAATCGGTCAAAGAACTGCGTGCCGAACATGGGCTTCTTCTTATCGTCGACAGAGGATTGGAGCGAGGCAGAACTGGAGGCAAGGATGGACGTCTCGTCGACGAGCCATTTGCCGTCCTCGTTTTGCTGTTCGATGGCGAGCCTCGTCATTTCATCGGTGAGCATCGCGTCGTTGAGTGAGGTGGCCCCCGAGACCTCGCCGCGTTCGATCAATTCGACACTGTGGCCAGCCTGGGCGACGCGGCTGAGCTTTTCGGCAAAGATGTGACCCGGCCCATCGAGCAAAGGTGCGGCCAATCCGACCTCTTCGTCGGTGGGCAATCGCCAAAGCCGACTCTCGCGACCGCTGCTAAGGCCGTACTGAATCGCACATAGCTCTTTCAGCTCTCGAACCGTGGAGCCAGAAGACAGAGAGAGGGTCGGCGTGGATTCGGCGATGGGTATCGAGACGTTCGTGGCCAGAGACTCGCTCGGCAAGACTTTGACGGGTGCGAACGTTGGTGGGTAAAATTCGACGCGCTCACTTCCGATGCCGCCCGTCGACACGACCTGACGTTTGATTGGAAGGGACGAACGACCGTACCTAACATGTTCGACCAAAAGGCCACGTCAGCTATCGTTCAACCCTCTTCTCAGTGGGTGTACGCACCATTTGACCAAGAAATCCCAAGCCTGAGGGGACAGTAGTACGACATCGCGTCCTTCCTCGACCGGTCTCTTCAGCGCCCCACTCTGATCCAGAATGTCGGCATTGTTGACAGGTCCGAGGTTCTCGATCGACAGCTCGTCGACGTCGTCATCGTCGTTCTTGTCATCACGAACGCCCGAACACGCCGTCTGCCATCGTCGGTACCAGGTCCTCGAGACGAGGTACCAGCTGTCGCCCTGGGCCATCTCGTTCTGCGCGTCGCTGAGCCAGTCTTGGATCAAAGCGAGCTGGTTCGGGCCGTCCGGTGGGGATTCGGTGCGTTCGAGTGTGACTGGTACAGAGCCGTCATCATCCTCGTCGTCGTCCATGGTAGCTGAAGGGGTGACGGCGGTGGAAGCGAGGGTCGAAGAGGTGTAGCTCGGCAGGTGCTCGTCGTCTTGGACAGCAGCGGAGGCGGCAGCGGCAGCGGCAAAGGAGCGGGTCGTAGGACGAACTAGACTAGCAGCGAAGGCAGAATCGTCGTCCATGGCAACATCACCCGACTGGCTGTGGTTGTGACTGTGGCTGTCGTTATCGTCTTCTTCCTCGTCGTCGTCGTCTTCACCACGTTCGGAGGGGCCTTCTAGATCCAACCTCGAAGCGCCGAGCGAGTCGATGTCGCTCGGTGAATCAGCCGTCCCCGTGGGGTCGACCGAAAGGTGACGTTTGTGAGCCGACGACTCTGAGCTCTGGGAAGCGTCCGACAGCGCGCGTTTGCGAGCAGACAAGGTCGGTGAAGGCGGTGCAGCAGCGGCGGTGAGGGCAGCGACAGCGGGAGTAGTAGCCACCACGATGGGACAGGAGGAGGAAGTGGAGGCCGAGGTCGAAATCGAGGTCGACGTCAACGATGACGAGGCCAGCGACGAGGACGACAGCGCGAGCGCGAGCGGGAAGGGCGTGCGTGGTCGATGGGCTGCAGCTGCTGCGTCCGGGTCACTGTCACTGTCACGGCCGCGGTCTGATCGCATACGACCGACCAGCTCGAAGAGGGGGAAACGGTGCCTGCCTGGCAGTCAGGAAAAAGGCCGAGTTCTCGGGGCCTTGGGCGGATGACTGGACCGAACAAGCGACAGAGGCGGTAAAGAGAGGGGCAAAACGCCGTCTTTGACAAGCGCAAGGCAGGACACGCGGGTGGGCGGAGCGGAGGCGGAGCAACCCTGGCTGGACGAGTGGGGTAAAAGCCAGCCCTCAGGCAAACGTGTCGCGGGCTCGAGCGTTAAGGTAGTTGAATGCTCGTGAGTTCGTTTGAGGAATAAGGAGTTTTCCCCTTTTTGACATTGAAAATCATTGCAGCCTTCACACGTGAACGACGACCGATCAATTCGGTCGACTCTAGCAATTGTCGCCCATTTCCCCGCTCCAGCACTATCTCGACAACAGAGCAGCAATAGCCGAAACACAAATACCCACGGCGATACCGACTCCTCCAAAAGCCAGCATTCTCAGATCCTGCTCCTGCAAGGCGTATTCCCTATGCCATGACCAGGTGCCGGAAAGGGTCGGCGAGGGTTGCTCGGCGTTATTCTCAATTGGCGTTTCGTCGGAGGGAGATGGAACGGCCTCTTCGTAGCTCGGAGGCACGGATTCGTCGAGGATAGAAGGCGGAGGAGGTAGAGATGATGAACCTGGCGTAGGGGAAGTTTGGGGTGGAGGAGCGGAGGTTGTCGAGGTGACGAGTCGATCAAGTTTTTCTTGAGCATCGGTCAAGAGGGATTGGAGGGACACGAGGGACGCCATCGTTGCTTCTTGTCCCTCAGATGTGGTTTCTCTCAGCCTAAACAAGGTAGAGGCCTGATTAGTCACCGCCTTGGTCTTGCAAGCGACATCACTGCACTCACCGAGCTTCGACGCCTTCGACCAATCGGCGCCGCTTCCAGGGCTCGACCAAGAGAATGGTGGTGATGAAAAGCAGCACGTTGAGTGATGTGATGCCAAGTGATCCATAGGTCGATAAAGAGCGAATCTGTGGACGACGCGAAGGTTACAGCCCATTCTTGATGAACGCTCAGATCAGCGTCGGAACATACCTTGTCGGACCAGACCTGCTCCTCATGATAGCGTTCCAGAATAGCCTGCATGAGCTCTATTACAGGCCAAATACGGAGTCAGCACACTGCTTCTCTCGGCATCCGTGTTGCGACCAACTCACCGGAAAAGCCAGATTCGACCTCTTGCTCAGTTTTCTCCGCTGCGATCCTTGCTTTGGCCTCGGCTTGTTCGTTCTCGTGGTCTTGCTGTATCAGTTCGGTGAACCTACATCACAGAGGATGGTGTGAGTCATATGGCCCACGGATCTCATGGAATTGGACGGCGTCCGCGCACCTCATGACATCGGCGGACGTCCACGAGTTCTTCCTTTGCAAAAGGTCGTTGACCTCTTTCTGGCTCGCTGCTCGAACGGCGATGGCGGCTGCGAATGCCTGTTTACTCAAGCCAGCGACTTGTCGAGCTGCGTTGAGAGCCTTTTCTGTGTCAATGAAAAAGCGTTGCATGTCAGTAGGTCGAGTCGCGCTAAAGTGGACCTCAACGTCAGCGTCCGTGAGGTGGGAACGGACCTCTTTCGACGACGCCCTTCCTGAGGAGATCAATTTCCTCATACCCCGTGGCAGCATTGATCTTTCCCCCGACATCCCTCAGTATTCGTTCGAGCTCCCACGCCCGGATCGTTTCCTTGACCGAGGCGGATTGCTTGCGAGCCAACTGATCCAAGGTCGCCAAGAGTGAGTTGAGGTGAAGCTGGGCGGATCGGGATGCGCTGGCGCCCGGTTGAGGGGATTGATTCGTGTCTCCGTTCGATGGTAAGGGGGGTGATGATGCTAACACTGTATCGGACGAGGGCGTCGTGCTCGTCGAATAAGAATGCAGTCGTGTCCAATTCCGCGTCGACGTCGGCGTGACAACCCGCGTTGCTCGTCGCGACAATGACGGTGCAGCGCGCGAAAGTTGACGATGACAGGCCCAACACGTCGTCAAAGTGGGTTTTCTCAGTGCTATTGTAGCCATCGTTTCCTTCCAGCCGAGTGTGCGATGTTGAGGTTTGTGAATCCTCTGACGAGTGCGAGAGAAGCGGATGACAAGCAAGCGCCCGATTGGATAATTCAAGCCGATTCGAGTCTGTTCGAGCCAACACGTCAGACTCAGCATGTCAGAGCTGACAGGCCAGAGCGCTGAGAGGCGCTGAGCACTGTGAGAGAGACCGAGAGCAAGCCCAACTCAAGCCCAAGTGCATACACGCGACTTTGGATCGAGCGCGCCGCTCACGCATTCATTGCCTTGATACACACGCCATGAGCTAGACACACCTAGACCGATCCATCCCCATGTCGACTCTACTCCAACACACCACCGCTCCGCTGAAACCTTCGCACCTCTCAAACACCACACTCCCGCGTGGGCCCGGGCTGCCCACCGCCGGCATGTCGGCCAAATCGCACGCGCCGCGAGCATCAACCAACTCGCCCTCGTCATCGTCGTCTCCGAACACTGCCACCTCACGCTCCCTGTCTACGGCAGCATCACCGTCGCCGTCCGCGTCGTATGCGGCCAATGCACAGTCGGAACGTGTGAGACTCGATCTGCAGCGCTTGGAAGAAGCCAAAAGGGTCGAGAGTCTTAGAGCCAGGTCAGTGCCGCAGTTCGTGCGTTTCAGCGGCGCTCAGTGCGCGCGCGGGGGCGATCGCTGACGATGACAGTTGCTGACCCATGAACATGAGCTCCTCTCCGTGTTTCTTTGTCTGTGGTGCCGTACGCAACCCCCCTATGCGTGTCAATCGCCTCGTATTCGAACCTCGCCCTTGTGTCCCACCAGCTTTTTGAGCCCTCCAACATCGACACTCCACACACCTACATCCAAACGCAGCAGCATCGTCTCCAAAGACGGCACCGGCAGCCTGCCGGCCTGCAGCAGCTCACCCGATCGTGACCGCGACGGAGCCGGCGCAGGAGATCAGCAGCAGCACCGTCAGATCCTCAGCCCAGTCATCGCGACCGCAATCACAGCTGTCGTAGGGACCACTCCAACCTCCCAGCAACCCTCCCCAGACTCGGTACTGGCTTCCGTCCTGGCCAACATGTCCCTGAACGCCGACTCGCCCTCGACCTCGGCGCTCTCTTCCCCTGCTGCGCCCGAGGCCCCGTCGACGGCGACAGCAAAGTCCCCCAAGAGGAGAAGCTTCCTCAGCATGCTCGCGGGTACCATGGATGGCATATCATACTCGACTGCCACATCAACACGGTCCTTGCCCAACAATCCAGTCAAGGAAGAAGCTGCTCAGACTCGTGTCGACGCTTCGCCGACCCCTAACCCCTCTGCCAAAGCAGCGCGACGAGCGACCAGTAAAGAGTGAGTGAATCTACTAGGTGGCTTCCTACTTGATCATATATTGAGACGCAGGACGACTCCATCCAGTGATTTGACACTCTTGATCATCAATTCTGGAATCACCGAATTCAGCATGTCGATCCAGGAGGTCAACACGATCCTCTTTGAGATCCAGGTCAGTCGAGCCTGACATGCGGGCAGCCTCCGCACTCGATCGAAGATTAAAAGGAAACGCCACACTTTAACCTCACCAGGAATTGCGCCATAGTACGTCGGCAATGAATCCTTCGACATCTCCACATGGCTCCTCCCCTTCCTCATCGACAGGACTCTTCCACGGCGAGCGCACTCTGTCGAGCTCCTTGACCTCGGCCGGAGCGATCGACCATGACGAGTTCCATTCACACGAAGCGGCTTCGCTTACGACTTCGATTTCGGAACTGGACCTTGATGGTTCTCAGACGGCGGCCAAATTGGTTGCGACGAGAACTGAAGCTAGTACATTGAGCGAAGTCGATTCAGCGTTGATGCGGCTGCAAGAGAGGTTGGAATCGCTGGCCAAGGCCAGTCAGCAGATGGGTTCAGATGAAGTGGGAAACGATCCCTGACCTCAAAGTCTCGCGTGCCATCCACAGGAGTACTCCCAGTTGGAGTCACAGATCTCGCCCTTCCTAGACGAATCGGGCACCCCGAGCGGTTCCGCTTCCTTCTTGGCGTCCAAGTGGAGCACGACGATGTTCGAATACGAATCCGTACAGAAGGACGCCGAGATGCTCAGCGAAGAGTTGAAGGAGGACAAATGGCTTGTCGTCTTTCGCACCGTCTCTTCGCAAGCCGAGGACATGATGAGGTCTTTGGAAAAAGTCTTGACGCAATCGCACCAATTCGTTTGGGACATTGAGAGGCGGCGACCCACGGCGGTGACGATATCGGTCTCGAGAGGGGGCACAGACACGACGAGTAATGCGGCTACTTCGTCGGGTTCTACTTCAGCTCCGCCACGAAGCGCCATGTCAACGTTCTTGTCGAGATCGCTTCCAACGACGACGAGTCCCATGGCGCGAAAGGCATACTTTGGCGATCTGGAAACGATGCAGCCCTTGTTGGCTTCGTTCATTGCTTTGCATCGATCGCTGCATTCCAAAGTCAAAGTGGGTACAGCTTTGAATTGTCTGACCTTATCGCGCGAATCGTGATCTCTGACACGCTCCGTGATAACAGTACTATGCTCCGGCTTGCGATCGAGTGCTCAAGATCCTCGGCAAGGGTATCGCGGACCGCAGCACCAAGAACGGCGAGGTCCTGCGACGCTTCAACGAGATGAAGACGCGCTGGAGGAATCTGGTCGAACGCATCGCCAGGATCGAGGCCGAGATGCACGGCGTTGAAGAAATGCTGAGAGATGCGGCCGAGCCCTCCGCCGCAGCGAGTACAAGCTCGCCTGTCAGGACGCCTCGTCGACACGCCAGCAGTGACAAGCATGACTCACCTTTGAGGAAGTGGGCCAACAAGGTCACGGGGGCTGGAGGATCGGCGCGGAACCAGACTTCGACGCCGCCGTCGAGGCCACCCGTCTCGGTGCGCAATTCGGCCAACGCCAGTCTCGCAGGTGTCCCCGGTTCGAGTTCGTCCGGGCCCACGACGACCCCACGAGTCTCGCCTTCTGCTTTCGCGGTACCTTCCACCATCGCATCTTCATCCAAGCCGCTCGTCCAGACGAGACAACTCTCGCATTCCCCCAGTGGTCCCGCGCTTCCCCCGGCTTCGACTCCTTCGAGACCCCCTTCGTCAGCCCTCAAAACGTCTCGAGCGGAGGGGTTGCTGACACCACCTCCTCGCGTCTCGAATCTCGATCAACCCATGGCTCCGTCAGAGCATCGCCGTGTATCTTCTTCGTCCCAAATCGGCCTTGAACCGCCGCAGCCGCGTTTTGCGTCGCGCCGAACGCATTCCCCTTCGATGAGCGTTGATGGCTACCCCGAGAAACCTCGCTGGAACTCGTCGACCAAGCCAGCGGACTTGAACGGTCGTGCACGACCCCAGTCACGCAATGACATGTCACCTCGAGCGGCTTCTTCGATGGGCATCAGGCCACCCTCCCGCCTGGACTCGCTGGCTCGACCCATCTCACCGACCTTTTCGGATGCCTCGTCGAACTTTACCGGTGCGAGGCCGTGCACGCCAAGTCGGATCCTCGTGTCCAAATCGAGGCGAAGCTCCATCAACCCAGCTTCGTTCCCTCGGCCCGACATGCCCGACGACCACGCTTCGATCATGCAACGCGTCATGTCGCCCGCACCCAGTGATGCGTCGATTCGTGCCTTTCTGTCGCGCTCGACCCCAGCTTCGGGGCGTCGACTACCGAGCTCGTCGAACCTCTCTCCTCCACCTCGAGTCTCGTCACCGACCGGATCAAACTATTCTTCAGCATCGGCGATGGCCCGGCGTGCCTTCTCGCAGACGCCTGAACCTCACTTGCTCGCCCAAGCATCGCGCCTGGCGTACGTCCGGGCACCTCGCCCTCCGCCCGTCCCCGTCGTCCCGAGAAGTGTTCGTAGACCCCCGGAAAGCGGACACGACTATTCGGTCTCTCCAGCCAGGTCGATTTCACGCGCCGATCAAGCCCGCCCTGGAAGCTCCCTAGGTCGCAGCGTCATGTCGTACGACGCTTCCGTCATCTCTGACGACGACGATCTCGAAGAGGACGCCGCTGCTCTCGCTGCGGTTCGCTACGTCCCCAACCCCCTCGATGCCCTCGACGTCGCCATCTCAAACACAATCAACAACCTCCCGATACAAATCCAAGTGACCCGCATCGACCCACCGCTGACCCGCGCTCAGCTCGCTCAGATGGAGCTGTTGCAGGCCAAGTATTTGTTCGCCTTGACCAAGAGTCAGAGGGAGGCAAGGAGGAGGAGAGCTGTCGTTTGCAAGTTGGTCGATCGGTTGGGACCGAGGGTGGGGAGAGGGGAGAAGAAGGTAGTTGTAAGGGCTGGAACCGGTTGGCAGGATTTGGACGCGTATGCCATGGGGTTGTTGGCTCAAGGCGTCTGAGTGGCAGAATGGGCCGACCGCCGACGAGACAAGCCGATCCAGCTGGTGATTCAGAAATTGTCGTAGAGCGAGAGGGTTTGAGGGGACTCTGAAATGCACGAAGCTTACGTTTCATCTTGTTCAGAATCACGAAATGTGTTCTGATACGAGCAGAAGAGACAGCCTACCGTACATCCACGGGTTCTTGAGGAAAATGAATGGCCCCCCAACCACCTGACTAAGATTTGGTCACTCGGCGACGCCTCGACGACATCGATCCTCACGACCTCCTTGCCATGGACTTCCCCATCGCGCCCCACACAACCTCATCCGACAAAGCCCCAATGCCGATCTGTTGACCCATAAATTCCCCCGGAAAAAATGGGCTTCCTGAATGCAGTCTGGTGAAGGTTTCTTGGCGCCTGTTCGTCGCCTTCTGGAAACAGCTTTCAGTGAGGTCGAGAAGGTGGTGTCGAGTAGCCGTCGCAGCTTTTTCAGAGCGTGCTCTCCTGAGTGACTAAGCTGTAGAGGGATAGCACTCACGACAGCTGCAACACTTTGTTGGACAACACCTGGCGGATTGTGCTGGGAGTGCTCATCGCGCGCTTCAATAGCTTCAATCGAAGAGGATCGCGCCGGGATGATTGGCAAGGCTTGGACTCTGGATTTCAATTCCCGAGTCGGCCCTCCGGCGCTCCGACCTCTTTCGAAAAATCCACGCGAGTGTACAAGACTCGGAGCTTAGAGCACCTGTTGGAGAGTAGGTAGCGCCAGAGCTTTAGTTTCTACCCTTAGGGTGCGCCCGACACGGGCCCTTATATACAAGAGCAATCAAGAGTGGTAATTGCCAGTGCGAAAAAGCGGAAACCCTTCGCTACTGTGCCTGCGTGTACCCGCCGCCAGGCACCAGGCGCCAGGCGTCAGGCGGCTAGCTGCCAGTGTAGATCGCCGGAGCCCACCGCCGCCCGAACTTCCGGTGCTGACTCCGGGGTCACCTGAGACATCAACCTATTTTTTCCGCTCTTCGTGCACATCCTGGATAATTCGCCTCAGTGTTGAGGAAGGAGTGGAAACGGTGGAGCGCCGACCCTCTTCCCTCTGTCCTTACTTCTCACACCATCTCCGTTCTGCGAAGACTCTCCAGACCCTGCAGCCCCACATTCGCAGGCCAACCCACCCTCGCGTCAGAATGTTTTTCGCTCGATCGAGTGTCGTCGCCGCGACCTTGCTCATTCTCCAATCGACCCTCTCGATCGCTGCTCCCTTGTCGGACAACGCTGTCCACGAACTCGAGAAGCGCATCACCTGCCACACCAACGAGGTCCCCATCAGTGAGTTCTACTCCTTCCCGCAGTTGCATCTCACGCCGCCGCGGAATTCCCACTTTTCGCTTTGAATCTCCCCACACCGTCCCCTCGGCTACTGCTCTCGTCCTGTACCCGCGTCGACTCCTTACGGCACCACGTTACTGACGCTCGACTCTTGATCTTCTTCGCCTTCGCAGACAACACGTGCGTGTCTTGTACCTCGCTCTACACGAACGCCTCGACCTGCACTCGATCGGTCCCTGTGACGTGCTCGTACGGTGTGGTTAATTCTGCCCGCAAGTGAGTCCGCCGTGCTTAGCTCTGCTTAGCTCGCACCTCATAAACGAGTCTGGTGAACCGTGGCTGACTTTGACCCCCCCCCCCCCCCCTTATCCACTGGGTCATCATCCAGGTGCGCAGCCGTAGACTGCACCAAAACTCCTGGAACCTATCTCAGCACCGATGGTGAGTTTTCTTCTTGCTGAGACTGCAAGCTATCTCAGCTTCCCCTTTCAGGTGACCCGTGGACTGATGTTTTTTGTCCTCCGCTTTTCCACCTCCAGGCAAGCAATGCCTTGACTGCCAGGACCCCTACGCTCTGACCTGCAACAGCACTACGACATTCACCTGCAAGGCCAACTTCACCTTCGCCTACAACCAGTGCATCTATGGCACCCCTTACGCCTACTTCGGCGGCTACGGCTTGGCCAGGCCTTACTCGGCCAAACAACAACCTTTCAAACACTTCGAACCTGCAAACGACAACACGGCAAACTGTCCGCGCGTCCAACCCAAGGCTCGCGGTAAGTCTCGATTGTCCTTGCTTGCTCGGGATGTCATCCTTCTTGTCTTACTCATCGCCCGTTGCCTCTTCCTGCAGTCATCTACTACACCGGGCACTTAACAACGGATACCTGCACTGGCCAGAATGGCCCTCTTGACCAGAACCTCGTCACGACTACCGACACGTCCGCGTTCGTCGTGCTCAAGGGTTACTGCACGGACTTCGTGAAAAGCCCCTTCGTCACCGCCAACAAAGCCGAGGGTGCTTGCCAACAGTTCTTCGTCCGCCCTGATGGGCCCCCGTACTTTGTGCGTACGAACTAATAAACCGGAAGGGTCTCTACCTTCTTCCAAGGCCACGCTCTCTTTCGCAGACGCTGTCCCTGTTTCTATAGGGTCCTGACCTTTGAATCTTCAGTAGCATGTATCTCGTACCCGGTAGTCCGTACACCCTATGTCATCAATATTTGCTTCTGCAACCCCCTTGCGTCTCTGTCTCGTGCAGATCGATGCCCATCTATCATCAATCAGTACTTGCCTTTTTGTCGAGATTTCCTCGAGAGCAGCCAACCTTTCGAACCTTTCGGGCCAACCGAGTGTGCGTCTCCAATTTCACCAATCCGACCAAAGTTCGCCTATTGCTTCATCTACATTCTGCTGGCATTTCATGTATATCCCAAAAGGTTTATCGAGTATCCTTGAGATTTTCACCGAAGCACTCAACTTTCAAGAAAACTACCAAGGCACTGAGATATCTCAAGATCTTAAGATCGCGCCGATCGAGATTACAGCAGTTTTCACGGCATCCGCCCCCGGAAATTTCGCGCTGCCCCATTGGGCTGAAAGGGCCCCTTCGCTTCTGTAGAGACAATGAAGGTTTTTGAAGAGATCGTTTTAAGGCAAAATGCTGGAAAGTGCGTATAGCTTACGCTCTGGGTGGTCAAGGAGGACATTGTGATGTACATACGCATAACTCGAGCTTTAGGCGTCCCTTTTGGGTGATAGGCATTGCTTTCGATCGCATGTATTGCGCGTCTGCCGGTGGGTCCATCCCGAGTACGGAGAAAATACGATTGATGATGAGCCTTTAGCTTCTCAAACTCGATCTAGGGGTACAGTAGGCATGCAGAATGCTGTATCTTTGATGCGAGGCGAGCGGAAGTGGTGCCGCGGGGTTTTGATCTTGCGAACTCGAGCAGGCAGAGGGCGTTCGAGCAAAAAAGGATTCGGCAAAGTCACATACGTCCCGAATGTGGTTCCACATGCTTTACTATTGACTCGAAGAGTACCATGTATCATCAGCTCAGGGGTCTCAAGTCTAGTCGTATGTCTTGCGGTGGGGCCAGCTCATAGACCCTATCTCACTCCAAAATAAGAATACCGATGGTTGGGCCTGGTCTCGGAAAACTGACTGGTTTGAGTTGAGAGACATCACTTTGGACATGACGAACCCATCAGGATTATGTAGAGATGCTTCCATAGTAATTTTTGGGTTGAAAACGTGCAGTGTGAGAAGGGTGAGGATGCAAAGCCGGGAGAGATAGGAGATCGGATCGATTCTCCGGTGACTCTCAAGTTCGAAAGGGAAAATGTGCAGTGGCAATTGCACGTTGATAAGATGGTGACAGTTTTACTCACTTCTAGCTTAGGACTATTCTTGTGTGCATAAAATACAATAAGATCCCGGTTGTTGATCATCTTTTGTACCGAGAGGGTTTCGGACCATGCTTGTCCGAGGGAAAGCGACCTACGAGGTTGAAGACGAAGTCGAGCAGAGCCTGCCGCAGTCATAAAAAGGATACCGACCGAGACCAACTCCGCGTTATTCTTCAGTAGGCGGGGTGTGGCAGGGGATGGGAGGTGTTGAGTCAGGAGCCAGGAGCCTCACCTATAGGTCAAGTTTAAAGTCGTCCCCGATGTTCTGACCCTCGGTCCCGAGGAATCACGCGATAGCTACCCCGGCCACTGCAGACTTTCACGCGACGCGCGACGACTGTACTCTCGGACCGTCGTAAGAGTATTCGTCTAGACACCGAACCACAGTAGTGAGTGAGTGACTTACCTGTCTGTCCTCCTGCTTCCCTTCTTTGGCTGTGGCAAAAAAAAAGCGAAGAAGAAGAGAAAAAAAAAAGAAAAAAAAAAAGAGAGATATTCGGAGGTAGAGCCTCGATAAGGTGGGTTCCAGAGATTCAATTTCGAACAAGCGAAATTAGGGGTTTAGATGGTAGTTTGCAACTAGCAAATGACCTAAGCTCGGTTATAAACCTCACTGCTATAGGTGCTTGCCCGAGCACAAGAATAATCGAGACGGCAGGCGACGCTAGATCAGAAAAGTACAGACACAAACGTTGATAGCGCGCTTGTGGGGAAAGTGCCGGTGTCCAAAGCTGACGTCAAGGAATATTCCGGTGATGCCGAGCATCGTCACGGAGGACGCAGGGGCATTTTCAGAAGGGAAAAGGGGCACGAAAGCTTTGTGCTCAAAGGCCTCCACTTGCGTTGTTGCTACGTAGTGTTGTCCAAGAAGGACAGTGGAAGATAATAATGGGCAGAGTACATCACGTGATCCCGAAAGCCACTTGCCCACTCCATGCACACATCCAGTAATCTTCTCGCATGTTTTTGGTAATCCCCTCGAGGAATTTTTTTCGGCTTTCTGATGTCCGAATATGTCACCAGAGAGGTACCGGCCGCCGACTCGACGAGGAAGCTCACCCCTGTCTCAACCCCTCCTCGGCGGTTCGGCGGCGGAGCTTCGAATCTTGAAGAAAGTGTGTGTGCAGGCCCAGGCCGAAGTGCTCGCTTGGTTCCAAAGATCACGATCTTTTTCTTGATTCACCCTTTCTGATGGCCGGAAGTTAGAGCATCGTGCTTGGGTGTGCAACCACCACAAAATCCACGTTTTTTTGAGCCCAGGGCAAAAGTGACATTGCGCGGCACAGCCGGCATCCGGTAAAATAGAGTAGTAGTAGTAGTAGTAGGGTACCCCCCCGAGAGGAGGAGCTCTCTCTGGCCAAGGGCGTGGTATTTCATGCTATATCCTGGTGATATACCAACCCTCTACTTGTATTCAGACAAAGAGGTACGTTGTTACCACCCCACCCCGGAGTGGTAAAATACAGCGGAGCCCGAGGTAGTAGAGAGTAGTAGAGTAGTAGGAATACCACCGCAGAGTCCGTAAAAAAAACTGGACCTGGCCCGACAGAGAGAGCGCTGGCGGCTAGAGAGAGAGGGGAGTAAACTAACTAGCTAGAGACTAGCTAGAGTAAACCGAAAGCGCCGAGAGTCAGAGGGTCACAGAGAGAAAAAGCGGTCAAAGAGAGAAGATAAGGAGAGAGGAAGAAGAGAGGAGAGTGGTGAGAGAGAGAGAGAGGATATCTGATCCCCTTTATTGACCGTCTCAATTGTGTCGAGTCAATCGAGGAGTGCAAGACCGATCGGCCTTGCACTCAATTTTCGCTCAACTTTCGCGGGCGCGTCCTCAACCGCCAACTCTCGGTCGCTGGGCTCTACTTGAACAATCCTCAATTCAAGAGTCGATTCAAGAGAGGGTTAGAGAGGAGAGGAATTTGGGCCGCGAGGCAACAAAAAACGGGAAACAAATGGAAACACAGCAGGACACAGCCGGGGGCGGCTCTCGTCGTCGGCGTCGCCGGGCTCGGAGGCCGTCGATTCCTGTTTGACTCTCGGCGCCCGCACGCTAGGCTGGACCACGCAGTCGGGGTTAGGGGTAGGGATAGGGATGCGGTTGGGGGCAAGGTAAATCAGGAAACGAGTGAAAATACAGGGGGGCAGCTTTAATTGGCGGGCGTCGCGGTGCTTGGGGCCACGGACTCACGGACGACGTGACTCGGGTGAGCGGCATGGTTCCGATGAGGAAGGAGCCTGTGTC
This sequence comes from Microbotryum intermedium, assembly GCA_022702645.1. Classification (NCBI taxonomy): domain Eukaryota; kingdom Fungi; phylum Basidiomycota; class Microbotryomycetes; order Microbotryales; family Microbotryaceae; genus Microbotryum; species Microbotryum intermedium. The sequence goes on from JAHWDX010000001.1 coordinate 1,162,628, forward strand.
ACCTTTCGTCTCGAGTATTCTTGTGCTCGGCCAAACACCTATACCAGTGATGTTTATAACCGAGCTTAGGTCATTTGCTAGTTGCAAACTACCATCTAAACCCCTAATTTCGCTTGTTCGAAATTGAATCTCTGGAACCCACCTTAACGAGGCTCTACCTCCGACTATCTCTTTTTTTTTTTTTTTTTTTTTTTTTTTTTTTTTTTTTTTTTCACAGCTACTTAAAGAAGGACAACAGGAGGACCGACAGGTAGGTCACTCACTATGGTTCGGGTGTCTAGAATAGCTAGCTGCACAGGTGCGATGTATTTGACGGTCCTGCGGGAGGTGATCCTGATGACGAGCGGCCTAGTGATCCATCCCATGCCATGGGACCACGAGGGTGAAAAAAATTGAGCCCCCTTTGTGGTTTCGAGCGCAGCTGGCACTGGATCCGGATGGCCCTCCAAGACGTACGAAGTACTCGCCGCAGGCAAACGCTGCCACCGGTCTCGGATTCGGTCCTGTAGAGAGACATAGACAATCCAATTAATTCGCTCCATATGAAGGCGCTCAATGCTATCTTGTTATGTCACTTTGACAGCCTGTCAAGACGAGACAAACCCGCAAAGACCGCTTTCAGCGGTCAAACAGATATTCTCTCTTTTCGTGAATGGAGGCGACGCGCAACACTACAGTGAACCCATGGACTCCTATTCGTAGCACCAAAAAAGAAAAGATGCAAAAAAGAAAACTCAAAATTCGAACATCGGCAACTCGCCCTGGCTCATCATCTTGGCCAAATCCTGCGCCGCACGCGTCGTCGCTTCCGCAGCTTCGCCGCGGCCAGTGCAAGCGTTCCAAGTACCTGCAAAGACAAATGTCGGCAGAGAGGATCGAGCAGCTTCGAGGGCTTGCTTTCGAGCCTCCGCATCCGAGGTTGTCGATGAACCATTCGGGACGACGGATTTCGGAGGCGCAGCCTTGGGAGTGTCGACGGGGGCAGATGGTGTCGCACCGAAGAAGAACGAGAAAGCAGGCTTCGGTATCGGAGCAGGTTCTACAGTAGGGGGTTGTTTGCTCGGCGCCGAGGATGCCTTACCGAACATGTTGGATGAAGGCGCACCGAACATAGGTGCGACGGGAGGCGGCTTCTCCACAGGCTTGCTTGCAGGGACGGATAGAGCAGGCACTGACGGCGCTGGTGCAGGTGCTTGAGGTGTCAAGACATTCTTAATCTTTGGTGCGGGGTTCTTGACGACTTCTTCGATGATGACGACATCATCATTGTCAGACTCTTCCTCCTCGTTGTCGTCCTCTTCGTCTTCTTCTTCATCCTCCTCGTCCTCTTCATGCAACCCATCCTCATCCTCCTCATCGTCCTCAGCCTCATCTGTCTCCGAAGCCAGAGCCGAAAAGGGGTTCGTGGGTGCACTCGCTTTCTTCGTCGGCTTCGTGACTGCAGCGGGCTTAGTAGGCGGAGCAAACGTCGGAGCCTGCGTTGGTTGAGTCGCCCTCTTCTGGGGAGTAGGCGCAGGAGAAGCCGAGGCGACCGACGAAGCCGTCTTGGAACGATTGCCGTCATCACGACGGTACTTGGCCGGCATGGACCTCTCGAGCTGTTCCAACGGCGACACCTTCTTGGGACTCGATGCGGTCGACGCGGCCTCCTGAGCGGCGACGCGAGCCGAGGTGGGTCTTGAAGGTGTGAGGGGACGAACGGGTCGACTGCGCGGAATGCGCGCCAAGGGGTTGTGGTCGGTGCGTTCGTAAGGGTTGATGAACGCCTCGCGACCTGATGTCATAGGGGACGCCTTGTCCGGCTTCGCGGCGTCCTCTTGTCGAATGATGTGCATCATCATATCTGCCGCTCGAGTCGTCGATCGAGGCGCTGCCGAAGCAGCCTTTTTCGGTGGAGATGGTGACGGTGTGTCGGCTTTGCTGACTTGCCACAAAGGTGACGGTCGAACGGGGGTCGAAACGGCGTTCGCCGTCACCTTGGCACGGGAAAAGATGGAAGGTTTGGTGTTGTCCGTCGACGAAGGTGCAGGCGAGGGTGAGGCCGATGGTCCCGGCGAGGCCGAGTAGGAGAGGTTCGAGGTCGATGCAACGGGTGGTACATCCTCCGCTTCGACGCGTCGGCGCTTGCCTTCGGCGGTCGAGTTTGTCCCACCGAGGGAGTTGAGCAACCCGCCTTCGCTTTGACCACGCGTCAGGTTCGATCCGGTCGACGCGCTGTGGGACCCGGGTGTTCGATTGCGGCGTGCGCTTCGACTCGAGTAGCCCGCTCCGACGTAGATAGGCCTTCGTCGTCGGTATGGTGTATGACCTGCGGTAGATTCGGACATGGACGTCGAGGGTGAAGCACCGACGTCCCCAAACATCGAATTGTTGGAGGCCGCAGAGGGCGAAATGGGAACGACCGAATCCTGGCGAGCATAGAAGGGCTGCACCGAATGAGCGGGAGACGCGGACCTGAAGTTGGGTGTGAAAGCTGTGGGTAGGTTCTCGGCTTTTGCCTGCTGCATGAGATGAAGCACACCGGCTTGCTCGATCGCGGTCAGAGGCTCGTCCCCACGGTCGGCCTTTTCGCGGAAGAACCTCGCGAGTTCTTCGTTCGCACGCCCAGGTGGAGATCGTTCGGATCCAAACATGGACTCGGCTTGACCCCAGCTGGCTGCCGATGCCGATACAGGCGTTAAGTCGCCCCGTGTCGCGGATCGAGGCCAGGTGGAGGTGAAGCCGCCATGAGGTCGAGGGGTCGCGCTCGAGGCCATAGCCGAAACGAGATGAGGCATCGACTTTGAGGCCGTGATAGAGGATCCGAGATTGGGGTAAATGTTTTGGTACGATGTAGGTGAGGGTGGTGCATTCGCGTCCATCTGTGTATATAAGAGGTCACTGCAGCGTCAGCGATCGAAATCCCCCACTCCCGTTCGCAGTTCACAGGAACCTACGTCGTGGTCTTCTATAAATTCGCCATGCAGTTCAAGGGCAGGAGCATTGACATGCTGTGCGTCGTGGTTACTGCCATCGCTGTGTTGTGGCTCGTCGCCGTCGTCGTTGTCTTGTTCATCGTCCGACTCTGGCTCGGGCTCAGGCGACGGCTCCTTCTTCTTGCCTCGGCGGAACGGGCTGAGGTAAGACAAAAGTCCACTCAGACGTGACTGTAAAGCGTGTACCGGCGGTGTCAGTATGGTCGAGCGAGCTGGGAGGTACAGATTGGAGAGACCAAACGCACAGGAGTTCCGCTCGTACTCGCACTCGCGCTCGCACTCGCGTTGGCACTCGCTGGGGAAGCCTTGGGACGCGCATACGGTGATGCAGCCTCTTTGCGTGCTTGTCGTCCCAACTGGAGCGATGCTCTACGGTCTTGGCCGTCCATGATATCGCAGCTGGCCGAGTGTCGAGTGGCAGAGAGCAGGGCGAGGCAGGTAGTCGAACGTGGGTACCGGCAGAGTGAAACCCGTGGGCGCGTCTCGATTCGATCGTCATGATGCATGCATGATGCACGATGTCCCAATGATGGCCACTATTCCTCTGCCGCCATTCGATTTCTTTCCAAATGAGCATGAACACGCTCGCCACGCCTACTTGCACAGTCATACATTTTTTGGTTACAGACCATTAAGATAAGACAAGGTACATCCCCGCTACCTGATGCATCAAAAACTAAGGAACTTCGCCACCCCGGCGGCGAGAGCAACTTGGACCGCGAAACGTGGTCCCAGCAGCACCGAGAATCCAAGCCTCGTACACACACCACACATAACCCATTGAGTCACACTCAGGGCTTCGTCACAACCTTGTCATCGAATTTCTCCAAGCCATTCACATCAGGCTCGGAGCCATCGCGACCTTCCATACGAGCTCGGACGAGCTCAAAGACGACGTTTAGGTCCTTGGGGCCCGTATATGTTTTGCGAGCCGAGATGAAGTAATGTGCCGTAGCGATGATGAGTACGACGGCAAATCCCACGATGGCATCTGAGTGTGAGCAAGTAGACGTCGGGCGAAATGTCAGAGTAGTCATGCGTGTTCGCTGGGAGCACGCGGTCAACTTACAGTTCATGTTGGAGCCAGTGACGGGAAGTTCAGGAGGGAACAAGAAGAAGACGGTCGTGAACAGGATGAAAATAAGCGCCGTGATGTTGGCGACCGGCCCCCAGAATCGACCGAGCGTCAGGGTCGGCTCGGGGAAGCCTTCGGGTCGAAGCAAGTGTCGCCCTCGGGCCAAGAGCAGGATGATGGGGGCAGAGTAGGAAATATTGAGGAACACGACACTCGACGAAAGAATGGCATTGAGAGCGGATGATGAGCCTGGATGGGTTAGAAGGATGGAATACACAGTCAGCTGAGACGTCAGGCTATGAAGACTTCACTGATTCTCATTGACGTGCTAAGACTGACCCAGATAGACCAGTTCAAAGATGATGACAAGTACCGTGTTAAGGATCAAAGTGTTGACAGGGATTCCGTCCCTGTTGGTGCGTCCAAAGAAAGACGAGAACGGCAGACCTCCATCACGAGCAAAAGCGTAGCACATTCGCGACGAACTCGTCAAGAGTCCCTGGGCGGCAAAGAACATGGAGATGACGGGGAAGACTTGCAGGCACAGCGATCCAGCGACGGAGCCGATGGCTTGGTAGATTGCCGCGAGCAAAACTCCCGTACTCGACTCGATCGCCTGGGTGACATTGCTCGTGGTGAATAGGAGGCAGACGAGGAAAATGAATGAAGAGACGGCACCGATGAGGACGGCGGCGCACATTGCGATCGGTGCGTTGATGTGAGGTCGTGGGATCTCCTCGACCATGTGTGTCACGCCATCAAATCCCGTCAGTCCAAAACATGCCTGGAAAGGAATGAACGACGTTGAGGTGAGTTTCGAGCCGCGGAATGCCGCAAGATCTGATCGACCGAACGTAAATTCGAAAGGCAATGACCTGCAACAGGCCAAGAATCCAAGCCACCCCATTGTTCCACCCTGTCTCGTTGATAAAAGACGCAAATACGAACTTGCCCGACGTGTAGTTGCCAGATTTGCACGCGAGGCAAACGATCGCGATCGTAGCCGCGCCAGCGAGCGACCAAGATAGCGCCGCTTGGTTGATGATGGGCAACATCTTGTGGCCCCACAGGTTGGAAGCAAAGGCCAACAGGGCGTAGGCGACGTCTAGAATACTCGGAATAGAGTTGGCAGGTTGTGAAAGGGTCAGCTTTCCCGGTGCCTGTGCCCAGAGTGTCACAGGGCAAGGGACCGCGACTGACAAACGATGAAAATCTGGTACCGCTGAACGACGACGTTCTCGTGAGCTAAAGCGACCATGCCCGTCACGAGTTGACCCGCGAGCGAGCTGGCAGTGGCAACGAGTGCAACCCATCCTGCGCAAGCTATCCATCCTTCGATGAACGCGAAAAGGGGCGCACGCCCTGGAGGCGAGAGAAGAGCCACCCAATGATATTGCCCGCCCGAACTCGGGTAGACGTGACAAATCTCGGCGAGGGATACAGCCGTGGCGAAACTGCCGAGGAAAGAGATGGGGATCCCCCACAGTACGACGGATGGACCACCGGATGGAAGGGCAACAGAGATGGATGCAGCCTTTACATTATTCGAAAAGCCGGGTGACAAGGCGACCGAGAGCCAAGATGAACCAATCCGAAAGCGAGATGGGCCAAAGAAAGCGAGATGGTCCGTGTCAGCTACACTACCTATGATCGCATTCGACTTGCATACAGCTGAGCACATACCATGGCAGTCCACGAGTTGAGGATGGCATAAGCGAGCCCACTGCGGATCCAAAGCATCATTCACATCAGCTCACGCGACCAAAGCGAACGACGCCGAACCGAGTGCCGGCCGAGTCGTCTCGGAGAAGCCGCCCAGAAGGGGGGACCCAGAACGTGAGGGAAATTCGGGGCTGGAAGCCCACCCCGTCGACAACGATCTGAACGAATCGCTGCTCTCCCAAGAGGTAGTACTGCAACAGAGGAGCTATACTCACATGAGGGCCAGACGACTGAAGCTCTTCTTGAGTGGCAACACGTGGGTTTCGCCATCATGGTGAGGGGCCTTCGCAGGGTGCGCTCCTTCGCTTCTGCCGCTGCTGCTGCGGTTGCCCTGAGGTAATGTCACGGGTTGGACGCTGTCGCTCATCGTGTTGGTGCCTGATCAGTTCTCACTGGGAGCGGCGGTGTCGATGTAGACTGTAGGAGCGGCCTAGTCGTGGTCGTGGGGACGTTGGATCCACCTGTATGGTCGAAGGATAAAGAGCCCGCAAGAAGAAGCTCAAAAGACACAGGAAGCCGAACGGCCATCGATCAGCTATCGTCGTGGGCGGCTCAGATTAGCGGATTCCGCGGTGCGACCGCCCCGCTCTCGCTTCGGTATTTTTAGCTCCCAGTGTTTTGAAAACACGCCGCCAATCTGAGTCATTGATCGGCAGCCTCATTATCGCGGACTTGGATAGAGGTCGGGAGTACCAACCTTAGGGTAGGCACCCGCAAAAAGGATTTGATCGACATACCTGCATAGGTACGTACCTACCTAGGTATCTACCCTCACTCAGGCGGGGGAGATCTTGCTCAAACTCGACGGTCCAAGATTGGCTCATGAGCTATCCCGACAGTTACTAGTCGAGTGGGGTCCCACTTGAAATTCCGCCCACTTACCCACGAGCTTCGCAATGGGCTCCGATGGCCTCACAAATGAAGAAGGAAAAGACCAGTCTTCGTTTCACGCCAGCTACGCCTTGATCGACTCAGCAAATGAACTTTGCGTTGCCATAACTATCAATCATGGGATTCGAGCCGTCGCCGACCCTCGTCATCTCCGTCTCACCCCATCGCTCCAGGAACTCGCCGTGATCGACGACGCTCAATCCTCGCACAATTCCGGGTCCTCCGCTCGCGTTCAGCGTCAAGGGCCTTCGAGGCGAAAAGAAGGTTCCGGACGTCAAGGTGGAATCACTGTTACGCGAGGGAGAGGAGAAGTGGGCTGGCGACATGACGAGCGAGTACAGATCGCGCAAGAGGTGGAAGTTGGTCGGGAAAAAAATGTCGAAGAAGCCCGGTTGGACGAGATACGTCGTACAGGCGACGGTCTGTCAAAACAGTATAGAGGAAATCAGCTATGTTGACTCGAACGCTCTCTCTCATTGACAAGACTTGAACGAACCTCTCCCTCGTAGCGCGTCTGAACGACGGGCGCGTTGTGTCCCGGAATCGCATCCGGCAAGCTCGAGAAATCGGACATGAGCAGCCGATGCGCCGGGAACTTGTTCCTCAGGACGTCGAGAAGCATGAGCTGCTTGGTCGGCAAGAACTCGGGCTTTGTCAAGTTCGGGACAAAGGGTAGGATAGAATAGAGCTTGCGCAACATCGGCGATGCGGACATGAGGCGATTGAGTGAGGGTGAGGTGCGCTGGTGCGAGGGAAGCCGAGATCGCAGGGTGAGGTACCGTCGGATAAGCGGGTCCGTGACGGGCTCGTACAATTCGGTGTAGTCGCCTGTCGAGTCAACTGAGACGATGCACTGATACGGCTCGTGATCCTCTGTCGAGTGACGCACGACGTCGTGGGCGAAATTGTCCTGAGGCAAAAGGAATGGGGTCAGGCTGGGCCTTCCGTGGGAATTGCTGAATGCGAGGACTTACCAGCACTTCCATCGCCAAGAAGAAGCAAGGTTCGGGAACGAACCTCTCAAAGTCAAAGATGCTTCCACCCAAGACCTCGACCTTGTCCTCATGCCCCTTGCGCTTCGCTAAGTCCCTTTCAGCGGCTTTGGCGTCGCCTCCTAATGCCCTCCCCTTCTGCAGACCCTGCAGCCGCTCACTGATCTCGACGATGCGGTACCGTGTGCGATCATAGACTTCGGGTTCCTCCATGGCGATGTAGTCGAGAATATCGCCCATCAGGGTACCGTTACCGGCACCGATCTCGTAGATGATCAGGTCCTCGTACGGGTACAAGTTGAGCTTGTACTCCGCGACGATGAAGCGTGCGATCGCTCGGCCATACCATGGCTGGCATATAAATACTAGTGTCAGTGTCATGATCGACTCTCTTGACAGCCATTACGGCGAGCGGGTGCACGCTCACCTTGAACAGCTCGGTCGGCGTATGCCACACTTGTCTCCCCGGCCCTCGACCGACCCCACCCTTGTTGAGCCCTTCAAACTCGCCATAGCGTCTCGCGATCTCGTCCTCGAACTGAGCCGTCGTTCTCAACGAGCCAAAGTCGAACCCTTCAGCTCCTACCCTGGCCTCATCGACTTGCTTCCCTTTCCCATTCGATAACCCCGTCGTCGTCGTCGTCGCTGCGGCAGGTCCGACTCCAGCTTCCGCTCCGATCTGATCCGGATCAAAGATGACGGCTTGTGTTGAAAAGTAACCATAGTGAGGGTTGTAAAGACAATCGTCGATGAAGTCCCTCGCGAGCATGCGCACCCTCCGAGGTGGGATTCGTCGCGAAGCCAACTCCTTAGCCGTTACGAGTGGGTAGTGACTGACGTCCGGGTCGGGCGTGTCATCGAACGGGTTCGAGACATAGTTATAGCGTGGTTCTCTTGATGATCTAGCACGGAGATCAGGACGTTGGTTCGTCGTCGCTGTTGTCGCCGTCGTCGAGGGGGACGATGCAACTGGCTTGGAAATCTGGTCGGAACGACGCTCTCGAGAGGATGGCGATGTCGATGGGATGGGTTTGGAAGGAGAAGCACAGGTCGAAGCCGAGCTCATGTAGCGCGTACATGATCGCACCGCCTGGGACGATGTTCTTCGCAACGAAGCCATCACGGAGGGTATGCGTTACCGCTCCAAGCACCGACTTCGATGTGAAGAGTACAGCTGCAGGTGAGCTCGAGGGCGGTGTGCAGGGATGCGCCTGGATTCGGGCCAATTCAAACGAAGGCTCGGCCTCATTTGACCCATTAGCTATTCATCGAACCGCTTTCGACAATCAGCGTAAACCTTGGCCGGTCCTGATGATGAACACGACATGGTCAAACAGAAATCAAACATTCGATGGAAAAAGAGCAAATGCTGGCTGGCGGCCCCTGGAAGGATGCAAGCCCATGGAATGCAAATTATGCAATGCAAATCACCGTCATCCCACGCGCACGGCTTCCTGTCCGTAGTCTGACTGACGCGAGGCATTCTTTTTTTTTAAATTTTATTTAATAGATTTCGGAGACCAGGCTGCAGGCCGCAGAGATACAGCTAATTCAACTAACCTATACAAGTGGGAACCCTTTAAAATTAACGGGAAGACGAAACTGAAAAGACTGAATGTTGAATAGCAGCAGATACAACGTTGCACCAAGTCGGAACCCCTTAAATTAACGGGAAGACGAATTTGAATAGACTGGATGTTGAAGATACAATGTATGGCAGCAAAGGTCGAATACTGCTCTTGATTCCTGGCGCTTGAAGGTCTCCCTTCCTCCAGGCGAAGAGGAATATTGGGGTGGAAGCCATCCTCTCCAGCGGGGAACAGTAGTGGATTACGGAGAGGCATGGCGGACGAGTGGAGCGAGCTGACGACTTTGTACTTGGGCCGACCATCCGGGCAAAGATCACCGTGCACTTGAAGAATGAGATCCTGCGGTCCTTGTTGTCCCGTGTTGGTGTCGGATTCGCAGATAAGCATCGCCGTGGCCGACGCGAACTCTCTCACGAAGCGATTGCCGGTACGCAACATGGCTTCGAGCTTTCACAGGATAGATCTCTGCATAGGACTCTCTGTGCCGTCAGATCCAAGCTGAGCAGCAAGTCGAGCGACGGTGACCTCGGCCGGGTCGATGAGCCACGTCTGAGCAAATGCAGGGCGCCGGGTGACGGAAGGAATCAAGGGCCGAGACGATGGTAAAGCCGACCAAACACACGGAATACTGGGGGCCCTGGCATCTGCAATCGGGTCTGGTCAAAGTAGGCGCTGAGCGAGGTGAAGGACAGCGCGTTCTTGTACGATCGAGCGTGTTCGCGGAATGATACAGCTTCTGCGCCTGAATAGATCGCCGCCCAGGTGAGCAGGTTTTCTCAATTGCAGCAGATCCTGGGAAAGCCAACTGACCGCGATCGGACCCTTCAAGTGGCTGTCGATACTCGGGCGTGGGCTGGGGAGGGGGAGGGGAAGGCAGCTGCACCTTGCCCTGCGAGCAGCACGTGCCCTCACCTGGGCTCCCACCCGTGTTGTAGAAAGAATGTCACACAAACCCACGCGCTTGCCATCCATTAAATGCCATATATATTGACTCGCAACTTGACATGACTGAAAAAGGCATGAAAAATTCTGGAGCCGCTGTAGCTTGGTTTGAAAAGAGCCAAAAATACAAAACCGGGCGCCGAGGTCGTACATGACTTCTGATGGAGACATGGACAGCACAGGCAGGTGCGGCAGATCCGAAAGTATGTTGGTGCACTCATCACAGGCGGCTCGCCAGGCCGCAACATGGTCAAAAACAACGATTTTAGGAACATTCCTTGACTACCAAATATATATATATATATTCCTATATATATATTTAATAATAATAATAATGTAAGTTGTAAAGCGCGTCCTTCCCCGCCAATTGAAGTGACTCCCCTCTAGGGCTGGGTAACAACCATGTTAGAGTTAGACATGCCACATACAAGTTTAATTTTTCTTACATGTAATATGTGTGTCCGAAAACTCGGTGTAACATTTGTAGCCTCTGCACGTGACTTACAGTAAATATGTAGGGCATCGTGGTCCGATTGGGAACTTGGGCGTCTGCTGGCGTGGATACCTCGAGCCCTAGGCACTCAACACCTGAGATGTTATGTAGCAGCTAAAAAGAACCTCATCTGAGATATTCAGTACTTCATGTGATGCTCTTTATTAGATTTTCCAACGATGTGGTCGGTTGGGAAAAGCGCCACAATGAGGGAAGTTCTTACAATCGCTACAAACTTTGGCCATGTGTGACAGTGAACAAATGTCACGAATGCCACAAATTCTGAAATAATTTTACAGATATTGCAGGTATAAGAGTGTGTTACAAGCCACTTCGGAAGTGAATCGTGAATGTTTCACCGCCAAAAGTGGAAGTTACCCAGTATATATACGTCACCGCGTAACCGTCATCATTTCGGTCGCAAGAGGCTCTGCCAGGTGGTGGCTCCACACACTTTCGCTCTCCAACTACTCGACGGACCCAGCTCAATCCCGGAAGCAACCATACCGTCCAGGTGCTTAGCCTGTATTCCTCAGTGACTCGACTGGGCATCGCTGCCACTTGCCAGCGCGTGCGTCTGAGGAACCATCCGGCTCAGCGCTCTCGGCGCCATCTGACGAGCTCGACAAAGTGGGGCGCAACCGAAGCTGAGCTCAGTTCGCGATGGGTCTCATCGGATCTCTACTGGCGTTTGCCGTCGCACTCGTGTCCATCCTATACCTCTTACCGACTCCACCGACCAGCCTTGGTCCTCCCAAGCTACGCAACACGCCACTGGATCGAGCGGGCCCGGTCCTTGCCTCGATCATCCGCAAGCTAGAACTCGATGGACTCACCATCATACCCGTGTAGGTGACTTGCTCAAGCCGAGACATACGATCATTTCTACTCACCCTGAACTTCGGCTCCATCCTAGTGTCAAGATGCCCCCGGTCAAGCTCACCCTCAAGTTGCCTCTGACGTCCAAACGGCTGCGCATCGTCATCAAGTCGACTGCATCCGAGCTCGTCTTCACTCGACTGAGGATCGGTCAGGTTGCAACGCGATGCATCGATACCGGCCGCTCCCCCATAGATGTCAAGGTTGACCAGGTCTCGACCATCCTCTCGGGCAGCTTCTCCGTCACCGCAACGGCGCGCTTCGTCCCCGAGGGGATGAATCTAAACGACGAAAGCATGTTGAAACCGTGGAAATGGACAGGATCGGGGCGAGTCGAAGCCGACATTGACGATGCTGCGATTGCCTTGGGCTTGCAACTCGTTCGAGGAACGACTGCGCATTCGGTACCGAAGATCGAAGTGCTGTCGACCAACGTCGACGAGGGCTCGATCAATATGCTCGTCATCAAAGGGTTCGGACCGTGGGGTGGTCTCGTAACCAAGTTGACACCGTTCGTCAAAGGGACGATCCTCATTCGATGGCCCGTCAAGCTCGTTTCTGACTTTTTGATCCGAGACATGGTTGAGGGTCCAGCCGTAGACGATATCGCCGAAGGGCTCTTCAAATTCGTCAACAAGCACGTCGACATGCAGACGTACGACGCCATGGTCGACGACGAGCGCGAAAAGGAAGTGTCGACACCTCTTGATGCCTCGAGTCTCACTCCACCTTCTGCGGCTGGCCCGGCTGAATCCCCTGGACCGCCGTCTTCCGCGGGGAGCGTCGAGACCAACTCGCCAACTCCCACGAGCTCCGAAGCGGGAGGAGACATCACCACGACCGTGCAAGAAGCAGTACCGACCACGACCAACTTTCGCATGCATTCGCACCTCATTGGTCCAACGCGACTGCACAACTTGTTCCTACCCGATTACAGCCCACCGTTGTACCGACCTGGTGGGACTCGCGCGACGTTGCAGTCTTTCAACAAGCTCACTTCCGAGATTCAGTTGCAGTTATCCGAATCGGGACTAACGACGTTGGCATTCGACCGTGCTTCGCTCGCTTTCGACCCTCCTCGAAGTCTAGGCGGCTCGGGCAAGAACGAGCAGAAGCAGAAGCTGAAGCAGCCTTCCGTTGAAGCTGGGATTGAAGGCGGTGATCTAGTCGTCACCGTCCATGACTTGACCGTCATCCTCGAGTCCAAGTTCAAGATATTCGCCGAAACGGCACAGATACTACGATGGACGACAGGGTTGAAGAATATTGGACAAAAGGGAAGATCGACGACGACGGTCAAGGCCAGGACGTTGCAGATTCGCTTCGAGTTGATTGGGAATCGGTCGAGGCAAGGGGCACCGTACGAGCTGAAGGCGACTTCGATCAGTCCATTTACGACGATCGTCCCCAAGACGGTACTGGAGAACTCGAAGCTGCAGTTGGGCGTCGAAGTGATGAACTTTATTACCGAATCACTCAAGGTCAGTCGAGGTTGTTAAGCGCAAACCTTGCTTTGGCAGAAGCTGATCAAAACGCCGTTTGCCTGCCTTTTCACAGACCCAAATCGCCGCCGCCGCTTCTCTCGTCATTGGTCAATTCATGAAGGATGCCGTACGCAACTACCTACAAAAAGCGATGGACGGCATCGAAGAGAAGTTACGAGACGTTGGCGTCGAATTACCCAACAGTCTTCGGGGGCTTGAAGCCGAACCCGTAAGCGAGTGAATACCCCGCGTCGTACGTTTGATTATCTGTTGCGTGTAGTGCCTTCTAAAGCCATGTGTTGTCATGTACTATAAGAATGAATGGAAAGAGAGAGAGAGACGCATGCTATATAAGTTGGCAAGAACGAATGCACACCAAGGGATCGGAGGCCACTTTATTCGTCGGATGTCCAGTGATCGAGCCACTTGAATACTTCCTCATGCCAACGACGGCTGTTGTGAGGCGCCATGACCCAGTGGTTCTCACTCTCGAAGTAGACGAGACGCGAGGGGACACCAAGGCGTTGCAGCGTATTGAAGACGGCCAGACCTTCTCCTTCAACGAGGCGGAAATCCTTGCCGCCGTCTGTTCATGCAACACCCACCAAAGCCTGTCAGCCGCTCCCTTCTCACCGCGCAGAAACAGCCACAATACCATCTAAAAACTCACGGATCACCAATTGCGGCGTCTTCCACTTCGAAATATGGTTCTGCGGGTTCCATCGACTATAGTTCTCGGGGACCTCCCAAGGCGTACCGCCGAACTCGCGCTCGGGGAAGTACAACTCTTCGGTCGTGTACCACACACCGGGGGTACTGAAGACACCATCGTGGCAGACGATGCATTTGAATCCGAGGGTCGAGTTGTGACCTTGGATCCAGTTCGCCTGTAGGTCAAGGTTACATCTCATAGTCAGCAACGATGAGCGTGGGCTAGCATGATCTGAGCGACTGACCATGAACCCTCCGTAAGAAGCACCGAGCATCGACATTCGTTGGTCATCGATCTCGGGGTAGGCTCGCTTGACAAAGTCCAGACCGGCGACAAGGTCTTGGTAAGGACGACCACCCCATTGGTTCTTGATGCGGTCGCAAAACTCTTGGCCATAGCCCGTCGAGCCTGTAGGGCTGTTCGAGATCACCAGGTATGGGTGAGTAAGCGAGCAATGTCAATCTCGGCTTGGGGTCACTTACTTGATCGCGACGGTGATGTATCCATGGCTCGCAAAGACATTGGGATTCCACCTCGTCGACCAAGAATCGGTCCACGCCCCCTGAGGTCCACCATGTACCAAGAAAGCCAATGGGAACTTCTTCTTGCCTTTGCCGTCCTCGAGCAATGCTTTCCTTACTTCGGCACCGCCTTGAAACTCTGGAGGGAACAAGACCCATCCGTGCACTTGGACACCTTCGGCCCCGGCGAACCAGAACGATTCTCCTTCGTCCAGGCCGCGAGTCGAGACGAGGTCGTCGGTCAAGGAAGCGATTCGCTGCAGGTTCGTGTTTGGAGGTCTGTCTGGGTTGGGGTCATTTTCCTTGTTGTCCTCGGCATCCGTCGAGTCCTGCTTGGCAGCTGAGATGGTAAGAATCGAGACGACGTTGGGACCCACGAAAGAATTGGTCGTGAGCAGCAGGGAGCTCGTCGACAACGGGACCGCAGCAGCGACGCTGTGACGATGAGTGAGCTTGTGAGGTTCGGGCAAGGAAGGTTTCTTCAAGAAGCTCGCGTCGTGCTTTGATGGCTTGGGCACCCCAAGTTGGAACAATTTGCCATAGCCTGCATCCTCGGCAACGAGGTAGATCTTCTCGCCGCAGGGGCACCAGACCACTTTGGAAGGTGAGCAATCCCACTGCTCCTCAGTTACTCCCCATCGCTTGTCTGATTCGACCTCGTAGATCATGACACGGTTTCGGTCGGCTTCGTAACCGTCCTCGCGCATCTCGAGCCAAGCGATCCGCTGGCCATCGGTGGAGAAGACGGGGGACGAGGAGGCGCCCTGGGTGCCGAGCGTGATCTGTCGAGGTGCGGCCTCTTTTTCGCTCTTTGGATCGAGAGGGACGAGGTAGACCTGGGTACGAGTGTGCCATGCCTGCAAAACCGCGAGAAGCATCGAATCAGACCCCTGGCCCTGGAAAATTCGCTTGAACTTCGGTGCTCGCACTTGCCTTATTGACGAGCGGATCCTTAGCCTGGAAGACGATGTGCGTCTTGGAGATCGCATAATCGGTCGCGTCCAGCTGAGTCTTGGACAAGGGTGAGAGCACCGTCAGGGATTTGCCTCCCCTCGTCGAAGCAGCGGTCAGCGCCGTTCCTCGACTATTAAGGACCCTCCATTTGCTATCGGGCGAGACGACCTGGGTGAAGCCCTCGGATTCATCGGAATGCTCGTTGTCGAGGGATTCGGGGCTCCTCGTCATTCGGAGAGCAAAGATCTGCGTCTTTTCACCGGCCGTCGAAGACCACTCATCCCAGTGACGAACCCAAAGCGAGTCGTACACTGTCGAGGAGAAGGAGTGGCGGCGTGGTCAGCTCGAGTCGGGAGAGGTGAAGAATGACATACCTCGCACATCAGAGCCTCGAGCATCTTGGCCTTGCTGTTTCTTGTGCTTTGCGACCGAGAATAAGTCGCCGTCGGGGAAGACTTTGGCGGTGAAGGACAAGAGTGCGGACTCGGTCTTGTCGTCCGAGGTGTTGAGCACTTTAAGATCGGATACGCTGAGGGTGACGTGGGTCAGCTTCAGCATCCCTGCTTTCTCATGCAATGACCCAGTACTGACTGACCTGACGGGAAGGTCCGCGACCTTGTACTCGTCGCCGGTGATGACGTGTTTGGCCCACAGCTCGACTCCATCGGCCTTGTCAGCGATGGCCGCGAGTCGTTTCGAGCGTTCCGTGTCGTTCAGATCCAATGAATGATCGACTCGTTGGCCTTGCGAGTTGAGGATGGGTTGCTCATTCTCGGGAAGGGCGGTTCGCACAAAGACGAATACGCGGTCATCGATCCACGCCACTTGGTTGTCGGCGAGGTGCTCGAGCACGAGTCGGGGCGCGCTCGCTCCGATCGTGGTCGTGGTCGTGCTGGTCGATGACTTTTGGAGGTCGATCGCATAAATGACCTTGTTCGTCTGTCCGCCATTCTTGAAGGAGAAGGTCGACGATGGCCACAGCGCATACGACCCAGAAGGGTTGGGCAGAGCCGAGCCAGGTCGAGGCAGCTGGATCAGGTCGTCAATCTCCATTCGACGGCCAGCTGGTTTGGACGACGGCATAGTAGTAGACGCAGCAGTGGCCATGGTGTGGGAGTGCAAGTGAGGTGGAGTGGTGATCGAGCTGGGAGGAGGGGGAGGGCAAGAGAAGAAAGCCGGTCGTTGCCAGGATCGGGCGATCCGTGTTGCAAGCCGCGAGGACCGAGAGAGGACCATGTGGTACCGTGTGGGGCAGCACGCCAAACACCACACTCCTACGCGGTCGCCGGACGCCCGTCGCCGGCAATGCGCACGGACCGTCACCTCGGATGCCAGGTGCTATCGTGTGTATTGCCGCCAAGGAGGGTCATGCTGGATGAGTCGCTCGTCAACTTTTCCTCCACCGCACTTGGCTTCGCGGCGAGCAGTGCTCCACTTGCACCCCGGCCCAGCTGTGCAGAAATTTCTGCGGTTTCCACGGCCTGCTAGGTCACCCTTGCTCCAGGCGAGAAGACAAAGACGAGTTGACCACGTAGCCCCTACTCGCTAAAATACGTCGGACTGGTTGCAGCCAATGCACCTACATCAATATCTCTCAGCAATGCCGGACGCCTCCGAGTCGGAGACGCTGCTCTGCAGGGCGATCGGGTGGCAGGGCGTGCCGAGCTCGCTGCTCTATGACTCGCTGGCGTGTGGTGCGCCGACTGGGTCACGCTAACGATTCCGGCTCCCCCCTTCGCATTGCTCCCCCCTCTCCATTTCGCGACTTCCTCTCCCCTCCGCGCCATGCTTCGATCTGAGAACGTGTACTATTCAATTGTTCAACGTCACCGTTGGAGCGTAAATGGTACGAGATATCTATAAGAAGCTAATCATTGGTCGTGGAACTCAATGTAGGCCCTCTGGAGCCGAAACGATGGCCAGAGCGCGAATGCTCGTTTGCGTCTCCGACTGCTTGTCACGTGACGCGCGCCATTTTTAACCGGTTTAGACTTTGTCCAGAGGTTCTCCTCCAACCGCTCAACTGAGGTTGTCAGAGGCCACGTCATGCTTGGATACGTATACCATAGCCCGTGGTTGCTTCCTTGAGCTGTGAGAAGACCTCACAAAGCCTTGCACAAAGCTCTCTCGGCATCGGCGTTCGCAGCGAACAAGACGCATTGACGAGCCCGGGCTTGTACACAAGCTCAACGGCCCGAACGAGTCAGATGGGAGCTGAATATCTTATAGTACTATATACACTTCAGTATTGGACCCGGTTTGGTCCTCGAAGCCTACTCCGTCATCCATCCAGAGCCAACGTTGCAAGACGTCGAAATCGGCGACTCGACGAACGCGAACGCTGTTCTGCTGCAGCGCACCCATCCTATAGCGGCTCATGGACATACAGATGGCACTTGCATCTTCATAACACCATTCCTGCCACGTTTGAGAGCCTAAAAACCCTTTTATGACAAAATCGATCCTGAGGAGAGAACCGCTCAGTGGGGAGGGAGGAACCCGAAATCGGGGGAGTAGAGTCGTGACCCAATCGGCCCGCCATACTGGCGCCGCCGTCGGCTCCGTTTCAGCCCAAGTAGATTCCTCTTCCGTCTTCTCCTTGTTCCAACCTCGCACCAACCGTCGCGCTTCTCCTTCACCTTTTCGCCTTCATCCACACCCCCACCATGGTGGTTCCCAACCAAGAACTTCCGGTGCTCGAAGCCCTCATCAAGTGAGTCATGTCAAGCCCTACACCTGCATCTCTGCCGCTTTCGGAAGGCTCCGTGTATGCAGTGCAGCCACCTCGACTCGGGTCGTCGTCGCACAGGCTGGCAGCCCACAACCCGGCTCGACGAAGACGGAAGCCACGCTCTCTGGTCCTGGCTCACGAGCTCGAGTTTCAATAGAAAGAATCACTGGATCTTGATGCACCTGCCACACCCGGACAGGGGCCCACCACACCTCATGCTCGCGTGGGGTCGTGTGGGTCCTCACTGGATGACGGAATGGCGCTACCAAGCAGCAAGTGTCAGATCGTGGCTTGTGGCTCATGGCTCTTAAGAACGAAATCGGCTAGCCATGTCTCCTGACTCGGAATATCAGCCCACAACAACATAGTAAAGCTCCTCTTTACGCTGCCGCAGTCCGACTGATGTCTATACAGCTTGCTTTCACCTGAACCCCCTGCTGATTGACGACACTCATTGCTTCCATAGCATTCGCAACCGACTGACCGCGCTTAAAAAGGATCGCACCGAATACATCCGGGCCAAGGATGTGCTTGACATCTACAGTTCACTCAGTACGTCCTCGACGCCATCCTCAGCTGGTCCCGTTGCGTTGCACTGGGCAAACATCGTGAAACAGCGTGGCGTGGAGCTGCCGAGACGGGCTGACTCGGCACGGGCTAATTTTGGAATGGAAACCCTCGCAGTGACCCAAGTCAACAATCTCAACGAGATCCGTGCACCACCACCCAAAGCCAGCAGCACCTCGGAAGGAGAGGCTTCGACATCATCGACCGAGGAACAAGCACCCGCAGAGTGGACGCAAGAGAACAGGGTCGAGTCAGTCCTTTGCCGCATTTCACGTAGCTCCCCGTCGAACCTGGCTAATCACACGTGCCTGTCCTAACTTTGGGGCTACTCTTCCACGTGTCGACAGTACGACCCTCAACGATGTCTTCCAGGTAGGTCTTTATTTCGTCCATTCGTGGCACATGGCGTATCAAGGGGCATAGCTGACCTTCTACCTTCTAACGATTGCCACAGCTCTTGTCGTTGTTCTTTCTGACCATCGGCAAATCTCGCGAGTCACCGGCGACGTACAGTCAACTGGCGACGATGAAGCGATTGCTCTCACATCGTACGGGCAATAGCAGTCGCTTCAAATGTGCTCAATCTTGGGCTGATTATGGACTACACTTGCTCTGCCCACAGTCACCGAGAGTGGAGTCTTCACCGAAGCCGACCTCAAGCCGTTCCAGAAACGTCTGCTCGAGCTCAAAGAGATCATCGTCACGGGGTGCGACTCGGACGCGTCACCGGAGGAAGGAAAGCGTGAAGAAGGTCTGACACGGCTGCTGATGAACAAGTGGAACGAATGCGGTCAGTTCGGGGAAGGCGAAGGTCGCACCTGCTGCTGCCTCGACGAAGCAGACGAGAACTCACGCCTCTGCACAAAACCCCACTTCTCCGAAACAGATAGGATGCTTCAGCCCCTTGTTACTTCCTTGTCCCAACTCTCGCCAGAGCTCGCGCCCGTACATCAACGACTCATCACGCTCCGACGTCTGCTGGCTTCCATCGCCGCACGTCCTCGAGCGACGGCCAGCGACGTCGCCAACATCCTGACCGAATTGAGGGGGATCGAGGACAAGCGCGTCAACGGGAAGTTCGTCGTCGAGCGGTTGGCATCGGATGGGGAGACGATCGAGACGTACGAACCGCCCAAGGGGCAGCAGCTTGTGGCGGGCCTGTTGGAGGACAATTTCGACATTTGCCAGGACATCGCAGCGAGCGAGGGAAGCGAAGACGTTGCTAGGGGGCCTTTGCAACCCATCTACGATCGACTGAGCGAGATGAGGGCGCAGCTCGAGAGGTTGGTGTTGACGCACCGCTGGACGCTGAGGGAGACGGATCTGTACAGCTACCAGATCGCACTGCAAGACGTCGATCGCATGCGCGGCAAGGATGGCAAGTTCCACGACTCGGAAGGCAATATCCCCAGGGGGCAGATTGCGATCCTCTTCACCCTGCGACGTTGTTATGGATTGTTGTATCGGCTCGTCTCGTCGTCCGAACCCATCTCGGAGGAGCTGATGCCGATCGCGAACAAGCTCGAAACGGTCAAGCGGTGTCTCCTCGAACTGATGAAGTACCCGGGCCCCTACTCCGCGCGCGACCTGTACCCCTTCCAGATGAGTCTTGCACAAGTCGAAGGGCTCAAGTCGGATGGCCAGTTCAAGAACCGAGATGGCGAATGCGTCGATGGTCAAGCTGCCCTCTCTGCGCTCGAGCACGAATGCCACGAGTTGATTTCGATCCTCCAGACGATGGACGAAGAGTAGCCCATATCTCAGCGCTTGGTGGCTGGGTCTTCTTCTTCTGTAGTAGTACTAAGATATTGTCGCTTCGTCTGAAACCATTCAAGCCGAAAGACACTTGTCATCCCAACGCTCATCCTTGATGGTCGGTCATGAATACCAACGACGCATCCGATGATCGTATTGCAATACGCACACAAACCCGCCGTACAGCTGTGCAGAACGACCAGCGTGCTGAGCTCGACGCTGATCGTGGAGCCACCCCTCCCCACCACCACCACCACCACCACCCCCCCTTGCCGCGGGCTAAGGCAAGAAGAAACCGCGCAGGGCTCGAGTAGCGCTTTGACCACCCAGACCCAAGGTTTCCATTCGAGATCACCTCGGCCCCCAGAACGCTGTATGCGCCTCTTGCAAGGCTCGACACTGGGAGTGCGAGCGGAACAAGAACACTCACCACTTTAGCACGTGCTGCTCGCAGGGCAAGGTGCAGCTGCCTTCCCCTCCCCCTCCCCAGCCCACGCCCGAGTATCGACAGCCACTTGAAGGGTCCGATCGCGGTCAGTTGGCTTTCCCAGGATCTGCTGCAATTGAGAAAACCTGCTCACCTGGGCGGCGATCTATTCAGGCGCAGAAGCTGTATCATTCCGCGAACACGCTCGATCGTACAAGAACGCGCTGTCCTTCACCTCGCTCAGCGCCTACTTTGACCAGACCCGATTGCAGATGCCAGGGCCCCCAGTATTCCGTGTGTTTGGTCGGCTTTACCATCGTCTCGGCCCTTGATTCCTTCCGTCACCCGGCGCCCTGCATTTGCTCAGACGTGGCTCATCGACCCGGCCGAGGTCACCGTCGCTCGACTTGCTGCTCAGCTTGGATCTGACGGCACAGAGAGTCCTATGCAGAGATCTATCCTGTGAAAGCTCGAAGCCATGTTGCGTACCGGCAATCGCTTCGTGAGAGAGTTCGCGTCGGCCACGGCGATGCTTATCTGCGAATCCGACACCAACACGGGACAACAAGGACCGCAGGATCTCATTCTTCAAGTGCACGGTGATCTTTGCCCGGATGGTCGGCCCAAGTACAAAGTCGTCAGCTCGCTCCACTCGTCCGCCATGCCTCTCCGTAATCCACTACTGTTCCCCGCTGGAGAGGATGGCTTCCACCCCAATATTCCTCTTCGCGGGTTCGAGGAAGCGGGACCGCCAATCGCCAGGAATCGAGAGCAGATCGATATGGGCGTCGAGTTGGGCGACATACTGGCCGC
Organism: Microbotryum intermedium; assembly: GCA_022702645.1. Lineage (NCBI taxonomy): Eukaryota > Fungi > Basidiomycota > Microbotryomycetes > Microbotryales > Microbotryaceae > Microbotryum > Microbotryum intermedium. The sequence goes on from JAHWDX010000001.1 coordinate 1,184,150, forward strand.
TCTAGGTTGCGACGACGATGATGACGAGGAGGAGGACGACGATGACGAGGAGGAGGATGACGATGACGACGAGGAGGAGAATGTTGACGATGAAGGTAAGCCCCGGATCAACTTGGTCGGAAAAAAGGTCAAGGGGGGTCCACCAGGGCTTCGCGTTTTCAATTCTTCGCTTGCTACTTGCACGAACGGGACGACTACTTCTCGATTCCGCACCCGCCGTGTTCTCAGAGCGATGCTCAGGAAATGCTGAATTTTGATGAGGTTTAATAGTATTCTACCTTTGCTGCCATTGTTTAAAATCACGTCTGTTCAAATTCGTCTTCCCGTTAATTTTTAACGGGTTCCCACTTGCTGATCGAAAAACTTGACCGTGAAATTGGTGCAGATCGAGACTGCCTCAGGCTGCTGCCAACCGGCGCCCGATCAGTCGCGTCGCGATTGTCAGGCAATCTCAGCTTCTTCAAGCTCTGCTCGCTTCTCGGATTCATTCATACGAACCGTTCCATCACAGGTGAGTTCGCGCGTCAAAAGTTCTCACAAAACCTGCACCAGTTTCTGACTACATTCCTGCTTTGCGAACGCCACTACCTAGGTAGCTAGAAGGCGTCAACTTGTCCCGGCTCCCTTGAGTTGCGGCGCTACGGATTGCGTCAGGCACCCGCGGCTAGCTCTGTTAGACGTGGCGCTAAACGCGATAGTCAAGGTGATACGACCGGCGACACCACATTCCGCATCCGCCTCTTGACACGAACACATCTCCCACCTACTGCATCACTTCTGCTCGTCGAACGACCTCGAGCGACGACTCGACGAGCAGTGCGCGAACTGATCACAGCCGTCAAGCGGCCCACTTCCGCGCCTCGTGCGGGCTCACTCTCGACATGTCGAGGCCCCCGCGTTCAGCGCTCCTGTTTCACCTAGGGGCCAATGGGTCAAACACCGCTTTGTCTATAGGCGATCTCTCCCCCGAGTGCGACCAAGACCTCCACGAGCGAGCTTTGGAGCAACAACTGCCACCTACACCACCACTTGCTCTTCACGACCGTCGGGCTCACTGCTTGAACGACAACGACGACGATAACTCGGACCTCGTCATGCATGATTCGGACGAGCACCGCGGCGACGCTACGGGGGACAGTGGCCGCCTCGCCTTGGATGCGCTTGGTCTGGGACTGGAGCCACTTGGGAAGCACGATCTCCATGACTGCTTCGACCATGCCCCAAGTGATCACGTTCCTACCCCGCACCCACCACACTTTGTCGACAACAGCTTTTCGCTCACCGCTCCACCGAACGTCGCATCATCTTCGAACTCCTTCAACCGATCTTGTGCTGCTTCGCAGATGCCTCCCTCACCTCCATCTCCGCGTCGCAACCTAGGCAAGGGCACGAACAGAATCATTCCCGCGGGATGCAAGGAAGTCCCCTGGGTCGAGGAGGAGGATCTGACGTTCTGGTCTCCTCCAAGATGCCAATCTGACCACGCCCTCGGGATGAGCACCGCATACAACCATGTCGGCAAGCAGCAGTACCACGACACGACCCCACCTCCTCTTTGTCCACTTGCGAGTCCACCCCCTTCACCTCATCGCAAAGCATTGTCATTGCCTATCGCACCTCCCGCCCCTCCTGCGGCTCTGGCGAGAGAGCCTTCGAGCGCGCTCAAGCTCAAGTCGACCTCGTCCTCATCGGGGGGTCGCCGCGCCGCCCGTTCGCCACATGAACGCCGATCGACTAGCGATAACAGGGGTCGCGGGAGAGAGCCAGGATCCTCGCTCGAACGAAGAGGGGTCGATCGTTCGCCTCCTCGTCGGGCTTCGATGGGGGGCTCAACCAAGATCAGCAAGTCGATGCCGATTTCTACGTGCTCGTTGGGTCGAAGGAAAGAAACCCCCTGGCCCAGACCCATGGCCGAGACTAGACTGGACGATCCTTTGGCATCTTCATCCGTTGTGTCTTCTGACGAAGACATGAGCCCACCTGACGATGACGAAGATACGGATGAGTACGACGCTCGCTTCGTCGACCTCGCGGTGATTCGCCGATCCCTATCTCGTAGCCCTACCAAACCGACGAGCTCGCATCAAGCCGAAGCGATACAAGACGGCCTACTGAACGATCTCCACGCGTCGGCATCACCACCCCGTCGGCGGCGACGCCAATTGCAAAAGCTGCACTCGGAACAATGGTTCCTCTTCGCCGTCGCCGGGGCCAAAGAACAACGTACCGGTTTGGGCTATTGGTCCCATTTCGACTTGGACCTCTCATAAAATTGTTGACGACTCTTTTTCATAGATCACGTTTTTTCCGTCTATCATGTTCTTCATTCTTTCAGTATTTGTGTTGTGATTCTTGATCCGTGCAGTACTCTTACTTTCCTTTGTTTGTTGCTCATTTATTTCGCTGGTTTGGGTTCCCTGTAGACCGTATTCTCTTTCTTTCTGCTTTGCCTTTTATAATCGGACTCCTCGGACGAAATCCTATAACGTCTCTAAGCTTTCCACAAATTTCGACAGCGATCTATGATACAACAGGTTCTTGCAATTGCAACCAGGAAACCCCGAAAAGCCAAGCCAGCCTCTTCTCAAAACTCCAACTTTCTAGCGACCTTCTTCCTCCCTGCGTCCAAACCATCCTCGAAACCTTCCCCTCTTCTCTTCCCACTCTTCTTCTTCTTGCCACCTTCCCCAAATCCATCTTCATCCCCAACCATCCCCTCCTCCTCTTCCTTCCTCTTCTCGACTTTGGTAGGTTTCGGTAACTTGCCCGGTGGTGTCGGAAGAGGATGTTTCGAGAAATAAGGATGCAACAAGGCGTTCTTGGTCGAAATCCTTTTTCGAGGGTCGTACAAGAGGAGTCGGGATAGGAGGTCAATGGCTTCGTTCGAGGCGGCGAAGAGGAGTCGGAGGTCTTGTTTTGGTTTGTGAGGTTCGAGCGAGATGTAGTCTGGTAGTGATTTGTGGCCCTGTTGTTTTTGTGTAGTTGTTTCGGAGCGAAGGAAAAGGGAATCGAAGCATGAGCAACAACGGAGCGATAAGGGCTAGAAGAGAACGCAAGCAACTTACAGGCCAATCCTTTTCTGTCGGTGTCCCCAAGGCCGAAAAGATGACGTTCAACTGCTCGACATCACTCTCGGCAGCCATATAAGGCACCCTCAGCATCAACTCGGCAAAGATGCACCCCGCGGCCCAATTGTCGACCGCGGTCGAATAGGAACGAGCACCGAACAAGAGCTCCGGCGCTCGGTACCATCGTGTGACGACTTGGGAGGTCATACGGGCTGTTGAAGTGGGGTCGGCGTATTCTCGCGCGAGACCGAAATCGGCGATTTTGAGCACCCCGTTCGAGGCGATCAACAAGTTGTTCGGCTTCATATCCTGGTTGGGTTGCGAGCGGAACTTCTGCTCAGTCTGTCCTTCTTTGGTCGTGTTGCTCTCGATCCCACTCACTCGATGCAGTATCCAGTTCCGATGGCAGAATTCGAGACCTTTGAAAGTCATGAGCATCCACGACTTGATATCGGCAGCCTGAAAGACGAGCGTCCTATCCTTGATGACGCCCTCCAAGTCGGCTTCAAGGAACTCGAGTACAAGGTTGAGGTTGGACTTGTTGGAAAAGACGTCGAGGAGCTGCAGCCAAAGGGCATCCAAGGTGTGGGAGTCAGGTTTCCCGTGACTTTGGACGAGCAAAGTGGGCGGGCTGTGGAACCGACCTCGATGACGTTGGGATGCTTGAGCTCGCGTAGGAACTTGACTTCCCTTACGGCGGACATGTCCAACCCATCTTTGAATTGACCGACTTTGATCTACGGCGAGAGAGGTACCGTATAAGCCCACAAGCGAACGGACAGGATCAAAAGGATTCAGTTCAAGGGAGCGGATTTTACCTTTTTGATGGCGACCGGTCTGCCCGTTTTGAGTTCCCTTCCCGCGTAAACAACGGCATAGGTACCTTCTCCGACCTTGTTGTCCTTGCTGTAGAGCGACTGGATCTTGTTGTTGGCGGCTTCGGCGGCTTCCATCCCGTGCGACGAGGACGAGGAACGCTGCTCCTGTCGACGCGTCACTCGCTGCGAGGCTTTACACACCAGCTGCTTCAGAAAAAGAGAGCTGTCGCTTGGCCGTTGGTGACAAGACCAGGCTTGATGAGACTAGGTTTTGCGGAGGTGGTACCTATCTGCGATGAGCGCGCCCGGCTGCACATCGAGTTCTCACGTGGCATGCTGCCTTTTTCGGAGCATATTTGTTCGCCTTGCAGGTCATCTTTGCAAAAAAAAATGGGGGTTGGCTATGTGATGATGAAAGGAACACGGATTTCTGACACGTGAAAACTTCGAGATCGCTCCAGACGATTCGCCAGTACTCAACTCCGGGCTACGTCACCGGTCACCACCACGCGGCGGTCGTTGGTCGTTGATCGAGTCACCTAGTTTCCCCACCTGCCACTTTCTGCGCTCGCACCTGCAGCTCCTTTCGAGTCGCGTACACGCTCAAACACAAGCACCCCAGCCACCCAGTTTCACTGACACCTACCTGTCTAAGCGAATGAAACTTGTGCCTACCCTCTTGACTCTCCTCCTGTCACTCTTCCTCTTGCATTCGCACGTCGTCACCGCCACATCCGTTACCGATCACGTTCAAGGGTCATCGTCTCCTCTCTCGAACCCCGACTCGGACCAGGATCACCTCGCTCAGAACCCTCTCGTGACCCAGCACGTCTTGGAGATGCAAATCTCCAACTCCAACTCCAACTTGCCCGTCGACAACTCGTACGTCGTCGAGATCGACCCACCCACCACCGCTGGATTATCCGGCTCGGTTGAGCAGGTACCAGGCCTCATACACCCCCTGACCCTCGCACGGACACCCCTGACACTCGATTTAACGCATTTCTCCCAATCCATTCCATTTCAGGCCATCTCGGACGCAGTGGACAAGCTCATCGAGAACGTGAAGCAAGCGCACCCCGAAGCCGAGCTCAAGCACGTCTACAAGAGCGAGCTCTTTACGGGCGCCAGTTTCAAGGTTGGCGACGAGACGACCAAGTCGCATTTGCAGAGGATCCAAGAGGTCAAGGTGAGCCGTGTTGGAGCAATGGTAAAGCGTGGTCCAGTTAATCGTGGCTGATAACGATGCGATGTAGAACGTCTCCCCCGTCCGAGTGATGCATCACCATGGAGGCGCAGGAGCAGGAGCGGGAGCGAAATCGACGAGTTTTTGATCGGATCGATCGCTACGACGCGACTCGGGCACGATTGCCCAAGTTCTGAGACAAGGCACGAATGTAGATAACCTCTCCTTTCACACGACCCAAAGTGCCTTGACTGTACACTTTTTATGCGACTCGTACGACCAGGGTGACGGTTTTCTTTTAGTGAAAGCTCCGTTGCTGCTATCACTTCACTCCCTCGCAGTTTGTAGTTGAGCCAAATGTAGTATTTTGGTTTCTGGAATGCTCCTATTACGTCTGGTGTGTGAAAATGGCGTTTGGTAATCTAACCCTGATGAGAGTCCGGTCTTCGGTCTCGTCGTTTGCCGGGTGTCGATCGATCATTATTTTCGTTGGGCGAGGCTGGGCGTCGGGCGCCCTGGGACGGGGGCCTGCAAGAAAAGGTGCTCGTCATCGTCGCATTTCACGCTGCTGTGTTCCTGTTCAACCCACACCCACAGCTCCAAGCTGCACCCCGCTAGTCCCAGCATGGAGTTGACGATCCAATCCCGTGGTGAACGCCCTTCCAAGCGATTCCCACTCACCGTCTCGCTCAGTTCGAAGCAGCCGACTGTGGGCGAGTTGAAGCGACAGATCGAGAAGCAGACCAAGGTCCGTAGTTCACGCACCACCCGCACCTCCTGCCTCTCCCAAGCTCAAGCTCGGGTACTGACCAACACCATCGTTGATTATCTATGGCGCCAGCTTGGGTTCCGTCGTCAGAGGATCACCACGCTCGACAAGAAGGTGCCGTTGGATGACGAGGACAAGAAAGTCACCGACTTTGGCGTCAAGGACGGCGACAAGCTCGAGATCAAGGACTTGGGTCCTCAGATGTGTAGGTAGCTCGTCGCGCTTCAAAGTCGGGGCTCGATGCGTAGGCTGACTTTGAGTACTTGCGCGATCGCAGCTTGGTCGGCTGTCGTACGTCGCTCGCTCGCGGTTTGGTTCGATTCGGTTATCGGCGTGCTTCGATCGCCTCAGCTAACTGACCTCATCGTTCTCTCAAAATCGCCAATAGTTCATGTCGGAATATGTGAGCCTAGGTCAAACTCGTGAGACTGCCACCACAGGACTGATCCATAGCTGATTCCTCACCCCCACACGAACGCGGAACAGGCCGGCCCTCTCTTCATCCACCCCATCTTCTACTTGGGCTCAAAGTTGATTTACCGACAGGACTTCGTCCACTCGAGGATGCAAAAGTAGGCCCTGTTCATCTTCCCATCTCTCTGTTGCCTGTTGAGTGACAACTGAGATCGGATTATCCTCTCCGACAGGATCGCTCTGGCCCTCGTGCTCGGTCATTACGCCAAGCGTGAGCTCGAGACCATCTTGTGAGCATTCAAAGAGTCACAGTTTCTCAAGTTCCAACCCCAGGACCGACTATAACGTCATACTTTGCTTCTCATCAGCGTCCACCGCTTCTCCTCGGCGACGATGCCCCTCCTCAACCTCTTCAAAAAGTCAGCCTGCCTCCCCCACTCTCTCCGATCCGCACTCAAGGACTGAAATCGATTTATGCTCCCATATACTAGCTGCAGTCATTACTGGGGTCTTTCGGGTCTCCTGTTGGCACCTCCCTTGTACGGCCCTTGGAACAGTGCTCAAGCGCTCAAGGGAACGGTCCGGGACACGGACAAGTGGATCTACGCCTGGGTCGCTCTCTGGGCTGTAAGTTCCTGGGCCACCCAAAAACTCAGACAAGCGTCGAAAATCGCTCACTTTATCTACCAAACTCACAGTTCGGCGAACTCTCGAACCTGTCGACCCACATCACCTTGCGCAACCTGCGCCCGGCAGGAACCAAGACCCGAGCGATCCCCCACGGTTACGGCTTCAGTCTCGTCTCGTGCCCCAACTACTTCTTCGAAACGATCGCTTGGGTCGCTTTCACGGGCCTGACGTTGAATTATGCTGGTAAGGCAATGATTCTTACAAAAAAGGAGGAAGGGACCTTGGGAGGCACTCGTGCTGATAACAGAATAAACGTTCTTCCTCATCTTTGTTTTCTACAGCGGCATTCTTCTCCATCGTCGCTGTGGTGCAGATGTACGTCTGGGCGGTCAAGAAGCATAAGAGGTACCGCAAGGAGTTTGGCAAAGACTATCCGAGGGCAAGGAAGGCCATGTTCCCCTTCTTGGCTTGAAAGAGCCGAGGCGGGGTCAAGTTGCAATTGAGGATTGGATGAGAGTCTTGCGTGAGGGCAACTTTAGCTCATGTAATGGAGGCAGAAGTGACTGCGAACTGTAGGGGATATCATCTTGAGCTGGGAATGAGGACTGCAAAAATCACTCCGTCGAAGCTTAGGGGGGGGGGGACCGCCTCCTCCTCATCACAGATTCTTCGAGGAATTCAAACGGAGTTCATAGAGCAGAGAGAAAGAAAAAACAGTTGCAGAATCGCCCGAAACACATGAAGCTCGAAGACGAACAAATCTCTACCGCCGGCAGAATAGATCTCCGACGTCCATACGAGCCTCCCCTCCTCGTTCTTTCCAACAACGACCTCGCCACAAAAAATACATCAAAAGCCCACCCACACCTTCCCTGCTCAAACGGGTCCAGGTTTCTACTCTTCCTTGCTTGTTTCGTACTTGGAAACGTCGACGCCGTGGTGCGGGTGTCGGACAAAGTTGAACCTGAATGAAGGGTGGAAAAGAGTCAGTCGGGGATGATTCAGAGACGCTGTAGTGAAGTCGCAGTACACTTGCCAGGGCATGACGCTAAACTTGAGCTGTTAAAACAAAATGAACAATCACCCAAAGCTCATCAGCCTCTGAATAAATACCCGCTTCATCCATCCCATTGAGGCTCGACTGACCTGGGACCAAGTCGAGTTCCTATGCGCGACGCTCTGGATGTAAGGCGGTAAGGTCTCCTCGCCGTACAATGGCTTGCCCTCCTTGGCCAAGGCCCACATCTCCTTGTCGATCGCCTTTTCCTCGGCGAGGTTCTCTTTCCAGCCCCAGAGACGGACTGCGGGGGGAATGGGACAGGGGTTCCACGAGGATTGACCATTGGCAGCGAGGGTGAAGGAGCGGAAGGATCGTGTGTCAGCTCCGCACCCGTGTTCTGAGCGTGGTTCGGAATGGCTCGACTCGAGATCAGACCAGATGCGATGAACTGACGGGATGAAGATTGGTACGCGAGGAGGAACCCGCCGGTGAATCCGAGGAAGGCGGTCAGTCGCAAGGCCGGACGTATGCCTGCTCGAGTCATCTTGGTCGGGTCGGCCAATTCTGTAGAGGTGTGAGGACATGAGTGAGTTTGATCAGTCTCGAATACGGAACCCTGTTCGAGCTCGCTATAGCCCATTGTTTCCCTCGGCGTGCCCCTCCTCAGTCCCAACTGCGTTTCCGCCGCGTCTCCAACGCGGTCAATGTCCAGTCGCAATGCCAAGCATTCGACACTGACCTAATCCATAAAAAGCCAAAGGAGCGGCGGCGGTCATGCCACCCCAGGCGGCATAGTCGGCCGGTCGCATGTACTTGATGACGCGGGTGGCGTGCGGATCCGTGTCGAGCACGTTGTACGGCGTCTTGAGTTGGTTGTCGCGTGCGATTCGGGACATGTCGTGGAGCGAAACGGGTCGAGGGAGGAGGGAGGAGGAGACGAGGATCGGGAAGTGGTGTGGTGTTCTGTGGTGTCAGCGAAGAGGGGTGTTGGGGCGGGTTGGGTGAGGAGATGAGTTGAGGGGGGGGCTCAGCACTGGCTCGGTGGGCTCAGTGCGCTCAGTGCGCTCAGTCAGCTTCAGTGCAGCTCAGTGCGGAACAGTGCGGAGCGAGGCCCGTCGTCGCGCTTTGACCCCGCAGCAGCTTTGACCCCGTCCAACTCACACGCTCATCGCCCATCCTCGAACCGCGGCTGCGGCGGGATCCTTGCGCCCGCCATCCACCATGAACCCATCCGAATTCGAGTCGACCACGGCTCAACCCTTGCCTGCAGTTGAGCTCACCTCAATCGCCACCACCCGCCCGTCATCATCGCTCCTCGTACCCGTACCCGTACCCGCACCCGTAGCCTCGACCTCGACCTCGACATGGAGCGTCGACCCCTCCTTCCAGGACATCGACTCGGCCACCGACTCGGACGTCGAACTCCAGGACGACGACGACTGGCAAGCCATCATGGATGCTTGTACGTCATCCCACCCCACTTGAGCCTTGCGAACACCTACTGATCAGTCAGCGGTCACCCCGTCCTGCAGCCGAAGCAGCCTTTTCAGATGAACAAGTCGACGAAATGTTACTCTACCTCAAGGAGAAAGGCCTCTTCAACTTTGTGAACCGTTACGTCGATCAAGAAAATATCCCGATACCCAAGCTCTTGCTCGTCTTTGGCATACTACTTGTCAGTTCCAGAATCCAGCTCGGACTTTTGACGGGCGCTTTGGGCTGATCCTCTGGGAGAGTGCGGTGTGAAAAAAGCCCCCACACGTCGATCGAATACATGACCAACTGAGGCTACTCAAGATCGCTGCTTCGAGGGTGTAAGCTCCGAACCGGCGACATCATCTCCGACGTTCAGGGTGAAAATCATGCTCAAACGCCCCATCGTCTCCATAGTCTGCGCAACCGAGATCGTCTCGAACAGTACAGCACCGTCGATGACGTCGTCGAGCTCATACGTAAATCCAAAAACATCATGGTCCTCACCGGAGCAGGCGTATCGGTGCGTTTTTTTTTTGTTTTGTTCCTGTGCGCCGTTGCTGTCTCATGTCTCTCGAACGAAATTTTTGCTCACCTCTGCCATCGTAGACCTCATGCGGTATCCCTGATTTCCGATCACCGACGGGTTTGTATGCGAGGTTGAAGGAGGAGCATTGGGAATTGGATGATCCTCAACAGGTGCGTTCCTGCCGTCGGTTGGCGAAAAATATTCGGCTTCTTCGCATCACGCCTTACACCGCTCAAGCCCTTCTCTCATCGTTCGCGGTGTCTCGTTCGCAGATGTTTGATTTGCACTACTTCAAGGAGAAGCCCAACGTGTTTTACTCGTTCGCCAAGGTACGTGTGTCGACTTGGGGACCTCGTATTGGATATCTCATGCCCACGTCTTCACCCGCTGCCTTTTAGGAAATCTACCCTTCCAACTTCACCCCTTCGCCATGCCATCGTTTCGTCAAAGTACTCGAAGACAACGACAAGCTCCTGCGTAACTATACGCAAAACATCGACGGCCTATTCGAGCGTACGGGCGTGCGCAAGATGTTGAATTGCCATGGTGCGTGGGCAAGGGGAAACCTCGATCGGGTTCAAAACTTTTTCCATGGCTTACTCTGTGACGTTTCGATTCTTCTTTTTATCAGGCTCTTTCGCCACAGCGTCTTGCCTGCGATGTCGAACCCAGTTCCCCGGATCGGCCATCGAAGCCGACGTCTTCGCCTCTCGAGTCCCCTTGTGCCCGCATTGCACAGCCCAAGACGAACAAGCCGCTTCGATCCAAGCTGCGGCTCCACTCACCGCCGCGAACAAGAGACTAAAAAAGATGAAACCGCGCAACGAATGGCAATCCGACGCCTCTGATGATTCCCAAGACGATGGTCTAGCCCCTTCGGAATGGGCCGACAAACCGCTCATCAAACCCGACATCGTCTTCTTCGGTGAACCCCTCCCATCGACATTCGATCGATCCTTATTACTCGATCGCGAAAGAGTCGATCTTTTGATCGTGATTGGGACGTCGTTGAGGGTTTCCCCCGTCGCGACGATCGTGTCGCATCTCCCTCATTCGGTACCGCAGGTCTTGATCAATCGGGACCCCATCACGCATGCGAATTTCGACGTCATGTTGTTGGGAGATGGGGATACGATCGTACGACACTTGTGTGCCAAGTTGGGCAAAGGGTTCGAATTAAGTGGAGTAGGTGGTGGTGTGGGTGGGGCTGTTGTTCAAGGCGAAGGGGAAGGGATGGAAGGTCCTGAGAGGGTCGCGGAGAGTCATGTGTGGTTGTTCAAAGGGAGTGATAGGGAGAGTCGTTTCGTCAAGATGGTCAGGCAGGCCTTCGAAGAAGATGACGAGAATGATGATGATGAAGGAGAAGGAGGCGGGGCACGGAACGAGGAGGAGCAAAATCGACCACACGGACGAGAGGAAGAAGAGGGACATTCGACGTTCGTGGCGGCGGAGGATTTGGTCCGATCGAGCAACCCCGATTCGTCTGACGACGAAGAGTCGAAACGAGATGGGGATGGTGATGCGAGACTCGAGATGAGGCAAGAATTGAATGGTCACCTTCAAACAAATCAAAGTCGCAGTCCTCCCTCGGATCCCGCAGAAGAGGAAGCGTCGAAGAGGATCAAAGTTGGATAGACGTAGTCTCATCAATCGGGGTCCTTCTTGGAAAGCCGGGCTCATGTGTAGACTTCCTGTCGTCTCGTGTTGTAATTCTTTCTTGTGATGGTTTTGCTTCCCACACCCAAGAGCTTCCATTGAATTCTACTTTCTTTATTTTTTTCAAGCATGAAAGAGCATGGGGTAGGGTGGGGGTATGTAAAAGGCACAAAGAAACAAACAGGATGGTAGATCAAGGACGAGGTAAAGGATGGCATCAAAGAGGTGAGGTGAGGGCGTAAAGCAAATCAAGAGCGGGTGTGGTCGGGGTTCGATAATAGTGAGGTGGTGGGCTGAGGGCTGGGAATTTTCGGTTAAGAACAAACAAGCGTTGCAAATCGAGCCGAAAGAGATCCAAATTGACACAACTAGCTCGTGAAAACCACAAAAAGGCGAAGAGTGACGCACAACAACTCATGCGGCTTTTTCAGAGAGAGAATAAACGCTTCTGGGCGGCCTCATATGCAGCAGAGGGGCACCGCCGCACTTTTCTACACATGAAGTGATCAAATTCGCCTCGCGCTTTTGTGCGCCGACGTCGGCGTGCCTCTTGTGACTGATGAAGCTGCCGCGATCGCCGAATTGGTCGATGTACCGAGCTTGAGTGAACCTTTCGGAGGAGCGGCCGCGAACGACAAGGACGAATCCGGAGGCGGTGCTGGCTTGGGAGCGGATGTCGACACAGGTGTGGGGGCGAGTGCGGGTGCGGAGGCGGGTGCTGATGTTAAGACAGGGGCAGGCGCGGCCGGAGTCGGGGTCGATGTAGCCGTGCTTACGCAGTTCGAGGCAGCTAGCTTGGCATTCGAGGCAACCGTACGGGCAGGCGTATGTTCGCCAGCTACAGGTTGAACTCCGCTAGGCCTTGCTGTCGGCGTCGCCTTCTTGCTCGCTGGTTTGCCCGCCGCCAAAATCTGGTGAGGCGCTGCGAACTTTGAGGTTGACGCGGCGGGAATATTCTTGATGACTTGGGCGATCTTGGCGGCGGCAGGCGCCATCGGTTTCCCACTTGCACTCGAATTGGAAGCATGCGGCGATTGGGTCTTGCCACCACTAACCGAAGCCTTACGTTTCGAGGGGACAGTGACGCTGGCAGCTTTCCCGTTGACGGCCGGTTTGGCGGCGGCAACGTTGCCACCGTCGGGAGTCGAGGTACTGGAGGTGATAGCAGAGGTAGGAATGAAGGGAGTATATACAGGGATAGCGGTCGACGTAGGGGAACCGGGCGGGGTCGTAGAAGCGGGAGCGCCAGCCGGGGTGCCGACCGGTGCGGGCGAGCCCGCGGATGCCGCTTCGGCTTTGGCCGCCGAGGATGTACGTTTTCTCAGGGCTTTGGCGCCTGAAACCGCTCGTGTGAGGTTGAATTTGCGAGGAGCAGCGATGCCAATGTCGCGAGAGTTCTCGGGGTTGAGGCGAGCGTAGATGAGACGATGTGGCGAGTCGGGTTGTTCACCGTTCCACCATTCGTCGAGCACTCCACCCCTCTTGAACGTCTCGTGGTACCCAAAGCCGAACCCGATGCCCAGACGCCCAATAGCGGTAAGCAGGCCATCCGTGTCCGTGCTGGGGTCTTTGTCAACCTTGTCGAGCACGTCGCGCATCTTTTCGCAAAATCGTTGGGCGCGGATGACGCGGGCTTTGCTCGAAGCCGGGATGTTGTAATTGATTCGACGCGTCGCGATAACGCTCGGCCAAGGCCAATGAGCCGGTGGTGAGCCAGGGGGGGTCGTCGACCGTTTGATTCGAGGGATCCAACCCGCGGGAGGCCATGGTGGAGGCGTACCTTCCGGCGTCGTCGAGCGGACCTGGATCGGGGCGGGGGCGACGCGCCGCTTCTTGGCCGCCGGGGGCCGATCGGCGTTGACGACGAGACCCATCTTGCGAGGGTTGTAGGGAGGAGGCGAGCCTTCGGGGGTGGTTGTCCCCTTGAAACCGTTGCCGTTCGTGTTGGGTGTGGTGACTTGGGAGCCGACGTCTCGACTGTTCGCCTTGGCCGCCGCGACAGCAGGCTCGGATGACGTCGAGGTCGAGGGGGTTAACTGGGGCTTCGTCGCAGGCAAGGTGGGGGTTGCTGTTCGTTTGACGGGTGGGGTTTTTTGAACTGCAGGCGTCGTCGAGCCAGCCCTTGCAGGGTCGGCGTCGCCCTGCTTCCGTGCATACCGAGGGAACTGGTCGAACTCGTCCTTGGCTCGTTCGCGCTCGGCCGGGGGTAGCTTGTCGAGAATATCCTTGACGAGCTTGTGGGGGTTCTCGACGACGCGCAGGTAGTCCAGTTCTGAGGTGAACCACTGGTCGGCATCATTCGCATCTGGGGTATCAATGAACGCGGCAAGAGAACCGTCAGCCTTGTTTGAACGGAATTGACAGCGGAGTCCCGACGGCAGGCAGCATGGCGCGCGCGCGCGAGAGAGGAGGCCCGGGCGTTTCTTTGAGCGCGCGCGCGCACGCCGAGGACGATTTAGAGGTCGAGCTCGATGCCGCCCGGGTGCGTGGACCAGGAGAGGGAGGGGGAGGGGACCGGGGGGGTGTTGGGACGTGTGACCGGCTGGCGCGCTCAAGGCCAGCGAAACACAAGCATGGAAGCTCAAAGGGGCAAGCAAGTCATGGTGGGAGCATACTCACGAGGACGACGGCCATAACAGTCGGCACAACGACGCTTGGCGAACTTGCACTCGAGGCACACGACGCCGCCGCGGATCTGCCAACACACGTCGATGTCGTTGTCGCGACAGTAGACGCAGCGCTCCTCATCCGCTCGCGGTGTGACTTCGCTCGCGAGCAGGTTCGTCTTCTCCGGCGTGGACCAATACGTGGTCCAGAACGAGCCCTGGTGTGGAAACGGTCGCGGCGCCTGCAGCTCGACCTCGTCCTGCATCATGGGGTGTGCAGGTGGTGGTGGAGTGAGCGTAGGTGTGGCCGCTACGGGCGATCGCGCGCAGAGTGTGAGTAAGGTGCGGCGGCGGCGGCGGCGGCAAGAACGGCCGGGTGCTCAATAGGCGGTAGGACGAGAGGCAACAGGCAAGAGGCAGAGGCAGCCGATACGACAGAATTCCGATGGTCGAAGGGGTGCAGTTGCGCTTGCAGTGTTGAGTTGTACCTAGTCAGAGTACAATAGGCAAGCAAGTCGATCGATCAGAGAAGAACCGCGGAGCAGGGTCGCCACCGACGAGGAGGCTGAGGCAGAGCCACGCTGCTCAAAGCTGCTGAAGCGAGCAGAGCCTGCGACCGAGTGACTTGGGCAAGGAGCTCAGTCTGAGCTGAGCCCTCGCAAGACTCGACGCGCCTCTTGCCCTGGACCGCAGGGCTGATAGCAGTCTGATAGCTAGGCTTGGTTGAGGGCGTCGGACTCCCGAGCGATTGATGGCGCAACGTCCGATCAACGGGCCGACACTTTGACTTTGAGAAAGCATTTACCCCGTGCCGACGATGATCACTTTTCCGTGCAGAATAGAGAAGATTTAGGAGTCGTCGCGATCGTGGCGGTCGACGACTCGACCTGGACCCCTCGCCGACCGCCGACCGAGACGCCGGTCGTTTGAACGTATATGAATAATGCCTGCTCGTGCCGGGTGCCCGTGTGCTCTCCCACGCGCGCGATCGTCATTTATCTTGCTCTGTCCGTAATCGACCATCTCGGAGCGGGCGACGATGGACAAGCTACAACCCATCACACGGAATCTGCCAGGTTTCATTCGGGATCCCATCATCTCCTTCATAAGTCAGGTCAGTGCATCCCATCTGTGTGGGGCCTTGTGCCAGGAGGAGGGCTCTCGACCGCATCAACTCCAACCTCCCAACTCCCAACAAGTCTCATCTTCCAACCGGGTGCGAAGGAGGCCGTTCGACTCGACCGTCCTTCTGCATCCGGGTACGATGCTCGGCGTACATGCTACCGTCGCCATGTATGCATCCCGTGGTGCCTGCAGCTGTCCGATGTTCCTGGAGAACAGGGGGTGAGAGGGGGTGAGAGGGGGTTCATCTCGAGGAGCACACATGCCGTTGATGGAACCGGAATGAATGACGTCAAGCTGATCACTACAAAAACCATCATGAACTTACACCTCCACAACACACCTGCAATCCGATCTCAATCCAGGAATGCTTCACGACCTTGATCTACAACACAGACTTGGGTGACCACCGCTGCATCCGATACTCCATCTCAAAGGCGCTCGGCCTCGCCATCGTCCTCGGCGGCATCATCGTCAAGTTGCCTCAGATCATCAAGATCATCAATGCACGCTCGGCAAGAGGGCTTTCTCTGTCAAGCTACTTGCTCGATACAGCTTCGACCGCCATCGTCGTCGTCAGTCGCTCCGCTCAGACTTTGCTGTGGGTGGCATGCGTGACTTTGCACTGACTTTGGTGAAGCTCGTACTAGGCCTACAACGTCCGCAACTCGTTCCCGTGGTCCACGTACGGCGAGAACGTCTTCCTTCTGGCGCAAAACGTCGTTATCATCGGCTTGGTCGTGCTCTACTCGGCCGAACCGACCGCTCCCTTGATCCTACTTCTCTCCGCCCTGGGGCTCATGCTCGCCTACGTCCTCTCCTCCCCCGATCTCCTGCCCTTGCCTCACCTCTCACTACTCCTTTCCGCTTCGATCCCCTTGACCCTCTCGTCCAAGGTCCCTCAAATTCTCGAGAACCAGAAGAATCGCTCGACGGGACAACTGTCGGGCTTTTTGGTCGCTTCCCAAGTGCTTGGGTGCCTCGCTCGAGTTTTCACGACCTTGACTGAAACGGGCGATCGAGTCCTATGGTGGGGATTCGTCATGACGACCTTGATGAATGCCATCATTGCCGTGCAAATGTGGGTCTACTGGGACAACAGCAAGACCGCGCACAAACACAAAGTGTCGGTCGGCGACTCCAAGCCCAAGGTTAAGAGTTCGCCGAAACCCGCTGCGGCTGCTTCGAATGGCGGCGATTCGATGGAAGCTTCTCCCCGAAAGCAATTCGGTTCAAGTCCGTCAAGCGCTAGAAAGTACGTCCGAAAGCTGGACTGATGGCACGCGGAACAGATCGGTTGGGGTCGCCAACACGACCGCGGGTCGTGAAATATCATGAGGGTCCTTTTTTCGATCTCACTTCGGAAGCCTTTGTTCCCTACGCTTTTTTGCATGTGTAAAAGGGTGACACTGCTATTGTTTGAAGTATCATTCTCCAAGTACATCCATCGCTCGTTCGCGCGCGCAGACATCGGCTCGGCCGCTCAGGATAGGGATTGAAATGCGCCGTCCCCTACGGGTTCGTTCTCAACACCTGGCTCGAATGAACAATGGGGTTTGATTACAAGCAAACAAAGGGTAGACTATAGTAACGAGAAAGCGAAGCAAATTGTTGGGCACGCAAGCGGAGAAAACGCATAAAGACAGATGAGACGCGGAGAAGCATGTACAGTGCGGATGAGGTGGCAAAACACATCATACAGAAAGCGACGCAGCAAGAGTACACCAGTAACAGGTGAGCTTATCGTTTTTGGGGGGAAACGAAGGACGGCACGATAGTGGCAATAAGCCGCAGTTGCGTTGAGCGGCTGATACAAGCATCGGTCGCCCGAAGAGCTTAAGCGACGGCAACGCGGTCGCCACGATCGCGATCAAGCGCTGGAGATGCTCCATGAACCAGAAGGCACATCTCCGCCCCATGAGAATGTCGAAGGCACGTCATTGAGCAAGGTGTCGAAGTCGATCGAGCCGATACCCCCAGCGGTCGACGCGCCAAGAGTACCTTGCTTGACGACATACGGCGCCGCGGGACCGGTCTTAGACTGAGCCGCGACGAGCATGGCAGAGTCCGTACCATTGTCTCTCACTGAAGGAGTATCCGGGTTCTCGTCGTCCGAAGGGGGGGAAGGCTTGTTCTTGTTGGCCGTTCGAGGCGTTGGCGCTCCAGCAGACAGCTCCGGTGTTTGAGCTGGGAAGCCGTCGTCTTCGTCGTCGAGGTCGAAACCGGCCGCGGTAGTATCGATGTAGGAGCCGAAGTCGAATGCTTCGACAATGGGTGCGCTCATAGCCGCCGAGAGTCCGGGAGTTGCTCGGGGCAGCATCGTCGAGAAAGGACCCCCTCCTACCGTGGTTGACGACGTCGGTGGCATCGAGAACGAGCCGACGGAACTCGCAAAGGACAATCGGCCAGCGAGCTCGACGGGCTGAGCGGCTGGGAGTACAGGATTGAAGTCGAACGGCAGGTGACTCGTTACATCTCTAGCGAGGCTCTGCATCGTGGCCGAGGAGGCGCCAACAAGCGTCGATGCGGGAACAACACTGCTTCCAGCGGGCATGGAGGGCACGGCGGAAGCCGCACCCAAACCCGACAGATCACCTCGCAAAACTCGTTGGATGAACGCGTCGGGATCGTTGTCAATCTCGTCGGTCTCGCGCTTGCGTTTAAGCGCCAAGGTATCCTCCTCGACAACGACAGGCAGGGTCGAAACTCCGGCACTCGGTGTTGCGACGGTCGTGTGCAATGCCAGAGGGCTGAGCGAGTCGACAGCAAGGCCTCGACCAGGACTGGGTGCAGTCGTGCTACCCGAGTCCTTACGGATTCGACCCCGTTTCCCTCGAGCTCCTCGAACGACCGCAGCGTCCTTTGGCGGCGAGTCCACATCCGTCATTGGGGTCTGGGGCGATGCCGTGTCGAGTCGGCCAGGTGTCGCGGACGTTTGGGGCGATGCGGCATTGCCTCCACCTGAAGCCTTGCGGCTACGCTTCAGGGGCGGTGGTTTGAGGTCCTCCACACGTAATGCGGCGTTCTTTTGCGCCATGGCCGAGAATTCGTCTTTCTCGGGTGCGGCGGCGGCGGCGGCGGCGGGGCTCGGGGTGGGGAGCGGAGCGGAGGTGGGGGTGGGGTTCGGCCCTGGCGTAGGCGCAGGTGCAGTTGCAGTCGAGGGCACCGCTGTGGACGTCGATGCGACCGGAACAGACGTAGAGGCTTCTCGGGCCGGTAAAGGCAAGGAAATAGGGGGACGAGCGCGATGATTCTGCTTGACGTACGTCCCCACTCGAGTGAACAAGTCACGAATTTGCTCGAGCGCACGCATGTCCAGAGCGAATTGCGACATCTGCAGATACTTGATGTGCTCTCCGAACACCATCGTGGATGAGATAACCTTTTTGACGACCTCTTGCTGACCTGACATGGCGAGGAACAAGGGCAAGACTTCATATATTTGCTTGACCAAGGGCACGAGGGCATGGGAGGCCTGGGCGACTCGGACGCGTTCCTCAGCGACAATGTCGATCGGTTTCGTAGCTTGTCGTTGAGCCGCCTGGTACATGGCTCGAGCCTGTTGAACCGCTGAACGAGCGGCACCGATCTGGTCCGGCGTTGGGTCGGTGTTGATGGTCGGCTTGCTGGGGTTGTTAGACCCCAAGTTCGGGCTCGATCGATTCGCCGCCGACGGTGGCCCCATGCTCGTCGGCACAGTAGGAGCGGCTGTACTCGTGCCCACGATCGACGCTGCAGATGTGGAGGCCGCACCTACATTCTGCACAATCGCCATCGCTGCGGCAGCTGCTTGTGCCTGCTGTTGTTGTTGCTGCTGCTCTTGCGCGCGCACGTATTCGAGGTGAGCGGGGCCGATGCCGAAGGCCATCAATTGCTGCTGCGAGAGGCCTGCGAGTGAGTTGGCAGGAGGCATCATTCCCGGTTGGCTGTTGAGCATCCCCGGCCATGATGGTTGTTGGGCTTGTTGCTGAGCGCGCATCGCCGCTGCAGCAGCCGCGAGCTGCACGTTCGCCTGTGTCGATGCCTCCTCGACCTTGCCCGCCGGAGCGGCCTCCCCGGGCTTGGCGTTGGTCTGACCGAGCAATCGTTGTTTGAGTATGCTCTGTGTCCACAGCTGCGACAGGGGGTGGCGGGATTCAAGGACCGCGTCAGTCGTAGGTTTCAGCTCAGCCTGACCCCCTCGAGAGCTCACGTGTGTACTCACCTCCTCGAAGGGCGTCAACAATTGATGATATGTCTGAGCTAGCGCCAGCGAGGTTCTCGCGACGTCTGCCGACTGATCGATAGGTCGACTCGCATCGACTTCAAAACCAAGCTGTTTCGCTATCAAATGCCATGCAGAGGTCACGTTGACGTTTTGACCGCCGCCCTGCATCGCGACGGCCTGATAAAGAGCGTACAAGTCGATCTCGCGGCCCTCGACGAATGGTGTCCCCGCGATCGGCTGGCCGCGCTGCCTGTGGATGTCGAACAGAGTGCGCATAAAAGTCCCGGCATCCAAGGTCATCGAGAGCGCGGAGGGCCCTGTCGATGCGGGCCGTTGAGCCTGCGCGGCGAAGGCGGGCGCAGCTGCCGGCGTCGGAGCGGCCCCTGTCATGGGGAGTTGACCATAGTTGGTGAAAGGGGACGAACTCGGTAGAGCTGATGCAGCGGTCGAGTTGACACCAGCTCGAGATGGATTTTGCATCATTTGCGCATGCAGTGCGGCAGCAGCAACTGGGTTTGGAGGAGGGTTGAACGACAGAGTGCTGGGATTGGCTTGCGCGGTGGCGCCTGTGGAGACGGGCTGTTGCTGCTGCATCTGCTGCTGTTGTTGCTGCTGCTGCTCGCGTTGCTTCTGCGCATTTTGGAGATGTTGTAGAGCAACAATTTGGTTCTTTTGCGCCTGCGCTTGCATCTGAGCACGTTGTGCAGCCGCTCTCTGCTGCGTCTGCTCCGTGACATGGGACTAAGTAAGGTGGGCAAGCAATGTGGGTTCAGCTGTCTTGGCCGCGGCTAGCGATGACGAGCAGAATTCTGACCCCAACACTTACCTGCCAATCGTTTTGGATGCGATGGACGGTGTGTTGGTTCTGGAACGCGATAATCCGCTCCGACATAATTTGGAAGGAGCGCCTGCGTAACGGGACGAGACGATCCGCCTCGAGTTAGCCCCTCGTCTCGCATTGCCAAAACGAATAAATGCCTATGAGATCGACTCAAATCCAAACTCACCGATTCTCATTCAGTTCCTTCTCGACTTTGACCCTGTCTTCGGCAGATATGGCCTTTTGATTCGCCCCATCGGCGCCGGTGGTGATGTAGCCGGTCGACAGTGCATTCGTGAGCAGCTGCACCTTGTTTTGCATCGCTCTCGCCGCGTTCACTTGCACAAAGTAGGGTTGCAGCACGGTGAACGGAATCCGCCCTTGCGCATCGAGAGAGACGGAAGGCTGCGTCGCGCCTGGTCCAATGGTCGTCACGGACGTCGACGCAGCCGGGGCTGTGCTCGCAGGGGGATTGGACTGTCCAAACATCGGCAGCTGGCCGTTTGGCATCTGGCTCACCCCGACGTTGTTGTTGTCGCTAAGGAGGCTGCTCGGCGGGACAGCGACTAGGCCATTGCTCGGCTGTGGAGGCAGCGGCCGCATGTGGCCTGCAATGCCCCCGAGGCTGGGAGAGGTCGAGCCTCGAGCTTGATGATTGGCCTGGAAGGCTTGGATCTGTGTCGCCAGGGATTGGAACTGCTCGGCCGTCTGCAGAATGGCAGCCAACGAACAGTCAGCGGCCGGGAATACAAGAAGATGATCGGCCGAAGCCCTCAGGGGCCGCTCCGGTTCAATTCGGAGGGTAGTGTGGGGCCGTTTACAGGAGACAACACGGATATGGCGGCTAGCGAGCCGAGAGCTGGATGACCCGAAAGGGGTGGGGACGGGGGAGCCGTGATGTCGACGTGGAAGGGGGAGAGCGGGAGAAGTAGAAGAAAGTCGACTGACCAATTGATTCGTACGCAACATTTCGGAGATTGAGTTGGAATTGAATCCACCAGCCGCAACGAGGGCCGTGTGCTGTTGAGCTTGAGCAGCGTGATGCGCCTGAGCCTGAGCCTGCGCTTGAGCCTGCGCCTGAGCCTGCGCCTGAGCGTGTTGCGACGCGGCGAGGAAATGCTGCTGCTGCTGCTGCTGGATTGACTGCAACTGCTGTGCGTTCTGCAGATTGCGCAACATGGCCTGGATTTGAGGAGTGTTGTTGGGATGGTTGTTGCTGTTGGCGTTGTTGGAACTGCCAGCCGCCGACTGAGGGTTCGTATGCGCACCCGTCGCCTGCTGGCTCAGTTGCGCAATGTGGGCCGCGCGGTACTGTTGCAATTGCGCCGCCGTGAGAGCGCCACCAGCTGCGGGGTTGCCAGTCGCGGCGCCGACCGAGACCTGTGACGGGGCGCCGAGTTGGTTGAGGAATGCAAACGGGGACGACTGGGCGGCATTGCCATTGCCCGCGAGGTTGCTGGGGTCGTACGACATGGATTCGTCGCCGCCGACGAGGAGTGATTGCACCGAGACCTTCTTTGTGCCTGCGCGCCGCTCGCTCGTTGCCTACCTACCCCCGGTCGCGAGTCGTCCCAAGGAGCGGGGTACGAAAGCGTGGGGTAGCTTTGTCTGTGGTTGAATGCACCGACAACTCGCACGGTCCACGTGGTGCCCTTGTGCGTACGGTGTGGTGAGCGAAACTCAAGACCGAATGAACCGGTCGCGCTGGGAAGGCCTGCGGTTGCGGCTGACTGGTGGTCACGGGGTTGGCGGGCGCCGACGGTCGACCGGGCGTTACGCGTTACGGACGACGATGGCGACGATGGAACGACTCGAGGCGTGGTCGATTTGGTTACAGACAGGAGCTGACCCTGTTGCGACCTTTGGAACCCGCGTATGCTAAACCAAGGGCAAGAGAGGAGAAGTGTCGACGTCGATCGCACGAAACTCCAAAGAGTGGTAGCAAAGAGAGCGGCGAGACCGTTTGCGACGTCTACAAGAAGATCGCTGCAGCCTACAGTTCTGAGCGCTGGCCTCTGTTGGCCTGTCGCCCATCAGGCGAATCCCCCGGAGGCTCTGACTCCGGCGGCCCTCAGCGTGACTCAGGCACTCGAGCTCAAATTCCTCTCAGAAACCTGAACATGTCCCATCACTTGGGGCGTTCTGTAGCTGACATGGCGAGTTAAAGCTCCTCTTACAAATCATATATCACCAATTCTCCATCAACCCTTCCTCATCCCGCCTAGTGGGCTGAGTCAAAATGAAGTCAAGTGGAGCCACCGCCCACCGTCTCCATATATGCGAAGCGAAGCAGCAGACGCCCCACAGCGCCCCACCGGCCCGAGTCTTCCCGTTCCGAGGCCGTCGGAATATTCTTCGTCACCCCTGTGTTACATGTTCAAATCCACATGGAGTCTCGTAGAGGGGACCGTCAGCGAGTCGGTACCTTCACCGAGTTGATAATTGAGGCTGCTTGTAGCTCTGTCCATCACTCTCTCGTCCCAACTACCTATCATGCAGGGAAAAATCGCCCGACCCCCGAGTTCGAACAGGCCTTTGATCAATCGAGCGACCACCACCGTCGACCGTCGGCGACCACCTTACGTCGATCGCCTTGCTTACAGTAACGTGATGACGCCCGCGCCGATTGCCGGCGAGACCGGTCACCGTGTCGATCGACCATGAACGACTTGCAAAGAGAAGAGTTGTTGGCTCTGGAGGTGTGTCGCTTCCCATATTCCGTGTGGTCTTCTCTCTTCTGCTCCGTGTCGTTCTAATGCTGGCGGCATGAACATCCAGCTGACTACATCTTCGTCCCCGATCTCTGCTTCGGATGCAACGGGTGCACCTTGGAGCAGTCCATCTTGCCGGACTGTATGACCTGGACTTTGCAGGCGGATAAAGTGCATGTTACCATCAAAGTACAAGTTGACCTGGGGCAGGATCGCCAGGTGCACGTGTGGGACCTTCCGCAACCACATCCACACCCAGAGGTCGTCCCCGAAGAGACAATGACCTCATCGACGTCTTCACCTCGAGCTGCGACCACACTCATGCCTGCCGCTTCGTCGTCAGTGCCGAATCCTGTCGCTCAAAACGAAAGCCAAAAGACGAGACGACGAGATCATGGCATGGGCGAGATGGCACCCACCCTTGTTAGAACCTCGCCTTGCGATGCCCCTCTCGGCCGCACGTCGGCACCACTCCTACGTCCGCCGACAAGCGCCAATCGTTTGGATCCCATCGTTATGTCACTTGTAGGAAAGTATAGTGGATCGGCAACACCAACGACTCCCATGATCAAGCGTCGTGCCCAGGCCGAGCTCAGAACAGTTCCCGTCTCCGAACCATCGCCAGAAGCGCGGCCCGATGTTGCCGCCGAACGGGGTGTGATTGAACCACACCTGCTCGAGCTTAGATATCTTCCTCCAATTGAGATGGTTGTCATCTTTTCCGATGCTTATCCTCTCGAACGCGGCCCCGACACGATCAAGATCATCGACCGCGCGCAATGGCTTCCCGAGGATCGCTTGAAAACCCTCTCACAGTCAAGCTCGAAGACGGCAAGTGCATGCATTCCATATCGTCTTTACACTCCCTCTATCCGGATTCCTTACTCTACTTCGTCCATCATTCTATCAGTCTGGTCCGGTGACGAGTCTTTGTGGGCTATGCTCGACCTGATGCAAAACGACTCGCTCATCGAAACTCTGTCTCTCGAATTTCCACTCGCGCTCAAGCAACGGTCTTGTCCTTCTTCACCCGGCATCGAGCCGTTATCAAGTATCCTATTGTCCCATGACCTGGCACAACGCACCTCCATCTTTTCCTTGACGACCTACACCTGCTCGCTCTGCTTGAATTCATTCAAAGGCACGCGTTGCGTACGGCTCGCCTCCTGCTCGGATGTCTTCTGCCTACACTGCCTCAAGGACTTTTTTACGCTTATGATAACAGAAGGAATGGTCCGTTCGGTTCATTGCCCCGGTGTCGAATGTACGACCTCCAGGGTGAAGTGGGAGCGAGAACACCGGGACGAAGACGAAGGTCGACCTGGGAAAATTGGTAAGGAGGAACTCAGGGCGGTTGTGAGCGATGGGTTGTTTGAGAGGTACGAGTGGCTGCTGAAGAAACAGACACTGGAAAGCGGTGAGTCAGTGCTCGTAGTAAGCCAGCGAACTTGGTCGGACGTTGCGCAGAATAAAGCTTGCTTCATGAATGAAAGATCCCTCGGTATCGTATTGCCCTCGGTGTCAATCGGCGGTGCTCAAAACCGACGACGATGAAAAACTGCGCATCTGCAAGTCCGCCCTCAACGCTGTCATGATCCCTGCGTGGTTTTGACTGACGTTCCATTCTCCAAGACTCCAGGCTCCTCATGTGAATACCCTTATTGCGTCTTTTGCCATCGAGTTTGGCACGGGGCACGCAACCCATGTACACTGCCTCAAAGCTCCGCCATCGTCACCCAATTTCTCTCGGGTTCGCCTTCGACCCAGGCCGCACTGGAACAACGCTACAGCAAGGCCAGCATTCGACGGCTCATCGTCTTCTTTGAGGAAGAGCGTCTGAATCGCGAATGGATGGACAAAATGACGATGAAATGCCCCGGATGTGACGCAGGGGTCGAAAAATCCCAAGGGTGCAATCACATGCAATGCTCGCGGTGCTCGTCCCATTTCTGCTTTCGCTGCGGCAAATCACTATCGGCGATCGACCCGTGCGTGCCAAGTTACAGTGTCGTTCGTGCGTATCGAATCATTCTTGTAAGCTCACATTAGAAGTTCTTTTTCGAACTTTTAGATACAAACACTTCTCGACGCAAGGGTCGTCGTGCTACCAAAAGCTGTTTGATTTTGTGGCCGGACAAGCGAACGGGCCACCCATCGACCAAGCAGAAAGGGACGAAGATATGGCGGTCGCTTTGCAGCAGGAGATTTGGCACGAACAAGGGTGGAACCCGTTTGAGTAGAACGTGATGGCACTGGCGAAAGATCATCAATCCAAGCGAACATGGGATGGATGCGAGTCCCAGTCATTGTCCGCAGATGACATTTCATAGCACCCTGAACCAAAAGCGCCCGAGAAAGAAAGTGAAAACAGAGTAATGACAAGGTGATCGAACAAGTGGGATAGTAGCACGCGAGAGCACTTCTTTTAGCGCTGCAGCGAACAGGGTTCAGTTCTTCAAGGTACCAATGATGGTGTTTGCAGCGTACTTGGAGATGACAGACGCCTCGTGGACCATCATGAACTCCTCAGTCGCATCTATGACGGGGATCGTCCGGGTAGGGTCAGTTGATGTGCGCAATTGTGCTTTGGAACGTGATTAAGAGCAAGGCTAACCTTTGCCGGCGTACAGAAGAATGGCCTTGGGTCCGCCGGGGTGATCAGCCAAGAAGTCGGTCGTGTTGAGCACTTGCCCGTTGACGACAACCCAGCAATCATCTTTGGTGTTATGCTTGGCGACTTCCTCAAGCGTGTATTCCTTCTGAGCAGGCTTCTCCTCTTTGGCAGCAGCGGGGGCGGGTGTGGCAGCCTTGGCTTCACCAGCCGGGCCACCGGTCTGGGCGCCAGCACTCGAAGGTGACGAAGCCGAAGCACCTTGGTCGTCCCATGAAAACTCGAGGTGAACCTTCTTAGAAGAAGGGTCGATACGCACGGTGGTAGCCATTCCGAGGTGACCGCCGACTTGATTGAGACGCGAGTTGGCCTTGCCGGAGGTCGAGATCGACTTAAGCAAGTACGATGCGGCCGACGCACCGGCGACACGGCCAAAGACAACGCAGCCGAGCAAAGAAGATCCGCCGAGTCGGTTCGCACCGTGGACGCCCCCGGCGATCTCGCCCGATGCGAAAAGACCAGGGATCGGCTTGCCAGCGGTATCGAGAACTCGCGACGCAGGGTCGATCTCTACACCTCCCATCGTGTAGTGAAGGACGGGAGTCATCAAAGCGACGTGGAAGGGACCCGACTTGAGACTCCAATCGGTGTTATGGAAAAACTTCTTGCCGAAGGGGTCCTTCTTGGGGTCCTTGGTGACGGCAACGTAATCGGCAAAGACCTGGGCGAGTTTGTCCTTGGACAGACCCATTTCCTTGGCCACCTCTTCTCCCGTCTCGAATCGCTTCATCAAGCCGCGACCGCAGTAGTGCTTGCAGTGCCACTCGATCTCCTTAGACGCCTCGCCGTTGAGGATCAATCGAACGGGGAACTTGTTGTTGTCCCACATACGACCGGTGACATAGTCACGGTGGCCGAGCTCATCAGCGAAGCGGTTGCCCTCGGCGTCAAGCAGCAGACCTCCGACACCTCGCAGAGCCTCGGCGGCCAAAAACTTCACCTTGGCGTCGGGCTCCTTGGGGTCGACCAGACCGGTGGGGTGGACCTGAACCTTCTCGAGATCGATACCGTTACCGCCAATGTCAATGACCATCTTTTGGCCGTCACCGGTGCAATGGTCACCGTTGGTCGTCGGGAGGTGCATCAAGTCGGGGCGGTACTTTTGCAAGAGACCGCTCTTGGAGAAATCGGCTGCGTACCCACCGGTCGCGAGGACAACGGGGCCGTAAGCCTTGTGGTTGCTACCTTGGTACTCGTACTCGACACCGACGACTTCATCGCCGTCCTTGATGAGCTTGGTGACGGCGGCCTTTTTGAGGATCTTGACTCGCTCAGGGTCCGCTTGGGCCAAGTCCTCCAGCGCCTCCATTTGGGCGAACTGTTGCAGGGTCACGAACACGCTTGGTATTCAGTTGAGATGCTACCGGAGCATCGAACGGGCTGGGACGATAGCCAGAGCGTGCAGACAATGGCCCAAACCCAGGCGAGACAGTCGGGCCATCGAGGAACGAAAACTTACGGTAATAGTCATGCCGGGGAATTGGGCACCACCACGGTGAGTGCGCTCATACGAATGACCACCAAGACGGGAAACCTTAGAAAGGTCGAGTCTGCACAGACCAACGAAGAAAAGGCGAGACGCCGCCGCGAAACAGCAACCTCCCAAGTCAGCACCGATCGTGAGGGGTCGAGGGCCGGGCCCACACCGCGCACGCGCGGCGCACAGCCAAGCACGACGTGGCACGGCGCGCGTGCTTACCCGAACTTGTCCATCAGCCAGTTGACAGCGTCACCAGATTGACCGGTAAGAACTTCAATGAGATCATCACGAGCGAGATCACGCGCCTGCATTGAGATTCCATTGCGGGTGGAGCACGGCAAGAGGGCAGTGGGGACGAATCAGCATCGCGCGATATTGCTCATTTTGCGCGCCGAGGCCGGGCCTGGGGAAAGCGGTGTCGAGCGGGGGAGGGGTAGGCGAAGGAAAAGTCCGGGGAACGGCTCCAAAGGCACCTCACGGCACGGCGCCACCATGAACGCCGGAGCGCGACGCGGCCGCCATGCTGTTGCAGGGCCACGATCGAGAGGTACAACGTGCTTAAACGCGGACTTACCGACTTCTTGGTGTCGTCAAAGAACGCCTTGGCCGAGTCAGGAATGTTCAGGTTAGCCTGGGCTTTGGTGCCGGCGCCGTTGATGCCGGACGTGGCTTTGGTCGAGTTGCCACCAAAGAAGGGGTTCTGCGGTATCGATGCAAGAGGAACAAAAAGGGGAGGGGGTCAGCTTCAAGCAGCTCGAGAACATGTTCGTATATTCTGACAAGAAGAGGGATGGGCAATGGTGTGGGGTCGTGCACAGCTCGGCATTGCCGCCAATGCGATTGGTCGGATCCGCATCGGGGACACGAATCACGCTTCATTCAAGCATCTGGGTGGCAGAGCATCAGGTAGAGGCCGAAGACCGACCTTGTCAAGAACGAGCGTTGAGGCTCCCCTCTCGTACAGAGTGTGAGCAGCGCTGAGACCACTGAGACCGCCTCCGACGACAATGACTTGATTCTGCATGATATGGACGACGAGCGACTGTTGAGCTGAAGAGGGAAAGAGGAGAGCGAGAGCCAAAAGGTGCGCGCGCCGCCTTCGATTCGAAACTGGCGGGAGTTTAGCAGCTGTGTGGGGCAGGCGCCAGCAAGGCCTCCACGCTCCACGAACTAACGACGGAATGTCCCTCAGCTCAGGGACCCTTTTCCCCACCTACCTAGTGCCGCGTAATTGCCCTTGCTAGGGATACGCAGTTGAGATATGGTACGATATAGTCTTCTGCTCGGAACTAGTACAGCTGCCCAGTACTGTGCAACTTCTCAGCTGCAGTGGACGACCCGGGCCGCCGTCACGACCCGGGCCGGGATCAGGGCCCGGCCAAAAGTGGCGCCGAGGCTAGCGATATTTCCGACTCGCAAGAACGATGATGGTGTGAGGAGAGGTCTCACCTCGACCAATCTCTCCGAGTTGTAGCTCACTTCGAGAAAATGCTGCTTTAGAGGAATTTTTACAGAGCGAACCTACAGTTCAGTCTCTTACGCTGGCGCTTCGACGCGAGTACGTCGCTGCGCGCTGCGAGAAGACAAGTTATCATGTGAAAAGAGCCATCTGTCACTTGTGGTTGCCACCTGTTCGCTCACTTTCTGGCGGCAAGACAACGTTGCATGAATAACCAAAGTCGAGCTCTACAGTCCAGTTGCAGCAACCCCTGCGGATCGTTTGTGCGTCGCAGGGCCTAGTGCATACCACTTGCTCGCCTACCTGACGTCTGAGAATCCTCGCAAAGAGTTCCCTCTCCCCAACCTTTCCAGACGCAGGACCAGCGATCTTCGGAAATGCAATCCCCCGAGCGGCGCGAGGAGACCTCGGGCTAGTCGTGAAACCGCGAGGACAAATCTGGACCTGGCCCCTGTGACAGACATTCTCACCACATCTTTTTGAGTGTCGGGCAAGCATGAGTGGTGGGCGAGCGCTTTTTTCTAGCTACTTAGATGTTCCCAGCAAAGGTCTTGCATCTGACAGAGAGCATGTGAGTAGGCGAAGCGGGACCGGAAGCGAGCACTGCAGATTCTGAGTCGGGAGCGGGGTATGACTTCATTCACAATAGATAAGAATCTAAGTTATAGGTCCGACTAGGCATTACTCGGGGATTCTTCAGCGCGGGTGGTGCGGATAGGTAGACAGTAGTCATCGGTCGTACAGTACAAGTGGTGGGCATGATGGGAGCAAGCAGGAAACAGCGCTTCGCCTCACTGGATACTCACAAACAAGACGTGTCAGGTGTTGCCGCCGTGCGTCGACGAAAGGAACAGCAAAGAACACTCACAACAGAGAAAGCTTGGTATGCGTAAAGCCCTTCTTCGCGCCCCATCATGCCGTCGCCCCGAATCACTTCCATCTTTCTCGCATGCCATCCCGTCTCGGTCGCAACGGACCCATTTTGCTCGTAAAGACGCAGCAGAGCTTGACGATGAGGATCTTTTTGTGACAGATGGACGAGTTTGCGAGGCCCTCTGGCCGCAGGGGATCGATCGAGCACCGACGAAGTGGCGACATCGACATACCTGTACAAGCCAAAAGTGAGAGCAAGATCAGTCATCTTGGCCCTACCCGCAACCATTCGCAGCCTCGTGCGACTGCAACGTACCAGCCTCGTCGGCCCTTGCCCCAGATTGGCTTCCAGTTGCCTGCACCACCTTGCACAGCGTCCAGAGCCTTTTCGTCCAGCTCGACCACCCTCAAGTTCGTCTTGCGCAAAGCCAACAAGATCTGACAGTTGTCGTCCGTCTCATCAAGATTGACCGACACGCTCGCGACCGTTTGCAACAGAACGGTATGGAGCTCAAAGATGCTCAATGTTGGGGTCGACAGAGTCGCGCGGCGTTGAGCGGACGAAGGGGCGACAATCTGTGCCCCCGGTACCGCGTTCGAGAGGTCAAGAACCTCGACTCCAGGTGCTTTCTCGATCAAGAACTGCGCCACGCCGCGCATCGTGATGGCGCGACATCCCGCAAGACCGAGTTCGATCAAGTGGGGTTGGGGCGGGAAGTGTTCGAGCAGCAGTGCATCCGTGAGTGGAGTGGACGACAGGTCGAGCGTTCTCAATCGGCCCGATGTGAAGGCGGGCGAGATCGTCAACACGAGTCGTAATTCCGGGCGAGACAAAGGGGAAGTGTGAGCCGCATCTCCATATAGCGAACAATCAACAAGGCCCGAAACGACTTCGCCGAAACCCCATGCCTCGTTGGCATCCATGCCCGCGTGCGACGTGAACGGTGGGCAGTCACCGCAAAACAAGCCCAAAACCGCTGAGCCCGTGACAAGGCGGCATCGGGCTAGGTTGAGCGCTTTGAGCCGCATCTTCCGTCCACCTGGTCCGGCCTGCCCTGCTAGCGCGAGCCCCTGAAGCAGCTCCGGAGAAGCGAGTGTGCCAGCAAGGTCGAGATGAGTTAGGTAAGGGAACGACAGCACGAACGATGTTAACAAATGCGTCGGCAGCAGCGAAGACGCCAAACCAAGCCGTCGAAAGTGAGGGAAATAAATACGACGAAGTTTGCGGTGCTTCCCATCGACGCTGTGTGCGTGAATCTGGCTGTGCGCAGTCGTGCGCGACGAGGTCGACGGATG
Organism: Microbotryum intermedium; assembly: GCA_022702645.1. Taxonomy (NCBI): domain Eukaryota; kingdom Fungi; phylum Basidiomycota; class Microbotryomycetes; order Microbotryales; family Microbotryaceae; genus Microbotryum; species Microbotryum intermedium. The sequence continues at coordinate 1,214,938 of JAHWDX010000001.1, forward strand.
TCTGCTGGAAACATCGGCTGGCCAATCGCTGTCATCCAAATCGTCATTCTCATCAATGGCCGTGATGGAAGACGTGGCTGACGGGAGCAGAGAGGGAGGGCCAAGACGGTACGCGCCGATGCACTCCTCGATGGCGCGCACGAACACAGTGCTGATGCAGCCACAAAGATCCAGCGCGCGGATGGCTTTGACGTGTTTACTTCCTTCAAGGATCTGTACGAGCTTGGTTTGTCCTTGTGCGCGGCGGCCTAAAGCCGAGGCGGCCACCGAGCTCGAGCGCTCGGTGTCGAGCGAGGTGCCGCGGACCCTGGAGGAGAATGGTGGATGCGCCAGACCTCGTTCGTGGAACGGTGCAGGCACGGACGATGAGCGCGACACAAACGCGGAGGGCGGGACGAGTGATCGGTTGAATCGTGATCGACCTCGTCCTGACAAAGCGGCCGAACGGCCGGTACGTTCGCGACCACGCTCTTCGATCTCATCACTGCCCGGCTCTACGGCCGGAGAATGATCGTAAGCCGCGCCAGAGGAGCGGCGCTGGAAAGGTAGTCGCTGCGGCAGCGATCGTCCTCGAACCTCGGGTGAATGGTCGGGTCGTCGAGTCAGTCGGCCTTCATGGTTCTGGGAAACGGCTTCTTCTTCGTCGCTTTCGTCGTCTTCCATCGCCACGACTTGGTCGTCAGCCTCGCTAACTACGGTCGAGCTGAGTGAAGACCGGCGTACACCCATTGGTGAGCGCGATTGCGATGACTGCAAGTGCCGCGCTCGGAATGGCACGCGGATCGAGGGAGCAGCTGCCGCTTCGACGAAAGGCGAGGGGAACGGGGACGACAGGGGTGCGCCCGAGTCTTTGGAGGAAGATTCATGGTGGTCAAAGTAGCCTTCAGGGTGGGATTGGAAATCTTCCGATTCCTCGTATTCGGCCAGATAGCCGCCACGGAAAAGCAACTCGTCGAGCACGGCTTTGGTGAGAGCGCTATCCATGAACTCAGTGAAGGCCAGGCCCTCGAGCCTGCCTGTTTGCTTGACTTTGCCTATGGGGCCACCAAATTCGTCGAGATCGTCGAGCTTCACCCTATGGTCGTCGCCATAATTCGATTCGCTCATGATACTGTCGTCTTCGTCATCGCCGGCGCCAGGGAAGTCGAGGGGGCCTTTGCCCAAACGCGTTCCTCGCAGCAGCTTGAGAAGGCGATGGGGCGTAACGAAACGCTCGTGCGAGCCTTGCCTCAGCGAGCGACTCATTCCAGCAGTCCTGAAGCGTGAGAAAGAGATGGTTTTGGTGTAGAGTAACGGAGAGTCGGCCGCATTGAGCGAGATGGGGACTTGGCCCTCATCGCCACCTAGCGAGAGCAAGTAGGATTCAAAGCCACAAGGATGTGAGCACAAGTAAAGGCGCTATTGGGAGCGGAAGAGTGGCTTTGAAGAGCTCACCAACTGTCGTTTCGACGTTCGAGTGAGAGGAATCATCCCGCTCATGCTTGCCCACGGTATCCGCCAAGGGTCCGGCTAGTTTGGCCCACTGGGTGTCATTTGTCCAGTTCGGAACGACGGGTCGACCACGGTCTTCGCTGGGCGTGCTCGCGTCGAGTCCGGCGATTGCTTTGGAACTCCAGTCCGAGCCCGAAGGATCATCCTTCTTGCGTCGGTCCATGCGCTGGCCGTGCTCGTACTCGTCCACGACACGCAGCACGCCTTCCCAGCTCTTGGGGAATCCGAATGAAATCTTGCGCCAGAGAGCCCTTGTCGCCTCGTCGCCCCATGTCTTGTCCACGAGCGCGAGATTGCGGAACGTTTTGCGTAGTTGCTCAGGACGAGGTGGGGCGAGTCGAGGCAGCGTCCACATGTTCTCCCGCGGGAGGAGGTGGAGGTAGGGATCGGGCGATGGGAATGGTTCGGGTGGTGGGAGGATCGTGTAGTAAAGATGTTGTATGATGAGGTAAACAATCTCGGGGGGAAAGTGACCTGATTTGAGTTGGAGATGCAGCGACAGAGCCTCCATGGTGGGTGATGAGGCATGGTCGTCGACCACAGGCCTCGCAGTGGGGGACCTCGATTGGGTAGGGGTGTCGACGGGTGAACGCCCACGCGGGGTCCCCTGTGCACAGACCGAGTCCGCATTAGGAACTTGGACATCTATATGGATCGGGTGCGCAGCGCCTAAGACAGGTGCTCAATGTGCCAGCTACTCACCCCGTGGCTCTGGGTAATATCGATCCGCACCATGGTCCTCGAAGCCTTCTGGCGGTCAGGCGGCGGTGTGGTGGCACTTGTGGGGGGGGGGGGAGGGATTAGGGAAGGAAGGCCCGGCGTGACAGTTGTCTCACACGGGCCCCGTGGCAGCCGGCGGCTGCTGGCGGCTGCGGATGATGAGAATGCGCCGTGAGCGAGCGCAGAGCACAGAAATCGGAATTGCGTCGAGCGCGGAGCAGAGCAGCGCGCGGATCCAAAAGTCGCTTCTCAACAACCAACTCATCAAAGACCACACGTGAGATGCTTCAAGCAGGAAAAATGTCAGAAAAAAAGGAAGAATTTGAGTAATTTAAAACTAGTACGACCTTAAGGGATCATTATTTGCACCATCTCCACTAATCCAATAGGCTAATCCTTGGATTGTTAAGCCAAAAGGCACAACCTTAATCAATTTGCCCACAACTCTTCCTCTTCCATATCAGTTCTCGCTCTCCCCCTGTCTGGTCGACATTGAGCTCGCTCATTTTCAGCGAAGTTTTTCGGTCTCAGATGTCTCGAGCATCTCTGCACACACTCCATGTCCGTTGCTGGCGCCCATTCGATCCATGCAACCCGCCGTCTTTCTCGCAATCTCGGCGCCTCGCGGCTCCGCCTATCAACACCCCCCACCCGCGCGTAGTCCAGCACGCGTCAACGTGTCAAGCGAGCATGGCCAACCTCACCCCCAGCCGTCCACCCCCAATGGGTGCTGTAAACTCGTTTATGCCGCTTCTCAAATCCTGCTGCAATGTTCTTGGCCCCCAACACCGATGTTGCTCCTCTTCCAAGCCACGCATCGTGCCTGATTGTTTGGCCTACCAAGGCCGTTTCTCGAGCTCTCACCATGCGCCTGATCGAGCGTCCCTTCATCGTGATCGCGCCTTCGTGTCACTGGTGGCCCCATGCCCATGCTTGTCCCTTACCCGATCCGGTCCGATTCATGCTCGATTCTGCCAGGTGCAGGCTGCCACTTACCACTGCACGAGCATCCGCACCATCGTCACCCATCTGATGTCCATCTCTCTCCGAAGGATCCTCTTGCGCACCAACAAACTCCCTCTCTCTCCCGAGGCCACGCCGTGAGGCTCTTTCCCTAGCCTTCTTCACATGCACTTCCTCGATCTCTCGTCCCCTTGCTGTTCAGTCTCTTCCGAGTCATACCGGCGCCATCTCCTCGCGCTCCATTCGACCTATCAGCTAGGGCAGATGCAACACGGCGCACCCGTGCTAGTCTTCAGCTTCCATTCCTTCAACCACCTTCGAATGCTGTCAGTATCCGAGTGCGTCGAGCTGTGGTCTTTCTCCCACAACTTTGGATCTCGACAGCGGTTCTCCTCTCTCACGGAAGCCTTTCCCAGGCTTTCGAACCCTCTGACCTCGAGCCTGTGGACTTTACCTCTCTTCCACCCCGATCGATGCCTCGATGCCTCTCCCTCTCCCAGTCTCTCTGTCTCGGGTCCCCTCGCCCATGCTCTCCTCCAACTGCGACTCGCATGCCCATCCGCTCATCCAACCTTGGCTCCCATACCCGTTCCCATACAGTCTCGGGTTGCCATGGCCCCCTTGCTCCAAGGATTGATGAGCGCTCTCGTTCCCATCATCAAGCGCGCGCTCGAGGCTGGCCCCACTTTGATTGACTCGTCTCCCTTTCTCCAGCCGGCTCTCATGCCGGATAATCCTCAAACATCAGCCAATACCGCCCGCTTCCCTGCTCATAGGATCAACAACGGCCTTCCACATTGCGGCTACGCCTGGACGCGCTCATTCGACTCACTTAGCTGTTTGCGCAGCTCCTCTGAACCGTCTCGAGCTCGTTAGCCCTTGATGTGCTCGCTGAACCATCATGTGAATGGGCTTCCCACAGGACTGTCTCACTATCACATCCCGACCTCAAAGCCTATCGGGCGTTGGCGTTGACCACGGAGATCTATTCACGTGTTCGCGCCATAGCATTGCCACTGCAGCTCCAGCTCCTCAGAACCACCAGCAACTCGAGCCGTTAACGGCTCGCCAAACGCCGTCCGCTGCCCATGAGTCCCCAGCCGCCTTCCCCGGTCGCATCCCTATCAGTCAGCCGAGTCGTGAACTTCCACAGCCTTGACCATTCCTAACCAATCTTAAGACTCAAGACGGTGACTTATCCTCACCATGCCACCACGAAGCCGCGCTTCTCATAATATCGATCACGCCTTTCCCCCTCAATCCTTGGTCGCCATTCCCCTGGGAGCTGCCCAACCGTCGTCATGATTCCAGTAGACCCATCTGCGCCGGTAATCCAACTACCCCCAGATCGCGCCGCTCAAGCAAGGCGTGGCCAGGATTTTGAGCGACACCTTGACCCGACACGAGCACGACCACGATTTCAAGGTTGAAGTCCAGACTTGCTCCATCACGTATCTGCATCGGGATCTCTTCAGATCCGAAATAATCTTCGCCGGGACGAGTTTGTCTCATCGGCGTTTTCGAGACGCCATTGACGTCCTCGCCTTCCTGCCACGGCTTAATCGCTTTGGGCCCCGTCAGACCCTCGACGAAACGCTGCGTCAAACGAACGTGCTCGCCCAGACCGTGTTTGGTGCCGAGCGGAGCGTACAAGCGTCGACAGGTCTATTCTTCGTCCTCGATCGAGGTCCAGGACGGCCCGTCCAGGATACCAAAACTAAAGCGTAATCAAAGTCGTCACGCCCGCTCGAGCCCTCCCAGCTGTCTCAGTTATCCCAATCGTCCCATTCGTACCAGTCCTTTTCAAGGCTTCAGTCGATCCAATCCTGAGGATCTCCAACATACATACGGATCTCGCCAGAGCGAGGAGCGCGGCGCAGCTCTCCCCGTTCTGTTGTTTCACTTTACTTTCCTTCCTGGTATTGGTTGCTTCACTCACGCACCGCTCGTATTCGGTCTAAACACAGGTCGCGGACCGTGTCGCCAACCTCTGCACATATCACGTCCATCGACCTGATATCAATACCTTGGGGTGTCGGTCTCGACATCCTCGCCTCCCTCTCGCACACGCACCGAGTCCTTGAACCAATAGCTCATCCCTGCCATTGCTCAAATCCATCGGCAGGGCGTATTCTACCTTCCTCTAGCAGCGGAAGCATCGTCCAACTGCCGGAAGAGCTTCCTCATTCCCTCTACGATGGGCAAACGTCGTCTTACCACGTTCATGGCGTCCGCATCCTGCGTCCGCTTGCGTCGCGAAGCCTACATGCGCTTCCAATATGCTATTCGTACCTCATTCCGATCCCAAGGCGGAGGCACCGTGGCCAATCCGTCTGAAGCTTCATTGACAGCTCATGTGCCTCCTCTCGTTGCAGTTCTTCTCCTCTCATCTCCCCCAACCAAGGCAATGCCGAGGCTATCCTGCAGCCTCAAGTTGTGCATACCCGTCATTCCCTTTCCGTGCCTATCGATCTGGAGACATATTGGCACAGTAAGAATTTTATTAAGCTCATGATGCCAGTTCTGTAACGGTCTTCCTCTTAATGTTTCTGAGATTTTCTTAAATGTATCTGTGTCCCATTGATAAACTACACGATACCACCAATAAGTCTTTAGAATCAGACCCTGAGCAAAGTCAGCAAGTGCCTCCCTGTCTTCTTGTTGCACTTCTTCATCCGCAGTCCCTATGATAAACGACATGGTGGAGTCTCTCGGATTTTTCTGTACTTGCGCCCTCATGGCCTCTGATGACGGGCATCTCATGAATGTGTGGAACTCAGTCTCGATTGCTGTATTCTCTCCGCTTTCCGGATCTACACTCTTGGGCTAATCGGGTTTACTCTCGTCATTCGCTTTTTCGATCCGCGTGCAGTCATATGGCTAGCTACTGGAAGAGTCAATCCTCTCAGTTGCCATTGTATCAGTGCAGCGTATGCGGATCGAGCCTTCCTGTACGGATAAATGAGTGGTTTGATTCCACTCGTTTGGAGCATCTGTATCTTCATCCAAGTTGCCTTTGGTAGGTTTTCCAATTGTGTCCTCAATAGGCTATTCTCCACTGTCTCCCTGATGTTGTTTTCTATCCACCCTTTCGCATTTCTCAAAGTCCATTTATCGAGTCCATGCGTTGGCGGTTCCAGAACCAGGTGCATGTCAGTGTGAGCTCGAGCTGCCTCTGAGTTTGCCCTCCTGTTCAGTGTAGATTGCTCATCCATCCTGGTGGTATGTGCTTTCACATGCCTAACTTCCAAATGGTGAGTCTCTAACACTAGCCGTTGTAGCCACTCATGGTATGATCGGCTTGGTAATTTACGTGATAGGCGTCGTCCAGGGTGAGTTTGCCATTCTATATGACCCTTGCCGTGCCCAAGTGATCGGTGACTCGAGGATTGTGATGGGTGCCCTCTCCTTTGTCAGGTATCTTGCCGTGAGTATTGCAACAATTAATGCTGTCACTTCATTCTGTTGGATTGTGGCCGTTCTGGGAAGAAGTCTGCGCAGATCCAAGGGTCCAACTACCGCTGCTGCTGCCGACGATGGTGCTCCCCAATTTATCACAGAACCATCAGTTGCCCAAACAGTGTGTTCAAGTTTCACATTCGGATCCATTCCCAATATTCTCATTATTGTGATTACTCTATTCAGAATTTCTTGCTCTTGTTGTGCGCGTCGTTCGTCGCGGCTCAGCCCGTCTCTGGTGTCTAGGCCAGCCCTTGCCAGATTTAGGAGCTCTTTTTCCGCCTGGACAGAAATTCGATGAAGGTCCGCCTTGTGATTTAGTTCTGTGGCTGCAGCCCATTTTATTCGATTCCTCAACTCGCGTAAGTCTGTTGTATTCGTTGATTCAAGACGATGTATCGCCGCAGCAATATTTGGGTCCTTCTTCTTTTGCACCACTAGCACGTGACTTGAGTTCATTGTGCGGGTTCGGATTGCCTCATTATCTGTATCCCTGACCCGAAGAGGTGCGCAGGCGTCAAGTATCTGGAATGCGCTTGCCCAATTAGCAGCTACTACTGTCCTCGTCAGCGCCTTTTTCTGGTTGTTGTTTTTTTCTTCCGAAGTTGGAGTAGGTCTCTGCGCGCCGTTTGCGATTGAAGTCCGGCTTCACACTTGCTCGCCCCACACAGGAGATGGCTCATCTGAGGGTGATCTGGGCCATGGCTCGCATAGCTAGCAAATGGTTGTTCAGGTCTCGCAGAACACCCATGATAATCATGTTCGCATTGAGTCGCTAAATACTTGTAAGCCCCATTCCGAACTCTGGGATTGGCAAACTCAGTACCTGTGCGCTGGGCATCAGCGGCAGCTTGTTGAAATACTGGTGGATCTGCTCCGCAATGAGATTGTCTAGCTTTGCCGCCTGTTCCATTGTAATCGGATTAAGACTCAGTTTCTGCGCACCTTGCTGATCACGACTTGCTCGAGGTAGCGCAACACGGTCGTAAGTGGAAGTCGCGGTGTCGCCGTGGAGGGTATGCCTGCGCAGTTGATCACATTCCGTATGCTCTCAAAATGCGAATCTTCGTGATCAAGAGAGGTGCGTAGGAAAGTGAGGCCTGGGGTCACTCGCACCTGCCTTGAACCATGTGGTGTGTGCACAGTCATTGATGACTTTGCGCCTGGTTTTTTCTGACGTGTCATCCCTTGCGAAACACTTTCCCGCGAGTGACCCAACATGGGATTGGTTGAGCGGCTGAGCTCGGCGGAGTTTGACGATCTATTCCTTCTCACAGTCAGTAAGATTCGATCCAGGAAAGGCGATGTATAGTAAGCGTCGGAGTGTAGAGGGAGCCACGTGACTGCATGCTTGACTGCATCAAATACTGCATGCAGAGGCTTGCACTGCCGCTGACCAGCCATGCTGTGACGATCATTGGATTGCTGTCATGAAAGCGACACATCAAATATCGCAAGAGATACAGCTATCTGTATTACGTGATCCCAAAGTCGCCATGGACGTGGTACCAGAGTGACCACCGACGTGATCGGCGGCTCCTCGGAAGGTTTGTGGCCCACGGAGTGCCCACTCTTCCGAAAGTCACGGCTCCAGCGCGGGCGTCGTCAGAATTGACCGGATTAAGACAAGTTGAAGCCCGGGTTGAGAGACCCACATTCTTCCCACGATGTCGCCCTTCCCTAATGAAATGGGAAGCGCGAAGTTGGTTCCGTACAATTTATAGTACGAAGGTCCTTTTTGACAAGTTCCCTATGAGGGCGATCTCGGCTCGATACGATCAGCGGGCTCCAGCGGGACGGAGAAGGCCACGGTTATGAGCTCATAATTTGAGTCATCAGGTTCGGACTGCGCTCTCACTCTCGGACTCGCTAGAGCACTTGGCCGCAGTTCTGCAGCGGATCGCTCTCCGGCGGCACCACTTGTAGGCTTCTCGCTGGCGGCTGTATGCCTCGCACCTGCTTCATCCCATACCTATCTCGCTTTGTTCTCATTCGTTGATGCTCTGTCCCAAGCCCTCCAGCTAGACCTAGCCGCAATCCGGCCGAGTAGCTAGGCTCGCACCGTCATCTGCACTCAGCACATTCGACTACAAAGCCGGCCTGCGGGGTCCCGATAGCAGCGCCCGTCTCTGCTGGTGCTCTCGACTTGATCTGAGGTCAGCGCTCGAGTCGAGCGCGGAGCGACTCGTCACGACTCCTCTCGACCGCGGTAGTCCCGTTCGTGCTGGCTCGACGCATTCTGCATGTACGGCCTCGACCACGTGAACATCCCCGACTCCGGTCCTCCAGCACTGGCCGTGGCAGCCCTAAGCGGCGGGGCCAGTCCGGACCAGCCAAATCCCTGGAGCGTCCTCTTCGAATCCACTCAGACGACATTCGCTCCGCTCGGACACGAAGTTCCAAAAGGTTTTCGAGCTAGGTTGATCAGAATGATCCTAATTGCATCCCTGTAAGTAGCGGCGAGCGGCCAGCAGCGGTGAGCTCGCGAAGCGTCAAGCGTTTTTGGCTGTCGTAGCGCGCAGCCTCCGCGGCGAGCTGCGGCCCCTGGGCGACGAGCGGAACTCACTCTGCACTTCTTGCCCGACGGCGGCAACCTGCAGCGCTCTATTGCTGTCTCTCGCCCATGCCGTTCTGGTGTTGATAGGCTGCTTCCGCAGAGGAAAGTCCTCGTGTTGGCTTTTTCAACTCGTGGCCCGCCCCGGAGGGCGCTACAACGTCCTAAAGTGAGTCGCTGCAAGTCGCTTATAAGCTTTTCGTCCTCTTGTCAAAGTTGTGTCCCAAGGGAGTGGTGGTTTGTCGGCCAGGAAAACTGACGCCGCCTGGCCCCATCTTTTCTACCAAGCACTCGGATATGGACCACCGCTTTGACGTTGCTCAACCTCGCCATCTCGCTCGGATACTTGCTTGACTTGTGGGCCGGTGCCGAAGGACTCGGCGATCGCTGGTCGGGGGTGTGGAGGGCAGTCTGGCCCGTTTTTCTTGGCGCGCAAGTTTACCTCATGACGTGGGGTCAATTCCAGGCTTATTTGATCTCCCCAGCAGTGGGCTTTGCGGCCTCCTACCAGCCTTATGGCCGGATGAGAAAGGCGAAGCCCCTCGTGACTGCGCGCACCACAAATGTCATCTTCCTCTTGTTCCCGCTGCTCGTTGCGGTCCCTTACATTGTGAGTAGCAATAACGATGCCGGACTGAGATCGAGGTTTTGCTTGTCGTGCACGTTCGTCTTTGCCTCCAATAACCTCCCCCTTCGGATATTCCGCCTCCGCAGGTCACCTCTCTCTTGGCGGCTCTTCGCTATTCCCGCCTATGGCAGCATCAGCGGACCCTGGTTCCCAATCTTATTCAGCTTTCGCAAACCTCGAACCCACAAACTTTGGACACACAGCTGTTCCAGTCGACGACACTAGCGTTGGTCGACAAATTTCAGCGTCTCAAGGAGAGCAGTTATGTGTGCGTTTTCGGTTGAGCAGTGGCCTTTCGCTTGCAATGCGCTGCTCGTGCACGCTGGATGTAATGTTGACCTCCTTCTTCCCGACAGCATGTACCGAGTCGCATATGCCTTGGGTCTATTTATGCTCGTTGGCCTATTCGTCGTCAGTCTACCGCAAGGCCGCTCCGGCTTGGCACAATCTGGAATGAGCCTGACCCCCGCCTGACTATTCATCTGGCAGATCAATGCATGGGCCATCGTTCTTACTCGAGTCGTTCGTCGCCAAGCCCGGAAACTGCTCAATGCACCAACGTCGGAGATAGCGATCGGTGCCGAGCTCACTCAAGTCGCTTCCACAACCTCAGAATTGACCCTCGCCAAAGGCGAGCGGTCGCTGCTCGACGCACCGGTGGATGTAACCCGACTGTCCCTCGTCGAACTGAGCCGGCTAGCTGGACAAGCGAGCCAAGTTATCACTGTCCAGCGGGCAAGGACAATGTATGTCATCTTGCGGGCCGAACGCGATCTTCTTTTTGTGAGCCGCATGCGACCACTGCTCGAGCTAACGCGGGACCGACTCTTGCTGACCATGCCGTCGATTTCGGCAACTGGTAGACCGCTTTTGGGATTCTTCAGGTGAATTTTCTCGTATTCGTCTTTGGTTGTTGGCTAGAGCTCGCCATATACTCGGAGCAAGGTTTTAGCCCACTCGACACTTGGCCCAAGTACGAGGTTGTGTGCTCTGTGCTGCCGTGAGTTGCCTCTCCGTGGGACTGCTGTACGTTGTTCTTTAGTCAGACGCAGGTACTCAATGATGTCGCGGATCCTCGGTCCTTGAAGGTTGTGTGCTGTGCTATTCCTTCTGTACATGCAGCCCTTCTTACTCCGGTCGTCCTACTGGGAGGTGTTTCCGGTCGAACGAGACACGCGCAGCCAGTCCATTTCGCTCACCGGTATGCTCAAGCAAGGAAATCGTTCGGGAGGAAGTGGCGGGGGAGGTAGACCCGGCGGGATGGTCCGCGTCATTGTGGAGCAGTGCGTAACCGAGGATTACAAGCTCGACAGCGACGTCGATCTGGAAGATGGCAGCATGACCAAAATCGAAGGCGGACGGCAGTTCGAATTTGCATTCGGCAAAGCGCCCGAGATACCTCCAAATGGTCAAATGGCGGTGGGAGAAGGCTTGGGTCCATCGGTGGGCTGGACAAAACCTGAATGGGCAAGCGAAGTGCGTGCAACGGGGGGGTCTAGTCGAGGCACCTCTCCGCCGGTCAACTCGAAACTTCAGCGGCCGCTGCTCGGCCGTTCGCACCCGTCGAACGAGCGGATGCCGACCATATCGGCGATCGACAACGTGTGTGTGTGCCATGGGAGTGGAAGGCTGCCCCCCCCCGAGAGGAGATGAAAAGGTACGCGCGGAAGAGACAACCCCACGCCGGTTGCAATGGCTCCTGGCTGGTGGCAGGCCCGACTCGCGCGAGCCAGCGCGGCAAAGCGACTATATTCGAAGGCTTGGTGACGTGCAGTTCGTGCATTGTTTCGTAATATCATGCCTGTTGTTACACTAGTCGATCGCATATGAAGCGAGTACTAGTAAAGCAAGTACATGAGTGAGTGAGTACCTGTCGCGAGAGAACGCCAGTGCCGCATTTGCCCCCCCCCCTCCCCCCCCCCCCTATGACGCCGTTGACGGTAGGCTGGCTACGCCAAATCAGCATCGCATGACATCTAAACACCATCACACATGAGCGGAAGGGGCGGTAGTCTGCATTTCTCTCTCCCGCGTGCTCGGCCGCTGTGGCTACCTAGCTCCTCTCACCGAATCAACCTTTGCCTCGCCAAGCCCAGCCGGGCCCGAGAGGCTTTTATTAGAGCGTGTCCGGCTGGTCTCTTACGGGACTTCTCTTATGGGATTCCTCAGCCAAATCGGAGGAGGGGGCACTTTTACCAGTTCAGATCTCTTTTACGGGCGGAAAAATGGGAATAAGAGAGATTGGGCGGGATGTCCGGCAAATTTTGGTAAGAGATCTGTTATGGATGGTAAGAGTTTAAAAGTGCTCCAGATCCTGGGATGGGAGGAGATCACAAGATCACGTGCTTCTGTGTCCATGGCGAGTTTTCTCGGCCAATCTCGGTCAAACTGGTCGGTTGCGTCGCGTCGCGTCCCTTTTCCTTCGTTACATCGGTCACGAAATTTCAAGAATTTTATCGCATAGTAAATTTGATATCATAATTCTTTGAGAAATCTCCAAAATATCGCATCTCCCGTCATTCACGATGTACGAGGCTTCAACGTCCCCTGAACCCTTTTGGAGCACGTGATTAATGCCAGGGATCGAAGTGCCTTTTCGACCCGTAAGAGATGCTTGTCCGCAATGTCCGGCAACTGGTAAAAGTCGGTAAGAGTGGGCACGCACACCTTTACCCGTAACAGAGATTCCCGTAAGAGTATTTTACCAGCCGGCCACGCTCAAAAAAAAATTATAATCGCCGCATCAATGGCGCCCCTGGTCCGAGTCACCATTTCGGGAGAGGTTGCCATTGATGCGTGCACCGCTGCTACCTAGTGGGCGTGGTAAGGCAAATTCATGCTCAGCGCACACGGCATATCATGTACCTAGGTACCTGCCTACCCGAGCCCCTAAGCCTGGAAAAGTCTCGGGAAGATTCGTCCAAGTGCACGACGACGCGCACCACGTTCAACGCGTTCCGAAGCGTGATCCTGGGACGCGTGGATGCCGCGTCGCCACGCGTGCCGTGCACTGCCTCGGGTGAGGCGCTCTCAGGCGCGCCTGAGCTCGAGCCGTTTTTTCTCCCTTTCTCTGCTTTCGTCCCATCTATCCCAACCGCCGCCAGTTTCTTGGTCCACTCCCTTATACCTAACATTGCCTTCGCACCCATAACCCCTGTGCTAGATGCCATCAGCTTCGTGATCATCTACCAAGGTTTCCAAACTAGGCCTGTAGTGCATCCGCATCTCGATCCTCGACCTCTCGCCCACGTTCGGTCAACCTAGATTCACCTCACGCGTCTCGTCCCCAACTTACTTCGGTCTCCGCGCCTGCGCCACTACCTTGTGCACGGCCCTTCTCCGCCTTTAGCCTCGACAGTGGACAAACATGCGCTCTCTCATCATCTTGACCGCCCTCGCTGCTTTGGCGACGTCCACTCTCGCTTCCATCGACTCCAACGGCCATGCCGCGCGACCTCACGGAAGACGATCGCAACGGTCGGCGATGCGTCGTTTGCGCCGAGCTGAACCAGTAGAAGGTGCGTGGTGCAGCTGTAAAATTACGCCTAAGCGAAAATCATTCCCCCCAACTTGTAGCCACGGAGCGTAGCCCATTCCACGTCGAGCGATTGCTCTTCTTCGGAATCCGATCGAGTGAGGATCAACTTCAATAAATCGCGCAGCAGGACCGCGCGCGCGAGAAGCTGGCGCGTCCGAGTCGCGTGGAGGTCCCGATATTAGATGACGCCACATCGGTAATTTACGCAGCAGCACCGACTAACATCTACTCTCTCTACTTCTAAATTCATTCACAGTCTTGAAGCTCGCCGTTGCCGTTTCACCCGCTGCGTCCTCGGCGGATGCCGATGATTCATCCTCCACGTCCGCCGCGGTGGCTTCAAGTGAGGCAGCAACAACCGGCAAGGGCGCGGCCAGCTCAATCACGCGCGCACAGACCTCGACTACGTCCACGACTGCCAAGCCTAGTCCTACCCCGATCAAGCTTTCGACGCCGTCCTACAAATCGACTGCGATCTGGTACGCCACAACGGGCTTCGTGACGGCGTGCAACGTTACCATCTCGTGAGTCGCAAACGCTTCTAGCTCCTGGTTCCCTCGCGTCGTACTGTCCTCAGAGCGCTGATTCGACCTGATCGGGTAATGACAACAAGGAACAACGACGACATCATCGCTCTTCCGGCAGCATTGTACTCCAACGGTCATCAGGTGTCGGACTTCTGCGGTCAATCGGTTCTCGCAACGAACCCCGCGACCGGCGCACAGGTCACACTCAAGGTCGCATCGGCCTCGTGGCGCAGCGAGTACACGATCGTGACACGCAACACCTTTATCGCGCTTGGCGGTGTGCCCATCGAAGGCGAGTTGCCGATTAGCTTCCAGTTCGTCCGAGCCACGGTCGCCAAGGACGCCGTGCAAGAAGTCAAGCTTTACGCCATCTCGTCGTCGTCGGCCGCGGCGGCCTCCTCCTCCCGAGCCGCTGCTGCCGAATCCGTTTCAGCCTCGATCGCCGACGCCGCTGCATCCAAGTCTGCATCTCTCTCCAAAGCTGCCGCGTCCAAGTCCGCATCCATTGCGGCTTCGGCTTCGGCTGCGTCTTCCCGAGGTGCCGCCGCCACCGCCAAAGCCGAGGCCGAGGCCAAAGCCGATGCCAAAGCCGATGCGGATGAAGCCAAGGCGCACTCATCGGCTCTGGCTGCTTCGGCGGCAGCAGCCTCCGAGGCCGCAGAGGTGCGAACTACGACTACTGCACCGAAGAAAACAACCTCCGCCACCCCTGCGAAGGAGGAAACGACGGAGAAAGCCAAGGCCACGCCCGTCAAGGCCGTTGTCGCTGCGACGACTGCCGCTGCGTCAACCACGACCAGCGCCTCCAGCAGTGGTGGCAGTGGCGGCAGTGGCGGCAGCAGCAGTGGTGGAGGATCCGGCGAAGTTCACTCGGGTGGATATGCAACTTTCTACACGCAGAATGGTGTTGCCGGCAACTGCGGTACCGTCGCCAAAGACTCTGACTACGTGATCGCGCTGCCTACTGCGATGTACGCCAACGGTGCTCACTGCGGCAAGAAGATCGTCGTCACTCGAGTCTCAGATGGAGCCAAAGTCACTGCCACTGTTCGCGATTCGTGCCCGGTAAGTACTCGTCGTTGGGTTGAAGGTGCGTCTATGTCGAACCATTCGCTGACCTGCCGTCTGTGTCGCTCGCTCAGTCTTGCGTCAACAACGAGTGTCTCGATCTCTCGGTTGCGGCGTTCACTGCGATCGCGACCGAGGCGGAGGGTATGGTCTCTATCACTTGGCAATGGGCTTGAAGACCAGTAAGTTTGCTTCGATGCTACTTCATGGGCCTCGCTGACAAGTTGCTGTTTTTATGCGCAGTCGTCCCTGCCCCTGCCAACCAGCCCTCGCGGCACTTTGCAACGACTTGGCGCCCTTCTCGCACAGACATTTTTGCACATAATTCACATCGTTGATTGCTTTCTCTTTTGTCGTTCTTTCCCATTTCCATTTTCGAGCATTCGGCCTCGACCACTAGTCTTTCCTTCCTTTGGACTCCGCAGATTTACGACCCTCCTAGACCTTCTTTGTCTCGTCCTACCTCTTGCGTCCGCACTACAGCGTTTCATTTGACATGCGCTCAGCTTGCGTATACATGCCGACATGCGGCTTCGGACCATTTCATGTGCAACTCAAAGCGACTGTATCCTCTGCTCTCCATTGCTTTACATTCTAGTCCATGGACGAGGTTTACTGTGGGAGCTGAAGAGCTGGACGCAGTCCGGTCAACGGTACACATCTTTCGGTTGAGATTCTGCCATGGCACACATTGTCAATTTGACTCCGTGCGGATGGTCCCTTGACTCCTACTTGGGGCACACACTTTCGGGGCTGCGATTGTGCGGCGAACGCTACACGATGCGGATACAACAACACAATTTCTTAGCTCACGCCGCTCTCTGGACTCGATACAATGATGCTGACCTCGGAAAGCCTTCGCAATGGGCCGGTGAGAGTAGACCACAGCAACAGTGCTGACTTTCTTTGCTGGGCCTCCGCGTCTGCAGAACGCTTGACTTCAGCGGCAGTGCCGGTCCTGGCCTCAGCCGAGACGGCCTGGTCGGGTCGTGCCCCTTTTCAAGCTCCGAGCGCTACGCCTTCGGCCGCGCGCGGCTACGCCGTTCAATGCGCTTTGTTGCCAGCTCGCATCTTGACTCTCGGCCGTTTGTGGCGAAGGAGCCGATCTTCAGGTCATCGGTGGAAGGCCTCGCAAAGCCGTACGTACCCCCCTCGAGTGAGATGGAGACAACACCAAGTGCACAGGACGCCAACTCTCATGTGGGGACCTCCCTCGATGACAAGCACGACCAAGACCTCGTGCATGGGCCTCCCACGCCCTCACAACCAGCTGCCACGACATCGCCAGGGCCGTTGCCAGAGCAAGAGCGCCTCGCGTCTGATTCAAGACACGACCGTGAAGTGGACTTGGATAGCGAACCCGATTCTGCTGATGACTCGAACGATGAGGACGAACCGACACTGAACAAGCACGGCCTTCAAGAGCCAGCAGCGACCCCTACGGCGACTTCTCATCGCTTCTCTCTTTTGCCTCCGACCGCACCTCAACTAGGCACGCTCTCATTGCCGTCACCCGTCTTCGGCAGATCTTTTGTTGATCTACTTGGGTGCTCCACAGCTCCTTCACACACGAAGGAGGGATATGCGGTGCTGCCAGTTTCCTCAACCGTGCCCAACTACGCTACCCCGCACGGGAGCGACCGACGCGTGGCTTCGCCCACGCCTTCGATTGGCAGCAATCGGCCTCGTCGCTCGAGCACGCTCGGAAGTCGATCGTCACGTAGCAATTTGCGATCTTTCGCGTTGCGGAACGTCACAGTGCCCGCGACCTCGTTCCGTCCCGAATTGGCGTCCGTCTTCACCCGGCCTCGACCACTCAAGGATGACCGAATTCGACTTCCCGACCAGAGAGGGATCACGGCCGCGGGGCAGGACGAAGATCACGTCTTCACCGCCGTGTTCCCAGAACAGGGTCTCGATCTTGAAGGGGAATTGGAGAGCTGGGGTGAACAGGCATGGAGTCGAATCAGAGTGTTTCTCCTCGACCGTGGTTACGCCGTCTCCCCCGACGATCGGGTACGTCCTCTTCTCACAGATTTCGCGCTCGCGGCGCTGATGATAGAGTTCGGGTGCAGTCTCAAGCGGTCCGCACCTCCGACGCTCTTGAGTTGTCGTTGTCCATCATTCCGACCGATAGCGACGAACTGGACATCATCGAACTTCTCTCGACGCCAGGAGCGAGGTCAAATGCGGCTGCGCAAAAGGTGATACCGCTCGTGCCAGTCGTCGGCATTGTGCCGTTCAACGAGGAGTGGACAGCAATCCTGTTCGAGCGCTGGGGTCCGCTTCCGCCCGTGATGGGTCCTGACCAAGCGAAACGCTTTGTTTTAGGCATTGTTGGGGTGAGCTTTGGCAATGTCAACTGAGAGCACGCTCGGAGAGCTCACCCAAGGTTTTGTGACAGGCGGTCGCACATCTCCACGCCGCGCACTACATCACGCACTTGAACTTGCGCGAGGCAGGATCGATCGTCGTTGACCCTAAAACGTTGGATCGCTATGGGCTGTCGAACTTTGCGTATGCATTCCAAGCAGATCCAGTCCAGGCCGCCAAGAACAAAGGGATCAATCACATCTGCTCGGACGATCTTCCTCTGACGTCAACGCGTGGCGAGGAGGTACCTGAAAAGGGCAGCATCGACCCCTGTCTAGTGGATATGTGGGACCTGGGCCAGGTGATTAAAAGTGTCGTCCGCGAAGCGCACAAGGCCGGGATCGAAGATTTGATCGCAGGCCTGACGCGAAGGGAGCTTAGACACCGTTGGAACGCCCGAGTGGCCCGAGAGTGGATCCAGACCAACCTTGCATGACCCCTTTTCTTCCGGCTCCGTCTCCCCGTCCCCTCTTCTCTCCCTCTCCTTCTCGCTCTCTCGTCCTTCTACTGACACGAGTCACCTAATTTCGATTTGTGGTCTTCATTCATCACTGGCGAGCTCGCCTTCATTTTCTGCATCAGTATAGCAAAAGCGTCCTCTCATTCATTCTCAATTACATTCGAGTGGTATACTAAGAGCTCAAGCTCCGTCCTTCAGCCGCGTCAGCGTGTGCTTCCCTGTCTCAAAGCT
This sequence comes from Microbotryum intermedium, assembly GCA_022702645.1. Lineage (NCBI taxonomy): Eukaryota > Fungi > Basidiomycota > Microbotryomycetes > Microbotryales > Microbotryaceae > Microbotryum > Microbotryum intermedium. Next base: position 1,232,950 of record JAHWDX010000001.1, read on the forward strand.
TCTTGATCTTGCCGCTCGAGGATCCGATGCCAAAGACGTCCTTATCGACCTTGAACTTCTTGCCGAGCAGGAAAAGCCCTATACCTTTAAGAGTGGTCAAAGGTGGCCAGAACATTGACACTCGGCGCTGGTACTGCTTGTAAAGCCTAAAGTAATGTGAATCAAGGCGCTTTCGCCAGAGTCAGTTGATTGGAAGCTAGGGTAGGATGAGCAGCGAGAGCTCGGAACGAATGAAGATGGACTGACGGGTACTTTTCAGCCGAAATGGCCTCGGTCAACAGCGTCGAGTTGAAGAACAGCAGACTCATCAACAGAGGCGACCAGATCGCATAATTCCAGTAGATACCTTCAAGGGCGTAAATGCTCTTGTAGTGTCGCTTGGCCTCGTCAAGCAGGCTCGTCGCGCGCAGGTTCTCGACATGCGACAAGAGGTGATCCTTGGAATAGGGAATGTGCGAGGCGAGCTTGGAAGCGTGGTTCTTGAGCTCGGCAAAGTTGGCAGCGGCGAGGATCGAGCTGTAGCTCGAAGCCGACACGAACGGCAGGATCGTGAAGGCATACAAGGCATACCACGTCGCTTGCTCGCACGCAAAGTTCTGTGAAAATCATCATCCGCATCTTAGAGGTGAGCATGATACATTCAGAAGCAACGAGGAGCGACCCTAGATCCCCCTGACGACGCACAGGATGACGCGAATAGCCCCACAGCCCTCCTGTAACGAAGCCCCGTTCAATCGCGGCGGCTTCTTTTTGCGTGCGCTGACCGAAGTCCTTGCCCCTGGCTCGAGCTTTGAGCGCCTGGTACCTCTGCTGCTCGTTGTCGGCCAGCATCTCGACCGCCAGAATCGTCACAAAGAGCGCCGACAGCGCATAATCGACGAGGCCGATGGCCGGGGTCTTGATGCCCGACAGATGCAACGTCAAGAGCAGGTACTGGGGCAGCTCAGCCGCTAGCAGCAACCAGTTTTGCATGAACGCGATGAAGGTGAAATTGAGAATCTTGAACGCCCAGTCGGGGATCTTGGCTCGGACGATCTCCCAACGGTAGTCCTCGCTGTTACTGCAAAAGCAACAATAAAAACAGCATCACCATTCTTGCTATTGTCAGCCGACATTTCGCAGAAGCATGAATGAGATTGGGGGCTAAGGCGTGAGACTGACGGGTTGAAAAATCCTCGACGATAGGTGTTGGTCGTGAGTCGAGCCGACCAAAGGATCTGCAGGGTGAGCACCAGAAGCATGCGATCCGAAATCACGCCCCCCGCAGCGCCTGTGAAGTAGGGCCACAACGTGAAATGGACCGAGTAGATGACGGGAAGGAGCGTCCAGAGACTGCGATCGTGTATGAGTGTGACCCAGTGAAAGTTCAGCAACTTTGCCGAGGCCCACCCTCGCCGATGACATCCGATGCCAAGCACGTACCGATCGACCTGCGAGACATTGCCTAGAAAATAGGAAAGACATGATACTCGTGTCAGCGCCTGCTGTCGTGCTAAGATCCGCGAAGACCTGGTTCGATGTGCGAATCGCGTCGATCACAGGCTTCACAGGCTTGGCTTCACAGCCCCGCCCCCGTCCCTGAGTCCTGCTCTCCGGGCCTCAGGGCCTGACTCGCCAGTTTCCGATCGTCCATGAATGGGCATGAATGATAATGGGACGGGAAGCAAGACCAAGCGGTGAAGGTGGCAGCATGACTGATGTGTGCAGTGTGCGCCGGCTCGGTAGCGAAGAGATGACGTCGAGCGGCGTCCACTTTTGCAGATCGGGCCGGGGTGTCGGACGGTGCTGCCCGACCGGCGACACTGGCCACTGGCAGACTACCAGCATGCACACATTGCAACATTGCTCGAGAGCCTACATGCAAAACATCAACAGACCAGTGATTTCGCCGAGGATCCACACGACCAAGCTCATGGCGGTGCAGAACCACAGCGCCGGGTGCATCGGATCGGTCGACGAGGACAAGTACCAAGCCTTCAACATGGACGGACTGAGCGTGCGAGGCACCGACGAGGCGAACGAGGTAAGCGAAGGCATGAGCGCATAGGAGGCGTGGAACGGGGTGGCCAACGTCGAAGACCACATATTGATGACTGAACGGAGCCGATGTCGGAAAGGGTTATGGAGCTGGGAAGGAGTCGGCTTGCGCGCCTTCAAGTTTCGAAGGCAGGTTTGCAACTCGCCAAACCGATGACGACACGGCGAGCCCTGGGTCACGTGCGTCGAACGTCGAACAATGGTGGGCACTTGGACAGAGATCCGGCCGTTCCAGCCTGCAGGCCGGGCCAGATTTCCATCCGACTCGACTTTCGGGAGTTTCCGAACAAGTTGGCTGATAGCGATGCATATACTTACAGGTAGAGGTGAGTGCGTACACAGATACTAGACCATGGCTAAGTATTAGGCTTCAGCTGCTGTCAGTAGCTCTCACTGCACTGGAGTTCCAGTGCACATTGATCGAATTTTGAGTCCGTTCAAGCCGTAGACCTCGATCGGCAACACATCAGTCATGATCTCATTTTTGGTTTGAAAATGCTATCTTCCTCCCCAAGCACCAGGTGCTCTGAAAATAGGTAGGTGACAGTAGTAGCTTCAGCCTTGCGTTACCCAGTTTCCAAAAAAACAGCCCCGAGCTTATTATACCCACGTCCAATCGGACCCACGGCCACAATCCGCCGCTACAACCAGCCTGTCAGCTGGCGGCCAGTGGCAGGCCTTGGCCCTCTCGCCTGAGTCGCCTGAGGCCTGAGGCGCGAGGCCTCGCCTCGGAATTCTGGTGGTCGATCGTCGATCGGACAACAGGATCGAATTTGTGGGCTCGCTCAGCAGATGCGCAGCTCGGGAACGTTCCAGGCTCACCGACCGGCACTACCTATACGGACTACCTCACTGGCAGACTACGTCTCGGTGCCAGCTTGTCTCGTAGCGCCGCGACAGACCCCCTATTGTGAGTAGGAATCTACTGTCGACCTCCATCTGTACCCATACTGACTAGCATTGGTTGATGCTGCCCGCTTTCGAAAAGGGCCGGCGCGCGGACCTTCCGCCATCCGCCATCCGCCATCTGCCATGGGGCTGCCAGCGTCGCTCTCCTCATTCCTGGGCTCGTATCCGCACCCGACCTGCGCCTTGCCGGCCACGCCTCTGTACGATGCACTCATCACGCGTCAGATATTGGGATCTACGGCAGAATACCAGTATGGGACCATCCAGAGCCCTATGGCGAACCAGGCGATCCCGATATCTGGCGCGAGTGCCAGTGCGAACGCGAGTGTATCGGCGAATCTGCCAGCTGAGAAAGCAGTGCAGTCAAACGGCCCTTCGGCCCAACACGCACTCAGCGACCCGTCTTCCGTATCATCCAACCTGAGCGTACCGTCGAGGCCAGCGACGCCCTCCAACCATGTTGGCACGACCGCGAGCGACCGTGTGCTCGCGTCGGCGTTTAGAGGCTCGAATCGGGTTCTCAATCACGGCCATCTCGGCGGCTATGCCGGCTCGACCACGTCCAGCGCAACCAACACGTCTCGCGCAGCTTCTCGCTATCTCGAAGGTGGCAAGCAGCTGGCCCACGATCCGAGTCGGACGGCCGAAGGCGCGGTGGCAGCCATGCATGAGCAGCACGAGCGGCAAGCTGCCAAGGATGAAGCTGATGCGCGTGCCGGAGGGGACCCGCCAAGGCGCACGATCCCATCTACATTCGTCGAAGAGCCATCATTCGCGGCTTTCGATCAGTGGGCCGCCAAGTGCAATGCGCAGACGACGCGCGATCGAGCAAGCGAGGGCAAAGGATTGGGGCTCGGCGAATTGCTCACGCCAGAGTGGTCGAACCCGCGCTGGAAGGAGATGATGGCGACGCATATTTCCCAAACCTCAAACAAGGAGGAGGATACTTTGAACCTAATTTCAATTTTGGGAAGACAAGATCTGCAGGGGGTACTTGCCTTGCTCGTCGAGGTCTTGTCGCTCTCTCACGCCCCGACTTCTCCCTCAGTCGACCACACGATCACGATTTCGCCTCGGTTCCCTCCGCACTCAATTCACCATCGACCTCGACAGACTCGCTCAAAGATACCTTCCGACACCCGGCCAAAGCTTTCGCCGCGCTCTTCTGGTGAAGATGGCATATCTCCCCTCTTATCGCACCTGCCGGGCCGAAAAGGCTCGATCGCCAGTGTCGCCAGCTCGGCAAGCGGCAGTGGTAATATCTATTCGCTTGGCTCCGCATCATCAGGATCTTCGACTCACGAGGACGTGGAGCCGATCTTGCACATTGTCGCAAATTACATCCCCGAGCACGACGTTATCATTTTCACAACACTGGCGTCCAATGTTTTCCGACCCGCAACCGAATCCACACCAGCGTCCACAGCAGCGTCTACGCCAGCTTGTACTGGCCCCACTCACGTCGCTGATAGGTTTTTAGCGAGTGTATCGTCCGTCGCTCCCGCAGCAGAGACCATCAGGCCAGCGTCTGACGCGCTGCAGCATCCGAGTCGACCACCTCTACTCTCCCGCGACACCGCCACCAGCTTCCTCTCTACAATATCGTCCACAACGACCGCACGGCCGGGTCAAGGGTCGTACACCTCGACGCCTAGCGACGCCTCTCCAACTCCGTCGGCGTTGGTGGACACTACGCCAGACTGTCCGTCTCCAGTACTCGCAAAGCCCCTCCCGAGCGATCGTCTGCCCGAGCCCCCACTGGACGATCACACCGCGTCCAAGAGCTCACTGTACAACGACGCCTCGGGTCAAGAACTGCTCGATCCGCGCGTGCAGAACATCAACGCCAACATGTTTGTGTCAGAAAAGAGATCGAAGCGAAAGCGGACCAACACGGTCAAACGAGGCTCTCGCGACGCTGGACAACCGTCAGAATCTGCGGAAGTTATTCCCGAGGAAACCCGGCCCGAAAATGTCTTGGAAACGCCAAGCATCTCAGAGAATGGATCCGAAAGTATTGCACATACGCAAGACGAGGAGGATAGACCGCTGTCGGTGCAAGATGAAGATGAATCCGACCGAGAGCTTGACATGCTGAGGGATCGAACTCGGACTGGCAGTGTAAACGACGACAATGGCGACGAGGACGAACTGGGGGAAGAAATGGAAGACAGAGCCACGAGCCTCGATCCCAGAACATCTCGCGTCGATGTCGTAGGTCTTCGAAAGTCGCCGTGCTATCAATCTTCCGTACTTGCGACATTCATCAGCGTGATCTCGCAAACGCCATGTGGTCGATTGATCGCAGCCTATCCATGGGAGAAGACGACAATCGGGTCGTTGACAAGCTGGACTCAAGAGCTCAGGACCTTGGTAAATCTTGAAGCACTCCGCAGGCACGGTGTGCGTTCTGATGATCCAGCTAACGCATCACTGGCGTGACGTTTTCCGTGTGCAGGTCATGCTCACGCTCTCGAGTCCATTCCGAGCTGCGCTGTGGTGGGGTGAAGACAGTTTGCTCATCTACAACGACGAATATGCCCGAATGCTCGGGTCGAGGCATCCGGCTTCGCTCGGTCTTTCGGGAGCCGAAGGATGTGAGCAACTACTTAAAGCGGATTTGCGTTTGGAATCGAGCTCACGAAGACCTCTGTGTTCTCTGATCCAGGGAGTGAAATCTGGGACACACTCGGCCCGCTTGCGGCCAAGGTCATGCAGGGCGAGACAGTCGCATATTATGACCAGTGAGTTCGGCCAACACGAGGATGCGATCGCAGGCGATCCCGCTCACGCACTGACGGCCTCGATTCGGGAAATCTTCAGTCATTTGCCTATGCTTCGAAATGGGATACTCGAGGAGACGTATCACTGCTGGAGCTTCCTTCCAGTCCGTGACGCTTCGGGGTCGGTCGTAGGGTACGAGAACACGTCATTCGAGACGACAGCTCGTGTCATTGCCGAGCGTCGACTCGCAACTCTAAGAGACCTAACTCAAGTGACCCAGCTCGCTCGAGCAACCGAAGAGTTCTGCGCCAAGACGTTGCAAGTCCTTGCGTTGAACGAGTACGACCTGCCGTTCGCACTATTGTACACAGTCGACCAAGTCAACCCTACTCATGGTCACCGCATGGCTGGCTCGTCCGCCGATGGCGCACGATCAAACAGGGAGAGTCGCAGCAAGAGCAACGGAACGGGGGGATCATCGAGCCGGCAGCATTTGATACACCTCAAGCTGACGTTACAAGGGACCATCGGCGTGCCAGATGGCCATCAATCCGCACCTCCAGAAGTCAACTTACAGATCGATCCGACGCAAGCATCGATGCAGACCGAGTCCGAATCGGAAGAGACGACCTCGACGGCTTCCCAGTCGTCGATCAACAACACCGAAAGCAACTCCATCGAGAATGGAGCAGACATTTGGCCATTCCAGGAAGCGTGCCAACGTCGCAAGCCTGTGTTCATCAACGACCTCGGTGGTCGAGCCACGGGTTTCGCCAAGAGGGGCTGGCCTACGCCATTGAAGCACGCTGTTGTGATCCCCATCGTCACGCAAAGCGGGAGTGACAACTCCAGCGCCCCGAGAGCTGTGCTCGTCGTGAGTCTAATGCGCTTGGGGCTGTGGGCGTGTCATCTTATAAAAATCACCTGACTGACGCGTTCGTATCCGACCACCAGCTGGGAATCAACCCGCGACGGCCTTGGAACGAGGTTTTCGCCACCTTCCTGAGCTTGCTTGCCCGCCATCTATCGAATGGACTTCTTGCCGTGTCGATGGCTGAAAATGACGCGCAGAGGAATGAAAAGCTGGTGAAGCTCGATCGCGCCAAGACGACCTTTTTCAGTAGCGTCAGCCACGAGTTGAGGACACCCTTGACGCTCATTCTCGGCCCGCTCGAGGACGTGCTGTCCAACAAGAATGCTCTCAAACCAGAGGACCGAGAGCGCCTCCAGGTCGTTCAACGGCACTCCAACCGACTGCTCAACATGGTCAATAGCCTGCTCGACTTTTCCCGCCTCGAGGGTGGTCGTATGGAGGTTTCCTTCCGACCAATGAAGTTGGCGGCCGTCACAGCAGATCTCGCGTCGCTCTTCCGTTCGGCGATCGAGCGAGGCGGCGTACAGCTCATCGTCAACTGCCCAGACGATCCATTCCCAGGACTACCGCATGTCTATCTTTCCGGCGAGCTATACGAAAAGGTCATTTTCAATTTGCTGGGCAACGCGTTCAAGTATACGCTCTCAGGCTCGATCGAGGCTCGCGTCTCCTTCACGGCCCAGGTGGCCAAGGTCGAGATCATTGACACCGGATGCGGCATTGCCGACAACGAGTTGGATCGCATCTTTGAGCGGTTCCACCGCGTTGAGGGAACTAGTCGCTCGCGCGAAGGGACCGGAATTGGCCTCGCGCTGACACTCGAGCTCGTCAAAGCGCTCGGAGGCACCCTTTCTGTCGCGTCCAAATTTGGCGAGGGCTCCACTTTCACAGTTGTCTTTCCGCGGGGCTCTGCCCACCTGCTCTCCTCGCAGATCATCGAGAGCGGCGAAACGCTCACCTTACCACCTCGTGCGCACGCGTCGTTGGCCATCATCGAAGAAGCGGCGAACTGGAAAGTCCAGCCGTCGTCATCTGATACGGACATGGTATCCAAGGCGAGCAGCACGAGTTCGACGCACAGCTCCGATGGTGACCTTTTCAACACGATGCCCGTCGACGTGCTCAACTTGAAGGACTCCACAGTGCTGCTGTGCGATGACAATGGGGACCTTCGGCGCTACATTGCTTCCTTGCTGTCAAAGTCATTCAATGTGGTGCAGGCGGTAGACGGACAAGAGGCCCTCGAATATGCGATCAAAAAGCCGCCCTCGCTGATCGTGACGGATGTCATGATGCCCCGACTCGACGGCAACGAATTGCTCAAAGCTCTCCGCAACAACCCGGCGACAGCACTCATCCCCGTCATATTCCTGAGTGCTCAGGCAGGGTCCGAGGCTCGGGTGCAGGCTCTTCTTTCGGGAGCCGACGATTACCTGAGCAAACCTTTTCAAAGTCGAGAGCTGCTCGCTCGATGCAACGTGCACTTGCAGATTGGCAAGATGCGCAACGAGCTGGAGCGTCGTGTCGAGGAGCGCACGCGAGCTCTCGTTGAAAGCGAGATGCGCTACCGTGGGCTCGCAGATCGCTACTCGACGCTGAGCTTGCTGTCTCCTGTGGGAATCTATTTGGTCGATGGCGAAGGAACGCTCAATTACGCCAATCCGAGATGGTACGAAATATCGGGCTTCCCGCTGGACAAACCACTGGCCGAGTGGCGCGAGTGCGTCCACCCCGAGGATCTGCCAGCGCTGGAGAAGATATGGAACGAAGCGATCGCATTCAAGCCCAAACACATGACCCGGCGCGAACTTGTCTCGCACGAATTCCGATTCAAGGAACGCGAGAATTGGGTCCTATGGGAGATGCGCTCCTTCAGCGAATCCGGGTTGAGACGCGGGTTCGTCGGCAGCATCACGGACATTACCGCTTCCAAGCGCTTGGAAAAGTTGCACTTGCGAGCTGTCGAGCAACGGGCCTCCGATGCCGAAGAGAATCGACGCAACACGGAGCTGTTCTTGGATCTGAGCTCGCACGAACTTCGCAACCCACTGAGTGCGGTGTGGCAGAACGCAGAAGGTAAGTGGTTGGCCGCGCTTGAAACTAGCGACTAGCTAATTCATCTTTGCCACCGATCTCTGCAGTTGTTTCGTCTTCGCTCGAGAAATTTATCGAGCTCATCGACGAGCTTAAGGACGGCGAAGTGCCGGAGCAGGATGTGTTGGAGCAGCTCCACGATGAAATGCTCGAGAATGTGGAAGCCGTGGAATCCATCATTCTCTGCGCCAACCACCAGCAGCGGATCGCAAACGACATCCTCAACGTTTCAAAGCTCAACATGGGCCTGCTCACCATCAACTTAGCGCCGTTCGACGTCACAACCAAGATGCACGAGGTTCTGAAGATGTTCGAGGTCGAATGTGCGCAGAAGCAGATTAAATTGCGCGTCGAAAAGGGTCGCTCGCTCACCGACCTCGGAGCGGAGTGGCTCATTGCCGATTCGGGACGCATCTCTCAAATTCTGATCAACTTTCTCTCCAATTCGGTCAAGTTTACCACCGAGAACCGCACCCGCGCCATTACGATCCATACCGATGCTTACTCGACTCCACCCCCGTGCCCGCCGAACGCGCTCCGAGTCGACACCGCTCAAGCGCAAGACACGCCACACAACCACGTGTGGCTAGTGGTAGGGGTTCGCGATTCGGGCAAAGGTTTGGGACCCGAAGATATGAAGAAACTTTTTGCTCGTTTCGCTCAAGCAAATCCCAAATCAGGTAAGAGCGACCCGGTTCTGCGGTCTGTCACTGCTTTCTGTTTGCTCAACTTCTCCTCTCATCTCATGACCAGATCAATATGGCGGATCGGGTTTGGGCCTATACGTATCCCGCAAGCTTGTCGAGCTACACAGAGGCTACATCGAGGTCGAAAGCGCTATGGGGCAAGGCGCAGTGTTCCGCTTTGCGATCCCAGCCGAACGATCCGGTCCCCCCAGGGCCGGTTCAACCTCGCCAGTGAAAAGCAAAAGCCCTACTGCCAGTGCACGCCTGCCGACCAGAACAGAAACAAAGCTAAATGCAAGCGCAAGCGCAAAGCAGCAGCAGCAGCAGCAGCCTCACGTACTCGTAGTCGAGGTGAGCTGGAGGGCCGGACGCTCGTCATCTTGTGGACTTGTCTGGCTAACCCCTTTTGCGCTCGTACTATTCAGGATAATGTTATCAACTCTCGTGTGCTCACGCGTCAGCTCAAGCTACACGACTTCATGGTCACAACGGCGTTCAATGGTCAAGGTAAGCAATAAAAATGACGCAGTTGCCCGTTGGCCCATCTGACCTCGCCCTCGGTTCACGCTTGGCAGAGGCGCTCGATGCCATTGAAAAGGACGGTCAATACTCGGTGATTCTCATGGACATCGAGATGCCCGTGATGGACGGCTTGACGGCCATTCGTGAACTACGAAGGCGAGAAGCGGCCGGTCAAACTACGAAACGATATGTAGGTTCATGTTGGGCTTTGCACACCTCGTCGTTCGTACTCCATTGCATAGCTGACCCGATCTCGTGTTGCCGCTCCAGCCCGTCATCGCAGTGACCGGTAACGCTCGGTCCGAGCAAGTCAAACAGATCCGCGAGTCCGGTTTCGATGATGTGAGCGTATCTCAACAGAAAGAGGATCGTCCCGGGACTGGAATTGTGTACTGATCCTCACGTGCACTTCAAAACGACCTACGCAGGTTGCTCTCAAGCCTTATAAGATGGCATCCGTCCTGGCGCAGATTCAGCTCCTGACCCAAATGGAGTAGAATCATCCGCGCGCCAAATGATGTTGCTCATGGTACGCGACATGTACTTCTGCCCTTGCTTTATTCATTGCCCATGTCATTTCTCCTCCCAAGGAGAGCGCGCCCCCGGCCCTCTTTGATGTCTGTAGCTCAAGTTTCATTAGTTCGTTTCGTTTGTATTAATTATCGTATGCGTACCTAGGTAGATCGCCTGTGGATAATAGGTTGTACAATTCGCAGACAGTTTGCGTCGTCGCTTCAGCTTGGGATAAGCCAGAGACGAAATCATCACGCAGCCGCCTTCGACGCTCGTCCGACGTCAACGCGTCAATCCTGGTTCCTGACCGGCCTGACCACTCGGTAGCTTGCCACAATACTACCCCCACCAAGCCGCGGAACGACACCAAAGAAAGAAAGAAAAAAACCAACAAAGTATTAGAAGAGAGATGTCTGGTTGTCTGGACCCTGGATGAGGTACTCGTATCCAGTTACGTCTTTCTCGAACGCCCAAGAGTCGTCGCAATTGCATGGCAATTTTAAGGGTACCATCGAAAAAGAGGAAATCGTTCCTTTGCAGCACTCAAGGTAGGCAGGTAGGCAGGCACGTAGGTAGATAAGTAGATAGAATCGTAGATAGGATCTGGGTATGGACTATGGACTGTGGACTCTGGAGTCCTGTGAGCCTGATTCCTGATCTCAATGAGGCGCCGATCGTGGATCGATATCAAGGTTCGGCACTGCGCCGAACGTCGATTCACTCTCGGCAAAGCCGAAACGCACTATTTACAAACCCGATATCGCACTGGAGGAATTGGTAGATGTAGCTAGTGAGTGGTCTACCTAGGTAGCTAGATGGTACCTATATGGATAGATTTGGTTGATCAACACAACAAAAAGGAGGTTTCGTTCCTGTACAACTAGCTCCTTTCAGGCGCATGTAACAGGAGCCTCTATAGGTGGCTCGAGAACTTTCGAACTTCGAAGCCATCCGAAATCCGTGAATCTAGATTCTAGTCCGACAGGCGCTCAACCTTTTTTCTTCGTGAACCGGGCGATTGATTCCTTTTCTGGGCGATAAAAGTGTTAAGGCGAAAATGAATCGCTCGCGGCGAGGCCCAGCCTCAAGGGAGCCAGGGTGCACTCACTGCGCAATGTGCGCATGCAGCCTGATCATTATTAGGCACCAACCAGCGAGGACAAGAGCCGAGACCACCAGCGCTTGCCGTCGGAGGCCGTGGTTCGACACCGACGATCGAGACCAGCCTACTCCTCCCTGTACGCGCAGTGCGCACACAAATCGGCGATTTAAGAGCTCGACCATACCTACTCTGGTATCTAGCTTTACTCACTCGGGCACCAAGCAGCCTCTCACTCGACCCTTCGCGACCGCCCGACGGCGTTGTGCTCGCGTCTGGTTGGACTGGGACGGACGTCACTGCAGCGGGCCAGTCCATCTCGCCGTCGCGACTCGGCAGTGCGAGTTCGGTTGCCGCATCGGTTCACAGTTTAGTCATCAGGAGTCGGACTCGGACCCGTAATGGCGACCGACCACGACCACGGCCCAGGACCGAGCACGGCCACTCGACGCCGCGTGGTAGGGCAGCCAGCGGTGCCGCCAGCTCTGACCCCTCTGATAGAATACTGGACCGCGAGTGCGAGCCCCACCCTGGTCATGTCGGTCAAGTCAATCCGGCGCTCCGTCGAACTGCGCGGCTTGAGCTCGCCGAGTCGCCTCTCAAGGTGGCACACCAACACTGCCAACCTAGCAGGAGCTCACCCGAGCACGTCCCACACCCCACCGGGGTCGTCACCCGGCGAGCTCGTCACAAGTTCTGCATCGCCGATCGGGTCCCAGTCCCAGGCGATCGCTCGCGATGCAGCCGCAGCGACGTCGGCAACCTCACAAGCCTACAACTCTCCGGCCGCTGCCACCGCACCGAAGGCGAGCAATGTGTCTTCAATGTTGACCTATGCTGCTGCTATAGCCACGGCAAACGAAGATGACGTCGTCGCAGAGTCTTCATCCCACCCCACCACCCAGGACTCAACCTCGACCCAAGCTTCGAACCTCGGCCAACCCCCACAAGAAGTGCCGGTTCGCCCTTTTTCGACACCGTCCACGGAGCTCTCCGGTTCGCTGGAGAAGCTCGTCGTGACGCCATCCATAGTCGAGCCGTCGGCGCACACCACCTCTGGCGGAGCGTCCGATGACTTCGTCACCCTCGTTGGCCGGAGCCGCGGAGCACTGGTGACGGGTGGAGCTCGCCAAAGCGACGCAAGCCCGCCCGGCGGCTCGACACTACCCACACACTCCTCGTCATCAAATCTGTTATCCACACCTCCCGTCTACGACGTCGACGTCGACTGGTTCAACGACGCTTTTGCAAAGTGGATCGAGATCTCATCATCGAGTGCAGCACCGATCCGACTGCGCCAGAACTCTCGTATGAGTAAAGCGTCGAAAAAGCTGAATAGCGGTCGATTTCAGCCTGAACATAGGGAGGTAAATGGCGACCACGATATGGCTTCAGGCGTGTTCGAAGCCAAAGTGCGGACATCTGCGTTTGGGAGCCCCCTGCGCAAGGTGTCGACGCTGCGCGAACTGCTCAAGCCGCTGGTGTCGTCTGACGATCAAGAACATGTCCTCCATCTCATACTTGATCTGATCGAGGACGCCGATCTAGCTGAAGCATCAGGCTCACGACGTATCCCATCGACGTCGGCCTATCTCGCAAGTGGGCCCTTCACGGCGACCATCATCGGCGAGCATGTCGGCCTCGTCGCACCCCCGCAGACTTTCCATGTGCCGAGAAACAGAAGACTCGCTACGCCACATTTCAACTTGTACCAAACGGTAACGGCACATACCAGGTTGGACTCTGTGACCACTCCTTTCGCCGAGTCGGCTGGGAACCAGTACTTACGTCTCCTTGGCCAGACCAGCATGGGCCGCATGATCCGAGACTTTGACTGGTCGTCGACTTCCATCGGACCAATATCTTCGTGGCCGCCAGAGCTGAAGACGACTCTTTCCAACGTACTGGCCTCACCGTTCCGGGAATGCATCTTGTACGGCCCCGAATTCATCCTGCTATACAACGACCAATACGTCACGACCGCGCAGAACAAGCACCCGGCACTGCTCGGTCAGCCGGCCGCGATTGGATGGGCCGAGTTGTGGGAAGGATTAGACAAGGTCGCAGAACGGGTCAGAGAAGGTGAAACAGTTTTTGTGACGGATCACTTTTTTGGAATGTTCCGAAATGGAGTGATGGAGGAAACTTGTGAGTCGCCTTTGAAGGAATGCGGCGTGCTCAGTCTTTCACGGCAGGGCTGATCCTGCTTTTTTCTTAAAAAGATCATACGTTCAGCTATAGCCCCTTCTACGACGCCAATGGTAATGTGCTAGGTATCCGTAACTTTTCCGTGGAGTAAGTAAAACCAAGGTCCACATTGCCTCAAAGCGCTAAGCACTGACGTCTGCTCTGTAATTTCCCCGGATAGAACGACAGCGACCGTCATCGCTGCGAGACGACTCAGCACCGTGCGCGATCTCATACAGATGAGCAGCTTGGCGAGAACGTTAAACGATTTCACCGACTCGGCGCTGGCCAGCCTGGCCCTCAATCCCTTCGACTTGCCCTTCGTGCTGCTGTACACCGTCACTCCCGAAGTCGCCGGAGTCACAGCGAAAGAGCTGGTCCGAGCTGTCGCCGAGGAGAAGAAGTTCCACAATCGGCACATGATCAAGTTGACAGGCAGCTTGGGTGTCCCTGCGGACCACGTGTTTCGAGTTGAGGAAATCGTAGTCGACCTCACTCCTCCGACGTCTCGCCTCTCGTCCGCATCGGGGTCACATTCGAATGCGGCCTCGGGATCGGGTTCGGGCTCAGGCTCGAGCAACCTAACGACCATGGACACCGACGGACCTCGATCGAGGTGGAGCTGGCCTTTCGAAGACGCTTGCTTGCGGCGCGAGCCCGTCTTTGTCGAGCGGCTGGGTGAACTGGCGAATCACCTCGAAAAACGAGGCTGGGATGACCCGCCTCGCCACGCTGTGGTCATTCCTATCACCGTCGAATCGACCTCGAATGCTCCACAAGCCGTGCTTGTCCTCGGTGTCAGTTCAAGATCGGTTTACGACGAACTGTACTCGACGTTCTTTAGCTTGGTTGCTCGACACATCGCCATCGGCCTGTACGCTGTGCTGACAGCGGAGATCGATGCGAAGCGCTCCGAGGATCTCGTCAAACTCGATCGCGCGAAAACAAACTTTTTTTCGAGCGTCAGTCACGAGCTGAGGACGCCTCTGACTCTGATCTTGGGGCCACTCGACGATGTGCTGGCCACCAAGAAGGGGATCCCGGCAGAAACCACGGACAAGCTTCAAATGATGTCTCGCCATGCAAACCGCCTCTTAACAATGGTCAACAAGCTGCTCGACTTTTCCTCGCTCGAAGGAGGGCGCACACAAGCCAAATTTCGCCCGGTCAAAATCGGAGCGTTAACGCAGGACCTGGCTACGTTGTTCCGTGATGCTATCGAGCGAGCTGGTCTCCGCTACGTGATCGAATGCGACGACGACCGACAGGATCTCCTGCCAATCTATCTGGCCTCGGATCTGTGGGAGAAAGTGTGCTACAATCTGATTGGAAACGCGCTGAAATATTGTCGGAGCGGCTCGATCGAGGTGCGGTTGAAGACGACAGTCGCGGAAGCAGTGCTATCGGTCAAGGATACTGGCATCGGTATCCCCTCCGACGAATTGTCAAGCATCTTTGAGAGATTCCACCGAGTCGAAGGTACGGCTCGAACGAGCAGCGGGACGGGCATCGGACTCGCTCTGACGCTCGAGATTGTGAAGCTGCTGGGTGGTCTCGTTGAAGTGGAGAGTGAGCTGGGGGTGGGCTCTACGTTCTAGTGAGTTGCGATACCGGACGTGATCCCAACGAGAGGAGGATGCTGAAAGAATCAAGCCTCGTAGCGTGCGCATCCCACGAGGTTTCACCCATCTTGCACGCGAGCAGGTCATCCATGAGCCTGAAGACAGTTCAGCGGTTCCGATCCCGAAAGGCCGCAGTCTTGGAGCGATCGACGATGCTGTATCTTGGCACACCCAAGAGGAATCGAGCGGTAACTCGAGTTCTGGTGGCTCGGCGTCGGGAAGCTTCAGCGGTAGCAAGGAGTTGTCCCTTGATAACGAGTTCGCTGACAGCGCAAGATTGCTCAACCTCGCCAACAAGACCGTCTTGCTCGCGGACGACTCCGTGGATTTGCGCATCTACATCAGCTCCATCCTTTCCAAGACGTTCAATATCGTTCAAGTCGCGGACGGCCAGACTGCTTTGGACCATGTCCTCAAGCACCCGCCATCTTTGATCATTGTGAGTCTCGCGGTCCTTGTTTGGTGTGGACAGTCGCTGAACCTCTATCAACCCAGACGGACCAAATGATGCCTCGCCTGACCGGAAATGAGCTCGTAGCCGCTATCCGGGCTAACCCTGCTACCAGCCTCATACCGATCATCATGCTCAGCGCGCAGGCCGGCACCGAGGCGCGAGCGGAAGCACTTGAACGAGGGTGCGACGATTATCTTGTCAAGCCCTTCCAAGCTCGCGAACTACTTGCCCGCGTCAACGTGCACATGCAACTCGGCCTCTTGCGGGTGGAATTGGAAAAACGAGGTCAGCATGAGTGCAAGCTATAGCTCACCTACCTCACTGATCTTTGTCTTGCTGTCTCGTTCTCTCAGTCCAAGAGCGCACACGGGCTTTGATCGATTCCGAAACGCGGAATCGGGCTCTCGCTGAGAAGTTCTTGACCTTGTCAACCGTCTCGCCCGTCGGCATCATGCAAGCTGACGCGGAGGGCCACATTGTCTATGCGAACCCGCGCTGGTTTGAGATGACAGGCTATCCGGTCGACCGCCTTGTCACGAGCGCCTGGACGGAGTGTCTAGAAGATTCGCGTGAGCTGAAGGAGGCGTGGCAGGCAGCCGTCATGGCTGGTCACTCGAGTGAGATCGTGGATTTCAAAGCGATCGAGATTGGCACCAAGACCGGTCAAACAATGCTCTTCGAAGTAAGCTTCCAGAAGCCGGTGTCTCAACCTCGGAGCACGGTGAGCTCTTGACACGTTTTTGATCCCGGTGTCACAGATTCGAGCATTCTCGGGCGCCAAGGATGGCTTTGTGGCTGTCTTGACAGACATCACACGGCAGAAGATGATTGAGCGCGAGCACTTGCAGATTGTCGAGCAACGCGCTGCCGATGCCGAAGAAAACAGGCGCAACACGGAGATGTTCCTCGATTTGAGCTCGCACGAGATGAGGAACCCCCTGTCCGGCGTGTGGCAAAACGCCCAAGTGCTCAGCGGATCGTTGGAACAAATCTCGTGCGTCATCGACGACTTGTGTGCCGGCCGGACCCCTCCTCTGGCCGTCCTCGAAAACGTGCGACGGGAGATGCAAGAGAATGCCGAGGCGGTGGACTCGATTATTCTCTGCGCAAGTCATCAAGGCCGCATAGCTGACGACATTCTCAACGTGTCCAAGTTAAACATGGGACTACTATCGATCAACCCGGTACCCTTTGACTTGACGCTTCGCATGGGCGAAGTTTTGCGCATGTTCGAGATGGAGTGCTCTCAGAAGGGCATTTCCCTACGCATGAACGTGGACGAATCAATTGCGAAGTTGCGCGCATCTTGGATCGAAGCCGACCCGTCTCGACTTTCGCAGATTCTTCTGAACTTCGTTTCCAACTCAGTCAAGTACACCTCCGACACTCCAGAACGTCGGATCGTGGTCCATCTCAATGCATACGACACCCGACCACCCACACGCCGGCATGCCCTGCGTGTGTCCGAGCCATCCCTTGACCTCGTTGCTCCCCACAACGTGTGGATAGTGGTCGGCGTCGAGGACACGGGCAAGGGTCTCTCACAAGAGGAGATGGAGAGACTCTTTGCCAGATTCCAGCAGGTCAACCCCCGGAGTGATCAGTACGGTGGATCAGGTCTGGGTCTGTTCATCTCAAGCGAACTCGTGGCTCTGCACTCGGGCTACATCGAAGTGGAATCCGTCCCAGGTCGAGTGAGTTCCACTTCGCTGCACCTGCCTACCCCCAGCCGCGCTGTCGCTCTGGGCTGACCGCGCCGGGCTGACCACGCCGTGTGGAAATCGCATTCCCTAGGGATCCATGTTCCGATTCGCAATTCCCGCTGCTACTTCACAGCCGCCCGCGACTGCTGACGCGCTCCTGCCGCCTTTGCCGCTGACCACCGTTGCCATGATGGCCCCGCCTCAACGGACGAAACGGGCAGCACCCTCTCGGCCATTGCTCAATGGCGACCGAACCGACTTGTGCAAAGTAGCCAGACTCGGGGACCCGGCGGAAGCGGAAAAGCTCCCCAAACGAATTCTTGTTGTGGAAGATAATCTGATCAACCAGAAAGTCATGACAAGGCAACTCAAACTCGCTGGCTACGCGGTCACGGTTGCAAACCACGGTCGTGAGGCACTCGACATCTTGCTTGCTGAAGCTACTCGTACAAATCACCAAGATCAAGGACCGATAGCGATGGTTCTAATGGATATAGGTCAGCTCTTCCGTGACCCCCTTTGGCCGGCTGCTTATGGCGCTGTACTCACCACTTTGGTCTTGCTCACCTTTGCTCAGAAATGCCGGTGATGGGCGGGCTGGAAGCCATCCGGCTTTTACGCGAGCTAGAGAGAAGTGGTCAGATACTAACACGTTACGTGAGTACAAATGACCGTTTGAGTACCTTCTGAAAGTGATTGATGGGGTTAGTCGGATCTCGGAGCTCATCTTCCCTTGCTCCGATAGAACGTCGTCGCTGTGACCGGGAATGGCCGGCCGAATCAGACGGACGAATACAGCAGGGTTGGATTTGACTCTTGGGCTGTCAAGCCGTACATCTTTGCCGACTTGTTGGTTCAGATCAAGAGCTACGTGGGTGTCTGATCTGTTGATGCACATCTAGTAAGTATTCGGATATCCGCTCCATTTTCGTTTGCTCTCTCTTGTATCGCATTGTGTCTGTTGCATTTCGTACTAGTAATTACCCTCATGTAGGATGTAAGTTCGTGGTTATAAAGCGGAGGATGCGCACGTTGAGAATCTGAGAACGAATAAGCCCCTAAGCGCACGTGTCTTCAAATTAGGCCCCTGTGTTCCCTGCCAACGCTCGAGGGGCACGTCAAACCTCTTCAAACAGAGCGCTTTGTCTCTAGTTCCTTGAGCATTCCGTTACTATCACGCTTGTCCTTCCACCATCATCTCGTCAAGGTACTACTCTGTGCTGTCACAGGTGAGCTGTCAGCCACATTTGGCGGGCCAAGTAATTCGTGCACTGACCTTCGTCGGCAAGTGCGACAGGCTGCGCCTCAGATTCCACGACACACTCGCTCCTCACGCATTCCCAAAGATCAGCCTTTTTTCAACACATTGTTTGTGCATCCTGTCCAAGGATGAGATATTTCACCCCTCAGACTACACTGTGCTTGTTGGTGCTGGCCACCTCAACGGTTGCGTTGCACGTGGCCAATGAAGACGACTCCAAATCGGCCGTTGAGGGAAACTTGTCGCCCCGCAGCAGGGCGAATCCAACAGACCGAACCAGTGCGCGGTTCCAGGGTCTCCAGCTCGACTCGTCGCAGAACGTTCCCAACTATAATGTCGATGCTGAACGGACGGTCTCCCGACTAAGCCCAAGACACCGGGCCCGGGGCCGCCAAAGACCCTCTGATTTAATGAAACCCAAGAATTGCAAGCACCACAAGAAACCCGTGCCAAAAAAACTAAATCCCGTCCACAATTGCCACCACCATCACCACAAAAAGCCCGACACGAAATCTACCCAGAGAAAAAAGACGCGGCCCGAGGTCGCTCCTCAGGTGGCGCCTATTCGCAAGAAACCGAGCAGCAGCAAGAGCGGCAAGCTCACCACTCCGAGCAAGCCCATGTCGCCAGCACCGGTACCGTCTGGTAAACAATTGCCCAAAGGACCAGTCGAGACGGCCCACGGAGGAAAGGCGTCCGAGAAAAAGGGCAACTTCTGGAACGAGGTCGATCAGACGCAAGCGCTCGCCCTCGCGGAGATCAATAAGTTCCGTCAGACCCACGGGGCTGCTCCTCTTGAAACTTCGTCAAAACTCGTGCATGACGCCTTGGCGTGGGCCACAGAATGCATCTACAAACACACTCCCGGGGCGTTCACTGGACAGTACGGTGAGATCATCGCGTGGACGTCCGGTGAGATTCCTGGCAACATGACCGAGGCGATCGAGCTCTGGACCTCCGAGGAAAAGGACTACAATCCCGCCAAGCCAATGTATTCCCACTTTACCCAAATTGTTTGGAAGTCGTCGGTGTACCTAGGATGTGCTTCCAACTCCAAGTGCAATAGACCAAACCATAAGACCACCATAACAGGCCGAGGGGTCGGCAAGAACCTGGAGGACACCGTCTTGTTCATTTGCCGTTTCATCCCAGCTGGCAACATAATGGACAAGGATGTGAGTATTTCTGTGCAAAAAAAAACCCCGATCGGAGCCCCGTATATGGATCCGAGACTTCATCACAGACGTAACCGGCATTCCCCTTTTTCACTCAATTTGACAGATCATGAATGCCAACGTCCAGGTCAATCTACCCGGGAAGGGCCACCGCCCATAGCTGCCACATGGTTCTCATCTTCGTTCTCTCCCTTCTGAGTTATCTTTCTTTCTTGATCTGGGTCTGGCACCCAACTTCAGATACTCTCCGCTCTGCAATGGATGCGAGGAATTTTGTTGGAGACGGCAAACATGAGCTTGACAGGTCAAGCTTGTCTTTCCAGCCGGAGAATGTAGCTACACAATGTCAGGTAAATCGAGGGGGAGCAAAAGTTGAGGCACAGATGAAAGAGAGGGAAGAGAAGATCACGGGCGAGTGCTGCTACGATGTGGGTAAACAAAAACGACAAGACACGGACATGGAGTTGCGAAGGAGAAAGGACGAGGACTTGGGCGAAGTATAGAACAATGATCTGAAAGAGGAAAAATCTGGACGGACAATGAAAGGAAACGAATGGGTTCGAACCGGCTCTACCGGACGATGGTGACACCCAGCAGTTTCGATGCTTTGTCCATGTTGCCTTCGAATCCGGCCCACGCCCCTGTGCTCCCACCGTCATCGTCTCCATCCTCATCATCATCACCGAGCGAGAAAGGCTTCTTGACAGAAGGGTTCCATCCGGTCGGGACCTCGGCACGATCGTAGTGGATGGGGAGGATGCTAGGCCCATCCGTACCAGCCGTTCCGGCCAAACTGGAAATCCTTTGCCCCCGCCCAGCACTCCCACTTTCGCTAGCGCCGCCCGTCGCCGATCCTCTTCTCGACGACCACTCGGCGCTTCTCCTCCTCACTTCGGCCCCTTCGACGACCTCCTCCTCGGCCGGTT
Source organism: Microbotryum intermedium (assembly GCA_022702645.1). NCBI lineage: Eukaryota > Fungi > Basidiomycota > Microbotryomycetes > Microbotryales > Microbotryaceae > Microbotryum > Microbotryum intermedium. The sequence goes on from JAHWDX010000001.1 coordinate 1,253,736, forward strand.
CATCAATTGCGGCCTGCTCGAGGTCCTTCTTGTAGTACCGCTTCATCGCAACGGGGACCAGGACCGCGACGATAATGCCACCCAGACCTAAGCCGTTTTGCCAAGAGATGAGATGGAAGTCGGAAGAGGACGTCATCTGGTCCAGAGTTGTGCCAATCGTGACGTGGATGTACGAGACGCCCATGATGCCGAAAAAGGTCGAGATCCAAAACTTGTAGACCGAGATGCCCAAATGCGGCGCCACGACATTGACGACCCAGTGGGGAGGCAGGGGCGCGATGCTAGTAACGAGTAGGTCCGTCAGTGACGCGTCTCGGTCATTCAAGTAGCGCAAACACGTCGTATTTACCGGAGAACGATGAGGTAAGAGATGAGGTTATCGTTGTGTTTGGACACGCGAGCCGTCCACGCGTCGACCCTTCGTTGCCACTTTTCGGAATTGAGCAAGACCGCCGGACCGAGGGCTTGCGAGATGAAGTAACACAACAAGGCGCCCGTAGCGACGCACTGTGGAATACCAAGGCGGGGGTGTCCGGGGTGAGATCAGCACGTTGAACTCGACGAGGAGGGGGACGAAGGCCGAGCGGGCGGACTGACGAAACAAACTAGGGGCAAGGCAAGGAGACCGTATAATGCGCCACCCAGGATCGAAAGATACATACTGCCCGGTATGGAAAAGGCTTGTAGGCTGCGTTGTGGAGCGATACCGGCGTATCAGAGCTACAGAACGTTGTAGCGGAAGAGCCTGATGCCCGATCGAAGCACAAACTCACAACATGTAGACAGTGACGTAGCAACCCAAAACTCGGTTGTAGTGTCGCTCCTTGTAAATCTAGTAATATTAAACGCATTCATACTTCAAGGTCAGCACCGGGGTACAGGTTGGGGTGCGAGACGCGGCACGCACCTGGAGTACGACATTGAGCGCCTTGAGATCGTCAAAACTTTTCGGCAGTTTGACCGCGCTCTTGTGTTCTTCGTCAATCGGGGGAAGCATGGTCCTGAGCAAGACGTAGAGTGCAATAAGCGAACAAAGGAAGAGTGCGCCGGCCTTAAGCCCGGCATGCAACATGGGCCGTCGTTCAGCAAACGAGGCGCCTCCGAGGTGCAACGAGGACGGAATCGAGCGCAACGACGAGTCGGAACGCTGCCTCGACAGCAAAGGTCGGTTCACTTGTTTGTTGGCCGCTTCAGCGTGCGACGGCACCGTCTTCTTTGGGGCTGGTCGGATGGGGATCGAGGGCGAGGGGGGTAAGGGCACACCTCCGAATGTCGATGATCGCGGTCGAGAGTGGGCGTCCGAACTCGAGCCAGAGCCGGAGCCGAACTGGTCAAACCCTCCGGACGAGGCGAGGTCGATGATGAATTTCGGGTTCCCTCTCTGGATCCCATCTGTATCGTCGGCGCCGGTATGGCCACGGTAGTCGTCGCCGCCGTCGGTGTCGTCCTCGTCGCTCGTGGCCGGGGACTTGGGGCCCCGGATCGTACGGAGCGTGTGCTGACTCGTACTGAGCTGCAGCGGACTACTCCTGCCATGCTCGGGCGAGGCATTCCATCGACCCAACTTGTCGGCCACAACACTCGAGTCGAGCGGTCGCGTCAGAGCAGCGCTGCCATTCGAGCCAGCGATGGAACGACCTGACGTGGAGGCGGCAGCGATCGACAGCGGTGCAGAGGCGACATTGACGGGCTCGCGTGACGCGGACGAGACCGTCGACGAGCGGGAGCGGGTCGTCCTCGGCACTGAGTAGCTCATCGTAGCTTGGGCGAGGTGTGGTGTGGCGTCGAGCTGCTGGGCTACAGCGCGACGAAATGGACGGCTCAGAGACGAGACGAGGGAAGGGACAAGGGCACGAGAGGCGAGAGAGACAGGGACGAGCTCGATCAAGACGAGGCGAGGCGAGGCGAGGCGAGGCGAAAGCAAGCAGGCGCCAAGGGCGGCGCACTGTGGGGGGCGTGTACCTTTATCTAAGGCCTGAAGCCTGAAGCCTGATCGGCCCTGTCGTATGCGCCTTGGCACGTCCGAGACCCAGAGTTAGGCCCACCCTGGGAGGCTGACTGACCGGTACGTACTGCATCGGGCCGTTGGGCCGTGTCACTCCAAAGCGAGCCTCTGTGAGTGACTGCAACTTTCGAGTTCTAGTTACGACTTGCTTTTAGTCTGGTGGTCAAGACGGACAAATTGCAATGGTAGCATATCAGAGGCGCATACTCCTTGCATAAAGAAAGTGCAGTGACTCAATTCGGCCTCACAAGAGCACTTCTTCTAGACTTCTGCCGTCTGTTGGACTTGAGCCGAGTTGGATGCGATGATACCTACTAGAGTGATAACTGTCAAAGAAGCATGCCTTTTATGAGCTTGAGTTACAATTATCGCCGACGGCTTTGTACTCGACTGGGCGAGAGCCTAATCGGGATGACTTTGCCAGCAGCGTTGACAGCAGTTTTCAGATTCGACGGCATCCGCGCCCGGAAATTTCGCGCCGCCCCATTTGGCCGAAAGCGGCCCTTTGCTTCTGTAGAGACAATGAAGGGGTTTGAGGTGCTCGTTTGGAGGGCAAAATGCTGGAAAGTGCGTATAGCTTACGCTCTGGGTGGTCAGGGAGCCCATTGTGTGGTACATACGCATAACTTGAGCTTTAGGCGTCCCTTTTGCGTAAGGGCATTGCTTTCGATCGCATGTATTGCCCGTCTGCTGTTTGGCCCATCCCGAATACGGAGAAAATTGATTTGATGATGAGCCTTTAGCTTCTCCAACTTTATGTAAGGGTGCAGTAGGCATGTAGAATGCTATATCCTCGATGCGAGGCGAGCGGAAGTGGTGCAGCGGCTTTTCGATCTTGCGAACTCGAGCAGGCAGAGGGCGCTCAAGCAGCAAAGCATTCAAGAAAGCTACATGCATCCCGAATATGGTTCCACATGCTTTATGATTGACCCAAAAAACCCCATTTATCATCAGCTCAACGATCCCAAGTCTAGTCATATGTCTTGTGGTGGGACCAGCTCATAGAACCTATCTCACTCCAAAACGAGACTACCGATGGTTGGGCCTGGTCTCGGAAAACTGACTGGTTTGAGTTGAGAGACATCATTTTGGACATGACGAACCCATCAGGATTATGTAGAGATGCTTCCATAGTAATTTTTGGGTTGAAAACGTGCAGTGTGAGAAGGGTGAGGGTGCAAAGCCGGGAGAGATAGGAGATCGGATCGATTCTCCGGTGACTCTCAAGTTCGAAAGGGAAAATGTGCAGTGGCAATTGCACGTTGATAAGATGGTGACAGCTTTACTCAGCTCTAGCTTAGGACTGTTCTTGTGTGCATAAAATACAAAAAGATCCCGGTTGTTGATAATGACTCGTACCGAGAGGGTTTCGGACCATGCTTGTCCGGGTGAGCCAGCGGCGTGGTGATCGGAAAGTCACCGATTACCCCTTCAAGCGTTTAAAATCGAGTGTCAACGTCATTTCATGGATACATCTGATCTTAACATATACAGGGTGTGATGTATCACTACTGTGCACCGGAATCAGCTACATGTGAACATTGTGAGCGGCTTGCTCCTGTAATTCAACCTGCTTGCATCGAATCAGCATTCGACGGCTCACTGCAGTGTAGGGCGTCCCTGTTGGGATGGCATTATATCGCACAAGCATAGTCGGAAAGCTGAATGGTATTAAGATGAGTGTATCCGGCTGCGAGATGGTGTAGGTGGTTGAGGGAGCTTGCTCGATCCCGATGCGAAGCCCAGCCAAGCTCGGGGCACCGGTCAAGAGAGGAGACAGCCGCCGGAGTGAACGCGCTGGCGCGCTGGCACCCTGCCTCGGTTCCTGCTTTAATGATAACATTTTTGAGTACATGCATGGTGTCTGAAGGAGCATTAAACTATAAAGAATATGCACATTCCCAAAGTTTGGGCCATTTTTATCTCGTATACTCTTTTCTCTGAGCAATATAATGACCGCGACGGCCCGTTTCGTCCTGCGGTGCTCCCTTCTTCACGTTCGTATGATTGCGGGATCGCAGTAGTCCACGTTCCATCAAAAAAAATTATAGAAATATACAAAAGTATCTCCCACTGGAGTCCAACACACATTTTGTAGTGGAATGCCCACCGGGGACGCCGAGGGGCGGGCGAGCAGTTTCACATCTCTTGTCGAGCGCCTTCAGCCCTGATGACAAGTGCTACATGCACTCGTTTCCCGTCTAGGCGATTCGCACATGACGAAAATTTTCTATCAAGGTATCAACTTCCGTCTTTCACCACAACATGCGCTCTAGCGACCGTAATTACAGAAGGGGCGCTTGTCGCCCTTTGAAGGGGGCGGGCGCGCAAATTTCCGCGCGGATGCCGTCGAATCTGAAAACTGCTGCAATAGAAGCGGAAAGATGGAGAGCTTTTCACCTTTTCACCCATGCGTCAATAAGCAAAGTAGTGATGTGAAAAGCTTGTACATCAACTAATCGAGAAGGGCTTTTCAGACTCCTTCAGGCCGGAATAAGCTGAACTGCACTAGACGCAAAGACCAGGGGCACTCGCCGTTGCACTCGGACTTGATGACACATGTACATGCACAGAGACGGCTCGGTGAGCGACCGTCCCTTCTGCGCCCGTTACTCCTGGCAGGGCTTGGCCTGGAGTTCGAGACGGATGCATTCTCGGCGCCTGCTATCGCTGACGACGTCATCACAAAATGTTTACCAGGGCGATGTTTCTGCACACCAGCATCTGGTTTCTGAGCTGCAAGGAATTCATTAAAGCTAGACTCGATCCCAGTGTTGAGCAACTGCCGACTGGGCCTGCGCTCTTCAGCTTACGACGCATGCACTCATAGCACACCAAGCCCTGCTTCACTTTGATGTCCACGGACGGCGTCTCCTAGGCTAAGACATCACACTGAACCGACACCCGAACTAGACATTCCAGATCTACGCAGCTCCTCGCCCACCTTACCACCCCAGCTGGCACTCGGATGCTCACGTGAAGGGTTCGGACGCAACACCACCATACTATGACCCATCTTGCTATTCTCAAGCACAATCTACTTCTAGTCCTAGTCTCGCTCTCCGCTTCACGGGTCAAGGCCCATTTCCGCATGACACGTCTTGCAATCCAAACTCGCGTTCGTCCTCGTCCATCCTTGCGTCCATATTTAAGCTGAGGCCTTGTGGCTGTGGAGATGAAGGCCATCATAGACAGATTCGTTTTGATCAGTACTCGGCACAATCGAACGAAGACACATGGGAGTCATGCAGTGTTGAGAAGGAGGCTGTATCCGTACATTTGGTATGACGCGGCGAGGAAAGGGGTAGCGAAGCCGAAGCCGCAGAAGGCGATCATCTTGATGGCCAACCCGGAGCCCGACTTGTAGCCTGTGAAAAAGTACGAACGGGTACGTGATGAGCATGTTGGTCTGGGGTCTTGGATGGGCGAGGATTGGAATGGGAGCCGGCCGATCTGTTCCGCTGCCATGCCCCAACCGCTCCCAAAAGTGACACGCCGATGACCTACTGAAGGGGGTATTCTGTCGATGGCATAGTGAGGGCAAAGTGTCAATGAATGTACAGAGACTCGGCAGGCTCAGGCACGCATGTGACGCAAACGGGCTGAAGAGGACGGCACAATGGGAAGGGGTCTAATTTGGGGTGGTTACTCACGCTGCCAACGACGTTGTCGAAGTGCACTGAACGCATCTGTTGACATTGGGCACTGGCGAGAGGGGTTCGCATGGCGCGGAGAGCAGGTCGGGCAGCGGCGGACAACATGGTTGATGGGATTCGGGGAGCGAATTCGCAAGCGGGTATGGGTGGAACTGAGAAAGGAGCGGCGCCTGGGCGGCCACTTTTATAGCGCTTAGCTCCCGGCTTTGAGGGACCACTTACTAGGACCAACTCGAGGCTTCTGGACCTGGTCCGATTCAAATCGCACCATATCCTAGGCCACGCGTGAGATAGCAAATCGAGTGAGGCGTATTCAACGTGTTACTGTACTGCATGCGTTCTTGACGAGACAGGAAAGATCCGATACAGGGCATCACGTCCGCAACGCCCAGACCCCGCACAAGGCCGACACCGAGCTCGTTACCACGTTAGGCGTTCAAGGATAAGACCGCCAGATACACACACTCGCAACGATGTCTGTGCCAAGCACAATGTCAATCATCACGTCCTCAGCAGCCACACCGGTCGGCACCAGCACGTGCGTCATCAATCCCCCATAGAGGCTCTTCAGGCTCCTTCCAAGATGCTCAGCCGACTGCTCGAACCTCGCTTACATGGCTTGTGCGTGTCTTGCTCAAATCCAGCGTCGAGAATCGATCTTCGTCATCCACCATCATCGCCGCATCGACGGTCGCGTCCTTCATTGTGCTCCTCGTCGCGTCGATCCTGCTCTTTTTCAAAATCACCAAAATCCTGCGCAGCCGACGCGAGCTCAAACGGAAACGGGAGGCGGTCCTAAGGGCCAGTGCGAGGGGTGGCTTGAACGGTAAAGAAATCAAGCCACAACAACGAACTCGGAATGGGTCGAGGAGAGGCAGGAACGCGTTCGAGGAGAATGAATGGGAGGGGACCCCTGTGAGTTCCCGAAAGGTGTTCGGCCTAAAAAGCCTGCTCTCGACATGGCGATGCCATGTGCTGTTGATGCGTAGCTTGTTGACATGTTCTACCTTTTTTTCTGGATGGAACCAGGCTTAGAGATGGATGGTTTGCGACGCTACCTTTGCCGATCCCATTCATGGGCCTAAAACGAGGACAATGAAACTCGGCGATGAAGCCCGAGCCCGACGGCGAAAAGTCAGGAATCAAATCTGAAGCAGCATTTCGACTCCCTGGCCCAGATTGGAGGTTCGGTCCTTTGTGCTGCGATGTGATCATGTCGAATGTGAAGCGTTGCACTGGGTACGGCCACACTAGTAGGGGCCTCCCCAGTCCTCACGGTGTGCAGTATCGACTCGGCGATCGGCGATCTCTCGATTATGTTGGTTGTGTTTCACAGCAGTCTACCGGCATAGCACCGGTTTGTTTGTAGTAGACTCTTGGGTTTTGTAGTGTTTATGTTGTTGTAGGAAACTCCCTGCGTTTGCATTACGTGCCCGAAACCAACCATGAACCCCAAGATTACCGAGCCTTTGCTTGTACCGCTATGCCTAACTAGGACCTCGGCTATGATGTGCAAGGCGGAAAGCCGAGACCCGGCAGGCTGTGCGAGGAACAGCGCTCACGCGCTCACAGCCAGAGCTGAGCTAGCTGTGGGCTGCTCTCACTCTCCTCCACCTCTCTCCTAGGTACCATTGCATATCCAACATGTCAGAGGTCAGTCTCACTTCCTCTGTTGTCTATCGTCTACGCAAGGCTGTGTATCCTACAGCGTCATCGTATACATGATCGTGGTGCTGCCAGTGCTCCTGCAGCTTTGCCACGAACCGGCGGGCATTATTCCGCTCCGTTCGGCGAGCCGATGATGACCTTGGCGGGTGGGGGGTTGCCCGGCCTGCCCGTCCGGTCTTGGCTCGGGGCGGACTTTATTTAACGTGCCTCTTCGTCGGGAGGATGAGGACGAGTATGGGGTCCCAGCGCTGTAATCGCCTAGGCCATCGACTTCTGGATGTTGTCGACGTGGCGCCCTCCCGTGGCTCGTAGGGAGGGTGGGCAGGGCGATCGGGCCCGCTGGCGGTCGCTCGATGCGGCGTGAAACCGGTCACCCTGAACCCGAGCTCATCGGCCCCCCCCCCGAACTGTTGTCCTTCACCGCTCGAAGGAGGGATGGTACTGCTACAAAGTCTCAACGTCGATCGAGTCGTACCTTGGCGCATATCACCATCACACTACACGCGGCCCATGCGGCTCGCTTGGCTTCGGTCGATCCGTTCGGGTTCAGTCCACTGACTCTGCTGTATGATCCTCACTACCTCCATCCCTTTGCGTCACCCGACTCGAACATGTTGTACACTCGCAACCCTGATGCGGCCAACAGCTTCAATACAAGGACAAGGTCGTGATCGTCACCGGTGCCGGCGGTGGACTCGGCAAGGCTTGTAAGCGGTCGCCGATCCTTCTTGCGCCTGAACCACGCCGAAAGGTGCTGATTCAATCCTTCCTGCCGTCTCCCACGTAGACTCGGTCTTCTTTGCTTCTCGCGGTGCCAACATCCTCGTCAACGATCTTTCGAAGGAGAACGCCGACAAGGCCGTCAAGGAAATCAACGATGCCGGTAAGGGCCAAGCCATCGCCAACTACAACTCCGCCACCGAGGGCAACGCGATCGTCAAGCAAGCCGTCGACAAGTGGGGTCGAGTCGACATCCTTATCAACAAGTTGAGTCTCGGAGCTTGCGATCCTCCTTGCAGATTTCCCCCCTAGGTACACATTTGCTGACCTGGGCACTTCTGTTCATGCAGCGCCGGTATCCTTCGAGACAAGTCATTCGCTTCCATGACCGACAAGGAGTGGGACATCATCCATGACGTTCACGTCCGAGGTGCTTACGCCTGCACCAAAGCCGCATGGCCCTTGATGCGAAAACAAAAGTATGGTCGCATCATCATGGTAAGTGCTCTGGCTCTGTTAAGCGTCAGCTTCTAGTTCAGCTGCCTTTAGCAATATCTTTTCCCTCGACTGCAGACCGCCTCGGCTGCCGGTATCTACGGCAACTTTGGCCAGGCCAATTATTCGTCCGCCAAGCTTGCTCTCGTTGCCTTTGCCAAGACTCTGGCCCGGGAAGGTGCCAAGGTGAGTCTTTCAGAAAGGGAATGTGTTGGATAACGCTACTGGGAGCGGCCCACTGACAATTCGGAACTCGTTCTCACTTACCAGTACAACATTCACGCCAACGCCATCGCCCCCGTCGCGGCTTCTCAAATGACCGAGACCGTGATGCCACCCGACATGCTCGCCAACCTCTCGCCCGAGATGATCGTGCCCCTCGTCGCATACCTCTGCCACGATCAGACCGAGGACAACGGCAAGTTGTTCGAGGCCGGTGCCGGATGGTACGGTCGAGTGCGCTGGGAGCGATCCAAGGGTGTCGTCTTCAAGACCGACGACACCTTCACCCCCGCTGCCGTCAAGGCCAAGTGGGAGCAGATCAACGACTTCTCCTCGGGCTCTACTTTCCCTGAGAACATCACCGACGCCAACTACCTCGAATACCTCGAGGAAGCCAAGAGCATCAAGAAGAATGAGACCGACGGTGAAGTGCGCTTCGACGGCAAGACGATCTTGGTCACTGGTGCTGGTGCTGGTCTCGGCCGAGCGTACGCGCTGATGTACGCCAAGTTGGGCGGCAGCGTCGTCGTGAACGACATGAACAAGGAAGCCGCCGATGGCGTCGTCAAGGAGTGCGAAAAGCTCGGAGGCAAGGCTCTTGCCGTTGTGTGCTCGGCCGAAGAAGGCGAAAAGCTCGTCAACGCCGCCGCTGAAAAGTTCGGATCCCTTCATGGTGAGTTGGTGTTGTCCGTTCAGTGCAAATCCGCCTCTCCTGATACTAGCCAAGGTTTATTCATCTGCAGTCGTTGTCTGCAACGCCGGTATCTTGCGCGATAAGTCCTTCGCCGCTCTCACCGACGAGGAGTGGGACCTCGTCTACAAGGTTCACGTGCGAGGCACCTACTCGGTCTGCAAGGCTGCATGGCCCATCTTCCGCAAGCAAAAGTACGGTCGCATTGTCAACACCTCGTCGTCGGTCGGTGTCCACGGCAACTTTGGCCAAGCCAACTACTCCACCGCCAAGTCGGCCATCTTGGGTCTCACCAAGACGCTCGCCATCGAGGGCAAGAAGTACGGCATCATCGCCAACACGCTCGTGCCCAATGCCGGTACCAACATGACCCGCACGATTTGGCCCGAGGAGATGGTCCAGGCCTTCTCGCCCGCCTTCATCGCCCCCATCGTCGGCTACCTCACCTCGGAGGCCAACGAGTCCACGCTCGGTCTCTACGAAGTCTCGGGTGGATGGTGTGCCGCTTACAGGTGGCAACGATCGTACGGTTACGCGTTCCCCATCAATACCAAGGTCACCGTCGAGAAGCTCAAGGCCAAGTGGGACATTGTCAACAAGTTTGACGACAAGGCCACGAACCCCAACTCGACGGCCGAATCGCTCGAGTCGATCATTGACAACTTTTCCAACGAGTCCGAGTCGTCCTCTTCCGAAAGCGGTGACGACGACTACTCCGATCCCGACGACCCTGAGATTGTCAAGAAGGCGAAGGAATCGGCCAAGGAGACGGGCGAATACAGCTTCACCGAGCGCGACGTTGCTCTGTACAACCTCGGAATTGGCGCAACGGAGAAGGAGGTCGAGTTCACGTTTGAGGGCGACAGTGACTTCCGCCCGATTCCTACCTTTGGTGTCATCCCTCAGTTCGCAACGTCTTCGGGCCTGTCCATGGATTGGTTGCCCAACTTTTCGCCGATGATGCTCTTGCACGGCGAGCAATACTTGCAGATCAAGGGCAAGATCCCGACTTCGGGCACGCTCACCTCGGAGGCTCGCTTGTCCGAGGTGCTCGACAAGGGCAAGGCCGCGGCCGTCACCTCGGTTACGACGACCAAGGACTCTGAGGGCAACGTCATCTTTGAAAACCAATCGACCGTTTTCATCCGAGGCGCCGGTGGTTTCGGTGGCAAGAAGACGGGCAAGGACCGTGGAGCGGCCACGGCGGCAAACAAGCCACCCTCGCGCAAGCCCGACCACGTCGAGGAGGAGAAGACAATGCCGATCCAAGCCGCGCTGTACCGCCTCTCGGGCGACTACAACCCATTGCACATTGACCCTAATTTTGCCAAGATCGGTGGATTTGACCAACCCATCCTCCACGGTCTGTGCTTCTTCGGTATCTCGGGAAAGCACATCTACAAGAAGTACGGCGAGTTCAAGGACATCAAGGTGCGCTTCGTCGGGTCCGTGTACCCCGGCGAGACCGTCGTCACCGAGATGTGGAAAGAAGGCGACAAGGTCATCTTTCAGACCAAGTGCAAGGAGCGTGGCACGGTCGTACTCGGTGCTGCCGCCGTCACACTCGCTTAAGAGTGTGCATATGTTGTCGACGAAGAAGAGGCAAAATTAACTGGTCTCAGCGTCTCGGGGTTTGAGATCATTGATCATTGCTCCGCGGCTCCATTAGCTCTCCTTCTGGTTCGCTCCTCCTTTCGTGTTTTGTTCTTTCACTCGCGTTATCGCGTTGTAATGAAATCGGTCTATGCTATTATCCTGATCAACTTTGCGATCCCTCTTCAATGGCACGAGAAGGCTCTTCCTCTTCCTCGACCCGGCAAGCAGAGGGGTTCTGAATGTTCTGTTCTCTAATCTGTCGGACGTTTTGCGTTGTCGTAACTCGGTCATCATCACCAGGATGAATGAGCGTTCTGCATTGTAGACATATGTACATAAACGAGAGTGAATGGCAAGAGCCCGCACAGCTTATTTTCCATTGACGTTCTTGCAGTAGTTCTGTTGTGTGCGCAGACGAGAAACGGTCAGCAGATCCGTGGACGCCTTGAGATGCAACGCAGGAGCCTACAGCAGCATCGCCAAAGTTGCCCACGGTGTCAGAGTACTCGCACACCCAGTACTTCTGGTTATTGATGCTCGAACCTGCGTGAACAAGAAATGTTGCCGTGATCAATGAAATGGCTATCGAGAAGCTTGCTTGGACGATCCGCGAATGATGACTTACTAAAGATGGAACCCGGAGGACATTTGGCCTCGGCACACCCAATCTTCGTCGTCGACCTCCATACCATCTGCGTGTAGTGACTGTAGACCGGCTTGGCGCAGGTGAATTGGCTCTCCTCGTCTTCCCACAACTTGATACCGCTGACGACGTTGGCGTTCGCGTCGCCAGCCATTGCTGCGAGGTTCTCGCCCTGTGATCATAATGATACCGGGAGTCAATGTGCGAGCTTGTAGACCTCTACGGGGTTACCTTGACAAACCTATTGAAAGTTGACTTACGTATGGTCCACCACTGTGCTTGAACACGCACTTGTTGGCGTAGTCTTGAGCGAACTTGGCGAGGGTGTCGTCCCAGACAAGTGGGTTCGCGCCGTGCGCGGCGCGAAATTTGTTGTGTTCGTTCAGGGACAGAGTCTTGACTGAAGTGGAGGATCCACCGCTACCAGTAGGCACGGCCGAGGCAGTCGTCTTTCGCGCGGTCGTCTTGGCAGTGGTGTTCCCGGCACTTCTCGTCGCGGTGGCGGATACACATTTGCCTTGCTTGACGGCGAATTCGTCCGAGCACGTTTTGGCGCCCGAGGCGTCGCACGTCAATGTCTTGGATCCGAAAGACGACGCACATTTTTGGCACGTGTTGGCTAGTCACGCCCGACGACGATATACGAAGAACACAATCAGCAAAGAAGCCACGCGGACGATGATCTCCTGGAAGGGGAACATGACCTACCGAACGAGTAGTAATCCTTGCGGCAAGAAACGATGCATTTCGCTGTATTCGATGCAGCGGCCCCGACACGACGACTTCCAACGCCCAAGTACTTGCCTGTGCCATTGTTGAAGTAGGCGTACGCGTCGAATCCATAGCGAGAGGGCACGGGGATCGTGAAGCGGAAGGATTGGCCGTCCCGCGCGCTAACGCTAAAGATTGCGTACGGCGCCAGCGCCTGGGCCTCTTTGAACGTCGAAAGGCGAGCCTTGAACGAGGCCAATGCTTTTCCCGGGTCGATCAAAACGAGCGAGAGGGGTCGGGCATTGCCTGATCCTTCGAAGACGATGTCGGCTTGACCGCATTGGGTGAAGCCCGACCTCCCTGCGGCTGTTACTGTGGGAAGGAAGGAGCCGAACAATTTCACACAAGATGGTGATGAGTAGACTTGAGTCACTCGGTGCAAAGGGGTCAAGACATCATCCGGCTTACGAGAGGCCCCGAACCTGTCGAGGGCCGCGCGCTTGGGCTTTCTGCCGCGAGCAACCAGGAGCTGGGATTCATGATGTTGGGCTCCACCAACGCGGGAAATGACATCGGAGGCACCTTGCGACGAATTCACTGCGCCGATGGCGGAGATGACGAGAATGACGAGAGATAAAGTCGGTGCGAGCATGTCGAGTGGCGTTCGTCTGGGCAGGAGGACAGGGGTTCCGTGGGCGGCGCGTAAGCTGCGATGCCCCGGCCATAGGCCGAACGACTTCCTGGAGCTGGCTAGGATCCAAACTCACCAGAAATGTTCCGAGGTTGAGGTTGGAAATGGATGAGGACAAAGAAAGAAAGTGAAGCGTTGGTCGGCGGACTATGATGTGCGCAGCGTGGCCAAACATCATTAATGAACATGAGGTGTCGCGTCGATGTAATTGCAGGAGTCTGCAGCGTTACATCATCGCAGCACACTTCTGTAGGAACGTACCCTACGGGATGAAGTGAGCGTGTGAAGAGAACTTCTCAAACAGAAGTAGTATCGACTTGGCAGCTGCTCCACTTGGTATAGCGGATCTCGGTACGTGCCTGACGTCGAGTTACAAGGTGCCGGAGGGGCGGTGGCCCCAGGCAGACCGCAGACCCTCAACGACGCGAACGGGGCTGCCACAGCTGTTTGTTAGTGCAAGAACAGCAGCCGAAAGCAAACGAGTTGGGAAGGATCAAAGAGCCGGGTCACTAGTCCCTTATGTAAAGCTGAGGCTTCGGGGCCCGTTGATGTCCCTCGCTCAACATCAAGTTCGATTCGAAAGAGCATTAGATTAAACCATCGCGGGGTCAAGGCGGACGCCGGGTGCGTCGCCGGTTGAATTCATTTCTTCTCGGCTCAACGGCTCCGTTTTTCTCGCGCGGCGCGACGCGTTTTGTCTGCCGGATCGGGCATAGTCCCCTTCGATCGAAATACCAGTCGAGTGGTCAGATGAGGATGAAGGTGCCCACATCCCGGCTCCTCAGGATCTTTTATGCTGGGATGCGGATGCGGAGCATATCAGACGTAACCCCTCCAACAGGAGCCTCTTTCAGATTGGGGGCATCACGTGACCTGCGTTCGGCGAACGACCCCTGTCTGGTCAGGTCAGATCGGCCCGAAGCTTCGCTTGCCCAAGCCTTAAACCCTGCCGACTTACCTACCTGTTGTCCACTCCGATTAGTTCCATGGGGTCGTTCGCCGAGCGGCGGACTCCAATCCCCCATCGGGCTTGGCCATTTTACGATTTAGAATCCTATCTTGCATGCGTTCTTCTTCATCCGCATCGGCTTTGTCTTGCCGCATTCCTGCGTTCCGGCGCTCATCACGTGACTGCAAGTGTGGACCTGGGTTGACCGCCGGCCGGGTTTATACGAACTCAAGGTGAGGGATGCTTCTTGCAGGCTGTTATAAGTAACTACCTACATAGCCACCTACTCAAGACTTTCGTAGATCATCTACTGGATCGCACGGGCGGTGCTGATTGTATACTTAGCGACCTCTATGACGAAGTCTTTGGACTAGGTACCTACAAGTGATCTAATAGGCAAGTACCTTCGAATCCCTCGGGCTTTCATCGAGCGCGAGCCTTCGGCATTCATCAGTACTTACTGTCTACCTGACACCTATGCGGCGTTCGTCCCCATTCGTCCAGCCTGCGTCACGGAAGGCCAGGCCAGACCGCCCGAGGCTGAGCGCCTGAGGTTGAAATCGCGGAGGCGGTGGCGGGGACCCGCCTGAAACTTGCTCAATTTGTCTGGGGCTGAGCGCGCTGAGCACTGACGCGCGCCTCGAAAGCACGACATCCAGCCGAACGCAGGCGCTGGCGCGCTGGCCTCAGCCGCCTCATGCAGCAGCGGTGTTGGTCAGCGATGGCGCAATGCCTCGCCAATCTGCGTGTATGCACCTTGAATAGCCATGCAAGCGCTGGATCATGTGTCATCATCTTGAATCCCGAATCCTCTCTTGACTTCTTTCCCCACCTAACGATTCAACTTGTTCTGCAAACCCTCGCACAAACATCTACGACCGACCTACGGCGTACGCGGATCCTGCCCGAGATTCTTTGTTTATCTTGCCGAGTCTCAATTCGATCAGGCCTGACCAGACTGCCCTTTCGGAGATCGACACGGCCGCGCGTTGTTCGTTCGCCTTCCTCTTCTCGCCCATTTCACGCGCCAAAGCACGCGACCCAAACTCATCGCGGCCTTTTTAAACGTCGACCAACCTCGACCTCAATTGCTACAACATCACATCATGTCGCTCACGCAGACACGCGTTAAGGCTGGCTGCAGCAGCAGCAGCAGCAGCACCTCGTCGGCCATCTACAGCCTTCCACTGACGGGGGCAGTCACCCCACCCAGCGAGACCGCGCTGATGAAGCAGCCCCTGCAGCCTTCGGGCGAACTCGCCTCGCAACGCCGCACCCGCCTCACCCCCGCCATCGGCGTCAAGTTCCACGATTTGAGGCTTCGGGAGGTGCTCGACATGCCAGACAAGCTCAAACAACGCGCCATCCTGTCCGACCTGGCCTATGAGAGTGAGTCGTCGTCGTCGTCCTCGTGTGCGCTCGCGTGTCTGAAAACGATTGAGAAATCGAAATGGGCAAGTGCATGCATGACTCGCTCGCTCGCTCGCTCGCACCCCGGCCCCTTTCGCGTTTCGGGGGGCCGACGGTGACGAGTGACTTGAGTTGCAAATTTTGATCGTGGGCATTTGTCCAAGATCCCTTTCAGAGCCAGCCGTCGGAATCGATGAATGGACTTCGTTGGGAAGAACAGGCGGCTGACACACTCCCTTCTTCATTTTTGGCGTCCTTTCAGTCTCGCTCAACGGCGTCGCATTCTTCTCCAACCAGGACGACGTGTCCGCAGACGACCTCGGGCGACTGGCTCTGCTCTTGGGCGAGCCCGCTGGCAAAGGAGATGCGTCGCTCCACATCCATCCGACACAGGAATTGGGCGAGAACGGACTGCCAATCGGCAAGATTAGCAACGTGGCCGACAAGGATGGCCGACAGATCTCTTTCGTCGACGAGCGCAGCGCCATCTCGTCCATCAACTGGCACTCTGACATCACGTGAGTTTCTCTCGGATTGCAGCGTACAATCCGGAATTTCTTTGATTTTGATGCTGACGTTGCTCTCCGCCATTCCCGCAATCTCATAGTTTCGAACCACGACCAGCCAACTTTTCTCTGCTCAAGATGGTGAGTCGAGTTGAGGCATCCTCTCTAAAAATTGTTGTCTCGCTACTTCTTTGCTCACGCTGTCCTTGACCTCCCAAACAGCACACACTTCCCGAGACCGGCGGCGATACCCTCTTCAGCTCGGCCTACTCTCATTACGACGCTCTCTCGCCGGCCATGAAGACGTTCCTCTCGACTCTGACGGCGACCCACGAGGCCGACATGTTCCGCATTCAATCGCAACGACACGGCTTCAAACTGCACACCGCCCCTCGAGGAGCTCCCGAGAACGTTGGCGACCATCTTCGCGCCTCGCACCCTGTCATCCGAACCAACCCGACCACGGGCTTCAACGGTCTCTTCGTCAACCAGTGCTTCACAACCAAGATTGATCAACTCACCTTCGACGAGTCCAAGTCGCTGCTCGCATACCTCTTTATGCTTCAAGCCCAAAGTCATGACGCTCAAGTTCGCTACCGATGGGAGAAACATGACCTTGCCATCTGGGACAACCGATCGACGAACCATGGTGAGCAATGTTTCTTGCCGACTCTGAATTGCCGCCGAACAGCTCGTATATTGACGCACGTTCCCTCTCTATGCAGCCGCTACCTTTGATTATGACGAGCTTCGGCAGGGCGATCGAGCTGTTTGCGTCGGAGAGGTCCCCTACTTCGACCCTAATGCGATCGGTCGCAAGGAGCTCCTCAACTCGCAGGCGAAGGCTTAAGCTGACTTCACGTGCATATACCCACTCGTCTCTTCACAACTTCCTATATCCTGATTTCTTCTTATTCTCCCATCGTCAACCTGTTGTGTATTAACATCAATGGAACTCCCCTTCGCATACACGTCGTTCTCCTGCACTAGCCCGGCAGACCTTGCACTTCACCTTGGCTTTTCTTTTGAACTTTCATCATTAGTTACTTGGATCGTGCCGTGCCCGAATCTATGGCCAGCTACGACCTTTTAGTCACCCAGGCCTTAAAACCCCTTTTCTCTCATGCTCTGTGATGGCCGTGAGGTCTCGCAATGATCTTAGGTCGCCAGTCTCTCCCTCAACAATGTTATGGCACACATTAAATCTTCTATTCAGGGAAACACAGGCAACCCGAATGGAGACAGGCACGAACGATGGGGACAAACCGTCTAAAGCATTTTAGATGAGAGAGCGAGAGCGAAGAGAACACTAATAAATAATCGAGCACTGATTGCGATCGGGCCGCACGCCAGTCGGTAAAGACATGAACCCTTCCCAGAATTGGATAAACGGACGAGAGGGGTTCGCCAATCTACTCCAATTGCTCGTGGAGCTTGGATCGCATGCGAACGTCAGGCGCGCTCTCGTGCAAGGCACGCTCCTTCTTGCTCTGCGTCTGGATCTTCTCGCCGAGGTCACCCTCGGACTCGAAGTACTTGACGAGGTTGGGCGTGATGAAGGCGTGGTCGACCTCGTCCGAATCGCCAGACTCGTCGTTCTGCGCGATGACGTGGGACTCGAACAAGATGCGCAGCTCCTCGATGCGGTCGAGACGGTCCTGGACGGGGTCGTAGTGCACTTGACGCTTGAGGACGGTGCGCTCGTACCAACTGAGATGGCGCGGGTGGATGGCGATACCATGGTAATCTTCAGGGTGGCCCGAACGAACGCATTGCCAGTATCGCTCTTGTTCGCGAAGATCAAGACCGGTGGTGTCGGGCAAGAACATCCAGGTGAGGACGGCGCCGACGAGACCGAACCATGGCACGAACCAGAACTTGGTGTGGTTGTCGATGTAGTTGTAAAGGACGGTGGGGATGAGAGCACCAAGCTTTCCGGCGGCTAGAAACGTAAGGATTCAGGGTCAGTGTCTTGCGCAACAATGAGGTGCTCGATAGAAAGACAAGTTGACGTACCAGCTGAGAATCCGTGAGCACTGCCTCGCACGTTGGCGGGGTACACTTCGGCGGCCACAAGGAAAGTGGTGCAGTTAGGTCCAAACTGTCAAAGCAAATGAAGAAGAGGGTGCACGGCAGTCAGTACTTCTGTAGCCAAGAATCATCTGAGAATCTCGCGAGAAATACGAAAAACCCGCCGATTGACACACCTGAACGAAGAAGGAGGACATGAAGTACAGGAACTGGAACATCTTGATTGGAGCTCCAGGCTTGCGAACTAATGACGCAGAGAGAAGAGCAGCTCATGTTAGTTACGCCACAAAGTCCAAAGATCCCGCGGGTCCTTCATGGCGACTTACGCTCATTGTACCAGATCGCACA
This sequence comes from Microbotryum intermedium, assembly GCA_022702645.1. NCBI lineage: Eukaryota > Fungi > Basidiomycota > Microbotryomycetes > Microbotryales > Microbotryaceae > Microbotryum > Microbotryum intermedium. The sequence continues at coordinate 1,272,078 of JAHWDX010000001.1, forward strand.
GGCCAGGAAGGCGATGAAGTTGAAGGCGAAACCGATCTGCTGCATCCTCACGCGGCCGTAGCGCTTGTGATCGATAAGTCCCGCCGCAAAGTAGTAACCGCACATGGAAACAACGGCGTTCTGTAGTGGCAGGAGGAAGCCGGTCAAAAGTCAGAACAGGCTTCCGCGATCGTGAAGAGTGCGCGTCGAAACGTACAAGGAGTGAGTACTCCCAAGTGACCCACAACGAGGCGCCGGGCTTGATGATTTGGATGAAGATACCCTGGAAGACCTTGTTACCGTAGAAGCTGTGAGCGGGAAGGAGGAGATCTGATGTCAGACAAGGCATCATTCTACTAAAGCCAGTGGAACCGAACCTACAAGATATCGGTTGCGAACCAACCGGCAGCGGTGGCGATCAAACGTCCCCAGTAGTGCGAGCAAACGAGCTTGAGCGAGATCGTGTCGTAGCCGGAAACGTTGGAGCGTTTCTTGGAGGCCTTGACAATAAGATCGGCGTCCTTGATGTGGTAGTAACGGAAGTAGGCGAGCCACGCGTGAAGAATTCCGATGATGCCGAACGAGACACGGAAAGTGTACTGAGCGGCTTTCTCGGAGTAAGGAGGCTGGGTCCGGCCAGAGTGGAAGATGAACAGGAGCAACATGAGGAGCGCTTGGTTGAAGACCTGTCCCCATCCTTGCATGAGGAATGCCAAGACGACGTTGCGACCACGGTGCAAGCGATCATCTCGGGCACCCTCCGGGCCGGCCAAGTCACGCTCGATGGAGCGGGTACCGCAAGTAGGGTATTCACCGCCGACGCCTTTCAGAGAATGCGAGAGGTGCATGATGTTAGCTTGGGGTAATGATCTCAAGTCGCATGGCGCTCTTGGAGAGGCACTCACCGATACCGTAGATGAAAAGAGAGATGGTGTACGCGATGACCCATCCTTGCAGAGTCGCGCCCCACACGGATGTAAGCATGATGACACCGATCAGCATGACGACGGCATCCTGGACCAGACCAAATTTGCGGCCAATGAAATCTGCCTCCCAACCGACGAGAAGTTGACCAATAATGATACCGCAGATCTCGAGGTAGGTGACACTCGCGATCAAATTCTTATCGCAGACACGGTGGGTCTTGCCCCAGCACTGCGGCCAGACGGCGGCGAACAAGGGCTGGAGGTTTCCGATCGAGAACAAGACAAAGCCTTCAACGAAGAGTCCCATACCTATTTTTGAGTCATAAGATCGCAGATATCACGCGCGTTTGTCAGTCTCAACTGCTCCTGGGATCCCGCAAGCTTCTCGCAACAGGAACCGAAAACGAACTCACCGTTGCTGACATATTTGCGGAAGTAGGCGCCGAGGGGAGCCAAAGGATCGATCTTGGCCGCGGCACCAATGGCCTTGAGTTCACGCAGAGCCTCCTTGTTGCTCTCGTCATTGATCCACTTGCGCCGCTCGCCGTTGGGCACTGCGAATGAGAGAAAGTGCGGAGGCCAGACTAGGTCAGCGCGCGGAACACGAGGGGTGGCGGAGCGAGGCTTTCGTGGGTCCGCTCCGACCGGCCAGCGACAACGGCGGCGACAATGCTGAGCGCTCTCACAAGCAGTCTTGAAAAGCCAAAACAACTCACAGTCAGCCCAGTAGGTACCGTTGGGGGTGTAGCTGTCATCGGGGTAGAGCGCATCTTGCAATAGAGCCTCGCGATCGGCGGTGCTCAGCGAGGTTCGCTCGGAGCCAGTGCCGTTCGAACTCTGCTGCGAAACCGGCTGCTTTTCGGTAATGGTGTCGTGGGAAAGGGGCACCGTAGCCATATCTGAGGCGCACGGAAGGGGAAATACAACGTCCACTAGGGAAACGGGAGTGAAGAAGAAGGTAGGTGGGAACGGGTCCCAAAAGGTGGAGAAAAACTAAGGAGGAGGGCGTGCGAGGGAGAGCAAAGGATGGGGCGGATTATCTTAGAGGACGAGTCGCCCGTCGGCTTCGGAGACGATCGGTTCAATAGCGCCTGGCGGGCGTCCGGCGGTCGGTCGGGCTATAGTGATCGACACGTTCGAGGTGGCCGTGCGCCTGCAGGGTGCATCCCATAAGTACCTACTGTTGCCCTTGCCGTTTACATAGGGATAAATTTGGATCCGTGAATCCCACGACCTCATGTCTGCTGGGTGATTGGGTCGGCATTTTGTAAGTCGGGGAGAGCCAATTGCGGACGATGGGAAAATGAAGGCGGCGAGCGTGGCGCTCGTCGACCAATCAGAAGCGCGGCACCAAGCAATCTTGCGAGGTGAATAAAGTACCTCTTGAAATGGCTACAGCCTTTCCAAGTCGCAACAGGATCATATAAACCGTAACAAAAATTAAGGCTAGAATGTCTCCGAGCCTCACAAAAAAGCTGCATCTCCTACGTCCTTGTAGCACGTCTGGTACCCAATTCATCGACCCGAGCATTGGAGCGCACGTGCGGTCGTTCTTCGACGGCTGGAGCAGCGGTGTCCGCCAATGATGCTTCATCTTCAGACCAGCCTAATACAAGCCTCCCCCTACCCTAGGTAGGTAGGTAGGTAGGTAGGTAGCAAGACGTGCGGTAGGTAGGTATTTGTAGATATTTGTAGGTATTTAAATATATTTGTAAATACCAACAAATACCTACCTACCGCACTAGATGACATCAGTCTTTCTTTCATTGTGAAAGGTCCCTGCACTCTCACGAAGCGCAAGATAGGTTAATCATTCTGTTGAACGTCGAGGTTATCAGGGCATGCCTCGTGCGATCGAGTTCCCAGGCGATCGATGCCATTCCACATTACGTGACATGCTTGATCGAGGTTCCCTCCATATTTATGTAAGCGGTCGGGGCTCAGCACGCTATCTCGCCTCTCACAGCTGCGGCGAAAAAAACTTGCCATGCTCTACTACAACAAATATGTGTTTCAATGTTGTGAAGACACTTGAGTCAACAAGTTTTCGTCCCGCGCTAGGGAAGTACCGACACGGCGAAACCGAGGACAGGCGAGGCTCGCATGCCGCGAGAAACGCACGCTTGAAGATGATTGTACATCAAAGCACAGGAGCACACTTCGGGACCCAATTCCAGGTGATTTTCCGTCATGCTGCTAGCATACAAGATTTGACTTTCTCATCAACGGGTCATCTGGCTACCAAAGTACTAAATGCTACTCGCGGCGCCAGAAGCCTCTAGCAAAGCGATGCGTTCGAGCAACTGCCTGTTTTGCTCCTTGAGCTGCTCGTTCTCCGTCTCGAGCTCCTGCACCCTCTCCATCTTCCTCATTCTCGACTTCCTCGCCGAGATCGTATTCTGCAACCTCTTCTTTTCGACCGCGGCAACGACCTCTTCAGGTAAGTCGCTCGGGGTGGCCAGCGACTCGAACGTTGGTTCGATCTCTCCAGAGGCGATGCGCTTAACGATCTCACGCTCGGCAGCGGTGGTTTTGCGCTTCCTCGTCGTCTTGGAGGGCAACAGAACAGTGCGGCCTTGAACTGGGGCCGCTAAATCGAGCATCTGAGTTTTACAAAATCCGTTGGGAGCGGGCTTGACTGCGGGCGAGGCGGAGGAGGCGACAGCGGGCGAGGCAACCGCCGCGGATTCGACCGCGGGGGCGAGCGGCCTGAGCGCCGAGGAGCGTGGTGTGGGCAAGCAAGGCGTGCTTGGTTGAGCAACAGAAGTCGGTGGGGGCGCAACAAGAGACTTAAGCGGCGCAAAGAGCGAGTAATCGAGCGGGGGCGGGAGTTCGCCGGCGGCAGGATCGTCGAATAGCGGCGAGCAAGAAAACTCGGAGAAGGGACTGTTCTCGAGGCCCAAAGGAGAGTCGAGGAGTTGATCAAAGCTGACGATGCCTTGATGCGTCGATGGGAAGTTGCCCATCAAGGCAGCCAGGGCGGCAGTAGTATCAGACGGGGACGTTCCAAACGACGAGGCGTCGATGGCGGGCAAATTCAGCGATAGTGAGGGTGGAGGCGAGTATGACGAGTCCAAAGGCATGTTCAGAAAATCTGTAAGAGCGGTGGAAAGCAGCAACAAAGGATGAGCATTGGCATGAGCCGACGTGCTCGATGCGGACAAGACTGACCCATCATAAAGGCTTTGGCAAGCATTTCCTCGTGTCTATACTTGCTTAGATGCTCTTGCGGTGGGACCATCGGTGCGGTGCGGTGCGGTAGTGGGATTGGTTCATTCCGTCGACTTTGCTCGTGCGATGCATCGCTTAGGTTCAGCGACGGGATCGAGGCGAGGTCGCCGATCGATGTGGTCGAAGAAGGTAGCAGGGCGAGACCGACACTCAGCGGAGGGGACAGAGCGGGGGATACGTGACCAGAGTTGAAGTGATTGACGTGGACGTGGCGTCCATCATCGGCCGGAGAGGGGAGATGGACCAGGTCGACGATCGACGCGGTGGGGCCGGGGCTGGTGCAGACGCCATTCAAATGCGGGACCAGTTCGCCGACGAGCCACGCGGCCTGCCTCGGAACTGGGCCGGGTTGAAATCCGCCAGAGTCAATTCGCATTTTTGAATGTTGTTGTGTGTGCGAAGGCACGAAGTGGTGGGAGTGAAGGTCTGCATCTTGGCTACGGGTAAGGAAGTCGAGAAGCCTGGGAGCGCGGCAAGCGAGAGGGAGGGGGGCGGGGATCAGCGACGAGGATTCAAATTTCACAGGCGCGGTGCGGGGGTCCCGAACCATGCATAGAGCTAGATCACAACAGATCACGGATCGGATCGGAGCGGATCAAATCGGATGAGATCACTCACTCGGTGGATGTAATTGGAGCGGTGGGCTGAGGTTGCTTGGAAAGGCCCGACGAGCACAAAAGGGTCGAACGGACGGACGGTGTCGGCACTGGGCAGGGAAGGGGGGAACGGAAGACGCTTGAGGGACGTGGATTTGCGGGCTGACCAACTTTTGAGGGGACCAGCCGGTCGAGGGCTCGCGGGAAGCTTGACGGGGGTGAAGGACGAAGTGTCTTCTTGCTTTGCACGCAGAGAAGGGAGCGAAGGTGCGACGAGGCGACCTGAGAGAAAAGTGGATGGAACGTGGAAGATGGTAGGAAGCGGAGAAAGCACGCGGAGCTGGGTCGAGCGGGCGGACGCGCGGGCCCCCGTAGCCGCCGGCCGGGCACAGTGTGACAGCGTGTGCGCCAGGCAGCAGTGGGGCAGGATTCGAGTCACGACCACTTCAAACGGTGGGCTTGACCAATCAGAAGTCGTTCGCTTATCCTTGGTTCGATTGTTCGGAATCGATGCCTCACGTTGAGTTTCATCACAAACCTAATGCAACACACGTCTTATCGGGCCATCCTACGAAGTTATCACAAAGTTTGTTCTGTTTGCATACAGTTGAGTCGCCGTATGGATCTTGTAGTCGTTACTTCTTCACTGAGCACCTTGGAGAGCCACTGTGCAAATGGCAAGATCGGAGCGGGTCAGTCGGCGGCAACATAAGCAGACACCGGTATTGGTGTCGACACGACCTACTCAGCGCGGCCGTGAAAGTCAGGATGAGACGCGGTCGGACTTCGACAATGTCCTCCGCAACGATAAAGATGAGAGAACCTGTGTGCACGCAAAATGTCAGGCGTCAGCTGGACTGCGCCTCAAAGAATTGTGAAATGGCACCTTGCCCAGACCTTGAACACTTACCGAGCTTTCGGGCGATACTGATCGCGAGTTTGGCTGTGGGGAACAGACGACGTCAGGGTTAGACTCTTACCACCTACAGCAAGGATAGACGTAGACTCACCGTTTGCTTTGCATTCCTCCTCGTTCCGGCCTTCGTACACGAGCGTGTAGTCAACATAGCCCGGCTTGAGCGAGTCCAACAGATCGAGGAAGAAATGGCCCGTCTTCAAGCTCGGGTCCTTGAAGTTGCGCATGGTCGATCGCTTGCCTCCCTTGGCGACTTGCTCGTTGGCCCATTTGACGATGTCACTGTCCGTGATCTCGCGGCCCCCCTTCCTGAGACTGGCCATCGTGGCGAGGATGTTGCGGCGCATCATTTGCCAGACCAGACCGAGCGTGAGCGTGCGAGAACCGTCGACGAGATCCGAACCTTGGATGCCGACCATCTGCATGCGGTTCGCCTTTGCGAGATCGACAGCATAGTTGGTGTTTTCGACGGCCTTGAAGCGCGAGAGGGGAAGCGGTGTCTTGGCGACGCGGCGCCAGACCACCGAGCCGGGAATGACCTTGTCAAAGGCTTGAAGCAGCACCAAACCATCCTAATGGGTGAAACGAACAGCAAAATCAGGGCCAGATCAGTTAGCTCAGGCCCGTCATTGCAGGCTGGTAGACTCACCCTAAGGTCCTCAAACAGGTCGTACACTCCCGGGTCGACGTCAAGCGAGTTGAGCCAGAGTGTGAACACACGGGCCTCGCGCTCTCCTTCGGCATCAAAATCCTCAATCACGGGTCGTTCGTTCTCCTCGAGGGGTTCAAGGCAAGGCCACGTGTTGAACAGGTTGGCGACGAAAGCCAGGTTGAGCTTGGCGTTGCCGGCGACGAGGGAGCTAGCGGTCAAATATTTGCGGCAACCGATCGCATCGGCGTTTTGCAACACCTGCACGACAAAAAGAGAGAAGGCATGAGTTCTGGGCAAAACTGTGGGGCATTTTTGCCACTCGATGCTATGGTTACTCACCTGCTCGGCACGGTTGAGCAAGTCTCGTTCCTGCAGCGGCGCACGAGAGCAGGACTCAGGCTTGAGTTGGTTCAATAGCACGGTGTAGTTCTCTCCATCCGAGATGTCCTTCGAGAAGTTGGCGACTCTACAAGCAGCGTGCGGGAGTCAATAAATGCTAGAATGCAGATCTTGCTCGCTATTATGCACTCACCGTCGAGGCCAGTTCGCAGCCTTCAAATGGTAGTTGAACCATCGTAGCAAGATTTGGTCTGGGGGCAAGCGCAGGAATTGCTCCAGTGTCTCATCATCCTCGAGGAGGCGGTACAGCTCGGGGTGGAGCTTGATGTCGATCTTGTTGAGGAGACCTTTGCGAATGATTTGCCAAATGAGACCGAGGATGAGATGCTCGCGGCCTTCGACCAAATCCGATGCGCCGATGTTGACAACGGATAATCCGAGCGCTTTCGAAGACGAGATGACGAGATTGTTGTTTTCAGTCATCTGGAATGCATTGATGGATTTGAGCGCTCCTCCCGAGGGTGCCGGCATAGCCGACGGTGCCTTCTTGGTCGACTTAGGCTTGTTGAGCACACGCTCATCGATCGTGTCGGGAACCGAGTCGTTGATCAGTTTGGATAGAATGAGACCGTCTGCGGGCGCAATCCGATCTTTGAAGTCAGCCGAGGCACGTCTCATTTGGATGTAAAGACTATGCGCTTGACCGACCTCGGCACTCGTCGAAAATCTGCATCGTGTCGGTGGGAATGGGCAACCTCGATCCAATGTCGGCATCTCCGGCAAGGACCTGTAGCATATTTTAATCAGCTCAGGTCGACTTTCACTGGTCGCTCAGCACCGATCCAAATCCTCTGACCTGATTGATGTGCCTCGTGAACTCGGTTCGTTCGTCCTCGTTGATCGAGTGCGTGATGTTGGTGTTGGATCCCTGAACGAGCACTTTTCCACCACCCCCAGTCGATCCAGCAGCTGCTACAGCGCCCGTGGAACCAGCACGGACAGCAGCTTTTGATCCCGAGTTGGCGCCGATCAGTCCGCTCAACGCACCGCCCCTCAACACCTGACCTGCACCTGCTCCTGCGCCTTCTCGCAATTTCGAGACGAGGTCCACAAAGTCGTCGAGCTCGACAGCTCCCGAGGAGTCGAGGTTGACCTGCTTCAGGGTTTCGCGGACTTGATCGTAGGTGTACTTGCCGGCGGCGGATGACGGTGAGGCTCCCGACGACAAAGAAGTCAGAATGGTCGACTTGGGCAGACGACCTGTCGAGTCCAGGTCGATGGCGCTGCAGAGACACGTGCACCGATGGGTTGAGTCAGCCTGAACCAGCTCGACGGCCGTTGAAAATCACAAGCCGATCAGCACGATGACGATACAGTCACGTCAGTCGGCCCGTGCCCGTGCTCTGGAGGATCAGCTCAACGAGCATAGTCTTCCCTTCAAAATCGTATTCTTCCGACAGGCTGGCTTTTGTGGCCTCATCGCTCGGGCGAGCACGCCGAGCATGCCATAGACAGGCTCGGCCCTCCGGGGTCGGCCGAATCGATCGAGGTCGACATGTCGTGTAGGATGCATCGAACGACGGATCGTTTGGCGCATACCGACTGGGTCAAAACACTCACTTGAATTGGTTGACGAGACCCATCATCTCCTCTTGGGAGAAGTTCGGGTACTTGCGCTGCAGCTTGATGACGTTCATTTTGCTGAACGAACGAACGAATGACGCCGGGGAGTGCGATCAAGGGCAACGTCAGGTTCCGTCCAGATATGCAATAGAGATGACGTGCGATTCAGGTGGTACACGGGCGGGTGGTGACGGTGCAGTGCGGGAGGGTATTGCAATGACAGACATGTTCGCGAGCCATGACGAGTGTGGGGAGAGCACGTCCGCAGTTGCGCATGTGATGATAAGCAAGGCACAAAACCGATCGTCAGTCGTACTTCAGGTATCAGTCCTTTATTCGGATCAAGAGCGTACCTTTGTGAAGTTTGGACGTCGAGGGAGAAGGAAGAGCGAGAGCGCGGACAAAGGGGCTCGGTCAAGCCGGCTGAGCCAAGACTGTCTGACTCCGACTCCGATAGCTGCACCGCCCCATGGCGTGGAGAGCCTGGGCCAGGGACTCGGGACGAGCTGGGTCGCCTCGAAGCCTTCAACCAATCTTGTCGGCGGAAGGTTGGAACACGCTCTTTGTATCCGTACCATGTGGAAAACATGTTTTCATCGTAGTTCACCTCGTCTACTATCACCCAAAAGGATTGGCAACAGCATGACACTGGCTATGAAGCAGTCTATCATCAAGCAGGATCGTCTCGAGCCAACTATCGCCGCTGCCGAGCTCCCACCCTGGCGCACAGGTTCGGCGTGATGCTTTACTGTGCCACCCCTGCTCACCTGACTCAAACGTGTGGAGCAAACTGACAGGCTACTGAACTCGCAGTGACTCATCAAATGCGAGATTGGGAACAAGGCTCGACATCTAAAGACGTGCAAAGCAACGACGATCTACGACGGGAGCTGGGAAGCTCAAGCGAAGGAAAGAAAAGGGGTCTGACCGGCCAGAACGAAGAGATGAAATCATACGAAGCCATTGCGGAACGAAAAAGAACTGGGCATGCAAAGTACACACGCCAGGGGAGTCGCGCAAGCGGGGTGGGAAGAATGGTTGCCAAAGAAACAAGAAAGGAATGACTGCGCGCCCATAACAAAATATCGTTCAGTTGGCACGTCACTTTTTCGGAACCCATTTGATGCCTCGACTCACTCCACAAACTGTATTGCTTGTCCGATCAAGCCCATTGCCATGTGATTGCGACCATACCTTCCTCTTCGGTCGCGATATCGGTGAAAGCCTTCACCGACAAATCGAGGCACTGGTTGTTGACGCAAGTCTAGTTGCGGTGGGAAGCGTGCGAGTATATCAGTCAAGGGACGCCATGTGCTCGGGCATTCGAGATGGAAACTTACGGGGCAAGAGTCACGAACGGTCGCCGTTGTCTGGGCCCCGTTGGAAACACGAGTGACGACAATCTTCTGACCGCAGTGCGAGCCTCCGGCGTACATCGCGGTAGGCAAAGCAATGACCCTGTCCGAGTCCTTGGCGACGGTGCCGCAGTTGCCGGCAACGCCATTTTGCGAGTAGAATGTAGCGAAGCCACCTTTGTGAACCTGACCACTGCCACCACCACTGCTGCTTCCGCTGTCATCACCTTCATCATCACCGTCATCATCGTTGTCCTTCTTGGCATCGGCCTTGGCTTTGGCAGCGGCATCGGCTTTGTCCTGGGCAACGGCTTTGGCTTTGGCATCCGCGTTGGCTTTGGCATCGGCCTTGGCCTTTGCTTCAGCTTCCGCCTCTTCCTCAGCTTCAGCTTCAGCGGCAGCAGCAGCAGCCTTAGCCTTGGCTTTGGCCTTGGCGGAAGCTTTCGCCGCGGCGGCGGATGCAGAGGCAGAGGCGGAGGCGGCGGATTCGGAAGCGGCGGCAGCAGAGGCGGAAGCCGCCGACGCCGAGGCTCTGGCAGCAGCCGTGACACTCGCGCCCTGTGCTGAAGCCTTAGAGGCTTCCGCATCTGCCGCAGATGCCATCGAAGCGGCCAAGGCGGAGCGAGACGAATACAGAGCATTGGCAGCGGAAGAGCGAGCCGAGCCTGAAGCGGTGTCAGGCGTCTGGGTCGGAGCGGCCGTCGTGGTCTGAATCGTCGGAGTCTGAAGGCGAGAATTTTTCGGCAGGAAGACGAAAGTGATATCGATCATCCCCGTGGTGAGGTTTTGAAGCTGTCCGTACGCCGCTTTCGAAAGCGTGGTGTAGTTGTTTCCCGAGGCGTCACCGACAAGGGCCACGACACTGTCGAATGGAGAAACAGGGGTTGAACGGTTTAAACAACATTGTCAACGAACATCAATTGCGACTGAAACGTAGAGATGGGCCCCTTACCTTCTGCCACGCATGGTGACCTGCACCTTTTGACCGCACAGACTCGAAACGCGGCCCGGGTGGCGCCACAGGGCTGTCGACAAGCCAACGATGTAGTCGTCGTCACTAAAGTGCATGCTCTCGACACGCGTTAGCCTATCACAATTTCCGTGGATGGTTGATGGCTTTTCGGGGGTGAAGCAAAAAATCTGACTGACGTGTATTTGACGCCGCACGCGCCCTCCTGGCCATCGCTCGGGTACCAGATGGCCGTCGACGAGTACACCTCGGAGTCCGCGCTCGTTTCCGTGGTATCGGCGACCAACGACGTCGCAGAGTTGTCACTGACAGTCGGGGTTTTGTCGTCGATTGAGAGCATGTCTGTGTGCAGTACCGCATGACGTAGGTAGAATCATTGAGCCAAGCGAATGTGCGGAGCCAAGCATTAGCACGCGTCGTGAAGGAGGGGAGAGAAAAAAAGTTGAGCGATCCGCACGAGGCGCGTCGTCGAGCTCCGCCAGCAGTCCCAAATTGGGGCCAGTTCTTGAGTATGTAGATGTTCGACGCAGCCTCGGCGGAGACATGAAGCAGTGAAGAGTTACTGACAGACTCCTGGGATAGCAGCGGCACCTGTGTCATGCCACAAAGGAATAGAGTCAGCACGAGCATCAGTCGTGCCGCGAGCTCCGACAACCGCAAAAAACAACGCGCTGTCAACGCGACCATCTCGATCGCATGGTGGGGGGGGGGAGGGGGGGCTTATGGGATGTGGTTCGCCGAGAGGTAGATGTGCATCATGAAAAGGTACAGGGGATCAAACGCACGTTTCTTCAATGCATTAGCCGCACGGTGGTGCAAGCCACGGCGCTCGAGGGGGAGGTCAGCATGGACGGCATGTGACGCGAGCGTCGAGGCGACCAACGTCGAGAGGACGAGAGTCGAGGCGAACTTCATACTGGCAAGTGCCAATGTGAAGATGGGGGACTGTCAGCGTGATAATACTTCGGCGGGGGCATGCAACTGCATACGCATCTCAACGAGCTCGCCCAATCGACTCACGTTGTTGGAAGCGCGACGACCGGTGGTGTTGAGTGTTCCGCGAGAGGATTGGTCCGAGCGAGGTCGTAGGGGAAAGAGTGACGAAAGTTGGATGTCGCGGGTCGCTATTGACCTATGTACCTACCGTAGGAGGGCTGTTGATGGAGGAGCAGGAGGAGGAGACGCCGAAGCTCGGCTTGTCGTTTATGATCAACACCCCTTCGGAAGCGATTTTAGAGTTTGGTCATATTGTCGCGGCTCAAAGGCCTGAAGGCCTGAAGTTCAGTCAAGGCGCTACCGCGAATGCCGCATGCCGCGTGCTGCGCGACTCCCGCACCGCCGGCATGCCAGCTTCTCGCTAAAATTAACAGGGACTCCATAACTAGGTAAGTAGGTCCAAATCCTCCTTCCAAATCGAATACCTAGTAGGTAGGGAGGTAGGAGTACCTATCTAGGGCAATCGCGAACCAAAAGGCTTCGCCAGGACTGGCGACGCTGAGAGATCGACGGTGTTGAAGTTGACCGTGACGATGGCACGCGATCGTCATCACTCATCAATGCATCAATATTGAGTGAGGCACGTCCCAGCAGCACGACGCAGACGCTTTGGAGAATCGACGGTTCATGCCTTAATTATCGTGTCTCCGCCTAGGTACCTACCTACCTGCCTACCTAGATATGTGACACCGCACCTCAGAAATATGTGTTGCTCAAGCACTTTCAGTGCGTTCGTGATCAGCTCCTCTCTCAATGTGCGGCGGTGAAGAGATGAACCATTCTGCTACCACGCGCGACATCATCGAGTCGGAGGGATTTTTTTTCTGCTGCGCAATGCGGCGGCACCACTTAATAGTCTGCTGCAGTGAATACAGTCTCTTTTGGAGTAAAAATCACAATTACCCCAAGTCGGTTTGCGGAATATCAATATCGAGATACAACTCGTATCTGCGGACTTTTCCAACTTGCACAAGGTGCAAAACAAGGACCGCGTCGCCTATCTTTCAACTCTTGGGCTAGAGATTTATGTTATTAGAGGGAGTGAAAGAGAATGTGGGTTATGAAGGTCGTCCATGTCCTCCTGAAATAATTTGGCGTACGTAGCCAGCTCTAGAAGACCCTCCGGCGCGGACAAGACGAGCCCCTGTCCGTCATATTCCCCTCTCGCTTCGAAGTTGGCTCGGTCATCCGCAAAGAGCACCAATCAAATTTTTCGAGCACTTTCAGAAAGTGATATATCGTAGTCCGTATTACGACACACCCACGGCGACTCCGGATCAGATCGAATGTTAATTGCCCGCCCCGCGCAGCCCTGGGGCCTGGTCGATCAGATAGTAAGGCAGGCAGTACCCACCCTATTGTGTTCGTATCTTGTCCCCCTTCAAATCAGGTCCGATTCTGCTTGATTCCAAGGTTTTATCATCGCTCTAGTGTGTAGTTACCTACCTACCTGCATCGATCGCATTTCGAAATCCCGCCATGCATTCATTCAGCTTCGGCGCCGCGCTTTTTGAGGCCTTTCGAGTTTTTGACTCGGTTGCCCCGACACTTTCGCTGTGAAATCGTGCCGAGTGGACTTTACTCCTCTCCCCTGCCCCCACACGACGCATGGCGTCCACTTTTGGCTTGCTGCGACCGCGCCTACTGCGACCGAGCGTTCCATTACGAAGGCATGCATTCAAATGGCTACAGTGCACGTGCTCCTACTACACCGCGACGTCCGAGGCTTACCCGAGCTCGGCGACACGCGATAGTCGCTCGAGTCTTCCTCAATCGCCGGCCCCACCGCATGCGACCGCCTCGGCGCAGGATCTCTTGGCCCATTACTCTCAGATCCCAACACGGACAGTCAAGTTGAGCGATCTGACACAGTACGGGACCCCACCTCTGAGCCAAGACAAGCTGCTCGAGAGCGGAGAGCGCACGCGCAAGCAGTTGCTGGCCGGTCTCGCAAGACGTGTACGTCGGATACACATCTCACTGGAAGGAATGTTGTGTCCGGCTACGAATCATTGACGTTGGCGGGTGATGTGATGCCTACCAGGTTACGCAACATCTCTCCCTTCCATTCCTACCGGCGACGAACCCATCGCTGCAATCCGTCTACAAGCTCTACTCGTCCGCATTCTTCGAACTGGTCGCGGTACCCGAGATCAAGACGCTTGAAGACAATGATGCACTGTGTTCTGCCATGTCGAACATGGTCGAAGAGCACCGGGACAACATTCCGATACTGGCCAAAGGTGAGCGAGTTGCCTATAAAATGGATGCTCGACTCGACGGTTGCTCTCCGACGCTGACTTGCAAATGTATCTTCATCGTCAAAGGCTTCCAAGAGACACGGAAATATCTGACCGAGACGACCGTTACTCAGTTCCTGGATCGAGCCATCAGGGACCGCATCTCGCTTCGATTGATGGCCGAGCAACACCTCTCGCTCTCGGCAGCATCCATGCCGGCGTTGCGGCCGTCGTCGAGCCCCGTCAAAGCGGCTTCGTCGTCAACGGATCCACGAGTTGAGCCATCCGCACGTGCTCCTTCGCTCCCTTCAACGTCATTGGCTCCGTCGCGAGTCGGTGTGCTTGATCTGTCGCTCAATCTACACGAATTGGTCACGGCGTGTGCCGACTACGTCACTTTGCTCTGTGAGGCGACATATGGTGTCGCACCGGCGTACAGGATAGAAGGAGCCCCGTCCAATGCTACTGTTGGTTCGATTGGTAGCCATCTCGAATACATTCTGACCGAGTTGTGAGTGCACGCAGACTCTCCCCGTTGAACTCTTTCCGAGGGTTGCCAGACTGACCACCGTCTCTTGAATTTTGTGTTTTTTAGGTTGAAGAACGCTTTCCGAGCAACCGTGGAGCACCATACACCAGAGCCAGAAGAGGAACCGGGGGTCTTCCGGTTCGATGATCTGCCTCACGCCCATCTCAACAAGGAGGACTTTCCTGAAGTCGTGGTGACGATCGGGGTAGTCAAAGGCTTGTTGACGATCCGCATCCGAGATCTTGGAGGAGGTGTTCGTGAGTCTTCACGATGGTGCCGGCTGGCTTGTTCCTTTTTCACTTGACCTGATCGTTTGTCACGCCCGTTGTAGCACCGGAGAACGTCGCCAGCATATTCTCATATGCCTTCACATCCGTCAAGGCTCTGCCAGATCCCGACGCGGACCCCGACTCCCCAGAAAGTGACTTGTATGGAGGTGCAAGTGGGGCCGGTTACTACGGTGGCGTTGGAGGTGGTCCACAGGGTGGTGAGTCGACGCTCAAGACGTCGATGGGAACACTTGCAGGACTGGGGTTCGGGTGAGTGCCGAATGCTTCGTCTGACCGTGGGGGATGATAACCTGCAAAGGTGAGGTGACTATGCTGACCTCATCCCGCTTTCGACAGATTACCGCTGTCGAGGATCTATTCAGGATACTTTGGTGGTTCTCTCGAACTCGTGACGATGCATGGATGGGGAACCGATGTGTACTGCGTTATTCGCGTTGTTTGAGTACCGCTTGTAAATTCGTTGTCACTCTGCCGTTGGAGAAACCCGTCGAGACGAGACGGCTCTTCCTAAGTCTATAGTTGATCACCTTTTAGGATGAGGAGGCTAGAGAGGCTTCTTCCAGAAGGCTATGCGAGACAGCTCCAGGCCACTCGCTCCTGCCGTCCATGCCCATCTCGATATCTCCGACTTTGATATCCACTCCCAAATTCTCGTCCTCCCCAACCAACCAAGCCAGCCTCTGTTTCGGCGTCATCTTCTCCACCAACGCTTTGTTGGCAGCGCCGTCCTCTCCGAAACCAGCCAAAGCGATTGCGCGAGCCGGGACGATTGTCTGTCGACCGGCTTTGAGTACGACGTTGGAGAGAGAAATGGCGTGCACGATGGTCGGGCCACCTTTCTTGGGCTGTGTTGTGAACGATGTGATGTAGTACATCTGCATTGTCCGGACCGAATCGTAAAATAGAATAAGATCAGTCACGGTGAGCATCCGGAGTCCGGAAAAAAAAAGGTGAAGAAACTTGCCCATTTCTTGTCATACGCGGCCAGTTCTTGTGTGACATCGAACGTGGCCCCAATGTCAATCTGTTTATTGAACCTAAACGCCGTCCCTCCAAGTGCGAAGTAGACGTTCTTCAACGAGAGAGGCACCGGCAACAAGGAATAGATGTGAGGTCCTCGAACATGATCGGCGGCCCAGGCGTAGGGCGAATTGGACATGTGGAAACCAAACGCATCGGCCAGCCCGGGGCCGGAGAAGAGCGTCCTTGTGAATTTGAACGTGCGTGGATCAGGGTCCGAAATCTTGGGAGTGGAGAGACCTAGTCGAGCTCGGGCCATCCAGTTGAGCCATGGGAAGAGAACGGTCACGTGCCATCGACCGGGAAAAGTCTGATTTGATTGATTATTTCGCAGTGGTGAGAGAACGTTAGTTCACGTCGTAAGATGAGAAGTTATGTCAGGAGACTCGAACACTATGACCTACTTGGAGGTTGATGGCTAGCCATGCCACCAACGCGAATTTGAGCGAAAAGGTGGGTATCGTCGAAGGAAGCAAGCGGAGCAGCTGGGCCTGATAGTACTTAACGGTGGTCAAGGACATGATGACGTGCGATCAAATAGAAGTGTATGAAGGACGATTCTGAGGACGTGGTAAGAAGGAGAAAAGCCACACACGCCTCGCCGCATGAACGGAAACTGCCAAGACTCGGTTTGTGGACAGCTCTTCGATCGCAAGATGGCACCGTGCCCGGAGCCCGAGGCCGTGCCTCGGCTGAGCCGGTTCGTCTTTGACGCGCCGCTCGTTTCGGCGTGCAGATGCCTAGCCGGAACAGCGCGCTGCTACCGAGTAAATACCAATCTAAGCTCTCCTTCTGCTGATTCACATGTATCGCAATCCGGGTTGGTAGACGTAGTGGGGCGTGGCTCTGGCCTCTCAAGAAGACTAATCTTCTCTACAAGTGGGGGCCCGTTAAATTAACGGGGGGCTTGGGCCGTGGATCTCGTCGACCGGAGTAGAGGCATTTCCAAATCCCTCGAAGCTCGCAGTAGTACCCAGTGCAGCAGAGAGCAAGGAAGAAGAAATCCGAATCCATGAAGACCACGATTGCAGGTACATAGAGAGGCAATGCAGAAACAACACACGTACGTACAACAGGCAGAGCAAAGGTCCACTGTGCACGCACAGACACCGGCTCGGGCCAGAAGTCACACAGTAGAGAAGTTTCGCTGCCAGAGTGGTCAATCGAAGTAGTGTTGCTGGCATCGCATCGCGGCATCCTAGCCCACAACGTCGCGACGGACCTTGGGGGCAGGGAAGATCGCAACTCGATCTTGAGCCCCCATGTGCCCGTCGTTTTTTCGAGTGGCTGTGCAAAGTTACAGGCGCGTCGAGAGACGATGCTTATGAGAGCGAGCGAGCGAGTGCGCCAACGCATGGGTCTTTGGATCGGAGTGAGCGCAGAATTCGAGACGGTGCCCCAACCGTCTAGAGGGTCTCGCCTCGAATCCGAGGCAAAGAGACTCTATAGCTGGCGTGGTAACCGGTCAGGATCATCCATCATGCACAGTCCTTGGAGAGGAGATGAACAGATGCATCCCGTTGTCATGTTGGCGTCCAATACCGACATCGCGGCAATGACACGATCTGAGAGAGACGCCGTCTGTGTCTTGAGCACGTCTTGAAAGATCTTCGCTCTCTCGATGACGGGTGAATATGCTCGGACGACGAAGGTGCATTGCAGCGTGATACGTGCCGTCAACGCTTATAAAATGATGTATTTGTATTTCAGGATCGGGTGTGCAGATCGCAGAGCTGGATGTACGACCCTTCGGAACCTCGCAGCCTCGTAGCCTCGCGGCCGTTCTGCGATCAGGTCGGTGCATCGCCGCTCGACGCATCGCACTGCACCACCCATTTGCCGTCTCTAGTTTAGCCTCGGTCCGTCAATGGCCCAGTCGAATGGGTTCTTCGTCTCAAGTTCGCTCCGTGTGGGTGCAAGGCCTCCCGCTTCAATCGTTCGCACCTGGAGCCGATAGTCGCGACGCCCCGATCTCGCCTCGGCAAGAGGAAGTCGACCCGATAATTGCATCAAGTCCACACATTCGCAAAGGCGAACGGTCATTGTTCGCTGGCTTGGTGCGGCTCGAGTTTGCCGCCGAGCGAAGTGAAAGCGAGGCCAAGGTCGTAGCTCCGCGCGTCGAGGGACTACTATGTCGAAGCTGCGAGAAGGCAACGAAGAGAGCGGAGCGATGTAATCTCATGACGAGTAATCTCGTTCAACCGCCAACATGGTCTGTGGCCATCTCCACCCATGTTCGCCAAGTTCGGTGCGAAGATCACCGCGATCGAGTACCACCAAGCTGCACCCGATAGTCGTCTGAAGGCTGGGGCCGACTTGGGCAGATGGACCTTGCCGCTGGAGGCAACCGGTCGCGAATGAACCCTTGTCGTTCGCCTCGCACGACCATTGTGCAATGCCCCACAACTGATGCACTCGACGTCGAGAGAGCCGAGATCGTGTCGCAACGATGCGTCAACGGCGAGCGGTTCCAATACATTGCGAGTTCGCGCGGCGCGGGGGTCGACGTTCGCGAGGTGGATGGGGTGGTCGTAGGACGTTCCCTGGGAGCTGTTGATGGCGTCGTACTACACGACCTGCGATCGCTGAGGCGATGCGACGGTGGGCCGGGTGGAGGTTCACGGGACGGGGCATTACCCCTGGCCGCGGTTGGACCGCCTTGGCGTCGATTAGGGCGTGCCATGGTGTTGGAGGTCGATCATGGCACGGCGAGGTGAGCTGAGCTGAGGATTAGAGATGAGGTGAGAGAGTGGGAGAGAGGGAGGAGAGGGGAGGGCGCCCGTCTCGAGCGTGATGTCAAAAACAGGCGCGCGCGACGTCACCGCGCGCGCGCTCGCGGGGGGTCGCGATTCGGCGCTGCGCTGCTGCTACATCATACATCAGAAGCCACGCGCTTGGGATCTGAAATGTACACAAGAACCTGAACTTTCATACTGCGTTGGAGCGAACCTGATCGGTCGCCTGACGAAGGCTACATCGGCCGGCGCGCAAAGCTGAACCTTGCTAAAGCCCCTATTTCGTCGTGGATGACATATAGCACCTCGCGGTCAAGTCGTGCGGGTGCAGCAGGACCAAATTCACATTTCATCTCCTACATGCGAATCAAGATTTGGACGTTTAGAGGGGGTCAAAATCCCAGATTTAATGTCGTCCAGGGAAAATTATATTAGGGATAGGGATAGGGATCCAGCCTCTCTCGAGCGCACCCGCAAGCGCAGATTACGTGATTTGAAAGCCAGGGGCTGGTATTGAAACTGGTTGACATGCCATTCCAAGTGGCTACCGCCCTCTAGAGGCTAGTCCGACAAAAATGAACTGCATTGGCATCGCACCATCCCGAGCGTTACGGGATGTGGATCGGAGCCCCCGTCGGACACAAGAATAGTGTACTGAAAAATTCGGAAAGAGCACAAGGGCACTCGAATTCGAGAAGCAAAAGGGTTCGAAGTGACGGGGCGCCAAGGACCGTTTCGTAGTGGAACGAACATAGTGTGTTTGATCGGGACGACAAGGCGCATCAGGGGTTGTTGCCAGCGTTGGTCGATTTGAACTTGAGGTGCTTGACGAAAAAGTCGAGTGCTGCTTGCGGACACATTCGCCGCCATATCGCCTCAGGCAAGTAGGAGTGGGTACCATCAATTTTCCATACCGCCATCATCCGGTGACCATCCTCTTCATCTCCAGCAACAATCGTCTCGATGTGATCGACGAGATCCTGCCATGAATAAACAGCTTGCGAGCCGGTCAGATTCGGATGCTCAGAAGAAGGTAGTTGCCGTAGCTGCCGCGGAACGAGAGGCACTCACATCGAATGTTTGCCGATCGGCATACCTCGTGAGGTGGTAGTCAGTTTCGTCCCCCTCTGCTTCGTACCCGTCGAGAGTATCGTCCCCATTCGAGCCGGCGTCCCGCTCATCCGCCGCTGACTCCTTTTTGTCGTCAGTCTTGGCGGTTGCTGAGCTAGGTTTCGTCCCGTTCCTGCTTTTGTCGTCTTTCTCATTCTCCTTCTCCTCCTCCTCCTCTTCTTCTTTCTCGTCCTCAATCTGGGACTCGATCGGCGCCGACGGCTTCTTGCGTGCCGAGGACGAGGCCGTCGAATTCGGCGCTCGTTTCCTATTCGAAGTCGGTGCGGTGGCCTTTGCTTTCTTTGGTGGGGGACGGCTACCTTCGTCCTCTTCCGAATCCAAATCCGAATCCGAATCGTGCACTTGGACCTTGCCCCTGCCCCTTGCTGACTGCTCGCTCGGTCGACGCTTCTTGGCCATGGCGGCGGAGGGCGAGGCTGCCAGCTTGGAGAGTTTCTGGTCCCCTCGACGATCGGCCGATACGGTCCGCCAGTAGGCCTTGACTTTGGCAGACGCGGTTTCGCTGTTGCCATGGGGAAGGGAGGTTGTGGGTGGAGATCGTAAGCCTAGGTTGCATAGGGGTCACGTCACTTAGGGCACAGCGCAGAGAAGATGGAACTGACTTGACATTAGACTCGGGTTCCCAAGTGTCTTCGCTGGGGTCCTCATAGCCCTTCCAGCGGATCAAATACTGAAGACCCGCCTGTGTATGATGAAATGAGTTTGTATGGGTGAATAACACGGTACGAGGTGCAGCAGGGCACGATTCGTGTTGGACGACGACCACGACGCGTCGTCAATCGGCACGACCCCCACCCCGAAGGACGTCCCTCCCCACGAGCTCACTCACCTTGGACGCATGCTTGTGATCCAAGATCTTGGACACCTCAACTGTGATGGTGGCAAGATGTTGTACAGTTAGCTTTCGCGCTTATAGTTTAGATGCACGCCTTAAGGGCGACGCGTCGCGTGATGGATTCGTCAAAGTCACGTACAAACCTCCTCTTCATCTGATTCCTCATCTGACTCGGGGATAGGGATTGCTCTCTTTGCCATGATGGAGTAGGATGGCGTGTACGGGAGAGGTTGTTGCTCTTCGGTGTTTGTAGTCCGTGGCCAAGCGCTGGGCGCGCGCCTGCGTGCTGACGCGCTGGACTGGCGTTGACTTTGGATCGGTAATGGGGTTTCATCGATCCTTGCTAATCGCCATTTCATTTCTCATTACAAACAATGGTAGGCAAAATATATATTCGGATCGAACGACGAGTATCCAACGATAGTAAAGTCAACAAGTACCTAGAATAGGTTGTCCAGCCCGCTCCCTTCTGCAGAACCCATTCGACTCGTGTAGGCCCCTAATTAAGCGCGAGTCGCCACCGGCCTCCGGTGACGAATTGAATTGAGCGCCGGTTATTGGCAGCGGGTTGATCGAGAGGCTCAAATGTCCGAGCCCGGCTGGTTCGGGCCAATCTTTGTACCGGACCCGAATTGACCACTGTTCGCACCGGTCGACTTTCCTTCTCTCGCCCAACACGATCCGAGCACAAAAAGCAGCCGAGCATGTCGAAGTCCTACACAGCCGAGGAAGTCGCCAAGGTCAGTGTCGAGACGATGTGCATTCCCTTGTTGTTCCCCGACAGCGACCCCTCCCCCGCAATCCGGGTCTGTGCGAAGCTGCCTTCACAGTCGCCCGCTGACCTGGACGATCATGGTCCTCTGTAACAGCACAACACCGAAGATGACCTTTGGACCGTCATCAATGGAGATGTATACGAGTGAGTATCTTGCGTCCAGCCGTTATCCCTTGTGCTCGTAGCAATCCTGCCCAAGTCCCCCCCCCACTGATCTCGCCCTTGCCCGACCTCTCACTCCGGCCAAAAGCTTGACCAAGTTCATCGACATGCACCCTGGCGGTGCCGACGTTTTGCTAGCGACCGGGATCGCGGGAGATGATTCATCCGAGGCTTTCTTCTCAATGCACCGCTCCGAGGTCTTGACCAAGTACCAACGCTACAAGGTCGGACGCGTCTCGAACCCGAAAACTCGACCGTATCTGCTCCCCATTCCGGGAGAATTGTCGCCCGTTCCCATGGCTGAACCGGGATGGTTGGTCAAGGAGTTTAGGACGCCTTACTTTGATGACAGTCATCGTAGGTTGCAGAGGGAGATGAGGAAGTTCTTCGATACAGAAGTCAAGCCCGAGGCGAGGGTCAACGAAGGAGCTGCCGAGAGGCCCTCTCAACCCGTCATGGAGCTAATGGGCTCGCCCGAATGGGAGATTAGTGAGTGCCATCATAAGGCTCCCAAAAACGCCAACATCTTCTGGTACTGATGTATGGCCTCTTGAAACCTCAGACGCTATGCGAATGGGACCTGCACCTCACCTCCAAGGCCGAAGATTGCCCGGAGGCATCAAGCCCGAGAAGTTCACCTACTTCCACGAGCTCGTCGTCATCCAGGAGCTCGTACGAGTCGGTGCGCCGGGATACATGGCCGGTCTCAACGCCGGTATGGTCATCGGTCTGCCCCCTGTCCTCAACTTTGGTTCGGAAAAGATGCGCAAGGAGGTGCTGCCGGACATCCTGCGAGGGAAGACGGTCATCTCGCTCGCCATTTCGGAGGCGGCGGCTGGCTCGGACGTGCAAGGAATGACGACGAAGGCTACTAAGACCGCCGATGGAAAGTACTGGGAGGTTACGGGTAACAAGAAGTGGATCACGTGCGGGCATTATTCCGACTACTTCATGACGGGAGTGCGCACTGGACCTGGACAATTGTCCATGATGCTCATTCCTCGCAAGTGCGAGACCCGAGGGGATGGCGTCGACACTCGCATCATCAAGACGTCGTACTCGTCGGCGGCAGGGACGGCGTGGGTCACCTTCGACAAGGTCTTGGTCCCCGTCGAGAACGTCCTCGGTGGCGAAGGCAACGGTCTCAAGGTCATCCTGTCCAACTTCAATCACGAACGATGGGTCATCTGCTGCCGCATCGCACGCTACTCTCGCGTCATCTACGAAGAGACATTCAAATGGGCCCACCTGCGCAAGGTCTTCGGCAAGCCGTTGATCGAACAATTCGTCGTTCGAGCCAAGTTTGCTTTGATGTTGGCCAAGATCGAAGCCGGTCAGACCTGGCTCGAGAACTTGACGTTCCAGATGTGCAACATGAAGTACGAGCAGCAGTCCAAGATGCTCGCGGGGCCGATGGCTTTGCTCAAGTACTTCTTGTCGAGGTCCCAGGGCGAGATCGTCGACGAAGCGGTGCAGATCTGGGGTGGTCGAGGAATCACCGCGTCCGGTATGGGTGTGTACATTGAGCAGGCGCAACGAACTTACAAGTTTGACTCAATCCTCGGCGGATCCGAAGAGGTCCTGGCTCAGCTCGGTGGTGCGTTCACGTTTTTTTATATGCATTCTTTTCTCAGCCAATGTCGCCTTGAAGTCCGCTCGGTGTCGCTGACTTTTTGGGGGGGTCGATCATTCCGCAGTCCGTCAAGCGTCCAAGCAAATGCCTCGCGCTGTTCTCTAATAAATGGAGGCTCTAAACCTTGTCTAATGCTATTTTTGCTTTACTAAACTGTTGCAATGGATACCTTTTATGCATCAAGAAAGTGATTTAAATATTCTACATCATGCGGTCATGCTCTTAACTGCTTCTAGGGATGCGTACAATCCTTCCACAAACTAGCCGATTCAGCCCTTTATATGCGCGCGTAATATAGGCGCGACTTTTCAAGATCACCACTCCCCCTTACACCACTTTTTCAGGCGAGTCGGAAGTTTCGCAGGCGATGGTGTCGATCGTCCCTCTTGACAGGGCCCCTTCCTCTTTCCGCCTTCGCTCCTCCTGCTTTCGGTAGTACCGCGGGTTCAACACCGGGACCAACGCAAGGATGCCAATCTCCAACACGACGACAGCCGCATACGACAAAGCGGCCAAGACGTCAAAAGAGCCTTTGGCGAAAACGAGTGAGAGCGTCGACATGACGCCGCCGACGAGATCGATCGTGATGAAGACGAGCGAGATGCCGATTACGGCTCGGTATTGGTAGATCTCGTAGTATTGCGGCAAGAGGCCGAGGACGATGAAGATGGCCGAGATCGTACCGATCGCTGTTGTGAGGCGCTTGTTGCCGTGGCTTTCGAGATGCTGCGGGGGGTTCAACGATAGGAGAAGGGAAAAGGATCAGCGCTTCCGTGGATGGAGGATCCAAAAATAGGGGCGCGCAGATGCTTACCCGAGCTGCAAAGACGAGACCCGCTTCAAGTCCACCGGCGAGTGAGCAACAAACGGCGCAAACAGTTGTTGCGAATTTTGCCGACCTGTTTTGGTCGTAGTAGAGGCATTGTGCGTAGGCGATCGCGGAGAAGAAACAGAACAGCTGCGGTCTGATCGAGCACGGTTGAAGGCAAGAGCCAAGTCAGCAACGGTCCTCGGCGGGGAAGATCGTGCAGCCAATCGAATGCGCGGTACATCACAGACCACAGTGATATGATATGAAAGGTATAGCACGTCATGAGATATTCAACTCACTGTATGAGCAGCGGGATCGAAAGGTTTTCAATGAGAACGTAGGCACCTAGGGAGGTGGAGATGACAATCGGCGCCGATTGTCAGCTATAAGTTGGAATCATTACAGTCCAGCAAGGCTTGTCAGAAGTGTTATAGGTGACTCACCAAGCCAGATGCCAGCAAAGAACCAAATTCCGAGCATCGCGCTTGACAACCCCGCCGTGTTCTTCCGCCTATAGGACTTCCACTGAGAGAGAAGATGACAACATACCAAATAGCTCCTTTAGCACTCATTCTTAGTCCCAAAGAGTCGATAGCACATGATCCGTGGTGACCACATGGCCCCACCCGAGGTAGTTCGGTGCTTGCCTTCGCGTTCCGTCGGCTCGCTTCCAGGCTGCGAAGCCGAAGGCGCGCGACAACTTCGGCTAAGGAACTCACCAGTTGCGGGATCAATTGGATGCTCCATAAGATCGAGCCGATCGTACCAAACAAGTTCTCCAATACGTCGTTGGGATACATCCTATCCCGTCTACGTATTCGTATCTGGCTCGTTTGTTGTGATGTAGGAAGGTGAGACAAAGGAGAGCCGCCTTCGAAGTTCGAGGCTCGGGTCATTGCTGCAACCGGCTCGCTGGCAGCCGCCGTGCTAAGCGCCGCAAGCGCGCTGGTTGACGCACTGTTCGCGCGGGAGTCGCTTTGACGCCTGGCGC
Source organism: Microbotryum intermedium (assembly GCA_022702645.1). Taxonomy (NCBI): domain Eukaryota; kingdom Fungi; phylum Basidiomycota; class Microbotryomycetes; order Microbotryales; family Microbotryaceae; genus Microbotryum; species Microbotryum intermedium. The sequence goes on from JAHWDX010000001.1 coordinate 1,296,813, forward strand.
TTGGCGCTCACCGCTTGAGACAAAAAATGTGAGGCGGCGCCATTTGGACGCATCGGCCGCATCAGGCGTCTTCGCGTCACGCATCACGCGTCACAATAGTAAGTGCCGCTGAATCCGGGAAGCCCCTCAGTTGGCAGTAGTGGGCACTCCATTGAACCTTGCGCAACTCCGAGTAGGAAGGTACAAGGAAATGATCAGGAAAATGCGGAAATGATCAGGTCAAACAGCCGCGGCAGTGATGGGCAGATGAAACGAATACCCTCCGGATGAGTCGGTCACTGTCGAAACCCGAACAGGGGCTTTGCGCAGTCTGCTGCTCGCCTCCACCGATCTATCTGTCAGGTTGAGAACCCCATTCAATGTAACACTGCGGTATGCTGAGATTGTACAACAGAGATCCACAAAGAGTCTATGACGTGAAACTAGTACTATTTGAATCCAAATTCATTCCTGAGAGAATCTATGCGATCGACGGGTATGTCTGCCCCTGGTAGGTGACACTCTCATCTTCGCTCATTGGCGAACTGATCCTTGTACCTGGTTCTACAGCTCCCGCAGTTGGCTCATCAAGACCATGAGCTGTCGACGACGTTTCAAACTTAATCTCGGTTCCACCGTCAAAACCCATCTTTCTCCGATGCCGAGGATTGAGTATTGCGGCGAGGATGAAGATGCCGATCTCGAGTACAACAACGGCGATGTACTGTACGAGTAGAATAGTGATTTTCTCATTATTCTGCATGTAAAGACGATTGGATGATGCTTAGCACAAGGACTCACCGATGCCGAAGCAAGTGCATCGAACGAGCCTTCGCTAAAGGCCAAAGCAAGCGTCGAGAAGACACCACCGGCGATGTCGACGCATAGAAAGAGGTACGAGATACCCGTCACGTAGCCCATCCGGAAGATGAGAATGTATTGGGGCAAAAGTCCGAGGACGATGAATGTCGCGCTCAGAACGCCCCCAGCTGTTGTTGGTCGATCGTTGTGAGCGATCTGTCGGAGCAAGAAAGGACATGTTAGTTGGCTTTGGTAAATTTCCATACATATCTTCAATTCATGACTTATCCTAGGCAGATAGTAGAACAGAACCTCCAATCCTCCGCCGAGCACCGAAAGGGCGCAGACGAGCACGATGGAGCGCAACTTGGAGACGTTGTTGTCATAGAAAAGGGTTTGACCCCATGCGATGGCAGTGAAGAAGGAAAAGAGCTGAGGTCTGTGAACAGAGATGAGTTTGATAAGTGGTGGTGTCGGTAACCAACCCTAGGATGCTCGTCGGTCGGCAACCGCAAAAAAAGCTTACTGGACAAGAAGGGGTACTGCGAGGTTTTGAATGAGCGCGTACGCCCCGAGGAAGACGCCGGATTCAAACCAGATCAACAAGAGAGCCGAGGATAGTCCTTCGGTCTTGCCCTCGCGATACGACTTCCAGATTTGCGGTACGAGCTGGAGCGACCACAAGATAGCGCCTATCGTGCCCAAGACGTTCTCGGCGATCGAGTTGTGTATCTTGGTCATGTCTCGGTATCTACTAGATGTGGAATCGAGCTCTTTGAACGGCGTGTATTTGCTGGAGTCCTCTCGAGCGTTTGACCTCCCGAAGTGGACAACGATAGGGGTGTCACGCGTTCACGAACTGCCAGCAATCTCCGGAGAGGATCGTTTCGAACCGGTTGTGTCTGGCTCTGTTGCCAATTACGATGGAGCGGAAGATGCCACAGATCGGATTCCCGATGCAAGAAGCGTAGGGTGACAAGAGTAGCCGAGTCTCAATCTTTGCTGGCGGATTGGCCGCCCATTCCGTCGGAGTCAACGATTTGACAACAAGAAGTTGAAGTCACGTTTCGGTCAAGGCAGTGAAGCGCTCGAGCCGCCGCCGACCGCACTCCGACCGCCAGTAATTATAATTCGTCGCCGATTGTAGTCGTACAAAAGACTTTTTTGCGAATGTCCGTCCCGGTTCCATAAAAATCCAGAGTTTGAATCCATGTCGTTCGTACATTTTTCAATGTACCTAGTTGTTGAGCACCAGCGCCAGAATCCTGAATATTCAACGAGTGATCGATTCATGCGGGACGAGCTCATTCGGAGGAAAGCGATCGAGCAACGTGTAGCAACGTCATCGCATCGTCCGCCTCGTCTCGCCTCGTCTCGCCTCGTCGCGGTGGCCCTGATTTGATCTCTGCTGCTACTAGGTAGAGTGCCTTTACTGCACCTACGACAACCCTCAACATAGCTCTATGGTGATGACCACCGAGCACGCATGATGAGTACATCCTACGCTGCCTATATACCTCGCTCAAAGTCGTCTGCTGCTTCATCAAGCACCTCCAAGAGGTCATCGACATTGACATCGACGTCAACGGGGCCTCCCCCACTGCCTCAACCGCCGGCCGCCGCTCACATTGCGCAGCTCACACCTCCCACAACGCGTCCTCGCACACCTGCTGCACAGGGAGAACAAAACATGACAGGGCCCACGTCCTACACGGGCTCCTTTCTTCGCGCCCGAGCTTTGGCCAAGGTGCACAAGTTCACCAACGACGTCTCGCCCCATCTCGAATCTGCCAAGCAGTCCGCAGCGGGCAAGTTGGCCCAACTGAGGGACTTGCAGCACGATCGCGACGCATGGGGGGACGACCCGAGGATGGTCAAGCAGGTCAAGCAGAGGCAACGCGACTATGCCGATCCGACGAGGAGGGACAGCAGCATCTCGAGCCTGTCGGGATCTTCGACCTCCACGAGGGAACGCTCCGGATGGATCGCGAGCGTGTCAAGCTACTTCGGAGGCGGTGGGAACGGTGGTCCTTCTTTCAGTCGACAAGTGAGCACATCGGCCTACACGGATGAGAAGGTCGTGTGCTTTCCCGGCGTGAGTGCGATCTCCTCCCCGTCGACCCAACTTATCAAATTATCAGCAACTTCCTGACCTGCTAACATCTCGGCTGATCGTAAAAAGTGGGCGACTCTACGACCTTCGGCACATTCGGCATCGGAGCCCGCGCTCGTGCTCGAAATCGTGGCGCATGGCTATGCGTACCGACTGCGACCCCTATCTCAAGCCTCGCGGTCGCAGCGAGTCTTTGGTTCCCTTGCCCGGTCGTTCGCCGCCTTGCCGCGTCTTCCAACCCAGCTCCCACCCAATGGCCAGATCAACTCGACGCAGTCGATGGACATTCTACCACCAGCGGAAGTGGTCAAAGACGAGGCCTTGCTGGACGGCAACATCTTTGAGCGGTTGCTCGACATCGGTGGACGCGAAGGAACCTCGGAAGAAGAAGCGGAGCTGGCTCGAGCTACTGAATTCGCGGCCGAACCGGAGTCTATGACGCTGGAGGAACAGGCCAAGAGTCCGTTCAAGCCTGGAGAGGGACAGATCTCGACCCATCGTGTCGCCCTTACACCGGCCCAGATGCACGCGCATTTGACCGAGGATCCTGGTCAGCCTCAGGTTCACGTCACTCCCTCTTCGTTCACCAGCTCAAATGAGCACACAATGACCCCACCAAGGACGCATCCCAACCGAGCGAGCACAATACCTTCAACCTCCTCTTCTTCGTGGCCTTCTCGTGCCTCATCCATTTCATCCCAAGCCACGACCCTTTCGAGCCGAACAGCTCCGACCCGGCCCGCTTCACCTTATCGCGACGCCGTCTACCGAGACGAATGGCCCAAGCCGTTCGAATTAACCGACAGCGAGCTTCCCCGGCTGCACTCGAACTTGCAGGATCGGCTATTGCCCTTTTTCGGTCAGAAGCTGCCGAATCGCAAGGTGCGGCTCTCGGTCGTCCCCGTGTTCGACTCTGAGACGGCGTGGGACAGACCGCTCGCAACCAAAGTCGTGTTGACCCTCGGTGGTGGGGCGTTCAAGACCGTTCTCGAGATGCGCTCAAAAGAACTGCGCCGCTTGTTGGAAGCCACAGGGAAAGGTGTCGAATCCCTCGAAACGCTGCGGGTGCGGGTCGTCGCTGAACTGCTCGAGCACGATTCGATCGTCGATGCGATGGGTGGAGGTGCATTCACGGGCGATCAGGGAATGAAGGTCGTAGCCGAGGATTTTACAGAGTTCGCAGTTGCACATGATGGCGGCGTTCGTGTCATCTCGGATGTTGACGATACGTGCAAGCACAGTCAAGTCGTTGAAGGCACCAAGACCCTGTTCAGGAATGTCTTTGTGCGAGAACTTTATGAGGTCCAAGTTCCCGGGATGGCGTCGTGGTTCCGAACGATGGAAGCGCAGAGATGTGCCTTTCACTACGTCTCGAACTCGCCTTGGGAGTTGTGGCCTGTCATTCGGGCCTTTTTGGACTTGGCCAAGTTTCCCAAGGGCAGTGTGACGCTCAAGGAGTATGGAGGCGCGGGCTCGGCGCTCGCCAAGTTATGGGAGGAGCCTGGGATGAGGAAGCGAGACAATGTTGAGAACATCATCAAGGAGTTTTACCATTCGCAGTGAGTATACTTGAACTTGTTTGTGCTTTGGTACCGGTGGTGCTGACCATCCGTGTTGCGTACAGGTTCATCCTGATCGGTGACTCGGGAGAACAGGACCTCGAGCTCTACACGCAACTCGCAAGCGAGTATCCGGACCACGTTCTGGCGATCTACATCCGAGACGTGACGACAGCTTTTTCACCCAAATCCCATCCCGATCTGTCACATCTGTCTTCTCAACATCCGCCGCACAAAGGAGTGGACGCATCGAACAACGGTGCGGACCACTGCGCCCATGCCGACGTTAAAAAATCTGTCCGACCTCCGATCCCTCCACGCCCCTCGGTCGGCTCAAAACGTCCCTCTTTCCTTCGTCGTGGAACCAACTCAAGGCCCTCTTCACCTCCTCTAGTCGATCCCGACTCGGACCCACTCTCGCCCAACAACCCTCTTCGACCGACCCCAATGACGCCGACGGTAGCCGAAGAAGAACAATTGCGCATCGACACGTTCTACGCTAGGATCGCTGAAGCAGAGAAGAAGTTGCCGAGGGGAATTTTGCTCAAGATTTTTAGGCATGGCAAGGAGGTGGAGAAGGAAGCGTTGGAGGTGATCAAGTTTGGTCAGACTGGGGGGGGCGCCAAGTGATAAAGCCCCCTGAGGGGAGCGCGTGGGCTCACTTTTCTCTTATCCTAGTTTTATTTTTCATATGATGAAATGTGTTTTATTTTTCGTATGATGAAATGTATTTATCGTGTTGTATGTGAATGTCCTCAATTGGAAAGAGCCGATCGGTCCATGCGTTTGAGATGGGGTATTTGCGAATAAGAGTGACATGTACAAGAAAGGGAAAGTTCAAAAAGAACCACTAGGCTGTGACTGGTGTTGCTGCTGTCGTCGTCGTCGTCTTCGTCGTCGAATCTTTCTTGTCTTGCAGCGCCAATAGTTGCTTGTTAACCTCCTCGACGGCCGTTCGCACCTCCTGCCCGAAAAAAAACGGCGCGGACACGTCAGAGATTCGGCCGCCGGCGGCCCAATGTGAAACACGTGGTCGCATGCTCGACGACGCCTACTTGACGAGTATACAGTGTACGATGGAGCTTACCTCGGCTGTTGGATCGAACTGCAACCCGAGCAAAAAGGCCTCCCTTGCCTCGCGCAACCTGCCCATCGCGGCGAGGGCCTTACCCCTCCGGAAGTGACCCTTCATCCACGGCCTCTTGATCTGAATCACGGCATCGGCATCGCACAACGCATTGACGTATTGCCCAGCACCCATATAAGCGGCGGACCTATTGCTCAACGTCAAAGCGAGTTCATCCCTCGCGTAGACCCCTGCTTCGAACACGGGTCGACTCGCGGCAATATCGGCTGACAAGGTGTAGTACTTGATCGCTTCGGACCAGTTCTTGACGCGGAAGAACTTGTTGCCTTCCTCTTTGGCTTGGGCGACTTGGGTCGAACGTTCGTTCGGTTGAGGGACGGGGGGAGGGGGAAAGATGGCGTTCGGATTCGAAAGCAGGACGCGCGCCAATTGATTCAAAGAGCTCAGGTCCTCGGTGGTGAAGTTGGGTGGGGTCGGTCCGTCAAAGGTTATGGGGGTAGGGTTTTGGACGCTCGGGTCCACTTTGAGAGGGACCAAAGTGATCAATGAGTCGTCCACGCCCGCGTTCGAAGGCGCGTTCATCGCGTGCTAGAGAGGCCTCTTTTTCGGGGGAGTTGGGTGGACCAGTGGAGTGTCAAGAGCCAAGGTTTTGGGGTAGAGTTGACTGCGTGATGGGTCGTACTGCGTCGACGGAGAGGTGTGCGATGAGCCCGAGAGAGGGAGCGGGTGGTGACGATGAGAGCGCGAGCTGCCAAGAGACCCGAGGGGACGTGGCGTCGAGCGCGGGGGAGACCCAAGCTCAAAAAGCCCGTTTGCACAACTCTCAAGTTCGCTTGAAATGCAGATGAGTTAGTTTGCAAGTAATTGACCTTGTCGGACATCACGATGGTACACTTTCGGATAAAATTTTCTGGATTGTTATGATTCAAGACGAATAGCTACAATGCACAAGCAAGGTGGGGGTCGTCGCAAAAGGAACCAGGCGTGATGTTCATGCTTCAGCCTTACTCCTCTTCACCTCGCCCTCCTCACCCTCGACACCGGGCCCAGCACTCCCATCCCCCGTCCCCGTCCCCGTCCCACTCTCAACCTCATCCGCTTTCCTCTTTGAGCGACTCGTTCCATTCGTACTTGAAGCGGGTACCCCTTCCACCACCTCCTCCTTCTTCTCTACAGCAGCAGATCCTGCGGGTGCGGTGGGCTGCTTCTTCTTCTTGACGAGCGAGTTGAGGTTGTTGACCTGACCCGACTTGAGCGCGTTCGTAAAGTTCGAGTTCTGCAGCAAGGCATCGATCTGCTTCTCGGCTTCCGTCTTGGGTGCTTCTTCGGGAACGAACTTGAGGTCCTCAATCTGACGGCAAAACGAGCTGGAAAATCGTCAGTCTGACCTGTGCAGAAAGAGAGGACGGACTAGGATCATCTCGTCCGTTCGGTTTACCGACCTTTTCTTCCAATTCTCCAATCAACACCTTGATATCGACAATCTCCTTCTGGATTCGGTCATCGGCACCGGCGTCTCCATTCTCGGCCTCGGCCTTTTCTAATTCGGCCAGTTTGGTCACCAACACGGCCTTGGACTGCTCGGCGTGATGAACAGCCTGGGGGACCGAGTCGGGGATCATGTCGTATGCCAGAGCGATGAGCATGTGCAGTTCTGACAGCGTTCGGTTCGAAGGTTCGAGGACAGAAGTGAGGATCGCGAGCGCCGACTCGTACTCCTCGATGGCCAAATCGAATTTCTCTAGCTCCGAGGACGCACGGCAAGGTTAGCATGGTGTCTGGCAATCCTGAAGTAATGGTGGTACTGACCTGATTCACGTTCGACCTCACCACACATCCTTTGGGCTTCGGCAATCTTGATCTGGGTCTCCTTGCTCCCGTCGTTTTCTTTGGACCATATCGCGCGCACCATTTCGAAAGCCGAGTAAGCACCCTCGAGTTCGTCATCACGATCGACCGTCATGCCTTCGTCGCCACCCTCTTCGTCGTCCCCTTCTCCGCTTTCTTCGTCGTCAGCGTCCTCGGCATCTCCACCGAACGAAAACTTCCATGAAGCGGCGACATTTTGAGGGTTCGCCGCTGAAGATGAAGAACCGACAGCTTGTTCTGGTGTTCAGCATGAGATCGAATGTGAGTCGACTGCATGAAACTAATGATGTTTATGATGCACACTGGTCTGACTCACGAACGGCTTTGTCGGTCTGCTCGGCTTTGGCGTTGCCTCCTCCGAGGACGGCGGATTGAGCAATGGCGTTCTGCAAGGCCGCCTTGCCATAGAGCATCAACGCATCGGCCGACTCTTTCGAGAGTTCTCCATGTTGATTCTCACTGTCATTTTCGATGACGAAAAAAAGACAGTTCCAAATCAGTCAAGGCCACCCCCTGGCGATCCGATCCCAGGTCGGGCCTTGAGTCCCCCTGTGTGACTTGACAAGTCTCGGGCGTTTTGACGCCAAGCTCGACGCGTCGCGACGTGGGGGGAATGGGGTTGATGTACTGACATGGCTTCAATCGCATAACTGGCTTGTTCGGCCGCTTGGGACCATTGCTTCAATGCGAAATGACGGGTCGCAGCAGCCATGCATTCCGCAACATCGATGGGTACGTCGTCCTGCGCATCTTGTTCGTTTTGCTCTGCAGTGGCATCAGTTTCAGTTTCAGCTTTAGCAGAGGCGACGTCGGCGACTTGGTCGTGTGCGGCGATGGTGGGCTCGTTTTCGGCTTCTGCGGCGGTCGTTGGAGCTGAAGAGCTGTTATCATGAGGAGGTGGGATGGATAAGCTTGAGCTGCGGTATGGATCGTGAGTCGAGCGACTTACGACATGGTCGTGTAGGGTCGGGGATGTGGGTTGGTGGAGGTCTGAAGGAGAGTTCAGGCAGGAGCAGCAGTTGGCGCGTGCGGCGGCGGGCACCTGAAATAGGAACCACAAGATCAATTGTGATAAGTAAGCCCAATTGTGAGAATGGAAATGCGCCGGATCCCCCCATAAGTTGAGCCGACGCAATCTGACGCAATGGGCCGAAACTATGGTTTGAACCCCCTCGTCGACGTAGTCCGTCACGTCTGGTGGTCCTATACATCGCGGTGGGCCGTCTCTGGCCGACGTACACACCTTCTCGGAACCACTGCTGTACCTGTACAGATTCTTGATCGATCCTTTGTTCTACCTCACGCGAGCATCTCGTCCGATTCTGGTGGCACAACGACCTACTTCAATAGGCGGAAGCCTGAGGACGGGCCGGTTGGATCGGTCCTACGCCCTGCACGTTGCAGCGGCGCAAGTCTTCGCCAATGACTTCCTTGATCGTCAAAGCCCAATTCGGACCCAACAGCTCGCTCAGTCGAAGGGTCACCTTCCCCAACTTGGACACGGTAAGTCTCGGAGCGGATGAGGGACCCGATTACCGCCCGATGGACTGATAGTCTCGAATCTGATCCTACAGGTCTACATCGAGGCCTTCAAGAAAAAGATACGCCAATGCTTCTCTCTACCCGAGACTTTCAGGATCGCATGTAGGTTCCCAAACCCCTCTGTACTGCTGGGCAGCGCCTCACGCCACGCCCAAATCGACGACGCCCCACACCATGTCCAGAACTCACACCGCAGCTTCCGTCTCGTATCGCTCACACAGATCGCGATGACGATGGCGACGAGACCGAGATCTTCACCTCGGACGATCTCATCGAAGCGATCCACTTTTTCGCCGACGACGAATCCGCATCCTCGTACGCACCCGAGGGATCTTCGCCGACCCCGTCGTCTTTGGCGAGAAAGAAGATCACGATGAAGGTCTACATCCTTGTCGACTATGACGGCCCCCCCTTGAGTGACTATGGAGCCGACTCGGTGTACGGCGGAACGTCGCGGACCGAGACTGCCTCGGGGCGTGGCTCGACAGGTCGTTCGTCCAGATTCGATGAGAGGAGTCGGAATGCCGATAGTTGGAGGCAGGACATCGCGAATCACCGCGGGGTCGACGACGAAGATGATGCGGAATCGTCGTCGTCTTCGTCATCTTCGTCATCTTCGTCCGCATCCGTAACGTCGAGCGCGTACAACAGGCGAAGAAGCCGTGGCAAAGGCAGCGGCGGCAGAGGTCAGCTGTACAGGGAGCACCGCCACGCTGATCACCCCGAACAGCTCCTCTTGAGGCATTCACCTCTTCGAGAGGAGCTCGCTCCTTATCCGTACCCGTACCTGAACCTGAACCATCACGAATCGCACGCCTACCCTCCTCACCACTCTGCACCTCAGGCACCTTTTCCCCAGCCAAACTTCCCTCCCGCTCGATGGCAGCTCTCTCCACACGTGCAGACCCCACGGAACGCAAGGGTCAACCCTTTCATGGACTCTGGAAGCGATACTTTCTCGTATGCAGGCCCGCCTGGTCGACCTGCGAATGCCGCACCGCCTTCATATCCTGCCCGGAGATCATCTGACGGCGAATCGGTTAGGACAACTTCAGCGATGGATCAGGCTCCTTCGACGAGCACGGGCTCACGTTCGAGGCTCGGAGGGTCTCCCGTGTCATCTAAATCCGTCGGACCCATCGGGAATATCATCTCAGCGCCACCAACGTACACGAGCGGTAGCTCGAATGGGTGGAAAGGGTCCGGCTCGTCGACAGGTGAAGGTCTCGGCAGACTACGGCTCGCCGACGAGGAGCATCGCCTGGCTCGCCTGGCTCGCCTCAATCTCAACGGCAACGGGAGTGGGAGTGGAAGAGACACCGAAAGGATGATTGGGGCTTATCCTACAGAAGAGATCTCTCCGGTCGAGACACACCTCCACGCCCGTTTGCTCGACAGTGCTGTTCCCTCGACCTCCCACTCTGATCCTACGATCACCAGTTTCGACCTTCCGGGATTCCTTGCCGATCTCTCACGCTCGAGATTGCCTGTTCCTTCGGTCCTTTCAGCCGTCCCAGATGATCTTTTGAGGTGTTGCGGCTGCGCCAAGGTCATGGTCAGCTTCCGCTACATCTGCGCGAGTTGTGGACCTATCTTACCGGACGGAAGAGCGACGAGCGACGACGGCACTCACATAGGATCGACGATTTCTGACCCGGCGTCGAATGGTACATCGCCAGAGCATGAAGAGCAAGGCACCGCGGAAGTTCACAGTGATCCTCTCGGGGTCAATATTTGGAGCTCCGATGCATCGAAGGGGAACGCGAGGAGCGAGTCATCCTCCCATAACCATGACGCCTCGTCCCCACTTCATGCCCATCCACACGAGGGATCGAGCCTGGAGGCTCTGCAACACGAAGAAGTGCACCATCACTACGGCGGCGATGAACGAGGCGGGTTCGAACTGTGTTCGGACTGCGTCGAGACCGAAGGCGTCAAGCACGCGAATGCGATGAGGGCGTTGGAGAAAGAACGCGCCGTCTTTGCACGAGTGAGCGAGGATGAGATGGTTGCGGTCGACGAGTTGAGTGAGAACGTCAGGACGACCGTGTTCAGTATGGAGGTCTCGCACGCTTTTGCCGAGGTCATCAAGATGAGTGCGACGCATGGGTGGAGAGAAGTTGGTCCGTTCCAAGTCGACCTATGAGATCTTGTTTGCGCAATAACTGACTTCAAGGCTCTTTCGTGGCTCTCAGATTACGACGACGACGTACATTGCTCGACGTGCGGCACCGGCCCTGTTCAGACCAATCGCTTCAAGTGTCTTTCGTGCAGCAAGTTCGAGCTATGCCTTTCGTGTTACCGCAACGTCGAGGACATCCACCCTGTCCATTCATTCCTCACGATCCCCGATCGACCTGCACGACCTGGAACATCTCCGAACGGGGACCATGGCTTCGGGGTAAATGGTCAGGACGAGGCTTCCGGATCATCACCACTTAACACCCGCGCTGTCGAGCACCGTCGTTACCTGTTGAATGGGGCCAACTCGTTCCAGACGAGCCCTACGACTCCCCCGAGCTCGATGGTCAGGCATGAGGGTGTCGTGTGCTTTGGATGTTCGCAGGATATCGTCGGTGCTAGGTACTCGTGTTCCGTTTGCCCGTCATTCGATTTGTGCACGCAGGTAGGCTGATGATGAAGCATAATGCAAAAAAGCGTAGTGCTGACGGGTTGACTGCTCTTGCTGCAGTGCGAAGCAAATGAGCTCGTCATCGAATTATCTCAAGGATGCCATACCCCAGATCACATCCTGCTCAAGATCAACATTCCCGTTTCAAAATCGGAAGTCTTGGACGAAGCCGCCCATCGCGCTCAAAGTTTGACGCACAGCCCATGGGACCACGCCAATTCATACCAGCGACCCGGTCCGCCATGGTTCCCAGGCCCCCCATCTTTGACGTCAGGATTCGGCCCTTGGAACCGAGGCTATCCTGCACCTTTCCCGAACGGTATGGATCCTCGTCATCATCACCTGCAGCGAGCAACGCCATGGGATGGTCCACCTGCGAGTTATGCACACTCCGCACACACCGGAGGATCGCCGAGCGCGCCTCCCGGCTGGTCTGCCGTGTTGCACAACGTGCAGTGTCAAGGGTGTGGCGAGAGGTACATTCGAGGAACGAGGTGGACGTGCGCGCAGTGCCCCTCTGTTCCATCGACCTACGATCTAGTGAGTTTAACGAGCTCTCAGATCGGACTGGTGCGACGTTGAAAGCTGACATTTTTCCTGTTTGACGTGTTTAGTGCTCGAATTGCGAACCTTCCTCGCACATCTTGCACGACCCGCTGCACTGCTTCCTGGTATGTCTGGTCCCAATTCCGAAGACGTCCCCTTATACTGAACATCTCTTGTTGTTTACCTTCGCCCCCATAGCGCCTGACACAACCGCTCCAAAAGCCCCTCCCAGCACTAAGCCAACTTCTCCCGATCCTCTACGACCCTTTGTCGCCGCCTCCGAGGCGAGGCAAAGAGGCTGCGCGCAGAAGTGAGGACAGCTCCCCGACTTCGTCGATATCACCCCGGGATCAGAGGACGCAAGAGCCGGACCACGATTCCATCTCGTCCGACTTGGAGGTGTTGCATCACCAAGTGTATTGTGACATTTGTCTCGAGACGATCCAAGGACCCTGGTTGCGATGCTGTGAGTTGATCGAATGGCCTTGGCTTCCTCGACGAGGTGGCTGATTCGGCATCCTCTCTACCGAACCCAGGTCATTGCCCTTCCTTTGACGCTTGTGTCAACTGCCTCGAGCGATCGTCCCATCATGCACCACACGTCTTTGTCAAGTTCACTCGACGCGTCGACCTCCCTCTGTTGAGAGACTTGACGAGGATGGCGACGCATAATCCTCAACCTCTATTGACCTATAGCGTTTATTCGTAGAAGATGGCTGGAAGGAAGAGGGAGAACTCTTGTTGTAACAGTCCCCAGATTGTTCATCTGCCTCGCTGGTCGAGTTTCGGATAAGGTATGGAAGTATGAACCTTAAGCTGGAGGATCAGATGGGTCGGTTCTTTGCGCCGTCAACCAATGACATCGAGGTGTTATCGGGAGTAGATTGAGCGGATGTTGTTGACGCCATTGCAAGAGCAGGGGCACGGTAGATGGAAAACGCAACAACACCAGGCCGTTGGTTACGAAAAGCGAAGAAAAATGCACATTAAAGCGCGACCCCTTAATCAAGTGGTGTGAGAATGCTGGTGTCGCAACCTGCAAGAAGGGAAATCCTTGAAGCGATAGAAACCTGGTGGAGCGAGCTAGCTTCGGGACCGCCCCCGGATTGAACTGAGTAGCATTTACGGGAGGCATATTTGGATCCTCAATATATAGTCTACAACGAGCTAAGCTATGCAACGTGACGCGATTCCGACGCGATTCCGACGAAGTTCCGACGAAAAGGCTTCGCTTCCGATACACCGTATCGATCGCTTGACGCCGTAATGGAAAACCTTCGACGGGCTCGATCAATTCGGTCGTCGCGGTTGTGGCCCCCCCGCCCCACTGCAACTTTGAGAATTACTACTTGGAGCAAGCCAATGGTTTCTTACACAAGCAATAAAATGTTTTTTTCAGGACTCTTTACTCGTGCAGGGTTGTCGGATCGTTATACTTTCTTCTTTTATCTTTGTTTATTTATTTGATAAATTTCGATAACAGCACAGTTATATCCAAGGTCGGGGGAGCCGGTGGGCAGGAAGTTCGGCTCCACAATCGCGCTCTGCCGGTGCCCATCAACGGTCTCCGTTTCGTGCCTGCCCGCAGCTCAGTGCACAACCACAGCATGATGCTCCGACGATCCCTCACCATCACAGCCAAGCAAGCGATCAAAGCTAGGACCTTGCCCTTGGCTGCATCATCGTCACGTATGCCCCTCGTCGGACTCGTTGGCCGAGTCGCTCCGAACTGCGGCCCCACTTCCCAACGGGTACAGATGGGCGCTCGATTCGCCTCAACCTCTTCCACCTGTGGGTACAGTTATTGAACTCACAACGAGAAACAGTTTACTCTTCTGATGTGCGTTCAAATCCTCCGTAGCATCGGGCGCTCCCAAGGTCCGTACTCCTGACCGAGCTAGACCGCGAGAGAGTCACTGACGTCGATCTAATCGCATGCTTGAGTTTCATACAGATCAAGGACACTGGCTTGTGGAAGACATCGGGCTTGATCAATGGAAAATGGACCTCTGGAACGGCCACCAAGGCATTTACTGTCATGAGTGAGTCCACTTCGATCGTGATCACGATGTCCCACGGCGGGCGTCCCCTCGGTGATGACTCAGCCGAAACCGCCTCATCGCTTCCATTCGTCGTGCAGATCCTGGCACGGGGAAGGAAATTGGGACTCTACCTGATATGGGCCTCGAGGATACCAAACAAGCGATCGACCGCGCGTACGAGGCCTTTGAGACGTGGGGTAAAACCTCCGAGTACGAGCGTAGCAAGATCCTCACCAAAATTTTTCAGTCAGTCGTCTTCCATATGTTGACCTTTTACCGATCAGAGGGAAGAACCCGGCTTAAGCCAACACCCTTGCTACCACAAATAGATTGACGAACGAAGCTTCTGAAGATCTGGCGCAAATCTTGACCGCCGAGAACGGCAAACCTCTCGCCGACGCTCGAGGCGAAATCAGTTATGGGGGATCCTTCTGGGAATGGTACGCAGGGGAAGCCGTCAGGAGCTATGGCGACATAATTCCTAGCTCCGTACCTGGGGTCCAGAATACCGTCATCAAGCAGCCTGTCGGCGTTTGTGGCATTAGTGAGTCGCCAATCACATTTTGAGCCCCCTAGCTGTCTCAAGCTAACCCAGTTTGCCCGGAACATAGTCACTCCTTGGAACGTAAGTCATGACCGTCTTTCAATCAAGTCTGTCATGACGGTCCGACTGATCATGCCCATGCGGCCCCACCCAGTTCCCCAATGCCATGATCACGCGAAAGGTCGGAGCCGCTCTCGCCGCAGGCTGCACCGTCGTCATCAAGGTAGGCAAGATTGCCCGAAAGCTGGCTTGAAACTGCAAGAGCTGACAGGCCTCACGATCTAGGCTCCCTCCGAAACACCTTACTCGATCCTGGCGATCGCTGAAATCGCGAAAAGAGCCGGCATCCCCGACGGCGTCATCAACGTCATCCTCACGCATGAGTCGACCTCGGCCGTGGGGAAAGAACTCTGCGAGAACCACAATGTCCACAAAGTTTCGTTCACAGGCTCGACTAGGGTCGGCAAGATTTTGATGAAGCAATCGAGCGACTCGTTGAAGAAGCTGAGCATGGAATTGGGTACGTCGGAGCAGGCGATCAGAGGTGGGTCTCGAAACCTATCTGACGAACTTGTTCCTTTTCTCACAGGTGGAAACGCGCCGTTGATTGTGTTTGATGACGCCGACCTTGACAAGGCTGTGGCGGGGACGATTGTTTCCAAATTCCGTTTGAGTGGTCAAACTTGGTCAGTTCGGAGTCAACTCCCTGGACTTCTTCAACTTGGATGATGAACTGAAAGTCTTGGACACCTCGCATCTCAGCGTCTGCGCCAATCGCATCCTCGTCCAAGATGGAGTCTACGATGAATTCGCTGCCAAACTCGCCGATGCCGTGCGCAAGTTCAAAGTTGGGGAAGGGACGGATGAAGGGATCACACATGGTCCTCTGATTCATGAGAATGCGGTCAAGAAGGTCAAGTCGCACGTCGAGAATGCTAAGAGTAAAGGAGCCAAGGTCGTCGTTGGTGGGGATATGTTGGATTTGCCGGGGTATTTCTTCCAGGTCAGTTCAAAGGACGCAGGTTCGTGGGAGCTGCTCGAAGAATGAGCTCAGGATTGCTCTCACATATGCAGCCGACGGTCTTAACGGATGTACAACGATGCGCCATAGACGAGGACGAGACATTTGGTGAGAAGAGCAGGAGGAACCATCATAATCCCCACCACTGATGTTGCTTCCTCTGTCTTTTGCTCTCAGGCCCGCTCGCGGCCTTGTACCGCTTCAAGACCGAAGCCGAAGCGATCCAACGAGCCAACGAACCCGACGTTGGATTAGCTGCGTAAGCGAAACCCCTTCTCCATCAACCCCGTCCTCCCAACCCTTCTCTGATCTCACTCCAATTTTGACCCAGTTACATCTTCACCGAGAACATCGCACGCCTGCATCGCGTCTCAGCGGCTTTGGAGACGGGGATGGTCGGTGCGAACACGGGGGCGATCTCTCAAGCTGGGATTCCGTTTGGTGGCGTGAAACAATCCGGATTCGGGAGGGAGGGGTCCAAATAGTGCGTGCTTTTTTTTTTGTGATTGTCAGGATTGGGAGGATCTGAGTGTGAGGATGCTGATGTATTTTCTTTGCTCCTTCTTACTCACTTTCTTTCTTTCATTACAGTGGTCTCTCGGAATACCAAATCATCAAATTCATCGCGATCGGTGGATTGAACTGAACGATTTTCCCAAGGAACCCCCAGTTATGTTAGGCACTGCTTTAATTGCAATCCATACTTTGGTTGTACATCATTTAAAACACCATGCAATCCGCCATTGCACAAGAAAAGAGCTCCACCATTCTTAGCTCGTCCTCCTCCTTACTCGACATGATTGACCGCTTCTTGCAATTTGTCCTTGACGACACCGGGGGTCGTCATGGCTGAGGTAGTAACGAAGCCGTACTCGGACCGAATCACTGCGAAGAGAGATCACGGATGCGTTCAGATGCTGTTTTTGGCACATAACCTAGGAGAGAATCATTGCCATCCGTACGGTTGTAGAACGTTGAATACGTATCGAGGATCTCGTCCTGTCCCAGGTGTGAAACCAAAGCACCATCAGTTCCTCCAGCCATCACAAGTTCGTTCATCGTTCGAGAACAACGACTGACCAACAAAGGCGGCAACAGTACCGCACTCGTCTTGCGATCGTTCAAATAAAGCTTCAACCTCATCGCAACCCTGACCACGTTGCCCTGTACGCCCTCGACGAACGTATCGTGCAAACGCATCACCCGTTCCGCCGAAGCCCAATTCTGACTCGAAAGATCCTTTCCCAAACCCATTGTCCCACCACCCATCCCACCACCTCCCCCTCCTGTCCCTGTCCCTACCGCTCCAACCCCATTCCCAGCCGATAAATAAGTGCCACACTCGTCCAAAAAACGCTGCAAGTCCTTCCCGATCGTTCTAGCCGAATCGGCGATCAAGTCCTCGCAAGCTCTCTTCAAAGCCGAATCAAGATCGGTTTTAGCATCTCGCATCGTTTCGGTGAAAGATGGGATTCCTTTGGAGGCGAGTTCGAAAAGAGCGTTGCGGTTGAAGATGACGGAGGTGTTGCGTAGGAGGTTGATAAGGGCGTCTATTGGCGAGTGGTTGGAAGCAGAAAATGAAAATGTCAGTGACGGTTCATGTAGCGGAGTCTCCGATCACACGAGACTTTTTGCGCAAAAAAGCAACAAAACAGAGAACAAAACCAAAAAAAAAAAACCTGACCCGTGACGGTGGAGAAATCGGCGGCCCTTTCAATCTGAACCATATCGACGCTCCTAACCATCTCCTTCAGCAACAACAAATGCCGAATCAAGAACAATTGGCCGTCAAGCTGTCGTGTATCTTCTTCGACTTTTGTCGAGGCCGTCGTCGTTGATGATGCGGCGGCTTTGATCGGTAACGGTCGAGATCGTATTTGAGCTGCTGCGGTCGAGAGGGATTGTCGACACAAGGTGACGGCTTCTCCGGCAAAGTCTTCAAAGATCGCGTTCTGTATGGAACAAGACGCCGTGGGAATTCAGCTCAAACCCCACGTCAACTCCAACACAAACCCTCCCACAACTCACATTCACATAAGTATTGAGCTTGCTCAAAACCCAGACCGTCCTCTTCAACGTCGGATACCAATCGACCTGGACTTCTTCCCTCGGGACCCTGAACGCTCCCATGCCCACTTCATTCTCCCTCAACTTCTCATCCTCAGTCCAAAGTGCCAAATCCTTATTCTTCCCCTGAGGATCCAACAACTTGTTCGGGTAATCCAAATCGTCCAAAGAAGGGGAATAATGCAGGACCTCGGATTGAATGACGGCTTGGGCGCGAAAGACGAGCCGCGTTTGAGCATCTTGTTGGATCGTTTGGAGTAATTTGGAGAACTTGAGTCGACCCAAAGGGGTGATGGTCGTCGTGTTGGAGCCAAGGGTCGAACCCGGGGCGGTCTTGCCTCCTAAACGAATGACGAGCGACCTATCACCCCCATCCTCCTCGTTCGCATCCCCAATTCGTCGATCCCCATCTTCGTCGTCATCTTCATCATCACCCATCTCGGAATCCAACCCCATCATCGCGCTCAAAATCGTACACAGTTCGCACAACGTCTCCAACTTGGGTTCGTGCAAGATCCTAGGCCTCAACGAGTCGTACAAATAGTCGCACAACGATTCGAGGAATCGATAGGCTTCGACTTGGCCCGTTGAAAAGAGTTGCTTGTACAGGTCCCATTCGCTCATGCAGACCGATCGGAGGTGGTTGCAGCCTGCTTTGGCCTGTTGGAAATGTGGGTCAGTTCCCGACCAAGCCTGGCGGGACGGGCGCCATACTCACCAATTTGATCACATCACTGCCGACGGGATCCATCCTCCTCACTTCCTCCTGCAGCGAAGCACTCAACAACTGAAGCCGACTAGCGAACCAGACCGTATAACACTCGGCCAACAAGTTGCCGTACTCGTTCCTGTCCAAGCTCGCGCGCTTTTCCAACTCGTACGTCAGGATGCGCAACGTCTCGGCCGTGGAGGAGAATTTGGTGTAGAGCAAGGCGTGGAGCGCGGTTTCGGACAGGTCCTTGCCGTTCATCTTGTCGAGCACCTCGGTCGTGAGGCGCTTGATCGTCGAGACAAAGTACATCTTGATGAGCGTCATGGAGCGCGTGAGGCATTGTTGGAAGCGGATGAGGTAGATCTCGGCATCTTTGAAATCGCGCTGAGTGGCGAACAGGTCAGCCCACGTCGAAGAAAGAGAGGGTTCACGCACGGCTGTGACAACGAACTCACATTGGCCTTCAAGTAATCCAAACAGACGTCCAAGCGATCCAACACGTCGAGGAACGCTTGTCGAAGGACGAGGTCCTCTCCGGGTAGGTTCAACATGCGCGTCGCGGTTTCGAGTTGTCGAAAGTACTCTAGTCGAGCCGAGATGGCTTGGGTGACTTGGATCAGATGTTTCTGGGGCGAGAGATGGACCCAGGTGTGAGAGAGAGAGAAAAAAGAGGAATGCGTATCTGGGGCCGGCATGCATGGCACGGTGGGCGCGCACCTGCTCATCCAACATGGTCTCACAGGCCAACTGCAACGCGCTCGAATTATCCTCGACGAAACGGTAATTGGCCTCGATCTCGCTCAACAAACCCCTCGCATCATCCAAGCGTTCCAACACGTGCTGACAGGCCGCGACGTGGTTTTGGAGCGTGTCGAGGTGGTTGACGTACACCTGTTCCTGTTCGATCTCGAGCGAGCTTTCGACGAGCGCGAACCAGTCGTGGAACTGTTGCGTCGTCGTGATGGGGCCTAGGGTCGGTTCGTCCTCCTCTTGGTGGACGGGTGCGTCGTTGTTCTCGCTGTGGAGAGGATGGCGGGATGTGGATGGGGACGACGATCGGTTCAATACGGGGGATCCGGTCAGGTTGACGTGCGAGGCGGCCGTTCTCAAGATCGAGGGCGTCGTTGGTCGAGAACCGTTCGTATACCCCCCATTCGATCGACTGGTTTGGAGTTGCAATTGCTGTTGTCGAAGCAAGAGCTGCGGGAAAAGAGGGTGATCCGAGACAGAGTCAAGTAAAGGAGGGATCAAGGAAAGGGCCGACTCTGTCCCCACTGGGTCGGGTCGGGCGGGGCTTACGTTGGGTGGAATCGGTTTGCTCGTCGAAGCCTGTTGCACGCGCGAGATCAAGGCGGCTTCCGTCTGGGTCAACGGACACGACGGGTCCCAATCTTGGAGACTGAGCCTCGACGTGCTCGCTCGTGTTGACATGGGTTCCTCGGTTTGGGCTCGCACGGGAAAGGAGAGAGAGAGAGAGCTCTCAGATCTCAGGCGCGGCGGCGAATGTCCCTCGTCATTCAATTGCGCAGTTATGTTGGGATCGTTTTGTAGTGGTGAATTCAACCGCCTCGTCTCTTGTCTCTCCACCTCCTTCACCTCTGCACCTCATCCCCCCAACGCGCACCATGGACATCGACCATGACCCATCCCAAGTCGACGCCCTGAACGAGGCCATCGGTACGACGACGACCCAAGGTGATTTCCCCACTAGTGATTCCGACGCGGCCAAGATGGTTCAAGAGCATCAGACCGCTCAGCAGAATGACGACCACGATCACGACGACGACGACGACGACGACGACGACGACGACGACGGCGCTGGAGATGATGAGGAGGGGGATTTGGCCAAGGATTTATTTGGTGATGATGATGACGATGATGAGTGAGTGCGGTACTGGCTGGTCCCCCGGATCCGATCGAGTTCACTCACATCGCCGGCTGATTCGCACCCACAGTCAAGCCGAGGCAGCCGCCCCGACCCACCACACCCACGACCCCGTACAACTACCCGAACTACTCTCTGACAATGAAAACGAGATGAACGACTTTATCGAAAGAGACGACGACCAAGACGAAGAGGACCTGACCCCTGAAGAAGCCGCGCGGCGTCGTCAACTCGAATACGGTGAACGAACCCCGTCGCCCGGCACTTTGGTCACAAAGACGGAAACCAAAGTATCCCTCCCTTTGGCCAACTTTGACGTACCCCAAGGGGGAAAAGTTTGGCATGCTAGGTTGCCCCACTTCTTGGGGTTGGAGACCCAGCCGTTCGATGATCTCATGTGGGAACCTCCCACTGCTGCTTCGTCCACCGCTTCGGGCGCCGAGACCCCTGAACGTGGGGGACAACACGAGATGATGGATGAGAATGTCATCAGGTGGAGGTGGTCCAAAGATGAACTTGACCATGTCGTACGTTACAAACCCCTGCCTGCTCGATCAAACTACCCGACCGCACCACTGAACTCCCCCTCTCGAGACTCGGCAGATCAAGGAATCCAACGCGCGCATCGTGCGCTGGTCCGACGGATCGCTCTCGCTCCAACTCGGCACCGAGTTGTTCGACATCTCGGTCGCCTTGGACCAATCCGCGTGGCTCTCGTCCTCCTCCTCGACGATCCCCGTCATGCCCTCCTCCACCTCCTCCCTATCCCTCACGAACTCTTGCGACCGAGGTCACGGTTTGACCTACCTCGTCGCCTCACACGACTATACCGACCTTCTCGAAGCCCAAGCTTCAATTCACGGAACCCTCACTTTCCGACCTACGACCCTTCAATCCGCAACTCATCGACGATTGGCCGGTCACATCCACGCTAGGAATACCAAAAACGTTCGCACCAAGATCGCCGATTTGCCTTCATTCGATCCGGAAAAGTTGAAAGCTCAGAGGGAGAAGATGGAAGAGGACAAGAGGAAGAAAGTGGCCAAGGAACGAAAGAAGACCGAAGGAGGAGGAGGAGTGAGAGGTGGGAGGAGGAATCGTGGGGTCGTTAGGTTGGAAGGGATCGAATTCTCGAGTGATGAGGAGGGGGAAGAAGGGGTGCGTAGTGGAAGAGATGGGAAAAGTCAACCCAAGAGGGGGAGAGGGGGACCTTTGGCGCAAGAGTATGATGATGAAGAGGACGAGGATGATGATGACGATGGATTCATTCGACCTGATGATGAGGAAGAGGAGGAGGGCGAAGGTAAAGGCGATGATGATGAGGAGGAGGATGGGGATCGAATGGACGTCGATGATCAGATTGAAAGGGCTGAAGCGGCGATGGAACACGAACGTAGGAAGAAGAAGCAAGAAAGGAGATTGGGACAGAGTGGCAAGGATCACCCCACGACGAACGAAACGAGTGAACCTGTTCCCGCGCCGAGGAGGCGATTGGTCGTTGAATCCGATGAGGACGAGTAAGAGGTAGTAAGGGCTTGTGACGAGATTGGGTTGTATTCCAAAACAGATTCAATTGATATCAAAGTGTTTACCAAAGCTGAAACTAGAAATCTTGTGTATGACGACCATCGGGTCTGAGAGCAGGAGGTAAATCCCTCAGTTCGCCATTCCGACCGACCAGGTAGCGTGGTTCGAGACCGGCTCTGTGAGACGAGAAGGGCTACCATCAGCCTGCTGGGTCATGCCACAAAACGCGTAAAGAAGTCGTCTACTCACACAAGAGCCTGATTCTTCTCATTCCCCTTGAGCAAATTCCGAATTGCGAACAAGGCATGTTCCCTCAAAGCTAACCACCGAGAAAAGAAAAGACCGATTTGTTTTCTTCAGCTCCAGAACCTCTCACCCAACCCAACCTATCCTCATTTTGAAACTTACTAGGATTCGAATCATCGATCTGACACATCCCCAACACCATCACCAAACCCTCCTTTTCCCTAATCTCCTCTTGCGCCTTCTGATTATCCGAAGCAGCGATGGAGAGGAAACGGACGCATTCTCGTTTGAGCTGACCTATTGCGGGCGGGTCGATCCATGGTGCTGCTGCTGGGTCGTCGGGTACTTTGCTTATTTCAGCCAAGGGCATTTGTCGTGTTTGAGTCGAAAGCGAGTTGGCAAACCCGAGGAGAGCTAAAAGGGGGAGGATACAATTCATCAGCTTTGTCAAAAAAGTTTCAAAACATCCGGACGAACAGCAAGAGAAATGAAACCCACCAATCGTCGCCTCAATCCCTACCACAATCGCCTCCCTCCCTTCCTTCCCATGCAACCCCAGACTATTCAAACACGTGACGACCAAGACCGCGCCTTGTAACGTGTTCGCATCCCTTCCATCTTTGGGTCGTAATTCAGTCGTCAGATCTTGAATGAAGGCGTTGAGAAGCTTCGTAAGGGAAGAAGGGAGGGAGAGGATCGCTGATGAGGGAGGTGAGGGGTTCTTTTGGAAGTGTTCGGAAAGGTACCCGTCGAGGAATTTGAGGAGCGTCGTTTGCAAGGACGAGATGATGAATCCTGACATACTGTAGGTTCGTCCATGTGTAGAGGTCAGAAGATGTACGGGATAGTCAGAAGATGTTTATCGTGTATAACTCACGCTTGTTGATGCTCATACGCGTGGGCCCAAGCCCCATTTTCAATCAATTGCTGCCCGATGGCGTACCTACCGAAACGTAGAGTAATCAGTCCCACCAGCCCTGCCTGCAGGTCCCAACTATTCAAGACAACCCACCCGAGACTGAAGACGGCTTTTTTCCCCTTGACGGCGATCGGATCGGCGCCTTCGTCTTGCTCCTCGTCACTCGTGAACGAACCAATGAGGACGAGCATCCGATCAAGGATCTTGGGTCCGTCACCGAAAGTGGCCAAGAGTGTTCTGATAAGAAGTTTGGGAATGAACCGAGTTCGTTTTACTCGGAATGGAATTCAACTGCAGGTTCCGTACTCACGATCGCTCCTGACTTGCATGGATGACGTTGAGCAAAAAGATGAGCAAGGCCTCGAGCGTTTGAGAGTCTTGACTTGCGAAAAGTCGGCTGTGAAGAGGAACGCGGGATTGTATGTGGTGTCAATTTCCGAGTAGCAATGAAACCCTTTCGCCTAGTGTGACGCACGAGATCAACTTGTCGTCTTTCTCCGAGACGAGCCTTGCCTTGAGAAACTCGGTGGCCAATTCTTCGTTCCCGGTGATGAGGTTCGTGAGCGCTTGACAGCATGCTCTTGTCATGGGGGTGACTATGAGAAGATGACCTAGGTTAGATTAAAAAGTTGGGTCCTATGGATGGATAGACTTTGCCGAGCTTACAGGTCTCATTCTCGAGATTGGTGAGCGACGAAGCGGTGAGCAAGACGGAACGAAGGTGAAGTTCGATTTCGGAGCTGTCAAGGATGACGAATCTGCGTTAGATCCCAACGTCGTCTTGCGATAAGGGGTACCCGTGACTCGAGTTCCCCATACTCACACCGCGCTTCGTTGGTTCTGCTGATCATTCGTACACAGACTCAAGAGCAGATAAGCCAACGAGGTGATGGCCTGCCTCGAAGGCGTCTCGGTCGTCGTCTGATGATCCCGAGCAAGCGATTGTGCCTGATCACGCCATACTTGTGCGAACGAAGTCCAGAAAGATGAAGAATGACCATAAACAGATCTGCGGAGGATCACGAACGTCAGTCCCCCAGCCGAGTACGAATGATGTCATGGCTCCCCCCAGAGCTCCGCACGGACGAACCTGAGCCGAGTGTCGTCGCGGAGTGCGAGACGAGCGGTCTTGACGACTTGGATCAGTTCCTCGGGTAGGGTCGAGAATTGGGCTAGCTGTTGAGCGAGCTGATCCGCGGTAGGTGCGGTCATTGCGGAGGTGTGCGTGGACGAATAAGCGGAACAATGACGGGAATTCAAAGGAGAGGTTCGTGTGCGGAGGTGGGCTTGCGAAGTCAGTCGGCCGGGATTCCCGTACCGAACCCGGCGCATTGAGCTCGCTTTGCCTTGGACTCGCATCCTCCCGTGACATCCTCCCAAGTCCCAACTGCCCCGGGAGAGTCACATTTCGATGGCACATACTCTACGGTAACACCACACGCCCTACACTCTCTCCCTCCCGCTCCCTCTGCGCGGTGCGGTGCTCGTCACCCCCCCCCACTTGGTGTGCCCGGACAACCATGAGCGAAGTGATCGCCGAAGTGCTCGAGAACGCCATCACCGACACCACGACCCAATCCCAAGATGCACTCGTCATAGCACCCCAATCATCTCCAGCCGAAACAAGCACCACCACCTCCTCGACCACCAAACCAGGCAGTTCAAGCTCCGTCTTTGCGGCGTGCACTCGAGCCTTGTTCCTGTCCTTGGCGTTCCTCTTCAAACGACCGATCCGTCTCTTTCGGCCCGTCAAAATATCCACCTGGACTGGGCTCCAAGCGATCGCATACGAACATGGTCATTACAAAGTCACCCTGGCGTTCGTCCGAAGTCTGATCCGCAAACAAGGTTGGAGTTTCATCCCGAGGCATTTGGTACCCCCTGTCTTGGTCAATGGAGTGATCGGCTTGACTCTTTTCGGCGTATATACCGTCAGTAGGGGAAGACGGGCCACGTGAACCCTCTCTCTCCTACGCTCACTCCTTAATCAACAATTTACCTCTCCGTTCCGCAGTCCTCGGAATCCTACCTCAACTCACATCTCCCACCGCACATCCTGTCCCACCCTTCGGCCCAAGTCCTAATCCCTTTCATCTCGGGTACTTTGGCCGGCGCATCCCAATCCATCATTTCCGCTCCTTTGGACAACGCCCGTTTACTCCTGCTCCGTCGACAAACCCATCTCCGTCTTTATGGTCATCGAAATCCGCGTGAAAACTCGGGCCGACCGAGTTCAAACCCTTTCGTCAGTTGGTGGCCTTTGTTACGCGACGCCGTATTCCTCAATACGGGATCAGCGGAGATGCTGTCGAATGCACAAAAGGTGAGAAGAGGGTATACGCTTTGGGTCTTGACTTTGACCAAGGATGGCTTGGGTTTTGGAGCTTTCTTCGCCACGTTCGAAGTGGGGCGATCCGTGTCGAGGAAGATCGCTTTGGCATGGGACGGGATCGAAGAAGGCGAACAAGTCGAGGAGAACAACTGGGATGAAGAGAGGAACGAACCCCTTACCACTTTGCCATCAAGTGATTTCGCGGTTCGTCCACTCAAGAAGAAACGCCGTAGCGCGACGAGTTTGATCCTTCAAAGTTTGGGCATCTTGACCGCTGGTGGAGTCGCGGGGTTATGTTTCGCTTTGGTCGCTAGACCGTTCGATAGGATGAGGATGGTCATTTTTGAAGGACGGTTCAAGGCTTTACAGAGGGAGGAGAGGATGAAGGAGATGGTGAGGAGAAGACAGAATGGAACAGCTGCCGAGGGGGCAAAAGCCCATCCCGGGGACCCTAAATTATCACACGGGATCAAGCAGGAACATGTACGATCCCTTCGAACACGAGGACGATCCCGTCTCAACCCACTCTCCGCCAATGCCTCCATCGCTCGACCATACAAACCCCAACCAACCTCCTCATCCCCACTCCCCAACCCATTCCCCAACCCTTCCTCCAAACTTCACCCTCAACCACCTCCTTCCAACCCTTCAGCATTCCACCTCGTATCCCAAGCTGCTCGCCAAACAGGTCCCATGAACTTCTTCTTTGGCTCCACGGCGTCTCTCAGATCCTCTTCGACCCGAACGAACGGTCCCAATCCAAGACCTAGTTCCACCTCGCTTCATTCAGGAATGAAAGGTCGTCAATTCGGTCCGACGAGGTTGAGTGCTCGCGCAAAGGAGGCGAAGGCGAAGATGGTGCAAGGTGCGAATAAAGGTTTGTTGGCGAGGGGTACGAAGGTGTTGCCTTATGGTGGGTTTTCTTCGGCAGTAAAGGTTGCTGACACGTTGCTGGAATCGGGGTTCGGAAGCTGATGCTCTGTGGAGTGGGTGAAATATTCGATCACAGTCCCGGCTTATTCGGTCGCGTTCTTTGCTTATGCTTTGATGTCGGGTGATCTGAGGTAGATTATGTTCGTCTTGTCGTCATTGTTCTCCGTGTTGCAACATTACCTTGTGACCGTATAGCACCACGATCCCAAGCAGAAGGACGCGGGGAAGACAGGCGGGCTCTCTCGGACCATGTGTATCGCACCAGGTCAATGCGTTGCGTGAATGCATTCATCAAAATTAAAAAAGTCATCAAAGGCAAGCAAACGATCTATCCCAATCCAACGTCGAGCTTTCAACACTCGAACAGCGCGACATCTAAACTAACCGGGTACTCCCTCGCCAACTTACTGACCTCCCATCTCACTTCCTGTCCCATCGTCCCCGGACCACAAGCCACGACCAAACTCTTGCCTTCCGCCCCTCCCACGAAACTGGGTAACAGTCCAGGCCAATAAGGTCGTCCGGCTGAGACGGTCAGAGCGTCGGCCATGGGGGAGGTTTCCATGAGTTGGTCCAGTTCGGGTGACATGACTGCTGCTGCTGCTGCCGATGATGAAAGACGTGTGCCACGAGTCATGACCCCAGTTCGAGCGATCAGAGCCGTCAAAGGTGGTGGAAGGGGGAGGTCTTTCTCTCCCACCGTTTTGGTTGTTGTCGTACTCGAATTCGAATAGATGTGGGCTTCGTGTTCGGAGGGGACTCGAGTTCCGGATGGCGTTCGAGTGACGTAAAGTTCGAGACGGAGTTCGACATCGGCTTCGAACGCTTCTTTGGCGCTTTCGAGGAGGGAGGAAAGCGTCCAGATGGATTGCTCTGAGGGTGGAGAGATGAATGAGCCTCATTTGAAAGAGATGTTTTATAGGATCTGGAGTTTGGGTAGCAACTCACCGACTGATTGGACGGTCCAGATGAGACGAATCACTCGCGCTTTGGAATAGGAGACGCGCACCTTGTGAATCACATCTTCGAGCACTGTCGGAACGAACGGAAGGATTAGTCAGCTCTCCTTCACCCAGCACCCATGGAACCCAATACAAGAAAAGAGCATAC
Organism: Microbotryum intermedium; assembly: GCA_022702645.1. Classification (NCBI taxonomy): domain Eukaryota; kingdom Fungi; phylum Basidiomycota; class Microbotryomycetes; order Microbotryales; family Microbotryaceae; genus Microbotryum; species Microbotryum intermedium. Next base: position 1,324,279 of record JAHWDX010000001.1, read on the forward strand.
TCACTACTCATGATATGGGAGATACCCGTCCCCCCAGCCAAGAACAAGATCTCTTGGAACTCCTCCGTGTCCACGGCCCCTCCATAGGGGCCTTCTACACTGACCATGAACTCCATCGACCCCGTCGGACTCTTGACCAATTGATCCGCCACTACCTTGGTCATCCCTCCCCTCGTCCGAATGATGAACAACATCTCATGAGCCGTAGGTGTCTGACCGGCTTGTCGGACGCCTTTAAATTCGGCGAGTTGGATCTCTTCCCATTCGTCCAAGGTTCCGGAACGAGGAACGTTGGCGATTGAGAAAGGGTGGAGTTGGCCGTAGACCTGCGGTTGGGAAGCGAAGGCTTTGTCCCATATCCCGATGTAGGCGTGTTGACCTGCTTCCCAAGTCCCATGGAAAGGGACGCGGAGCACAATCGCTCCTTCGATCAAAGTCGCGGATGCTTTGACGACGGGGGTTCGCAGCTGGAGTCGAGTAAGTAGTCGGATCGAGACGAGTTTGCATAGGCGCAAGAGGCGCTCGACGCCCCAAAGACCGATCGCCACCCACAGGAGAACCCTGGTCGACGAGATGTCTGCGCGGTGCAAGGGGTCGTCAGACATTGAACTCTTTTTTCCTGTGTTCTTTTGAAGACTCACGATAGACGAGACCACCAAGAATCAAACCCGATCCGGTGATATGCATGACCAAAAAGAGCTCGTAGTACCGTCTTCGAATAGCGGGCAAGCTGAAGAAGACGACAAGGAAACATCCACCGACGATGACCAGACCCGTGACACCGAGATAATTATCGCGATACAAATTCTCGACCCCTTCCCCACCAAACCATTTTGCGGTCGCGACCGAAGCTTCGATCGTGTGCAATGCCCCAAAGAAAACTATCCACCACGCGAAAGCTCGATGCGCGAATCGGAGATGCTGGTATTGGATGCCGGTGACGAGTTGCACGAGCGAGTTGCGACCCGTCAGTGCGATGATGGCGGGAAGTTGAGCAAGTGAAAGCCAACCGCATCGAAGAGCAACGACGTCTAAGGGGGACCAAATAAGGCGCGTACGAGATCCGATCAGCTCGAGCTTGGGCAGATGATCAGGGGTCATTCAGATCATCACTCACGAATCGCATTCCAATGCGCATCATCGGTCTGTTTCCAATCCACCGAAATGACCAACACCGACACAACATTCACGACCAACAACAAGACGATCAATCCGACTTGCAGAGGATTCGCCAATCCGAGCCACCATTTCGACGCCAAAAGGGTCAAGAGGAACGCCTCAAAGTGCTCGATCAAGTTCCGGGTCCTCGGCGGGGGTTCAAGGCGGTGGAAACCACGCATCTCGTCGTTGAGGGCTCGAATTTTGTGTAATGCCAAACGCCATGCCTGGACGTTGGTTGTGAGGCCATCGAGTGAGCTTCGAGATTTTCTTGGATGGGTGTGAGAAATGAACTGACCCGATGACGTCGTTTGACAGAATAAATGAGGTGTCGGAGCATCAATACACCGACGACACCCAAGATGATCCACTGCAAGAACAAATATTGGGTAGTATCAGTACTCGTAACACTGAAAACTCCAACTTTCAGAAGAGACCATCCATCGACCTCGGTCGACGCCGGCCAAATGCGGGTGGAGATCCGATATTCAGGGCGCGAGGTCTGGGGCCGCCAAACTCACTTGATAGCCGAGGATGATCTGCAGGTTCGCAAGCACCTGGCGATGCTCCTCGTTCGTCATCATCGCAACCACAGGTTCTTGGTCGGTGGGAAGACGCCTGTGCACCAGTACACGTCCTTCGGGAATGGCGACCATCTAAAACTCGGTACTGCTGGCAGTGCTGGACCGCGGAAATGAGCGCGAGACGGGAGTCGAGACCGAGTCGCTTTCGGAAGCGCCCCTTTGTCGGAGTCCTGAACTGAACGAAGGGGGATCCGAACCAGTCGGATTGGGGGTAAGGGAAAGGATACAACCTAGGCGACACCAGGTCAACCTATGGGAGAGAAACGCAAAGAAGGGTCGATGTCGGGGACGAGATGAGGGGATCCAAGAAAGGAAGAACATGAACCAAGGGTGGCGGCATCCCAGGTCGATGAAGTTGCGACAGGTCCTCCGAGATTCTCTCGAGCGGCCTCACGCGACCGGCGGAGGGCCGACACTCCGGGTCGCGAATCCGCGATCAGCAGCGCGTTGAACTAGATTTGCGACAGCTTTGTAGGAACAAGATGCACTACTTCAACACGAGGGGCGATCGACGGAATAAAGAGTTGATCAGTCTCGATCATTCAGAATGCCTGGGATTGGTGCGGTGTACCTAAGCTCGGCTCCAAATCTTCCTCGCAGTTGGCAGCAAAGGGGCCTGCGCGCAGAGTCGAAAGTGTCAGAGCACTGGTCCTTTCGCCGCATGCGGAATTGGGCGACGCCGATCGCCCTTCTCATTTGAACCTTTGTCGCGGCCCATCGCCGTGCCATGAACATTGAGCACTGCACACAAGCCTGCTGATGAGCTCATGATGTGAGGTCTAGTACACTCGAGTTCTGGCTTTCTAGAAGCCATGTCGTACCTTGATGAACGCCTGCTCAAAGGGAACAAGTCAGGAATGCAAGCTCCAACGTCAATGACTCCGACCCTGACAAATGATGTGGCCGACAGGCACTCGGAGCTCGGGTCGTCAAGAAGCATTCATATTCGAAGCAGATCTCAAAACAGATTAGAACAGGGGTGATGAGAAATGACCAAACAAAAAGCCTAAAAAATGAAGAAAGTTAATTGAAGAAAACAGTACGGTATCGCCATCTTGTCACACGTCACAGGACCCCTCCTGACTCGGTGGGAAAGAAAGAAATCGCATGAGCCACCATCACTACTCCTTGACTGGCTTCGAGCCCAATTTCTTCTCTTTTCGCTTCCTCGATGCCTCAGCTACGAGCTTCTCCAGTTCTCGCCTCTCGTCGTCACCTTCCTCGGGTTTGACCGTCTTGAGGATCGCTCCCGTGAACATGATGGCTTGAGCTCGGCGGGTCAAGATCGCGTCCGTGACCTCGGGTGAATCCTTGACGAGCACTGCGGCGTGGAAATGAATGAAGAGAATCAGTAAACCTGCATTGAACATAGTCCGTACCAACAAGGATTGACTGACCAGCATCAACGACTTGTCGCAACACGGTCGACAGCTCGAATTTGGACCCCTTCCAAGCGACGAGCAACAGCTTGCCGCTCATGTCGGCCTCGATCTTCTTGGCCTCGGCTTCATCGAGCTCGCCCTTCTCCTGTCGCTTCTCCATCTCGGCCATCGAGCGTTGCACCTCCATCCCGACGCTGAGGAACGACCAGCCTTCCTTGACCATCTGCCCCTTCTCCTTGATCCTCGACCACCACCCCGGAACGCCGAGCGCGTTGGAGAAGAATGACTTCTTGTGCAGCTTGAGGTACGACGAAGCTTTTTGCATGTAGATCTGCCCAATCAAGTGGCACAACTCGACACCAAAGCTCTCCAAGGCCAGATCCATCGTCTCTTCCTTGATCCTGGCCAAGTAGCGCTGCGTTTCCGGATCGTCGTTTGCTCCTGGGTTCTTGGCTTCGACAAAAGGACGGATACGATCCTTGAGTTTCGACGAGAGCACTTTGATGCGTTGCTTCTTCTCCTCGGCCCTTTCTCGCTCGAACTGCTCCATCTTTTCGCGCTTCTCGGCTTCGAGTTTGCGCTTCTTCTCCTTTTCTTCGGCCGCATCGGCAGCTGACAACGAGGCGTGAGCACCAGCAGCAGCGGTCGAGGCACCCGGAATTGGTGAGGTGGCCGTAGCGGTACCGAAGGAAGTCGACGTCGTCGGCGCGGACTTGCCATCCGTTGAGACCGGACCGGTCGTCGTTACGCCGGGACCAGCGGGGATGTCGTCGACGGTGGAATGACTGATGGAGCCTTGGGGAGGTGGAACGGTCATGTTGGATGCTGTTGCTGCCGTAGTTGTTGTCTCGGCTGCAGCAGGGGTGGCACCGACGGTGGCGGTTTGGTCGGCAGCCTTCTTGGAAGGATCTGTGCCCATCATCTCGGCCTTGAGCTGTTCACGCTCCTCTTCTGTCGTGCTCATTTCCTGTGGAACATCATCACCATCAGTAAATGTATCTTGGTTTGACGCGGATCCATTTCCGATGCAAAGTATGATTCGCTTACGAAGGCCTTGGACACATCTTTTCCGAGCGAGATCTCGCCGATCCAATCCTCGAAGGCCTTGCCGCCAAAGATCTGACCAAACATCTCTCCCGGATCGGGCATTGCCGCTTCGCCACCGGCCTCATTGACGGCAGATTTCTTGCCCTATTTTCCGGTATACGATCGAGTTTCAGGGCAGGGTCAGTGATTCCGACCGAGGGGTTCGTGACCGAAGGCACGGTTCAATGACAGGGTGTCGGGGTGAAACGGACCTGCTTGTTGTACACCGCTCGTGCGTTTGAATCGGACAGGATGGCTAATCGGACATACAGCGTGATTATGTATGAGCATGGTTACCCTTTAGTGATCGACTGACCAACAGTAGGGTGGTAAGATGAGCATGTACCATAGGCTTCGCCGATCTCTTGGAACCTCGCAGCGGCCGACTCGTCTCCGATATTCCGATCGGGGTGGTTCCTTGCAGTGAAAGAGACGTAGACTGAGTCAGAAGTTGAACATGTGCCTTTCCCAAGGCCACACGCGTGTTTTCCTGGCTCACTTTAGGGCCAACTTCCTGTACTGCTTCCTCAAGGTCTCTTGGTCGACGTCGCCTCTGACGCCGAGGATGAGGTAGTAGCTCGGATCGACAATCTTCTCCCCGTCCGGACCGAGTCCGATGTTGTCCGCGGTGATGGGATCAATGGTCGCCATATTGTATTGTGTATGTGCGTGTGTGTGTGTACAGTATGTGGATGGACGGTCGTACGGGTGAAGAAGGAAGGTCGGGAAGGAGGAGAGGAGAGAAGTGAGAGGAGAGGCCAAGTGGCTGTGCGCCCGCGCCAGTCAGTCCACGCCAGCCCATCGGTCCGGCGCCGGGATGACGTTCTGGCACGCGGCCGTGTCCTCCCCCTGCTGGTTTGACCCCCGAGATCACTTTTTGCACGTGTTCGCAAACGGTCGTTCGCTAGGAGACACCTTCCCCCAAAGAAAAAATTGGCAACGTACCCAGTTTTGGTGTAGGAACAGCTCATCGAAGTTTCATGTTTGCACTGTTGAGGAGAAGAGTTCTCTGAAAGGCTGGTTGCAATTGCAGCAAGTTGAGGAGTTGGCCACCATCCTCCGCCGATCCGTTTTGTAATCGTCTGAACGTCTGAATTCCGATTGGCCTATTCGCATGCGGGCCGAACTTCGCAGTCGCGCAGTCGCGCCTCCACATTCACTCCCCCCTTCTCCAAAAGACACAAGCGTCGCACCGAACCCCCGCAACTATGGCGCTCAAAAAGTCACGCAAAGCAGGTCTGGCTGCACCACCTTCACCAGTCGACGATGACTCGGATCAAGACATGGAAGACATCACGGATGATGAACCCGATGAATGGCAAGAGGGTCGTCAGCATGTTGGAACGTCGTCATTCCCTGGGCAGTACGACCAGGATGAAGACGATGGCGATGACGAGGAAGAGGATGGGATAGCACAATTTCAAGAGGATGAGGGAGAGGTATTTGAGAGTGAGGATGAAGAGGTCAGACATTCGACACGTGTGTGGGGTTGCTAGCGGATGGACTGACACGCTCTGTCCTCTCTCTCGTTGAACTGCCAACCAGACCAACCTGGGCAAGCGTGAGTCTCATAGCACACCGTCTACAAGCCAGATGTTCATTTTGATACGTGTTATATTACACTGAGGAAACAGAACTAGCCTCGATCCCCTTTGGGACCCTCGTCAAAGCCCAGCGCAAGCTCAACAAGCAGCAAGCGCAAGCTCGTTCAAGGCGGAAATCGTCCAAAAACAACGATGACGATGACGACGACTCCGGTTCGGAACAAGACTCGAAAGAAGATGCAGAGCAAGGAGGTCGATTCAAGGCGACTGTGTTGACGGATAGGAAGGGAAAAGTTCAGGCCAAGGTGAATGCCAATCATCGATCGAGCAAGCATGCGTACGTGAATGCTGTACCATCTTGGGATGAGTTGACTGGCATGGGCTGACGGTCAATTTGACCGTTGTACATACAGGCCAATGGAATTGAGCTCCAAGAAGCCCGTTACTCGCAATCGTCAAGTCATCGAGGTCCAAGCCAACGTGAGCAACGGCGCGATTCGGTCGAATCGTCGAGACACAGCAGCTGATGTAGTTCGATTCTCCTTACTCCATTCTCCTTTTATGGTCTGTACAGAAAGCTCGTGATCCCCGCTTCGACTCACTTTCAGGAAACATCAAATCCGACCTCTTCTCCCGATCTTACGGCTTCCTAGCCGACCAACAGACCGCCGAACTCGAGGCCCTACGCAAGACCGTCGCAATGGCGCGCAAGAAGGGGGTCTCTAAAGAGGAGAAGAAAAGCATGGAGGATGCGTTGCAGAGGATGGAGAGTAGGGAGATCAGTAGGAAGAACAAGGCGAGGGATCAAGAGGCTTTGAGGGCTTGGAAGAAGCAAGAGTTGGAGAAGCGCCAAAAGGGGAAGCAAGCGTTCCATCTCAAGAGTGGTACGTTGGTTGTACGCGGACTTTGTTTTCAGGGCACAGGAAACGTAGTGCTGACACGGAAATCTGACGGGATCTTTCTTCAACGTTCAGCCGAGCGCAAGGCGCTGCTGCTCAAAGCCAAGTATGACGTATTGGCACAGGACAAGAAGCAGCTGCGCAAGACGATCGAGAAGAAGCGCAAGAAGACGGCCCAAAAGGACAAGAAACTGCTGCCGCAGAGGCGCTAGTGTTGCGGTTTCTGTTCAAGAGGTATTTTTTTCGGCTTCTGACGTTGTATGCTATGCAAAATCGCGTTGGTATCCATCGACCTTTTTCGGCATTTGCTGCGCAACACGTCCAATTGGTGAATCTGGCACTAGAGCCTAATTAATGTGAATCGGACTATGGAATACGGAAGAAAGAGTAAACTGAAGAAGAGGGTGGGATCCGAGCCCGAGAACCAAAATCAACGAGATAAAGAGCAAGTACATAAGATCCCAATCTAATGAACGTGGTCCCAGTTGGTCACGACAAAAGGCGGGGCATGAGTTGGCGCCTTGGCGGCTCGTGCGATTCCTAGAGCCGGACCTTTCAGTTCTTCATGGTCATACGAAAAGGCGACTTAGAAGCTCTGGTGTATGTCAAGAGTAGGGGAAGAGTGTGCGATCTCTTGGTTAGGAAACGCCAGGACGACAGCAAGAGAGGGGTCTTCACTCACCCGCATCCGTACGGAACCAACCACTGTGGTGCCAGTGTCAATTTGCTGGACGGCAAGATAACGCATGCTAGGACTGTCCTTAGTCTCTGTAGATGCACACAGGACGGCGTTGTTAGTACTTTGTACGACTATCGTGGCTTGGCTCGAGGGCGCTACCGGGAAAACTTCGGAGAACCGGATGTTGAACACCGTGTCGCGGAGCGAAAAACCTATGTGTTCAGTCCCGATATCAGCGCAGGGGTAGGAGTAGAAACTTCCATGTTGGGAGATGATTCGGGAGAGGAACACCTGCCTCTGAATGCGAAGCTAGCGCAAATTGCTAACATCAGGGCTGTCACGCGGAAAAGACGAAGGTGCGCAGGCCTCTTGTCTGACATCTGTTCCAGTCGGCGACGTGTCTCGCGCACAGCGGCTGCCAGCGACGATAAGCTTAAAGGACAACCTGACCGTATGTACTCACCCCTCATACACTGTTCCGTCAACAGGCAGGAAGTTACAGGTGTGAGGGGCGTCGATCTTGATCTCTAATGCGCGCAGCTGCTGCGCTTTGTAAACATTCGCCAAGCGGGACCAAAATGTACCGATAGCGAGGCAATTGTCCACAACGTCGAGACGAAGCGTCTCCTGAATGATGGATGTATGAACTTCGTCCAGGGATAGGAGAACGACACCCGGGATGAGGAGAGATTGGAACCTAGCTACGAAGTGCCAAGGCCGAGGCAGGTGAGAAATACAGAGAAGGGAAGCAAAGGTCCCCTACGTTGCGCCGACTCATCCTCACGTGGCCCCTGGTCTCCCTTGGCTTCTCCAGGTCGACCGGAGCTGCGTGATTCCTGCGCCTCAAGCGGCGGAAATTACCCCGCTCCAGACTGTCGACGTGGAATTCCCCTCTTCCCTCCAGGAGTCCACTAGCTGTACAACTAGGCTGGGTTTTCCTGGCTACCATTTGCGCTTGGCGGAATCGCGCAAGGTTCGCGGCTGGTGCAGTTGTCCACCCTGATGTCCAGAAACAACCGGACACCGCAGTTGGAAGATGCACATTGCACAATCGTGCAACGGCTTGGTTCGGTTGTGTAAACAGAACCAACTTGCACTCCGCTTTACCAGCGACGGATGCCCTGAGGACGATCTTCTGGCGGTAGAGAAATATGTTAGAAGTAGGGTCTAAGGGCCTAGTTGGTTTTCAGTATTGTTTATTATTACGCGCGCGCCTACCTCTGTCTTTGCTAGTTTTTGCCTCTTGGTTCTCTTCTCCACGCTATTCTCAAGTTCTCACTCGTGTATCTCGAAGCTGAGTCGTGGAGTACCACTTAGTCCTTTCTGTAAAAAAATGATGATGATGACGATCAAGTCTCGACCGAGACGATGTGCGGATCATTGCAAGAAGAAACGCCTGGCACGAAAAACGACTGTGCGAGGAGAGAAGTACTACCAAAATCGATGTCGTGCACGGCGTGCGAGTAAGTGCAAGTGAAAGAGTTGATAACGCCGGAAAAAAGATCGGAGACTCGTCGAGTGGCCGACTAGCTCTAGATAAAGCCGGCGAACGCTGATGAGTTGGTGGGTGGATGGGCTGCATGGGCAATTCCGATTGCGGGAACACCGTTCAGCGAATTCGCAAACACGGTATACACCAGCTAGGAACATCACGAAGTGGGTTGGAATTGGGCGAGGTCAGTCAGTTGGGTGACTTGACGTCTGCTTCGGTCGCAGAGTGGCAAGCGGTCCGCCTGCCGCCGCGGTCAATGAAAGCTCTTACCCTCATAGTCACAGCGCCCATGAAAACCTGATCTTGATGAAGCGGGAAACAATCGGCGATTGCTAGATAGCACATGCCTTTTTTACCCTTGTAGGCTGTTTGTTACCCACAAGAGAGTTACGAGTCAGCTTCAGCTCTTCGCCCGAGCGCATGAGGGCTCACCGGCAAGCTTGAGCGACGACAGCGGGAATTTGAAGACTTGGTCACGGACAGAGAAGCCCCAGTACTCGTTCCGCAAGTTGTCGCAGGGGTGGTAATAGAGTGAAGTGGCCCTGTCGAACGGGAGCTCCTCATCGGTTTTCACCTGAAACAGAGCGCGCGCAGTGCTTCGCGGTATCGAAATGAGCCTGTCAAGACATCGGTTTAGGGGGTCCGGTTAGCTCTCCACACCCAGCTACAGTTCAGCATGTGGTCGCGACTTACCCGTTCGTGGTGGAGAATACGAGGGCACTCTGCGTCTTGGGTTTCAGAACGGAACTGCTGCCGAAGAGCCACCCGTCGATGGGGATATGCCAATCGTTGGTGTCGAGGAGCGGAGCCCAAACCATGTTACCGACATAGGAATTATGGTCGATGCTACCAATATGCAGAGCGCCTCCTTCGTCGGTGATCTTGACAGCGTACAGAGATTGATGGATCGCGCCTGACTTGTGGAGGTTCTCGACGGGGTTGAGCACGCGTGGGTGGATGCTGGGGGGATTGCGACCTAGACCGAGCACGCCGGAGAAGGTACTGCGGTAAAAAAGGACGTCCTCCAAGGATTGGTTGCCCCCCGGCTTGTCAATTGCGATGAACCCCTGTTTTGGGATGGTAAAGTCGCCGATGGAAAGGGTGTCCTCATAACGATACCCTTGGCCAATCTCCTCTCCATGGCCCAAACCGCCCGGTGGTTAGCAAGAGAAAGAAGAGGAACACACTCGATCCCGGACTCAAGAGCATGCTCACTGTCACTATAACTCGTCTTTCGATCGGCCGTCGTCGGGGACTTAGAGGGGTTGTAAGGGGTGCCCCCGGTCAGACATCCGATCTTCGCAACGAAGGTGCTGCGTGATGATTGTGTTAAGAGTCATTAGACCCCATCCAGGTCACAATGCGAGGATAAACGCATGAATAATCTAGGGGCTAACCTGTAGTCTAACGTGTCCAGAAAAAGGGTCAAACGTTGACCTTTGGACTTGGTGCGATCACCGAAGTGCACGTCGGTGCCCCATTGATAGCCGTCGGCAATCAGAGGCGCGGGGCTAGCGCCGGCGTTTTTCGACACGCTCTTCGCCTTGTTGGCGTTGTAATCCTGCTCCAGTTCCTGCGCTCGTTTGAAAAGATCGGCTTGGATTTTTCGTTCCACGTCGGTCAGGGTCTCGAGCGAGTTCGCAGGGCGACGGCGGTGTCGTTGCCTCTGATGATCGACGGCTCGCTTGACGCGGCTGTGCTTGTTGAGTTAGGACGGACGATGGCAGGTTTTGAGACATCAGTATCCTCTTGGTGGCCCAATCAGTGCAACCACTGAATCACAAGCAGCTCTGAACGCGGGCGCAAGGCTCGGGGGTGGTCTGCTAAGATCGCCACTCGGAAAGGAGGCAGCTGGTTCTCGCCTCCTGTCGGACATGTGCGCTTCGCCGCCCCTTCCCGCGCTAAGCGACTTGTCACCTGAAGCTGGATATCGGCCCATGACCATGCAAAAGGAGGTGCTCGAGAGATGGGAAATGATGCAGATCAGCAGATCGGACTCACGCTTCGTTGATGGTGCCATCGGCATTAAGAAAGTCCCGCTTGAGAGGCACGTTGACCTTGATCTCGAACGAACGAGGCTTGGCGCGCGCGGCCTCGTCGTGCGCCGCAGGATGAGAGTCGTGGTGATGGTCTCTTGCGGCGACAGGGGCGAGGTGGGCCGAGAGCAGCACCAGCGCGGTCAACGTCGAGGCGAAGAGCATGCCTGGAAGGAGTGATGGACGAAATGGATGGGGATGGACGCCGAGTGAACTTCGGGAACGAGCGAAGGCGTTTGGGAGCTTTGAACCGGGGAGAGGAAGGGAGGGAGGCGATGGGCAATCACGAGTTGAGCCTGAAAGCGATGATGATGGAAGAAAGAGAGGAAAGAGTCGACGACCTGGTTCGGGATGCCTTTCGAAAACCCGTCAATTTTTGAGAGACCGAGGCAGCTCAACGGAAGTCGTCCCGCTCAGGACTCGATGGTGGTCGACGTATAACGACCCCTGTTTGTCTCAGGATCCCGCTACGTGATGCCGAGCCTGACGCTGCACTCGTACCTACTTATTGTTGGAAGGGTTTGGTGCAACAGAAGACGATCTCGTCTGTGAGCGAAGGGACTGTCAACTGGGTTGACATGGTGTTCTCGAGTGAGAACGAGGCAAGGGATTCTTGGGTGCAACACGCATTAGAAAGTGTTCAATTGGGCATTGTTTAGCCGTTGTTAGACTCCGCGCCCTGAAGCGGCTTAGTTTCTCTCCATCCGCTCCTCAATGTGCTTTCGCTGATCAGGGAGTCAATTTCCTCAACGTCTCTAAGTTTCCTATACTTATCACTTGCACCAAATCGGAACCGTGCCAATGTCCATCCCTGCTAAATGCCGACGGCCGACCACCGAATCCCCGATCGCTTATGAGGCGGGTGAGAAATAGAAAGAAGGGGGAAAAACGCCGATCAGGCCGCCCGGAAGCTTCCTTGCGTGTCCCCCTCCGACCGGGGCTCCCCGTAGTCCCAGATATTCCCTAGCGGACCCTCGTAGCTCGAGATTACCCCGCTTCGGACTGTCGACGTGGACTGGTCCCTCTGCGGCCACTAGTGCACTAGAGAGACTCCGCTAGGCGAATTCTTCTGCGCTATCATTAGTGGCGTCTCGAAAGCCGAAGCCGATGGCGTGACGGAATGTGCGCGAACGCGGTTCGTACGATTCAACGAGCTCCATGAGGATTCACGACCAACCACACAGTGACCTGCACCGTATTGAACACTGTACAATCTCCACAATGCCGTGTTCATCGTTCCCACCCGCGATTCACCAACGCGCCGACTTTCGCGGTCGTCTAGAGAAGTGTGAGGGGGTGCGCCCCTCCCACGGGCCCAGCCCACAACTGAGATAACGTCTCTCGTTATTTGGTTAGTTTTGTCACACCACTTTTAATAGTCACTCTCTTTCCCTTAGACGACTTAGACAACTTTGGACGAACCGATATTGCAAGGAATCCGAACACGTCGACAAGTCTATTACAGCAGTTCTCACGACCTTTGAGGGATCAAACCCTTACAAGAAGGGTCCAATTCGGCGCCTGGAGGCCGTTCCGAGTCGGGAAATACGTCAACGCCTCATATTCTACGATGTAGACTACTGAGTGCGACCCATGTTAGCTCATAAACTGTCATCAGCTGCATCGCGTGTTACTTATGTTACTCCTCGCGTCGTCCTCGGCCTCTCCTCGTGTGTGGTGTCCGCTATCGTTTATGCGCGTTGCGCCCTGGATGTAGGAATCAGAATCACCGTGTTCGCAATTTCAAACACAGTGCTTTTGATGCACTCCCTCTATTCGTACAAATCTCAATCGAAGATCTTCGACTCCTGCGATGTCCCACACTTCCTTGGTCGCTGGTCGCTAGCCTCCGCCCATCGACGTATCGAGTATGATTCGCTGCCTTTCATGACTCAAAGTCGAGTTTCGTGAAGCCCTCGATCTATCGAAGCGTCATCATAGCACCAAGTCAGCGTCGGCGAGACCTTTGACACTACCCAGGCCAAACGAAACGCGCGGTCCTCCCGGCGCTCGTGTTACAAAGCGAAGAACCCCCAAAACCGACCTTGTTCGTCCTCAGTAAAGTCAGGTACTTTTGCGTCAAGTCGTAGCATTGTTCGTAGTGGTTCACGCCCTCGGTGCGCCAACACTTTTGGAGCTCTTCTCGCACCAATCGCGCTTCCATGACGTTGATCCACGATTGTCGGATCTTTTCCTCGCGCGAGGCGATGATGTCTACGTTGTTGCATGGAAGTGTTGTGGTGTCAGTGATATGTTTGAGTGTGGGACTAGTGCCGGGAGGAAATAGCGGGGCAGGCGGTTAAGCGAGGGATTGAGCAGCACGACTGACCGGCGTAGTTGGAGGGGATACCGGAGACTGGTGCCGACATGGTGAGGTTGAGGGTGGTGACGTGAGGAGAAGGTTGAGAGTATTCAGGAGCTAGTCCCAAGAGCGAGGGCAAAGGACGGGCGACGGCGGAGATGCGGAGCGGTGGAGTGTATGATCGAGAGCCAAGTTGCACCCGAGATCATGCCGGCCGAGCCGATGCGGAGGTCTCCGGTCTCTCGCGCGAACAGGCGCGAACCACACTTGCTTGCTGTTCTCAGTCTCATTCCGACCCGCAGCAACCACATCACCTCAACCAGTTCCTATCTTTCTCTCGGAGCTTCTTCTCTTCCCCTCGCTCTATCTCTGACGTGCCACCGCCATGTCCATGTCTGCGCCCCACGAGACGTTGATCCGTCATCGCTCCCTGTCGCATCCGCGCCCGTCGCCGACGCACGTCTTCGCGTATGGCACCGCCGGCTTTCGATGCGCGTAAGTCGAAGTCGCGTACCACCTACTGCGGCATAGGAGCTTGCTATCAAAATCACAAGCTGACTCTGAGCATCTCTGTTACTTTACTTTGCAATCCGTTGATCGCATGCCAATGATGCGCGGCCATGTGCGCACTACTCTCAACGTGATCTCCCCTGCATTGCCCACCCACCCCACTTGTGGGATTCGCTGGCTGCCAGTGCGGACCTGCTCGAATCGGTCGTCTTCCGAGTCGGCCTCCTCGCCGCTCTGAGGTCCAAGAAATTGGGCAAGACGATCGGAGTCATGATCACCGCTAGTCACAATGTTGAAACGGTGAGTTCCTTTGACTTTAAAATATCAGTCTTCCGAATTGCACTGACCCAACATCCTTCTTTCCACTGGTCGGTTGACGAACGTATAAATCTCTTTCCCCGGAAACGACAGGACAACGGCGTCAAAGTCGTCGACTCGCAAGGCGAGATGCTGACTTCTTCATGGGAAGCCCACGCGACGACGCTTGCTAACGCTCGCAACGAAGAACAACTCTACAAAGCCTTGCTCGATCTCATCTCGTCCGAAAAGATCGACTTCAACAGCTCGGGCCACGTCGTCTTTGGGTACGACACGAGGCCGTCTTGTCCTGTTTTGGTCAAGACTTTGCATGATGGCTTGGATAGTATGGTTGTCAAGGAGACGAATGCCGGATTGGTTACGACGCCGCAATTGCATTACCTCGTTAGGTGCTACAACACCGAAGGGACCAAGGACTCTTATGGTGAACCGACCCTCGACGGATACTACCGCAAGTTGGCTAAGGCCTATACAACACTTGCTGTGGGTTGAGCTATACTGTAGCTTTTTTTCCCGATCAAGTTAGCTTATCCATGAAATATCCTTCACAGATTGGCCGACCACTCCTCCCAGCTTTGACCGTGGACTGCGCCAACGGGGTCGGCTCCCAAGCCGTCTCCTCCTTCATCCCCATCGTCACCCCATCTATCCTCCCCTTGATCCTCGTCAAAACGGCCACCACAACTAGAGGGGCCCTCAACCACGACTGCGGAGCTGACTACGTCAAGACGCGCCAAACCTCCCCACCCGGCATCCAAATGATTCCCGGTCAACGGTATTGCTCCTTTGATGGGGATGCCGATCGGATCGTGTACTATTTCGCTGATGGAAGAGGGACGTTCCATCTCTTGGATGGGGACAAGATTGCGACTTTGGCAGCCAAGTTTTTGATTGATTTAGTGGGCAAGGCGGGGTTGCAGGGGGCGGTGAAGGTGGGGGTTGTGCAGACCGCTTATGCGAATGGAGCTTCGACGGAATATTTGACCGAGACATTGGTCAGTCCGATCGACGCGATCGCTGCCCTTTTCCATAATACTCACAGCCGTAACATCTTCTGACTCTCACAGAAAGTGCCGGTGACTTGCACCCCAACAGGAGTCAAGTACCTCCACCACGCCGCCGAATCGTACGACATCGGCGTCTACTTTGAAGCGAACGGACACGGCACCGTTTTATTCTCTCCTCGATGTCTCTCCCTCATCGAAACCAGTGCGACCTCTCCTACCGCGTCCGAAGCTTCCAAGAACCTCTTCGCCTTGACCCAAGTGATCAACCAAACGGTCGGTGACGCCTTATCGGACTTGTTACTCGTCGAAACTGTGCTTCTTCACCTCCAATGGAGTCCATACGATTGGGACGCGTCTTATACCGATCTTCCGAACCGACTCGTCAAAGTACTCGTTCAAGATAGGACGATCTTCGAAACGACGGATGCGGAGAGGAAAGTCGTCCAACCTGAGGGGCTGCAAGGGAGGATCGAGGAGGTTGTCGCGAGGTTCGAGAAGGGGAGGAGTTTTGTTCGACCTAGTGGGACCGAGGATTGCGTGAGGGTTTATGCCGAGGCGAGGACGAGGAAAGGGGCGGATGGTAGGTCGCGTTTTTACCTTTTCTGGGGAGCGGGGAGGAGGCGCAGGGGTCTGTGGGATGCGATCTAAACTTTTCTTTTGGCCACAACTTCTTCGGAAACAGACTTGGCACAGGCGATCGCGTCGCTCGTCTTTGACCAGTATGGGAAAGGGCCCAAACCGGCGTTGTTCAAGTGATTCCTTCGTAACCCACGACAATTGGAGCTAGCCTTGAACGAAACATAGACAACATAGACGCGGCAATCTACATGCAACGACCTACACCCGCTTGTTGGCATTCTTCACTCTTCAAAGAACGTTCTTACTCTCCGATGAGAGTAACGACGAAAGCAGCGTTGTCTACAACTAAAGTTTCGCATTCGCATTGCTCAAACCGGAAACGCGAAGAGTCCGAAGAAAAAGTCTCTAATAACCCTTACACCCATCTACAGCCCCCTACTTCCTCTCCTTCTTCCTCTTCTTCTTATCCCTCCCCTCGTCCGTCCCGCCACCCCTCGCCTTCTTCTGCCCGATCCTCTCCAACGCCCTCCTCGTCTCCCCATGAGGGAACGTATTGACATCGTAATAATTCGTCGCGAACTCGATCAACCACTCCGGTTTAACCTCCGTCACCGTGCGAATGAAATTCCTCGTCGTCAACACGAATTCGTTGTAAAGGACCCATTCGGGGGATGTATCCATTCCGGTGGAAGGATGCAATCCAACGATTTGGTTGTCCTTAACGGTGACGTAACCATTCTTGTCCCCTTCCTTGTGAGCGACTTGCATGAAGAATCCGCACGTGATCGCCTTGCGGATGTTGTCGTAGTAACTCTTATCCTCGAAAGCGGTCGAGACCAAATCGAGGTCCAATTTCTCCATCGATCGTTTGAGTTGTTGACGAACGTTATCGGCTTGTTGCATAGCCCTCAACGAAACGTAGTTGGACCAACACCATTGAGAATCAGGATTCCCTCGATAAGCATGGTAGAGGTTGAGAAGGGAGAGATGGTCGCCGTTGGGGTGGGCGAATTGGGCTTTGGCTTCATCGGCTTCCCTTCTTTGACTGTTGGGACGGAGGTAAGGGTTCGGAACGGAGAGCATCGCCGCGATCGAAAGCACTTCGTTCGAGCAGTTGAATTCGGGGGAGACGATCAACATCTTGGCTAGTTGAGGTTCGAGAGGGAAAGTGGACATGAGGTCGCCCAAGGGGGTGAGATTGCCGTCATCGTCGAAGGCGGCAAGGTAGTTGAGGAGTTCCAAGGCTCGCATGACCGTCTCCGGGGCGGGAGGGTCCATGTAGTCGAAGTGGACGAGGTCGTCGATGCCGAGCTTCTTGAGTTCGAGAATGACCGAGGCGAGGTTGCATCGAAGGATTTCGGGGTAGGTTTGCTCTTCCAACTGGGGGTTGCAACGAATCAAAGAGTCGGGATCAGCTTCTCGACTCCCGCATCAGGACCCTTCAAGAACGCGCCGGAACTCACCTCCTTGACGAAATCCGCCTCCGTGTACAACCTAAAGCATTTACCCGGTCTAGTCCTACCGGCTCGTCCCGCTCTCTGTTGAGCCGAAGCCTTCGAGATAGGCGATACCAACAAACTCTCGACCCTGATTCTAGGGTTATAAATTTTCTGCTTCGAGAACCCAGGATCAACGACGTAGACGATCCCATCGATCGTCAAAGATGTCTCGGCGATATTGGTCGAAATGACGACCTTTCTCCCAGGTGGACCATCGGGCGTACGAGGAGATGGAGCCTTGTCGAAGATGCGTTGTTGTTGTTGAGGCGGGAGAGAAGAGTACAAAGGCACCGCTTTGAGGGGACCGATCGAATGCGGGAGGTTGTCGGCTTCGAGTGAAATCTTACGGCACGCGTCTTCGATCTCTTCTTCTCCTGTGAGGAATACGAGGATGTCGCCTTCGGGTTCGGCTTGGTGGATCATGAGCACGGTACGGATCGCGGCTTCGAGGTAATCCGGTTCGGGTTCGGGAGTGTAGAACCTGTTTTTATGGGAGTAGGGAGGAGAGGAGGAAAGGTCAGTCCAAAGCGCTTAGGTTAACGGGTACGCGGAGGAGTTCTCACACTTCGACGGAGAAGGTCCTTCCGGGAACCTTGAGCAAAGGAGCACCGAAAAAGTAATTTTGAAACTTGGCCGCATCCAGGGTAGCACTCATGACGACAATCTTGAGGTCGGGTCGTCGTTTGGCGATGTCCTTGAGCAAACCCATGAGGATATCGGTCGCGAGCGTCCTTTCATGGGCCTCGTCGAGGATGACGGTCGAGTACCTCGAGAGCATGTGGTCGTTCATCGCTTCGCGCAAGAGCATACCATCGGTCATGTACTTGAGGAAGGTGTTGTTGGAGGTACAATCCTCGAAACGGATCGAGTAACCGACCTGTTCACCCAGAGTGACGTCCATCTCGTCGGCAACACGTTTCGCGACCGACATGGCCGCGACTCGACGTGGTTGAGTACACGCAACTTGCAAGCCCGGTCGTCGGAGATGGGGCAGATCCGAGTAGGCGACGTATTGAGGGATTTGGGTCGTCTTGCCCGATCCGGTCTCGCCGACCATGACGACGAATTGGTTCTTGTTGAAGAGGTCGAGGAACTCGGACATTTGTTGGTGCACGGGCAGATTCTCGCGCACCTTGAGGATGTCCATGTAACGCTTCGAATGCGGGCGTAGAGTCCATGGGTTCGTTTCGCCGAACTGTTCGGTGTACACGGATGGCCGAGTCAGTTGGTGCACTAGACTTGGACCAGGCTGAGTAGAACCGAGTCAAATTGACCATGGCTTTCTTGACCATCGTGCCATCGACCTTGTTCTTGGTCCAGCCATCAAAAGGGGCAGCTCCATTTGAGGAAGACGAAGCACTACCACCCGTCATGCGCTGATGAGGTTCGTTCAGATGCGCCAAGTAGGGGTTATCGACCGCGGAGGAGGTCGATTGCGAAGTCGTTTTGACACTTTTCGACGAGCGTTCATCGGCCATTGGGTTGGACAACGACATGGGATGTAGTGGGCTGTCACGTCGGGGTGTGGCAGTCAATGAACTATCGGTGAAGGAGAGGGCGAAAGAGCGAGAGGGAGGGAGAAAGCAATAAGGCGGCGACTGGCGATCGGGCGCTGCCGTGACTTCGTAAGACGACTACCTCGAGGCCAGCTTGGACAGCAAGCTTGAGCTCGAGCGCTTGAGCCCGCGGGCGCTGCATTGCCAGATCCCCATCATGAGCTGCAGTGTTTGGCCATGGGCTACGGAGCAATCAACTCTGGCGATGCAACAGTCAACGGGATATTTCCGAGGTGCCTTGTAACACAATCGTATAACGATTGTAAAAGTTAAGCATTTATCCCCATTTGTCCCGTTGGTAAAAGCCGTCCAAAAAGTGAAACAACCGTAACAAATGGTCAATGTTGGTAACTAATGAGACTGTTCCTTCTCATTTTGGTGCGTGTCGCAATCAATCAGATCGTTGGGATCTTGATGAGAAATACTGCATGTAGTACAAAAACCATTCGGAGGTTTTTTCTAATCAGCTGCTGCATAACATCTCGCAGGTAGCGAGTTCCCGAAGCTTGGAGCAGTGCGTGGCAGGCCAATAGGCGCCGCAGACCCTGATCGGAGCACGTACGATGTCCTACAGGTGTACAGAGCACATGGATGTGCTGTTCTGATATTCAGGCTCTCCGTCCTTACCCCGTTGTCGGCACGCCTGCAGGAGAAGCAGGTAGGTCGTACGAGCGAGTCTCGACTCGAGCCTGCCCTCATCCAGCCCCACGGAACAGTCTTGCCGGAGGGCTGAGACCTTCTCGGATCGGGATTTGTAGTGTTAAGCGTTCGTCGAGTAGATGGATTAGCAATCCAGAAGACTGCCAGTATTTTTATCGTCAAATTTCAAGTCTCCAGTCGCAGAACAAGCTCAAGAACAGTCAACAGAAGCGCGACTGCCATCCAAATGGACAGGGGGTGTCTCTTGAAGCTTGAAGTCAGATGATCCCCCTCTACGAGCGCGCAACACTGGCAGGGCTTTGGCTCACACCAACCTGGTGTTCCTCATCTTCTCGAAGTGCATCCATCTCTTCTCTTCCTTACGATTACGCTCCTCTAATTGTTCCAATTGGGCCATCCACCTGCGATTCGAAGCGTGAAGGTACTCCAACGAGCGTTGCTCTGACCCAACCTCGCCTTCCTTCTCGATGACTTCGTCCAGCAAGGCGATATGGTCTTTGAGCTATGTGTAAGGAAAAGAGGCAGGAGAGACCGGATGAGACTCCTGTAATTGCTTCGTGCTTACTGAGTCGACCATGACTCGGTGTACACACCTTGAACAGGGACGTTGCCGCTAAACCGAGGGTGAATAACGAAGCGTTGAAAATCCATGGCTCCCTGACCACTAGGCGCGCGAAAGCCGACAACGTCACAGTGGACGTCATTCGAAGACCAGGTCGTTCAGCACGTACATGTAGTCCCTCGCGCTCAGCATCTGGTCGATATCCTGTGGTGAGTGACGAGCGCGGCCATGGTGGAGGTTGGGGTGACTCGTTGCGGTGGCAGCTGTCGCGCTGTCTGCCGAAGGGACGCGCCATCCCCTGCAGGACCCCCATCCGCGGTATCGCATCCCCTTCTACAACCTCGTGCCAAGCATCGAGAAAGCTCTGTGGACGAGACAAAAGGTGGAAACACTCACAGTACCTGCAATTGGATGTGACGATCAGATCACTGGTACTCGATGGTTGCAAGACTCAGTCGAGGGTTGGAGGCTGGAGCATGGACAATGGCGAAGGTTACCAGCTGCAGCTACATGGCGCAGCCAACCATGTCATCCGGGTGCCACTATCGGCGCGCATCGAGCGGTCAAAGGCGGCGAGCAAGCATGTGGTGATCGTCGTCAGTGCCAATCTATTCGATAGTGTTAAGTAAGCGCAACATGATAATACGCCTTGGTTTGGGCTTGAGGGCGAATTTCCCCACCATACGGCCCGCCCCGCGAAGAAATGGGCCGAGTGGCAGCGGGGGATCAGGATATCGGGAGGCAAATTTGAACGACGACGAGCAAGCAATGGGTGATGTTGCGTCCAAGGAATTTGTTTTGCTCAAGAGGTGATACCTCCTTGACCATCTGTTACGAATCCGGTCATGATGCCGACCATGATGGTCTGTGCAGCTACCTCCAGGCCCCACTTTCCTTTTCGCTCCCCCACCCCCACCCTAGATCGCGTCGAGGCCCAGGTCAAGGTGAATAGGTTGCGAAAGGACCTAGTCTCATCACATGATACGTTTAATCGAGATATAAAGCTAGGTATGCGGCAAGACTTGTATTGCATCGCGTTGGGCAATCCCAGATGCACAAGCTGAGTGGCTTTCAAGTTGCTCGGGAGAATCATTCACTACACGTTTTGCTCCTTCAAATTCGATCCCACGTCGCGTGTGCTCCATTTGGATCTGTATTCCTCGTCAAGTCGGTGGATTCATACAAGCGCTCACACCTCTTGCGCCTTCTCCACCTCGGTCGCTTTCTTGAGCTCGACCAGCTCATCCTCAAGAGTGCGAGTCTTGACCAACTTTTCATCGTCCAGCTGACCCTGCTCACGCAGCGGAGGCAAGACTGGTCAACTTCGAGATTGTCGGGCATCGATTCGATCATCTGCCAAGCACTTACTATGATCTGCGCAGCGGCGATCACACCGGCGAAGAAGCACGTCCAAGGAGCGCGGCCCGAAAGTGGGAGTCGGATCATACTGGGTGCCTGTCGAGGGATTTGGTAAGACACTCGAGCTTGTAATTGATCTTGACGATGTCTTGAAAACACGCTATAGTATAGCGACTCACCAATCGTGTTCGGCGGTATCGACGACAACAGCGTGAGGTCGTCGTGAGGGCGTGGGAGTGATGACGAAACTGGTGGTCAGCCGAGCGATGAAGGCGAAGTTCGAACAAGAAGGTGCAGTGCCAAGTGCTTGCTGTTGCCCCCCTTAGGCTGGATCGGATGAAAGTACGATGCTGATGTACTATGTGGGCGGACTGCAGGCCCCAGGGTGTTGGCGTATCGACGAGCTTCAAGCCGTGTCCAAGTATTGGGAGCCTTCAAGTTCCAAATTCCTGCTAGTATGCGACCCCTGCGACTCTCGTCCACGCCGGCCGCAGGGACGCGCGATCGATCACCTCGGCTGAGTCGGTGAGCCCAGCTTGGAATACAGCAGCAGCGTTGTTGACAACCATTTTGCTCAGTGGGATGACGGGCTTGTTTTTTTGTTTCTCCATTTGGAGCGTCTATCCCTGCCTCGGCATTCCAGTGCGGACTCTAGTTTGTTCTACACAAACATGAAACAATGGTGACCCCGCCGCCCAGAGTACCGCTGTCCGAGCGAAGCTTGATGCATCAGTGTCACGATCGGGTGCAGTGGCTCGAGATCGAGGCGTACAAGGGGGCGGGGTGCTCAGGTGTGCATGAAATCACTTGTATTGTTGTGGTTGATCGCGTAGAGTAGTTGATGTGTCATCTTGAAGTCGCCGATTGACGACCAAGGGGAACCTAGGTCCGGCGTCCGAGGTGAGGTGAGGAGAGGGGTGAGGTCAGCCACGTCCGTCGGAAGGGCGGAGACGCCGAAGCGAGCCAGAGGGGCAGCGCTGACAAGCGCCCGCACGGGCTGGAGGTGGACTTGGACTGAAGGTTACCAAGCAAGTCGAGTCAAACGAGCCTTTTAGCTCGATTGATGACGCCAGCCCCGCTCCGCATCGGAGGCTCCCCGCTGCTGCGGTCCTCCGAAAGGGGCCTCGAGCACCATTGCATCGTCGCTCCGAGCCGCCTCGAGCTGCTTTCTATGTGCAGAAATAGCAACAATGGGGTCTATGATAATTATAGGATGACATGCTAATTTAAAGGCGTCTGCTCGTACTATCTGAGCTCGAATGACCCATTACTTGTCGTGCCCTTGCATTACTCGGACATGCTCAGGGTTGGCGCTGCCAGTGCGCTGCGCGCGCACGCGACCAGTGCTGCCTCTCTTCACCCTCCCGACCCTGACTGCCTTCACCCTCATATCCATTCATCCGGGTTCTCATGCAGGAAAACATCCACCATGGCTTCGCTTGTGATTCGCTTAGTTCGTTTCACTGCTTCAGGGACTTTGTCCTCGCTCGACGCTTCGCACCGACTATCCTGCATCTGGTGCTCCAGTCGCTGGATTAGTGTGTAGTCGTCATTTTCCTGGTCACCCACGCTCCAGTTCGCTAATGCTCCTCTTTACGATGTTGTGAACATCCGCCCACCGCCACAAAAGCTGACGCGTGAGTTTCACCTGATTTTGCTGTGCTCGCCGGGCCGGCTGCCAACCTTGGCGTTGCAATGCTGACAGCCTTTCCCCGAGCGTTCGCTTTGCTCACAAGTCTTTCACATGCCGCGTCGATGCCAGCTTGACTATCCTTGTTTTTGTCCCCATTGAACACTATCATGGCCTTGGTCGCGCTCTCCACAATTGCCTATTTCGTGAAGGATGTGAATCCAGTAAGTCAAAGATTACAAAACTTCTATCGTCTCCGTTTGGGGCAGGTCCTTGTTGCGGAGGTTCATTGCCTCATGGATCCAGAAATTCCGGGCTCGCCTCCTGTGTCGGGTCTTCTAGCGGTGATGGACTTCGAGAACGCTTACGATCGGCTATCCCACACTTACCTTGATGCAGTCCTCCGCGCCGTTGGCCTTGGTCCCAAAGCCCGTCAATGGTACCGAGCGACGTACACCAACCAGACCGCCTCGGTCTTCCTCAATGGGTGGCTCTCTGCCGCTTTCGACGTCCTATCGGGTGTTAGACAAGGCGATCCTCTCGCTCCGTCTCTTTTCGTCCTGGCGATCGAAGGTTTTGCCTGTCAAATCCGTTCAAGAGTCAAGGGCATAGAGAGTCCGGGCCTACAAATGATTCGCGAACTCCTCTTCGCCGACGACGCATGCTGCGCGCTTCACGACCTCTCGGACCTCCAAGATCTCAATCGGGCGATCGGATTGTACGAGCGGGCAAGCGCCAGCAAGCTCAGTAATGCCAAATCGTTCCTCTACCCTCTCGGATCGTTCAGGAACCATCCGATCGTTCCACGCCTTGGAACCTGGCGTCTCAGCGACTCTCAATTCCGCTACCTCGGTATCCAGGTTGGGGTGGACATTGCCGAGGATGCGGGTTGGGAGGAGGTCAAGTCGTCGACCATTGCTCGTATACGGTCTATCCCGATGTACGACCTTCCTTACGCATCCAGGCGCTCAATCATCAACACCTACTGTTACACGAAGGTCCTCTTCTACAATCGTTTCCTCCCAACCCCAAAGAGTGTCGTCAAGGAGATCGAGGATGCCGCCATGCTCGCAATCCACGGTCGAGACTCGGATGGAACTCGAAGGCGCCCGATGGTATCCCGGTCGCGCCTCTGCACCCCCCTCGATCATGGCGGTTTTGGCTTGATTGACCTTCCCATGCGTCTGGCCATCGACCACGCCAAGTGGGTCTTCCAACTGCGCGATCCGGATGGCTGTTTCACGCGGCACCTTTTCGACGTTCGCATTCGGCTCCTGGCGGCGAACCAGCCGCACCCCTTCACCTTGCGCAAGCCACCCCCCAACCAACACCGTCGCCCTTGGATCTGGATCTGGTGGGCATACTTCTGCCATCCGCCGCCAAAGTGGTATCACGCGGTGAGAGAAACGGGACGTCTTCTCCCTCCACGCTGGGCCCGCTATTTCGAAGCTTGGGCGTCGGTCACAACGCTCAACCCCCCCCGAATTCTCGAGCAACCAGAACCTCGAGCGCTGGGCGAACCACGTCCTCTTCTTCCCGGCAGGGCACGGGATCCAGCTCTCGGTGAACCCGACGCTTTTTCGAGGTCCTGATGGCGAGGTGATGACTCCGACTTCTTTCATTGACGCCTCAAAACGCCGTCACGCTTTCGTCTTCCCTCCGATCATCCCGGAAGGCCATCAAAAGATCTTCTCCCTCACCGAGCAGCGCTGGAAGTCATGGTGGAAGGCTTTACGCAAGATTCGTAGGGTTCACTCGGATGCTGAAGACACCGCCCATCTCCTCTCCCTTGGCTCCCTCCACCCGGGCGTGCAACTTTCGTCTGCAACACACAGCCAGCTCAACAATCGCTCCGCTTCCTGTGTGATGTGCCTTTCGGAAGCACCTGAGTCTCTTCCCCATCTGGCCGTCGGCTGCCCGTTCGCTCGCCGCCTCTGGGCCGCACTCTCTCCGTCCCCACACCCCATCTTCGCCGACTTCGTGTGTCCTCTCGTCTCTCGCTCGGAGCGCCGAATTGTCGAGCTCCGCATCCTCTTCTTCCATTCGATCTGGAAGCTCTCTCGTCGCCGTCGATTCTCCTCGCAACCTCTGGAGCCGATCACCGAGGCGGAGCTCGAGGAGCTTCGGGGGGTCTATCCAGGGGTGCACGGGTCGCCTCGCTTCTCTATAATGTTTCCAAAGGGGGTTTTAGTGGGTATGGTCGACTCTGGCTAAAAGGTCGATGAGTCCCACACTACTGGCATAGCCAGTGTGCTTAATGCATTTCCTCCGACTTTTCCGAAGGTTTCTAGGTACTATTATAATTGTGCTGTAATTGAAATCTATCAAAAAAAAAAAAAAAGACTGGCCGATGGGCTTGCGGTTGCAGGCTGCCACGGCGTCTGCGCATGGGTACGATGCTCACTGCAGTGCCACTGGACCTCGTGGATTCACATCCTTGATAGAATCCCACTTGTGGCGAGCGAGCGCGGCCAAAGTCATGAAGATCTTCAATGGGGACGAAGCAAGGACATGTCGACTTGCATCGACGCATCATGCGAAGAGGTTGTGAGCAAAGCGAGTCCGCCAGGGTCGCAAGTCATCAGCAGCCTGGTCTCTTTTTGTGTCTGTCTTCGCGATCTTTCGAAAGCAGAGACGGAACTCCTGGAGCTGATAAGGGGACGCCGTACTGGGACATCCAGCGTAAACTTCGGTCGCATGACTAGACGGGTGTGCAACAGGAGAAGCATATCATAGCTCTCGAGTCATCGCCACAAATGGCCGATCGGGGTTTTAGACGTTTTGGAACCCATAACTTCGGAGCACAGTGTCTCGCCATGGGCGACAGACGGATCAGTTGAAAAACAGGGATTGAAGATCTGCAGCTCCACCACAGCAGCAGTAGTAACCGTCAGGTTTTCCTTGCGGGAAGGATTTCTTGCGCTTACCCATAGTGCATACCAATTGGTCCTTCGAGTCAGCCGAGGTCGGTAGCATCAGATGCGCTTTGACAGCATGCGGAAGACAATACAGTTTCTCCTCAACTTGCCCCCCATCTTTCTCAAAATGTAATTACAAAAAAAATGTATGGAACGAAACACACACACACACACACACACAGCCATGCCCATCCCCTCCGACGGAGAACCCTTTATCCTGTCCGTCTAGTAGTCTCGACTCCAACGAATGTCTCCTCCTCCCTCGATCCTCGATATCCTCTTGCACTAGGACTTGGTGTACGAAGGCTGTTCATACGAAATGAACTTGTTCCTATCAGTTCTCAAGTCGACTGTTTGCGCAGTCCGGGGAGAGAAAGAGCGGACTGACCGTCTCGCCCGCAGCGGCCATCTTGGCTTTGGCTTCCTTGCGTGCCCATCCTTCCAGGCTACAAGAGTCACAACGACGGATCATCAGCATTGAACCTCCCTTCACTCCTGCGATCGCGTCTGTAGCGGACTGTGTGTTGCTTACCTCGTATCAGGTTGGTAGAACTTGAGCACGGCGGCCAGGGCCAATCCTCCTCCGAAACCCCAGTAAAAGATCAATTCCCAATCCTCTCGTACGCGTTTTTGACCTGTGAATAGCAAAGATGGATGGATTAGGACGGAAGCCGGGGGGGGGGGGGGGTCGGCGGTTAAAGCTTCTTCTGGGCTGAAGATCGGGGTGTAGTATCAGCTCCGCAGGTCCTCAATATCGTTAACTTGCCTTTGGCGGGTGGCTGTTGAGAGAGTCGACACAGTTCAGAATCAGAATCGGTTCTATCCTATCCTATTATCCCCGTGCTTCAGTCCCAAACGTACCTTCTCGCCAAAGAGGTACCCAGTCGGAGGGTTGTAGGGTTGCCCACCCGAAGCGGCTCGAGCACCCATCACCGTTGGTGTACTACGCAACAAGGGTGTCAAAGGGCGGGTCAAGAGGCGCGACATGGTTTGTTCCACTGTTGTTGGGGTGGAGGTTGTCAGGTGTGGTGAGGTGTAAGGTGTTGAGAAAGAGATGCAGTCAGGCGGGGGGCGCGATCTGGGTCGAGTTCGAATTAGAAATCAAGGAGGGAAACGCCTTTTTGTAATGATGAATTTCGGGCATTCGCAAGCGAAGGAGGGAAACGCATTTTGTAATGATGAATTTCGGGCATTTGCAAGCGCCTGCAGCTGGCATCGCTCACGGACAAGTTCCCCAAGGCGAGCCTGTGCACCTCTCTCGCTCTGTCACCCACACGCACACTCATCACTTGGCCCACCATGACCTCACTCCAACCCGAAGATGTACCCGTTGAACAATGGAAGACGATTGGTGAAGCCGTCGGTGCGGGTGATCTACCTGGTCAGTCTGTCTTGTCTGCCTTGCTCTGAACATGGCTTTCGCCACAGGAGACGATCTTCGACGCACGAGGATCAGCGATCATTGATGACAGCACGAACTGACGACCCGTGTGTTTTCCTCCCTCAGTCGATGTGATCGAATCCTTGTGCTATGAATGCCATGAACAGGTAAGTCATACAAAATCGAGCTCAACCTCGGTGGGTCGTCGTTCCCCTTCGCTGACCTCATCATTCATGCCCGTCATGGTCCCTCCGATCGCAGGGCATCACTCGCATGCTCTTGACCGTGATCCCTTACTTCAAGGAAGTCATCGTCTGTTCCTTCCGATGCGAGCACTGCGGTTAGTTCAAGCACATACATCTAGACTTCATACACGTCATGCTCATCTCCAACTCTTGCATCTCTGCTCAGGCTACACGAACAACGACATTCAATCCGCCGGCGAGATCCAACCCTTGGGTTCGGTCTACACCGTCAAAATCACCACTCGCGCCGACCTCGATCGACAACTCGTCAAGTCCCCCTCATGCGTCATTACCATTCCGGAATACCAACTCCAAATTCCCGCTGGTCGGGGACAGTTCACGACCGTGGAGGGCGTGATCGCGGATACCATTCGCGATTTGAGCCATGATCAACCGGTCAGGAAGATTCAACACCCCGACGTGTACGACAAGATTGAGCGCTGGTTGAAGAGGTTAAGGATGATCGTCGATCCTGATGAGGAACTTGAATCAGAGGAGCAAGGGACAACGGGAGAAGTCAAGCCCAAGAAACAAGATCGACCGATGCCCGTGTTCACGATCAAACTCGACGACCCGGCCGGCAACTCGTTCATCGAGACCCAAGGAGGGTTGACCGACCCGAAATGGTCCAAGAGGGAATACCAACGTGATGCGGCTCAGAACGAACTCCTTGGTCTCGCTCCCGATGATCCGGATTCCATCTCCAAGACCCATGAGCATCAGGAGACGAGTCGTTATCCCGAAGAGGTGTTGAGCTTCCCTGGCAAATGCACCTTGTGCGGTAGTGAGATGGAGACGTTGATGAAGACGGTCAATATCCCTCATTTCAAGGTGAGTCGCCACGTGTATGGAGGAGTTGGCGTCTCTTTTTCTCGGATCTCTGATTTTGAAATGTCCCCCTCTTAGGATATCATCCTCATGTCGAGCAACTGCCACGATTGTGGATACCGGGACAACGAAGTCAAGTCCGGCGGAGTCATGGCCAACAAAGGACGCAAGATCACGCTCAAGGTCGATGATGCCGATGATCTCAGTCGTGATATCCTCAAGGTCAGCAGTAAAGCAGAAGCGCGTGCTTCTTCCCACAATGACCAGCATCTCCTAATCCCCGTCTTTTATTACTCCTTCAGTCCGATACGGCCGGCTTGGAAATCCCAGAGATCGAGCTCGAACTCAACCCGGGGACATTAGGTGGGAGGTTCACGACTTTGGAAGGTCTGTTACGACAGGTGTACGAGGAATTGGACGAGAAGGTTTTCGCGAGGGGCGATGCAGCTGTGGTCGGTGAGACGGATCAGATGAAGACGTTTCTGGGGAAGTTGAAATTGGTGAGTTGTGTATTTTGACCGCAAAAAGGGGGCATCTGTGATGCTCATTCTTCTCCACCATCCTTGACGACCCCTCCCAGGTGATGGAAGCGCGCATGCAATTCACCGTCATCCTCGATGACCCTCTGTCGAATTCTTACATCCAGAACGTGTACGCACCGGACGATGATCCGAATATGAAGGTGGAGATTTATGAACGCACGCACGAGCAGAATGAGGAGTTGGGCTTGAACGATATGAAGACGGAGAATTATGGCCATGTCGAGGTCAAGGAATGAGTAGGGGTTACTTACTGGGGAGGGCGAAAGGAATTATCATGGGTTCGTTCCTTGACAAATTGGATGATGGAATTTCTAAAGACGTGTTGAGCATTCCGTTTTTTGTACGTGACGAGAGATCAGGTTAGGGATGGATCCCTTGGGATTCGTAACCTCCCTTTGATGCTCAAGTTTTCGAGCCTGAAACAGGCGGAGAGAAAAAAAGGATCGACGCCGTGCGCGCTCGCGCGTGTTTTCTCGATCGCTAATGGACCCTTGTGAGTGCGTGTGCGGTAGTTGCGAGGCGAATCGAGGGCCCGGGTCCTCCTTTCGTCATTACATTGCTCCTTTCGGAACCTTTCAACCTCTCCTTCTTCTTCCCTCTTACCACGTTCGACGATATGACAACACGTTCGTACGATACACCGCCCAACACACCACCGCGGAGTGCAAGACACCAAATGAGCCCATCCGGCGGTTCCATGCCCATGTCCGATCAGGACTCGCCGCCACTTGCGCATCTCACTTCGACCTCGACTTGGACCTCGATTTGGAAAAACGTACCCGAGTATCTCCCTTTAACACCTTCACCTACACCTACGCCACCTAGGAGGAAACAAACCAAAGGCAAGGGGAAAGAGACTCGAGGGACTGAGGAGGGGTCGACGGAATTGCAGAGGTTGAGTTTGGATGATGAGGAGGCTGAGACGGAGTTGGATCGGGATCGGGATCGGGATCGGGATCGGGATCGGGATCGGGATCGGGATCGAGGAGAGCAGGTCAAGACCGATGGGAGTTCGCTCAAGAAGGATGAGGAGGAGGAGGAGGAGGAGGAGGAGGAGGAGGAGGAACCTTTATTGGCGTGAGTGTTGTGAGAATTGGGTGGTGGTGGTTGTTTGTGAGGGGATGAGAGCTGAGGATGGTTTGATCGACGCGGTGAAATACTAGTGCCTCGTCCTCGCGCTTCGTGCTCTTCCCGATTCAATACCACGAGGTCAGTCTGGGATAATCTCAGTCATAGCACATGCACAGAAAAAGGCGACTGACCCCAAAGATCGCCGAACTCCTCAGATCTGGGCCATGTACAAACAAGCACAAGCGTCCTTCTGGTCGGCCGAAGAGATCGACCTCGGCAACGACCTGCACGACTGGCACCACAAGCTCAACAACGATGAACGCTACTTCGTCGCCCACGTGCTCGCCTTCTTCGCCGCCTCGGATGGGGTTGTGAATGAGAATTTGGTCGAAAGGTTCTCGAGTGAGGTGCAGTTCGCGGAGGCGAGGTGCTTTTACGGCTTTCAAATCATGATGTCAGTTTGGTGCGAGGGGGCTGCTGGGGGTCGAAGGATTTGCTGCGGACAACTTCAAAGGCTGATGCTGACGTTGGTGTCTGATCACAGTGAAAACGTCCACTCGGAAGTGTACTCGTTGTTGATCGATACCTACATCCGAGACCCGGCCGAAAGGCAACATTTGTTCCATGCGATCGAAACCGGTCCGTTCTTTCAAAATCGGAAACGTGCTCGGAGTGCGAGAGAGCTTGAACTGACATGTTCAGAGTTTGTATTTGACTAGTTCCCTGCATCAAGAAGAAAGCGGATTGGGCGTTGCGATGGATCGAGGATCAAGAATCGACCTTCGCCGAACGATTGATCGCTTTCGCTTGCGTTGAAGGCATATTCTTCTCTGGTCAGTCCATTTCTAACGAAGCTTCATCCTCCCTGACGTATAGCAACGATCTAAGCCAACCCTTCCCTCCTCAGGTTCCTTCGCCTCCATCTTCTGGCTCAAAAAACGAGGTCTCATGCCCGGACTGTGCTTCTCCAACGAACTCATATCCCGCGACGAAGGCCTTCATACCGAATTCGCCGTCCTTCTTTTCAGTCATTTGAAGAGGAGGCCGGGTCAGGAATTGGTACATCGGATTGTGAAGGAGGCGGTCGATATTGAGAAGGAGTTCTTGACCGAGGCGTTGCCGGTCGCGTTGATTGGGATGAATGCGGGGTTGGCTTGCAAGTGAGTTAGTTACTCTTGAAGGTCTCGGTTTCGATCAGTCCTGTTCTCTATGATGCGATCGTTCATTATTTTTGGCTTGGATAACAGGTATATTGAATTCGTTGCCGATCGATTGGTCGTCTCCCTGGGCTTTGACAAGATTTACGGAACGCCCAACTCACTCGACGTAAGTCGGTCGACCAGGCGTTATTCTATCTGACCTGTCCTGTCGAGCTGATTGACCGAGTTTTCGCACCTCCTACAGTTCATGGAATCCATCTCCCTCGAACGCAAAGCCAACTTTTTCGAGAACCGCGTCTCGTCCTATCAATTGAGCGCGTTCAGTGGGAATCGAGAAGGTCCGGAAGGGAGTTGGTCGTCAAGGAAGAAGGAACATGAGTTTAAGACCGATGCCGAGTTCTGACAAAAAAAAAAAAAAAAAAAAAAAAACTCTTAGTCTCGACTCTACGTTCCTCTGCCCTTCGACTCGGGCGATCTCGGTCTTCGGCCTTGAACAAAACAAAACATCCGCGTCATCTTCGTATCGCATCGCTTGTTCTCAGCTCGCACACCACTCCCTCAACTGAAGAAGCATTCATTTTCTCGGTTCTTTTCATTTTTTGTATTAGGTCTTCCCTTGTCTCAGCCTTTCATGTTACCAACACCACCACTCCCCCCAAAATGTGTCCGTGAATTCTGACCTAGAGCATTTACGCAAAACCCCCATCACACCTCTCTCTTTTCCTAATATTTTGAACTCCCCTCGCTCGCATTTCGATTGTCTAGCAGCAGCATTTTATTGCAATCGAATCCCCCCACCCCACTTCAACACTCTCTTACCAAAATCTAACGAACACTATTCTAGACATTCGTCTACACTC
Source organism: Microbotryum intermedium (assembly GCA_022702645.1). NCBI lineage: Eukaryota > Fungi > Basidiomycota > Microbotryomycetes > Microbotryales > Microbotryaceae > Microbotryum > Microbotryum intermedium. The sequence goes on from JAHWDX010000001.1 coordinate 1,356,126, forward strand.
TACATCCTCTTCTGACGACTACTCGTCCCCTGCATCTGACCCAACCTATACTCCCTCCTCGAAGCACTCACATCCACACCTCCCATCTTACCCCACCCTAAAAGCGGTACGACCAAACAGGTCAAATTATCCTCGGCTCCGACTTGTTCCGCGAATTCGACAATCTTCTTGGCCGCTTCATGAGGATCTTTGACCCCTCTTACGAGATCGACAATTTCTTGATCGGACATGACCTCGGTTACCCCATCCGAAACGAGGACCAAAAAACTCCATTCCGATCCTTTGAGCACCCTCGAATGAACTTCAGGTTCACCAATCACTCCTAAAGCTTTGAATTCACCATCACCTAATCCTCTCGTATTGGCCAACGTTCCACCCCATCTTGATTCACCAAACGAATCCGTTACTAGACCTGTTCCTGATTGTCGAAGACGTTCGGATTCGATTCGAGAATCGGCGTGGTGAGTTTCGGTGAGAGCTTTGGCCCGACCGGAGGAAGCGGAGGCGAGGATCGCTCGAGTATCCCCCAGATGGGCTATGGTGAGACTGAGGTGTTGGGAGGCGTAAAAAGGTAAAGCGTGAGGGAGGTCCAACGAATGAAGTAGGGCCAACGTGGCGACCGATCCAACTTTGGATTTGGTCTGGTCGGCAAGTATTTCGTTATCGATCATGAGGAACGTCAAGACGCACATATCGTCCAAAGCCAATTTGAGTTCGGTCGAATCAACGGACGTCGAGTTCGTGGCCGTCGTTGAGAGGGGGGTCGGATTTTCAATGAGGGGTGTTTTGGCTTTGGGGTCAATTTCGATGATGTTGGAGCCTGCATTGGGTCGAAATCGATCCAAGAGACCACCTCGATAACGTCGGAGATAACCTCCTATAGCTCGGTATTTGGAAAGGGTCGGGATGATGTCGGATATGGAACAGTCTTCGAACCGTTTGGCTAGATTCGTTTCGAGGTATTTCGCAACTTGGTTGCCACCGTGGCTGTGAAAAGGGGAGGAGAGAGAAGGGAGGGTTAAGTTTGAGGTAGATCAAGAAGGCTGAGGCTCATTTTTCCACTGACCCATCGAACACTCCGAAACAAGCGACTTGACGTAACCGATCTTGACCTTGCTCGTTCTCCTTGGCAAAACCTTCCAACGTATCGTTGGACCAACCCGCACCTGGAGGAAAACAACGTCCCCCCATCAGACTCGCTCTACCATCAAGGGGACGACCAACGCGCTCCACCCAGCTAGCTCCCCGCCGTACCCTGTTTGACATTGATCAAATTCCTCTTGAGCGCCTGTTGAGGCAAGCCCAACGAAGCGACCGAATAGGCATCTTCTTGGTAGCTGATGTAACATGTAACAGGCAAAAGATGGATGGAGGATTTGTTTTCAGCCTGGAGTCCTGAACGCTCGCATCGTTCTAGAGTGCGCTCTCCCTGCCGAGAGTGACTGTTGAAAACGTACGGCCTTTCTCCTCGGGATTGGGCGATGCCGATCGTGTGCTTGTTTTTCTGATGGTCGACGCGAGTGGGGTGGGAAAAGGGTAAGTTTGATGAGTTTTTTTCATTGTTTGCTGGCGTTTGCTGATGTTGGGAAAGATAAAACGGATAGGAATACCGGTGGGAGGCGAAGCGAGTTGCGTTCGATTCCCTCGACATCGCCACAATGAAGTATGGGGGACCTGTTGCTCCGGCCGAAATAGAGTACAGCCCAAGCCGGTGTTATAGCCGTCGTAACCACGTGCCGCCTCTGCGTTCCCAATGCATGGTTGGGTCGCGCTGATGGAGCCAGTCCACTCACAAGGTCGACTTTGATATTCCCATTTGCGGTCCTAAACTGTTGCACCGTACTCAAGCTCCTGAACTCGTTCGGGACCCTCCGCAATGGCGTAGATGCGCGTGTCGTCGTCGTCGGTGTTGTCTTCGAGAGTGGGGAACAAGTGGCCCGACTTGTGGTAGGTCGAGACTGCTGGGTCCAAGGGGTGGATGAAGCGCGTCGTGGGGTCGGGTTGAGCACCCGTGTTGGAATAGGGTTGTATGTGCATCGCATCGTCGTTGGATCTCACGGGATCATGGGGAAGCCTCTCGTTTGGTTGTGTCTCCGGTCGCCGCGGGAAAGAGAGAAGGACGACGCCGGTCGTTCAGCCCTCGATTTTTCTAATGCGTTGTTGCGCCGGTCCAGGTTGGGATATTAATGAAGAATTGCCAGCCGTGCTTTGGAGCGCGCTCTGCTAGACACTCTCTTGGAGCGAGACTGTCTTGCTTGTCCCCACTGCGAACCCGTTCCCACACAGGATCGACCACCACGTAAGGCTTACCAGAAAACACCACACCGTTTGCATGAAGCTAATCATCCACATCTGACGATCGTACAGCCCCCTCTCCCTCCCTTGGATCTCGTGCGACGATGAGCTCGACGACGTTACCGTTGGAATTGATCGACAAGGCGATCGGGTCCAAGATCTGGGTCATCATGAAGACGGGTAAAGACTTTGATCTGTTTTTTCCTTTTTTTTTGGTTAACCTGTCGGAGCTGACGCTTTCTTGCGAAATGGTTGACGTGGACCCGGTGATCGATCAGAACGAGAGTTCACGGGCACCTTGTTGGGCTTTGATGATTACGTTAGTGAGTGGCATCAGATGATGGACGCCCCCAGGTGAAATCAAAAATAACCAACAATCCCCCCTTCCATCGAACAGACATGGTCCTCGACGACGTCACTGAATAGTACGCCCAACTCGAGATCGATCGCCTCTCAATCACTCCGAGAGCGCTTTCTCCCTCCAACTCTGACCTGACGATCGTTTCCTCCTTCGACAGTGAAACAACACCACAAGGCGAACGTATCGCGACCAAATTGAACGGATCGACCCTGTTGAACGGTAACAACGTGTGCATGCTCGTGCCTGGGTCCGGACCGGAGGATGCCACAGAATCATCATCCGCATGAACTCGGAGCTTGGGGGTTGGGGGGTGGTGGATGTGTAATGATTAAAATGCGTAACACGAAATAAAGCGGAGGAAACCATCGTCGTCGAGTTGCATTCCAGCCTTGCCGCGAAAAGTTGGTGACAAGTTACCGAGCGCTACAGAGTCACGAGTCGAGTTGAGCGCGTGATCGAGCGAGGTAAATGTGTAATCCCGCTGCGAAGCCGTGTCCGGGACCTCCACTCTTGGCTTTGTCTCTTCCATCCGACCTCACCTCGCGCCTCTCGATCCTACAAGCCATTGACCCAGCACCAATCCAACTCGAGTTCCATCCCCAACACCGCTCCAGATTTGATCGCTCTCCTAGACCAAACGAAACAAGCTCGACGTGCGCAGCTTTCACCCAGGGCTGCCCCGACCATGAAGTTGGACGCCACCGACCTGCGTTACATCTCGGCCGATGCATTCCGAGTACTATCAGCCGTAAGTAAAACACAAACCCCCACGAACGACCCTCCCCTCCCCATCCCGCAAGCGCTTACCCATCATCCCTCCCCCCCTTTTTCGTTTCGCTCAAGGTCGAACAAGGGAGCAAGAACCATGAACTGGTCCCTACTTCCTTGATCGCTCAAATCTCGGGTGCTCGATCGGGAGGTGTGAACAAAGCTTTGGGCGAGTTGAGCAAGAGGAAGTTGGTGGGAAAGATTCAGAATGCGAAGTGCAAGTTCCCCTTCGAGCTAGGCGTGAGGAAGGGGGTGGGGGGCGGGGATTCAGGATAGGAGCCGAGTTGGGATCTGATTCGTGGGTGATGGTCGTTTGCAGATGAAGGATATCGACTAACCTATGGCGGTTACGACTTTCTGGCCTGTCGCACGTTCGCGAAACGAGGCACCATCTACTCGGTCGGGAATCAAATTGGGACGGGCAAGGAGAGTGGTACGTTTCATCAAGTCTGGTCTTTGGTTTGACTTGATTCGGATGCGATTGGATTCATGTTCGTTTTACGGGTTGGACCTCAGACATTTACGTCGTTGCGGATGACGATGGGGCTCAAATGGTCATGAAGATTCATCGGTCAGTTCATCCATCCCTCTTGAACTCGAACCCACCTCGCGTTTAACCTCCAATCATGATGGGTTTCCCAGCTTGGGTCGTCTCTCGTTCCGAACGATCAAATCCAAACGTGACTACTTGAGAAAGGGTCAATCCGCTTCATGGATGTACATGTCCCGTTTGGCCGCGATCAAGGAATTCGCTTTCATGAAGGTTCGTTTCGCCCTCGACTCGATCTTCTTCGTCACCGATTCCCGAAACAGACTCATGGGCTAATTTCTCTTTTTTTTTCTTTCTTTTTTTCCCATCACTTGCACTTCCCTCCCGCCCGTCTATAGGTCTTGCACCAACATGGTTTCCCCGTCCCTACCCCGATCGATCAATCCCGCCATTGCCTCATCATGGAACTCATTGATGCTTTCCCATTGCAAGTTTTTCTTTTTTTTCGCGCCAACCTCCAATAACAGCCCCTAATCAAATCTATCAACCCTCCCTTCCCCCACCACAGACGCCAAATTGCGTCCCTCCCTTCTCCAGGAACGCTCTATTCGCAACTGATGGACCTGATCGTCCGACTCGCCAAATCAGGTCTCATCCATGGCGATTTCAACGAATTCAACATCTTGATCCGCGACCATCGAACCCAAGCGGAAAAGGAAAGGGATGATGAGAATGCTCAAGAGAAATCGGAGAGGATCGAAAGAGAAGGTGGGGATTTCCCCTTGGTCGTGGATTTGGAGGGAGAGGGGGAAGGGGTTAGTGCGAAGAGGACGGAAGGCGTTTTGGTCGAACCGGTTTTGATCGATTTTCCGCAGATGGTGTCGATCGATCATGCCGATGCGGAATAGTGAGTTTTTTTTTCCTTTCTTTTCAATCCTACATCGTGACTTGCCAGCACAAAGAACTGAAACCTTTTCTATCTTGTCTCTCGGCCTCCTCTCTTCCCCTTCCTCCCTTCCTCAAAAAAAAAAAAAAAAAAAAAAGTTATTTCAACCGCGACGTATCCTGCATACGCACCTTCTTCCTCCGGCGCTTCAAATACGAATCCGCACTTTTTCCCCGTTTTTCAACCATTCTGAGTCAAGGGTCGAGGGAATTCGATTTGGATGTTGAAGTGGCTGCGAGTGGCTTTACAAAAGGGGATAGGGAGGTCTTGCAGGGTTATTTGGATGAGTTGAGGGAACGGGAGGGGGAGCAAGGTGGGAGTGATGAGGAGGATGAGGAGAATGAGGAGGATGAAGAGGATGGGGAAGAGGAGGAGTTGGATGTGGCTGGGTTGAGTTTGAAAGAGGAGAAGAAGGAGGGGGACGAGGAGAAGGAAGAGCAGAAGGACAGCGACGGTGAAGGGAACCCTGAAGAGCCTGAGAGGGAAGAAGACACCTCCAATTCCAACTCCAACTCCGCCTCCGCCTCCGAATCCGAAATCGAAACCGACCTCCCCAAGCACCGCCAACACCGTCCTTCGGCTCGTCGAGTCCCATGTGAACCCCCCGACGTTTCAGCGATCGTCACTTCCTCCTTGAAGAAACAAAAATCGTCGACCGAACGTCGGCATCATGGTAAGAAACTTGTGACGGCGAATGTGTTGGGTCGTCAAAGGGGGAGTAAGATGAAGCAGGATTCGAGGAGGTCGATCAAGGAATCGAATTTCTTTTAGAGCGGGGTTTTCTTCTCCCCTTTGGGTCATTCGACCGTGCACTCCGCCCCCTTTTCTTTTTGATGAAGAGCGTTGTTGTAATTCGATTTTGCCCATGCCCTATCATCACTTCAGCTATGCTACATCGGTGCCGTTGAACTACTAACCAACAAGGAAGACAAAGGAGACGTCGCAGGCGTAGGTGCGGACACTAGAGCTGACATTTCTTCGTCCCCTTGCAAAGTCTCAAACCCTCGTCTCTTGAATCTTGGGGGGTGGTGGAGTGACGAGTTCGGTATCCCTCTCATCCTCATCTTCTTCATAATCATCTTCCTCATCTCCCCCCTCTTCCTGTCCTTCCTCTTCTTCATCCGTCGTTTCCTCTAAGATGAGTTCTTCATCAACCCATATCTTGATCGTTGGATCCTAAAGGGGTAATCGGTCGTGAGGAATCAGCACGCGTAAGTCTACAAATTAAAAACTCTCCCCACACAAAGATCTTATGGGGTTCGACTCGACTCGACTCAAACTCACTTTCTCTAACCCAGCACTGGCAAGCATCTTCAACTTGGGATGACTGGCCACGCAAATCACCACATCTACAAGAAGACTCGCACCAACCGAAAAAAAAAAAAAAAAAAAAAAAAAAAAAAAAAAAAAAAAAAAAAAAAAAAAAAATAATTAATCAGCCATCCTCCTTGCGTACCCTGAAAAGAGAATGGGAGGTGATTGCGACCCTCACCTTGATGTGCCTCCCAAGTCTGAACGACTTTTCTCGTCTGCAAATCCCAAATCAACACTCGATGATCCTCCGAGCCCGTAATGATGTATCGTCCCGTCGAATCGAGGATCATAGGGATGCAATATCTAGAGAAAACAAAAGCGTCGGTTCGGTGTGTCGGTTCGAAAGAAGACAAAAAGTCAGTTGCGTCGCTTTCCCCCTTCCCCCCCCCCCCACCCACCCCCCGGAATACCGAAATTGAGAGGGTGGAGCCATGAGGACTCAACTTCCTATTGACATGGCCCGAGTAGTTCTTGAGCGTCAGATCGTTCTGGTAGTCCCATAGGCGGATTTGGGAATCCAATGTCGAGGTGAAGATGAATTTGGCGTTGGGCGTGAAGGAGACGTGGGAACTGGGGAGTGGGGAGAGAGGTGGTGGCGGGGTGAAAAGACGAGGTCAGCCTGAAGGGAAATTGTTTGGGATGTTTGAGGATGTTTCAGGTACGTACACGGGTGTGTTGTCGTCGTTGACTAGGGTTTTTAAACATTGTCCAGTTGCTGTATCCCAGATACGGCTATGACACATTGGAGGTGGGGAGGGAAGGTCAGTCACCTGAGTTGACTCGCTCTCAGCCAGAACGTGGCCGAGCAACTGACATGTATCCATCCCAAGAACAGCTGACGATGATGGTGCCATCCCTATTGAATTGAACCGAACTGACGGGATCCGAATGCGCTGGTAGGACTTTCATACACGTGCCTGAAGACGGTAAAACAAGTCAAGTCAGGAATGCCCTCGTCCCCCGACCCCCCACATCAGAACCTTCTTCGCTTCGAACAAACCCCACTTCTCCCAACCCCCCCCCCCCCCCCCCCCCCTTTCCCATGAACAACGGACGAACCTTTCTGTACATCCCAAACCCTAACCGTCTCATCCATGCCCCCACTCGCAACAAGATCCCCCTCGGATTCCAAGCGACACAAAACACGGCGCTCAAATGACCATGCAAGACCCTCTGACTTTGTTCCTTGCTATCCTCCAACGCTCGTTTCCCCACCAATGCGGGCGTCTCAGAGCTAAAAGGGGATGTGAGGTCCCATATGCGGATCGTTTTGTCGTCCGAAGTGGAGGCGAGGTAGCGCGAATCGAAGGAGAAACTGAGGTGAGATATACCCGAGGTATGAGACTCGAGCGTTCGTACGAGGGAGAAATGAGGTAATCGATGTAGGTGGATCGTCGTGTCCGAGCCTGAAGACGGGGGGGAGGAGGGGATTTTGAAAAAAAGTGGGATCACCGTCTTTGTTTTGCAACCAGTATGATTTGTGTGCGACTTACTGGCTGTAGCCAAGGCTTTGCCATCGGGGGAGAACTGTACGACCGAGATGGGCTTGGTGTGGCCTTTGAGAGTGTACTTGAGCGTATAGTTTGGGCCTACAGGAGTGTCGGCGTTCGAAGTTGAGTTCGGGAGGGGAGGACGCATAGGGGATGAGTTGGGGTCGTCTTGGGATCGAGCGACGCGTCGACGGGTGCTTGACGACGACGTCGAAGGGGAGGGGGTGGCACGAGGTTGAGTACGGGTGTGAGCTGTTGAGGTGGAGGCTATAGGTGTTGCTGGTGGAGTGAACTGCATCGTCGTGTCGATGCTCATGATGAGTCACTGCGCACGTGCGTGCGTGCGTTCAGGGGCTTTTGCAAGCAGGTCAGGAAACTGTTCAAAGTCACGATCAGGGAGAGGAGAGAAAGGCTGCTCTCCTCCGCAATTCGCGCTCCCTCGTTTTGACCTCCTCCTCCCCTTCACACCAGCCATTCTTGGCGTCAAGTCGCGCCAAGATGAATACAATACAAGCAAGCCATCGCACACATGCACATACAGCATTCTCGACATGGCAGTACTAACCCTCGCACTTTTCGAACCTCGCACAGGAGATCAAGCGCATCAATTCGAAGCAGCTCGAGTTGGGTGAAGCCGGCTCATGGCATGATCAAGTACGTCGCGACGATCCAACCCATACCCTATTGTAGGTCATCAATCCAACTGACTCTCATCGTCCCCTGACCCCGCCGCCACCAGTACAAAGACTCGGCCTACATTTATGTCGGCGGTCTGCCCTTTCAATTGACCGAAGGCGACGTCATCACCATATTCTCACAGCAAGTCCATGACCAAGTGTATCAACTGCTCAAAGTGATAACCCATACGATCTGTTTCACAGATACGGCGAAATCGTCGACATCTCGATGCCGCGCGATCCTTCGACGCAGAAACCTCGTGGATTCGCTTTCCTCATGTACGCCGATCAACGATCGACCGTACTCGCCGTCGATAACTTGGGAGGCGCAAAGGTGCTCGAACGCACTCTACGGGTCGACCATGTTTTGAATTACAAGCAGTTGGAGAGGGACGAGGAGACGGGCAAGATGAAGGAACGCGAGGAACAGAGGTCAGTTGAGGTCGGCGATCGTGGCGACAAAGGAGGGCTTTGGTTATAAAAGACTGAAAACTGATTATGTTTGATCATTCTGATTGTGCGCAAGTCTGGCTGCTCATCCGGATCGACATTGGGCACCTCCGAAACCGGACACGGAAGACGAAGGCTCCGACTCGGACTCTTCCCACCCTTCCATCGACCCCGATGACCCGATGAGGGATTATCTGATCCAACAAGCTCGAAGCAAGGGCAACAAGTCGAGCAAGTCGAGCAAGTCGAAACATAATGGTGAAAGCAAGGAAGAGAGGGAGAAGAGGAGAGAGGAGAAGAGGAGGATCAAGGAGGAGAGGGCCAGAAGGAAGGAGGGGAAGAGAAGGGTGGAGGATGGGCCGGCGGGGAGGAGTGAGAGGGAGACCAGGGACGATGGGGATAGAGGATCGAGGATAATTGAGTATGGGCATGGGATGGGGAGGGGCAGGGATGAGTACGATGATGGATCCAAGAGGAGGAAGGAAGATGATAGAGAGCGTGAGCGTGAGCGTGAGCGTGGTGGGTATGACGATAGGAGGGGGAGAAGGGGTGCCGATGATGACGATGACGCCTACAGGCGTCGTCGGGATGGACCGTCGAGGTCGTCAGCTTTTGCCGATCTCGAAAAAGCTGTTGGGAAGCGATAGGATGCAATCACTACCTATCATGTGCTTCACTATAGCGCGCTTCGAGTGTTTTCTGTCGGTGTGTTCTGATATCTTGTCCCCTGTCCAAAGACTTGCTGTACTTGCCCGCTCCCGAGAGGGGACGATCACTGCTCTCGAGTCGACTGGTGGGGGCGGGGTGCGGACCACTGACTGCCGGCACGGGAGCGGGCAGTTTGCCGGCGCGTCCTATTGACATTTGCCTCTGTTGGTTCTTGCCCACGTCCATCGAAGTCCGCATCACTTCGATTCGCACTGGTAGATTCACCTCTTCCTCCAAGATGGATATCTCTCCACGCAATCCAACCGCCATTTCCCCACTCGACACTGTTCCACCCTCGTCGTCGTCGTCGTCCTCACTCCAACCTAACCTCAGCTCCTCCCTCCCACCTCAAGAACTCATCCTGCTCTGCGGCCTCATAGGTTCCGGAAAGTCGACTCTCTCAGCCTCCTTAGTCCAACTGCTTCCCCCAACCTCAACGAGACGTCAGTGGGTTCGCGTGAACCAAGATGAACTAGGCGATCGAAGGACGTGCGAAGCCATCGCTCGTTCCGCACTGGCGAGTGGGAACAATGTCTTGATCGATCGTCAGAACTTTGATCGGGCTCAGAGGAAGGTTTGGGTTCAGTTGGCGAGGGAGTTTAGGGGTGTCAGAGTTGGGGCTTGGGTCATGGGAACGAGTCTCGAGGTGAGCTTTCTGAGTTGCTCTCTGGGATGGGTGATTAGGCTGATGTGGACGTCTCACGTCGCCGATCAGGATTGTAAATCACGTCTCATTTACCGCCAAGATCATCCGACTATCAAAGATGCCCAAGTGAGTATCTCGGTTCCGTCCAAATTTCTTCCTTGCGGCTTGCAATCGTTGACCTTCCCACGCTGCACACCGAACCCCCCAAACAGCTCGGCATCAGGCTCTTGAACCAATTCCTGAAACAATGGCAAGAACCTCAACTCAGCGAAGTGCGTGAAACTCGCCTTCAACTCTATGAACAGCCATGCTGAACCCGCCCTTCCGGAAATTCTCTTCTCTCAAAAACAGGGTTTCGACCGACTCATGATCCTCCCTCCCTTACCTCTCTCGAATTCTATGACTTCCCAGCTCTTCGAATCCCTCCTCTCCCAACTCTGGTCCACAACCTCCAATACCGCACTACGACAACTTGCAAACAACGGCAGGTTCGGACCTGCCCCAATCGCTTCACCTCGGAACAACAATCCTTCGCCCTATAAAGCCACTCCGGGGAAGGGTCAGATGAATTTGGATTCGTTTGGTTTTGCAAGAACAACGCCGCCGCCGCCGCCACCATTTCGTGGATAGGACGGGATGGGTGGTTTTGGGGGTTGTAGGACCTGGGTTCGTCGAGTTTTCAACGACGAGTTCCGACGACCGAATTCGACAACGCTTTCGAAGTTTCGATCCTTGCGAATCTCGCTATATCCGAGACATGCGCGTGAAGAGGTTTGAGAGCAAGGCGGATAATTCCGAAGATTTTAAGATCGAGGGCTCGAAGAGCTTTTAGTGCATGAGTTGCGCGGAAACGGGCGTACGTCGATCGAATGGTTTTCGCCTCGCACGGATCCCACATTCCGCAATCGCCGAACAACTCGACTAATTATGGTGCAGCCACCACCTCAGCGCGTGATTCGGGGGCATAAGCGATTCGGAGGAGGGCAGATAGACCGACGGGATGTCAAGTCAGTCCAAGCTTCATTGGGCATCGAGGCCTCACCTACCTACTACAAATCACCGCTGTTGCGCTGTCCTAGTCCACCACGTGACGCGGATTCCCTTTCCGACTTTGAACCGATGGCCCCCTCTATCAACATCATGTGATGATTGTTGGAATGGGTTAGTGCATCAGAAGACGATCTCGTCTGTGAGCGTAGGGAATGCCAACTGGGTTGACATGGTGATCTCGAGTGAGAACGAGGCAATGGATTCTTGGATTCAACATGCATTAGAAAGTGTTCAATTGGGCATTGTTTAGACGTTGTTAGACTCCGCGCGCAGAAGCGGCTTAGTTTCTCTCCATCCGCTTCTCAATGTGCTTTCGCTGATCAGGGAGTCAATTTCCTCAACGTCTCTAAGGTGTGCTCTCTTGTAATCAATCCGCTTCTCAATGTGCTTTCGCTGATCAAGGAGTCAATTCCTCAACGTCTCTAAGTTCCCTATAATGATCACACGTTCCGAGACAGAAGGGAGTGGCCAATCACGCGGCGGCGCCAACGGTCTTTGCATCTAGTCTTCCTCATTTTCCGATACTTGCAAGCTAAATAAATTAACCAATGCTGTCAAAGGCGCAATTCGGCATCCCGTAGCGGCACGCTCACGAGCTCACCGAGTTACAGGGGCGCTCTCTACGTCGACACTCGAGTCGTGAGCACGACAACCTCTAGGCGGTCTACACCGACATCGCCGACATTTCAAAAATGGAGCTAAAACGATCCCCGATTTCCTGAACAACCAGGTCTATGTCGAGACGGATCAGGGTGACTGCATGCTCTCTTTCTTTCCTGTATCTCCCTCATCGTGCGCAAGCTCGGCACTTGGCTGCCTGCTGCTCTCTCATCCTTCCGGAAAACTCTTCAACCACTTCGCTCCTTCCCGCAAGTCCTTCATTCACACATATAACACCTTCAGGCTTCCAATATGTTGTTCGCCTCCACCCTCTCAGCCCTGGTGCTCCTCTCGGCCCAGCTCGCTCCCGCCGTGGCGAACCACCACGGCAGCCAGCGTTCCACGCACGTCAAGGCTCGTTCGTTCGAGGTCAAAATCAACGCCCCTCACAAGCGTGACTTTTTGCGTGCCGACGGGACGGTCGATGAACAGTGAGTTGTGCTGAAGATAGATTGGGTTCTATGTGAGGTGGTGTGTCGTCCAGGTCCAGCGACATGCTCGTACCGCACACAAGGCTGCTCAGGCTCGGGCTCGGGCGATACGTCGCGAGGTGGGGCAGGAGATCCGAAACAGGAGGTACATGAGCGCATGGCTCCTATCGGCGTCGCTCTGGCCCTTCGCCCAGGGGCAACTCGATCATGACGGATTCACTGAGAATTGTTTGATGGTTGTGTATTGACCTCCTGTCCACTGTCCTCCTCCTTCACCTGTCGCTCCGCAGCTTGATCAAGCGCACCGTCGAACACCAGAAGCGAACCCTTGAACGTCGAGCGAGTGACAAGAGGCGTCGGAAGACATCCTCCGACGATGACTATGTCAGAGTTCAAAACGCCATCTTGGAAAACGCGCAACACCTGGAGCAGCTGTACAAGCAAGAACAAGTGCCCAAGACGTCCAAGACCGGCGTAGCTTCCCTCGCTGTCGACCTGTCCGAGGGTCATTGGTCGACCCGGTTTGAGGTCGGTTCGGGCCCGCCTCAACCGTTGACTTTCAGAATCGATAGCGGAGCGCCCATGTGAGCTCCACCTGGGTCCATTTCATATTACTACATGTATGAACTCAGAAAAATATTTTTCTCTTTTCCAACTTTTTACAGCTCCTTCGTCGCGAAGAAAGGAAGCCGCTCCAACCCCGCGGCGGCGGTCTACGATCCCCCAAGTCAAAGACCGCACGCAAGTTGCCAAAGAAATACACATTTACCGACAGAGCAGGTTAGCATTGGGTTCAAATGGACGGAATTTTCACTGCTCATGGTATGTCTTCACTGACGTCTCGGGACGATGGGGGTTGTGTCGTGCGCTACTAGGTAACTGGTCAGGCACATTCTACAAGGACACCTTTTCTTTTGCCGACTTCACCTTCACTCAATCGTTTGTTGCGGTCGAGACCACGTCGCAAGAAGTCGATCTACAGTACGGGGAATTTCTTAGTAAATGCTCTTCCGGTGCTCTCTCGCTGCGCCGTTCCACAAGTTTGGACGCGTTCAACCCGGTCGAAATCCTGATTAACTCGCTCGCCATTCCTCAACCGCTCTTTGCCTTGCGTCTCACCGATTGCGGTGGATCCCTCGACATCGGCAAGATCGACCCATCGGCTTACACCGGGGTTCATTGTACAGCATGAATTGCGACGAGCTTAAAACGAAAACGATGGGATTCAGCATCAAGGGTCGTGTCATCACTATTCCTTTGCAATCGCTGAGCCTCGGGCGTAAGTACCCAATCGGCACGCTTGTTTCCCCTCTCCACGAGTCCAGGAACGACCCCGCTGGTGGGCTCGCTGAGAGCGTGACGCTACCGAGAGCTGACCCACTCCTGTAAGTGCGACCAGGAAGGATCCCAAAATGTGCTTCGTTGCAGTTCTCTGTGTGCAGGATCCCAAATCGACGAGGACGATCCTCGGGAGCACCGTGCTGCGGGTAAGTCTGATCGACCCCCTTTCGTTCAAGGCTGTCCAAGTTGCTACTAGGCAGCCGGAGATAGGCCTGACAGGCGGCAATTGGAGCTGATCAAGCGCTCTCTCTCGTATTGCTGTTATCTACAATCCAAAGGAGCTCTACGTCGTCCATTCCTGCTCGCACGACTCGGTCGCTTCGCTCGGAGTTGCGTTACCGACCGGCCGTGCCCCTGCCCACCCCAAGTCGTACAGGCCTAGCGTCAGCGATCTTCCGGAGTAGGACCCTCGGTTTCACTGATCCTGTCGAAAGCTCTCGATGAATCCCTTTATACCCCTTCATACGCCTTCGTACCCCATTGCTTCTGCTCATTACTTCAGCCTTTATCGGGGTTTCTTTGTCGCCCAGCTTGCCCTGGTACAGTGCGACGACCCACAAACTGGCTTAGTCAATTCGACCCCACAGTCTTTCAAACGTCTGGCACTCACCGCTCACCGCCTTCTTAATGTTTGCGCCGGGACTTTGTATACCTTAAGGATGTGACGCGATGCTCAGCATGTCTTCTCATTCACCACCTCACGGGAAATGACCTGACGTGCTCCTGAAAACCCTGACCCTCGTCCAGAGTCATACGCACGAGAAGACGTTTGTCGAAGCGATGTTCGCTTATCCAGACCCATTCTACCCTCAGGAACAATCAAAATAACGGTTGCAAAGGGTGGATTGGGAATTCATCTCAGACCGTGATGCCAATGGTGTTGCGACGCTCTGGGGATGAGCGCTCGAGCGCGATAACTCCGGACGGCAATGAGAAAAGTCCATTGCTGTTTATGCGACACTTTAGACCCTTGCTAAGTTCGACCTTAAGTTATGAACAGGGCCATTTCTTGAACCTAGCTGAGCCTATGCACAAGAAATGAGCGCCGAGATGAGTCGAACCGGGCGATCTAAGCATTCGATGGAGTGTCGAAGGGGTTCAGTAAATCACGTATAGCCCCTGTGCTGTCAGGTGCAGCCCCTGTGCTGAGGAAGGCGCCAGTTGGATGCGGCGCTTATGCGCACAAGATGCGCGGGGGAGTTCAGACACAATCTAATTCTCTGAGAAACGATGAAAAGGGCTCCAATGAGACGGTGTCATGTACCGAGCTTCCAGCAGAAGCAGTAACCTCAACGGGTATCCACGATCGGCTTTCGGCGGACTCGGAGTCAAGCGTCTCTCGCGGGAGAAGCACTCTAATGCAGGAAGAAGGGTATGCTGGGAATCTACATGCGATCCCGTGCTTCTATCTGCCGAAGTCAAACAGGTACTTCCTTTGGGTTCGGTCGGGGAGTGGAGCGACTCTGCCGGTGGCCGGCGGGGTTTTCGGCCTCACTTGTTCCGAAGGACCTGTAGCCCGTAAGAATGAGACGGGAAAAGTACCCGACGAGCTTGCGCATCGAGACAGGTACCTACATGAAGCTAGGTCTCAGTCGGTATGTACCTAGACTGACATCGGGCTCTTCGTCTTCATCCGTGTTAGGTGCTTACGCGGGTGAACTTCGGTCCCTCATGCTTCATGCGCCATGCTCAGGCTCACCGGGCGGTGCTGCCACTGCCATCACGGGATGCCCTCTGCCAAGCCAATCCAGCGGGTAAACTGGCCCGTCGTCTTGCGCCGCACGACATCGGCCAATTCGTCCTCGGGCCGCGGAGCTTGAAAATGTATAACTTCACTGTTTTACACCGAGATAATCTTCCTTCCTTCCCACCACCCGCTTTCTAAAGTGATCATACCCATCCACTCGCTTTTCCTTAAACGACAATGCTGCCTCAAACTCTCCAACTTCAATCGCAGATCCCAGTGCCAGCGGCCACTTCACACGCCGCCTCGGACTCCGCCGATGATGCTGCGGCTGCTGAACGAGCCTTGATCGAGAGGAAGAAGATGTTGGCCGGGGAAGCGTGAGTATGGACTCAATATTTCCAGTGAATCGCATGGAATGGTCCACCCTGCTGTAGGGCTGTGCACAAAGGTCACCTCTCCGAGCCTGTCCAGCTGACTCACGCCCGCTGGCGGATCTTGCTGAAAGCTGACCCAATTCCCTCCCTCCGAACCGACAGTTACGACTCTATGCAAGACCAAGGTCTACTCGAAGGGCGGCTTAAGGCCCGCCATCTGTTGCATGTGAGGAGCAGCGAGCAAAGCGCAGAGGCAGCCTGCTTGCCGACGGTCAAGAACGTCGTTGGCTGATGGGGCCCCACCTGGGTGCCGAACTCCTCCAAAGGCTTACAACCATCATCCACCCGCTACCTACGTCAAGGGGATGAACGGAGCCGAATACTTTGGTGGGCATTTTGCCACATTACCTCGCTCCCTACTTCTGCACATCCTGCATTTTGTAGTTCTTCAGGAGACTCACGAGATCTTTGCCCCTCCAGGACCCGACTCGCGGTGGTCCATCTTGGCCGAGTTGTTCCAGATCCCACTCGAGAAGATGAAGAAGATTGCTATCGAACCTCCCTTCTACTGCGACTATGGATGCAACATCAAATTCAAGGGCGAGGTGAGTGAAGGGCCACTACAAGTTTTCGTCCGGGCCCCTACCCTTGTTTGATGGATCCGGCCCCCCCCCCCCCTTCAATCATTGATTGTTCCATAGTTCTACTCCAACTTTGGCCTGACCGTCCTCGACTGCGCCGAAGTAATTTGGGGCGATCGGGTCATTGTCGCACCGAACGTTCAAGTCTACGCGGCGACTCACTCGGTCGACGTCGCCGAGCGCCAAGCGGGTCTCGAGCGGGCCTACCCTGTGACGGTGGGAGATGATTGTTGGATCGGTGGAAGTGCAGTACTGATTGGGCCCTGCACCATCGGTAACGGGTGCACAGTCGCCGCTGGTGCCGTGGTGAGTCAAACCCGTGACAAACTTTTCGTTTCAAAGCTTCGATCGGCACTGGTTGGACAAGATGGCTTAGCTCGCACCTGTCCAAGCTTATTCATGATGCGATATTTCTTTTCCAGGTTCGCGGAACGTTCCCCGACAATTGTGTCATCGGTGGAACGCCCGCTCGTATCTTGAAGAAGTTGGCCCCGCCCGCGGCATAATAGGAGGCCAAAACTTGGGTAACAGGTGGCGATGGCGGTCGCGCCGACGGATGTTGGAAGACTGCGAATTTCTTGGGAGTAGTGATTTTGATAACTCGCATTCGATCTGAAAATCAAATACAAGAATTGATGAAAATTTGATGAATTTTGACACTTGAATTCGGCCTTCAGGCGTAGGCGGGTCCGGACTCATGAGTTGACTCCTCAAAAAATCCAGGTCGTGCAATCGGATGACTCAAGTCGAAAGCAGGGCGAGGGGAAAGTTGTAGAGCAATAAAAGAAGGTTTGTTGCGGGGCTGCATGGAGGGCGTGCACGGCTCTTGAACCGTCCGAAAAAGCCGAACCCGCCGCACCGAACGCTAAGTCCGAGTGAGACGGAGCCTATGGGCGGCCGGGGATTGGCTCCGAATCGACCGCGTGTGCCACCTCGATGCGGCAAGAGTGGCTTTCGCTCCTCTCCTTTGCCATCACACCTAGCAATCACCAAGACAACGATGGCTTCTCAAGTAGGTCCAAACAACTCCGAGCTTGAACGCGTCGATGCTGATTCACCCATGTACCCAACTTGCAGACTGGGCCCCGCACTCTCTACGACAAGGTAAGAGATTTGGCCATGACGCTGGCAGCATGGGAGAGGGGGTCGGAACTCCACTTTTCTTCTCTCTGAGCAAGGAGCTGACTTGTGCGACCTTCACCCTCGCCGTATAGGTCTTTGACGAGCATATCGTCCGTATGGGAGATGACGGAACTGCCACCCTCTACATTGATCGGTAAGTTCAAGCACGCAGCCTCACCGAAGTTCGGAATCTGGGCTAGCTTCGTACTTGATGCAAAAAGAAGTCATGTAATGTTGACACGTCGCGATCCACACAACCCTCATGAATCAAGCAAGGCCCGCTGATGATGGTCTGTAATGCTGACTGACGTGCTCCTACATGGCCCCTCTTTCGCTACCCAGCCACATCGTCCACGAGGTCACTTCGCCACAAGCTTTCGAAGGTCTCCGCAACGCCGGCAGAAATGTTCGCCGCATCGACTGCACCCTCGCCACCGTCGACCACAACATCCCCACCTCGAGTCGAAAACAGTTCACCGACTCGTCTTCCTTCATCAAAGAGTCAGTCGAGTCATCGCATGAGCCGCCTTCGTGAACAAAGAACTGACCTGGCTTCGATGGATTGCTAAACCCCTCGTCTCACAGGTCCGACTCACGGACACAAGTCGTCACGCTTGAGGAGAATGTCAAGAAGCTCGGATTGAACTTTTTCGGGTGAGTAACTTTTTCATTTACGACACCAGGCCAGACCCACTTTGTCGAACCCGTGAGCTCACCCCCTGCTGTTCTTATTTAGCATGACCGACAAGCGACAAGGCATCGTTCACGTGAGTATGCTAATTGCGGATGCATGGTGGGCCGCTATTATCACATAGCTGACAGCGTATCTGCTTTTGGAATTACTCACAGGTCATCGGCCCCGAACAAGGCTTTACTCTGCCCGGAGCAACGATCGTCTGCGGCGACTCGCACACCTCGACCCACGGAGCCTTCGGTGCCCTTGCGTTCGGTATTGGTACTTCCGAGGTCGAGCACGTCCTCGCGACCCAGACTGTTGGCCAAAAGCGATCCAAAAACATGCGCATCCAGGTCGATGGCCCTCTCGCCCCCGGCGTTACAGCCAAGGACGTCGCGCTCCACATTATTGGCACGATCGGCACCGCCGGAGGAACGGGAAGCGTCATGGAGTTTTGCGGTACGACGATTGAATCGCTGTCGATCGAAGGCCGTCTGACCCTGTGCAACATGTCGATCGAAGGTGGTGCACGTGCCGGTATGGTCGCGCCCGACGAGAAGACCTTCAAGTACCTCGAGGGCCGACCTTTGGCACCTAAGGGCGCTGACTGGGACGCTGCTGTCGCTTTCTGGAAGACATTCAAGTCCGACGAAGGCGCCAAGTGGGACAAGATCGTCAAGATCTCGTCCGCTGACATTGCACCGACCGTCTCGTGGGGCACATCGCCGCAAGACGTCGCTCCCGTCACCGGCAACGTTCCCGACCCCAAGGACGCCGTCAATCCCGAGAAGCGCGGCCAAATCGAACGCGCCCTCAAGTACATGGGTCTCGAGGCTGGCATGAAGATTGAGGACATCAAAATCACCAACGCCTTCATCGGCTCGTGCACCAACTCGCGCATTGAGGATCTCCGCGCCGCCGCTGCCATTGCCGAGGGGCGCAAGGTCGCCGAGGGCGTCTACGCCATGGTCGTGCCCGGTTCGGGTCTCGTCAAGTCGCAAGCCCAGGCCGAAGGTTTGGACCGCATCTTCATCGACGCCGGGTTCGACTGGCGTGAGGCTGGTTGCTCGATGTGCCTAGGCATGAACCCCGATATGCTCGAGCCCGGACAGCGATGCGCTTCGACTTCGAACCGCAACTTTGAGGGTCGTCAAGGCCCCGGTGGCCGCACTCATCTCATGTCCCCCGTCATGGCCGCTGCGGCTGCGATCGCCGGGCATCTCGTTGATGCTCGCAAATACGCTCCTAACGGCCGATCGACGAGTCCGAAACCGGTCGTCGTCGCCGCCCCGACCTCGGAAGACAAGCCCGACAACGAGGCGCAGACCCCTGATGCTGCCGATGATGGTGTTGCCCAATCCGATGCTGCACCCAAGCCGTCGGCTCCCGCTGCAGGTGCCGCCGCCGGCATCCCCGCCTTCACCGTCTACAAGGGTATCGCCGCTCCCCTTGAACGAGCTAATATCGACACCGACTTGATCATCCCCGCTCGTTTCCTCAAGACGATCAAGCGCACCGGTCTCGGCACGGCGCTCTTCTCCTCGCTCCGATACAATGACGATGGTTCCGAAATGCCCGACTTTATCCTCAATCAGGAAGGGTACCGTCAGTCCAAGATCCTCGTCGTCTCGGGAGGCAACTTTGGGTGCGGTTCGTCGCGGGAGCACGCGCCGTGGGCGTTGCTCGACTTTGGCATCCGATGCGTCATCGCGTCGAGTTTCGCTGACATCTTCAACAACAACATGTACAAGAACGGCTCGCTTCCTGTTGTCTTATCCGAGGAGGATATTGACAAGTTGCTCGAGGACGCTCGTGCGGGCAAGGAGATCGAGGTCGACCTCCCCAAGCAGGTCGTTCGACGCCCCAATGGCGAGGAGTTTGCTTTCCAAATCAACGACTTCACCAAGCACTGCCTCGTCAATGGTTTGGACGAGATCTCATTGACGCTCGCTCACGAGGAGGCGATCAAAGCCTTTGAGGCCAAGCGCTCCGAGCAACGACCTTGGTTGGACGGAATTGGGTACCGAGGCAAGATCCCGATGCAGTCGAGCAAAAAGTTCAAGTTGGACTGGTAGCGAGCGAGGGGCAATGCATATCTCTTATACAGTTAGTTCATTCGTGATGCGATTTGGATATATCATTCCCTCTATTCGTCTAGCATGACAGCCTCTCATCAATACGGATAAATTTTGACTCGGGGTAAAGAACTTTGATGATGAGTTGCGCCACAAGCATGATGCTACAAGAGTTTTAACAAATGGAGAACAATGGAAGACAGGAGAACTGTAGGGAGAAGACGCATCTCTACCTAGAGCAAGCGTTGAACCTCGACTGGCACTGCCTTGACGTTCATCTTGTTGTTTCGCCTCTTATTGCGACCGTATTGTCCGAGCGAACCGAGCTCGTCCCAATCCACCTCAATCTCGCCACTCTCCTCGACACTGACGGCGTTCCTGACGACTTGCTTGACGTTGTCGTGGACGCTCTGCTCGATCTGCTCCCTCGGATGGCCCCTATCCTGTCCCCCGACGTGTTGCGCCGGCTCCCCCGACGATCCTTGTTTCGCAGCCTTGTGACGTGCACCTTCGACGATTCGAGAGACGGTTTCATTCGAGACGGTGGCAGCGTTTACCCTTCCTGATTGGATCGCAGCACGTAACGCATCCGCGACACATCGCCGTGACTCGTAGGCCTTCGAGACAGCTCGGGCATTGGACGAAGATCGCTTGTTGCTAGAACTGGCCGTGCTGGACAATGAGGTTCCGAAAGAACTGGATCGGTTGGATCGGTGGGAGTCGACCGTTGAGGCATGTGATGAGACGGAGTAGGAACGAGTTCTGCTGCGCTTGCAGTGCTGAGGTGGGGGCGTGAGACCGTCCGGTGACGAGCATTTGACATCGCGTGCGCCGCCGGACGCACGCCCTTGTTCAACGACGGACTCGCGCGATGACGCAGTGTTCGGCTGCTGCTGGTGATCAAGTGGGGCGCTCAACAGCGGCGTTGGTGAAAGTGGCTCCGGCAATTCAGACGTGATGGACTCGGGTGAGGGGTAGTTGTGCGACGGGTGACAATGGGCATCCGAAGACGCGCGGTGATCTTTCTGTTGTAGCCAGGTCTGGTTGATGATGTTGGCTTGCAGAGGGATGCGAGGTGGGACGGTGAGGGCGCTTCGTCGCGTGGACGCGGACGACTGGAGCCGGTTCGCGAACGACGGGTACGCGGGGATGTTGACATGCGGCTCATCGATGAGATGCATGTTGTACAAGATGCCGGCCTTGTAGCAGGCTGAAACTTGAGGTGGGGTGAGGAAGAAGAAGATCGAAAGGTGTACAGGCAGCGTGGGGGCAGACGCTTCTGGGGCAATGCCCGAGTCCCGTGGAAAGGAGGTCCCTGCTGTTGTTCAGGGAGGTTTCAGGAGCTTCCTGTCGCGCCGATCTCCCGAATCCCGATCGACCATATACAAGTGCTTGCATTATGCGAAATAGAGATCCTTTGAAGAACGTAAGAAGTTTGTGTAGCCATTCGCGAAACGCAAGTTAGCTGTACAACAGCTCGTGTGGACAGCGTTTGGAACCTTCCCTGCCTCCCCTCGACGCGACGAACGAATGACGCTACCTAATTCACCGATCGTTGGCGATTGACGAAGCGTTTCTCATATGATACATTTACCATTGGCTTAATTAAATAACACGATAAATGTGAGGAGGAGAGCAGGAGCCAAGTCGTGGGCTCGAATTGGAGTTCGAAGCCTCCAGGAAATTCGTGGAGATATTCTTGGCGTCACGTCGGCTAAGGTGGAGTGTGGCAGCTGTTGTTCGTTTACGGCGAGCTTTTCAATCAATTCAAGGACTGACATAGGAACATAAGAAGTTCTGTTTGATAGGAGGCTTTTCCAATAGCTGGCCGCAGTGGAGCAAGAACTTCGCTCGACCTGGCACCAACAAGTATATTCGAAATCGCAGCAGGCATTGACGACTTTGGGTGCAACGAACATGCTCATGATCAGGCCGAACATTCACGCTAGTTTTTGAGACATCCTGAGACACCGTTGCCGCTTCTACAGATTCCCAATTGTAGTCTTATGCAACTCCAGGCCGGCAGCTTGGGCGGGTTCGGAGAATCCGCGGGCGCCTAGCTCGGGCGCAGCTTTCACACGACATCCCCCCCACACGATCGATCGGCGCCGGTTCTCCAGCTGAGATTGTGAGCCTTTCCATTCCCCGCTTCTCGCTGCTAAGGCTGCTTCGCCTCAACAGCAAGTGAGGCCCGTCTTTGATTTGAGGTGAGTCAAATCGATGATTTTTGCCGTGTCCTGTACCACCACTCCCTTGGCCCAAATGTACACTCCAGCACACGAACGTCCCTCCGCCTCGTCTCGGACCGGGCTTCTTCAGCCCGAGGTCGCCGGCTTGCGGGACGTTTGTCGTCATAGCAGGCGACTGGCCGAGTCAATATCTTCGTTCTATCAGGTGGGAAGCAAGATCACTCGAGCTAACCAAACACGTTTGAGTCACCTTGGCCCAGGCTTTCCGTTTGCTGTAGTACATCTTTCACTCGTCACCGTCTCACTCGTCACCGTCACGAGGTACTGCAGTGAGCGCTCGAACAGTCGGACTCAGTCTCAGTCGGAGGTGCTATTACGAGGGGCCGGTGTCGTCGCCGCTCACCGCGCTCACCGCTCACCGCGCTCACCGCTCACCCGCGGTCAACTTTCGAGTGCTTTGATTCTGGCCACGACATCCTCGTCGTCGCCCGGGTCAAGCACCACTCTGAGCAGCCAAACTGGATACCTTGTGGACCGATCCATCGCTGCGAATCATTGCTCAGTCGACCAAGGCGATGCCCCCTTCCCCGACTCGAGCCATGTCCTCCGCCATGATCTCGTCCTCGTCGTCGTCCTCCGCCACCACGATCGGGGCAAGCGGCCCTACCATCTCGCCGAGTCGACATGCCAGCTCCTTGCTCTCGTCTTCCGTCCCGCATACCGAGGAGCCAACCCCGACAGACTTGCTGCTGGCCACACCTCCAGCTGTGCTCAAGTTTCTGACCTTGGCCGCCCCCGTCATCCACGGCCTGGCCTTCATCTCGCACCTCATCAACTGGGAAGGTCACTTCTTCGCCTCGCTCTTGCTCCTCCTGTCGTGGTGGGCGGTCTGCCTGTTTGGCCAATTTATCCTGCGATATGGTGCTCCCGCGCTCGTACTTCTCTACATCCTCTTCACCTACCTCGGATCGTTTTCGTCACGACCGGTCCCAGGAACGGCGCCGAACAAGGTCGTCTTGACTCGGTCTAGACATAGACAAGCACCTTTGACGCCGGCGGCATTCCACTCGTTACTGCATTCGTCGCAGATCTTCGCCAATGACGTACAAGCCTTACGAGCCCAGCTGATCCACCCCCTCTCGGTCCGACTGAGCTTCGTTCCGACCCACCCCGGCCGAGCCGCCCCAGCGTACCACACTGCTTGGATAGTGCTGACCTCGTATCCGTTCTACCTCGCCTTGACGTACTTTGTGCCGATGCGACTCATCTTCCTCGCCATCGGTAGCGTCGGCTTGTTGTGGAACGCGCCCTTCTTCCGTACGCTTCGTGTGACGTTGTGGAGCTCGGCGTTCGTGCGCTGGATCGCGAGGATCATGATCGCTTTGATTACGGGAGGTCGGGGATTGGGTCGAGAGTTGGGACGGATGCAGAAAGGAGTCGGACTCCCGGGGCTGTTGGGTTCCAAGAAGCAAGCCAAGCAAGTGGTCGTCGTCGAGGAGAAGCCGGTCAAAGTTGGTGGATCCGGTGTGCAGTCCGCGGCGGATCTGACCAAGAAGGACGTCAAGAAGGGTGCAGGAGGGGTCGACCAAGGGGGTTCGGAGGAAGACGTACAGGTTCAGTTCACCATCTTTGAGAACCAGCGGTGGTGGGTTGGATTAGATTGGACGCATGCATTGTTGCCCGGCGAGAGGGCCAGTTGGTGAGTTTTGTTTCATATATTGCAAAGCTGTTTACTCAGTGACTGATAGATTGCTTTGCTTTGTGCTTGTTCGAACCATCAGGACGGACGCGGCGCTTCACCCCGCCATCCCTCCTGTTTCATTCGTCCTTCCTCCCGCATCGGTGACCTACACCTCGTCGCCGACCCGATCAGATCCGACGTCGCGGCTCAAGCGCACGACCGAATGGAAGTGGTTGGACACAGAATGGCGCGTCATGCGCTCTTCTTCCAACACCCAAATCAATGCGATCGGCTCCACTGCTACTTCTACGAATGCCGATGGATCGATCCTCGCGAACCCCTCATCATCGACGACGTCGAGCATGACGCGTTCACCTTCCCTCTCGGCGGCTTTACAATCCTACATCTCTTCAACGACCAAGCCGGACCCCGACCATCCCTCCACCGGCGCAGGAGGAACAGGGGACGACGATACCCCTCTCTTCCCCGCTTTAGTCGAGGACCATTTCTTCGACAACAACTACCTCGTCGATGCGAACGGGTGGGCGTATTCAGATAACTCATGGGAACATGCCTCGGCCAAAGGAGGGCTGGGCAAATACACCCGACGGAGGGCATGGGTCAGGAGGGCCCATCTCGTTGAGAGGATCGAGAGGGTTCGTGGACCCGTCGCTTCGGCTGCTGCGGCGGGTTCGGGATCGGGGACGGATGCGAGCGGAACGGCTTTAGGGACTAGTGGGGTAGGGTTGAGGTCCGGGCCTGTTGGGGGTGGGACGACGGGTTCAAACGCGAAGGATGGGGCGAGCTTGAGGAGGAGGAAGAGCTCGAAGAGTTTGAATGCCGCGACGGGAACGATGGAGAAGGAGAAGGAGAGGGAGAAGGAGAATCTGGAGGCTTGAAGAAGTGTTGGGATATCATGCGTTGTACTCTTTCGTTACGACGAGTCCTGTGAGAACAGTGGCGGCCAGGCGGGAAAAGGAATTTGCGCGAAGCCTTGGATTTGCACGACGAAAAGTCCGCACACAAGTGAAATTGGTGGTACAACAACATAACATGAGGAACACATGACACATAAAGAGATAACCAAAGCCAATTCGGATCGTTGGTTTTACTCGGGTACCTCCTTGGGACTGACGATCCCCTCCTTGAGGACGTAGTAGACAATCGAACTGTCCCTCTCTGCGATGGCGAGGTAGATCGCCGGTGTTTCGGTCGGGCTACTGGTGGAGGGTGTTTGTTCGGAGGGGAGTTCGTCGAGGGCTTTGAATACGTTTGCGAGGCTGTTGAGATGTAAGCGTGGGTTTAGTTGGGGGTTTGATGTTTTTTGGGGAAGGCACCAGTGGATCTAGTGGACTTGCGATCTGAGCGAGGTTGGTGCACTGAGATTCATAGGGAGAGCGAATGACGCGACCGCCTGTGTTGGGTGAATGGTAGGACTAGCTGTGAATCCTTTGGGATATACCGGAAACAGACATGATGAATCTTCCCCCCAAGGCGCAGTGACGAACCTTATTCTGGGGCCTGCCCTTGAGCACCGCACATTCGCACGAAGGAAGGTCAAGCACTTCGAGGTCTTGCCATGTTTGGGCTGTCAAGTTGATGTACATGGCTTCAGAACGAATAAGGTTCGAATGGGGATTTTGTTTCTTCAGAGGTCTTGGAATCACTGACCCAAGTAGAGATCTTGATAAGCCTGGAAGAGCGAGGTCGCTTGCGAGGGGTACTTTTGGAGGTAGGGCAGCAAGGGAGCGGCCTGATGGTGGTGGTGGAAGACATGAGGGAATGGTCAACGTTCCAAGTTAGGTTCATAACGGTCGTTGTTACTGACCAAGGGGTGGAGGTGCGACATTGGGTGACCACGCGGGGATGGGTCCCGGAGAAAGAGGGGCGCTCGATCACCTCGCAGCGCCCAAGTCGATCGAGCCGCCTTGGCCTGCCGGCCTGCCCACTGCCCGCCCCGGCTTCGGTGAACACTCGACAAAGTCTTCAAAACGTAAACTTGAGAGATCTACCACAGCCTTTATCTCGAAGAAAAACAGATTCTGATCACAAGTCTCCTTTCAATGGACTACTCGGTCAACCAGCTGACTAGCTGTGACGATCGACGGATGGCCGTCAAAACCATTGGTGCCCCCGACCAGAGGGTCCGAACTCAAATTCAGCGCCGTTCCAGCGCGTGACAAAGTGGGCTATCGTCATCCACGATCCACTCGGTTCGAGACCTCCCTCTCACACCGTACTTGCATCGCACGCACCTCTGGCTTTCGCTGTTACTCTCTTACTCGACCAAGCAACATGTTAGGATCATTGCAGGTCAGTCATCCGCTCTTGTCCGTCCCACTAAGCCCAGTCAAAGCGCCGGCGAACTCGAGGCAGTTCATTCATCCGCACCTCGCGTCGCCACGCGTCCCCACATCCAACGGCAGCCACATGCATGTCCCCGCCTCATCACTGATTACCCCCTATCTCTCTCTCTCTCCCATACCACAGACCCAGTTCTGGGCCGTGCGCGACTACCTCTCCCCTGTCCTCCGCGACTCCAAGTTCAAAGAATCCGGTCGCCTGACCCCGGACGAGTTCGTCGCCGCCGGTGATTACCTCGTCTACAAGTTCCCGACCTGGTCATGGCAAGCTGCCAAGGAGGAGAACAAGACGAGGGATTTTCTGCCCAAGGAGAAGCAATACTTGATGCAGAGGAATGGTGAGTCGGTTGCTTGGGTTCGGCTTTGAGCCGGAGTTGGGTTGGATGCATTGAGTGGGGGGGGCGGTGCTTAGGCGTGACGTGGGAATGGGTGTACACCATAGGGTTCAGAAAGATGAAGTGCATTTACTGACATATAGCCTCTCACCCCACAGTCCCTTGCCTACGCCGAGTGTCGCAACTTGCGTTCGGGGGCGGAGGCGCCGACGAGGAAGCCGAGACGATGATGTCGTTCGCTCAGGATCTCGATGGCAAAGGTGCCGACGACGGCGAAGATTGGGTTGCGACTCATACGAGCTCCAAGGGTGAGCTGGATGAAGCGATTGGTTCAACGATCCTGCACGAGGTTCCGGAAAACTCGGCGGAGAAGACTGTTGCTGACCACTGGGACTTTGAAATAACTTTCATTTTGTGTTGATAGGCCCTATGGGAACAGAGGCCGTACCACCGATGGGTGACATACCCGACGTCGAAGAATCCCTCGCATCGACTTCTTTGAATTCGGGGGCGAAGACTGTGGATGCGGACGAGCAGGAGTCCGAGGGAATGCCGGATATGGACGATATCCCCGACATGGACGACGATGACGAGGATGGGATGGGCGGTGGCTTGGTTGAGGACGAGGACGAGGCGGCGTTGAGGGCTACTCCTTCAACAGGGACCAAGGGTGCTGCGGGAACGTAAGCTGTTTTCTTTTCACTGCTCTGAGGCTTTCTATGCTGCGGGTGAGAGTTCGAGGTTGACGCTGACGGTGTGTCATGCGGTGACTTGCAGATCGGACAATCTGATTCAGGTCAGGACTTATGATTGCTTCATCACTTATGACAAGTACTACCAAACACCTCGATTCTGGCTTTCCGGTTACGACGAGGTGCGTTTGTGACCATCGTTGGGGGGCTCATGCAATTTTGGTGACCTGAAACTGTCCTAGCCGAATCCTGTAGCACAAGACATCTCTCCCACCTTCTTCCGCGTTCGAGGACGTTTCATCCGACCACGCCCAAAAAACGGTGACGATCGAGCCCTTCCCTCACGGCTCGCTATCAATGGCTTCGGTGCACCCCTGCAAGCATTCGTCAGTGATGAAGAAAGTCATTGAACGCATGGACAAGAATGTCGTCGAACTACAAAGGCGGGAGAAAAAGAACAACCCTGGTGGGTCGGCAGTACCTGCCGCGACGACATCGTCTTCGAAAGGTGGGAAATGGGCTGGATTGGTCGGCAAAGCGACGGGGAAGAAGGAGGAGACCAAGACGGGCGGGGAGGAGGAAGGTCCAGAGGGTTTGCGCGTCGATCAGTACTTGGTTGTGTTCCTCAAGTTTATGAGCTCGATTGGTGAGTAGGAGAGGAAGTTGGGGGGGAAAGAGAGAGCTGAAAAACTGAGCGTGAATTTGATTCTTGGTTGTTCGAAATAGTGCCGACGATCGAGGTGGACGCTACCAATTCTATTGTGAGTACGAGCCTGTCGCAATTCTGTAGCACTTCGAATGGCGCACTCGGTAGTCAAGCTCGATGTCTTTGGGCGCCGATTTGAACTACCACAATACGATTGGAGAATGATAGGCTGACCGAGCACCCCTTCCGGAACGCCTTCGTAGTAATTCGGCCTCGACCCTCGCCCAGTAGCTTTCCCCCGTTCTCTCACTTGCACGTCTCGTTACCTCTCGTTTCTTCGCCGCAAATGGACTCGTCGCAGTAGTAGTGTATATCTTTCATCCCCCCTTTTTTTCTTTCAGACTTTCACTGTTCTATAGTCCAGCTCTTGACAACCCGTCACGAACGTTGCCTTATGATGGTCTCCTATGGGATACTCCTGTGGGAAGATGCCGAGGATAGAGAGGGGGCGCTGCTAATTCGATTCGCCATGAGAGGTTACAGCGCGTCAATTGCTCGCCCTCGGATTATTCTCCGGGAACGGATTGGGATATGCAACAGGTCGTCTAGTGGTACTTTTATGGAGCTCATTGCTCGCTTCCATATCAGCTCATCGAAGGCTGATCGAAGCACGTGGAAGCTCGTGACTGCTCGTGAGATCGTGAGGCCTTGCTCGCGGTCCCTGGCTGCTTCGTTTCTCCCTCCGCATTCGTCAGAGATCGCATCGATAAGCTTCAATGCTACGGCCGTCAACCACCACCTCAGCTCACTCGGTCCACGTAAGGTGAAGCGGAACCTTGTCATCGCCTACCTTGGAGTCAGATCATCCTACCTTTACGCACTAGCACGATATCTTGTTTCCGACTGGGTTGTGGTGTATCCGGACAAGTGTCGACGACGGCTCACCCGAGCTCGTCCAACCCCCACCCCACCCTACTTCGACGATCACTTTGGGGTTCTCTGAGCTCGGCTTCGTATTGGGAGATGCCTGCTATGGACGAGTTCAAGGAGCTACAGGAGGGGGAGATTGAGGTCCTTCGATGTAGGTTACCATGCAGTGGGTCAGGTGCGATCCACTGAGAATGTGAGGCTGATGTCGGGTCCTACGGCGGGGGATTGGTAGCGATCTATGGCGACGATTTCGAGATTGTCGAGACGAGGACGGCTTGGAAGGTAAGTCATACGATCTGCGTTCAAGTAATTGAAAATGAGGTCAACGTTCTGACATGGTGGATCATCTCTCCCTTCCTCAGTCCGTGAACGCCGCGCACGAATTCCGAGTCCGAGTTCGTCCCGTCGAAGAACCCTTGAAGGAGATCGTCAACGTCAAGATCCATTTCAAGTGCGTCGTCGAACCAGTCTACACGGGTTTTGGAAGCATCCTATCCCTGGTGGAGAAATTTTGACAGCTTAGGTTGGTCTCCGAATGCACAGGCTGCCTCTCAAGTACCCGAAACAAGCTCCGACGTTCACGCTCGATGATCCGGTTGGACTCGAGACGAATCATCTGAATGCTTTGGTCGGTCCGACATGCCAGCATCATTTTTGCTTTAGAAAACAAGAGGAAGCTGAAGCTCGTTCTGAGTATGTTGGGTTCGGACAGCGCACCTTGTTGCAAAGGGAATCGACGACGAATTTGCTCGGCTCGGAGATGATTTACGAACTTTGTTCGACTGCGGCGACGTTCATTACGGATCGACATACCGATATGAACAAGACAAGTTTGGAGGACCAGAGGAAGAAGAGGACTGAGCAGGAAGAAAATGTACGGAATTAGATGGCCGTGTGCTTTGACAGTTCCCGGCCGACTGATGATCTCTGGGTTTTTCCACAGGCGAATCGGCAAGCTCACGAACGAGCCGAGGCGCAGAAACAGCGCGAACAAGCCGCCGAAGCCGCTCGCATGACCCAACTCATCTCGGGCGACGTCAAGCGCAAAGAAGAACTCCGAGCCGAGCGAGCAAGGCAGGAAAAGTTGAAAGAGATGGAAGGGCTTGAAGGGGAGAGTCTGCAAATCGGTGAAGGTGGGGAGAGAAAGGTCAATATTTTGATCAGTACAGATGGGCATGGCACGAAGGAGGTCGTGGCTAAACTTGGGAGGCCTTTGGGAACTGGTGAGTGTAGCGTTTGATCGTTTGTGGCTGGGGACTGAACGCTGAACTTGGGACAAGTTTGCAGACTGGATTGGACGAATGCTGCCCGTCGAGCTCATGATGGAGATGGAAGCGGCGCTCAGTGCAAATGCATACGTCATCGATGTTCTTGGGCCTTACTACCTCACACCGCAAGGTATGTACGAAAATTCAATTTCTTGCTCAATGTGTTCCCCCCTCTCATCCTCCCTGCGTGTTACTCTACAGGCAAGCGAAAACTGTCCAAAATCGAAACAGATCTAAGTCGTGCTCGGGCACTCCGGCACCCCAACATCCTTTCCCTTTATGGCTCGGTCTTGGCTCGCTACACGCCGTCCTTCTTCCCAGACAACCCCAATGCCCAACCGCTCCTTCGTACCGCGGCTGGATGGTCACTCATCGTCCTGCATGAGCAGGTACCGGCAGCCGCCCAAACGCTCGATTACCTCTTGGCGACCGTGGGCGAATTGAAGCTCGAAAAGGCCATCACGTGTCTTCAGCAGCTCGTTTCGGCAATCGAGTATCTCCACCTCTCGAACGTGACCCATCGATCCATACGACCCAAAGCGATCTGGGTCTGCAACGATCGATCACCCGGGGGCAACAGCTCGGTCTCGATCAAATTGGGTGACGTGGCTTGGTTCCAGCGCATGGTTGACTTGAACAAGGCGGAGCCGTGGGTCGCTGCGCCGAGTCAGGATGATCTGCCAGAATCCTGGATGTGCCCCGAGGTCGTTGATGATCCGTTCGCTTACGATCGCTCTCGAGATATGTCAGTGCTCTCAGCGTTACATGACCAGCCTAGAGTAGGAGCCTGACACTGCTTGCATCGGTACCCCTCTAGGTGGGATGTGGGCATCGTGTTTGCGCAAATGGTTTTCGGATCCGATGTCCATCGCCGATACGCTTCACCGGCCGATCTTGTGCATAGCATCCCTCGCAACTGGTCGCCTGTGCTGCGCAAGGTCCTCTCCGATCTCCTCTTGACCGAGGCCAAGAAGCGCCCGACGGCAGCGCGATTATCGGCTCAACTGCTCGAACTGAGCAGCAGTGGGGTTGCCCCCGACAGTGGCATTTCACTGCCCCCGCTCATCCTTTCGACGACTCCAACGAACAATGTCGCGTGGCCCAACAAATCGAAAGGGCCGGGCACGCCACTGTTCTCACCCGGTGTGGCCTTGAGGGAGAGCCAAATGGCCGAATCGTCCCAAGTCGGCTTCTTCTGGCAACCGCGTCCTACGGGCTCACGTTATCGTAGCGAATTTGAAGAACTTGAGTTCCTCGGTCGTGGTGGTGGAGGTCAGGTCGTCAAGGCGCGCAATCGCCTCGATGGTCATCTGTACGCGGTCAAGAAGATCCGATTGCCGACTGATAAACAGGCCGAGATCAAAATCCTCCGAGAGGTGACGATCTGGTCGCGCATGAACCATCCGAATATTGTACGGTATCATACGGCTTGGACGGAGACGGAAGACGTGTCGCAATCGGGTTATGTCATTGATGGGGAAGGGTCGACTCAACCGACTGCCGAAACCTCGGCGCCTTCGACGGAGTCGCTTTCGACGGGAAATGAAGCGATGGGCGATTCGTCGGATGACGACTCGGGTCCGGTCGAATTTGACTCGGATGACGACGATGCCATCGCGACGCCGGGACATGATCTAAATATCGATCTGGGGTTGGATGATCTCGACGACGACGATTTCCTATCCGTCGGTCACTCGAAGAGCGTCTCCTACCCCAGCATTCATTTCGGCAACGAAGACGATGCCTCGACAGATGGTCGGATCAGTCCTGTCGTCTTTCGGCACTCAAAAAATTCGACGAGGTACAACTCGCCTGCGATCCCCGCGACGCCGAAGCAAACACGGACGCTGTACATCCAGATGGAGTACGTTGAGAAGCTCACGTTGCGGGAAGCGATCGAAGAAGGTCTTTCCGAAATCGCCTCGTGGCGGTTCATGAACCAGATACTTTCGGCTATGTTGCATTTCACCTCGCTCAACATCATTCATCGAGATCTCAAGCCCTCCAACATTTTCATCGATGGAAAAGAGGATGTCAGGATTGGTGATTTCGGTCTGGCGGTCAATCAGGGTGGGATCTTGGATCCGGCGGAAGGGTCGCTCAGCATGGATTCGTCGGTGGACGAATCGGACTTTACCTCCGGTGTAGGGACGTCCTTGTATATCGCGCCCGAGACGTTGTCTAAGACGCGGACGGAACGATCGATCAAGTACTCGAACAAGATTGATAGTGAGTGCAGCCCGGACATGAGGTGACTTGCGGTCATACCGTCGCTCAACGATGTCTTCGTTCCTACAGTGTACTCACTTGGTGTGGTGTTTTTCGAGATGTTTCACGGACCGTTCAAGACGGGCATGGAACGCATTCACGTACTCTGTGGACTGAGGGAACCAGAGATTCGGTTCCCTCCGTCGTGGGATATGGTTCGACTTGCTCGACATACCAAGATCGTCCAAACATGCCTGCAACACGATCCCGAGAAACGTGCCTCACCCAAAGATCTCCTCGCCTCGGACCTCCTCCCTCCTCGAGTCGGGGACGATTCGATCGAGGAGACGATTCGACTGCTCTCGCATTCGGGGACGACGCATGCGCAGACGCTCATCACGGCCTTGTTCAACCAAACGGCCGAGGATCGGATCCGCAAGGACTTCTCGTACGATTTTTACGATGGCGAAGGCGCCAAAGTCGATAATGACCCTTATGCCGAACTCGTACGGGAGAAATTGAGTCGCATCTTTCGACAGAAGGGAGCGGTCTCGATGGACAGTCCGTTGTTGATGCCTCATTCGAACATTTATGGGGCGAGGGATCCGGTTCGGTTGCTGGATTCGGATGGCACGGTCGCATGTTTGCCGTTCCATCTCAACATCCCGTTTTGTCGAATGGTTGCGAGGGATACGTCGCTGACTCGACTCAAGAGATGGACGATCGCGCCTGTCTATCGACATACCAAGGCTGGAGGGGTGAGGGTTGCCAGGGCGTATATTCTTGTCTCGAGGTGACTCTCATAGCTAACCCTCTCTTTGCCCTTGAACCTCGCAGCAACCACGAGCCGTCCTCAACGCCGCCTTTGACATCGTCACTGACGCCGTCACGGCTGCGACCGAAGCCGAGATCCTCATCGTCGTCGAAGATATTCTCGCTGCGTTCCCTCTGACGGGCCAAAAAGTCCACGTGCTGAACCATTCCAAGCTCCTTGATGCGATCGTCGATCGAGTACCTCAGAAGCAGCGCGAGGTCGTGCTCGAGGTCTTGCAGCAGCATGGACGGTTACAGCGCTCTTGGATCAAGACTTCGAGTGAATTGCTCAAGATCGAGGGGGTAACAAAGTCGATGTGTGATGAGTTTGGGTTACTCAATACTTCTGGTCAGTAGTTCGCGGTTAACTGTATCTCTCCGGAGAACTACGACTGACGCTGTCGCGTCGGATGTCGTGCAGGCACACTCGCCGAGATCCGTTCGCTCGTCGTCGCATCGCCTCGACTCAAGCACGTCGTTCAAGAAGGGTTCGACGAGTTGCAAGAGATCCTCAACTTCAGCCAACAGCTCGGGATCAAAAATATCAAGATCTCGCCTCTGCTCGCGACCAATTGGGACTTTCATCGAGATGGTGTGCTGTTCGAGACGCATCATATCCGAGGCAAAACGCGGGAGGTTGTGGCGGCGGGCGGAAGGTGATTTTCGTACGCGGGCAACGGAAGTTGGAACCCTTGTGCTGACCCTCTCCCATGCCGTTCAAAGGTTCGACGAGGTCGTCTCGCGCCTTGCTGCGCCCGAAGTACGATACTCGGGTCGTGTACCTCACGTCGTCGGTGTCTCCATCTCGGTCGCCAAGCTCTCACAAGCGGCTGCCGAAGCCAATGCTGTGGCGAGCAAGAGTTTGATGAACCGACGCGACGAATCCACAATGTCATACGGTCCTTGGTCTGTACGACGCTGCGATGTCTACGTCGTTTCATTCGTCGCCAACTTGATCGAGGCGAGATGGGATGTGGTCAAAGATTTGTGGAAGGCTGGGATCAAGGCCGATTTGGTGAGCTTCATGTGCTTCCTCTTTTTGGGCTTAACGCACTCTGGCGACTTGCTGAGCTTTGGTGGTCTAGATGTACGACGACGACTTCCTCTCGCTCACACCAGAGCAACTGCAAAGCGCTTGTCGAAGGGAGGGTGTGATGTGGATCGTCATTGTCAAGCCGGGCCAAGCGGCCACCGCGCATGGGCGGCATGCCCTCGACGACGCCGAGCGCACGCTCAAGGTCAAGAGTGTGCTACGTGGCTACGAGGAGGAAGGTGGGTTTGCCCCAGTTATATGATTCGGGGGGTATGTAACATCCACTGACACCCACTATGCTGCTCGTTACGACATCCTTCAGTCCCTCGATCGGAACTCACCTCCTTCCTGACGAAGGAGATGCGCGAGCAACAAATTGCCGACGAATCGTCCAACGAAGCCTTTGACGCCGTCGGGTCCTTGGCCGAACAAGTCAAGTCGTTACAGAACATCTACCCCATCCTTGCGGATGAAGACGTAAGGCAAAAGGGAAGGGCCAAGCAGAAGTCGATGATTGCGTCGAGGGCACAGAAGTCGGTCGAGCAAGCGGCTCAGGCGGCCGCCGCGGCCCCTGTTTGTGAGTCGCGCAAGGAGAAGGGCGAAGATGGTCGACTGATGTACTAACTTTGGGAACTCTTGTGGCGCGTGTTTAGTTGCTGTCGATGTCGATGGGCAAGCTTATCGCAAGATGTGTGAATCGGCGGCCTGGGTCGACGAGTAGGTCCTACTCACCACTGACATCTCACACGCCGGGACCCTTCTCACACGATCTTTCTCAACCCACAGCGACGAAGCGTATCGAAGTGTCATCCAGCACACCCCCAATACGAAGCGAGTCTACATCGCCTCGATCCGGCAACAAATCCGGAAGCACAAGGCTGCCTCGTCGACGCCGTTGCCTAGCTTTTGGCTGGTGAGTTGAAAGTCGTCGGGGCCTGGGGCGGGGGGGCGAGCACTCGAGCCGTGACTGACAAGGAACTTTTTTCGACAATGCAGTTCTCTTTGCGCGAGGATCGAAGTGTTTTGCTGACGTGTGATGGTGTGTGATTCCTATGAAGGAATGTGACCTGGCGCTTCGGCAGATGTGTATTTTGCGGCCGGTGGTGGTGGCCGGGAAGCTAGGCTCGGGGGTAGGCGGAAGTTTATTTGTTTGACGAGCACGACTTGTAGCGCATCGATACCTAAGTAGCTCTATGGGATTGAAAAAGTCTGAATTTTTTGAACACAAGAAAGACAGTGTCTCGCGAAGTCAACAATTCAATTGGGGTCAAGCCGGGCCTATCAACTCGGGAATCGATCGGCCGAATTCAGCTGGGCTGGACCACGCGAGAACACGCGCTGCGCGGCCCGGGGCATCGGGGTGTGGGTGCCATGGGCGAACATCGGGCGCAAGCAAGCAAGCGCTAGCAGGCGAAGCGGAAGTGCGAGAGAGAGCGAGAGGGCGCATTCTGAGGCAGTCGAGTCATTTGCACGAGGTTCCAGAGACCTCCTTTCCCCTTCTGACATTCCGATCAACCACCATCCAACACGTCATCCACGGTGTTCGACCTCAAAGCGACCTAGACACGACTGCAGTATCAAGTGTTGAAGCCTCGCTACGGTCCACACATTGCTTACCGACACGCCTTCGTCCCCCGCTCCCTCTCTCCCTCTCTCCGCCAACGCCGACCTCGAGCTGGGCTGACGAGGCGTTACCGCGTGACAGCCAACCCCGCTCGCTGCCTATCTATCACACGACCAACCGAGCCCACGCCTCGAACGGAGGTTGACGCCGCCGCCTTAGATCATCTGCAACACCTACAGACCGACCACCAACACGTTGTTGCTCCAACGGACGCAGCATGTACCCCATCCCCTCCGCGATGCTGCACTCGGCCGACGATGATGCGGCGGTGCTCTTGAGCTCACGAGTCAGCGCTCTGAGCGCAGTACCGACGACGACAACGAACACGACGACGAACACGATCCCCGGCTCTATTGCTTCCGTCACCAAATTCGCTTTCAGTGGTCTTAACATGGACTTGTCGCTCGACTGCACCCACTCGAACACCCCTACATCCGGTCCCTCGTCCTCGTCGTCGTCGTCGTCCTTCCCTGCGGTCGCGTCGCCCTACTTTGCCTTTCCGTTGCCCACCCTCGGCGGTATCCCCGCCGGCGCATTCGCCTCACAGCAGCAGCAGCAACGTGACCAAGCACCGGTCGAGCTCTTCTTCCAATTCGACTATGGAGATTCGAAATCGGGCGAAGATGTGACAAAAGCTTTCATGCAAGGTCAGTACATCATTGACTGTCGAGGTACTCCCTGCGCCGAGACAGCCCGAATGCGCACTGAACCCTATCCCCTATTCCTCGCCTCGTCCCCTTTCGGCCGTCGCTTAGACTTTATGAACATGCCCATGGACTCCAAGACCGTATCGACATTCGGACCCGCCTTTACTTCCAATGCTCTCGCCGCTCCCCTCCCACCTTTCGACCCTTTCGTCCTGCCCGAAGTGCTGGCACCCGAAGCCCGACGATCGCCCCGCGAAACGGCCCTCTCGTTCGACCGAGGCCTCGACTCCCCCCTGGGCTTCGACAGTCCAGACTCTGAAGCCGCTGGTGGGTTGTTCGATGAAGATGATCTTGATGAACTCCCTCCATTGGATTTCGATTCTTTCGTTCAAGAGCCGGTGCAAGCCCCCGTCGTCCCTTCACCCTCGTCGGCGACTTCTCAACAACCTTCGATCGAGACCCCCTTTGACCTCTCGTTCCCTTGCTCCGTCGCTGGTCCTTATTCCGCCCCGTCTTCTTCTTCGAGCCTTACACCCACCTCTTCGAACGAGACAGCCGCTCCTACTCCATCAACGACCTCGTCGACCTCCACGACCGAAGCCCCGCAACCCAAGTCACGGACGCGTCGCACTAAAGCCACTGGCTTCCGAGGCGTGCACACCAAATTGACCGCCCTCGATGCCCCGATCCAACAACGCAACTATGCCGTCCCTTCCGTGACCGCACGCAAGCGCAAGACCATGGCCGTTGAGAGGGAGTTGGCCAAGAGGCTCATTGTCGAGATTGAACCGCTCAAGAAAGAGGTCGAGGCCGTTGAACTCCCCACCGTTTCAGAAGGGGATGCGAGTTTGCCCGAGGATTTGGTCGAGGCCGTCGAGAAGAAGAGGTTGCAAAACACTCTGTCGGCGCGCAAGTCGAGGCAGAGGAAGCAGGAACGCTTGGCCGAACTGGAGGAGAGGAACGTCGAGCTCGAGGCGGAGAACAAGAGGTTGGAGGACAAGGTGCAGGAGTTGGAGAGGAGGCTGGCGATGGCGGGATTGTTTTAGAGAGAGAGGATGTCTGAGGGGAGGATGTTTTTGGATTTAACTAGTTAGTTTGTTTTCATCATCGTTTTTTTCTTTCAATAAGCCCCGCAAGGGCAAGTTTTTTCTCTTTGTAACACTCGCAGCACGATATTTTATCGCCCACTATTGCCAAGCTTCCGAAGCGAGAGCCCTGGGGAAATATTATTACATCCACCTCGTAGCCTTATCTCACCAAGCCTCGATTCA
Source organism: Microbotryum intermedium (assembly GCA_022702645.1). Classification (NCBI taxonomy): domain Eukaryota; kingdom Fungi; phylum Basidiomycota; class Microbotryomycetes; order Microbotryales; family Microbotryaceae; genus Microbotryum; species Microbotryum intermedium. Next base: position 1,394,028 of record JAHWDX010000001.1, read on the forward strand.
CGCAAGGATCCCGATGCGCCATAGCTCTTCTTCCTCGCTTCGTGCCGTGTCACCCGACGAGGTCTGCTCGTCCGATTTGATGTCCTCGATCGACCGACCGGTCAAGAGGGAAACTTGACCCAAAGAACGATCTTCATGACCTTTTGAAACGAGATCGATCATCCACTGTATTTGTCAAGAGTGACGCAGAGGTCAGATCTGTGATCTCCTTCAGTGCCCCCCCCCCCCCCCCCCCCAAGGGAAATTATTGCGAAACTTACCCTTCGTTGAACTTCGAGAGCAGCTCCGGGTTGGACACGAGGGTCTTGAGGATTGGCTTGGGAGTAGGCTTTAGGGAAACTGGTGGAGAGGTTTTAGGACGGAAGCGGTTTCTTAATCAGATTTGAATTCGAGCGCTTAACAGAGAGAGAGAGAGAGAAGGAGAGGCGTCTTGGGGTGACGTACGGGATGTGTCTGATCGAGGTCCAATTTTCAGTAATCGGACAAGGAGTCAGTTTTCCCAACAAGATACGGGCGTGAATGAAGGCGCAGGAACTGACTTGATATCCTTTGCGGTCCGATGGAACCTAATCCTCAGACCTTGATACCTTTTGCCCCGCTAAAATCGCCAAACCCCCAAAAGCGGAATCAGCTCCGAGGTCGCTCCGAGCCGAGCTCTTCAAAGTCAAAAGTGCGCGACCAACCAATTCCAATACGAAAGCCCTATGTGATCCTTGAACATCCTTCTGCGCCGGTTCCGGGTCTTGGTCGTACCTCGCTGGAGTGGGTAAGAAGGCGGCGTAGTGGTACTTGCGGGACAATTTGTCCTCTTCGAGATAGTCCTCCGCCATGGACTCGTCGGCGACGTTGCGGCCCGCCTGTTCGTCATCGACATCGTCGTCGCCTTCTTCTTCTTCTTCAGAGGTGTCATGTTCGAGGTCGAAGCCTTGCTCGTCGAGTTTGGTTTGAAGGCGTTGTTTCTTGAACGTTGGGAGGAGCTGGTGGTGAAGATGAAGTGTGTGAGTGGCGGGGCGTCTCATAGGTAGGTAGGTAAGGAGGTTTTCTCCCTAGACCTACTTTATAGGTCCCCAAATCCCACACCGCCGTCGTGCCTACCCGATTACCTTCATAAAGCGAATAATTCACCCCATGAGGATACGTCTCGATCGCCAAACGATGTTCGGTCCTCCTCGAAGGATCCCAATCGGAAAGACCTTTCGGGATCGCAAAAGACAAGGTCGCTCCGTCGAGGTGGAGTCGAAGGTCATAGTGTTTGGCGGTGGCGTGGTGGTTCTGGATGATGTAAAAGTTCCTTTGGGACAGACAGGGGTGCTGGTTGAACCAGCTGGAATGGAGGGAGAGAAGGAGGAAGTAGCGTTAGCTTCGATGTATGCGCTGGTGGGGCACCACTTGCGATTGTGCAGCTGGGGGGTGTAACTGACGTCTGGATTTGAGCCTCTGAGGCGTGCCATGCGTAGTAGTCTTGAGCCGTATACCGTCTTCGTGCATGCTTGGTTGTTGCTCCCACCCGAGGTACCTTGGCATGTCTTGCATCGTTCTCGTGAGCCAGTGCTTCTGGGGCTTTGTCACGGCTGGCCGACTCGGTGTTGGACGGTAGAGCTCGTTTGAGCCGAGACGTAGCACCGGTATCCTTTTGATTGATTGAATCCTGGTGTGTAGCTGTATTCGACTCATCCCTGGCAATGTTGGAAGTGCCGGTGATGACGTCGTCGCCCACGATCGCGAGGCGCCGAGTCGCGGCTTGCCGTTCCTGCTGCTGCCACAACTCGAGGTCGACCACGCCTGGCCGGGAGATGCGGAACATGTTGTCGTTCATCTCGGGCGTAGCCTCGAGCCTTGAGGATGCATGATCACGATGGACGATGGACAGAGACTGACCTTGAAGTTTCCTGAAGCAACTCGAAGCGGAAGCGCGCATATCAAGCTATCAAGTTCGACGACCACCTGGTTGCAACCCCCTGTTTTGATCTTCCGCTCTTCGCCCTCGCCCCGCCAACAACGGGGGATCCTCCTACCCTCGCCCCCCCATCCTTCAAGATGAAGCGACCGAAAGTCAAGGAGCTGCGCGAAGCCGTCGCGTCGACACGACGCTACACGTACCCTCACCGACCCCGGACGGACTACTACGCGATCGCCCGTCGAGCGGCGCTCTCGTTCCTCGTCATCCTCATCACAGCCGCACTCCTGACCGCCTTGTACGACATTGGAGTGCAAGTGACACGCAGCAACCGTTCGAGCAAGATCAGTGATCTGGTCTTGACATTGGGCAGTTATGTCGCTGTTGTGAGTTTCACGTGACTTGTCCAACACAGAGGATGTTGGTGGAGCTGATACGATGGGATTCTTCTTTCCATCGGTCTTAGATCTTGATTGGTATTTCGATCATGATCTCGAGGAGGTTTGCCCTGTCCAACGAATACACGTCGATACCCAAGCGCTACATCCCTATCCAATCAACCGACGTACCCGAGGTTCTTTCCTTCCCTACCTTCCATATTACCTCTGCCCTCAAGTGCTGAGACCCTTGTCGGATTCGCATCCTACCAACAGCCTGCTTTCGAATTGATCTCGAGCGAGTACGATCGCGTGGCCGTCATCAGTCACATCTCGCAACCCCGCCATCGGACTCAGCAAGGGTGGGGGAGACCAGGTCAGTCACCAGCGTTCTCGAGGTTTGAATATGACCGCAGGACTAAAGATTGTTTTTCCCTTCATTCAAAGGTACACCACACGAGAACGTTCATTTCCGCACCTCGATCCTCGCTACCATCCCAGCCCTCGGTGAGCTTTAAAACGGCCGGCCCACCTTCAAAGATTCGGCCCTTGCTGAATCTTCCTTATCCTGCAATCGCTTCCCTTAACCCCCCCACCATCCCAGAAACGACCCTCTCCACCGGTCCTTTATCAATCTACCGACCCTCGCACTCCCGATCGTCCACCCTCTCCCCTTTAGGTCCTCTCATCAGATCAGGCGTGCTTCCACCCCCTATCGTCGCCGTGGCCGAAGCGTACGAACAGATCCTCCAACGTGCGCGGTACGGCATCGATGAGCCGACCGAGAAGGAGTACGATGATATGGTGAGGTATGTCGCCGTTTTGATGGGCATCTTGGAGAGGATCGGCGCTGTAAAAAAATAAGATGGGAGTCCCGGTCGGGTTGGGGGGATTTCGTTGTATTGGTGCTTCTTTCGCAAGTGGTGTGATCTCGCAAGTTGTTTGGGTGCAGTACATTTGTTGTAATACCAGGAACCGAATCGCAATTGCAACTAAGAAAGCCGATCGCTCTTCTCCACGCTGTTTAACCCCCATCAGACGCCATCGTCTGATTGCGTCTCAAAAAAGTAAACGACCACAATAATAGACTGCATCCCAAAACTTCCAAAACAAAGCTACACACATGCAACACTCTACTCTCATTCCTCATTCTTGATCTTCTTCAACGGGCTCTGTAGCTCATCCAAAATCTCATTCTCACCACTGTCCTCGTTCTTGACCACTTTCTCCTCGGACTCGGCCCCATCCTCCCCTTCTGGATTCTTTCGTTTCTTGGCCGCTACTAAATCCGAAGGTGTTGCTTCTCGACTTGAAGAGGTTTGGTGCGCTTCTTCGGCTCGTAACCTTGCGGCATGGGTAGCGGCTTTGGCTTCGGCGTAACATGTCGCATGATAAATCTACATCGAGCCCCAAAGAAGAACATGAAATCAGCAGCGACCCCAACTCCTTTCCATCGGGTGCACAGCGGAAAAAGCATTCCCATCCTTCGGAACTTACCGTGCCTTCGACTTTGATCGCATTCCAATAGACCCATTCCTCATCATCCTCACTCCACTCGCTCTTGAACTTGTCTCGACAAATTGCACACCTCCTCTCGTCCCCTCCATTAGGAGCGACGACTTTACTCTTCCTCAAAGCTTGTAAATCCATCTTGGCCTCTTGGGAAGCCTTGAGTTCTTTCCTACTTTGATCGGTTCCACTCCCTCCACCTCCTCCATTTCCTTTGGGGTCGACAAGATGATCATCATCATTCTCGTCTATTTGAGATACCAACCAATCCTCCTCAAGACTCAACCAACTTCTCCCTTGCGTCCTTGAAGCCCCTTCCCTAATCCTTCGTTTATGAACGAAATGCCAATCCAAATGAACGTCCAAATGTGCTTTCCCTTGTGGGGAATCAAAGAACCTCAATCCGCATTGTTGACATTGGAGACGGAAACGATCATAGATGAATTCGAAGAGGAGGGGAAGATGGGAGATTTTGATGAGGTGTTGGGTTGAGAGAGGGAGAGAGAGGGAGAGGAGGGATCGGTGGTATTCCTCTACGAGAGTGTCGAGGCGAGGGGGGGATTTTGGGTCAAGGTTCGGTTTGGTCTCTGTTGCGGGTGGTGGGGTCGCTCTGACCGAAGCTAGGAGGGAATCGAGACCTCCATTGGCTTTGAGCGAATTGAGCAAGGAGAAATCAATCCCTCCAATAGGGGTGGTCGACAACGATCCAGCCATGGGTGGTGCTGCAAGACCGGGTGGTACACCAGCAGAAGGTGTAGGATCCCGACTTGGACTCCCCGTCGCCATCGCCATCGGCGGCATCGACATGGATTGATACCCGTGCGAAGAAGGGGGTGGTGGACTTTCCATAGTCGGAGGGGATAGACTTCTTGCTAGTTGGTTTAGTTGAGCTAAAGAGGGAGGAGCGAGAAGCGATCCAGGAGGTTGGGATGAGGAGCCTCGTTTGACCGGACGAGGTTCGACCGAGCTTTCTTTGGGTGCCAAGGCAGCGAGTTGGCTTCGGATTCGATCGACTTGGTCTGTCGTTAATTGGGTGTTGAGCACGAGGTGTTGCAACTATCGTAAAGAAAGACTGGAGCTTTAGTTCGCCCCAAGTCGAGAGAGGGTCCGAGCCACGACATGGGCCTGAACGCACCTTTTTCAACGCATCAATCTGACTCTGGTTGACCTCGTCCAAAGGCATCTGCGCCGCTTGGCCCAGTCGAAGCTGCAACAGCCGTCTCAGATCGAACAAAAGTCCGGACCGTTCTCCATTCGAAGCAGTCGGGGTGATTTGCTGCATCTATTGTAGGCGAGAACTCCCTTGTGAGATCAGAGGAAAGCCCGCGCCTCAGGCTCAAAGGTTCCACTCACCCCTGATTGGAACGATTCGCTCCCCTGCATCGATCTCCCATTCGCGCCCATCCCACCACCCCTTCCAAAAGTGCCAAACAGCGCCGTTTCGATCACCCTCTGCACGGAATCATGTTCGCCCTGGTCGTGGCCTCGGAACAGCTCGCCGCCATCGGTGCCTCCCGTTCTCCACGTGCCCAAGAGTTCTTCCATCTTGACTCTGGTCACCGGGTCCGAGAGGTGGTAGGCGTCGACGAAGCCTCGCTTGATGAAGCGTGCGAACAGGGCCAGGTAAGGTGGACCGATGTTTTTGGAGATCGAGTCGAGGAGGTAGAGCGCTGGGAGTTTGAAGGAAGGCGGGGACTGGTGGGGCGGCAAATTTCGCGGGAGTTGCGGTCACGATATGAGTAATTGGATGAAGCATGAGGTCGAGATGGCGAGATGGTGTCAGTATGATGGACCTCTGCAATGATGCGTGTGCTCCCAAGCTCTCGACACGGCGGTCGTTATCTCGCTCTGACCGCTCATCGCTCCACGCCTCGTGGGGCCTTTCAAATGCCATTCCGCGGATCCTCTTTGCAACATGATCAGCCCCGATCAAGCACTCACCACTTTGAGATGATCCTCTAAACACGACGCGACGACGGGGGCCATTCTGACGAGATGCTCATGCGCGAACAGAGTCAGATTCGTAATGAGCGGCTTGGAGTTGAAGCTCAACGCGGCGAGTTGGGACTTGAAGTAGCGTCGGAACGCGTTGGGGTCGGTCGAGACGTCGTGGGGTGGTGGAGGAAGGCCTTGGGAGGAACTGGATGAAGCGGTCGGGTGATGAGGATAAGAATGAGGGGGGTGGGGGCCAGATGGTGGTGGTGCTGCGGGGCCTCCGTAGTACGTGGGAGGAGGTGGGTACGAGTTAGGTGGGTAACCCAGGGGTGTTGGGTAGGCATAGGGGATCGAAGAAGGTGCGTGACCACCACCCAATGTAGCTTCCATAGCGGCTGCAGCAGCCGCGGCGGCTTGAGGTCCATAATCGAACCGATGTTGACCCTGACTTGGGGGTCCTACACCAGGAATCGGTGCTGCGGGTGGGTAGCCACCATATCCACTACTGTAAGGATCTTGGTTCGGTCCCAGTGGTGGGTACCACGACATGGTTTCTGGGGCCGGAGGAGCTCGACTCGGCTCACTCGACTCGCTGGAGTGTGGTGGTGGTGGTGGTGGTGGTACCCCGGTCGAGCGCGACGAGCTCGATGCCGACAATTTGATTAGCCGCCAAGACAGTTTGTAGTGCACTTGATCAGGCCATTACAAACCTCGTCCTTTTCCGCCAAATTAGGACACGGTGCTCGCGCGCGCGCTGGAGGGGACCCAACTGTTCGAAAGCCCGCCGAGCGGAAACGCCCAAAGGCGCTTCGACGGTCGCACAGGATTCGACCCTTGCTCCGTCCCCTCGTCATCCCATTACCGTCGGCCGCATGTAAGTAGCTACACCACCCCATCACCGACGAACCTCGACCTTTTTGACTCGATCTACGACATCCTCGACCGACCTACTGCTTCGATTCGGGAGGCACGAAGGGATGAGACAGGAGGGGATTGGGCCAGGTTTAGCGGCTTGAGCTTGCGCCAGCAGAGGCGGGGGGGGGGGCGCTGGGCTGCGGGCTGCGGGCTGGGAGAGCTTTTTTTCGCTTGCGACGGGCGCGGGCGTCGCTGCGAGGGAGGGGGAACGGGCGGGCGCAAGGCTTTGGGCGTCCATGGGGCGCGCGGTACGACCGACCATCACCGGAACACCTCCGACAGTCATCGACATTAGACCATCACCAAAAACTATGATGGGTTGAGAAAAAGACTTTGTGATGGGAAGAACGCAGTGTGTTGGAATGCAGCAGCTGCGGCAGGCGCATGTGTGTATGTGCTGTGCGATGCGTGCTTCTGGCTCGGGTGGCAGCACCCACACAGACACCCTACACCCATCTGCTCGCACATCACCTGCAGTGCAGTACATGGTGCCTCGATTCACACGACCATCTACAACACACTCTCGACGACTGCCTTGATCGCCTCCTACAACTCCCGGCGCCGGCCCTGCAATTCGCGCCCAGCTCCCACACAATTCCCAGGGCGCAACTCCGCACCCAAGCGAGCGAACAGCCGCGCTGACTCTATATTCACTCTCCCCTCTCTCTCTCTTTCTCTACCCCTCGTCCCACAACAGATCAAAATGAAGCAGATCTACAAGGAAGAGGAGCTCGTCATCCCGTGCGTTCATCTTGGACTTGACCTCTGCCAGTTGGGGACATGTGGACTGATCTTGGCTTGGTGCGATGTTGGACACAGTGAGGGAGTCAAGGTCGCGATCAAGGCCCGAATCGTCACCGTCACCGGTCCTCGGGGAACCCTCCAAAAGGTCAGCCGCACATTCAGCATGCCATCTTCAGTGCTCAACACTTGGAACCTGACATGCCCGACCCGTTCCCCATCCCCCCTCCGCTCGCCCGCGCCGGACCTTTGCACCTACACAACTAAACTCGCTGCATCGCCCAAACAGAATTTGCAACATGTTGACATGTCGATGCGAGTGATCACCCCCTCCGAAAAGGCCGTCAAGCCCCAGCACAAGGTCAAGCTTGTTGTCTGGCACGGTGGCCGCAAGCACGTCGCGTGCCTGCGAACGGTCCGATCCGTGATCGAGAACATGATCCAGGGTGTCCGCTACGGCTTCTTGTACAAGATGCGCCTCGTCTACGCCCATTTCCCCATCAACGCCATCATCAGCCCCGACAAGACCTCGATCGAGATCCGCAACTTCCTCGGAGAGAAGGTCAGTCGAGAGAGCCCAAGGGCAAAGCCCTGTTTTGTTTGTTTGCACATGTTGCCATGGCACAGTCATTGATCTCTTGATACACTTCACTCCCCAACAGATTGTCCGCAACATTTCTTTGCTCGAAGGTGTCACGATCGAGGAGTCGAAGAACGTCAAGGACGAGCTCGTCCTGGCCGGTAACGACATTGACATGGTCTCGCAATCCGCTGCGGCTATCCATGGTGCGTGCCTTGTCAAGAACAAGGATATCCGGAAGTTCTTGGACGGTATCTACGTGAGCGAAAAGACGTCGGTCGTTCAACCGGAGGAATGAATGGGGAGACAGAAGGGGAGGAACCTAGAGGTGGAGGAGGGGCCCAAGATGAGAAACCTATGGCCCTGAGGCCGGGGAACCGGCAGTCCAATAAAGTGGGGATGGAATGGAAGTTGTAGTAGCAAATCCCTCTTTTTCGTCGCCCCCAGGGTCATGTTCTTGTTCGTGCTCTCTGTTTCTTTTTCCTTCGGGGTCTTTTTTCTTTTTTCTTTCTCTTTTTCGTTCTTCTTGTTATTTGCAACGGCGTTCAATTTGGTTTGGTGCAGATACAGAACAAAACAACATGCGGCTTTTCTGGATGTGATCGATCAAGTGTTGTGAAGAGCTTCCTCCGGATTAGAAGAAGACCTGCTGCGCAGTCATGGGCTCCGACGACGAGTTCAACGTGCCCAGTCCCACGAGTGCTGCGCGGTGAAGGAGCGGAGCGAGAGAGCGGCCAGCGCCGCGCGCGCTCGAGCTTTCGATTCCGATCTCTTTGTCTGACATTGGCCTGATCGCACAGCACGGCGTTCGTTTCGGGTTCCCTCAAGTCGACAAGTCTCTCTTCTTTGTGCGAAAACGACCTCCCGACCCAATGGCGGCCGCACCACTTGGACTGGGTGTCCAAGATGCGCAAGCATTGGAGGAAGGCACCTTCATGAACCCTTCGACTTCGACCTCACCGACCTCGACGACACCAACCCCGACGTTGGGCCTTGCTTCGAATGGCGTTGGCCTCGACGCCGGCGCTAGCAACGGCGGCATTCCACCGTTCACGAATCAGAACCACATGCATCCGACCCAGGCTTTGCCACCGTATCAAGCGCCGACCTACGGATATCTTAATGGCGGGCTAGAGACAGAGACCAAAGAAGGAGGTGGTCGTACGCCATCCCACAAGAAATCGAACAGAGCTCTATCCGCAGCACCGATCGCTCCCTCATCGACGTCAACGAACACGATTCCGGGGGCAGAAGGGACGGACTGGACCTCACTCAAAATGAGGGCCGAGGCTGTGTTCAGGCAGTGGAAGAGGGTATGGGACAAGGACGGTTTCGCAGGGTAGGTCGTCGTTAGCGTACTGTTGTAGCTATAACTCACTCTCCGCTCTTCTACACAACCTTCGCGGACTCCGATCTCGATCGTGTCGTGTTCGCTTGGCTACGTCTCGCGACGGAGCCAGGGCACATGTATGACGCTCCTCCGTACTAAAGATTGAAACTGTTGTGAACGAACCTCTGCAGTCTCCAACAAAAGTGGCGACACACGGCCGTACCCTCGCAGCTCGTGCGTGCACCACCACGTCGACGAGCCTTGGCCCTCCTGGCCCTCGTCCTCGTCCTCCTCTTCCTTTGCTTCCCCAGAGGACGTTCCAACTCAGTGGGGAACGAGCAAGCCCATGCGATCCTACAAGATTCCGACGTCAGCGGTGCCATCATCGATCGAACGACGGGAACCCATCGAAGTGCGAACAAGGCCAAGGTGCTCGAATCCTTCACCAATCCGTATGGGTTCATGAACCTCATCGATCCTTATGCGGGAGGCGTCTACAATCCGTCCGTCTTGGTCTTGCCTGATACGGTAGGGAACGATCGGAGGTTCTTGTTCGTGGCTAGGGGACCGGAAAAGTACGAGGTGATTGGGGGCGAGGATACGAGGTGGGAGAGCGTATTGGGGTGAGTTGTCGTTGTCGTTGTCGTCGTCTCAAATTTCTGGATTTCAGTACAGCGGAAAGCTGATGTTGTCCTTGCCGAGCACGAATAGGTGCTTTATGATCGTGCTGAAACGAGCCCACCTTAACCTCCCTTACCTCGCGAGGGAGACTGAATTGGAGACGCTCAAGCTGCCGGCGGAGCGGAAAGTCGAATACCTGCGATGCCATGACTCCATCTACGATCAGGTGAGTTCTGGACACTCGAAGATCTCAAGCTCCTGGAACGAAACACTGATACCCGCAGAATTCGGTTGTCTGCAGTTCGTCGGCCCCGAGGACCCTCGACTCTTCTTCACCAACGACGGACAACCGCTCATCATCTACTCGCAAACAGGAAGATCGCCCAACATCTGTCGTGCCATCTACCTCATCGACGCAAGGGTCGTCGTACCGGGTTTGAGCAAGGCGTTGAAGAAGGGGGGTTGGAATGCGCCGATCGTCTTTTCGGAGCAAACGGATTTGATTCGCGAGAACCAGTTCAACATCGAGAAGAATTGGGCACCCTTCTTGGGTGAAAAGGATGAGGTCGGTGTTCCCTCGGGTACGTATGTTTTCCACGTTGAACTCACGGCTGAAACAAATTTCGCCGTTGGTGCGTCCCCCCCCCCCCTTCCCTTCAGCTGCATTTCCACGTCTCGCTCGCGCCACAAGAAGTGTTCAAATACGTGCCAGGAATGACATTACGAGCGATGGTACCGAACCCACCCAAACACAACTGCTTGACGAGCGTGATCAACGCGCAGATGAACCGAGCCAAGTTGCACCACGCAACACCTTTGTTGAGAGCGACCTTGTGCCGTCGAGGGGAGTGCAAGCCCGATATCCATAACACGGTCTTGTTTGGCATGATCCATGTCAAGTACCATCCCGAGGTGAGTTGGTGGGGATACCCTTCCGAATCTGCCTCTGGTGGGATAGACTGGGTTTGCTAATGGGTTATTTTACGTTTACATTACATCGATTTAGCCTTACCTCTTTTATGAACGAAGGGTCGTCACATGGAACGTCACGGCACCTTATAACTACTTGAGCGTGTCCAAACCCCTCACATACAGTGGAACGAACCAGGCCGATCCAATTTTCACCGTCTCGATCGCATGTGAGTTCAGAGGGGTCGTGATGTGACTATGAAGTGAAAACCCAAAAAATGCTGATTGGTTTCGGGGATGACTCTGTTCAGGGGATCATCCATCCGATAGATACGGTCTCGGATTGAACCATGGCTTCCTTGACGATACGATCCTCACTTCCTTCGGAGTGGTAAGTTCCACTTCTTCGCTCTATCAAGAAAGTGGACACCAAGTGACGCCACGATGCTGACATGAATGCTCATCGTTTTGGGTCAGGGTGATTACGGCTCGGCGTACATCGACATCCTCGCTCGCGATCTCTTGTCCGACCACGAGATCTGCGAAGGTTTCGGCAAACACTCCATGTTCGGTTGATTGGTATCGAGGTGCTCGACCATGACGACGAAGACGCGAACTCAAGACTTTTTTTTTTTGTTTGGTTTGGGCGGTCATGGCGTTTCCTTGCATTCTTCTTCCTCTTTAGGTATACCCCGCTTGTTCTTCCTTTGTTAAAAAGATACTGTGTTTTTTTGTCTTTCTTTCGTTGTGTCTCTCTCTTGCCACTGATCTTTCCAACCTCCTTCAACTACCCCTGTATAGTTCTTCACAACCTATCCTCGCATTCTTCCACCACGTTTTGTGCCAATTCCGACACGACCCCTTTCGATATGTTGACCCTTTTGTTCCCAAATTTGAACGCCTTTTTTTTTTTGACCTTTCTTCTCTCTCCATGACGCATTCATAGGACGTATTGTAAATTTACCACCTTGCAAACCCTCTTTTATGATCTCTTGTCGTGTATGGAGAGGTAGAGTTGAGCTTCTTGATTCTGGGCCTCTCATTGCACACGCCTCAACGCGTGCGAGCTTAGGATCACCCATCATCCATTATTACCCATTTATGACAACGCGAATAATGCCACTAACTTTTTTAAAAAAATAAAAAAAATCACATCGCACTGTACTGGCACATTTCACTCACTCTGCGCTCCCTTGATGTGCCACCAAAACCTTTGTTGGATCGGTTCGCCGACCCATGTGATGCCTAAATTCTCCCAATTCACTTCGGTGGGATCCCCAATACGATCCTGTCGCAAGGTTTGGAGGGTACCCTGAAGAACCATCGATCAAAAGTGAGGATCAGTCTGAGGCTCCCAAGAGGTAGTTAAGCGCTACCGGTCTCAAAAAAGACTGACCAAGAAGGAGCTATGCATCCCACAGTAAGGATTTGCGGCCCACAACCTCTCGGACTGGCCCAAGACCAACTTGTCAAAGATACCCGTCGCCGCATCGGCCAGCCCTTCAATCACCTCTGAATCACCCAAAGCAGGTTTGATATCGTTCCAGGTCATGATCGATAGATGGGCCCCTTGCAACCGTTCGACGAGATGATCGATCGCTTCTTTGGCTTCAATGACTTTTTCCCAATTGAAGGAAGCCGATTTCGAATTCTTGCGTTGACTCGATAAGGGCATGTCGGACGCGATGTAGATCGTTTTTAAACCGCGTTGACGCATCCCGTCGATGACGGAATCGGCGAAGAGGTCCGAACAGTTCTTGAGGACTGAAGCGGGCACCAGTTCCATGCGCCATTGCAGACCGGCGTATTGCTTGGGCAGATGGGCTTGAGCCGTTTGGAACATCTCTAGGACTTGGGTCGAGTAGTTCCACTACGCGAAAGGAATGTCGCAAACATCGGTTCAATGTCTCTCACAAGCAAAATGAAATCGCGGTGTTGGATCGACTGCGTACCTGAGGCCAAGAGGCTCCCACCCAGAACCCCCATTCCTTCGGCCGCTCCTGCAACAAAGGATCGGGGAAAGGTCTCCCATCGGCGATGCGAATGTCGGAATAGTGATTGAAGTGGACAAAGAGCGTCGAGAGGTTATCGGTTTCGCGCAAATGTCGGACCAGGTACGAGAGCGTCGTGTCTTGATTCGTCGCGACGTAGATAGGGGGATCCGAAATGTCGAAAGGTTTCGAGTCGACGCACGCATCCTCAAGCGTCGTGGCGTCATCAACTCCAATCGTCTCAGCTAAGACCTTGTGCGTGTTGCGGAAGAATATGACGCTGATTCTAAAATAACAAAAAAAAACGAAAACTTGTTAACTCTTATCGTTCCCCTCCTCGGACTCCACGGACCCTCACCTTGCATCGAACTTTCGTTCCGAGTTGCGGATGTACTTGATCCATCTGGGATAAGTGATCGACCACAACCCGACGCTATTGGTCGATTCTGTCTCGTAGATCGTGTCGAACGAGTACGGTCGACAGTTTCTGAGTGCGCGGCGCGAGAAACGGTCAGCGATCGTGCTGGTAAATTCTTGGGACCATAGAGATCTGCTCACGAAACGGTAGGGATCTACAAAGAGGCGAAAGAAGCAGTTACATCCAGCATCAGCATCTTGCTAGGATAATTTGAAGAACCATGTACTCACTCCAAAGCCCCAATTCGGCAAAACTAGGGTCCGGTTGAGCGCTTTTGCCAAGTGTAGTAGCTGACGAACGTGCATCTGACTCCCCGTTTCCTGTGGCCGATGTTTGGATCAGCTTTAAACGCACACTTTCACACACTCCTGCTTCCAAAACTCACCTGCTCATTGCAAGCATACGTCGGGACGAGGAACCTCTCCCTCCAGGGATTATCCGATCGGCTCAGAGCTCCATACCCTTCGACCGGAGGGTACAAAGGTTCAGGATAGCCTTGATCCATATTTCCTTTACCCATATCATCCTCATGCAACTTCCACCCATTCTCAATCTCTTGCACGTGCTGCTTGTTCAAAGCCGGTTGGCCCTCGGCTCTCAACCGTTCCTCCGTTTCGTCGACGACCAAACCCGGTCTCCAGTTCGCAGTGGCGTGTTTGTCCACCTTTACGACAGGAGGTGGTATTTTCGGACATGCCGGACACGGGGATGGTCTAGGTGGACAGAATCGACTGGCTTCGACGAATTTGGTCGCCGAGTCTTGAAGTTTCTTCAAGCCGGCAACAAATTTGGATCGAGGATCGGATGGATCAAGTTGTGGTCTCGTTACGACGACCACGATGACGACGGTGAGTGCTGCAAGGAGGATAGGTGTCTGCGCGAAATGAAAGAAAGGCGCATTTGAGTGATCGGGGTGTCGGGGTGGGAAATCGCCAGAGTCCGAGGGCCGTCGGCGGTGACATCAGCCCCGACTTGGCGGCGTAACGGCCCCGCCCATCTCTAGGGCACGCCAACTCACGACAGCCACGTTTCTGCAACTCCCTCGTATCCTTCTTATGGGTAATAATGTCGAATGCAATGTCTGTTGGAACGTCGAGGGTCGACGAGATAATCGACGACCGGTTGGATCGTCATCGTCGTCGACATGGTCCGTATAAGCACTTTGCGAGGCGCCGCCCACAGGCTCCATCAACAATCGGGTGGAGGACTCCCTCCTCGCCGAGACTGAAGGACGAGCTGTGACCGGCATTGTAATTCGTCCCTGGTTAGGAAAAGGTCGAGGAACCGGGATGCTGCTGCTGTAAGGACGAACGAAGGTTGAGCAGTGGGGCAGTGAAACACGACAGCAGCCGGGCTCGGCTCCCGTCTTGTTTCGGGCTCCGCGCCTCAAAATCGTGGTCGATTGTGAGCTTCCCAGAGCGGCTTCAGTCACGTCGATCACTTATTTGGCTCGCACATTCATTTTCAGCTCAGCGCACTGCCAGGGATTTTCAGCCGGCGCACTGCAGTAGACACAGTCTACCGTGGTTGAGCTTTGATAGCCGCGCAGTATGCTTGTAATCGCAAACAACAATAACAGCAGACGACATGCCTTGCTACAGGCTCGGTTGAGCAGACATTTTCTACGAAGGCCGAGATATCAGAGGCAGGCTCTATGGTCCTTCGAGTGCTGCGCCCCAGATTTCGCAGCGCCGATTGCAATCACGTCATACACAAAAGAAGAATGAATACAACATATCGACTCTACAACTTGGCCTGGTTTTGTTCTGCCGCCTTGAGTGCGGCTTGGAATCGATTGATGGCGACCTTGCTCGACTGCATGAGCATGACCTCCTCTGAACCTCCCGGAATCGCCACGCCCTTGACGTCCCTCCGGATCCTCTCGATCCTTTCTCCCACACCACCTCGAGTATGCCCGATCCCACCCAAGATCTGCACGGCTTCCCTAGCGACGATCTCCAAGACGAGCGATGCATGCGCTTTCAACATCGCCGTCGTGCCTCCCAATTGGGCGTTGGCCTCCTCATGCGACAAATTTTCGACGGCGTACACGATCGACTCGATCCACGTCTGCATCGAATCGACCTCCCTCGCCATATGCGCGATCTTCATCCGAACGACCTCGGATTCGCTCAAAGGCTTGCCAAAAACCTTGCGCTTGGTCGCATAGTTGATCGAATCCTCGAGACAGATGCGACTCAAGCGGTGCGAGTTGTATACGATCATGAGGCGTTCGTGGTTGAAGTTTTGCATCGCGAGCTTGAAACCTTGGTCTTTAGTGCCGATCAGGTTTTCTACGGGGACCTTGACGTCTTCGAAGGTGAGGTAGGTCGTACCGGCGCACCATTGTCCTGACATCAGCATCTTGCGACGGGTGACACCTGGACCGTTGGGAATGAGCAAGAAGGAGATGCCGGCTTGTTGGCCCGCCTTGCCAGAGGTTCGAACCAGGGCCGTGAAGTAGTCGCTGTAGACGCCGTTCGTGATCCACTTTTTGACACCATTGACGATGAAGCTGTTAATGGTTCAGACCGTCAGCCTCCCAGCTCCGGGTGATATGTAAGGCCCGTCCGCGTCACTCACTGCTGGCCGTCGGAGCTGAGCTTGGCTTGGCAGCTCAGATTCTTGACATCACTTCCGGCCTCGGGTTCAGTGATGGCGAGACAGATGCGCTTCTTTCCCGAAAAGACCTCGGGTAGGACCCGATCCTGGAGCTCCTGAGATCCATAGTGGAAGACGGGAGGCAGACCGACTGTACGCAGCGAGAAGATGTGGGGTTCAGTCAGGAGATTGGTGGGGACAGCGTGATGCCGTCGACAGTCAGGGACTGACTTTGCAATCCACCCATAAGACCTTGTACCGCTCCGAGCGATCCACAGCGAGTCAATTCGTCAATGAGAATCGCATCGTGGAAGCCATCCCATTGCCCGACCTTGATACCGCCAAAGACTGTGGTCCATCTCGCTCGCTAGTGATCAGCTTGGAGTTCGTGGTCGCATCAAGCCGTCGGACTTTACCCACCTTCTCCTTTTTCATTGGCCCACTTCTTGGGGATCTTTGCCCCGAATGCCAAGCAGACGAGCAACCCATCCTTGGCAAGTTGCTGATAGATTCTATGGTCAATCTCGCGGTTCTCTTCCCATTCATAAGGCGCGTCCATGAGGTACTCCTCGGTCCATGCTCGAGCGGCGATGCGGAGTCTTTCATGTGAGTCGTTGTAGTAGGGACTAGGGATCTGTTAAGATTACGAAGCGGAGATCAATATCGGCTCGAAGTGCCTCATTCGTCCCTAGTTGTGCTCCGAGATGTTCGATCGAGGTGGGGATGAGATGAGGAGCGGCGCCGGCCGCGGCAGGCGCTGTCGTTCGTCACGTGGCAGTCCGACGAGTGCCGATGGCGGATATGCCATGCAGTGAAAGGACGTACCCCTCTAACCCATTGGTTCTCGGCAT
Source organism: Microbotryum intermedium (assembly GCA_022702645.1). Lineage (NCBI taxonomy): Eukaryota > Fungi > Basidiomycota > Microbotryomycetes > Microbotryales > Microbotryaceae > Microbotryum > Microbotryum intermedium. Next base: position 1,410,703 of record JAHWDX010000001.1, read on the forward strand.
AGGGTGTCAAGGAGCCACGGGGCTGTTGAAGGGTAGATGAGGATGTCATGGCTGATAGATGTCAGGATGGGGAGGGGCGCAAGGGAAGAAGATTAGAAGAAGAAGAAGAAAGAGGCATCGTCGCTTCCCTCGGCAATCCTACGTGCCGAGGCGCATCCAAGCCGAACCGGCGCGCAGCACCGTTAAAGCCAATGACGACAGGGTTTTTTTTTTCTTTCAGCACAGGGACTTGGGGGCATCATTATGGAAAAAAATAAATCTCTTCAACGCGTCAACAAAAAAAACAACGGCTTTTTTGGAGTGACTTCTGACAATTAGTAATCGAGACTACTGATCCGAGTGCGAATTCGGACTCGAGCTTGCTCGCTCGCCCTCCGCATCGAGTCGCGTTCGAACGTTCTGTCGAGCGCCGCAGCTGGTCAACATCAGAGGGCGCAACGCTGTCCTCCTCTGGAGTCGACATCTGGAGTCGCAAAAAGTCAAGTCAAACGCCATGCCATCACCTCGCATCGCCGCAGCGACGGCGGATAGCTCGGTGCGGCTGTGGTCCGGGCTCGCAGGTGGAGCCGCTCTGAGGCTGGCGTTGAGTACGACGAGCTTGCCCGAGCTACTACGAGACCGTAATGAGCTCGTCACACCCATCACCTCCTTCACGCGGTGTGAGTGCTCTGCATTTGAGCAAGCGTCGACTTGTCATCTTCGCAGCAGGCAGCAGGCGGCTCCCTCCACTTGGGGTGCTCCTCGGCTCACAGTTGCTCCTTCCTGCATCTCACAGTACAAGAAGGCTTCTACCTCGTCAACACGCTCAAGCAGGACCCATATTCGGGTGGATCGTTCCATCACCCACCGCTGCTACTGCTGCTCGGCCAACTCGCATCGCCCAAAGCTCGGCCCCTGTTCACCCATCTGGCCTGGACTGCGGTCGACCTCGTCACGGCCTACTACCTAGCTCGAGTGGCTCGACAAAAAAGGAGCGAGTTCGTACCCAAGGATGACGAGCGTGTATGGTCACCGTCGTTCATCGCAGCCTTGTACGTCATCCTCCGAGCTCAGTTGAGACTGCACGGAACCTGCCTGGACCTCACCCCCTCATTCTTTTGCTCGAGCACAGGTACTTTCTTCATCCCTTCTCGATCGCGACCGCCCTCTCACTTTCGACACAGGTCTTTTCGCATCACTTTATAGCGTTGGCCCTCCTCTCTGCCATTCAAGGTGCGTCAATCCGAAAAGGGCAGCAAGTCTTTTTTTGGGGGCTGACATAATCTTCTTGACAACGCTCGAGCAACCTAGGCAACGCCTACTCGGCCGTCTTTGCCATCTCCATCGCCTCTCATCTTTCACTATACCCCGTACTGCTACTCCCTCCGCTCATCGTTCTTGCTCACCGCCAAAATCCTCGCTCGACTTCGATAGCCCGAGCTGCGACCCTCGCCTGCGCCGCTTTCGTGTCCCATCAAGCAGTCGTACTGGGCCTTTCGTACTACTTGGCCGGATCGTGGAACTTTCTCTCGAGCGTCTATAGAGTCATGTGCGTCACCCTAATCTCGTTCGCCTAGGTGTAAAAAATTGCTGAAGCTCGCTCTCGTCTCGTTGCGCGCAGCTTGACGATCCCCGACCTCACGCCCAACATCGGTATCAGTTGGTACTTCTTCATCGAGATATTCGACCACTTCCGCGCCTTCTTCGTCGGCGTCTTCCAACTCCACGTCCTCATCTATGTCGCTCCTCTGACGTTTGCCTTCCAGTGAGTTTTTACTTGAGTTGGAAAGAAATGAAGAAGCCATCAATCTACCTTCGAGAAGATGCTTATTCGACCCCAACAACCCCTTCTTCTAGGTCCGATCCCATGTTTGCGTTGGTGCTCATGATCGGCATCATTGCCTTGTTCAAATCCTACACCGCTCTCGGCGATTTCGCCCTCTGGCACGCCGTTTTGGCCCTCTACAGCGAACTCGCATCTCGTAAGTCTTTGTTTTTTGTTATCGACTCGATAGGCCCATTCCCATTAGCAGTTCTGATCCTTGGCTCTTTTTTTTGTGTCTCCGTTGTGTTTGGACAGATCTCACCCGCCCTCTCGTCTATTTCGGGTTGACCCTCTACGCCCTCGCGTTGCTCCCTTCGTTTCACCATCTCTGGCTTTACTCGGGCTCAGGGAACGCGAATTTTTTTTACGCTTCGACGTTGGTTTGGGCGATCGGTCAAGGTGGGTTGTTGATCGAGGTCTTGGACGCCAAGTTGAGGAGGGAGGTGGTCAATACTTTGGGGGAGGAAGGGAGGGAGATGGTTCGGAAGGGGAGGTGGAGGCTTTCACAAAGGTAGTGCTGCAGTAGTGCTTGAGGCGTCACGTGGTGATTGAATGGGAAAATGATTACAAGATGTGATGACAACATTTTATTGAAACCCCCCCTTGACTAAATATGAACATCGCCTAAGGACAAACTTGGAAGATGCCAAGAGTTTATAGACACCGAACACCTTCGTTCGCCTACTCAAATCGACCCCTTGCGACTCTGTTCAGGACTCGACAATTTTTCCTTGGCGCTATCCGAATCGGGCGTCGCAAGATCCCCCGACTCAATTGAAGCTGGTTTCTGATCCGACACCTTCTTTTCCTCGACCTTGGTCTTCGTCGTTCCGATTCGCCCTTGTAACAACGCCTTGAAGATGGAAAGAAGCGTATGTCTCCCCTCGACAAGTGGGAACAAGACGACAGCGAAGAAAGCGAAGAAGCCCCACAACAAGGCGACCACGACCCAACCAAAGAAGAATTTCTTGCTAAAGATGTACCCATCTCCATACATTGAGAGAGGCCATATGATGAATAGGGCGAGGAAGAGGAACAGGGTGATGCCCCGAGCATAGAGGGCCGCACGACGAAGTTTTTCGGGGTTGTAGGACGGGTCTTCGAAGGAGACGTCGATTTGGTCGCCGTTTTGAGTGAGGACTCGGACGGCCGCGAGGGAGGCCCAGTCACTTTGAAGAGAGGAAGAGGAAAAAGGTGGGTCAATGCGAGGTTCGAGCCATGATAGGAGCTCGGTGAACGTTTGACTCGAGTTGGCGTGACCGGACTCACTAGTTCGCGGGGAAAGCGAGGGAAAGCACAATGGTGACGAGCGCCGATGATCCGATTCCAACGATGCAGCCGTACATGCAAGGGTCAAGTTTACCCACCGAGGCGACCGTGACCTCGCCTGAGAACTTGTGCGCCAAAGTCAACCAAGCGATCACGCCAGCGACGAAACCGACCCAGATCGAAGACCCGGCGGCGACTTTGCCTTGCCTCGAGGAGAAGAAGGTCAAGACGAGTGGGGGGAGAGCAGGGCCTGTGAAGATACCAGTCATGTTGTAGATAAAGCCGAGGTCGATACCTGCGCCATGGAGCATCGAACCGAAACCGGCCATCCACAGCGAAAACCCGACGACGGCCCAATGGGAAGCTTTGAGCAATGCGCGATCATTAGCGGAGGGTTTGAAGTAGGTTTTGAAGACATCGTAGGAGATGACGGTCGAGACGCCGATCAGTTGAGCCGAGATTGCGGAAGTGCATGACATGAACTGCGTACGTCAAAAGATGAGGATACAACCATTGAGCAAAAGGATCGAGCTCTACGGGGAGTGGGCGACGGCCCAGACTCACCATGAGGAGCAAGACGGCAGCCGCGCCACCGGTGCCCATGATGGTTCGAGCGGCACTGCAAACAGGGCGACAAATTCAATCAGCATTGAATTTAGGGGGTGGAGGACTCTCGTTGCAAACTCACTAGGGCAAGACAAGACCGGCACCAATCTCGCTAGCGTTCATGCGACGGGGAAACGTCGGGAAGCTGGGCGTGTTCTCCAGAGCGACGGCAACCAAACCCGCCGTTGTGGCTAGGGTGAATGGCATGGCATACCACGAAAGACCACCCAAGACGTAACCCGGAATCGCCGCTTCAGGGGCCGCGGCGATCCCTTTTTGGTGGAACGAGTTGTCGAGAAAGACGACACCGGTGTATTCGAGGATCGATAAGATGGCGAACTTGAGAGCGCCCAAGGACCGGATGGTGAGATAGGAGTTGTCAAGCGTCGGCGCATCGCGGTTGCGCGCTTGAGCCTCGATCAGGAGGTCGTACATGCGGTTGGGCGAGCCCACTTGGCTGCTCGTCGTGTAAGCAACGAACCAGAAAATGAGTAGGATGATCAGGATGATCGAGGTATGGGCATAGTCGGTCAAGATGGTGGCGCGAAGACCACCTCGAAGAGTGTAGGCGGCAACCGAGAGGGGGAACAGCCACAAAGCGGCGTAGATCGACATTCCGGTGAGCGAGTTGACGGCAGCAGCACCCCCGAGAAGCACAGAGGAGACCACGAGCTGCGTGAAGTTGTAAGGTTGAGGTCAGAGTATGGTCACGCAATCCTTCACCGAGCAATCATTAGGCACTCACCGTGTTCGCCGCCAAAGAGAAGAACATGAAGGAGAGGTGGACAAATGTACCGTATCGCACTCGCATGATTTCGAGGAAGGTATGTGCGTTAGGCGCCTTCCGCTTGGTTTGGATTGCCAAGTTTGAGAAGACCATGATCTGGGTCGAGTTGCCTGTGAGAGGTAGCGGATGGTCGGGAGGTCAGGGACGGGATTGTGCTAATTCCTTATACAGTAGACTCACAAGCAGCGTAAAAGAAGGCACCAGCGACGCCGTATTGGTATGCGACGGTGCAACTCGAGAGCAGGGTGGTCGACCAAGTCCAACTCGAGATGACACCCGCGGCGGTCAAACCCGTGCCGATCGAGCGTTTGGCGACGGTGAACTCCTCGTTGTCGTCGGTGTTACCTCGACGGGAGAGCAAGTCCGAGATCCCGACCATGCCGATTGCAAAAAGTGCGCCAAGACCGACCACGACGCCATAGCTGTGGGATAATGCACCGAAGATGCGCAGGGGGCAAGAGAATCGGAAAGCTCGGTCAGCAGAGAGAAGGGAGACGGATCGGAAGAAAGGCAGCCCCGAACCGAACTCACCCAGCGCCTTGAGAAAGAGGGGGCACGATTTCGCTCATATTGGATCTTTTGGCACAGCAGTACACAAGCTTTGCGAGTCAGAAGATAGTTAGAGGGAGAAGGAGGTGCGTGGGACTGCTGGTGAGTACCTAGCTAGGTACTGGATGAGCTTCGTTCCCGTTCCCTTCGATCGCACCACCGCGGGCAGGGCGAAGGCGCCGATCGCATGAGCTCGTCGCTTGTGTCGACGATTGCGAATTTGAGCACAGGTTTCCCTGCCCCCTGACGGGCGACTTGGAAACGATCGCACGTTCCGGTTGAGTACCCGCCAACCAATCAGTAATAAGTTACACAGCTACATTTTTTTTATCTTTCCTACCCACGTGGGCAGATACCAGGTACTGTACTGACCTCTTCCCTTCCTGCCACGAAAATACTCGTCGTCGAGCTCGTCATACGCCGAACTCCCACACTCGGAGGCGGCAGTGGAGCTGTCGCTGCGCTGCCTGATAAGCAATTCCATAGATATTGAAGGATGCTGATGAGATGTCCAGCAATCACACAATTCAAGACAAGCCACCAGTGCCATGCCAATTCTAATCTAGCCTTGTCGGGGTGCCTAGCGTGGCCGTAAAAATGGGCCCAGCGGGGCCGGCCGACTGCGACTGCTCAGGCGTGATCGATCACGTGCTCGCGCGCACTCGAATGCACCAACGATTGCGCCTTCTTGCTTCGAAGCGCTCCTGTCCGGGCCGCCTGGTTCTTCAGACACGTGAAAGCGATCGACATGACACCTACCTACCTAGGTATCTAGAGTCGGAGATTTCAGCATGAAATCCAGATTGAAATGGGAACCTTACATCATCGTCAACATTCTCGTATAGACGTGAGCACACGATGGAGGCACTTTTTCCTGCACTTTATGAGGTGACTCTGGAGGAAGACTTGGCACTGGTGCCTACACGGTAATGTGGCCTGTCAATACCTGATACTTTAAGTTGAGAAGGTCTGGTCAGTTCTTATTTTTCAAGTCGCCAGTTCCATCTTTCACGCCGTTCGCTAAATGACTCACATAATTGTCAAGTTTCGTCGCAGAATGAAGCGATTCGGATTCCGCACGCCATCCCGTCCGACCCGTTAGCTCCTGAGCTCGACGTTTTAGCGCCGGAGCCCGGTTCGCGGGGTTTTCCCTCCCTCCACACCCCGCACGCAATTCATTATCGAACCCACAAGACGGGGCCCAACTAGTGCGGGTCTTAGACCGTCTTTTTAATTAATGGAGCGAGCCAGGACCTGAACTTTGTGGACATTGATGCTCTTGCCGAAAGCACTTTGAACTAGCGAAGGTGGTTCGATGCCCAGTGCAAAATTTGTCTGAGCTCGCCGCACTAGACTAAATACAATTTTTAGTGATGAGCAAATCACCAATGCGCTATTGCATGTCGTCTTCGATCGACATCCTGAGGGAAGTCGACCAGTCACTAGGCGTCGATTAGTCAACGCCCCCTGTCCTCTTGCGCAAGCTAGGATTGCGCGACTCAATTCGATACTCGGCACTTTTGGGTGGTGAAGATGTCCTCATATAAAGCCTCCAGCCTGGACAAGTTCTACTTTCCTCTCTCACCCTCTCCAACATCACCACCTCCCGAGGAGTCTTGCCATTCGCCTTTCTCCCGTTGTTGCCCCGCCCACCATGGTCAACTTCAAACTCCTCCTCGCTGCAGCTTTGCCACTCACCTCCGTCCTCGCCTTTCCTCAATTCGCCGCCGAACGCCGTGGTCTCAACCTCTCGCACTTCGAAAAGACCGTAGACGATATCATCAAACGCGCCAACATCCCCCAACTCCACGCCGATGCTCATGAGCGTCGTCGTTCCAAGCGTGCACCGATCTTCTCTGAATCCCAGCTGGTGGACATCAGTGGTGCTCATGCGTTCCAGGCACCAACGGCTTCAGATACGAGAGGCCCTTGCCCTGGGTTGAACGTGCTTTCCAACCATGGATGTGAGTGATCAGGTGATCATCCCGTGTGATGCCCCTGAGCTGATGGCCCCTTTTTCGTCAATTCCCAACGCCGAACAGATTTCGCACGCAGCGGCAACACTAATCTCGTCGAGTCCATCAACGGCCTCGTCGAAGTCTTCAACATGGGTGTTGACACTGCTGTAAATCATGCTCTGACTCTCCATTCTACCTGGCTCGACCGAGACATCCGACTGACCCCAGTTTCAACATCACCCCTGGCAGACCGCACTCGTTGCGTATTCGATCGCCATCATCGGCGATCCTATTGCCATCACTTGGAGCATCGGTCGTTCACCTGGCAAGAGTACGCTTCTACCTGGAATCTTGTCCGCTCCCGGTGGGATCGATCAATCGCACAAGTGAGTTGTCGGTTCGGGCTCGGCGGTTTCGACTGCGCCAGCCTCACTTGCTGACGGATCCACCTTCTGGTATCGTCACCTCCCAGCAATTATGAGAGTGACGCTTCGGTCACGCGTGGAGATTCTTACCTCTACAATGGGGATGTCTGGAGCGTCCAAATCGGTAAGTTTAGTGCTATGCATGCCTCGCACGGCTTTCTCATCTGCATCAGCTCAAGCACCCGGGGCCAAGACTAACCCTCAATGTTCCCCATCCTCCTCGCTCCAGACAAGTTCAAGGCACTGTACAATCTGCAACCTGACCCCACTACCGCCGACTACACGCGTGATATCCTGGTCCAACATCACAATTGGACAATCCAGCAGTCCATCAGCACCAATCCCTATTTCTACTATGCGCGAGTCCCATCATACCACCACCCCAACCTCTCCCCACCTCTTCGCCGTGATTGATGAATTCTTCTCTCTTTTCATCCCTTATAGGCCTTGGTCCGGCCTCGTAGTCGCTACAGCTGCGCACAATTTTGTCGCCCATTTCTTCGCGAACCATTCCGCCTCCCGACCCGAAGGTTACCTCGATCAATCGACTCTCAAATCCTTCTTCTCCATCGTCGGCGACACCCCGGACACATTCCAATGGATCCCAGGGCAAGAACGTATCCCCGCGAACTGGTACAAACCTTCGACGCCTTACACCCTCGTCGACGTCGTGACCGAACTCGTCGCCGCCATTCTTGCTGTGCCAGCAGCAGGCAAAATTGGTGGTAACACCGGCAAAGTCAATTCCTTCGTTGGGGTCGACGTCGCCAACGTTACTGGGGGTATCCTGAATGCTCAAACCCTTTTGGAGGGGAACAACCTCTTCTGCTTCGCTTATGCTACGGCGAGGGCTGGGGTTCCGACCATTTTAGGGGGGTTGGTGTCGACTTTGGGTCAAACGCTCGGGTTCCTCGATTCGAAATTGAGCGGCATCTTGCCCCAGTTGGGATGCCCTCAGTTGGACAAGTTGAATCTGTCCGCTTTCAACCAATTCCCTGGTCGTGGATAGGGCGAAAAAAGAGAAATTGAGGTGTTTTCTCCCGATGCTGGGTGGGAATTTCGCCATCTTTCTTTCATTTGTCCTCGTCCCTGCTTACGATTTGATATGTTTCCGGATCGCTTGCTTCCTTTTTTTTTGACAGTCTAGATTCCGTGCTATTTTTGTTTTGAAATAAACCAAAAAACTTTCCTAACAAAAAATTGACGAGTCTGAGCCTCTCCGGACTTTTCTCGGCTCGAAGTGAATCACCCTCAAACGGAACGCGAACGACGAAAAGCGTATTCCCATTGCAAGCTATACCTGAGAGACATCTTCCATCACGCGGAAACCATTCGTTCCTTGCTCAACCTTGTCGTTGCTTGTGCTTCAGCAAAAGTGAACAAGCAAAATCATTTCAGTCAGACTTATGTTGAGGCGCTTCTCATAACGACGATCCATGATTCGTTCGCGTTCCCTCTACTGACCTTTGGGTTTTCGCAAAGCACAAAGAGGGTATTGTTGCGTCGAACGACTTTGCAGCTCGAGCTGAAGAGAGAATGTCGGAGTGGGGGGTAAAAATCCGATGTCAGTTCGACGGACTCCTCTCTCAAGGGGATAAGCGTCGCTCGCTTCTTCCCCTTCTCAAGAAAACAAAGTGCTTGACTGACCAGAATCGCTTGACCGAACTTCGAACCTTCATCCCTCGTTTCTGCATGTCCAAAGAAGATGCCATCGAAGCCGTCGTTGTCGTCGTCGATCCTGGCCTCACGATCGGTGAGACCAAAGTCGAACTACTTGAGGAACGGGGTGCGCATCTCGCGCATCCACAACTCTTGGGATGCAATGCCGAAGAAGCGATGGAGGACAAGGATCGAAGTTGGGAAGAGGAGGGGGTAGGATTGGAGAGGGGTGTGGGTGCTGAACGCGGTCGAATGAGCGTCGGTTGCGAGATGGTTCGTGGAGCGCAACGAGCGCAACCGCAGCCTCGGGAATGGGCTTGCGAGGTCAGGTAGGAGAGGGGACGGGTGGTGGAATGGCTGAGGGTGGGGGAAGGGAAGGTGCGAGGGAGGGACGAGCGAGCGGTTGAGGTCGCGAGGTGTAGCATGGTCGAGGTGGGTCGATAAGGCGCGATGAGCAGGGAGATGACGCTGTGCTGAGTCGTTGGGGAAAGAGGTGGGGGCGTCAGTAGGTAGTGCAGGCGAGAGGTAGTTGCAAGTGAAGCCAGGTGGCGGACTGACCGTGTTGAGATGGATGTGTGGCGGGTGGTACGAGCCGGTGGCAAAGGCGCACAGGCCAAGGCCGAGGGCCCGCGGTGGCACTGCAGCCTGCCAGCCTGCCTGCACTGCTGGCTGCAGCTGTGGGTCTGTGCGAGCTGGCGCCAATCGACCGCGCGTCTGGGAACGGACTGGATCGGAGAAGGGCAGCGAGACGCGGGCTGTATGTGTGTGGGTGTGTGTCGCATTCCTCGACTTCCTGACCCCCGCAACCCACTTTACAACTACCCCCAATCAACAGTAAGTACAGGCGCATCAGGATCCCAAGACCATGAACCAGTCTGACCCAGAGCCGCTTCTTCTCTTGGCCCCTCAGTGGCCTCTGAAGAGCCCACCAACAACGTCGCAGCCGCCGAGGAAGAGTCAGGAGCCGTCTTTGAGCCCGTCATCAAGCTCGAAGAAAAGGTCGACGTCAAGACCCACGAGGAGGACGAGGAACCTTTGTTCAAGATGTGAGTTGCGCTCAGAGAGGAAATCAAATGTCGATGAGCTGCCGTGACATGGGCTCAGGTCTAGAGGGCCGGTCTCGTCGCTCGTCGTCGTCGTCGTCGTCGTCGTCGTCGTCGTCGTCGTCGTCGTCGTCGTCAATGACGATCGATCGCGTGTCGATTCTCAGTCCCTGTCACACCCGAACCTCACATTCTACCTCGGGCTCCCTTTTCAACGATTCTATTCACGAACTGACCAAGAAATTTTACACCCCTTCACCAGGCGAGCCAAGTTGTTCCGCTTCACGCCTGAATCGTCGGAATGGAAGGAACGCGGCACCGGTGACGTGCGGTTGCTCCAGCACAAGGACAGCAAGAAGGTCCGTCTCGTCATGCGACGCGACAAGACCCTCAAAGTCTGCGCCAACCACTATGGTAAGCCGATGAACCTCATAAAATATGTACACCATTCTGCGATACTGACAACACCACCATCATTATCATCATCGTCATGACGCTCTCGTTAGTCACCCCCGAGATGGCGCTTTCGCCCAACGTCGGTTCGGATCGCTCATGGGTCTATAACGTCGCGGCCGACGTCTCGGATGGTGAACCCACCGCTTCGACCCTGGCCATCCGTTTCGCAAATTCAGAGAGTTAGTTTGCATCTGGAGAATTTAGACCGCGCAGCCACAAAAGCTGATCACCCATCTCCTCGTTCTCTCCCCACCCAACTCAGACGCCGGCTTGTTCCGCACCGCTTTCCTGTCAGCCCAAGAGACGAACAAGCCTTTACTCGGATCCAACGCCGCGCCCGCCCCTACGCCTTCGGACGACGAACCCCAAAAGGAGGCCGAGGCACCCAAGCCCGCCGCTGCCGAGGAGACAAAGCCCGAGGACAAGAAGGACGCGCAAGAGGTCAAGGAAGCGACCCAGCCCAGCAAGACCGAGGTCGTGCAAGGAGAGGAAGTGAAGGTGCCGACAAAGGAGGTGAGTTCTCTTTGGTGCAAAGGCGAAGGTATTTTTCTCGTGACTACGAGCGAACAGAAAGCTAATCCGGCGCATTCCTCTGTCCCGCTTTCCAGACCCCCACCGAAGGCGATGCTCATGCTGCTACCGAGGCGTCGACGTAATACGCCGTTGTCGTCGTGGTTTCGGACATCTTTCTTCACCTTTTCTAGCATGATTCTAATCTCCCCCCACCGCACCACCTTTTTCTCAGTATCGCGAGGATGCAAAACAACCCTGGAGCCCTTTTCCCCACATCCTTTCTCTTCTTTTTTAGGCGGCGGCGGCTGGTTGACTTGTAATCGAGCGCTTCCCTTCTTCTATCACTCGACCTCTCGTCACACTTGAGCGGCTTTGCTTTGCTGAGAGAAGAAATGATTATCAATGCAGGTATGGTCTGGGCCTGTGGTGACAAGATTTGAGTGAGCGAACTCGCTCAACGCTCGGCGGCTCCTCTCATTCGCTCGCCCGAAAATCACGACGAGTCACCGGCATTCTCAAGAGCCGACCGACTCGACCGATCACGCTCACGCTCTCGGAGTCTCGGCCTTCTCCTCCTCTCCTCTCCCCCACATCCTCCTTTCAACAAACCATGCCCGTATCTTCCAGCAACCCACCAGCCGCTTCGACTTCGTTCTGGAAACCGACCCAAGACCCTACACCCCGTCTCCAAGCGATCGAACGACGTCTGAGCTCTGAACCGGCACCCCGACTTCGCATCTCGCGAGTCGCTCAATTGGACGCCGACTTGTTGGATCATGAATTGGAGGCTATCCTCGCTGCTCCGATGGGGAAGGCGTTGCAAGCTCTGAGGGTGAGTGTTTTTATTCTTCGGATAGGGGAATGGAGTCGTGTGTCTGAGCTGATGGGGCCCCTCGTGACTCTTTCTTCGTCGTTGATCACCTAGAGGCCGGGAGGTGCGAGTTGGGAACCCGAGTTGATGGCCTTGTTGAGGATAGCGGTGCTCAAAATGTCAATCTACGATCGAGGGATCACCTATGGATCGGGACTACAGAACCTCAAGTACAGGAACGAAAGGGGTCGAGCGACGAATCGTCAGTTTCAACTCGCTATCAAAGCTCACGCAACACCCTCGTAAATCTAACCTTTTCGTTCTTCGCGTACTCGTTCCAGAATCCTCCTCGGCGATCGACGCCGACCTCACCCGTCTTCAAAGACTAGGCTACATGGCCCTACTCGTCCTTCCTTCCTACCTCCACTCACGCGTCCAAGATCGAATGCTCCTCTCGTCCTGGTCCGATGAACCGCTCCCTTTCTCCTGGTTCTCCTTCTTTAACCCGATACGAATCGTAAACGTCGTCGTTCGACCTTTGGATGATTCTTCAATGAGGTGGAGGATGGAATTAAAAAGGCTTTGTTGGGAGATGTTGAACTTGGTCGAGAGGATCACGGCCGTGGCGACCTTGGCGAATTTTTTGGTCTTTCTTTACGATGGGAGGTGAGTCTCATGACCCAACCTTTGGTGGGCTGCAGTGCCGATTCGATCGAATAACTGATGCGAGGCTCTGATGTGTTCGACCCACTAGATATCGAAGCTTGGTCGATCGGATCCTCAGCATGCGTTTGATCTACGCCCAACGCTCGATCAAACGCAACGTCAGCTTCGAGTTCCTCAATCGTCAACTCGTATGGGAGGCCTTCACTGTACGTTCTCTGAAAACTCGTCCTTTAGATGTGCTCAAACAACTACATCCGAAACACTAACTCCCCACCTCCCTTCCTGGACACGCATACAGGAATTCCTCCTTTTCTTCATGCCCTTGATCAGCGTTCGTCGACTCCGGACTCGCTTCCTCCGTTCGCTCTCGTATTGGACTTCCCGATCCAAACTCCTCTCCATGCTCATATCGAACCTCCCTTCAACCTTGCTCAAATCACTCAAGCTCGAGACCCAATTCAACACCACCACCTCCCAATCCCTAGGCGGTTCGAAAGAGAACAACGGGAAAGACAAGTCCAAACCCCAAGGTCCTTACGCCTTTCTCCCCTCTACGACATGTCCCATTTGTTATGCGGTTCAAAACGCCCCTCCTACTGAATTACCTACGAACCTGACGAACGTCGAAGCTGATCAAAATAGGGGATCTTCTTCCTTACTTCATTCCGAAACGTTACCCATGGGATCACCCTCATCCACCTCGATGGGGAATGTCGATGTAGGAGTCAAAATCCCTTATCTCGGTAATTGTGGTTGGGGGTGTCGGTATTGTTATTATTGTGTGGTGGAGAAATTGGTTGGTTCTCAAGAGGAGGGTGAACAAGGGTGGACTTGTTGGAGGTGTAATGGGTTGATTACGGAGGTTTGGAGGGAAGTGGTCAAAACTGGTGGCCAAGAGGAGGAGGAGGAGGAGGAGGAGGAGGAGGAGGAGGAGGAGGAGGAGGAGGAGAAAGAAGGGGAAGATGAGGGAGAGGGAGAGGAGATCAAGGGTTTAGATCTCATGGATGGGGAGAGCGTTTTGGATGAGAAGGATTTGATCGAAACTCAATCGGTTGGGTCCGAACATTATCGATGGAGGGACGAGGCTTGATGCGAATATCTTATCCAAAAAACATAGCCCTTTCTTTTGCAATTTGGGGGAACATCTACAAAAGAATGCTGTTCTCTATAAAAAGAAAAAAAGATGTATGATCATTGCTTTTTTATTTTTTTATTTTTTATTTTTTTATTTTACAACTTGAGAACTTGTTGAGAGGTATACCCCAACCTTGCCAAGACGTCACCAATCGGACCTTGGGAAAGATCCCGAGCTCTAGGTCCCGCAAAATCGGTGATCATACTGCATCCATCATCGGGATCGAGCACCCAAGAAAAGACGAGGAAAAGATCAGCCCGGAGAAAAAACAATTTTTTCCCATCTGAGACCCAATGACGAACCTCTCAGGCCCACAAACGACGACCAAACAAGGCTTGCCTTGGGCTCGGCCAATCTCGCGTTCCAAAACATCCGCTGTTATCTTCGAAGGATGAGTCGACTCGGAAAAGACTTTGAGATCGACGGGGAACGGGGCCTCTTTTTTGAGATGTTCCAAGGATTCGACTAGGACGGGATCTTGAGCGGCGTAGAGGATCGAAATCGCGGGTGGTGGGTCGGCAGATGGGTGTTGTAGGAACGAGGTGATCGTTTGATGAGCGGGGGTGATACCTGTTCCTCCGGCGATCTAACAGAAATTGATGGGACGTAAAATCGTGAGAATCAGACTCGAGTTGAGACGGAAGGAGGGAGCGCGAGCACTGACAAAGACGATCCGGTCGACCCGAGCCAACTCAGTCGTCAACACCGGTCCACGGATCTGGACTTGATCGCCTGGTCCGAGGCGATGGAGGTAGCGCGAGACTTCGCCGTCATCGTAGCGCTTGATGAGGAGTTGGATCGTGGACGACGAATCCTCGGAGAAGGAAGAGGGTTGGAGAAAGGTCGTGTTTAGGGGCTGTTTCATTTGGGGGGGCAATGGGAGATGTATCAGTTTAGAAGTTCTTTTAGATGGATGAGTAGGGGGTCCATACTGACTGTATAAGGCCGCTGAATCTGTAGTTCAGGTTGCTTGACAAAGATGCTGTGTATCCACCAAGGTGCTTGTCCCGAAAAATTCTTCGCCGAGCCATGGTTGTTCTGGTTCGGGGAAAGCGAGTTGGGCAAGTCTAGTTCGATGAGTGTATTGTCATGATTGAGCCGAGTGACTTTGTTGATGGTCAATGGGATGAAGTAGTCCGGAGATAAGGGTCGCTTGGATTCGTCGGTCGAGGCAAGTTGCTGGTATGCGATGGCGCCGAGAAAGGAGGGGAGAGCAAGCCAGGCCAAGAGGGTGGTTCGAGGTCGGGCTTTGGGTGGGATCTTTTCTCTTGTGGAAGGTGATGTTTTCGGCGATGGTGGAGCTGACGCCGAGAGGGAATAGTGTCGCAGGGATGAATTGTTGCCAAGTGGGGCGACGGAAGTCGGGCCGCTGCGATCAACTCGAGCTCGAGCTCGTGGTCGGGAGCATGTGCAAGGAGGTAGGGTGCTCATTCTTGCCTTGCGGATATTGATGAGCACGTTAGTTAAACCCTTTGAGGTTGACATGATTCGAGCTTTGTTGTAAAGCCAGTGTGACCTGAGGGCGAAAGACAGGGACGACAGAGAGCGCCCGAGCATCGATGGTAGTGATGTTGATACGATGCTTCGAGCTTGATTTGACCCACTTTGTTAAAGGGTAATTTCCATCCCTTCGCGCGCTCGCTCACTTGCTCGCTCGACCCAACCCGACCCGTTCTACCACTTGACCCACTTGACCCACTTGAACCCACCCATCCACCTCGTCTCGTCGACCATGCTCTCCCGAGTCTCAAGGCGCTCGTTACCGCGGTTCACCCCTTCGCGTTCGTTGCACTCGACTTCAGCGGCGAGGGCGGAGATCCAACTCGAAGTCGATGGCGTCCCCGTCTCGATCGAGCAAGGCTCGTCGCTCATTCAGGCGTGTGAGAAAGCAGGTAGGTATTGGGCCCTTGTGTTACAGCTGGGGGGAATGGGCAATGGATCTCCTGATGGCGGGTGGCGTCGACTTGTGGCTCCTACTCGCGGTGGCCGCAGCCGGTCGCGGGTGGTGCTGGCGTGTGTGGTGCTGGGTCGCTTCACGCGAGCGCTCATTGGCTCAGCCGGGTGCGACCGACCTCGACCATCGACCACGCCACCCAACCACTCGCACCAGCTTGCTCCCGACTAGACCACAGCACCTTGATAAAATATCATCCTTTACGAATGACGTTGCCCCCCCTGGGTCATCGCCACACCGCTGCACCTGGCCATGACCCGGTTAACGGGCTCGGCCCGACCATCCTTCCCTCACGTCACCGTGGCTCATCCTTGTGACTGACACGGCGTATTTTTCCTCATTCTCTAGGCGCCACCGTGCCTCGTTTCTGCTACCACGACCGATTGAATATTGCGGGGAATTGCCGGTAAGTAACCACCGACACGCCACGCCCTCTTCCCTTGCGCGCGCTCGTCCGTGCTCCGCACCATGGACTAACTTCCTCTGGCCCATCCTTCAGAATGTGCTTGGTCGAAGTCACACCCGGCCCCCCGAAACCCCAGGCATCGTGCGCCATGCCCGCCATGTGAGCTCCACCCGCAGCCATGCCGACTAGCTCCCCAGCTCACCTTTGCTTCCCGATCGTCAGGCCCGGACAAAAGGTCAAGACCTCGTCACCGACCGTGCACAAGGCTCGCGAAGGTGTCATGGAGTTTCTCTTGGCCAACCATCCGCTCGACTGCCCCATCTGCGACCAGGGAGGAGAGTGCGATCTGCAGGACCAGTCGATGCGCTACGGCTCGGACCGCGCCCGCTTCCACGAGATCACGGGCAAGCGAGCAACCGAGGACAAGAACTTTGGCCCGCTCATCAAGACCGTCATGACCCGTTGCATCCACTGCACCCGATGCGTCCGATTCGCCAACGAGGTCGCCGGCGTGCAGGACCTCGGCACCTCGGGACGAGGCAACGACATGCAGATTGGCACCTACATCGAAAAGACGATCAACTCTGAAATGTCGGGCAACATCATCGACCTGTGCCCCGTCGGTGCCCTGACTTCGAAGCCGCAGGCGTTCGAGTACCGCCCTTGGGAGCTCAAGCACACCGAGTCGATCGACGTGCTCGATGCCGTTGGGTCCAACATTCGTCTCGATTCGCGTGGCTTGCTCGTCATGCGCATTCAGCCGCGCCTCAACGACGACATCAACGAGGAATGGATCTCAGACAAGACCCGTTTCGCCGTCGATGGACTCAAGACCCAGCGCTTGACGACACCTTTGGTCCGAGAGGGTGACCGCTTCGTGCCCGCGACATGGCCCGAGGCGTTCGAGGCCATCAAGGCCGGTCTGGCCAAGACGGGTGCGAACGGTAATGAGATCCAGGCGATCGCTGGTCAGCTCGCCGATTCCGAGTCGCTCGTCGCTTTGAAGGACTTGACGAACGCGCTCGGCTCGGACAACACGACCCTTGACGGCCCCCTCGGCGAATACTCGCCCGCGCACGGTGTCGACTTCCGAAGCAACTACTCGTTCAACTCGACCATCGCAGGTGCCGAAGAGGCGGACCGCATTGTGCTTATCGGTACGAACCCGCGACACGAAGCCGCGATCCTCAACGCTCGATTGCGCAAGAGCTACCTCCACAACGGCGTCGATGTCGCCGTCGTCGGTCAGCAGTTCGACTCGACCTTTGGCTACGACCACCTCGGTGACGACCTCAATGCCGTCAAGAGCCTCTTCAGCGCCGACTCAAAGTGGTCCAAGGAGCTCAAGGGTGCTAAGAAGCCCATGATCATTGTTGGGTCGGCCGTGGCCGAGCACGAGAGTGGTGCGGCGGTTTTGGCCGAGGTGGCCAAATTTGTCGAGGCCAACAAGGCCAAGTTTGTGACCGAGGACTGGGTTGGGTACAACGTGCTTCAACGGGTGAGCAATTGCCGTTTTGTTGAGGTTCATCTGGTGCATTTGGCTGATAAAATCTCGTGTACACTCTGATAGGCCGCATCTCGAACAGCAGCTTACGACGTTGGCTTCGTTCCTTCGGCCGACGCATCCAAGACGTCGGCCAAGTTCGTCTACCTCTTGAACGCAGACGACTTCTCGCCCAAACAGATCCCGCGCGACGCTTTTGTCGTTTACCAGGGCCACCACGGTGACCTCGGGGCGCAATACGCCGACGTGTGCTTGCCCGGATCGGCCTACACGGAGAAGTCGACGACGTGGGTCAACACCGAGGGGCGAACACAGTTGGGTCGAGCAGCGGTGCCACCCCCGGGCCAAGCGAGGGAAGACTGGAAGATCGTGCGCGCCTTGTCCGAGGTTTTGGGCAAGCGATTACCTTACGACGATACCTCGGCTCTTCGTGATCGGATGTGGGACGTCTCCCCTACGCTCGTGCGCTACGATGTCGTCGAACGACCTTCATCCGTGTTGGCCGGTCTCAAGGCGTTGCAAGTCGAGGCCGCGAACGTTGGCAAGGAGAAACGGGAGGGCGCACGAACGGGCAAGTTCGTCAAACCGATCGACAACTTTTACCGCACAGATCCCGTGTCGAGGTCATCGGTCACGATGGGGAAATGTACCGAGGCGTTTGCTTGATCCCTAGCGGCGTGTGGTTAGAGAGGAAGCGTTCGGTTGATACAGGGTAGAGTTTGGTTTCGGGATTCCCTTTTTTTTTTTTCTTTTTTTCTCTTCTTCTTTCAGCAATTGTGTTTATGTAATTGAGAAGAGGTGGAAATCACAATCACTGTCTACCAGCGTACGGTAGCAGGTGAGGTGGTGGCTTGGATGATGAGCTTGCCGACGGCTCGATCGGATGCTTGCCGAGGAATCCCGCGCGCGCCAGTCGAGCTCGGGTGAGCCGGCTGCCACTTGTGCGCCTTCGGCCTTGGCTTACATAGACTTAGGATCGGCGGCTGCCCCACTCTTCTTACCTCCGACCTTACACACACGCGCACACCTCTCACACCTGAAATCAACATGTTGACCATGGCTTCATCGTCCGCTCAAATCGCCGCTCGTCGATTGGTTCATATCCGAATGGTACGTCAATTCATCATGGCGTGGAGCACTCGGCAGCTCGGAACTTAGGAAGGCCATTCTATCCGGATCGACGGGATAACGAATGAATGCAAAGCTGACCGACTGACTGACTGACTGATTCCTCCACGTCTGTGTCCTCATCCCGAGTCTAGGCCTCTACTTCTTCTCCTGTTTCGGGTCTTCGTTCGGTCTTGATCGTCGGTGCGGCGAGGACACCCGTTGGAGCATTCCAAGTACGTTTACCCATCCAACAGCTAGCTGGCATGAATCATCTCCACCCGCCCTTTTCACGCTCTTTAAAACCCCCAAACCCATACTCATCATGCACAGGGCTCCTTCGCCAAAGTTCCCGCCACCGACTTGGGAATTACGGCTTTCAAAGGCGCCTTGCAACAAGCCAACGTCAAACCGGACCAAGTCGAGGATGTCTACTTGGGTAGCGTGTTGCAGGCCAATTTGGGCCAGGCGCCGACGAGGCAGGTCGTGTTGGGTAGTGGGTGCCCACCTTCGACTGAGGCGACGACGATTAATAAGGTCAGTGAAAAGGGGATGATCGGGGACTGGTGCATGATACCTTCCTTCTACAGCCACTGACGTTGATTCCCCGTTTGCTCGTTGGCCCTCGATCCCGACCCCCCACATCTCCGAAAAATTAACCCCACTGTGCACCATCTTAGGTCTGTGCCTCAGGGATGAAGGCCGTCATGCTCGCGGCTCAAAACATCCAAACGGGGGAACGCGATATCATGGTCGCCGGTGGGATGGAATCCATGAGGTAGGTAGGCAAACTCTGAGCGTGGGGTAATGCCTTTGGCGAGTACGTGCGTTGAACCCCCACACGACGTTTGTTGGGATTGCAGTATGGCACCTTTCTACTACCCACGAACACCGGGGACGTTTGGTCATTTGCAAGCACAGGATGCGATCGTCAAGGATGGGTAAGGCCTTTTTCGCTAAAAGAGTTCGACTTTGGAGATATGTGAGCTTACCATGGCTAGCGATCCAGTTTGACCGATGTGTACGGTGGGTACGCAATGGGTATCTGCGCCGAAGGCACGGCGACCAAGATGAACATTTCGAGGCAAGCGCAGGACGAGTACTGCCTCGAATCGTACCGACGAGGTGGGTCACAGAGTGGCGGAATCAGCTTTCCTCACAAGAAACTGAGCTTGCTGCCCACTCTGAACACTCCACAGCCGCCGAAGCATGGGAGAACGGTGCCTTCTCGAACGAAGTTGTCCCCGTGACCATCAAGGATCGAAGCAAGGGCGACATCGTCATTTCCGAAGACGAGGAGTACAAGAACATCAAACTCGACAAGGTCGCGGGCTTGAAGCCGGTGTTTAAGAAGGATGGGACGGTCACGGCTGCGAATGCGTCGACGCTCAATGATGGTGCTAGTGCGATCGTGTTGGCTTCACAGGACAAGGTTGACGAGTTGGGGTTGAAGCCTTTGGCGAGGATTGTTGGTGAGTGTCCTGTTGCGATTTTCATCTGACTTCGCGCGCGGGGGGGTCTGACCGATTGCCTCTGCAGCCTTCGCCGATGCCGCATGCGCACCCATCGAATTCCCCATCGCACCTTCGCACGCCATCCCTCTCGCACTCAAGAAAGCGAACCTGACCAAAGACGATATCGCAAAGTGGGAAATCAACGAGGCCTTCTCGGCTGTCGCGATCGCGAACCAAAAGAAGATGGACATCGACCCTAAGAAGTTGAACGTCAAGGGTGGGGCCGTCGCTTTGGGCCATGCGTTGGGATCAAGTGGGTCGAGAATCATCGTGACGTTGACGCATTCGTTGAAGGAGGGGGAGTACGGTTGCGCTGCGGTGTGTAATGGTGGTGGGGGAGCTTCGGCCATCATTATCCAGAGGGTTTGAAAGGTTGGACATGCTGGGTAGAAAGGACGTGGCTGTAATGCCCAAGAAAACCAAAGAATTACGTATGCTTCGTCCTGGCATTCCCGGTTGCTACCCTTTTTTTTAGGAAAACAAGGGGAGCAAAGTGTGATCCATAGGAACTGACAGTCCTTGCAGGCTTTGCGGATCAGCCAAAGCGTTCCGCTGGTGAAGACGAACGGTGGCGACACCCCATTATCGTATTCGGTGTAGTTGGCATGCGCATCGACTTTTCCCAGCTCCAAGCAACTGTACTCAATTGTCCAAACCGTTAATTGGGAGATCAGTTGGTTGAACTCCAATTTTGGCAACGTCGCTAATGTCAAGAATCACTTGACCTCCTATTCACTTCTCATACCACCACACTACACATCCTTGCATCTCCATGCTTTATATCATCCCCTTTCTCCTTCCCTACCGTCTATATCTTTACAGGTTCTCCTGACGGCCTCTTCAATCCCGGCACTCGCTTGACTTGTGGTTGATGAGTTGGAATTCTGGTGCAAGTCAGGCGCCTCGCGAGGGCGTGCCGTCTCTCCAACCATCTTCCGCTCTTCAACGCCGCACTCGCACTCAACTCCTTCATTTCGGGATCTAGTCCTCATACGTTCTACTAATAGTTAGGCCCAATGAGTGACTGCGTCCGCAGCCATTGAGCCAGTTGGGACCAGACCATCTCGATCGTGTCTAACTTTGCAATGTGGTTGCGGATTGAAGTTTGAAGCTGAATATCAGAGCTTCTCCGTTATGCTTTCTGCATTATGGTCGTAGATAAAGAGGAACTGAATGTCATTAGGAGAACCTCCCGAGGCTCGCGGGCGGCGCGAAGAGCGCAGTTCTGCATAACGAATGCGGTAGCACAATGATGGATACAAACACAGTTTTTGCAATGAATATATACGGTACGAGCGGTGCGAAAACAGAGGTCAAGGTCTTGATAGAGATCAAGAGATCAACAAAGCCACAAAGAACAAAAACTCGAAATTGGCGTGGGGGTTCGGATCACCCCCTGCATTCTTCTCAACCCTAATCGAACCTTCCAAGAGGCATGACGGACCAGATCGTACCCATAATAGCGAGGCTCGCCGAAAAAATCAACAATACCCAACACAAGACCCTTTCGAAACCCCTGACGACCAACGGATACCTCGAACCTTCGTCGCCACTCAATCTAGATTTGGACACCGAGGACGAGATCACGTTCTCCATAGCCGAAGGCGTGATCGTCGATGGCGTCGTCGAGCCCTTGGCGGATACCTTCTGTCGACCAAGAATGAGGTACGCCCCGATCGGGCCGATGCAACAGATGATGAAGGCAGACGCCGAACCGAGAAACGACAAGACGCGACCGAAATCGGGGATCACGATCGCCAAAACGATGATCAGGGCCGTGAGAAGCGGTCGAGTAATGAAGGGTCGGTATCGGAGAAGGAACGGTTGCTGGATTTTGGGTCGATGCAACGTGCTGTCACTGGCCTCGAGACCCGAGATGGAAGAAGACGAGTCCTCGGACATGATGGCCGAACCCTCGAGGATGGCCGAGGCATCCGAATCGTGCGGCGAGCGGAAGCGGGGTCGAGAACGACGCTCGTTCACTGATCGAGTGTTTTGGATTCCGAGCATTACCTCAAAGGTCTGCACGAGCGGCGCGTTCGCAACGGCGTACTTGACGACAGGGTTAAGCTGCAGATAATCGACATCAAGTATGAGTACTTTTTGCACGCAGAGATTTCCAAGTGAAAGCAGCTCACAGCGACCATCCAAACTGCGATCTTGTTCAGCACTGCAGGGTTGCCCTTGGTTGCCAGCAAGTCACGCGTCACTTCCGACGAGACGTTGTTGCCGTACCTGCTCATCAGAGATCGTCTTTAGCCATCACCGTCGAAGCAAAAGCGCAGTTGTGCAAGAACTTACATGATATACCCAAGCGTTCCAAAGAGCATGCTGATGCTGAAGGCGATAACGTATGCAATGTTGATCATGGAGTTGAACTGATTCGGATCTGTAATGAGAGTGGGACGGCGTGGTGAGCTCGTGTAGCTTGTGAAAAGATAGACGGAGTTCGAATTCACTCTTCATGTCACGATATAAGGATGGGATGACGGCATGACCCGCGAACTGAAAAGTCAATTGAGGTCATATAAGCATTCGTGCTGCGGTTCGGGGGATGGGTAGAATTCGGCAACGTACGCCACTCATCAAGAGACCAAAAGAAAGGGGTAGACGCATCCACCGCGGGCTTGCGGCAGTTGGCATGGGGTCGCGCAAGGATCCAGGCCGGTACGCTTTGAGTGCCCCATCGGTAACGAGAACCAAGAGTAGCGTGAAGGAGGAGATGATGCCGAGGAGAGAGGTGAGGGAAAGGAAGCGTAAGGGCAGGAAGGTCGTGGGGAGGATGCTGTGGGAGACGATCGATATGCGCGGTCAGCAGTGGGCTAGGGGGTCTTCCGATCTCGAACCACGACGTACATGAAGAAAAACATGACCTTGTAGGCCTGCGATGACAACGCGGGGTATAGGGACTCCATGCTGTCCGCGAATAAGGTACACAGAGCGATGCTCAAAGCGCCGAGCTCGAGGATGACTGAATATTTCACATTCGCGAGGTCAGCATTCCAAAGGTAGTGATCATCAGGCCGATGAGCAAGCCAGATGAAAAAAACGAACATAGGGCATATACTATATTTTTGGCCCGGGTGCCGTATGCTTTGATTAAGACATCGGCATATGTCGCCAACGAAGAATCTTGACGCATAATCCTGGCCAGCATCTTGCCCGTGTCTGAAAGCGAGAGTAGTGGGATCAGCGTCGATCCAGGACGTGAGGTCTGTGAGTTGGAGTCGCGAAGGGTTGCTCACAGTTGGTGATGAGAGCACAGAACAGCAGCAGTGTTGTGCCGATCGCCCAACCGGCGTCAGCGAATGCGAGGGGTTCGGCTAACAGACCGACGCCGATCAACACGTTGACGCTGTCCGGAACGCGCGGAGAGGAAATGTCAGGAATATTTCCACTTCAACGTCAAGATACAAGATGGTCAAAACGGGCACTGACGTATTGAAGAGTGTTTGGCCCCACGTCGATTCACCGCGCTGCTCCTCGATCGCCGCACTCCAAGCCTCGGACGAGATAATGGACAACCTCCTCCCAGCTGCGTTGTTCTTGCCCAAAGTGCGGCGTTGTTGTTGCTGCTGCTTCCCTCCAGGTCCTATGTAAGTCGGGGATAGCAACGGCGATAATTGCTCGCCGCGATTCGGGCTCGGCTGATTCGCCGGCGAGAAGGTGGCCGAGGTCGAGGTGCTTCGGAGAGCAGGCGCGATAAGCGGAGATCGTTCGTCGACTCGATCTCGATCAGCGGCGACCGAACTCATGCCCGAGTAGAGACCCACCCGGGACGAGCCCAAGCTCGAAGGTGGGACATAGGGGAGACGGTCGTTGGGTACAGGGGACCCTTCGTTCGAGCTCAGCCTCGCGGTGGTGCTCTTTGTCCTGCGCTTGCGACTCGGTGAGACGACCGCGTTCGACGGTAGCTGTTCCTTCCTCGACGGTGGTCGGTCGCCGTCCCACGACTGCACGAGGTCCTGATCGATCTCGTCGTCGACGGACCAATCGTCATCACTGGTCGCGATCGACTCGTCGCGGTCCTCGGAATGGTCGCGCTCCCGATCACTGGGGCCGCCGGTGACGGAGGAATCGGCATCGTCGACGCTGTGTCTGACATGCGTCGGACGACGGTAGCGCTGCGAGTCGACAAAGCTGGGTCCGGATGGTAGGTTCTCACCAAAGAAGGCGGCTGATCGACTGAAGCTGAAGACGAGGTCGAGACTGCTGGCCCAGGCCGTACCGGCTGGTTGATTCCCGCCCTGGCCGCCGCCCGCTGAGGGTCCCGCGGCAGGGCGAGAGATGGGGATCCGTCGCGAAGTCGTTGTCGTCGAACTGTGAGGGGTAATGGAGCCCAAGAGTGATCGCGTCGTGGGAATTCGAAAGCGGATTTATCGTTCTCGGCTAAGCGGTGGTCAAGAGCAGGAGGAGAACACTGCAGGTCACTGGTCAAGGGCCAAGCTGATCGTGATCGAAGCGGAGATAAGACTCACGATTCTCGGTTTAGATTTCACGATTACGGCCACAGTCCGAGCGTGCGCTCCGTTGCTAATAAAGCCTGGGCCCGGGTCCAACCTCATTCAGGCGAGCGTTGGGCACCACCACAGACGACTAAACTGGACTGGCGCTCGCTCTCTACCGCACCGCGTATCTCGAATTAATGTGCTTGATACCGTCATGAGCTCACCCGAGTAAGCTTATTCAGTCTTGTAGCCCTTTCGCCGAGCTTAGACGCTGAATCTGCTTGAGCTCATTCGTCACAGGTCAGGAGCAAGTTCAGGCTCAGGCGACGATGCGAATGGCCATGGCCATGGCACTGCTCCTCCACGATTAACTCAGGCCGTCGAACCAGACAGGTGTATCAAGGTCAGTATCGATCCTTTTGGTCTAACTCAGCAGGGCTGATCCGAATGTCATCGCAGGTGCTGCTCGCGACGGACAATCACGTCGGTTACGCGGAGAACGACCCCGTGCGAGGACGAGACTCGATCAATACCTTCCGCGAGATACTCGAACTCGCCGTAGCCAATGATGCGAGTAATGGCGCTTTAATACCAATCCGTGTGGCACGTACACCGCGTCCTTGTGCTGACGCGTCCTCTGTCGCACGAACGTCAGGTCGACATGCTCTTGCTCGCAGGCGACCTGTTCCACGAGAACCGACCGTCTCGCACCTCGCTGTACCAAGTCATCTCATCCTTACGCGAGTTCACCCAAGGACGACGTCCCATCGATATCGACATCGTAAGCGACGCCGGCATTGGCATCCAACGCGACACCACGTCAGTCCCCACACCCTTGCTAATCTACTCGTCACTTTGACGCGACGTCAAATCGCGCGCGCGTGTGTGCGACGGGCGAAGATTGACTTTTGGACTTTTTCACGTTGCGCCTTCAACAGCTGGCCCAGCATCAACTACCTAGACGAAAACATTAATGTCGGACTGCCAGTGTTCTCAATCCACGGAAATCACGACGACCCACAGGGTACCGGCGCTGTGAGTCATCCCCATTCACTTGGTCCGGACTCTGCTTGAACTCGTGCTTCGACCGGACTGGGACTGGGACTCGGACTCGGACTCGAGCTTGAGCTAATCCCTTCGTTTCACCGTCTCTGCATCTCACAGGAAGGGGCTTTGTGCGCTCTCGACATTTTGTCAGCGTCAGGGTTGATCAACTACTTTGGTCGCACCGAGATCCCAGGCGCGAGTGCGAACGACGAGGAACTGCAAGAGGATGGCGGTATCGTCGTCAAGCCGATCCTGCTGCAAAAGGGCTCGACCAAGTTGGCCCTGTACGGCATCGGCAACGTGCGTGATGATCGGTTCCACTACGAGATGAAGAACTCACGCGTCGAGATGCATCAACCGGTCGAGGATGCGGACGAATGGTTCAATATTGTCCTTGTTCATCAGAACCGGTGCGGTTGAACTACGAGCCATTGTCTTCTCGGCCAGCGAGACTGACTACCTAGTTTTTTTTTTTTTTTTTTTTTTTTTTTTTGGAGCACAGCGTCGCCCATGGCAAGAAGTCCAACAACACGGCCGATGGTGCATTCTCCGACGATGCGCACCTCATCGTTTGGGGCCATGAACACGACTGCATCGAGCAGGCGACGCCTGTGTCCGTACCTGGGAGGCCGTATTACATCGTGCAGCCTGGGAGCTCGGTTGCCACAAGTCTCGCCAAGGGCGAGGCCATACCCAAGTGAGTGGAACCTCTCAAGACAATGACTTGTTCTTGTCTGATCTCACTGCTTGGTTCTCTAGACACGTCTCTTTGATCAAGATCCAAGGCAAGGAGTTCGAATTCGAATCGATCCGTCTTCGCACCGTGCGCCCTTTCATCTTTGAAGACATCTCTCTCAGCGAAGCGCACAACCCATCCAAAAAAGTCAACCTCAAGGACAAGGTCGCCGTGAACCGTTACCTCAAGTCACGCGTCAATGACTTGATCGCTCGAGCCAACGCCGACTGGGACGAAGTGAATCCGGACCTCCAAGCATCCGAACGCTTGTTACCCCTCATCCGGATCCGCGTCGACTACAGCGGTGGACCCGATGGGAACGGTGCTTTCGAAATTGGTAACCCGCAACGTTTCGGCCAAGACTTTGTCGACAAAGTCGCGAACCCTCGTGACATCGTTCAGTTCCACCGCAAGGTCAGTCGAGCGTCGAGGAAAGTCGACATGGATTATGTCGACAAGGACAAAGTCATGGCTGCGATTGAGGAGTCGGATGACATCGGGGCCAAGTTGGAAAAGTTGAAGGTGTCGAGTTTGGTAACGCAGTATTTGTCGGCGCAGAACTTGGGCGTTTTGTCCGAGGTGGTTGTGCAGCGTGCGATCGAGGAATACGTCGACAAGGGGGATAGGGATGCGATATCAGAGTGAGTAATAGAGCACAAGGATTTATCGTACACAACCAGGAACTTACGAGTGCCTGTCGTTCCTTTCAGCATGCTCAAAAAGTCGGTCAAGCATGCCGTCGCGATCATCTCGAAGAATTACGAACCCTCCAAGGAAGGGCCGGAGCATGATCATCTGGAGAACGAGGTCGGTTGTGAGAAAACCAAGCTATCCAATCAAATCGTATTCTGACACTTCGTTTTTTCTTTTCTTTTTCTCCCAAGGCCCTCTTTGCGAAAGAACGCTTGACGGAAAAGTACGCTCCTAAGACGAACAAGGTCAGTGCGCGCGCAGCGAACGTTTGTCGAATTCGCTCGGAGCAGCACCACCTCATCTGACTTCAGGGGATTTCGGAATCTCAGCAGGGCAAGGGAAAGCAAAAAGCGTCAGATGACTCTGATACACCCGAGGAGGAAGAAGACGAAGAAGAGGAGAAGGACTCGATGGCGGATTCACCTGCGGCGAGTAGTGATGGACGCGGGAGGAAGAAGGCCGCACCGGTCAAGAAGGGCAAGATTTCGTCGTCCAAGAAGAAGAATGAACTGGTGAGCTGTACGAGTCGATGGGCAGGGCATCAAGAGTTTGCTGATCGGGGTCCGAGTCTAGCAGTTCCTCTCCGATGGTGATGATGATGACGACGATGATGATATGGCCCAGGATCAAGACGACGACGATGACGACGACGTGATCTCGGACTCGCCTCCACCCAAGAAAGCGTTGAGTATAGCTTTGCTTTGACGTGATCTAGAAATGGAAGCAAGACACTGACAAAAAGGCGCATTGCCTGTGAAACTCATGAAACAACAGCCCGGCGAAGAAGGTCGCCGCCGCCGCGACTAAAAAACCCATTGCACCGGTCAAGACGAAAGCAGTGCCAGCCAAAAAGTCCAAGGCCAAAGCGACGACTAGCAGCAATCGCCAGCCGGCGGCGACTCAACCGAAGCGCATGAAGCAGCAGGTCGTCTTGACCGATAGCGAAGACGATTCGTGAGTTCAGCAGGGGGCAAGGCTTGGATTTTGCTTGCGTGATTTGAAGTTGAGCGCGTTCCTGCGTTTGAATAGGGATGATGCCGTGACCCGGAAAAGACGTCGGTGAAACCCCTCATGTCCCACGCTTGTACAGCTCTCGAAAGTAGCGTCTAGTCTTGTTGCAGTGCATTGCATGACTTGTTATTTGTGGAGTGTTGACCTTTTTAAACGCCTAGCTTCAGCGAGTCCGGCGACGGCAAATGAAGTGGTGGAGAGTCGAGCATGAAAGAAGGGTGGCCAATCTGAGCCAATTTAGGGCAAACGGGCTCAAGCGAGGGGTGAACGGTGATCGGCAGGGCTCGCGATGACGCTGGTCGCCCTCCGCCTCGACTCGAGTGGTCTCTCTCTGTGGTTCCTTGTCGTTACCCCAGCTCCTCCTCTCCTCCCACGACCCACGGCCATGCGATTTTCGATCGTCTCAGCAGTGGTCCTCACCACCTTCTCCGGGATGGTCGCCTCTCTTCCGGCTCAAGATCGGGACATGGTCGTGCAACGGGAAGCTCTGGCCGCGCTCGATTGGGCCGCTGGTGCCGTCTCGCGTTTTGGCGACGATACACCCGTTCACACAACGACACAATGGAACTGGACCGACTGTGGTCAGTCTGCTCACTCCAGTACCTGGCTGTAGTGATGATAGGCATGGCAGACGTGCGAATCTCGTCGTCGTCGTCGTCTACTCTTCAGAGTCGAGATCGGATCAGCTGACGCCACCACGCCTTCGGGCCTATCCTCACCCGCTCTCGAAACGTCCGCGACCCTTACAACCGCCCCACCGCCGCCGCCTCGCTCTTTCTTCTTCGCTCGTCAACAGGCTCACCCGATGATGCGATCGAAATCGAGTCCATCGCTATCTCGCCCGACCCTCCCGTTCCCGGAAAGGACCTGACCATCTACGCTTCGGGCAAAGTCAAGACGCTCATCACGGTCAGTACTGCACCGCACGGACGCCTTGGCACCCCCACCTCGCTCCACCCCCAGCTTGGGCGTCGCCTGCTCGCAAGAAAAACCACCAACTGACATTCGCTCGCTCTCTTTCTTTCTGAAGCATGGATCGTACGCGAATGTTGTGGTCAAGTTGGGTTTGATCAAGTTGTTGAGCAAGAGGTTCGATGTTTGCGATGAGCTGTGAGTTTCAGCTGCTTCTTGATCAAGCGAGCCCGGCGACGAACATTTCGACTGACACGAACATCGGCTCCTAAAGTGACAACGCCAACTTGACGCTGCAATGTCCCATCGACCCCGACACGTACAAGATCAAGCAGACCGTCGCTCTCCCCGCCGAGATCCCCCGTGGTCAGTACTCGTTTCGGCAACTGAAACCGTTCTCAGGCTGGCACCCGTCACTCATGTTCCTTTTTCTATGGCCGTTCCTAAAACAGCCAAGTTTGTTGTTCATTCCGAAGTGTTCACTCAAGAGCATGAGCCTGCCGCGTGTGTCGACTTGTGGAGTGAGTCCTGCCGTCCTCGCATTCTCTCCGAGATGAGCTGGCACTGACAACTCCTCTGTTCCTGTCCTTTCCCCCCTCAGTCAACTTCTTGTTGCCCGACCGAACTCAGTAAAGTAGTTGAACTTTCGTCTCTTCTGTGGGGGAACGTTGCTTTTGCTTGCGATTTCACATTGCATTGTTTCTTGATTCCCCATACCAAGTCCTTTCTCTTTCTCCAAGACTTTGGACTAAACCTTGTCGGCGCATAATCCCCGTCCTCCATTCGTGTAATGAGAATCGTGTTGATTTTACATGGATAATCCTATTCCATTCCGACTGAACCCAAGGAGCATGTCTCAGCATTCATCGCCTTGTGGTGTTATCCAAGACCCCCACAAAAAACCAAGAGCACCCCATTTTTGTTTTTGTTTTGGCTTTCCTTCCTAAGCCTTGACGATAGAATAGCTCGGCGCATCCAACGCATCCGCTCCACCGATCTGAATATCAATCACAAACAAATACTCGACCGTGTTCCCCCCACTCTTGTTGATCAACTCGCCCGCCGCTTTCGCCGAACCTCCGGTTGCTATCAAATCATCGACGCAAAGCACCGTTTGCCCTTGTTTGATCGCCCCCTCTTGCATCTCGAACCTGTCCTGACCGTACTCCTTATCGTAAATGGCTTGGATCGTTGGACCTGGAAGTTTACCGGCTTTTCGAACGGGGACGAACGATGCGCCTAGTCGGGAAGCGAGGATCGGTCCAAAGAGGAACCCTCGAGCGTCGAGACCGACGACCACGTCGATTTTGTTGAGACGCGTTCGGGGAAGCGTTTCGGTGAAGATGTGTGACATGAGATGCGTGATCACTTGGGTTGCAGGTGGGGAAGAGGGACAGGTTAGAATAAGATGTTAGTGAGTTTAGGACACTGGGACGAAGTCGAATTTGTGGTCGAACTTACGGGTTTCGAACACGATCGCATCTTGGAAGACTGTTTAGAGCGGGGTAAATCAAAACCAACGTTCTAGATTCATAGATCGTTTCTTGAGGAACATTCCCTCTGACGTACGAGGAAAGATGTCAAGGAAGACGATACCCGCTTTCGGGAAATCGGGGTGAACCCCGAGTTTGTTCTTTTACAACGAACGCCAAAAAAAAGGGGGGGGGGGGGGGGGGGCAGATTTGTTCAGGTCAACAAGGGGTCTCCGGAAAGGCAGCCTTTGGAGTGTCATGGATGGAACCTACCTTGATCAATTCGACGTCGGAGGCGGTGGAGGTCATGATGGTCTTTTTGATAGGCTGGTTGAAGGGTTAGCCACTCGTTGGGAAAGGCCAAGCTCAAAAGAAGCGCGATCCGAATGGGGTGTGCGAACGAAATGAGATCTGGCACGTGCACTCTCACTCCGCCCGCCGGCCCACCGCTCAAAAGATTGACCCGGTGAATGTGCCGCTTTTCCTCGAGAAGCCTCGAGTGGACAATTTGCGTAGGAAGACGTCTCTCAGACCTCAATATATTCGCTCCGAAAATGAGATCTTCTGTATTTCGGAATTGGCAAACAGCGCACTATGGGTTTCAGGGCACTAAAAGATGAGGCATCGCGAGGAATCGTGACAACGTGACAAAATCAAAACTGCAGTGACCCGCTCACGGATGAGCAGGGAACGCAGAGCATGTAGTCAATCCCCGGAGACACCAACACAATCAAATTCCCCGCCCCTTTGTGATCAATCCCTGCAGCTAGCTTTGATGAGAACCTCCTTTGTGGACGTTTGAAACACAACTCGGGAACGTTCAACAGCTCACAACGCCGAGGCGATCGAGACGACTGCACCGCGAGAGAAGTCGGTGGGGTCGAGTTCGGGCACGGCTGCAGCGAACGGGAGCAGGTTCAAAGAGTCAGCACTGGACGATGCAATAGTAAAAGACATCGCCGAAAAACTTACCAGCAGATTGGCCGAGTTGTTCAGCCGTCCACAAGTTAGCGGGACGACCTTCCAATTCCTTACGACCTTGGAGGTCGGCCGAACGCTTCAAGCCCAACTCGTTCCACACATCATTGAGCGCATTGACGAGCTCGTCAAGTTGCTCAGGGGTATGCAAAGGACTGGGGGTGATGCGCAGTCGCTCACTCCCAATCGCGACGGTGGGGAAGTTGATGCTCTGGACGTAGAGTTTGTGCTTGCTCAACAAGAGATCGCTAGCCGCTTTGGCTTGTTCGGCGTTGCCGACGAGCAGAGGGACGATGTGCGATGGGTTCGGGATAACGGGGATGCCGATTGCCGTGAGCTTGGACTTGACCGTCACGACGTTGCGCTGTTGTTGCTGACGATCACCGATATGCTCCTTCTGGTAGGCGATTGCGGCACGCGCACCGGCCATGTTCGCGGGAGGGAGCGAAGTAGTCTAAACACACGAGGGAGAGTCCTGGTCAGAGCCTGTGTTTGGAAATTTAGAGCAAGAAAGGACGTACGAAGATGAAGCCAGGCGCGTACGACCTGATCATGTCGACGAGCTTGGTGCTAGCGGCGATGTAGCCACCCACAACACCGTAAGCCTTGCCCAAGGTGCCCGTGACCTGCGGCAGTTATCAGAGGGAGGTTAGCTAAGTGAAACTGGTCCCAAATGGACACATGGCCCTCACAATGTCGATCCTATCCATCGCACTGCCGACCTTGCCACCTTTCTTGTTGGCCTCGAAATCGAGGTGCTCGGCGACGCCGGCCCCACGCGGTCCGTACATGCCCACGGCATGGACTTCATCGAGGAAGGTGATGGCGCCGTACTTTTCAGCAAGGTCACAGATCTCCTCGATGGGTCCGACACTGCCGCACATCGAGTAGACGGACTCGAAGGCGATGATCTTGGGCCTGGAGAAGATGAGCCGCAAGAGCAGCAAACGGTCAGCCTCGTCATGGCGATCGAGTTCCATTTGGCAGCCTTAGGTCACTCACGTGTCGATAGGCAGTGCCTTCAACTTGGTCTCGAGGTCAGCGACATCGTTGTGCTTGAAGATGATCTTGTTGGCGCGCGAGTGGCGAATGCCTTGGATCATGGACGCATGGTTGCTTTCGTCCGAGAGGATGACGCAGCCAGGCAACTTGGAGCCAAGGGTGCTCACTGCAAGATCGAAGGATGGTCTCACATTAGTTCGGTTTTCGGAGCCCAGTTTTGTCGCGTCTTCGCAGCACTGACAAGATTCGACGTTGGCTACGTAGCACGACGAAAATACGAGCGCGGCAGTCTTGCCGTGAAGATCAGCGAGCTCCTTTTCGAGGGCCAAATGCAGTTGACCGTTTCCGGCGATGTTGCGCGTTCCACCTGCACCAGCGCCGTACTTGTCGAGACATTCGCTAGAAGGAGCGAGGCAAAGTCATGATGGTCAGCCGCCGTGGGCGCTGGTCTCGGAGACGCCCGGGGTGCCGAGCGAGAGACTCACTGCATTGCTTGCAGCACTACGGGGTGCCTACCCATGCCGAGGCTAGAAGGAAGCAAATGCCAGTGGTCAGCATTTCTGAGGAAAGGTCGAAGAAGACGGTCCGAAGACTTCGAGGTCGAGTCTTGACTCACTAATCGTTCGAGCAGTGCACGGTGACCTCATCCTCGACCCTGGCGGTATGAGCGACGGGGAACTTGGCTCTCAAACGATTGATGTTGTTGAAGTACTGCAGGCAACAAATGGAATGGCGGGGAGAGAAAAGCACAGTGGCGGAGAGCGAATTCAAACGAATGCGGAAGGGGGTTGGGTAGGGTGCGGGGAAGGCGATCGCGATCGACAAAGGTCAGCGCACGGCCAGCGGCGGGACGCAGACCGCCAGATGAAGCGGCCTCCGAGCCAAGCACAGCCAACGCGGGGAAAACACTGACCCTGTATGACTTGTCCTTGTGCTTCTTGTCCAGCTCTTGTTGGTAGAAAGACTCGTACTCGAAGCCTGGTCTAGCTGAGGTGATGACATGCTTGGCGAAGCCGAGCGCATTGGTCGGGCGACCTCCATGGAAGACGCGCTTCGGAGAGTGCTCCTCCTCAAGGCCTTCGAGGAGGTCTTGCTGGCCCGGGAGTTTGCGACTGGTGAGGGTGGTGTTGGACTTGAATTGTCGGGCCTCGGCCGCGGCTTGGCGACGAAGGGCCTCACTTTCAGTTTGTTGCTCGGCGATCGAGGCGTAGCCGCGCGATTGGCGACCCGACGACGAAGGCTCGCAAGCCTGGCTCAAAGTCGAGAACGGTGCAGAAGTGCCATCAACCATGCTCGAAGTAGCAGTAGTCTTTTGGGCATAGGCAGCGGCCATAAGCGGGCAGTTGGTGGTGGCGAGGGCCGCGAGTCGGTTCGTCTGAGGACGGCCGGGTAACGCCGTGGTCGAGAGCGTGCGCAATTGCTGCAGGCCTGTCTTGTGAAGGAAAGGGCACACATTTCCAAAGGCCTTCAAGCCTCTCAATGCTTCCATCTTGATGTGTGGGTAGATGTGTGTCAGGGGATTGGTGGGTTTAAAGGTAGGAGAAGGAGCAAGGGTAGGACGAGCCGAAGGCCGGTCCCCGTTGATCGATGGCGCGGCGAATTTTTAATTTAGGCCCGACACAGCAACCAATCGTACGAGCCGCTTACGGCGTCAAAATCCACGCTGGGTGGCACTTGGCTCTACCGTCGCCTTTAAGGTCAAAGGACAAAAGTTGGTACTTAAATGAGGATGAGGATTTTAAATTCCAGCTAGTCTACAAAAAGAGACGACCCCTACAGAGACTCAGATCGGACAGGGACAAGCTTGAACTACATGTCGGGCGAGATCTTGCACTTTCAGGCCCGTGCGACGTTGCCAACTCTCGAGTCTCAATCCTAGCAACTCCGAGTACTACCTACCTTGAAGGTTACTGATCAGGTAAAAGGGTAGTCGAGTCGGAACACTGGCAACAAAGTTTAGAGCAAATCCGAGGAGGATGTCGAATATTCGCCGAATCCACGCCGTAGACCGTAGACGCCACTAGCCGGGAGTTAACTCCGGCGGCCGGGGTCCCGTCGACCGTCGGCGATGATGCCCCCTATTCTCGTAGCTATATGCGCTCCATCGGCCGACTTCTACCTCTAGTAGTTTAACCGGATTATCTGGACTCTGAAATTATTGACATGCACAAGGTTAATACCACTTTTTTTCGTAGCAGGAAAATAAGCTTCTGTGGCTTATCGACGGCTGGCTGGGCAGTGCTGCCTGCATGAGAAGCGGAAAATCATGCTCGTGCAAACATGTCTAGCCGAACACAGACAACTCAATTGGAAGTGGTTCATCCGAACCCTGAGGACAGGGTCAAAGTACAGCTGCGAAAATCACCCGCGGTCCAGCTCGTCGACACTATAAAATCGGCACTCTTCGAAGTGAGTAGCGGCTGCAGTGCTAGACGACGAAGGCGCCAGTGGGCTCCTCTGTGTGCGGCCGGATGACGACAACTAGAGAGACCTGGGGGAAGGAAGGCACCTTGCTCACCTTCCAACGCCGGTCCTTCATTGCACCTCGCCGTTCGAGATCAGCTATGAGTGCCATTGGAGGTGAGTACAGCTACCACCCTACTGATCATGCCTTGCCTTTCGACGTGGGTCTCCGGATGTGCATTGGCACTGATTGCTCGCCCTTGTTCATCGCCGTCGTGGTCAACGTCGTTGTCGTCTCACAGGCGCCGCTGCCGGAGCACCAGCTTCCGTGAGCTATGACGCAGCCAGCACACCCATCTCTCAACAGACCAAGGAGCTAAAGGAACTCAGAGATGAAGCCATGGTGAGGTAGACACTCTTACCCGCTCCCAAGATTCTGGATCAGTCATTTTGCCCTGCGCAATCGCACCAACCTCGGGCGTGAGGCACTGCGGCCCCACTTGTGGGCATTCGTTCGGCCATGCCGCCGAGGACCGCCGCCCATCATCCATCTTCCGAGCGCCCTTCGGCCCGTCCCGAGGAGGCGGTACAACCAAGTTACGGTTTCGAGTCCCACCCCTCACACGAAGATCTTGTTTTCGAATTAAAAATAAACCTGCCCAACCTGCCTCGTTGAGATGTGCGGTTCGCTGACCCATCGTCTTGCCTCCGCTGTGTGGAGTTGTCTCGTCTTTCGTCGATTCAGGGGGCTTCGGTGCACTCGTTCGACCCCGATGCTTCACCAGAGGAGAAGGCACAAAATTCACTGAAAGGTGCACCCTCGACAGCACCCGTTGACATGTCGGGCGTCCCCTCGTTGCGAGGCAAGGAACTCAAGAACTTCAAGAAGGTCGGCGGCGCAGAGGTGGTCACCGATCTCGGCACCAAACCCGTCGAACCGACAACGAACCTCGAGGAGATCGAAGCGTTGGCGAGCGACAAGAAAGGGACACTTTCTACCAAAGATGTAGCTGTACCTCCTGGTGCAATGCCCGAGGGTAAGCCGGGAGATGCTATCCGAGAAAGTGAGCCTTCCTTGAACTTGGGCATCTTTTGACACCATCGAGCGAGCGGGCTGACCTATGGATTCTTCTGATTCCAGTCCCCTCTTGGTTCTCGACCGTGAGCGAATGATGTCGCATGCATCAGACGCTGTCTGCGATGGTTAGCTGATCCAGAGTTCTTGCCCCGATACAGGGATGGAATGACGGCCCCGACAAGTCGTTGTACCTTGCACCCGAGGACGCCCGCGCCCAATCAATATTGAGCGATTTCTTCAGTGATGTTTACTTTGGCCAGTGGTACGTCTAGTCTCCCCACCGATCTTGAATGATGGAAGCATGTCCTGACGGTGCTCGGCCGTGCAGGTGGGTCAACGCCGGCATTATCGTTTTCGCCGTCGTCGCATCGCACTTCATGACCTTGTTCGGTGGAGGCTGGGGATGGCTCATCGTTATTCTGGGTATTGCGGCAACTGCGTACGACACAAGCATCAAGCGGACTCGGCGCAATGCTCGCGACGATCTCGCCCGGGAGGTGGCCAAGAAAGGTCTTCGTGCCGACGTCGAGTCGGCGACATGGCTGAACTTGTTCCTTCAGAGGTTCTGGCTGGTGAGTGGTAATGGTCGAGGGAAGCCCTCAGACGTGAATGCTCGTCTCATTCCGTGTCTCTCGGATGCGTTGCTTAGATCTACGAGCCCGTGCTCTCTGCTACGGTAAGCGCAGTCGATCCAGGATTCGTACGCGGAGGACCGCATGCCGATCGGTATCGTCCCTCTTCCTATAGATCGTTGCCTCAGTAGACCAGGTCTTGCAAACTTCGACCCCGGCCTTCCTCGATTCGATCCGCATGACGACTTTCACCCTCGGCACCAAACCGCCCAACATCGATCACGTGCGCACCTTTGCCGACACCGAGGAAGATGTCGTCATGATGGAGTGGAAAATTTCGTTCGTCCCGAACGATATCCAAGATATGACGCAGCGCCAAGCGAGTCGCAAGATCAACCCCAAGATCGTGCTCAACATCCGGCTCGGTATTGGACCTGCCGTCGTGGGCAAAGATATTATCGTTGAAGACATCAGTTTCCAAGGCACGATGGTCAGTTTCACTGTCGGGGCGTTGAACGACATAGGCTCAAAGTAGCGTAATGACTCGAGCACCACAATCAAACCTTGTGCAGCGTATCCGAATGAAGCTCATGAACAACTTTCCGCACGTTCAACTCGTCGATTTGTCGCTCATGCAACCGCCAATCTTTGATTTCGTGCTGAAGCCCGTCGGTTTCGACTTGTCACTCGTGAGTATTTCGAGCATTGAGAGCCGTTGGTGCATTGAATCATTTAAGTAACCTTGTCGTGGTCAACTGTAGATTCCCGGTCTTTCACCCTTTATCACCTCCCAAGTCCATGCGACGCTCGGTTCCATGATGTACCACCCCAACACATTCACACTCAACCTGGAACAGATGCTCTCTGGTGCGCCTATCGACACCGCCTGCGGCGTGTTGGCGCTCACCATCTACAGCGGTCGAGGCTTGAAAGGCGTCAAGCTGGGTGGAGGAGCACCGGATCCTTATGTTAGCCTCGCGATTGCGGGTCGAGCCGAGCTGGCCAAGACCACCATTAAGCGCAGCACGTGAGTGGAGGCAGTCCTTTGGGCAAGTGTGTGACATGAGCTGACCCTTGTCGTCCCTCACCAATTTACAGTACGACGCCTCACTGGAACGAAACCAAGTACATCCTCCTGAACAACCTCAACGAAAGCTTGACGATGACGGTCAAGGATTGGAATGAACACCGCGCCGACTCCGACCTTGGAACGGCGAGCTTTGACTTGAAGTCGCTCATGGAAGATGGGCAGCAAGAGGGCGTCAATACCGATGTCATTTTTGATGGCAAGGCTCGAGGAGTGATCAAGTTCGATGCCGTTCGTTACGCATCGACTGCTTCTTCCGGTGCAATCAAACTTTTGAAACTGACAAATATTTCCTCTTCTTCAGATTTACTTCCCCGTTCTCACGGCCAAGAAGCTGCCGGACGGGACTGTCGAGACCATCCCCGAGACAAGTGAGTTCAAGTCGACAATTGGGCTTCTTTTGCAAAGGCAGACGCTGACGAAGACATTGGACGAGCAGAAACCGGAGTTGTGCGCCTCGTTGTGCACCAAGCCAAGGATCTGGATGGCCGAGGACAGCAGGTGAGTGCCGAAATTGTTTGTCCATTCGCCACTCCTCTGTCATTGATTGACACACTCTGTATCTATAGATCAACACGTGCGCCGAGGTGCGCCTCAACGACCAGCTCGTGCACCGCACGCAGACGCTCAAGCGATCCCCGAACCCGGTGTGGGAGCGGCCGACCGAGTTCCTCGTCACCGATCGAGCGAGCGCCGTCATCGGCATCACCGTCATTGACGAGAATGCCATCTCGGCCAACACGAGGTTGGGCGTTCTCAAGGTCAAGCTCACGGATCTTCTCGAAGCGAATGCCAAGGGCCAGGACTTCTTCCCGCTCAGTCAGGCCCGATCGGGTCGAGTGCGACTCACGGCGACTTGGAAGCCCGTGATGATGACGGGTGCCATCTCAGGTGCGGGGCAATACACCGCCCCCATCGGCGTGGTGCGCGTCTTCTTCAAGCGAGCGCGTGATCTCAAGAACGTCGAGGCCATGACGGGAGGCAAGAGCGACCCTTACATGCGGATACTGCACGCCGGCATCGTCATCACCCGAACTCAAGTCATCGACAACAACCTCGATCCGGAGTGGGATGAGATTGTGTACGTGCAGATCCACAGCAAGAAAGACACATTCGTCATCGAGTGCATGGACTACCAACACTTGACCAAGGATCGATCACTCGGTGTGACCGAGTTGAACGTCTCGGATCTGTTGACCGAGGGTGAGGATAAGTTCAACAAGCCTTGGGTCTCGACGGGCAAGCACTCGCGCAAGGACGGTCTGCGCATCGATGGCAAGAAGACGGTCAAGGGTTCGATCGAGTACGAGGTCGAGTTCTGTGAGTTCGTACGGTGTGTGTTCGATACTCACGATGCCAATCTAATCCATGCCCTTCTTCACAGTCCCTTGCGCGCACCTCAAGAACGTCTCATTCAAGGACCCCGAGCCTGACGTGATCAAGGAAGAAGTCGAGACGCTCACCAATGAGGCCGAGTCCAAGACCTCGAAAACGCTCGAAAGGAACGGCTCGATCAGTGGCAATTCGACATCGACCAAAGCTGAGGAGGAAACGGGCATCGTCATTCCTCGCGAGGAGCTGCTCAAGATGCAGACGGGTGTTTTGGCGTTCCAGATTATTTCCGGGTAAGCCCTGTAGATGACTGCGGATCCTATTACTAACGTGGCTGACTGAGTGCCCCGATGCTGTTCGCAGTCAACTTTCGAGGAAGGGTGCTCGACTCGAAGTCTTATTCGACGATGGTGAGGTTTTGATGCCACCTTCTCCGATTGAGTTGCCCGTGCTGACGCTCGATCACACGTTGGACCGAAGGTTACTGGCCCGCGTACTCTTCCGAACCCGCGAGGTCGACCCATGCCGTGTGGGACGAGATTGGCGAAGCCGTCATTCGCGAACTCAACTTCAGCAACATCATCCTCAAGCTCAACACGTTCGTTGATTCGACGTCCTCGATGATCTATTCATTTGCTTCTGGTGCTGACAGTTGTCATCAATACTGAACAGTGCGGAGAAGGAAACGCGCGAAGATATCGTGGCCTCCGCGACGATCCCGGTGTCTCAGTTCTTGACATCGTGTCTTGACAAGCCCTTCACTTTCACGCTTACGGACCCCAACGGTGGCTCGCGTAATACTGTGACCATGGCGTATGTTGGACGTGGTTTTTCATAGATTGCTGGTCGCAGTCTTGGTCTCAAAACTGACGGTGTTTGCCATCATCATGCAGCGCCAAATATATTCCCATCGACATGGAGCTCGAGGCCCGGGAGAGCATCAACAACCAAGGTACCTTGTCGGTCAATTTGATCGATGCCAAGGATCTTGCC
This sequence comes from Microbotryum intermedium, assembly GCA_022702645.1. Lineage (NCBI taxonomy): Eukaryota > Fungi > Basidiomycota > Microbotryomycetes > Microbotryales > Microbotryaceae > Microbotryum > Microbotryum intermedium. The sequence continues at coordinate 1,450,633 of JAHWDX010000001.1, forward strand.
GCAGGAGATCGCTCTGGCAAATCCGACCCCTACGCGGTCTTCATGCTCAACAACGAAAAGGTACACAAGTCCGAAGTCGTCAAGAAGACCTTGGCGCCCGTTTGGAACGAGAAATTCGAATGCGAGGTCCGCAGTCGCGTCTCGGCCAACTTCCTCGTCATCGTCTACGATTGGGATCGAGTTGGGACGCCGACGCATCTGGGTCAGGGGACGATCAACCTTGCGGGACTTACGCCTCTCGAGTTGACGGAGGTCAATGTTCCCCTGTACGATACCAAGACGAAGAAGCAGCAAGGAACGGTGCACATCAAGCTCATGTTCCGCCCGGGTTTCCTCGCGCGATCTCGCAAGAGCACATCGACCTTCTCCTCCGCGGGACGAGTTGCAACGAGTCTCGGAGGAGGCGTTGCGCAAGCGGGAGGTGCGGTCGTGGGTGGTGTAGGCACGGTCGGCAAAGGGGCCGTGTCCGGCGTCGGCGTGGTCGGTAAAGGCGCAGTCACCGGGGTCGGTGCAGTCGGCAAGGGTGTCTTTGGAGGTATTCGAAAGGTCGTCCCAGGTAGTGGTCAAAGCGGTGCTTACCAAAGGACGTCATCGTACGGCAATGGGATCACCGAAGTCGATTTTGCGACCGAGGGTGTTGCGCCCCTTCCCGACCCAGGGGTCGCAAACTCTGAACTGCAAAGCTCTGGAGGACCTTCGGCGGAAAGCCAGGTTGGTTCGTTGACGGTCACCGTCACGAGCTTGACGGGAGCGGGTGAACCTGGGGAGAAGAAACTGGTCGTCGTCAAGGCTGGCAGTCGACAGATCAAGGAGACCAAGGCGCACCATGGGGAGGGCGGGGCAGACTTGATCAAGTTTGACGAGTCGGCGACGGTCAAGACGGATGGTCCGCAGCTGTTGGAATTCACCGCTTTGTGAGTTGTGTTCGTGTTGCCTCTTTTTCTTTGTGGATGGGAAACTGATCTCTCGTTTGGTGACTCTTGGGGTGTAGACACAAGAAGACGCTGGGTAAAGACAAGCCCCTTGGTAGCGGACTGGTTAACCTATGGGACGTCATAACCCCTGGCGGGCCACCTACGACGGTAACCGTGCCTCTGACCGGTGGATCAGGGTCGCTACTCGTCGGCCTCTCGGTACGTCTACATCCATCAGATGGTTTTTCTGATCACTGCTAACTTGTTTCTACACCCTGGGCAGTGGACGCCGAGCGCGAGCCCCGATTTCGACAGCCGTTCGATCGCCGGCTCCGTGTCCCCCTCGACTCGCAAGTCGTCTCGCTTCTCTCCCGCTCGGTTCTCTCGTCATCGAGAGTCAAGTGTCGATCCCGAATAGACAAAATCTACATTCATACCTCATCCACTCGCTTGTTTCCTCTTGTTCTTCTCGGGTTCTACACACCTGTATAGTTCAGTGTTTCTGTGTGTCTTTGCGTCTCTCCTCCGTCTACGCTTAGGTGTGCATCCTTTTATTTCTTCTCCATTTGCGAAATCGCTCTACTAGTCCCCTTTCCTACGTTGATATCCTAGCTCCTGATATAAACTTTTGCAGTACATGCCTCTTTTTTAAAACTCACTGCATTCAGCCCTTTTTCGCTGAGTTCCGCGGGGTTACAAAGACGCCGACGCCGAACGCGGCTCTTGCTCCTCCCCCCCTCAAGCCCCTCAGCTGCACCCATCATGTTGTTCAAGTCGTTCGCCATCCCTTTGCTCGCGCTCCTGACGTTTGGCGCTGTGAATGCCGCTAAAGGACCCGTCATCTCCCGTCAGTCTTCTGCATGTGGCACTAGGTGGCGGATCGATGGATGGACCGCACTCCCCTCCCCACCGATGGCCGTGTGGAAACCGAAAGAGCTGACCAACTGATCTGACGTCGTTGGTGCGTTTCAGACCGGGTATTTTTTGATATCGAGCAGGATGGAAATGTCAGTTACTCTGGCCCCGAGAGGTGTCGTCTACGCTGTCCGTGCATGAGGCTGATCTGTCAAGAGTGCCACGTCGCCATCGCTCACCTTTCTTCAGCCTATGGGTCGTATCGTCATTGGGTAGGCACTTGGTCCATCTTTTAGCACTGTAAAGAGTATAAAGGACTAACACGGGATGTCCATTTTTTGTTCTTTCTCCCCAGTCTATACGGCAAGACCGTCCCCAAGACGGCCGAGAACTTCCGGTGCGTTTTTAACCTGGTCTCATCGAGTCATCTCTGGCTCAGCGTGGGACTGATCCTGTGTTTTGTCCGTCAACAGTGCCTTGTCTACTGGAGAGAAGGGCTTCGGGTACAAGGGGTCGTCGTTCCACCGTGTCATCAAGTGAGTAGTACGGTTCAGCGTTGGGGACGAGCCCACTCGGGAAAGGGCTGATCGCCGATTTCTTCTACGCGTTGCGTTGTTACCACCCTCAGGGACTTCAGTAAGGCTGCAATCTGAATGAGCAAGTTGATGCGGGACGTAGCACACTGATGAACATGTCCATCGCACGATAGTGATCCAGGGTGGTGACTTTACCAACCACGACGGTACCGGTGGCAAGAGGTCGGTCCCGGAACCCGCATTTCCTGCTCTTTGCAAACGACACCAACGCTGATCCCAAATCTGCTCCAACACCCGCAGTATTTACGGTGACAAGTTCCCCGACGAGAAGTCCGTCTCACCACATGCCCTGCGGTGAAGATGTCGAGCTTATAGCAGCTGATTTTTCTCTTCCTCGATGAAACCGTCACTCCTCGTAGCTTCAAGTTGCGCCACACCGGCCCTGGTGTGCTCAGTATGGCTAACGCGGGCAGGGATACTAACGGATCACAATTCTTGTGCGTACAAGCCCTGGAAGTCGCTGAGGCTCAAGTCGTCAAGTCGAAGCTGACTCTTGACCTACCTGGCATGATGCCGTTCTCCACCCCCGAAGCATCACGACCGTCACCACAAGTTGGCTCGATGGACGGTCAGTTGCTGTGTTTGTTCTGACCTTGAATTGCTCAATGATACTGACTTGGTCTCCTGGCTTCCCTCATGTTCCAGACACGTCGTCTTTGGTAAAGTCATCGAAGGCATGGACGTCGTCACCGCCGTAAGTAGTGCAAATCCAAAGCCCCAATTACCCCTCAATCTCACCCATCCGTCTGCTGCCTCTCTCCCTTCCCCCCTTTTTTTTGGATTCAGATCGAGAACGTCGCCAAGTCCGAGGGAGACAAGCCCAAGATCCCGGTTCTGATCGCCGATTCGGGCGAGTTGCCGATCGAAAAGTCGTACGATGCCGAAGGTGCTGAAATCCCTCTTCGTGGCGAGCTCTGAACTCGAGCTTTTCGGCCTTTCTTTTTTTTTACATCGTATCTGATCCAAAAACAAAACCTTTTCCCCCCTCCGTCCTCTCTTTTTCTCTTTTCTTTCTTTCGTCCTGTCCTTGTCGTTGGCTTGTGTTGCTTCTTTCTTGCAATACTGCCGCCCACCCCAGATGATGATCTATGAACGAACGCGCAATACCAACATTCGCAAATGGTCGTCGACCCCAAATCTCGAAAGGAAGCTGCCGTCCTGGTCGGGGTGTGACAAGACCCTTCAAGTCGACGATTCGTCGGGAAACCTCAAAAAGACCTCGTGAATCAAGGAAGGGAAGACCTGCGGGTGTCGATCGAGGGTGTATGGTTGCTCTCTTTATGTCTGTTGCAGATACTGCCCTGTAACGTTATCGCTCGAATTTCTTGTACAATGGTTCTGGAGCATATGGTCATTCCATTCGGGTTTGATCAAGTCTCACTTCCTCTTTTTACCTCCCTTGCCTTTACCCCCCGTTGGCGTAGGGCCGGTCGAAAGAAGGTTCGTCGAAGTCGTGCTCGCACTGATTCTCCTATCCCCCTCGTCCTCTTCCACGACCCTCGCCTCTTCCCCTCCCCTTTTACCGACCAACCTCTTTGACAAACTCGTCGTCAAATCCGCACCCGTTCCTAAACTAGCGAACCCAGCCAATTTGGCATGCATCTCGGCTTGACTCTTGTTCACCTCAGCCGCCGTTTCCGGATCCAAAAAAGTCAACAACTTGGGCAGACCGGCCAAACAAACGAGGGCAAAGAGACCCATTAAAAGGGAAGGGTTAGATTTGATGATGTGCAGGAACGAAAAGGGTTCGGGTTCATCGGTGTAGGAGGTAAGATGGAGAGAAGGGATGAGAAGAGGTTGGGGGAAAGGTTTGGTTTGGGTTGGACCTTGGGGGATGAGGTAGAGACGAACGTCGACGTCATGAGTTGGGAGGACGGAGACGGCGTACAACTTGGGCCAAAGAAGGATAGAGAAGGGGTTTAGCTGGGGGGAAAGAGGGATTTTTTTTTTTAATTTTTAATTTGATTTTCTTGTATGGGGGCTTACTTGGAATCGAGCTAGACGGGAATGGACCGAAAGGACGTAGTCGCCTGGTACGAGGTCGGTGAAGGAGAACGAAGCATTCCGCGTGATTGGACTACGTAGTGCGGGCTGGTGTTGGAGGATAAGACGTGACATGATCAACCCCCTCGGTCCTCTGTACTTGACGAAAGGGGGCTCACTCACCTTTCTCGGAGCGGCGAGTTGGACGAACGCATCCCGTTCGTAAGGGAGGGTGAGGTTGCTGACGAGACTTCCGTAGAGGGATGCTGAGGCTGTTGAGGCGATGAGGGTGTGGCAGAGGCATAGAGTGAGAAGGACGAGTACGAGGAATGACCGCGCTCGAGTCGACCTGCGGAGGTCGGGTGTCCTGAGGGCGGGGTCAGTTTGAGCACGGTGCGGAGTGGTGCGCGTGTGCGTGTGGGGTGGGTTTCCACTCACCGAGGGGAGGAGGGCATGGGACGAGACATCGTATGCGGAGTGGGGGTTGGTGAGAGAGAAAGAGCAGGGGTGGGGCGCCAGTAGTGAGAGTTCACGCAAAGACAAGCGCGCTCCCCTCGTTGAGCAAGGAGCAACCGTCTCTCTTCCTCGTCCCCACTACACCTAGCAACCCACACTTTCACCCTTGATCGACATCACACTCGCTGCAAGATGGGTCACGGCAACAGTGACCGACTCTACATCACCCATGCAAGTTGAAAAAAGCCCTCCCTGCTGCCTGCTCAAACTAACCCACCCTTTCCCCCTCTCTCCCGCTCTGACCTCCTCCACCCAACAGCGCGAACATGCCGGCGAATTCGGAGCGCACAGTTCGTCGGTCGGAGCGCAAAACAAGGATCGCCTACTCGCCAAGTTGCCGTTCGATTGCTGTGCCTTAACCCTCAAACCGGTGCAGAACCCCGTTTGTACCGATCAAGGCACCGTGTATGACTTGATGTCCATCATCCCTTTTTTGAGGTGCTTTGGTTCGAAAAGCTTTATAGGGTGCGAGTTGGAGTGTGAAGGAAGTTGAGTTTCTGATCGCATGCACATTCTTCATGATAACCAGACAACATGGCACCGATCCTAAAACGGGACAAAAGTTATGCCCCGGGGATTTGACCCAGCTCACTTTTCACAAGAACGCCCAAGGAACGACTTACCACGATCCGGTCACGTTCAAACCTTTCAACGAACACACCCACATCGTCGCCATTAAAACCTCGGGCAACGTTTATGCTTACGAAACCGTTCAAACGTTGAACCTCAAACCTGGAGCATGGAGGGATCTATTGACCGATCAACCGTTTACGAAGAAGGACGTGATTACGCTTCAGGATCCACTCAATATCGAAGGCAAAGATTTGAGTCGATTCGATTATGTCAAGAGGGATCTCAAGTTTGGGGAGGAGGAACAGGTTCCGGGCATTAACAAGAAGGCTGTTGGAGCGGGGGTGGAGAGGGTAATGAAGAGTTTGGAAAAGACTCAAGACAAGGGGGGAAGGGAGGCGATCAGAACAGGAAGGCCAAGGGGAAGGACCTCGGGGGCCAAGATGGAGTTGGAGCGACAGTACGCTCGACCGCAAACCAGACGAACAAGGACGGTGTCGTCACACCTTACAACACCTCGGTCACGTCCGCTGGTCGAGCAGCCGCGAGTTTGACCAGTACGGCGGCACCCGTCCATACCGCCATCGAGAATGCACTTTGGAACGAGGAGGATCTCATGTTCGAAGCCATCAAAAAGAGTGGATCCAAAGCATACGCGAGGTTGGTGAGTGACAAAGCCATGACCAGCGTTGTTCTGGCCCAATCGTTTTTCTCACTCTCCCACTTGCTCAGATCACCAATTTCGGCAACCTCAACCTCGAACTCTTTGCGCACATCGCCCCCAAAGCATCTTACAACTTTCTCCAACTCTCCTCCCAGGGGAGATACAACAACACATCCTTCCATAGGCTCATCCCCGGGTTCATGTTACAAGGCGGAGATCCAACGGGGACGGGAAGAGGGGGTACTTCATGTTGGGGCAAGGCTTTCGAGGACGAGTTCACGAATCGGAATGCGAGGAAACATGACGAGAGAGGGACGTTGTCGATGGCGAATTCGGGTCCGGATACGAATGGGTCCCAGTTCTTTTTAACGTTCAGGGTTGGTTCACCCTCTAGCGTCTACGTCTCGTTCGGGGCGTTTTTGGGCGGGTTTTGGACGCTGATGCTCTTTTTTTTCCCCTTTCCCCTATGGACGACGTTTCTCGGAAACCCCCCTTCAACCAACCCCCCCTTTCCCCCCTCTCCCAGGCCACCCCACACCTCGATGGTAAACATACCGTTTTTGGTCGGCTCGTCGGAGGTGAAGACGTGTTGAAAAAAATCGAAGCCGTTCCTTGTGACGTGACCGATCGTCCTTTGAAACCCGTCATCATCAAAGTAAGGCTTTTATTATTATTAATATGTTTCCCTCAAAACCGATCTCATCTGATTCCTTTTTTTGATTCCCCTCCAACACAAAACTCTCCATTTCCCACTCAAAAAAAAAAAAAAAAAAACAACCCAATCAAACCTTTTCAGGACGTGGCCATTTTTGAAGATCCCTTTCGAACCTACCAGGACAAACTTGAGAAACGTCTCGCACGAGAACAAGCGACGAGGGATGAACAAGGTTCAAGGCAAAAGAAGAAGGACGAGAGGGACAAAGATCGAACGACGTAAGTGTCGTTTTTCTCTCTCTCTTTCTCTCTCTCTAAGATACGGGAAAAAGAAAGAGGGGTTGGGATACCAATGGAGGGTGGGGGATCTCTTTCAAAGAAACTGATTGTGTTATTGCTCCGTTTTTTTTTTTTTTTTTTTTTTTTTTTTTTTTTCTTTTTTTTGGGTGGGGATGTTCGGTCTTTTTTTTTTGTGCAGATGGTTCGGTACGGAATTGACGCAAGCACCCAACTCGCCGGTTTCGCGTTTGCAAGAACCCAAAGTTGGCGTCGGTAAATACCTCGGTGGAGGAACGAACGGCGAGGACAAGAAGAGACCACAAGCCATCGATTTCGATCAACAAGCTTTGACCACGATCACGACGACGACGAAGAAGAATAAAAAGAGGAAAGGAGCGTTTGGGGATTTTTCATCGTGGTAGACAGAGTTTATGTTTTGTTGTTCTTGTTCTTGTTGTTGTTGCGAATTGCGGAATTGGGTGGGTACAACAAAGTGGATCGAAACATAAACGAACCACACATAAAACACCTTTGAAAGCCCTTACAACACTTGAATACCCATCCTTGGACGCACACTCCTCAAAGTGGCGGAACAGTCGGAGCCCCTTGCTGCTGCATCGTATCTGACGACGTCCCCAACCCCGTCCCCGTCCCCGTCATCGTCGTTGTCATTGTAGGTACCGTCCTATTCCACTTATACCCTTTCCTCGAAGCGAAATGATCGGACCTGACCGAGACGGCATGATGTTGGAAGAAGTGATCGACGATGGGGTATTTCAAGAGGTTGTTGCGAGGGGTGATGACGATCAAAGATTGGGAGGGGATCTCGACCCAGTCTAGAAAACGACCAGAGGAATGAGTGGGTGACTTTCTTTGGTTCGGGTTTTTGGGGAGTGACTGACCAGCTCGTTCGAATGTGAGAGGTTCACTAGCAATGAGGATGATGCGTTCCCTCTTGTCGGCCTTGGTCATGCGGAACATGCCGGGTTCGTACTCTTCGAACATGGACCCGGTCGAAAAAAAGAGACTGGCAGCCTAAGAAAGGGGGAATCGCACTCGTCTTGAGTGATCAAAGATTCGCCTCTTCCACAAAACTGTGCAAGGACTGACCTCTTCCGTCGCGCTAGTGATGTACCTCGTCGAAACGACGCTAAGACCATCGCTGACGCAGAAGCTGTCGAATGCCAAGACAAATTGGAATTCCTCAATACAGAGAAGAGCCGAAACGCCGATGCCCAGTTAGTCTTGGACTGACTTCATCAAGGACGGATCCGTGGCGCCGATTTTCTGCGTGTACGAACTGATGAGCTCGACGGTTTCAAGCATCGCTTGTCGTAGCAGTTGATGGGGGATCATCCTTGCTTTGGGATCCGCGATCTATCAAGCAGAACGCATCAGTATCTGTCCCCTGACGCAGAAATATCGCCTTGCGAGACCCACTTTGGATAGTCGTTCGAGGAAACACGCAAAAGCCCATTCGCTGTCGGTATTGCCCTGATGCAGCAAGGATTTGGTGCGCAGAGTAAGTACGACATGTACATCCCCTAGGTGTGCGCGAACCCGAACGCACTTGGGGCACTCCGAAATATTCGTCCGAGAGGTCGGCCTGCAGATGACGGATGATCTTGCGGAATTCGCTGATGCAGCCACTGGGACAGGACCGAGGAAGGGTGGCGAGGGCGGTCAGGCGATGGAGCATACCAAGATGGAAGGATCAGACCTACTTGTGCATCCACACAAGGTTATAGTACGACCAAGGGTGGGTGTTTTCCTCGCTCAAGGCTCCCGTAGTTGACTGCATACCGGTGATCCAATGCATTGATCAGCCCCCTGTTTGCCGAATCTCGGCCAAGGTCTTGGGAGGGGGGCACTCACAGCTCGGACATGAGCAAACACCAAAGGGGACTTGACCCTCTCTGCGATCCGATGCAAATTCGAATTGCTCCAAGCGGGGGTGATGGATCGAAAGATGCATGGCCCGAGGGGAGTGGAAGCGTCGTCGTGTTGACCGTACCAAGCGACGCCGAATCCGTCGGCGTTGATGGACCCGGCGTCAAGACGGAGGCGCGAGTCGCTGGCTTGGTTGATGATGGAGTGCGCTGGAGCGGTCAAGAGTTGCGAGAGTTGAATAGGTTGTTCGGACTTGACAACGAGGAGGCGACACTGGTTGGGTTGTCGGTCGTACGGGTACGGGCACGGGTTGTGCAGAGGTGGGGTGCGCGGTTTACCAAGACGAGTGCAGCGAGTCAGCCCACGGTCACGAGTAGGGAGTGTAAACACAATGTCGCCCGTCCATTGTGCCAATTGACAGTGGGGACATGACTGACCATGATGAATGCACGTAGAGACACCCTCTTGGAGCAGTGAGTCAATCGATGACGTGACCGACGCGGACTCGAGTGTGGTGACCCAGACCCAAGTTAATAGGATAATTCGTCTCGATCCCAAGGGGTAAGACACGCGAGCCGATTTGAGATGCGTTGCAAGAGGTGCGCGCAAGTCGCGAGCTCGGAGTCGTTTGACCGAGACCAAGGGGTCGGACAGCCCAACGCCGGGTATTGCTAATGCAAGCTAATGGGCCCGTTCGAAGGCGTTAGAGCCCGTTAGAGCGCGTTTTGAGCGCGCCATCGCACCCCGCCCCGCGAGAACGGTTGACGTTTGACCGACCCGTACGACGTACGACCGAGTTCGAACAGACTTGCCCACCATGCACGCCGATCGACTGGAAGAAGAGGTCAGTCCAGGTCGACACCCGTACTTGGCTTGACTTGACATCTCATCACTTGGGGGTTCGACTGTCGATCAGATGAACGCTCAAGCGCGAGAGGAAAGGGCCGTGTGAGTAAACCCCCTCCCGCCGCCGTGTGCGACCCGCACCCTCGTCCTCAGTCGTGGCAGTGTCCTCATCATCCCCCCCTCCTCACCACACAGTTCTGTACGCTCTTACGATTCACGTTCGAGCCATACGAGGGGGGTAGAGACGCAGAACACCGACCGTCCTTCGCACAGCAGCAGCAGCAGCAGGCATCACCACAGTCGTCGGCACAGTCGCCACGAGGACGACGACAACCTCCCCGCCGACCACGACGATGATCATGATTCTTCCTACTCTAGCAGACGACGACGTAGGGAAGAAGCAGGCGAGGAATTGTACCCACGACGCGGTGCACCACCACGAGGGCCCGACGACGATGACGACGAACAAGAGCACCGTCACCGTCGTCGAGCTTCCTATGGTCGCACAGATCGAGACCGTGACCCACCTCGCGACCGGGATCGCTACGACCGAGAACGAGGACCAGATAGGGAGAGGGACAGGGACAGGGATGACTACCACCGTGATTCAAAGAGACGACGCTCGCGCTCACGAGATGCTTATGAACGCCCTCGGCGTCACAGGGATGATTACGACGAACGCGAACGCCGTTACGCCGATGATCGACGACCCTCGATGCGTGGTGACGATAGGCACCGCGACGACCGGCGTCAGCGCAGGTAAGTCATGGCACTCGTCACGTCGACTTACATTTGGCGGGACCTGACCGATTCCTTCGGCCTGCAGTCCTCGTCGACGCCATTCACCGAGCTACGACGAAGAACCGCGTCGCAATCGTCGCCGAAGGTCCCCCAGTCCCGAGTGAGTCGTGAAACATTCGACGTGTGGGACAAGCATGCACTGACTTGCGCTCGATCATGCCGCTCAGACTGAATGAAGAGCAACGTGAGATGCGATCCGTCTTTGTCTCGCAACTCTCGGCCCGTGTGGGCGACCGTGAACTGGGCATCTTCTTTGAGCACCAGGCTGGCAAAGTGCGCGAAGCACGCGTTATCGTCGACCGCATCTCCCGCAGGTCCAAAGGGTGAGCATTCCAGCCTAGCTCAAATTGAAGGCTTCCGAAACCTGATCGAGGCGGGGCTACCTACTACAGTGTCGGCTACGTCGAGTTTGTCGAGTTGGAAACCGTTCAGAAGGCACTCACCTTGTCAGGCACCAAGCTACTCGGTATCCCCATCGTCGTGCAGTACACCGAAGCCGAGAAGAACCGACAAGCTCGTGAACCAGGAGCCGCAGCCGCAGGCAACACCGCACCCGGCGCTCCCCCTGCGGGTCAAGGACAAGGAATCCCGAATCCGTGAGTCCCGTTCTCAAAGCGGGTCTTTGATCAAGGATCACAAGGGGACTGATCAAGCCACTTTGCGCGTATGGAACAGGGCATCACTGTTGAATAGGCTCTATGTCGGCTCGCTCAACTTCGCACTGACGGATGAGGATGTTCGTCAGGTGTTCCAGTCGTTCGGCGAGATCACGCGTGTCGATCTGCACCGCGATGCCATCACGAACAAGTCCAAGGGATATGCTTTTGTACAGTGAGTGATCAAATTCTGTTCATCTGTGATGAGAGTGTGGGCGAGTGTGTGCTAATGTGAGGTTTGCGTCGGACGCAGGTTCAAGGAGGTTGCGCATGCGCAAGAGGCGCTGGAAAAGATGAACAACTTTGTCTTGGCCGGTCGCGAGGTGAGTCACGGCCTTGAGAACTGGCATGCTCGATTTTAGCAGAGATACCTCAATGACACTGACACTGGCACTGTTTTATCTTGACCGACCTGCGTGCAGATCAAGGTTGGCCTCGTCGGCGACCGCAGCATGACTGCTAACCGAGGCGAAACCCAACTCGAGCGAGAAGATGGTGCGTCGCAGAATGCAGTAGATCAAACGAGGCCACAGGATATGGTCCTTTACTGTGACAGGAACGCTGATCCGCCGCATTCTCGGTCGTACAGGTCCACCGTTGAACAACATCTCGAGGATCGAACTGATGCAGAAGCTCGCCCGCAGTGATCAGCCTGGCGAGATGGACGCGCTCAAGACGTCGATGTGAGTGTGCTCAGAGATGGAGGCATCCGTAAAGCGAGAACAAGGTGCTGATGTTTCTCAATCCTGATCTTGTTGGTAGTCCTCGACCCATCATTCCTACGGCGACCACCCGCAATGTGTGAGTTCACAGATCGTTGAAAGGCCCAAACACGAGCCACTTATCGAGAAACTCAAACCTCAATATTCTCTCTCCAGTGTGATGGGCAATGCCTTCAACCCGGAAGAAGAAACCGAACAAGACTGGGACCTCGAGCTACGCGACGATGTCAAAGAAGAATGCCAAAACTCGTACGGACCCATCTTGGACATCTACGTCCTCAAAGAATCCAAGGTACGCTTTTACATGTTTCATCATCAGCCTTGGCTCACGAAGATGTCTGTTCGTCTTCTACGGGTTTGCTCATCGTGAATGCTCTTGTCGTTCGTCGGATAGGGCGAGATTTACATCCGTTTCGGTTCGGTCGAGGACGCGGTCAAAGCCGTGGCGGGTTTGAACGGGAGGTTCTTCGGTGGGAACCAGATCACCGCGAGTCATACCTCTGATCAATTGTTTGATGCCAAGAAATAGGGGTCGTGTGAGATGAACGAGGTGAATAAAAAGGTTGGTGCGTGGTGGAAGAAAGGAGTGAATAGGTAAATATCAAGTCCCAAAACGGATTTGCTTTCCACACTCTTTGGGATTTGTGCGCTGTGCAAAAAAAAAGGTCACTTTCAATTGGTGCTTCATAGGTGCATTCTACATACATGGTCTATAGGGGTTTGTTCTTTCGTCGAAGAAGCACGACTCTTAGTTGAGTAAATCGCAGAAGAACGGCTTCCTCTTTCTTTGTCCCTTCCGTCTTTGAGAACGGTCTCGGAGCCAGATAGCCTTGAAGCCCAAGTGAGCCCGAATTATCCGTATCGAGTCGTGCTGTGCGCGGACGTCGATCGACGATCAACGTGTCCGGTCATCAGCACTTCAGCTCCTCGCGCTTTCGCAACTCCCCCACCTTTTCCCCGCCTCAACGCTTCCGTCCTTCGTTCAGCGTGCATCAGTGCTATTGCAAAGTGAGTGTCTTGATTCTATGTGATGCCGATGCGGATGGGTGTACGTGTTGGAAACTGACTCGTTAGAGCAGGGGTTCCTTCTCTCTCTCCTCTCCCTCTGTCCTTCGAGGAGCTCATCCACCTTCTCGGGAGGGAGTTGCGCATCACAAAGCAACGTACCAACCATAAAACTCGTGTGGAGCTTGAACACCAGACGCGGAGCCATAGAGTCGGCAACGATGAACCCTCGAGCCGTCAACCCGAATCCAAACCCCAACCCCGCACCCTCCTCCTTCAACCGACCTACACCACCTCCCTCCCAACAACAACCTTACCCCGACCATGGGGAAGGAGCCTTCAATAGAACACCCCCACCACTTTCCCACCTGGGGGATATGCTCCCTCCGACGAGTTCAACACCTGGAGGTGCAAGTGGAGGTGATGCTCGATTGTACGCTGGTGCGAGTCCTATCGCTCCTGGACCTGGATCACAAAGGCTTGGATCACCCGTACAACAAATGAATATTTCAAGGGGAGGACCACGACCCCCCTCTTCCTCCTCGGCCATGGCTGGATCAAGTGCCCCGCCTCCACCTCCTGCAACTGCTTCAACATCCACCACCTCCTCAACCGCGGCTATCCCAATCACCGCTCCAACTCCAACAGCCCCAACACCTACCCCAACCCCCGCTCCAATACCAGGCCCTGCTCCAACGTCAGCACCGCGTACACGAGGACCCGGGAATTCTCAAAAAGCTCGTGCCGCCGCCGCCGCCGCCGCCGCCTCCGCTTCCCACCCCCCTCCTCCCCCCATCCACCACCTCGAAGAAGATTACACCGCGTTCGCCGATATCCTCGATACGCTCACCTATCGACAATTGGCGATGAACCGTTTTGCGAAGAACCACGAGGCTTTGGACCACGTTCTAGGTCTTCATACGCTTAGGGATGTGGTTTGGTTGAGCAAGGTGGAGGAAGAGGAGAGGGAACGAGAGAGGGAGAGGGAGAGAAGGATGGGCTATCAAATCCAGGTGCAGTTGCATCAGCAGCAACAACAACAACAACAACAACAACAACAACAACAATCACAACCACAGAGGAGGGGAACGTCTTATGATGTCGTTGTACCGCCACCTCCACCTCCTTCGGGATCGACTTGGATCACAACTTTGGCCCAGCCTTCGGTGTTCCCGAGGGGGGAGGTGTTGAGTTTACAAGAGAGGAGAACCAAGTTGGAAGCTTTGAGGAATACGTCGAGGCATGAGATGAAGGAGATGGAGAGGCATTACGAAATTCTCAAAAACGAGATTCGGTATACACCCAAATGAAGAGGGGACGACTTTTGTACTTGATAGTTTTCTTTTGTCTGTTGTTTTGTGAAATTTGCAAGCGGAGGACTTTTTTTTTTTTTAAGACACTCCCGGGGTCGAATTTGAGCTACCTGATGATGATGATGGTGGTGAAGAAGTGGGTGCTAGGGCCAACATGGCTCCTTCCCCTTGTGTTGAAGAAAACGCTGATCTCCGTGGTCTTGGTAGTTGATCATGTCCCGTCGACATCCTCCCACTCGCGATCCGTTCAAGTTGATCCGCCCGATCGATCGCTCGAGCGTATTCAATCTGTTGCACTCGGCGTCTGTTCGGAGCGAGTGAGCGAGCCTGGGTTAGTGATCATTCACTCTCCCCTCTTTTATCCAAAACCTAGTTTTTGAACTGACTTGATCGCCTCCCTTTTGGCCTCACTATCCTTCCTCGCCTCTTTCCTCGCCGTCTCCAACGCCAACGAAGCATCCCGATGTCTTCGATCCTGCACGACGGGCATCCACCCCGATTCGGTCGACGTCGTCAAAGTAGGTGAAGAGGACCATACGGCCAAAGGGGTAGTGAACATGGTCAAGGTGGCCAAGGCGAGAAAAATGGTGCCGTTCCTCCCAATGTGGCCTTGGTGTTTCCATCCCGAAGAAGAAAGATCGGGTGCTGAACCCGACTCGGAAGCTGGACCCGAACCCGAAGATCGGCCTGGTCGAGTATGCGCTCTCGGATGACTGGACCAAAACGAATTATAAGGATCGGTCCACCCCGAAGCCGCTGCACCCGACATATGCCAATCATAAGCCGAAGACGAATACGTCGGTCTCGTCGTCGAGGAAGCCATCGGTCGTCCTCTCCTGAAATGAACGGGATAACCCATCGCGTCCCCATTCGCATTACGGAATCCACGGGCTGTCGAAGGGGTGGTCCATCCTTCGCCTGAATGAAGGTAGGCTGCTCGACGGGTTGGGTTGCGCAGGAGTTCGTACGCGGCGACGATTTGTTTGAATTCGGATGAGGTGTCCGTTGAGGAGCGCTGTGGAGGATCGCCGACGATGGCTTTCCCTTTGCCTTTCCCCTTTGTACTCGTCGACGCCTCTTGTTGTTGTTGTTGCTGTAGATCAGGATGATACAGTTTACACAACTCGTAATACCTCGCCTTGACGCTCAAAGTCGTCAACGGATCCTTAGGCGAAAGGTGAAAGATCTCGAAAGGGGTCGGACAAGGCGTCGTAGGGAACTTGAGCTCGCTGTTGTTGCTGAGGGTGGCGCGTAGGGGATGGGTGGAGGAGAAGGCTCGACGACCTCGACCCAACATGGTGGTGTTATTGTGGGGTGGTCGAGCTTCGGCGCAATGTGGAGTGGAGAGGGAGGGTGAAGAGGTTGGATGCCTATCGTATGATCGCGGCGCGCGCCTGACTATGGCCCTGCCTACCGACTGTGGCTTGACTGCCGATGACCGACACGCGGCGATCGGGACGGGACGACGACCGCGACAACGCGTTTGCCGCTCGGGCCTCTTTTTTTCGAAGTGTCTGGTGGGTGGCGCATGACCACTGCAGGACGGGCAGCCAGAACCGCGGGTCCGCTCTCTGAATCGTGGCCCTTACACCCACTGACTCTGCTGACTCGCTCGACGCTTCAATCATGAACGCATCAGATCTGGAAACCTACGAGGTCAGTCCACTTTTCACCATCTACCATTGCTTCGCTGCACGACCCTGACCCTGATGACCCTGACCGCCTGACAATGACCCCCCCCTTCCTTCCCTCCCCATTCCTGTATCTAGTACCAACTCTCCCAAATCAAACTCGCCTTGGCCAAGGACCCGACCAACAAGGACTATTTGACCCTCAAGGACGAATTGACCAGTCTGATCGATTTGACCAAGGAATACCTCGCGTCCGTCTCGGCTTCTACCCCGACGACTGCAACCGCTTCCACTCCCAAAGCCTCCTCTTCTACTACACGACCCAAAGCTTCGACCTCTCAACGACCCGCTTCAACAACAACAACAACAACAACAACAACAACAACCACGTCAAACCAAAGCTCCCCCCACCCTCAACATCGACTTTTACCCAACCCAATTTCCAAGCCGGCCAAGAATGTCTCGCCAAATACTCGGGCGACAACAAGTACTACCCTTGCCGCATCACGACCGTCGGAGGTTCGGACGAAAACCGCGTCTTCAGTATCATCTTCCACGGTTATGAATCGACCGAGATCGTTCCCCTCAAGGACCTCAAACCCTTCCCTTCTTCGCAAACCCATGCCGCAGGAGCTCATGGAAACGCAGGGGAAGGGAAGAAACGTTCGACCGAAGTTCAAGACCCCGAAGCCGCGGAGAAGGAGAGGAAGAGGAAAAAGTACGAAAAGAAAGCAGAGACGCAGGCGACCAAGACGCAGGAACAAGGGTTGAAGCAAAAAAGTTGGCAGCAGTTTGCGAAAAAGGGGGCAAAGAAGGGGGTCGTCATTCCTGGCATTCAAGGTGGGTTTTTTTTTTTTTTTTTACGGAGATGGATCCAGGAGAGGTTATTGAAGGAGTGGGAAGGAAGAACTGATCCATGCTGGGTTTGGGCTGGGTACAGGTGCAAGCATGTTCAAATCGCCTGAAGACCTGAATCCACAAGCCAGGGGTGCGTTTACAACCCCATCGAGGGCAAGCAAAACTCCAGAAACTGATGCTTTTTGGTTTCGCTCGTGGGTTGCACAGTCGGCGTGGTCGGTTCGGGACGAGGGATGACCAAATCGATCGATAAGAAGAAGCAGAGCTTTGCTTGAGTGCTGGGATGCATGCATGGGTGCTCGTCGGCGCAAAAGTCAAGTTAGGCTAACCCTTCCCCCCTAAAACGACTTGTTCTTCCCCCTTCTCCTTCCTTCTTTGATCCACTTCCCAGGATTTGGTCCGTGTCATTCGCTTGTAAAGTTGAGAGAGAATAAAGATCATACCCACACAAGATGGTTTGAGATGGTTTGACCTTTGTCTGGTGGGCGGAACTCGTACCAATCTGAGATGTATCATCTTTGAACATCTGAATAAACAGAAACCCAACTCACCGATCGAGACGGTCCTCTCCCCTCTCGAATCGATAAGACCAACACTGAGGCCATTCATTACAACAAGATGAACCTTACCCACAAATCGTCAAAGAAAATAAAAGAACAAAACAGATACAAAAAGACCACCCTCCTTTGAAACAGCCCTGATATCAACATGTGAAAAGGAAACAACGACCTGAAGATCTCTCATCTATCAAGCCAGCACGGCTTGACGCCGTTCCTTTTGCCGTTCCGGTTCGGGCGAGTCTTCCTCCGTTGTAGGATCGATATGGATCTTGGTCCGTTCGGGTAAAGTCGTCGTAGGGACGTTGGGCAGATGGACTTGTTGGCGGAGCTGGGGGGCGGGGTAACGAGATCGGACAAACACAAGGGGGGTGAGTTCAGGGGTCTTTACTTTCGCGAGTTTCGACCGTAAGAAGCGTACTTGTTCGGCTTGTAACGCCTCGAGTTCGGCAAGTACTTCGTCCTCTTCGTCCGCGGTGATCTTGCCCGACAACATCTGGCTGACTTCCTATCCGAAGCCAAACGATCGAGATTGAAAAACCCGCGGATCAGCACAGACCTCTCCCTCTTTCCCGGAACTGTCCGGGGTGACTTACCTCCTGATAGGCAATGGCCTCGGCTGTATCGGACATCAATTGCTCGACCTTGTTGAGGTCCATCTCCTTGTTGAGTTGCTTCAACACCTCGTTCCCTTGTTGTAAACCAAAGAGCACATCCTTTTCGACCAAGGAGAATTCGATTGATGAAACCTTTGTTTTGAAAATGAAAAAAAAAAAAAAAAAAAAAAAAAAAAAAAAAAAAAAAAAAAGGGGGGCAACTTAGGACAGATCCCAAACCCCCCCTTCCCTGCTCATCCCCTTTGCCATTTTCTACGCACCAATTTCTGCAACGTCTCCAACTGTTGATCCGTTTGGATCAACAAGGATTGTTGGTACTTTTTTTGCCTTAACGCGATCAAAGCGCGGGGTTTGTTGCCCTGTTTGAGTGCGAGTGAAGCGATTTCGGATTCGCGAAGGAGCACGACTTGAATCTGGAAGGGGAAGGAAAAGGTTGGTGTGAAGAAGGGAGGGACAAGTGGCAGAAACCTTTTCTTCAGCAATGTCCGCTATCGTCTTGTATATCCCGGAGGTGCGGGATGAGGGTCTTGTTCTCCCTAGTCCAATGTGCCTTACCCTCTTTTGGAACTGCCTCAGTTTATCCCTCTGTAACTTGAGACTGCAGAAAGAACAAAGGGCGGGAGGGTAATCAGATCAGAGGCTTTGGAATGAGCAAGAAAAGGAAAGCCTGATGCTCCTTGTCGGTGCAAGTCTCCTGGAGAACTGACTCGAGTATGGACCTGTCCTGGGAGGTGATCTTGACTTTGCTCGGGGAATTGCCCATGCTTTTGGATTGATGATGACGACGATGAGGGGGTGATTATGGAATTCCGGAGTGACGTGGTTGTGTGGTGGTGGTGGTGAAGGGGGACAGGGACAAGGTGGACTTTGGATAGGCAGCGGAGAGGAAGCGGCAAAGCTGAGACGAGTCGGTCGAGACAAGTGGGGCGCTAAGCGCAAGTCGACCGGGATGAGCGCTTGCCTCGGTTTTACCTTTGACTGCTCACTCTCAAGAGACAACGATCAACCTATTCTGGTTCACTTCAAGGGGCTGGTACGCAGCAAGACGACCGATCTGGTCATACGCACCAGGAATCCGTTCTGTACACTGTGGACCGCGACGGCAAGCAGGTGCAAAGCATCGTTGAACCTCAAGAACATCCATCGCTAGAGCAGTACTCAAAAGACGGCCTCAAAATCGACCATGTACCGCCTCTTGTCGGGTTTGATCGCCCATGCGTCCAAAAAGGAAGAGGTACGTCTTCCCCGGCTTGCATCCGTCGACGTGACCCTTCCCGAGAGCTGATCCTCCTTCGGACCACCTCGGCAGTTCTCCGTTTTGATCATGGGGCTTGATAATGCTGGAAAGACCACTTTCTTGGGTAAGCGCATACCTTGCCATTGACATGCAAAAGCAAAGGTACTGCTCGCCGACCCTAAAGTGATTTCCCCATCCCCCCACATCCAACAGCGAAGATCAAGAGTCTCTTCAACGAGACACCCGACGTCGACCCGGCGAGTATCGCTCCTACGATCGGTCAGAACAGTACGTTCCAACAGGACTTCTGGGGCACTCAGTCTTGGCGCCGATTCTACGGAATGATGACTCATTCAGACAATTCTCACCTCGTTTTCCCCCCCAACAGTCGGGAGGATCACGCTCTCGTCATCGGTTCTACAATTCTGGGATCTAGGAGGTACGCTTGACCGACCCTCGGCACACATTCCCTTTTCAAGCTGAGCTACACTACGTCACCGCACAGGGCAACGGGACATCCGATCCTTGTGGCCGAAATACTACTCGGAATGCCACGCCGTCTGTTTCGTCATCGACTCGACCGACCAAGACCGCATCGAGGAATGTTGGAACGTATTTGGTACGTCGTTCGAGCCAACCCCTCCAAACAATTCAACTTGAAAAACAAAAACAAAAACCCCTCATTCTCCCTACTTACCCCTCCCTATCCCTCTTCCTTCTCCCCTCCCACCCTCCACCTAGAAACGATCGTCAGCGATCGACGCGTCGACGGCGTACCGACGCTCGTCCTAGCTAACAAACAAGATGCTCAGGGCGCAATGAAAGTCGAGGACATCAAGCAGATGTTCAACCAGTTGATCGTGGGCAAGTTGAACGTCTCGGAAGGGGCGGTGATGCCGATTTCGGCGCTGAGGGGGTCAGTTTTTTTTAGTCTTTCTTTTGGTCTGGCGTGAATTGTGAGGGAGTGAGGGAGGTGCTGATGGATGTTTCTTAATGTTTGCTTTTTCAAACACCTTAGGGATGGTATCAGGGAAGCTGTACAGTGGTTGTTCGTGAGGGTACAAAAGTGAGGACCACACTTCTCAAGCTACACCTAACTTGCTTTAAGCCCCTTGCGTGTCGTGCATCACTAACTCAACATCTCTTCATCTCTTGGAAACCCTCTCACAGTTCGCGACAAATGGCCCACTCGACAAGTTGAATGCAAACATCTTCGCTCGTCTCGAAAAACCGAAATCTCAGTCGTGAGGGGTCTTTTTTTCTTTTTTTTTTTTTTTTGTTGTTTTATTTGTTTTGTGTGTTTTCCGTATACGCATTATTAGAAAGAGGGGTTGAAAAATAATACAACAAACGAAATCGAAGATAGAGAAGAAGAAAAAAATGCTTTTCAAACGAATGCACTATCACGTCTTCGTCCCTTCCCCATCCTCTTCCCCAAGTTCCTCGATAATCGCACTTTTGCTCGTTCCATCCCCTTTCCTATTCATAACCACGTTCATCTCTTCGTTCCCTTTTTTATCCTTTCTCAACTGATCTGTCATCTCCCACTTGCGCGCCACAACTCTACCTACCCTCCCCACTTGGTCCCTTACATGACCCACCTGTTGAGAATTCACCTCTCCTAACTTGGCGACGAAGGCGTAGTAGAACCGCAATTTCATCGAGGCTGGTTTGGCTTCGACTTTGTCAGTTTTCGATGACGACGACGATAACTTGTTGGAGTGGTCGACTTGGGTGAAGGTATAAAAGTAGGTCACTAGATCAGCTAGAGCTGCTAGAGTATTGGCATGGGGGTTGGGAGGAAGGTCGTCCGAATCGTCGAGGGGGATGATAGGGATGGGTGTGAGGATTTGGATGACGTCTTGGGTGATTTGAAAGACGGTTGAAACGGTCGAGTCCGACTAATGGATGACCACAGAGAGAAGAAGGTTTAGGCAACGTCCACTCCCCAGGTAAAAATAAAAAAAAAATCCTTTGAAACGGCCCATGAGCGAAACTCACTTCGACCATCTCGGTCTTGAAGACCCTCTGGAGCGCTTCTTCAATCGAAGCGAAAACGAAGGTCGATTGGGTCGTCAAGAAAGGGACGAGACGAACGAGGATCTGGTACGCTTCTTGGTGGTCCATCGTTGATGGGATGAGGTCGACGAGGGAGGAGAGGGAGAAGGTTCGGACGAGGTAACAGTATACCAGGCTGGGATAGGGTGTGATTTTTTTTTTGGAATGAGTTGAGGGATCGTGGAGGGCTCATTTGGAAGAGGTTGGAGGTACTCACAGTACTGCGACGATGTTGTTGAGCAAACCCGGCCCGACGATGGGTTCGCCATCGTCTCCGAGTTTGAGAGGCGGCAGCGATTCGGACGACAGGAGTGCGGGCCGAACTGCGTTCTTCGCAGGAACCTTCTCCACGTCAACGGTTTTCTCTGCCCCTTCCTCTTCCTCCGCTGTCTGCTCCCACCAAGGCGTTTTCAACTCGTCATGAGCCGACATGAGCGCCTCGATCTTGGTCGAATCCTTGAGCAAGTCGTCAAACTCGGCGCGTTGAGTAGGAGAGAGGTATTCCAACAACTGTGATGGGTCGATCGAGTCTGTGTGACCACCGTATTCCCTGTGATCAGTCATGCTCGTCCCACCCTGTGACCGGTCCAGATTTGGGTTCAGTGTTTTGCGCACCGAGATCAATCCCTTGCAATTTCTCCATCAAGTGTCTCGACCCTTCCCGACTTTCATCCTCTTCGACTGGGCCCTCGTCTAGAACGGCCTGTTGCTCCTCGAACCTCTTCAACATCCCCATCATAGCCCCTCTTTGCTCCGTCGAAGTCCCCTCGGAAGACCTAATCTCGTCCATCAAGGATTGTCGATCGAACGCTTCCGAACAGGTCGAATGGGAAGGCGAGCGATAGCATGTCAAAGTGCAATAGTGCAAGTTGCAGGAGGGACAGGTGTAGCGACTGAATTGGGTTTGACAACTGTGATGAGGGATGGGAATGGGGATGGGTGGGTTAGTGGAGGACGGGCCATCGTGGTCACACTTTGGAGGCGTCGAGTTACATGCCACAAGATGCGAGTGGGAAAAGGTAGCAAGGATATTTCTGGAAGGATGATCGTGTGGTTGCCACTCACGCTTGACAGACGGGTTGTGGGCCCGAGACGATCGGTGAGGCGCGTGACTTGGTCTTGATGCCCCGTGTTGGACCGAAGCGGATACGACCTTGCATGGTACCTGTTGAGTTGCGAGGGGTCCTTCCGTGAGAAGTGGGGGTGAGGCTTCACTGAGGCATCGTTCGTGGTGGGCCTGAATCGAAACGAGGTCGGTCGTTCGTATGCGCGAAGATGTGCGTTTGGCCTACCCTAAACTCCGAGCGCACCACTCCAAATGCCGACCCTCAAGTCCAAGCGAACCTGCCTCGGGTTAGGTCGCCGAGTGGGACGTGAGGGTCACATCGGCCGGTTGCACAGCTCTTCTCCTTTCGCTCACGGTCGTCGTCACCGCCAAGAAAGCACGCCTACCAGCCACAAGACCATTGTGTATGT
Source organism: Microbotryum intermedium (assembly GCA_022702645.1). Lineage (NCBI taxonomy): Eukaryota > Fungi > Basidiomycota > Microbotryomycetes > Microbotryales > Microbotryaceae > Microbotryum > Microbotryum intermedium. The sequence continues at coordinate 1,473,331 of JAHWDX010000001.1, forward strand.
TGATCAAGATGGGAATGCTCTCATCGCAACCCAAACGTCAGTACGACGACGACGGCGACGACGCTGACGCCCTCATCGACGACATCGAGAACGAGCCGCCTCGTTCAACGTATTTCCAACTCGGTTCGCAAGAATGGCCTCTGACCCCACCCAAGACGGACAAAGTCGCCAAGAGCATCGCCCAACAGCCTCTCCCTAGTCGACCTGTCGTACCGTCGCGAGTTGGATCGGGCAACAACAACGCTGCGAATCGCGTCACGTCGTCGTCGTCGACCTCACGCGACGCATCGGCGAACGCTGGCATGCAACGCACAGCCAGTGGTACGACCCATGCAACCACTTCCACTTTGTCTCGCTCTTCCCATCCTGTAGCAAAATCAACGAACTCGACCTCTTTCCATTTCGTCGCAACCTCGTCCAAGACCCAGGCTTTTCGTCCGCCAGCGTTGAATCAACCGGTCGCGCGAACATCGTCCTTCGCAAACACCGCTTCGACCAGCTCGTCCCATCGCAATGCGAGCACCTCGCACGGGATTAAGCAACGACCCACGAACAACACTCTGTACAATGCGGGCTTCACTCGACCTGGTTCCTCCACCACGTTGACGTTGAAAACCTCGACCTCGTCCGCGGACGTACAATCCGCGACCTCGAATGCGAGTTCGACCTCTTCGACCGTGGTCCCCAAGAAACGCGTCATGCCATGGGATTTACCCTCGTCCGGATCAACGTCCAAATCCATCAAAGTGACGAGCGGAGCCTCGGCCTTCCACCTCGTCGGCGAAGGCAAGATGACCCGCGTCGGCTTGGGCGAGTCCACACTGGACATCAAGCAAAAGATCTTGCTCAGTCCGGAACAGCAGTTGGTGCACAAGCTCGTCGTTGATGGGGGCAAGAGTGTTTTCTTTACTGGTTCGGCTGGTGAGTTTTCTCGTTCGCTTATTTTTTCCGTGGCATGATCCCATCACCCTAATCGCGTCTGCGCGTGCTCTGTCAACAAGGTACGGGCAAATCGGTGCTCTTGCGCGAGATCATCACGTCGTTGAAGCGCAAGTACGCCTCCACCTCGGACGCCGTCGCCGTGACCGCAAGTACGGGCATGGCGGCGTGCAACATAGGAGGCACGACGATCCATTCCTTCGCCGGGATCGGGATCGCCATCGAAACGGCCGACCAACTCGTTCGAAAGGTGCAGAAGAACAAGACCGCTAGAGGCAGGTGGCAGAGGGTCAAGGTATTGCTGATTGATGAAGGTGGGTTGGGTTGGTGGTGCTTTTTTTGCGCAAGGGTGAGGATTGGGCAGCTGATGTTGGGGTGCCTCTGCAGTCTCGATGGTCGATGGCGAGCTGTTTGACAAGTTGGCCAAAATTGCCGAGGCGCTGAGGATCAAAGGTAAAGGCAAAGCATTCGGAGGGGTTCAGGTGAGTCCACTTCGTGTATCAGCAGTGACGTGACGTCGAGCCGCTTATTCGTCGGTGTATGTGTTATGTGGTACCACAGCTCGTCGTCACGGGTGACTTTTTGCAGGTACGTTCATTTCGCATATCCAAAAGACTAGCCTCGGAATAGAAAACTGATATCCTTTTCCACGATCCCGCCCTCGCCCTCGCAGCTTCCTCCCGTCGCGAAGGGCGTGCCGACTTTCGCGTTCGAGGCCCAAGAGTGGAACAGATGCATCCACCATACCGTGAACCTCACGCAGGTGTTCCGTCAACGTGATACGCGTATGTCAGGACCTTGAATCCTTTCCTCTCACCACAGGCCTTCGTGGCTGACCTGTACGCTATGAACAGGCTTCATTGACATGCTCAACGAGATGCGCTTCGGGACCTTGTCGGCGCAATCGATCGCCACCTTCAAATCACTCAGCCGGGATCCCAAGTATACGGATGGGATCGATCCTACTGAGCTGTACGTTCCACGGCTCGTGGTGCTCACGTCCAAAGACCAGACAGCTCATCTTATGCTCCGACTACCGCAGGTATCCCCGACGCGAGGAAGTCGATCGGTCCAACGTCACTCGACTGAACGCCCTCCCCGGCCAAGCGATCGAGTACCGCTCCGAGGACTGGCCGTCCCTCACCGCGGCCCCACCAAGTGGCAACGGTGGTCCCCCCTACACGAACAACAGCAGTGTGAAAACGATCCTCAACAACTTCATGGCCCCTTCCAAACTGACGCTCAAAGTCGGTGCCCAAGTCATGTTGATCAAGAATCTTGATGCTACTCTGGTCAACGGGACGATCGGCAAGATCATCGATTTCTGTTTCTTCGAATTAGAAGACGCGTACGATTTGGACGCTGAAGACGGGAGTAAGGTCAAGATGGAGCACGAGAGGAAAAAGGCGAAATTGATTGCGGATGCGGCGGCGGGCAAGGCGGAAAAGGTGCCCAAGGTCGAATGGAGGGTTCCTGGGGGGATACGGTCGTCAAGTTGATGACGAGGGAGGAGTTCAAGGTCGAGGATGTTGGGGGCCAAAAAATCGCTTCGCGTAAACAGGTCAGTTTTGCGAGCCAGGACGAGGTTCGGGAAAAGTGGGGGCTTGCTTACTGACTGATCTTCGCATCGATCGATTGTTTGATCCAGTTCCCACTCATCCTCGCTTGGGCCATGAGGTCAGTTCGGAGTAAAAATCCCTAGAACTAACCCAAATCCCCCTAACCTAGAAACTCACCTTCAAATTCCCCACCCCTACCTCCTTCCATCTTTTCCGCCCTTTCACAGCATCCATAAATCCCAAGGTCAAACCCTACCGCGGGTCAAAGTCGACCTCAACAAAGTGTTTGAAAATGGGCAAAGTTACGTCGCGCTCAGTCGAGCGACGGATTTGAATGGACTCCAGGTGTTGGGTTTCAATGAGAGTAAAGTGAGGGCGCATGAGAAGGTGATTGAATGGAGTAAGAATTTGGAGGTGTTGCGTTGACGAGGGGGTGGGAAGTCGATTGATGTTGTTGCCTTTTTTTTTCTTTTTTGAAGCTCTACGAATGAAAGGGTTCGAGTGTGTTTGGTGCAAGCATGTAGTTGCTCTAGAACCTTGTGACCTTCGTTCTCTGTAGTTTTATGAATGAAGCAAAGCGCGTCGTTACGGATACGCTATGTCCGAACAAATCCGGACCCAAAGTCCGTAGTTTCCTCGCGGTTACATAACGCCGATGGGGACCTCTTGGGACTGACGGCGATTATGAGGGAAGCCCCACGAGGCCCCACGGAGGGAGGGGAAGTGTCACGCGTCGCGTCGCGCGCGAGACCGGGTTTCGTCGTTGATTCCAATACTCTGCCCTACACGTCGAAGGTATTGGCTCAAGTGAGATGTCGATACGAGGTACGTTCTCAACGTCATCTACATACGAAGGTCGAGGACGTACTCTTACTGATCAGGTTCGATTCGGCTCAACGTGTTCGACCGCCCCCCTCGCTTACGAACGACAGCTATCGATCTCACCTCGGTTCATCGTCTCACGTCGGGGCAGGTGATCATTGATTTACAGAGTGCTGGTAAGGATCAGCTTATTTGGTTCGATAGATGCGGGGTTTCTCGGAGAGTGGAGCTGACCTTTCCCCCCAATGTCGTTCCTCTCGTCAGTCAAGGAGTTACTTGACAACGCTCTCGATGCTGGGGCGACGTCGATTCGTACGTCAAACCTCATGACTGTCCGACAGTTACTATCATTGTGGGAACCTAGTTAAGAGTAGAGGTGTGGTTGTCTTGAGCAGAGATCCTCTTCCGCAACCACGGTATCGAGCTGTTGGAAGTGCAAGACAATGGCCAAGGAATCGAAGAGCACGATTGGCCCTCCATCGGTCAGTTTTTTTAATTATTTATCCCCAACCACCGCCCCTGGACTCACTGCACCAACAGAGATGAGAATCCCAGCTCAAAATTCAACCCTTTCTACCCCCCCCCCCCCCCCCCCCCCCTCCTCTTTGTAATCGAACAGCGCTCAAGAACCATACTTCCAAGCTAAGCGAATTTGACGACCTCGGTACGATCTCGACCCTCGGATTCCGAGGTGAAGCCCTCTCCTCCCTGTGCGGGACCGCCGAACTCTCCATGATAACCTCGACACCTTCCACCACACCCATCGCGACTCGTCTGACCTTTCTCCCCAGTGGTCAATGCGTCGTCGGTGCGAAAGCCGCTCGATCTGTTGGGACGACGGTGATGGTCAAGGATTTGTTCGCTGGGTTACCGGTCAGGAGGAAGGAATTTGAGAGGAATGCCAAGAGGGAGTTGGGGAAGGCGTTGGATTTGGTTCAAGCTTATGCGTTGGTCAGGACTTGGGTCAGGTTCGAAGTCAAGCATACCCTCAAAGGGTGAGTCGTTGGCGCCGAGACGTGGGGGGGGGGGGGGCAAAGCTTCCTTTTCGGACCCGGTTCAACGGATTCCACAAATTTTGATCTCGAGCATCTTGCCGATCGAATAGGAAAACGACAACGCATCTACAAACGACCATCAGTCAAAACCTTCGATCCAACTTCTCCTCCATCTTCTCGCCCCTCGCATTGAACGACATGATCGATCTCGATCTCGAATTCGAGGTCGCTGCCGAGCAAAGCGCCGTCAACAGGGGTTTGACTTTGGATGCGTACGTTCCGCGGTGGAGGGACGCCAAGAGTACGCTTGTGCTGTAAGGCTGTTTTCGCTGATGTTTCCGAGAGACTTTGATTCTATGGTGCTTAGACCAGTTCCCGTCGTGGTCAGAGGCCTCATTTCGAAACCTGCGCCGGGCCACGGTCGCTCGATCAACAACCGGAGCTTCTACTACGTCAATGGAAGACCGTTCACGGCGACTAAGGTGGGTGCTTCGTGATCGGACGATGTGGGTATGCGCTTTCATCTGACGCCTTTCTTTTTTTTTTCGCATCGTTCGTCTCTCGCAGATCTCGAAAGCCATCACCGAAGTTTATAGAAGGTTCAATGCCAATGCGTTCCCTTCGGTCGTTGCGGATTTCCAGATGCCTCCATGTCAGTTTACGAGCAAAAATTCAAGCCATGTCTAGGCTGCTGAACCGGGACTTCAATTTTTTTTTTTTGTTGTGCGAGCTAGATGCATACGACGTCAACGTCAGCCCCGACAAAAGGACCCTCTTCCTGCATCAAGAGGGCAAACTGATCTCTGCGCTCAAGGTCCGTTCTTTCAACTGCTGCTATTTTCGCCTTCCAAGGGCGTAAATGTCTAATGTTGACCGAGGTCTATCGATCGATTTCACAGATCGCTCTGGAAGAACTTTTCTCACCTTCACAATCGTCGTATACGATCACTCGGCCTCAACTCACAGTGATGGCGAAGGAGAGCCAACTTGATCGATCCGAGAAGGCGCAGGCATCGAAACAAGTCGTGGAGGTGCTCCAGCCGATGCCGGCTCTACCGGATCGTTCGAAGTCGGTCCTTGATGGGTCTGGGTCTGAAGAGGGGGAAGTGTCGGTGCCTCAAGATGAGCGACCGAGTAAGCGATCGAGGATCGTGGAGGAGGAGGAGGAGGAGGAGGCAGAGCTGGTACCAGATGATGAGATAGAGGTCGACGTTGAGCCTGGGCCAACGCAGGAGGAAGACGTGCATGAGCTATCACTGGCGAATTACGATGAGGAAGGTTCCCCTTTACCGTCATTACCTGCCTCCGAGCCATCAGAATCACCAGAGCAAGCGAGCGAGAAGGAAGAGGAAGTTACGAACACGGTTCGAGCTCCTACTCGAAGGGAGGTCGTCAAAACTTTGGACTTGTCAGATTGGGTCGTCAAAACCAAAATCAAGGATACGACCACCTCGAGATTAGAAGGACGGCGGTCCGCTACTGCGACTGGGACTACACGCTCAGGGACAGCCGTCTCGTCCGAAGAGGCCGCGCAGTCAGTTGCTCAACAGCTTCGGGTGACGCAAGAAGTGCGGATACAGAATGTCCTTCCCAAGGTCGATTACGAGGGCTTCAAAGTCAAGAACATGACGTGTTCGACGAGTTTGTCGCAGATCACGCAGGCATGGACTTCGAAGGGGCACCGACCTCAAGAGCGAACACTCGAGGAGCCTGCAATCCTCGATGGGGATACGACGCTCGATCTCAGCCGAGCAGGCGTCACCAATAATACGGAACAAGCCGAACAAGCCCTATCCTTAGTCGTGACGAAACAAGACTTCGCCTGTATGGCCATCGTCGGTCAATTCAATCATGCTTTCATCATCGCTCGACGGACACGACGACACATTGCGGGGAACGATGAGGCTGCGACCTCGAGTCCGCTTCAGGATGATTTGTTCATCATTGATCAGCATGCTTCGGATGAGAAGTACAACTACGAGGATTTACAAAAATCGACGGTGATTCAATCCCAGAGACTACTACGGTAAGCCCTTCTCGGTTCGGACACGACTGCGCAGCGGACTAATCTAACCCCACGGACGACGTGCACAGACCACGGACGCTGCATCTACTAGCGCAGGACGAGCTCCTCGCGATCGAGCACGCCAAGACGCTACGGCTCAACGGCTTTGAAGTGCTGCTTGACGAGGATGCGAGAGTGGGTGAAAGAGTCAAGTTGGTCGCCCAGCCCGTCAGTGGGAGTACGACGTTCGGTGTGTCAGGTTAGTGTGACCTTCCCGACTACAACATCGCGTCAGTGCGGGTCCCTAATATCTTCTTGTCTTGTTCATAGATCTCGAGGAGCTTTTGGAATTGCTCAAGGGCAATGACTGGATCCAACATGGGCATGCTCCACGACCGAGCAAAGTGCAAAAGATGTTTGCGAGTCGCGCTTGTCGCAAGAGCGTCATGTTCGGGCATGCGTTGACGGAGGCGCAGTCGACTTCGGTAAGAATTGATGAAATTCGTGATGAGGGTCGATATTATGTGCTGAAATGTCGGTAATGCTTGATCTCGGATCGGATCGCAGATCGTCAGGAACATGAGCCAGATGGATCGGCCTTGGGTAGGTGCTTCATTTTCGCCCAAGCGATCTTGTGCCGAGCAAACGACTGAAATCGATCTACGTCGTGTTTTCAACAGAGTTGCCCCCATGGTCGACCCACAATGCGTTGGGTGAGTTCCTTATCGAGCCCCCGACCAAGATCACGAACATGTATCGGCTGAACTCGTACACCCCCTTTTCTTCCCGCAGCTAAGTCGAGTGCCGCAGGATTTAGGGGTTCGAGGCGACGCACGGACAGATGTGCGTATGCTGGTGAGGAGTGTGGGAAGGGATTGAGTCGATTGCTGTTTGGTTGAGGAGTGTAATTTCAGGATCGCTCTGACAGGAAGAGAGGCCAGTAGTCAATCGGCATTTCGCCGTGAGGAAACGCTGAGCGTCCCTCCTCTTTGGTGACTCTTTCAGTTCCTAGCAAGTCGTGTCGTGTGTGTCCCATTCTTAGACATTGTATATGTTCGAGCCGGCCGGCGCATGGGGACTCGTGGGACGGTCTACGTCATCGAGATGTGGCTAGCGAGAGTTTGCAGAACAGGGGGGCGTTCTAGCAAGCCGCTATGAGCGTGCAGGGCCCGAACGGTGTGTGATCAAGCCTCCCTTTCCTATCCATACCGACTGAGGGACCGTCCTCAGAGATTACTGTTTCCTGTGATATGTCGCCCGATTCGTTCTCTTGTACCTACCTATGCAGTGAGACCGAGTTGACAAACCCGAACGAGGGGCTGGACGAATTGGGATGGTTCTAATTTTGGCGTCGGCGTCGGCGTCGGCGGCTCCGGGACCACTGCCCCGCCGAACTTCACCGTTGGCAATGCACGTGTGGGGTTTAGCGGGTGTCGTTGCGGTAGCTAGTGAATGTTGATCTTTGGACTAAGGGTTAGCAACTTACCTAGCAAATGGTCGGTTGCGAAGCTCAGGGGTTCGTACCCAGTTACTAGTAAAGTGGGCTGGGTCGGACGAGGTCTTGAATTGGAATTTGAGCGGGGGCGCCAGGCAGCGCGCGTGGGCTCGGCGTCATCAGCCCCAAACGGGGCAAAAACGTTGACGACCCCATTTTTTTGTGCGCTGGCAAGGATGGCCTTGCAGCGTATCTTGCCATCCTCGGACATCGCTTTTTTGAAACACCGTTCTTTATCACCCACACCTCGCCGCGCCTTGGTCGTTTCTCGGTGGACGCTCCATAGAGTGCACGACCCTTTCGAAACTCCGTGCATACACCCACCTACACCGCAACGTGCACGGAGTCGTCTTTTAGCTCGTCGTCTGCTGCGGAAGATCCTCCGATACCGCTTGCGCCGCTTGAGACGGAGGTCTCCTCCCGGTTCGTTTTGGTATTTTGTGGGACATCGCACGACGCACCTCGGGGCTTGGCATTCGGTCCTCCACTCTGTGCCAACCCATCGTTCATATCTCTTGCATCCTCTCCCTACGTTCACGACACCGCGGCAGCTCCCAAAGGGCTCGCTTTCAGGCGCTCGATTGGATCCGTCTCGGCTCCATCTTCGACTTGTCCGGGGTCATAGAGTCTCCCCGCCTCCCGCCCCTCCATCGATCGTCAACGTGTGCCTCAGCCTCGAGGCTCGCCTTTTCGTGGTACTCTCTCCTCTCCCATTGCCGGTGTGCATCTCTTAGCTCGACTACGACGGCATCAGCAGCAGCAACAACGACATGGCTGAAATTTCGAGGACATGGTGGATCGTGATTGGGATAGCCGCCTTCTTCGTCGTCGTCATTTGTGAGTCGGTCTTGCTCCACTGTGAATGCACAGCGCCAAGGGCTGGGACTGCGCAGGCAGGTGCGCAGCCGGAGGGCGCATGGGCAGAGCGCCGGCGCGGCTTGCACGAAGCGGCTCTTCCGGAGGCCTCATTTGTTCTCAGGAACCAGAGACATCAGAGAAGCGGGGCCCCACTTGCTGGTGCTGTGAAACCGCCCTATCACCGCCTCGTCGTCTGGCCCCTCTTGTTTACGCGCATGCGGTGCATAGCCTGATGTCAGTCCCCGATACTGACGACCCTTAAAATACGTGGTATTGTGCAGCTCTCGTCTTTGGTCTTCAAATCGTGATGCGATGCAACCAGCGTAGCCGAGACCGTCGAATGGAAGAAGGCATTCGCGCGAACAAAATCCTCGGCAAAAGTGGGTCTTACTTCTCTTGCCACTTTGTCCACCCTGAGCGCGCATGTCTCCAGCACGTGGAACATCTCAGCTGACTCGTCTCACTTGTGCGAAAATCGGCTCCTCTAGCTCGAGAATCCTCCTCCGGAACTTCGTCGACTTCGTCCGACTCGCTAGCCAAGGAGAACTTGTCCACCTCCTCCATGTCTCAGCTTCCCTCGTCAAATCTCGCAAGTCGACCCCTTTCAGCGGCACCTTCGTTCTCGACCGTTCCCGATCCTCGTACCATGTCCATGGTTATGCCCCGCTCGTCGCAGGGCTACGCCGTCCACCCCCTCCACAACGCCGAACGCATGATCGCCAAATCGTTTGATTCGTTGCGCGGGTCGCCCCTCGCCGGCCCGCCGACCACAGCTTCTGGAAGTGCCAGCGGACCGAGTCGAGCATCGTCATCCCTATCCAAAGCCTCCAGTCCGCCAACCTCCCCGAAAAGTCCAAAGAGTCCAACGAGTCGCTCGATTGCCTCGCGTACGCCGTCTCCGACTGTGGTACAAGAGGAAGCTGAGGAGGCCTCCGCTGCGCCATCCGTCAACCAGGCTTCGTCGGCGGAGGAGGCGAATCGTCCCGCTGAAGCTGCACCTGGATCACCGTCTTCAAGTACTGCTCCACGCCTTTCGTTGTCTGATTTGCCTCGTCTCGATACCGGCTTGATGGGCGATGAGACTACGAGTGGTGATCATGGTAATGTCGCACGATGATTCTTAAAGCACTAGAGCCGGTGGGGGTATGCGTCAAATGTGTAAATGCGCCAGAGTGCGTGTTTGTTGTATATAGAATAAACAATGGACACCAAGAAGATTTTCGGGTCAGGGATGTGGGGGTATATAATACGTTTTCGTCGGGGCTTCTCACTCGGCATCGGTTCTGGGCCGTTTTTTTCGAGTTTGCATTCGTTCCAATTTGAAACTCTGCAGAATATATAAAATCTGAGGATATCAAATCTTGCAACTCGTTCATGCTTCACATGCGACTTGAACTCTTGGATCACCTTCCATCGGCGAGGATGGGCAGGGGCAGTAAAAAATGGGCTCGTACGACAATCACTGGATCCTCTAAGGTCTCCTAACAAACGGCCAGAGGCTCGAGCCAGGGGCAGAGGGCCACACGCCGACGCTCTACCCCTTATCCTTCGCACCTCACCTTCACTCACTCGAACGTTCAGCATCATTCCCCAACTCTTCCCCATACGACCATCCGCTCCTCCGAGTGCCTTCTACCCACTGATAGCGTATTCGAGTCTCAGCGCCACGTTGCCTCAAAGGCTTGCCCATTCGCTACGCTCATCTCGTATCTCAATCGCCCAGTCGCTCCCTACCGAAATCGTGGCTGCCATCGCTCTTCACACCCCAACAAGCACAGATGCACGCAATGCATCTTTGGTGTGCGGATCCTGGCATGATACATTAAACGGGAGTTAGAGTGGTCTGCGTTCAGCTCGAGTCGCCGAAGCGTGCGCTTGCCGCCCTGCTCGCGTCGCCTTTGGTCAACAAATATGCGGTCCAGCGGTCAAGGGCCTTGAGGGCTTGAATTTGAAAGATTCATTTCGGAAAATGCATTCCGTCAGGGAACTGAGCATCGATAGCCTCTGGTCGGGGACGTTCAAAATTGATCAAACGATGGTCCAGAACCTACAAGGTACGGAAGTCTTTGAGTCGGCTGGCATCGTTAAAGATCGGATGACGCTGACGTTGACGACGCGTCTTCTTGCACTTGAGCTCGAGGAAATCCATCTGTGCATAGCCTTATTCCCCGTGATCGACCGTACTGCCAGTGCTGCTCCATTGGTGCTACCGAAAGTGGGAACTCTGAGGATCGACAGGAGTGTCGCCGCGTCCACTGTCCTATCAATGCGTGCAACCTCGCCGATATGTCGGAATTGAGTTACCTCATGATTGCTCTTCCCGGTGGTCGAACAGACAACTCTTGGTCAACGAACTAATCGTCGCGTACGGCGCTCGTCTCAAAGACCTATATGCTCTATTGGCTGGACGAACCCCCCGTCGCATTCATGGATCCACACTCTCATGGCCTCTCTGCGCCTCTCGTAGTCACTCGACACGATTGCCATCGACTTTCACTGCCAGGGTTACTGCAGACCAACGAGAACGAGGCCTTGAACAGACGGCCTTATTCGGTTTGACAGGCGATGAGGTTCACGACCTGCAGCGGGAGTAGTTGCGAAAGCCTCGGTGCCGAGGCCCTCAGGATAACTTGGCACCACTGGAGTCGCGCAGTGGTGCAACGCTTTCAGGGAAGCTGTGTCTGACAGTGAGTCGGACGAATGGGCAGAAGCTGTCTTGAATTTGAGCAGCTCTACCGGCGGTCGAAGCGATTTATATTGCTCCAAAATCAACAAGCGACTAAGGCAAGGTGGGCAGCAGCGAGAAGTGCAGGGCACGCCTGCGCGTGCTCACCTCCTCGAGCTGTCAGGGGCGCACCTCGAGCTGTCGGGGGCGCACTGCTCTTCATCGTGTCACGGACCCACGCCGGAGTCGTCCGCGCCTGCCCAATTGAGGATCTTGCGCTGGCATCGAAGGTAATTGATGTATAACTGCCGACTCCGAGTGAACTGGATCAGAGGATTTCAAATTGAGATTGCAGCAATACCAAGGTGGTCCATGCTTCAATTCTTGGCAAGTGGCAGAATTCTCGGATTGAATTTGGATCGTGGTGGTATCCCCTGTTGCCTCACGTCGATCCACTGTGAGGGCAGTGCGGCCCGTGAGAGACGTCACCGGTGCTCGTGCCCGCCGCCACGCGTCACCCACTCTTTTGTTCCTTCCTCTCACCTCCTCTAACACTCGCTGTCAGCACACCTGTCAATTAGTTGCTCATCAAGTTCAGCACAACTTCGTGATCACGGCCATGAGTGAAATCGACTGCGCTGGTCAGGCTCATGCGCACCAAGTAGAGTCGCACACGTCGCGTCGAACGGTGTGGACCCATCTCTCGGTCGACCAATCGCTTCCCCCCGAGATAATGGAACAATTCGCGACCCACCTCCACCGACGCTTTGCTCGGGTTTACGAGGATCAGCGTAATGCGCCCCTGGTCTGCAGATCGTGGCGCGACGCGTTCCAGCGGGAGATATGCACCTATGTCGATCTTATGACTGACTACCCACGGCGAGTCGCACGGTCGTTTCTGGCCTCGGGCTTGATGAGCCGCTACAATGTGGGCCATTTGGAAGTTTACATGGCCGAAAAGGGGCAGACGTTTCTCATTGAAGAAATCGTTTGGCGCGCTCGTTCACTCAAGAGTCTGACTATCTTGTCAGATTTCAGATATCCACTCTCGACTCCTTAGTAACTCGTCCTCTGTTCCTCTGTTCCTCCATGCGCTCTCGCAACCCCTCTTCTATTCCTCCGCTTGACCTTCGGTCTATACATGGTCCGTGCCCACTCCTGTGCGCCTTTTTGCCCAGCGTGCCCGCCTTCGCGTGCCTTCTAAACCCTGAGAGCGTTCCTTTTCTCTCTTGCTCCTTACTTACACTTTCTCCGTCATCCGACAAACCACAATCAACCTTTCTCTGATTGTGCGCTTGGGAGAGTCTTTAGTCTAATATATCTCAACCGGTTCAGCACGATTCGATGAGGATCCGCTGGTTTCCCTGTTTTTCGAAATGGACCCACTCGACTTTTGCTTCGACGCAGCGGTGATCCGCAGTCTACAGGGTCAGTTCAGTCGGCAAATCCTTGCTTGTACTAGGCTCATGAACGAAGATCGATTCTCTTTGCTCCAGGCCTTGAAGAGCTTACTCTTGGGTTTGTTCTGCCCGAGTTTGGGATCATTGTGGAAGAAGCCAAAGGGGCTCCACTGGTCTCCCAAAGGTTCACACCCTCTGCTTGCGCGGAATACAGCATGCCAACTACGCCCCAAGCATAAAAGCAATCGTACGCCACATCCCTATGCCGGCTTTGAGCCGGCTCCACGTCGAGTACCGATGCGGAGGAGAAATTACGTGGAACGATGGATTATTCCATCGCCTACCCGGGGCATCTGTTGCCCATTTGACCGAGCTGAAGATCAGACTCGCCGACCCTGCCGATCAAGAGAACGATGTCTCTCTCTTGAACGAGTTGTCGCACACGATACCTCTCTACTCATCGCTCAAACGTCTGCGGCTGCTTGGGGAGTTCGACGTACGGCCGAGCGATGCAACCGAAACCTCCACCGCGCTCTCGAACGGATGATCGCCAAAATCCCGTCCTCAACGCCACTTCGGGAGTTGAGGCTCCTCCAAAACTTCCACACCCCGCTATAGAGATGGAATCGTGGGCCAGAATGCTCGTTCGCTCCATCGTGCTTGATGTTTCGCTCCATCGTGCTTGATGTTTTGCCTCACCTCGCCATCCTAGATGTGGATCTTTACGAGTCGGATAGCATCTTCGATGGGGCCCGACAGGCTACGGCATCGAAGAAAAACGTCGACAGGTGATGCTTTCAGTGGGACTTGAATGGGACGATCTGAGGCGCGAGTGTCAGGAAAGGGACATCGTCTTTGAGCTTTCGGAAGATTTCTTTTCTGTAGATGACTGAGTAAACACGCCATTGACACCGTCTGCTGGTCTACTTTGTGATATCGCTGAGTATGCGCGGCTAGATACCAACTATTCTTGCTTCCGGCGTCCGCTGCGAGTCCGACTTGAGCCAACTTTCCAATTTAGCGGTTTGATCCTACTATTACACGAGCAATGCTGGTGGTAAAAAGGATGCTGCAAATCATTTCGAATTAGCCCCCGGCGAATACCGATGTTAATGCAAGTAACAGATTGCTCAAACTCACGTCTTGTTATGGGAAAAAGCTTCATCAAAGCTCATCGCTTCGTTTTGACGTCGGTCGTTGCCCATACTGGCTTGTCATCCTGCGCGCTCGCCTGTCAAGATCGAACGATCATCATCATAATTGTGTCAGCTTGCTCCGATGATGCTCGTCCGAACTCAGCGGGAAGCGGCTCGATCGCCCATGTTCATCTCCGAGCAGGCAATCACCCGTCGACCAATGGACCCCCAACGCTTGACTCGGATGGTCACCGCCATGCAAGCACCTCCGGCTCGATTGAACGCAACCAGAAAAGTTGGCCTCTCACCTGGATCGATCTCAAATGCTCCTCATTGGCTTGCGCGACCCCACCTTTCCTCCTCGCGTCGTCGACCTTCTTCTTCAAGTCCGGCGAGAGCGAGTTGTAGAACTGTTCGTCCGTAGGGGTGGTGACTGATAGCGCTCATATTGAGGTTGAAATTATAATGACGTTGTCCCGATGACGTGGATGAGGTGGGAATGTAGGAAGACGAGGTCAGCCTCCCGAACGACGAAGCGATGATGAAGAGCTGCGATGCGACGCTGAGCGACGCGATGGATAGCAAGCGCTACTCACCGGCCATGATGCCGTAGCCTAATGCGGTGATGAGGCCCGTCATGAAGATTGCTTTTCCCACTGGGATTCGACCGGCCATGTTCGGCAGTTGGGGTTGGGGGACTGTTGGCGAGATAAAGGAGCTGATTGACTCGGGAAGCTCGACTTGTTTCGAGCCAACCCGAACGACCGATGACGATCGATCGCCTCGTCTAATGGCTTTGGGCCGGGGAATCGAAAAAGTAACAGGCGCAGCGCTATGTGGTGATTATGTCTGTGTATGAAAGTCTCCACAATTCTCGGTCGAACATATCAGCAGCAAACTTATAGGTGTATACGAGATGTATGAAGATTGGCCGCCGAAAGTCAGAAACTAGCTTGGACCGGTCGTTACGACTTGATACTAGTAACTACAGCGATGGTTTTTTGGCTCTGCGCGCGCAATTTCGCAAATCGCTAAAAAGTAATGCGCCGCATTGTCCCGAGTTGTTTGTTCAGATTCCTTGCAGTCCTCGCGGCGACCGTCCTTTTGCCCCCCTCCCACGAAACCCGTCTCAAAGCACCGCGCTTGACCTATAGCGACCAAGCTCATGTCCTACCGTGATCGACCTTCGTACAACTCGTCCCGGCGCAGTCAAGACTACTCATCCCGCGACGGGCGTGACTCGCTTGACTCGCGGGATTACCCTCGGCGACGCGATGCTGGTGCATTAACGGCGCCCACATCGTATGCCGACCTGGACAGCAGCAACCCAGTTCCCAACGGTGATAGAGACAGGGACAGACGCCGCTACGACGGCTACTCTCGAGATGATCGTCATGGAAGCGATGGCGGGCCGAGGAGGCGACGGGACGATGATGGCGACGATCCCCACTACTCTTCAACGGCACGACGAGCATCACCCCCTCGACGCAGACGATACGAAGAGGACGATGCACGAACCAGCTATGACTTTCGTCGAGGTGGAAGTGGAAGGGAGTATCCCTCTTCCTCGAGGGGTGAGGAGCGCCGGGATCGATCTCGCTCTCGGTCTCGTTCACCCCCTAATCGCCGATCGGATCATCAACGACGACCCTCTCCTCCTTCGAGACCTCAAGACACTCACTCCGTGCAACGCCAACGAAGAGGCTCGCCCTCTCGATCCGCGTCGCCGAACTCTTCGACTTTCAAGGCCGAAGCCGCCCCTGCTCAGACCGAAGAAGCGGACGAGGATGATTCGGCCGCGGCGATGGCGGCGATGATGGGCTTCTCGTCGTTCGACTCGACACATGCCAAGCATGTGCAGGAGGACTTGGCCGACGTCGAGATCAAGAAGCCGAGGACGCATAGGCAGTACATGAACAGGCTGGGTGGATTCAACAGGCCGCTGGACAGGATCAAGTAAATGGCATGGAATACAGGAGGGCGCTCAGGAAA
This sequence comes from Microbotryum intermedium, assembly GCA_022702645.1. Lineage (NCBI taxonomy): Eukaryota > Fungi > Basidiomycota > Microbotryomycetes > Microbotryales > Microbotryaceae > Microbotryum > Microbotryum intermedium. The sequence continues at coordinate 1,489,197 of JAHWDX010000001.1, forward strand.
TGAAGTGAAGGAGTGGCTGAATCTCCCATCTCCCTTCGCATGGAGGGTGGTGAAATTGTAACGCTCATTTGATGTGTTGTGATGGAGAGCGAGGCCCGTCGTCTCCAGGGGCACTCTTAGCCTGAGCTTCTCATGACGCCACAATGCACACTGATCCAATAGCACGAGCCACCTCACGGGTGCACAGGAAGAGAAGAATTTTCATGCTTACATTATAAAGAGAAAAACGGTCGAGATCAATGACATCCCTGCCGAAATGATGGACGATCGTCTCTCCTCGGATCGATCCGAGAACTCCCCTCGGCTCACCTTGCTCCTCTCTGCTCCTTTCTCCCCACATCGCTGACGCCTCGCTGGAAAGCAAAGCTATTGACCATGACTACCGAGTCCGCCAAGACGATCAACACGTACAAGTCTGATAGGAAGCACAGTTATTCGACCAAGTCAGGCCAAGAAATCAATGGGTCCGAAGAAGGTGTCTACTCGGTCGCACCATCGCCACCCGTCGATCAGCTGTCGGCTTTGAACGTGCTCCTGCGATCGACCGCTGCTCCTGGCGTCGAACAACGCGTCGAAAATTACACCAAAAGCCTCGAGCATGTCAAAGAGGATCAAAAGCACCAGAGTCTGCCCCAGAAACGTCGTCGTTCGATGTTACTCGCCTTCGTCCACTTCGTTTGGGCCAACGTGCAAACCTCCATAATGACGCTATTCGTCTCACCGACCGCCATCTTTGGCGATCCGCTTTCCACGATCGCGATTCTGGTCATTTTTCCCGTAAGTATATAAGCGTGTTCGATTTCGTTCGTAGTCACCCCCTACATTGTGTGTAGGGCGGTTCGGGGCCACTCCGAGGAACGCGGGTGTCACCACCAGCTCAGCTCGGCTTGCTCGGTGTCACTGCGCAGCGAGGCAAAGCCGCCGAATCAGGCGACCGTGTAGTGATCATCTGACCCATACTATTTCGATAAATCCCTAGCTCCTCTTTGTGTTTTTGATCTTCTCGATCGGAGCTCTTTCGATCTGGAAGATGTTCCGACAAAGCAAAATTGTCGCTCCAGCCATTGAGCGAATTATCGCTCACCTGCGCGGAAGTGGCGTTCACTCGGTGAATGGAACTTTCCCTCTGACTTGAGCGCTCAGCACTTTTCCGGGTCTTGAACTTTGTGACATTTCAGCTTGATGCAGACTCGATCACCAAAGAAGACACAGCCAAGGCCATCCAAGCCGCCCGTGCGACGTTGTCAGGGCTGCCGACCACCGTCCCAGATGTTCCTGCTCCCGGTGAGATCGAGAGTCGCATCTGCGCCCCCAAGACGTGAGTCCAACCCCTCAGCTTCTTTCGAAGCCCGAATTACCAAAGACCTCTTTCACACAGTACTCGCATCTTCGACCTCGACGTTGCCAAAGCCTGCCTTGCGTTTTCTGGCCTCGTTTACTCTCGAGACGAGGATCAAATTTCGCAAGCGATCGATCGAGCTTTGGATGGCAATTACGAGCATGCAGAGTTGCATCTCAAGTCTTCAGAGGCGACGATTCGTCAACAGGTGCAAAAGTGGGACCTCAACTACGAAAGTGTTTCCAACCTTGGCTCCCCTCAAGGCGCTTTCGGCAGTGTGTTCTACACCAAGGTGGATGCGCAGCGCCCGTTCATGGTGCTCGTCTTCAAGGGGACGACCCCGACCAACTACAGCGAGTTCATCGTCGACTGTACACTCAAGAGGGTCGACGCGACAAGCTTCTTCGGCGGTGGCACTGTGCACGAGGGGTTCGCGACGCAGTTGTTCTCCATGTTTGACGAACCCGGTGTCTCGGCGTTGGATGCCTACGGACCCATGACGCATCAGCTCAAACGCATCGCCAAACAGCTCAGGGAGAATCATCCGAACAGTAAAATGGTGCCTTTGTGGGTCACGGGTCATTCGCTCGGAGCCGCTCTTGCTGCGCTGTTCTACGCGCGCGCGCTCAGGGCCCCTGTGGATCTCGGCGATCACCTCGAACTTCGCGATTGCTACACGTTCGGCGGACCCCGTGTCGGCGATGCGCTCTTTGCTGCTCACTTCGAGTCGGAAGCGATCAAAGAGCTCAACCGTCCCAACACATTGTGGAGAGTCCAGAATCGTAGCGACATGGTCTGTAGGGTTCCGCCGAGCACCTCATTCGGCGGTGGCCTCCGTCGCAGCGTTCTGTCGACGTCGACATCGATTCTCAACTACTCCCACATCGGCATTCCCTTCAAGCTCCACCCCGAGATGGAGCCGGAATTTTATGAGGTGCTGACCGAGCCGTTTCATCGTTTGACGCGCGCCATCGTCGTACAAGAAGGTGGTCAAGGTGCTCGTGAAGATGCGCGAGAGGTTTGCGAATCTTCGAACCCGGGCTGGTTCGGTTGGTTGTTCGCGCACCTGACGCCGAGATTCATCTTTGATCATCGTGTGGACTCTTACAAGGCACACCTGAACCGAATCAAGGTCCATGGTCAAGGTGGTCTTCGCCGTGGCACGGCGCCCGAAGCCAAGACTCGCGGTGCCGAGGTGCATCACTCGCTGAACTGAAAGTCGCAGTCGGCATGATCACCGAATCGGAAGCTATTCAATACCGGCAGCTCGAATCCCCATACCTCGCAGCAGTATCATAAAGTCACTCTTCCTCTCATTCTTGTGTCCCCCTCGTTTCGTTAGATAATTTGTTCTGTTCCTGCCTGGCATGGTCTCTGCACGTTTCATTCCGCCCTTCGTCAAGCCGTAAAATGTACCCATTCTCCCGATAGCCTGATAGTTTGCGAAAGAAACAACAACAAAAACAAAACAAAACAAACTGCCCCCGGGGAGTAAAAGTAGACTGCATGCCGGTGTACATGCATCCGTACGAGTTAGTCCGAGCGGGGAAAGTGGACAAAAAAGGTGCGACTGGGATTTGAACCCAGGAGCCAAATGGCAGCGACATGCCACTTGAGGAATCGATAGTAAATCGCCGGAGTAACCACTGTCCCACCGCACCCGTTAGTCATGTGGGACTAAGCTGTCAAATATAGGAAGCTTTTTTGAGGGTCGGCTCATACCCAGTACACGCTACTCAACATGCCTAGACCGTACACTATCCGTCGCATCCGCCGAGTCTTGAATGCGAAGGATTTCACGAACACCCTCGGGCGCAGTCAAACGCCACAGCCTGAGGATCTCAGGGGGTTCTGGAAGGGGGTCAACTCGAAGGCGCTGACGGCAAGGGAGAGGGAGGTCTGGTTCAAGCTGATCCAAGGCTTCACTCCAACTCGCAAGCGCCAATTCCGGCAAAAGCACGACACTTCTCCCGCGTGCCTGATCTGCGGAGCGCCGGAAGACGACACCGACCACTACTTTTTCGATTGCTTTGACTTGAAAAACGTCTGGACGGCGGCAAGGGGTGTTCTCTGCGACGCACTCGGACGCGAAACGATCGACGACGCTCACTACACGCCGCTGCAACGATTCTTTGGGCTACCCAAGCTCAAGGCCAGTCTCAGCGACCAAGAGGTGGCGGGCAGGACGATCGAGATCTTCATAGGGATGGTCTTGGAAACGATCAGCAGCGGGAGATGGAGGATGCAGAGGCATGGGGCGAGGTTGGAAAGCGTGGAGAGGAGGAGGTTGGTATTGGAGGAGAGGATGAAATTGAGGGCAGGAGGAGCGAGGGACGCGCGAGGGCAGTAGAGGCTGGGTTCGATTCTCCTCCCCACCACCCCACCACCCCACACACAACACATTGCAGCTCATTTTCGTTCTCCAGACTGTATACTAAATATAACGTTTTCATCTTTCATCTAATACAGGTCCGCTTCCGTTGCTCATGGACCGTCTCGTGAATTGGCGTCGACTCGACGGTGGCTCGCGCTCTTTGGCTTCGAGGTTCTGAGTCAAGGGAGGGATCAGCAGACACAGGCATGAAGTCGGCTTTGAGGGGCCAGGGACTGCCGAGGTGGGGGTTTTGAGGGACCTCCACCGCGTCTTGTTGTGAACGAGCATAGACTTGGAGCGTCGCGGGTCGGGGTGCTTGCGCAGTCGCTCTCTTGTCTTCGTCTCGACCGAGTTGGGACGTGGGTGCGGGGTGGGCCTCCTGTCGTTAGTACATTCGTCTTTTTCTTTCTCTCTCTCTTTCTCTTTCTCTCTCTCATTCGTCTCCTGGGGGGAGCAACCGCTTGGCTGGGGCACTTGAATCCCAAGTATCGGATTAGTGGACACCGGCCCGTTTCTCGCATTACGCGGGCGGTTTGTGTTATCATCGTCGACTTCCATCCAGTTTTTCCGTAGGCCGAACAGGGGGAACAGGAATTGGGGGCAATATGATGAACAAGTTCTATTAAAAAAAAAAAAAAAAAAAAAAAACTTTCATCTTTCATCTTTCATCTATCATCTTTCATCCCCTATTGGAAAACGCTGCTACATCGAACACAACAACTGCTACACCAGCCTACGAGTTCGATGTCCGACCAGGCCCCGCCTGAGCCGGGTCGCGGCCCACCCGACCCACCAGCGACGGGACAACCATTGGCGAGCGCGGTGGCGGAGGCCGGCGCGGGCAACGCCCCGGCCAACCCCGGCCTTGCGCTGTACCAACCAACACAACTACGATGAAGCGAAGAAGAATGAAGACGTCGCGAGAATCCTGAAGATGATCAGTGTCGAAGACGGTACCCGCCAAGACACCCGCATCCTCGTCCTCAAAGACGCACTCGGCTACGGCAAGGATCGAGCCACCTCCCTGCGCTTCAGCGCCCTCAACGCGACGAAACCGGTCGATGACACGTCTGGCGCCGTCCTCGAGATCACCATCCATCACAACGGTGTGGCCAACGAGCGCGAGAAGTCGGAGGTGTACTCCAAGGTGCTCCGCACGTTGTCGCCCGATACGTCGCTGTGCTTCAACCTCCCCGCCGGCGTCGTCCTACCCCCCGAGCTCGCCAAATACGCACCCATCATCCACGGGGTTACGCCAGAAGCGATCTTGCTGAACGGCAACACCCGCTTCAAGTTCGTGGTGCGTTGCGCCAGCGTGGCTGCTCTCGATAAGGTGCACGAAGCGGCGACCAAGATCGAGTGGAAACGCTCTCCCGTCCAAGTCCGCAGACGCCTGGCATTCGTCAAGAACGTCGTCGAGTTGCGATTCGTCATCAGTCCCGACGTCGAGTACACGAACGACGACCTCTGGGTGAAGCTGGAAGGCGTCGTCGCCAAACTCACCAACGACGGCCACAACTGCTCCTTGCTACAACTCCAGCAGCCCCTGACGGTCGTCCAAGGCTCGTACCTGGTCGCTCGAGGCAACTACTCCGCCATCGTCAAATTTGACAATGATGACCTCTTCAAGGACAAGGGGGCTCGACTTCGAGAGATTCTCCCGACGAGGATCGACCTCCGAGGACGACTTGCCCAAGTCACGCCACTTCGGCACGACTTCGAGGCCGAAGCCTCCTGCCGCCGATGCGGCTTCGTAGGCCACGTCGACAACTGCGCACAAAAGCCGGCCCAGCGTCAGCAAGTCGCTCACAACAACAACCACCACCAAAGGCCTCGAGCCGAAGCCCAAAGCAATGTCGAACGAGTCTCGACCTTCACAAAGCAACGCAGAGGTGGTGTAGCATCTCCCTCTCCTCCAATGTCTCCTGTCGCGTCCAAGCGTTCGAAGAAGAACGCTTCTCCCTCAGGGGAAGCTAACAATACACCACGAGTCCACGCGACTCCCCCACAAAGCCATACACCCACAGCTTCCGCCCCCTATTGCATCACCGTCGCTGCGAACCCATTCGCAAGTTTGGCCGGCGACGTGGCCGAGACGGCGCAGGAGCCCGTTCAGGCCCTCGAGGACGACGACGCGATCAGCGAAGTCGAGGCACAGCTGGAACAACAGCAGGAGGTGCCACCGCTGGAGCCTTCGGATCTGTCGGATCTGTTGGACCGCGGAGCGGAGGGGAACAAGGAGGAACACACGGAGACGAGTGACGCGGAAGAAGGGGGATCGCAGTCGGCCGCGAAGGGCTCTGTGCTTGAGCTCGCTTTGACGACTCCCGAACACACACCCCTGAGCTGACTCGGACCCGATTGGCTAGTCCCCATCAGTTCGATATGGACGGCCTTCCCGACGACTGGATGAACCGTGTGTCGGATCGCGAGCGCAAACAGGATGCCGGTCTGTACAATGAGATCACCGAGTTCGACAGGACTCCGTCTGTGCCTCTGCGCATTCCTTCGCCGTCTCCAGATCCAGCGTCCGATCACGAGCCCGAGCCCAAGCAGGAGGTGGACGAAGGAAGTTCCCAAGGTCTTCGCCGGTCCGAGCGCCTCCTGCGCCTCACTAGCGTCGCGCGCACTTCGGACTGGAACGAATCGACCGCGACGGACCCTCTCCCCTCACCCTCATTCGGACCCACGCTGTCCATCAAGGGAGCTGCTGCTGCAACGAAGGAGCGATCGTAATGATTGAGTTCATCATCATGACCTGGAACGTCAACAGGGGCTTCGATACCCCCGAACGACGTCGTCTGCTTCTCTCGTATCTCACTTCGCTCAAACCTCCCCCTTCTGCTATCCTTCTTCAGGAACACAACGTTCCTCCTTCACGACAATCCTTTATTCGCAACGAATATGCCCAGTGCCATCACGGCGAGGCCTATTTTTCTCAACACTGCCTCACTTTGATTCCCTCCTCCTCACCTCTCCTCGGTGGTCATCGTCGCACACGCCAGTCTCTTGGCGGACGCTTACTCGTGACCACCTTTGATGTGCAGGGTTCGACGGAACTTGTCGAGCTCAACAACATCTACGCTCCGGTTCAACCCACCGAGCGTCTCCTCTTCTTCAGTTCGCTTCGTTTCCGAGCCACTCTGTCCTCCCACATTCGGTTCATCGCCGACGATCTCAACGATTGCCCTGTCCCCGCGGTGGACCGAGCCCACCAGGTGGAGCGCCCCGGCTCCCACCATTGGCCCGTGCTCATGTCTCGGCTCGACGGGGTGTACACTGATGCCATTCGGCTCAAGCACCCGCTGTCGCCGGGGACGTCGCGCCCGCACATCAGCAAGGACGGCCGGCTCATCTCGGGCTCGCGCATCGACTTTGTCCTGGTGCAACGGCGACACGAGCGGCGGATCGTTTCTGCTTCCACTCTGTACAACATCACTCGAACTATGTCGGATCATCGGCCGGTTACGGTCACTTTTGGGCTTCGAGCAAGTGGTGTCATGGTCGAGGAGGAGCTCTGTCTTCCGCAGGCGTCTCACTTTCTCACCCGCATCAACTCGTCGACCTTCAAACATGCCGAGTTTAAGGAGTTCGTCACTCCTCTCCTTGAGCAAGCGCTGTCTGGGGATTCGGTTGCCGACCTTCAGCGCGTGCTCTCGGAGTCTCGGGTCCAAGCTCTCGAGTTGTCTCGGCGTCTGTTTCGGGAGCGCAATGCCCTCGAGACGATGCTGGTAGCTCGACTGCAGGACATTGAGTCTCGCCGCGTCATGAGCCCCTTCGATGTCATTGACTGGACAAACACCCACGACGCGCTCACCAAACTCATCGCTGAGCGAGCGAGACTGTCTCGGATCCGGGCCCACGTGCCCGAGATCGCATTCGAGGAGCGTCTCAGTCGTCCGGTGCATGCCAAACTGGCAGCTCGTTCCAGTGACACCAAGTTTGAGAACATTCGGCTCGCTGATGGCGAGCTCACCACTGACATTGAGCTCGCGCTCAAGCACACCCATTCTCACTTCCAGCAGCACTACCTTGTCGAAGCGAAGGATCCGGAACAGGTCGAGACGATGCGGGATGAACTTTTGGGACCCATCCGATCAGCAAGACCTTGTGACGACCCGCTTTCCGACGCTCGCTTCCTTCGGCGCTTCTCGAACGCGCACATCGACATTCTCGCCGAGCCCATCAGCGAGGCCGAGGTGCTCTCAGCGATTCGAACGACGCACGAGGGTCGATCTCCGGGACCGTCAGGGGTCCCTTATGAGATGTATCGAGCTTGCCCGCTTCTCTGGGCCCCTCTCCTGACTCGAGCCTACAACGAGCTGGTTACTCGCGGCTCTCTCACTTCACAACAGAGCCAGGCCAATGTGCGCCTCTTGTTCAAACACAACAAGCCTGGTGCAGCGCGGTGCGACCTCAAATCGTATCGTCCGATCACCTTGCGGGAATGCGACTACAAGATCTTTACCAAGGTCTACGTGGCTCGTCTGAACCGGATCCTCCCCGAAGTTCTTCCGGCCGGACAGCATGGGTTCGTCAAGGGTCGAAGACCAGCGGACGCGGCTTTGCATCTGCGGCTCCTGATCGACGAGGTTAGGGGTCGTGGGACGGAGTTCCCGACAGCAGCGCTCCTCTCCCTTGATCAGAGCTCGGCTTACGACATGGTCGAGCACGATTGGGTCTTTGCAGTGTTTGAGGCTCTCGGCGCGCCGGAACCATTCCAGCGCGTCCTTCGGATGCTCTACAATGGCGAGACGTCCACAGCGCGGTACATCGTCAATGGCTTCCTCACGGAGGCCGTGCGACTCCTGTGCGGTCTTGGCCAGGGCGATCCTCTCTCTTCCTCGGTCTGGGATGTGGTGTTCCAACCTTTTCTTGATTCTCTGAGTCGACGCAACATTGCGTTGACTCTCACCCTTCCGGAGCTAGCTCCTCGTCCGCAGACTCGATGCATCACTGCTTTGGCGTTCGCGGATGACGCCGTCGTCGCTGTCGCTGGACCGGACGCCATTGATTCGCTCGGTATGCTCGCTCGAGACTGGCGGCTCGCAACGAACGGCCGTCTGAACACCGACAAAACCGTGGTGATGTCATTGGGTGCGACGTTGTGGGATCGCGCGGACCTGTCCAAGCTGTCAATGCTGGCACCGGACGAGTCTCTCCCCTGGATCGGTCTCCAGTTTGCGCCTGACGGGCACAACAGACTTGAATTCCACGATCTTGAGCAAAGGGTCGATCGAGTGATTCTATCGGTGCGCGACCGATGGATGACGCATCATACCCGGGCCTTCTATCTCAACCGCTATGGCATCTCCAAGGTGCTGCACTCTCTCTCCGCCGACATCCCACCATCCGACGTGAGCGAGGCGATCGAGCGCAAGCTCGCCGACTTTGTGAAGGGAGGACCGCGGCGCAACGACTACAAGCAACTTGTTGTCTTTATGACGCGGGCACGAGGTGGTCTTGGCGTCGTGAGCATCCAAGATGTGGTGGACTCCGTGTCGGTTCGGATCTGGGATGTGCTGGCCGGCGGGTCGACTGCAATTTGGGGTGATCTTGCTCGGAGTTCCATCCGGCGAGCGCTTCCGACCTTCGACTTTGCTGCGGGTCTTTGGACGTGGAGGGACGCCGACGCACCTCGGGAGCTACACTGTCGCTGGCGCGCGGTGCTCTCGGTTGCTGAACGCTACCCCGCCGTCGTCGATCCTGCCAAGCTCTCGCTTTCCAATCTCCTCTCCCTCTCTCCTCTCCAACCCGGTCTGCATGACTCGCGGGCGTTCTCAGAGCAGGATGAGCGCTTGGTGAAGCTTTTCAGTTACGAACGCACCATCGCTGACATCTATGCTCGAGCTCCATACCCCGCAGCTCCAACGGTGCCCTGGACCCCTGAAAAGAACCCCCCAGGCGACGGTTCGGAATCATCCAAGCTGTTCCAGTGGAAGCGGGATCAGGTCCGGGCGTGGATCCAGGTCGCAGGCGATCGCTTCATCCCGCCGCAACTGCCTCCTGATCCCGTCCTCGCGCGTCGACCACCCGTCGTTCGTGTCGCTGGAGCACCGCGAGCCCGGGTCGGTGGTCCCCTTGAGCACATTCTGCCCAGAGCGACTCCAGCCGGCATGCCCGATCAAAAACTCCCCCTCCCCTCCGTCCCCTCGCGTGCTGATCAATGGAGAATGTTGAGTTTGGACAGACCTTACACCATCGCGCGACTTCGACGCGTCATCAATCATCGACGCCTGAGCGAAACGGAACGACCCCAAGCGCTCGCCACGCCCAGAGAAAGGCGACACTTTTGGGTGTGGTTCAACACAGGGCCCGCAACAGCCAGGGAGCGCGAGGTGCACTTCAAGCTGGCGTATCACTTCACGCCCACGCGGAAGCGCCAGTTTGTGCAGCGGCATGGCACATCAGCCAGCTGCCTCGTGCAGGCATGCAGTCTTGCAGGGGTTGTGGACCAGTTCACTCACTTTTGGCATGACTGCCCTGACTCCTCTCATTTTTGGCAAGCAGCTAGGTCCATTCTATGCGACGCGCTGGGGGTCGTGTCAATCCTCGATCTTGACTACACGGCACTCCAGATCGAGCACGGCCTCCCACGACTGCGCGCTCGCCTTCCGACGTCGAAAAAGCGCCCCATCTGCGCTTTCATTGCGCTGGCGCTCGACACTCTCAGCAATCGACGCTGGGATCTCCATCGCCACGCAAAAGCGATGTCGAGCATGGACAAGGAGATGGCGGGACTGAAGGAGAGGTTGGAGCTCAGATTGGCACGATGAAGTAGACGCGCTCCCCTCCCCTCCCCAAACACAACCAAAACCACAAGTACCCCTTTTCTCTCTCTCTCAACCTTACCCCCTCAAAAACACACAAAAAACATCAGACCTGGATTCAGAAAATATATACTGAACCTATTTCTTTCTCTTTCTTTTGCCTTTCCTTCTTGCAGGCTTCCATACCTTTCTGTCGTCCCAGGTTCTTTGCGCCGGCGAGTAGCGTCGCCTTTGGCTCGAGCTTCTGCGACATCACGATGACACACAGCGAAAGCGGATCCCCTCGACACTCTGCTGGCCTGCGTCGTGAGTTTTCCGTTCCCCTCAAGGACCGGGCCTGTCTTTCTCGTTCGGCCGAGCGGTTTCGTGACCTCCTGTTCGTGGCCGGCACAAACTGTCTGCGTAGCTCGCCTCTCCTTGCTTCCTCGCTCGGAGTCGCGGTTGCGCGGCAGGTGATTCGGGTACCGAGACGCCATACACATCCACACTCGAGCGAGGTCCCCTCCTAACGGCAACACTGTCGCGGGCCTCATGCTCTTTCCCTAGTATCTGTGGTAATTTGGTCGCACCTGCACTTACAACGGGGCTCGAGTGTGTGTTCCGAGATTGGGAGTACGCCGCGGGGCAGCGAGGGCCCCTGCGGAAGGTATACCCCGCCTCCTGTCTCCAGTCGCGTGCCGTGCTTGAGCCCCACCCGCAGCGCTGGAGACCGAGGTGTGTCCATGGGATTGTCACATGCTCCTCGGGTCTGTCTTTATCGTTCATCCAAGCGGCTTCGTGACCTCCTGTTCGTGGCTGGCACAAAATGTCTGCGTAGCTTGCCTCTCCTTGCTTCCTCGCTCGGAGTCACGGTTGCACGGCAGGTGATTCAGGTACCAAGACACCATACACATCCACACTCGAGCGAGGTCCCCCCTAACGGCAACACTGTTGCGGGCCTCATGCTCTTTCCCTAGTACCTGCGGTGATTTGGTCGCACCTGCACTTACAACGGGGCTCAAGTGTGTGTTCCGAGATTGGGAGTACGCCGTGGGGCAGCGAGGGCCCCTGCGGAAGGTATACCCCGCATCCTGTCTCCAGTCGCGTGCCGTGCTTGAGCCCCACCCGCAGCGCTGGAGACCGAGGTGTGTCCATGGGATTGTCACATGCTCCTCATGACTTTCTGCGGAAATCTCTGGATCGTGTGTTTTGTGTGGAGTAGGCCTGTCTCACAGTTACAGTCATTGGATAGGGGCAATCTGGGTCATTCAGTTGTGAGGGGGGGCTGACTTGGTAACCAGAAAGGGGGGTGGATCCGCGGTGCAGGTGCAGCAAAGTTGGGCACAAGGGGTATTTGATTGCTGCGGTCGAAGGGGGTTATACTCCCCTCAACCACGTGCTTCATTCGGATTGAGCGGGGGTTTGTGCCATCGGAGGCCTTGTTCGATGCGCGTCAAAGAATTAAGGGGCTTCAAGGGGTAGGGCGGTCTCAGGGGATTCGAAGTCAAAAGACCGAAGAAGGTTCGCCTGTACAACATTCGGACGCAACGCTGTACAACACGTGTACCACCACCAACAACTTTTCCATCGTTCTCTGGCTTCTCATGTATTATCTTCAATCTTCCTTTCATTTGTCCCTGGGAGGGAGCAACCGTTGGGTGGGGGGGGGGGCTTGAACTCGGATTCGTCGGGTTGGTCTGTTCTACTAGTTACAACGCATCAGGCGGGCGGTTGTCGTCGTCATCGTGCATACTGGGTAGCATCTCCTTTAGTTCCGTAGGGGGTATTCTCGTTTTGCAAATTAGCGATGAGTTTCATACAAAAAAGAAAAGAAAAAAAATGTTCTTTATGATCCTGTGCTCGCTACAGTGATGAAAATGAAGTTTCGAGGGTGTTTCAAACAATTATGAGCTTACAGGTTTGATTTCAAAAACTGTGGATATTTAGGTACTGTCACAGAACCCTTCACATGGGTCTCAAGCAGTCGATGAAAAGCTCGAGCGTTTTCCATGTTCGAGCTGCCGTGTGATTGAGCCAGAGTGCTCCCCGAGGTCATGGATGAAGCTCAAACTTTAACGAGCAACTGCCTCAGCAGAGTAAGGTGAGATCCTGCATGCGTGTTTGCAAAGTCCTGCTTGCTCGACGACCATTTCGGAGCCTCGAGACTTGCGATATTGCACATTACAGAAGCCGCGACTGCCGCGTAATACCGGCGCTAATGCTCAGAACAGTTCGGGCCAAGCGCCTACCGATCTCTTTTCGCTTGAGCGCTTGAGCGCTCCCGTCTCCGATCGCTACTCTGTACCGATCGCTCGCTACCGTGTCTTTGACGCCGCACCGCCTCCCGATAGCAACCTCGTGGTACAACATCGTGCAGTCATGGGAGGTGGACCTATAGGCCCCGAATGGTCGAACGCGGAGGATGATTCTGTCGATGACCGCAGTGTACGTGCCTTGCTCGCCTTCCCCACTACGTCGCTTCGTCGCACCATTCGCTCTGACGCGCCACATCGAGTCATTGACGACACCGGACGGAATCCCCCAACTGACGGCGCGGCGTCTTGTGTTGGCAATTTGCATCATAACAGTCCGGTGATGCTATCGAAGTGACGACTACCAAGAGGATAAAGGTGACGCCACACTCGTCACACCCGCTTGCCCCCGGCCAAGACGATGGCATGACGAGTGTTGCAGCCGACTACGGCGCGGCCTCGGCCGCATCGCCACATGACGATGGCGACGATCATGTCGATGCAATGGCAACACTGCTGTAAGAATCGAAAGCTCTTCAAAGCTACAGGCAAGGACCAGAATCTGAACCACCTCGCTCGTCCCACGCACCCACACAGGTGGTCCAAATCAAAGGTGTACCTCGTGAGTGTCCTCCCAGTGCTTGCTTCGACATCTCCATCTTCGGTCGCTGAACCTGCTCTTGCTCGGCTGTTGTGCCGACTAATTGAATTTCAGCATCCCTCGACCTACCATCGGGACAACATCCCCGGCTTTATCTCGATCGTCCGGCATGGCACCGACTATCTGCTCGCGTGGATCCCCGAAGCCAGCGTCGTCGGGACAAGCGATTTCGAAGCCTACGTCTTGGTCGAGCTCAACGCGCCAGCTTCGGCGACTGAAGGTGAGTCGTCGCAGAGAACTCTAGCAGCATTTTCATCGCTCCGCAGAAACATGGGCTGATTGAATCACTCTACCACTCCTTAGCCACGACCTTGGTAACGCCCCCTGCGCCGTCGTCCGCTCACGCCTTTTCGATCCCAATTCGCCGACTGTACTCGCTGCTGGTGCAAGCCCCGACCTTGACATCGTGGTACGGCTCTGTCACGTGCTCCCTTTTCGGCGGGGAGACTTTGCCGCCCCTCTGGTTCCATGACGAAGAATCGAGATCTACTGTCGTCGATCGAGATCAGCGCGTTGCAGCACTGAGTGCTCTTGGATCCTCGTCGACTTCGAATCGCACCAACTCCGAGGCTCCCATCCCGCCTTCTTGGGGAGGCGAAGCTCTACTGTCTCAGCTTCGCAAGTACGCGCATGTTCTCAGGTCCCAAATCGAACCTGCGCTATTCCTCATCAACCCCTCTCGTGGGGATATCGAGGTTCATTCGACCCCGCTCTTCGAAGACGATGCGGTCCCCTCGGAGGCGATGCAAGGCTTACGCCTACACAGCAACGCCTCGTCAAGCTCGAACAATGCTTTCGAGCGACGGATGCGAGAAAGCAAGCGCAAGAGCATCTTGCATCAGAGTTTCGATCCCAACGCAGCTGCTGCCACACCCAATTCGGGCAGCGAATGGCCCGATGAAGTGCCGTCGGTCGACAACTTGACGTTCTCGGTGCTCAACTCGTTCTCCAGGATCACTAGAGGGTGAGTGGCGGTACTGCGTCGGAATACTGCTTGCCTTCGGGGGAATGGCTCAGATTTACGATATTCTCAAGCGGACAACAGGGCCCGATCGGGAATTCAAGTCGCTGCGCAATCCGTTCTGTCGCATCCGTTGGCCAAGCCGCTGGCCAAGCACATCCCCGATCCCATCGCCCACTTTGCCAATGCGCCCGGGGAGCTCACGCGCTTGCAGGAATCTGCCGGAGTAGGGGCTTACGACGCTGCGCGCGTATATCTCGCCAAATGGGCACGCGTCGTTGCCGAAGAAGGGGAACGAGCGCGACGAGCCGAGGTAATTGTGAATGGATCCGTCGACGAAGCGAGCGAGGTCGGCGCGTTCGAGATCCTCTCATCCGTCTACAAGGTCACTCGGCCAAGGTCGAGTCGCGCGTCCGCAACACCAATATTGGTCACCGAGTGGGCTTCGTGGTTCGATGACCAGGGTCGATTGATGTTGGACGAGCACGAGGCCAAGAAACGGATCTTTCAGAGGGGCCTGGCCGAGGATGCACGCAAGGACGTCTGGCCTTTCTTGCTCAAAGTCTTCCGTTGGACCTCGACGACGGAAGAACGGAAGCGGATCAAGCAAGAAAAGACGTAGGTTGGCAAGGTCTCGGTAAGACCTTAGCTGGTGACAGGGACTGACGAAGCAAAGTCGTCGTTTCCAATCTGTCATAGGGACCAATATGATCGGCAGCGTGCGGACTGGGCTGACGACGCAGAGCTGAAGAAGTCGGAACGGTGGGCCGAAGAGAATCATCGAGTTGGTGAGTGCTAGGTAACCCAAGACCAACATCGAGGTTGAAGGCTCCTGGGTGTGCTCACTCAAATGGGCGGTCATCACCACCTGCAGAAATCGACTGCCGCCGCACCGATCGCACCCACCCGCTCTTCATCAGCGACGAGATGGATCCGTCCGCGGTCGACCCTGAATCACCGCATCCACCATCAAACGAGCACGTGCGCCGCACGCAGGAAATCTTGTTGAACTACGTGTTTGGAGACTCGTCACGGGACTACGTGCAAGGGATGTCGGACTTGCTGTCGCCGTTGTATGTCGTTTGCGAGGGCGATCCCGTGCTGGCGTTGGGCTGCTTTGAGACGGTCATGGAGCGGATGCGACGCAATTTCATGCGTGATCAAGTCGGGATGAAGAGCCAGTTGAGCCAGCTGCAGTCCTTGTTACGGATTATGGACCCGCAACTTTACACGCATCTCGGTCAGTCCGACCTTGCCGAAAGATGCGTCCAATGCTGCTGTCACGTTGACTCACCATCGTTCCACGACCCTTGCTACTGCGCAGACCAAACGGGCTCCTTGAACCTCTTCTTCTGCTTCCGATGGATCTTGTGCGGCTTCAAGCGCGAGCTATCCTTCGGTCAGACCCTTCAACTATGGGAAGTGCTGTGGACGGATCACCTGGGCTCCAAATTCCACCTCTTTGTCGCGTTGAGTATCATCGAAGCGCATCGCGATGTCGTCATTCGATACCTGCGCGAATTTGATGAAGTGAGTGTTTATTTACCGAGTGACTTCTCTCGTATGAATTTTTCCTCACACACTTGATGTCCCTTTCGTAACTGCAGATCCTCAAGTTCATGAACGAACTGAGCGGCACTCTCGACATCGAAGCTATCATCAACGACGCCGAGGTGCTGCACGCCACGTTCCGCCAGGTCGTGGACGCTTGTGACCGACAAAGGATCGAGTCAACTCAAGTTGCGGCCGAGCAACACCCTTCTGCCGAGGGCCTACGCAAACGAGCAGCCGCATCGTCGAATTCGCCGAGCTATCCCCCCGTCGTCGAAGTCGAGAGTGAAAGGTTCAAAGTCGAGGTTCCCGCGCTGCCCGAGATTGATGACGAGTTACGATCCTTGTTTGATTAGGCCCTGCTTCTTTTGTGCGCTCTTTTGTTCAACGATGATGTTGTGTATCCCGTATACTTCCTGTGGAATCTGCTATGCACATGGTACCATATCTATCGATGTGACCTCGAAAACATTGGCGCAGGCGCAATGTAATGTTGCTAGTGGATAGGAAAAAAATGCGAAAATATAATGAGAAGGAGCAGAAGGCAGCAAAGGCAAAGAATAACAATTTCGAAGATGACAACAACGATCACATGGAATACAGAAGACCCCCTCATTCTCTAGGATGGAGTGGCCATCACGTGCCAAACTTTTCGGCCTTCTCCAGCATCTTGCAAGCGACGACCAAGACGCCCTTGACTCTCGGTCCCAACAACCCTCGTCTCTGCAACTCCCCTCCAGCCGCCGCGCTCGCACCAGACTGCTCCCCATTCTTCCTACTCCCCCCTCCTTCCTCGCCATTCGCCTCCCGATTCCCACCCTTGGTCTCTCGTTCTTTGCCCGCCGGTCCAAGTCCATAAGGTACGTTCGGGACCTCGTCCCTCATCGCTCGATCGAGGACCATCGGGATCTCGAGCGTGACCCTCGTCAACGCGAGCGTGAGACGGAATCGGCCGACGAGATCAAAGTAGCCTAAAGAGCGTAGCGAGTGTTGGATCTCGTACAGTCGGATCAGTTCGAACTTGACGATGCGCATGTATTTTTGACCGCCTTGAGGTCGAAAGAGGACAAAAAGATGAGTTAGGACACGGAGAAAGGGCCATGCCAGGAGATCAACTACTCACTAAGGAGGACCTCGCGAACTTTTCTGAACGCGCCTTCGAGATTGTCGACGGCTTCTTCACCAAGGTTGAGGCCAGGATTCCCATCGTTGAGAGCATCTGTGTTTGAATAGACGAGACTCAGTGACCGCGTGTGGTGACCAAGCGTCAATGGGAACATCGTGTCACTCACTAACGAAAACTCGGATCATTTCGAAATCGCCGGCCAAGAACTGTGTTCGAATGTTTGAAAAGGTCAGATTGTAGTAAAAGTAAAGTATTGGGATATAATTACTGCTCACCTCTGTAAAGACATTTCTTAGCACTCCGTTCAATGTCTCGTCGCTACCCATCCCCGACTCGGCGTCCCCTCTCGGAGGTCCTGAGCGATGAAACAGACACAAATGCTATGAGTTCCTCTGTTCATGCGTGAGAGACAAAGAACGAAGCCACAACAACTAGCGGACTCACCGTGGTCGAGTGGTTTGCCTCCGCCAAGATCGTACATTCTTCGACTCGTCGGTTTGCTCAACGTTTCGTAAGCGTACGATAATCTTTGAAACGCCGGGGTCGCCGGCTCGTAGTCCGGAAGTTTACTGAATAACCAAGAAGGATGGTCTTGTCAGTATTCGATGGTCGAAAGTATGGCATCTTGTCTGGACGAGCCCGACAAACTCTCTCGTTCTCTGCTGAGAGCTCTCTACGAGGTGGACTCACTCGGGATGACACAACCGGCTCTTGGACAGGAATGCCCTCCTGATCTCCTCCGTCTTACTCTTCCTTGCAACGCCGAGAATACGGTACAGGTCGTCTTCGAGGTTGATGCGATCGACCAAGTCCTGCCCTTCTCGCTTATCTGTCTGATCGGCGTGATTAGCCCCGTTCGCCGTCGTGGCCCGGGCCGTGCTGGTACCCGTGCTTGTGCTCGCCGAGGCATTCGTGGCATTGTGAAGATGTGCAGAGGGGAGTTGGGACGTCGGTCGACGTTGTCGCGTGGGGTCCTTGTTGGTGTGGACTCGCTTGGACGGTGCGAGAGCGTCGGTCGTCGCATTCACGTGGTGTCGGTTGCCATGGCTTCGCCCGTTCGTCGTGGCGTGGTTGTTCGCGCCGGACGAGTTCGAAGCTGAAATCGACGACGAAGCCGACGATGGAGACGATGAAGCGGGGGATTTCCGATCGGGCAATGAAGATGTCGATGCATCGGGACGGAAGACGTAGGATGATGCTAAGCACGGTCGGAACAAATGCCAAGTCAGCGCGACATGTGTGAGATGAGCTGACCACGGGATCCGAGCTCCCGAGTGCGAGTGCGAGCATGAGGGATACGGGGGGAGGCGTCGACGTACCTGTACTAAACGCGAAGGCACCGGCCGAGGAGGCATAGCCCAACATGATTGATCAACCAGGCCTGTCACCTGTTCCCACCCTTTCAAGTCGCGGGTCGTCGATCGACGCAGTCACGATCTGGATGTGGAAGCGACGACGCTCGGCGCGAGTTGAGCGAATCTGGCTTGGTTGGCGAGCGGGAGCAACGAAGCGAGAGAAGGGTCGCGCGGTCGGTGGCCAATCTGAATGCGATGCTCGCAAACCACCGTTGTCAGAGGACGACTTTGTTGTTATTTAACGAAGGTAAGGTGCCCGAGAGTTTTCTTCCTGCCTGCACGGCAGTCGCAGGGGTAGGTGGCGCGAGTGACGAGTGCGAGGCAAGCCCAGCAGAGATAGAGCGCCTATCACCGCCGCGAGTCGAGACCGCTTCGTGGAGCTTCGTGGCCTTCTTGTGGCTCGCACTTCCATGTGAAATCGACCGCGGAATGGGCGCCAGCGCCGCGGCGGTGTCCGCTCGAAAGCTACAACTGCTAACCTTCCACACAACACAGTTTTGCGCAAGCCTGATATCCAGCAATCAATCATCCTTTACAGTTTGATGCAAAAGAGCTTCAATTTTCGGGGGCCCAGTACCAAAGTGACCGCCTACAGTGCCGCTCGGGCATTTGCTCCGCCCGGAAAATGATGAGCGCGCACAACTCAACCATGTCACGTGATCCCGTGCGTAATCGCCATCGCCGCGACATTTCTGCCCCCAAGTTTTCTCTCGTTCGTTATAAAATCCAGGGTTATTACAACGTAAGGCACACTACAAGGATTGAAAACCAGTCACCCAGGATGATGATGAGTCGACCCTGCCGGGGTGACTTTGGACCTCTGCTTCTTCTCCCAATCGAGCGCACTGCACCGATGTAACGGACGTTGTAAGCGTGCATCGGCGGGGTTACTAAATTGAAGAAACGGGTACCCAGGTTTGGGATAAGTCGCCGGACAAAAAACAAGGCTTCGGAGTGATCTTGCTCTATCTTGCTCGGGCATTCATAGCGTCGCCTCGAGCGTCTCGACATCGGCCTCGGGTTTGTCCTGCTGCCGGGTGTACTTTTGCAAGAGCGCAGCCTCGTGCTCGTGACGAACAGCGAAGACGTGCTGTATCAGGTATTAGATCGGATAGAATTGTTAAGGATTCCCAAGTTTAAACTTACGCATCTTGAGCACGACTTCGACGTCGGACTCGGAAGGTTGCAGTGGCTCGAAGCGCCATTGAAGAAAGCACCGAGCGCCTCCTGAGCGATCGCCGGACCGGGGAGAGGTTGTCAGCGAATGATCCCAGTCATCACCATGGGGATCCTAGGGCCTGCTTACTGCATCTTGGATACTTTGACTAGCACCTTGCCTTGCATTGGAAACCTCGCATGAGCAGTCACCGATCAAGATAACGCCGCCTTTGGTCCATCTCGAAAGCCTCTAGGCGAGTCAGATCAGGGGGCATCGCTCAAGTCACTCTAAGGACCGGACAGTGGCGCAAATCGTATAGTCAAAAACTCTGAGCACGAACTTACGAGGTCCCGGAGTTGCCACAAGCCAAGACTCGACGAGCGATTGAAGATGTGTGGTCGAACGGAATGTCGGCCATGCAACAAGCATGAACCAAGGAAAGCCCGGGGTGCGACCGACGAGAGAAGAGAAGGCTCTCGGCCCGCTAGTGCACGCTCGACCATTACCGAGGCCAGTACTTCGTCGCGCCTTCAGCTTCAACGCCTCAACTTCGTCCTTGCGAAGTTCCGCATCAGCTCGTTGCTGCTTCACCCCCCACAAACAAATAGTTCATCAGCAATATGCGACCATCATCAACGTCACCACGACTTCTCAACTTGGCCTTGCTGTGCTACACGTTGCTCGTGGTCAAGGCGATCCCCGCGTCGGTTCAACCTTTGTCGCGCGCCAAAGTCGTCGCCTCACTGCCGTCAAAGCGACAACAGCAACAACAAGACCTACTACTACTACAAGAATCCTCGTCGTCCAAGGCTGTAGCATCCATAGCCATCAACTACTCCGACGGGTATCCGGATGCAGCAGCGCTACCTGAAGACTCTCAGGCTGAAGCCTACGAGGTTCAATTCGTTCAACCCGACATCGCACCGCCCAAGTCGGTACTGGAGAAGCCTCAGGAACAGGTACAACCGATGTCGATCCGGGCGGCCACCCCTCGACATTCCCATACTATGCCCGATCTTAGAACTTGGCCCGAACTAAGGTGAGACCCGTCTATCCATCTGTCATCTTGTCATGCAACTCGACACGGAATATGTGGGTCGTGAATGCGACGCGCATACTGGCTCTGCGACGCGCCGGCGCGCGTTGAGTGAATGCCGCGAGACGTAACCACGCACCTGGACTGACAATCGCCGGGTTGCCCCTGGCGCTTTTCATAGGCTCAAGAACGTCATAGCCAAAAACGACTCGCCCTTCCTCGGCGGCGTGCGCGACATTGGCCAACGAGCGACTATGCAAAAGATCCCAGCGCGCGCCTTGGTCAGGCAGCCGCTCCGCTCGAGTCGAGCACGCCTTGGGGAGGATGTTAAGGTGACTGACTTTATCGAAGAGTCGTGCGATTGTTTAGTCATCAACCTCCACCAACCGTAAAGCAGGCCCAAGTCGCACAAACACAAAACTATACACGGATCTGAAAAGAGCGGTGGAAGAGTTTGCCCTCTCTCGGTACGTCGGAGCCAAACAGGCCGACGTAAAAAAAGGAGTTAGCGCTGGCTGATTCGACTCGGTGCTGCAGGAAACCGGGATTTGTGTCGAGCAACACCCTCTTCGATGCTCGCAACCAATCGACCTATCTCGAGCTCCCTCTTGACGACGTGCAGATTCAGAATGAATGGCTCGGCGTATAGCTCGTTGCAGCCATCCTCGATCCGTGAGTCGAGCATTGTCCTCGATCTAACGAATAACTGTACTTTAATGTGCGCTGTCGGTCGTCGCAGAACGTCGGACCGAATTGCCGTGCCTCGAGCAATCGCAGAAATGATCTATTCATCCATTGAGGGTGCTTCCATCGATCCGTATCTGTCGGACCATCGGGGGACCATCTTCTCCTACCCGTGCTCGTGAGTCTCATTATAAATAGCGATAGCGCCCGATGCGAGAAACTGAACCCAAGGACCATCCCTTGAATCTACACTCAGAACACCCATTGACTTCAAATTCCGCCTCTCCCAGGTCTCAAGCTCGACAATGAACGAGCGTGAACGCCAAACCGAAGAAGCCGAGCGCACATTCGGTCTGAACCACTTCCGGCTCGAACCCCTGAAGGATCGACCGAATCTATGCATCGGGGCCGTGTATGGGTGGGAGGACCTGACTGACATCGCGGGTGATGTGGGCACGGATGAGCAGAGGTTGAGCTTCCAAAGCTACTGGAGGCGGAGATGAGATGCCGTGCGCCGAATGGTGCAGATTTATCTGGCAGTCAATTTCCAATGTAGCCTTAGTGTAGAGTATTGTTTGTAAAGTAAGGCTCGAGGGCCGTCCGATCCGTGGGACCCTGGCAACCAGTTTTGACATTGGCGCTAGCGAGGCCGCTCTAGGATCGGCGTGAGGTGAGGCAGTCTGGAAAGCAGAGGGTAAGAAAAATGAGAGCAGAATTTGGGAGAATAGGGAACATGGCCTTTTGCTGTGCGCTAAGGGTTGATGACTGTCTGCTGCAACGTGAGGTAATGTTGAGGATTTGCCTGGATCGAAACGCCTGATTTGACTTCGCGCTCTCGCAGCGTCTCGTGTTCGATTCGAATCGATCGCGCGCTCGATCATCTGCTCCAGTCAATCAACGCTTTCCCCTCTCGCTCCTTACCCATTCGTTGACGTCGCCTCTTCCACCCACCGCTCGACAATGGCCGGTGTCGACACGAGTCAGCAATCTTAGTGCGCGCTGATTCACCAACTTACTACTTACTCTCTTGCGTTGGTCAGTGCTCGATCTCGACATCGTCGTTGGATCGCCTTCGCCGCGGCCCGAGCGCCGTCTCGCCTGGCCTTCCACGCCCCGCGAGCACCCCACCTCAGTCCACCCAGTGCCATACATCGTAGAGGCTTCCATCGGGACTAGAGTGAGCCCTATGTCATATTCATCTTGAGTTTGAGCCCATCAACAGTATGCTGACTTCCACCAACGGCCGGTCCCACCTTGCCAGGTCCAGTTCAATGACGATCTCACCATCTACCGCCCCGGGGGCATCGACACCAGCTACGATGCCGTCAACGTCAAAAACGAATCTGGTACTGACCGCGACTAAGCCTTTACTGAGTGCGACCTTGATCAAGAGGGTCGAAGGGCGACCCGTATATGTCGTCGCCCCGCCTCGGAGGCCAGGATCGTCAACGACGAAGCCTTCGCCCTCGCTGCCGAAGGAATCTCGCCCAAGTCTTGGTTCGGCCGAATCAAACTCACAGGATTCACAAGATGGTTTAAACTCTTCCATTGGCTCAAGAGCTTCCTCATCGTCTGTGGCCAACGTCTTTGCCGACACAAGTGCGAATTCGATTGCTTCGGTGCTGGATAGAAGTTCCAACCTCGGCCTTAACGCTATCGCCAAGTCGTCAACCGAGCGAGCACCTTCGCTGACGGCAACCAACCTCCCGGTGCCGCAAATTAAGCCGAAACCACCTCACCGCCTAGCCTTCGAGTTCCAGCCACTGACGCAACCAAAACCCGGTCCCGAGGAACACGAGCGATTCCCCGAGGCGATGGAGCAAGACATTTCGGGTGTCTACGCCCCTCGAGCCAAAGGGGGACCCATGATGCGCAACATCACAACAAAAGCGGTCAACGAGCCTGTGCGCACGACTGTCTCGAGCTCGACTTCGCGAGCGGAGAGCGAAGAAGTTCTTGCCTTTCTTGGGAGAAGCTTCAACGTCTCGAAAGGGAAAGCACGGGAAGTGACATCGTCACCGGCACCGTCGAGCACATTTGAATCGCCTTCGTCTTCGTTCTACGTGCCGCCATCTTCATCGTTCATCGAACAGACATTTTCATCTCCGATCGCCAGGCGGACGGCTGCTTCGTCCAAACGCCGAGCATCGCCAGCGCGCCAGACCAATTTGACTCAAGCTCAAGAGCAATGTGAGTCACGCAATAACGTTCAAGAATGATGACATTGAATGCTTAGTTTTTGGCGCGTCCATTCAGATCCAACACCCATTGCATCCACCAGTCCGCAGACTCAACACGATGCTGCTCCCAACCCCACTCCAGCTACAGCTCCGGCTCCCAATCCCGGCCCTCTTCCTCCAACCGCTCCATCAAGGTCGAGCCACCACGAAGACGGTCTTCGTTGCCTATTGAAAGGGATGGAGTCCGGCTCGAGGCGAGCTCGCAAGCGCGTTAGTCGACCTGAGGGGATGATCGATTGGTGGGCTGAGCTGCAAGAGCAGAAGAAGATGAAGAAGAACAGCAAGGGAAAGGGCAAGGGAAAGGCGGAAGAGTCGGTCGACGACGCAACAAAAGGAAGGAGATGGGGACGGGGACGGGGATGGGGATGATGTGTTTGGCGTGCCTACGCCGCCTTGTGGGCAGCCGAACCAGAATTTGGAGATGGAGGATCCGATGGACGAGGAGGTGGAGACGCAGCAAGACGGAGACGAGGAGGCTCGACCGAACCAAGTTGTGGCGCCACTAACCGCCAATGAAGTCGTAGACGACCACGAGGAGATACCCGATGCGGAAAATTCGGTCGAGATCAGAAGATTGCAACATGCCGGCGACGATGGGCTGCGACGTCTACTCGGAAGCGTAGATTCTGACTCGCCAAGGAGCAGGAAACGAGCTGAAAAACTACCTGGGATGGTCGCTTGGACTGATATTTTGACGCCCCGATCACCAAAGAAAATAAAGGGTTTCGGACGCACAAGCTTCGACGCTCGACCTCCACGCCGCAACGCCTGCTCCCGTCCATGACAACGATCAAGAATTGGTACCTGCTGTTGTGCCTCAACCTACGCCACCTGCCTCATCCATTATTGCACGCTCATCACCTGCGAGGCTCAATATCCTTCCATCACCTGCGGGGCTCAAGACCCCTCCACCCACCCATTCCGTCCTCAGCATGATGCCCCGCCGTCTCTTGGACAAGAACGAATCGTCGCTGATGCGCTTGCTCGAGGATGTAGAGCTTGGCGATAAGTGCTACCGCAAACGGACCGAACGACTGCCTAGCATGCTCGAGTGGACGCAGGTGATGGGAATGAATCGGAAGCCCAAGACGTCGGGCTCAAAGGCGACTCAGGATATCAAGCCAGACGCGGGTCGGGATCAGAGTCTGATTGGAGTGCCGGCAGCGGAAGCAGAAGATGCCGCGGATGTCTCCAATGATGCGCCACTGGTCGCTCCCGAGGAAGCAGCGTTGGCGTGGCATCCACCACCGCCTTCGTCAATCCCTCACCCGGACCCCGACACTCCACCCGCCAGAGATGAAGAACAGATTCCTCCCTATAGTATTGTGGCCGCGGCCAGAACCGAACCCCTCTCCCCACATCTGAACATCTCGAACAAGCTCATTGGCGTATTCGACGATGGTGTACGATGCTTGTTGAGTGATGTTGCTCGGGACGGTCCAAGACGACGACGCCAGACCGAACGACCGCCTGGGATGGTTGGGTGGAAGCAGGTCCGACTGACAGGACGCCAATCATCCAGCAAGCCGTCGTCTTCCTCAAAGTAAAAGTCAAGAACAAAGAGGCCGGGAACGGCTTCTTCGACTTCGACTGCTGTTGCATCGGTCGAAGGGCCCAGCGTGGTATTTACGGCTGCCGCCGCAGCTACAAAGCAGTCAAAAGGTTCCAACAAGACTGCTCCTCAAACTCCGCCGCAGACGGATGATCTCCCGGCACCCGACTCTTCGCAAGCACGTGATGAAGCGGAATTCACCCGTCTTATCGAAGAGCTCAAATCCGGACCAGAGGGTGGCGAGGAACTACGCCAACGCACGGAGCGCCTGCACGAACTGGCAGGCGCGATCGTTCAACGTCGGCGCGACCACACGATTAGACGACGAAGGTCTGATAATTACTTTGAGGGTGCTTGGATTGAGGAGGTCAAAGCTGAAAAAATGGAGAACGGGCTCGAGAATGAGGCAACCGAGGGAGAGGACGACGATGAAGAAGGGGTCGAACCGTGTTCACGACTCGCATGGGCCAGTCCGGCGAAGACGGGCGCGCCACGAATTACGACTTGGGTGAAGAGCGCCTTTGACAGGTTGCATTGGTTAGGGGAGCGAGTCCAAGTTGGCAACTCGACTGGGGATGCGCGGTTGAGACAGATCTCGGCCGACCTCGGAGAAGGTTCGGAGTAATTAGTTGAAACGAAACGCTGTCTGATCCTGTGATGTCGGTCGGTACATAGGTAGGTACGTTGTCATTATTAGCTGTACTGCAGTGCACTTATAACCTATTCCAAGGTACCTAGCGAGCTTCAGGTAGGTATCCAGACCCCGCTGGACTGCGGGACGGAGGAGAGAGCACGGAACCTTAAAACCTTAAAACCTGTTGGGCCGGGGCGAGTACAGTGCGGGGAACCTGGCCGGGAGGTAGCTAGGTGTAACCGTCATCATTTTGGTTGCACATGCTCGATATCCCCCGGACTCTTCGCTCACCAGGAGACTGAGCACTGCTGTGCCTTTTTGGTCGGAATTGCAATTTTCGCTCGAATGGAGGTCACCCGCGCGCGCGGAAGACCCCTATGTCGCTGTTTGGGCCCGTTTTTGTCGGTATAATCATCCACAATCGTTCTCCACCATGGTATCCACCCTTCTACCGAGCTACCAAGTGCTGAAAAAGGGGGGGATGGTGGGTGGTAGGCGTCTAGGCTCCATAATACAGCCTACTCATGCGTGTCTTGTTGCAGAGCGTTCAATTTTTAGTTGATGGCCTCGCGAGTCAACCGACGCCAACGTGCCAACGCTCAGAGCTCCGAGTCGCCAGTCCGGATTGCGCCCGCTGAGGCGCATGTTTACACCTCAGGCTGAAGCGCTGTCAACCTGAGCTGCCGCACATACAGAGCAGCTTACATAAACCAGGTACAGCGCCCATCTGGTTACCAATCCACCTGGGTCTCAGTGCGCCGATCGAGCTTGCGCCGATGTCCAAAAGCCGCGATTGCCAGGGGATCATGCCGGCCGGCAAGTTGTCGAAGTCCTTGTCGAAGCGGAAGTCCCGGCTGGATGGAAACTGCTCGCTGCTCGGCAGTGCTCACTGCTCAGTGCTCATAGCACTCACTTCTCCGGGCTCTCTGTAGGTTACCTACTGGTACAGGAACTGACATAGGCTGAACCCCATAGGTTCGATAACAGGCAGGTAGTTAGGTAGGTAGGTTGGTGGGTAGGTAGGTAGGCAGGTACCTAGGTAGGTATGCACTATATTAGCAGTAGGCAGCTAATACACCTACTTACCTATATGTACTACACGTAGGTGCCCGGGTTCTGAAGTGCTCCACGGAGTTTACAACTTGATCCGCCCACGCGGCACAAAGCTTAAAACAAAGCCGGGCTGCTCGGACTTCGTGCCTGTCCCTGGACCCCGAGAATCAGGCTGAGGCGCGCAGGCAACTGTTGAACTGAGTCAAGTGATCGCCCTCAGCCCCTCCATGTGAGTCGTGAGCTCGTGAGCGCTCAGGCGCTGAGGTGTGAGGACAAGCGCTCCCGCTCCTACCTTGCCAAGACAGCCAATTGGTCCGACACGTCGCCCTATACC
Organism: Microbotryum intermedium; assembly: GCA_022702645.1. Classification (NCBI taxonomy): domain Eukaryota; kingdom Fungi; phylum Basidiomycota; class Microbotryomycetes; order Microbotryales; family Microbotryaceae; genus Microbotryum; species Microbotryum intermedium. The sequence goes on from JAHWDX010000001.1 coordinate 1,516,257, forward strand.
TATATACCTAGATAGATGTTCCGAGGTAGGAGGGCTCAGAAAGTCACTTTCTCTGGCTTCAAGGGGAGTGCCAGTAGGGTGCATGTAAGTCTGCAAGTGCTCGCCGTCAATGGGCCGTGTGCCTTCAAAATTCAATTCAGATCATGCGCGATTCACTCGAGTGAGCTCATGAAAAAAAACTCACCACTCTCGATTCTCAATTTCTCAATCCACAACAAATTCACAGATCTACCTAGTAAGAACCTAGGCTGACGTAACATGCCACCGAAATGGCACCAGCTAGTCGAAGATTCTTCCGAGCTCTTGGGCACAACTTAGCAAGCAAATGCGCAGAACAGCTCTGAGCTGACCCTACAATAGATACCAGTCATCAAAAATTATTCATTATCTAGCTTTTGCCCACCGTCACGATACCAAGTAGGAATACCTGGGAACCGAGTGGCTTTAGGCCCTGATGATTGGGATCGCTGCTTTGAAAACTGTGGGCGCCGGCCGGCGGCTCAATCTGATCTCCGCGGAGCCAGCCATGGGTCCGCCGTCCGTCGTCTGTCGGAGTCTCGCACTGGCAATCTTTTTGGCAGGTACGTAGATATGACTGGGCCGCCCATACCAATGTAGCGGCACGAGATCGAACGTAATTTAACCTACCTAACTGCGGTGTAGAGTCTAGACTCTAGACATCATCCTTATCGATGGGTAAACCTAGGTACCTAGGAAGCTATTATGTGGCCCCTCAAGGGGAGGTGCCTGACTTGCCCCACGCATGGGATCCAAATCGGTTTCCGAAGGGGACGAGTTCGAAAGCCTGACGCGATGGCCGCCCCGCCTTACTCTCTCGTGCCCATCTGTGCTGACCAGGTCGGAGCGCGTCGGAGTCGGTTGCAAAGTCTACGCCTTGCATTCGCACCCTTTGGTCACCTTCCTCGAGTGTACTCCCACGGCGACTCGAGACCCACCAGTTTGAAGGCAGTTGTACCACCTTAATTTCTGGGCGGTATCTCTTCACGTAACCCTTGCATCAGCTGCTGCCGGATCGACTCGACAGCCGTTTTACTCCGAGCCGCCCTGCAAGCTTCACCGACGTCGTCGGCTCTATTAGCCACGACGGCCCACGAATCCACAAGTGCACGACGCGACGAACTCGAGAAACCCCAAGGAACGATTGGAAGGAATTGGTCTCACATCTCCAGGCAGCGAGCTACACAGTCTTTGTGAGGACAGAGGGCTCTTATAGAGTCTTCTACAGGAATATAAGGCTTGTGCTGACTTTGTCAGTTGGTCTGAACTCCGACTTTGCGCTTGGATCCTCCTCAGCGCCTCAGTGCTCAGCCGCGAAACAAATCGTCGCCGCTCCGAGGAGTCGTCACGCTTCAAGTCCCAGTCTGCGGTTGCTCGGTTGCCTCTCAAAGTGGCATCTCCTGGAATCTACGTTGACGAAAACTGGAATATACCTTGACGAAAAGGTGAGAGTTGTAGCTCGGCATCTTAACCTCCCCCAATGCGGCGCCTCGCGCGGATCTACTAAAGCAGGTGTGGAAGGCGCTGCGTTGAAGTCACATCGACAAGACAGTCGGTGGCGTCAGGGGGCTCATTCTGTGTTTTCGCAACGTATATACTACCAGGAACCTCGTTCGTGTATCGACAGCCAGTTCGGACCTCTCGGGAGCTACTTGCTACATATTATCGTGGTCCTGTCAACACCTGTCAACCCGGCTAAAGAATGAGCAACTCCGGGACCTCAGCGCCAGCAGGCTTTCCCATTTCAACGGCACCAGGCTACCCTGCAAACGCATTTCCCAAGGCCCGTTCACCCCAACAATATCAGCAACCATATCATGGCTATAGCCATGGCGCTATCAGGTCCCCCCATACCGAAGCCGCGTACCTCCCGCAGCAACAGCAGCAACAGCAACAGCAGCAGCAACAGCTCTCCGAATCTCATCTTCCTTACACATACAATCAACCCCACTACCAGCACCAACATGTTTCGACGGGGCTTGCTGTTTCAATCTACAGCGCTTCCCCATGCATTGACCACGTCGGTCCTCAATATACGGCCGAATACGTACAGGCGCCGCCGGGAGACTATGCGCACTCACCATTTCCAGCACCCCCTATTTACCATGGGTCTGATTCGAGGCGAGCTTCGCTCGCCACGAGTGAGCCCTACTCGAGCGGTACCCAATCTGAAGGAGAAATCTCAGGGACTGTGTTAGCTCTCGAACCGGATGGGGCCGGGGTGTCTGGAGGTCAACGAACATCGCAGGGCGGCGCACCCCGTGCCCATCCATTGCCAACCGAGCCAACGTCGTTGATTGGGACAAGGGCACTACGAAGTGGATCTGCTTGCACCAACTGTCGAAAGTCCAAGGTGCGTTCTGAATTCACTTCACTGTGTCTGGGTTTACATCACCTTGGAGCATCACTGAATTCGCTTTTTTTTTCTACACTCCGACACTCGCAGATGAAATGTGATGGCCAGATACCCTGTGGGCGCTGCGCGGCGGGCGGCCATGATACTTGCCGATACGAGCGACCAATTCCTTCAACAAAACCGCGAGTAAAGAAAGCGACTATGTCGCATATGGCTGTCGAATCGTGAGTCTTGCCTGATAATTTCGAGATCGCAAGGTATGGAATCCGACGAGACTAACGCTCTCGGCATCGGCATCGCCGCTGGTCTTGTCGCGCCACAGTCGGATGGCCGCTTTCGAAACACGAGTGCAGCGGATCGAACGAGCACAGTCAGAATCTTTGCACTCCTTGATTCATTTCAAATCAGCAGATCAAGATAGGTTGGAGCAAAGGGTTCGCGGACTCGAGGATCAATTATCGATGCTCTCCGAGGCGTTGCATGCCCGCGGGGATCTCCTGCCAGTCCAGACTCGCTTTCCGACTCCCAATGGGAGGGAGCCCGAACAGACCAGCGGTCTGGCGACGCCGGGAGGGGAGAATTTTTCATCAAGGCCGAATGGCGGCTTTCGGTAGCCTTTTTCTCAGGCTACTTCAGGTGGTAGCTCCTCCGGCGCAGGGCCGACGAAAGCCGGGGCGACCGTCAACTTCGGTCTGCCCAGACGGCGAGCGTCGTCGGACACTACGTTTCATGCGCTTGCATTCCGTTCTCGCATCTCGTTCCTTGATCTAGTAGTGAAGCACGCGTCTTTCGGGGTAATACAGCTTATTTAGATGGGTACTACTGCTTTTTGGCTTTCGAGATTCCAAGCGAATTTTCGCCCAGTCCCACTGTTCGATTGCCCAAACGTAGTACTTCATTGTGCCTCAGCTTTACCCGGTACTTGGGCTTCGTTGCTGCATAGTGAGTTGTCCAAGCTCACCTTGGTCAGCTTCTTCCCTTTTTTCAGGTACTGTCACTGGTCCGAGTTCGCCGGAACCTCCGTCAAGGCCTTGAGTGTCTGTCTAGATAAAAAGGAGGTGCCTCCCGGCGTGGCGCAGGCGCGCAGGCGCCAAGTTTGGATCCAATCTTGTCCAGTTCGAGACTGGGCCCTCTCCGCAGTCCGACCTGAGACATCAAGGCTCCGCCTTCGCCCTCGTTTGTCCTTCCTTCCTCAAGCGCATCACCCCTTCATCCACATTGCATCAAGGAAGTTTTTGGAACGACCGGTCACACCAATTCCTGCTCGATCGAGCGCCCCTTCGACTTGCCTAGTATCTCTTTCGACGCGCGACTCGCCAGGGCAGTCTGCAGCACCGATGCTTGGACCCGGACCAGTGCTGGCCCTGCTGGAGCTGCTTGTGGCAATTGAGGTGGCGCAGGTGAATGCGGCATATACTCTCTACAAGAATTACTCTGGGAGTACTTTCTTTGACGAATGGACCTTCTTCGGTGCGTTGTGGTGTGTCCTGCGGCCGGTCAGCGGCGAACGCTGCTGTGGCTGTGCGGTGCTGTACATGTGCCGCAACGAACGAGAGCTGACTGCGTGAATGCGCATACATTGCACCTCACCCTTATATTTGGTGCTTTGTTCGGCTTGCTGGCGAAACATGTCCTACCTGATGTCAGGTAATTACGACAACTTGACAAACGGTTCGTTTCCTTTTCAATTGTCCAACACCAGCCGGTCTCCATTAAATTCCTTGGCTGATCAACATCAAGTGGGGTCGAATCACCACCGGGACGACTCTTCGCGCAGGCGACACGATCTGGGTCAATAAATCCGCGTCCTCTCAGTTGGCCTACGTGAACTCGGCTGGCAGAGCAATCATCAAGGTCGACAATGCTTCCGTCGTACCTTACAGTTACAAGCGCGATTCGGTTCGCATAAGCACCAACACTCTCGTGAGCCTCAGCGTTCTCTGCCGTGCCTCGAAAATCTGCTCGAGGATCGATTGCTGATCGGACCATCTCCCTATCTTCCTTCTTGTCTGGGATTATGGCCACGCTGATACGTAGTTCGGCATCGGATCTTTGTGGATCTACGACGCATACCATGTCCCATATGGATGCTCCGTGTGGCCGGCGATGTGGAGCGTGTGCGCAAACTGGCCCCTTAACGGAGAGATTGACACGTTCGAAGGAGGTGCGTCTCTGCATAGGAGCTTGATTGGATTGCAAGTGTATTCATGCTTCCTCGATGCTCTCGTTTCGACAAAGTCAACCTTCAAACCGCGAACCAATATGCTGTGCGTGACCTCGGCCAGCTTGGCATGCAGCTCCAGAAGAGCCCACAAGATGTACTTGCGTCTCACAGATCCACACCGAGACGGGATGCATAGCTACTGGCACCTCAAGTACTATGACAGGCAACCTGACGTACTCCAACTGCTCGACATCTGCGAACTACAACTCTGGATGCACCATCAAAGATCCGCGCGAGACCTCGTACGGCGCCGACTTTGCCACGAACGGTGGTGGAGTATGGGCGACCGAGTTCGCTTCCACAGGAATCAAAATATGGTTCTTCCCGCGAGCTTTGGTGCCTTCGGATCTGTTGGCGACCAACACGAGTGCACAGCCAAACCCGAGTGGGTGGGGCTTGCCCGTGGCGAATTACCCGAGTCAACCGAGTTGCGATATCTCGACGTACTTTGGTCCTCAAAAGTTGACGATCGACATCACCATGTGCGGAGACTGGGTATGTCCAATGTGTTCCAGAGTCTCTTTTTCCTGGGTGTGATAGCTTACGCAAACCTTGTCGGTGTTGGTGACCTGACAGGCTGGAACAGCATCGGTGTATAACCAAACGTGTACCCTCAGGCAGTCCTGCTACCTCGACAATGTCCTGAACGCGTCCAACTACGACACGGCCTACTTTGAACTTGGAAGCGTCAGGGTGTACAATGATGGATCGGCCTCTGCCACCTCGACGGTCGTCAAGACGAGTTCGATCCACTCTGCGACCGCAACAGGCGCGAACACTGTCGCATCGACCACTTCCTCGAGTGCGAGCAGAGCCTCGATGGTGTTTGGGAGTCAGGGAGTGGTGGCATCAGCATTGGTTGTGGTCATGATGGCCTTCGGAGCTGGCCTGCTGTGGTAGTCGGCCCAATCTAAATATTTCTCAGTCAGCAAAGTGCGTCCATGGACACTGCCGACGGCCCATCAGTCAGAAAAGCTTGTCGGAATTTAGATTCTTGTTGTGCTTTAATCTGTGAACTAGACTCTGGCTACCTGCCAAAAATATTTAACGTAGAATCTACAGCAGCAGATTGCGCGCTTGATCGCTCGCTCATCTCTAACAGCTTGACGATCGACCCCACATCGAAGCACTCACAGGGGCCGTGGATCTGCTCGCAGGCGCAAAAAGGGGGAACCGGAAGTAACGTTCCTTAGATAAGGACATCATGGCCTCACCTACCCTGTGGGACGCGATGCTCTTTGTCCTGGGTCGGACCTACCTACGTACGTCGCAATGATATAGGTACATCGTCACACGCGCACGCCACTGGCGCGATTTGGCGGGCTCCGCGGTCCGGCTCTCTCGATGATGACGTCGACGGGTGCGCTCGCGCTCGATCGACCATCTTGATCGGCCAAGTTGATCCAGCGACTTGATGCCTGCGGCTTATCATCTCGACTCTTGACACACCCACACGCCACAAATCTTAGCACTCAAGTGAGTACCTAGAAACCGTCGTATGCCACAGCAGTGGGATCTGACCAAGTCCTTCCTGTGGTCCCCTCTCCCCCTCTCCCCCCACTTCCTTGGCGATGCGTCGCATCAGACTAGTCCCAAATCCCCATCTAACCTCTACGACCATGCCCGAATCGACCTCCCACGCTGCCGCCGCCGAGAAGGCTTCCCAGAACGCGGGCCAACCTTCGAGTCACTCGCACCATGGGGAAGAGAAGAAGGCGGGAGACAAGCCTGAACATGAGGTTGGGGCCAAGAGTGGCAAGCCCATCACTACTCAGGTGAGTGAGCTTTCTCGTCGTGTGACGAGGCGCGCGAAGGATTCCCTCGGATCACGCGATCGAGCTCCCGCTGAGGGGACTGGTGTTTAGGCGCGGGAAGTGATACTGATGACTAACGAATTGTAAATGCTCAGGCCGATCTTACCAAGCCTGTCGAAGAAGAGTGAAGATTGAACAAGTACGAGAATTCGAACAAAGATCATCACGATGTGGGGGCCGGCTGAAGAGGTCGGGTCGCGCCACCCAGAGTTAATGTAGCAGTGAACGGAAATTTTCAAAGCTAGAAAGCACGCATGTGTTTTCATTATAAACACGAAGAAACTAACAGGGCCATTGGCTGTTGCGATGTTAGAATGAGCTCGGCATCGTGACGAGAACACTCGGGCTCAATAGGGGCCAAGGTTGCATTCGCGGCTCGCGACATCCCTGACGACCATTCAGGCCACTCCAGAACCATCTTATTTATTTGAGGAAATCTTCAACCGACGGCGTACGAGGCTGTGATTGTATCGAAATCGCCGAGTCCTCCTTAGATCTGGCGAGGGCCGGCGGCGCCGAGAGTCGTACCATTCATCTGTGACGGGGCCTACGTGTGCAAGCCAGTGCAGTGCCAGATGGTAACACAGCCGGTATTACAAGTGCTCTTTTCTTCGAATGCACTGGGCAGCAAAGAGTATTTGACATCATAATCAAGTCGCTCATGCTGTTTGTAAGGAGCCCAGATTACTCAGCGGAAAGCGTAAGTAAAGGCGAGTTCCTCGATAGTACTCTCGATGGTGCTTGACGATAAAGATAGTTCCAGAGCCAGTCGATTGTCGAGAGTCGAGAATAAGGGTCCAGAAAAGGATGAGAAAAGAGGAAAAGAGAGAAGACAGCTACGGATCGCTATTTAAGGGGATCAAGAGGTGACAAAGGGAGCATGTAGACAATAAGGCTCTTTATGAGAAACGCTAACAAAAGAGAACAAATAAGAAGGGTGACAAAGGGATGCACAATGATTGTCAGTCAAAGGCAGGTAAATGAAAGGGATGTCAGGCAAGTCGGTCCGGAGTTGAGCTTGGACCTACTGAGTGACTGCCGAGCCTTACACTGTTCTGACGTGGCCCTGTAGACAACACGTCCTTTCACATTACATACATAGCCGCTCCTATTCCATATTCGAACTCGGTCTCCTTCACGCATTGCCTTCAAACTAGGTAGCTATCGGAATTTGCTGATCAACTTCCGGCCGACCGGACCGACTCTCGAAGCCCCTTTTTGCACGGACGGAAAAAGGTCGGGTTCATACGGAATTCTGCTCCCCCCGCCCCTGACCCTCGGTAGAGCCGGGCGGGCAAGGAGCAATCCGCATTATTCAGACCTTGTAGTTTTACTGCATGCCCAATTATAGATATGTCAGACTTATGTATCGCCCGGCACGCTCGGAAAGGCTGGCAGGCACGTACTGGCACGTGGTACGACCCACGAGTTGGATCGCCTATTGCTCGCATCTTAAGTGAGAACAGGGCTGTCAGGTCGTTAAGGGCGTTAAATAACGGGGATTACCGCAACCCGGGAATACTTCCAAGGAGCACCTCTCAGCGATCGCGAGTGAACGGCACTCACGTAGGGATAGCGACAACGAAGATGGCGAAGAAGAGGAAGGCGAGGGAGGTCGCCCTTCACTAGGGGTAGGCTTTGGCCGGCGCCTTCGCCCTCGCCACCACCCGTGAGAGTTCCACGTGTATGCACTCCTCGTGACGCCGACCCTGACCGCTATAAAGTCACGGCAAACCTGCAAATCGACAACTTGGACTCGCCAGGGCTCGCTTAGTCGTGGCACTCTGGTAAGACCTGGCTTGATGTTCCCCGCAGCCGTGCTCCTCTCTTTTCGATGTCATCTATCGATTTACTCATGAAACTCGTCTCTGTCTTCACGATGCGCGATCAGTAAAGTCAGGTGATTTCAAACGGAACGAATGAAGAATCTTCAGTTGCAGCGAAGAAGAATGCGAGGGAAGGTTTACGAACAAACGAATCAGAAAGACGAGGGGGAAAAACAGGCATCCTCACCCTATGCTCATCCTTACCCTACCCCCCCACCCACCTCCCACAACTAATCGAAATGGAAACGGGAAAGAAACGAACCTCCTGGTCCTCAAAACAAGCCTACCATCGCATCGACGTCCCCTTCCCCATCCCCTTCGTTATCCCGATCCTGTTCGTCCCCATCATCCCCATCTAAAAGATCAAGTTCGAGATCCGAGGCCGTCATAAGGTCATGGTCGACGTCACCGTCTTCGAGGGCCGAGTTGTCGCCCGTGTTGTTGAGGCCCGAATCGATGCGGCCTACTTCGGGGGCATGAGCAGCGGCGGCCGTAGCGTTGTTGGAGGTCAAGGTTGAAGGTGATGCGGTCGTCGATGTCGATGTCGATGTCGAGGCGTTGCTAATGGATCCTGATGCTTGGGTTTGTGAGATCTCGCGTTGTCGTTGTTGGTACTGCCTCAGTTGATCGGGTTCGCCCAATCCATCGGCGAAGAGTTGCGAGTCCGGGACCAAGCGACGACCGTGCAACGATCCATTCTCGTCTTGTTCAACCCCACTACCATTCAGAGCCCCAGAGGATGTACCTCGCCCGTCTGCACGGGTTTGGAAAGCGCCTTGCGAAGCTTTTGGCGTTCCTGACGGACTTGCTTCTCCGCCACCTGCGGCAGTAGCACCACCCATCGTCGCAGCCGCCCTCTCAACCCTGACCGCTTCGACCGCCCTCATCCTAGCGATCCATTCCTCGCGTTCCTTCAACAACCTCGTCCTCTTCTCCAACGCCTTCCTCCTCTTCCTCTCCACTTCAGGGATCAACGTCCCAAAGAACAGCACGACGCAAATCAGGAACATCCTCAACGTCTTCGAACGAAGCGTCGAACGATGTTGTTGCGCTTGTTGTTGTTGGGGTGTAGGGATGACGAATTGGGGTTGTTGTTGGCCTGGGATCCCTCCTGGGATCGGCGTTAGAGTTCCGGCGTATTGGACTGGTCTTCCTGCGATTGACCGAGGGGCAAGACCTAGTTCCAATGCTTCATCGACGAGTCCGATCAAGGCGATGCGCGTGATCCAATACTTGGGTGAGAGGCGTGACGTCGAGGTCGTCGAGGACGAAGGGCGTCTACCTCCCCCGTGACCGTGCCGATGGGCTCGTGCCTGAAGACGTCCGGGTTCGAGGTGGGGTTGTCCCGCTTGAGCTTGAGCTGGTTGTTGATGAGCTGCGCGACGTCGGATCTGGTCTTGCTGTTGATCGTCCAATGGGATCCCTACAGGTCCCCCCGCCGCCCCAGCTGCAGCACCATCGGCCAATAAAGCCGCAGCCGCAGCCGCAGCTCTCCTCCTTCTCCTCTCTCGGTCCCTCTCCCTCTCCCGATCACCCCCGAATTCCCCTGCCACTCCTCCAACTCCAAATCCAGCATCCCCTGCCACACCATTGTTCGCAGCGGCGATTCGAGCCCTCACAACCGCGACGCGTCGTTTGTACATCGACCAGCCTTCCCAAAGGACCCAACCACCGGCTAAACCGACCAAGACCCATCGCTTCGTCGCTGAGGCCCTTCGCGCGAAGATCCAAAGCAAAAAGGCAAGTTTAGTTGAGAGTATGAGGAGGGGTAGGAACAGGGAAACGAGGACTTCGAGATTGAGGACGATGGAGATGGTGAGACCTCGTCGGCGGGGAGCGAGGGCGTTCAGCGCCGCGTTGGGACCTAGGAAAGGGGCTCGTGCACCTGCTTGATGAGGTGGAGGTGCGAGGCCTAGCATCTGCCAGAGCATGGGTTGATGACGCACGGGATGCCCGGTTTCAAGTGGGTTCGACGATGTCCCGAGAGCTGAGATGGAGAGGTGGATCATGGTCGAGAGGATGGATAGGATCGCTCGGCCTCGCTGTAGGGAGAGGTAGCGCGCTTGATGGTCCGTTGTTTTGGAAGTGTTCGATGACGAAGTGTTGGCTAGAGTAGGTTGGTGCAGTAGATAAGGTTGGTTGCTGGTATGGGAAGGTGCGCGATCAAGTTAGCAAGAGCGATCCTGAGCGAGAATCGCATCACGGTTTTCACACAGCCTCACTCACTCGATTGTCACCATCCTGAACCCTCCTCCTGCACTACCACTGCTGATCCCATTCAATCCATTATACGGCTCAGCGACCAACAAATTTGCCTCCTCCTGAGCCCCCTGCATCTCCTTCTCCACCAAGCCCCACAGTCCGACGTCCTTCAGCATCTCCCCGACACCTTCCATCTCGAACGCATTCTGCAACTCCTCGACCTGCATTTTATGACTCTCCTCGAGCCCCATCAGAAGCCTTCCTACTCTGGCACGTTCGATCGACCCTAGGGAGTATTCCTGGAACCTCTGGCTGCGCAGTTCGACATCTTGGGTGTAAAAGGCGTGGACTTGGATCAGGCGCAGGAAGAAGCTCGTTCGTTCGACGGAAGGGAGCGTGTTGAGGTGGGTCAGGAAGGCCGAGTAAGGGGATGTCGAGGGTACGAGGGAAGGAGGGGTGATGGACGGGATGTAAGTCGGGTTGTAGCCTGATCGGGCCGGGGGTGGGGGAAGGGTTTGGGATGGGATAGGAGTCGATATCGTCGACGGCGTGGCCAGAGTTGAAGTCGCATGAGGTGTGAATTCAGGTGCAGCAAGGGCAGGAGTAGTAGTGGCTTCCCTTCTGGGGCCACCACTTGGTACTGGGATAGGAGGTGGTGTCGACGTGTCCACGGACGATGACGGAGTGGATGAGGTGGCCGATCGCTCATGGTCCGCCGTCTTGGTCATGGGTACGGTCCAAGCATCCGGTTTGACGATGACGAACAACTTGGGTTCGATCGGTTCTTGCGCCTCACCCTGGCAACCCGTCCACGTCAGTACACGATGCCCGAACTCGCTGGGCCCAACGGACAATGACACCACAACCGACCCCACCCACACTGACCTGTTCGAACAGCGAATGCAACACTTCTGAATCCCTGACCACCCTGCCACCCAGGACGCAGGTGATGCCAGAAGGCAGAGGCTTTCTGGCCCATTGTTGGTGGATGCTCTGCTTGAGTTGTAGCACCGAGGACGAACGCGGGAGCGTGATCGAAGGCGTGGCAGACGATGACGAGGACGAAGGGGAGGATGGTGGTGTGGATGCACTGGCGGGGGACTGCAGCTGGAGTTGGATCGTTATGGGTTCATCGGAGGAAGTGGTGGCGGTGGAGGTGGCAGTCATGGTCTGCTGGGGTTGGTGCGGGGCTTTTAGTCCGAGCGGCGACGAGAAGCGCACGGCAGGCAGGCAAGGAGGAGGGGAGCGACCAAGTGGGGCGGGGAAACCGCCGCAATAAAACCGCATTACAACTGGAGAAAGCTACAGTAATGACCGAATTGAGTCCGGGTGACCGCGGTCACGACTTGTGCGAGAGAAGAGCTGTGAAATTGTGAAACCTCGGTCGTCTTTGCCCCTTTGCTCAGCGTCCAACACCTCCTTATCACCGATCCCACGCCTCAACCATCGTGAGGGCGAGGGAAAGCATGTCGACATCGTAAGCCTCTTAACCTCGTGATGCGGCTCTCGTAGCTGACGGAGCTGAGCGCACCCACGCCTTCCCTCCCTCCCATCGCAATGACGACGTTCGCCTCCCTCTCCCTCATTTCAGCCCTTCCTCCCCTGTACCACCACCAGCAGACTATCCAACATCGAATACAAACAACGCGAATACATCATCCACCAGCCCTGAATCCACCCCGGCAGATCCTCCTGCTGCAGCCCCCTCGGAACCCCTAACCGATGCCCAACTCGAAGCTCAACTCAAAGCTTCAACCTTAAAGTTCTACAAACAAACCTACCTCCTATTCCTAACCTATTACACCCCTCGACTCACCTTGATCTCCCTCTTCTCCTTCGTGCTCAAACTCTACCTCCTCCCTTGGCTCTTTGTCGGATTACGATGGCTCGGTAAATGGATTCTATGGGGGTTCGAGAAGCTACTTTTCGGATTGGCTTGGATCGCCAGTTGGGGAGTAGTGTATGCGATTGGGATAGGCATCTTTGGGGGCGTACTAGTGGGGTTCGGCATGTGGTTGTGGCTTGAATGGCCGAGGGTGCAAGGCGCCTATCCGAAGGGGAGTAAGTGGGGGCTTTGTGCGAGTACATCTTTGGGGGCGGGCTGGATGGCGCTTAGGTGGTTCAAGACGAGTATCGTATTGGCGACTTTTGGGGTCGCATTTTGGATCCGATCGAGACTCGGTTCGAAGAAAAAGATCGGTCGAACGGGTTCGAAGAAGGGCAGATCGGACAAGACTTGCCAAGACGATTTGGACGCGGTCGACGAGGCTACGCTACTGCGGTTACTGAAATTGAGGGAGGCTTCGGAAGCGAGACGGAGGACCGTGCAGGCTACTTCCACTTCGGAGGGGACGACCAAGATGGGTGAGCAGGGTGAGCACGTCGAGGAGAAGAAGGACGATGATGAGCAGAAGAACGACGATTTGATGGATCGGGAAGCCGAGCGATGGGCACGCAAGGCGAGAGAAGAGATGTTGAGGGAGGAGTTGACTCGGAGAGCGAGAGGGGCAGGTGGAGTAGCGAGTAGTCCGACCAGGTCGGAAGACGTCGATGCTGCGTCTGGGGTCGACGTGGAGTGAGGAGTTTGGAAAGTCGCCTTCTGGCATGTTGTAATATACTCGAGACAACCCCCAAGTTCATGAATCGTCCGCTTTGGAAGTGTTCTCGGGACCGTCGTAGTTCCGATCCAATTGACGTATTAAGGTGGAACATTGGGCATTGACCCCATAAACCATCAGCGTTACAAGGATAATTCTGATGGTTGGCATATCGACTCGAAAGCCTGCTCTTCGATGGGGTCAAGCTGGCCAACATCCAAGGGACCGTTGAATTCGTCACCGGATCTCAGTAAGCGGTCGAGTCACTTCATCTACGAACGTTTGATGAATCTCATGATCTGCCGCGGTTTCTGTCCCATCCCGTTTCGCAAGTTGCCGCTCATGTCCAGATGGGTATCGCTGCCAACACACGTCGGCAAGGCTTTGGTCAAGATTGAACTGGCGTGGTGTTCAAATCGGTCGATGACGTAGGCTCACGTTTGATCTCATGCCCGTGAAAGGACGTCAAAGATCATCACATTGGATTCGCGGTCAAGAACATTCTCGGACGAAAGATCTGCGCGCGGGCATGGCCCGGCGAACAACATGCCTCCGACGTTCAATGACAACAAGCGGATGTGGAAAGTGCTGTTGAGCGGTTGGTCCTTCATCGGCACCAAGGCGACATGTAAAATCGCACGCTTTCTCCTCCTGCATATTCGTTCAGTGTCAACGTCAGAGCTCCTTAGCCGCTATTACGACGAGAGGGTTGCCGAAGATTCCAACATGAGAGAGTTTGGGGGATGTAGAAGCAGAAATCTGGCTCAAAGGGGAACGAAAACGAGCACGAGATCGTCTCGAGGGGCCTAAAACGTTGCTCACAGAAGCGAGCGACAGTGGAAAGGAGTGTGAGGGTATGTTCGGTGAGGACGAGCAAGAACCAAGTCGACCATGCGAGCGCCGAAAACGGGGAGAAGTGAGATGGTAAGTACCATTTTTAGGGGGTCAAGGGCCGAAAAATGACGGACCGTCGATCCCGATTCGGCTGCGATGCGGTTCGTCCAGAACTCAGGAGGTCGAGGGTGCAAATTAAGTCTCAGCCACGCGCGGGACCTTGCTCGGTTTTGCGGGCGGTAAGGGGGACCCACCCTGTGCGCATGTCAGGGGAGTCTTCCGTGGTGCAGACCACCTACCTAGGTACCTACCTACCTACCTGGGGTCAAGATGATCGCGACTCGAGCAACGAACAGCGCGCAGACCCGCTTCCGGTCGGCGAAAGAGACTAAAAATAGGTAAGGGGTTTTCGGCGCGCGCCTGAGTCTAGGCGGCAGGCGTTCTTGCCCTGCTGGGGTGCCACGTGAGTCGATCGTCGTCTCTGTACCTAGGCCATTACGGCAGCAACCTACCTAGAGTAAGCACCGTCCTATACCTACCTACTTACATAGGCAGTCTGATGGCGGGCAAACGGTAAGAATGAGGAAGATCCTCCAGAATCATCGTACCCTCAAGTACGTAGGTTTGGTCGGAGATAATAATCTACGAGTCTGTACCTAATTTAGGACCTCGGTGCCACTGGTCGATTGCCTACATCTGCAACGCTCGCAATTCAGGTCGCAGTAGTGTGGGTTGGGAGCTTATGGAAAACAGAGCAAAAGTCAATTTAAAAGATGTGCAAGCCAGAGACTCCTGCACCGCTGAGTGCATGCTCAAAAACTGGAGGGTGTTGAAACGGGCGATTTGCATTTGAATAGGCAAGCAAGCGATGGGCACTTAGGTAGCCAGAATATGATATTTGGGTACCATGGTAAGGATTAACTGGATAAGTAGGTAGATCTCAAGTTGGATCGCCTGTAGCTCAATCGTGGACACCTGCCCAGAGAAAACTCTCAAGGCGGATCGCCTGGGGCTAATCTTGGAATATTGTTCTATCCGATTGGTACCTACTCGCCTGTACGTACTACGTACCCACCTAGGCACCTAGATAGACTTCGCTAGGGAGCATAGAAGGGAGGGACTGGGAACTAAAGTCGGGAAAATCGACCCAGGAAAATGTTTATTTTAGGCGCCGACAACTCTATTCCCCCTTCACTCCTAATTCAGAGATGCGCGAAGTGCTCGAAGAGATAGAAAATCAGCCCCGCCGCGCGGTCGCGCGCGTGCCGCTCGCGTGGGCGACGGGCGCGTGAGTGGCTCGTGCCAAGCCGAACGTTCACCTCACACGTTGGGTCGATCTGCAGCGAGCAACCCAAGTTGGGCCCGACGGTGAACGTGTCGAGAAAAAACATGGACGATAGCAAGGCAGCTTCCGTTTTTGAGTCGATAGCGGCGTGGTATCCGATTTCACGCAAGTATGTCTTCATCAAAAAGGCAAGTCGCGTCGGATCCTTGACCAAAATGACGCCGACGGGCGGGATGGCAAGGGGCTTGAGTCGACATCGATCCCCATCACCCACTCATCGTACCCTCCTTCGGGTCCATAAAACCCAGTGACTTGTCCACTTCACCTTTCTCTCTCTCCTTCCCATCATCCCATCTTCTCTTCTCCTCACTCCCTCTGTCTTACCGCTCATCGGTGTCTGCCATACACATGCTCTTCTCGGCCGTCGGGTCCGTGCTCGCTGTCTTGTCCCTGACCTCGGTCATCGACGCCGCCGCCATCCATGCACCCAAAACGGACGCCCTACAGCGCCGTGCCCAAAAGATCACCACTTGCCGTGGTACGGGCGAATACCCTATCCCTCAAAATAACCAGTGCAAGCCCTGCTCGTTCAAATTCCCCGGCGCCTCGACTTGCTCGGCGACTGCTGCTCTGCGATGGTGAGTGCTCGGAAGTTCTTCATTTCACTTAGAGTTGGCCGCTGCAACCCTAAACACCAGACATTTACTTACGATACCTTTTATATTTATCTCCTTTCTTCGCTACCTTTTTACAGCCGGACTGGGTACCTCTCGGCTGGCGTTTGTACGTCTGAGCAATCGAATTGGCTGCGCGGCATTCGGAGTCCCTGAACGGAGTAGCTGACGATCGCGCAACATCGTTCCTTTCTTCCACGCCCAGGTGTGACAACTTCTCCTGCGAGTACCTTCAACAGCAACGGTGTGTGCACCCCTTGCTCGACCAGGTTCGCTGGAGCCGCCACCTGCACCTCCTCTTCCGCCACGAAATGGTGAGTCATCTGAACCGTGCTGTCAGCCGGACAATACTCGAGGCTCATCTTTCGACGCTTGCTTCAGTAACACTGGATTCCTTTCTGGTGGCAAATGCCCGAGTGTATGCCCAACCGGATTCGTCAATGCTCCCAGCACTCGCACCTGTGTTGCTTGCAACCGTTTCGACAACCTCGCCGCCACCTGCAGCGCCGGCAAGATTGCCACCTGCGCGGCAGGAGCTTACGTGAGTTTTTTTTTGGCCTGCGCTTCACTATGGCAACGGCATCAGTCTCTGAGTTTGTTCTGGGACCACTCTTTTTGCAGCTTAACTCCGCGCAAAATGACTGCATTAGTTGCACCTCCGTCAATAGTTTCGCTACCACGTGCTCCAGCGCTTCCGTCATCACCGCCTGCTCGTAAGTGGCACCCCCGCCCAGTCCACCTCCGAGCGACTCGCTGGCACCCTTGAGCTGATTTAGGCGAACTCTTTGCTCTCCATCCACAGGGCTCCCTACACCGTGTCGTCGGACAAGAAGACATGTGTTCTCGGCTCCGGTTGGTCATACTACCTCGCGTCGTCGATCCCCGATGTCCCTTACGATTCGAACGTCCAGACTCCTGTCATCTGCGGTCGGGGCGCCGTCGGCGAGGGTTCCCAGGTCGCCGTTTTCGACTCCAACTCATTGACCTGCTTCTCGTCTTCGACGTCTCCCTCCTCGGAGCTGCCTGAGCTCGTATGGGATGCCGACTCGACGGTCATGGTCCTCGGCTCGTGCAAGACCAACAACGCCCTCGTCCCTGCCGCCAAGTCCCGCTGCCGCGACGTTACCCTCACCCCCTCCTCGTGCACCTTGACGGCGGACAGGTCCCCTTGCTCCGACCTCTTCACGACCTGCTCCGGCTCGCAGTTCCGCAACTTTGGTCAGTCCGCTTTCCCCTACGCTTCCATTCGCTGCTGCCCACGGTCGTACTGACGGTCTGCACTGCTGCCGCCTTCTCGCACCTTTTTAGATGGTGTCTGCCAAGAATGTGGCACCGCTTACCAAGACGCGCTCACTTGCGACATCTTCAGCGGCGCCACCACTTGCATCGCTGGTGACTACCTCAATAATGGCACCTGCACGAGCTGCTCGAACTTCGACCCCAACGCTGCCAGCTGCTCGGCCCACGGCACCCTCAGCGCTTGCAACAACGGCTGGGTCTTGGCGTCGAACAACACTTGCCTCGTTGACACCTCGGCCACTGCTACCGCCGTCGACAACTCGTGGTCATATTACCCTGACTCGCTGATCAGCTCGCTCACCGTGCTCAACAACAACTCGACCGACCAGTACGACTGCGCCGAAGCCGTCTACGCCTCTAACTTCACCCTCGCCGCCTTCGATCCCGTTACCAACAACTGCTACGTGACGAACGCCACGACAACCATCACTGAATCAATCACGGATGTGGCGGGTGCGAGTGTGTTCGTTATCGACACGTGCGCTGCCAACCAAGCCAATGGTGAGTTCAACCCGCGATGCTGGTTACTCTAAAGGACCCAAAGCTGACCCTACTTTGCCTTATGTCTCTGTTCAGTGCCTTCGGACCAAGGTAACAATTGCTACGACACCATGCTTGATGATCAATTGTGCCAAGTCAATGGCCAGCCCTGCTCATAATCGTCCGATGCTCCCCTTCCGAACCTCCTCCGCCGGGGCCTTCCCACATTCGCTTCAATTATATTTCCTGTCTCGTCTCTGAAAACCTCGGTTCTCCACCTTCACGCGTCCACCGCCACCCAAGAGTAGTCCATCATCGATTTGTAGCGATAGAACAAACACTACCATTGTATCTGTAACTGGAACATTTGAGCCCGCTCGTGGCGTTCCATCCCGGGTATATGGGCCATATACGACGGGTTTTGCCCGTCGTCATGCGCTCGCGACAGAACCCAGGAAAGCTCAGCCACATGTGCGTCCGCGAAAAGGGGCAAATCGACCCCCGTTTTCTGCGAACCGCGTCCTGAACTGGGTGCAAATTGCCAATTTCGGAGGCCAAAAAAAAGTGATTTGCGTCATCAATGGGAGCAAACTGGGGACTACGAGCGTCTAACTTGGCGCCAATCTGCCGGGCCGCTGAGCACTCTGAGCCACCCCGAGCGCACCCGAAGCGGTGTATCGCGCACACAGCGAAATTTCACCTAATTCACATTAGTCTGAGCAGAATCTCTGTCATGAATTTGAAGTTCAAATCTGTAAATTCCTGCCAGTCTTGCTTGAAGACAATTCCCGCGCTTCAACCCCGGACTTCCTGTCTCACATTCGGGACACGTCGCAGCCGCAATTCCACCGCCTGAACCTCGCCAACGCAAGACCTGATGCCGATAATTCTCGCCAGCCAATACCAGGTGGTTTACTCGACCTTAGGCCCCACGTGCTCGAGATCCCAGACCAGCAATTTGCGCCAATGTCCCCTGTCACCGAGCCCGGCGAGCTTGAGGCAGGAAACGACTCGCATGATCGGCTCCCAGCAGCCTGATGTCGAAGCCCGTTCGGCGTTGATGCTTTCGCAGCGATTTTTCGGGTTTCCAACAAGAATATAACGATTTTGAGAGTATTTCGCGAATTCCTCTTTTTTTCATTGCTGACAAATACTATGTGCGTCCCAAATTGGGTGCAAATCGACTGTGTTCTGAGCAACTTCATGGGCGCAAATCGGCCCGAAAACCCATTTTCCGGACGCACATTGGGCTGGGTTTGCTTTCCCGGGTCCTCTCGCGACCCTGATCTTGATCAGGCGCGCTTTTGGACATCTTGGCCTTTGCTTACACGCGTCGCAAGCCCCGACTTGCAGAGGAGGGCGGCTGACACTGATGGATCCAGCTTGCCTTGGCCTATCCCGACACGACATCGGCGATGAGTCAATGACCGAAGTCAAAGTTGTTCGAGGGTACAACCGAGTCAATGTGAGTCTGATGTGCCGTCCTGCATCGGTGCGACCCGCGTTGCCAAGGTGATCGTGGATCGCTGCTTGGGGCTCAGGTCACGTGTCGGCACGTCATGACCATCGGGCTGCATGACGATGCAGCGCGTCCACTTGTAGGCTACACAGGTGGTATCGCGTTCTCGAGCAGGTGGACTCCATGGGTGCTTGATAGTAGAGACGAGGAGCGCTCACATCTGCTGCAGTGAGCGAGTTGCGGCGAGCTCGCAGCAGAGCTCAGTCCGATCTGGGTACCGAGCCTGAGCGGGGTTCTCTATAGGACACTGCAATAGTCGCCAATCCCACTATCGTCAATATGTGATGCTTAAGCACCCTACTCTAGCCCGAGATTTATTCGAGCCGGTGTTTTCTTCATCTCAGCACGCCACTATCGGACCCCTCCACTTGACTGACCTCATTCGCTCATTCTTGCTTAACGCACCGCCCACTTCCCGCACGAGACAGCAAGTCGACCATGATAACTTGATCTTGATAGGCCAGGCTATGGCCGATGGAGCTCAACCAGCCCACGACATCGAAGATGACGGTGTTCAGATCGTCGAGGACGTTGAATTGAAATCGGTCATTGTCGACAAGCTCGAGCACGGCGATCAAGCATCACATATCGCAGAAACTCCCATCACCCCGGCCAACCCCCCTCCACTACTCCATTTGTTCAGTCTTCGAATCGATCTAGATCTTCCGTGCGATGCTGCGGGCCGCTTCTTGCTCCCAGCAAACCCTTTCTCTACCCCGGTCATCTTCACCTCGACTCGAAGTCGTCCAGCTCCAGCTCGACCTGGCGGCTCCTCTGCCGGTGACCTCTTCCTCCTCGTAATGGCCCCGATTTCGACGACCATCTATTCAAAACTCCGTCTTCTCTCTCTCGACGCGTTGGATCGACAGCATCCGATCTGCGTGGCATGGGCGCAACGAAGCTCGGGTCGAACGGCGACGGAAGCCGTCATTCACGGACAAGCAAGTCTACTGGACGCCCTGGCCCAGTTGGAGGGAAGGGGATTGGTGAAACTCGATTCGACACTTTCGTTGCGTGGCCGATCGAGCGGAACCGGCGAGGACGGAGACTACCTCATGATCCAAGTTCGATTGACCGAGCAATGGTATCAAGCGACGTACGCGACCCCGGCGAAGCAGCTGGTTGTTCATGCGCTATTCCCTGTTCATTCACGTACTCGCGACTTGAAATCAGAGGCCATCTATCAAAGGGGGGCCATGACTACCGTAGACACGTTCTATGCAGCCCTACAACGCGCACCAAAGACACGAGATGGCTTGCTCGTCCAGGACCGAGGGCTCGAGGACCCGACCCAAGAAACCGAAAAGGGGAAGGCCGCATGCGAACGCAGGATCGCCAAAGGCAAGGGACGAGCGGTCGATGTCGACGATGCCCACCCGATTGGATCGAACCTTGAAGAAGAGGACGAACTCCTGACGCCTCGAGGGTTGAATGCGACGTTGATGCCGTTCCAGTCGAGGTCGGTTCGATGGCTTCTCAGGCGTGAAGGAGTCTATGTCCCGCCCCAGTCGATGACGTATGTGTCCAAGGCGGAGTTGATGACGAGCGGCGACGAGGAGCACATGCAAGTTGATGGCCTAGAGGAGGAAGAGCTCGAGAAAGATCTGGGAATCATTGCGTCGCTCCCGATGGATCAACTGCGCCAAGTTGCGAGAAGTCCGCTTTGGCACAGGTGCCGACTTCCTGGCGTAGCGCAAGACTTGTGGGTCAATCGGATCAACTCGAGCATCGTCATCGAAGACCCCGCTTTCCTTCACATTGTCGACCACCCTGTACAAGAGGCAGCTCACAGCAACACAGTCTCGACGTCTGCGACGAGAATTGGTGGCCCGTCGCTCACCTCAGGATCGGGTTTGCTAGCCGAAGAGGTCGGGCTGGGCAAGACGGTCGAAGTAATCTCGCTGATTCTCATGCATCGTCGAATGAATCGAAATGTTTTGCCGCCCTTCTACAACGCCTCGACCAAGACGGACGTGTACCCTTCTTCGCTGACGTTGATAATCTGTCCTCCCGTCTTGACCGGTCAATGGGTCAAAGAGCTCGAACGTCACGCGCCTTCTCTCCGAGTCCTTCGCTATGACGGCATCAACAAAGTCCCCGTCAAGCAAACCGTTCAGGATGTGATCAAGTCCCACGAAATCCTCTTGACGACTTACGATGTCTTGCGTCGAGAGATCAATGTGGCTCGCAAACCTCATCAGAGATCGCTTCGTTCAGGTCCACAAGGCCGACCCAAGTATCGTCGCTCCCTCCTCGTCCAGATCGAGTTCCTTCGCATCATCCTCGACGAAGCACAGATGTTAGGTGACACCGCCACTTCCGCCTCTGAAACAGCCGCCCTGTTGCCCAGATTGTTCTCGTTTGCCGTCACCTCCACGCCTCTGAAGGCTCGATTGGAAGATCTTCAGGGTTTGTTGACGTTTCTCAAGATCGATCCGTTCGGCCCAGGTCCATCCAAGGGGTCCTTGGCAAGGTTGTTGGAGGAGCAGGAGACGTTCAAGACCTTATGGAACGAAGTCGGGGCCAGGACGCTGAAGGCGGAGATTGAAACAGAGTTGGTCATCCCCCCTCAAGAGAGGTTTGTCGTGCCATGTGATTTCAGTGCGGTCGAAGCGTGAGTACTGCTGATATCGTGCCCTCGAGGTTGCGTGTAAGCTTTCACACTGATTGGGATCGAACTATTTCCTAGGTACTACTATAGCACGCGCTACTCGGAGATGCTCGAATCGTTGCAACTTGACCTCGACGGCACTCTCAAAGACCCCACAACCCCTTGGGATCCGGACGTTTCCGATCTCTCGCGCTGGCTCGTCAGTCTACGCCAACTTGCCATCCACCCCCAAATTGGAGTCCACAACAAGCGTGGACTCGGCCACGTCTTGAAGTCTGTCGACGAGGTATTGACGACGATGCGCGCGAATGCGGTCTCAGCACTTCACATCGACCAGCGAGTCTTACTACACGCTCGAATGACGAGGGCTCAATATGGGATGTATGATGCTGAAGACTGTGAGAGGTTTGAACAAAGCTTGAAGCTGTTTGATGAGGTTGTTGTCGATCTGGAACCTGTCATCAAGGAGGTGATTGAGCAGATTCGACAAGCCTGGAGGGATCGAGCCAAGGCGACGGTGAGCTTGGGGGTTGGATCCGCCGCGGTTTCGGAGGATCGACAAAGCGAGGAGGCGGAAGAGGCGGTGAATGATGAAGTTGCCGAAGCGTTGGGGCTGGGCCTGGATGACGAATACGATTCGAGTGATGGTGACGACGACGAACTTGCTTACCAAGACCGCAACACGGGTCTCGTCAAGCTGCGCGCCAAAACGGACAAGGAGAAACTCACCATCAAGACGCTCGGGTCTCTCCGAACGCGCCTGCGCGACTTGCTGTTCGTCAAGCATTCGGCCTGGTTCTTCTCCGGTAACGCCTACTTCAACATGGGCAAATTTCCCGTCCAAGAAGCCGACATGTACCAGAAAGCCGAGGACCTGCGATCTTCGATCCTTCGTCCGTGGGAGAGACAAGTCGAACGCGCGACGTTGAGGTTGCAAAGGCAGAATGAGGCGAGGGTTGACTTGAAGGTCGAGGATCTCGAGTTCAAATTCGCCAAAGTCGGGCCGGGGATCAGAGCGAAGAACGTGTTCGAAGAGATCGAGGTGACGACTGATATTATGAACGGATGTAAGTTGCCATCCCTGTCACCGCTGTGTCGTTGTTTCAGCGTTGAGGCTGATCGTCAAACCTAGCTCGCGTGGTCAGGGGCCGAGTTGATCTGGCAGTGGCGAGCGATCATCCTCAAGCTCATGAAAAGGCGCGTGTCTGTGGCTGGCCAGGACGCTACCGGTGAGGAGTACGCTCAACGCGCCGAGGATCAGGAAAAGGTCCGCCTGAAGTATGCTGTAACTCCGATTCCTGTTTCAGATTCTTATCCGTTTCTCGGACCTACAGGCGGACTGCTACCTTGAACAATACACGATCATCCTCGAGCAATGGCGCTCCGCTATCACGGGCGAGCGCTCGGCCCTAGGAGATCAGCTTGAGCTCGAAATCGCCGGCAAGCAGAACCGCAACCGCAAGATCGAGAATCAAGGTGCCAATCGAGCCAAGCGAGTCAAAGTCAAGCAATTTGTCCCGATCAAAGACCGCCGCATCCCGACCTTGGAACAAGGCGACACACCGCGTGACATCTTGACATTCGAGCTTACGGTCGAAAGGCTTCAAGCCAAAGGCAAAGACATGGAGGCGCATGAAGTGGTCGGATTGAAGCGGATGGTTGGGAGGCTGAGGGACGTTCGAGATGCCGACTATGTGTCAATCAAGGAGGGCGAGTTGCTCAGCATTGAGATTGATCGCTTGACGGCGGCGATCAAACCCAAGGAGAAGGTCGTCGACCGACTGCGCCTTGAGCTGGGAGACATCACCCGAGCGATGAACGTGCGCATCCGTTACTTCACACAGCTACAAGCCTTGTCCGACGCCGTTGCCGATCCGGATACGTACCACCGTGGATGGCGTGGTTACCTGGGTGAGATGGAAGCGCTGTACGAACAGGAGGAGAAGATGGAGGCCGAGATCAGGCTTAAGAGATCGTCGAGGAGGTACCTAGATTCTTTGAACGAGTCGAGTGAGCTCAAGGCCGACGTCAATGAGACAACAACGTGTGTCATCTGCAGTGAAGAGTATTCTCGAGGAGGTGAGTAAGGACTTTGCTCGGTCACTTTGCACTGCGCAGGCTGACTCACGATGTGTGGGCACTTTGGCAGTGTTGACGACGTGCGCTCATGTGTTTTGCGCCGTTTGCTTTGCTCGATGGTAAGCTGTGGGAGTTTCCTGCCCAGCCGAGCACGTTGCTCACATAACTGGTCGCTTTCTCGTAGGCGCACGCGATCCAGGCAATGCGCCGTCTGTAAGCGGGACTTGTCTCCGGGCCAGTGGCAGACGGTTCACTATCGCAACAAGGTTGTGGAACAACCCACCGCAGAGTCAAGTGGCGAACATAGGAACGGGACGGTGGCGCCCAAGAAGCGAGCAATCGACCAGATTACCGGCAACGCCTTGGAGACGTTGAGCAACGCTTTCGACGCTGTCAACGACTTGCGCTCGATCCCTCACGAACTCGCCCAAGCGATCGAAGCCGTCGACACGTACCAGCCGCTTTCGACCAAATCTGATCTGCTTGTCAAGCACGTCAAGTACATCCGCAACGAAAATCTCAACGCCAAAGTCGTCATCTTCTCTGCCTGGCAGGAGTCGTTAATGATTTTGATGCAGGCTTTCGTGAGGAATGGGATCGAATTCGTATCTATCGATTCGAATAAGGGCAAGAAGGAGGTGCTGGTCAAGCGTTTCGTCGAGGATCCCCATATCGCGGCGTTTTTCCTCGTAAGCAGCTCGACAGTGCAAATACGATGATCACTGAGCGGGTCACTGACTCCTCAACATGAGTGTGGGCTACAGAACACCAAATCTCATTCTGCCGGTCTTACCCTCACATGCGCCCGCTACGTCTTCCTCGTCGAACCCGTGCTGCATCCATCTCTCGAGATCCAAGCCGTCGCTCGCGTCCATCGCATTGGCCAGACTGCGCGAACGTCCGTCTATCAATACTACGTCAGCGATTCAGTCGATCAGCGTGTCGCTGAGCTACGAGGTGTAAGTGGGCAGTCTCGGTGTGTATTGCTGTCAAGGCGCTCGCTAAGGTTGCTACTGGTTTTACTCTTGTGTACAGCGCCAAGGCACTTCGCTCTTCCTCAAATCGTCGCAGAGCAATACGGCAAAGGAATCGAAGTTGAATCAGAGAGACCTGAGCACTAGAGGGACCAATGGGACCAAAGGCGTCGACGAATCAGTAGAGGATCAAGTGTGTTCTTCACAGATCGACCGCATACACCTCGTGATACGTCATTGAGACTCTGACCCGTTTTCTCACAGGACGATCTGATCCGATGTCTTTTCGCTCCCGAGCACTACCTGAACCTCCAGAGGAGCCTTCTCCCTCCTCAACTCCGTAACGATGCGGATCGTACTGCTCCGGTCGCTGACGACGCCGAGATGGAAAGGATGAGCAATTCGGCGCAAGGACGAGCGGGCCAAGCGGCTCTCAAGAGGGCGCGGATGATTGACTCGCTGAACGGCGGTGTCGATGAACATGCGTGAACAGACGGCTCGATAAATCATTCATTGAGGGTTCTCGTTCCAAATCCGATGCGTAGTGCTATCGCTTCTCTTCATCGTAGATTTGCAAGCGCAGTGAGTTGTGACCCAGGTGGGCATGCCAATCGAGAGATACCATCAAATATTGCCAAACGAGAGATACCGGGAAATATTTAATACAGCCAAGTGGAGACCAAGGGCCATGAAAAAGGCAAAACCACGGCGACTCCTGTTCGCTCTATCGACTCTTGTTCCGGGTCCCCAATTGAGTCAGATGAGCATGTATTTGAAATATAGCCTAATCGCGTCGCCCATGATGTCAACAGCAAATGCGCTCTCTCTCTCTCTCTCTCTGTGCAGCGCACGCGCATTCCGCCTAGTGACAGGTTGATCATTGTCACGTGTGACAGAACACATGACTCCCGCTCGTGCTGTGTTGCCGCGTTCGTCTGTTATGGTCAGCTCAATAAAGTAGTACTTCGCTTAAAATTTGTCTGTGATGCATAGCTCAGGAAGGCAAGGCAGGTAAATTTGGGGCTGACTATGGGTATATGCAAGCCGAGCTCGGCCGAGGTGGGCCGAGATGCGACCGAGAAATTGGTGATCGATCGTGTGATCGGCTGGGGAGGAGCCGACGATGGACTCATTAGACAGGCGTTCGAGTCTCGACGTCCGACTCCGCACCGTCACGTACTGCAGCAACTCTCTCGGCGATCAAGCATACACGAGTCATCGGCGGTGGCGTATGCGGCGTGGTTTCAGTTGATTGGAGCCCCATGTACTCGCAACAACCACAAGAGGCTGCCTACTACACGCCTGGCATCTTCGACGAGCACCCACACCCCCACCCGTGGCTGGCAGATCCACTCTCGCCAGATGCTGGACAAGCCTACCACGGGTCACAGCTAAACATCGAGAAGCCAGTTACTTATTCACCTGCACATATACAATCTGGTCAGTAGTAGCCCAGTCGCGCCTGTCCTCTATGCGACCGTCGCATGGCTGGCATGAGCAATGCCCACAGGCGAGCGCTGGACTTTGACGCATCGCCCCTCTTCGTTGGGCCACTCAGTCAGCTCCACCGCTTGGACATCTCCACGATCATCTCAATATGCTCTGAACTCGACTCACGAGGGCGCCGAATCTTCCATGTCGGACTTGGTTTCTTCAACTGCTAACCCAAGCACGGCCGTCTCAGCTCATACGGGGTCCGAGCATTCGGTCACGGACCGATCGTCGAGCCAGCGCCTCGTTATCGGCAGCGTCCCGAAGCAGGGTCTAAGAATCAGACCCTTGCGATCCGACAAAAGGCTCAGCTCCCACTTTCCGCTTACTCCCTCTGGACCTGGGGCATTTGCAGACGCCGAATCAGCCAGCCTCGCCCCTTCATCTTCCCTTGCAGCAGCGCGCCAGCGTACGAACACCCCCGGAACCGACGCGTGCAACTCTGCCTCGAACAGCTTAACGCCACGGGAAGATCAGCTCTCCCCGCCGGTCGACGCGGTGTCTTCCATCTTCCCTTCATCAAAGATTGGAGCACCGGCAGGCAAACTGCCTGACCTCACTTCGTCATATCGCCCCGACTCCCGTGCCAGTGCAGCTGCTGACCGGGAGGCAGCAAAACCATCTACTGCGGGCAAGGAGAACCCTCTGACAAAGTTGGTCGACGATTTCGAGTTGCTCAGCTTTCTCAAAACCCACAGGGCTGAAAACCCTCAAATTGTTTTGCCATTTCCTCTTGCCCGGTCGGCACAGTCGGTGTCTGTCACTGGGTCGTCAAATATAACAGCTGAAAATGACGATCCAGAGTCGCTGTCGCACCCTGCGGAATGGAAAAACGCCAGCAATAACAGGACGCAGCGCATACGGAATGAGTCCTGGATATGCTCAAAATGCCGGACCGAGTTGGGCCGGCTCTCGTTGAGAGACCCTATGAGTCAACGGCCCATCCCGTTCCGTCACACCTTCCTGTGTCCGGACTGCTGCCCTCCGGAAGAGGAGGAGGATGCTGCCGAAGAGGCGGACGTGGCAGGGCCCTCATCACCCTTGACCGTCTCGTACGAGAGCGGTTTCTCGGGCTTGCTCGACAAGGCGTTCAACATTCCGATCCCCACCAGAACGACTCCACGGGTTCAAGCAATTGGCAAACGACGCCGGCTCACCGGGTCCTTGTCGACATGCGATGTGTGCATGCACTTCATCGCTACATCTTCGGCGCAGGATGAGGACTCCCTTAGACCTCCGTCAGCTCCTCTCGTGGAAAGGATTTGCAAGCACTGTCATGCCAAATACCGCCGATGCACGGACTGCGGTGGGCGACCCGACAAGCGTCTCGGGGTCGGTCGGTGGCGACTCAAGGAGTTATTTCCCGACGGCACACGTCGATGCACAATCCCCCACCGACCGCTGCGATCGCTCACCGAGACGACATGCGACATTTGGCGTATCAGCGAATTGCCGTCCGACGAGATACCCGTCTACCTCACCGAGATACAGAAGGTGATGTCCTTGGCGATGTTTGCAACAATGGCGATCCCCGACACGATGGAATGTGAAAATCCTATGTGCATCGACTTCCGCTCGGCCGCCGTGCTCGCCTCCGAGGCCTTCAGACTTCTAACGCCAATGATCACTAACGACGTCGAGCAGCAATTAGGGCTACGGCGTTACATCACGCTGAGGTGGCACAACCCGCTGCTACCGCGGGGTGAGACTCTGGCCGAGCCTCAGTCGCAAGATCCCGACGTGATCGCACTCCAAAAACCTCCCAGCCTCATGCGAGAGGGCTACACGCTGTTCTCCTTCAACGTCATGGAGCTCGAGCTCGAGACGGGCAGCATAGCTGTCGCGCTGTCCGCCCCCAGAGGAGTACGTAGCCCCTCAAGACTCACTTCTCCAGCCATGCACAACTTATTTTGCGCTCGCGCTGATTCTGCCGTTTCAACTCGCAGATGGGACATAGCTATCATGCTCAAAGCCACATCATACAGTGCGCTATCCGCCGAGCTCAAGATGACTTAGCGCACACAAACCGCGAGCGAGCGGCGGCAGGGCTTAATTCTTATCCCGAAATTAATGAGCTGTGGCTGATAAGTGAGTTCATGCCAAACACAAACTTCGCATCTTTTATCGACTGAATGTCGGGGCTCCGATCCATACAGATGGGCACAACAAAGCAAGTCGAGTGCTTTATCGAGACGAGCGCCAACGAGGCATGATCCCTCTGGATGAATACTTGGCCAAATATGCCGGGGTCACCGACCCGAAACACTTCCCTCCTCATCGTTCGATTCTGCTGCCATGGGAGTTCCTCAAACGGTATCGTTTCTACGCGAGGAGGTTCTCGGGCAAGGACGATCTGACCCAGATCCACGGAAGAAGAAAGGCGACGGAAGCGGGCAAGACACGAAGGGGACGGCGACCTATTGCGGCCGACAATGGGTCGAACGTGACCATGCCTAGTGGTGATGATGCTGATGACGAAGAAACTTGATGGAGATTTCGGCCCCGGTAATTTGTGCTCCGGGCGCATTGTCTTCTGCCATCGTTGTTCTCTCGTTTCGGCTGGGCGCTCGGAAGGGTTCTCGTGCCGGCATGAATGCATAGACTTAATCTGGTACCCACTTCATGTGTTGTTGTTGTTTCAAGTTAAAAAATATCGGTGAATTCTTCTATCTCAATACCTAACGTTAAGTCTCACGGGTGATGCGGGACAATTTGCCATTTTAGCCCGAAACCTTGAGGAGGACTGAGCGCAAGAGCTCGGAAGACAGGGGAGAGGGTGGTTAGCCCGCGCCACTGGCCTTTGACAGAAATTTCATTTGCCGCGCACACGCTCAGACTCGACGGCATAAGATTCCCCGGTGTTCCGACTCGCTTGGACGCTTCGGCCTTTATCTTCCCAAGTCGGCGGCATCTTTCTTGCAGGGCGGTTGATGAATCAATCTTCGACTTCATCCCTCAGCGCCTCGCCCCCAACTTACTGTGCTGTGCGGCCTGGAAGTCAAGCTCCCCACTGTGACGATGGCGCGGTACGAGACCTCAAACATGATTGTCGGCACTAAGGGAAGAACTGGGATGTTTCGAGGCACACAGATCCGACAATGGGCATCACTCTGAGCTTGAAGACGGAATTGAGTTAGTGTCGTGCACAGTGCATTTCTTCCCAGATCTCCCCGGGGCCCCTTTTTTTTCATTGGAAAAGGACGGAGAAAAAAAAAAGGTCGCACTGCAGCCTAGCTCGCTCGGAAAATATGACATCTTGCTCGCAATGCAGAACCTTGGCAGTATCTCAGTCGCTCATAGTAGGATTACGGCTAGTTCTTTGATCTTTGGGAACGAGATATTGGTGCTGTGCAAAACACTGCATCTCTTATTTCAGCTTTCGGACGGGCCGCGGACGGTCATCCGAGGCCGTGCAGTGACGACTCGAAGTTGCCCTCCGGAATGGGTCGGAAGGCTATAGAATCGATGTTTTGCCTAGGTTAGGGACTGAAAACTGTCTCTTCCCACCATTCCACGCTCGGGGGAGGCTCCTGAAGGCTGCGGTAAGCACCGGTTGCATGTGCTCGCAATTACCCGGCGGCGGCGATCACGCGCGTACAGTCGCGGGGCCACCGGCCTCCAGCCACCTTCGGCTCGCAAGAATTCATCCGGTTGGACGACGCCAAGCCTACAGTTGAGTGACCGCATGCCCGGCCAACAAGCACGAGCTGACCCACTCGCGGCTGTCTTCTCTGACAGTTCAGTTCGGACCGATCGTTCGTTATCGTCCGCTACCACCAATTGTTCGGGCGTCTTACCTCTCATCATCGCAATGCTACCTCAAACACTGCAACCTCAGTCGGCCACGGCGGCTCCACGCGCGCAGATCGATGACGAGGATGCCGCTGCCGCGGAGCGAGCTCTGATTGAACGAAAGAAGATGCTGGCGGGAGAAGCGTAAGCTTCGCCGTAGGCCTCGGTGTCTGCATGCTTTTTGAACCTTCGGAGTACCTCCAGGACCGCGTGGCCAACTGAGGACCCCGGGTAGGTGATGTGGCCCATCTGATTCAAGCCCCCCACATCGTCTTCTTGTTGGCAGTTACGATGCGATGCAAGATCAGGGTTTGCTCGAAGGTCGCCTTAGAGCTCGGCATTTGTTGCATGTGAGTGAGCTTTTACTCTCTCCCTTTACTATACATGCCATGGCAAGGTCGGCTGATGACCTGTGGCACACCCCGCAACCGGACTCTGCCCCGACCCCACAACCTTCACGCTCTCAACCTCATGCGCCAACGACTGGAAACCGATGGAAAAGGCGTACAACCATCATCCTCCGGCGACATACGTCAAAGGAATGAATGGAATGGACTACTTTGGTACGTGTCGCACGTCTAGTCGACGCTCGCCCATCATGGTCAGACTGACACCATCGTTACGCACCGACAGGCCCCGACTCTCGATGGTCCATCCTAGCGGAACTTCTCCAGGTGACTCGCCGCTTCTGTGGGTACACGTCCGCTTCAACGATGTCACGACGTTGCTGACTTCATTCTTATATCGTAAGTAGATTCCGCTCAGCAAGATGAAGAGGATCGCAATTGAGCCTCCCTTCTACTGCGACTATGGGTGCAATATCAAGTTCAAGGGAGAAGTGAGTACAGCATATTCTCACCCGGGCTCGTTTTCGGCGATTACTGCCCAAGATTGAGCAGCAATCCCTAAAAATTTTCGATCAATCTCATTGACGCCTTCGCAGTTCTACTCCAACTTTGGTCTCACCGTCCTCGACTGCGCCGAGGTCACATTCGGTGACCGAGTGCTTGTCGCACCCAATGTCCAAGTTTACGCCGCGACCCATTCGGTCGATGTCGCTGAGCGCCAAGCTGGACTTGAGCGAGCTTACCCCGTGACCGTCGGAGACGACTGTTGGATCGGTGGGAGCGCAGTCTTGATCGGGCCTTGCCACATCGGTGATGGGTGCACAGTCGCAGCGGGTGCCGTGGTAAGTTTGACCTTGATAATTATACGGTTGGCCGCCTATGAGTCTGCCGCGCTGAATAATTCTTGCACCTTCCCAGGTCCGAGGAACTTTCCCTGATAATTGCGTCATTGGTGGAACACCTGCTCGTATCTTGAAGAAGCTGGATCCTCCTGCAGAGCAGGCTAAGAAAAAGTGACCGAACAAAGCTGAACTTTTAGCCAGAGGCCTGCGATGAGCCGTCAATAAAGCTTCCGCCAGCACTCTCGGTTCTTTGGGTAGCTTCTAACCCTCAGAATATTAATGTTTGAACTCGAAAATGCATTCCGGGGTCACAAGAAGAGGTTTTGATACAACTGAGTGTGGCAATGGTCTGCGAAGGAAAGCCGTCGGGGCTTGACTTGAAATCGAAGTCGGGGGGCGCTTAGCGGCACTCCACGGTAGCTGAGCGTGCCACGTTCAGCCGAAAGTACAGCATGCTGCAGGCAGCGGACAAGTCAAGCGACCCCCTGTGACATATTGAAGGTACCTAGCTGGAGCCTAAAGCACAGGTCACAGGGCCAGTCAGAGTGATTAGTCAAATTCTGTCTGGCTTGCGCTTCAAGCTTCAGGGGAGGCGAGCGGCTGGGTAAGAGCGGCCAAGATCTCCGATGCATTCGGCTAAACTCTGGACCCCCACATGCGCCTCCGCTGTCCTTCGCGCCCTCGAGTGGAAAGTCCATCTCGTCGCCGTGCCGCCACAGCCTCGGTCTCTGACCCTACACACACCATTCACTGTACACGGCCCACTGCACAACTGCACTCAACTCGCCACACCAGTAAAACACGGCCCTTGCTGTTAACTAGGAGCTATCAACGACACCTCACACCACCTCCTTTTGTCTAACCCGTCCCTGCTTCAGACGGTGATCGACCGTCTCCTGAAGCACTCCCCGAGCTGCGAACCGACAGGACCAAAACCGGTACGAAACGAGACAACTTCCCCGAGTTCACTTCCTTCCCATCCGCTGCGTCAAAGGGACCTGTTCGTTCTGAGCCCGCACCAGCTGTTGGGATATCAGTATCGGCCATGGTGTTCGCCAACATCAACCCCAAGACACGAGTGTGTGAGTTGCTCCGCCCCCCGGCCGCGAGTTCGCTAGAATCGCGACGCTCGCACTGCCCGCTGTCGCCTGCTCGCTTGAACCGCACTCGCGGCTGCGGGTGCTTGGAACCTTGCTGACTAACGGCATCCTGACTCCTTGACTCCTTGGTGACCTGTGACCTATAGGGGCCTTTTCGGCAATCGTGTCACTTTCGTCAAGCCTGTTTGGGGGTGATACAGGATCGATCGGTGCCATCACCGTGAGTTTGATTGATCACCAGTCCTTCCGGCCCCACCTCACATAGAAGTTCTTGACACCCCAACATGTCAAATTCTGTCACCTCGGAACGTCTGCGATTCTCTCTCGGCCATACAGGCGATGCCCCAATTTATTGAGCATTTCGGTGAACTTTCAGACTTGTATGTTGTAAGATCCTGGACCATTCATACGAGTGCCAATGAACGGATGATTCACTGCTCTCTTCCAGTCTTCGAGGATTTGTCGTCGCCGTCATCCTCATTCCTTCGGCGATCACGGGCATGTTCGCCGGGTCCGTCGCCGATAGGATAGGTCGTCGTCGAACAGTCTCGTTAGGCACGCTCATCTTTGCTACCGGCATGGCGATGTGTGTCGCCGCGCCGAATTTGCTCGTTTTCATCGTCGGTCGATGCGTCGCCGGAAGTGGGGAAGGTCTGTTCTTGAGTGCTGGCACAGTCTACTTGTGAGTCACTTTTGGTATCATCGAGCCATTGATTGTGAAGATTGAACATGGGGTGATTTCCTACCTTTAGGTGCGAGATCTCTCCAAAGGCATTAAGGTGAGCACAAGGAAGAGAAAAGAAGGGACGTGATAGAGATGTCTGAGACTGATTGTCAGTTTCGGTTGAGCAGGGGCCGCATCATGACCATGTATCAGATGTTCCTTACCGGTGAGTTTGCGCCCCTTTTGTAACCGGAATGTTTCCTTACTTCCACCTTTGCCAATGGAATCATGAAACGACTCAACAGCGGCGTTGGCTCTCGGATTCTTTGTCTGCTACGGCACAATCCAGATCCAAAAGTAAGCCTTCCGATCATAGCAGGGCTTTTTTCTCGAAAAGAGCTGACAGTTTGTGTTCACTTTCTTGGTTGCAAAGCTCCCTAGCCTGGCGAATACCCATCATGATCTCCACAAGCGTCGCCTTCTTCACAGGAATCGCCTCACTTCTGGTCCTGCCTTACTCACCACGATGGCTCGTTTCGCAAGGGAGGAAAGTGGAAGCCGAGGTGGTCTTAGACTTGATCACGAGCGGCGACGAGGAGGAGCGCAAGGAGCTACTGCAGCTTCCCCCGAGGGGCGACAAGGCAGGCTGGGTCGATATTTTTCGGAAAGGGGTTCGAGGACGAACCCTTCTCGGCGCATTCTTGAATGTGTGTTCTTATTCCACATCTCATCTTGGTTGATCGAACTGACCAAGGAAACCTTTCTGCGATGGCCTCTTTATTCTCTTTTCCCTCGCAGATCTTCCAGCAACTCAGTGGCATCGACTTTGTACTGTTTTACGCACCTCTGCTCTTCGCACAAGCCGGTCTCGATCCAAAGACGTCGGCGTTTGTCGCGTCGGGCGTCACGGGTGTGGCATTGTTCGTCATGAGCTCCATCTCGGCCACGTACGTTGACAAAGCTGGGAGGAGAACGTTATTCCTCGTGCGTCAGCTACCCTTAATGGCTTCAAAGACTCTGCGGTGTTATCGTGCTAAGCTCGTGAGCGGCTTGTCTGTAGAGGGGAGGAGTAGGCATTGCTGTCTGCCACATACTCATTGGGTCCCTCTGTGAGTTCAAGGAATGCAAAACCGATACCAGATTCTGTTTAAGCAATGCTCTGAGTGTTTTCTTCTTCTCTGTCACTTGGAGACGCTTCCGGCGCGGCATACACCACGGGTGGTAAATGGGCAATCGTCGTCTTGATCGAGATGTACGCCCTGATGTTCTCAGGGACGTGGGCCATCGTCGTGCGCATCTACAGCACCGAGATCCAACCGAGTCGCACCAGATCAGCGGCATCCTCTTTCTGCATCGGTGTGAATCAACTCGTCAACACACTCGTGGCGTTGACCAGTCCGGCGTTCCTCGCTAAGAGCCCCTATGGTCAGTGTTTGGCTTAACTCGTTCGCGACATTTTGAACGAGTATTCGTGCTGATTTGCTGCTGCCCTCCCGATATAGGTCCTTACTTCCTGTACGGCGGCTTGTCCGCCTTTGCGACCGCTGTCGCCTACTTGTACATGTGAGTAACAGTATATCGACTTACTGGTATTCCCAGTACGGCCACTGAGACGGTGATCCTTCCCACCCGCTCGCAGGCAAGAAACGATCGGCAAATCACTCGAGAGGTAATTGCATTTGACACCATCGTCGTGCCCCCAGGCGCTGAATATTGATCAATGGGGGTATTCTATTGTTATCCAGTATCGACACATCATTCCACGAATCACCAACCGCAGTGACGTGGCCCCCTTCGCTCCTACGCAACAGCGCTCGACGGACGCAAGAAGCCTTGCGTCGCCCCTCGCGAGGGTCGAATGCCAAGGCGGACGAGAACGGACGGTCTTTGCTCCCCAATAAGTTTAAGATGGAGAGGCTGGGGAGTGATATGAGTACTGCGGGGCTGCAAGGGAGTGCGATCGAGGAATGAATGTTTGGTAGCGAGGAATTTCTGGGTCTGATTTGTGGAAGTGCAACCTCATCTCGGCTCAGTTGTGCTCATAAGCGTGCCACAGGAAGAGGAATGATTCTTTGAAGGGAGAACGACAGAAATGACCCCCAAAAGGTTTGCAAGTTGCAAATATGACCCCCACCCGAAACGTCACTTACAAGAACTGACCCTGCAACGTTTAAAAATCGCTAAAGTGAACCTTTCAAAATTGCAAATGTGACCCTCACTTTTCAACTTTTTCAATACTCAATGTATCGACCTAGATATCGGTGTGATGTAGGCACTCTTTGATGTGTTCCCAACGGCGTGGTACAAGGACAGGGTCTCAATGTATCGCATGTGTACCCTAGAGCAGCACGCGTCATCCGCGAATGGCCCGACCTCCGGCCTCAGGGCTCAGGTTTTCGACGCAAGCATTCATTAACAATGTACTGCAGACCCATTAGCCAGATACCCAAAGGTCTAATTCAGAAATGTATCTAAGTTTGTCAAAAGAGACGCATCAAAGAGTGCCTACATCACACCGATATCTAGGTCGATACATTGAGTATTGAAAAAGTTGAAAAGTGAGGGTCACATTTGCAATTTTGAAAGGTTCACTTTAGCGATTTTTAAACGTTGCAGGGTCAGTTCTTGTAAGTGACGTTTCGGGTGGGGGGTCATATTTGCAACTTGCAAACCTTTTGGGGGTCATTTCTGTCGTTTTCCCTTCTTTAAAGCTAGCGAAATGATAAAGCTAGCGGAATCATGATACTTCAATACCAGAGATTGCTCAGGAACAAACTTCGCCCAGATTGGCAGGTTTACTCATACGCCGAGGCTCCTTGAAACTTGGAGCTGCTCGAGCTCTCTTGAGCTTGAGCTTCCTTGACCCTGAGCTCACACCCTCGCCCGCCCTATGCATCTCAGTCTTCTCCGAGCTAATGCAACAGCCTGCCACCGAAGCTGCCGAACGATCCTTCTACTAGCGTGAGAGATCAATGAGAACTCGAGTCACGTCGAACAGCCGTGGCGAGGGCCGTCGTTGCCGCTTCTTCAAAGCCATCCGAGCTTTCGATCGCGCAATTGTTCCCGCCCGGAATGCTGGACATGTTCGCGGCGTACACTCAACAGCAGGCAAGCCTCGGGGATGGAGAGAAAGACCAGTCCTACATGTGCAACGCATCCCTTGTTTGTAATCTTCAAGGTATGAGATTACCGTAGGTACGGCAATGCAGTTGATCATTCTGATCCCACTTCAATTTTCCGCAGAACTTAAGCACCCCGAAATCAACATTGAATGGTGTCCGTGTGCCCCTTCTGTCCCGCTCTGGTAGCGCTTCTTCGCTCAGAATGCTAAATCTCTAAACATTGACCATACACTGCACGGGCCTGAGTTATGGGTATACCGTCGTGCCCATGATGCATCACGTCGCCATGACCGCTCTGCGGCATACTCACGTAAAATATGGGCACTGAACCGATTCTCAGGGCAACGCTAGTGAGCTTAGGGAGCAGTTCAATGCGCTCGGCATCCTGCGCGCTCCACGACCTCTCGGACCTCGAGCACCTTGATCGGGCGATCAGGCTGTACGAACGGGCAAGCGCCAGCAAACTCAGCACCACCAAATCGTTCCTCTACCCTCTCGGATAGTTCAGGGACCATCCGGTCGCCCCACGCCTCGGGACCTGGCGTCTCAGCGCCTCGCATTTCCGCTATCTCGGTATTCAGGTCGGGGTGGACATTGCCGAGGATGCGGGTTGGGAGGAGGTCAAGTCCTCGACCATTGCTCGTATACGCTCTATCCCGATGTACGACCTTCCCTACGCAGCCAAGTGCTCGATCGTCAATATCTACTGCTACACGAAGATCCTCTACTACAACCGATTCCTCCCGGCTCCAAAGAGCGTCGTCAAGGAGATCGAGGATGCCGCCATGCTCGCCTTTCACGGTCGAGCCTCGGACGGCATTCAGAGACGCCCGAGGGTTTCCCGGTCGCGCCTCTACACCCCCCTCGATCACGGTGGCTTCGGTTTGATTGATCTGCCTCGGCGCCTAGCGATCGATCACGCCAAGTGGGTCTTCCAACTCCGCGACCCCGACGGCTTTTTCACACGCCACCTTTTCGAAATCCGCATTCGCCTCCAGGCGGCGAACCAGCGTACCCCCTTTACCTTGCGCAAACCGCCCCCTAACCAGCATCGTCGCCCTTGGATCTGGATCTGGTGGGCATACTTCTGCCATCCTCCACCAAAGTGGGACCACGCGGTGAGAAAGACGAGGGAACTCCTCCCTCAACGTTGGGTCCGCTACTTCGAGGCCTGGGCGTCGGTGACAACGCTCAATCCACCCGAACTTTCCAAGAATCAGAACCTCGAGCGATGGGCGAACCACGTACTCTTCTTTCCGGCGGGCCACGGGATTCAACTCTCGGTAAACCCGACGCTCATTCGAGGCCCCGATGGCGAGGTAATGACTCCGTCCTCGTTTGTGAACGCGTCCAAACGCTACCACGCTTTTGTCTACCCTCCCATCGTCCCCGAAGGCCATCAGAAGATCTTCTCTCTTCCCGAGCAACGCTGGAACTCGTGGTGGAAGGCTTTGCGAAAGGTTCGCAGGGTTCACTCGGATGCCGAAGACACCGCCCACCTCCTCTCCCTGGGATCCCTCCATCCAGGTGCACAACTTGCGTCCCCAGTCCACGCCCAACTCAACAATCGGTCTACTTTCTGCGTGATGTGCCTCTCGGAAGCAACCGAGTCTCTGGCACACCTTGCAGTCGGCTGCCCGTTCGCCCGCCGTCTCTGGGGTGCTCTTTCCCCGGCCCCACACCCCACCTTTCTTAACTTTGTATGTCCGGTCGTCTCTCGCTCGGAGCGTCGACTGGTCGAGCTACGTATTCTCTTCTTCCATTCGATCTGGAAGCTCTCTCGCCGCCGCCGATTCTCGTCAGATCCTTTGGAGCCGATCACCGAAACGGCTTTCGAGGATCTTCGGGCGTCCATTCAGGAGTCCAAGGGTCGCCTTGTGTCTCTTTGATACCACCCAAGGGGGTTTTAGTGGGTATGGTCGATTCTGATGCAGGGTCGATGAGTCCTACACTATTGGCCTAGCCAGTGTGCTTCAAGCATTTCCTCCGACTTTTCCGAAGATTTTTAGGTACTAAGATAATTGTGCTGTTATTAAAATCTATTTTTAAAAAAAAAAAAAAAAAAAAAAAAAAAAAAAAAAAAAAAAAAAAAAAAAAAAAAAAAAAAAAAAAGTTGTCGA
Organism: Microbotryum intermedium; assembly: GCA_022702645.1. Classification (NCBI taxonomy): domain Eukaryota; kingdom Fungi; phylum Basidiomycota; class Microbotryomycetes; order Microbotryales; family Microbotryaceae; genus Microbotryum; species Microbotryum intermedium. The sequence continues at coordinate 1,554,527 of JAHWDX010000001.1, forward strand.
CTCTCCAAGCTGCAGCTCAGCGCGGGGGCCGTGTTGACGTCCAACGGTTACGTTCGTGTGATGGACCAACCTTCGCAAATATTAGACTTGTTCAATCACTCCAAACACTCCAATTCGAATTCACATTCGCTCGCTGGGTACGGACTACGGCACCAACTCCCTTGAGCAATTGTTCTTGTCGGTTCCCTCGTCGACACCCATTCGGGTTTTTGACCTCAGTCTCCATCTCTTCATTGAGTCCGAGCCTAGCCTTCCTTTTGAGCGAGGCATTCGTGCATTAACACGCTGTGTTACCATCTCGCTCTCTCATCTGAAGCTCCTGCGTGTGGACGTTCAGGCTCATCAAGAGGGCGTGTGCGGTGAAGGGGCGTCTTGCAAGATCCTCGATCTATCGCGCAGCATCGGGGACACTTGTCGGTCGCCTCGTCAAGCAAAAAGCGTTGATTTGATCTAGGCGGAAGAGTAGACGGCCTTCAGCTGAGCGTCAAGAAATTGGGTTGGGTTGCAACGCCAAGAGTGAACTGCTTGAACCCCCGAAGAGCGATGGGATGAGTCGAGGCACGCACCTCAAAATGGAGGTAATTGTATGAGCTTAGGACGAAGATATACGTTTTGAAATCATCCTGAAGCATCCCTCACATTTAGATGGTCTCAAAGACCCCGTGATTCGGAACGAACGCAATGGGTCCGAGCGCAGCTGAGAAGGCCTCCTGTTTCTCGGAGTGGGGGAAAATCAGCGCGGCGGCGAGAGCTGACAGCCTTTGGCTTCCACCCTTGGCTCTCTGTGCTCTAATCGCCTCACCAGCAACTACCACAACATGTTTTACAACGTTGTACGTCTCATGCACATGCATGGAGTCGGATCTCGTGAACTCTGTGCTTTGATCCGACTCCTGAGCATCTGAGTTACGCGTCACCACAGGACATCCTCGCCCGCCGTCGACACGGCTTCGGGATCTACTGGCTCGCTGCGACGCTCGGTTCGCGAGGTGGGGTCGCGTCTAAGAAACTGACGCGCAAAGAAGTCATGTCGTGCAACCTCGTGACGGCGTGTGAGAAGCTGGCCGCGCCGGATGAGCCTTTGGCGTTGAGGCTGCAAAGCAATCTCTTGTGTGGGATCGCTAGGGTTTATCAGCAGCAGGTTAGGGGGACCCGATCTTCTCTTCTCGGGGGGTGATGCCTGTATCTTTGGTTGCCTACTAACTCGGACCAACGATTTCTGACGTTGCAGTGGACAATCCACTCGGCAGAAGTGGCTCATTTGCACCAACATCTCAGGAAGGCATTGTCCGAGGCTCTCAAACGGTCAGATTTTTCACCTCGGGGCCAGGCTCCCTCGATCAGGAGCGGAGCTCGGACTTAGGCAACATGCTGATCTCCACGACCTGCTACTTTACCATCTTGTATCCCAACAGAGATACCGAAGCTGTCGACCGACAACTCGCACCTCCTCCAGTGCCGACCCACATTGCGCGCAATCAAATCACTCTAGGCTTAGATCCTGCGCTCGCGGTGCTCGGCTGGGACGCCGAATATGAGCAAATGGTCGATTGGTCGGAGACGGCGGCAATTGTGGACATTGGCGAGAAGATCGAGGAGCTGTCGAGTGGTGTTCAGATCGAAAAAGCAGCAGGTGCGTTTCTTCAATCACTTTACCGGTTCGCTGCAGCAATTTCAAACATCCATGGAGACGCTGCCGATCTTCTTCCCAATGGCGATCAAACAGTCGCCCCACTCAAAGCACCAGATGTATCTCAGATCACGTTACGCGAGCCCCATCTCGAGCAGTATCGCGCGGGGGAAGAGCCGGCGTATGGGTTCGACGAAGGATTAGGGGCTGCCTTTGAATTCGGCGAGGGGGAATTGGCAAGTTCCGCCATTCGGACCTCAGGGTGCGATGGATACGTCGGTTTTGTGTTGACAATTCACATTTCCGATATGCTTACGATAGGGACTCTTGGAAGGGCAGTTCCCAGAGCTCGACGAGCAAATTCGCGCCGCGTCGTTGCGATCCAGGTCCGCTGCTCCGAGTCTGCGCGAAGCCGAGAGGACATCCAGTGTTGGTGGGATTCTTCCGGAAGTCGAGGACATGGGAGGATTCGAGCACGAGTAAGTGCTTTTCGCTTCGCCTAACCATGCACTTGTCATAGCTGAACTAACAAAAGAGATATTACAGCTTTGCTCTTGAATTTGGTGGCGAGGGATATGTGGCTCCTGCAGTGCCGGAAGCCTTGCCTGGGATTGAAAGGGTGAATGAATTCTTGGAACTGTGCTCGTCGTCCATCGAATGTTTCTCCAACACGGAGTGTTGATTGTCAATGCGCAGGCTCCCTCTTTACCGGCACCTGAAGAGCCCGCACCGCAACCGGAGGAGGAAGAAGCAGTTGCTCGAGCTGCTCAAGTCGCTCGTCGAGCTGCGAAGAAGCACAAGGTTTGTACGAAATTCCTCAATCGACCTCATAGCAGAAATGCTCACCGTCACATTCGTCAACAGAGGGGAGTCATTGATTCTTCGACTGCGCTGGACGACAACACCATTCGGGATATGCGCACTTCATACACCGAGCGCATGGAGGAAGAACGAGCCAGAGCCGAGGAGCAGAGAGGCGCGAGGGAGGCGATCAAAGCGGGCATGGATGCCATCTTTCGACCTCCTCCGGGATGTAAGTTGTCGGACGACACTTCTGCTACAGTAGCGCTGACCCACCAAGCTTATACAGTCGAAGGAGGACCTCTTGGGGATCGTAAGTGATCGATCATTGTCGAGCGTACTAGCGCAGCTGACTCCTGAGTGAAGCTGTAGTCTGGCACTCAACCGTCACGGAGCGGCTCGTCCCTCTTGGTGGAGGACAAGCAAGAGGTACGAATTGACCCATTCTACAGATCGGATGCCAAAACACTAAACCCCTGGTCTATCCGGCAGTCGACCGTCAAGCTCGCGTCGCGGTGGCGCCACCGGCTGTCGAAGAAGCTCGAGCAGCCGAGGCGAGGATGAGGGGTCTATCAGTCGAGGTCGGCCGTCCAATCGATCGCGGATTCTCTCCTGCTCTCGAATTCGGTGGAGAGGGGTACATGGGTTAGTTAGCGTATTTCACTCGATGGTACGGTTTGCTTGACCAGAAATTTCTGCCTGTCCGCAGGCCCCGAATTTGAGGGAATGGGAGGGCTTGACCTTGCGGCAGAGTATTTTCCAGAGGTCAGTATGAACAGCAATACGAGAGGTTACAATTTATCACTGAACGCTTAAATCCGTCATGCAAACCGACTAGCAGCCTGAGCTAGGCCGCCCCGCCTCGCGCCCGGAATCCTTGGTCCCCTGGCACGCTGAAGACGTGACGAGTGATGTTGGGGCTGCTGAGTTTGGTGAGTATCTATACTTTGAGTTATTATGAAGGAGTTTCCACGACTGATATATTTCACTCCCGCACATGGTGCACAGAACGAGCTCCGTCCGTTCTCGGTCGCGTCTCGCTTGAAACCCCTGTTCGAGCACGAACGCGCACAGCGTCGCTGTTGGGTCGTTCCCGCGCTCCTTCCGTCCTCGAACCTGAAGCTGCAGAAGGTGAGATTCCCATGGTGCTATTATGCGGTAATACCCACACACTGACAGGCTCCCATTCATGGTACACATACAGTCGCTAAATCCAAAACGACAGCCTCCGACCTCGGCGTACCTCAGGAACTCGAGTCGCTCAAATTCCTCGCGTATGCTCGTCGAGTCCAAACCACCGTAGCGGAGGAAGATGGGAAGTTCCTTTTTTCAGACTTGGTTCCTGCAGCGGACTCGACCAAGAGTGTTGCGGCCATGGGGTTTTACCATTTGTTGGTCTTGGCGACGAGGGACGAGATCGAGATTGGGCAACCGGAGGCTTATGGAGGGGTGAGAGTTGCATTCTCGGCTGTAGGCGGATGAGCAAGCGAACTGAGACCTCCCTTCTTCTTTCCATCGATCTTTTAAGATCAGCATTAAGCTTCGCTAGGGACCCTTAGCATCGGAATGGAGGATTGGGTCGGATATGCTTGGTCAGCTTGGATTCGGCGTTGGAACGGATGCTTCGTGTGTGGCTGCTCTAAAGCGACACCGTCACCGTAGGAACTGGGCACTCTATGGAGTGAGAGAGAAGGAGCGACTCTTGAACTGCCAGGGTACGATACGATTGCAACACACGCACGAACAAGTGAAGAAAATGCTAGATATGCTGTATAGTCAAGCACGATGGATCACAGAGACACACAAAGTACATCCTCCTTACAACAGAGACCCCCAATGCTCAAGCCTGAATACGGACTTATTCCTCCGGCTTGATCTCTCCACTTCCACTGGCGCCGACGCCACCTCTCCCACTTTCCTTAACTTTCGGCACAACAATTTGCGGCTCCTCTGGGACGACCATCTCTGGATCGAAAGCATCTTTCGGCTCGTCCATGTCGGCTCGGATCCCTTGGTACGTCGGGAAGCGAGGGATGAAACTTGTCGTGAGATTCTGGAATCGGTAGGTGATGATAGACCCGATCTAAGACATATGTTCAAGCTGAGGGCATCAGTAGAGATGTCATAACGCGCGGGAAGGTCAGCATGGTCACGCACGGGTGGGGGATCCGAGCGTTGCGCGTCCGAGAGTCCCGAACCGACACTGAAGCGCCTTCCCGACTCCATTTCGCAGATCAAGGATCCAGTCACACCAATGTATTTTCCCTGGGATCAGATAGTAGGGTTAAGGTCAGATCTCGATTCCATAATGCCACGGCAGGCGGCTGAGAAGCTTTATTCACCGTGCCAAACTCGTGACCGATGACTCGAGCCTCAGCATCGTAGAACGACTTGACCTTCAACAGCGACTTGTGACGACGACCTTCGTACTTTGACCCGGGTGCACGAAGCATCAAACTGCAACGAGAGAGGGCATGAAGTCGACTCAGCGATGGGCCTCACCGCCAGGGAGGTTAAGAAGCAACTTACCCTTCACCGGCCCCAGCTTGGACGCGCTCGAGCTCATCATAGAGATGATTTATGGACATGCATTCTTTTTGCGCGACAACAGCAATCGGACCCTCTGGACTGGCAAAGGAGGCCAACGCGCGATGACGATCCTTAAACTTGAGATGCGAGAGGGAGGGAATGTCGAAGATCTACACATACAGATGGAGACGAATGCCTTAGCGATGGCCCCCGACTCTGACAACGAGATATCAAGGACACTTACCATGAACTTGATCGCCTTCCAAACTTCCTCGTCTGGTTCGATGCGACGCACGAGGCCAGAGATCTCATCGAAGCGATCACGACCGAGCCAGAATTCGCCGTCGAGCGAGACCTCGCGAGGAAGCTCTGTGGCAGCAGCATCTTTCGTCAAGCTATGATTTCGTAAGTTTCAATGCGCCGAGACTTACTGTCAAGGAATGATCGAGTAACGCCTATGAACTGCTTGCCATTGCGAGACCACATCGCGCCGTGCCCGTCCCAGTACGCACGAACTCCATCAACTGCCGCGATTGAAGAGGTTGACCTCAGGGCTGAATCTCATGAGCGAGCCATAAACAGGCGGACTCACGCTTCTCCGACATCCAATAACCCTTTGGGTCTATCTTGTCCCCATCAAACTTGTGCGCCAACAACAAGGGCCTCGGTCCGGGTTCGGATCGACCGGTCTCCAGCGCCTTGTAGACATCGACCGGTGGCGCCGCAGTCTTGGCCTTGGCCTTGCTCTTCGTGGTGGTGGCGGTCGTGGAATTGGCCCTGATCTTGCGAACCTTCTTCGGGGGCTCGCCGTCAGGATCAGCACCGGCTTGAGATGCGCTCGAGGCAGTGTCTTGAGTCGCTGGCACTGAAGGGGCCGATGACGACGAGGCCGTTGCTTCAGCGGCGTTGAACTGGGCGAGTTTAGCGGCTTCGGCCTTGCGCTTCTTGGCTTGAGCAGGGGTCTCAGCTACACCAGTGCGTTGAGTCTCGAATCTATGCAAGCACAACACCGGTGACGGACGGGGAGATGTCAACATTCTGAGTTGACATCGCGCGGGCGTGCGTCACGCTCGGGCCCTCGTCGTGACTGACTCTGATCCCAAGACTTCACGAAGATGCTTGCACGTCTTCGTGTCTCTCTGGCCGGGACTGAACTTCCATGCAGGACACGAGCAGACGTAGATCTCTTCGCTGGGGCTGTTGAGAATGGTAGAAAGGGTAGAATGTCAATTGCGTCGAGCGCGTCAGTCGGTCGGTCGTGCCAACAACAACGGTGCCGATCGAGCCGGTGATGAGAAGAGGAAGGGGACCTACTGAGTGAGCGTATACGCAGAGCTTTCCTTGGTCTTGGACTGGGTGTATCGCGTCTCTCCAACGTGCCAATCGGGCAATAGGGAAGGCATCGTGATACGATTCAAGGTGACGAAGAGCGCGCGCAACGAGGCAAGACGGGGAGACCGGACCTGGCCTGGCGCGACGCCGAGTCCAGCTCGGGAGCCTCCGAACACTCCGACGCCGAAGCTGCGGACAGGAGCATCGAGCTCCACCCGTCGACCGGGAACCACCGCCGCAACATCGAGCGCGGATCGACTGGACCGCTCCCGGACGATTCGCCATAGACTCTTGACTACGAAGAAACCGTCGAGCCATCTTAGATTGGCTGCAGCGCCCCGTTGTGAGGGTCCCGAGCGGTAGGTGCTGCTTCGTCCTATGTGCACGGCCCTCCTCATCGCCATCGTCCATGCATATTGGTGCAACTTGAAGACGACCTCATACTCAGGGAGCACCGTCGACATCCCATCCCAGATTGGTCGAGTTCCAAGGACCGGAGGCGGCCAGCGAGCGAGCGAGCGAATGTGGGTTCGAGTAGAGTCAATGCCGGCTCAGTCTCGCTCAGCAAAGCAGCGGGGGGAGGCTCGCTCTAGCTCGCTGAACCCAAGCGCATATATGCAGCTCCGTCCGTTGCGATTATGGTTAGATCTCGCCAAAGAATTGACCTTTCAGCAGAGAGAGAGGCGTCAAACATTGATGAAAGCAACTGAGCCCAACAACCAGTCGTAATCCCATAGAGGAGAAAGACTTCAATTTTTGGATTGGGATTGGGACACGGGCTATCGCCGGATTACGTAACACAAGCTTGCTCTGTCGCAGCCTGCGCAGGTTTGCACCGGGCCTCGGCGAGAGGCCGAAAGCAGGTCTGCTGGGCTCGGCTCCGGCACCAGGTTAACCGCTCTTACCCGCGGCCGGAACCGTCTCAGGGGCCCAACCTCACTCGGTTACTATCCTTACTCTTCTTCCCTTCTTCCACCCAACGCACTCGAAAGAGATCATCTCGTATCAGTCACTACTTCACGTGAGTCTTCTCCTTGCATTCTCATGTGTGAGTAGATATGGGGCGCTGCATCTCATCATCTTGTCGGACGACGTGGCCAAGCCCATTGCAACCCAGCCCACGACGACTCGTTGACCCACCTCCTCTTTCGCATGCCAGATCACCCTCAAAAATCCCAGTCCATAAGGAAACATGCCTGCCGTAGTGCCTTCTACCCAATCGCGCATCGTGCTCGTCAACCGACCCAAGGCGGCCATCTCCCCCGACATCACCTCGGGCAACGGCACCTTCTTGCTCCAGAAGAACGCTCCGGTCGAACAACCCGGTCAGGGTGAATGCTTGATCAAGGTCGAGTGGGTCAGCTTGGACCCTGCCATGCGAGGTGAGCTTTTAGTTTCTGGCTGTTCTGGTGCTTGCTTCGGATTTGATGTAACTGCAAGACGGCCCTACTCCCCTCCACCCGAATGCTCCGAGTGAGGATGTGGACCTTGAAACTGACCATCAATAAACTCCCCGCTTGTCTTCAGGATGGCTCAACGACTCGCGTTCGTACATCGAGCCCGTCAAGTTGCAAGCCGTGATGCGAGCCCTCGGTGTGGGTAGACTTGTCTCGCTCGGCCAAGATGCGGAGACGAAGAAGGCCGCCGAGAAGAAGGGTCTCCGAGTGGGCGATTGGGTTTCGGCGACATGCGGATGGCAAGAGTATGCCAAGATGCCGGTTCGAGAAGTAACCAAGATCCATGTCGATGATAAGATCTTGGTGAGTGGTTTGGAATTGAAATGGTATAGCCTCGGAAGGGCTTCGCTGACCTCGTGACCTTGACTGCCACAGCCCACTTACCATCTTACCGCCTTGGGCATGGTCGCTCAAACGGCCTACTGGGGTCTCAAGGACGTCGGACAAATCAAGCCGACCGACGTCGTCGTTGTCTCCGGTGCCGCCGGAGCCGTCGGTTCGATCGCGGTGCAGATCGCCAAAGCCGCCGGGTGCAAGAAGCTCATCGCCATCGCCGGTGGCAAGGAGAAGTGCAGGTACCTCAAGGAGGAGCTCGGCGTCGACGTCGCGTTGGACTACAAGGACCCCAACTTCAAGAAGGACTTCCGAAAGGTCGGATACATCGATGTGAGTTGTGTGGAACCATCTACGGATGACTAGGTTTCTCTGATCGTATTTATGATTCCGAACAGCTCTTCTTTGACAACGTCGGCGGAGAGATCCTCGATCTCGTCTTGACCCGACTGAACAAGTTCGCGCGCATTGCGCTGTGCGGTGCCATCTCGTGAGTCTTCAGAGCTTTAATACTTAATCTTTGTCAGCTTACTGAGCATCGATTTCCCATCGCTTTCCCATCGCTACAGTGCCTACAACGACCCTAACCCTCGTGGCCTACAAATGTACCTAACCCTGATCTCACAATCTGCACAAATACGTGGTTTCGTGAGTTGATGGTAGCTGAGCTGCTGTGAAGTCCCCAATGCGATGGCGACTGACGCAAACTATGTCGTGCTTGGACAGGTCGTCTTCGACTATGCCAAGCGATATAAGGAGGCCGAAGGTACGCCCGTCCCATCATCGCTGCCCCAATGCCTTCATTTGCAGACATGCTGACCATTGTCCGTTCGCTCCCTTCAGATGACCTCTTGAAATGGATCTCCGAAGGTCGTCTCAAGGTCAAGGAGCACCGCAGCGAAGGGCTCGAGAACTGCGTCGACGGACTTCTGGGCTTGTTCAAGGGTGAGAACACGGGCAAGGCCGTCGTTCGGATCGGCGCACCCGAGAGTAAGCTCTAGGCGTTGGGGTTGGGAGCGAGGAGGGAAGAAGGTGGGTGGGGGAGGGCTGTTGAGGTGTAGGAAGAATCGTCTTATGTGTATCATATTGGGAGTGAAATTGAATCATTGCGGTGGTGATGACGTCAAAAGAGGTACCTGGCTTGAAGGAGGAGAGAATGGGCTCCGAATAAACGTCCTATTTTTCATTGGGAGCTTCAAAGGGGGAGGGCCGACAACAGAAAGAACCCCTGATTGGGATCGAGTAAGAAAAGATCACGTGCACCTCGAAATTAACAGACTCGGCACTTTCCATACAAATCGACCCTTTCGTCTCCGAGCCAAAATTGAGCGCACCACCGGATCAAAGAGCGTGAACCGCGTCGCATCACACCCACTTGGACGCGCTCTCGCGCTCGATGCACCACCAGACGATCTCGAGCCTTCCCCTCCAGACTCTCACGTCTGTACCTCTCAGCTCCGATCAAGTCATCCACCGCTCTACCCACAACGCAGCGCAACGTCCTTTGTAGGTGTCATCCTACGCTCCTTTCTCGACCGCTCTCGACCCTCGCTGCGTGTAATCGCTTGCATCGTCATCGGTCGATTCGAGTTGCTCGCGTGGGGGAATCCCGGTTGGCAGGGAACGGCGAATAACGAACGAGCGAGCAGCCAGTGGCTACGGACGAACGGCTTCCGACGAACGCCCTTCTTCATCCTCTCAACCCCGGTCTAGATTGATCGGTCGAGAAGGATGAATACGCTTTCGTATCTCTCTTCGTTGCTGCTCCCTACAACGAGGAATGTGACACCGCTCCACCAACGGGACCCGTTGCTGGCTTCCCACGACGAGCCGACGAACGCCGACGAGCCCAGAGCATCGACCTCGACGACTACAACGACGACGATCGATGCGATTGGAGTAGATGACGAGGTCAAGGTCAAGGAATTGTTGGCGCAGGCGTTGAATGCGAGTGGCGAGACCATCTATTTGAGCGCGAGGAGGAGGCGACGGTCAAGTGGAGCCGCTGTGGGTGTTGGTGGTGGTGACTCGCACGTGGGTAGGGCTGCCGGGCTTGGGGCAAGGGTCGATGCCGCTGCTACCAATTCAGCGACTTCGACAACTACACCGACGACGACGACGACGACGACGACGACGACGACGACGACGACGGATGAAGAGGACGAACCTATTGTGCGGATATCGACAACACCTCCACCGCACTTGGTAGACATTGCGAATGGGCAAGGTCTGACGCGCAAGATCAGTCTCCGATCCAAAACCAGCGCAACGCAGGTCGGTACACTGGACGAGGAGCACAACGAGAAATTTCCATCAGACACAACAACAACAACGACACCACCAACAACAAAAACAACAGCGACAGGAGACGCAGTCGATAGTGAAACGAAAGAAGCCGAGCGACGACACGCGCAGAAGGACCTCGAGTATCGTCGGCGGGTTCTCTCGCCGCCTCGGAGCCGCGTGATCGGCTTAATCAGACTACCGATACCTGGGTTGACGTCATTATGGAGCTTGGTCAGAAGCGTGTGGGCCTTTTTCTCCGGCACGAGAGTCGCCCCTGTACCGGCGGAGATACAACAGAGCGGAATCGAGCAACAGCCGACCATCGACCACAGTGACGGCGGGAACGAGCTCGCTGAATTTTTGGAGAAGGCAGCAGCCGCAGCAGAGGCCAAGACAACATCAACGCAAAAGTCACTGTCGTTTTTCCGGCGGAAACTATCGTCCGACGTCACCCATGCGACCCCCTCGATCCCCAAGCCACCGACCCAACCTCCGCGCCTCACGCCCAAAGTGCTCGTCCTCGATCTTGACGAGACGCTCATCCATTCGACTTCAAGACCGTACGCGAGTTCGAGGAAATCGGCCGGTCTCAAGGTCAGACTCGTCGAGGTCGTCTTGGAAGGGAGAAGCACGGTTTATACGGTCTACAAGCGGCCATGGGTCGACTATTTCTTGCGCAAGGTGAGACTTGTCCCAAACGATCTTTGTGGAACTTCAAAGGATTGGTCCTGACTTGTTCGTCATATAGGTCTCTACTTGGTACACCGTCATAATCTTCACGGCTTCATTGCCTGAATACGCGGACCCGGTCATCGATTGGCTCGACGGAGGGGACGGTGGAGGAGGCATGGTCGGAGGACGCTTGTTTCGCTCTGTAAGCTCCTGATGTCTGCTCCGCGTCATCAATCAGGGCACTGATCTAAAGTTGCTGTGATTGAAGGATTGCCTCCACTCGAATGGTGCTTACGTCAAGGACCTGAGCGTCGTCGATGCGGACCTGTCCAAAGTGTGCTTGGTCGACAACTCCCCCGTGTCTTATGCCATCAATCAAGGTGAGCTACCACTTAAAGTCAAGGTACACATAGCTCAGCACCACTGACACTTGGAGGATATCAACACTGCTCCGTCGTGGATCCTACAGCGAACGGTATCCCGATCGAAGGCTGGATCAACGACCCCAATGACGAATGCCTGCTTGATCTTTTGCCGATGCTCGACTCACTGCGTTTCACGAACGATGTCAGGCGTGTACTAGGGCTCAGAGGGTTTGGCAAGTAGATGCATCCTTGCCATCCTCAGGCGATGCGAGCGTGTGAAGATTGTGCCACGGCGCGATTTAGAGCCGTTATTCAAGTCGCCCTGAAGAGAGCTGGTTTTTGTGGAAGGAGGCGTTTTGTGTGATAGTTACTATTTGATTTTTCTTTGTGGTGTGTTCAGTTTTCTGTGTATGGAATGATGAGTGATGTATCAAATAGGCCACATTCACCTAAGAGTGAGGGCTCGGTCTCGGACATTATCTTCGTCGTCGGCCGAGATCTGAGCTTGCTCGCTTGCTCGCTACCATTTGGTGTGCATGACCTGCTCCACCTTTACTGTTGCATCGACAGGGAAACTTCCAGGACTAGCAGTCTTGAGGTTCAGGGGCTCTCATTGATGATTCGGCGCCTCGTCGAGTTCACCACCGGTAGCGCCGGCCCTGGCCCGTCGGCTTCGCGTCGCAAGTGGACGCGGTGGCGGCCGGCCGAGTCATCCGTTCGACCTCGGTCGAGTTACTCGACCGCCCTCCTCGATCTTCTGACCGCCTCATCTCCTTCAATCCTGTTCCCAGCTTTCAAGACTTCGCATTCAGCAATGGCCATGCCTCAGTGAGTCCTACTTTTTGTCCTGCTTCCATGTCTGTACTCTCGACTCCAAGGTCCCTCCAGGTTCTTTGTGGGGAAGTTAATGTGGAATGGTGCCCCACCTCTTCCGCCCGACACAACCGGCCACGGAGGGACCGCTTCGTGCCAATACATGCCGACCACAAATTCCTCATCACCTCTCACCAGCTCTTCCTATGGCGAACCCTTCATCCAACTCGCCCTCTTGACCGTAGTTGGAAGGAGCGGCAAGCGGTCGAGGAGGTCTGTGCGGCGTACGCGCGAGCGCAAGAGTGCCTGAATAGAATTTGATAGGCCTGATCCCGCGAGCCCCAAACTAGGTCTTTCCCTCACGTTTGGCTCTGCATCGGATCAGGTGTGTACTTGCGTATTCATGTCTCATTGTGTCTAATGATTAACTCTGACGTTTGGCTCTGCATCGGATCAGTCCATTGTTTAACTACCGTCAACGAGGGCCAGGGCGACATCGCCCAACCTTTGCTCGCCAAAGTCCGTGAATGCGCCGAGTCCGACAAGGAACCCGGTTGCTTGACCTTCAGGACTTCGAGGGGTTCCAAGGAGGAAGGCAAGGGGGACGAATTCATGGTTTATGAGGAGTATGCGTCGAGGGAGGCGTTGAGAACCCATCGTGGGTTGGAGGTGAGTTTAAGAGCTCGGCGGTTGACAGTGGGAGTACAGAGCTGATGATCTTTCGTCGGGGCTGTACCTTTTTGTGGCTCGAGTACAGGCCTTTTTAGCTCTCGCGGAATCGGGGTTGATCATCAGAAAGGAACTCATCCTCGGTCAGGAGTTCAAGTAGATACGTTTTCTTCAACTCGTCCAACTGCTGCCAATCGGAGCTCTGGACCTTTATTGGCCTTCTGGTGTGACGTCAGTGTGAACAGGACAGTACAGGATACAGGATACGAATATTGCTAATGACCTGGAAGGAATGTAATCAAAGCCCTACATACATGAGCCACGCTGAGAAAAGTTTTCAAGTTCGCTCGCCCTCGGGCGGCCGTGGGAGGGCGGACACAGTCCGGGGATTTCGCCGAGACGAACCGCAGGCTCACGTCATCATGAAAAACCCGGGATTCGCAGCAGAGATGCGTCTTTTCCTTCGTGCGGGTTAGCTTCCTCTCCTCTCTTTCCCCACCATTCCAAGACTCTATAACTCTCTACTTTCCCCCTCTCACGTAAGTTCATGAGAACAAGGCAGCCGGTGATTATAGCTTATTGTGATGGCCGGAGTTCGGCTACGCCGTTCGTGCGCGCTTTTTCGAGCAACCATGTGGGGCACATCAGTTGCTGCTGCCGAGTGTTGAACAGGCCGGTCGATCTCCATGCTCACGCCTTCCTTCTGTCCCGGCGCTTACGCAGACATACACAAACACAACGTCTGCCTCGAGTCCTTCCACTCAGTCCCGTGTCATCCTGATCAACCGCCCTACGGGCGATATCAACCCCGACATCCACTCGGGCAAGGGCACCTTCAAGCTCGAGAAGTATATCCCCGTCGAACAGCCCAAGGAGGGACAGGCCTTGATCAAGGTTGAATGGAGCTCCATCGATCCTGCCATGCGAGGTGAGATTCTTCTGTCCGTCTATTTCATGGATTGCCAGTATGCTGATGAATATGGTTTCCTAAATGTCGCAGGATGGCTCGATGACTCGCGATCGTACATGCCTCCGGTTCCTCTCAACTCGGCCATGCGCGCCGGCACGGTCGGTTCGATCGTCGCCCTCGGCCCCAACACCGAAGGCTTCTCCATCGGTGACCACGTCTCCGCCTACTTGGGATGGCAAGAATATGCCGTCGCCCCCGTGGGGGCCCTGCAAAAAATCCCTGCAGAGCTCAAAGAACCTGAGAAGGCCCTGTCCGTTTTGGGGGTCGTGGCTCAGACAGCTTACTGGGGCTTGTTTGACGTCGCTCAATTGACGTCCAAGGACAAGCTCGTTGTCGTCTCCGGAGCTGCGGGTGCCGTTGGTTCGATCGCGATTCAACTGGCCAAGTTGACCGGGCGCGAAAGGGTTGTCGGTATCGCCGGTGGCGCCGACAAGTGCCATTATGTCAAGAAGACCCTGGGTGCGGATGAGTGCCTTGACTACAAGTCTGCGAGCTTCAAGGAGGACTTGAAGAATCTTGGCTTCGTCGACGTCTACTTTGATAACGTCGGTGGCGAGATTCTGGATATGATCATGGGGCAGTTGGCTGTGCACGCTCGGATTGCCTGTGAGTGTTTTCGATTCCTTTCCATTCATTTGGACCGTGCTCTCACACAACTCCCTTTTTCACCTCTAGTCTGCGGCGCCATCTCGTAAGTCTTCGATCAATCCGCAGCTGAGCATTCGGGTGCGAGCGACGAATTTGTCACTGACGCTTGCGCCCTCCTTCCATCAGCACTTACAACTCGACTGGTGATCACTACGCGCTTAAGAATTATGTTCAGTTGCTAATGCAAAAGGCCAAGCTGCACGGGTTCATCATCATGGACTATGTTCCCCGATTCGGTGAATCCCTGCGTAAGTCCTGTCCTCAGTGTCAGATCAAATTTCTTTGTTCGATGCAGTCAGTCCATTGACATTTTCTGTTTTGTCCCATTACCAATATTCTGCAAACCTTGTTCTATTCCTTCCATCAAACGCAGCTAAACTTTCGAAATGGTATTTGGAAGGCAAGTTGCAGTTGGCCGAACACAAGATCGAAGGCGGTGTCGAGCAATGTGTCGATGCCCTGTGCGGCCTGTTCACGGGCGTCAACACGGGCAAAGCGATGGTCCACATTGCCAAGGATTGAAGATATCAGAGCATAGTGACGTTTTTCATAGAATGAGTCTAAAGCAGCATTGTGATAATGAGGTGGTCGCCCCACTCCTGTGATGAGGCGTGGGTTGCTAGTAATCTTCCGCGCAAAGGAGCAGCGGCACCCTCTCCTTTCAAGTATCCGAGAATCATTGTGCGGCCGCGCCTCCTCAAGCACCAGCTGCAGTACATATCTCACTTGACCTGTCCGGGTCTTGCTCTCCTTCTCTTCACTCCTGCTTTCCCGGCATTTCCCAATGCCACAGAACGTCGGTGCCTTTCTGGCGGTAAAATTACATACTTCCCAAACGGGAAGAATGACTACAACGCAATTCCGCAGCTTTTCAGCTTCTTAGCTCGACGGCCGGGTCGAGGAGGCTACCGAGTTCTAAGAATCGCCAACTCCATCTCTCCAGAACCCACATCATTGAACCCCTCTTCTTCGAAGGTGGCGCTAATAAGGAATGCTCTTTCACTGCACTCTGCAAAATATGAAACTCCTCGCAAGTTTGCTCTGGTGATCGGCGGCATCATCACCTCGCCCGCCTGCACCGCGCATGCTTCTGTAATGGTGTGAGGGCTTTGCTTCCCTACCTCGTCTTGACCCCCGTTAGTCGTCGCATCTCACTCCCGGTCCATCCCCCTTGCAAAGACGTAGACATTGATGAAATTACGACCAATCGAAGGGTTCGTAGTTGGTCAATGCCTCACGGGACTAGGCCGATGCATCGACTTCGGCCAAACCGCTCGAGAGTGGTATCACTGGGTGCAGAAAATTACATGCAAAAATATAGTACTGCTTTCCGACCATCACATGCATTACATCGCGGCCTAGACTCGATTCCATTTACTGTTTCTGTCCCCCGCGCGCGACACACAAAGGAGGGGCTAGCTCTCTTAGTCAGCCCCGCTCGGGAATCTCTGCTGCTGTCAGCGACTCCGCGCCAACCTCGGAGACCTCCGCTGCCGTCAGCAACCGCGCGTCGCGTGATCTCCGAGATCTGTCCGCGGCGAGTGTGTTCGAACTGCGGTGATTTGGCGCGATCACATAAGCAGCCTGAGTCCTTCTGTTCCTTCTTCCCTCTTGCACCTCACTTCCCTCCCCACCTCGCTTCCCTCGTTATACTCTCTAACGCTTCCACATCTCGCTCTATTCGCTAGTGACATGTCATCCACTTACAAGAACATCGTCGTTGCCGGCGCGGGCAACGTCGGCGGGCTCATCGTCGAAGAGCTCGTCAAGAACCCTGCCTTCAACGTCACGGTCCTGTCTCGCACTTCCGACCGGGACATCAGAGGCGCCACCATCAAGGCGGTCGGCGACTACGACAACCTTGAAGTCCTCGTATCGGCTTTACAAGGTGCCGATGTCGTCATCAACACTCTCAACGGGGGCTTCGGGGCTGATCCGAAGCGCAACCTCGTTCATGCCGCGGCCCAAGTTGGCGTCAAGCTGTACGTGCCAAGCGAGTTTGGACTGCCCCAGGAATCTCTCGACGATCCGACATCCTTCAACTACCACAAGATTGCGACTAGAAAGGTGCTCAAGGAGCTCAACATTCCTCACACGCTCGTTTTCACGGGACCGTTCCCCGAGATATGCATCACACCCGTAAGCATAAATTGACGAATGTTCCGAGAGGGCAAGCCTATGCCTACTAAAGCTGACACGTGCTGTCATTCTGGTCCTCCAGATCTTCGGCTTCGACTTTGCGAACGGCAAAGCACACTTCGTTGGAGATGGCAACTCTGCTGTACGTTCATCTCTGACTTTTTTTTTGTGTGTGTGTGTGTGTGCAAGTTGCTGACCAAGACACCTACTCCCTGAACTCGCAGATCTCTTGGACGACCCGTCGCGACATCGCTCGATTTGTTGCTCACGCCCTCGCTCATTTCAAGCCCTCTCAACTTGAAAACAAGGCCTTGCGCATTGAAGGCACACGAGCAACCTCGCGTGACGTCGTCTCAATGTACGAGCGAACGCACCCCGGCAAGCACATAGCCATCACGACCGAATCGGAAGACGAAGCAAAGGAGTTCATCAAGTCTAATCCCGGCATGATGGGTGGGCTGAAATACCTCACGATGCTGTTCGGGCAAGGTGAAGCGCTCCTAACTTCGGCTGAAGGTTCCGAGTTGAGCAACCGCGACTGGCCCGAATGGAACCCGACCTCGCTCGAGGACGTCATCAAGACTCTGGACTGAGTTCGTGATGAGTGTTATTTTAGTCTGTGATTATTACCAATGTCAAATTTCTAGCAGTCAAGCGTGCGTCTCTGGTCTTATCGATACATTGAGCCGAAACAACAGCAACGGCCGGGCGCCGAAGTCGCCGAGATCAGTTTCGCTGAACCCCGCCTTGCCTTTAGTTGGCCGTCTTGAACAGTCAGACTACGGCCTCCATGTGGCGATATTCAAGTCGCTCAGTTTGAAGGACTCGCGGTACAGACAAGGCCTCGCACGGCACGAAAGCTCGCTGCTGCACTGTGACTTCGAGTCTCCCTCAGATCTTTTTGGCCCCATACTCTTCGACATTTGCCCGATCCGTGTCACTTACCCTTTTCAGACATTAGGACCATCGATCGTAAGCTTCAAGCTGTTACATTGTTCTGCCTGCACGGGTCTCACTCGACTGCCGACGTCCTCGCCGGTCTCGCCGGGCCTTCCCCGCATCGATTTCGGGCCGCCGGCCATCCCGACTCGTCCCAGGTCTTGTACCGTCGCACTGCGGTTTTCGCCAAGATGGAGGTCAATCCACGCCTGCCAACGGAGCTCATCGAGGCGATCATACCTCATCTCGTACCCCTTCCCTCCACGCCTCTTTGTCTGCTCCAGCTCGACGATCTCACGACCCTGAGCACCTGCTGTCTCGTTTCACCGCAATGGCGAGCCTATGCCCAACCTCTACTCTGGTCGCGCGTGCTTCTTCATACAACTCGCAAGGTCATCCCTTTCATGAAGATGCTGCGAATATACGATGTGGCCCATCTCCAACGAGCCGTCAAGGAGCTATGGGTGGTTGCCGAACAGTCGCATCTCGAGCACTTCCTGTTCGGAGAGCACATTGCTCTACAGCTGTTCCCCAGTTTGAGAACGCTCAGGGTAGAGCGCTTCCAAATCCTACACGATTTTCTGAGCTTTAGGGGAGGTGAGTTAGGTCGCCCATCCGGAGCTCAGATTCATAATCGACGTCCAGAAGGCTGGCAGCTCGAATCGGTTACTTATTGGCGCAGTCTGACTGTGGGAAGTCTATACTCGCAGTTCCCGACTTGACCTCATTGTCGCTTTCGAGGCTCAGAGTATACGACCCTGAAGACATGCGGCTCTGGATGCGACGAACGGTCGCCGAAGGCGCGGAGGAGCGTCGCAGCCCGATCCCATTGCGCCACCTTGAATTGCGCAACATGTTCGGGTGCTCGGCGAGAGGCAACCTCGACATGATTACACAGGGGGTAATCCACCTTGAATCCTTGGCAATCGTGGAAGGGCTCGATATGGCATCTCAAGAGTATCTAGAGTGCATGCAAAACCTTACCAAAGGGTCGGAGCTACCAAGCACTGGGAGCATGGATGATGTCGAAGTCGAAGCACGGTATCCTAATTCGATACACGATGAGGTTTCGTCGCGACAAGCGGGAATCAAGAGGCTTAGCTTGACGTTCAGCCCTGGCTGGGGTGCCTCGAGAGAACCTTACGAGGCTAGGTTGAGCCAGCAGATGAGTGAGTACTCTTGATGGCGCTCTGATGGCGCAGTCTTGCGCAATCTGACCTCTTTATTTGCGAAATGTCTTCCGCTTGACGACGACGACGACGTCTATAGATGCATGGACGTACATACTCCCTCAGTGCCCGCCAAGCCTTACAGATCTTACCCTCGCCCTCTTCACTGCGGTTCCCTGGGTGCAACTCCTGATCCACGTCCTCCCACCCAGCATCACCTCCTTGACCCTGCTGATCGACCAAGAAGCAGAGAACCCCAATCATACCGAACAAGGCTATCGGGATACGGGCCTGCAAGTCTCGCGGATGGTCTTGCACGAGTTGAAGGAGGACAAAATACCGAACTTGAAGAGTATGCTCTGGAGGGATCGATCGGGGGCGTGTTTGGGCCATTTGGTCGGAGCTAGGTTGAGGGAAGAGATGGCCCATCGGGGAATCGAATTAATTCGAGACGCCGTACGGAGCGGAGCGGCGGTTCCAACAAGTTTTGCATTGAAAAAGTGATGAAATTGCAACCACAAAGCTCACTAGGTCGCGAAGGCGGTCCCTTCCGGAAGCAAGGAACAAAACAGTTTCCAGACCCTCTTCAGCTCCATCGGATCGCCCGACTTTTTCCACATCACGACATCCCACCCTTTCGTACCTCGATCGTCGTCTCCCATCTTGGCATCCTCGTCATCGACATCCATTCCACCCCTACTCGACGAAAGCTCGTCACTGAGATCGGGAAGGACCGATTCGGTGACGGACAAACTACCTGTCAATTTCTCTCCTCTTCGATCCTTCATCCCAAACCTGAACCGAGCCATAGGTTTAGGCCGCGGCGCATCCTCCATCGTCGTTGAAGTAGGAGCGACCATCAAAACAATCTCATGCGTCAACCCCGCACTCGCATGAAGTGCGTTCAATGGAGGGATAGGGCTTGATGTTGGCTGAGCGGGGTTCAGCGCGAGCGCCGAGAAGGCTTGGTCAAGATAATGGACGAGTGTCTCCAGGGGTAGGGTAGAGAAAAATCGGGTCAAGTGCGGGTTCGAGCGTTGTGTCGGAGCCATCGAGAGTTGGGACTGATGGGGGATTTGAAGAACACCGCGTCAGCTGCTTCGGATCAACATGCCAGCGGGTAATGTTTCGAGACTGCAGTGCGACGCACGTAGAGTTGTATTGACCCTTGGAACGTCATCGCCATTGCTTGCTGTCCTCGTTGACTCGCTTGCGTCCTATACGAGTAAGCCCAGGAAATCCACAATATGTCAATGAGCTTCACGCAGTCGAAGCATTCCACGGTCTCGACTCACGCAATGACATAAGCCTGACTCGGCGCGCCCAACCACCCAGTCCTATGCAACGCATCCGTCAATCTGCTGGCCAGTTCGGCAGGTCGAACTACTCTTGTCCGGTCCGGGGCGAGCAAGTCGTTCTCCCTGCGATGAAACAGAAATGGCCATGGAGAGATGAGCAGAACCCACATCAATTCTTCTCGCACTTTGACGCTACACACCTTCTATACCACTCGTGCAGCCCAAATTGATCCAGTCCCAACCTTCGACTCGGATCGACGTTCAAAAGCCGCAGCAAGAAATCTGGAAAACGCCAATAGGAGGTCATATCGTGAGGATAGGTGGAAAATAGATGGCCACGGTGAGACTGATTACGTACCCATCGGTGTAGCCCCGATCCGTCTCCACGGTTCTTGAGACCTGAATCTGCCTTCCACAAACTCGACAAATTCAGGCGACTTGCGAGTCGGTTCGTCCCATGGCGTATCTAGAACCGGATGAGCAGAGCGTGTTAGAAGAGTCAAAGTCTGCAGCAGGTAGCCAGAAGGACTCACTGCCGACAAGGAGCGTGAACAGGAGAATTCCGGCGGACCAAATATCGATGGGCTCGCCTGCGTATGGGTCGGCTCGAGCAAGCTAGTGATCGAAGGACAGGAAATGATACAGTATAAGTTGAGGATGCTGTGCCTCGAACCTATCACAACCGTGTTGTGCTCACCTCGGGTGCAGCTGAAGATTTCCCGGATGAAGCACAGTTTGCAATGTCAGGCTCTGGGGTACATGCAGTCCGGCTCGGGTCTTGACTCACCATACGGTGGGCTCCCACATCGATCCTTCAACAACCTTGTTTGCCCTTTGTACTTGAACACGGTTGCCAGGCCGAAATCCGAAAGCTTCAAGTTGCCTGTGCCAGAGACCAATAGGTATAGGTATCAGCATTGACATCGTGGACGAATCCAAGAGGAGACAGGGTGTGCGGAACAGACCATGAGCATCCAAGAGACAGTTTTCGGGCTTGACGTCCCGATGACAGATGCCTTGCCGTCCAAGGTATTTCTATGGAACGGCATTAGAACGGTGGCCCTAGAGACATGAGTGGAAGCGCGCGATGTCAAAACGCTGCTCGGGTGCGTGGCTGACCAGTGCCTCGACGAGTTGGGTAAAGTAGAGATGGGCGATGTCTTCTGGGACTCCAAAGTCCGGTGCTGTTGGTGGCAATGGGATGAGGAGCTTCACAGTGGTGAGTTTCGAGCATCGTTCTCCTCATCGTGGGTCATGGGCTCGCTGCGGGAGAAGTCAAAATTGAACTGACGAATCTTGTCAAACAAGTCTCCTCCATCGGCTGCAATAGGGATAAAACCGTTAGAAATCTGTCCCAGCACAACATCATGCGCTGTGAACGCTCTCACCCAATGCTAAACATAAATAGAGTCCCTTTGGCCACCCGCCTTGTTCATCGCTGTCCTGCATGCGACTGACCCCACCAAACAGCTCAAGCACATTGCCATGCTTGAGTGTCTCGTGGATCCTCATCTCTCGAACAAGCTGTTTCCCTTGCATGATCGAGTCCTGCACCCGATCGTCGAGGCGGACGACCTTTACGGCTGCGAAAGGGTGCGCATGGTTCGGTGATTGATGGCGCGCTCGGTACACGCGCGACGTCGAGCCCGAGGCGATCTGTTCGCGCAGTTGGTAACCGAGGATAACCATCGGTGGGAGTGAGCCTGATGTTGACGCCATCGTCGCAGTTGGATGTCCAAGCGAGGGGCGAGCAGTGAGGTAGATGAGCACCCCTGACGGTCGAAATGACTGGACCTGGGTCGACCGCCACGCGTCGCAACGCGCCCTGCGAAATGGGGATTAGACTCGACTCACCTGGCTAATGGGCAATTGGCGTGCTATATAGCAGTATCTGGTGCGCCGCGACTGCGCCGCGTGTCTCGCAGCAACTCGCGCACCTCCTTCGCCTCGACTTTGACCGTTTGACGCTTCAGCACACCAATCATGTCGGAAGGAGCACCTCGCAAGTCGACCCTGGTCATTTCCGCCCCAACATGGCGTCGAACTAACCTCACTCCTTTGTCCCCCCTTCCATCACTTTGCACGCTCTCCCCTTCGCGCCGCAAAACACGTTTCCCTCTCCCTGCTCGTCCTCGCGCTCGCCCTCGTACAGAAGACCGCAAGACCCTCTTGACCGAAGCATTCGGCTCCGAAGTCGCAAAGGAGTTCGACCAGAACTTGGACGAGTACCAAAAGCTGCACTTTGAGGCCTGTCAGTCATTTCTCTCGTTCGAGCCGTCGCACGTCACCCCTCCCATCTCGCATGTTCCACCATGGGACCTCCGCCGCGAAGACCAACCATCTGACATCTTTGACCACGCCTTTCGATCCCCACGCAGACAAGCAAAAAGTGATCTCGCAACGCTCCAACTTCCTCGAGCGCTCCAAGATTGCGGCCAAGGTGCCGTCGTTCTGGTCGCGCAGTCTCCAAAATTGTCGCCAGGTCGCCGAGTTGATCGACGCTGTCGACGAGGACGTTTTCAACCACCTGTCCGACGTGTGGATCCAGCACGATGATAAGGACCCTAGGAATTGGGAGATCACCTTGGTCAGTTCTGAGATCAAGTCCCCGCGGCGAAAACCCTCCACGGCCCACTCCTGACGACTGGACCTCTCCTCGCTGAACCTCTAGACCTTCGATGCCAAGAACCCTTTCTTCAGCAACAAGACGCTCACCAAGAAATTCTCCATCGAGCACCCGTCTTCGACGACGCCGGCAAAAGCGTACGACCTCGAAGCCCCTCTCTACCTCTTGGCCGCTTCCAAGGACCAACAAATCAACTGGACATCGGACGAGCACAACCTGGTCAAGAAGGCACCGAGACCCGACTTGGAAGCCCTCGAAGAGTTCGACGAGTTTGACGGCGCCGGAAGCTTCTTCAACCTCTTTGGTGAGGATGGAGAGGATAAGATGGGTGTTGGGGAGGCCCTGTTGGAATGGTTCGCCCACGCGACCGAGTAAGTGCCGAGCTCCAACAGATGGTTCATCTCCTCTTCCCCTCCTCTGGGAATCTTTACTAATCCGTCTTCACGTCTTGACAGATACGCCGCGGGCTTGTCGTTCCTGTTGGAAAGTAACGACGACGATTCCGAGCTGGACGAGTTCGACCAAGGCGACTTGGACGAGGACGAGGACGACGAGGACGACCCGGAGGATTTGAACGCCGAGATCGACTTGGAGGAAGAGGAGGAGGACAAGTCGAGGCCCAAGAAGAGGAGCAAGAAGAACTAGAAAACGTATCCTTCGCACCCATTGTTCTTGGTCGGTGCCGTTAAGACGGCGTTTGTGTAGGCGGGAGCGAAGGACGGATAGATGCGGTGATAGGGAGGCGTAGACAATGAATCTTATCGAGATCGAAATCACAAACACAATCCATGATTCACCGAGGACGGTTTTCGAACGAGCTGTGCAGGATAGTGCTGTGAACTCGTGGATCTGAATATAACACTCACCCTGGATGGCCCCATGCCCAGGCTTGGCCCTTACCCGATCTGGTCCGATTCATGCTCGATTCTGCCAGGTGCAGGCTGCCACTTATCACTGCACGAGCATCTGCACCATCCTCATTCATCTGATGACGCCCATCTCTCTCCGAAGGATCCTCTTGGCACCATCAAACTTCCTCTTCTCCCGAAGCCTCGCCATGAGGCTCTTTCCCTAATCTCCTTCACAGGCACTTCCTCGATGACTCGTCCCCTTGCTGTTCAGTCTCTTTCGACTCATACCGGCGCCATCTCCTCGCGCTCCATTCGGCCTATCAGCTAGCGTAGATGAAACAGGTCGCACCCGTGCTGGTCTTCAGCTCCCATCCCTTCAACCGTGCCTTCGAATGCTGTCAGTATCCGGGTGCGTCGAGTTACGGTGTCACTCCCACAACTTTGGATCTCGACAGCGGTCTTCCTCACCCACGGAAGTCTTTCCCAGGCTTTCGAGCCCTCTCTGACCTCGAACTTGTGGACTCTACCTCTCTTCCACCCCGACCGGTGCCTCGATGCCCCTCCGTCTCCCAGTCTCTTCGTCTCGGGTCCCCTCGTCCATGCTTTCCTCCTACTGCGACTCGCCTGCCCATTCGCTCATCCAACCTTAGGCTCCCATGCCCGTTCCCACTCAGTCTCGGGGTTACCATGGCCCCGGGCCTCCATGGACCAACCCCCTCCCCCCCCCTTTTTTTTTTCTCGGGTCCCCAAGCCCTCTCCCTTCGGGTCCCTATGCCCTATTCCCTAGGCCCCCATGCCCTCCTCCTTCGGGCTCCAATGCCCTTCCTCCATCGGGCCCACATGCCTGTTCTCTTTCGGGCCGTCCTCGTGCCCTCCTTCCTTCGGGCTCCCGTACTCCTTCTACCTCGGACCCCCATGCCCTCTGCCTTCGGGTCCCCCCTTCCCTGGGCCCCTATGCCCTCTCCTTCGGGATCCAATGCCCTTTCTCTATCGGTTCCCCATGCCCTCTCCCTTCGAGCCCCCATGCCTGTTCTCTTCCGGGCCCCCATGCCCCTTGGGTCCCCATGCCCTTTTCCTTGGGCTCCCATGCTCCTTCTCTATCGGGCCTCATGCCCTTCTCCTCGGGTCCCCATGCCCCCTTTCCTCTCCGGTGCCAAGGCTCATCCCATCCACGCTTCGCGCCCCCGTGCGCTTCCTCTTCCAGTCTCGTCCAACCACCCGCGGAACCCACCGCTTGCGCTTCGGAGTCAGGGGCCCTCCTTCGAGGCCCGCTGCGCGCTTTGACGCGAATCTAGTGCTCTACGCATCGCCATCAAGCATTCCCAGCTTGCATTGTGATTAGGATCTGTACCTCGCCGATTCGGGCGTCGCCACTCGACACCACAGGTCCTTGGCGTCTGTGCATTCATACCCAACCCGCTCACTGCCACTTTTCAATCTACTCTCAGCCCTTGTCACCTTGCAACCCATTTTAACCGCAAATGTCAAGCTCGACCCTACACCGGCTCTACCGTCTTCGACTCCACAGCAGATGCGTTCGAGACAACCGTTCAAAGCAAGATGCACGCTTCTAGGAGCCCTTCCTTTGCACCTCGAGTGCAAGTCTCACTCTTCTCACATCACGTACCGTAGGCGAACGCACATTTTGGGCAGCTTCAATCATGTCCCTGGCTGGGGCATCAATTCTTTAGGTATATTCATGCGATGCCTCGAGTACCGCTGCGCACCTTGCTCCAAGGATTGATGAGCGCTCTCGTTCCCATCATCAATGGCGCGCTCGCTCGAGGCTGGCCCCACTTTAATGACTCGTCTCCCTTTCTCCAGCCGGCTCTCATGCCGGAAAATGCTAATACATCAGCCAATACCGCCGGTTTTGATGCACATATGATCAACAACGGCCTTCCAGATTGCGGCTAGGCCTGGACGCTCATTCGACTCACTCAGCTGTTGGCGCAGCTCCTCGGAACCGTCTCGAGCTCGTTAGCCTTTGATATGCTCGCTGAATCATCATGTGCATGGGCTTCGCACAGAACCGTCTCACTATCACACCCCAACCTCAAAACCTATCGGGTATTCGCGTTTACCACGAGATCTATTCACGTGTTCGCGCCATCGCATAGCCACTGCAGCACCAGCTCCTCAGAACCACCAGCAACTCGAGCCGTGACCGGCTCGCCCAACGCCGTCCGCTCGCCCATGAGTCCCCAGCCGCCCTCCCCGATCGCATCCCTATCAGTCAACCGAGTCGTGAACTTCCACAGCCTTGACCTTTCCTAACCAATATTAAGACTCAAGATGGTGACTTATCCTCACCATGCCACCACGAAGACGCGCTTCTCATAATCTCGATCACGCCTTTCCCCCTTAATCCTTGGTCGCCATTCCCTTGGGAGCTGCGCAACCGTCGTCATGGTTCCAGTAGACCCATCTGCGCCGGTAATCCAAGTCATTGCGCCCGCTCGAGCCCTCCCAGTTGTCTCAGTCACAGTCATCCCAATCGTCCCATTCGTACCAGTCCTTTTCAACGCTTCAGTCGATCCAATCCTGAGGATCTCCAACAAACATACGGATCTCGCCAGAGCGAGGAGCGCGGCGCAGCTCTCCCCGTTCCATTGTTTCACTTTACTTTCCCTCCTGCTATTGGTTGGTTCACTCACGCACCGCTTGTATTCGGTCGAAACACAGGTCGCGGACCGTGTCGCCAAACTTTGCCCATATCACGTCCATCGACCTGATACCAACACCTCGGCTGTCGGTCTCGACATCCTCGCTCACTCTCGCACACGCACCGAATCTTTGAATCAACAGCTCATCCCTGTCATTGCTCAAATTTGTCGGCAGGGCGTGTTCTACCTTCCTCTAGCGGCGAAAGCATCGTCCAACTGCCAGCAGAGCTTCCTCATTCCCTCTACGACCGGCAAACGTCGTCTCACCACATTCATGGCGTTCGCATCCTGCGTCCGCTTGCGTTGCGAAGCCTACATGCGCTTCCAACATGCTATTCGTACCTCATTCTGATCCCAAGGCGGAGGCACCGTGGCCAATCCGTCTGAGGCTTCATTGACAGCTCATGTGCCTCCTCTCATTGCGCGTCTTCCCCTCTCATCTCGCCTAACCAAGGCAATGCCGAGGCTATCCTGCAGCCTCACAGCGAGAAACGACCGCCAAATCGTTAGACCCCCTCGGTCTGTTGGAGATGAGCTCAGACTGAGAGGGTCTGGGTCAGGCGCTCAGAGGTATTACAGCATGACTCAGACCATCTCATCAGGTTTTCATCTAGTTCTCAGTCGGATATCTTTTTCAACAGACTGAGCTCCGCAGGAATGGTCTGATTTCGGTCTGAAACGCTCTGATCCGGTGTGGAAACTGTCTGGGATCGCTCTGAACGGGTTTGAGGGGTCTGACAATTTGGCGCGCGTTTCTGACTATGCTCAAGTTGTGCAGACCCGTCATTCCCTTTCTGTGTCTATATTTGGAGACATGCTGACACAACAAGAATCGTTGTAGGCCCGCACACTTGCGCCGACAGTCACGCGCTACCTCCGCCATCCCAGTACCCCTATCTCGGAGCTGAGCCGCCGAAAGGACCTCTGCCGGCCCCATCGAGACGGGCCTCCTGCGATCAAGCGTTCCCTCTCCGCAGTCCAGTACCACGTCGTCACGTGTCACTGGCTTCCTCTCATGCGTTTTTACACACCAGAACCTCCGTGAACCTCTCCACCAGGACCTCCACTGCGGTTGTGCCGCTGGACGCACCTAGACTCCGTCCTAGAGATTCCAGAGCTCGGCGGATCAGGCGTCCGGTCCTTCATCACGGGCCTCGGAGCACGAGTCAATTCTGAGATGAAGTTTCGAGATTGTTCTCGGGAAGAAAATAACGTGGTGACTCCTCTGCGATCGCATACCTCATTCATGCGGTGACAGACCTTAGCCTCCCCACCTCTGTTGACTGCGCAACTTGGAAGTGTGTGCCAAGGACTCGGAATTGGTATTTGGCGAGCATAGGGCCAACAACAAAGTGGAAATGATACTGCTATGAAGATATCACACATCGGTCTGGTCTCATAGTACCGGGAATAGAGATTAGCTGGATATAGACGACCTCCTCTGAATGTGAAACCCTAACGATGCCCCGCTCGAACATTGAACAATTTCGCGGCTACGACCTCACCCGCAACGATCTGTGGAGACGTTGTATCGTGGTGTGATTAGCACTCGACGTAATGTGGAAACACCCAATGGAATGAGAAGTACGTACTCCAATCCCGATACTAGCCGCGACGACATAGCCGCCCAAAGCCGACCATGACAGACGCCCACCCGGCCCCATACCTGTATCGCCGCCGCCACCAGCTTTCGAGCCCTCCTCGCTGTCTCTTCGGTATGCCATCGTGTCGTGCGATGCCTCCCTCGGCCTCCCGCTGTATCCAAGTGAAGCCGCGTCCATGCGATCCCTCTGCTGGCGATCCAGAGCGTTCGCTCGAGCCTGCCTCGAGGCGTCGATCTCGTTCAAAGTGAGTTGATGAGCAACCCAAGACGACATGGCCGCGTCGACCCGCGCCGTCGCTTGCGGAGACGAATCATACATCGATGAAGAGGATGGAGGGGCATGTCCATAGCACGCGTGCGCATGATGTTGCTGTTGCTGTACTGGTTTGTGCAGCGGGACCAAGCGATTCTCGAGGGTTACCAACCGTTGGGTCAGAGCTTCGAGAGCTGCGGTTGAAGTATCTTTTCCCTCACGAACAATCGAAGACGACCGACGCTGAAGCGTTCCGAAAGGTTTTGGCGAATCAGCTGCGATCGAAGCTGCTGCTTCTGATCCGCCATGAATGCTTGCGGCGAGCGCTTCTTCGACCTCGTCCATTCTTCGGGCGAGAGCCTCGAGCTGCGATCCTTCGAGACACAAAGTGATGGCGAACTTCAGAGAAAGGTTCCAGACAACAAGGTCCAGTCGCTAATAAAACTCACGCTTGACCAAGACCATACTGCCCCTCTTGCCTGGCGTCCCCCCGATCTCCCACTCGACCAGGTCATCCCCCCCGCCGACGTTAACCATCCTCGGCCTCCTCATCATCGACGACGTCGAAGTCGAGATCGTCGAAACCCGCGGAACGTCGAGGTCGAACAAGGTCGCCAAAGACCGACGCTTCTCTTCCTTCGACATTCGACTTCCACTCCGGGTCGTCGGTGGGTTAGATGGCGCACGTTCGCGAGCGTGAGATGGGCCGGAAGATGTTGAAGTAGATGGCCCTCTGACGGTCATTGGTGCGTTCGAACTGGGTGTGTGGTTGGAACTGGGAGCTCTTTTTGATGACGTGCCGACGTTGTACCGATACAGTTCCGAGGCTTGAGAGGAGGCGGACTGAGTGTTGAAGGCATCGATAGCGGATGTCCTCATCGACGCAGGTTGGGTGGAAAATGGCCTCACGGTCGGGTATCCTCCGTCATCCACCTCGTCCCGTGTTCGTGAGGTCGCCAGAGATTGTGCATAGTACTCAGCATGAACGTGATGGACCTGTTGCTGTTGATCCACATATGTTCCTTCATCGATCGACGCATCCGACAGGTTCGACTCGATGGAATCCTGCCTCCCGCGTCCGCGCACTCCGCAGGTCCGGATCCCACTTTGCCTCTCCTTCTGCACCGGAGCATTTTGAGTCGCTTCCTTTTTCTCCCTTCGAGTGACCTTCGGTGATCCATCCGACCTCGATTTGACCAGCGACCCTTCCCGACTCCCCTCATCGACCTTTTCGAACATACTCGCCATACCTCGAACCCGACTCCCTCGATGAGCCCCTCTTCCACCATTCGACGAAGCGGAGTATTGCAGCAGCCGTTTCCATGATTTTTTCCACTCTTCTTTGATGAGGTCGTCTTCGACTTGGTTCTGTCCTTCAACCTCGAGAGAGCCAGCGGGAGTGGAGGAGTTGCGGCGGAGAAGAGGAGGGGGGTGCAAGCGGGATATGGTGTCGGATGCGTGGGCTTGCGGCGGCGACTGGGACCGAAGGTAAGGCATGCCACTGCCAACGGAAGGAGGCCGAGAGTCACACGCCGAGCCAGCGCCGGAAGAGCCCGAAGAAGAGCCGGCAACGCGTCGAGTTCGAGCCGAGGAGGCGGACGAAGAAGCCAAGACCGAGAAGGCAGCCGATGTCGAACGTACGGAAGAGGAAAGGCCCAGCAATAGCGGAGCAGCGTCTACATCCCGATCTACCGCAGATCCGGACGCCAAATTGTTCCCACCCTCGCTACCTTTGGTCGTCACCGGCGCTTCCCCACCCTCAAATCCCCAAAAGACCCTCCCATCTGACGCATCTTTCTTCAAAACCTCTCGGGCCCGGCTCAGCGCTCTCCTCCATCGGAGGTTGATTCCCATCTCTTCCATGTCCTCGTCCCGAAGCCTGAGAAAGGTTCGACCTGATAATCGAGATGTCTTGATAAATTCGGTGATGTCTTTGGAGAGAGGAGGGTGGAGGGAGAGATGGGCAGATAGGTAGAGAGAGAGGTGAGAAGGGAGCCAGAGCTTGGGGTTTGGCTGCATGGGGATGGACGAAACAAGTCAGTTCTTTGCCCAGCTTCGATGGAATCGATAAAAATACGCACAGGTAGATCGTCCAGATCATGCTTCCATCGGTTCCACGTCTGGCCACTTGCACTCGACCTCAACACAACCTCCGAATCACTCTCATACTTCCGCTTCGGATCCTCAGTCCTTCTCAGTCCAGTCTCATCCCCCCTGTCGAACTCGTCATCACTTCCCAAAGAAGACGAGGACGAAGATACGCTCAACCGATGACTGGCCACGCCGCCGCTGAGTGTCGGAGCGTAGTCGCCTTGCTCGGCCAGGGCCGCACGCGTCGAGGCTTTCGATGCCACACCGAGAGGTTGAGACCGAATGTAACCCGACGCCGGAAGATGGACGGGATGCTGAAAGTTGGGGATCGAGGAAGTCGATGAAGATGCTCGGTGACGCGTCGCGAGGGAGCGAGAAGGGGAGGTCGAGGGGCTAGGCATGGACGCCGAGGCCGAAGCAGAGGACGTCGAAGCGGTTAGGGGTGAGGCAACGACGGCGAGGTTCCTAGCCTCGCAAGATGCTGAACGCATATTTCTGCCAGGGGCGATGTTCAAGTCAGTGAGAGGAAGCGAAGAAGATGGGCTCGGACGAGTTGCTCAAATTCGAACCTAGTCCCCTGCGCAATGCCCTGACCTCCAACGGACGTGATCTCAACGAGGCCCCCGCTCCTCGTCCCCGACACCGGAGCTGCGCCGGTGCCATTCGTCAATTTATCGAACGATGCTTGTCGTTGTCGATTCGTCTCATCGCCCAACACGGCCCTCGAAGGAGAGATTGAGGTCTTTCTGCGATCCTGTAACATAAGACCCAAGCCGATCAACGTCAATTTCACTCCGGGTCTCGGCCGATCGAAGGACCCCGACGGAGGGGTGACGCGGTGACGGCACGTGCGTTGCGCTGCGAGATGCTCGCAAACACACCCGCACACACACTAGCCAACGTACCTCGGTCAGGACGATGGATTGCGCAAACTCGTCCAAGTCAAGGTAGGCTGATTCTCGTGACATCACACACGACGTAGCTCTTGTTTAGGTTTCTCCGCCCAGTGACGAGGGAGTTCAGCCCAAGGAGGTGTTGTTGATCCAATGCGCGCCGGCGCAGGAGGCAAGGTGGCCCGAACGCGCCTGAGTTGCGAGTGTTTGTAGCGGTGCTCTATCCAATTGATCCGCTTTGATGTCACGGTGCGGTGATACAGGGCTGGACACAGTCGACGTGAAGGGGTTTGAGAATACAGTTCGAGGTGTTGATGAAGCTAGATAGTCTCAGAACAGGACAACAACGAGTCGAGCGCGGGCCGCGAAGGATCGTTGAGCTAACCGGTCGAGAGCCCAGAGTGCATACATCGACGGCCCCCAGCTCCCTTCATTACTGCATCGCTCGCAAGTTGCAAGTAGCGCAAGACCAGATTGGCATGGGACTGTTAACTTTAGAAAACCTGAATTAATGGCAAAGGTTTTGGAGCATGATAGAGTTCATTCAGCTGACCCCTTTCAACTTTTGAACTTTCCGATGCTCGCGTGCCACCGGGAGTCACGTCTCCTCGAGGGTCGAACACTTTTGCAGAGACTATCTGGATCCACTTAGTCGGACGGGGTTCGAACCGAATACAAAGCACTGTCTTGCTACGTACATATCACAAGCGTGTAACTCCACTTTATTCCTCGTTACTCCTCCTTACTCCCCCAGACTAGCCGACGAGTTCTCCTTCCTCGCCAAATCAGCTTGAGCTTCATCGAGTGAGACAGCGTCGATCGACTCGATCCCGAGTTCATACCTGAGGGAGACAGTTAAAATGTGGTCTTAGTCAGTGCCTCCAGCTTGGTACGCATACGAGCACATCCTCTGAAAGGAACCTACCTTCCCTGCCTGGGACCCAAGACCGAGATGCCGACCGTCCGCACCTTGGCGCGATACATCTCGATCTGAAGCTCGCTCATGTCGCCCGAGTTGGTGAGGGCAAAGTCGTCGAATGGGATCAGGACGTCGCACCATTCGTGGGGAGCTTCAGGCGAGGACGGGGAAGGAAGCCACAATCGGTGTTGGAACAGGTCGGATCGGACTGTACAAAAGGGAGGGTATTACGCTTGTGAGCTTGATGTTCGTGGTCCTGAACTCGTTCGTTCGTGCTCACCAGGTCCATCAGTCTGGATGTTGACAAAGTACCTCATCCCATCGCCCGAGTTCTTGACGCGTAATCGAAGAAAGTCGTGCAGACCCGTGTCCCAGAATCGAGTCCCGAACAAGGTCGTTCGTTGCTGTTGGCAGACAAGCATTAATAGCAATCAGCACTTGCACAAAGACCTCGACCTTTGCCTGAGATGAACGGTTGCTATACCTTTGTCCTGAAGCCAGCATATCCTCCTCGTTCGATGACGCCCTCTTTCCTCCGACCTGTGTGCAGCTCGTTCGACAGCGATCCCCAGAATCGTCCCTTTCCTTCGGGCCCCAAGTCGAGGTTGACGATAGATTTACCACCTGTGGGTGATCATAATCGAGTTCGTTAGTTTGTCGAGCATGCGTTCGCACGATGGGGGACGATGAATGGATTAACCGAGATCGGCGTCGCAGCCCTTGATGAACTGGCGAAGATCCTCATTCGACTTCATCGTCACGAGGGGAAGGACGCTGCCGTTCATGTGAAAAGGCTGAGCTCGAAAGACTTTCATGGGCAGGCATGGTGTAGTAGCAATGAGTGTCAGTCAGCTTGGTTTGATCGAGCCCAAAGTGCGAAATGAACTCGCTCGTGCGCGTGGGGGTGCAGCACCGGACTTGGGGCTAACCTTCTGCAGATCGATCACGGAGATGCTCGATGGAGCGGTTGAGGTAGGATCGCCATGCCGATGTCATTGTGCGTTGTTGAGGTTGCGATACTTTGGGTGAGGCGTGCAAACCAAATAGACTGCCGACGATGACGAGTGGCGCGCACGGACCTGTTTGAGCTGCTCTGCTGGTCGCCGATCGAAGCCGACGGACGGCGAAGCGCAAGCGCCCCGGCCCCACAATAATTCCGTCTCTCTCTCCTGCGCTGCCCGTCCCTTGATTCGTCCTCCACCACCGACCGCTTGCAGCACCACTCGAAGCTCTAGCCATGGGAGCCTTCTACGACACGATCCCCAACGAAGCGCTCATGGACTGGATCCGCAAGCAAAAGCTCTTCTTCGTCTCGAGCTCGCCCCTCTCGCCCGACGGGCATGTCAACTGTTCGCCCAAAGGCCACGACGCTCTCTTCACCCTCGTCGACGAAAAGAGCGCCTACTATGTCGACTTGACAGGAAGTGGGAACGAGACCATCAGTTGCTTGTACGAGCAAGGGAACGGCAGGATCACGATCAGTCAGTTTGGCAGTTCTGGCCCTTTCGGAGCTAATGGCAATCGGACATCTCACGTACATCAAAGGTCGATGTACAGGAAAGGAGCTAGACTGAGATAGTCAAGCACTTTTTGTTTATCGTGAACAGTGTTTATTGCCTTTGAGGGGCCGCCAAGGATCGTTCGCTTGTTCGGCAAGGGCAAGGTTTTCGAACGAGGCTCTCCCGAGTTTGAGAAGTATTTGCCTCCTGGGTGAGTGCTCATGGCTGTTCGCTTCCATGGGGGAGGGCTTGAGTGCACTGGTGAATGCCTCCTCTGATTGATCTCGATTGCATCTTCCTGATTTGTGGGACCTACCTGACATGGCCAACAGAGATCCACGACGATATCCCGGAGCCCGAGCCGTCATCTGGATCGACATCCACAAGGTCGGCACGTCGTGTGGTTACTCGGTGCCATTCTTCGAATACAAGAAGGAGAGGTTTGTTCAAAAGTCATACCCAGCCCTCTAGCGTCCCTCGGGATCACTGTAGGATGAAGCTGCAAATTCATCTTCGTCACCGATCATCCATCGCTCTCGCAGAAACACGCTCCTCAACTTTATGGACAATCAAGAAAAGAAAGAAGGCGGGATGAAGCCGTATTGGAACCTCAAGAATTTGACCTCCGTCGACGGTCTCCCAGGCCCCAAAGTCGCCGAACCGGATGCGCCCGAACCGACTGAGAAGTTCACGTTGGAAGGATCGGGAGGGGGCGACAAGGCTGTCGTCAAAACAGGGAACAAGAGTGAAGGCGGCGATGTCATTCAGGATTTGTTGGCCAGATCGGCTATGATCTTGTTGGGTCTCTTCCTAGCCGGTTGGTTGCTCGGCTTGAGGATCACGTTTGATGAAGGGGTCGCGAGGCAAGCGAGGCAACGAGTATGGGGGGTACTCTGGCCATTTGAGCTTTCGGGAATCGCGCGGGCTTCCTCTTTTTGATTTTCGATTTTTGATTTCGTGTAGCAGTGATTTAGTGTTTCAGTACCTAAGCTTTTCATTCCCAGTGATGGAATGTCGGTGATGAGCTTTCGATGAAAATCAGCTAACTTGAGAATTACCGAAGCGCTCGGATCGGCCTCGGCTTGATCTGCTGCCAGTCCGATCGAGCTTGCGCGACACGCATCATACACTTCATCTACAGCTACTTAAGTATCTGGAAACGAAGCTGCGTCTTTTCCATTTTCTCGACACCTGTCGACCTGTCACTCGATACCGACTACGCCTTACATTCAATCAGGCTCGGGTGCCGTCGTCATCGTCGTCAGAGCGCGGCCCAGGATCGCATCGACCACGTCAAGCGAGTAGCGATGGCCGAACACAAACCCGACTACATCATCGTGTTCGACCCGCAGCATGTGCCCAAACCTCGATTCAGCAACAGCTCCAAGACGTCTTCGTCGTCGTCGCCACCCAAGAACAAGGACAAGGCCCAGACGCAGGCGGCGCTGCAAACCGAATACGAGAGCCTCGTCGCCGCACTCGGAGCCAGCGGACTCGACGTTACCGGGAGACCGGGCGCAAAGGGTACGCAGCAGATCTTGATCTTTGTCAGGGCAAACGAGGACAGGTTACAGGCGGAAGTCCATCGGGAGAGGTGAGATAAAACAACGATTGGTATATTCTGGACTCGAGGCTGTAGTTGTACTCGCTGACGGACACGTCAGGAATTGCCGACAGACTGTCCGACTGGCTCCACGGAGTTGCATCGACGAGGGCCTCACCGAAGGCTGCTCGGGATTTTGCCTCTGACCCCATCACCCCGGCCGAACGACTAAGACTCGTATACTCGATCATCAGCTCTCCCGAAGCGGCTACGACCGGGGTCTCGGTTACCTCCTCCGCCTCGTCGGGCCGCACATTGGGGCTCAACCCCGTCCCCTCGCCTGTCAAGTTCCCCCACGTCGTTTCCATCTTCCCTCCCCATGATGTCGAGTTCAACCAGCGTTGGCTCAAGAACTGGTCCAGTCGATCCCATGCGCTCAAGCCGATCCCCCGAGCCGAACTGGACGAGATCAAGGACCACCTCGGCGAAAAGGTCGCACTCTACTTCGCCTTCCTTCGCTACTACTTCGCTTCCTTGCTCTACCCTGCCCTGATGGGCATGAGTTTCTACCTACTGGGCCTTTCGTACCACCCTATCTACAGCATTGGCATGGTCGGCTGGTCGATCTACTTCATCGAGACCTGGAGGATCCAGGAAAAGACTTTGTCGGTTGAGTGGGGGACGTACAACATCCATACCGTCGAGAGCGAGCGCGCCGAATTCCACGGCGACACGCAGATCATCGACCCCGTCACGGGCGTCGAACATGCCTACTTCCCCTTTTGGAAGACCTTTGTAAGGCAGTTGATGACCATACCCGTCTTGTTCGCCTTCGCGTCCGTGCTTGTGGCGCTCATCTCGACAATTTACGTCACCGAGACGCTGTTCGGAGAAGTGTATGAAGGCCCCGCAAAGCGGTACTTGGCATTGGTGCCCACGGTCATGTTTGCTGGGCTGGTCCCGCAATTCATTGCTTTGTGTGTCAAGAAAGCCTCGTGGCCGCGTTATCTTTGATTTTTTTTCGTCGAGGCTGACATTTCGAACAATCGCTCTAGATGGGGCACGACCGCTCAGAGATTGACCAAGTTCGAGAATCACACTCACCAAACCGAACACGACCAATCCTTGACGCTCAAGACGTTCGCGCTCAACTTCTTTGTCGCCTACGGATCCCTCGTCCTCACGTCTTACGTCTACATTCCCTTCGGATCCGTTCTGGTTCCGTACATCTTGGGAATCCTGCCGTCCAAACATGTCGAGAAGCTTTCATCGACGTCGACACTGAGCGCGAGTGGGAAGAAGGATTTCAGCATCAACTCGAGCAAGCTGCATACCCAGATCGTCGCCTACACCTTGACGAACCAAGTCGTCGGCGCCTTCACCGAGATCGGTCTGCCTTTTGTTCTTTCATTCGCCAAGAAGGAAGTGGCCAAAGTGCAAGAGAAGCGAGCGGGAGCGAACTCGCCTTCGCATCTCAAGCGAGGGATGGACGATCTCAGCGAGCACGAGTACTTGGAGAGGATCCGGGACGAATCGCAATTGCCTTTTTACGATGTCTTGGGGGATTACGCAGAGATGGTATTGCAATTCGGGTACCAGGCGCTTTTCTCGGTCATTTGGCCGATCGCGCCGGTGTTTGCGTACCTCAACAACTTCGTGAGTACATTTTCATTTCGACCAAGATGAATATAGCACGCTCACCATGTATTATGGCGCGTCAGATTGAATTGAGGTCGGACGCGTTCAAGATCACTCATCAGCATCGACGACCGATCCCGACTCGAGTTGCTACCATCGGCCCTTGGCTTGATGTGCTCGTGAGTTCATAGTCCTCATCTATCAGCGCACACTCGAAGGCTGATGGGAGTTCAAAAACGAACATGACAGAGCTTCATTTCGTACTTGGCTGCTTTCACTAACTCGTCATTAGTGTACCTCTACCGACCCCACTGTGACGTCTCTTCGCCCACTGGGACATTCCTCTCGAATCTCTGGTCGCGAGGAAATGCCACCCTCGCGGCGAACTCGACGCACATCCACGCAACGTCAAATATGCATCTTGCGACTCGAGGGGACTCGGGAGGGTTCTTCAACACCGTCCACAACGGCACCACCGTCGCCCAAACGAGCAAAAATACCTTCGGCGGTGGTCCTAGCTCGAGCCATTCGAATCTTCCTCTCATCATCTCGACGCTCTTCTCTGCATTGCTCGTCTCGCTCTTCTCTGAACACATCTACATTGTCGTTCGAACGACGGTCAGGTTCATCCTTCATCGAATCAGCTGGATCGGTTCCGATGCTGCCAACCACGTGCGACGAAGTGGGCTCGAGCTGAGGAGGAATTATTTGGACGAGTTGGGGCTGAGGAAGGGGCCAAAGGAATTGGCCAAGGAGAGTGGAAAGATTTTAAAGACCGAAGATGTGGGCGAGAAGGAGAAGACGACCGATGATAGAAAAGGGAGGGGAAAGGAAGGTTTTTGGAAAGGGGAAGACAAGAGGATCGCCAAGATTGATTGAGCGAAGGGGGGGGGGGGGGGGGGGGGGGGGGGGGGGTGCAGAAGGCGATGCAAGGCCGGGCCTCTGCCCATAAGGCCTTTGCCCGTTAGGAGATTATGGAAGCCCATGGAATGTGGGACTTAGAACATATAGCTCGCGCGCGCCTGGAACCTCTTGGCTTCCGCCAGGTCACTGACCCGAGGTTCTAGGTGGGTAACCTTCACTAGTATGTGTATTCTTTGTATAGGTCACTGACCCGAGGTTCTAGACGTGAATTACTACCACTTTGATCCTGTCTATCGATTCTGGAGCACGGCTGCACGCGGTGCTTCCAATTTTTTTTTGACAACGATCAGGACACGTCATTATTCCCGCCGTCACTCGCACCGCTGCCGCCAGGTTGGCTAGAGACTTCGCTACACCTGGACCACTGCTCACGCCGTTACCGCCAAGCGACTCCGAGAGCTCCGCCTCTGGAGCCTCCGACACCGATTCCACTTCGGCTTCGTCCGACTCGGACTCAGACGACGACCGCCGGCCGGTTCCGCGCATCATGAGCGGACCGGTGGAAGACACCCCCCCTCGCTGGAAATTACACGCGCCGTCTTACCTTTGCCGCGCCGACCGCACCCTGTCCGGACTTTGACTGTTCTGGTCTCGCAATGAACGTTATTTCAAGAAAGAGAAGGACATCGACACTGATGCGGACAAGATCGACACAATCGGCCAGCTGCTCCTCGACCCCGAGTTGAAGGTGTGGTATTCCAGCGACTCAGCCTCGCACGCCCAGAAGACGTACCGCACCTTTCAACGCGACTTGACACTTCGCGCGTTGCCGTCCGATTACATGTGGCAACATTATCGACGCCTTGACGACCTACGACAGACGGGTGATTACCGCGAATTCGCAACGACTGCCCGCGACCTTCAACTGGAACTTGGCGTCAGCCTAGCCAGTGATACTCAGTTCGTCCGTATGCTGTTACTTCACATGGACGAGGAGCTGTCACAGCAACTTTGACTCTCCAACGTGATCAAGGGCACGGGGTTGTCGCCCGACGAACTGGACGCCTCAATACTGAAGGCCGATGTTACTCCTACGCAGCCGGACTTCGATTACCAGACATTTGACGCGGAAGCTAGGAGGATTTGGCAAGTCATCAGTGCGACACGCGCTTCGGTGAAGGCGACAGCTCAGGCTTCGACACGATTTGGCCGCCCTCCGCCCATGACCAACACTATCAAGCCGCCACGCACAAGCACATCGTTGTCAACGTCTTTGCCATCCGAAATCCGACCGCCTCCGATGACTGATCGTGAACGTGCCTTCCTCAAGAGCAATAGGGGCTGTTTCAAGTGCCGGAAGATCAATGCCGGCCACATGAGTGATGGGTGCACCAACTGGGCGACTTCAGCTTGTAAAGTTCCAGCGGGTTGGCGACAGGGACCCGTGTCCCCAGACCAACTTGCCTCCATAACCGATGCCGATGCCGATATTGAGGACGAGGGCGAACGGCTACACTGCCTGGACGATGACGAATACGACAATGGCACGGATGACGAGAGGTGCGAACCCATTTCCCTCTCTGTGAAGCTCACAACAGATGATGGCCCTGTCTTGCGAGCTCTAGTTGACACGGGTGCTTCCGCTTCTTTCATCGCAGATAAGGAAGTGGACAAACTACGGTTAACACGGAGGAAGCTGCAGGTTCCCACATCTGTTAGTGTTGCAATCCAAAACCATAAGGTCTCGCACCCAGTCACTGAATTCGTGTGTGTGCCACTTTGTACCTCGAACGGCCGCTGGTCTACCCATCACGTCGTTCTGAAGATTGCGCCGTTGACGTCGTTGAGAGTGGTGTTGGGCCGTCCGTTCCTGAAGCGACACGATATCTTGGTCGACTGCAAACGACATCAAGTGCTGGCCCCTGATCCATCGCTGTCGGGGGAGCGTATCGATCTGATGGACGAACCGGAGAAGGAGAAGTGGTCGGAGGGAGCGGTCCGGGCGAGCATTCGGGCATGTCTCGCCCATCTCGAAGAGCAGCAAGCGGAGGAGTCTAGATTGCGAGCACTTGAATCCGCATTTCGCAACGAGTTTTCGGATCGATTCCCGGCAGACATACCGCCTTTCTCGCAGTACGAGTCGAAAGTTCGTCACCGTATCGCGCTGAAACCTGGCATGAAGACTCCGCGACAACCAACCTATGGCACCCCAATGCGCTGGCGCACAGCATGGCGACGTCTCCTGGATCAACATCTCGCCGCCGGCCGTCTTCGCCCGTCATCGTCTGAATACTCTTCGCCGGCTTTCATCATCCCCAAGAAAGGAATGGACACGGACCCTTCCATTATGCCAAGATGGGTCAACGACTATCGGATCCTCAATGCAGCGACAGTCCCGGATCGCACACCGCTTCCACTGCCGGACGAGATCTTGTCAGTCTCAGCCAGGGCGCGTTTCTGGTCCAAGATTGACATGACAAATAGCTTCTTTCAGACGAAGATGGCCGAGGAAGACATACCAAAGACCGCGGTGGCTACCCCCTGGGGACTCTTTGAATGGGTCGTCATGCCGATGGGCCTGTCAAACGCACCAGCGACGCACCAACGCCGTGTCAATGAAGCATTGTCGAATCTCATCGGCAAAAGCTGCTTCGTCTACCTCGACGACATCACCATATTCTCAAATACCATCGAGGAACATCAAACTCATGTCAGAGAGGTGCTCGAAGCTCTGCGTCGGGCTGATCTGTACTGCTCGCCGAAGAAGACCGAACTTTTCACGACGTCGTGTGACTTCCTGGGGCATGTCATCTCGCGGAACGGGATCGCGGCGGATCAGTCAAAAGTTGACCGTATCGTGGAGTGGCCGCGTCCACGGACTGTCACCGAGCTCCGGGGGTTCCTGGGCCTTGTCCAGTATCTGTGCAAGTTTATCAATGGCCTCGCTCAACATACAAAGCCTCTCTTGGATTTAACTTCAAAGAATGCAAATGTCCGACTCATGTGGGGTGTCGAGCAAGAGCGACACTTCAACACAATCAAAGCCATTGTCACCTTGCTGCCATGCCTCAAGCTGATCGACCACACGGAACTCGCTGACCCGCTGTGGGTTATGACCAATGCCAGCAATGTTGGGATAGGCGCCGTTTTGCTTCAAGGACAAGATTGGCGGAAAGCACACCCGGTTGCGTACTG
The DNA here is from genome assembly GCA_022702645.1 of Microbotryum intermedium. Classification (NCBI taxonomy): domain Eukaryota; kingdom Fungi; phylum Basidiomycota; class Microbotryomycetes; order Microbotryales; family Microbotryaceae; genus Microbotryum; species Microbotryum intermedium. The sequence goes on from JAHWDX010000001.1 coordinate 1,595,218, forward strand.
GTCTCGACAATACATCAGCGCGGAGGCCAACTATTCAACTCATGAGCAGGAGCTGTTAGCGGTGGTGGGCGCTTTGCGTCAGTGGCGAGTCAACTTAATGGGCATTCATTTCACTGTCCTCACGGATCATGAATCGCTGAAGTACCTCAAAACGCAGGAAAATCTGTCAAAGCGTCAAGCTCGCTGGGTCGAACGTTTAGCCGACTATGACTTTGACATCACATACATTCCTGGAGGTGAGAACACCGTCGCAGACGCGATGAGTCGTTACTCCTTTCCGCAAGTGGAGTCCGACTCGGTCCAAGCGGTTTCCGAGATGGATGTGGACACTCAGCTGCGTGGCCGTATTGTCGAAGGCTACGAGAGCGATCCATTCTGCCAGCAAGTCAAGCGCAACCTCGACTCATCGCCAGGCTTCTCCCAAGTCGACAATGTGCTTTATTTCGAGGGTAGGATGGTTGTACCTGCGGTGCCACAACTTCGGGAGGACATACTGCACGACGCCCACGACGCGCTGGGACACTTCGGATCTCGCAAGACCTTCCATCATTTGTCTCGGACCTTCTTCTGGCCGCGCATGCGGTCCTCGTGCGACGCCTATGTTTTGACATGCGATGTATGCCAACGCACCAAAGCAGGGACTACGGGCGCGGTAGGAACATCTCATGGGCTGAGCGTGCCAAACGAACCAATGAAGGAAGTGGCTCTTGACTTTGTGGGTCCCTTGCCCAAGACTCAGGGGTTTGACATGCTCCTCACTATCACCGATCGCTTGTCTGGTTACACGCGCTTGCTTCCTAGCAGGGCCGCCGATACTGCAAAGGACGTCGCCGAACGCTTTCATGAGGGATGGCACCGCTTCTTCGGACCGCCGACTCGCTTAGTCTCAGATCGGGACAAGCTATTCACATCGCATTTCTGGCGGGCGTATCACAATCTGATGGGTACTCGGCTCTCCATGTCCACGTCGTTTCATCCGGAGACCGACGGTCGCAGCGAGCGGACCAACAAGACTGCCATCCAAGCGCTGCGAGCCGTCGTCAACCGTCAGCAGAACGATTGGGTCCGACACCTGGCCAATATCGAGTTCGCCATTAACGCAAGTGTCAACGCCTCAACGAACAAGTCGCCGTTTGAAGTGGTGCTAGGTCGTTCGCCTCGCCTGTTACCAACGTCTCTCAACCGCCCGGACCTGCCCGACGTACCTGCAGTGAGTGACTTGATTTCCGAGCGGAAGGCTGTGCTGGTGGAGGTTTGAGATGCTTTGGCCACCGCAAAAGTACGACAAGCGGAGCAAGTCAATCGACATCGCCGTCCAGAGCCGGACATTGCGGTGGGGGACTTGGTCATGGTGGACACCCGTGACCGTCGGCTTCGCTTCAAGACTGGATATCGCAAGTCGGCAAAGCTCTTCGATCGATTTGAAGGACCGTACAAGGTCATTGCCACAAATGCCGCTACCTCGAACTACACACTGCAGCTTAATGAGGACGATCGATCGCACCCTACGTTTCATGTGAGCAAGCTTCGCCGTTATCGACCCAACGATCCTGTCAATTTTCCGAATCGAGAACCCGCAAGACCAAAGCCAGTCCTAGTCGATGGTCAAGAAGAGTGGGTCGTGCAAGAAATCCTGGAAGAGAAAGCGAGGGGCAAGAAGCGTTACCGGGTTTGGTGGGAAGGTTATCCGCAGCACGAAGCCACCATGGAGCCACGCGAGAACTTGGTTGGGACGGAGGCGCTCAGGCGCTGGGAGTTGAAGAAGAGGACGGAGGGGAGGGTTTAGTTCAGGAGGAGGAGAGTGCAAGGCCGGGCCTCTGCCCATAAGGCCTTTGCCCGTTAGGAGATTATGGAAGCCCATGGAATGTGGGACTTAGAACATATAGCTCGCGCGCGCCTGGAACCTCTTGGCTTCCGCCAGGTCACTGACCCGAGGTTCTAGGTGGGTAACCTTCACTAGTATGTGTATTCTTTGTATAGGTCACTGACCCGAGGTTCTAGACGTGAATTACTACCACTTTGATCCTGTCTATCGATTCTGGAGCACGGCTGCACGCGGTGCTTCCAGGCGACGCCTCCTAAGACTTTTGAATGTGGTACCTACCTCGTCGTCGCTTCAACTGTGCTCGTTTTTTTTTTTTCGAATCTTTTATGTGTCATGAATAGACGAGCAGACAAGCGTCGAGGTCTGAAGCACAAGAGCGCTTTCAACTTTCGCTGCGGGACGACGCCAGAAATCGAACTGAGCGCTCACTATTTTGTACATATGATACACGAGCACAAAAGACGGTGCCTACCTAGCAGAAAAAAAGATAACGAACCTAGAACGGTTGAAACCACGAGAGCGTGTAACCTCTTTCGCCTGCTGACCGGTGAGTGTGACGATCCATCGATATCCATCCGTCGAGACGAATCTTCGCAAACTATGACGTTCACCGAGACTGGGCGCCGAAGCTCTGAAGGCACGGACGTCGCCGCCGGCCGGCCGTTGATCGGATTCACATTTCAGCAAATTCCACCCCACGTTCCACACGAGGTCTTTTCTGAAAAATAAAATGGCTGGCTTCGGCTTTGCTTGATGTGATGTGACGTGATTTGTGCATATTAGTCCTGCAAGCTTGATGGTGCAATGACAAGTTGAAGATTGCCTCACTCCCACCCATTGTCCCCACCAGCCCCCCGAGCCAGACCCGGGTCGCACGAAAGCGTCAGACCTGGGTCTCACAGTCCACACTCCCAGACATTACTGCCGGATAAACTTTGAACGGAATCGCCGGTAGCTAAGCGACGGCCAGCGTGGCCGCTGGAAGGGTGCAATGAGCGCTCTCAGGCTGCCAGAGGCCCAGCGGTAGGATCGTACGATGGTTGCGCCTAATGACCCGATCCAGATTGGCCCACTGGGCGGGGCGCACATTTGGTCCACAATCGACCATCGACGGTCGAACCACGGGCAGGCGCGCTCCGGTTTGAGAGTGCTCCAGCTCTGATGCATCTGATGCATCTGATGCCTCTGGCGCTCTGGCACATCCGCCGCCCAACCCTTCACTAGGCACCTAGGTACCTAGCTTCACTCGATTTAAAGCGCTTCGATCCCCAATCATTGACGCGGCATTTGCTCGGCAGTTGACAAGGTGTCGGGTTCTTGTCGGCTAGCAAGCATGGATGCCGAGCTCCTTTTGATCTCGAGACCACGTGAAAAAGATTTTGTTTTTGGCCGTAGGCAACAAGGAAGGCACTCAGGAAGGTACATCGTGGTGTTCGCCGGTGCTTGCAACCTGAGCACGACGAATTGAACCCAGAGTTCCCTCTCACAGCGGTCATTTAGGTTGTAAATTCCTCGGGCAAAACTTCACATATGTAGGTGTACAGCTGAAGAACTATTTCTGAAAACTCATCCCTGTAGGATTAAGTTTTGACCAGCGGCAGCTTCGGGCGGCGTGCACCGCTGACTTTTGCACAAAGGCTTGGAGCTCGGAACTCTGGCCGCGCGCGTGGATCGCTGATCGAAGCTCCTGCCTGCTCCTCGCGTAGTTTTTTTAATTGCGGTCAATCCACCCTAGCGGTGCCCACTGCACGCCGTCCGGTGCGGCCCGATCACGGCGAAAGCAATTTGATCCTCCACTAAGGGACCGACTACAGGCGACAGCGCACCAATCGGCCAATAATAGCCAGTCCCATTCATCCAGATCTACCTCTCTTCCAAACTCCAGCTCTCTCCGGCGCTTCCGCAAATTCCGTTTCTCTTCTTCCTCTTCCCCCACCCCGACTTGAATTTGATCTATTAAAAAATGTTGTTCAAATCCCTCGTCACCTTGACCCTTGTGAGTTTCACGAAAAACATGGCATGTCACTGCCGGGCCTGGCACATTGTCTCCCGTGTTTGACTGACCCCTCTGTTCCCCGCTTTGCCCTGTCGTCATCGTTCGATCGTCCATGTACAGGCTGCCAGCTCGCTCGCCCAGCGTCCTACCAACACGTCCATCTGCGACTACTACACCACCGCATTATTGAAGAACAATACTGGCGCCAATCAGCTCGTGAGTTGTATCTCTTGTCTCGTTCGAGCCAGGCGTTGCACTCGAGGATCGGAATTGGCGAACGCTGGCCCAGCCAGGACCCGCCGAACGAGGCGAACGGCGCCCAGGGGTGTGGGGGCCCGGCAGTGCAGTGCGCTGGGGTGGTTCGATCGCTGCTGCGTCCGCCAATCTCCGTCATAGCATTGTGACACAACGTGTCCCAATTTAAACAACCCCTGCCGCAATGTGATCGAGCTGCTGCTAATCAACCCGACTCATTGCAACCAAAAAAAACAAAACGTTACCTCAAAACTGTAGACCCTCTTGACCCTGTTGGTCAATACTGCCGTTATCGGAAACTACTCGTCGAGTAAGTCCTTGTCCCCCTCGCCTGCCTGTGCCAAACGTCAATGGCCGGCACGAATTTTTGGCGCGTGGCCTGGAGGCTACGCTCCATCGCTCATTTCGCGCCGACGGCATGTTGAATCCACATTTCACGTCGCTTTTGTCCCTCTTCTCGATGTTGTGGCTCATAAGCGAATTACATGGATCGACCTTCACCAATGCGGCGCTGACACCATTACCCTCTCCATGATTGGTCGCAACTCTTCTTCTTGCGAGCAGTCAACGTCGGCGTCGCTGTTCCCGGTATCCTCAACCCCAACGGTACCTACAATGGTACTGTTGTCAACCTTGTGAGCTTTCCTCACCGCATGCCGCGTGGCGTGTCTTTGCTTTGACTGATGGGCGTTCCCTGGCTCCCCTTGTCTCGCGATAGGTCCCGTACTTCTCGGGTGCTCTTGCCTCGACCAACCGAGGCGGAACTGGTGTCTCCGTCAACTTCCTTGATGGTGGAGGAGCTGCCCCCCTCATGAACAACACTGCCGCGTAAGTCGTGGTTTCTGGAAATGGTGCTTCCCACTGGCCCCGTAAATGCGCCGGAAGCCGTTTCTTGTTGTGAAGGCGCCATCCTGTTCTCCTTACACCTGCTAACGCCTCTTCCGTTATTTTTACCATGTCAGTAACTCGAATTCGACCAACCAATAGTGAGCTTATCCGTGCTTTCCGCTATGAGCCAGCCGACGCTGAGACCTTATTTCCCTGGTGCGCAGCAAACTCCTCACCCACTTGTACGAGTTCTTCGGTGTTCTTCTCGGCTGCACAGAACTCGGCTCTACTTACCAACCCTATGCGGGCAACAAGTCGATGTACGAGGTCCACAAGTAAGTTTGGAGACGCACTCCCTTGCCTATGTTGCAACGAGAGTGAGAAACCAGTACTGACTAAAGTGTCCTTGGACTGATTCCTTGAAAGGTTTATGGTTCTTGGCCCCAACGAAATGCTCTACTTCATCACGCAAGTTGCCTTGTCAGCCGCCTCGTTCGGTGTTGCTCAAGCCGATATCGAGGACGCCGGCTCGGCCTTGAACACTTTGTTCAACTACCGCTGCTCGCCTTCCGTCCCCCAGAACGTCTCGGCTGCTCTCGCCGGCACGCTCCAGTCGATTTGCACCGCCGAGTCGTGCCCCCTTGACCCTGACTCGAACTGCACGGCCCAAGCCGCCATTGCCGCCCCTGTTGCCGCCAACTCGACCAACAACGCTTCCACCTCGGCCACCTCAGCCATGGGCTCGGCCTCGGCCTCAGCCACAGGCTCGCGCACCGGCACGGCCACCGCTGCTGCTGCCACCACTGCTCGCCCCGCTTCCGGTGCCAACCAAGTCAAGGCTGCGGGTGCCGTCGGCATCATCGGCGCTGCCGTCGCTCTCCTCCTCTAAGCAACATAACTGATCGATCCGACTTAAAGCCGATGCTGATGCTTTACAGCATTCGCTTGTTCGTCTCTGGTTCTTGGTTTTGCTTGCTTCATCCTAAACCACCCCTCTCACCCTCTTTCTATGTGCTGATTGACACCATATCGGGTTCACCTTTTACTACGATCATCGCTCATTCTCATCCTATTTCAGTATATCAACATATTCCTCGGATGCTCGTTCATGCCGACCAGAAACAAGCCAATTCCATGATTCGATAATTGCGACGTCAGACTTAGCTTCGGGGTCCGAGTGATAAATTCATAAAAATATGCTCAGGACACTCTTGATGCTGCACCGATCGGCAAGGACTACTGGCCTGCTACCGAAACGCGGTCGACGGCGGGCGGCGTTGGAGGGGTCGCCGGACTCGGCCGTGGGGTGTGTGCTGTGGCAGATCCAGATCGCAAGCGATGCCAGCCCGCGCGGGCCCCCACTTGGGCCCCTCTATCTTTCCACTTTCCTGCCCACGGACGCTTGCTGGTCCGTCCACCAATCCCGTATATCGCAAGATACCTCGATAAAACACCCATTGTCGCTGCTGATCATGCCCAAGTCATTCTTACCCGATACGAGCACACTGCTCAAGGCGGGGGCGGCTATCGGGTTGACCATCTTCTCTGGAGTTGGTGCGCTGCTGTACCTCTACCAGAACAAGCTCATTTACGTGGCATCCATGCCGGCTGGTTAGTCTATTCCTATTGGAGCTTGCTTGATCCAGACAGAAACGCTGATGCTGCCCTGGGCTGATCCAGACTCGCGAACAAACGTGGCCACACCTGACGAGTTCGGCATGCCCGACTACGAACATCTGACCTTGCAAACTCCTGATGGCGTCACAATCCGAGCCTATCTTCTGGTGCAACCCCACGCCGAACACGAGATTGAAGCACCTCGCCCGACGATTGTGTTTCTTCATGCCAATGCCGGCAACATTGTACGTCCCCGGTCTTGCCATCGAAAGTGAGCCCTCTGCGAGTCTTACCCTGGCTTTCCTAGGGTCATCGATTACCGCTGGTCAAGGTCTTTTACCAGAAACTGCGCTGCAATGTTCTCGCACTGAGCTATCGGGGGTCAGTGCACTGATGGCCGGTCGGTCGGCGCGCTCGGGCAATGGCACGCTGCGAACTGACTCCTCAAACCACTGTGCTTGCCTAAATTCGCACGAATCAACCGCTTCGACTTCCTCACAGCTACGGACTGTCCGAAGGCGAACCGGACGAGAAAGGAATCAAAATTGACGCCCAGGTCGCGCTCGATCATGTGATGTCTCATCCGAAGCTGGAGAACACGCCAATCTTCTTGGCAAGTCCTCCAAATATGTTCCCTTGAAGTTGTAAATCGGATACGGCTAAAGCAGGATAAAAGAAATCTCTCATTTCGCGCAAACAGTACGGCCAGTCGATTGGGGGAGCTGTAGCCATTTTCCTCGCGAGTCAGAACAAAACGCGCGTGAGTGGATTGATTGTCGAGAACACCTTTACATCCCTACGTCGACTCGTGCCATCCGTCATGCGTGAGTATGCTTCGTTGATGCAGGATTGAGCGAGTGGATTTCATACTTGCTGGAGACTGAACCGATTCGATATTGGCTACATTGACAGCTTTACTCGCACCTTTCCTCTTCCTCTTGCATCAAATCTGGCCATCGATCGATCTCATCGACACATTGCCTGCCAACTTCCCGGTCCTGTTCCTCAGCGGAGACAAGGATGAGCTCGTGCCGCAGCACCACATGTCCCAACTCTACGTACATTGCTCAAGCCAAGACAAGCACTGGAGAGACTTTGAGCATGGCATGCATAGTGAGTGCTTATGCCGGCGGATTGCTGACTCAGCGACGGAGCTTATTCTTGCGTTGCCCATGCCAGACGACACATGCATCCAACCTTCTTACTTCAAGCACATCGCGGAGTTCATCTCAAAAACGCTGAGCTACGAGGAGAAGCCCAAGTTTCCGACAACGTCCTCCCCTGCACCCTCGGCCCCCGGATCCTCGATCGACAGTTTTGAACTCGTCGATCGCGAGATCGACGCTGCTGGCGGTGCCAACAGCGTCAACGTGTTTGAAGCTGTGGAAAAAGCTGTGGTAAAAGAGGAATTGTAACTATCGACTTGCCAGGGGTGGATGCCACCCTCGTTGTTGTAATACTACGAATGCCAGACGCTATTGCAGTGTTTTCATCTTCCGCATCTCTCAGGGGCGGCACACCTCTCTGCGACAGGTGTGGGGCACCGAGCAGCAGGCGCGGTTGGGGCGACCGTAGCCAATGGTTTTGACGCTACAGTCGGAACACGGTCGTCAACCAATGATTCATTTTGAAGCTCTGTCTTACGTTGCAGCTACCTCGGGTAAGTATGCACACTAGATGGGTGTTGCAAGCTAATCTTGCATGGGGGATTGTAACCTGGTTTTGGTGGGGTAAAATGGTGAGCCCGAGGCGGATGACCAAACCCCACGTGGTAAGGAACCCCTGGGGCCCCTTTTCTTCGAATTTGCCTCCTATGTTCCGTGCATACAGCTTCCACTTGGCACCTTGGGCCACGAGGTAATTAAACTGAGTCGAAGCGCTCCTGTACAGTCATGTCCCGCCACGTGCCCGATGTTGGACCCGAAACAGCCACACACGGAACGGCGCCGACCAATTGCTTCTCGGTCACTTTGCTGCATGCACTCACCGCAACCGATTTCCAGTGGGATGCGTCATCCGATGGGGATGGATCATCGTCCGGTACCGAGACTCGATCAGTGTGCAAGTGGCGTCGAAGCTTTGGTCCCGACAGACTCCCGTCTCCGCCGTCTCTCAGCATTCCCAAGAACAACAATCTCAACTGTACGATACTCCTCAAATATCTCCTTCTATATTTTGTTCAGTTTTATTCTGGCGGACTACACGTGCTTTAGTGAGAAATGGTCTTGAAATGAAGAACTCTCTCTCTCTCTCTCTCTCTCTCTCTCTCTCTCAGAGTGAGGAAGGCGTTCACCACCAGGGTAGGCGAAGAATCGATCTCCAAGTTCAAGATTTTTGCTTCAACTCACACTGTCACTATGGCAAAATACGTGAGTACTACATGGCTGTAATGTACGGACCCGGGAGCTGACGTGGAGCCGACTCGCCTGCACATCGTGCGCTCGCTCCTCCGCTATGACGTGAGCGGCTCAGGCCACCTCGACTGATTCAAAGGATTTAGTAAGTTGAAACCTGCTTCTATCGCGCCATTCTGTTCCTTGACTTTGTAGAGTGTTCGGAGGAAGCTGATTTTCATGATTCGCACTGACTTCAGTTCCAGTGTACGAGTATGTCGTGCGCGGTCAGCCGGTACGTCAATGTCGATCTTCGACGATTCTGTGTGGCCTGAGCCCAAGACGCGCGGCACTTCCTGCCAACGCTTATCCGATCTGGGTGCACAATCCATCCACTGCTCCTAATCGACCAAGACGATCGGGTGGTTCATATCACGGGAATATGTGCGTACAAAGAATGACCTGAGACAAATGCATCAGGATGACAAATTTTGGTTCTTGGAGTGGTTGCTGCAGGGAAAGCGATCGGTCGCGCCAAAGCTGACATTGTTCGGCTGATCGAATCGCAGCCGGAAATCGCTTCCTCGATACGTCAGTTCACAGATGCTACACGCCACAAAAGCAGTTATAAGTAGATAAATGTGGAGATTGCTTATCGCTCCAGGTAAAGTCACTCGATGCTACTACCTTCGTATACAGGTAAGCTCAGATGCTGCGCAAAATCGTCGCTGTTTTCTGACGCGGAGGAACCCCGGATCGCAGGGAACGTGGGTCCCTTACGAAATAGCAGAAGCGCTTGCTCGACCGGTCGCATGGGACATGCTTCCTTTCTTTAGCCTCAACTTCGTGGATCGCTGCCTCGCTGCGGGAGGTCCAGGATTCGAGGATCTCGTCTTGTCGGCGCCAAGGGTCAAAAGAGGGGCTCGCACTTCTCAGTTGCGCGCCGCTGCGATAAGTGCTTCCCAGGAGGTGAGTTGAGGGTCGCACACAGAAGATTTTGGCATAATTCGATATGCTAGAATCAATATCTAGGCCAAATCAATCGCAATATCGAGGCAGATACTCAAGCTCGACTTGGAAGGCCCTTGACAGGTCATTTCATGCAAGCCAAATGCTACGTGATACACTGCTCGCCCACCGTCGGTGCATCCATACAGAACTAGGTACTTGGGAGTGTGTTGATGACGCAATCGAGTCTGACACGGAGTGGGTCAACGCGAACGAGTCGGGTTCTCAAAAGGAGCTGCTCACGACATCTCAGAGTCTGTGGCTTTCGAACCTTCAAACGTCGCGTGCTTCAAAGAGCTTCCGCTCCGCCCGTCGTCACCAATAGCGCTGTTCTCAGGCTCGCTCTCCTTCCGGCAATTTTCGCCGCACAAGACAAGCAAAGAACCTACTTCCATCTCACCAAATCCCATCGAAACCGGCTGCGTCTCGCCTGCCCTCGCAGCGTTTCTCTTGGCATGCTCGACCGTGGCGCAGCAGGCTTCATCACCCCGAGTTCCGTGCACCGGCACTGAGTCTGCTCTCAATCTCCAAAACTCAATCGCGAAACGCAACACGGCGCAGATTGACAAAGTGAAGTAGAGCGCCTTTCGCCCGAGACAGCGACCACGATTGTCGATCCTGTCCAACTCGGATCTCGACAATTATGTACAGTGACGTGGTGTGCCATCTCCAACGCTTTCACTCCCTGGGTCTGCGAGGCTGCAACAGGAGTCTTTCGTGCGGTCGTCGATGAAGGACAGGACGAACAGTATCTTGATAGAGTAGCGCCGCGGCGCCTGCAGGTAGATGCGCCGCGAATCTGCTCACAGTCAGAATGAAGACAATGCAGACTTTCAATAGACCAGTTCCGCCGTAAATATCTTCGAAGATGAACGTAGTATTTGCAGTGTTTTTTAAGCCTTACAGTACAACATCAATTGACGACAAGCACAGGCGCAAGGCAAGTCAAAACAACAAGAAAGCTTGCGGCCACTCTGATCATTTCGAGCTTCTTGGAACTACTTTCACCAGGCCTTCTAGGGGGGCGCGAGACCGTTTCGCCCCAAGCGATAATGGATTGGAAGGAAATGATGAGCTCGAGAAGGGATCATCCTTGACCGCCTTTGCTAGAAGCAGACGAGATCGCAGCGTAGAGGTCGAAGAAGGTTGTTCGAGCTTGGCGCGGGAAGTTCTCACACCGACAATTCTTTGCTGGCTCATCAAGTTTGACCGTTCGTCTCGCGCCAGCGTTTCTTGTTTTCGTTTAGCTATGGACCATTCCCTCTCTTCTCGTTCCCGATCCTCTTGGCGAGCAGGGGTGTTGAGACGGTCCTTCGCAATCCGCTCCCCTAAACCGTATCGATCCCGAATGTCTTCCGCCCGCGCATCGCGAGCGATGCGCGCCTTCTTTGCTTGGCGGAATGAAGCGCGCAGTCGAGACGACGTGGCGAATGGATCCGACCAGTATGCGTCCCGATCTTCTTCCAACGCGTTCAGTTGATCAGCGACGGTGAGAGCCGTTTTTCGTTGCGTTTGCGATTTTTCCAAAGCTGCGAAGGGGTCGGGTATACCGCTAGGATTCGCGATGTTTTCATCTGGGGGAAACAGTCATGGGTTAAGTGCGTATACGGTAGACCTGCTGGGGCAGGAGTGCTGATAAATCGTATTTCCCGCGTCGGGTCTCACCTAGTACGACGCCTCCGTTCTCGACCGGGTCCCAATCCTGATTTTGTTGTCGCGCCCCAGAATGCACTACATATCTTGTGTTCTGTAATAGGCAAAGATGGGAACTGAAATCAGTGAATGATGTTGCAGGTCGGGGCATTGCTCGGCACAGATTGAAACAGCACAGCAACGTCGGTGCGTAGGACGAAGGGAAAACCGACCTGAGGGTCCGTTCGGATCTCGAACCATTTCTGACACAAGTGGCATTTGCAGCGAAAGTTCCAAATGGGTGTGGTGTAGTAGTTTCCGACCTTGCTGCTCGCACATCGAAAGCGTTATGCGCAATCACCATGTTAGCGGAACCAGTGCTCAAAGAATGTCGCAAACCACTACTCTCAACGGACTCATGGCAGAGCAGCAGCGAGGTCTCGGGAAGCGGTACGAGAACACATTTTGGACGCACCTTTTTTCTGCATTGTACCTCACACCTTGGCCAATGTGTCCCTCGCAGTGTCCGCACCAGATGTTGAAGGGCAATTCGAAGCGAACAATGAGAATGCCCTTGTCCAGCTTGCGAGCCCTGTTGGGAATAAGCATTGGGAGAGCGAGACAGCCAAGAAGTCGTTGTTGGGCAAAACACAGTAAAACACGCCCTGTTAGCGCTCTCCTCCCAGAGAGATGTTGATCGATGTCGAAGGGATCATGAATGACGGGCCAACAGCCGGCTAGCGAGCGAGGTTGCGAGCGGGAGGGTCTGGGTAACAAGACTAACCTATCACCCAATGCATGCTTTCCATGGACACTGTTCAGCGATCCTTGCTCCGGCACATAGTCGGGTGGGTAGTACTATATCGTCAAGACAGTCAGATCGTTCGCACAAGAGGTTTGATCGGAAGAGACAAAGCGACGGCGCCAGAGCCGTGAGTACTACGTGCAGTGACGGTGAAGTTGCGCACCTTATTGAATCCTTGCATATTACCAACACACTCAAGGACGAGAGCGATGCTGAGAGTGTGGCTTGGCGCGTGCAGGTGGACCCGAGAGAGGAAAGTGACAGGATCCAACCGGCCGAATCTCACCGCCTTGCCCTTGCCCGAGCTGAGCTTTCCCGAGCTGAGCAGAGCTGAGCCGGCCTCGGGCAAGGGGCAGCCTGAGGCCGGTCTGAGGCTTGAGCGACGGCAAGCAACGGCCGATGTCTGTCGATGTCAGTAAAATTTCGCCTTCGCTCGCTTGAGTTCCCAAGCTCGAGCTCATCGCCGAGCTCTGCAAGAGCATTGCCAACGGCGACGGAGGAGCACGAGTGCCGGGGAGAGCAAGGCACTGATACAAAAAGACCCTAGTACAACCCTTTGACATTCAATGGATTTATATACTACGCATGCTTCGCAATGTGCGCTTGACGGCCTAACTTCGACTGGAAAAAAAAGCGAAAACCTTTCCCAGCCAAGAGCACTCTTACTTTCCCCTCAACAACTGCGACTATTGGCTCTTGTTTGTTGTTACCAAGACTCGTCAAAAAGAGCCCCCATCATTAGATGCGATACAACTTTTTTTCTGATTATGCATAATCATGGCTACAATGCGGGTCCAGATCACCACTTCTCGGAGCGCGGCAGAGACCACGCCGCCAGCGCTGCGAAGAGGAAGCAGAGGGCTGAGAGGAACAAGGGCAGTGATACACTAATGGACAGCAAAAAACCCGTTATGATGGGCGCAAAAATACCCGCCAGCCGGCTGAGTGCGGAAGCGATCCCACACGCGGTGCCTCTGCACATACGAGAGTTGATCGTTATCTTCTGGGTCCGCCACAACCACGCCAGCGACCCAGACTCACCGACTCGCAACCGGAAACGCCTCGGGGGTGTAGCCATAGATGACGGCATACATTAGCGTTGCAACGAGCGAGACAAACATTGAGCTCGACACGACACCAGCTTGCGATGACACGAGCACAAAGATCAGAGTTCCCGCTGAAGTGGCGAGCGTCGAGAATGCGAGGGTTTTGACTCTCCCAAGTCGGCTTTCGATCAACCAAGCGCCCAACGGGGCACCAGGCAGACCGCTGACTATAAAAGGGCACGAGGCGGGAGAGTAGCCATATCAGTACTGAGCAACTGGCAGAACCTCTGCTAAAAGTCCGTCTCACCAGTGTATAGCACATCTGGAAAAGGTGGGAAGCGTGAGCACTCAGGAGTTTTCGCCTGCGAAACTTCTTTGCGCGAAACTCACAATCCCATAGACTCTGCGTCCGACTGGCCTCTCCGGTGCTTTCGCCCAACTTTTGCTCTAGATATTTGGGTAGAAAAACGTTGAATATGGTATAGCCCGCGCTGGCGAGAAACCAGATGCACCAAATGCACGATGTCGTAAATCGAAGTGGAGGGCTGAACAAGTCATCGACTCGCGAACGATGCTCATCAAAAGCCTCCGCGTATCGTCGCTCTAGGAAGCCCCACCAGCATCGATCTCGGCTTCGAACATGCGTCCTCGGACGTCGCCCCCCGTCACGATCGGTTGCCGGAACCTCTGGGTGTCCCTCGGAAGTCGGGTCTTCAATGCTATTTCGCGAGCCGTCCAACGATGCAGGCAAATCCCCCATTGTATCATAGTCGGTAGTGATCCTAGTGGGTGCCATCATCGCTAGAGGGGAACCAGGAACCGGAGGAGCTCCATCCACCACGTCTTTGAGCTCCCAAGATGTTGGCTCGCCATTATAGCGAGAAATTCGTTCCAAGACGAGGACGGCTTGATCAGGATGTCCGCTGGATACGAGCTGGAGAGATAAAGGTAATGGTGTGTTCGAGCAAAATGGTGGTCAGTTCGTCGAACAAATTGACAAAATCTCGCCGCTCGTGGCCCGTGGCTCGCACAGCATGCAAGCTCGGCCATCCTCAACTCACGAATTTTGCAGATTCTCGAAGCCGGAAGAGACCGATCCGCGCCAAGCCCATGAACAGGCTGACAAGCGCAAGGCACCCCAACATGATTCGCCATCCGTTGTTGTCGCGAGAGACGTCGCATCTTTGCTTTGCCGGCGGTGATTCGGCGCACGAGAAACTGGGTAGGATCGTTACTCCAAGAAGAGAAGTCAGGACGGCACCGAGGGAGAAGAAGAACGACAGCGCCGTCAAGAGGTAGTGGTGCGAAGGTGGCGAGTTTTCTAGGAACAGCGTCCCATCTGTTGGCATTGATCCACCAACGCTGGTGCCAAGCCAGAAAAGGGCGAAACAGAGCCACAAGAACGACGGCGCGAGTGCGGCAGCGAGACCAAAAGCCGAGGTGAGCAATAAAGTCTGCGACGAAACGAGGACGAGGGTCAAAGGAATTCTGTAGAAAATAATTAAAAAATGCATGATTTTGACATTGCTCACGAAGTGGAAAGCCGGTCTTCTTCCTTTCGTGTCTGAATCTGGTAGCAGTCATCACATATCCTCGTCGAGATCAGTGGCGGAATAGCGAATCGCGCTTTGCTAGTTGGACTTGACCGAACCTGGCTCGGAAACTCACAACTTCCCCAGGCCTGTGTGGGATGAAGGACGCATCCACGGAAAGTAGAAAGGATCAAAGCACCACGACCAAAGTTAGGCAAAATCTGGCATCAGCCGGGCATCGATATACTTTGAACCCTATCCTGGTTGGAGCATGCTGGGAGCGGACTCACCGCGGCGCCGAGCATCATGCCGGCAAAAATTGAGGTGCTGAGCAACCCGATCCACTGATCGCCAATATCGAAGTGCTCTTGCACACGTGGAAGGATGATGGCAACGCATTGCAGCCACATGTTGTCGGCCATCCAACCAAACCCGCATAGGACGAGCAACACCTTTTGGTACGATCCAAAGCCGATGATCTCGAGCGTTTGATCAAGCGGGGTCAAAGGTGGTGGGCACTGCGAATCGTGCAATTCTTCGAGCTCGTCTGGGTCCGCATACCTTGGACTGTCACGGTCATATCGAGCTTGCCAGCTATCACTGCCGCTCTCAACGATGGGTGAGATTGTGTCAGACACAAGGCTCGCAACGTCGGTGGGTTGCGGATGCGCGTCACGTGCCATCGTCGTGGCCTCGCTGGCGACCTTCGCAGCTGAGCCTGTACCTCAACTGGACCCTGGACCCCCTTCTCCTAATCGATTTTTTGCGAGATCAGGTGTCGTGTTTGTGGCCGTATTAGTCGATGAGCCCGGATGATCTAAACGACGCCGAAAAGAGGGTCGAAGAGGCGGAGAGGGTTAGCTGTCACGTCGTCGACGCGTCGAAGAGCGACGAAGCAATCCTCGATTGCCTTTTCGAGTTTGGTTTTTCGGGCCGGTACCAATGTCGGGGGAGGAACCAGGGAACGGAAAAGAGAAGAAAAGAAAAAGAAAGAGAGGGGGAAAGGGTAAAAAGGGAAGGAAGAAAAGAAGAAAGAAGAAATAAAAGGAAGGGAGTGGTCCCGAGGTTTGCAAACCGCGCAAGTCGGCACCGGCTGTCTCCAAGCTCATGATAGGTCAAGCGCATCGATGAAACGTTCTGTCGCAACCAATCTGATTCGCATGAACAAAGGAACTCGATAGCGCAGAGTGGACAACACAGGTTGGAAGACAAAACAGGATCCGGCACTATCACTCTCACGACTGTAGATCCACCAAACAATCGACCCGGCGTCCCCGGACGTCGACTCTTCTCCTCCACGCTCGGCGTCACGATCATCACCTCAGGATGACGCACCGTCACATCAATCGTCATCCTCGGTGTACATTGCCCCGTCCCCTTCATCATCGTCATCATCGTCGTCATCATCGTCATCCATCGCTTCTGCCCCAGCACCGGCAGCTTTCCTTTTCCGACTAGCCGCTGCTACGGCTCCCGCCTCCGACGGTGACGAGTTGGCACTGTTCTTCTTCCCCTTCCTGTGATGTTGATGAGTGGCAGCAACCGGCGAGCCCTTCTCCAACTTCGTCCAGCCTCCATTTGCGAAGCGCCACTCCTCGGATGGGATTATGGTCCAGAAGCAGCCTTTTTTTCCCGGGATCGTGTTGTCAGGTATTTTTTTGAACACGGGTTGCAGAGAAAGGTTGTGTCGGATCGAATTTTGCCATCCGCACTCGTTCTTTTTGTAGTACGAGTCTGATCAGAATCGAATGTAGCATAGCAGGGGGAGTTTGCGCCAAGTGATGATGAGATCAGTTCAGATGTTCCCTCGACGAAGGCAAGCAGAGAGAAGGAACACAGGGCAATCTTACAATTATTCGTTACGAAGTCGTAGATCTCCGATAGTCGAAGGCGCTTGAGGGGGGCAGTCAAGATCGCTTGTCCAATCAAGGCCGAATACGAAAAGTTGGGTCGATTCGGATCGTGTGGGCGTTGTATGCGCATGACCTTCTTCACTGCTGGAGTAGCGTCTACAGCTTCAGGTACCACGACGGGCTTTACTGGCGCTGCTGTTTTCTTTGAGCGCGACGCAGACAAGCTCGGGGCCGGTGATGTCGACGCTGGCACCGCCTCGGCGTTGAGCCGAGCCGCCGCAGGGGCTGGCTTCGACTCTATTGTCGCGGTCGACGAACCCCTTCGCGACGATGCCGTTGTCGGTGCTGGCTTCCGCGAGATGGTGGCTGTTGGCGCCGTGACCTTCGTTCCCTTCCCATCAGCGTCAGCCGCGTCGTAGTCGGCCACGGCATCGTTCTCACCCCCACCCGAGGGCGTGGTCACAGATGGTCGAGACTTCTTGTGCGAAGTTCCAGTCTCGATGGAAGCTATTTCGACAGATCTTTTTCGCGGCGCCGCGTTTGAAAGGTCTTCAAGGGCGAAAGGATCGTATACGACTGATGCAGCGGTGGGTGCCGATCCTATGGGTTTGGACGAGTGCGTTTGACTGCGGCAGAGAAGGGCACAAGTGATCAGGTCGATGGACGCTGGTGGGGGCAAGAGACTGAAGAGCGCATACCGAGCACGCCCAATTGCCATCTCCTCTTCTGTCACGGGTTCGAGCAAGTGCGTTAAGATGTCTTGCAGCGCAGGCGAGGTGGTGATCTCAAATTGAAGGCTGACGAAGGGAACGCGGTGGTCAGCATACGAAGGAGACCTTGTGGGTGAGAATCTTGCACTTCGCCATCTGCTCATGACCCACCTTCGCTTGACAGCGGCGCTCTTAAGGTTCGTCAGCCATAGCAACACCTCCTCTGTTTCCTCCGATGATTGCACGACTTCGAGCCGCTTGAAGCTGGTCAAGATGAGACTGAGCCCGTTCCAGCCTGAACCGATCTTGGCCGGGTCGAGAAGGTGTGGGGGCGACGCAAAGTAGAGGTTGAGAGCATGTCGTAGGGCCGACCAGGGGAATGTGACTCGTGAAGGATGTGTGAGCAACTGGCCAAAGAGGGACATGAGCATGCCATTGGTCGGCGCAACTGCGATGGCGGAAGGGAATCGGATAGGGGAGGCGCATGGAACGAGCACAGGAGGGATGCATCAGCTCTGCACGATACGGGTTACTACGCTTTGGACTAGACTTTTTAGACATGATCTCTGACCCAGGCAATGGTGACTGAACAAGAAGGATGGGACAGTGCATCGAGTATCGGCAATGAGGAAGTCTCGAGAGACGGAGCGACACAGCCTTCTCCAAAGACCGCACCCGCTCACTTGAGATGAAGAAGAGCCTGCGAAAGAGGTCTTTCACAATAATGTGTTGGAAGTGAAAGTGTTCGGGCAAGGCGACGACCCCGGTTCGGGAGCTTGGTCGCCAGACGGCGTGCTGGGCGCGAGCGGATCCGCTGTGACACAGGGCTACATCCACGATATCCGCGATGGAGGGAGCAATACATACAGGAACAAGCACTCACCTGGAACGCGTGTGCCCTCGAACAAAGACAGCGTTGTCAAGTCCGACAGGAGCTCCATTGCGCCGGCAGGGTTGTTTGGGCCGTGATCGCCTTTCCTCTCGGGACCGGCTCGAACTCGACTTGGGGCCTTGTGTCTTCGATGCGATGCGATTTTGTTAGGCCGGGCAAGGTGTAGACGACTGGGACGGACAGCTACGGACAGCACCCAGTCAGCCCTTCACGCGAGTGTCACGGGCTTTCAAATGGGCGCGGGCGGCGGCGCACTTCTCGGATTCTCTCGGACTTTATTTTGGTACACGCATGTATACATAAAGCCGATTTCGCATTTACAAATTCTTAAGCACTTCATTGTGATGGCCACCAGGTGCTGTCTACTTTTACTTAAACCCGGCAAGACAATGTTGATTTTGGACGCAACGATTCTCACAAAAAAACGGCGATCATTTGCTCAATTCGAGGTCCAGCGCCCTGTAATGGTTGTCTCTTTTTTGCAAAATAGTTCGAGTTTAAAATTCTCATTCTCATTCCGAACGCGCTCTTACATGCTTGAATGTGGGGTCTATATATGTGAGAGTATGTGGGTGGGAGCTCTAATGGTGCAATCGCGGCCGTTCACCCCCGCAAACAAGACGGCTTGCTCCTCTACGGAGCATGGTACTCCGCACGCCCGCCAAAGAAAGACATGCCCGCCGCTCAGATGTTGTGGGAACCCCCAAACGTCAAACAGACGCAGATGTACGCCTTCAAGAAGCACATTGAGTGGAACTACAACGTCTCCCTCGGTCAGTTGACTGCTTCGGCTCGATTGACCGGAGCGGTCAAGAATCCGTTCAGGCGAGGCGATTGGCTGCCAGCACGACGCTTGCACCCGGCGTCCCGAGCTCCTGCACTAGACTTCGTACCTCGTCAGTTGGCACGGAGCACTGATCGACGTTGGTCTTGGGAACTGTTCTCACAGATGGCTATGCAGCGCTGCATCAATGGTCGATCGACAACATCCCGCAATTTTGGGAAGAGGTATGGGAGTGGACGGATCGGCCCGTCGTCGCCAGCCGCAAATGGGACAAAGTGAGTACCAGGAAGCTCAGCGTTCTATTTCTCGAATGTGCACCACCATCGTCGACAACGTCCTCGCACTCGAGATCTATATATCCACTCTCAGCCACGGCATCTCTTAGCGAATGCGAGATTCCCACCGCCCACTCGGGTCGCCCACCCCGGTCGGTTGGGGTTGACCATGTTGGCAAGAGATACCTAGTCAATGCATTGCTCATGAATAATGTGGCTGCGACGGATGACATGATGCATCATATCTCTTTCAACATGGTCATCGTGCCTGGCTTTTGCCTGACCTGTCTGCGCTCCGTGTGACTGATTCACGTTGGACGGCGATGCTCACCCCGTCACGTGCTCGACTTTCCTGCTCCGCAGGTCATCGACCTCACTGTTCCGATGCAAGCAATCCCAGCTTGGTTTGAAGGCGCACGATTGAACTGGGCGGAAAACATGCTTCGTCCTGAATTCCGGACGAGCGGGAAGGTCGCACTAATCCAAGTTGGTACGGTGCTCGTTCGGAGCCATCGCTCTCGGGTGCAACGAACAGCCTGGGCTCACCGATCTGACTTTGGATTTTTCACCTTTCCTGTGCTCCATAGTGGAACCCGAGCCTGCGGCACCTTTATCCTACACCCAACTTTCTTATGCATCGCTCTATTCGATCGTTCATTCGACATCCTTAGCGCTTTCCGCCAGAGGCATCCAGGCCGGCGACATTCTTGGCTATTACGGTCCGACGTCGCTTGCCAGTGTCGTCTTCTGCCTCGCTGCAACATCCCTCGGAGCGATCTGGTCTTCCGCCGCCAGCGACTTTGGGTCCAAAGGCGTCCTAGAGCGATTCGAGCAGTTCGGCGACAAACTCTTCGGCATCGTTTGCGTCGATGGCGTGCGGTACAACGGCAAGCGAATCGACCAGCGCAAGAAAGTCAACGAGGTGCTCGAAGGTCTCCAAAAAAATCGAGGAGGAAGAGCACTACCTGTTATTCTCGTCGACTACTTGCAAGAAGGCCTGCCAGAGCCGATCGAAGAGGGGTGGATGTCGGAATCGATGTTGAGGAGTGAAGGAGAAGAGTTGAAATCAAAGGCAGCGATGGACTTTTACCAAACGAGCTTTGATCATCCTCTCTGGGTTCTGTTCTCATCGGGCACAACTGGGAAGGTGAGATGCCTTTGGGCTCAAACTTTCAGCAACAACCAAAAATATCACCGAAAGGACTGTGCTGATTCTATGTGGGTATACCTTCCACCACTGCCAGCCAAAGCCGATCGTCCATCGCAGCGGAGGCATGCTGCTTCAGTCCAAAAAGGAGCACATAATCCACGGCGACTTGTCGGAAAATGATGTCTTCTTCTACTACACCACCCCTGGATGGATGATGTACAACTACCTCATCTCGGGCTTGCAGACTGGTGCCACAGTGATTGTTTACGACGGTTCACCGTTGTGGAAACCCGAGCTGCTGTGGCGAATGGCCGACGAGCTTGCTGTCACCATTTTCGGCACTGTAAGTCGCTCTCCAGCACAGGGCATATGCATTTGGCTGACATTGCCGCTTGTATTCTGCTGTACAGTCTGCCAAGTACATCGATGTACTCTCCAAGGGATATGCACCAAACCAACACTTCAAGCTGGCCGCTTTGCGACAGGTGCTTTCGACCGGATCACCTCTCAAGCCCGAATCTTTTGTCTGGGTCTATGAAAACATCAAGAAGGACATCTTGCTTGGGTCAATCACTGGAGGTGAGCTATCAGCTATGGTGTGGCTGGTCTCTTTGGTGAGTGGTGTTGACGATTGTGGACTCAAAACAGGCACCGACATTTGCTCCCTGTTTGCGGGCCACAATGCGATGCTACCTGTGTATGAAGGCGAGATCCAATCGCTCGGCTTAGGAAGTGGGTGTTTCAGTGAACGCAAGCTATACTATTCGTTGCCCACTGCATTCTGACGGCAACAATCCCCTTTGACAGTGGCTGTTGAATCCTACTCCGAAGATGGGAAATCTCTCCCGAGAGGCAAGCAAGGAGAACTTGTCTGCACCAAGCCCTTCCCATGCATGCCAGTGTACTTCTGGAACGATGAAGGAAACGCACGCTACCATGCCTCCTACTTTGACAAGTTCGAAGGGGTGTGGGCTCATGGAGATTTTTGCATCATCACTCCGAGTCAGAAGGGGAATGGTGGCGGCCTGTTGATGCTAGGTCGTTCGGATGGTGTTGGCAACCGTACGTATCCATTGACTGCCTTTCTATGTGATTTTCTTATCATGTGTGACATTGACCAAAGTGGTTCTGGTTTGCTGCACAGCGTCTGGTGTGCGTTTTGGTTCATCCGAGATTTATGAAGTTATGGACACCTTCCCTTCATCTATCATCTTGGACGCACTTGTTGTGGGACAGAAAACGCAAGGTAGTGCAGATGAACGTGTCCTCCTCTTTGTCAAGGTCGCATCTGGTCAAGTGCTGACAAATGAACTCGTCAAGGAGATCAAGCTCAAGATCCGCAGTGCAAGAAGTGCTCGTCATGTTCCGGAACGGATCATTGAGGTGAAGGATGTGCCATACACCATCAATGGCAAAAAGGTTGAGATTCCTATCAAAAAGCTACTCTCTGGTGCACCTCTCAATTCCATCAACTTTGCCACCTTGAGTAATCCCGAGTGTCTTGAGGAGTATGTTCAGCTGGGACAGAAGCTTCGAGCTGAAGTTGCATGAAATTGAACTGCACTGCTTTACTCGCTCTATGGGGCACCTTGGATTGGCTTCATCTGCTGGCACCTTTTGGAACTAAAACACACATTGCAGTAGTCCCTCATGTCGGGTAGGGCTAAAAAGGCACCAAAATTTGGGCAAATCACGCAACGGCCCTTTCAGTGTCACTTGAGAAAGAAACAGAACGACAAAGTGCAAGTGAGAGAGAGAGCACCACAATGCCTACTGGTCATAGTTGTAGTACAAACCAAGAAATCCAAGCCCCCACCGTCCGGTCAATGTCCTCCGCTGAGTCTACCGCACTCGCACCGCATAGGCGGCGCAGTTGGAAGTCGCTATGATGTCAATGCATCTGAGTCCGAAGGGACGAAAGATAGTGGGGCAAGCTACGCTCGCGCTGTCCAAACGGACGCGAGTAAGTGGAGGGCTTGGAACTAATCTGCGTGGCGTTTGGCTGCGGTTCCGGCATTGCATCAATTCCGGGCTATGTTGTATGCGATGATACAAAAGCACACTAATCAATTTTGTTCATGGTGAAGCATTTTTCTGCCCCACTGCCGCACGCTGCGCCAGTAGCTGCCAGTAGTGCGACGGGCATCTCCGCATACAAACAGCGATTTTCTCAATGCCAGAGAGAGAGAGATCATCATTTCAAGACCATTTCGCGCTAAAGCACATGTAGTCCACCAGATAAACTGATCAAAAATAGAGAAAGGTGAATTTTGAAGAGTACCGTAAAAGGGGTTTTCATTTCTTGATGCTCCCACTGCGGTAGCACCACCTTTCCTACCAACTGAAAGGCACGAGATCGCTCTCGAGCCTCACTGATTCCGAGTCCAAACAGAAAGGATCAAACGGTGTAATTCGCAGGCGAAGAAAGACTACTGAAAGGACTAAGGTCAAGAGGCGCCCATGGCGCCGCGCGCGAGTAAAGCTTGAGGCCGCTGAGGTTGGCTCGAGGTCGTTGTGAGGCGTAAGCGGAGCGGCGCCTTACACCAACCTTTCTCAAAAAGAAACTCACCAATTCAACACTTGGAGTCATAACTTACCTCACTTGAATGAATGGCACGATTGGCAACAGGACAATGTGATATAAAAGAAGCAGACATGCTCAGCTCGATCGGTGAGAGTCGGACCGGGCAATAAAAAGGGCCGCTGCGGGATTTGAACCCACCACCACGCCGAATACCGTCAGAAACCCGAACGGCGTATGCAACGACTACACCAAGCGGCCATTACAAGTCATCACCTGATGATTTTGGCTTGTTATTCCCAAGTTTAATCTTCCCAGCTTCAAAAAAAAATCACTACACTTCACTTCACTTCACTTCACTTCACTTCACTTCACTTCACTTCACTTCACTTCACTTCACTTCACTTCACTTCGAAATCGCCCAACCGCACCCCCCCCTTTCGAACTTACAAGTGATACAACAACAACTACTACAACATGCAAACCGGAGACCCCGAGTCCCCGCCGGGGGCACCGCCACCACCGGCGTCCGCCCCGCCGACCGTCCCAATCGGGACGGAGAAGACGCAACTCACCAATGTCGTCGGCCAGAACCAGACCTACGCCGCTGCCACCACCGCAACGATCGCTTCCAAACAGACGCCTGAACAACAAAAACAACGAGAAGCACGCTCACAGGCCCTGCCCGGCATCATGGCGGCGATCCAAGCCGTCCCCGGAAACCGCACGGACCGCTGGGTTCAAGCCATCTTTGCGACCAAGGACTACCCGTCTACAGCGGCTACATCGCTCAAGTTCTCAGCCTTAAACGCCACCCGAAACATCGTCAACCCCTTCAACCATGCCCTCGAAGTCACTCTTTCCCACCAGAGCTCGTCCAGGGCTTCCGTCAAGGACAAGGGGGACCTCGTGGCATGCGTCCGAAGCTTACTGTCGCCCGACACGCCGATCTGCTTCGACACTGATGTCCCCTTCCCCGAGGGATTCGAAGCTTTCACGCCCCAGATCATTGGGCTTCAACACTCTTCGAACTTGCGCGCCGGGGCCATCCACCATCGCATCACGGTCGGGTTCGCATCGGCCGAGGCACGTGACGCGGCGCTTGCGACGCCCCCCACGCTCACCTGGCACTCGGCCAAGGCACGCTTCGCCAAAGCGCACCACTTCCACCGCAACATGGTTGAGTTGAGGATCAATGTCAGTGTCTCTGTGGTGCCTTCCAAGCAGGAAATCGTCACCGCTTTTCAATCCATGATCCAAGATCTTTTCAGCAAGGGGTACCTGTGCCAGCTCGTGCAGGTTTTGAGAGTCATCAACGGCGACAACGCCACCGCCTACGCTCACACGGTCGGTGACTTCTCGGCCTTTGTTCACTTTGACGACGCATCCTTGTTTCAACACCCCACCACTACCCTCAGAGACATTCTACCTTCGAGGATGAACCTGCGTACGCGTGGAATCGACGTCACCGCCATTCGCCACGACTACGAAAAGGAGGCGGCCTGCGTGCGCTGCCACTTTGTGGGTCACGTGGAGAAGTGCCCGGTGGTGCAGGAGAGGAAGCGAAAGGAGGTTGAGGAATTGGTCAGGGAGAGAGTGAGGGAAGGTGCAGGAATGGGAGCGGAAGAAGGACAGACTGAGGCGGATGAACAGAACAACAACATCACCACCACCAACAACAACACCATCATCATCAGCAACACCAACAACATCTCCGAGGCTGTGGCTCCCGGCCGCTCCCTCGGTACCAACACGCTCGAATCACGGAACCGTTTTGCGGGGCTCGAAGTCGAGGATGGACAGGAGGCCAAGGATGTGGGACAGGAGGAAGAAGGAGAGGAAGATGCTGGGGCAAGGCGGACGATGAGGACTCGGGGATGGATTCGGAAGCGAGCGCTGGAGTGAACGTCATCAAGATCGAGGACGAGGATGAGGACGAGGAGGATGTGGAGGATCACAGGGAATCGGAAAACGACGGGATCGACGAGGATGAAGTCATGAAGGAGGGAACAGGCGAGGGAGAAGAGGAGGTTTTGACGGAGGTCGAGGAGGAAACGGCGACGGCGGTGGAAGAGGGGACTGCAACGGAGGTGGAAGAGGAGGCGGAGCAGGAGCAGGAGATGGAACAGGACAGAATCAACGACAACGCCGCTACCACCACCACCACGGTCTCTCGCAAATTGACACCCCGGGAACCGACGCTACCACCCTTGTCACCCACAACATTGGCAAAGTCACTGCGCGAGGCCGAGGAGTGGGACCGTGTCCAAGCGGAACACGATGCGCGCGCCAGAGCCAAAGAGGAGGCCAGGGTCAACGCGCAGCTCGACACCGAGGAGCCCCTCGTCCGACATAACTTTGCAACGTGGGACGAGGAGGACGGGGAACTCCGATTGATCAACATCCGTGGTACCGCAGCCAAGGCCAAGAAGATGAAGATGAAAAGGTCCCAAATGGTGGCGGACCTCAGTGATCCCAGCAACGAGCCTGCCGACGCCAAGCGAGTCGTGATCCAGGCCAAGAATCGAGTTGGAAAATCAGGAGGTACGGAGGGGAGGAGGGTGACGAGGTCGATGTCGGCGGCAGCGGCGGTGCAAGTTGGAGTGACAAAGGTGGATGGAGGGAAAGGAAAAGGGGTAGGTGAGGAAAAAAGATGGTCCAACCACAAGCCCGAGGACAACGTCCTGCCCAACCTTCCCCTCTTTGAGGACGACATCACCACCAAGGGCACCTCTCCCTCGACTACCCAATAATGATCAAGCACATCATCATCATCACCTGGAACGTGAGGAGGGGCATGGGGGTCCCAGAGAACCAACGCAATGTATAAGGAACAGCACAGTGAGCAAACGGAGATGCCGAGTAGAAAAGGATTGGGAACGTTCGTAATGTATTACACTAACCTATAAGGAACAGCGCAGTGAGCAAACGGAGATGCCGAGTAGAAAAGGATTGGGAACATTAGGGAAAGAGGGAGAGCCATGCTAGTCGCGGCCTTGGGAGGTCTAGCACGGTCTAAGTCCAAAGGTCAGAGGTCCGAGCGCAAAGCGCGAGCATGCCTAAGTTCCCATCCGCCAATCTCCGCATGCCTGAGTTGATAGTGTCCCTACAAGTGTAATGTACACGATGACACCCCCCCTCGCTATCAGGCTCCAGGCATTCGGAGGCCTAGATTTTCGCGATGTCGAGCAAAGAGCTTCGGTTCAAGGGCCTTGGTGAGGATGTCCGAGACCATGTCGGCTGTGGCTATATATTCGACTTTGATCTCGCGCTTCTTGACCATCTCGCAAACGAAGTGCTCTCGAATGCGAATATGACGAGTGCCTGCAAACGAGGATGGGTTACGAGTCAAGGAGTTCGCACCTTGGTTGTCGCCGTAGATGAGGGTCGGTGCCGTCCTTGGGATTCCAAGTTCCTCCAAGAGCTGCTGAAGATGGATTGCCTCCTTGGAAGATTGCGAGAGAGCAATGTACTCGGCGTCGGTGGTGGAGTCTGCAACGCGGGAGGATCGCTTTGAGCACCAGGAAATTGTCGCGCTGGCAAGGAAATACGCGTAGCCCATTGTCGACTTTGAAGTTCGGACGCACGCACCCCAATTCGAGTCGGAGTAACCATAGAGCGGGCCTGGAGTAGGTGTGTACCGTAGACCATAGGACACTGTACCTCGAACGTAGCGCAGAACGTGTTTGATTGCAGTCCAGTGCGTTGGTCCGGGCTGCTTGGCGAATCGGGCAAGGTAGCTGACGGCGTAGGCAAGATCAGGGCGAGTGCCGAGGGCGGCGTACATCAGTGAACCAACTGCCTGGAGGTAGCGCGTCCGCTCGTGCTTGGTAGGTGTTGATTCATCGAGCTCAAGAAGCAGGTTCTTCTGCATGGGTGTGGCGGTGGGCTTGGCGAGGGCAAGATCGAAGCGTTCAAGTACGTCCTGGAGGTAGCGCTCCTGAGAGAGGGTGATTGAACCATCTTCACCGCGCTTGAGTTGTATGCCAAGAACGTACTCTGCGTTGCCAAGTCACTTGATGCCGTACATGTCCTCGAGCTTGGAAAGCATGCGTTCGATTTTGGCCTCGGAGGGGCCGATGAGGAGCAAGTCATCGACATAGAGCGCAATGTAATGCCAGTCCTCGCCGTGTTGCTTTGTGTATACGCATTGATCCGTATGTGAGAATGAGTCCACTCTCAGCTCGCCAGGACAGCCGCGGCCTGGGCGCACCCCCGCGCGCGTGTCCCCCACGGATCGGGACTTAGGCACTCGGCACTTGCCCAGCGCACCTGCGACTTTGCCAGCGCCCGCTTCTGGGCTTAACCCTGAGTCGGGCGACTCTCCTGCTTAGCGTCCTTCTCATCACTTCTGCTTATCATTGTCAACATTCAACTCCTCCTAATGCAGTAGTGGTGAACGTCTCATAGGTACGCTGTAATTATCACTTCTGCTTATCATTGTCAACATTCAACTCCTCCTAACGCAGTAGTGGTGAACGTCTCATAGGTTATAAGCCCAACGCGCTACCAGCTGCTATGACCACGCCACCACCCGACAACAGCACCTCCAACATGGGACAACCAGGGGCGACATCACCCCTTACGTCGAGCGAAAACTCCTCACTCCCTGCGGACCAACTTGCCTCCCTCGCAACGTTGCTGTCGAAACTTACCGCTGCTGCTTTGGGCACCATGTCGTCAGGGGCCACCCGCACCACCTTTCCCAAGCATGCACGCCTTGATGGCTCCAAGTTGTTTGCGAATTGGACACGCCAACTTTGCCTGTGCTTAGCGGATGACATCCGCTCCTATGTCCTCGACAACATCGTACCTGACGACTGGACGGCTTTGCAACGCTCCGCTCATGATGCCGTCGCTTGCAACATCATCGCAAACTCAATCGAATCCGCCGCAGTCTTGGCCGTACTCAACAAGATCCCCACCGCTGAACTCACGGCGCCCAAGATCTACGCCACACTCAAGTTGCACTACGCCCCTGATGATGCGACTCGCATGCTTGAACTTTTCTCGCGACTCTGGGGCTTCCGACCCATGCCAGGCACGGTGGCGGAATTTGACACCTGGATCACCGACTTCAAATCGGTCGCGCAAGAAATCATCGACGCAAAGACGACCATCAACGACGTTCTCGCCACGCTCGTTCTTGCGATCGCTCACCCCTCGCTTGAAAGCTTCAAAGCGATGTTCACCGATGAACAACAAACGAGACGCAGTCTTCCGGACATTGACGCACTTGCTGACCGTATGCGAGTCCAGCTTCGGTCGACAAACCTCTCGAACGAGCAATCGGCCCTCCTCGCATCGTCGTCGGCAACCTCCTCCCGCGGCTCCTCCCGCCCCTCCCACAACCACTGCCTTGCCTGTTGCAGCTCTTCTCACCGCATCGCGCAGTGCCCTACAAGGGCCCAACACACGCCGCCAGGACCCTGTCGCCACTGCAGAAAGAAGGGCCACTGGTCCTTCGACTGCAAGAAGGCCCCCGAGGTTGACAAGAAGTCAGGCAATGACGCCCCCGCCGACTCTAACGTCGAATCGCAACACCACGTCGGATTCCTTGTCACTGGTCTTCTCGCACGTCGTCACAAACTTCGCAACAACTCCTTTGTTGTTGACTCGGGTGCCACTGCACACTTGGTCCCTGACAAATCACTATTCACGACCTATCGTCACATGGCACCTACGAAGATTGGTGGCATCACAGGAGGCATCGATGCCATCGGGTTGGGAAACGTTGCCTTTGTTGCCGCCTCAGGCCACCCGATTACACTCACTGGAGTGCTGCACACACCGGGCCTGAATGTCAACCTTCTTTCGGTCTCTCGCCTCTGTGATACGGATGACGTCCATGTTGCCTTCACAAAACAAGGCATTGACATCGAGAAGGATGGCAACACTATTGCGGAAGGCACCAGGCTCGACGAAGGACTCTACTTGCTGGACGCTGAACATTCCCAATGTCAGCACCTTGCTCTCCTCTCTCGCTCTCAGACCTCCATGCCCCTTCTGACCCTTCACCGCTGCCTTGGTCATCTTGCACCTTCCTCCATACAAAGGATGATTACCGCAGGCTTGCTGGAGGGTTTCGGGGCCGGATACAGCGACAAAGAGGTAGAGAAGTTTGTCTGCAATGCTTGCCTCAGTGCCAAAGGCCATCGTCTTCCCTTTCCTGATTCGGAATCGCACTCTCAGGAGAGACTTGGCCTTGTGCACAGCAATGTGCTTTCCTTCCCCGAGCGGTCCCGGACTGGCAAGCGTTACCTTGTCACATTTCTCGATGACTACTCCCGCAAACTCTGGACCTACGCGATTGGACACAAAAGCGAAGTCTTTGGCGTCTTCAAGACATGGCTTGCCGAAGTCAAACTGGAGACGGGCGCAACACTGAAGGTCCTGCACACTGACAACAGCGGCGAATATCGTTCAAGAGCGTTCACAGAGTTCTGCAAAGCACGGGGCACATGTCGACAGTACTCTATCCCACACACACCTCAGCAGAACGGCCGCGCCGAACGGGTCAACCGTTCCATAGTCGAAGGAGTCCTTGCACTTCTTGCAGACGCCCACCTACCCAACACTTTTTGGGAAGAAGCCGTAGCTTACTTCGTCTACTGCAAGAATCGGTGTCAACATTCCGCCCTGGACAAGGCAACACCGGACTTCATCTGGCAGGGCTGCCGCACCGATGCCTCGGCGCTTCACCCATTCGGCTGCACAGCTTGGCTCACGGTCACGCCCGAACTTCGCTCTAAGCTCGACCCAAAAGCGACCCGTGTCCTCTTTGTTGGCTACGACCTGGCTTCCAAAGCCTTTCGTTTCTACAACACCAACACCGACAAGTTCATAATTGGCAGAAATGCCACGTTCTTGGATACCAAGTTCCCCGGATTACAAGGCAACTTGGCTGCGCACAAAATCAACTCACACTACGCCGACGCTTCCCACACCGAACCTCAAACCACTATCAAGACGGGGACCCCACTAGTAAGGACGGCGCAGATGGACGTCTCATCACACTCTGATGATCCCGTCCTGAGCGCCGCTGAAGTGTCCTCTCGGACCTGCGAATCCTTACCTAATTCCACCGATACTGCACAGTCCTCGTCACCCGCGCCGTCCTTGCCATCGTCACCAGCACTGTCATTGGCCACTTCATCGTCATCCTCGGTTTTGCCAACCGTCTCTGACGACTCCGACGATCCTCTTGACTTGATCGGCTCACATGCCCAAGTTCGCCTCAACTTACTGAACATGCACCGCTCAGACGATGATGCCTACCGCGAGCCCATATCCGCCGAGGACTCACCTGATGAACTCGACCTCATTGGACGTCACTTGCGCAACGAATCACCGGACGAAATCGATTTCCTCACCCAACATCATTGCGCTTTCATTGCCACCGACGACAACACCTCTGACACGGAAGCTATTCAACCCGTCAAGTCCATCACCAGCAATCCACAGACCTGGCGCGAGGCAATGTCCAGTGACCAGGGTGAGGTATGGGCCAAGGCCGCCAATGATGAATTCACCTCCATGCGCAACGATTTCAAGGTCTTCACCATCAAGGACAGATCCACGGTGCCTGCAGGCGCGACCATTGTTACATCCAAGTTTGTATGGAAAACGAAACGGAACGCACTCGGCGATGTCACTGGTCACAAGGCACGGCTTGTTGCGCAAGGAAACCGCAAATGCGATGGTATTGACTTTGCCGAAACATTTGCACCGGTCGCATGTTTCTCCTTGATTCGCTCACTTCTTGCTCTGGCGGCTGCCAATGGCCTACACGTACACCAGGCGGACATCGACAAGGCATATCTTCATGGCGATCTCGATTACAATATCTGGATGATGGCACCGCGCGGCTTTGATTTTCCTGGTAACAAGGTACTCCGACTGCGCCGTTCCATCTATGGGCTCAAACAGGCTGGTCGAATCTGGAATCGACACATCGACACTTCCCTCCGAGACCTCGGTTACACCGCCACCAGCACCAATCACTGCGTGTATTCCCGACTTGACGATCGCCACCGGCCGCACTACATCGCGTTATACGTCAATGACCTCCTCATCATCAGTCCGGACTTGGCCAAAATTGAGCGCATTATCTCAGGCCTTGAGCAACGCTACGGAGTAAAGCGCCTTGGCCCCGCCGAGTACATTCTCAGCATCCAGATTTGACACCTTGACAACGGCTCCATTGCCCTCTCCCAGGAACGGTACATCATGGACGTGCTTGCCCGGTTTCACTTCAACACTACCACACGCGGCACTACGGTCCCAATGACTCCCGGCCTCTCACTTACGACCATCCCGGGTCAAGGCACCGAATGGATCAGGTCATGGTATCTACAGGCTATTGGCTTGCTTCTCTACATCTCACTGGGCACTCGCCCAGACATCGCCTTCGCCGTATCCTATCTGGCCCGCTTCGCTAACAACCCCGGCCGTCGTCATTGGATCGCAGTGAAACATGTCCTACGCTACTTGCGGGCCACCTATCGCAATGAACTCCTGTACGCTTGAGGCTTGGCTCTTATCACGGGTGTGGCAGGCTACTCCGATGCTAATTGGGGGGCCTGCGTCGACACATCGGTGTCCACCATGGGCTACATCTTCTACATCGCCGGATCCGCCGTATCATGGTCATCCAAACGCCAGACCCGAGTAGCCGACTCTACAACCAATGCCAAGTACCTCGCACTCTCGCATGCTGGCAAGGAGGGAATTTACCTCAGTCAGCTGCTTGAGGAACTCCATGTCAAACCTGTTGCACCTGCTCACATCTTTACTGACAACAAAGCCACCACTGCAGTTGCCCGTGACCCTGTCCGAGTCTCTGGCACTCGGCACATACGCTTGCGCGAGCACTTTGTTTGCGACATGGTGAACCGGGGCGACATTTCCCTCTCACACGTGGGAACAAACAACATGGTCGCCGACATTTTCACAAAGGCACTTGGTCCTAAGGTATTCTTGACTCATTGCTATGCCCTTGGCCTGCGCACTAGACACCCGCGGCTCCAGTCTGACTTGCATTTGCGTGGGGGGGGGGTGTGAGAATGAGTCCACTCTCAGCTCGCCAGGACAGCCGCGGCCTGCGTGCACCCCCGCGCGCGCATCCCCCACGGATCAGGACTTAGGCGCTCGGCACTTGCCCAGTGCACCTGCGACTTTGCCAACGCCCGCTTCTGGGCTTAACCCTGAGTCGGGCAACTCTCCTGCTTAGCGTCCTTCTCATCACTTCTGCTTATCATTGTCAACATTCGACTCCTCCTAACGCAGTAGTGGTGAACGTCTCATAGGTTATAAGCCCAACGCGCTACCAGCTCACATGACCACGCCACCGCCCGACAACAGCACCTCCAACATGGGACAACCAGGGG
Organism: Microbotryum intermedium; assembly: GCA_022702645.1. Taxonomy (NCBI): domain Eukaryota; kingdom Fungi; phylum Basidiomycota; class Microbotryomycetes; order Microbotryales; family Microbotryaceae; genus Microbotryum; species Microbotryum intermedium. The sequence continues at coordinate 1,627,669 of JAHWDX010000001.1, forward strand.
CGACATCACCCCTTACGTCGAGCAAAAACTCCTCACTCCCTGCGGACCAACTTGCCTCCCTCGCAACGTTGCTGTCGAAACTTACCGCTGCTGCTTTGGGCACCACGTCATCAGGGGCCACCCGCACCACCTTTCCCAAGCATGCACGCCTTGACGGCTCCAAGTCGTTTGCAAATTGGACACGCCAACTTTGCCTGTGCTTAGCGGATGACATCCGCTCCTATGTCCTCGACAACATCATACCTGACGACTGGATGGCTTTGCAACGCTCCGCTCATGATGCTGTCGCTCGCGACATCATCGCAAACTCGATCGATTCCGCCGCAGTCTCGGCCGTACTCGACAAGATTGCAAGGCCGGGCCTCTGCCCATAAGGCCTTTGCCCGTTAGGAGATTATGGAAGCCCATGGAATGTGGGACTTAGAACATATAGCTTGCGCACGCCTGGAACCTCTTGGCTTCTGCCAGGTCACTGACCCAAGGTTCTAGGTGGGTAACCTTCACTAGTATGTGTATTCTTTGTAGAGGTCACTGACCCGAGGTTCTAGACGTGAATTACTACCACTTTGATCCTATCTATCGATTCTGGAGCACGGCTGCACGTGGTGCTTCCAATTTTTTTTTGACAACGATCAGGACACGTCATTATTCCCGCCGTCACTCGCACCGCTGCCGCCAGGTTGGCTAGAGACTTTGCTACACCTGGACCACTGCTCATGCCGTTACCGCCAAGCGACTCTGAGAGCTCCGCCTCTGGAGCCTCCGACACCGATTCCACTTCGGCTTCGTCCGACTCGGACTCAGACGACGACCGCCAGCCGGTTCCGCGCATCATGAGCGGACCGGTGGAAGACACCCCCCTTTGCTGGAAATTACACGCGCCGTCTTACCTTTGCCGCGCCGACCGCACCCTGTCCGGACTTTGACTGTTCTGGTCTTGCAATGAATGTTATTTCAAGAAAGAGAAGGACATCGACACTGATGCGGACAAGATCGACACAATCGGCCAGCTGCTCCTCGACCCCAAGTTGAAGGTGTGGTATTCCAGCGACTCAGCCTCGCACACCCAGAAGACGTACCGCACCTTTCAACGCAACTTGACACTTTGCACGTTGCCGTCCGATTACATGTGGCAACATTATTGATGCCTTGACAACCTACAACAGATGGGTGATTACCACAAATTTGCAATGACTGCCCGCGACCTTCAACTGGAACTTGGCGTCAGCCTAGCCAGTGATACTCAGTTCATCCGTATGCTGTTACTTCACATGGACGAGGAGCTGTCACAGCAACTTTGACTCTCCAACGTGATCAAGGGCACGGGGTTGTTGCCCGACGAACTGGACGCCTCAATACTGAAGGCCGATGTTACTCCTACGCAGCCGGACTTCGATTACCAGACATTTGATGCGGAAGCTAGGAGGATTTGGCAAGTCATCAGTGCGACACGCGCTTTGGTGAAGGCAACAGCTCAGGCTTCAACACGATTTGGCCGCCCTCCGCCCATGACCAACACTATCAAGCCGCCACGCACAAGCACATCGTTGTCAACGTCTTTGCCATCCAAAATCCGACCGCCTCCGATGACTGATCATGAATGTGCCTTCCTCAAGAGCAATAGGGGCTGTTTCAAGTGCCGGAAGATCAATGCCGGCCACATGAGTGATGGGTGCACCAACTGGGCGACTTCAGCTTGTAAAGTTCCAGCGGGTTGGCAACAGGGACCCATGTCCCCAGACCAACTTGCCTCCATAACCAATGCCGATGCCAATATTGAGGACGAGGGTGAACAGCTACACTGCCTGGACAATGGCATGGATGACAAGAGGTGCGAACCCATTTCCCTCTCTGTGAAGCTCACAACAGATGATGGCCCTGTCTTGCAAGCTCTAGTTGACACGGGTGCTTCTGCTTCTTTCATCGCAGATAAGGAAGTGGACAAACTACGGTTAACACGGAGGAAGCTGCAGGTTCCCACATCTGTTAGTGTTGCAATCCAAAACCATAAGGTCTCGCACCCAGTCACTGAATTTGTGTGTGTGCCACTTTGTACCTCGAACGGCCGCTGGTCTACCCATCATGTCATTCTGAAGATTGTGCCGTTGACGTCGTTGAGAGTGGTGTTGGGCCGTCCGTTCCTGAAGCAACACAATATCTTGGTCGACTGCAAACGACATCAAGTGATGGCCCCTGATCCATTGCTGTCGGGGGAGCATATTGATCTGATGGACAAACTGGAGAAGGAGAAGTGGTCGGAGGGAGCGGTCCGGGCGAGCATTCGGGCATGTCTTGCCCATCTCGAAGAGCAGCAAGCGGAGGAGTCTAGATTGCGAGCACTTGAATCCGCATTTTGCAACAAGTTTTCGGATCGATTCCCGGCAGACATACCGCCTGTCTCGCAGTACGAGTCAAAAGTTCGTCACCGTATCGCGCTGAAACCTGGCATGAAGACTCCGCAACAACCAACCTATGGCACCCCAATGCGCTGGCACACAGCATGGCGACGTCTCCTGGATCAACATCTCGCCGCCGGCCGTCTTCACCCGTCATCGTCTGAATACTCTTTGCCGGCTTTCATCATCCCCAAGAAAGGAATGGACACGGACCCTTCCATTATGCCAAGATGGGTCAACGACTATCGGATCCTCAATGCAGCGACAGTCCCGGATCGCACACCGCTTCCACTGCCGGACAAGATCTTGTCAGTCTCAGCCAGGGCGCGTTTCTGGTCCAAGATTGACATGACAAATAGCTTCTTTCAGACAAAGATGGCCGAGGAAGACATACCAAAGACCGCGGTGGCTACCCCCTGGGGACTCTTTGAATGGGTCGTCATGCCGATGGGCCTGTCAAACGCACCAGCGACGCACCAACGCCGTGTCAATGAAGCATTGTCAAATCTCATCGGCAAAAGCTGCTTTGTCTACCTCGACGACATCACCATATTCTCAAATACCATCGAGGACCATCAAACTCATGTCAGAGAGGTGCTTGAAGCTCTGCGTCGGGCTGATCTGTACTGCTCGCCAAAGAAGACCGAACTTTTCACAACGTTGTGTGACTTCCTGGGGCATGTCATCTCGCGGAACGGGATCGCGGCGGATCAGTCAAAAGTTGACCGTATCGTGGAGTGGCCGCGTCCACGGACTGTCACCGAGCTCCGGGGGTTCCTGGGCCTTGTCCAGTATCTGCGCAAGTTTATCAATGGCCTCGCTCAACATACAAAGCCTCTCTCGGACTTAACTTTGAAGAACGCGAATGTCCGACTCATGTGGGGTGTCAAGCAAGAGCGACACTTCAACACAATCAAAGCCATTGTCACCTTGCTGCCATGCCTCAAGCTGATCGACCACACGGAACTCGCTGACCCGCTGTGGGTTATGACCGACGCCAGCAATGTTGGGATAGGTGCTGTTTTGCTTCAAGGACAAGATTGGCGGAAAGCACACCCGGTTGCGTACTGGTCTTGACAATACATCAGCACGGAGGCCAACTATCCAACTCATGAGCAGGAGCTGTTAGCGGTGGTGGGCGCTTTGCGTCAGTGGCGAGTCAACTTAATGGGCATTCATTTCACTGTCCTCACGGATCATGAATCGCTGAAGTACCTCAAAACGCAGGAAAATCTGTCAAAGCGTCAAGCTCGCTGGGTCGAACATTTAGCCGACTATGACTTTGACATCACATACATTCCTGGAGGTGAGAACAACGTTGCAGACGCAATGAGTCGTTACTCCTTTCCACAAGTGGAGTCCGACTCGGTCCAAGCGGTTTCCGAGATGGATGTGGACACTCAGCTGAGTGGCCGTATTGTTGAAGGCTACGAGAGCGATCCATTCTGCCAGCAAGTCAAGCGCAACCTCGACTCATTGCCAGGCTTCTCCCAAGTCAACAATGTGCTTTATTTCGAGGGTAGGATGGTTGTACCTGCAGTGCCACAACTTCAGGAGGACATACTGCACGACACCCATGACACGCTGGGACACTTCGGATCTCGCAAGACCTTCCATCATTGTCTCGGACCTTCTTCTGGCCACGCATGCGGTCCTCGTGCGACGCCTATGTTTTGACATGCAATGTATGCCAATGCACCAAAGCAGGGACTATGGGTGCAGTAGGAACATCTCATGGGCTGAGCATGCCAAACAAACCAATGAAGGAAGTGGCTCTTGATTTTGTGGGTCCCTTGCCCAAGAGTCAGGGGTTTGACATGCTCCTCACTATCACCAATCGCTTGTCTGGTTACACGCGCTTGCTTCCTAGCAGGGCCGCCAATACTGCAAAGGATGTCACCAAATGCTTTCATGAGGGATGGCACCGCTTCTTCGGACCGCCAACTCGCTTAGTCTCAGATCGGGACAAGCTATTCACATCGCATTTCTGGCGGGCGTATCACAATCTGATGGGTACTCGGCTCTCCATGTCCATGTCATTTCATCTGGAGACCGACGGTCGCAGCGAGCGGACCAACAAGACTGCCATCCAAGCGCTGCAAGCCATTGTCAACCGTCAGCAGAACGATTGGGTCCGACACCTGGCCAATATCGAGTTTGCCATTAACGCAAGTGTCAATGCCTCAACAAACAAGTCGCCGTTTGAAGTGGTGCTAGGTTGTTTGCCTTGCCTGTTACCAATGTCTCTCAACCCCGGACCTGCCCGACGTACCTGCAGCAAGTGACTTGATTTCGCGGAAGCTTGCTGGTGGAAGGCTGTGCCGAGTAGACAGCGGAGGTCATCCTGGAGCCAATTGCGGTTTGGTCATGCCCGGCCCAAAGTACGACACATTTCCCTCTCTGTGAGCTCACAACAGATGATGGCCCTGTCTTGCAAGCTCTAGTTGACACGGTGCTTCTGCTTCTTTCATCGCAGATAAGTGGACAAACTACGGTTAACACGGAGGAAGCTGCAGGTTCCCACATCTGTTAGTTTGCAATCCAAACCATAAGTCTCGCACCCAGTCACTGAATTTGGTGTGTGCCACTTTGTACCTCGAACGGCCGCTGGTCTACCCATCATGTCATTCTGAAGATTGTGCCGTTGACGTCGTTGAGAGTGTGTTGGGCCGTCCGTTCCTGAAGCAACACAATATCTTGGTCGACTGCAAACGACATCAAGTGATGGCCCCTGATCCATTGCTGTCGGGGAGCATATTGATCTGATGGACAAACTGGAGAAGGAGAAGTGGTCGGAGGGAGCGGTCGGGCGAGCATTCGGGCATGTCTTGCCCATCTCGAAGAGCAGCAAGCGGAGGAGTCTAGATTGCGAGCACTTGAATCCGCATTTTGCAACAAGTTTTCGGATCGATTCCCGGCAGACATACCGCCTGTCTCGCAGTACGAGTCAAAAGTTCGTCACCGTATCGCGCTGAAACCTGGCATGAAGACTCCGCAACAACCAACCTATGGCACCCCAATGCGCTGGCACACAGCATGGCGACGTCTCCTGGATCAACATCTCGCCGCCGGCCGTCTTCACCCGTCATCGTCTGAATACTCTTTGCCGGCTTTCATCATCCCCAAGAAAGGAATGGACACGGACCCTTCCATTATGCCAAGATGGGTCAACGACTATCGGATCCTCAATGCAGCGACAGTCCCGGATCGCACACCGCTTCCACTGCCGGACAAGATCTTGTCAGTCTCAGCCAGGGCGCGTTTCTGGTCCAAGATTGACATGACAAATAGCTTCTTTCAGACAAAGATGGCCGAGGAAGACATACCAAAGACCGCGGTGGCTACCCCCTGGGGACTCTTTGAATGGGTCGTCATGCCGATGGGCCTGTCAAACGCACCAGCGACGCACCAACGCCGTGTCAATGAAGCATTGTCAAATCTCATCGGCAAAAGCTGCTTTGTCTACCTCGACGACATCACCATATTCTCAAATACCATCGAGGACCATCAAACTCATGTCAGAGAGGTGCTTGAAGCTCTGCGTCGGGCTGATCTGTACTGCTCGCCAAAGAAGACCGAACTTTTCACAACGTTGTGTGACTTCCTGGGGCATGTCATCTCGCGGAACGGGATCGCGGCGGATCAGTCAAAAGTTGACCGTATCGTGGAGTGGCCGCGTCCACGGACTGTCACCGAGCTCCGGGGGTTCCTGGGCCTTGTCCAGTATCTGCGCAAGTTTATCAATGGCCTCGCTCAACATACAAAGCCTCTCTCGGACTTAACTTTGAAGAACGCGAATGTCCGACTCATGTGGGGTGTCAAGCAAGAGCGACACTTCAACACAATCAAAGCCATTGTCACCTTGCTGCCATGCCTCAAGCTGATCGACCACACGGAACTCGCTGACCCGCTGTGGGTTATGACCGACGCCAGCAATGTTGGGATAGGTGCTGTTTTGCTTCAAGGACAAGATTGGCGGAAAGCACACCCGGTTGCGTACTGGTCTTGACAATACATCAGCACGGAGGCCAACTATCCAACTCATGAGCAGGAGCTGTTAGCGGTGGTGGGCGCTTTGCGTCAGTGGCGAGTCAACTTAATGGGCATTCATTTCACTGTCCTCACGGATCATGAATCGCTGAAGTACCTCAAAACGCAGGAAAATCTGTCAAAGCGTCAAGCTCGCTGGGTCGAACATTTAGCCGACTATGACTTTGACATCACATACATTCCTGGAGGTGAGAACAACGTTGCAGACGCAATGAGTCGTTACTCCTTTCCACAAGTGGAGTCCGACTCGGTCCAAGCGGTTTCCGAGATGGATGTGGACACTCAGCTGAGTGGCCGTATTGTTGAAGGCTACGAGAGCGATCCATTCTGCCAGCAAGTCAAGCGCAACCTCGACTCATTGCCAGGCTTCTCCCAAGTCAACAATGTGCTTTATTTCGAGGGTAGGATGGTTGTACCTGCAGTGCCACAACTTCAGGAGGACATACTGCACGACACCCATGACACGCTGGGACACTTCGGATCTCGCAAGACCTTCCATCATTTGTCTCGGACCTTCTTCTGGCCACGCATGCGGTCCTCGTGCGACGCCTATGTTTTGACATGCAATGTATGCCAATGCACCAAAGCAGGGACTATGGGTGCAGTAGGAACATCTCATGGGCTGAGCATGCCAAACAAACCAATGAAGGAAGTGGCTCTTGATTTTGTGGGTCCCTTGCCCAAGAGTCAGGGGTTTGACATGCTCCTCACTATCACCAATCGCTTGTCTGGTTACACGCGCTTGCTTCCTAGCAGGGCCGCCAATACTGCAAAGGATGTCACCAAATGCTTTCATGAGGGATGGCACCGCTTCTTCGGACCGCCAACTCGCTTAGTCTCAGATCGGGACAAGCTATTCACATCGCATTTCTGGCGGGCGTATCACAATCTGATGGGTACTCGGCTCTCCATGTCCATGTCATTTCATCTGGAGACCGACGGTCGCAGCGAGCGGACCAACAAGACTGCCATCCAAGCGCTGCAAGCCATTGTCAACCGTCAGCAGAACGATTGGGTCCGACACCTGGCCAATATCGAGTTTGCCATTAACGCAAGTGTCAATGCCTCAACAAACAAGTCGCCGTTTGAAGTGGTGCTAGGTTGTTTGCCTTGCCTGTTACCAATGTCTCTCAACCGCCCGGACCTGCCCGACGTACCTGCAGCAAGTGACTTGATTTCCGAGCGGAAGGCTGTGCTGGTGGAGGTTTGAGATGCTTTGGCTGCCGCCAAAGTACGACAAGCGGAGCAAGTCAATCGACATCGCCGTCCAGAGCCGGACATTGCGGTGGGGGACTTGGTCATGGTGGACACCCGTGACCATTGGCTTTGCTTCAAGACTGGATATCGCAAGTCGGCAAAGCTCTTTGATTGATTTGAAGGACCGTACAAGGTCATTGCCACAAATGCCGCTACCTCGAACTACACACTGCAGCTTAATGAGGATGATCGATTGCACCCTACTTTTCATGTGAGCAAGCTTCGCCATTATCAACCCAACAATCCTGTCAATTTTCCGAATCAAGAACCCGCAAGACCAAAGCCAGTCCTAGTCAATGGTCAAGAAGAGTGGGTCGTGCAAGAAATCCTGGAAGAGAAAGCGAGGGGCAAGAAGTGTTACCGGGTTTGGTGGGAAGGTTATCCGCAGCATGAAGCCACCATGGAGCCACACGAGAACTTGGTTGGGATGGAGGCATTCAGGCGCTGGGAGTTGAAGAAGAGGACGGAGGGGAGGGTTTAGTTCAGGAGGAGGAGAGTGCAAGGCCAGGCCTTTGCCTGTTAGGAGATTATGGAAGCCCATGGAATGTGGGACTTAGAACATATAGCTCGCGCGCGCCTGGAACCTCTTGGCTTCCGCCAGGTCACTGACCCAAGGTTCTAGGTGGGTAACCTTCACTAGTATGTGTATTCTTTGTAGAGGTCACTGACCCGAGGTTCTAGACGTGAATTACTACCACTTTGATCCTGTCTATCGATTCTGGAGCACGGCTGCATGCGGTGCTTCCAAAGATCCCCACCGCTGAACTCACGGCGCCCAAGATCTACGCCACACTCAAGTCGCACTACGCCCCTGACGATGCGACTTGCACGCTTGAACTTTTCTTGTGACTCTGGGGCTTCCGACCCATGCCAGGCACGGTGGCGGAATTTGACACCTGGATCACCGACTTCAAATCGGTTGCACAAGAAATCATCGACGCAAAGACGACCATCAACGACGTTCTCGCCACGCTCATTCTCGCGATCACTCACCCCTCGCTTGAAAGCTTCAAAGCAACGTTCACCAATGAACAACGAACGAGACGCAGTCTTCCGGACATTGACGCACTTGCTGACCGCATGTGAGTCCAGCTTCGGTCGACAAACCTCTCGAACAAGCAATCGGCCCTCCTCGCATTGTCGTTGGCAACCTCCTCCCGCCCCTCCCATGACCACTGCCTTGCCTGTTGCAGCTCTTCTCACCGCATCGCGCAGTGCCCTACAAGGGCCCAACACACGCCGCCAGGACCCTGTCGCCACTGCAGAAAGAAGGGCCACTGGTCCTTTGACTGCAAGAAGGCCCCTGAGGTTGACAAGAAGTCAGGCAATGACGCCCCCGCCGACTCTAACGTCGAATCGCAACACCACGTCAGATTCCTTGTCACTGGTCTTCTCGCACGTCGTCACAAACTTCGCAACAACTCCTTTGTTGTTGACTCGGGTGCCACTGCACACTTGGTCCCGGACAAATCACTATTCACGACCTATCGTCACACGGTACCTACAAAGATTGGTGGCATCACAGGAGGCATCGACACCATTGGGTTGGGAAACGTTGCCTTTGTTGCCGCCTCAGGCCACCCGATTACACTCACTGGAGTGCTGCACACACTGGGCCTGAATGTCAACCTTCTTTCGGTCTCTCGCCTCTGCGATACGGATGACGTCCGTGTTGCCTTCACAAAACAGGGCATCGACATTGAGAAGGATGGCAACACTATTGCGGAAGGCACCATGCTCAACGAAGGACTCTACTTGCTGGACGCTGAACATTCCCAATGTCAGCACCTTGCTCTCCTCTCTCGCTCTCAGACCTCCGTGCCCCTTCTGACCCTTCACCGCTGCCTTGGTCATCTTGCACCTTCCTCCATACAAAGGATGATTACCGCAGGCTTGCTGGAGGGTTTCGGGGCCGGATACAGCGACAAAGAGGTAGAGAAGTTTGTCTGCAATGCTTGCCTCAGTGCCAAAGGCCATTGTCTTCCCTTTCCTGATTCGGAATCGCACTCTCAGGAGAGACTTGGCCTTGTGCACAGCAATGTGCTTTCCTTCCCCGAGCGGTCCCGGACTGGCAAGCGTTACCTTGTCACATTTCTCGATGACTACTCCCGCAAACTCTGGACCTACGCGATTGGACACAAAAGCGAAGTCTTTGGCGTCTTCAAGACATGGCTTGCCGAAGTCAAACTGGAGACGGGCGCAACACTGAAGGTCCTGCACACTGACAACAGCGGCGAATATCGTTCAAGAGCGTTCACAGAGTTCTGCAAAGCACGGGGCACATGTCGACAGTACTCTATCCCACACACACCTCAGCAGAACGGCCGCGCCGAATGGGTCAACCGTTCCATAGTCAAAGGAGTCCTTGCACTTCTTGCAGACGCCCACCTACCCAACACATTTTGGGAAGAAGCCGTAGCTTACTTTGTCTACTGCAAGAATTGGTGTCAACATTCCGCCCTGGACAAGGCAACACCGGACTTCATCTGGCAGGGCTGCCGCACCGATGCCTCGGCGCTTCACCCATTCGGCTGCACAGCTTGGCTCACGGTCGCGCCCGAACTTCGCTCTAAGCTCGACCCAAAAGCGACCCGTGTCCTCTTTGTTGGCTACGACCTGGCTTCCAAAGCCTTTCGTTTCTACAACACCAACACCGACAAGTTCATAATTGGCAGAAATGCCACGTTCTTGGATACCAAGTTCCCCGGATTACAAGGCAACTTGGCTGCGCACAAAATCAACTCACACTATGCCGACGCTTCCCACACCGAACCTCAAACCACTATCAAGACGGGGACCCCACTAGTAAGGACGGCGCAGATGGACGTCTCATCACACTCTGATGATCCCGTCCTGAGCGCCGCTGAAGTGTCCTCTCGGACCTGCGAATCCTTACCTAATTCCACCGATACTGCGCAGTCCTCGTCACCCGCGCCGTCCTTGCCACCGTCACCAGCACTGTCATTGGCCACTTCATCGTCATCCTCGGTTTTGCCAACCGTCTCCGACGACTCCGACGATCCTCTTGACTTGATCGGCTCACATGCCCAAGTTCGCCTCAACTTACTGAACATGCACCGCTCAGACGATGATGCCTACCGCGAGCCCATATCCGCCGAGGACTCACCTGATGAACTCAACCTCATTGGACGTCACTTGCGCAACAAATCACCGGACAAAATCGATTTCCTCACCCAACATCATTGCGCTTTCATTGCCACCGACGACAACACCTCTGACACGGAAGCTATTCAACCCGTCAAGTCCATCACCAGCAATCCACAGACCTGGCGCGAGGCAATGTCCAGTGACCAGTGTGAGGTATGGGCCAAGGCCGCCAATGATGAATTCACCTCCATGCGCAACAACTTCAAGGTCTTCACCATCGAGGACAGATCCATGGTGCCTGCAGGCGCGACCATTGTTACATCCAAGTTTGTATGGAAAACGAAACGGAACGCACTCGGCGATGTCACTGGTCACAAGGCACGGCTTGTTGCGCAAGGAAACCGCAAATGCGATGGTATTGACTTTGCCGAAACATTTGCACCGGTCGCATGTTTCTCCTTGATTCGCTCACTTCTTGCTCTGGCGGCTGCCAATGGCCTACACGTACACCAGGCGGACATCGACAAGGCATATCTTCATGGCGATCTCGATTACAATATCTGGATGATGGCACCGCGCGGCTTTGATTTTCCTGGTAACAAGGTACTCCGACTGCGCCGTTCCATCTATGGGCTCAAACAGGCTGGTCGAATCTGGAATCGACACATCGATGCTTCCCTCCGAGACCTCGGTTACACCGCCACCAGCACCAATCACTGCGTGTATTCCCGACTTGACGATCGCCACCGGCCGCACTACATCGCGTTATACGTCAATGACCTCCTCATCATCAGTCCGGACTTGGCCAAAATTGAGCGCATTATCTCAGGCCTTGAGCAACGCTACGGAGTAAAGCGCCTTGGCCCCGCCGAGTACATTCTCAGCATCCAGATTTGACACCTTGACAACGGCTCCATTGCCCTCTCCCAGGAACGGTACATCATGGACGTGCTTGCCCGGTTTCACTTCAACACTACCACACGCGGCACTACGGTCCCAATGACTCCCGGCCTCTCACTTACGACCATCCCGGGTCAAGGCACCGAATGGATCAGGTCATGGTATCTACAGGCTATTGGCTTGCTTCTCTACATCTCACTGGGCACTCGCCCAGACATCGCCTTCGCCGTATCCTATCTGGCCCGCTTCGCTAACAACCCCGGCCGTCGTCATTGGATCGCAGTGAAACATGTCCTACGCTACTTGCGGGCCACCTATCGCAATGAACTCCTGTACGCTTGAGGCTTGGCTCTTATCACGGGTGTGGCAGGCTACTCCGATGCTAATTGGGGGGCCTGCGTCGACACATCGGTGTCCACCATGGGCTACATCTTCTACATCGCCGGATCCGCCGTATCATGGTCATCCAAACGCCAGACCCGAGTAGCCGACTCTACAACCAATGCCAAGTACCTCGCACTCTCGCATGCTGGCAAGGAGGGAATTTACCTCAGTCAGCTGCTTGAGGAACTCCATGTCAAACCTGTTGCACCTGCTCACATCTTTACTGACAACGAAGCCACCACTGCAGTTGCCCGTGACCCTGTCCAAGTCTCTGGCACTCGGCACATACGCTTGCGCGAGCACTTTGTTTGCGACATGGTGAACCGGGGCGACATTTCCCTCTCACACGTGGGAACAAACAACATGGTCGCCGACATTTTCACAAAGGCACTTGGTCCTAAGGTATTCTTGACTCATTGCTATGCCCTTGGCCTGCGCACTAGACACCCGCGGCTCCAGTCTGACTTGCATTTGCGTGGGGGGGGGGGTGTGAGAATGAGTCCACTCTCAGCTCGCCAGGACAGCCGCGGCCTGCGTGCACCCCCGCGCGCGCATCCCCCACGGATCAGGACTTAGGCGCTCGGCACTTGCCCAGTGCACCTGCGACTTTGCCAACGCCCGCTTCTGGGCTTAACCCTGAGTCGGGCAACTCTCCTGCTTAGCGTCCTTCTCATCACTTCTGCTTATCATTGTCAACATTCGACTCCTCCTAACGCAGTAGTGGTGAACGTCTCATAGGTTATAAGCCCAACGCGCTACCAGCTCACATGACCACGCCACCGCCCGACAACAGCACCTCCAACATGGGACAACCAGGGGCGACATCACCCCTTACGTCGAGCAAAAACTCCTCACTCCCTGCGGACCAACTTGCCTCCCTCGCAACGTTGCTGTCGAAACTTACCGCTGCTGCTTTGGGCACCACGTCATCAGGGGCCACCCGCACCACCTTTCCCAAGCATGCACGCCTTGACGGCTCCAAGTCGTTTGCAAATTGGACACGCCAACTTTGCCTGTGCTTAGCGGATGACATCCGCTCCTATGTCCTCGACAACATCATACCTGACGACTGGATGGCTTTGCAACGCTCCGCTCATGATGCCGTCGCTCGCGACATCATCGCAAACTCGATCGATTCCGCCGCAGTCTCGGCCGTACTCGACAAGATTGCAAGGCCGGGCCTCTGCCCATAAGGCCTTTGCCCGTTAGGAGATTATGGAAGCCCATGGAATGTGGGACTTAGAACATATAGCTTGCGCACGCCTGGAACCTCTTGGCTTCTGCCAGGTCACTGACCCAAGGTTCTAGGTGGGTAACCTTCACTAGTATGTGTATTCTTTGTAGAGGTCACTGACCCGAGGTTCTAGACGTGAATTACTACCACTTTGATCCTATCTATCGATTCTGGAGCACGGCTGCACGTGGTGCTTCCAATTTTTTTTTGACAACGATCAGGACACGTCATTATTCCCGCCGTCACTCGCACCGCTGCCGCCAGGTTGGCTAGAGACTTTGCTACACCTGGACCACTGCTCATGCCGTTACCGCCAAGCGACTCTGAGAGCTCCGCCTCTGGAGCCTCCGACACCGATTCCACTTCGGCTTCGTCCGACTCGGACTCAGACGACGACCGCCAGCCGGTTCCGCGCATCATGAGCGGACCGGTGGAAGACACCCCCCTTTGCTGGAAATTACACGCGCCGTCTTACCTTTGCCGCGCCGACCGCACCCTGTCCGGACTTTGACTGTTCTGGTCTTGCAATGAATGTTATTTCAAGAAAGAGAAGGACATCGACACTGATGCGGACAAGATCGACACAATCGGCCAGCTGCTCCTCGACCCCAAGTTGAAGGTGTGGTATTCCAGCGACTCAGCCTCGCACACCCAGAAGACGTACCGCACCTTTCAATGCAACTTGACACTTTGCACGTTGCCGTCCGATTACATGTGGCAACATTATTGATGCCTTGACAACCTACAACAGATGGGTGATTACCACAAATTTGCAATGACTGCCCGCGACCTTCAACTGGAACTTGGCGTCAGCCTAGCCAGTGATACTCAGTTCATCCGTATGCTGTTACTTCACATGGACGAGGAGCTGTCACAGCAACTTTGACTCTCCAACGTGATCAAGGGCACGGGGTTGTTGCCCGACGAACTGGACGCCTCAATACTGAAGGCCGATGTTACTCCTACGCAGCCGGACTTCGATTACCAGACATTTGATGCGGAAGCTAGGAGGATTTGGCAAGTCATCAGTGCGACACGCGCTTTGGTGAAGGCAACAGCTCAGGCTTCGACACGATTTGGCCGCCCTCCGCCCATGACCAACACTATCAAGCCGCCACGCACAAGCACATCGTTGTCAACGTCTTTGCCATCCAAAATCCGACCGCCTCCGATGACTGATCATGAATGTGCCTTCCTCAAGAGCAATAGGGGCTGTTTCAAGTGCCGGAAGATCAATGCCGGCCACATGAGTGATGGGTGCACCAACTGGGCGACTTCAGCTTGTAAAGTTCCAGCGGGTTGGCAACAGGGACCCATGTCCCCAGACCAACTTGCCTCCATAACCAATGCCGATGCCAATATTGAGGACGAGGGTGAACAGCTACACTGCCTGGACAATGGCATGGATGACAAGAGGTGCGAACCCATTTCCCTCTCTGTGAAGCTCACAACAGATGATGGCCCTGTCTTGCAAGCTCTAGTTGACACGGGTGCTTCTGCTTCTTTCATCGCAGATAAGGAAGTGGACAAACTACGGTTAACACGGAGGAAGCTGCAGGTTCCCACATCTGTTAGTGTTGCAATCCAAAACCATAAGGTCTCGCACCCAGTCACTGAATTTGTGTGTGTGCCACTTTGTACCTCGAACGGCCGCTGGTCTACCCATCATGTCATTCTGAAGATTGTGCCGTTGACGTCGTTGAGAGTGGTGTTGGGCCGTCCGTTCCTGAAGCAACACAATATCTTGGTCGACTGCAAACGACATCAAGTGATGGCCCCTGATCCATTGCTGTCGGGGGAGCATATTGATCTGATGGACAAACTGGAGAAGGAGAAGTGGTCGGAGGGAGCGGTCCGGGCGAGCATTCGGGCATGTCTTGCCCATCTCGAAGAGCAGCAAGCGGAGGAGTCTAGATTGCGAGCACTTGAATCCGCATTTTGCAACAAGTTTTCGGATCGATTCCCGGCAGACATACCGCCTGTCTCGCAGTACGAGTCAAAAGTTCGTCACCGTATCGCGCTGAAACCTGGCATGAAGACTCCGCAACAACCAACCTATGGCACCCCAATGCGCTGGCGCACAGCATGGCGACGTCTCCTGGATCAACATCTCGCCGCCGGCCGTCTTCACCCGTCATCGTCTGAATACTCTTTGCCGGCTTTCATCATCCCCAAGAAAGGAATGGACACGGACCCTTCCATTATGCCAAGATGGGTCAACGACTATCGGATCCTCAATGCAGCGACAGTCCCGGATCGCACACCGCTTCCACTGCCGGACAAGATCTTGTCAGTCTCAGCCAGGGCGCGTTTCTGGTCCAAGATTGACATGACAAATAGCTTCTTTCAGACAAAGATGGCCGAGGAAGACATACCAAAGACCGCGGTGGCTACCCCCTGGGGACTCTTTGAATGGGTCGTCATGCCGATGGGCCTGTCAAACGCACCAGCGACGCACCAACGCCGTGTCAATGAAGCATTGTCAAATCTCATCGGCAAAAGCTGCTTTGTCTACCTCGACGACATCACCATATTCTCAAATACCATCGAGGACCATCAAACTCATGTCAGAGAGGTGCTTGAAGCTCTGCGTCGGGCTGATCTGTACTGCTCGCCAAAGAAGACCGAACTTTTCACAACGTTGTGTGACTTCCTGGGGCATGTCATCTCGCGGAACGGGATTGCGGCGGATCAGTCAAAAGTTGACCGTATCGTGGAGTGGCCGCGTCCACGGACTGTCACCGAGCTCCGGGGGTTCCTGGGCCTTGTCCAGTATCTGCGCAAGTTTATCAATGGCCTCGCTCAACATACAAAGCCTCTCTCGGACTTAACTTTGAAGAACGCGAATGTCCGACTCATGTGGGGTGTCAAGCAAGAGCGACACTTCAACACAATCAAAGCCATTGTCACCTTGCTGCCATGCCTCAAGCTGATCGACCACACGGAACTCGCTGACCCGCTGTGGGTTATGACCGACGCCAGCAATGTTGGGATAGGTGCTGTTTTGCTTCAAGGACAAGATTGGCGGAAAGCACACCCGGTTGCGTACTGGTCTTGACAATACATCAGCACGGAGGCCAACTATCCAACTCATGAGCAGGAGCTGTTAGCGGTGGTGGGCGCTTTGCGTCAGTGGCGAGTCAACTTAATGGGCATTCATTTCACTGTCCTCACGGATCATGAATCGCTGAAGTACCTCAAAACGCAGGAAAATCTGTCAAAGCGTCAAGCTCGCTGGGTCGAACATTTAGCCGACTATGACTTTGACATCACATACATTCCTGGAGGTGAGAACAACGTTGCAGACGCAATGAGTCGTTACTCCTTTCCGCAAGTGGAGTCCGACTCGGTCCAAGCGGTTTCCGAGATGGATGTGGACACTCAGCTGAGTGGCCGTATTGTTGAAGGCTACGAGAGCATCCATTCTGCCAGCAAGTCAAGCGCAACCTCGACTCATTGCCAGGCTTCTCCCAAGTCAACAATGTGCTTTATTTCGAGGGTAGGATGGTTGTACCTGCAGTGCCACAACTTCAGGAGGACATACTGCACGACACCCATGACACGCTGGGACACTTCGGATCTCGCAAGACCTTCCATCATTTGTCTCGGACCTTCTTCTGGCCACGCATGCGGTCCTCGTGCGACGCCTATGTTTTGACATGCAATGTATGCCAATGCACCAAAGCAGGGACTATGGGTGCAGTAGGAACATCTCATGGGCTGAGCATGCCAAACAAACCAATGAAGGAAGTGGCTCTTGATTTTGTGGGTCCCTTGCCCAAGAGTCAGGGGTTTGACATGCTCCTCACTATCACCAATCGCTTGTCTGGTTACACGCGCTTGCTTCCTAGCAGGGCCGCCAATACTGCAAAGGATGTCACCAAATGCTTTCATGAGGGATGGCACCGCTTCTTCGGACCGCCAACTCGCTTAGTCTCAGATCGGGACAAGCTATTCACATCGCATTTCTGGCGGGCGTATCACAATCTGATGGGTACTCGGCTCTCCATGTCCATGTCATTTCATCTGGAGACCGACGGTCGCAGCGAGCGGACCAACAAGACTGCCATCCAAGCGCTGCAAGCCATTGTCAACCGTCAGCAGAACGATTGGGTCCGACACCTGGCCAATATCGAGTTTGCCATTAACGCAAGTGTCAATGCCTCAACAAACAAGTCGCCGTTTGAAGTGGTGCTAGGTTGTTTGCCTTGCCTGTTACCAATGTCTCTCAACCGCCCGGACCTGCCCGACGTACCTGCAGCAAGTGACTTGATTTCCGAGCGGAAGGCTGTGCTGGTGGAGGTTTGAGATGCTTTGGCTGCCGCCAAAGTACGACAAGCGGAGCAAGTCAATCGACATCGCCGTCCAGAGCCGGACATTGCGGTGGGGGACTTGGTCATGGTGGACACCCGTGACCATTGGCTTTGCTTCAAGACTGGATATCGCAAGTCGGCAAAGCTCTTTGATTGATTTGAAGGACCGTACAAGGTCATTGCCACAAATGCCGCTACCTCGAACTACACACTGCAGCTTAATGAGGATGATCGATTGCACCCTACTTTTCATGTGAGCAAGCTTCGCCATTATCAACCCAACAATCCTGTCAATTTTCCGAATCAAGAACCCGCAAGACCAAAGCCAGTCCTAGTCAATGGTCAAGAAGAGTGGGTCGTGCAAGAAATCCTGGAAGAGAAAGCGAGGGGCAAGAAGTGTTACCGGGTTTGGTGGGAAGGTTATCCGCAGCATGAAGCCACCATGGAGCCACGCGAGAACTTGGTTGGGATGGAGGCATTCAGGCGCTGGGAGTTGAAGAAGAGGACGGAGGGGAGGGTTTAGTTCAGGAGGAGGAGAGTGCAAGGCCAGGCCTTTGCCTGTTAGGAGATTATGGAAGCCCATGGAATGTGGGACTTAGAACATATAGCTCGCGCGCGCCTGGAACCTCTTGGCTTCCGCCAGGTCACTGACCCAAGGTTCTAGGTGGGTAACCTTCACTAGTATGTGTATTCTTTGTAGAGGTCACTGACCCGAGGTTCTAGACGTGAATTACTACCACTTTGATCCTGTCTATCGATTCTGGAGCACGGCTGCATGCGGTGCTTCCAAAGATCCCCACCGCTGAACTCACGGCGCCCAAGATCTACGCCACACTCAAGTCGCACTACGCCCCTGACGATGCGACTTGCACGCTTGAACTTTTCTTGTGACTCTGGGGCTTCCGACCCATGCCAGGCACGGTGGCGGAATTTGACACCTGGATCACCGACTTCAAATCGGTTGCACAAGAAATCATCGACGCAAAGACGACCATCAACGACGTTCTCGCCACGCTCGTTCTCGCGATCACTCACCCCTCGCTTGAAAGCTTCAAAGCAACGTTCACCAATGAACAACGAACGAGACGCAGTCTTCCGGACATTGACGCACTTGCTGACCGCATGTGAGTCCAGCTTCGGTCGACAAACCTCTCGAACAAGCAATCGGCCCTCCTCGCATTGTCGTTGGCAACCTCCTCCCGCCCCTCCCATGACCACTGCCTTGCCTGTTGCAGCTCTTCTCACCGCATCGCGCAGTGCCCTACAAGGGCCCAACACACGCCGCCAGGACCCTGTCGCCACTGCAGAAAGAAGGGCCACTGGTCCTTTGACTGCAAGAAGGCCCCTGAGGTTGACAAGAAGTCAGGCAATGACGCCCCCGCCGACTCTAACGTCGAATCGCAACACCACGTCAGATTCCTTGTCACTGGTCTTCTCGCACGTCGTCACAAACTTCGCAACAACTCCTTTGTTGTTGACTCGGGTGCCACTGCACACTTGGTCCCGGACAAATCACTATTCACGACCTATCGTCACACGGTACCTACAAAGATTGGTGGCATCACAGGAGGCATCGACACCATTGGGTTGGGAAACGTTGCCTTTGTTGCCGCCTCAGGCCACCCGATTACACTCACTGGAGTGCTGCACACACTGGGCCTGAATGTCAACCTTCTTTCGGTCTCTCGCCTCTGCGATACGGATGACGTCCGTGTTGCCTTCACAAAACAGGGCATCGACATTGAGAAGGATGGCAACACTATTGCGGAAGGCACCATGCTCAACGAAGGACTCTACTTGCTGGACGCTGAACATTCCCAATGTCAGCACCTTGCTCTCCTCTCTCGCTCTCAGACCTCCGTGCCCCTTCTGACCCTTCACCGCTGCCTTGGTCATCTTGCACCTTCCTCCATACAAAGGATGATTACCGCAGGCTTGCTGGAGGGTTTCGGGGCCGGATACAGCGACAAAGAGGTAGAGAAGTTTGTCTGCAATGCTTGCCTCAGTGCCAAAGGCCATTGTCTTCCCTTTCCTGATTCGGAATCGCACTCTCAGGAGAGACTTGGCCTTGTGCACAGCAATGTGCTTTCCTTCCCCGAGCGGTCCCGGACTGGCAAGCGTTACCTTGTCACATTTCTCGATGACTACTCCCGCAAACTCTGGACCTACGCGATTGGACACAAAAGCGAAGTCTTTGGCGTCTTCAAGACATGGCTTGCCGAAGTCAAACTGGAGACGGGCGCAACACTGAAGGTCCTGCACACTGACAACAGCGGCGAATATCGTTCAAGAGCGTTCACAGAGTTCTGCAAAGCACGGGGCACATGTCGACAGTACTCTATCCCACACACACCTCAGCAGAACGGCCGCGCCGAACGGGTCAACCGTTCCATAGTCGAAGGAGTCCTTGCACTTCTTGCAGACGCCCACCTACCCAACACTTTTGGGAAGAAGCCGTAGCTTACTTCGTCTACTGCAAGAATCGGTGTCAACATTCCGCCCTGGACAAGGCAACACCGGACTTCATCTGGCAGGGCTGCCGCACCAATGCCTCGGCGCTTCACCCATTCGGCTGCACAGCTTGGCTCACGGTCGTGCCCGAACTTCGCTCTAAGCTCGACCCAAAAGTGACCCGTGTCCTCTTTGTTGGCTACGACCTGGCTTCCAAAGCCTTTCGTTTCTACGACACCAACACCGACAAGTTCATAATTGGCAGAAATGCCACGTTCTTGGATACCAAGTTCCCCGGATTACAAGGCAACTTGGCTGCGCACAAAATCAACTCACACTATGCCGACGCTTCCCACACCGAACCTCAAACCACTATCAAGACGGGGACCCCACTAGTAAGGACGGCGCAGATGGACGTCTCATCACACTCTGATGATCCCGTCCTGAGCGCCGCTGAAGTGTCCTCTCGGACCTGCGAATCCTTACCTAATTCCACCGATACTGCGCAGTCCTCGTCACCCGCGCCGTCCTTGCCACCGTCACCAGCACTGTCATTGGCCACTTCATCGTCATCCTCGGTTTTGCCAACCGTCTCCGACGACTCCGACGATCCTCTTGACTTGATCGGCTCACATGCCCAAGTTCGCCTCAACTTACTGAACATGCACCGCTCAGACGATGATGCCTACCGCGAGCCCATATCCGCCGAGGACTCACCTGATGAACTCAACCTCATTGGACGTCACTTGCGCAACAAATCACCGGACAAAATCGATTTCCTCACCCAACATCATTGCGCTTTCATTGCCACCGACGACAACACCTCTGACACGGAAGCTATTCAACCCGTCAAGTCCATCACCAGCAATCCACAGACCTGGCGCGAGGCAATGTCCAGTGACCAGTGTGAGGTATGGGCCAAGGCCGCCAATGATGAATTCACCTCCATGCGCAACAACTTCAAGGTCTTCACCATCGAGGACAGATCCATGGTGCCTGCAGGCGCGACCATTGTTACATCCAAGTTTGTATGGAAAACGAAACGGAACGCACTCGGCGATGTCACTGGTCACAAGGCACGGCTTGTTGCGCAAGGAAACCGCAAATGCGATGGTATTGACTTTGCCGAAACATTTGCACCGGTCGCATGTTTCTCCTTGATTCGCTCACTTCTTGCTCTGGCGGCTGCCAATGGCCTACACGTACACCAGGCGGACATCGACAAGGCATATCTTCATGGCGATCTCGATTACAATATCTGGATGATGGCACCGCGCGGCTTTGATTTTCCTGGTAACAAGGTACTCCGACTGCGCCGTTCCATCTATGGGCTCAAACAGGCTGGTCGAATCTGGAATCGACACATCGACGCTTCCCTCCGAGACCTCGGTTACACCGCCACCAGCACCAATCACTGCGTGTATTCCCGACTTGACGATCGCCACCGGCCGCACTACATCGCGTTATACGTCAATGACCTCCTCATCATCAGTCCGGACTTGGCCAAAATTGAGCGCATTATCTCAGGCCTTGAGCAACGCTACGGAGTAAAGCGCCTTGGCCCCGCCGAGTACATTCTCAGCATCCAGATTTGACACCTTGACAACGGCTCCATTGCCCTCTCCCAGGAACGGTACATCATGGACGTGCTTGCCCGGTTTCACTTCAACACTACCACACGCGGCACTACGGTCCCAATGACTCCCGGCCTCTCACTTACGACCATCCCGGGTCAAGGCACCGAATGGATCAGGTCATGGTATCTACAGGCTATTGGCTTGCTTCTCTACATCTCACTGGGCACTCGCCCAGACATCGCCTTTGCCGTATCCTATCTGGCCCGCTTTGCTAACAACCCCGGCCGTCGTCATTGGATCGCAGTGAAACATGTCCTACGCTACTTGCGGGCCACCTATCGCAATGAACTCCTGTACGCTTGAGGCTTGGCTCTTATCACGGGTGTGGCAGGCTACTCCGATGCTAATTGGGGGGCCTGCGTCGACACATCGGTGTCCACCATGGGCTACATCTTCTACATCGCCGGATCCGCCGTATCATGGTCATCCAAACGCCAGACCCGAGTAGCCGACTCTACAACCAATGCCAAGTACCTCGCACTCTCGCATGCTGGCAAGGAGGGAATTTACCTCAGTCAGCTGCTTGAGGAACTCCATGTCAAACCTGTTGCACCTGCTCACATCTTTACTGACAACAAAGCCACCACTGCAGTTGCCCGTGACCCTGTCCGAGTCTCTGGCACTCGGCACATACGCTTGCGCGAGCACTTTGTTCGCGACATGGTAAACCGGGGCGACATTTCCCTCTCACACATGGGAACAAACAACATGGTTGCCGACATCTTCACAAAGGCACTCGGTCCTAAGGTATTCTTGACTCATTGCTATGCCCTTGGCCTGCGCACTAGACACCCGCGGCTCCAGTCTGACTTGCATTTGCGTGGGGGGGGGGGGTGTGAGAATGAGTCCACTCTCAGCTCGCCAGGACAGCCGCGGCCTGCGTGCACCCCCGCGCGTGCATCCCCCACGGATCAGGACTTAGGCGCTCGGCACTTGCCCAGCGCACCTGCGACTTTGCCAACGCCCGCTTCTGGGCTTAACCCTGAGTCGGGCGACTCTCCTGCTTAGCATCCTTCTCATCACTTCTGCTTATCATTGTCAACATTCGACTCGTCCTAACGCAGTAGTGGTGAACGTCTCATACCCCCCTCACAACCGAACGACCCAGATCGCCCCTATCCAATGACTGCAACTGTGAGACAGGCCTACTCCGCACAAAACACACGATCCAGAGATTTCCGTGGAAAGTCACGAGGAGCATGTGACAATCCCATGGACACACCTCGGTCTCCAGCGCTGCGGGTGGGGCTCAAGCACGGCACGCGACTGGAGACAGTAGGCAGGGTATACCTTCCGCAGGGGCCCTCGCTGCCCCGCAGCGTACTCCCAATCTCGGAACACACACTCGAGCCCCGTTGTAAGTGCAGGTGCAACCAAATCATTTTTTTTTGTAGAACTTGTCCATCATATTGCCCCCAATTCCTGTTCCCCCTGTTCGGCCTACGGAAAAACTGGATGGAAGTCGACGATGATAACACAAACCGCCCGCGTAATGCGAGAAACGGGCCGGTGTCCACTAATCTGATACTTGGGATTCAAGTGCCCCAGCCAAGCGGTTGCTCCCCCCCCCCAGGAGACTAATGAGAGAGAGAAAACGAAAACCATTGTACTAATGACAGGAGGCCCACCCCGCACCTACTTCCCAAATTGGTCGAGACAAAGACAAGAGAGCGACTGCGCAAGCACCCCGACCTGCGACGCTCCAAGTCTATGCTCGGTCACAACAAGACGCGGTGAAGGGCCCTCAAACCCCCACCTCGGCAGTCCCTGGCCCCTCAAAGCCGACTTCATGCCTTTGTCTGCTGATCCCTCCCTTGACTCAGAACCTCAAAGCCAAAGAACGCGCGTCACCTCGAGTCGATGCCAAAACACGAGACGGTCCATGATCAACGGAAGCGGACCTGTATTAGATGAAAGATGAAAACGTTATATTTAGTATACAGTCTGGAGAACGAAAATGAGCTGCAATGTGTTGTGTGTGGGGTGGTGGGGAGGAGAATCGAACCCAGCCTCTACTGCCCTCGCGCGTCCCTCACTCCTCCTGCCCTCAACTTCATCCTCTCCTCCAAAACCACCCTCCTCCGCTCCACACTCTCCAACCTTGCCCCATGCCTCTGCATCCTCCATCTCCCGCTGCTGATCGTTTCCAAGACCATCCCTGTGAATATCTCGTTCGTCCTGCCCGCCACCTCTTCGTCGCTGAGACTGGCCTTGAGCTTGGGTAGCCCAAAGAATCGTTGCAGCGGCGTGTAGTGAGCGTCGTCGATCGTTTCGCGTCCGAGTGCGTCGCAGAGAACACCCCTTGCCGCTGTCCAGACGTTTTTCGAGTCAAAGCAATCGAAAAAGTAGTGGTTGGTGTCGTCTTCCGGCGCTCCGCAGATCAGGCACGCGGGAGAAGTGTCGTGCTTTTGCCGGAATTGGCGCTTGCAAGTTGGAGTGAAGCCTTGGATCAGCTTGAACCAGACCTCCCTCTCCCTTGCCGTCAGTGCCTTCGAGTTGACTCCCTTCCAGAACCCCCTGAGATCCTCAGGCTGTGGCGTTTGACTGCGCCCGAGGGTGTTCGTGAAATCCTTCGCATTCAAGACTCGACGGATGCGACGGATGGTGTACAGTCTAGGCATGTTGAGTAGCGTGTACTGGGTCGCCTGACATGGAAGAACCGGGTTTGGAAGGCGCTGTTCCATTGTGAAGCGAGCCACGGGCTTGGGAATGATCGCGTCGAGCGGCCCGCTGGTGCCGATCCCCGGAGGCACGTTCACTCGCCCCGCCGCCGCCGCCACCGCCAAGGGTGTCGCCCTGTGTCGATCGATCACGAACCGGGTCCAAGCCGCTATCGCTTGTCGATGCGGGCGACCAAGTCGATCGTAGAAGCTGTTGTCGCCGACCACATCCGCTGGTGGCGTCCAAAGATGAAAACCTCCACCCGCGTACAGCTCGCGCCGGTACAGGTCCGCAACCTTGGGGTAGAACTTGAACAGCCTGTAGTCGCTCAGGTAGGGCTCGAGGATGCGTGGTGTTTCTGTTGGAGTGAAGTGCAAGCTGGCAAGCCTGGTGGGGAGCGCGAGCAGGTTCGCAGTGGTCAAGGTCCTCGGATTGACCTGCGCGCTGCACCTTGCTGGAACCCTAAGGGCGGCTTGCCATCGGGGATGACGGTACTTGCCTGAGGCCAGAGATCAGTGGCCAAGTCAAAGTCGGGTTGTGCTCGCTTGAGTGACGCGCGCGCAAGTCCTTGCCATATCGCGCCGGACCCACCGAGAAGAACGTCCCAGATCCGTGCCGCAACCGCGCCAACCACGTCCTCCATCCTCATCACCCCAAGTCCCCCCTTGTGCTTTGGTGTGAAAACCACTTCCTCCCTGTAGCTGCGCCTGTTCTTGCCTCCGCGGACAAAATCGACGAGCATGCCATCGAGCTTCTTGACGACTTTGGGCGGCGGGATGTCGGCTGCAAGGAAATGCAAGATCTTGGGGATGGCGTACCGATTGACGTAAAAGGCATGGGTGTGGTGCGTGAGCCATCGATGCTGGACCGCCTCCAGTGCCGCCTCGAGCCGTTCGATGAGATTCGCGTAACCGAGTTCGGTGTCGCCGCTGGGGTCGAAAGGCAGGCCGATCCACTCGAGCGCCTCGCCCTCGGCTTTGATGATGAGCAATCGTTCCCCAGGGTCCCAGCGACGTCCGATTGGTAGGACGACCGTCTTGTCCGTGTTGAGCCGGCCATTGGTCGCGTGTCTCCAGTCGAGTGCCAAGTCATCGAGCAGGTTAAGTGATTCCAAGCCCGAGACGGCGACGACAATGTCATCGGCAAACGCAAGTGATGTAATGGCGCAACTCTGTGGGTAAGGGTGGAGCGCAGGTATGGGAAGGTTCAGCGCGATGTTTCAACGGTGTAGAGCATCCAAGAATGGCTGGAACACAATATCCCAGACCGACGACGACGCCGGGTCCCCTTGGCCAAGCCCACACATCAGTCGCACCGGCGCTGTCAAGAAGCCATTGATGATGTAGCGAGCCGAGGTCGAGTCACCCGAGTAGAGCATCCTCAGCACGCGAAGGAAGGCAGCAGGAGCGCCCAGAGCGTCGAAGATGGCGAAGATCCAGTCATGCTCGACGAGGTCATAGGCGGACAATTGGTCAAGAGACAAGAGCGCGGCCTCTGGAAACTCGCTCCCGCGCGCGCCGAGATCGTCGATCAAGAGTCGAAGGTGCAGCGCCGCGTCGGCCGATCGGCGATCCTTGACGAAGCCGTGCTGTTGTGGTGGGAGCAGATCTGGTAGGATGTGGTTGAGTCGCGCGACGTAGACCTTGGTGAAGAGCTTGTAGTCGCACTCGCGCAGGGTGATGGGCCGGTACGACGAAAGTTCGGCGCGATCGGCGTTCTTCTTGTGGCGCTTGAAGATCAGGCGCACAAGTCCCTGCCCCTGCTTGGGAGAGAGTGAGCCGCGCTCGATCATCGCGTTGAAGGCCTTGGTCAGCACCTTGGCCCACGCCTTGGGTGCGGTGTGGTAGAGTTCGTAAGGCACGCCCGACGGGCCCGGCGATCGCCCCGGGTGCGTCGTCCCGATCGCGGCCATGACCTCGTCCTCGGTGATGGGTTGCTGGAGGAGGTCGATCTGCGCTTCCGAGAGCCGTCGCAAAAAGTACGGGTCCGACCGCGGGTCGTCGCACGTCCGGGCGGCCCTGATCGGAGCCAAAAACTCGTCCCAAAGTCGATCAACGCGGTCCGGATTGTGAGACTCAATGTGGTAGAGGCGCTGGAAGTGCGCCTGTGTGTGGTCAAGCGCGACATTGATGTCATGCGTCAGCTCTCCATTGTTCAGGCGTAGTGCTGTGATCTTCGAGTCCGAATTCCTTGCCGCGAGCTTGGCATGGACCGTTCGTGAAAGTCGTTCCTCGGAAGCGATCTCGGGTACGTGGGCTCGGATCCGGAGTAGGCGCGCGTGCTCCTCGACCGCCCTCTTGAGTTCCTCCGACATCCTCGTCCATTCGAGCGTCTCCCCCTCTCCCCATTCCGGCAGCGCCTCCAAGTCCTGTACCCTGCCCACCAGATACTCCATCCATTCCGTCCGCTCCCGATGCAGCCTCCTTGCCAGCTCCCCGCCCCTCTCCCTGCATGCCTCCAAAATATCCTCGAGCTCCTTCACCGGTTCTTCCCCGCGCGCCCCATCCAGCAACCCCTCCATGACTCCCTGAAATTCCGCCGTCTTGAAGGTTGTGGTGTTGATGCGATGAAGTTGATTTGAAGTAGTGGGTAAGCTGTGTTGTGGGTGTGCCGCGTCAAGCTCGCCTGAGAGAACCAGGACGATCGAGACCGGTCGGTGGTCGGAGAGAGTTTTGTGGTGGTCGTAATGGGTGCAGGCTTGGTCGAGTCGTTTTTGGTGTTTTCTTTGTAGGAGCATGTAGTCTAGTCGAGAGAAGGAATTGGGTCGGTTGCGATTACGGTTGGGTCGGGTGAACGATGGCGTGATGGGGTGTTTGTACCGAATACAGTCGGTGTAGGCGGAGTCAAGTTTGCGGATCAGGATTGGCCAGTGGTGAGACCGCCGCCTTTGGTTGCGTCGATCGACTTCTGGGCGTGGGCAGTCGTTGAGATCGCCGCCGAGGAGTCGAAGGTGGGTTTTCTGTGTTTTGTGGAAAATGAGTTTGTCAAAGAAAGTTGCGCGCTGTTTGGGGTCGACAGGTGCGTAGATGTTGTTGATTTCAAAAAATTTGATGTCGCCCCGCAGCCGAAAGGAGGTGACCAGGAGTCGTCCGTCGAGTGCCGAGTGGGTCCGCAGGATTTCGGCGTCGATCAAAGGCGAGTCGGCCGGAATCAGAGTCAGACAGTGTTGGTTGATGAAGACCTTGCCATTGTATTCATCCTTGAGAAGTTGCCAGAGTTGTGGTTTGATGTAGTGTTCTTGAAGAAGAATTGCTGATGCTTTTAGGGTGGATAAATAGGCATAAATGCTCCTGCGCTTCTCGGGGACCCCCATGCTCCTCCTTACGTTCCAAGTGGTGATCGTGTGCTTGGTCATCATTGGATAGTCGTTTTGGAGGTTCCCTTGGCGCTGTCGCCATCCTCGAAAAGGGGGAACTCGGGCAGGAGGTCGTCCTCTACTTCATGTTCTGACCATCGCTTTTCCTCGGCTCGGCCTTTTCCATTCCCCACATTCACCGTCGTCATCAACCCCGCGTGCACCGCTGCCACCGACATCGACCTGGTCACCCTTCTACCCTCCGTTGCTCCTGGTTGTCCAGCTCTGTTCTTGCCCTTGATGACCACCCTCTTGGCATCCGCGGGTTCGTCACTGGGGTCGCTGAGATCGGCCACGGTCTGCGACCTCTTCATCTTCTTCTTCTTGGACTTGTCGGTGCTCCCACAAATATTGAGAGCACGGATCTTCCCATCTTCTCCCCATGTGGCAAAGTTGTGGCGGACCAGGGGGGCCTCGGCGTCGAGCCTCGCCTCGACCTCGCGCTCCTCTTGGGCTCTGGCCTGCGCCACGTTGTCGGCTCTTGCCCGGTCCCACTCCTCCCCCTCGCGAAGAGACTTTGCAAGCGTTTCGGGCGACAAGGGCGGTGGTGTTGGCTCGCAGGGTGTCGAGTCCCGGGAGATGGTCGTAAGGGTTGCCGCATTGTTGTCGATCATGTCCTGCTCCGCCTCCGTCTCCTCCACCTCCGTCGCCGCTTCCTCCTCTACCCCTGTTGCCACCTCCTCTTCCACCTCCGTCGGCAACTCCTCTTCGTCCCCGCCTGTTCCCTCCTTCATGACCTCGTCCTCGTCGCTTCCTTCGTCTTCCGATTCCCGGTGATCCTCCACATCGTCCTCGTCCTCGTCTTCGCCTTCCGTCTTGATGACGTCCACTCCGGTGCTTGCCTCCGAATCCATCCCCGAGTCCTCATCATCCGCCTTAGTCCCAGCATCCTCCTCTCCTTCCTTCCCCTGTCCCTGTCCCGCATCCTCTTCCTCCTGTCCGTCCACGACCTCAAGCCCGGCGAAAAGGTTCTGTGATTCGAGCGCTCTCGCCCCCACAGTCTCGGGGATGTTGTTGTTGTTGTTGTTTTTGTTGTTGTTGTCGATGATAATGGGATTGTTGTTGTTGTTGATGGTGTTGTGGTTGATTTGTGCGTCCGCCTCAACCCGTCTTCCTCCTGTTCCCCTTCCTGCACCCTTCGTCACCCCCTTCCTAACCAACTCCTCAACCTCCTTTCGCCTCCTCTCCTGTACCACGGGGCAATTCTCCACATGCCCCACAAAATGGCAGTGACTGCAAGCTACCTCCTTTTCATAGTCGTGGCGGATGGCAGTGACGTTGATTCCCCGTGTACGCAGATCCATCCTCGAGGGCAGTATCTCTTTGAGGGCAGTTGTGGGGTGTTGAAACAATGAAGCATTATCAAAATGAATGAAGGCTGAGAAGTCACCAACCGTGTGGGCGTAGGCAGTGGCGTTGTCGACGTTGATCACACGCAAAACCTGCACGAGTTGGCACACGTGCCCTTTGCTCGACAGATCTTCAACCAGGGATTGGAAAGCGGAGACGATGGCGTCCTTGGGAGGCACGCCAGAGACACCAACATTGATGCGTAGCTCCACCATGTTGCGGTGGAAGTGGTGCGCTTTGGCAAAACGCGCCTTGGCCGAACGCCAAGTGAGCGTGGGGGGCGTCGCAAGCGCCGCGTCACGTGCCTCGGCCGAGACGAAACCGACCGTGATGCGATGGTGGATTGCCCCTGCACGCAAATTTGAAGAGTGTTGAAGCCCGATGATCTGGGGCGTGAAAGACTCGAAACCCTCGGGAAATGGAACACCGGTGTCGAAGCAGATCGGCGTATTGGGCAATAAGAGACTCCGGACGCACGCAACGAGATCACCCTTCTCCTTGATGGACGTCCTGGACGAGCTCTGGTAGGAAAGACTGACTTCGAGGGCATTGCTGAAGGGGTTGAAGATGTTTCGAGTAGCGTTCAAGGTTGAAAACTTGAGCGATGTAGCCGTTGTAGCCGGGAAATCCTCGGTGGCAAAGATGGCTTGGACCCAGCGGTCCGAGCGGTTACCCGGTACGGCTTTGATCGCTGCCAGAATGCCGTTCAAGGCCTGTGAGCATGCGAGTTGTTGTTGTTGCTGTTCGAACGTCTGTTTGGACGCTTGATTGGCGGTGGGAGCGGCGGCGTAGGTAGGCATGGTGACGGGGGTTGTGACTTGCGTCTTCCCGATTAAAACTTTTTTTTTTGTAGAACTTGTTCATCATATTGCCCCCAATTTACTGTTCCCCCTTTTATCCTACGGAAAAACTAAATGGAAGTTGACGATGATAACACAAACCGCCCGCTTGATGCGAGAAACGGGCCGGTGTCCACCAATCCGATACTTGGGATTCAAGTGCCCCAGCCAAGCGGTTGCTCCCCCCCAGGAGACGAATGAGAGAGAGAAAGAAAAAGACGAATGTACTAACGACAGGAGGCCCACCCCGCACCCACGTCCCAACTCGGTCGAGACGAAGACAGGAGAGCGACTGCGCAACCACCCCGACCCACGACGCTCCAAGTCTATGCTCGTTCACAACAAGACGCGGTGGAGGTCCCTCAAAACCCCCACCTCGGCAGTCCCTGGCCCCTCAAAGCCGACTTCATGCCTGTGTCTGCTGATCCCTCCCTTGACTCAGAACCTCGAAGCCAAAGAGTGCAAGCCACCGTTGAGTCGACGCCAATTCACGAGACGGTCCATGAGCAACGTAAGCGGACCCGTAATAGATGAAAGATGAAAGCGAGATATTTAGTATACAATTTGGAAGAAGGAAAAAGTGTTGTGATGTGGTGTGTGGGGTGGTAGGTGGGGGGGAAATCGAACCCAGCCTCTACTGCCCTCTCCTGCCCCTCGCTCCTCCTGCCCTCAATTTCATCCTCTCCTCCAATACCACCCTCCTCCTCTCCACGCTTTCCAACCTCGCCCCATGCCTCTGCATCCTCCATCTCCCGCTGCTGATTGTTTCCAAGACCATCCCTGTGAATATCTCGATCGTCCTGCCCGCCCCCTCTTGGTCGCTGAGACTGGCCTTGAGCTTGGGTAGCCCAAAGAATTGTTGCAGTGTCGTGTAATGAGCGTCGCCGATCGTGTCACGTCCAAGTGCGTCGCTGAGCACGCCCCTTGCCGCGGTCCAGACGTTCTTCGAGTCGTAGCAGCCAAAGAAGTAGTGGTCGATGTCGTCCTCCGGTGCTCCGCAGACTAGGCACGCGGGAGAAGTGTTGTGTTTTTGATCAAACTGGAGCTTGCGCGTCGGGGTGAAGCCACGGATCAGCTTGAACCACACCTCCCTCTCCCTTGCCGTCAGTGCCTTCGAGTTGACCCCCTTCCAGAAGCCCCTGAGATCGTCCGGCTGCGGCGCTTGGTTGCGCCCGAGCGTGTTGGTAAAGGCCCTCGCGTTCAGGACCCGGCGGATGCGGCGGATTGTGTAGGGTCGAGCCATGTTGAGCAACGTGTACTGGTTTGCCTGTTGTGGAAGTACCGGGTTCGGAAGGCGCTGCTCCATTGCGAAGCGGGCCACGGGCTTGGGGATGATCGCCTCGAGCGGTGCGCTGGTGCCGATCCGGGGAGGCACGTTGACTCGTCCCGCCGCCACCGCCGCCGCCAAGGGTGTGCTCCTGAACCGATCGATCACGACACGGTGCCAGGCCGCTATTGCCTGTTGTTGCGGGAGGCCACGTTGATCATATTCGCTGTTGTCGCCGAGCACGTCCGCTGGCGGCGTCCAGAGGTGAGAACCCCCACCCGCGTACAGTTCGCGCCGGTACAGATCCGCCACCTTGGGGAAGCCGTTGAGAAGGCGGTAATCGGGTAGGTAGGCTCGATCGATGACCTGTACCCCTCTTTGGGTGGTGTGAAAGCTGCTGAGCAGGGTGGGAAGCGCGAGCAGGTTCGCGGTGGTCAAGGTCCTCGGGTTGACCTGCGCGTCGTGATTTTTCGGAACCTCCAGCGCGGCTCGCCATCGTGGATGAAGATCGTCGGGGATGGGAGTACTTGCCTGTGGCCAGAGATCGGTGGCCAAGTCGAAGTCGGGCTGAGCTCGCTTGAGTGACGCGCGCGCAAGTCCTTGCCAGATCGCGCCGGACCCGCCGAGAAGAACGTCCCAGATCCATGCCGCAACCGCGCCAACCACGTCCTCCATCCTCATCACCCCGAGTCCCCCCTTGTGCTTTGGTGTGAAGACCACTTCCTCCCTGTAGCTGCGCCTGTTCTTGCCTCCGCGGACAAAATCGACGAGCATGCCATCGAGCTTCTTGACGACTTTGGGCGGCGGGATGTCGGCTGCAAGGAAATGCAAGATCTTGGGGATGGCGTACCGATTGACGTAAAAGGCATGGGTGTGGTGCGTGAGCCATCGATGCTGGACCGCCTCCAGTGCCGCCTCGAGCCGTTCGATGAGATTCGCGTAACCGAGTTCGGTGTCGCCGCTGGGGTCGAAAGGCAGGCCGATCCACTCGAGCGCCTCGCCCTCGGCTTTGATGATGAGCGATCATTCCCCAGGGTCCCAGCGACGTCCGATCGGTAGGACGACCGTCGTGTCCGTGTTGAGCCGGCCATTGGTCGCGTGCCTCCAGTCGAGTGCCAAGTCATCGAGCAGGTTAAGTGATTCCAAGCCCGAGACGGTGACGACAACGTCATCGGCAAACGCAAGTGATGTAATGGCGCAACTCTGTGGATACAGATGAAGTGCAGGTATGGAGAGATTCAGCGCGATGTTTCAACGGTGTAGAGCATCCAAGAATGGCTGGAACACAATATCCCAGACCGACGACGACGCCGGGTCCCCTTGGCCAAGCCCACACATCAGTCGCACCGGCGCTGTCAAGAAGCCATTGATGATGTAGCGAGCCGAGGTCGAGTCACCCGAGTAGAGCATCCTCAGCACGCGAAGGAAGGCAGCAGGAGCGCCCAGAGCGTCGAAGATGGCGAAGATCCAGTCATGCTCGACGAGGTCATAGGCGGACAATTGGTCAAGAGACAAGAGCGCGGCCTCTGGAAACTCGCTCCCG
This sequence comes from Microbotryum intermedium, assembly GCA_022702645.1. NCBI lineage: Eukaryota > Fungi > Basidiomycota > Microbotryomycetes > Microbotryales > Microbotryaceae > Microbotryum > Microbotryum intermedium. The sequence goes on from JAHWDX010000001.1 coordinate 1,660,414, forward strand.
CGCGCGCCGAGATCGTCGATCAAGAGTCGAAGGTGCAGCGCCGCGTCGGCCGATCGGCGATCCTTGACGAAGCCGTGCTGTTGTGGTGGGAGCAGATCTGGTAGGATGTGGTTGAGTCGCGCGACGTAGACCTTGGTGAAGAGCTTGTAGTCGCACTCGCGCAGGGTGATGGGCCGGTACGACGAAAGTTCGGCGCGATCGGCGTTCTTCTTGTGGCGCTTGAAGATCAGGCGCACAAGTCCCTGCCCCTGCTTGGGAGAGAGTGAGCCGCGCTCGATCATCGCGTTGAAGGCCTTGGTCAGCACCTTGGCCCACGCCTTGGGTGCGGTGTGGTAGAGTTCGTAAGGCACGCCCGACGGGCCCGGCGATCGCCCCGGGTGCGTCGTCCCGATCGCGGCCACGACCTCGTCCTCGGTGATGGGTTGCTGGAGGAGGTCGATCTGCGCTTCCGAGAGCCGTCGCAAAAAGTACGGGTCCGACCGCGGGTCGTCGCATGTCCGGGCGGCCCTGATCGGAGCCAAAAACTCGTCCCGAAGTCGATCGACGCGGTCCGGATCGTGAGACTCAATGTGGTAGAGGCGCTGGAAGTGCGCCTGTGTGTGGTCAAGCGCGACATTGATGTCATGCGTCAGCTCTCCATTGTTCAGGCGTAGTGCTGTGATCTTCGAGTCCGAATTCCTCGCCGCGAGCTTGGCATGGACCGGTCGTGAAAGTCGTTCCTCGGAAGCGATCTCGGGTACGTGGGCTCGGATCCGGAGTAGACGCGCGCGCTCCTCGACCGCCCTCTTGAGTTCCTCCGACATCCTGGTCCATTCTCCCGTCTCCTCTTCTCCCCATACCGGCAACGCCTCCAGATCCTGCACCCTTCCCACCAAATACTCCATCCGTTCCGTCCGCTCCCGGTGTAGCCTCCTCGCCAGCTCCCCGCCCCTGTCCCTGCATGCCTTCAGAATCTCCTCGAGCTCCCTCACCGGTTCCTCCCCGCTTGCCCCTTCCAACCATACTTCCATCATCCCCTGGAATTCCGTCGTCTTGAAAGTTGTGGTGTTGATGCAATGAAGTTGATTTGATGTGGTGGGTAGGCTGCGCTGTGGGAGAGCCGCGTCAAGCTTGTCTGAGAGAACCAGAACGATCAAGACCGGTCGGTGGTCGGAGAGAGTTTTTGGGTAATCATAGACCGTGGAAGCTTGGTCGAGTCTTTTTTGGTGTGTTTGTTGTAGAAGGAAGTAATCAAGTCGGGAAAAGGACTTGGGTCGATTGCGATTGGGGTTGGGTCGAGTGAAGGACGGAGTGATGGGGTGCTTGTAGCGGACGCAGTCGGTGTAGGCCGAGTCGAGTTTGCCGATCAGGATCGGCCAGTGGTGACCGCGCCGACTTTGGTTCCGCCGATCGACTTCTGGGCGCGGGCAGTTGTTGAGATCGCCGCCGAGGAGTCGAAGGTGGGTTTTCTGTGTTTTGTGAAAGATGAGTTTGTCAAAGAATTTCGCTCGTTGTTTTAGGTCGATGGGCGCGTAGATGTTGTTGATTTCAAAAATTTTGATGTCGCCCCGCAGCCGAAAGGAGGTGACCAGGAGTCGTCTGTCGAGTGCCGAGTGGGTGCGCAGGAGCTCGGCGTCGATCAGGGGCGAGTCGGCCGGAATCAAAGTCAGGCAGTGTTGGTTGATGAAGACCTTGCCTTCGTATTCGTCCTTGATGAGCTGCCAAAGTTGTGGTCTGATGTAGTGTTCTTGTACTAGAATGGCGGATGCGTTGAGTGTGGAAAAATAAGCGTAAACGTTGCGTCGGTTCTCTGGGACCCCCATGCCCCTCCTCACGTTCCAGGTGATGATGATGATGTGCTTGATCATTATTGGGTAGTCGAGGGAGAGGCGCCCTTGGCGGTGATGTCGTCCTCAAAGAGGGGAAGGTCGGGCAGGACGTTGTCCTCGAGCTCGTGGTCGGACCATCTTTTTTCCTCACCTACCCCTTTTCCTTTCCCTCCATCCACCTTCGTCACTCCAACTTGCACTGCCACTGCCGCCGACATCGACCTCGTCACCCTCCTCCCCTCCGTACCTCCTGATTTTCTGACTCGATTCTTGGCCTGGATCACGACTCGCTTGGCGTCGGCGGGCTCGTCGCTGGGATCACTGAGGTCCGCCACCGTTTGGGACCTTTTCATCTTCATCTTCTTGGCCTTGGCTGCGGTACCACGGATGTTGATCAATCGGAGTTCCCCGTCCTCCTCGTCCCACGTTGCGAAGTTATGTCGGACGAGAGGCTCCTTGGCGTCGAGCTGCGCGTTGACCCTGGCCTCCTCTTCGGCTCTGACGCGCGCATCGTGTTCCGCTTGGACGCGGTCCCACTCCTCGGCCTCGCGCAGTGACTTTGCCAATGTTGTGGGTGACAAGGGTGGTAGCGTCGGTTCCCGGGGTGTCGATTCGCAAGAGACCGTGGTGGTGGTGGTAGCGGCGTCGTCGTTGATTCTGTCCTGTTCCATCTCCTGCTCCTGCTCCGCCTCCTCTTCCACCTCCGTCGCAGTCCCCTCTTCCACCGCCGTCGCCGTTTCCTCCTCGACCTCCGTCAAAACCTCCTCTTCTCCCTCGCCTGTTCCCTCCTTCATGACTTCATCCTCGTCGATCCCATCGTTTTCCGATTCCCTGTGATCCTCCACATCCTCCTCGTCCTCATCCTCGTCCTCGATCTTGATGACGTTCACTCCAGCGCTCGCTTCCGAATCCATCCCCGAGTCCTCATCGTCCGCCTTGCCCCCAGCATCTTCCTCTCCTTCTTCCTCCTGTCCCACATCCTCGTTTTCCTGTCCCGCATCCTCGTCCTCCTGTCCGTCCTCGACTTCGAGCCCCGCGAAACGGTTCCGTGATTCGAGCGTGTTGGTACCGAGGGAGCGGCCGGAAGCCACAGCCTCGGAGATGTTGTTGGTGTTGCTGATGATGATGGTGTTGTTGTTGTTGGTGGTGATGTTGTTGTTCTGTTTGTCCGCCTCAGTCTGTCCTTCCGCTCCCATTCCTGCACCTTCCCTCACTCCCTTCCTGACCAATTCCTCAACCTCCTTTCGCTTCCTCTCCTGCACCACCGGGCACTTCTCCACGTGACCCACAAAGTTGCAGCGCACGCAGGCCGCCTCCTTTTCGTAGTCGTGGCGAATGGCGGTGATGTCGATTCCACGCGTACGCAGGTTCATCCTCGAAGGTAGAATGTCTCTGAGGGTAGTGGTGGGGTGTTGAAACAAGGATGCGTCGTCAAAGTGAACAAAGGCCGAGAAGTCACCGACCGTGTGAGCATAGGCGGTGGCGTTGTCGACGTTGATGACTCTCAAAACCTGCACGAGCTGGCACAGGTACCCCTTGCTGAAAAGATCTTGGATCACGGATTGAAAAGCGGTGACGATTTCCTGCTTGGAAGGCACCACAGAGACACTGACATTGATCCTCAACTCAACCATGTTGCGGTGGAAGTGGTGCGCTTTGGCGAAGCGTGCCTTGGCCGAGTGCCAGGTGAGCGTGGGGGGCGTCGCAAGCGCCGCGTCACGTGCCTCGGCCGATGCGAACCCAACCGTGATGCGATGGTGGATGGCCCCGGCGCGCAAGTTCGAAGAGTGTTGAAGCCCAATGATCTGGGGCGTGAAAGCTTCGAATCCCTCGGGGAAGGGGACATCAATGTCAAAGCAGAATGGCGTGTTGGGCGACAGCAAGCTTCGGACGCATGCCACAAGGTCCCCCTTGTCCTTGACAGGAGCCATGGACAAGCTCTGGTGGGAAAGAGTGACTTCGAGGGCATGGCTGAAGGGGTTGACGATGTTTCGGGTGGCGTTTAAGGCTGAGAACTTGAGCGATGTAGCCGCTGTAGACAGGTAGTCCTTGGTTGCAAAGATGGCTTGAACCCAGCGGTCCGTGCGGTTTCCGGGGATGGCTTGGATCGCCGCCATGATGCTGGCCAGGGCCTGTGAGCGTGCTTCTCATTTTTTTTGTTGTTCATGCGTCTGTTTGGAAGCGATCGTTGCGGTGGTGGCAGCGGCGTAGGTCTGGTTCTGGCCGACGACATTGGTGAGTTGCGTCTTCTCCGTCCCGATTGGGACGGTCGGCGGGGCGGACGCCGGTGGTGGTGGTGCCCCCGGCGGGGACTCGGGGTCTCCGGTTTGCATGTTGTAGTAGTTGTTGTTGTATCACTTGTAAGTTCGAAAGGGGGGGGTGCGGTTGGGCGATTTCGAAGTGAAGTGAAGTGAAGTGAAGTGAAGTGAAGTGAAGTGAAGTGTAGTGAAGTGTAGTTTTTTTTTTATTTGTAGAACTAGTTTTTTTTTTTTTGTAGTGAACACAACAGCGGATTGAGTGATCATATTGAACAAACACCGCATTATCTTACGTGACGTTCTCAGTAGTATAGGGGTAGAATCCACGCCTGTCACGTGTGTGGCCCGGGTTCGATTCCCGGCTGGGAAGAGGTGGTAACTTATGTTCTTTTTTCTTTATCCTTCTCCCTATTTGCTTTTTTTTCTTCTATTCCTATCTCTATGCCTACTATCCCTATCCCTAGGCCTACTATACCTAACAAAATTTGGTACAAGGTAGCAGCAGCGCAGCGCCGAATCGCGACCCCCCGCGCGCGCGCGGTTGTTTTTGACATCACGCTCCAGACGCGCGCTATTCCCTCTCTCTCTCATTCACCTCTCACCTTATCTTTAACCCTAACCTCAGCTCACCTCACCGTGCCATGATCGACGTTCAACCCCACGGCACGCCCTACTCGACGCCAAGGCGGTCCAACCGCGGTGAGGGGCAATGCCCTGCCCCCTGAACCCCCACCCGACCCCCCATCGCCCCATCGCCCCAGGCTCCCGCCGCTCACCCCTCCTGACGAGACGACCGCAGATCCTGCATGGCGTCACCAACAGTTCAGGGAACGTACCACGACCACCTCATCCACCTCGCGAACGTCGACTCCCGCGCCGCGTCGCACCGCGTCGAGCTCGCATCACACGCGAACCGCTCGCCGTTCAGCGTCGCTACGACAGGATTTCGGCTCTCTCGAGGTCGAGTGCATCGATTGTGGGGCGTTGCACATCGTTCGTACGAGCCGAACGACAAGGGTCCATTCTCGACCTGTTGCTTCAAGGGCAAGGTCCACCTGCCCGCGTCGCCCCAGCGTTCAGACGACTACCGGGAGTTGTTCGATGGTCTCGATCATGGTGAGCTTCACACCAAGTCGGGCGAACATGGGTGGAGATAGCCATAACCCATGTTGGCGACTGAATGAGATTACTCATCATGAGATTGCATCGCTCAGCTCTCTTCGTTGCCTTCTCGCAGCTTCGACATAGTAGTCCCTCGACGCGCGGAGCCACGACGATGGCCTCTCGCCTTAACTTCGCTCGGCGGCGATTCCAGCCGCACTAAGCCAGCGAACAACGACCGTCCGCCTTTGCGAATGTGACTTGATGCAATTATCAGATCGACTTCCTCTTGCTGAGGAACAATCAGGGCGTCGCCTTTACTTGAACCTGCAGGCTTCTCGACCCAGCGCATCGAACGTTGACCGGACGTATCAGCTCCGGGTGCGAATGAATGAACCGGGAGGGCTTGCAGCGACACGAAGCGAACTTGCGACGAAGAACTCATGTGACCGATACACCGACAGACGAGGCTAAATTACCCATGTGACCGATACATTGACGGACGAGGCCAAATTAGAGACGGCAAATGAGTGGTGCAATGCGATAAGTTGAGCGGAGATGCACCGACCTGATCGAAGAGAGGCTGCGACGCCGGGAGGCTGCGAGGTTCCGAAAGCATCGTCCATCCAGCTCGGCGGTCTCTACACCCGATCCTGACATACGAAGCACATCATTTGACAAGTTTTGAAGGCACGTATTACGCTGCGAGGCACCTTCGTCGTTCGAGCACATCCACACGGTCGACGAGCAAGCGAAGATCTTTCAGCACTTGCTCAAGAACAAGAGGATGTGTCTCTGAGATCGTGTCATTGTCGCGATGTCGGTTTTGAACCCGAATATGACAACGGGACGCATCTGTTTGTCTCCTTCAAAGACTGTGTGCATAAGGAATGATCCTGACCGGCTGCCACGCCAGCGATAGAGTCTCTTCGCCTCGAATCCGAGTCGAGACCCAGGTAGGTCGCTCGAGGCGGTTGGGGTTCGTGCTGCACCGTCTGGAGTTCTCCGCTCATTCCGATTCCAAGACGTTAATGCATGATGCGTTAACACGCTCGCTCGCTATCATAGGCATGGGCCCTCGACGTGCCTCTAACTTTGCACAGCCGCTCGAGAAATCGTCGGGCACACAGGGGCTCAAGTCTTGCCGCCTTCCCTGCCTTCGAGGCTCCGTCACGATGACGTGGGCTAGAATGCCGCGTTCCAATACAAGCACCACCACTTCGATTGACTACTTTGGCAGCGAGATGCCTCCACTGATTGACTTCTGGCCCGATTCGGTGTGTCTGCATGCCAGTGGAAGACCAACCGTCGCTGTGCTTTTCAGGATCTCGCTTTCCTCTGCTTGTTGTCCGTATATGTGTTGTTCCGGTATTTTATCTCTACCTGCAATCGTGATCTTCATAGCTTCAGATGCCTCCTTCCTTACTTTCTGCTAGGTACTACTACAAGCCTCAAGGAATTTGGAAATGCCTCCACTCCGGTCAACAAGATCCACGGCCCAAGCTCCTGTTAATTTAACGGGCGCCCACTTGTGACTAATAAATATCACCTTCCCTCCACCGGTGTGCCTTAAATATACGGTTTTTGACCCCCTAAGCGTTGGAATCGCAATTCGCGTGTATGAAACAGAATGTGGCGCTGTTCCTACCGCACTGGCACGACTTGAACCCGAGGGACGAACTGCCATGTAGGATGTGAAAGGGGCTTTAGCAAAGTTCAGCCTCGCGCGCCGGCCTGTGTAATCTTCATCAGGCGACCGAATAGGTTTGTTGCAACCCAAAATGAAAATTCAGGACCTCATTTGTGTTGCAGACCCCAAGCGCATGGGCTCTGATTTATCATGTGGCAGCAGCGCAGCGCACAATTGCGAACCGCGCCCTCCCTCCCCCCACTCCTTGCGCGCACGCCACGTCACCGCGAGGTTCGCAAGCGCGCGCACGCGTCCCCCGGCCCGGTTTTGACATGCACGGTCCTTTCCCTCTAGCTCCTCTCCCACTCACCTCATCTCTCCCTAACCTCACCCCGCCGTGCCATGTACGGCCCCCGACCCCATGCCTCGCCCAAGCCGATGCCAAGGCGGTCCAATCACGGCCAAGGGTAAAGCCGCCCCACCCTGTGAACCCACCCGACCCACCATCGGCCCAGACTCCCGGCCCCACCCCTCGCGAAAGACGATCACAGGTCGCGTCGCACGACGTCACCAGCAGCTCCCTCCCCGGGCACTCACCACCACCACCTGAGCCACCTCGCGAACCTCGACCCCCCGTCCAAGCGTTGCCCCACGTTCGAGCTAGCCTCGCATTGGAACCGCCCGCCATTGACACGTTGACATGTCGCTGCGACACGATCTTGGCCCTCTCGACGAGTGTATCGACTGTGGGAAATTGTGTTGATTATGCGATGCGAACGATAAGGGCTTCTCCCTCCAACTGTTGCTTTAAATGCAAGGTCCATCCGCCCAAGTCGTCCCGCCCCAGCGACTAGACAACTGCCGGGCGTTGCTCGATGGTCTCGATCACGGTGAGCTTCGCACCGACCTGGCAAAAAAGGGTGGGATGGTCATAGACCATTTTGCAGTTGGAAGAGATTGCTGATCATGCCACCACATAGCTCCTTGCTCTTTTTGCTGCCCTTCCCGCAGCTTCGACGGACAAGATCCTCGACGGCGGAGCTCCGACAATGGCCTCGCCTTCACTTCGCTCGGCGGCAAGTTCGAGCGGCACAAGCCAGCGAACAGCTAGCTACCGACGCGAATGAGTGGAGTTGATGCAATTATCGGAGCGACTTCCTCTTGCCGAGGCGCAATTGTGGCCTTCATGGCTTCGGATGTCTCCTTCTTCCCTCTCTGCTGAGTACTACTGCGAGCCTCAATAAATTTGGTAATGCCTCCCTCCACTCCGGTCAACGCGGTGAACGAGATCCAGGGCCCATGCTCTCTTCAATTTGACGGGCGCCCACTTGTCTACTTCGACTTCTTCAACATTGGCATCAAATAACAAGCTGTAACAATTTTGTCCTTTCTATTTCATGCCTTTCGTTCAGGAGGATTGTACTCTTCCTCCTCTTGCTTTTCCTACTTCAGGGCATGCACTCTGTCTGAGCGCATGAGGAGGTCGTCAATAATCCTCAATCCAATTTTTAGTGCATCAGGGTCCACAGAAGATTTGCATTCTTCAGCTTCACAAGATCATCTGATGCATCTCTTAAAGCCGATTGCACCATCTTCACAAGGCTTGTCCAAACTCCAGAGCAAGAAAATGAAATTGAACCGCAAGCGGCATTGAATGAAATTGTGAGTATACAAGTGTCAATCTAAAGTGAATGCTCTTCAGTAAAAGGGGCGATGTAGTGTAGAACTGTGAATCACAATATGAATAACGGCGTGCAAACGATGACTGAATAGGTGGACTTCCGGAAGACACTACAAACTAACTTGAGTACAAGCTCAAGTGACACTTGAAAAGCTCGCAAGCCTCTCCAGCAAAGAAACCATCTGCTCGGGACTGTGGGCCATCAAGTAGAAGAAGTCATCAGCCCCAGTAAACGTACAGCATCGCACGCAAGGAACATCATACCTTTCCAGCACAGCATTTGCCATCGTCATGCGAGCTCCCTGACTTTCCTTGGCCTCGATCGCAATCATGAACGTCGAGGCAGGGTCAAGACGGCTGGCGCGCGGTTCCAGAAGCTCCCCGTCACTTGATCGAGCCTTATCCCCCAAGGAGGGGAAGAGCAAAAGCGATTCCGGAGCTGGGATGAGTGGAGGTCCGCTCGAGGGTGTTGATGTGCTGAAGATCCGAGCCATAGAGTGGAACTAGTTCCTCATAGAGAGAGCAATGACACATCAGTTCCAACAATCGACTGTGAAAGTTCTCAAACTAGGGGAACTCACCATATCTTCATCAGTCTTGTCATCTCCAGCGCACATGCAAAACTCGGTGTCGGCATATTGGTAGAGCAGGCGCTGAACAATCTCGCCCTTGTTTGTGTGTGCGGGTCGGACTTCCACATTCTTCTTGCCCTGTAGGTTAATGGTGCTTGGTGTTCAGAAAAGGCAAGCCCAGTCTTGCGGAAGGCAAAAGGTACTCACCACAAGAACATCGATAGGTAAACTCTCTTGCATGCTCTCCAGCATTGCTTGGCATTCCTTGGCTGACAGCATCAACGAGCCGTAGCGAGATCAGTGAGTGATTCGAGGTGCGTGATTTTGAAATGAGAAGGGAATGTACCTTGGAAGAGCCCAAACACCGGGTCAGCATTGCGGTAGTGAAAGGTGACACTGCTCGCCTTCTTCTCCACAAATGAGCCTTGGGTGCGAGCTTCGTAATCTGTGTATAGAAAGCACACATGAGCAAAACGAAGTGTACTCCCATTAAAGTGCCTTCACACTCCACTGACATCGGAAGATTTGCAGCACATCACGCTTCCAATCCATGTCCAGATGCTCTGTCAAACTCGTCCATTTGTTCGCTCCGGGCGCTCGGAAGAAGCAACCATGTTCCGCCGACATGCCCAGGTTCTCGATGTGGCCCAAATGCTGCTCGAGGAAGTCGCTGTCGCGGCCCGAGATGATGAAGACGACATTAGTCGGATCGGCGGTGAGGATTGGCAGCGACTTGAGCAAGCTCGGAGAGGGAACAGCATCGGACGGGTTTTTGACAATGAGAGTGAGGGTACCATCTTAAGTGCGAAAGAGTGCGACAGTTCAGTGACATGCTCAAGGTGATAGAAGTATGCCACTACATACGTACCATAGTCAAAGAGGAGGAGTCGCTTCTTTGCAGTTTGGTATCGCGAGACGAGGTGATCGACGTCCAGGGGAGGGGTGTTCTGCGAAGCCTGTTCTCCTTGCAGCGACTCGAGCAGCTTCAGGATGTTTGTGTGAGCCCATACGGCGGCCGTTTGACTCGAGACCGTCGCATGCAGCGCCGCATGACGCAGCTCCTTTTCGGCGGTCGACATTGTGAGGCAAGACTCGATCGCACGCGCAACTCCCTACAGACGGAGCGGGTTTGTCAGTGTTCTTGATGACCTTGACATGGCCACATGTTGCTCGCATCACTCACACCAAGGTCCCATGGATTGACTTTAATCGCTTTGTTGAGCTGCGATGACACACCGGTGAACTCCGAGACGATGAGCTGTCCTTTTGCCTCCGCTTGGCAAAGAATGTACTCCATGCTGGTCGTGTTCATGCCGTCTCGAATCGAGGTAACCAGCGCAACATCGGCGACGGTGAGAAGAGCAAAGTACTCCTGCAAGACAGCCACCCATGCCGTCGACCGATCAGTCACAGCCGCAGATCACCGCCTCGGCCAGCGAGTTTCGCAACTCACATCTCGTTCGATCGTCTGGTGGTAATGATGCACGGGCTGGAATTCGAGCGAGCCATGTGCGCCATTTATTTGATCGACAAGCTCGGACACTTTCGTTGCAAGCGAGGGAGAGTCGCCGAGACTGGGTGACGTCACTTGGATAAGCACGACCTTGTGCGCCCATTCCGGATGAGTCTGCAGGAAGCGCTCGAAAGCTCGCAGCTGTGGCGACCAGTCACCGAAAATCGAGTCAGAAACTTTGTCGATCATGCTGTTCGGACTTCCCAGCGAACTTACTTTCGGCAGTACGCCCTTGGTAGGGTCAAGCTTGTCGCGGCCAACAATGATCTTCTTCCCCGCGTAAATTCGACGCAGCACCTCGGCTTTGGGCGCGACTCCGGGTGCTTGGCTGCCAGACGGCAACGTCAAGGAATATCACAATCAGTGGCTTGACAAGAGCTTTTCAAGGACACCACGAGGCTCGTACCGGTCAATCTCGACATTCTCGACATCGATCCCGATCGGGCAGTGGGCTATCCGAGTGATGCTGCCCCTCGCATCGACCCCACCGGACCCGGCCTCATAGCCCATGACACGCACGCACGACGACAGGAAGTGGCGAGCATACGAGTGTGTTTGGAAGCAGATGAGGTTGCAGCCGAGCATTCCATCGAGCAGTGATTCGCGGCCTGAGTGCATGCATCGTGGTGCGGCATGTCAGTACACAAGCCAGGTGAACTGGCTGGTAACGCACGACAACGACGGCCAACTCACGAGGAAGGTTGCGGAAGTACTCCGACGAAGGGAACGGGCAATGCAGGAAGAGGGAAATATAAGGTGACGCGTTGGGCAACAACTCGCGAAGCATTTGGGGAACGAGCAAGAGATGGTAGTCGTGCACCCAGATCTACGGCGCGAACCAAGTCAGTCGGGACCGTTGCGGCGAAGCCCCCTGACGATGAGGGATCGATCGACTAACCAAGTCCCCCGCCACGTACGTCTCGGCAACTTTGCGAGCGTAGACGAGGTTCGTGTCGTAATAACTCTGCCACGCCGCATCCTCAGTCTTCTTGTCGAGCGTATCAGGCAAGGCGAGGTAGTGAAAGATCGGCCACAATTCGGTCTTGCAGTAGCCTTCGTAAAAGTCTGGCTCGCGTGGAATGAATTGGTCAGAGCATCAGTTGCCTCGGTACTCTCGACGGGGTGGATGCACGGAGGGAAGAAAAGCGCACCAGAGTGGACTTTATCATCGAGCCACACTGGCACGCACCCGATCGCGGTGTTTGATGTGCCAGCCATGTTTCGCAGACCTCGCTCAAGGTCCTTCTTCTCCGTTTCACCGAGCTCGACCTGCCTCAAGACCTCGCCGTCGACCTTGACCAAGTCATCGGGTCGACCAACAACGACAAGAGGTCCATCTGTCAGGCTCTTGAGTCCGGAGTTGAGTGCAGCGTGGCCGCGACGAGGATGCAAAACCCAACGGTGCCTTTGCTGCTGTGGCACGGGCAGGTCCTGTTCGGCCGCCCGGAGAGAATCGGGAGAAGGCGCGCGCGACGGAGGGCAGGGCGGGTGGAACGATGGACGCAATGACTTGGCAGGGTCGGGGAAATTGCTGGGTGGGATCTTGTGGCGTGCAGGGGGTGGCGAATGTAGAGCACGGGTGCGAAGCAAGGGATCGCCCGAGCCCATTTCGAGGGGTGTCTGGGCGCCCGAGGCGAGCAGGAGTTCGTCTTTGTCGTCCGAAATGATCTGGGCATCGTATGGGGTCGAAAGAGACTTGGTAGGATGGAGTGTGCAAACGTCTGGTATGTCAAGAGATGCAGATGTGGAAAAGAGGCGTCACGTTGAGCCATCGCTTCCAGGTGCACAGACACAACGAGCGAGTAATGAGTAACCTACAAGGCAACGAGTGTACCACGACGCTGTAAACATTGGTGCGCACCAGCAAGCCAATCGTTAGTTATTGCGAACAGCTACCAGTAGCGCAGGAAAGCGCCAGACAGTGTCAAGACTGTTGTTCTCGTCGTCTCCTTTTCGTTCGTGCGTCGGCCGAGACGACACCGACGGGAGTCAAGTGAGGTGAAGCCGACAGCGCGACGAGGCCGGCGGGCCGCGCGGGCTCCGCGAGCGAATTGCCCTCGGAGCTATGGCTTTGTACACACGACGCGGAGGACTTGAGCGTAGCGGACGATCGAGCGACTAGTACTTACATGGTCCGACCACTGACAGGCCTTCCGCGATGTCCGAGCTCCTCCTGCCACGTCTTGATGCTATGCCGCAGCTCCTCGCGCGTCAGGGCGGGTTCGAGGTTCTCCGGCTCCCATTCATCCTCATTCTCGGGCAGGTCGTGTAAGGTCACGGGCGTGGGTCGACTCGACTTGACAGGTCCAACCAGACCAGCAACAGCGGGCGGCCTGGAGCTGGCACGAGGACGCGATGCATCGAGGCGCGTCGGCACTGCGAGGAAAACATCGAATCGATTAGCGATGATGTGCACGCTTCGGCCGCACTGTCGGGACGACATTACACGGCCTGTACACGCATCGCGAGGGGTAGGTGCAATGAAGCGCCGATAGGAACTTACTGTTGGGGTGTCTTCTATCGAGCACAAACGAGGTTGTAGCCGCTCTATGCTGAGAGGCCGAGAAAGAGCGAGGTGAACGGCTGGAGGTGAGTTGTGGGGGGAGGGAGCCAGAAGACGGGATTGACGCGTTCGCATCGGTTGCGTCACCGCGTCACCCGTCGTCAGCCAGAGATCTGCGAGCGAGATCAGAGAGCTTGAGCGAAGCGGCACACCCGACGGAAAGTCTATTTATACTGGAGAGGTTACTCTGCCAGACTCACAAACTGGTTATTACTGGCGATACAAAAAAGATATCATTTCAAGATTTTCAGCAACAACAACAACAACCAAAAAAAAAAAAAAAAAAAAAAAAAAAAAAAAAAAAAAAAAAAAAAAAAAAAAAAAAAAACGGTCGTGCTTCGGGGCAAGGTCACCACGAGTCTACAGCGCCTTGTCCCGTTTGTAAACGATCCGTCGATGATTTAGCCGCATAAGGTTTCTCTTCATCGCCGAGAACCATGTGCGAATGTAAGTCCTAGATGAATGGAACAAATAGAAAGGAGCAAGGGTGGAGCAACCTCGGTTGAGCGTCGGCAAAGGAGCTCCTAGCGAATCGGCGACTGTTGACTGGGAGACGGGACTCACCACGAGAACAGGACCACAGTTGCAACCGAGACTGGTACAGCAATAATCCAGAAGCTGCCGAGACATACCACGAGCGAATTAGCGGTCAGATCATATCCGAACGTCGCATTGCCTTCGGAGCTTGGTTGCCGCTCACTAGCTGACATCACCGTCAAGCACATGGGGAAATCGTTCGAACTGTTCTCAGAAAAAACGGTCAAACGTCAGACAACAAGAACTACACGTCATACAAGGCAGACCCAGCACTTGCATTCATTCCGAAATAGCCCGACAGAAACGTTAGAGGTAGGAAGCAGCTCGACAAGACGCTGAGCGCTTGCATGTAACTGTTGGTTTGTTGCGCGCTCATATTACTGGAGACACGCGACATTATGACGCAACAAACAGTCTACATGAGTATGGACCAGCACCGAGGGTATACCAAGTCCGAGCTGCAGATTCGAGTGGACTCACAAGGCGTAAGAAATCAAGTTCTCGCTCATATTCGAAAAGAGCTCGAAATCGCCGAGAACGTTCTCGATGTGGTCCAACACGTCGCCGAGATACAATCGTGCTTGGTGCGTGATCCAGCCCCTGCGGTTTTTGGCATTCACCGGATCGGTCGAATCGTGGTGTAAGGTCGCGGCGTATTTGGCTTCGTCTTGCGTGCGTAAGGACGAGATGAGAAGCTGGAGTGGCGAGAAGGTCGATTTGAGGAGCAACAGCTGCGAACGCGCAAGACAGAGCCACCCTTTACATCAGAACATCAAGGAAACGGCAAAAGGACATGCACGAGCCTAGCCCTTACCTGTGAGCTGAGTATGTGCAATCGTCTGACATCGTCATCGTCCGGATGGGCCAGCACGGTTGCTTCGATTCGAGTCAGTCGATCGCGGAATTCGTCGACGATGACGAGAGCATCGTCAACCACAGTATCGATCAGGGCCTGTAATACCATCGACGGTTGCTCCGAGTCTCGAATCAAGTCATCCTGGGATGCCATGCGATCAAACACCGAAGATACTTGGGAATGAAAGCCAGGGTCCTGACTGAAGGAGATCACGGTCGAATCAAGGAGGAAGACGCTCAGCTGCTCGACGCTAATTCGAACTTTGGCCTCCTTGGTCAGCTCGGCCACGGTCCATCGAGCTGCGCGACGCTCATTCTGCTTGAATCGAGTCGCTTGACTAGGGGTCCTGGGCGACTCGAAGAAGGGGCCAAGGTCGGTCGAAGTTGTGTACACGAGCTGAAATCGGGGCCGGAGAGTTAGCTCGACTCGATTCCTTTGCTCGGTATTCAGCCAGGTATGCCCCTACCTCGTGACCGTTCTCTGGCCCGGGAGCCGACGCGGATTCGAGACGTTCGAACGCCTCGTTGAGCGCCAAAACGTATTCGGCGTGGCTTAACAAGGCATGATCCTCTGCACTTGGGTGTCGGGCATCGCTGAATTTGTGGTCCGGCGACTCGACGATGTGCTCTTCGTCGAGGTGGGATCGGCGTGCGTCCCGAACGGGACAAGGTGCTGTGGAGGGTTCGAAAGGAGCGTTCACGTCTTCATCGACCTCCTCCGCATCGTTGACGATGTTCTGCATCAGCAGAGAGACGAAGAGGTGCTGGCGGAAGTAGTCGGCCTTGCTAGCCACGCTGGTTCTCGTTGCCGAGAGGCCATGATGATGAATCTGTGAAAGCAACGCGTTTTGTCAGCTCCAGAAGAGTGATGCATCGGCGTTCTTTTGGAGAACTCACCATGTCTTCGAGGGAGAGTCGATGCAGGTCGAACTTGAGAGCCAGAGGTTTGATGACATCCCAACTCAACCCATTGACGTGGATGTACCGTAGCTTGGATCTGGCCGGTCTCGGCTCTTCGAGGAAGGCGGCCAGCGTCGAGTTGTCGAAGACTCGGAATTGTGCAAACTGGCCGCACCGCAGCATCGTGGACGAGATCCAAAGGTTTAGCCGTGCCGTGGGTTCACTCGTCCGAGTGAAGGTTTGGTGCCCACTCACGTCTTTGGCGCAGTCAACGACTTGGATGACGCAGGGCGCATGCAATTTGGGCAGGTCGATGCGCCGCGCATCAATCCCTGGCGGACGATTTTGACATTGTCCCGACTCTTTGGCCACTTTCTTGGCGGCGGCATGATGGTTCTTACCTGAGTGTACGTGCAAAGGCTTGTTCGGACACATGAGACTCTTCGCAAACTTGGGCGAGCCCATCCCGGGGGCGAAATGAGCAACTCACGTCGATGGGATGCTGCGAACGAGTCATTGAAAGGGGACAGGCGCGTTGAGTCGGATGAACCGGGATCGAAGGACATGACTGCCCCGGTCGGCTGGTCAAGCTCGCTGATGCTGTCGGTATGTGGTCCCTGGGCCTGAGCCTGGCGCTGAGCGAGTTGGTCGTCGAAGCTGTCCGCTCGGCGTTGGTGCGGCAGCAACTGTCCGAGCTGGTGACGGCGCCCTCCGTTGCTGTTGGCGTGCGCACCGTGGTGGAGCGACAGGATCTGCGGAGGGGTCATCGACCCAGGAACTGTTGATCTAGTCGAGTTTTACTTGAAAAGCCGGAAAGAGCGAGGTTGAGCGGGGCGGCGCATGTGCGGTGGATGGCACGAATCAATAGCTGTGATCGATGCATCGGTGGGCTCCACCTCCGCATCTGCGCTCTTTCGCAGCGGCACAGCAGCCGAAAGTCGCAGACAGCCGATGAATAAAGTAGCAGAGTAGCAGCCCGCGAGCAACACACGGCGCAGGCGCTCAGGCTCAAGTCTCTCGAGCTTCGCCCTCACGTGATCTCGCCAAGGTCGACTCTGCCGCTCCCCTCCTCTCGGCTGGCGCACCGATGACAACATTGTCAACGTCGTCATCACCAACAATAGATCCGGACAGGAGTGTCAGCAGTGCTTCAAGTGCGCTCATAGCCGGTGGATTGGCAGGCACCGCCGTCGACACGCTCTTCTTCCCTATCGACACGCTCAAGACCCGCGCCCAGTCGCAACAGGGGTTCTTCGCTTCCGGAGGCTTCACAGGCGTGTACCGTGGGCTCGGCAGTGCAGTTATCGGCAGCGCTCCCGGTGGTGAGCACCTGAAACGATTCGCTTCCGTCTCGATGAAACACGGTGGCTGACCATCCTCCTTGCTCCGATCCCATCGTCTTGAACTTCCCGTTGATCTGCTCCGCATCATGTACTCTCGAGCGCAGCCTCGGCTTTCTTTACGACATACGAAACGCTCAAGGCCCGGCTTCCGGCGTGGATCCCTCAACTCGGTACCGATGAATACGCCCCGGCGTTGCATATGCTCTCGGCGAGCGGAGGCGAGATTGTCAGTCCACCACCTCTCCTCCTTGCGTCAGGATTCGCTGGCCCAGCAACCGGACCTATGGGATCAATGCATCGTCGCAAGAAAACTCAAGCACAGCTTGATGCCGGTTCAGCTGACACCAGTCTGCCTATCTTTGGATCCGCTCCGATCTCACTTCAACAGGCAGCGTGTATGATCCGAGTACCGACCGAAGTCGTAAAGCAACGGTCCCAGACTGCCACCCCACCGGCCTCGGGCTGGCCAATAGCTCGATCCATATGGGCCATATCAGGTCTGAGTGGATTTTATAAAGGATTTGGATCCACCGTCGTCAGAGAGGTTCGTAATCGTTCCCACGCCTCATCGTCCGGTGCCCCGAAGAAATAAGCCGACAAGATGAGCTCATCCTTTCCCGCCACTTGATCCCTCCCACAGATCCCATTCACTTGCCTGCAATTTCCAATGTACGAACGCATGAAGCTCATCTTGGCCCGTCGGAGAACCGCTTCGGGCAAAGTTTCGGACCTACCTTCCATCGAAGCTGCAGCGTGCGGGAGTGTTGCCGGCGGTATCTCGGCGGCTCTGACCACGCCCTTGGATGTATGTAAAACGAGAATTATGCTAAGCGGTCGCTCGGTACCATCGTCGGTGAGTTGCACTTTGAAGATATCGAACCACGTCGCTGCGAGACTGAACACTGGCGTTTAATCGGCGCAATTGATGTGACTGTGCTCCTGCAGAACACGGCCACGGTCCGACAATACCCCTCTTCAATGCTGAAGACCTTTGGCATCATATGGAGGGAGGAAGGTGTCAGAGTGCTGTTTTCTGGCCTCGCTCCTCGAGTGGCCTGGATCTCAATGGGCGGGGCAGTCTTTTTGGGAACATTCGAAGCGGTCAAGACAGCGATCGATGGCACAATACCGAGCACCGGGTCGCTTCGAGATTGAGCTGCGTGAATTTGCAATGACGCAGTGGGTTCTGGAAAACATTTCTCTCGGCCCTTTGCATTGGCCCCAGCCGTGGACACGATTCTCGGAGCCCTCCTCATGGCGACCACACTTGCTATTAATCCTAGCAGACCGACGCCTCGGATAATCACAGAAAGCCATCGTCTAGCAGTGCAATCGTTGCAGGCACGTCCTACACCTTGTACCTAATCCTTCCTCCCGTCCTCTAGTAACTGCTCCCCTCGAGTTATCGTAGACCGAGTTGTCTTTTTCAAGCCTTGAGAGCGGTTTGCAGAGCCTCGTAAACCTCGACCTCGACTTGGGCCTCGGCCTTCTCAACGGCATCACCCGAGCCGAAAGCAACACGTTGAGCCTCGGAGAGAGCCGATCGGATGGTCTAAGGGAACGGGAACACGAAAGTAATGTGGTGGTCGGGATTAGCATTAGCACGGAAGGCGACGACCTCAGCAATCCAGGGACTGACCTCGGGCGAGAAGGCGTCCAGAGGGTCTGTGCCGAGAAAAAGACCGACAAATGCACATTACATATCAGTGGCTGCCCCTTCTCCCTCGAAGCGACCATGTCATTCATCTGTTCATGACCACGCGCTGAGACTCACAAGCCTCGACGGCGTTGACGGTGAGCAAGTTGTTGGGGTGAACGTTGGCGAACCCTCCGGAAACTGGTCCATTGGATCGATTGGTAATACAAGGTAGTGGCATAGGTATAAGAGGAGAAGGAGAAGGCAGTCAGCAATGCAGACCCTGTTGGACCAGAGCTGAGCGATGGAGCTGTAAGAGGATTCCCCATTGTTCCGGCATTCTCGGCCCTTCGTTGGCTCCGATCTGGATGGTACTCACCGAACCACTTCTTGGTCTCGTTGGAAGAACCCTCAATGACTTCCAAAACGCCAGGAGCGAGAGCCTCGATGATGGGCACGTGGTTGGCGAGACTGTTCGTTAGGCGCAAGTTTCGGGTGAGCATGTCAGTGATGGGGCCTTGGCAAGCACTCCATGCCCAGTCGCCACTGGGCATGGGGAGAGTTGCAGCCACCTGCCAAGGTGCGATGGTGCACCACGGTGCGTCCAGGCGATGAGCATTCGGTATCTTGTGGGATCGACCCGTTTGATACTCGACGATGCGTTCGCCATGGCCTGGGATGCGCGAAAGCCCCTGCAGCTGTCCCCGTCGGCGCGCGCAACCTGGTGCATTCACTTACATGCCCATATCACCGCTGACTGCGGAAAGGTTGACCTGGATGGCCCGATCACAACAAGAGGTGCGGGTTGGAGTGCAGGACTTCGACGGAGGTCAGCAACCGAGCCAAGCGGCGGATCGCGATCGCAGGCGCCAGGGCTCAATCGAGCAAACGAACCTGAACGACATCCTGGCTGTTGTAGAGGGTCTACGGGGTTCATTCACAAGAACATTAGAGTAAGATTGCCGCGCCAGACAAGGTGAACACGAGCTGGACAGACCTCGTGAGGGAGCACGAGCGAAAGACGGAGCTTCTCGGACGCGGCTTCGGCGTAACCACGCGCCAGGCGGGGTGTGACGAACAAGGACCTTCGGGCGACGGCGAACATGGTGGGAAGAAGTTGCGAAGAGAGCGGTACGAGCGGATGAAGCGGGGTGCAATGCGGTGTGCGGTGCGCGGTGTGGTGACAAGACAGGTGAGGTCGAGCGGAACGGTGGAGGCACTTCGAGCTGGGCGGAGCAGCTAAGAGCATCTGAGAGCAGCTCTGAGCGCTCGGGCGCGCCTTTTCTAGTTGGCAAATGTCCAATCCTTAGTCCTTTCTGCCACCACTTTCCTAAGCGCGGTATTACAATCCATCGTGGTCGGACCTCGACCCTCGGCCTGTGCGCCTGAGTTGTCCCATCACCACCAAGACCAGTGGCCACCTACTCAACGGCCAGCGCCCCACGTCACATCGATCCAACCACACACACACCACACCTTGATAGCATCGGCTCGCTCCCTTGTTGGTCGTGTGCAGTCAGTGTGTGTGGAGCTGGTCAGCCTGGAGCTCCAGCACGTCGAGTCGAACGTCGATTTGAACCATGTCGAATCGACAAGTGGTACGATCACATCCACCTTTTGCACGGTGAATATCTGTGGCCTCAGCTTGACTCTCCACTGAACCATGCGCTGCACCTCCCTTCTCTCAGGCGGCCGTCTACCGATCCATCATCGATGATGTTGTCGAGAAAGCGACGGTCGACTTTGACGAAGCCGGCGTGCAGATCGAGGTGCTGCATGAGCTGCAGCGCAGTTGGGAGGCCAAGGTGGCTTCGTCGAGGGTAGCCGACTTTACGCAGGACTTGAGGATGGGTGCGATTGCTCAGTCGTTCCCAATGATGCCGAGCGAGTCCTCGGCGGGGGGTCAGCCGCCCGCGTCGGCATCAGCTTCAGGCCCGGTGGCTTCGACATCGGCTTCAGCCGCGGTGGTGGCCAAGGGAGAGGAAGACGAGGACGAAAAAGCAAAAAAAGCGTCAGCAGCAGCGGAGAACGGGGCTACATCGACGGTCGTGACGCCAATCAAACCGAAACCCGACGCCAACGACGATGAGATCAACTCGGACCTCGATGACTCGGACGAGGACGGCGACAACGATGATGACGACGCTGGCGCAGGGCAAGGGGGTGATCTTGTCATTGCGCTCTATGAAAAGGTGAGACCGAGCCTGTTTAGCTTTGCTTCAAGCTGCAGGCGTGGGTGCCGACTCATCGTGCCTCGGACATTCCATCAGGTGCAACGGGTGAAAAACAAGTGGAAGGTGACGCTCAAAGACGGCCTGGTCTCGGTCAACGGCAAGGATTACCTCTTTGCCAAATGCAATGGGTAAGTCCACCAGGCTTCATGCGGGTCATCTCGATGCCACTCTGTTGACAAGGGCGTGCTGTCACATCGCACCTCTCATGTCATGTTCGATTTGGCGGTGCCAATGAACATTAGCGAGTTCGAGTTCTGAGTCTTGAGGGAAATCCACTATCTGCTTTCGGTTAGCCATGTATTGTAACACCAGTGTCAGTTCCGACTTCCCGCTCAGCACGGTGTGCACCACGGTCACTCGCAGCAATTCGCAGGTGACAACGCTTCGAGTGATAGCCTCAAGAATTTGAACGGAATCAACCCAGAAACTGGGCGCGGGAGATCGCTAGTGAGATCAGGGGAGGAGCCGGCGCGCGGCAATGACTTGAAACTTGAACGATCGACGTCGCCCTCCCTCTTGGTTCTTGCGCTCCATCTGCATTCGCAACCACCTTGTACCTCGTGACGACGTTCGTGGCGTCGGACTTCGGAGGGTGCTTGCCAAGCGCTGTCGAACTCGGCGGATTCAGCTCGAGCCATGTCGGGCACGAGGCCGTGGGCTGGGGCTGCAATCCAGTGCAGCTCACCGCCGGCCAGTGCAAGTGCAACGACGCCAGGGGGACCTTCCGTCTCCATCAGAGGGGCAGCAGCACTCCTCAAGTCATCAACGTCCTCGGCATCATCAGCAATTACCCTCCCAGTCGCAAGTGATGCCGCGACCACTGGCTCGACGCCCACCACAGAGGGTGGTGCTGGCAGGGAGGCTCCAGCTCTGTAAGTCTGGCTCAGATTCATGAACCGATTGACCGAAACTGATCCGTATCGACTTCGATGCAACAAACCTGACGCAAACGGGATGGGCTTGCAATGACTGCAGTAAACGGCTTGTCGGCGGTTTCAAGTCACGAGCGGTGGTCCAGTTCTCATTCAAAGGACGCACGGACCCGGCTGCGACCAAAGCATCGGCCTACGGAACGCGCAACGTCAGCTCCAACATCCCCACAGCTGACAAGCCAGTTCAAGCGGGCAACAACAAGCAGTTCACGCGTCCGTATTCTCGCGAGCGGCTGCGACTCATCAATTGTGTTCTCTCCGACGCAATGGCAGACTGACCATCTCTAGTGTCGTGCCATTCGCAGCCCCATCGACGCCCGAAACCGGAGAACTAGCGTTCGCCAGCAGCAGCTCGCCTCGCAAAAAATTGACCAACTCGCTTTGGAAAGCGGCTGTACGCGAGGATCTTCTGATTAGCCCGGATTATCACAAGGCTCGCCAGCTACTGTACGAGGAATCGCTCGGTCACGGTCAAGGTCATTCGCCGTCTCAGTCAGGGACAGCGCCTTCGCAAGCGACAGCTTCAACAAGTGCTGCTGTGGCGCCCAGCATCGACGTCGGTCGTAGTATCGGGGCTCGATATGAAAGCGGAAAGCGTCCGATAACACCAGAACCATTGGACGAGAGCGGGCGAGAAGAGGGCGAATTGGAAGACGCCGAGAGCTTTTCGCTCGCTGGCTCGAGTCGAAGGTCTCAAACTAGTCGAGGCTGGAATAAGGAGGACAGTTATAGACGGTCGAGCGAGGATCGCGATCGCTCCGACCGTCGGCCTCCGAGCCACCACGAATATTCGAGTACCACCGCAAGAAGGGATTTGATCGAATCAGCACCCCGCCACTCGACAAAGGACAGTTCTCGTCGCCGTTCACATGGATCACATGGCGCGCGCGAATTATATGAAACTCATGACGCACGTCGATCATATCTTCAGCACAATGATCGCGCGGAAGACAGCGATGGTCGGTTCAGGCCTTCAAGATCACCACGAGCTTGGCACGAGGAGCGCCGCCGTTCCCGAAGTCGCGATGACGATCGACGCAAGCGACCCAGAGATGACGACAGAGACGAGCATGGGCCGAGTAGCAAACGGATGAGCAGTGGGGGTCGGCGGTCCAGCCAATCGAGTGCAAAGGAAGGGGTTTCCCGTCGCCACCACCACGACGATCGAGACGATCACTCTCCGTCGGCGCAGCGGCGGCAGCCGTCTCGATCACCACGGTCACCGTCTCGATCACGATCGCGATCACCACGGCCCCGAATTTATTCGGATCTCAACAAGGGTTTGGGTCCTACCCAACTCACAGGCACCTCCCATCCGAAACACCTTGCAAGTCCTAAAGTCCCCAAGCCAGACTCGCCAACCCTCCATGGGCAAGGCCATTTCTCAAACCTGCCGATTCCGAGAGGTGATCGCTACGACGAGACGGTAGGGCGGCATGTGATTGAGGCCCAAGCCAACGAGAACGATGTGCCTACCGGAGTCGTAGCCAGTCCCTCACCTCGATCGCGACCCGGAGCGCCGCTTCGGCCAAGCAATGTCAATTCGCCGGGACTTGAGGCAGACAGCGAAAGAGGAGCACCACCCATCACCACGAACGAAGTTGCACCGGCATCCAACTCTCCCCCATCTCTTGCCTCGTCAACGAAACTCTTCGCAGATAAGACCGAGCCCGTCCATCCGGGAGGTCGACGAAGCCATGTTCGTGACACAGAGCTTTGGCTTCGGGACGAGACCAATGCCGATGTCGATGATTGGGATGTCTACGACGAGCAAGCGCCAGATGCGAATATTGGTTTGGTCGGCTCCTCATCCATCGATGCGTATCAGCTTCAACGAAAGCTGGGCGAAGGCACTTTCGGTGTTGTCTCTTTGGGAACACGAGGCAAAGGCGAATTTTCTGAGGGAGAAAAACGTCGCGAAGAGGCATTGCTTGCGCGCGGTCTGAAAGTGCGACACGGTGATTGCGTCGCTTTGAAGAAGATCATATTGCATAACGAAAGCGATGGGGTGGGTTCGATTACATTCCAACATCCTTTCTTGCGGTGTGCGACCTTACTAAACCTTCGTTGGATGGAGTCTGCAGATGCCTATCACGTCGCTGCGCGAGATCCGCATTCTGAAGGCGCTAAATCATTCGGCTATAGTGCCATTGGTGGACATGGCATATGAGAATGGCAAGCATAGCGGTTTGGATGAAGCGGTGACATTGTAGCTAACTTTTGATGCCGGTGCTCCCCCCTGGTAGGCGATCCAGCGCAGTACAAGCTCGGATCGACATGCATGGTGTTCCCTTACATGGATCATGATCTTGCCGGCCTCCTCGAGAATCCGCGAGTCAAGCTCGAGGTGTGGCACATCAAGCAGTATGCGAAGCAGTTGCTCGAGGGAACCGACTACCTTCATGAAGTGTGTCCTCCCGCAACCCATCTTTCCACTCTTGCCTTGTGTTGACCACCGCCTCCTTGACCTGGCAACACGCAGAACGGCCTCCTTCATCGTGACATGAAAGCGGCGAATCTGCTCATCAACAACAAAGGCGACCTCATGATTGCGGACTTTGGCCTTGCTCGAAGTGTTCGAAAGGAAGCAAATAGTCGAGGCTACACAAATTGTGTTGTGACAAGATGGTATCGACCTCCAGAATTGCTGCTCGGTCAGACCAAGTATCACACAGCCGTTGACATGTGGGGTGTAGGGTAAGCATCACATGTCCTGCAAGTGACCGCCCCCACTCTCCCCTTTTTTTGGTGGCATAACGATCGACGTTGTCCTCTGATTGTCCTGTAGATGCGTGATGGCCGAAATGTTTCACAAGCGCCCCATCTTTCCCGGCGACTCGGACACAAATCAGATCGCCTTGATTGCCAAGTGGGTGCTCGTACTTCCGCGATATGTTTTTGAGTTGAGTACTGACATCAGTCTCGATTGCTTATGATGTGGTAAAGGTGGTGCGGAGCTCCCAGTGAACAGAGCATGCCTGGGTTCAAAGAGCTGCCTGGGTGCGAGGGAGTCAAAGAATTTACAGGGCCGGCCAATAATGACGAGATTCGGAATCGAGCAATCAAGTGAGTAATTCTGCGCCTCTTACTTGCTGTCTGCCTCGAGCAGTTATCTGAAAGCATGGCAACGAACCCGTGCATGATCTAGATGGGAAGCGGGCGAAACATTTGGCGACCTTCTTGCACAAATACTCGTGCTCGACCCCGATCAACGCCTGACAGCTCGTCAAGCGCTGGATCATGATTGGTTTTGGACCGAACCCTACCCAGCTGAACGTTCCGCGATACCACAATGGGAATCGTCTCATGAGATGGACAAGCGTCAACGAGAAGAGCAGCAGCAGCGACAGGATAGGCGATATCGCGCGCCAGCGCCAGTGACTGCACCGCGGCAAAATGGCGGACATGTTCCGGCTGTGGGCGGGCGTGGGGCACACGCGCCTCGGCCTCATCTGTCTCAAGCCCCGGTACGACAGCATCAGCCGATGCAGGTACCCGCCCCGCACTACGACACCTATCTATCCAGAGGGCCCAGCTGGACTCAATCAGCGCACTCAGCTCAGCACCGTCCGAACGGAAACGCACCCGCCACTGCAGCTAAAGCGAAGGTGAGCATCGCCGACATGATGAAGCGATGAGCAGACTCTTCGAGTTGGAAGCCAGTATGGTTTTCCGTGTGAAGAGTTTTATCCGCATTAAATGTAAAGATACACTGTACTGGAAAAAGGGAACGCAAGTCCCTGTTCGAACGAGAGACCGAGTCTTGACCGAAGCAAAACCCAGACGAAAGGTTGGCCACAAACAACAAATGGCTGAGATTACACAACAACCGGCATGAATCAGACAAGTACGACAGGGAAGTCTCCTGGGTTGTTTATTGTTGGAGCCCAACGCTTTGGACGTAGGATGGTGGTAAGCCCAAATCAGGCGGGGGGTTGCGGGCAGTGTCAGTCCGCATGGCGTCCGCTAGGCTCTGACCACCCCAATGAGCCGCAAGAGGAGATCTTGACGTCGGCATGTCAGCCGGCGCAGGACGGTGCATCTCCATTGAGTTTCGTGTCGGTGATAGTCGAGATCCTGTCCGTGCGCGAGGAAGGATTGAAGCCGTTGAAACGATGGAGATCGGAACGGCTACTTCGCACTCGTTCCCCGGCGAGGACTGCACGTGCACCACAACGAGGTATTGGATGACGAGGTTGACGGTTCTGAACGACGATGCCACACCTCGCGTCAAGTCTATCTCGCCCTTGAAACGCTTGCTCCATACAGCCGCTTGCGATTCTGAGCCGTCAATGTCGGCTTCGCGTCGCCGGATGGGTGTCCCTTCGCTGGGCCCGTCTTCTTCGATTTGCGGACGCCCTACGCTTGTGTCGTGCAGGTTTGTCAACCCTTGCGCTCCGACGTATGCCCGCTGTACGAGGTGGACCGAAACAGACGAAAGGGGGAAACGTGTTGTAGCGTTGGGATCCGAGCTCTTGATCATGACCGCGAAGGGCAGCACCGAGAGACGGGCAAACTTGGAGGGCGAGGGGACGAGCAGCACAACCTCAAACCACGACCGTGTCGTTGCATGAAACATTCCGCTCCGAATATCGCGACGAGCTTTCTTCCCCGTCCAACCTGTCGGATCCACAGCCGGCCCTGGGGTATGCAGTCCTTGCGACAATGCCGCCGTTCGAGCGGCAGACATTTCCGGCTCGTTTTGGCATGGGACAAAGACGATCGGAACGATGAGACGATCGTTTGGGGTAAGAAGACCCTTCCTAGATGCAGTGACTTTGACATAGTACCTGCATGCCGCCCACTCGGCACCTTTGCCCCATGCTCGAGGATCATCTGAATCCGTACTCAGCACAAAGCTAGGAGGGGTCGGCCGAAGTGTCCGAACCTGCACGAATGCGCCATGTTAGCGCACTCCTCCCTCGTTGCAAGGCACCAATGAGGAATCCGATCTCACAGATGTCGCAAGAGCTTTGGGTGGACCAGAGCATTTTGCGGGTATCTTGAGCTCGAACTCAAACTCGAACGAGCCTTGAAGCTTTGCCGGATCGCTCGACTGGTTGTTGATCAGGGCTTGTGAGCTCGAGTAGAGTTCAACGCCGTCCTCCCAGATCGTCACTTCGTCCGTGACCGGGTGCCGTCCTCCCAGATCGTCACTTCGTCCGTGACCGGGTGCCGTCCTGATCCATGAACTTTGAGGACCAGTGAACGTACGATTCCCTTGACTCGAACCCGCACTTGTGAAATTGCTTCGGGGGTGGGAAGTTGAAGCTGGCCAACACATACATCAACGTTTGGTCGTCAGCATTGGAATGAGACGTATTGATATCTGCTAGATCGAAGGTCGCACGCACAATGAGTTTGCCTTGTAATTTGACTGTTTCTCCCGGCCGGGACTGCATAAGGACGATGTGCTCCTCTCCTGGAGCTCTTAACTCGAGCTTTAATCTTTTGCTGCGCGAAGTGACGACGTGCTGGCGCGGAGGGGGAAGATGCACACGACCTAGATGAGGCGCTCTTCTGGTATAAGATGGTAGCTCGTTGCCATCTCCTACATCGTCATCATCGTTGTCAGCGTCTTCGCCGTCGTTCCCGGGGCCAGTGCTGTCGTTCCGTCGAGACGAGGGACCCTCATTCGAACGTGTGAGGGAGGACCATTCTTCGGGGGCCAATTCGTAGACGTCGTGCGAGGTGGAGGCGAAAGGGCTAGACGAAACTGTACCTCGAAGTGGGCCAAATCTTGGTACCGGGTCCTCAGAGGTTGTCGATCCAAGTTGGGAAGGATGATTGGGCGTAGACGAAGAGGGATGTGCCGAGCTCGAGATTTGAGGTGGGGGCAGATCGAGCACGTTGGACAAAGCGCTCGACAGTCTACGGGGCATCAATGATGCCGCCGACGCCAGTGAACGGCGTTGGCGGGTCAACGAGGCTGTGTTGCCGTTGTTGTTGTTGGAAACGGAAGCGAGCGCGGCTGAAAATTCATGTCTCAGATTGCTCAAGGCTTGATCGAGCGTCTGGTGTCGTCGCGGAAGGTGCCCATGTTCGTCGTCGGGGTGGGGTCGAGCATGTGTCACTGGTCAGCGTTGAATTGGCAGGGCCCATTTGGGCCCCGTGGGGGTTGCATGACATACCTCTACGACCTCATCACGTCTGATTATCAAGAAGACAGCCGCTCAGAATCAGCAACGGCCGGATGCGGGCGGGCTAAGGCATGCATATATGCAGCTCGTTCGAGTCGTTCGAGAGAGCTCGGTGATCTGGCTGGACGGGTCATGACCGGCGTGACCGGTCAGGCCCCGCGGAGATGAGATACCACGGGCATGTCGCATATCCACAACTCAGGACCAGAGACTGAGGGACACAATGCCAAGCTCACCTGCTCATGTCGCTGCTGAGGTATAATTGGGCGTGTGTGCGTCGCGGTGTCAGGCCCCGGGGTGGTACTACGAGTCGTGAGTTGAGTGAGCTCGGGCGACGAGCCTAGCGAGAGCGAGGAGGAGATTGATTCTGAGCAGGAGAGTTGGCGGATGACCGGTGACCGATCGGCTTGAGGAATCAAAGCGCATTAGAGATCATGAGTGGTGAACAGTCGGGATTAGCGTTGACTTAGGTACCAAGCGCGGCCCAAGACGCCGTGATTCCACATTAGAATGGTCACGATTTGGCTTGAGTGGCGCCTGCCCGAGCCTGCCCGCGTGCGCCACCAGCCTGCTGCAGGCGCCACCTCGACCTACGTCTCGGTGCTGTTGACAGTCTTCGAGCGTCCTCGAGTCGACCCTCCGAGCTCGAACCCCACTCGGTCTCACCTCTCACCCTTCGCTCGCCTCCCTCCAACGGTCCGTATCCTCCAAAGTAGTACAGGATGAGCGGCTTTCGGTTTCTCAACTTGGTCAGGCCCTTCCTGCCGATCTTGCCCGAAGTGACGGCTCCGGACCGCAAGGTGAGTGTGTGCCCTTCGCTGCATGCTCGCGAGGGATGCCAGCCCAGGAGCGCCCGACCGCTGGGCCGGCCAGCGATGCAGCGCAGAGCGTACGCTGACGTATAGAGCACACCATTTACTGCTACTCAACAGATCCCCTTCAACACCAAGGTAAATGCCACAGAAAGAGAGATCCAACCGTCGTGTCGTGCTGCGCTCTCTCAGGACACCCGGACTGACCTCGACCCTCCTCACCATCCCTGCTGCTTGCTACCTGCGCGGACGCTCTCATGCCAATACCCTAGGTTGGATGGACCGCCGTCACGCTCCTCATCTTCTTGGTCTGCTCCCAGATCCCGCTCTATGGTATCGTCTCGTCCGACTCGTCTGGTACGTCCAACGAGTGAGCTTGCTGCTGTGGGTGCTGCTCGGCCGTTTCTCGATACGCGATACGCGAAACGGCCGACGTGGCATCATCGTCTTCCCTTCCAGCCGGCCCCGCCGTACCTGCAGCCGGCAGTGTAACTGATGCATCCGCACTCGCGGCTTTCTCATAGATCCGCTCTATTGGATGCGTGTTATTCTAGCCTCAAACAGGGGCACACTCATGGAATTGGGCATCACGCCCATCATCACCTCGGGCATGATCATCCAGCTGCTCCAAGGTGCCGGCTTCATCGAGGTCGACTTCACTCTCAAGGAAGACCGGGCCCTGTTTGCCGGTGCCCAGAAACGTAGGTCGTCTCAGTCATACTCATCACGGCAAAAAATATGTTCTCGCCGCCTGAGGACGTGGTGCACTTACTCGAGTCATTGACTGACTGCTATATGCGAATCCCTCCCGATGGCCTGCCAATGCCTCCTCAAACAGTGCTTGCGCTGTTGATCTCGTTCGGTACATCGACCGTCTACGTTTTGACCGGATTGTATGGCCAGCCCTCGGACCTCGGCGCCGGTGTCTGCCTGCTCCTCGTCGTCCAACTCATTGTCGCCGCACTCATCGTGATTCTCCTCGACGAGCTGCTCCAGAAGGGCTACGGTCTCGGCTCCGGCATCAACCTCTTCATCGCAACCAACATCTGCGAGTCGATCGTCTGGAAGGCCTTCTCACCCACGACTGTCAATACCGGTCGCGGGCCGGAATTCGAAGGCGCCCTGATCGCCTTGTTCCACCTTCTCTTTACCTGGAATGACAAATCGCGAGCGCTCAAGGAGGCGTTCTACCGCGAACGCCTGCCCAACGTTATGAATCTCATTGCCACTGTCGGGGTCTTTGCTCTCGTCATCTGGCTTCAAGGATTCCGCATCGAGATCCCAGTCAAGAGCAACCGTTTCAGGGGACAGCGCGGCACATACCCCGTCAAGTTGTTCTACACAAGGTGAGCTCCATCCAGCGGCCAGAGTAAATTGATTGCTAATTCGCCTTCGATCTTCTATACTTTCCAGCAACATGCCCATCATGCTCGAAAGTGCTTTGACGTCCAACGTGTTCATCGTCTCGCAAATGTTGTTCAACCGCTTCCCGGAGAACTTGGCTGTTCGACTTCTCGGCGTTTGGGAGGTATGTCCTCCGCACCGGGATCTTGTCTTATCGAACACCTTGGCCCGCCGATCGTTGATACATCTCCAACTTTGCTCCATTCACCAGCCGATGGAAGATTCTGCGCAGCTGATGGCTAAGTGAGTTCTGCACACTGTCGCTGGCGACTGTTGGAGCGGTCCGGCTAATCACCAATCAATGCACCTCTTGACTTCTCAGGTCCGGGCTCGCTTACTACATGTCACCCCCTCACACGCTCAAAGAAGTCGTCACGGACCCGATCCACACCTCGCTCTACATCATTTTCATGCTCACGGTTTGTGCGATCTTCTCCAAAACATGGATCGAGATTTCAGGCTCCGGCCCTCGCGACGTCGCGAAGCAACTCAAGGACCAGCAGATGGTCATTGCCGGACATCGCGAAGCATCCATGTACAAAGAGCTCAAGCGTGTCATCCCCACCGCCGCCATCTTTGGAGGTGCCGTCATCGGACTTCTTTCCGTCGGTACGGATCTCGTCGGTGCTCTGGGAAGCGGTACAGGTATTCTCTTGGCGACGACGATCATTTACTCCTACTTCGAGTTGATGATGAAGGAGTCGGGTGGCCCAGAGATGCAAGCCATGGTGAGTCGCCTGGCGGACGTCTACGATTACCGAATAATCGAATCCTAAGCCGCCGACGCTGACGCGCATTTGTTCTGCTACTCCTTCACAGGCTGAGCTTATGGGCTGATGGATGGTCGGGAACTAGCGAACGATCGCTTGCTTTGATAATTGGACCCATCGAAGGACGTATCTCATTGCTCCGAGGCGAAAGGCTCCGAATATGATGAAGGTCAAAAAAAAAGGTTGACAGAGGCCCGTGCGGGAGCGGCTGGCTTTTGTCTCCGTGCAATGAACTCGAATAGCAGCAAGGAAATCGACGCCGTGGAGTGAGCTGGTCTCTGATGATGCGACACCTCGATCAAGGCAAGATACCTGAGACTCTCTTTGCTACCAGGAACTTCAGTCAAACAAGCACATGAGACCGGAGGTAAATTTCAAGAGAGAACCAACCATAAACCTGCCACTCAAACGAGCACGAGAAGACGAGGAGCACTAGAAGTAGAGGGTTGTACCTTGCAAAATATTAGTTCTTGGGTTTTTGGGGTGAACTTTGATATAGCGTGAAAGAGTCCGAGCAACCGGCGAAGTGACAAACAACAATCTCAGGAGCAAAGGGCAGGTAGGGGTACTGAGGTTTTAGACTGCCTCGGTCGGATTCGAGCGCACATTCGAGCACACATTCGAGCGCTTCCTCCGGTATAAACGCGGCTTGCGTTGCTTTTCAGTCGAGCTGGCCGTGGAAGCTGGAGCAAGGTCGCTCACTGGCAAAGCTGGACGGTTGCCGAAGCTGGCGATGTTGCGGGGCGTAGACGTGCCATCTGTCATGTGACGCGACGAACGTGGCATGATGGAGGAATTCTGAATCACGTCGTGGATGGGGCCTGGCACAGCCGAATCGTGACGAGAGTTTTCATCCTTTATCAAGAGTGTTATGATCAGAACTAATGAAGGTCCATTTGGTTGCGCAAGTCTCTTGGTGTTTGACGTCTCACCTTTCCGAAGGAACGAGAGCGAGGTTCACCAATTTGGGGGATCGCCGGTGCCGCGGAATTTCGTCGCTCTGGGAGTGCTGTCGAGCGCATGCTTGCGACTTGGAGCGGCACGGACGTTCGACGAGACAGTATGGAATTCTTTTTAGTAATCAGTTCAGGGATCTGAGCGCTGTCGTTGGGAGTGCGGCAGACAGTGGTGTCAGAGAAGCCGGACTCCGCGCTTCCTCGTCGGTACTCTGCGGCGGCCATCGGTCGCGAACGAGCATAGGGCGAAAGTGTATCATCCGGCACAAATTCGTGGCCTGATGAGCCCGAGAAAAGACGTGGTTGGTACTCTGAGTGCCCATGATGACAACACGGCGTTTCTCGTTCAGACTGAGGATCCGAGGCGTAGGATGCCGCGATGATCGCCGGATCTTGAAACAATCTCAGGGGCAAAGAACCCACGGGCCCGCGTGGCGGCGGAGGCAGCGTGCGACCTTGAGCGGTCGAATAGATCGAGGTGAGCTGAGAGGTCGCTGTGACCGGAGGTGGCGGAGGAAGTGGCATATGTGCAGTCTGGTGTGGCGCGCCGCGCCCCACTTGATTCGACTGCCAGGACATGTCTGCTCTCGGCAACGAAGTCGATGTGGTCCAAGGGGTTCCTACAGACTCGTAACCATAATGCTGCAGGTAGAATTGAGGTGCCATCATCCCTATACTCTCGTACGGACTTGCATAAAGGGCGTCATGCGTTCGCTCGTTCCCATCAGGTCGCTGACAAGTCACTAGATGTTGCCTGCCGCATCCATGGCCAAAAGTGAAACCCATCGGGTATGCATCACGAGGGGGGTCGGCTGAGGGATGAACGCGACTCGGCTGAACTTCGTGTTTCGTTCGCTTGGGCTCGATGATGGCCTCAAGTCGATCCAGCGCGCTGATGGAGCTCCTTGCAGCCTCGGCATTGCGCCATAGCTCATGTTCGGCCGATTCTCGCTCCATGACGGCGCCTTGGCTGGTCCCGACCGAGCCTCTCAGCACGCCTTCTTGTCCGTCTTCCGCGTAGTGCTGCAAAACAGCTTGCGGTATGAGCGGGAGTCCGCTTTGGCCACTCGGCTCGGTGTAGCGAGAGCCAACCTCAGCAGGTGCAGAGACGACGCGCGAGCCCACTCG
Source organism: Microbotryum intermedium (assembly GCA_022702645.1). Classification (NCBI taxonomy): domain Eukaryota; kingdom Fungi; phylum Basidiomycota; class Microbotryomycetes; order Microbotryales; family Microbotryaceae; genus Microbotryum; species Microbotryum intermedium. The sequence continues at coordinate 1,693,187 of JAHWDX010000001.1, forward strand.
AGAGTGCACAGAGTGCAACCCTTGCAAGTAGCGCGCGTTTCCTGGAAGTGGTACAGGAGCGTGACGACCCATGTTGGACTTTGGGCACGCACTGCGTCGGTCCGCACCAGGTTCTTGATCAAACGCATACTGTGGTTGTGCACAACGCAGGTCAGCGGCACGATTAGTCAAATTGCGGATTAGCTGCGCACCCACCGTCCAAGGATCCTCTTCCTTGTCCATTGAGAACAAGTATGCATCGATACCCCTAGAGCATATAGTATTCAATGGTTATTTCCTTCGGTAGCCTCCCACACGGAGTCAGGGTACCTTACTGGACCTAAACTCACGATGGGCAACGAGCATACGGAAGCGAAAGGGGCCCGTGCAACGACGGGATCGTCGAGAGGCCTCGCTGCGCCAGTTTGTACCGGGCAGCTTTGGTCAAATCACCAAACTCGTTCTTTCCACTGTCGATGACGAGCTCGACGCTATCGATAGAGGCTAGGTCACCACGAGTCAAGCCCGGATCCCGCGCAGTCGATGGTTCGAATGTAGAAGCATGGGGGTCGAGCGTCGCTCCCGCCGCGGCCTCGCTGGTGCGGTCGTCCGGAATCACTTCGAGACTAGGAAGAATGCTCGTCTTCTTATGACCAAGTGATACACCATCATGGGAGGCACGGCGTGGTGCAGCTGAAGCTTCAGTAGGATCAAACTCAGCCTTGCCCCGTGCTGAGAAAGAGGCAGCTCCGACGAGTCGCATGTCAACCACCGAAAATGCGCGAGGCCTTTGCCCAGATTTCGAAGAAGAAGACTGATCCGGATGCAAGTGCGATGTGTCCTTTGAAGTCGGAGAAACTCGTTCGATACCGGGGTCCTCGCCGCGGTCAGGGCTGGTGGAGCCCCTCAAGAACCAACGAGGACTTTCAGACTCCAGGATGACTTCAAACGAAGCGTCACACGAGGACACCCACTTGCTTGGTGAGTAAGGCTGAGGGCCGTAGTCCAAGCTCGAATCTCCGGACCAGTCGTCGGCGTTGTGGCGACCCTGGTAGCCACGTTGCGAAGAAGGTGACGACGGCGGCGATGAGCTGCTCGAGTGTTCGAACGAAGGCTCGCTGTGACTGAAAGATTGTTCTGGGCTGGGATGGACCATGATTGAAGGAGACGGTGAGGAAGGTGGAGGAGGGGGTGACAGCTCCATGATGGGCTAGCAATTTGGCGGGGACACGACCGACGATCGGAAACTGGGAACCAGTCAACTCCGCTCTGCCTATCGCGGCCCCAACAAGAAGCACGTAGCGCCGGGGGCGTCTTATTGGTAAGCACCAAATAAGGAGAGGTTTAGACGTATTTATGCCGGTGGAACGTCCCTTGCTCAGATCATGAAAAGGAGCCTCACCTTTTGACGATGGCGCGCAGCTTCGCACGGGCCCGGCGGGTCGCTGGTGATTTGATGCTTGAAGCCGTCGAAACCTGGAGGCCCCCAGTCGCCAAGCTCCGCGACTCACGTGCCGTGGCAGGAAGTGTGTTATCACCAGCACTGATGTTTTGTTGAATCGCAAGCTCTGAAACGACAATGGACAATGTCAGCGGGACTGGACGACGGCGAAACGGGATGTGGAGTGGGAGGAGGAGGAGGCCCGAGTGCTTCGAGCTGCAAGGAAGGCCAGCGACTTGAAACGGGCGGCGATCGATCGATCGAGGCGCGCTCTCGAGTGCTCCCTCGGACTTTTCAAACAGGAACCTCGAGGCCCGTGCACGCTACCTCGGCCATGTGGCCTTATCATCACAACACCAATACTTCGCAATCCAAAACGAAGATGGCTTTCTATTATGTGGATACCATCTATGCTGAGCAAAATTATACAAGCGACAACAAATGCTGAAACAACAACCACCAAATTTTCAGGCGGGCCGCAGTTGGGCAACGCCGTCATTTGCATTCAGTCAAGATATCATCTCGACGAGACGCTGGCATTGAGCTCCCCACCAACCAAGGCTGTGGCCGATGCCTCGGGTCACCCCTAATTTGGCATTTTGAGTGGCCAGAGGTCGTTGTCGAGTGTTTGGCGCATGACGTTGTTGTGCAATCTCGCGTTCCGTGAACCAACTTCCATGAAGGCCGTAAGGAACTGAAAATGACATGCCCCGTGTGGTTCGTCAGCGATGCAATGCGCTTACAATCAAAACCAATCTTGACAACTCACCTCTCTGTGGCAGCTGCACCTTGGCTATGACATCTTCCATCGTCCACGCATCAAGGATCCACAACTCCGATTTGGCATGCTCCATCGGCTCGCCTGTCAGTGCGTCGAGCTGTGACTCGTCGAAGACGTAGAAGAGCAGAAAACCATCGTCTTCACCACGCGGCGAAGCCCGCGAGACAAAAGAACTCTCTTGCGCAAAGTGACCTTGTGGCATCGCAAAAACCTTGATGTGAGATGCGGCCCCTCGCCGTTGATCCTCGAGAACTTGAATCATCGTGCGCTCGTCAACCGCTTGTTCGTCGTGCAATCCTCGGGCGGTGCCTTCGGAGACAAGAGCCTGCACGTCCATTTTGACGATACAGTCAATTTTTGCTGCGCCTCCAAGCGCAGCACTGAACGAGCCTAACCGCATCGAACAGCCGTACACGTAGCTGCAAGAGGTCATAGAGTGTTCGAAAGGCACCGTTGCGAACTCGAAGGGCAAGACCGACAGCGCAAAGGCGTGAGACGGGGCAAGGTCTTGGCCGTTCGAGACGTCATCGGAGAGCGCGAACAAGTAATAGTATAGTCGACAGGTCTCTTCCAAGCCCGGCTGGAGCTGTGACGGTGGGGTCGGGATGTTGCCTGCAGCATACACGAGTCGCGGAGAATTGAGGCGACAGCATATGAGATTCAGCACCTCCTGTCGGGTCACAGGATCGACTTGGTTGTACGCAAAGGCGGTATGGAAGATGATGCAACTCGGCGCCGAATACCATAGAACAGCTTCAGGGTTGTGACGAGGAAGTACTCCAAATCGTGCTGGTATCAATGGCGAATATGCAACGATCGGCACGCCGCGGAGCAGATTCAACGGGTCCAAGGACAGGGGGATGTCCAAGAGTATCGTGTGAGTATGAGACGCCGCACAGTCATGCATCATTCGCGGGCCGGCTAGACGAGTTGTGAAAAGGTATAGTATACGTCAAAATCAATGGACAATGTCTGATGCTTCAGATCAATTTCACGACGTACAAATCGGCACAGGAGCGCCTAGTATCCGTGGAGTTTTGGCTTTACCGTTCTGGGTTGACGGGATGACCGAGTAGGAGAGGTAAGGTGGCAGCATGGTCGAATGGAATAGGATCAGCTCGCCAATGGCCGGATCACGTTTGGGCTACAATAAAAAGTTGCAGGGCGTTTGAGCCAATTCGAGGAAGTGATTCGATCGTGTGGTAAGCATGGTACTCACATGCGCCGTCGTCCATTCCTTCATCCACCCGAGTGCGCCATGCTTCTCTCTCATCCCGATCTCGCTGTCGTCGCCTTCAAGATCCCACCATCCTACTGTTTCCAACGCGGGTAGGCGCACCCAAGCCAGAGGGCCGCTTTCGCACCCAGCTAAAGGACGACCATCGTGGTAAAGTATCGAAGTATTCGCCACCGACACATGCCTGATGGCCTCGGCAGAGGCTGAGGCGAATGAAAGAGCGGACAAGATTACTGCACGTGATATGGACGCAATCACCGCTGGAAGTTGCTTTAAAGGGCCTAAAAGTGTTGTGATTGAAGGGAGGATCGGTTCCGTCGCACCAGCAGGTGTCGCAAGAAGAACGTCGGTAAGCACGTAGCGATTGACAAACTCCGGCGCAGCGACGGCAGGACTGCAGGGGTCGTTCGCAGCGTCGACCGGGCGCCGGGGAAAATATACGCCTTGAAGCATCCCATCGCCGTCAAACTGGTTCAATATACAGCCGTCCACACAGAGAAGTCAATCGTCAGCGCTTGCTCCCTGGAGCTATCACGGCGAAGCTCACGACGGACCCAATGGTAGGCCCGTTCAAAGTCCTCGGTCTTGACGCTCGAGCCGTTGGCGATAGAGGGGTTGCTGCCGTTTCTGATGTACATTCTATGATTCGGAAATTCAGAGGGACCTCATCAGTATAGAGAACCTCATTCGGCTCGGGTACGTGGGCGTACCCTCCAGCGAGCTCATCAGGGATCTGGCCTTGCCATTCGCATGTCGTCAGACCTCGCTCGCAATGCATCGGGCGGTAGTTTCCCGAGGCGTAGGGGTGCTTCGCCATGTCGGCTAGGAGCACACAAGCTGCTCCACTGGACTGATCCGAGAGATTTCTTGTGTAATATTCTGGGTCACAATGAAGCGATGGTGGTAGGATGGACCGATGGTAGGGGACGCAACCGGCTGGGGATGCCCGATCGCAGTGTCACTCACTGCCTGAGCAGCCTCGGTCGACCCTGAAGACCTGAGGGCTTGAAGCTTGAACGAACGGTAATGAAAGCAGCTGAAAGCAAGAGTGAATCTCGCGCGGGGCACCACCTCGATATTTATCGCGTCTACCAAACGTCCGGTACTGCTGAGTCACGTTCTCCAGGTGGACCCATTCAGTACCTACTCTGGCCGGTAAATTAGGGATGAGTGCTGCAGGCACTCACGCGACTGCAGGTGGTGCGCCTCATCGAAGTCCGACTTACTGCAGATGGGGCCCTAGGCTGGAACTATCTTGGTAAGGCAGGCCTAGGCACCTAGGTACCTACCTACCTAACTGCCGTCAAATGGCCTTATAAGAGCCTGTTACGGATGTAGCCTGTTCGGCGAATGGTACCAACGTGGGATTGTTAGCAGCGCTCTGATTCGGACAAGCGCTTCTCTCTCCGAGTCTTTTATAATAGATCTCAGTCTTCGAATCTCGATCTCGATTCCGAAGCGGCGTCCGCGCCTATCTCGCCCGAGGCATCTCCGAACTTGTGTGAATCGCGGTGACGACTGATCACGGGCAGGCCAGGTTCGATGACGTCGTCGTCGCCAATGCGGCTCTCGGCGTAAGCATCGAGTCGTCATAAACTGCACCGAAGTTTTAAGGTTAGGTACGCCCAAGACCTCGGTCACACGAGCATCAACGTAATGGCAACTTAAACTCGCTGCTACTAATAATAGCGCCGCGGTTCGGAGGTCCACCGTCGGCCTCGCGAGTCGAAAGCTCGCAACCGGCTCGCAGCTCCTCGAGTTTCGAGAATCCTCCGTCGGTCCAGATGGGCGCAGACTATGCAAGAGTGTCAGTCACTTCAGGGAACCCCAAAGTATCCTCAACACCACTTCTTTATTCCTTGCTGACTCGGGTGGCGGTCCTTGCCGAATGTAGCCATTTATCGTGGACGATTCCACCGGCGCTGCTGCTCTGGAAGGGTCTTCGACGCTTGCGGACGAGACGTGAGGTGTACAAGACGACGGCATTGATACTTGTAGGTGGAACAGTATGCGACATACGAGTTTGTGTAAGCGGTGAAGCTGACTCTCGGGTCACTCGACCAGATCGCAATAACCGTAAGTGGGCCCGACCGACCAGCTCGAGGTGGAGTTGACTTGTTCTTAATCGGACGATCTCACAAGCTCGTCCTCACGGGTACAGGCAACCATACCTTGGGATTCGTATCTGATTCGAAATAGGGTAAGTGTCTCCACCCGCTGCGGCTGTGCGACTGTAGAGTAAGCGCGCTGAGACGGCTTTGATCCCCAACCGTCGCAGATCTGGTCGTACCCACCCTCGTCATGCCTTGGGCCCACCCTCGCGTCCATTCCGATCGAGGAGGTTTTCTTCTTTTTCATCCAGACCTACATCACTTCTTGCATTTATGCCATATGCTCTAGACCCGTTCTCCACGTCTTGCTCCTGCCAAGATCGAAGAAGGCAGCCGATCGAGCTACCCGAATCGCAACAGTCGGCACGATGGCTTTTCTTGGGTTGACGGCCATCGCAGTCGATCAGCTCCGTCGCGGAGGAGAGTGGACTTACATGGCCCTAATTGTGGGATGGGTGTGCCCCTTTTTGGCATTGCTGTGGTCCGTCCTTCACCGCACGTTCCGATCGAACAAAAGGGGGGTGGGGGTGCTGAGTTGCCCATCCTTCTTCCTATTGCTGTGCGTACAGGGGGGTCGCATCTTCCCACATCATCGCCTTACCGCTGTGTTCAACTTTGATTCCAATCTTATTTCCGACGTTTTACTTGTGGGTATGTGACGCATTCGCGCTCCAGAGAGGGACTTGGGTCATTGAGCGAGGAACAAAGCTCGGTGTTGCCGTTTATGGTCTGGAGATTGAGTGAGTCGGGCCTGACAAACGTGCATACCTCCCTATGACACTGGTTGTGGCTTTGTGTAACGTATGCAGAGAAGCCATCTTTTTCTTGCTTACGAACGTTATGGTCGTATTCGGTCTCGCAGCTTGGTGAGCAGCGCACCATCTGGTCTGATCTGAATACATCCCCAAAGCTGAAGTTGATGCGGGACGGAGGTTCGCAGTGATCACTGCCTTGCCATCTACGATGCAACTCCAAACTACGAGTTTTCAAGTACAACGAAGCATCGGCCCATATTTGGCTTGTTGCGAACTGTTGTGACTCGTCCCCAAAGCTTGCCTTACGCTCGACTCAGCGACCTCAACGCTGCGGTGGCGCTACTTCGGGAAAAATCGAAGAGCTTCTACACAGCCAACTTTGTATTCGAGGGACGACTTCAGCTCAACCTTCTTTCTCTGTGAGTACTGCTTCCCGTATGTTATCAGTATGACGGGCTGACCTGAATGTACGTGAATGGCACTCGTAGATACGCGTGGTGTCGCGTCGCGGATGATCTTGTGGACGACGCGAGCTCGAGCGAGGTCGCGGCGCAGAGCATCTCCCTAATCTCGGCTTATCTCGATACCAAATACCCAAGTTCTATGCAGCATATCCACGGCTACAAATGCAAATCAGCTTGCTCATCGCCGGACTGCTCAGAGGCGAAGCTCCTGCTCGGTATGCTGGATCCAGCGCAACGAGCGACGTTCAGACTGCTGCTCGATCTCCCCATCACTCGAGGACCTCTTGACGAGCTCCTGCACGGCTTCAAAACCGATTCCTCGTTTTCAAAAGACAACTCAGCGCCACTCATCGCGCATGAGGATGCACTGCTTGGGTACGCATCGGATGTTGCCTCATCGGTCGCCGACTTGTGCATGCAGCTCGTATGGGAGGAGTTTGGGCACTCGGGCACGACTACCGACAGGCAACACATTCTACTCGCTGCTCGAAAAATGGGCCAAGCTCTACAACTTGTCAACATTGCTCGAGACGTTCCTGCAGATGCTAAGATTGGCCGGGTGTACCTGCCTCGACTGCCACTCGCAACGCTCGAACGCAAAGGAGGCATGGAGGATGCGACCGAGGCACGACTGGGATTACTCACGCTTGGCAAGGAGATGGCCGAAGAAACCCGCAAGACCATTGATCTTATTCCAGTAGAAGCCAGGGGCGTAATTCGGGCGGCCTGCGCCGTTTACATGCGTATTGGTCAAGCCGTAGAGGAGTCATTGAGAAGAGGTGACGTCCACGGTCGAGCAGGAGTGTCGGTGTATGATCGAGTCAACACCGCATGGAAATCCTTGGATGCTTGGAATTGAGGGTGTGATATGACATTTGCTTGATTTCCACCTACAATTCATATACACGTTTGACTATATTTTATCCGAAAATAGGTTGGACGAAGCCGATCAAACCGGTAGCAAAGACTGGAGATTGAGCGCAGGCAATTCGCAGCCTTCGGCAAACCCCTTCATTCCAAGCTGCCACGAAGCACAAATCTACCCGGCGAACGTGACGCCTGTGGAACGGAAATGCAACATGCATCAATGAAAAACGTCTAAATGACATTTGAGAACCGCGTCGGAAGTCGGCACTCGACACTCAACGCTCCACGCTCATAGGACTCCTCCCTGAGCAACAGCCGGAGGCCGAAGTGAGGCACAACAACTCGGAAGGCCCACCCCTATTCCTCGGGGAACGGCTGCGGAGAACTTGTGATGTCCGAACTGCACACGACTTCAGAATTACCTCATCAGGTTCGGTCAAGCATCGTAGATAGGTTGTACCTACACTACATCAGGTTCTAACTGGGGATGAACCATCGGCACATGTTGCTACGCCGGCGATGAGTTTGCCATGTAAGCGTGACGTCAATTTTTGGGGTTCGCTGCACGCAGCGGCAGGGGCGTCATTCACTCTGCTCCCTCAGTGAGCGCGCTCGACTATCGGAGCGCCCGATCCGCGACAGTGTACGGCCTACGCCGAGTTTTCCTTTCGGTATAATCAAAACCTGGGAGACCGAGATTGGACAGTCCACAATCGTGCCCTAAATTTAGCACTTTTTATCCGTCATCTGCGCTTTGGCCTCGCACAACAGGATTGGCCGCTCGATCCCGACGTCATAGGCTCCTCCCGAGCTTGTAACCGAAGACGTTCCGCTCATTTCCCCGATCGATAGGCTCCTCGTCTTAACCTACGTACTTCACTCCCCTCGTCCCCTTCTCTTTCCTCTTATTTTGTCAAACATCATTTTATCAACGTTGCCCGTCCTCAAGCCCGCACCTCAAGCCCCACATAACCCTTGGAAGCCACTGATCCTCCGGCAACATGGGAAACAATGCTCTTGCCCTTGACCCTTTGACCAGCAACATCGACATCACGACTCATGGTCAGTAGCTCTCTCCAACTTTGCGTCGAGGCTCATTGCGGCGTCAGCACAGTCGGTAGTAGTAGCTTACGCGAAAACTGTGTTTCTGTCGCCTGCTCATACAGCTTCGGACTTTCTTTGGGCCATCTTCTCAATCATGGCCGCGAGCGGTATCGGACTCTTGGCCCTCGGCTCTACCCGTCCCCTCGGCCAATGTGCCTTCCACCACTTGGGTAAGTGCGGATTATGTGATACAATTCAGGGGCGCCAGTAGCCCCAATAACGACGTTCGGCACCCCGCCGCACCGCCAGTCAGTGCTCTTCCAGCGGTCGGAACTGACTCGCCTCGCCAACACTCTTCGCGATTTTTCACAGCTGCCGCGATCTGCTTCACTGCATCGATCGCCTACTTTTGCATGGCATCTGACCTCGGATCGACCCCGATTGCTGTTGAGTTCATTCGAAGCGGGACACTCGGAGCCAACTGGGTCGCCGCTGGCGTCGATCGCCCCACTCGCTCGATTTGGTATGCTCGCTACTCGATTGGGTGATCACGACGCCCCTCCTCCTCCTCGAACTTCTCCTCGCCACAGGGCTTCCCCTCACCGAGATCTTCACCACCGTCTTCTTGGACGAGGTCATGATCGTCACCGGTCTCCTCGGTTCTTTGGTGTCGAGCAAGTACAAGTGGGGTCTCTTCGTAAGTTTTGATCTTGGTGGACTGCCATTTTCAGTATTGGACGCTAACTGCGCTCCTGCATCCGTCATTCACGTCCCCGGTCACACCTTACGTCCATAACAGAGTGTGAGTCGATGTAATGGATCGAAAAGGACTGCGCGAAAGACGAGGCACTGACCGACCATCCTTCTGTCCCGAATGACAATAGTGCGGTTGCTTCGCTGAGCTCTACATTTGGTGGATGCTCTTGTTTCCCGCTCGCAAGTCCGCCAACAACCTCGGGGGCGGTTTCCCCAAGATGTGAGCTTCATACTGCCTCCCAATCGACTGGACTGTGAGAGCTGACCCTACCAGTTGTTAATCTGGCGAAGGTACGCAACGTCCGCTTCGATCCTTTCAGGCCTCTGGCTTTTGTACCCCGGTGCATGGGGCCTTGCCGATGGTGGCAACGTCATCACCCCTACTTCGGAAATGATTTTCTACGGTTTCCTTGATGTCCTGGCCAAGGTGAGCTCTTCACGATCAGCATCTTTCCAAAGTTACAATGTCACAGCTTCTGACGTATTCACGCCTTCACAGCCCGGCTTCTGCTTCTTCCACTGCATTGCCATGTCGAAGTGCGACTACGCCCGTCTCGGCTTCGTTTCCGGCAAATGTGAGTGAGGTGTCTACGGACGCCAAGAGCAACTCACGTCTTGTTGACCTAGACTGACATATCCATCGAACCTAACAACCAACAGACTCGCAAGCTGCGACAGCCGAGGAGCGATACTATAACACGCAGCACTTGAACCATGACGAGCACGCGAATGAGCCTCGCAACTCCACCGCAACCCGCGTCGAACCCACGTCGAACGCTGGCACTCATGCCGGCTTCAAGCCCACCCAAGCCGCCGTTTGAGGAGATGGCTACTGGCCGGCGATCATGCTCACCTGACGCTGAACATCTTCAAGCACATTTCTGTGAACATTTCCATGACCGCGATTAATTTGTTCCCTTAGACCTAACATAATTATAAAACCTAATAATGCAACTAGATGTACATACGTTTAAATCTGTGCAGCGCACCAGGTCAGGGCCAGAGCGGTGGCTTTGAAACATTTTCGGTGCGGCGCTGCTCCTCGTTGAACAGGAGTTTCATCTGCGGTCAGCTGTCCATAGTAATGAAGCGACGGGCAGCCAAATTACAAGTGTGACGAACCGGTTTTCAACTAGGGTTGTATGAAAGCTTTCTCGCAAGCACCCCTCACTTGATCCTCAGAGAGAAGTGCGTGGGCATCTGCACTGGTCATGAGCTCGGTCGAAGCAGCCCACGTCGCCTGCCGAGCAGTGGGCTGAGCGGCTGAGCTGGGGCGGGGCTTTGGGGCTTCGATCTCCCGGTTTGCTGCGTTCGATCGGGAGCGACTCGCCAATTCTCGGTCCTGCTACGGTGTCGATCGAACGCGTGAAGGTGAGGCTTTCCAACTCGTCGTCTTCGTCCTCTTTCTTTCTGTCGTCGACTTTGCAAAGCTTCCACGCACATAGAGCGATCGAAGATCAAGAGCGGAAGTCGAGATGGTCAGCTCAGAAGAGAGTACCCGACGCCAACGAGCGGCCATCGTCATCGGCGCCGGTGTCGGAGGCGTGGCGACCGCAGCTCGTCTTGCTTCGGCCGGCTACGCCGTGACCTGCATCGAGCAGAACTCGTTCACCGGAGGACGATGCTCGCTGATGTATACCGATGACGGTTATCGATTCGACCAGGGTCCATCCCTGCTGCTACTCCCCAAGATGTTCGAGGAGACGTTCGTCGACCTCGGCACGACGATGGAGCGAGAAGGGATCCAGCTCGTCAAGTGCAACCCCAACTACAAGGTCCACTTTGGCGACGGCGAGAGCTTCACGCTGAGCTCGGACTTGGTGCAGATGAAGACCGAGGTCGAGCGGTTCGAGGGCGAGAAGGGATTTCAAGGGTGAGTGCCTGCCTACTCGACTGAACATTGAACCAGCGTCGGTCGAGCTCGCTCCCAACCGGAATCCGATCCGATTGCAAAGACGGTTCGCTCTGGATGCTACTGAAAGACACCAAACCACCCACCACGCGCTGTCAGGAACGCTCAGCTGATCACAAATGCGTTGTTCTCGCTCGAAACATAGGTTCCTCAAGTTCATGTTGGAGGGTCATCAGCATTACGAACTGTCGGTGGAGCACGTACTGCACAAGGTGGGTGCCGCGATAGCCCATTCGGCTACAATCGTCGGATCCCCCACATGGGCATCTGCAGTTTAGTTCGCGTTGCCGACGCTGAGATCTTGAGCCTGGTGAAGCCGTGCAGAATTTCACTTCACTCTTATCAATGCTGCGTCCGTCGTTCCTCAAAAAATTTCTCATTCTCCATCCTTTCGAGTCGATTGTGAGTCGCTCGTTCGGTGTTCGATATGACCGGCAGCTAGGAATGGGGCTGACCATGCCGTACAACTGAACGGGGCTCCCTTTACAGTACTCCCGAGCATCCCGGTACTTCAAGACGGACCGCCTGCGTCGCGTCTTCACTTTTGCTTCTATGTACATGGCGAGTCATTCACACCTTTTCAAAAAAAACCACAGGCTCTCGCACCAAACTGATGTCACCTTATAATGGCTTCATCAGGGCATGTCACCTTACGATTCGCTCGGCACGTATTCGCTGTTACAATACACGGAAATGGCGGAGGGTATTTGGTATCCGATAGGAGGTTTCCACAAAGTAGTCGAAGCAATCCAGAAGATTGCTGAGCGGAGAGGTGCTCGCTTTCGGCTGTCGACCCGCGTCTCTCGTGTCTTGCTGGATCCAAACAATGCCAAAAAGGCGACCGGGGTCGTGCTGGAGACCGGCGAGGAACTCAAGGCGGACGTAATCGTCATCAATTCCGATCTCATTTGGGCGCTCAACAATCTTTTCGAGCCGACTTCGTACGCCAAACGGCTTGCCAAGAAACCAGTGAGCTGCTCTTCAATCTCATTTTACTGGTCGATGGACCGAAAGGTCCCGGAGCTGGGCAGCCACAACATCTTCCTTGCCGACGAGTACAAGGAGTCATTCGATTCTATCTTTCGCGATCACCGGATTCCTCATGATCCTTCTTTCTACGTCAACGTTCCGAGTCGAAGCGATCCCTCTGCTGCACCTTCGGACCGCGACTCGATCATCATTCTCGTCCCCGTCGGCCACATCAGCGACTCATTACCTGCTGCTGCGGACTGGGACAAGATCGTCGAGTCGGCCCGCACTTTGATCATTTTCACGATCGCCCAGCGGATCAACGTTCCAAACTTTGGGTCCTACATCCAGTCAGAGATCGTCAACACCCCCGTCACGTGGCGCGACAAGTTCAATCTGCACCGCGGCTCGATCCTTGGTTTGTCACACAGTTTCTTCAATGTGCTCTGCTTCCGCCCCGCGACACGGCATCCTTCCGTCGACCGGGCATACTTTGTCGGAGCCTCGGCCCATCCGGGCACAGGTGTTCCGATCTGTTTGGCAGGTGCAAGGATCACAACGGAGCAGATCCTCAAAGACGACCATGTTGAGATACCCTGGAGCGAGCGGCCCTCCGCGATAGCGCAACCGGCGTGGGACATACAAGGCGAAGTCAAAATCCTAGACAAGCGCAGTCGGTGCAACCTCGAGAACGTGTTGTACTGGTTTTTCGGCGTCTCGATGATTGTGATTGCGCAGTTGGCTTGGATCTCGTCGACGACGAGCCTGCGGTTGAGCGTTTAGTAGCCGTCGACTGGGAGACCCTCACCCGGTGCCCTTCTCCTTGAACCGTAATCTTAGACGCATACAGGCATTTGATACATATATTTCAAGGTTAATCGTAGTTATTTCCTATTTAGCCAAAATACAGTCGACATTATCATGAGCAATAGGGCATGCGTTAAAAGAGTGCGAGTGATAAAGACACGATGCGAAAAGAGAGGGAAAAAGGCTACGACACGCCCGACCATATAGCGGGAGATCGATCCGCAAGGGTGAGAAGTCAGTTCCTCAGTTCCAGAAGCCTTTGTCTTTTCCCTTTTGAGTGCAGGAGTACCAATGTGTTTCTGCACGGTAAGATTGAATAAAAGAATAGGCGTTAGCAGCCAAGCAGGAAGCCGCATGAGTGTCGATACGCAAAGGACAGACCGAAAGTGTCCGCACTGGTTCGAGGGGCCGGGAATACCATCGTCAATCAAACGTTCAGGTATGCAGCCCTTTCTGATGAAAACTCCAACTCACGGATTGCAAGAGCATCGATCGCGCTCCGCCGGATTGGCGGGGCAATGCTGGAACGGTTCATGTCGATACTGGGCAGCTGATTATTTGTCAATAACCCCAATCGCGCAGCGCACCGCAAGGACCGTCGTTCACTCACGCTGATATCTTTGAACCAATGCACTTGGGTTCGATTGAGGAACAGCGCCGCGGCAATCGAGTGCACAGGCGCGTCGCCCCACCTGCGTGCGCGTGACGACGGATCAGTTTTCATGATTGGGTGCGATCATGGCAACTCGTGGAATCAAAGAGGCACTCACCGCTCGTAGAAGAAACCTCCTGAGCGGTCCAGATGATCAAAGTAGGCCCGGTAGGCCTCTCCTCGGAAGAAGTTCAAGTCTCCGATTTCTATGAGCAATGTCCAAAGGTCAGTTTCGCGTCTGTTGGAACTGTGCGCCGGTCCGGCGGGAGAACGAACCAAAGTTGGACTATATCAGGGCAGAACAGTTCCTGGAAGCGTCAGCAATATTGCATATTTGCATATTTGTTCGTCCCTTAGAAAGACACACCCAGAAATGACACCGGTTGTAGGTCTCGCCTAGGTCGTCGGAGATCCAGTCGATGAGGTTGTTCGGAGCGATAAGACGTTGATTCTTGTGAATGAAGTCTATGTTGACCCACACAAATCATCGAGCAAATTAGCAAACCCCAAACGCTTCCGGTGACTACAGATATAGACTCACCTTGGGTGACTGACCAAAGCGAAGGTATTGTCTCGGCATATTCGTAAATGGAGATCGCCCACCCGTACTTCTTGTCATTGTCGCGCATGAAGACGAACGGATCATACGCCAAATCGCAGCTGCGACAGTTACATCACACCCCATCCGTCAGCCATGCGTGCAACCCATGATGGGAATTCGTTGAGTCCGACTGACAAGAACTTGACGCCCGGCTCAATCCTCCAATAATAGTCGTACTGGTCCAACAGGGGATGCCGCCAGAAAAATCCGCTTTGATACCTGTGGGCGAGCAGGAAAGCAGGTCTCGGGAGGTGAGGACAAGTAGGTTCGCGTACAATGTATTGGAAGGGTGTCTTGCCTGCACATCCTTCGATACGATTGACTGCCGCCGTAGAGAATCTTCTTGTCGACCATCTCTTGGCGCGCCTTGGCCGCTTTCGTCTGATCGATCCAACTGGGTTCGTTGGCCCACTGGTCGCTCGGTACCTGGCCATAACTACAAGTTCCGCTTGCGAGGACCGAAGTAAATTGCTTGAACTCGTCTGAAAAGGGCTCGTTGTTGAGGAACACGTAAGGATAGTGATACTTTTTGTTAAACCGATCTGCTCGGGAGGAAGGTGGTGCTCGGCCGTCAGCGGAAGCAACTTTCCGAACGGAGCACATCCTTCGTTATCCCACGTGGGAACACCCTTGAGCCTACCTTCTATTTGTCGTATACTGCCCACGATCTGCCACAAATCCGAGTTGCGTGCGAGAATAACGAACGCAGCGCGGGCTTTGTTGGTCGCATTGATCGCGTTTAGCTCGGGGTCGAGCGATTCAAACGGTGTGATTTCGACCCCGCTGAGGCTCGTCAAATCATCCACATTCGATGTCGACGAGTCGTGCCACGATGACGGGGAACCGTCTGTTCCTAGACCACTTTTGAAGGCGATGGCCTCTAGAGAGGCAGTGGCTGCGTAGCTCGGGGACATGAACAGCGCGAGCCAGTGCAAACCGACCAAAGCAAGCGACCCCGCGACGAGATACCTGACGATCGGTATCCGCAACGCTCTCGGAAGATGGGACGAAGACGAGGGGGATGTTACGCCCCCATATTCCAAGCCTCGTTCGGAACTCGCGACTGCGTAGATGAGCCCGGCGCAGCGATGGTCCGATGGTCAGTTCGGGTCAAGCTTGGCGTGTCAGACGGTCGTCATGCATAGCGAGCTGAGTGACCTACGACGTTGATAGTCGAACGCATCCAGTGGAGAGCTGAAGCGCCCCGGTGGATACGCCATTGGCTACGAAAAAACTCAGCTTCCGTCCTTTGCCCTTCTGGATTCGGTGCACGGTCGGCTTCTCGTCTCGCAGCACCACTTGACCGCGCCCTGCCCCGGCCCACTGTGGACTCCGGCGCAAGATCGTGCCAGGACGAAAGTGCGATGAGCTTCGCAGGTCTCGCACCCCCCGGAAGAAGACGATCAGAACGATCAAGAAGGTCAATGGGTGTGCCAGGCGCAGCAGGTAGCCCGCAACAGTTAACCGTCGACGTGCCCGTTTTGTGATCGAACTCGACACTGCCGCGCGCAACCTGGCGCTACTCAGCGCGCAGACAGCCAGACCGGCTATAAGTCGACGTCGACGAAGCACGAGATTTATTTTCAGTCGGCTGGGGAGTCGATGCCAGACATGAGATTTCGACAAAAAACTGGTTTGCAGAGTCATGCTAATCAAGACCTTGGTTCTAAGGAGAACATGAACAATGAGGGTAAAGAAGAGGGAAAAATGCTGGTCCATCCGATCCAGAAGAGGGACAAGTACATCGCGACGAGAAGCTCTCATGCATGTGCTTGGGTAATTTGAGCGACTCTTATTTGGTGACGTAGATCTGCGCTTCGTAAGGCCCCAGAGAACCACGCTGGCCAGCGCCGAACTTGAGCGATTCGACGAGCTCGAATCCGCACTCGACATCGGACGGCAGCTCGAACGACTGCTCCTCCGCGGTGAAGTTGAGCGCGACGAATGCGACCTGGTCATTCTCGGCGCGCTTGGTGTAGAGAATCGTATTTTCGTTGTCCTTGTCGAGCATCTCAAAGTGTCCATACACGAAGAGGTCCTTGTGCTGCTTGCGGTACGCGATGATCTTGCGGTAGTATTCGAGCGGGGAGGTCGCGACGCCTTCTTGCGCGGCGACGTTGATCTCCTTGTACGAGTCCATCACGCGCATCCATGTCTCCTCCGCGGTCGTGAATCCAGCTTGCTTGTCCCCGTTCCAGTGCATCGGCGTGCGAGCGTGGTCTCGGCTGGTCAGTTGGATCGAGCGCTTGCCTTCCTCAACGAGCTTAGGGTCCTTGTTCTCGGCGGCGGCTTGCTTCATCTCGTTCCACTGGTTGATCGTGCCGACATCCTTGTACTCGGTGTGAATGTCCCATGACTTGGGGCAATTGATCATACCAATCTCCTCTGCGCAGATGAAAGCAAATTCAGGAATGTCAGCTCAACGCCCCATGACCGATTGAGAACTCTTCCAAGCGGCTCTGCGACTACTGACCTCCTTGATAGATGATGGGCGTGCCCGAGACAGTGAGAAGGAACGTCGCCAACAGCTTGGCTGAGTTTTCGCGGTGCTCGGGTGCGTCCGAAGCATAGCGAGGGATACTGCGCGCCTGATCGTGGTTCTCGAGGTAAGTGGCGGCCCATGCATCGTACTTGGCGTCGGTCAGCTGTTGGTAGCTGGCGGTGATCTCCTTGAACTTGGTCAAGGGCCAGTCGTGGTACATGAGGTTGAAGCGGCCCTTGCCGTGATCGAGGTCGGCCAGATCGAATTGGATGACCATGTTGAACTCCTTGGCATCGGCGGCGACAAACTTCAAGATGTCGGGAATCAAAGGGGTGCTGGGCAGCTCGCCAATCGAGGTGCAGCTGACCAGAGAATGTCGGTTCCATGAGCTCGAATGCCCCAATCTTGAAGGGACACAATCATAGTCGCGCGTGGACACTCAACTCGTATTTGGAGAACGTCTCTTCGTACATCTCCTTAAGGAACTCGTGCAGCCGAGGTCCGTTGGAGAAGTACTGAGGAGCAGGTTGCCACGGGGTAGTGGGGTCCACAACTGGCGCATCGGGGAAATCGATGAACTTGGAGTACTAAGTGGGTCCATCACAGAAGCCGAATCAGCCCCGGATATACTTGAGAGAACGAACGGCGAGCTTGATCCAGGCTCACCATGTTGGCCGTGTCGATTCGGAAACCATCGCAGCCCTTGTCGAGCCAGAACTTGATCGCGTTGTCGTACAGCGCCTTTCGCAGAGTCGGGTTCTCCCAGTTAACGTCGGGTTGTTCGGGAACAAAGTAGTGGAGGTAGTACTGCGATACGGAAACACCGGAGCACCCCGAAGAGTCAGTCTCGGCAACGCTTAAAGCAACTCCGGGTTTTCGCCCCAGATTGGAACTACGGAGCCCCACACTGGCAAACTCACCTCTTCGGTCTTCTCATCCCACTCCCAGACCGATCCGCCGAAGCATCCCCTCCAGTTGCAAGGCGGGTGACGAACACCATCGGCATCGTACTTGGCCGGGCGCCAGATGTACCAGTCGCGCTTGGGGTTGTCCTTGCTCGATCGACTCTCCTGGAACCACTGGTGCAGGTGCGAGGTGTGGTTGATGACCAAGTCGAACAGACTGTATATGCTCATCGTCAGGCGATGTTACACGAGCATGGCGTGAGCGAGAACCCAAAATAAAGAGAGTAATAATATCCTCAGTAGATGAAGTGGAGGATTATCACTCACACCTTCATACCTCGCTCGTGGCAGCCCGCGATGAGATCCTCGACGTCGGAGACTTTGCCATAAGGTTCATGGATGTCTTGGTAGTCCTATTCGAACGTATGAATTAGGAGGCACAGGGACGAAACGATGACCGTTAGCAAATTGAACGAGCTGACGGCAGTTGTGAGAGGAGAGGGGCCAAGGCGGTTCCTGACCTGGATGTCATAGCCGTTGTCGTATTGAGGCCTGTCGCGAGATCGATCGCATCACCATAGTCAGCACATCGAGCCATGAGAATCATAGACGTGCTAGGCATGGAACCGGTTGAAGAAAGGGGGGCACGGGCGACGTGTGATTGGGGAAGTTGGTGATCTCCGTCCAGCCCGCCTGTACAACGCCTACCAAGAATGCAGTTCGGCTGTGGGAAATTTCTGGAAGCAAGACAGGAACGTACGACTTGTAGAAGGGCGAGACCCAGATGATATCGACGCCGAGGGCCGAGAGGTAGTCCAACTTGGCGATGATGCCCTTGATGTCACCCTCCGCTTGGCCGCGAGCCGAGGCGAACGATCGCGGGTAAATCTGCGCGCCGAGATTTCGGTACAGTCCCCAGGTCCAAAGGTCAGTGCTGGGCTCCGTAGACCAAATCCTCAAGATATCTTCCACGCGAGTAGCAAAGAATCATCATGCACCCTCTACTGTGACTCCTATGTGCCAGTGAAAAGCGCTATCTGCTGTTTGCACCGCGTTATTCCGCGAGCGAAATAAGCGAACCTCCGACGCGAGTGGGGGCGGGGTCCAGGCAGAAGTGGGGACACGAACGGGACGAAGGAGGGCAGGAGTGGAGAGTACAGCAGAGATAAAGCTGGTCCTGAGCACATACCTGGTACACAATACCTTCCTTCCACCACTTTTGGACGTGGGACATGGCTGCAGAGGAACGGAGGGGGGTCGAAAATTTGAAAAGGGGCGCCGGTGTGATGATGGGCGGCGGGAGGAGAGCGACGAGGACGGACAGTGGAACCAAAAGTCGTGGCCTCCAAGTCGTACCGCGAGCGGGGTGCGAAACATCGACGCCACGGTCCCGGTGGGCAAATCAGCCGGCGGCCGGGGGAAAAGCTGGGGCAGGGGGACATCACCTGCACGAAGCCGAAGCACAGCTGTCTAAATACAGACCCGAGTCCGTTCCAAAGCTTAAACAGGATGCTGCCCAGAAGCGAGAGAACCTTTACCCCATTCGCTTCAAGGAAGCCATAAATGAGCGGCGGAGAAATTTGTAGGGCATTCATTGCCTAGGGCATGCACTTCGTGCCAGCGGTTTGATCGAAGTGGATGCCCCGATTGATTGGACTGGGATTGCTCAGAGGTGTCAGTGCGAGTGCTGGTTGCCGCCTGACTCAAAACCACCATGCGTGCCGCCATGCCGCTGGCCAGGCGTTGCCGAGCGGCTTGTGGATGAACCTGGATCAATTCAAGCAAGGTTCTTCCGGGCGCGTGGTCGCGCGCCAGGCGCGTCCAGCGGCTCTGGCTTCCCTTGCACTTGCTTGTTCGCACGAGGTGGTGGGTACACCTACCTACATTCGATCTACTTTGAAGAAAGATCGAGGCGTTTAGGTAGCTAAGGGAAACTGGTGAGTCTCAACCTCTAATGCAGTGGGTCAAAGTCGGAAAATTTTGTCCGAACTCTGGCATACCGCATCGATCGGATCACTGGTCGGCTCCGGGGCACGGAGCTCCCGAAAGAACAAGGGCTGATCTTACCTACCGGCTCAGAGCTTCTGGTGTGGAGTATCAAATTGCTGTTATACACTCAAGAGTACAACGTGACTGCGTCTATCTATAATCTATAAAAAAAATGCATTTACTACTGCGTGCTCACACCAATTTTCGGAATCGTGAACAAAACTAGGGGAAAAAAAGAGGACTCCATGGCCCATTATGCCGTCGTCTCTTCGTACGATCCCATGGTCGAGCGTAGACCACTAAACACCCCAGCGAACACAAGAGAACCGAACCTGAAGCCAGACTAGACCTGGACGGCGGTCGCATCACTCGCCGCAGAAGTCTGCGCCGACGACTTCTTGAACTGATCGAACCAGTTGCACCGCCCTCCGACGTAGAGCACGACGAAAGGTGTGATCATCGCTGACAAGGCAGGGCAGATGCACGCCATGACAATCCATCCCTTCCGGATGCCGAGTCCTTCGATAATCTGACCGGCGATGATGGGGCCTGCGAGTTTACAAGGAGGATTCGAGTCAGGATGACGGCAGCTTGGGCTTATGATAGAGGCAGGCGGCAGCGGCTAAGACCCACCGATGAACGAGCCGATTGAGTACATCATGTTGAAAGCGCCATAGCAATAAGTGGAGGGCTTGAGGAGATGCAAGGAACACAACATGTCAGGATTCTACCAACCGCTGAATCGACCATCGCCGACCATACTCACAAGTCCCGGGATGTTCTGCACGACGACCGAAAGGTCTTGCATGACGGGGGTGAGAAAGAACGACAAGGCGACGCCGAGAATGACGAGGAAGAAGATGAAGAGTGGGAGAGGACCACGGATGATGAGGAGAAGGTAGCCTGGGAAGGTGAGCAGCATGCCGATCGTGGCAACGCCCTTGGCGCCGTAGCGATCACTGGCCCAGCCTGCAAGGGGTGAGGCTAAGAAGGTGGGGACGATGAGACCGATGAAGACGAGACCTGCGCCGAGGGAGTTGAGACCATAAACGTCGTGGAGATGAAGCGTCATGCCCGTGTCTGTATGTGGATGATCGGTGGACAGGTCAGTACGAGAGAACCATCGGCAGCACGACTAGGGTAGAACGGGGCTTGGACTGACCCAGCAAACCACCCAGAGTGATACCGTTCAATAGTGTCAGAGAAAACAGCGTCACTGGCCTCATCGAAGTCGACATGATCTTCAACGCAGGCCAAGGACCCATGTCCTTGACCGGCTCCCGCTCCGATTCTTCGGATTGGCCGCTCTCCACCGCGGCCGAGTCAACAGACGCCGGTCGGGTATCATCAGCGATGACGGGCTTTACCTCCTGACCAGGCAAAATTTTGCTTTCCGCCTTTGCTTCCTCTGTCGTCTTCTTGTTGGGGTTGGTGTAGCCAGGTGCCTCAAAGTTGGGCAGGTCAACTTTGCCGGCTCGGATCCATTTGAGCGCCGTTCGCTTCTCGATGACGAGTAGTCGTAAGACAAAATCGACTAAGACTATAGTAAACAGTGCGATAGGGCAAAGTCCCGTCAATATGTCGGCTCGAAAGAGAACGACAACAGGGTAGCGATTCGACGTACCCAGACATAAAGCAAACACGAACGGCGCACGGTAGCCCATCCTCTCGTAAAGCACACCACCGACGGGAGGTCCAATGAGCTGTCCGATGGAGAATCCGACCATGACGTATCCCATAATGATGCCAACTCTCGCCTCTGGTACGGAGTCGGTGACGAGCGCAAGGCCTAGAGTCCAAATCCCGGTTCCCGAGATACCCCTGTTTGGATTGCCATGCCACTTCTCGTCAACGTCTTGATTTTGCGGCCGCCTCACCCGAACACAGACATGGGAAGGTGACTCACTGCAATATACGACTGACGATCATGGCGGCGTACGAAGACGTCTCCATGAAAAGCACGATTGCCGCTGCCATGAACAAGAGGGCGACGAGGAGCGGTGTACGCTTGTCCTTGAACTTGCCGCCGACTGTTGGCCGAAATGGGGGAGCAGGTGCAAGGCGAGGACAAGAAAAAAAGGATCAGCGGTGTGGCTCAAAACGTAGTTTACTTGCTCAACCATTGCAAGATGTGGAGAAGACGGGCAAGTGCAAGGGAAAGCACTGACCGTATGCGATCGGCGGCGACGAGACGATCAGACCGCCCGCGTAGGCTGCGACGAGCCATCCAGTCTTGGATCCAATGTTTTCGTACCCTAGTGATTCCAGCCTGAACGGAACCTGTTGGAGTTACAATAGAGACCAAATCAGCCTCCACGCTTGTTTCGACTCCTGACCAAGTTATAGGAGCCGAGCCGAGCTTGTCGGCTTCGGTGACTCACGACGGGGACGACGAGACCATATCCACTCAGGTCGACGAGCACACCGACGCCTACGGTCAGAGCAATATACGGTGTCGACTGTGGAGAGCAAGACATGTCTAGGGTGTCAGTCAGATGGCTCTGGCGTATGTGCGAACGCTCAACTTCTCACCGATCGCAAGCCGAGCAGGAAGGGTGGTCGGCCATCGAGTTTGTCAGTCGTCTCGAGCTCAGAGTCCTTCCGACGACGGGACAGGAATGGTATCTTCATCCTCGAGTCAGCAAGAGACGAAGCACGAATGAGGGTAGATAAAAGAAAGGGGGTTGAGAAAACAGTAGTGAAAAGCAGAGACAGAGACCGGGAAAGAGAGAAAAGGCAGCGCGCGATGATCCGATGCGAACCGCGCGTCCGCGTCTGTACACGGGTCACGACGGACGTCGTGCTAAGCGCTCCAAGCGCCTCCCGGCGTCCGAGCAATGCTGGCGCCCCCTGCGGCAGAGCCGAAGGAGAGTTCTCATTAGTCATCGATGTTTCCCTACCGACCCCACTGCACAAGCCAAGCTCAAGTTCTGACCTTGAATCTGACTCGACCGCTCAGTACCAATAAGTCGACACCCTACGAGTCACGAACAGAGTATATGTAGGTAGATACTTTGACATTGCAAAAAAAAAACCCCTTTCATTTCAGCATCCGTCCCGTCCCGTCGACTACCATCTGCGTGAGTCTCTCTGCCACGATGGACCTCATTCCCTCGAGCCAGAATATGTCTCCGGGACTAGGAAAAGAATTACTGGAATTCGTGGAAGTACTTGATGTCGAGATCGGCGATGATTCCAGCCGTAGCGAGCGCTTGGAAAGTGTCTCCGGCCACTGGGTAGTTATCGCCGAGGAGTAGGCCGAGGTCAGTGATCGTGAGAGGTTTCAGGTCTGAACTGACGTCCACGTAAACTTTTCTTCGTCGACTGACCGTGGTCGACAATACCATTGGGCAAAGTGTACTCCTCAAAGACGAGGAACTTGTCTAGTAGATCATTGGAAGGCAGAAAGGTTGATATCTTACACCGACCGTCTGAATGTCAGCATCCCGAACGACGTACTAGGGTCCTCCTCAGACCTCGTGGTCCTGTAGGTATGGGTGTCCTCGGAACTTGCTTCGGCGGCTGTTCGCACTTTGGCCAAAGCGGCCTGTACCTCGTCGCCCTTGCCGTCTTGAGCGAGCAACATCACAATAGGCGAGTTTGAGGCAATCAATCAGCAACCTCGCGAGCGGACGACGAGCTCATGCAGTACCTGCCTCGATTTACCCTTGGCAATGACGTTGGCCTGTAGAGAGACCGAGTGGCTCCGTATCAGTGTCAATGTTCGGCTCATCAGTGGACATGACCTCCATGGGCACCCATCTCGTCTCTTCGACATCGCGCCATCATGTGCCCCACAATCTCTCGGTCGACGCCCTCGTGTCGGCGCAAGAACCTCACACAGCGCAATCACGTATGGGCAAAGTCTTCCCAGCACAGACGCACAACGAGGATGATCTTTCCTGATTGAGCCTTGGGGGCGTTGAAGGGGAGCGACATGGCTGCGAATGAATTGGGAACAATCGAAAGTGGGGCGCAGAGAACAAGAAAGAGTCTGGACCTTGACCGGGCTGACGTGATCTGCGAGAATCTGCAGCCACTTTGCGGTCATCACCAGCTGAGTTTTCTCGCTGGCGCCGAATCGGATGGGATCGCCCGATCGGGACAGGAAAAACAACATCTAGAAAAGAACATCTTTCGAGTACTAGTGGAAAATTCTGATCAAGAGACGCAGGCCGTGAAGATTTTTCCGTAGGCAACTTGCGCCGGGGAACAAACCCACCGCCCCGAACCCTGATCTAATTACAGCAAAAGTTGTGAGTACACGCACCACGTCTCTGATCAAACTGTTCGCATATAAGTGTCTCCGATAGCGGTCAGACCACTGTTCGCATTGACGTATTGGCCCGCAAAGGCACCCTGTGCGTGACACAGCGAGATCGGATCGGAGAGCGAAGGGTAGGAAGAGTGAAGCGGATGTACGGGAGGAACGAAGAAATTTGGTGAGAGACGCCCCATATCTCCACGCATCGAAAGCAAGACTGGGACCCACAAATCCTGCATAGCGCTGTATCCAAGTCGTCTTTTCGAGCCAGGGAATCACTTTCTTGAGAAATGCTTGCTGCTCCGCCGTCGTTCCCGACCCAGCGAACTGGGCACAGCAAATCATCATCAGCGCCCACACTTTAGCAAGACTCGCAGCATGCGATAGTCGCACCTCGGTGAGTCAGATGGGTTTATTGAATCGCTTGTGCGCGTCCGTGAGGTAGTTGAAAAAGTACCCGGTGTTCTGGAGCGAGGGCGGAGCATTGGTTCATCAGCAAAGATTTGGGCTCGACTGCATGGCCGATGATTGACGGATGGTGAGCGCCGATCGTGCATCTACTCACCCAGGCAGCATCGTACCAATGCAAGGCAATAGCATCGATATTACACCGGGTGCAGTTGCCCAAGAACTCAGTCATCCAGTTGACGCCCATGGGAGAACCGTCAGCGGCATAAGCGCCATTCGTGACGGCGGGAGAAACGAACCGCGCTTTGCCGGCAAAAGGTTCCATGTTTGTCTTCCACAGCTGCGCTGCTTTGGCAGGGGTGATGTTGGACTGCGTTGGAAGGTCGGGTTCGTTGAAGCTGTCACACATGAAAAGGCCAGACACTCTTGAGCGCTCGAGAGGGCAAAGGAGTTTTCACGACATGAAGACCGAAAGGGCCCCCTAAGCGCATATGACACACACGTAGATAAAAGACTCACCCCAGCAGGTACTTCCCCCCTTGCGCAATCCTTTTCTTCGCAGCCGCCGACCACCCAGTGGCATCACTGCCCCAGAGCATCGGGACGAAATCGACCTCGGCTGAAAGAGCTGGTTGATTGCCGTTGTTCACCGAATTGGCCCAGTTGTATGCCCATGCGATCGACTTGCGACGCTCGAACTGGCTCAACAAGGACGCGGTGTTGTATCCAAGGCCCTGGATTGATTTGAGATCAGGAGAAGGAATCAAACATGCGCAGAGTCAGCGTTGGTAGGATTTGGACGGTCGGAGTCCGTGAGTTCGCCTAACTCGGCCAGCCGAGCCACAAGTGGCTTGTGACCCGCCGAGCCGAAAAGACAACACACCTTCTTGGACGATGTCGTCTTGACCGCTCTTCTGTTTGCGCGACCTTCCGGTAGAACTTGTTCTAAAGGAAACCAACGAGGTGCAATGTGTCTTAGGTCATGTATGAAGCATTGAAGTGTACGCTGCCCGACGGCGTGTCGCGCACGCGTCCGAGTCGGGGCCTAAAGTGAAGTCCCGATTTCTCGGTGCGCAGGACCGCGTCCCCAACGCCGCAGGCCTGTAGCCTATTACTAGGTCTTGGGCCAGTCTGAGGCGGTATGGACAGAGTGAAAATACGCACCATCCAAGTCGAGAGCATGCGTAATTCCAATGAGGGCCGCCAGGGCGATGAATAAGTAGCACACGAGCATGTCGACGTTGAGGATCGGCTCCGCCGTCACGTGGAGGGTCGAACAAGGCGCCTGGGGCCGCTCGGGTGGTGAGACAACAAGTTGAGTGCGACTGTGAGCCAGTACCCGTGCAGCATCAGTACCTCCGCAGCGTTCAAGTAGCTAACCACTGGCATGATGACCACTCACAAATGTTGACGAGATGAGGTCTGATGGAAGATCTGTGAGCGCGCAGGCTCAGTAGGCTCCCTCGGACCACGGCGCTCGCACGAGCTCTCGGAAATCGACTAAGCCCGCTCCGGAACGAGGCCCGCCGATAGCCGATATAGTAATGTCTCCTCGGTGAATACCCCCAAAAATGGCGCCCGACGCCCAAGCCGACAACTTGCTTTGTAGTATAGGACAATCATGAAAATGCCCTTAAAATCTGGTCATTATTTACGAAACTGCCCTCGGTAGTTCCAGTTTTACCAGAATGCCCTCGACGAAGCACCAGGGTAAGCTCGGAGCTCGGAGTCCCGTTGAAGCAGATGTATGACCATCTCGGTTGCGCAGATAGCTACTATGAATAGGATCAGTTCGATAACAAGCACGTTCACAATGTTCGCCTTGCACATGCTCTGCAACCTAACGTGGTCATTTTTAACGCTGGAAGTACATGACTTCCAGCCTTGCTGTATCTTTGCAACTTCTTGGGTATTTCTCCAGGTGATGAAAAAAAAACTCGCTCATTCCGAGATTGATACGCAGTTGCTTACTGGCGAAGGTGTTCTCGCCGAGGGCGATCAAATATCTGTGACTTGAAACTACGGAGGGCACTTTCGTGAATATGACGAAATTTTGCGGGCATTTTCGTAGTTGCCCCCTTGTGGAACCACTTAATTGTCGAGACCGGGCTACCACAGTTCCACATTCAAATGTTTGGGTGGGGTCACATCTTGTCTCATCTCGAGTCGGCGCCTTCGTGCTCCTACCGCTTCTGTAGTACTGGGTTCCAACTGCTGTGGCAGTGATGTCGCCGGACGGCGGCGGTA
Organism: Microbotryum intermedium; assembly: GCA_022702645.1. Taxonomy (NCBI): domain Eukaryota; kingdom Fungi; phylum Basidiomycota; class Microbotryomycetes; order Microbotryales; family Microbotryaceae; genus Microbotryum; species Microbotryum intermedium. Next base: position 1,719,858 of record JAHWDX010000001.1, read on the forward strand.
GTACTACTAGTAGACAGGATTGTTGATTGACCTCTCAAGCGAGCTGTAACACATACTAATTCACAATACTATAAGATTCATGCATTCTACTCGTTGGTGTAATACGATGTGACTCTCCGGGCCGTCTCGTCTCAGTATTCTTGGACGGAGGTCACGCAACAACGGCAAGTGCTCCCTCGAACGCACGACCCGCGACTATAACCTTGACAAGACCCGCACAGCTTGCATCGCTCTCGGTATTGACGCCAACAACTTCGGTACTGTGAGTCACCTTGTCCCACGATCGTGCACGTCGGCTTTGCTTTAGAGTCACAAACGTTCTGACCTTCTGCGCCTCGATGGATCAAATTGATAATGTAAGAGGGTAAGAGGTGCACAGCATGGTACAATGGACGCTGCGCTGCGACCTGCGAGACACCGGCAAGTGCTCTTTGAATAACTGTTTAACTGCGCACTCTAGAGGAGCTCGCAGCTTCGCCGTCGTACCCGTCGACTGACCCCTATTCACGAGTGCCCCTACCTTCGATCGCAGATCGCCCCAGCATTTTCAAGGTCGGCACCAACAGGCGCAGGCAATCGACTTGCGTCCGTATCTGCTTGACTCAATGTCACAATCTACCTACCCTCTTCGCGTTCAATCACGTGGCCGCTGCCGCACTGTCTTTTGTCATCCCTCCGTTTTCACTCGCCGCCAACTCTTTCGCTGAGGTCCGACTCGCAGCAACGAGCTTCCTTGCTTAGCTAAATCTGCCCCTCTCAATTGCCTGATCCTTTATCTCTCTCTGTAAGGCCCTATTGGTTGATGTTGTCTTGTTCACCTCCCTTCGTGTACCCCCCTGTTGATGCCACTGCTCTGTAGATGATACGCATTGTTGCAAAATTTTAGTCACGTCCAGTCGGTGCAAATCTCTGCTCATTTGGTTGTCCTGTGGTGATGTCACCATTGGAATAGTCCTAGCTTATCCACAGTGACTCGACGATGAGAATGAGAATCTACTTCAATAGCTAGGTACTTCACGGCTTAAGTACATAGGATTTTCCCGGCTAGGTCTTTCCCGGCTCTAGTACCTAGCTACTGTAAGCTAACCTCGACGAAGTGCTGACCGAGGTCGGCTGCCCGCTGCAGCGCTTGCGACTGCGCACCGAGGATGAATGCCGCGGCGCCTCGGGCCTGCGGCGCTCTCTGATGCCAAAAAGCGCCGCATTCGCTAGACAACTTTGCTTTCTGTCCACCACCCAGAGCGAGGCAAGCCCAGTGTATGGATAGAAGAAGGCGGGCAAATCGCAAACGATCCGCCGATTCATGTTTCGTCCAAAAGATCCCCGCGAGGGCGAGGGGATGTCTCGCTCGGATATGTCAACTCGAGTGAATGACTACGCGCCGGTACGTCTTTTTTGTGTGACAATGGGAAGGTTTACCTGTAAGCTCATCCCGACAACAGCCTCTGATACTGCGCCTTAGCAAAGCTAGGTCGAACTTGGATTAACGCAGCTCTCGCCCACTACTATCGTTTCCAGTTGCAAGAACTCGCCGATAGGCTCGTTGAAGTTGCCGCTGCTCTGGCGAGGGTAACCGACATCCTAGGCTCAGTGCCCACCGTGTCGAAAGGCTTGACCTACCATGTGAAGCCGGTACTTAAGCTGAAAAATGGGTCCATCTTGACGCGGTCTCCCAAAGCCTAGAATACGTGGAGTACTGACACCTCATGAGGCGAGAAACTGGTCTCAGAAGAAGTACGAAGACCCGAATTTGGCAGATGACGTGGGCGCCCTTCGTCACCCCGCGCGTGCAGCCTTGACGAGATGAAGCGGCGCGTGGGGGAAGCAGGGTCGACACTCGACAGCAGCGTGTCGGCGACGGCGTCGAACCCGACAAATCGCACGTGATGCGATTCGCAACTGCGAAGATCGAGAGTCAAGGTGCCAACATTCAAGTTCTACGATAAAAAGCCTCACTACGCCCATCCCAGCCTTCTCAAAGTATGGTACTGCCAACGGGAAATTGCCAGAACGTGTCGCCCAAAGAAACACTGCAGTGTGTGGCGTGCCCACCGCGAAGTTCTAACAATCAAGTCAAATGCCGAGAGCCGGAAGCCCGGTAGGAGCGCGGGGTGCGGCACAACTTACTCATGCCTGCAGTGCTGCACTTACTTCTGCGGTCGCCGACGTAGATCACTTCATTGAGCTTATCGGCTTTCAATCGCGAATTCGTGTCTCAGAATTGCAACCCGACGGCGGTGGAGACGGCGGCGCAGCGCCTCCGATCGCGCTTTGTGAAATCACCAATCCACTCGCCGGGTGGCGCTCGCGCTCGGCTTCGGCTGCGCGCGGTGCGGAGTCCGAACTCCGCCGTGGCACCGCCCGCTAACCTTGTCTAAATGAAAACCACGCGATCACTTCCTTTCATTTCGAGGTAATCGGGAGCCTTCGCCGGGCTCTAGTCGAGAAGGTGCACCGAGGAAACAGTTGCTCTCTAGCTTCCCCACACCCTCAAGACGCTGTAAAGCTGTGTAGAACTTCGACCTAGAAGGACCTAAACGCTCGTCTGGCCGCGGGTTTGGACGAGTCGGACCACTGCTTCGCCGTTCCAAGCTCCAAGCTCCAAGCTCCAAGCGTCAGTCGACAAGGCTACTTTCGGGCTACGAGCTCTCGGGTTTCTCCACGTGTCGGCCGTCCAGTGCATCGCATGACTTGGCCACTCTTTGGCTCTCTTTTCAGCATTTCTTGTGACTTGAGGACAATACCTATTCGTCCACGGTATGACCTGCTTGTATGTCGCACCATAATGGATGAAGCCGAGGGCACTGGCAAATGGCAAGCATACAACGTTGATCGCCGAAGGAAGAAAGTGAGCCTAGGAAAAACAAAAACGAACGACGGATGCACATCTCAACTGCGGTGGGGAACTACTAGCTACACAAACAACAACAAGACAATGGAAGAGAAAAATGTAATGGCACTACTGAGTCGATAAGCGTCCGCGCATGTATCATAACCTTAAGCCGCGGCTGCTCGTCGGTGGCATCGTGCTCGGCAGACTTTTGCCCCTTATTGGGAACGGCAGGGGGGGGTGATCCAGTGCATCATACCAAGCGTACAACACTCCACCACTAAGCGTAAGAGCCACTCCGAGGAAATTGATGATCGAAAGGGGGAGCGCAAAGACGATGACCGAGACGACAATTGTGAATGCTTGAGAGGCATGGCCTGTGGCACATTATCCCAACCCCGATTCCAAACGATGAGCGCCACGACCTTGGGAGCCGCGAACGAGGAACATTTTAGTCTCATAAGAAAGCACGCACCGGAGATAGCAGGCGCAGGTGCTTGCACTCGTTCCTCGGCTTTGAGACTGGCAAATATGTTGCCCACGGACAGCAAGCCGGCGGCGATGATCGCTAAGAGGTGCCCCCGGGTCAGCTCGGGCCCAATGAGGAAGTTGAGGAAGGAGCCGAGCTCTCCACCGAGAATCGCAAAGATGCCATAATGAGCAATAGACAGAGGTGCGACCCGGGAGATGAGATCTAGCGTGCCAAGGCCCCAACGCTCCGTCAAGAGGTGAGTCGTAATGAGCGACTTGATGGAGAGCAGGATCGCCGAGGTGAAGGCGAGGAACGAGCCGAGCGAATGGATGTCGAGGTTCAATGAAGTCAGAACAACTCCGAGAACAACGAGGAGGAACGTTGAGGTTGTTCGCATGGATGTCCGCTCTTTGAAGAAGACGACCGATAGGGCGAGGGTAAGGATGGGTGACAAAGCTCGAACCGAGAGATGAAACTGTGTCGTGAGGTGCGGCGCAGTGCTCAAGTCAGTGCCCGAGCTTCACTCCTTTGAGAGGTCTGTTCTGACGAGCATTGACTCACTGGAACCGTCACTGATCTCAAACTCAGTGTTGAGGTCAACTCTTCGACCGAGAAGAGCAAAGCCAGGAAGCGCAACGTCGTCTCGCGCTTGTGCGTCAAACGAATGGCTCGAAAGCTGCCTGTGCGCCGAGCAATATGGGTCGCAAAGGTTGCAAAGCCGGCCTGAGTACCCAGAAGGATGAAGGGAAAGGGAAATATGCCGTCCGGCTGTCGCAACAAGAGCTTGCGTGCGATGGTGAAGCTGATCGACGTGAGGAAGAAAGTGATGATGGCCGGATCGAGTTGGGCGACAAACAGTGCGCTGGCCTTCATCGGCTGCAAAAGCACCTCGGGATCGACCAACGCCGTCGTTGAGAAGCGGTGTCCATTGATGGTCGGTGTGAAAGCATTGAGGAATGCGGCCACGTCCGGGCTCCGCGGCAGTGCAAATAGGGGTGACTGGCTGGATTTCGGTGACGACATTGACGCTGAGGTCGAGGTTGAGTTCGGGGTCGCGTACTCGGATGTCGGCATCAGAGTGGGGACGAACTTGCTTTCTGATGTTGTTACCGCTGATAAGATTTGCTTGGAGGATGTCGAGGCATCCCTGGAGTCGACGTAGAACGCGTCGCCGACGTTGTCTTCCGGAGAATGCGGTCTCAGCGAGTTGGATGACGAGGAGATGGAGCCATTCCGCGTAGCGAAGGAAGACTGAGAGCCTTGGTTCGTGGGTTGTGTTCTGCTATATGCCATACCATTGTCCATGCGCTGTTGGTCGTGCATCTCGCTGACGGAGCTGGCTCGCGAGTGGGTCGAGCCTGATGTGGTCGAGGCCGCGATTGCACTTGAGGCCGCATGGGTCTGTGCGATCGTCCTGTCCGTATTCAAGCTACCATCCTCGCCGGATCCACGCAATCGCTCAGCACTGATCGAGTGGCGAGGTCGGATCGAGCGCATAAGCGTGTCGGATGTCGTCGCGGCCGATCCATGGCTGTCCACCTCCTGCGAAGGCCGCCCATCTCCGACGCGACTTGACAAGGTTGACGCGTTCATAGGAAGGAGCGCACCACCGATGGGACCGAGATCCAACTCGAGCGCGGAAGACGGGTCTCGATGGCCTCGATGGTCAACATCGAACCGATTGTCAGCCTCCATCATGGCCTGCTGGAGAGCTTGAACGGCATGTGACGCGTGAGAAAGACGTGGCTGAGTCAGTGCGCCGCGGCTCTGGAGAGCTGTGGGAGTGTGGGAGAGCTTGCACTTGTCATCACGTGCACAGCGGCGGCGACGAGTAGGTCGCCAGGCATCGTCAGTGTTTACATCTTCAATCGTCTCCCTGAACATATCTTTGAGTGTGATGGCGCCGCCAAAATGAAGTGATGTTTCATCGCAGTGCACAGCGCCCCTTACTGGCAAGCTCCTGAAAGGAAAAAAAAAACCCGGATCATTCTTGGACGCCCTGAATGAATCGTCAATAGTCGCTGTCAAGATTGATCAATTGCATGAGAAAGTGACACCAACCTATAGAAGTCGGATGCAGCCCACGTTGTGCTGCCCTTCGCATAGAGCGCGTAGCCCTACAGCTTGAGCGCAGCATCGCACACTTACAAAATCCCTGTCGTCAAGGGCCTGTTCCACTCGTTGCGGTAGCACCGACCCACATGCCAGCCCCCTGTCGTAGCAGGGTGTATTCTTTGCGCTTGGTTTCCATCAATGCTGGTTCGTGTCTCGTACAATATCGCTCGTATGCGTTGAGCGTCTTATGGAGATAAGTCGGAAGCTCTTCCCCCCAAACTCCTTTCTGGAGCATTGCCCTCATTCGAGCAGGCATTGTGAATGTCGGAGAACTCTCAGGCGATTCAGTTGCGTGAGTGAGTACTTTGTTTCTGCTCAAAGCAAAGCTGCTTCAAAGACGACATTCGCGACTGTGGTGCGCCGTAGTACCATGGAGGATACTCACGAGTTGACCGGGCTCACTCATACAGCAAGCATCCTCAGCGTGCCAACAAACGGCAACTCCATGGCGCACATTTTCGTGAGCCGAAGTAAAGGTGGATAAATTAAGATCGATGTGCGAATGGATGGCTCAGGGGGAATATAGTCCGTTTCCTTTGATCCTTTGATTATTGCAACGCGAACCCTTTTCCCACCCACGGCGCCCGCTCCTAACTTCGACCGCGTGCATGTCGTAAGTGAATTATTTGCGCAATATACCGGTTCCGTTGAACGAGAGCCTGACTGCTTACATCTTGTATATACACTTAGCCTTCTGGCTGCGCAAATGCATCACCGACTACGCGTTTGCCGCCGGCATCATCTTCTACACGGTGAGTAAGGACAGACCAAGGATGAAGCAAGATTCAGTCATGTTCTAAACCAATTTCACTTTTGTAGGGCTTTGTGCACATCCCGGGGCACATCAAGGAAACTGGGATCGAGTTTTTGCAAGTCACGCGAACGTATCCATGCCTAAGTGGCATGCACGCACACCGAAGGCCAGCCGAGCTCAAAGAGGTTGTCATCTGGCTAATGGCGGCTTGGAGCCTCTGTACACTTTTTCGACATCATGAATGGGAAAGACATTGCAGTGCGACCCATCGACTGACTCCTAGCTGGCTTGGACCCGAAACAAGACCCACATGTAAAAGGCGCCCGAAAACATGTGAACTTTTGCAATTTCATCATCAGCTATCCTAAAGCCAGATTTCAACGCCGTCTCGAACAATTTCCTATACGGCAACTAAGATATCTCTGCTGTGTAGAGTCTAGTGCCTCGAGGCGGGTGGGTGATCTCCACCTCGGCCAGGAGCCCGCCACCCCGGGTTCAGGGTCCGGCAGGCCGATGCTGCACCACCACAGGCAGCCTTCAACCAAGAAAATTGGGGCCTCTCATACCTGGGGCATCATTGTGAAAGCCAGGAATAGGTATTAGGGGTTCGACGACCCAGAAGTCCGTGCGCGGAACCGTTTTGGACTCGCAGACGACGGTCGGCCGGAGCGGCCCGAATGGATCGGTCGAGATGGCTGAAAGGGGTAATCGGTAACTGCAGAGGGCAAATGCGAGCCAGCGCGCACCGCACCGTATCCGCCAACCCCAGATAATAACCCTTTCGCTGCAGCGAAGCACTCATTCCTGGTCTGATTAATGACACACATGCGGTGCCCCTATTCCTGCGCACCCCAAGGCTGTGGCAAGGCGACGCTAACCCGCTCTGAAAAGATATCCAGAGGCCTTCAATTTACTGCCACATGTTTCGATGCATTTATTGCCAAGCCGAAAGAGGGTCTAACAATACCATTTGAACAAAAATCCTCGGTAGTAACTCACCATGTATCATGCCTTACAACAGCACGAATACCGTTGATTAGGGGGTTGGGAGTGGGGGGGGACATGCGACCGCGAGATCTCCGCTGGTGCGCGCTGGCCGGGCGCGACGCGGAACCAAGGCGGAAGAGGGGCCGGCCTTTGACCGCGATTTTTTGGAGTTGAGAGGTGCGCCGTCGAGCACCCCTAATAGTTGTGTGCCCGTCGGCTCACGTATCTCGGGGTCCTTTGTTCCAGTGTACTAAGTAATTTTTTATACTACCTATGGGGTGGCCTGCTTTGTCGATGCAAGCAGCCTGCCCAACGAGGCAAAACGAGGTAAGCTGCTGCCGCGAAAGCTCGAGCTTTTGGGGACTGGCTCGGAGGGTTGCCGCCCCTAAATCTGTACACAAACACAGGGCGATACGATACAGACGGGCCCATCTTGGGTAAACGAATACAATTGAACGCGGCAACAATCAATCGTATCCGTCTTGTGTCTCGTGCAGAGCTAGGTACGGGTGCTAGGAACCTAGGCACACTCACCGACCTACTCGAGACTCTCCTTGATAACGGCGTGAGCGAGCTGGGATCCGGGGAGGATTGCCCCTAATAGGCACCTCGGAGATGAGATTGGCAGACAGGGCGTGGGCGTCTGAAAACCGCCTGTAGAATGCGGAATTTGGTATGTCGCTGCTGCGGCCGAATGGTAGACGACGGACGGACGGACACGAGGTTTGTAAGGCGGCAAAGGCCGTTTGGACCACCTTCCACAACGGGGAAAGATTGCTGCGGAGTGAGCGGCTCGTCGGCTTGACACAATGCCGCGCTGGCGAGTGCTCGGACCTCCAATTGCACGGCCCCTGCAACCATTTGGTTCTCACGTTCCTAATTTTTCACCTATACATACCCTCACAAATCCGGCTGCTGGGTGTCGGAGCTAGCCGAGTTCCAGAGCTCGGCAGTAGTCAGGTTGGTAGGGACACTACCTACCAGGGAGATCGATGGTAGCGTCGGCGCCAGCACGTCGGCCGGGCGCCACTGCACGCCGTCCAACATGCGCTTGCTGCGCCGGTCGACCATGGCCATCATGGGAGTAGGATTGATTGCCCAGCCCATCGCAGAACACTAGAATGAACTAAGTGCATGATTTGTGAAGTATGAACTTTTATGGTCGTCTTTCCAAAAATGAAAGGCGCGCCTAGGTCCTTGGCCAAGGCTGTTGCATTGGCAGCCGACAATATCAATTGGCTGGCTGGTTGGCGACCCGTCGGGCGCAGCGCGCGGTGCAACCGCACACTCGACACTTGGCCCCGAAAAACCCGGGCCTAAAGAAAACGTGGGCGTCGGCTTCCCCTGTCGGTCCGGATTCGGATAGATGGATCCGGGTCGTCGGCCTTTTTTTTGCAGTTGGTAGATCCTGCACCTGTTCGGCACTGCGTAGCAATAGCGAGTGTTCCACTGGTATTTATCTTGGAAGAAGTTTTGATTTTCGTGCACGCGGACTGGAGGCCACCTTTTTTCAACTGGTGCAACATCGACGGTCCCAAGTTAGCAGTTGCAACGCGGGTTATCTTCCCCTCTCCTGCTTGAAACAGTTTACCATAAAAATCTCGACACTCGCTCTGTTCGCGCTTCTCTTCCTTCTTCACACTACCGAGCCCAAAAGACTCCAGTCCTGCCGCTCGCAAGTCACCACGCCTCCGCCAATCCCGTCAGACCCCCCTCGCTTTCGCCCCCCTGTTTTTTGAGTCCAAGATGCTCGCCGCTCAGCTCCTCTCCGTGCTCGCCATCGCCCTGCCCGTCTTCGCTGCCCCCGTCGCTGGTGAGTACACTCGAAGGACATCATTTATCGTAATCGGTACTGGTGGCTGACCGTTCCGCACCCAATTTGCATCTCTTCAGACTCTGCTTCCGCTGCCGCTGCCTTCGGCGTCGACAAGAGGACGATCCAACGCGAGGCTGCCTCGCGTATCGCCCTCGCGCGATCTCGTGCGGCCCGCAAGGCCAAACGCTCGGCTACCTCGCAATCCGAGAACTTGGCCACGCGCAACTTCGACGAGGCCTACGCCGCCCTCGGCCTGACTCGACGAGACTTCGAAAGCCACGCCTTGAGCAAGCGATCGCAGCCAAGGATCCGTTGCCGACTGGGCCGAGAGGGTGAGTTGGGGATGGGTTGTAGCTATGTGTGCTCACGCGCATAAAAAGAATGGGGGCATGAAAATACAAATGCTAAACCTACGTTATGTTCGCTCTCTTTTGACCCGTCCTAGCCAACGCCCAAGCCAACGCCGACGCCCTCTGTGTTCGCCTGCTCCGAGGCAAGCTTTCGTACGACGCGAAGATCGCCACCGTCACGTGCAACCAAGTCTGCACCGTCAGCTGCCCTACGGGTTACACCACTCAAATCACCGACCGCTCCACGGCTTGCATCAAGAATGTCGACAAGTGCAAGAACAAGACCTGCCCCCAGAGCAACAACGGTGTGTCTGGCTGCGCCGACGGAGTGTGCACGCTCCAGTGCACGACCCGCGGCTACACCCTCAACAAGGCCAAGACGGCTTGCTTGTCTCTCGGCACGGACCCCGCCAACTGCGGAGGTGTGAGTAGGCTTTCTTTCTGCTTCCCATTTCGTGAGGAGCAGTCTTGCTCACTTCCATTATCACTTTCCATTCTTTCTTTGCATGTGTAGGAGGGCAACAAGTGCTCGGCTTCGTATGATGGAGCTTACGCTGCACTTTGCGACAAGGGAGCTTGCTCGCTCGGTACGTTGCTTTCTCGTTGCGACGCGCTCTGCGCTACGTCTGCTTCCCGGTCGACTGACCTCGGGAACGCTTGTTTGCTTCTACAGATTGCCCCACTGGCTTCACCCCCGGCACCAACAGGCGCAGGCAAAAGACTTGCGTCAAGGCTTAAACAGCTCGACGCTCGTCACTTCTCACTGTCCCGATCAGCATTGATTTGCCTCACTTTTACCGCGCCGAGCTGGCTCTTCGTCCCGAGCTCTCGCTTGACTCCGAAGTTTTGCTGCTCTCCTTCGGCCAGCATCGCATCGTCTCCTACACACGTGTTCCCTCGGCCTCATTTCCAGCACGACGAGTGTCACTTTCTTCTTCGCTCTACTTTCCCCACGGAAGATACTGTCCTCTCGTTCTATCATAGAAGTTCCCACTGCAGTCCTCGTCTCTGTTTCCACTAGCTTTCTTTTCGTTTGTTCAGGTCGAAGGGCTCTCTTGGTTCTAGTTTTTTGGGTTTTATGATCGTGATAAATTTCCCAACCCCCAAAGTGTATCCTTGTCTTGGGTTGTGGCCTAGACCTTGTGTAACATTCGAACAACTTTATTCTGGAGCTCATTCGGTCCTTGCTTGAAGTCGGTCTCGTCTCCGAATCATTGCCACGGGCCAAGCTGAGGATAGGGAATGCAGACAACAGCTTGCCGCCTACTCGCTAGCATGGTATTTTCTCTGGAATTTCAAATGGGATTGGGGTAATTTGAGCGGAAAATCCAATGCATGTGCATCCATTCTGATTATCGGCTCCGAAACTTCCCTCAGCTTGTGCGACCCGACGTGGTCGATCCCTCAGTTTCCCGCGCGGTTTGGCTCTTGCGGCATGTAGCACCCCCACTTTTAGGCAGAGGAGGACGGGGATGAATGCCTACCACCGCGTGCAGCTGCCGCCGACGGGTGTGTCGCATGCATTGAGCGTACGATTGACTGCGGCGCAGGACACGGCTTCGGGCGATGGCACGGTCGTCAGCCATCTCGTGACGGCTCGCAACCACGTTTTGCAGGTGTATGAAGTGCGGGAGTACGACCCCGTCTCGCCGCACGACGTAAATTCAGTTCACACTTCACACACTATATTTTGGGTCGGGCATTAATTCGACGGCGCTGCTTGAAGAGCCATGAACTGACCTCCTAACCATATCCTCCTTGACCAGGCGCCGACTGCACGGCTGCACCACCTCGTCACGAGACGACTGCACGGCACCGTAACCTCGCTCGCACGCATTCGGACGCTCGCCTCAAAGGCAGACGGCGCAGACCGAGTGTTGGTCTCGTTCAAAGATGCAAAGGTGCGTTGCAGACATGTCGCGTCTGGTGCCATCGCACAACTCGCTAACGTCTTCATACCTCACGCGATGCTTGCTTTCAGCTCTCGTTGCTCGAGTGGACCCCATCAGCGCATGATCTGCTCCCGGTGTCATTGCACACATTCGAAAAGCTGCCTCAAGTGGTCAGTGCACTATATGAGGACCAGCATTGGCCCGGGAAAGATTGGCTGATGCTGCTCTGAATCGAATTCACCCCACAGGCCGAAGGAGATACGTTGGCTGCGACCGATCCAGCTTCGCGACTGTCTGTTCTGCTGCTGCCTTCCAACACGGGAGGAGACGGCACACTGGCGATCCTTCCCTTCTTCAAAGAGGAAATCGATCTCGACAGTCTTGGAGTGGATGCTGAATCGTGGGGTCCTCAGGGTATTGCCTCGTCAGTCGACCCTCACATATTTCATCTCTTTCCTTGGCTTTCTCCAATCCAACTGGCCGACGAGCTGACACTGTCGATGTTTTGGGATTGCACCACAGTATTCCTTACGCCCCTTCACATCTCCTACCCCTCGCTTCCCTGACCGCGACGACCAACATCAGTGGAGCCGCTCGATCCTCGACGCTGTCCAATTCGATCACTCTCGTCGGAGGGACACCCCCGATTCGCAACGTCATCGACATCGCGTTCCTGCCCGGCTTCAATGAACCGACGCTTGCGATTCTATACGCCCCAGAACAGACCTGGGCGGGAAGGCTGGAGAACGTCAGCAATAACTGTCTCGTCTCGCTCGTGACGCTCGCAACGGGGACGTCCCAGGCCACCGACTCGGACACGACCGCGGTTGTCATCGCAACGTCTCCCCCTCTTCCTCACACCTGTCTCTCCGTTCATCCTTGCCCACCGGACCTTGGCGGTGCGCTCATTCTCACAGCGAATGGGATCATGCACCTCGAACAGGGAGGCAAGCTCATAGGAGTTGCCGCGAATGGGTGGTTCATCAAGGACTGGCCCGCCGCTTCGTCCTCCTTCAAGCCAGGCATAACAACGACGCGCAACGAGCTGGAAGGTGCCCGCATCGTATTCGTGTCCAACAGCAAGGCGATCGTCTTCGCCAAGTCGGGCAGTGTGCTCGAGCTCAGTCTCGTCACGTCGGGCCGCTCGATCTCGTCGATGAACCTCAAGCTGGTCGGTCGAGGTGTGCCCGCGAGTTGCGTCGAGCGTATCCGCGGGAGCAAAGGTCGTTTCGGAGAAATGGGCTATGTCTTTGTCGGATCGCATGCTGGCGAGTCGAGTTTGCTGAGCTGGCAAGTTGGAGCCACGAATGGAAACACACCGGAGGTGGCCTCGTCTCGACCTACCGAGATGGACTTTGATGATCTAGACGGTATGTTACTTCTCCGACCGTACAGTGGTGATTTAAATCTGACAGCTTCTGACACCTCTGAATCTTCTTTTAGATATCTACGGTGCAAGCGATGCGACAAAGCCCGACCAGACGACCATTGCGGCAGCTCCAATACGGGTACTCGCCGGTGGCCGCTCGTTGCTGCTCACACCCTGCGATGTGCTCGAGCACTATGGAAGCATACGAAGCCTTACGGTCGGACTTGTAGGAGATGACTCACCCGCCGATCTTGTGGCCAGTACGGGCCAGGGACCGACGTCCGGCCTCACGGTCTTCTATCGCACAATCTCGCCTCGGAGACGACGGAGACTCGACAGCTCGACGGTCGCCACGAATGGTGTTTGGTCGCTAACCCTGAATGGACAACAGTCTCCGATGCTGATTGCTTCCGATGCTTCGACCACCCAGTTCACCGTGCACGCGACCACCGAGACTGAGCCAACCGAGCTTGCGGGACCGACCATTGCCGCTTTCGTTTCACCCGACGGAGCGTCGATCATCCGCATTACTCCGGCGGAGCTGCATGTACTGGATGCCGATCTATCGATACGACATTCACGCGTCTTCACCAAAGCTCCGCCCGCCTCGCGAGCCATCATGTCGCAGTCGCTCGTGGCCGTGTTTGGGCCCTCGAACGAAGTCGAAGCCTTCATCTACGACGTCATTAGTGGCAATGTCGCCGTGTTTGACGCCGCCTCGAGCCACATCAGCTCGGCACTGGCTGTCACATTGTTTTCGGACATGACCCGAGCCGTCCCTCTCGTTCGATCTGCGCCACAGGGAGAGAAGAACGGTGCGAGTACAGCGCCTGAAACCGCCGAAGACGAGGACGATCTCTATACGACTGCGCTCCGACGGACGCTTGCTTCCGAGAAGAAGGGTAATCTATCGCTTGTGGTCGAACCGACGGTGGAAAATGGGGCATTGGCAACGCACGGTCGGAGCCCAGCATGGCAGTGGATGCCTTTCGTGGACGAACATGGTGACTTGCAGATCGTGCTGCTTCCGAATCTACAGGTCGCGTTCTCGGCGACGGCGGTTGCCTTGTTCCCGGACGTGATTCAAGATGGCCAGGGCGAACCGGTCCCCGAAAACATTGACGAAGACGATATCCACATTGATCGAGTGATGTGTGGCCATGTAGGGCAAACTCGGCTGCGCCCTCATCTCGTCGTCTTGCTCAAGAATGGAGCCATGGCCGTGTACGAAGCGATGCCTTCAATCACCGCAGGAGAATCTTTCAGGCCCGACCGGACCTCATCCCTCGGCGTCCGATTCGTCAAGATGTTGACCAAGCGGCTCCCTCTTCCCGTTCGAAGGAAGGCGAAACGAGGTCTCGATGAAGACGAGCCTCTGCCCTCGCCGAGACGCGAATTCATCCCTTTTACCAACGTTGATGGGTTTTCGGGGTGGTTCGTGACGGGAGATGACCCGTTCTGGCTCATTGCGAGTGATCATGGACCAGTGAGGTATGTCGAGAGCAGCGAGAAGAACGTCTACGGCTTTACCGCATTGGGGAATGGGGACGGATATCTGGTTCAGACCAAAGACGTGAGCGCCTAGACGAACAGTGGCCAGGTTTGAAGCATGGGAAAATGACGTAAGCATTTCTCGGACCGCAGAACTTTTACACCGCATCTTTACCGGACGACATATGTTTCGATCGCGAGATGCCATATCAACGAGTATCCAAAGACCGGCGCTACGCCGCCGTCACATTCGATCTCGACTCGGGTCTCTACCTCGCCGGGGCGCTGTACGATACGGTCTTTATGAATTTCGACGACGAGGGTAAACCTGTCTATGTCAACGAGAGTGAGTGCATGCGTCCACGTTTTGCCTTTCTGAGTCGCCAGAGCCGAGCCGAGCATTGAGAAGCTTTTCATTGCAGATCCCGAGATGACAGATGCGCACAACTTCCGTTCGACCCTGGAGCTTATCATGCCTGGCACGTGGGAGGCCATTGATGGCTTCGAATTCCGACCCAACGAGTTCGTGTCAACGCTGAAGACCGTCAGTCTCGCGAGCAAAAGTACGGCCACAGGGAGGAAGGACTTCATTGCCGTGGGAACGACGGTGTTCCGTGCTGAGGATCTCGCGGCGAGGGGTGGGGTGAGTTTGATGGATTGAAGTACTACAATGATTGTTTTGCATTCCTGACTAAGCTGACCCACGCACACGATAGATCTACCTCTTTGAAGTCATTCCGATCGTCCCTTCGCCCGAGACGCCTCACATCGCGCACAAGCTCAAGCGCCTGCTGAACGAAGACACCAAATCCGTCGTCGGCAATATCTGCGATATCAATGGCCACCTCATCATGTCGATGGGTCAAAAGCTTTATGCCCGGGCCTTGGAACAAGACGAGGTTTTCATCGCCGTCGGGTTCCTCGATGTCGGCGTGCACGTCACTTCATTGACGGCGATGAAGAACTTCCTCCTGATTGGGGATGCGTTGCAGTCCGTCACATTGGTCGCGTTCCAGGAGGAGCCTTACAAGTTAGCGCTCTTGAGTAGGGACTATCGACCTGTCAGCGTCTCGAATTCCAATTTTCTGGTCAACGATGGCAAGGTCGCTTTCATCGTCGGTGATTTGGATGGCGTTTTGAGAGTGTTCGAATATGACCCTCTCAGTGAGTGCCTTCTCTCTCATTTCTGGCTGTTCGAGTGTGCTCTCTTGACGTCTTCACCTCCTGCTTTCCATCAGACATCTCCTCCTACGCGGGTCAACGACTGCTCTGCCGTACCGAATACGCAACCTCATCCGAAGCGCAAGCCTCGTTGCTCTTCGCGCGTCGGCCTTCCCCAACCGAGGACGTCAAACAAAACGGCATCCTGTACGGCACCAACGACGGGTCGTTGATGACCTTGGTCCCGGTCAGGGACATCGTGTTCAAGAGGTTGCAGAATTTGCAGATGATCATGATGAAGCATGTCTTGCATTTCGGGGGGTTGAACCCGAGGGGATTCAGGTGCGTTTTTCTCCCGATTTTTCTCCGGATCCCGGATCTAATCCCTCTGACGAAGGCCATCATCGAACTAACGCCAACCGATTCATATTTTGGATGTGACGCTCCTGTTCCCGTAAATAGGATCGTGAAGAATGACTCCGTCTCGCGTGCCATGACCAAAGGTATCCTCGACGGTGAACTCTTAGCCGAGTTCGAGTCCCTGAACTTGGGTCGTCAAATGGAACTGTGTGAGATGATCCAGAGTGATCCGGATACGGTTTTGGCAAATTTGAGGGGTTTGATGAGTTGGTAGAGATGGGTAGTTTGGAATACGAAGACGAGATGTATTTGCTGTAACGGGGTCTCGTAAGATGAGATGGTCTTTCGAAACGATCTCGAGTCTTGTCCCGGACAAGTGAGGAGCGCATCATCAGGAGAAAGTAAGCGTCAAAGGATGAATGTCGTTACAGTGAATGTACAAAGTGCTGGCGATGTGTTGCTCTAGACAATGAAGGACCTGTGAAGATGGATGAGGTCAGCCCCGTACCCCGCGCCGAATCAAGACCGAAGATCGAAACACTACTACTCACTCTCCACACCCGCAAGCGTCTTTGATGTTGGGGTCTGTTGAAAAGTGATGCCCGATGTCAAGAGTCAGTACGAGTACGCATCACTAGGACTGGGGGCCACCGTGTGGCGCCAAGCCCGTTCCACCATTCCCTTCCCCTCAAGCGCCTAAAATTCCCCAACGTACTCTTGAACACGAACTTGGCCTGCAACGCATTCTCCTGCCAATCCATTTCACTGCCGATGACACTGAACAAGGCCCTTGAGTCGACGACGACTTTGACGCCGTCCTGTTCGACGACCTCGTCGAAGCGCGCAGGCTCGTCGACGTATTCGAGGTGGTACGACATGCCCGCGCAGCCCTTATTGCGCACGCCGATGCGGATCAGCTTCGGCGTCGGTGATGTAAGGAGGGAACGGATGCGGGTAACGGCTTGAGGTGTCTGTATGTGGAATCACGGGGAACAGGGGGACGATCGATCGGATAAAGTCGGCGATGACGGCACGCAAGACGGGGTCAGTGAGGTGAAGGATGAGAGGTGAATACAGAGCTGATTTATGAACTCACGAGTGTAATGGCGGCCTTTCTTGCCTTGGGTACAGCGCGTCGTTTGGTCGTGGCCGAGGTATTGGGATGGGTCGATGCCGCGGTCGCCGCCACTACGATCGGAGGCGCACCAGGCACAGGCGCCGTACCACTCAAACTCGACGCCGAAGCCGATGCGGACGATGCAGCTCGGATTGAGCCAAGTGGGGATGGTCTTGTTGTTGTCGACGACGAGGCGTGGTGAGAGTATCGACTCGAAGTGCGCAAGGGCGAGGAGGACGAGGACCAGCTCAGGAGAGCGTTCGAACTCGAGACGATGCAACTCGAGCACGGCACCAGAGGGGAGACAGGGTACGACCTCAGTGACCGAGTCAGACTTGTTCGGAGGGTGTTCATTGTTGAGGCTTGCGATCGTGTGTGGATCGAGTGTGGAAGTGAAGGGAGAAAGGGCGAGAGAGGTCGGCGAACTCACCCAGGCGCAGCTCAGCCCGTGAGTCAGCGAGCTTCAGCCAAGCACTCGGCGCTCAGCGCTCAGCCTACGGTGAGCCCGTCAGCCGCGACGGCCGAGCTCGTTTTGCGAGGCGAATCCTCATCGCCGCCCACCGCCCCTCATCGCCTCCTCTCGACGAATCAGAAGCGAGCGAAATGACAAACCAACCCTCAGTCCAAAAGGAACCCTGTTCAGTGACACTGTTGCAGTGGCCGTGCCACGTGACCACAAAAGTGGGTCTCGACTACTTCATAGTGGTCAAAAACTTATAGGACAGTTCTACGACAGATCACATGCGTGAAAAATTCACTCCCCAGCCGCATGTGCAGAGAGAGACCACTCGGCCGGTCGATTCGCACTTGGTTGACTCGCAGATTCGGCAGCTAGGAGTTTTGCAGGTGCTGGCGAACCAACGCTCAGCTCTGGCGGCGAAGAGGCCAAAAACTAGGTTGACGACTTCTTGTGTAATACCTATCAGGAGATTTTGGTTGCCCAGGTGCTCAAGATCTCCTAAAAGTGCACGATCATCATCTTGGCCCAGGAAACCAACACCTTGATCGGGGCGCCGACAAGGCTCGGCGTGATCGGCAGCGTGAGCGTCCAGGGGGGAACCGCACCATGAGGATCTCGAGCAGCGGCTCCGATGACCTACCGGATGATACAGAGAGCGAGGCTGTACCTGACCTCTCCATATCCACCATCGTCCAGTAACGGGGTCACTGCTCGGGATCAGGGTTCGCGCCCTCTGTAAGCTTACGTCGACGAAGCATTCGATCCTCGTCGGATCAGGGGATCGGTAGCCGAGATGGGAGAGCGTGAACTGTTCGGAGACTTGACGCACCTTAGTGGCCTCATTCGGCTGGTGGTGCGTGGAAAGTCGATAACCGAGTCTTTGGCCTGCCCGTCGCAGCGTCTGCCCGTGATAGAGATCTCCACGGCCAGAATCGGATGGGCAAAGTTGGTGCGATGCTATTGGAGCGTGACGACGGAGAACTGAACCTCGAGGGGTCGTGTTGAGTGCGAGCATGAAGATGGCGAGAAATTTGGTTGGAGAAGGAAGAAATGCATGCCCCTGCGTCTGGAGAACAACTTCTACCAGCTTTCAACGGGCCTTCTACGGTGCTCGCGGGTCAAGCCGGCGCCGAGCTCTGACTCGGGAGATATCAAATCAATTTAAGCTCAGAGTCAGCGATGCCAAAGTGGGACGACACACACGGGGCCCTTTGAGTTCAGAGTAGTGCAAGAAGAAATGTTGTAATTTTCAGGTTACAGAGAAGTCATCCTAGACAACATTGTTACTGGTGGACGCCGCACGAGCGACTGGAACTTCGGCGATCGCAGAGTGGCAGCGGCGTGGCTAGCTTCATCGATTGACTCTTCGACTCCTTTGTAGGCTCTGACTCATTCGGGTGGCTGAAATTTGGACCGAGTGTGACTTCCACCATAGTAGGTACCCTATAGTTTGAAACGTTTGATTCTCCTCCGAGTACACTGTTTCCACTGGAGTGGGCCCGTGAGGACCGAGCAGGCTTTTAATTTCTCGAGACCGTCCGCTGACCCCCTAATGCTTTACTATGACCGAGCCCTGACCACGGCGCAGGACACTATAATTCTTCGTTTAGGCACCACAAACTCGTATTGCGCTTGTGTGTACCATTTCTGATCGAACTCGGCCACTCGGCCCCATTTCTCATCCTCCTCGTGAAATGCCCCAGTGAGCGCCAGCGCAGGTGAGGTCGACGTCACGTCTAAATCGATTTCAGCGCTGAATTGACGCGGCGCGCCGTGCGCTCAAGCCGGTTGATTGTTGGCCCCTCTCCTTTCTCCACTCCTTCCCGGGCGTGACCCCTTCATCTAGACGAGCAGACACTGGGTCCAGTCTGTGGCCGACTCATCGTCGTGCGCTTCCTCCGATGAGGAGTCATGCGTGAGTGCTTCCCCATCGAATCTCGTTGCGCCGACTGGACCCCACTCGATCGGACGAACCACGTGCTGACCCCGATCTCCTGGCTGTCTCGCTGTACGTTCCTTCACCTCCGACAGCGCGGCTCAGGCACATCTGCCCTCGTCTTCCACTTCGACGGCCGACATGACCTCAACAGGCGTCTCCTCATCACCCGTGGATGTCGATACTGTCCAAGGTGGGAGCTACATCACCGCCCTGGCATCGTTCGTGCGACGGCACGAGTCCAAGCTCGCCGACTTTGTACGACGACCAGCCCCGTCGCGCTCGTCCCTCCCCTCTTGGTCGTCGATCCTCTCCCTGGGTATCATCGCCACACCTGATCCTGCTTCCCCCGTACCAAGTCATCAACGCAAAGCCCCGCTCGTGCTCGAGTTCGATCCGCACCACCTCTACTTCCTCCTGCTCAAGTTCGACGAACTCGGCATCGCCAACCTCGGTGACCTCGACGTGCGGATACAGGGTGGTGTTCATCGACCCATGATGATCGACTATGGGCTATCCAGCGTCCAAGAGGAGGGAGCATCGGCGTGGTTGGGAGGCGCGTTCGGTCGACGCTCAGGACCAACGACGAGGAAGAAGGACTCGGACACGGCCTCGTTCCGATCGGGCATCTCTTCCTTCTCTATCGGTTCTGGGTGGTGGGGATCGGTCAAAGCACCTGTCGACGAATCTGTCGACGTCAAATACCTCTACGCGAGCTGCACCAAACTGCCCGCGCTCAAACTGTCGCCCTTCATCACTCGTTCGGGATCCTCCGCAAAGGACACTGGCCCAATACCAGCTCATCACGCCTCCCCTTTGCTCTCCAAAGCCGTTCAAGGCTTTCAAGACTGTCCTCCACACCGAACGGCCGTGCCTCTGTACGCGTTCAAGAATCTCCAAAGCCTGGTTCTGGAAGATCTCGATCCGAGAGGTTTCTTGGGCTGGGACGTGTTGAGCGCGCAGTTGAAGAGTCTGCAGATCCATCGCAGCGGGATCGAGGACATCGGCGAGTTGATCTGCGATGTCGTTGTCGAGGATGTCGAACGGCGGAGAAAAGGGACCGGTCAAATTGGGCATGAACGATTAAAGCGGCAAAAGGGACCGCTGTTGGCAGAGATTGCAGCGGACGAAGACGAGGAGCCGGAGCACCCAGCGCATGATACATCATTGGACGGTACAGAAAGCGTTTCACCCCCATCGCCTTCCATCTCATCATATCCGCTACCGCCGCGATACGCATGGTCGCAACTGCGCCACCTCTCGCTCTCCCACAACTCCCTCACCTTCGTCCCCACACCCCCCTTGCATCACCTCGCCTCATCGCTCACATCCCTCGACCTCTCTTCAAACCTCCTCATCTCGGTCCCAACGGGTCTTTCGGCACTTCACTCGCTAAAGTCGCTCAACCTGTCGGACAACATGATTGACTCGCTCGTCGGGATCCCCAAAGTTCTCGGTGCAGTCCAAGTCCTCAACCTGTCGCACAATCGCCTCTCGAACCTCGCTGGCTTGGACCGACTTCTCGCTCTCGAACGCATCGACGTACGATCGAATCGATTGCAAGAAGCGTTGGAGATCAGTCGATTACAAGAACTGCCTCTTTTGAGGGAGGTCTGGGTTCAGGGCAACCCTTTTACTCGGAGTGTGCACGAAGGAGGTGAGGAAGGGTGGAAGAACAAGTGTTTGGCTTACTTTGAAGGAGAACAAGTCACTTTTGACGACTTCTCCTCTTCGGGGGGTCAAAACGGCTCCAAGCTTGATTCTAGGGGATCGTCAACACTTCGGAGGACTGCGAGTGCCGCTGCAGGTTTGGGGATGGCCGATCGAGCCAGGACTGAAGAAGCGAGGACAGCAGGGGAGGCCAAGATCGTCAGTCGCAGGGTTGTGACGACGCCTCATCAACATGGGAAGCATCATCGCATGGATTCGTCACCTCCACCTTCGCCTTTACCTAACCAATCGATGGGAGCTGCTTCGGCCTCGGCGATGGAGAGTTCGGCTTCGCCGACTTCATCACCTTCGTTAAGCCCTACCAAGGTCGTGAAATCGTCCCATGCACCCCCGGCATCGACAGGTTCAGCGCATCGTAAACCGCGTCGTATCGTCAACCTCGACGGTCCATCACCACAGCCCGGTGGTGATTCCTCAGGCATGAGTGATGTCGACCACCACCACCACCACCAGCATTCTCCCAAACCCCACACAAGTCGAACGGTCAAATCTCTCTCCTCAGCAACCGGTTCTTCCCTTCACCCACAGCCTAACACATCAGCGCGTCACCAACGACTTTCGGCCTCGACCTTCGAACCCCCCACATCGACACTCTTGACCTCCCGACCGAACGGGGACCCCTCGACTTCCACAGCGGGGGATTTCAAGGACCCCTCTTCGGGATCAGGATCGGGGACGGAGAATGGCGGCGAGGCTTTTAGGAAGAAGATTGAGCAGTTGAGGAATGAAGTTGGGGAAAGTTGGTTGAGTGTGTTAGGAGAACGACAAGAGAGGGAGGCGAGGTTGTTGGCTAATGAGAAAGCTGGCGTTGGTGGGAGTGGGAGTGGGAGTGGGAATGGGAATGGTACGGAGGCGGTCAAGGTCACCAAGCACGACGTTGTAGAGCGACCTGTCGAGAACGCGCCAATCGAGGTTACAGCTTCAACTCCAGCTGCGGAGGAGGAAGAGTCCGTAGCTGAAGAAGCGGTCTCCACTACAACGGTGAACAAAGTTGTCAAAGCCAATAACAACGACAACGACAATACGACGTCGACGGCCAAGAAGGGGAAGAAGAAGAAGAAGAATGGTAAGAAGAAGAAGTGATTGTCAATCCCTTTTGTGAACGCCATCATCTGTACTAGTTTGTTTGTACTAGATAAAAAGCAATCGTATTTCTCCGTCGGCGGGTTTCCGATGACCAGTCTTTGCTTTGGGAAGTCATGGGCATGGTGTATGAGCACGCATGGACGACGTGACAGAGGCCGAGATCCTGCTCGTCAGCCGAACCAACAAACACAATAGAAGAGCCAGAGAGGTTGAACAAAGGGTCCCAGCAGATCGAAACACAAGTTCTCAGATTACACGCCCTCCAGGCTGGAACAGATATTACGGTGGAGGCACTCCAAACACACCACATGGGTATAGAGAAGAAGGGTGCAAGACGACATGAAGCGAACGCGGTAATACAGAAGTGGGTCAAGCAGGGGAAGAAGAGTATAAACAGGGGTGACTCGTCGACAAGTCAAGACAGAAAAATAAAGCTTATAGAGTATTCGTGACAACAGGTGGGGACGCAGAAGTAGACGAGTTCGTGATCGTCGCTGGGCTGGAATGCATGATCGCGGCGTAACGACTGAGCGCGAGCATGATCGATCTCGGGTCCGTCTTGATTGCCGAGCCGAGGGCGGCTAGGATCTCGGTAAAGGGACCAAGTTGGTGAAGGACGAGCGTCGAGAGGACATTTTCGATGCGCATGAGGTAACCTTCGAGCAGGGCCGCAAGTTCTTCGTCGGCGGCATCGGGTCGGATGGGGTACGCGAGCGAGGTCGGGAAGATGGGGGTTTGCCGATTTGCAACCGCCAGTTCCGTCTGATGGTCGCCGTGGCCGTCCTTGCGCCTCGGGTGAACCAGAGCCGCAGCCACCGCTTCCAGACGATGCGTGACTCGACCAAAGCCCTTGACGACCGACACATCGAGAACCTGGGATGAGGGGTCGAACACTTCGGTCTGTTGCTGTTCGTCCTTGTCGCCCGAGAGTTTGATGCGTTCCTTTAGCGCCTTGGGCCAGATGAGGGAGACAAGTTCGGGAGCTTCGAGACCTTTGAGTCGACGTTCACCAAGCTCCGAGATACCGAAGCCGAGTCGACGCAGTGCGAGTATGTCTTGCTTTTCGTTGGGATCAATCCACTCCTCTTCATCGGGCGACGAACCCGAGTCGCTATCGAGCGAAGATGGCTCAGGTTTCATTTCCATGACGACATCCTGTGGTGGAGAGTGAGAATGATGATGAGTATGGTTTGAAGCAGAGAGTAATGCCGCTAGTGCTACTGACCTGAATGATATCAATGACATCCTGACTGGCCGAAATCTGGCCACCCTCCGCAATCGAGGCGATGCGAGCCGCTCGGTTCACGACAGGACCGAAGTAATCCATACGACGGGTGATGGGATCGGCCTCGCACACAGGTTGACCCCAATGAATGCCCATGCGTACCGACAGACCGCGGTAGATCGTCTCGCCCTTCGAATCGGTGATTTCTTTCCCTTCCTCCGAGTCGAGGATCTCTTGGGGCCAGTCCTCACGCAGCAGCTCGAGTTGGACCGTCAAGCAGAACAAAAGGGCACCAGTCACCGTCGGAAACGAGATCATGAAGGCGTCGCCTTCAGTCTTGACCTCGTAGCCACCGATCGCTCGCAGTTGACGACGGAAAAGCTGGTTGTGCATTCGGATCGCGGTCTGCATGCCCGGGTTCGACTCCCACAGCGCGGTCGAGTTGCGGATATCGGTGAAGACCAAGGCGACCATCCCGACGGGCGGGTCAACCTCTCGATCGAGCAGGTTGAGGTATCGCTCACCGGCAGCTTCTTCCTTGCCTCGACGCAATGCTTGGCCCGTTCGATGAGCACCATAGAAGCCTTCATCGTCGTTGGCGGGAGCGACACCCCGCTGCACACCTCGGTAGTTCTTTTTGGTCTTGCTGAAGAGGTCGCCGACGGCCAAAACCATGACCATGATGTTATTCGACGAACCGTACGAAATCGCAAGATCGCGCAGCTTGGCGGCGGCGGCCATGGGGTCGGCTCGCTCGGTTCGGGCAACATCGACAGCCATTTGGTACGACATGTGTTCCCACAAGCCTCGATTGGCGATGATGACGAACTCGTCTGTTTCGGCGAGCTCGAACTCTTCGATGTTGGGCGAGGCGTTGATCGCGGGGAAGACGTTGTAGAATCCGAACGAGCGAGAGATGTCGACTTCGTCATTGACGTAGCCGCGATGCGAGATCCATCCTTCGGCCGTCCGGATGCGAGCGACTTCGGTCGGTTCGAAAGGCTCGTGTCGCTTCGAGATAAGCCTCGACGTTCCACCACGACCAGCGATGACGGCGAGCGCGTTGCCCGCATTCGCCACATACACTCGTTTGCGTCGGATGTAGACAATGATGCCCGCCGCTCCAGTTCGAGCCGAGGCATGCGACCGATCAGTCAAGCTGATCTCGGAGTCTTTTCGCCTTGTCTCGAGCATCGGAAGGAGCATGTTGCCGTAATCGCGGTTGATGCCGAGGAAGGCGCGTCGCAGGGCATCGCTGGTCACTTCACCACTCTTTAGCCTAGACAACTCGAGCGTGAAGATGGCTGTGAAGTAGTCCTGCAGGTACTTGACGAGCTTGGCACCCGTGTTCTGGCCCTTGTTGACGGCATCAAAGAGACCGAAGATGGCTTCGTCGTCCTTGGATCGGAAGCGAGGGATGACGATGTCGACCAACGTCAACGTCTCGAGGCGCATGCCCAAAGTGTCTGCAATGCCATAGCCCACGTCGTTGATCTCGGACAGGGACGTCCGCACACGTCGATCTTCGCTCTCGTCCGGCACCGATGGGATCATGAGGGTGACGTCCATCAGACCCAAGATGTGCAGCTTGGTCAAGGCCGAGAAGTCGGCGAGATTGCGACGCTTGGCGTTGCGAGAGACACTAGGATCGTCATTCTGATGTCCAGGCTTGATCTCGAGTCGTTTGTTGCCCGACAAGTTGAGGAAGCGCAACTCCAAGTTCCAATTCCTGGGCGCATTCGAGCCCGGCGGTCAGCTCATCGATACTGAGAGTTAGCTGAAATCGAGCGATGTACGCACCAGTTCCAATCATAGGGCCAGTTGACAACGTTGTACTTGAGGGCATTGTTTCCAACATCGAGCGCAAACAACTTCTTGATCTTGCCCAGCTCGGCAGGAAGCGTTTGGAGCTACGCACGCAGCCACACACACACAAGTCCGTCATCAGCTTCAGACATCACAAACACAGCCGCTACACCCAGAAAACGACGAACCTTGTTCCCATTGAGGTACAACAACTTCAAGTTGTGCAATCGCTCCAGATCGTCCGGAGGCAGACTTGTCATCTTGTTCCCCGAGAGGTAGAGTTCTTCCAACTGCTGCAGTTTGAACAGCGATGACGGCGGGATCTCGAGGATGTCATTGTGGCTGACGTTGAGGACCCTCAGTTCGGTCATGAGCGAAATGGGAGCAAAGACGTCGTCGCCCAGAGTGTTGTCGCCGAGGTAGAGCTTTTGCAGACTGAGAGCCAAAGGGGACGCGATTCGACCTGACGATGTCGAGGGTGCCTTCGAGGCCGTCGATCCCTTGCGTGCCTCCAACTCCTCTAGTCCCCCTTCGGGCGTCAACATCGCCTGAGTGGCCGTCGCAACCGACAGCGGTGGATCAGGGAAGTCGTGCATCAGGTTCGAGCTCGCATTCAACGACGTCAACTGCCCGCACATCCAAATGCTCGACGGTAGCGTTTGCAAGTTGTTGCCCGAAACTTGTAGCGTCTGTAGCCTCTGTAACCGTCCCAGGTTGTCGGGCAAGAGACCCAAGAGGTTGTTCTTGATCGAGAGATGAACGAGGTTTGACAAGCCACCGATGCCGTCAGGCAAGACGCGCAATTGGTTGCTGTCAAAGATGAGCGTCTCGACCGAACCGAGGTGGTCGAACATGTCGGTCGCAAGTGTCGAAAGCTTGGCAAACGACAAATTCAACGACGTGAGCGACCGCCCTGTGCCGGCGAGCCCGAATCGGGTGAGCGAGTTGTTCGAAGCCGAGAGGATTCGCATCTGTGACCAGGTCGCGTCCAACGCCGAAGCCTGGTTGTGCTCGCATCGCAAGACCTCAAGTTGAGCCACACTTGCGATCGGGGACAAGTCGGCGATGAAGTTGCGGCGGCAGTCTAACTCTTTGAGATGCACCAAGTTCGTCAACGTCGTCGGCAAGGTGTTGATCGTGTTGGCGAGCAAGACGAGGCGTTCAAGGTTCTTCAATTGCCCAATCTCGGGAGGCACGGCCGAGACGGTGTTGAACGAGATGTCGAGTTCGACGAGCGACGAGATCTCGGTCACGACCGCAGGGATCGAGTCAAACCGGTTGTTGCTCAGGTTGAGATATTTGAGCTGCGTGAACCGCGCAAAGTAGTCGGGCAGCGTCCACAGTCGGTTGTTGTGGCATTTGAGCGACATCAACTCCCCCACCTCTTCCAAGGCGATGTGCTCAAGATCGACAATGTGGTTGTTCGAGATGTCGAGCCGTGTCAAGCTGTAGCACTCCTTGACGGCTTGAGGAATCCTCTTGATGCCCATGTGCGACAGCACGAGTTCGCGCAACGACGTACACAGCTGAACGAAATCGGTGGGAAGATCGAAGGGCCGATTCTTGGACAAGTTGAGACTGACGATCTCGTGCGCGTGCCGGTACAAGAAGATGGGGATCGTCTCGACCGGCCGCCCCGAAAGATCGACGAACTCGAGGCTCGTCTCGTTCACGTCCTCCTCCCCAACCGCGATCGACGGATGTGCGGGCTTGTAGATGAACTTGCACAGGTACGAGTTGTCCTCTCGCCCGAGCTCTTCGAGCTTGTCCAGTTCGGTGTACCCGGCTTGTTCGAACCGCCGCTTCTGCAGCAGCATCGGCTTCTCGTTGGCGCCGACGCGTCGTTCGTAGCCCTTTTCCCGCAGGTACAGAGCATACGCCGTCTTGGCATGACTGATTTGAAATCGTCGAGCGAGAGTCGCCGTCAATTCGCCAGCTGTGACGGTCAAGGGAACGGGCAAAGTGGAGAAGGTCGAGTTCTCGCGCGTGATACGCATCATAAACTGTGATGAATCAGGTCGAGAACGTCAGCACACATTGTCAATATGTTCATACAACCGACATAACCACAAAACTCACGCTCTTCGAAACTGCCATCCTGCCACCCATCCCATCCGAGGTGCCCGGTCTCCCTCCTCTCGTCGCCGGTCTCCCACCCGCGGTCGGCGGTCTCAGCCCGCCACTCTCGTCGAACCCAAACACCTTTGCCGGCTTGAATTCGAGCGACATGGCCGCATCGCTCTCTATGTCCTCGATTCGGTTGTCCTCGTCCTCGTCCTCATCCTCCTCATCCGAAGAGATGTCGTCATGGTCCATCCCTCCCATCTCGGCCTTGACGGCCCAAGAATCGGGGGCAGTCCATGCCCCTGGTCCAGTTTGTGCAGTACTCGTCGTGTTCGATGTTGTCGGTGCAGGCGTCGAAGCCAAAGCGCCGGGTGCGCAAGGGTCGTTCGTCTGCCCAACCGCGGTGGAAGGTCTACGTCCAGAACTGACGCTCCCGGGTGCTCCATTCGAGCCAACGTCGCCATTGCCACCCGCGTGTGTCCTCATGCTCATTCCGGAAGACGATCGAACGAAGCTCGGTCTCGACAGCATCGCTCGAGCGGCTGCAACGGGGGACGATGACGAGAGGTTGTTGGGCGGCGCCTCGCTCAGGGAACTGACCGCATCGCTTGCGTTCGCCACACCATTGTTCCAGAACGTCGCCGGTCCACTCGCGCCAGACAAGCTGCCATTCGATCGAGCCCCGTTCGTGCCAGCATTTGCCCCTAGTGACGAAAGATTCAACGTCTCCGATCCGGCGCCGCCCGAAAGGCCCAGACCGCGCTCATTCGACATGCGCCGCGTCAACAGCGGCATGCCAGCCGACGGCCTTCGTGCTTGGTTCACCGTCGGGCTGACCGCTGCTGCCCCTATGCCTGCGTCAAAGTTCGAGGCCAATGATGGGGATCGATGCAGCGGCATCGGAGATGAGATGGCGCTAGGGTTGACAATTCCTTCGAGGTTGTCGAGGTCCGTGTCGAGCGAGATGGATGGATCGGCGGAAAAAACGGAGGCCTGGCGACCTATGCTCGTAGTTGTACCGGGCCCAGATGGCGAATTGCCCCTTCTCCCGTTCGGTGTTGTCGATGCTTTTCGGCTGCGGCTGATGAGGCGTTTCGACGAATCCGGAGTCCCAATGTTGCTGTAGGTAGCAGCCCGGCTCAGATTATCCATCGCGTCGCCCCGCGCCTGGAGTTTTGGTGGCAAAGCGACGTTTTGAAACGAAGCTGGTTCGGAAGGCAGTATCGTCGATTCTGGCTCTCCCGTGAACTGGCTGCGGCTGACTTTGCGCTTGAGGAAGCCACCAAATAGGCCCTTCTTCTTCTCCTTGCTGGCGCTGCCCATGTCGACCTTTCGAGCCGTCGATGAAAAGCCTATCGATTCGGAACGAGAAAGGCCAGGGTTCTGGTTGCCCCGTAACGACTGCGAGGACGCGGCTTTTCGTGATGACTTGCTCTGATCGAGGTGAGGAGGAACGCGAAAGCCATCAGCATCAATTCGGGCCAGGTGTACCCACTGCCATGACGGACGCACCTCATTTCGTGAAGAGGAGCCTTCCGCTACTCGCGGACTTGGCGGGAACTTGCTATCGCTGCTTTGCGATGACGAGGAAGCCAGTTTGGAGCCCCACCCGTTCCAAGTGTCGGACAGCATGTCGGATCCGCCGCCCATCGGGGTCGCGAATGAGCTCGTCCCCGATGCAGGATTCTGCAGCTTGGAAAGATTGTCGCCGGGTGCAGCGAAGTAATGCGAATTGGGCTGGGCCGTGTTGATCGCTCGACGCGGCGAGAGGGCTCTGCCTGTAGCCGGCGGGGCCGGTGAGTGCGACCGCGAACCGAAGACGGACGGCCCCGTATCGATGCCGACTCCGAGCATCTTGGCTTGCTTGGATGAGCGTGGCACGACCGAGTCATCCATGTCGAACGTCGAAGCAGAGGTCGGCATCGTAGAACCGGAGCGCGACGCAGCGGATGAGCGAGCGTCAAGGACTCAAGGTTGAACGAGGAGGCCGGATGCCGTACGTGTTTTGCGCTGGGCGACGATCCAACTCCTTGGTTCGGTTGCGGTGATTCGTCTGCAGCGATCGGTCGCGGGTTATTCTAGTCGTCGATAGCTACGATCAAAGTAATTACTGATTGCTTGACTGTTCCGCAGAAGGACAGCTTGCGTGCGTGCGTGCGTGCGTGCGTGCGAGCGTCGTCGTGGTCGAGAGTCGTGGTCCGTCGCGAGGTGGCTCGCCACAAGAGTAATCGGAGCCACTCGACGAAGAGGAGCTCGAGTCGAGGTGCGGGATGGTACAAGTGGATCGAATAGGGTAACTGAGCTGCAGCGAAAGAGGTGTACAGCGTAATCTGAGAAAGTGTCAGCGACTCGATCGATGTATGCAATGCTCCGGTGCGGTTTCAAGTCACGGCCGGCGGCGGCAGCGGGTAGGTAGCATTGCAGTAGCCACCACAAAGCGAGGCGGGCCAACGGCGGAGTCGACGGCACACTAGGGGACGGCGACGCTCGGACCGAACCACGACTTTGGGCATCGAGGTCGAGCGTGGGGCGAGGCAGGGACTAGCAACTCACTTACCCACGTAATGTAAATGGCCCAAGCACGCACCGAAGCGAGGTCCAAGTGGATGCTGAAGCTCTGAGCGCTCCGAGCTCTGATCGCTGCTGAGCGCTGAGTGTTGGTCTGAGGTGAGCTTCGATCACTAAGCGGCGAGCCGGTGAGCACCTGCAGGCAGGCGGGCCCGAAACGGAGATCAACACCCCACGATGTGCAGCAATCGAGACCAGACCTATAGTGTCGGGGTCGATCGGTGGTACACTCCCCCTTTTGAAAAAAGGTGGGCGCAGTGCAGTCGGTGCAAACTGTCAAACTAAGGAATGAGCTGGCCGGCGCAGCCCACCAGCCTTGCGCCTGAACGTCTCTGAACTCGGGCGCGAATCAACTGCTTATGCGCTGCTTATGTAGAATTGCGAGTCGCGCGTCTTTTCTGGCACAAACAACCCCACCCCGGAAGTAAGCGCGAGCCTGCGCGAGCTTTCTTCTGCGCCTTTGCCAGCGTCCAAGTGCAAGCAAGCTAGGTATCGGTTTCAACATCGCTGCGAGCCCACAATGACGCTTACGCCAGCGCAGATGAACAAGTTGTCCTATCTCTGCAAGTCATCAATCCCGGGATTCCGACCGTCATGTCACCGGCATCGGTGCAGCTCATGAGTGCCCCCACGCTCCTCGGACCACTTGGCGTAGAGTTTCATCACGGCGTGCGCGGGCTGCCGGTGCCGACGGCCGTGGGACCACTGCATCATCGCCGATTCCCGTCGCCCGACGCGACATCCAGACATGCCCTGTTCGCGTCTTATAGTGTTTGCGCCCGCCGCTAACGATCTTTTCGAACAATCACAGTAACCACATCCGAGTATGACCGACTCGTGATTAGACTCGGATCGCGTCTCCCACTTCCCCGGCGACCATCCGACGAGGCGCACGTGAAGAGATTCATCTCGAACGAAGAGTCAGTCGGCAACACCGAACCCCCCCTCGGTCGGGCTATTTTTTTGGAATCTTGCACTAATCAATTCCAGCCCCTGTCGTTTTCGAATGACGGGTTGAATCTACTCTAGTCAACTCGAACCCGTTGTATCACGTCACGCGACTCGACTGTTGGCGCTCGTCTTCACCTTTGGCGTCGTCTACGAAAACTTGCTTCTTGGCTTGCTGAGGCGCCAAAAGTACGATCTCTGAGAGCGCTCACAGGAGAAGCTTCCGTGCTGATGTTCCGGAACGCCCTCCTTCGCTACTGCAGACTTTCATCGATCCTGCGCTCCTTACGTGTGTCGTCTTCTTTGCGTCTCGCCTCTTTCGTGGCCGGGTTTTCGGCCGTCTACCGACTCGTCCTTTCTCGCCTTCGGCCAATCTTGCCCGACTATGCCTCCGACAGCGAGATCGACAAAGGGAGGCAGCAGCTCATCTCACTTAGGCGGATCCGGAACAAGTTGCTGCTCTCCAATGCTCTACCACCCTTCTTGGCCGCGTTGATTGCCAGCCCCGTCATGCTCCTTGAACCCCGGGGCCAGAGGAGAGTTGTCAGTCGCTCGGATCCTCGAATTGCTGTGCTGGGGAACACGACTCACCAGCTGCAATCAATTGACAGACTATCTCCGTCTATGCCCTCACTCGAGCTTTGCATGGCCTGATCGTTGGAGCCGGCAAGAAAAGGTGGCTTTCCCAGGCCATGATCGAAGGCAGGTGGTGGTGGGGAGGCCACCTCGTATTTGCGTGAGCCCCCAAGTCCCGATAAGTCTCGCCCGCTGATAGCATACCACTGACCATTGGCAAATGCTTCACAACCCCAAAGTCTTGCCAACGGTCTCCTACTCCATTCTTTCGTGTACAACCCCTCGACCTTCCCTACCGCCTACTCCAACTTTATTCTCCGTTTCTCGTCGGCCTACCTCCCTGCCCGACCTGCACAACTCCCCACATCAGCGCCCTGGCCGACCCAAAAAGAGACAGTTGCCGCGATCGCCGAATCCTCACGACTTCGATGGCCCGCGTTTGTCTCTCCTCTGATTCATCCCAGCGCGCCACGTTCGTTCGACAACCCGATTCTCGACAAGATGACCCCGATCTTGGACCGTACCCATCCCGGCCACTCAAGATTGGTCTGCGCGTTCCTTCACCCCGATCAAACGGGGTGTCGATCCGTGGCTTCGAACTTCATCATTCGAGAAGCCGTTTCTGCCTCCAAATTCTTTGGGGCGCTCTCCCTCCTCGGTCTCTTGATTCGTTGGAAGAAGAGTCTTCGAACGCCGGACGAATCCATCTACCGAGCGCTTCTCTCGACGACGACCTCATCCCTTTTCCTCTCCCTTTCGCTGGGGACCTCTTGGTCCATGATCTGTGCCTTGCAGCACTACCTCCCCAACTCGTTCCTCAAGACCAAGAGGTTCTTTGTCCAAGGCTTCTTAGCCGCTCTGTGGGTCGGATTGGTTGGAGGACAACGAGCCACCGATCTGGGTCTGTACGCATCGAGGACGGCGATTCAGTGCGTTTGGGACACGGCCGTGGCCAAGAAGAAGATCAAGTCGATCCCGTGAGTCGAGACCACAGATGGGGACGAAGGGTTGGAAAACTGACTTGATCCCTTCGCTCCCTAGTCACGGAGACGTCATCGTCTTTGCCCTCTCCATGTCAACACTGATGGCACTGCACGACGTGAGTGTCCCGCATTCCCCTTCTTTGCGTCCCTCCAAGTTATTGAAACTTTTTTTTTTTTTTTGTTTTACTCCCCAGGCCCATCCCGCATCCAGCAACTCCGCGTTCGTTCGAGGAGCATTGAACCGCATCGGTGGACCTTCCCACGCCGAAGAGAAAGCCCGACAACTGTTGCTAGAGGAGAAGAAACGACGAGGCTCAACGAATGTATATGCCACGAATGGATGAAGGAGGCGCGGTTGGGGAAAAAATTGGTGCAGCAGAGCAACCTGGGGGGTTTCTCTCGATCTCTTTCTCTCATCTCTCTCCCTCTCTTTTTAAGTAATCTGACATGACTTGATATACGCGTCGACTGCAAAAAGATATTTCGTTTATTTATCAAACTCAAAAGTATACTACCATAAGAAATAAGCACTCTTTCATTAAAGTGAAAACTGGAGAGGAGAAAGGGTTGACCAGGATAAAATAAAAAACCCACCCGAAATGATCTATGATTTCACTTTTCTATGGGGGGGAAGGGGCACTGAATACAAAGGGGGTGGGGCATAGAAGCTCTACTGGTGGTCAGAGGCAGACAAAGTCCGCTGTTTGAAAAGAGAATGAAAACATATAATATAAAGATCAAGATAAAAATGGGGCACATCGGCAAGAAAGGAAGATTTTTTTTTTGTTGCGGCGAAGCGGTGCAAGGGGGGAAATGTTGACGGATTCCGGGGGGTTGAATCATCAACGCCAAGGGGCCGAAGGTTGGGCGTGTATGGGTACGGAGGCGGGTCCGGATCGAGCCGCGTTATCGGCAGGGAGCGAATTCGCAAAAGTATCTACAATGAGAGGAAGTCAAAATCAGTTTCGGTCCCATGGTCGACCCGCGCCGAGGGGTTGGGGAGAAGGACTCACAAGCCAGAGCGAAGTCGTCAGGGGTCAAGTCGACTCTTGGGCTTGAATTGGGTGCGGAATCACCATGATTCGTACGTGGGTGGTTGTTGTTCGCGTTCAACGAGTTGTCGCTCATGTTCGATGGAGGAACGCCCCCTTCGCCACCCAACATGGACGTAGGAGGGTGCAGCATCCCCAAGAGCGTATCGACCGTTCCTTGTTCGCCTGGTCCACTTGAACGGTGTCGATGGTCGTTATTCCTATTCACCACCTCGCTCTGTGGACTCGTCGAAGCAAGACTAGGCGTCCCACTTCTCGCCTCATCTCGTCTTTCAAGCCCGCCTCTCATCCTCAAATTCAACCTCGTAAGGATCTTCATCTCGTTCTCCGAGTAGAACGTCAACAAGACCTGCGATCCAGTCGGTCGATCATCGATCCCTTCGCCGAACGAGTCACCGCCGATCGCGTGTCCCTCGAGAAGCTTAATGATCCCGCGCACGCCCAACCAGAACTGCGACTGTCTCGCTAACACTGAGGACGCGAGATGATAATTCTTGGATGCTTCGATCGCGAGGATATCACTTCCGGCACCCGATCCAGAACCCGATCCGTTCGCTTCGTCATTCCCTCCGACCTGCATCTGAGCGTGTGAGTTCAGAGATTGGGGTGACAGGATGTCACGGCCGGTACGAAGTCGGTACTCTTGTGACCATGCCAAAGCCGCGATGAAGAGCGGTTGGTGAACAAAAGGGCACGATGCGATCCTCGAGGCATCGATCGTCTCGGACACGGCAAGGACCTCTCGTATCGAATCGCACGCCGACGAGACAATTGATAGGCGCAAGCGGTCTGTGAGAGCAGGTTTCGCGGCGTTGAGCTTGGGATGAAGCACGGGCGTCCGATAGAGAATGATGATGACGGCATGGTACCAAAGGTGCAAATGCAGGTACATGGGAACCGTTCCGCGAGCGATTTGACGTCGAAAGCTGCGGTGCAAGTCAAACAATCAGATTCCAATTCATCCTCTTGAATCATAGCTCAAGAAAAACCACTCACTTGGAAGTCGACCATCCAAGATCTCTGGGTAGATTGTGATACAGCGTACGGATCTCGTGCTCGATTGCGTAGAGGTCGTCGGTCCCGCACTCGGCGCCAGCTCCCGCAAGCCGGTATGAGGGCTCGGCCGAGGTGGTGTCGCGCTCATCGTCAGCCAATGCATTGTCTTCCATCGAAGAGTCCCAAGTCTTTGAAGTGAAATTGACGATATCCGCTAGCTGCCCGACCAATCGTTGCAACGCGACGAAGTGTGGGAACGGCGAAGGTAGGAGACTGCGCAAATTCGGAACGGCTACATCTTGGGCAACGACTTGAATGTCTTCGTCGGTTGGAGCCGGGAGCTGAGTCAAAATTTATGAAAGGGTTCGATTAGCTTCAAGCAAGAGCAAGCTAGAGGGGGCTATTAGAGGTCGACCCACAAATCCTTCTTGATCCTTCGCCATTGAGACTCTGCCCGTGCCAATTGAGAGCATCCGGTCCATCGTCACGCAGCTCCACCACAACAGCGAGTCTTGCGCGCGCTTTCTCCTATCACTCGTTGGCCTCCGGATGGTCAAGTGCAGCCCAATGTCTTGCGCCATCCTGACTGCCATTCCTGTGTACATCCACAGCGCACCTTCGGAGTTGAGGCCAAACTCGTGGTGCGCCAGAAGCAGCAAGGACGCGACGGTGCCCGACGACGGCAAGCCGAGCAAGGGCGTCAGAAGCTGCTTGGCCTTGTCGGCGAACGCGATGCCCCATGTCGCGGGCTCTTGTTCGAGTTGCACGATCGACGAAGCTTCAGAAAACCTCGCTGCAACGGCGCAAACGGTGTTGACCAAAAGGGGGCCATCGAGCTGAGCCGATGACAAGCCGCCTATCCGTCCCTTAGGGTTAGAGGAGCTGTCGAACGTTTCCGGCCCGCATGCGTCCTGCACGTGCCGAACATGCAGAAAGGGGAAGTCGGAACCCATGCGGAGAAAGAAGAGGGGTACGAGGTCGTCGAGGACGTCTTGACGGGGGATGTCGGATCCGGGTGCGTAAAGGTGGTTGGGTGCACTAGAGTCACGAAAATAACGGCTCCCTTGCTGCACAAGTGGGTAGGATGTCCTCCGGTGCGGTTGGCGGAGGGCCGACGCCCCCATCATGGGATCACGAGCGTCGACCGACGAGAGCGAGAGGTTGACTTGCCGAAGGCCCGGCTGAATAGCGGTCGGTCCGAAGGGCCTCAGGTAGTTGAACTCGATCGGACGGTCCATCGGCCTGTAGCCTTCCATTCGGTGCCGTTCGGCCGCGAGAGCGCTGAGCTGATCAAGCGAGCCTCCTGAAGCCCCTGGCTCCGCGCCCGCGTGGTGTCGTTCGGCCTCGATGGACGGAGGAGGCTCTTGCGAAGGGTGTACAAACTGGTGCAGCGTCGGATGATGAAGCTGATGCTGCTGCTGATGATCGTGATGACTATGCTGAGGCGGTGGTGAGGGTGAAGGGGACAAAGCCCTGACTTGACCGCCGGCGATGGGAGGGACCGCTGCGACGATAGGAGGCGCCGCCTGGGGGTGGTTCGGCCCTATCATCCTGATGTAGCTGGAAAGCACGGGCAGATTGTGATGAAACTCGAACCCGGATCGTTGATGCTGCTGCTGGTGATCCTGTTGCTGCTGCTGCTGCTGCTGCTGCTGCTGCTGCTGCTGCTGCTGCTGCTGCTGCTGCTGTTCGTGATGTTGTTGCTGCTGGTGATGTTGATATTGATCCTGATGCGGAGGGTAATGATGGTGGGGTTGCGGATGCGGATGCGAATGCGAGAGCGAGAGTGGCGGCGGAGGATGCGAATGATGGGTATGCAGGGGTTGTTGTTGATGGTGGAACGGTGAATCGTGCTCGGGGTACTGCCCGTGGTCGATCGAAGGCGAGATTTGATGCGGCGACACCATGGGCCACCCGGGGCCAGACGGCACGGGAAGGATCGGGTTCGAGAGATTCAGGAGTGACATGTGCGGTAGCGACTGTTGCGGCGAATGGTGGAAGTGTTCCGGTGGTATACTGAGACGGTCCGCTAACGTATTTTCCCCACCACTACTCGCATGGTGGTGTGAAGGGGTCCACCTCGGATCGACGAGATTGCCCGGAAGGTCGGGAGGACCGTCAGGTTCGAAGTGATGAAGGTGATGGGGATGCGGAGGTGGAAGCTGGTGCGGGTGGTGTTGACTTGTGCCTGCATGGATATGATGTGGTGGGAGAGCGTGATGGTGAGGCGGGGACCGAACCGTTCTGTCGGCGGCGGCGCTTGTCGAAGCGAATGCGCCGGTAGAGTCGGACGTTGGACGATCGTGGGATTGAATCGCGGAGGTGCTCGTTGATCTGCGGCGCGACTGGATCGGTTCCGACGCGGAACCGGCGCTGCTCTGGTGGTAACCCAGGTCATCACGAGAAGGGTCCATGTTTCGATGCGACATTGACGACGACGATGAGCTCGTACATGGTAAAGTCGTGCGGGTCAGTTTTTTTCGCTTTCGGCCGTCGAGCTCGGGTTGGTACACGCATTCGGCCTTGGACTTGCTGCAGTTGCCGCACACCGGTTGGTCACCCTGTGCAAAAGGTGCAACAAGATCGAATGATAATGGAAGGGTGGTTGATCGGGTGTCATTGAAGCCGAATCCAAGCGAGAAAGGGGCAAAAATTAAGCGCGTATAGATTGCCAGAGGCCACGGCACGGTAGGGCGATCAGTCGAAGCGCGTGCGAAAGGCGACCCGACCCGAAAGCCAACAGAAAGCGAATATGCAGTGTCAGTTACGTGTTTGACTCAGAATCCAGGACTCAAATGCGACTGCCCGCCCCCTACGGATCGAGCGACGAGCAGCTGCCACGAGGTAATCCTGTACATGGGCTTACATTGCAACGCGCCTTCTTGTACTTGCATCGCTCGCAAGCATGGGTGATTCGCAGCCGCTCCTTGACTTTGCGAGCGCGTTTGGTGGTCAAACTCGGGCTGAGGCTGCTGCTGCCCAGGGCCGCTTGGGTCGTGCGAGTGGCACCTGCGCCGATCCCGACTCCGCCGGCGTCACCGTCAACGTCGGTTCTGCTCGCAACGCCGGCGGGCACGGACGTCGAGTAGGTTGGTGCAGAGGAGGACATGTCCGACGAGTCCGAGTCGCCGAAACCCTTCGACATCTCCATTCCCCCGGTGAAGCGTAGAGAGGGGGGTAAAGAGCGCCAACGTCGTACAGGCTATGCCGAACTCGGATCGGAAAGATGAGACAAGTGTCGCTATGAGGTTGAGAGCGCAGCTGAAGGGTCGTCAGGGGCCGGGCGGCGTTTTTTCCCTCCGAGATTTAGGGGAGCGCTGTGCATCGAACGCAGCGTCACGCACTTCGCTGGAAAATGAAAACCGCGGCAAGGGACACGAGTCTCTATTGCTGTTTCTGTGGGAAGACCAGCGGTGCAAGAAATAGGGCCGATCCACGCCCAGCCTTTAATAGCTTATAAGGTGACGGAGCGATCGTTATCGTGACCCGATCATTGATCAACAAGAACGGTTTCAGCCGAGTAGATCTGCCTGACCCGTGACCCCACAAGACCACAGGTGCCATGTGCGCCAACCCGACACTCAGCTTCGGCGATCCGGCGCTTCCGGACCGTCTTCCGCTGCCTGCACTGTACGTATGGCGCACGGTGCGCTCCACGCTAGCTGGCGACCACTGGGTAGGTAGGTGCGTGACCTACCGTAGGGTCTTTTAATGGTCACCGTAGGTAGGAGCAGAGGATTATCAAAACATTCTACTCTACTAGATTTGGACTGGTAAATCATTCAGCCCGGTTTGTACGAGGACTCCAAGTCACTCTACTGCTCGTAGTCGCCGGGTTGCAGAGTCACGTGACAGCAGCGCCATCAATTCAATGGCTCAAAGAGCCCTGGGTTGGACCAAGTAATGTGCTTCGGCTTTCGTGATTGAAAGGGAGGTCAGGCAATCGGTCCGGAGTTGAGCTTGGACCTCCTGAGTCTCTACCAAGCCTTACATGTTAGAGCTCATCTCCAGCGTAATCGCACCATTTCCACAAGCCGGTCTTGAAGGAAGAGCAGGTTGCAGCAATTTTGCCATTGGGACAGACTCGGTCTCCGATCTACATGATAGCCCTGCCCGCGTGAGGGCCGAAATCTGTTTTAGCTGAGGCTCGAAGCACTTCCATCTTGGCCGACAATAGGGAACCTACCGCACACCTTACGACCTCCGCGCCTTACCCAATCGCATTGGTACCTCGTTCCTTTCCGGAGACGTATGCATCACCGATGGCGTCAGTTGACCTCTGTTTGAGCTAGAGATCATGGCCCGCCGGCGAACGATGCCGATTTGCTGTGCAGTTGTGGGGCTACATTCCCCGAAGCTCATGCGTCAATTCTGCTTGGCATCAGACATAAACTCCTTTCTTCGGAGGGCGGGTATGCCTGATCCTAAAGGAAGGGAGAGAAACCCGAAAGAAATCACCGCTCTCAACATGATGAAAGCCGAGGGAAGCCCCGTACTCCTTGGGCAAGATCACCGCCTTTGGTTCCCTTACTTGCACACGGATGCCAGATCAATCGTAGGCCCGATGAAAGACAAGCCCTCGCAATGGCGAACCGCGATCGTCCGCATCGGGTCTCGGGCCCACCATCGGTTCAGCCTCGCCCCAAGTCGCCCGCGTGCTCAAGTGTCGCGCCCTGTGATAGGAGGCGCGTTTCAACCCAGGGTGTCTCCGCAATCGGGCTTTCTTCGGAAAAACTCGGGCCGCTCCGTTATTCACACAAAAGCTTATGGAGACCGTCGACGAGGAAGAACTCATCTTTACCACTCTCACCATTCTTTATAGTAAAAAGTCGCCGTGAAGGGATGTATCAAAATCATCGTTTTTTATTATGCTGAGGCCCGGGGGGAGCGGCGTGTGACGATTGTAGCTGCCGACCCCAAGCTTTGTACCACATACACAGTCCGTGGGGTACCTAGTATCTGGATAAGTCTGAAGATACAACATGAACTTCCTGCATTGTTCCACCGTAGGATCGCGGACAGACCCCCAGGGAAAGTCGCGAACGTTAGATTTGACAGGCTATCCCGACAAATTTCAGAATCTCTGAGCCAGTGTGTCCCACTGGTTGGTGCGATTGAACGGGCTTGCGGAGCAGTGCCCTTCGGCGTCTAGCCAAGACGTTTCGTGGATTCGAATTGCACACATGGAGCTCGCGTTCTTGAAGAAATGTGCAACGTGTGCGAAAACGTGCTGCATCGACTCCGAGCGCCTCCAAGTGGAGGTCGTTGGAGTGGGCACAGTGTCCGGACCGGGCCGTTGCACCATGGCGCGCCGATTTCCAAGTACATGAGATCATAGTCATAGTGCGCCACACTTGGTACAGTGGTAGTACGTAATCACATATTGTCAAACTTTGAGGCGATACATTGTATACTACATGAGATACAGCGGATGTCCAGATTCTGACCAGGGCTTCGCTCTTGGTAAGATAGATAGATACCTATCTGTGCACGGACCTCTTATATCTATCTGTCATCTATCTATAGGGGCATAGATGATAGATAGATAGATGAGCTCGGGTGGTAACTACGCAGATATCTAAACGATCTATCAGCGAACAGAGGCTGGGGAGACAGAATGTACATGATTAGACGTGTGCATGTGTATCCGCTTTTGGGGGGCGAACCGAGGGCCCGCGAAGCCGACGAGTTGGCCTTCCCGAAGCCACTCGGAGAGCTTCGCCGCGGTCAGCTCCGAGTCCAGAGGCCGCTCTGCGGTCGGGTCCGGTCTCGAAAGCAATCTAAACATCCAGAGATATACAATATAAATGTCATACATCACCGTCGAAACAACATTGTGACAGACCTGAAGGCCGGTAACTCGCGAGTGGCGATCGTCGGAGCTTGAGGACTCGGAGGTGGAGACTTCAGACAGCAGTGAGGACCTCCTGGCTTAGCACCAGGTGTTTTCGCAACAAATGAACCACTCTGGCCTTTACTTATTCATGATTTTTCAAACCTACCTTCGACTCATCCACGAAAAAAACCTACCCTTTTTCGTAGTCTCTCGCTCTTTTTTGGTCTGTCATCTTATGGCTACCTTTTTCTTCTTCTTCCTCTTCTTCCTCCGGCAGTCGAAACTAGTGGTGCAGGCCTTGGCTTCGGAGGACGAGTAAAGAAAACGAAAGGGGTCTGCAATATCTAGATACGCACATCTATGCTTCCTAGATGGATACTTTCACGTAGATATTAGATATCTAGAGAGACATCTTCATGGTAGTTAACTATGCAGATATCTGCCAGATATCTACATCTTTCATCTATCTGACCTACTGGAGTTGACAGACAGATAGATAGAGGGGAAGATGGTGATTTTACAGATAGATAATAGATATCTACGTCCATATCTTACCTAGAGCGAAGCCCTGGTTCTGACTCGGAGCTGAGGTAAACGCACCATCCTTATAAGGAGGTAAACGCACCACTCTGGCGCGCTGAACGCATCTCCGGTCCGGGGTAAATGCACCATTAACAAAAGGTGATTCCACCTCACTAACGAGGCAGACGCGTCTTTCTAATGAGGCGGACGCACGCTTCGCTCGCGGCATTATCCGATTTTCCTTATGGATGACATACATGGTCAGTCGTTGTGGGGGCCTGCGTCATATCGCGCTCGCTGGCTCCACCCACTCCCGTCGTGACCGACTGCAACAGTACGATGTCCGGGTGAACACGCCTACATGACACCGGATGACTTCACGCGTCCCTCATCCGCTTCCTGCGCGGCCTGCATCGCCCAAGAGCCCTGCACCTCTCCCCTCGACGCTCGCCGCTTCGCACGCCCAAGCCAAGGCGCCCGAGCCGAACCGACCCCCACATCGCCTGCTCGACGTTTTCTATCGCGAGCACAAAGCGCTCGCCGACCTACTCCCGACTGAACTCATCGCCAGAGTCGAGGACACGCCGAGCTACGTCAGCTTCGTCAAGCAGACCATTGTCGCGACGTGCGCGATCGATGAACACGACGACGAGGGTTGGCGAGCTCTGCAGCAGCTCCAGTATGAAGCAAGAGACGCGGTGACTGTTGGGATGCAGGATGCAAGTCCATCTTTCTGCTTTTCCCACTTGTTGAGCTGTATGACTCTCAGCTTCAACTTTGACTGTGGCGCTGACCGCTCGGCTCGACCCTCGCGATGTCAGATCCTTGCACGAGTTCACACGCGAATCTTTGCACAACATACCAAAAAGCTGGCCAAAGCGCGTCAAGCACCTGGTACTTGGACATCCAGCACGCCCAAGAACGTGCTCTGTCTGGGCTACCGACCGGTACGTCTCTTACTTCTGGCGACAGAGACGAGCGCACGACGCATGCTCCCTATTGACATAACGACCTCCCGACATCATCGCCCTGCCTGTGGAACGGACACGCGTCTGTGCTCGTCGTACAGGTCAATGTCTACCGATCGGATTCGGTCGGGACGGGAGACGCAACCAAAGTTGTGAACGATCACGTCAATACTACTGTTGGATCCATCAGCATCAGCAAGAATTGGCTGACACTTCTCCGAAGGTGAGCGCAAAGTCTTGACGAGGCCAGGCGCTGGTGCC
Source organism: Microbotryum intermedium (assembly GCA_022702645.1). NCBI lineage: Eukaryota > Fungi > Basidiomycota > Microbotryomycetes > Microbotryales > Microbotryaceae > Microbotryum > Microbotryum intermedium. The sequence continues at coordinate 1,761,590 of JAHWDX010000001.1, forward strand.
ATACGAGGCGGCCGAAACGAGTCGGCGAGCTGACGCATGGTGCCCTCTCTTCTTCCGATGCAATGCAGGATCGGAACAAACGCCATGATTCACCTCCTCTCTTCGCCCGACCTTGCCGTATTCTCGCTACTGACCAATGGATGTCTTCTGCAATGCTCTGGCACGCCCCTTGCTGAACTAACGACGCTGGCTTCTCGAGCTGCCAAGAGCGATGTTGCCAAGCCGTCACGGAAACGCAAACGGTCCAGAGCGAAGAGCAAGTCCCGAAGTGAATCGGTTGTTGCAGATGGTCCGGTGCCGATGGATGTGGATGGGCTCGAGGATCTCGGGCTGGACATCGCGCCGTTGCCTCCGCAGCCCGACTCTGTCGCATCGTCTGGACCGAACGCTCCAATGAGCACGACCGTATTGAACATGGATGTCGATGATGAAATCAATGACTTAAACTTGGCGATCTCAAGGCCGAAGCAGAACGAGGGATTGACTCAGCCAGCAAAGAGGAAGAAATTGGCAGCCTTGTGCGTGCATAGTCCCCCTTGGCAGGCGCTCTCGGCTCCGGATGCGATCATCTGATGCGCTCGTTCCCGCAGGCATTCTCCAAGTGAGATCGTGATCCCACGGATGCGTTTGTACCATGCTCGACTGAGCAAAGGTATGAAGAGCCGCCTCGTCTATGGTCTCTCCAACAAGCGTAAGCGAGGACTGCCTACTCCTATCGCTTTTAGTCGCGCTCCGAAGCTCAACATATGGCTTGACCTCTAGATGTGCTCACTCGATTGCCAGCAATGTTTCCTCCCGCTCCTCATCAAACCGAAACAGACGCCGGGCAGCTTTTGGGGGGTGCGCGACATCTAGCAAAGTACATATTTCCTCGCCAATTCGGTCTTCACAATGTCTTCACCTTTCCCAAGCCAAGGCTCAACTCGGAGGTCGTTTCGGATCACCACGATCGTGAAATCGAGATCAAGGCCGGTCAAAAAGCTAGCTCATCACCGGTGTTCGATTGGTCGAGGTACTGACGGAAGTTTTTCCCCGTCGATAGAAATTGGGGACGATAAAAACTCCTGCGAGAGTCAAGCCGACGTTGCCGATGCTCCAAAGGATGATGCTCCTCCATTCGAGATGCCGCTATCGCAAGATGCTAGATCGCTATTGCCCGAAGAAAGTGAGCTCGTCCAATCCGGATATTGAATTCGCATTCACGCGGAAACTGAAAGCCTCTGCGCAATCTTTCCGCACAGGTCACCAAGGAAGCCGATCTCAGTCAGGAGGAACGAGCGGCCTTGCTCGTCAGTGATCCATGGGTTCAGCTCTCGACATGCGTGTTTACAAGCTTGACTGAACCTGTTTCTCTCCACCATAGAACCTCATGTCGCAACCGGAGACTCAAACCTCTCATATCGAGCATTCGGGAGAAGATTTTGAGGAGGATGCCGTCCCTCTGGCCCATGGCGCATCTCAAGCGAGAGCACGAGTTCAGGCAAAGCCTCGGTTCACAGAGTTCATGTGCTCCACGTACGAGGTGCGGACGTGCTTCCTAGACTATCTATCGATCTACCAAACGCTAATATAGAGGTATGCAGGTGATCGGATACGTCACCGCCATCGTACGCGACACAATACCCCGAGATTTTTGGGGATCCAAGTCAAATGAGAAACTCATTTTGAATTGTCAGTCTCTGCATCTTGCTTTGGGAGTGTAATTCAAGGCGCCTGACTTGGAGACCCATCGCCCTTTACAGATGTGGGGGAATTTCTACGCCTGCGTCGCTTCGAGACCATGTCGCTGCACACACTGCTGCAGGGCTTCTGCGTTGCTGACTGCGAATGGCTGCTGCCGCTGAGTTCGACCCGTCCAAGGAATCGCTTTCAACGGGCCCCATCGGTGGAGATGGCGAAGCGTCGGGAACTGTTGATGGAATTCCTGTATTGGTTTTTTGACGGCTTCATCGTGGATCTCGTACGCGTGAGTCCCTATAGCTGCCTTGCGGCGATTGCTGAGCTGATACAGGCGATGCTCGTGCTCCCTGCCAGACGGCTTTCTGCGTCACCGACTCGGCGACCCACGACAAGAAAGCGATTTACTTTCGTCATGACGATTGGTCTTCGATCTGCGCTCCAAGTCTCAGCTCCATTCGACATACGATGTTCCATTCAGTACCTGACGTGAGCTTGGCCTTTCCTCACGTTACCGAGTTCGGAACACGAGTGCTGATAACTTGCTCTCGTCTGATCAACAGGAGAAAGCACATGCTCTACTTGCCGACCGACAGCTGGGCTTTTCGTTCGTCCGCCTTTTGCCAAAAGCGACGGGCTTCCGACCAATTGTCAACCTGGCTAGGAAGCCCCTGATCACTGGTGTAAGAGCCACGTGAGATCGCAGCGTGGTATGCTGACAAAAATGGCTGACTCGACCTTGCCCCAATGTCGCTTCCGCAGCCGTTTGGTCGAAAGGAGTTGGGCAAAACGATCAACAAAGTGTTGCAGGCCAGCTTCGATGTGTTGACATTCGAGAAGGTCGGTCGCATTCTCCGGATCTTATATCTGTCTGCCGAGCTCACTGTAACCTTTGATGCGACGATCGTAGAATCGCAAGCCACAACTTGTCGGATCACTGGTCGGTAGTCCGATGGACATCCTTGATCGACTCAAGGCGTACAAGATCAGGATGACCAAGAACGGCGCACAGCCAATGTAAGTTGTCCTTCAATTTCGCCATACTTTGGACCATACACTCATCAGGCTGTCGAGGTATGCTAGGCCGGTCTTGTATTTCGTCAAGGTTGACGTTCAAGGGGCTTATGACTCGATCAAGCAAGAGAAGCTTCTGTCGATCGTCGACAAAGTACTCACCGAGGTCAGTGCGCAATTTACCGTTCCTTGGCGCGTTTCACGCCCACTTCTAATAGCAGGCGCTTTCCCCGGGCAACACAGAGCGACTATGCAGTCCAAAAATATGCTCAGGTTATCCTGCAGTCGCGCAAACCGTTCCGAAGTTGGCGACGCCTCGCCTGTCCCGAAGACGACCAAGACCAGTTCGAGCAACTCGCGAAGAAGATTGCTTCGCGCACCCACGAAGGTGTTTTGTCTGATCAAGTGAGCACCTGATCAGTATCGAATCACAGTATGTATTCGAGCTGATGCTGAAGTTCACGGCATGCTAGGTTGTCTACCAAAACATTACCCGACCAGAGGTGATGAAACTGCTGCACGAACACATCACCGCCAACCTTGTCAAGGTCGGTCAAATCCAATCATCGTCGACACCTTCCGAGCTGATATTTTCTGTCCTTGTGCCTGCCATCTCCGACAGTTCGGGTCACACTTTTACAAACAAAAAGATGGCATCCCACAAGGCTCGGTGTTGTCGAGTCTGCTCTGCAGTTTGTTCTACGGTGACATGGAGCAGAAAGTGCTCAAATTCACGAACGACCCTGATTCGGTGGGTCAAGGCTTCGAAGGATCAGTGCGGTACATCTACTTTACTCTGAAAAGTTGTCACATCATCCAGCTCCTCCTTCGTTACGTCGACGACTTCCTCTTCATCACGACGCAGAAGCCACTTGCTGCCCGATTCCTGCGAGTAATGGACAGAGGTGTGTATCAATCTTTGCCTCGTTAGCCTACACAGCAACTGACACTGATTGTGATACCGTATCAAGGTATACCCGAGTATGGTTGCAAGATCTCACCAGAGAAACGTTTGACCAATTTCGACATTGCGCTACGCCCGGAGGAGGTGGTGCCGCCGTGGCGGAATCCAGGTAAGAGTCACGTGTGATTTTTTGACCTGAGGTGGAGCTCTCATTCCCACTTGAGCAAACGATTAGACTTCCCGTGGTGTGGGCATACGATCAACACGGCAAGTCTCGACGTTCGAGCCGATACGACGCGATCGTCAGAGTCCGGTCAGTTGCGCTTCATTCATGGAACGATTTCTGGCAAACGCTGACTAGGCACGTTCGCTCTTTTCAGACATCACCAACAAGCTCACTGTGCAACGCCACTTCAAACCTGGGGAATCGTTTCTCAATTCCATGATGGTGTACGTCCGACGGACCGGCCCTACTTCCACCATGTCCCAATCTTGATTCACTGAACCATTGACCCCCGCCCACCCCAACAGCCAAGTCAAAGTCCGTTCACACCTGCTCTACCTCGACACCTCCCACAACTCGCTCTACACCGTCCTTTTGAACATCTACCAATCGACGGCGATCGTGGCCATCAAATTCGATGCTTACGTGCGGGAATGGAAACAAGCCCGAACGAGGACGCGCAAGGACTTTTTCCTCACGGCTGTGAGGTCGACGATCGAATATGGGTGGAGCTTGATTCGACATCGGTGTAGAGGGAATAAGGCGAAGAAGGTAGGGGCCGAAGTTCGGATCGGGAAGAATATGGTGGTTTGGTGAGTCATTCTAAGCGTCATCTTGTGCCGAGCTGTCGATGACTTGATGGTTTGCGCGTCTTTGGGGAGCTAGGTTATCGGCCCAAGCGTTCGTGCACGTCTTGTCGTATCGACTCAACGTCTGGTCCTGGGTCGTGACCGAGTTGAAAGCCGACTTGATCCTTTTGCCCTTGACGCACGAAGAACGACAGCTCGTCCAGACCGTTGCTCGAGACGAGGGCAATGTTTTCATTGAAAAGACGTTGCAGAGGAGTAGGAGGGCGTTCTTAAGATGAGCTTTGCTGAGGGGAAGGGATCACGTCGTGGTGGTTGTTGTCGTCGTTTTACATTGTATATAGCATGTCGAACGAGTCGTGGTGATGTTCTGAATGGTCTTGCCTTGTAATAGCGGCGAAGTCAACTCTTCAAACTTGCCTTTCGAGTCCCTTGCACCGAACCCTGGGGCTTTCCCTGAGGACGGTAAATCGAACCATTGATCAGTAGACTAACATCCATCCCAGACGATCTCAGACGATTGAACGACGTACCCTCCGTACGAACCCACACCTTTCCCTCTTCATCACTTGCCACAGCCCAACCACTCCCCGAAGCCATCGATTGAATACGACCGGGTTCAACCGACATTTCCAGCGCCGCTTGCGATCTAAACTCAACCATTTCCCCCGTCGGAAGATGATACATCGTTCCTTCTTTCGTTAACGCATAAGGTCCACTCAAATAATGGATGTAGAGGCCATCCAAGGAATCAACGTGGACCCATGCGTTCTCGACCAAGGGTATCGAAGGTGGGATACCTAATTGGGAGAAACGATTGTCTCTAGAGGGAGAGAAGGTGAGCACGGTTTGGGATGGGGAGAGGAGGAGGGTGAAGTGATCTGTTGTGGTCGAGGAGATGAGGTGAATGGGACTTTGGGTGTGAAAAGAGGGTGAGGGGAGAGTGAGGAGTTGGTAGTGGGTGGTTGAAGTGATCGGGGTGGGGGTGCGGGTGCGGAAGAGGGAGGATAAAGTGGGGTAGTAGCGGTATTCGAAGGAGTGGGTCGAATCTAGGGGACAAGTGCACGGGTGGGTTATGATCAGGGTTAGAGCCTCATGAGCCGGAGAAAGAGGCGCATTCATACCTTTTCGCGTATGAACCGTCACGACCCCACCATGCATGTTCATCTCGACCAGAACGAACCCCTCTTGCGTTACCTGTCTCTCCTCGTGTTCTTCCGACCGTTCGAGGTGATCGATCGAATAGACGCGACCATCCTGTGTACTATGAACGGCCAGGAACGAATCGTGGCCTAGGAAATGGACTTTGCGAAGATCCAAAGAGGACTTGAGGGGTGACGAAGCCGATTCGCTCTCCGAGGCATGGTCGCAGGGTGATAGGGGTAGACCTTGCCAATTCAGCTGGGTCGGATCCGCGCCGGTGCCTGCGACGATTCGGTGTAGTCGAAAAAGATGAGTACAGTCTAAGTGAAGAGATCAAGCGACTCACACTTTATGATCACCTGCGACCAACTCGCAGCGATCAGCTCGTCACATTCAGGCCAGGGCGTGAGATCATGCAAGACGGGGTGTGCGACTCGCGTGGCCTGCAGCTGTGGTTCCAGTCGGCTCACTTGCCCGAACGAATTTTCACCCCATGCTACGACGAGCATGGAGTGGGGTTACTCGGACGAGGAGAGCGTGGGATTCGTCCTGTGAGCAACGCATGAAGCAAAGAGAACACCCAAGCACCCACCCTGTGTCAAGTCGAATTCGCAGAGTCGGACGTTGATCGGCTGCTAGCTACCCCCCGCGCGAGAGGTTCGTTTCTTTCCTGCGCGCACCCACTCGTCACCGCGTCACCGCGTCACCCACCACCTCGACCTCCATCACCGGTGCACCCTTGTTGTCGACTTCACAACTCGGAAGCTCGACTCGCCGTGCACGATGAGCCACCACTACGCGCACAAGCGGCCCAACGTCTTCGGCGACGACGATGATCCGAACGCGGCCAGTCCCAAGCGGATCAAGCAGGCGTGAGTGCACACCAGACCAAACACACGACACTCATCGAGACTGAGCGACCAGCTGCTGACTCGGTGGTAATGTGCTCTGCTTACGTGCTGTGCATGGGATGCGACGTGACGTGGGCGTGGGCGTGGATTTGGATTGGTTTGGGACCTACAGAGGTGCAGTGAGTTGTGATCAACAGCATACGAGGAGTGAGAAACCCCCAGCTGAAGCCATGTGATACACCCAACAGAGAGGAACGCCGTCGTACCTGCCTCCTTCAGAGGGTGCAGCAGCGGCAGCAACGCCAGCGCCTCCCCAAGCCTCGACGAATGGCCACCGCAGCTCCTACACCGCGCCCATGTCAACCAGCAACACCTCCTCGGCACCTCCCGTAGCACTGGACCTGATCGCAGCCAAGCAAGCCGAGATTCGAGCCAAACTCGCTGCGATGCGGGCTGGCCAACCCCTCGGAGCCTCCGCTTCCGCTTCCGCTTCCGCTTCCCCTATCCCGAGTCACCCCACCGCACCTCGAACCGCAGCAGCACCGACCAAACCTCCCATCGCGATCCCGGGCCTTCCGCAACCCAACCTCGATCCTGATCTGGCCAAGAAGATCGCTGATGCCAGGAAGCTGGTCGAGTCGATGGCCGCCAAGAAGAGGGCCGCTCAGGCGCCCGTCGTGAATCCGTATCTGGTAAGAGGAGCGACTCTTTCAAAACTTCGTACTGAACCCCTGCTCACCCGTCTTTGATGAACCCTATAACAGTCCGGTGGAACGATCACCCAGCTACCGACGACCTTAGCAGGCGCGAGTGCAGTCGACTCGAGTTCGGCCGGACGAGGTGGGTTGGGCGTCGCCGCTCATCCTCTCCTGTTGGACCTCGACAAGGGCTCGACGACGACCGAGACGAACCGAAAGGATCGCTACAGGCCCATGGCACCCAAGTTCTCCAGTGTCAAGGTAAGCCCTCCGACCCAGAGGCGATCTAAAGGCCCGGCCCTGCTCGTTCCAAGCTGACATTGACCCCTTTGCTTTCCACCAGGCTAACGCCCAACTCCCCAGTTCTTGGTCATCGTCTCGGCCCTCCAACACGGGTCCCTTGGCCTCGACTTCAGCCGCCCCAATCCCAGACTCGATCGTCGAGACCCCCTTCTTCGACCCTTCACTCGCCTACGGATCCGCCGGCGTCTCGGGTCGTTCTCACATGGGTCGAGGGCGCTCGCGTGAGACGCTCAAGTTCAACCAAAAGGGCAAATACATCAAGATGGGAGAGGCGCAGAGGGCCGAAGCAAGGATGGAGGATCTGAAGAGGAGGATCTTGGAGAGCGCCAAAGCCGCAGGTATCGAGGGGGAGATGGAGGATAAGGCCAAATTGGTCAAGGCAAGTTTACAGAGAGTGACTTCTTGTTGGTAGGGTTCATGTTCATGTGCTGACCTTTTTTTTTTTGGCCCTCACAGCGACCACCCCCACCTGATATCGAATGGTGGGACGCTCCCTTCCTCCCCGAAAAGACGTACGACTCCTTCTCGACCCAATTCCTCGACGAAGCCTCGTCGTCAACCTCGTCGACGCTCATCACGCATTACGTGCAACACCCGATCCAAATCCCCGCCCCACAAGACAAGATCAAGGTCGAACCCAAGCCTCTGTTCTTGACCAAGAAGGAACAAAAGAAGATGAGGAAGCAGAGGAGGATGGCCGATCTCAAGGATCGTCAGGACCGTATCAAGATGGGCTTGTTGCCGCCTGATCCACCCAAGGGTCAGTCCGACTGAGCGCCTATGGGATTACGGCGCTTTTGACACTGACGACATCTTCTGAATTTTTTTGTGTCTTCAGTCAAACTGTCCAACATGATGCGAGTCCTCACCCAAGAAGCCGTCTTGGACCCGACCAAGATCGAGAACAAAGTTCGACGCGAAATGGTCGCTCGCGAACGGGGTCACCTCAAAGCCAACGCCGAACGCAAGTTGAGCGATGAACAACGTCGCGCCAAGATCGAAGCTCAGGCTTTAGCCGACGAACGAAAGGGGATTGGGGCCATGTGTTTCAAGATTCGTTATTTGACCAACCCTTCGCATCGATTCAAAGTGAAAAAGAACGCGATCGATGATCACTTGACCGGCGTCGTCGTCCATAATCCCAAGTTCTGTTTGGTCATCGTCGAGGGGGGTCATAAAGGGTTGAAGCATTACAAACAACTCATGTTGAACCGAATTGACTGGACCGAGGATGCTCGACCTCGGGAGACGGAGGGGACGGACCAATCCAAGAGCGATTTCAATTCGAGTGGTGTGCCCAAAGCAGGGACGACGACGTTCTCGGTCGAGGATGCCCCAACGAGTTTGGCCGACAACTACTGCACGCTCGTTTGGGAGGGTCAACATCGCGAGAGGTTGTTCAGAGATATGAGGCACGCCAATTGCCCGGCCGAGAACAACGTCAAGGACGTGTTGGGTTCCAAGTTGGAAGGGCTGTGGGACGTGGCCAAGATCGAAGCCAAGGACGAGGATTAGACTCTACTGTCGTCCGTAGGTTACTTGTGCAATACCAGACACAGGTACGAGAACAACCCCAAAAAAAGAGTGTGGTAATGTCAATTTTACAACATTAAGGGTATACAGAGGACTCTATATGATATCGAAATCCGTATAAAAATATGAGATCCGTGAAAGGGAAAGAAAGGTAAACTACGCTCCCAGTTCGGCCGCCGCGGCGCCAGCGGTAGCTCGAGCCGCCGCTTCCGCTTCCTCCCTCTTCTTCTTGGACGACCCACTCGGTGCGACGCCACCCAACAACTTCTTCTTGTCGTTGGCCGAATAGTTGATGAACATCGGCGTTAATGCACCCGATTTCTTGGGCGCCGGCATCGTCGTCACCGCTGGGGCAGTCGAATCCGTGGGGAGTGGCCTGACGGGAGATGAAGGCGGCAGAGGGACCGTTGATTTGGGTGGGGAAGCCCGAACCCTCTTGGTGGGTGATTTGGGGGGTGAGACGGGGGAGAGGGGTTGAGCGAAATCGTTCGGTACGGAATGGGGCATCGAAGATGGGTGGTTGGTCGGGTACGTCGAAGAGCTCGCCGAAGGAGGGGGACCATACCCATAGCTGTACTGCTGCTGCATGTAAGGGGACCTTTGGGTCTGATGCTGCGGAGGCTGGTGCTGCGGCTGTTGCTCGAAATAAGGGTACGACATTCGGTTCGGGTGATGAGATGCGGTATAGTGCGTCGTATGCGCAGAGAGGCCATCGCTCAAACGACGGGGTCGAACAGGAGACGACGTGCTTCCCGGGTGAACGGATTGTCGTCGTTGGTGGTATGATGGCATGGCCGTCATTTGATTGCGAGGGGTCGTCGGAATGGGTGGGCCGGCATTGGTGTTGGTCGTGTTGTCATGTAGGTACGCCGCTCCATGGGACCAACCCATCTGATATGACTCCAAGGGTGCAATGTACTGCGGGGGTCGAGATGAATAGGCTTGCTGTGACGGATGAGGAGCGCCGTACTGCCCCTGAGGACCGAAGTTAAAGGTCGTCTGCCACGCCGGTGCCGAAGCAGGGTACGGTTTCGAAGCATCGGTCATCTCGTTGTTGAACTCGGCATCATCAAGCAGCGCCAGATCTGCTTCGTTCAGGGTCACGCCCGAGATCTCGAAGCTCGCGATCTCGAAACTCGCAGGGGGGGACAAGCCGTTCCGCATCCTCGACGGAATCGAGAGGTGCGGTCCACCGCAAGGAGATCGAAGAGGGACGACAGGTCGATTCGGGGAGCTTGACATCGTTGGTGGCATCGACTGCGAATCGCCGCCTTCAGGTCCGAGGAAGTTATCGAGTTGGCCGAGCAGTTGTTCCATCTCCCGTTGCGCGGCCGCCTGTTGGGTCGGAGTCATCGGTCGGGTCGAGCCGGCTTCGACGTAGAGAGGGTAAGGGCTGATGGGTGAGGCAAGTCCACCAGGGAGCGGGTACGGACTCGCACCATCTCGCGCTCGATTGTGTTGTTGCTGCAGGTAGTTTGGCGGCACTTCAATGCTCAAGCGCGAAGGTGGGCGCCTCCCCTTTGGGCTCGCATCGATCTTCAAGGGTGCTGGACGACGAGAATAACGTCTTCCAGATGAAGAGTTGTTATTGGATGAGATTTCCCCATTCGATGAAGAAGCGTGAAGTAACGGCGGCGACTCCATCAACATCGGGTCAGGGTGGGTCGGCGAAAGCAATGGTGGCGCCGAGGCGTATGACGTAGCCGAGTTGGGACTGGCTGACGACGCATTCGAATCATTCGAGTAAGATCGATACAGAGCGTCTGAATGTTGTGAGTAGTTTCGGGACAAGCGCACAAGATGTGTCGGAACAAAAGAAGGGGCTATGAAAGGGTTAGGTCAGCTCTTGAGATAAGCTCCTGAATTCGAGCGCCCTGGCGCGCGCGCATCGATGCTGATCGATGGGTGAGATTTTGAAAAGCAGTGATCCAGCCATCCTCAAGGTTTCGATACACCGACCGTGGCGTTGCGCGGCCCCTCGGCAATACAATCCCTTGTAGACCGGTCGCGGCGTTTCGGAACCCTACCGCGAGAATGGCTGGCGGCGCGAGTATGATCATGGAAGGGCGAGCGAGCGCAGTAAAGGCGGCGTGACTTACCCATTTGGGAAGGAGCGACGAACGACGACCTTGGAGGGGTCGACGGAGTGAATATCACATCCGATGCGAGCATGTCATGGTGCTGATGGTGGTGGTGCTGTTGATGCTCTTGGGGTAGGGGTGGTGGCGATTGCTGTTGCAGAAAGACGTCTTGCATTTCCGCGAACGCACTGCTGACATGAACCGAAGCCCGGCGGGTCGAGGAGCGCGGAGGAGGCGGAGGGCAACAACGTGACCTGGCGAGCGGCGAGCCGAGCAGTCCGACGCTGCTGACGCTGCTGCAGTTCCAGGTCAGGGTCAATGGGAGGCCGGGTAACGAAGTACGGCCCCTGTTGATCGCAGCCGGTGGAGGTGGAGGCAAGTAGTCGTAGTACGTCGCCGAAGCTGAAGCCGCCGTCGAGGTCGAGGTCGAGGTCGAGGTCGAGGTCGAGGTCGAGGTCGAAGAAGCAATCGAAGCGGCGGGCGAGAGCTCCGGGGTTCTTTCCGTCGAGGAAGCGGCGCGGAGATCAAAGAAGGACGGCGACGACTGGTGGGGTTTATGCTGCTGATGCTGTTGATGGCGAATGTATCGCCCAGGTTCGATGTACGACGACCGATGACGGTGCAACTGCGGGTGCAGTGGACGCTCGGGGACGTGTGTAAGGAGCCCCGATTACTCAGCGGAAAGCGTAAGTAAAGGCGAGTTCCTCGATAGTACTCTCGATGGTTATTGACGATAAAGACAGTCCCAAAACCAGTCGATTGTCAAGAGTCGAGAATAAGGGTCCAGAAAAGGATGAGAAAAGAGGAAAAGAGAGAAGAGAGCTACGGATCGCTATTTAAAGGGATCAAGAGGTGACAAAGGGAGCATGTAGACAATAAGGCTCTTTATGATAAACGCTAACAAAAGAGAACAAATAAGAAAGGTGACAAAGGGATGCACAATGATTGTCAGTCAAAGGCAGGTAAATGAAAGGGAGGTCAGGCAAGTCGGTCCGGAGTTGAGCTTGGACCTACTGAGTGACTGCCGAGCCTTACAACTAACTGGCTTTGACTTTGTAAAAGTCCAACTTCCCTTTTCAAGAAACAGTGATTTTGCGTAGATAAACCGAATATGTGAAATCTAATCAGGCTAGATACAAAAAAAAAGTGAAAGGATGCAGAGCGAGTAAAGATACCGAAGTAGATGCCGTCGATGATGATGATGCTGATGGCCCCGGAGCGAGATTGCATTTGCAATTTAAGCCGTCGAGATCGAATAGTTCCACAGCTAGGGGGCTACATGGCTGCAGGCACTCCGCGCGTCGGGCAGCAAAGCTTGTCGAGCTAGAGCTAGAGAGCGCGCTGCCGCCACCTATCGAATATCGAATATTCGATCGAACCAGGCTTGCTCGCCGAGCTTAAACTCAAAGATCTGGGCGTCGTCTCCCACTCGTCGGGACGAGGGTGAGGCAGTGACTCGGAAGGAGTGGGAATCGAGAACTCATTGGTGGTTGTCACACAAGAGGCATTCCAGCTCAACATCTCGGAGGACAAGTCGTCCGCGTCCGCGAACGGCGGACCGAGCTCAGATGAGTCGCGGAGGTCGAGGCCGAAGTTGGGACCTTTGAAGTGAGACCGCCGAATGTCGCCGCCGGTCGGGGCCCATCTCAAATCTGCGCCGCGGCGGCGGTCCTTTGGGAGTCAATTTCAGCTCAATGTAGTCGCTCCACATGGAAAGAAGGTACGCATCCTTCGCAAGGAATTTGGCGTCGTCGGGGGGAGTAGGTTGAGTGATCCATGTCACGTCAATGGCAGAGTCGCTCATGGTCGACCGAGTCAGGTAGATTGCGGTGGGGTTGGGCCGGTGGGGCATCGGGTTGGACCTCTTGGCGATAACGGCAGTGACGGTCGACTGGTTATCGCAGGCCAGGAAAGCTTATAAACCAACAAGTGGACTTTATTGTCTCCTCATCATTTGCTCGCTCTTACCTCGGCTGTCCGCGCGCATGCGGTGTGATTCTCAGGCGGAAGGCACTCGAGCGATTTTAACTCGATCCCATAGCGAGAAACGACCGCCAAATCGTCAGACCCACTCGGTCTGCTGGAGATGAGCGCAGACTCGGAGGGTCTGGGTCAGGCTCTCAGGGGTATTACAGCATGATTCAGTCCACCTCATCATGTTTTCTTCTAGTGCTTAATCTTCTCCAACAGTTTGAGCTCCGCAGAAATGGTCTGATTTCGTCTGAAACGCTCTGATCCGGTATGGGATCGCTCTGAACGGGTCTGAGGGGGGGTCTGACGATTCCCCGTTTCTGACTACGGCCTCACGTACTATTACCACATTTACAGTGCTCGTGCCTACCTCCGCTAAGGGGAGGTACCTGCTATCTCCTGATTCAAGACAGGCCCTGGGTCCATCCCTGGCGCCCCTGGACCCATTTTCCAAGCCAGCACCTCGGCTTCCATCCCGAAGCTTCAGCGTTCCAAAGCTAGCGCCGGGCTGCCTAATTCAGGGGCCTCCCGTCCCCAGACGATTGGCGCTCCGTTTAACCGGCGTCCGCGCGCGCGGGTTGCCTCTCTTCTCCCTTGTTCGGTACCTAGGTACCTGTATCTAGGTACCGCATCCGACGTTCCAGCCTCTTTTAATGAAGCAAATATTTCTCTGCCTGTCGCTGGGGCGATCACTGATCTCCGCGATGGGAATCCCACTAACGTCAGGTCCTAGAGGTCGATTTTTCGTTCGCGCGGGTGCGTTTTTCGTGACATCTTCCGATTCCCGGAACTCACTTACAGTACGGACCTCCTGTCTACACGATTCGACGGAAGCAGTTTCCCCGGATGAGCTAGGGGATCATCTATGGGAGGTCGCGCCGGGCAATGCTCAAGCGCTGGCCGCGACTGCCATGCCCGAAAGCTGGGTCGAGTCTTCCTCGGTCAACTTGAAACGATACTCTAACCGAAGACGATCACGAAAGGAGTCAGAATAGTTCATGTGACATGTCGCAGCATGAAGTTGTAAACCCTCCTCATCTCTTAATCTTTTGGTAAAGACGAGACGAAGTGGCGCTTGCGCGCTCCGGGACGACCGGCACCCCGCACGTTAATACGTACGAGTGGGCGGCGATTGACGAGTTAAGGGTGTTCGAGTAACACGCAAAGCCCCTGTGCTGGCGAAAATGCCACTAGCCTCTAGGGTAGGTACTCCAGGCCCTAGGTCATAACTTCATAAGACTCTGGTGTGCTCAAAGCAGTACCTACGGTAGGTACCTCTAGATAGCTACACCTAGACATGACATGTTGGGCATCATCGGCGACCGATAGGTAGGTAGTCAAGTCATATTACCATCGATTGCATCGGTACAGCATAAGTAGTACGGTACCTGCGTCCACATCTACCGCCGACCTTCGATCTTCAATCGCGCATGCCACTGCAGGAACACACTCCTCCCTTGACCCCTCTTTATGTAGGCCCATCTCGGGCCTTCCAAATCTCATCGACCTGACCACGTTCCTCGTCGGTCCAAAACTCGTCGTTCCAAAGCATCGAGCCTGTCCCTCTTCGTGTCCCTTTCCCATCTGTGAAACACGGTCGTATCGCAGACGGCGATGTCAGCTTTGCTGGATGGGGCGGAATGAAGACTTCCCCTCTCCCTGGGGATGGAAGAACTTACAAGCCATGATGGTCGCTGCTGGGAAGGGTGCTTCCCATAGATCGAGGAATCTCATTTGCCTCGGGATCTTGGTCCTGCATATGATTGAAAGACGAAGCGCAGTCAGCATCATGCCCGGGATGAGGTACCGGTATCGAAGCCTTTTGGCCCTGAGGCGTGCCCGACCTCACGCAGAACTCACAAGTCGATATCAGCATACTTGTCCGCGTCTTCCCTCGACTCGGGTCTCGGTCTGATGACCACCACAACATCCTTGAGTGTCTTGAAGTGCTTCGAGTCATTGATCCTGGCATCGATATCCTTGGGTTCGAACGCCACAATTGTGACCATCTGCAAGTTTGGGAACTCCTTCAATGAGAAGTCACCCAAAGCCCACCCCGTCGCATCCATCTCAATGTTGAGACTTTTGAGTGTCGTTCTTGATCCTTTGGAGATCATGGGTAAGAGAGATTGGGCGAAGGAGCCGATGGCGAGCGATTCGAGGTGGAAGCTGTCGAGGTCAAGGGTTTCGAGCAGATTCGAGAGGTGTTCAAAGTGACCGTAGACGACGAGGTCTTTGAGAGCGACGAAACGATCCAGAACCATCGAGAGGATGCTGAGATCGCTGTCAAAGTAGGAGGATTCGATAACGAGCGAGGTGATTTGCCGCCGCCATCGAGTCATCTGTGCATGCAGGATAGGGACGCGTGAGAATCACGGATCGAGAGAGAGGAGCCAGGAGAGCTGACCTCTGAAATGATGTAGAGCATATCGAGACCCAGAAAGCCTTTGATCGTCACCTCATGGAGAGCTTGGCACTGCATCATGAGAGCTACCACGACTCAGTTGCGTCCAGCTAAGGCCCACAATACGTTGCGCCCGAAAGCAAACTAACCATCTCGAACAGCGGCGCCATCTTGTCGATCGTAAAGTTCATCATGGTCATACTCTCGAGCTCGTCGTACTCCTCCCGATCTCCTTCAAAGTTCGCGTCGAGCACGAGACTTCTGACATGTCTCCGCAACGCCTCGTTGCCTTGCAACGTATCATGCAGCCCCAACTTCTTGAGATGGCAAGCCGTCCTTCTCAACTCGGGCTCGCCTGGCACGCCCACGCCGAACTCGATCTGCTCCTGTTCGGTCAGCGGTGTCTGGTCCCACTGTTCGACGATGTCGAGCCGAATGTCTCGGTACAGCAGTTCAACGCCGAAGCGGAGGAAGGCTTTCGAGACGAGGCAGATTCGGGCGAGGTCGGCGAAAGGGGCTGGATCGAACGATTCGGGATAGTCGTACAGAGATTCGAGGATCAAGGGGATCAATTCGATGGGGAGGGAGGCAGGACCAGCTGCTGCGGGCGCCGACGCCTCGGCAGAGAACTCCTGGTTATGCAGAGTCGTAGCCGTTGTCGAGGAGCTACCTGTAGATGTCTTGATTGATGCAGCGGCGGCAAGTATGGGGTGCGCCGGCCATTTCTGCCAAGCTGTCCCCAAGCGTGTCAACCACCGATCAGCCCTGACATACCACTGCAGCGTCTACCGCATCCCAGACTCTAGAGCATACCTCTTCTGAGCGCCTGCTCTGCGCTGATTCGCTCGGCATGTTGCTCGAAGCGTTGTTGGCGTTCCGGGTCCAGTCTCGCGGCGGCCTTGATCTGCCAGTGGTGGGTCGTGACGTCGAGCACTTTGGCCATCACGTGCGAGCGATGATTGCCTAGCATCAGGTTCCTCCGCAGTGCTCGAGGGAGTTGATGAGCACCACCTTGACCTGGTGCAGCTCCAACTCCAGCTCCAGCCGGTGGTTGTCCGACGGGTGGTGGTGGATTCGTTGCCATGTGTCGACTGCCCGAATCAAGCGTACGTCCGTCTGTCAGTCCTTGTGGGCGATTCGGTGACCGATTTCAGCTGAGCAGGTGGTATAGGGAAGGCAGAATAGTCTTGATAATATATGGAGTATACTTTCGACCCTGTCGCGGCCTCCGCGGCGGCGTGCGCAACGCTGATGAGGCGATGGCGATGACGAGCACAGCGAAGGCAAATCGCGAACGTATTGCGATTCAGGCGGCGGCCCCACTTGCGCGAGACGACCCGAGACAACTCGCTTCGGTACACTTTCGAGCTCCCTCTCCGCAACAAAAGCAGCCAGGTCCATCCCTTGCAAGACGTCTTGCTTTTATAACCATCAATCAAGTTCTACGAAAACGTTCATGCGAGTTTGGGCCACGCCAGTGATTTCATCGTCCCTCAAATCAGAAAATCTTGAACGGATCTGTCATCGACGAAGCAGACGACCAAAGCCCACGATAAAATCAGCGATGATCAAAGAGAAAAGCCCCATATCTCATCAACTTACATCCTCCCTGCTTGACCTTGAAGATGCTCATCACGACCCCGGCCATGATGATGGCGATTGCGGTCCAGAGGTACACCCCGACGCGTTGCTTGACCGGATCCCTAACCGTCGGCAGGATGTACGCCAACGTGTAGGCCGAGAAACCCAAGAGACCATCTACAAACAAAACGAGAGAAGCGTCAGCGTCGAGCTCGTTCGTGTCTGAGCTGAGCAGTGGATTAGAGAAGACTCACAGCATGCGGCGATGATGTGGGTTTCGGCACCGAATTGGTTCGAGTACCCGGGTTGGATGTACATTGTTGCACCCTCTCGCGTTTGTTGCGAGTAAGGCGGGTGACGGATCTGGTTCCACATATATCCACCGTTCATCAACAAGATGATGGCCTGTAATGTTGTTCACGACCCGAGTGCAAGTTCAGCTTCGATGGTTCGACCGAAGGGGTTTCTGTAAGGAGGTAGCAGGCAGAACGAACCAAGACACTGGCCGCCCAGATGTAGGTTTGCGACACGATCAGGTACAGCACCGACGAGGCCTTCCAGATGGTCAAGCCGAGCGAGACGAAGATGAAGACGGTGCCGAACGCCTTGGAACGATCGATGGGGCGCGAGAACGAGATAGGCAGCTGCGCGTTCGCTTTGAGCCACGTCGAAATTCCTTCGGCGTTGTAACCTCTGATTCAATCACGATCAAAGGAATGAGTGGGACGGAGAACCAGGCTTCTTTGACGGGGGATGTAGGGCTCACAATCGGCCCAAGTCGGTGGTAATGGGAGAGGACCGAGCGCCTTCACTTCTCGGTCCTTCGGTTGGCAGGAACATTTGGAACGTAGGAGCGGATTGAATTCCAAGCTAATTGGCCGTAAGAAGAACATCAGGTCAGTTGAGATCCGTAGATCAGGAGATCCATGACAGCGCTGCGCCCCGCACGCTCCACCCTTCGTGACTACGCACCCTCTGGTAGATCTGCTGCCCATCGACGAAATCGAGCACGGCGAAAAAGTGGTTCTCGTCCGTTTTCTTCTGTTGGTTTTGCCATTGCTTGGCCAAGAGATCGTACTCGGGTTGCACTTGGCTGTAGAGCAAGAGAGGGTCGAACGAAAGCGAGCGCAGGGGCGCCACGTCGCCACGTCGTCCGTCAGTTCCCCAGCCCATATCCATGTGAATGTCCTGCCTCTGCACCTGCAGCAGTCCAGTCCAGTACTCACTGGCAAGGCTGACAGTTGAATTGCTTGCCCATGGCAGTCAACAAGATGCTGACACTGTAATCGCGCGGTTCCTGGGTGATTTGGTCGTACAGGGCCGTATCGAGCTTGATGATTCCATTGCGTTGCAAGCTGCGGAACTTGGCCGCGTCCGAGACCTCGTTCGTCTTGGCCGAGACCAAGGAAGGACTCAACAGCGTCACTCCAGCAGCTAGAGCTGCAACAAGTCGGACGAGCATCGTGGGGAAGATGCGACGACGGTGTAACGGAAGGGAAGGACGACGACCAGAGAGAGCGCGGGACCGAACTCGACGCGCATGATCCTGGCCTATCCTGGCCCCCCAGCCAAACCCCGCCTCTCCCTCTGGCCCTCGGCAGTCTGCACGCCTGATCACGGCAGCAACTGAGACTGCAGGCGGAAGGGGTAGAATTTCACGATACATGATGTGGATGTTGCACTTGACCCAGTCCAACGCCTTGGAGTGATGACTTCTCCTTGTTCTATCCAGCCCATGAATATGCCTCCACCTCTTCCCAAGCCCAGCAACCTCCTGTGTACGTGCCACTGTGTGGTGGTGGGGTAGCGCACGGACCGTTCACCGTGGTGTCAACGCTCCATCCCGAGTTGGAATGCAGGCAGGTCTACAGAGTCTGAGTGATAACAATGACTAGAAGGCGGCTCGAAGACCATATTCAAAACATGTCGTTTTGCGTCTGCCTTGCTCACGACCTAACGACTAGTCATCGCTCCACGAGCTGCGCAGCAGTTGCAATCCACTCACCCTCATGCGAATACGCCGCCGTATTGAAGCAGATTTGGGCAGGTCGAGCAAATGTGTAGGGGAGTTGAATTGTGCCAGAGAACAAGCTACCTGCCGTGTTCAACGTTGGGTTCTTGCGACGAGTTATTGCGATTCAAGATGCTGCCCTTTTGGCGTTCGCAGCACCGCGTCAGACGAGACGCGTCGCGTCGCGTTAAATTCGCGGATCGATCGCGTGTCGGTGCTCTCGGTGTGATCAGATGATGGGAAGGTACTGATGGGTATAAGTAGTGAAACCTGCTGCGTCCATCAGAGCAAAGCGGTGTACGACAAAATCATGACCGAAAAACAAATGCAAAGACAGCATCACAAGAGGGACCCCACAGAGAAAAAAGAGAAACCCCGAGAGGGAGTGTGTATAGGGACATCTAATGGGGACGTGAACGGGTGAGTCGGTGTTGAACAAGGAATTATGCTGCGAGCCGGACATCTGTCGGAACAAGTGGAGTCGACGGCGAGCTGAGGAGGAGCAAGGTGCACAAATGAAAGATGACAGCATAATCGATTGAAAACGAAAGAGGGGGGAGAAAGTCCGCGAACGTCGAGCGTTTAGGCCTTGACGCAAGTCTTTTGCCTGCGCCTGTTGGTGCCGGCGATGAAGCCGCTGGGGCAAGCTGTAGGTGGTGAAGGAAGTCAAGTGGTTAGTTTAGTGGCGGTGAACCAGGTGGTAAGATGGGAGGGAGCGAGAAACTCACCCAGGGTGCACTGGGCAGTGACGCAAGCAGCAGCGTACTTTCCGTCGTACGAGGCATCGCACTTCTTGCCCTCCTAGAGAAGCAAAACAACAGTAGAGAAAATGGAAGAGGTCAGAAAGGCGTCTCCCGAATGTGCAGCAGCACGAGCCCAGACAAGCTGACTAACACCTCCGCAGTTGGCGGGGTCCGTGCCGAGAGACAAGCAAGCCGTCTTGGCCTTGTTGAGGGTGTAGCCGCGGGTGGTGCACTGGAGCGTGCACACTCCGTTGGCGCAGCCGGTCACGCCGTTGGCGCTCTTGGGGCAGGTCTTGCCCTTGCACTTGTCGACGTTCTTGATGCAGGCGGTAGCCTTGTCGGAGACCTGCGCGGTGTAACCGGCAGGGCACGAGATGGTGCAGACTTGGTCGCACTTTACGATGGCGACCTTCGGGTCGTACACGACCTTGCCGCGGTAGTTGCGAACACAGAAGGCGTCGGCATTGGCCTGGGCATTGCCTGCGGATGCGAAGTAGTGCATAAGGTCAATATGCCAGTCATTAAGATGCAGTAGCATAGAGGCTCCAGATATGGGGGGATATCTCACGCTCTCGGCCGACCGTGCAGCGGAACCTGGGCTGCGAACGCTTGCTCAAGACAGAGCTCTCGACATGGTCGTCGAAGTCGCGGCGGGTGAGGCCGACGGCGGCGTAAGCCTGTTCGAAGTTGCGGGTGGCCAAGTTCTCCGAGTCGGTCTCAACGGATCGCTTGGCCTTGCGGGCGGCACGGGCGCGGGCCAAGGCAATGCGGGCGGAGGCTTCGCGCTGCAGGCTGCGCTTGTCGAGGCCAAACGAGGTGTCGTCTGAACACAGGGGGAAGGGGGGAGGAAAGGAGAATCAAAGCAGGATTAGTATCGCATAAAGCTAATAAATAAAATAGGAATCCTGTGCGTATGGGTTGGGCTGGAGTGATCACTCACCATGAGAAGCCAAGACGGGAAGGGCGACAGCCAACAAGGAAAGGATTTGGACGGCGAGCATGTTGAGTTAAAACGAGTGTGGGTGATTGGGAAAGAGTGACAAGGGTCGGAGACTGGAACGAGACCGGAAGCTGGAGAAGTGATGGAGAGGAGGAAGAAGGAAGGAGAGATCTGTTTTGTTGTAGGTACAATCGGCTTTATCTGTCCCTTTATGGCACTTCGATCCAGGTACGCACAGCGAAGGCGAGAATTTGCTCGGCCCGACGGCCACGGAGGCCGATCGACTGACGCGTCTCGCTGCTTGCGACGTGCAATCTGCGAGGCCCAAATTCCTGCTCGTCGGCCCGGATCCAAGCAGCGTGAATGAGATGCCGAAACGATTTATTCTTGTTATACCTAACTCCGACATTCTCATTGATGATGGGTCACACTCGCATTGTCTTCGACTTTTCATTGTCATTTTGCTCGCATCCGAGGTGGCAACTCCCGTGTTTACGGGTTCCGGGCCTAAGGCTACCGCATCGTCTACGCGTTTAGCCAGCCGCGCCGCCGGCAGTGGCGCCAGTGCAGTCTCGAAACTGGGCCTGTTTTCACCAACTGGGTACGCATTTTTACCCATCCCTTTCTCCGCCTATCGATCTGCAATGAATGAAAAAGACAGACTTACCTACTCCGTAGCTAATAGTAGTAGCAACTGTGAATTGAAAGAGTAAAAATATGGAAGTAAATCGGCACATGTGCACGTGTACGCGCTGGCAATAGGCTCACGCGCGACGCGCGGCGTCAGCCCAGCGCAGTAGTAGTGCCGCAAACACTGGTGGAGAATTGAAAATCCCACTTGGGGCTGGCGATCCGATCCATGAATCGCAGGTCGCTGGTCCTACGGTAGCTGGCGCCGGTGGTTCCCTTCCATTAAGCAGCCTGTTTGAGCAGCTTCAATTGCACCGCCCGCTCTGCCCAGGGTTTCAGATTAATCACATCATCTGTCGATTTTGTTTCAGCACTGTTCGTTATCCGGTTAATTGATTTCTAACAGCTCAAATGTCGAAGAATTCTCTGAGCTCGAAGTCTTTCCTAGGGCGTCCTTGCCCTAGGTGGTGGTCCCGAAAGCCTGGAAAGTTATTCCAGCTCGCGCGTCTGACTTTGTGGAAGAGGGCCAAGGTCTCCAGAGTCCAGAGTCCAGGACTCCAGATTCCAGAAGCCCATCACAGAGTCGCCTCCATTCATGCGATCCCAATCTCGCCGCGTCCAATGTCAGAAATGCGCAAAGCTGCGGAAGGGGGGGGGGGGGGGATGCAAGATCATCGATCATTCAACATCGCGGTGCCCTGCAAGCGCGTGCCGCGCCGGGCCCCGACGTCGGCGTCGGCTTTTGCAAGTTGCGAGCGTTTTCGCCGGCTATTCAGGCCGGCCTAACCCCCAATAGATTGGGACAAACCCCGAAATCGCTTCATCGTGCGAGGCCCAAATCGGCAATCAGCATGCACGAGGCGTGAACCTGCAAAACCCGATAAACCCAACCGGAGCGATCAGCGGGCTGGCTAATTCCTCCGAATACGAAGTTTTTATCGACCGGCCACAGATCACTCCGTCCGAGTCCCAGAAATGCTGTTTTCGGCTCCTGAAAAGCTTTCATTGATGAGCTCCTATACATAGGTAGGTACCTACCGTAGTAGTATCTACAAGTTTTGAAACTCGGCTTGGGGGATCTCGAGCCTCGATTTTCAATCGCTTGCATGCAGCTTGCAAACAATCGATTCTCGGCAGGATCGCAGATTCGCAGTCCCAACAGCGGACGCTCATTGAGCTTTTTTTTTGTATGAATCTCATCGCTAATCTGCAAGACGAGAAAACCCCCTACGGAACTAAAGGAGATGCTACCCAGAATGCACGATGATGACGACAACTGCCCGCTTGATGCGTTGTAACTATAGAACAGACCAACCCTTCAAGCAGCGCACGCGCGTCCGAGCACCGAGCAAGGACATAAAATCACGTGATTTGTTTGTTGTTTGAACTGTCCTTGTGCCGTTCTGTGACCCCAGGGGGCTGCGCGTCATCTTCACCTCTAGGGTCCCAGATTGCACGACCGGGGTGATCATATGGGTAGGCTAAGCATCTCGACCTACAACATCAAGAAACAAACAAGCGAAAAAACTAATGGACATTCATGTTCTGGTGTTAGAGCCTGCTCAGTTGCTAGGTTCGCCAAGCTGTGTTGTTTGCCAAGCAACTCCAAATGGAGGTCCTGTCGGGTGTCGCGACTCGCGACTCGTGAGTACGTGAGTACGCGTGAGTACGTGAGTCGTCAGTGTGACTTTCCCGGCTTGCGAATGCGCTGGTTTCCGTCGGCCACGAGGCGGACTGGGCGAATGAAGAGCGCGTCCGACTGGTACCGGTCCTAGGTTAGGGTTAACCCCGACGGCTTTAGAAGTTAATACCTAGGTATTAGGTGCCTAGACTAAAGGAGGGAAAAAAAGCAAAAAAGCGCGGCGGTTCGGAAGTTCGGATCCGACGATTGGACGCCGAACGGTTCCTTTGCATTCCGGGCGGACGCATTCCTGCTGCCACAATGGAGGACTCTCCTGAAAGGGGTGGGGGTGGGCAAGAGATGCGATTGAAGTTTTTAGACACAGCCCCGAAAATTGCTGGAGATATCCCCGGGCTGGATTCGGCATTTTCAGCAGATCTGGGCGGAGGATCGGATCCGGGCGGTTCCGGCAAAATTGCTGGGCCGGAGACGAGGCCCTGCCGCGGTCGCTTAAGGGGCTTTGTCAAAACAGCTGTTGTACGCCCTCTACAGGGAAGAACAGTCCCTGCATGCTGGTGAGAGGATTCCCGTCGCCCGGGCTCTCCCAAAAGAAGTGGCATTTTTTCAGACGTGGGTTTGAGACATTGCCACCGGGAAGATCGATTAGCGATGCCCTTTTGAGAGAAGATAAGCCGCCCGGCCAACAGAGGTGCCCCGACCCTGGGTCAGGATTTCCGTCCTCTCACTAAATAGGTAGTAGAGACAACTCTTTAGACATGTCCCGACACCCAATCGATAATGTACATCAGGTCCGGCGAAGGCTAGCCCTCACTGATTGTACCTGGTAGCCCTAACCCGAACGCCTCGGAAAGGGCCCGCTTGTTAAAAAAATTCTCCATTGGTGCCGTCGCCGACTTGATGTTCCTCTGAATGGATGAGCGATGCTTGCGTGTTCAATGGCCAATCCCCAAGCTACTACCAGATCTCATCAGGAATTTCAATCCCCGCTACGCCTTCAGGAGGTCCAACTTCGGCGATCGGACACTACATGCAGTGCCCGGGTGCGGTCGACCGAAAAAGGGGAGGTCACGTACCTTCCATGAGAATTCTCAGGTGGTGTCATGTTTGGAATTATTACACGGCAGCCTGGTACCATGTGATCGGAGATGAGAAGCTGTCGGGCTCAACAAAGCAACGGTGGTCGTCCTCGGCACCGACATGATCACTGCAGATTGCATTGTCCCGATCGTACGTAGCTTCAAAGCCCAGCGAACCAAACGTAACTGATGATCCAGTGGCTTATATTCACTATATCCTGCTATACCAAGCGACGAGGTATAGATGGTGCGGACATCTTCAGGCGGGGAGTTGTATTTCATCGAAGTCGGATGGTGTCCGAATCTGCAAAATGAGCAGGCGTTTCGGCGCAGCGGGGACCTTAAAGCAGTGGGAGTCGATGAGTTGAGAACAGGTGAGCACCAAGGTGCAGCGGTTATGACAACTGTATTCGCCATTTTCAAGAGATCCCAGCCGTACTGCTTTGACTGTGTGACCGAGCTCCAAAGAGCTCACCTTTGGAGCTCGTGTCCTCGACGGCCTTCGAACTCGGCGAGAAAGCTCGAGAAAGTGCCCGAGATCGGACCTCACTCAGCCTTCGCTAGCTTCACTAGCTTCACTCCGTTCGTCGGGCGGTGCAGCGGTGATGTCAGCGATCGTCGCACCAAGCTCAAACAGGATGGACGAGCCAGTCCGATTGTCCTACACGTCAGTTGTCCTGGTCAATCCCTGATGTTTACTCACCTTATGCTGACCCTCTCGCTGCTGCTAATGCGCTCACTGCTGCTGCTGTCGCCCATTCCAGAATTCACTCGTGCTCGGGCTACACCTCGACGTTCCAACCGCACCACATCCTCACAGACAATCCATCCGATCAGTCGTCACGCTGGACTGCGCTCAACGCCAAGCAGCCGACTGCAGCAGCAGCAGCATCCTCGGCGTCGTCGTCGTCATCGTCGTCGGCCGCCTCATTGAGCGCCACAAACCCCCACGCGGATGACCGAACAAGCTCGAACGGAGCGGCTGGGACGGGTGCAGCGGCTATACGGCTATCGACCGCAGGGTTGAAACGATCCCGAGATATTCAATACATCACCTTGGAGCTCGAACAGCCCGCAATCGTCACCGCGATCGGCTTTGGCAAATACCACAAGTACCCACATCCCGTCCTTGAGCCTGAATGTGCTCGAACCTCTTCCCGGCGATCGATGTCGAGCTCAAGCATCTGCTTCACTTTTTGTTCACAGGGTTCATCCTTGCAATTTACACGAGTTTAGTGTCTATGGGGGCATGTCGTCGGACCTGTCGTGCATGGAACCTCTGCTCCATGCCGGGCTCAAGAATGATTCTCAGCCTGAGCAATTCAAATTGCCGACCGATGCCGCTGCACCTCCTGGCAAGCCCTCCTCAGTACGTCCACCTCGCTCTTGATTCGCTTCTCTCCCCTGGTTGGGGTTCGGAATGATGTGCTGAGAACTTCGTTTCGATTTAACCTCGGCAGGTTCTCCCCTCCCAATTCATTCGAATCGACGCTCTGACACCCCACACGCAAAACTACAACGGTCAGTCTTCAAGCATCATCGATCGAAACCGAGGCTTCTCGCGCTGACTGACAAGAGTGTCCATTCATCAGTCTCTGTCTGGCATGTCTGGTTGATGGGCGTAACGAGCGACATTGACTCGGCACTCGTGGCCTATGATGCCGTAAGAATCTTCCTCCGCATGCGTCGGACCGAAGGCTGGAACTAAGGTCCGAAGGCTGGAACTAATCGAGGATGGTCTTGCCTGAACTGCCTACAGTATCGATCAGCTACGACGACTCACCTCATCCTTTCACATCTTCGACGATCGGCACTCCTGCCGACATTTCAATCGCTGCTCAACTCGATCCCTCCGTCCGTCGCCTCATCGTTCGAACATCCGCTCCTCTCGCAGTTGCACGACACGATCGTCGTAAGAGGCGACTTTGTGGGGGCAGAGCGTCTACTCGAAGAAGCAAAAGAACAGAACTTGTTCCGAGAGTGGAGCCCAGGTGGTGGCAAAGGTGTCAGTGTCGTCAGGTGGGAGAGACTGAACGATGCTCACTACGCGAATCTACCTCCTCAACCTAAAGCTCGAGCGGGCCACCAAATGGTCAGGATCGGAAGGAAGTTGTTGTTGTTTGGTGGGTTTGATGGGAAAGAAGATCTAGCGGATCTGTGGACAGCCGACTTGCCTTCGCTTGGGGAAGATATGCCGGTGCTGTCCTGGAGGTTGATCGACTCGGGTGAGGGTGAAACAGAAGCGGAGTGGGAAGGGGCATCTCCCGCAGCTCGAAGGTTATGGCCCCGCAAGAGGAGCTGTCACCAAATGGCCGTCGATGAACGGGAAGGATGGGTCTACATGCTCGGATCACGAGTGACGAAGGAAGATGAGGAAGCGTTCGCGAGGAGAGCCGAACAGGCGGTCGAGAACGCTGAGAACAGTGATGCCATGGAGGTCGAACAACGTGGAGACGGCAACGGCACTATTTCATGGGATAGAAGGAGCGTCTACGCGAGTGATTTCTGGAGGTACAAGTTTGTTGGGACCGACAAAGGCAAATGGGAACTAATCAGTGAGGACACTTCGGCGCAATCGGGACCCAAGCTCCTGTGAGTACATTCTGGATGAAAAATCGCGCGTAATCGACCAAGCTGATCATCGATCCTCCCATTGTCCATACAGCTTCGACCACCAGATGTTCCTTCACTCCGACTCACAGAGACTTTTCGTCTTTGGCGGGAGGATCCAGCCTCCTGACGACGAGGATGCGCTGGAGGATCGGTACAGCGGAATGTACTGCTACGATATCGTTGAAAAGATGTGGTCTCATCTCTTGTAAGCTTTTAGAACATTGGAATCCTCGGGTTGGAATGAATCACTGACGAGCGGCTTGCTGCCCGACATTTCCTAAGCGGCGATCCGACATCGAACGACACCTTCCGCGCCGAGCGTCTGCTGGGACGGATCGGCCATTCCATGTTCTTCGACGCCCACTCGCAAAACCTCTACATTTTGGGTGGGCAGCGAGGCGACGCGTACCTCGCTGATTTGTGGGCGGTCAAGTTCGTTGCCCCCAATGCGGCCGACCTCGACCTCGACGATCCCATCGAGCCAAGCAGTGGTGCATGTGACGACTCCTCTTTCTGGCGAGCCGGCGCCGTCATCGCCGGAGTTTCGTCGGCGACGCCCGTCACAACTATCGGAAATCCGATCCTATCTGCTCGGTTACCTACCATCTTGCAAGTCACCCAAAAAAACGACGACGTCTCGCTCCCTTCATCTATCGACGGCTCAGTCGGTCCTTCACCCTCCTTCACCCACCGCACGACAATCGACCCCACCACTCGAGAATGGACGATGATGACGGGTCTGGTCAAATACCGACAAGCCAAAAAGGAAGCTCCTTCGAACGAGGTATGGACGTACTCGACAACAAGTGGCGGACCCGCATGGGACAAACTCGAACAGAGGGGGAAGGCGCCGCAACCGAGGTTCGCTGCCAGTGTCGTTTATGACCCCTTGAGGAAGGAACACTATCTGTTCGGTGGCAATCCTTTCAAGGGGACGGAGGAGCGATTGGGTGATTTATGGAGGGGAAAAGTGGTTCAGTGAGTTTTGTCCGTGGCCTGAGACTTGGAGAAGGTGAAGCTGATGCCCGCTTGCCATCCCAGCCCCTGCCCGAACGAAGCGCTCCGTATGGCTCGATTCCTCGTCCGAAAGCAACGGTCAGCTCTTCGCCACTTAACTCGTCTCTGTCTTTGTACCACCACTGATAAAGTTTCTTCGCCTCTTGTAGATTCACCGAGATGTGCCAAACGCGACCGACCCTCATCGCCTTGCAATACCTCCAAGATTCCGTCGGCTCGGTCGTAGACCACACCGACGAAGACGAAGCTTCCGCCTTCCGCGCGTGCATGATCGCCGTCCTCTCCGCACCTCCCCGAAATAACTGCGAAGTCGATATGAACGCCGAGGGCCAAAGCGCCGCATCCCCCACGACTTCCACGGCGGATTCGATCGATGACTCGCAAGTCGTTCATGGGGGGGAGTTGTATACGAAGAGGCACGAGCTGTTCGAAGAGCTGTTGGGTTTTGTTCCCGCGAGTGAAGCTCAGCCAAAGGAGGACTTGAAGGACGTTGCGACGCATATGAAGAGGGAGAAGATGTGAGCCATTGGAAAGGGAGCCGCGAGAGCTTGTGTTATAACATTGTGATGTCACACGATTATATCATTCGCAATCGGTCCGGAAACAAGGTTATTGTCTTTGCGGTAATTAAGGGGGGAAAGGCAAAAAGAACACCATACTACACAGGCCGCGCGTGAGACAACTCGGACCTCGAGCACCTTAATCGGGCGATCAGGCTGTACGAACGGGCAAGCGCCAGCAAACTCAGCACCACCAAATCGTTCCTCTACCCTCTCTGATCGTTCAGGGACCATCCGGTCGCCCCACGCCTCGGGACCTGGCGTCTCAGCGCCTCGCATTTCCGCTATCTCGGTATTCAGGTCGGGGTGGACATTGCCGAGGATGCGGGTTGGGAGGAGGTCAAGTCCTCGACCATTGCTCGTATACGCTCTATCCCGATGTACGACCTTCCCTACGCAGCCAAGTGCTCGATCGTCAATATCTACTGCTACACGAAGATCCTCTACTACAACCGATTCCTCCCGGCTCCAAAGAGCGTCGTCAAGGAGATCGAGGATGCCGCCATGCTCGCCTTTCACGGTCGAGCCTCGGACGGCATTCAGAGACGCCCGAGGGTTTCCCGGTCGCGCCTCTACACCCCCCTCGATCACGGTGGCTTCGGTTTGATTGATCTGCCTCGGCGCCTAGCGATCGACCACGCCAAGTGGGTCTTCCAACTCCGCGACCCCGACGGCTGTATCACACGCCACCTTTTCGACATCCGCATTCGCCTCCAGGCGGCGAACCAGCGTACCCCCTTTACCTTGCCCAAACCGCCCCCTAACCAGCATCGTCGCCCTTGGATCTGGATCTGGTGGGCATACTTCTGCCATCCTCCACCAAAGTGGGACCACGCGGTGAGAAAGACGAGGGAACTCCTCCCTCAACGTTGGGTCCGCTACTTCGAGGCCTGGGCGTCGGTGACAACGCTCAATCCACCCGAACTTTCCAAGAATCAGAACCTCGAGCGATGGGCGAACCAAGTACTCTTCTTCCCGGCGGGCCACGGGATTCAACTCTCGGTAAACCCGACGCTCTTTCGAGGCCCCGATGGCGAGGTAATGACTCCGTCCTCGTTTGTGAACGCGTCCAAACGCTACCACGCTTTTGTCTACCCTCCCATCGTCCCCGAAGGCCATCAGAAGATCTTCTCTCTTCCCGAGCAACGCTGGAACTCATGGTGGAAGGCTTTACGAAAGGTTCGCAGGGTTCACTCGGATGCCGAAGACACCGCCCACCTCCTCTCCCTGGGATCCCTCCATCCAGGTGCACAACTTGCGTCCCCAGTCCACGCCCAACTCAACAATCGGTCTACTTTCTGCGTAATGTGCCTCTCGGAAGCAACCGAGTCTCTGGCACACCTTGCAGTCGGCTGCCCGTTCGCTCGCCGTCTCTGGGGTGCTCTTTCCCCGGCCCCACACCCCACCTTTCTTGACTTCGTATGTCCGGTCGTCTCTCGCTCGGAGCGTCGACTGTTCGAGCTACGTATTCTCTTCTTCCATTCGATCTGGAAGCTCTCTCGCCGCCGCCGATTCTCGTCAGATCCTTTGGAGCCGATCACCGAAACGGCTTTCGAGGATCTTCGGGCGTCCATTCAGGAGTCCAAGGGTCGCCTTGTGTCTCTTTGATACCACCCAACGGGGTTTTAGTGGGTATGGTCGATTCTGATGCAGGGTCGATGAGTCCTACACTATTGGCCTAGCCAGTGTGCTTCAAGCATTTCCTCCGACTTTTCCGAAGATTTTTAGGTACTAAGATAATTGTGCTGTTATTAAATCTATTTTAAAAAAAAAAAAAAAAAAAAAAAAAAAAGACAACCGCCTTCCTATTACGTTGTTGAGCGTGAATCAGTGACAGAGTCAGACCATCGAACCTCGTTACTCCCCCAGTGCCCTCTCGACGATCACACCCTTGTCCAAAGCCAAAGCCTGGCCACAGACCGACATGAACGGATCCTCTTTGGAAATGTCCTGACCCGTGCCCACGAAATTCTCCGGCAACAAAGTCGGTTCCTTCCTAACCCCTCGTTCGATCTCATCAACAGCGCGGATGAGGTCATAGTTGATCTCTTGGCTGATGACCGAATCGTGTTGATACTTTGGATGGTTCTGAACAAAGTTCCTCATCCACGTCGCGGTGGTGACGAGACTTCCATCCGCTCGTCGTTTGATCAGATCGAGGGATTGGTCCAACTTGGCTCGCGTTGAAGGGTGGACGCCGGTCAATCCATCGAGGTAACGTTGGACGACGCCGAGTAAGCCCGGGAAGTCTCGCGCCGGCGATCCATTGATGATTTCCTCGATGGTGAATTCGTCGTATTCGTCCTCGACGGGCCCAAAAACCGGTGTCTCGCCTCCTACGGGGGAGTGGGATCGAGGGGTCGTCGTGTGCGAGTTGCACGTCTGTTCAACGATATCGGCGGGGACGCCGTTGGGAATGACGCGGGATGAAGAGACCGAGGTCGAGGAGGACGACGACGACATCTCTTTGAGGTGCTTGTTGAGACCGTTGATGAGGGAAGGGTTGGAAGGTGGGACAGGCGAGCATCCGTGGCCGGGTGCGGGGGAGAAGAGGTTCTTGCGGAAGTAGAACTTTTGCGAGTGCACTGCATCTCGTCGGTGTGCGCGGTGCATATTTTCGTCGACCTTCGGCTCGTCATTGAATTGTGTTAGCTCAATGATCCGCCAACCGTAGCTGACTGGTAGGCGATCGAGTGACATACCTTTGAGATTGGTATGTAAAAGTTCAGACCTAACTGCATGATCGCCCTCGTCAAAAGCACGATGAACACGGCATGTGCGGCATTCTCGTAGTCCGTCAGCTGCACCTCCATAGACCTGAATTCGACCCTCCAGCCAATTGGCGATCCAGGCGGCGGCGGCTTGAATCGAACGGTCTGCCAATTCGTCGATTGGATATTCTCAAAGTGATCCGACGACTTCTCGTCGTCTTGATTCATCGTTTCCTCAAAGATGACGATTGGGTCGCGGATGAAGAGGTGAGCGAAATGGGTCGCAAGCAACGGATCGACGCCGTCGGCCATGAGGCGTTCTTTGATCGCTTCATCGTACGGCATATCGTTGTCATTGTATTCGGGTCGGTTCGAGTCGCAGTCGTAAATGTAGCAATCGACGCTGTCGTACC
The DNA here is from genome assembly GCA_022702645.1 of Microbotryum intermedium. Taxonomy (NCBI): domain Eukaryota; kingdom Fungi; phylum Basidiomycota; class Microbotryomycetes; order Microbotryales; family Microbotryaceae; genus Microbotryum; species Microbotryum intermedium. The sequence goes on from JAHWDX010000001.1 coordinate 1,792,916, forward strand.
GCGATTTGGGAATCACGAATCGGTCGTCTCGCAGAGGCTGCATAAACGTTGCAAAATCGATGGATTGGCCTTGGGGTCGATCACGCTTTCCTTCGCGCGGACTGACCTTCAATCCCCTCTCTTCCTCTGTCCGGTCATCGACACTTCCGGCAATAACGTCCCACCGGCAATCGACGTCCGCCAGCAGCCCTCGGAAGATTGGCGAAGAGGCCGTGAGTGCCAGCTGAGAGACATTGGAACATCAGTGACCGATACGAAAGGTGAGAAATCCTGAGTATCATAGAACTGACCATTATAGGTCCAATAGGAACGAAAGCGTCGTACATCCTTCGAGCCTCGCTGACGCTACACGCCTGGAACGTGATCTGCAAGCAGCAACAACCCATGCCGAATCCCATCGCGTCCATGTAGATGTGATCAGGTAACGCCGCACCATCCTTGGCGTCTGAAAGGTGACAACGGGGTGATCAGGAACCGATTTCGGGTGGCGCCTGTATTTATTTCACTGCGGGATCCTCACTCTTATCCTCTGGCCATATATCCCGATCGAAGGGAATATTGGGATCGATGAATGGCTTTGGTGTGTTTGTATCGTGATATATGGGCATGTTGATGGCGACTTTGGCGCCTCGTCGTCTCCGGATGTTTGCCGTCAGAGTTCTGGAGTGGGTGGTGGTCTGCGTAAGCCCACACTGGGAGCGATCTGAGACGAGAGTTGAAAGCAGGACGCGCGACCTACGGGAATCGAACATGCGGGTTCGTGATTTCGTCAGGCAAGAACAAGGATCTTGAGACGCCTCCTCCGGGTGGGTAGTAGGGATCGGTGAACACGCCGGGAGCTCCGAGTCGAGGGAAACTCGTCAGGGTCAGTGGGACCTCATTTGACTTCATCCGAGATTTGGCGAGCACTCGTCTGTTTTGATATCGAGCATGGATCAGTTGGCGATAGAACAACGAGAGAGTCTATCTTTGATCCAAAGCATCTAACCTGAATCGCATGTTGTCCTCGACCGAGAGTAGATCTTCAAGCGTAGCGCCATAGGGTGCGCCGGGCGTCGACTCGAGCATGTATCGGCCATACTCGGGATGAAAAACGGGAATACAAGCCCTAGGAAAACCGGACGGTCCATAAGCATCAAAAAACCATCGGCACTGGGGGGGGCATGATTCGGACTCACTCTCTTCCCGGCATTCGCGTCTGTCGCTCGGCCGCATCGGCCTGGAGATCATCGAGGATCTCGGTCTGCCTCAGTGAGAGCGTGGCGTTCTTGCCCTCGTCGTCGTACGAGACGACCATGTATTCGATCTGGTAATCGGTGTTGTTGCCATTCCGCCACATTTCAGTTTCAACAGTGAAGTGAATTCTACGCTTCGCTCGCGAGCTGACCCATCGCTGCCGCTCAGGCTGTCGCTTGCCTCGGCCCGGTCGGAGCCCCAGTGCGACGACGGAGGGGCAACGGCGGCAGAAAGTGAAGCGCCAACGGAGCTCGCCCGAGACGGAGACTGACGACGGCCGCCGAGGCTCGAGACGGCAGCCCACAGCAGCAACAGCGGCCAGCAACACCGACTGACCTCATCACCCCATAGCAGACTATCTCCCGTACGGTCCTTGAGTCGATGCCAGATCTGCAGGAACTGTTCGATGCCGTGCGACCGCACGTGATCGGCGTGCTTCTTGGCCTCTTTCCACTCGAGCGGAGTGCCCAACGCCAGCAGGCCCATCGTTCAATTACTGCTTGCCGTCGAGCTAACGCGCGGCGAGCTGCGGCGCTTTCGTCGTCCTCGTCCGGGGTGCCGCCTACGGCTTACGGCTGCTTGCTGAAAGAGCTCAAGCCGGTCGGCGAATCGATCCTGAGCTGGTCTTGGCTCGATGCTGGGGGAAGGGTGGTGAGTGTAGGACGAGAGAGCAGGAAAGGGAAGCAAGGACCGAACGTGAAAGCGAAAAGCTCTGGTAGGCTAACTTGGACCGGCGACGACGATTCGATCGGTTGACTCTGCGGGCTTTGCTGACTGAGCCTGACTGAGCAGCAGTGAGCTGGCTGATCACTGCGAACGGGTGCAGGCCGCGGCGATGGCGTGCGAGAGCCTCCAGGGGGTGGGGCCGGGGCGAGGCTGGGGCACTATTCGAGTTCTGCTGACAGATCAGCAGAGCAGAGGAGCGGCGCTGATGTGACGAAAATGAGATAGGAGTGGTGCATCAAGACCTAGCCTCACAGGTTGCTTCTCGCAAGAGAGATTTTTGATTCTGCCGGTAGCTCGATAAATCGACTCTAGACTCTCTCTAGATTTCCAAGCATTTGCCCCACATAACACCGAGCGAGATCAGAAGCGAAAGTACCGAGCTAGCGACTGACAAATTAATCATCCAAACTCTTCCGAACCTAAAAAAGACCATCGTCGGCGTGCTCGAGAATGTCTGTCTTTCAAAGTGTGGAAGAATAGTAAAAGTTGCTCAAGGACACACAAGGAACAGAGAGGAAAAAACGAATGAAAAGTGATGAAACCCTCCCCGAGAACCCGAAACCGCGCCGACTGATCTCACCCACGGCTCATCCCTAGAAGATATCATTCGCCAACGGACAATCCTCGAGCGCATGACCATACTCCTCACAATCATCGCAATAAGCTTCCGTCGACGCCGCACCCCTTTCCGAAGAAACCGAAACCAAAGACGCCGACTTGGCATGCCCCACGACCGAAGGCCGCCGACCGACTTTGCTCGGCGAGGAAGACCGAGCAAAGATGGGGCACGATTCGAGATTGTGCTTGTCGCCGCACATCTCGCACTCCCCGTTATTCTCATCATCCTCTTCCTCTTTGCTGAGTTGTGCCGACCCGTTCCCCTTGGCAGTAGCCGATGATGAGGTCGCACCTGATGTCGAGGATGAGCTCGGTGCTTTGGCGGCGAGGGCTTTGTACTTTTCCAACTCGGTCTCGAGCTCATCTTCGCGGTAAATCTTGGACTCGACAAGCGACTCGAGCTCATTCACCTATGAAATCACAATTCACGCGACATCAGTCGAGTATTCCCCCTCCCAAGCCCTTCAGGGCAAGACTGACCTCTTGGTGCAAGACCTTGATCTCCCTCTCTGCCTTCTTCTCGACCTCGCGCAACTTGGCCTTGAGCTCCTCGACCTCCTTGATCGCCCTCGTCCCTTTCGCGTCCATGGTCGGGCTCGAAATGACCTTGACCGCGACCGACGAGTCGGCATTCGTCATCTGGCCCATCAGGTTTTCGACCGTCGTCTCGAGCGCTTGCTGAGCGTCCTTGACGTCCTGCACCTCGTTCGCCAAGGAGATGTTGCGTTCGCTCAGGACCGAGTTGTCATCTTCGAGCGACTTGATGATGATCTTGAGGCCAACGATCTGTTCTTGCGTAGCGGCAGCTTCGTCCGCTTGACTTCCGACCGAACGCCGACCACTACTCGAAGCGAGACTGGACTCTCGTCGATTCATCGACACCGACGTCGGCGACAGTTGCGACGATGCCGAGCCACTGTCCTGTGTCGGAGCTTGAGTCGGACTCGACGATCTCTGACTCGTCGCCGGAAGCGCTTGATCAAGTTGCGCCCGTAATTCGGCTACGAGCTCGACCTGTTGAGCTTTGCTCTGTTTGGCCTCGTCGAGCTCCTCCTGCAGCTTCACAACGAGCTTGTTGGCCCTCTTGAGTTCGTCAGCGATGCCCGCACTCGCACCACCCACGACGTCACTCCTCAACCCTTCCAACTCGTATCGCTCGTCCTCCAACGTTGCCTGACTCTCCTGCAGTGCCACCTCGAGCTCGGCGATCCGACTTGTCAGCCTCGCCTCGTGCTTGGCCGATCGGTCCAACGCCTCGCGCATCCCCTTCAAGTCCTTCTTCAGCGCCGCTTCGGCCTCTTGATGCTTCGTCCTTCGCTTGCGACTCTCGTTGACCTCGGCCTCGAGGTGCATACGAGCTTCTTCCAACTGTTCTTCCAACGAAGCAACCTTGGTCCGCAAGTGGTCGAGATCGGCTTGTGCGGATTCAGCATTGATCATGTCCGCAACGGACGCGTTCGTCGAAGCGCCCAAGCGCCGTGTCGGAGAAAGGGGAATTCCTGATCGATGCATCTCCTCCTCGCCGTCAATGGTCGTCGTACCCTTCTCGATGACACCGCCCTGTCGTCCCAGTTGCAAGGTTTCCAACTGCGTTGCCAAAGTCTCCGCCAAATCGACGCTTTCCAATCGAGCAACCTCGATCTCGGCGATACGCTCCTCGTACGTCAAGCACAGCGATTGACCGGCGCTCCTCAATTGCTCCAACTGGCGCTGCAGCTCGATTTTCTCCTCATCCACGCCCTTGGTCGCAATCTCCAACCTCTCCCTGAGCGAAGCGATCTCGCTCTCTTTGGCGGCCGACTTGGTCACCCACTCGCGCTGCCACTTATCCCATCGTTCCTGCTTGCCCTTGTCCTCTTCCTTCATCTCGTCCATCTCCTTCATCACCCTCTGCAAATCCTTCTTGATCCCAGCATCATCATCCTCGACCTCGGCCAACCGACTCATCTCCCTCTCCTTGGCTTTCCATTCCATGTCCTCGATCTGCGCGTCCTTCTCCTTCAACCGATCCCTCAACTCACCCACAAGTGCTTCCATCTCCCTCCCTACTTTCTCGGACCCTTCCAACAACTCCCGTACGTTCGCCTCCCTCTCCCTCGCTTCAATGACCTGCTGCTTGTAATCGGCAATGTCATCCTCTTCCCTTGTCGTCGAGCGCGTGCTGTTCCTCGAAACGGACGAACTCGCAAACGACTGTCTCGAGAACGACCGCACCGATGGCGTCGCCGGTCTTGAAGTCGAGTGACCAAGCCCCGAACCACCCCCCAACCCAGCCGTCGAAAATGTCGTCGAGATCTCGGACTGTCTCCTCTGCATTCTAGAAGTAACGAGCGAAGGTGTTGAAGGCGTCGCCCGACCATCCCTCGACGATGAAGGCGTGACCGATCGATTCAGAGCATACGAATGGGGTAAAGCGGGTACGTCAGGGATCGAATTTGAGCGCAGCACCGAAGAGGGTCTCTTCATTCCAGGAGTCGAGCTCGGCAAGTTCGCTCGTGGTGTGGAAGATGCCGATGGTCCACCAATCGACTTCCTCGGCGTCGCACCGAATGGACCACCGCCGTACGAAGGTCGAGCACTTCGAATCGGTCTTGGTGTTGAGGAGGCCGAAGCGGAAGAAGATGAGATCGATCCGAGCTTGATTGGACTCGGAGGGACCAACGAGCGTCGGGGTTGGCCTTTGGTAGGAGAGGCAGGTGGGCCCATCGAAGTTCGATTCTGCTCCTGTTGTCGCTTGTTCGAAGCCAGCTCGGAAGCTTTGAGACCGACGTACTTTGAGGCTCGAGAACCGGCGGTGATCGCGGGCGGTGCGGGCGACTTCTTGGTGATTTTTTGCAGCGGGAGGAAGAGGCCGCACAGCGGGGGGCAGGCAAAGTATTGAACACTGTGATGGTCTCGATAATTTTAGGCTTTCGAATACCTTGACAGGATCACCCGAAGCGCGGAAGACAACTCACCCTTTGACGCTACCATCATTCTTGCCCAGTCCGCTCCACTCGGTATCCAATTCCACCCCGCCCCACTGCCCATCTTTGCCATCAACCTCGCCCAAAAACCTAATCACGCCTTCCATCAAGTTCCCCGCGACTTCGAACTTGACCAGATCCCCAACTTGCAACCCCTTGAACCCGGTGACCGAACTACCGAGGGAATTGTGCATCGTCGATCGGGACAGAGGTCGAGTCGCAGTTGACGTCGGAGTCTTCGAGCGAGTCGTCAATCCAGCCATCGCATGGTGTCGAGGTGTCGAGATACCTATCCCTGGCATCCTTCCGGACGGTGTGGTCGGTGTCGATGAACCATTGCCTGAGAGTGCTAGATTCGACTTGAGGTTGACCATCGACGGTCTCCTCAGTGCTCTTCGTTGCGTGACGGTATGGCTCGATTCGTTCGGTGTCGGGCTATCCGTCGAGGCATGACTGTTGCCGAGGATATGAGGAGAGTCGTATTGACTCGGATCGTGCGATCGAAGTGCCTGTTGCAAGCTGTCGAGTTCGTCGGCGGCTCCTGCAAGATTCGCACGAGATGAGGAGGCGACGCTCGACGAGACTCGACGACGGGATGTCGGTGTAGGGAGGGCGGAAGGTGTTGATCCGGCTGCTGCTGAGAGGTGCGTAGGTAATGTCCCGGCCCTAGGCGTGGTCGGTGATCGCAGAGCCATCGGAGAAAAAGAGCGGCGCTATAGGATTCTCTCCTTGAGCATACCAGGGGTCTTGACGAATGCCTGGCTTGATGCGGTCGATCTGTCAAATGATTCATGCCATTAGATAAGCCATGCATTCCCGTAGATCTCGGAATTGATGTCGCTGAATCGGTGGGGAGCCGATGACACGCATGACGTCGTCGTCGTCAAGCAGCAGCAGCAGCAGCAGCTCAGCTGACTCGTCTGTGGCGCTCGAAGCTCATGTTCCTCCCGGCGTTCCGGTCCCTTGCCGACCCTCAAGCAAGCACGTGACCGAAACTCTTTCATTCCAATTCATTCTTGAGCACAATCCGACACGCTTGACCCCGTATTGAGCCGTGCGGTCCTCCGCGATCGGGTCGCAAGAGCGCGTGTTGAGCGATGGTTCGTGCCCGCGTCCACTCTGGCCGGGCAACCCCCCACGTCGCCCTCGCCCGCGTGTATGCATTCACTTGCGAAGGAGCGATCGCTTCCTAATCAACGAGTAGGACGTACCTCTAGATTAAAGGAGGGTGTTACTCGTCCAAGGTTTGTGTCGTCAAGTGTCGCAAGTTGCTGGCCGACCGGTGGTAGATGTGAATCGATCTGGATGAAAGCGCGGAGTCGAGTCGCTGGGTAAGGGGCGCTGATGAGCAGCTGTGGCGCGTATCGCGCGTGTCGTCTCGTTGTCGTGTGAAATTGCCCAAATCTCTTCGTCCCCAACAATTGTCCATGGAGGTTGATCATGAAATCTTGGGGCACGCGGCGACCACGAACAAGGATCTGTTCGCATCTTGGTTTAGCAGGGGCACAGATACACCGACTATTCGCAAAAAGTTTCATGAAAAGGTCTATTATGTAGCAAAAATATATGATTTGGTTCGAAAAAGTCTCAGCTGTGAGATCCATTGGACTGTGTGAAGACCCTGGAGCTGAAAGTCAGTCCATGCTCAGCGTCAAAACCCCTGTGTCCAAAAGCAAGCGAAAGTTGTCGGGGTGAGACTGTCAAAGCGCTCCAACGCGCTAGCTAATGAGTCGCTTCCATCACCCGACACGAGCCACTTCTCGCCCCCTCCACCGCAACGTACACAAATTCATCCCACATATAGGCCTTCCTTCCTCACCGACGCTCTTCATGCCGGGGACGAGAACGATCGTTCCGACGACACCGAAGCTGGAGTAGCAGGTGATGGCAGCGAGGATGACGATTCTACTTCCTCGACCTCACCACGGTTTACACAAGCTCAAAACTGGACCAAATACAGCACTCTTCACAAAAGTTCAAAGCAAGTTCAAAGTCGTTCAAAGGAAGAAGCTGGAGGTCAAGAGGGCCTCCCGTTCAGCCTTTCTGGATGCGCCATCGTCGAGTCCTTCTCGACCAGTTCAGAACCATTTCAGCGGAAGACAGGGGTGCGGAGATGCGTGAAAATGACGACGAAAATGAAGAAGAAGAGTCAGAAGAGGACAGCGAAACCGACAGCGAGGCTTGCGGTAATCGATGGAGGACGACGGCTAGGCTGCTTCCTGGAACCGTGAAAGTGAGGAGGAGTCCGAAAGTGACGACGGCACTGCCAGAGTCTACTTTTGATCAAAGGGAGTGTCTCGGGGAATGTGATATGACTTATAAGTTGACCATGACGCCATTCCTACATACTGCCAGGGCGAGATGAATCAAGACTGCTTTTCATCGGCCGGATCGTGGCTTTCTCATTTGGAGTTCACGAACCGGGTTGAGACTGGGGGTCAGCGTCGTAGTGCATGCCAGGACATTTGAAGGTTAGTCACATTTACTGTGAGCAGTCATATGGCAATTGTCTCCCTCGGTATACGAGTCTCTCCAGCCAGGTCTGTAACGCTCGATTTCTTTTTCGAAGTCCTCACGGAGACGGGTGAGAGATCTTTTCAAAAGTCAAGTCATTGTGGAAGCACCGCGTGCAGCCGTGCTCCAGAATCGATAGACAGGATCAAAGTGGTAGTAATTCACGTCTAGAACCTCGGGTCAGTGACCTCTACAAAGAATACACATACTAGTGAAGGTTACCCACCTAGAACCTCGGGTCAGTGACCTGGCGGAAGCCAAGAGGTTCCAGGCGCGCGCGAGCTATATGTTCTAAGTCCCACATTCCATGGGCTTCCATAATCTCCTAACGGGCAAAGGCCTTATGGGCAGAGGCCCGGCCTTGCACATTGGCGCTCGAAACGTCTTGCAATTTCCTACACCCGATCTAACGAGTTCGTGGAACACCCCAACCCCTTTATCCTACGCATATGGCTAAAGACGGTTTCTGAGGAAGAAAGATGATCGGTTGGGTTTCGGAGAGGCTAGTGACTTGAAACCGCGAATCGGGATCCATGCGGGAAATTCCGCTAGTTCAAGTCTTGTAGCTCATGCAAATCGTCTTTATGTGGTTCTATCGTCAGACCAATGGCTCCTATAATCAAACATACTGCGATTTTGCACCAGGCGCAAACCTAAACTTCATGAAATCCAAGATTGTCTCGTAGGCGATGATGCAAGCCTCGATCTGCCTGATGACAAAGGGGCGTACTAGCCAAAGCGAGAAAATTTCGCTTGGGTGATTCATGATGATGAGAAATCGGCACATCATCAACCTCGACTTTATAAGGTATCAAAACTTGTCAAGTGATACACCATGACTTTGGCTTTAGACTAGTCAAGCTTCTGACCAACTCCTCGAACCCCTCCGGATGCCCACGATTCGGATTGCCCCTGTCGCCTCGATCGCGAGAAGTGGCCAGGGCACCCACACTGCGTTGGTTCGATCGGCGCGCGTCACGTCTGTACGCTCTTGACTTACCTCTCTTGATCTTCCCCATCCCATCTCGTGACGACCACAACGACAATCATGCACACCAAGACCGCCGCGAACAGTGCCTTGCTCGCCAAAGATAAAGGTGAGCTGAGTGGCATCCGCGGAGCGAGTCCTTGACCAACGAACGAATTCCTGTGCGACCGAGCTGATTCCCCCCCACATGGTCACCCAATCGATCTTCTCTCTCTCAGCGATGATCTCGTCCATGGATTCCAACAGGATGACGTGGAGGTGTGGTATTTGTCATCGAGTCAAGAAGAGTATGATCCCCAGTACGGCTGTGAGGCATATCTCAACGGCGACGCACAAGATGCTCTCTTGGCAGTCGTCGATCGTGGACGCCTCGAGCATGGGTCACACGCATCACATCGCAAAGGCCAAGGAAGAGGTGGAGGCGCTCAAGGGTCAATCTAGTACAAAGACAACGACGGGGTCTGGTTCGACGCCGGATCGCCCGTCCAAGAACTTGAAAGTCGACCCTCAGACTCAAGTCGTCGAAGACAAGGCTTTCTCGAGGCTCGCGTTCAAAGCTCCGATCCAAGCTTACCAGCCTACGTCCCAACCTTGGTGGAACACCAAGGGGGAGGAGTCCACAGAAGACGAGGAAGAAGACCCCTACTACAATGGTGACTCCTCTGGCAGCGAGGGCTGAACCATCGGACAAGGCCCGTCAGCGATCACGCTTTCCGCGGCTCCTAAAGCATACCCTAAATATTTTTAGGGGATTTGGTGATGATGGTCAGCCAAATTTCAAGTATCAAGGTGTGTCCCATTACGGGGAATTGAAGGAGACTCGTAAGGTACTCGCCTCGACAGCTCGAATCGAACGCACATCAGCAACCGTAGCACTCCTCCGATTCGCACAGCCATCACACCCAGAATTTCATCTCAAGCAATCGATCCTTTCCTCGTTCGGTTCTATTCAATTCATTATCAATCGCTTGTATCCGAAGTTGCCATGAAACATCAGTACCCTACCATTCGACGTCGACAACGCTCTTGAGACTGAAGAGAGCGAGAGTTTGGAAAGGGGGGATCCCTACTAAGAACGAGGTTCCGACTGCGGAAAACCTTTCGAGCATGGCCTTGAATCACTCAAACATTGTCTCCACAGGTACATTGTCAAAATACTTTTATGACAACTCGGTGAAAGAACAAAGCCTCTCCTTCGTGCCCCATCAGCGAGACGTATTCGAGCCGTCGGCGGAATGGAATCAAAGTTTTCCAAACTTGGCCGGCTTCTTGGTCGCGAACGCTGCGAATGCGTCGGGGAGGTCTTGGGCTTGCAACATGGACTATGGGAGAAGGGTTGAATTTGAAAATCAGGCATAGTCAGCTGATCCATTACCCGGACGATGAGCCCAATTCCTGAGGGAGGGAGCGGCAGACTGACCATGTTCCAAATCCTCGTGTACTCCAGTCCTATTCGCGCCCGCCACATTCAAGACGAAAAAATCAATCAATCAATCATCAGGTTTCCTGTCTTCTTTCAACAGTTCCCTAAATTCCCATCCGAGATGTGATACTCCCACTCACCTTCCTGGGTCGTATGTTCCCTCGAGTAATTCAACAAATGCTTCGTTCCCAACGTCGCGATCGGGCTCTTACTCGCAATCACTTTGGCCGTATCCAAAGCCGCTTTCAAGACACCGTCTTTCCCACCGGGTACGACCTTGCTGACGAGTCCAAGTTGATAGGCTTCCTGAGGGTCGAAGTTGCGCGCTGTGAGGGCCAACTCGTTGAGGAGGGATGCGGAGGCGGTCGTTTTGGGCAGACGTTGTAAGGAGCCGACATCGGCGGCGAGACCTACGTCGACTTCCTATCGGGAGGAGAGAGGAGTAATCGCGTCAGTCAACTTGGTCGAGAAGGTCGGCATTTTATATGTTCATACAAACTTTGATGGAAAATGTGGACCCCTCTGCCGCATATCGAATATCGGCCGAGGCGATGATGTCGATCCCACCGCCGAGGCAAATGCCGTGCACGGCAGCGATGACGGGTTTGTCACATCGTTCGATCGCCGAGACGGCGTCTTGGAGAAGCTTGATGTACTATGTTCGCAGGGAAGGGGAATTCGAGATGTGTTAGAAAGACAAAGCCGTACCGGTTGGAGAGACTAGAGATACCGAGACTGATTTCGGAGATAGGGAACAGGTCGAGTGATGGGAAGAGGGTTTCTGCTTACGGCTCGGTGTTGGAGCGCCAATCGACCGGCATCGGTGCCATTGTGGTTCAAGCCACTTTCACTGTGGAGAGAACAGAACATAACTACCTGAGCATCCATCATCTCTGAAACCCATTCGGCCCCCAGCCGAGCTCGAGCCTTGAGCCGGCCTAGCGACTGACGTGAGATCCAATCCGGTGGTGTAGATCTTGTCCAATCCACTGGCGAGGACGACGCATCGGACATTCGAATCGGCCGAAGCGACATCCATGTGTTTACCGATCTCGAGCCAGAGTACTGAAGTGATGCAAGGCAAGGTATCATCAGCCATGCGAAGCCAATTGCGAACCTTTGAGCCCCGAAAGAGTGGGGACTGACCCGTATTTAAGGCGTTGACTTTGGGGCGTTGCATCGTCAGAAGCAACACGTTCTCTGACGGAAACGAAGCGACGACGTGTTCGGTAGGGTAGACGGCAGGCATCGTAATCGAATATGTGTGCGTGCGAGCGCTTGTGTAGGTGTGTAGGTGGGAAGAAGGAGACAAGATTCAGAGGCGACTCTCGTTCGCTTGTCTGTCCGGTAACGAACGAAAGCCGGGGTTCAGTGCTCAGCGCTCAGCGTTTGGCTGACGGCTGGTCATGTGATCAAGCTCGAGCTCGTTAGAGCGGAGGTCGCCCTCATTTAGCTGCGAAGTGCGGAGTGGACGCAGCAACAAGTCATCGAGGGCTAGAGTCTCCTTCAAGCTTTCTGTTCTGATCTTGGGGTCCGATACCGGCTCAGAATTCCCGCTCCCTCCCTCGAGCTGCCCAAAACTCCCGGTTGATGCAGCGATTGTCACTCGGCTTCGCTCAAGTCTTGACTCGGTCAACCTGTCCACCAACCACGTCATTTGCCTCAACCGCACGCCACTCGAGCCTCTACAGACCTTCCCATCGACGCTTTCATTCCTCCAAGCGCTTGCGGTCTTCCACAGCCCCGCAAACGACCCCTACACCCTCACCTCTTAACCTCCTATCAAGAGCTTCGATGCCCGACTCGATCAGCGTCACCTTCCTCGGCACCGCGGCTGGCAAGCCCTGTCCGACACGCAACGTCTCCTCCTTGGCTCTCAAAGTCGACAAGGCAATGTGAATAACCACTCTGGGTTCAATGCTTCGGCCCCGAGTTGCGTGGGTTTTGGGAGCTGATGATGAATCACTTCCGTTCTCAGATGGGTCGTCGATGCAGGCGAAGCGACCCAACACCAATTCCAAAGATCCAAGCTCAAAATGACTCAAATCACCCACATCTTCGTCACCCACATGCACGGTGAGAAGTTATCCATTCCACCTACCTCCGCCCCTCGGTCATCTGATCTCAAAGCTGACTCAAAATTTCCCGACTGGCCCTGAGATCTCAGGAGATCACGTGAATGGATTGCCTGGCTTGCTCTGCACGGCTAGTGAAGGTCATGCTCAACTCGATCCCACACTTTCCGGGCCAGGTGCATCGACCTCCTCTTCATCAGACAAGGTGAGCTTCTCCACACTTTCACAGGCTACCGGACTGGAAAATCCTGACCCATTTCCGAAAGAGACTTATGAAACCCCTTCGACCATTTCCCCCTCCTTCGTGGACAGCCCATCACAACCATCTACGGACCCTCGGGCCTACGTCAATTCCTACGCACCACGCTGTCCCTCACCTACTCGTACCTTGCCCGTCCTTACGTCGTCCATGAATTGCTCTTCCCCGACGATCCGATCTGTCCACCCCTACTTTCAACTTCAACTTCGAGCACATCCACGGCTGAAGGACGAGGTTCTCAACGGATTGTGTCGACGAACGAAAGACCCGGTTTGGACATCCACATCGACGAAACTTCTCAAGGCTGGGAGAACTTTGTCGCTTTAGCCGATGGAGCCGTTAAAGTTAGTGCCGGACCGATAAAGCACACAGGTTCGTCCTTCCCCCCCTCACTCTCCGCAAATTTCCGTCCATTTATTTTTCCCACTTTTTGTTCACCCTCACCCTCTTTTCCTTCCCTCTCCTCCAGTCCCCTGTCTAGGCTACATATTCTCCGAAGGCCCTCGACCCCTCCCCCTCGATCCGAACCTCTACGTACCTCATCTGAAACGCAACGCCCCCGCTCTGCTCACCTCCCAAGGGATCCGCAACCCTTTATCCCTTCTTTCGGTCCTAAGCTCCCAACGTCAATCCCTGACATTACCAGACGGGACTTTGCTCGAACCGCCTCGGTTAGGTCCGAAAGGACGCAAGATCGTCGTTTTAGGTGATACGTACGATGCTTTAGGGGGCTCGATCGAACGATGGGCCGATGACGCCGATTTGGTCATTCACGAAGCGACGAATGCCTATCTACCTCGCTTCGATGAAACGCAAAGGAACAAAGTCGAGATGACGCAAAAAAGTGTGAGGGATAAAGCGAAGGAGCATGGGCATTCGACACCACAAGCAGCGGGGGAGTTTGCGAACAAAGTCAGGGCCAAAGGCTTGGTGATGAATCATTTGTCGAACAAGTATACGGACTACGGGGTCAGGGAGGAGGATTTGGAAGGGGTTGAAGAGACGGAGTCGGTGAGGATTGGGAGGGGTATGTTGAGGGAGATGGAAGAATTGGCGAACAAGGCTTGGTATGGGGAAGGCGTCGCGGAGGGAGAAGAGCAACACCGACCGAGAGCCAAGACGGCTAGGGATTTCATGGAAATTGTCGTCAAGAGAGATAAGATGTAATACAAGACGTGAGGCGGATTGACGTGACTGATGGATTACAACAAGACAATGAGAGACGCGTAACGCTGTAGATGAAAAGATGTGGGGATCGAAAATGCTGATCAAGACTGAGCCGCGGGAAGCACGGGTGGTCGTGGAGCGACACTATCGAGCTTGGCTTGGTTCTGCTGCATGTAAGACATGAGCGTCGCAGGGGAGGACATGATGGGTTGAGTAGGCCTCATATGAAGCGAAGCCATGGGGAGGTGATCGGATTCACGGTGTCGTGGCACTGAGAAATTCTCCGGTGCCGTTGATCCCGAGGTGGCGACTGGGGCTTCCAAAGTCGACGTTGACGCTTGAACTTGACCAGTTGAAGTCGACTGAGGTTTTGTAACACTGAAAGACATCCTGGACTTAAGAGTTTCGTGCCCATTGATCGACCTAGCCCCTCCAGACGTCGAAGCCCTTTCCTCCTCCCTCGGCTCGGGTCGTCGATCGATGACAAGTCTATAAAACTCATCATCCGTATAATCATCCGCAGGCGTCGACCCATCCTTTTGCCTGAAGGAGGACGAGAACCCACACGACTTGGTGAAGGATGCATCGTTGTAGGTGTTGACGATGCGCTCCATCTGTTCGACGCGGAGGTTGGGGTCTTGCGAGAGCTTGTACGGGACGGGGTTGTATGGATCCCGAGCTGGGAATGGATCGGCTGGTGCCTCGGCGAGGACGATAGATGCCCTTGTCGAAGCGGGAGTACAAGTTGATGTCGGAACGTTGGATAACGAAGTCGAAGCTACGGCGGGAGTCGGCATCGTTGAGTTTTGGTCGACCTCCATCGACAGGTCCTGCCCGTTCGCCTGCTGAGCATGTTGCTGCTCCACCACGGCCACTCTCGATGAACCCGATGGACCCGCCGTCCCATACACCTCAATCTCTGCCTCTCCATGTATCCCAGCACCATGCGCCGCGATCTCCTCCGGAGGAACCCCAAACTCGACCCTCTCAATCGTTGTGACCATCCTCCTCACATCAATGTACACCCTCCCTCCTTCCTCCCACCTCTTGACCGTCGTCTTGGTATTCGACGACTCGTTGACAACCGCCAGCTGGAATCCCACATCGGCCCTCTTGGGATCCATCATCTGCTGCATCCTCATCGGTCTTCTCTCGTACGGCGTCGTGTTCTCAAGGATCGTCGGTGCGTCGTTCGGCACGGCGGTCATACCACTCGGTGTGATGCGCGGCTTCTTCGCTCGAGTAGCGGAAACGTTAGGATCCAATATCGCTGCTGCGTCTTCGAGAAGGAGCGCTTCACTCGCTTTGCGTTTGATCCCCGCGTCGCCATGACCGTTCATCACCGGCGTCGTTGAAGAAGCTGCTTCAGCAGCGATACGTCCATTCGTGATCTTGCCCTTGGGTGTCGACACCGCCGTGGTCGTGTTCTTGGCCATCGCTTCAGCCCTCAACTCTTCTGGCGAGATCCAAGTCAGCGAGGTCGCATCGTTCGACAGCTCGCACAAGCGATCCATCGGCTCGCCAAGGGCCCTCAAAACGACCTGCCTGAACTCCCTCGACAACTCGTTCGCATTCTTGATGTACGTGCTTGGGACGTTGTGGATAGCGACTCGACGGCGCTCTCGGTTCAGCTCGTTCGTTCCCTTGGCCCAACGCGTAGTTTGCTCGATCAAGAATTCGGACGTTTGCTTCAATCCAAGCAAAACACGACGGCTCCGAAGCTCAGCGGGCCAAGTGCGCATCGAAGTCGACGAGGCAAGGGCCTTGGTCAAGCGCGTAGTGTAGTGGTTCGCGACGTGCCAAAGCAGGGTGACGAAATGGGGGAAACGAAATTTTTTCGGCACCTTGGTCGCCAACTCGATGCGATAGACCTCGAGCTGGGTCTCGATGTTGAGCGAATGGACAAAGTTGCCTCCGATCACGAGCGAGTCCGACGGCGTTTCGACGGCATGGATCCAACCTGAAGGGATGAACATGGTGTTGCCAGGGACGAGTTCGACTCGATAGACGGCGTCGACGTGGTCGCCGAGCCAGTTTGCCTCTTGTCGGTCCGTATTGCCGCTCCACGTCTCGTAGGCTTTGAGGTTCTCTTTCGTCGGTCGGATGAAGTAAAAGACCTTGCCCCCGCGCAAGATGTGGTAGAACACCGACGACCCAGCAAAATCAATGTGCCAGTCCTGGTGAATCATGCGCGCCTTACATCAGCACGTGACCTGTGCAGGCGCATTTGAGAGGAGATCATGGCTCACAGTCCAAGACTCAGCGACCGACATTAGGCAGTACTTTTGCACCTGCGGATACTGCCCCTCCTCCCTGCAATCCTTAGGCCAGATGTTGTCGACCCAATCCAACTTCCTTACAAGCTCCGGCGCCAGGATCTTCTCCCCGAATGGAGTCGACCCAACTTCGAGCGAGATGACATTGCGCACCTTGTCCCTCCTCGGGTTCTCAAAGTAGTCGGCCCACTGTCTCAACGTCTTGATCGAACGATCCCTGTCCTGCGCCGCCACGTCAAGCGCTTCAATTGGATGATCACCCCCGATCTCATCCGCGATGGCCGAAATGCTCGTGGATGGATCAGGCATCTGCATCGCCAGGCCACGAGGCGATTCGACGATGATAGGCTCGCTCCATGTCCCGTCACTGAAAAGCCACTCCTCGTTCAAGCGCTCGGGTCTGAGCTTGGGGAAGTTGGCGGGCAGGATCTTGCGCGTCGCAATGACACGCTGCCATCGCAGGTGGTCGGCGGGGAGATGGGCGTCGAGATTGGCATAGTCGATCTTGGGAGCGGCTCGGTTCGTACGACGAGGGACAGGTCGGCGTGTGCTCGTCAGCGGGTACTTTGTCCCCTCCGTAATCTTGATGCACGTCGGACAGTACCACTTGTCATAGTCTTGTGGGGCTGTAGCATCAGCGCAAAAGGCGAAGGCTATCGTGAGTCGGAGACTGAAAATTCGTCTGCCGAGTTTAGGCAGGCCGAGCTTACAATCGCGCGTGTTGACGTTGATGCAGTGCCAGTGGCTGATGGAGGGAGGTTCGATGGTCAGCTCGTGTCGACCTGCTAGATGGGATAGTTGTGACCACTCACTACCAAGCATTGCAGCTAAACTCGCCGAGAATGTAGCGCACCGAGCCCGAGCAGAGAACACGAGGAATGTCAGCACACGGGATCATCGTCACTAGACTCGAAGGGTGACCTCATTTGCGAGCACCGGTGTAGTAGTGCTTCCTCATCGCGGCTCCCATAAATCGTGGGTCCCCGCTCGTGGGGCCGACCGCGGCGTTGGCGTCGTTCTCGGGTCAAAACTCACTGTTCACACTGTATCCAGACCTTGTCCTGATTGGCCTTCTCCTGTTCAGCGGTCAAGACCGTTCCCGGTGGTGTGCACACGTTACACACGTCCTCTCCCTTCTGCTTGTCCCTCCTCTCGCGATCCGAACGACGAATCGACGCTGTGCCTTGTCGACTGGGCACTTTGGGCGCTCGAGCCACGGTAGTCGACGGCTGAGAAGTGGTCGGTGTGGGTGGGGCTGTGGCTGTGGCTGTGGAACTACGCAGACTGGATCTTCGGTTCGGATGGGTGGGGACAGGTGGTGTGCTGCGAGACTGCGATGGCGATTGACTGTGGCTCCGAGTCAGTCGAGTGGTCGTCGTCGTCGTCGTCGGGTTGGTTTTCGTGTTGGACGTCGATGCGGCTTCCAAGTCACTCAGCGTCGACAGTGGAGAAGAGTTGCGCTCCTCATTCATGGCTACTTCTGGTGGGGGTGGTGAGGGCGACATCGTCAACACACAAGTGTGAGACAAACCCGAGTGACGGGCGAATGCGAAAGGGGAGCAAAAACGCCTATCACCCGTGCGTGCGGTATACATAATCAGTGCGCCACATTTGCTAATCGAGCGATTCCGAGGACAGACTCGGCAGTCGGCACCTGCACGGCCGACATCATATCCCGCATGAAACGGGAGCACCATCACGGTTATAATTCTAGCAACACCTAAAGACAATTCAAGTACATGTACTGAACCCACCACGCCTGCTGATCAGATTCGCCACCCTCGGCTCTCGGGCGAGGACGAACCCCTCCCCCCCCCCCCCCACTCGGACCATCCATGAAACCTCGCCCCAGCAGGCTGCGACTTATTGCGACGCGACGCCCAAGATCCTAAACTCATGCCCCTCCGTCGAGCTCTGCTGCGCAATCCTACAACTGACCCGATGTTCACCAAAGCCCAAACCTCCATCTTTCCCCACAATCCGTTCCCAAGCGACTTGGGACGCTTTACCCTCCTGTCCGAACGCATCAATCTCGACGACTTTGGCCCCTTGTTCGGCCTTGGCTTCATCGTCGACCCAACATCTCGCTCGACCAGGTTGTTGCGAAGCGATCTTGACCCCATGGTGGTAACCATCCATCTTCCAATAGAAAATGCCGACTTGGGACCCGGTGAACGAGAACGAGATGAGGGACTCGACCGTCGAAGAAACGTAACCGGCTTGATCGTCCCAAACGTCGGCTTGCCACGCTTCAGGCGTCGTCAAGGAAGGGTCGGGGAGATGTACCAAGGGGGCGTACGATGAACTTCCGAACATACATCGAGGGGAGAAAGGCGTCGGCTGGTAGGAAGGGTCGTCGTAACTCGCGTGCGAATCCCACGCTGTAAGGGTATCAGGAAGCATCAGATCCTCGGGGCCTCGGGAGTTCAATACAGCTCGAACCGGTAATAAGGCTCACCTTTGGCGCCTGGTACGGTCCCTATCACGCCCTGAGTCGGCCACCTCTCCTCATTAATCTCTAACAACTCCTTGGGCATCCCTCCCCTCCTCCTAGTCTCGCACACCATCTCTTTGAAATACAGCGCCACCACATCCCCCAAAGCCTGATGCGCCTTCCATCCCATGACACCCCAATCCGTCGTCACGCCATCGCTCGCCAAAGCGAACCATTGACTCGCACTCGACGCCGAAGCGAATATCCTCGCGAGGAGCATCTCCCGGATCGTGATGAGCGGCACGTCAAAATGTTGCGAGGTCAGCAGCGCCGAAGCGAGGCTGGTGGTCGTGTCTTTGTCGGAGAGGTCAAAGCTGGAGACTCGGATCACCGCAGGGGCTTGGGGTAAGAGCAAGAGACTTCGATAGAGCGTGTCCTCTTCTTCGAGTGTTGAACCCCACGATCCATTGTCGATGTCCAATTCGACGAGGTAGAGATCCAAATCTCGGGGCAACGAAGTCGAATGGCAGTACGAGTGAAACGCTGTCGGGAGCGACGCTTTGGACCCGTCGGTGAACTGCGACCGAGGGAACGACTTTTGGAACTCGTGAGAAAAGATGTCGAACCAGCTCGGTTTCTCGCCCAGTCCCTGACCTGCCGAGATCTTGCCACCAATCAGACCCTGCGAACGCCACCGGTGAGATGATTGGAATCAGTTCATCGAATCGACCACCTCCTGACTCATACCACAGTTGTCTGCGAGAACTCACAATCTGCACCACCTCCCCCTTCAAAGCCTTGCTCAGCATCTTGCGAACTCTCACGCCCGAACCCTCGTAACCCCTCGACAATCGAACATTATTAACCCCATACGCGCACAACGGATCCTTGGGGTCCACCAAACACGTCCGACACGTATCGGTCGACCATTCCTGAACCGTCAGTCGCTTCGGCGCAGATGAGGCCCTCCGTCCCGAAGGGGGTCCATCTTTTGCCGTTCCGACCCGTTTCGCTTTGGCCCGATCCTACGAGTTCCTTCGATTCGGTCGACCAGGGGCCTGAGGAGGGGAATTGTACCCTGCTTCGACTTCGTCCTCATTGTATGACCGTCCTTCGACTTCCTCTTGACGACCGACTTGATCGGTCCTCTTGGCCCCGCTCCCACGCGTGAACGCCTTCCTCTTGATTTGCTTCTTCAAACCCCTCCCGCCACCTTCATTCCTCAACATCTCTGAAACCCCATTCAACTTTCCCCTCAACCCCCCACTCGATTCAATCAAGTCGCTTTCCTCCAACGAGTCACCTCTGAACCGTGACCTTCCCAATTCGTCCATCCCCATTGCTCGGCTCCCCCACTTCCACCAACCCCAAAATACGACTAGACCAACCACGATCGTCCACAACTTGATCCTCACTCTCCGTCGAATGAAAGGGGTCGTCCAGTAAAAACCTCTTAAGCCAACGGCTTTACCATGACGATGACCCGTCGTCGTCGTCGTCGTCGTCGGTGTCGTCCTTGTCCTCGGAGGCGACATCGCGGCTTTCCTCGGAGACATGCTGCTCGTCGTCGTCGTCGGCGTGGTCCTGATAGGGTCCTTCATGAAGCCATGCTTTGAATTTCGAGTCGGGCTCTCACTCGCAATGCCTGGGTATACCCGAGGGCTATAGGATGAGGAAGCCACACCTGATGGGGAGATGGGTGATCCAAATCCATCCGCTGTAGGCGTATGGGAGGGACTTTCAACGTGTGGGGATGCGTGGCGGCCGCCGTGTTGATGATGATTGCGGAGGCCGGCGGAAGCTGAGGCGGAGGCGGAGGCGGAGGCGGAGGCGGAGGCGGAGGCGGAGGCGGAGGCGGAGGCGGAGGCGGAGGCGGAGGAGGCGCGCCAAGAAGCCGTTGAGGCGGTGGGTGACGCCTCGACTCCCGACGCAGTACTGGACGGCCGAGGCGTTTTGAGCAATGTCGCAGCTGACGAGGAGGCATTCCCTCTGGTCGGAGAAGAGTACGAGGGATCAGACATGACCGTGCCGTCGTTGGAAGGCCATAGGGAGAGAACGAAAGGGAGACAACGTCGGAGTTGGACAGGTCGAGCAGCACCTAGTAGTGCCTAGTGGCTGCCCGACCGATCGTAATTTCGGTTGCCAGGGTTGTCTCAGATCCTTTGGGAGGGATCGACGCAAGCCGGCGACGGATCCGGCCGCGCGCTGATTCATCGCGCGCCATTGTCATTGGATTCGAGAAACGGGGAATAAAGTATTGCACATCCTCATCTTGACCGTTGAGAGTCATTAGATACGCAGACAAAGTCAAGAAGTATTCTGGACGATAGAGCAAAGCTGTTACTCAACTTTGTCTGAGCTGTAGACAGACGAGTCTTCGAGCACGCCCGAGTGACCGGCGGCTTGGATGAACTCCTTGCTGAGCCAGCGTTCCTCAGGCACGATCCACCAACTGATGATGGCACAGATGGTCTGCAGGACAATTAGAATACACTGTCAGCCGATCTACACATTGGCATGGCCCGGCACGAAAGCCGACTCACGATGCCGACGAATACGGGTGCAGCAAAGTTGAACGTCTGAGCCGTGACGGGGAACGTGTAGGGCGAGAACATGATGGAGCAGATGAACAGGTTCCAAATCGCGGCAACGATGCACAACGGCGCCGAAAGGCGACCGTTGGACCATCGAGCGTGCTTGAATTGGTCGCGAGTAAAGATCAAGCGCAAAACGGGGATAGCGGCGTAGAGTGCGATCGTCGGAACACCGGAAATGCTCACGAGCGACGTGAAAGCGACGGTCGAAGGCAGGATCGTGCACAGTAAAACGGCACCGATGCCACCGACAAAGTAGACCGCGTTCGTAGGGTTGCCGTTCTTGTTGACGCGACCGATCCAGGCCGAGCCGGGGAGAATACCGTCACGAGCAATGGCAGAGATGAGACGCGACGCGGCGACGAGGCAGACCGAGACGTTGACCATGAGACCGATGATCGAGATGATGCTCAGTACGAGCTGACCGCCAGTGCCGAGGATATCTTGGAAGAGCACGACGAGGGGTTGAGGTGCAGCGGCTTCGAACAAGACTTCCAACGGAGGCGAGCACACGAGCAAAAGCATCAACAACGGCGCCCCAAAGATGGCCGAGACCAAACAAGAGTAAAAGACACCCCGAGCCGCGACCAAACTCGGATTCTTGACCTCCTCTCCGATGTGTGCAGCCGCGTCAAAGCCGGTGAGCACATAACTTGTCGACAAGAAGGACAAGGTCCAGTTCCAGCCCGACGACGCGCCAGTTCCATTGTAACTGGTCGTCAAAAACTCGCGGCCACGGAAGCCGAACGTCTTGGAGGCACCAATGGGAAGAGCGATGAAAAGCGCCAAAAAGTCGATGACCATGATGAGCAACGAGGCACGGAAGATCCACTTGAACCGCTTCGGGGGCATTGTGTTGCTCAATACGCAGACAAAGAGCACGAGCTCGGCGACGGCCCATTGCATGGAGCGGAACTTGATATTGCTGTTGTTGAGGCCGCCGGAGAAGGCGCGATTAAAGACGACGAGCTCGGACATGATGAAGTTGGCCACAGCTTGGGACGTGCTCGCGCAGAAACTGATCCAGGCTGACGAGGTCCACCACGCTCCGATGAAGCCAAAGAGACGAGCTCGGTTGGGCGAAGTGGGGCCCGAGACCGCTGCGACCCAGAGGTAGATGCTACCACTAAGGGGTATCGACGAGCAAATCTCGGCGAGGCAAGCCGCTGTAGCGCATGTCCCGAACATTGTCACTATCCAGGACGACCATAGCGCGGCTGTGAATGAGACGAGAACGGGTCAGTTCTCTGAGCGTCGTGGGCGGGCCGAATGCAAAACTCACGAGGTCCGCCGGAATAGATGCCGGTGCTGTATAGAATCTTCATTCCGCCGACAAAGTACATGCTGAGGTGGGCCCGTGATCCTTCATGTCAGACGTAAATCTGAGTAGAGGCTATCACGAATCACGGCTCACCCTCCAAAGGCGGCCATGAAGGATTCGAATGCTCCCCATGTTCGGTGTAACGTCTGTTCGACAGGCAGGACAGTGGTGAGCCTCCTTCGCGTGGCCCCTGCCGCTCACACCACACATACCAATCTATACCCGGAGCGAGTCTTTTCATATCCGGGGGAAAGTGATACAAAACAAGTGTGGCACAAACCATGCATCGGTTACAAAGGTCAGCATCCCGCCCCATTCTTGCCTCCAGGAGCCCGAGTCAGCTCAGCATTTTTCTTGGACTCGGGGGGTCCAAGGAGAGGAAGAAAGCACTCGAAGGACATGGGGGAGGTTGACGAATGATAGAGAGGAAGGGAGGGAGGGGGAAAGAATGATGCAACTATTCCTACGCGCTCATTACAGCGTTCAGGTTCCAGTACGGTATAATCTCAGCACCTCTGTTTCTCATCCGCCTCTGCATTTCTGGACTCGCTACCTGTTGCCCGCGTTCTTCCTCTCACCCACTCCGCAAAGACTGCAGGAGCCAGAGAGAGAGAGAGAGGAAAGGTAGTTGAGACCTAAGAAAAGAGTGCGAGAAGAGAAAAGGAAGAGGGCACCCGTCGTTGCAACAAAAGGATTCGAGGGACCTTGTCTTCCTTATCGCCCGTCTCTCTCTCGCTTAACCCCGACCGCAAGCGGAGGGGCAACGGCGAGACAGGGGAGATGAGATGTGAACAAGGTATCGATCGATTTGAAAAGGTAGATTGGTCCTTTTGTTTTTACTGCTTCTGGGACAGACCTATAGTGGCATATGAACGCTGTGTACGAGCTTGCGGGCGAAGGACATTCGTTGGCATGATTGCTTCCCGCTTCCGCCTCCAGTTTGATCGGCGATCGAGGGTCGGTGATTGGGTGAGAAGACACCGTACAAGTAAGATCGCCTCGTCCTTGCCGCTCTTGGGCACTTGTGAGTCGTTGCCGGGGTTGGGGCTGTGATCGTCACTTGAGGTCGACATGGCCGGTCAGTAGTCGCTGCAGTCGTAGAGAGTGGCCTCGAGAGTGGTTGGGAGAAGGCCAAGAGGAAGAGTGCGTCGTGCACCGAGGCAAAGCGAGCCAACCTTCTGCGAGGTCTAGCGAGGTCTTGCGAGGCCTTGGGCTTTGGGCCGCCATACCGGCAAATGACGCTAGCGCTCTCGAGTCAGTTGACCCGAAAGTACTGTCAAGGCGCCGGTGACTAAAAGTCACGCAGCATGTACTGGCACTGCGAGTAGTTAAACAATGGACTGATCCGATGCAGAGCCAAACGTGAGGGAAAGACCTAGTTTGGGGCTCGCGGGATCAGGCCTATCAAATTCTATTCAGGCACTCTTGCGCTCGCGCGTACGCCGCACAGACCTCCTCGACCGCTTGCCGCTCCTTCCAACTCGAGTTGTTGAGGTTTTTCTTTTCCCCAGTCGAAGGCCATCATAGAACACTATTCATCAAATCATTTCAAGACATTGGCCACTCTGATCGATCTCTTTCTCATCCGAAGTACCTTACTAGTACACTCGCCGAGCGTGTGGTGTGATGCCAGCAAAAGGAGACAAAGGCCGAGAAAGAAAGAAGAGAGGAATGAGGCACTACCACTCGCTGAAACAACGCAAAAACCAAGCGATGCAATATTACACAATGGATTATATAGCTTCAAGATACAAAATCAGCACAAAAGGTGATGGGGGATGGGCTCAAAAGGCAATGAAAAAATACTCGACGCGACGATATTCGGCAAGATTGTCCATGGTACTAGAGCCAATGCCTGCTCAGTGGAGCTCAGATAAGAGCGGCAGCGAAGGGAAAAGCAGTGCAAAAACGATAACAGGTGAAATGCTAGGAAGGATAAGGGTGTACATAAGTCAAGCCAAGCCTTGAAGCCGAAGAAAACCAATTAGTATGCGCGGAGATATAAGACCAGTGCTTTGGGCGGTAGTAGTGACGCCAATTTTCAGAGCATATCGAAGGACTTGCCCTCGGTGGTATCCTCAATGGTGGGTGAAGAAGCTTCTCCGTCCGTAGAGAGCCACTCGAGGCGCAGATCGTCACCTTCCTCGTGGCAACGGATCTTGGGCAAGTCGTGGACTGAAACGTTGCGGAAGTCGAGCGATGGATGGATCTTTGCAAGGAGTTCGGCAAAGTGAGTACATAATTTTTTAGTAAGTGACTTCTTCCTAAGACTCACTATCATGTGTCGTTTCAGATTGCTGAACACGCTGTGAGATACAAAGTAGTGGCCAGATCGGGGTCAGCTCAGGAACGAATAGGGGACTCCTTGCCCGAGGCTGACAGACCTAAACGAGCGAGCGCAACTCGCGACTGGGC
The DNA here is from genome assembly GCA_022702645.1 of Microbotryum intermedium. Lineage (NCBI taxonomy): Eukaryota > Fungi > Basidiomycota > Microbotryomycetes > Microbotryales > Microbotryaceae > Microbotryum > Microbotryum intermedium. The sequence goes on from JAHWDX010000001.1 coordinate 1,817,928, forward strand.
AGACGTAAGCTGGGATAGCCGAAGTCATAGTATCAGTACTGCACCTTCGTGTGAGATTATCGCTAGGGACACCCCTCACGCTTGGCTCCGGTATGCGTTCGAACATGGGTGTCTCGAGCCGAAGGACGACCAACTGCCAAATCAATGCGATCAAGTCAGACCCAGCTTCGGTCTCACCCCATCGACCGACTCTTCAAATAGTGCACTCACACTTCCTACCGCATCCGGTGATCGTACAAGCGTAGACCCTCTTCTCCGCATCCTTGGGCGGGAACGACCTCTTCCTCAACAACCTCACCGGCTTGCCCGTGACAGGTGAGATTCTCTCCCCTCGTTCATTGTGCATGGGACTTCGTTTGTTCGACCTGGGACGACGACTAACTCCTCTCCCGATCCCTCCCCTCCTCCCGGACTGATGGAACGAGTCAGCGGATGAAGGGGAATGGGAATCCTGGGCTACGAACGGAGAAGGCGGTGATTCGGGATCCATCTCGTTCGACGCCATCGTCGCCGTTCCATCGGGGTCATTGTGGAAGTGGCCCAAGTGCGCGGAGGTGCTGCCCTCGAAGGAGTCGAAAGCGCCATTCGATGGGAGGTACGGACGCGGCAAAGGGTACTTTGGAGCATTCCTGATCGACATACTGCGGTTCAGAAACTCACGCCGGACGTCATGGTTGATCGTAGGCAGCGATGCACGACGATTCTCGTCTGCTTTGGTCATGGGTGGAAGGGCTGGGACAGCAAGATGGAACGAAGGCGGCGCGCTATGGGTCGAGATCGAACGAGCGGCCGTCGTCGACGATCCGGAATGATGATGAAGGTGATGGTTTTCGAACCTCTTTATCGTTGTAGGAGTCATAGCAGTGTTCAAAGACACGGAAGCATTGCCCTGAGCAGGGGAAGATGTGACGCTCAAGCCGAGGACGTTGTTTCGGCCCATCTCCTGAGGAGCGAACAGGCTCGCGACGTCGTTCGAATGCGAGAACGATCTCGGGCGACCGTCGGCGGGAGTGGGATGTTCGAAGGGCATCCAAGTCGAGGTCGAAGGCGCGGAGAAGGGACCGAACGACGACATGTAGTGTTCCAAAGGATCAAACACAGGCGAAGGCTCGCTGGTGCCGCCATCTCCGCCGGCGAAGATCGAAGACGGATTCCCCGCGGCAGCCGCGGCCTCGACCCCGAGTTCAGGAGACGACGTCGACCAGGAGACGGGCGCGGCTGGGGCTGGTGCCGGGCCCGCCGCCCCCGACGCCGAGGAGGTCGCCGCGCCGCCACCATCCTGACCATGACCGCCGCCGCCACCAGTGCCAAAGAGACAGTCCTCGAATGGTACGAGTACTTGATCGAGGAAACCATCCCGATTCGGTGATTCATGACTAGTCGTCGCTGGTGACCAAGGCGCGTTCGGCGAGTCGACGCTGCTGCGACCTTGAGGGGACGGATCGCGCTAAGCCGAAAAAGGGCGTGCAAGACAAGAAAGAAAGGAGCCCGTTTTATCCGGACGCGTGCGCGGGCGGGGGTTACCCGGGGGAGGCCGAGGCAAACGACGGCAACAAGAGACCGGAGGGTTGCGGCAGTCAGTTCTAGTGGCACCACCGCAGAGTAGGGGCCCCCTGCGTGAGATGCACACTTACAAAGGTATCATACCCCATCAAGACCTGGCCAGGACCTTGCAACCCCGTCGTCTGAAGTGGTGGTGCATCGCCGTGGCCGTGGTGCTGTAAATTGGTCATCGAGCTCGCCCGCTTCCCCGCACCGAGCGTCGGGGAACCTTGATGCGACGCGAGTTGGTCATTCGCAGCATAGTGCTCGTGCGAGGACGAAGCCGAGGCACTGAGATAGCTGATGCGAGGATACCAGCGTCGGTGGGCTAAAATTGAAGCGTCGTGGTGGTCGCCCTCGTGGTGGCTGGCAGCAATCGCCGAGGACAAGAGTCCTTGCATTGACGAAGCCACGGTCGAGCCCAAGGTCGGACCCGAGGGGTCACTGTTGGGTGGTGGAGCACGGAATCGCGGCGCCGAAGTGGGATTCGCAGATGCCGTCGGTACCGCTGAAAACGCCGAAAGATGGCCATCGCCACCATCGGCCCATCGTTGCGATTGATTCATCGGGATGCTGCTGCCTGTCGTATCGGTGGTGATCGTGCTCGAGCTCGGGCAACGGAAAGCCTGAGCCCATGGCATTGCGATCCAGCGCCGCAAAAGCGAGAAGCGAGACCTTCAATGACGAGGGATGGGCGAATGAGGGAAGGGCCCAAGAGAAAGAATGGAAAGAAAGAAAGACGAAGAAGCAAAAGAACACGAGGGCGGGGCGAATGAGGCGAAGGGTGACTAGAAAAACGTAGAAAGTTAGTCGACGCGAGGACGACGACGACGACACATGTGTTCGCTCTCGGCGCGGTGTCAAAATACCAAGCAGCCAAAAGCAAAGTCAAGGGCGAGGAGGAGGGAAATTCCAGAGGGATACAAGGGTTTTGGCGCGCACAAACACGGCCGCCCGCCTCAACCGCCCTCGTGTCCGTCGTCTCTGTATAGGTAAGGTATCCAAGCCGAACCAACAGTACGCAAGGGAGAATAGGTAGAGCCGAGCCTCCTGTTCGGGGCAAACAACGTCGTGCTCAGGCGGGATCCTCATGCCTGAAAATAAAAGGCGCTAGCGGCTTACAAAGCCCTGCCTCCATAAGGCGTAGATCGCCACCATCTTGTCGCTGGATAAGTGATGTTCAGGAACTCGTTCGGGACCCAATGAGAGGGAGCGAGTGACACCCTCGAGGTTTCGGGAACAACGGGAAAAGATCGGTACCCCTGAGTCCTGCAGTGTTCGAAATGATGGCTCGCGGCGGCAATCTGTGCGCTTCAATTGCCGACGTCACCTTTTTCCGCAGCAGTTGACGAGTGGTTCCGTGGATGTGCTGTTTACACCCTTTGATTCCCTTGGCACCCCCCAAGGACCACGATGCTGTCGAGTATAACCGTAGATCGCGTGACTGTCGAACACTAGGGCGCTTAGGAAGCGGTGTGTCCCCGCGGCCGGTTGAGCCTGTGTAGAGACAGGAGGCACAGCATTTCCCCGCTTCCGAACGGCGGCAACACCGATGACATGCCCATTCCTCGTCACCTGGTCAGGCCAATTCAAGCGAGCTCTCGTGGGACATGCTGATGACGCAGGTACAGATCCGCTACAATCCGCTACAATGCACATGACATAGAACAGAAGCATGTACTTGACTACCTCGTCAAGTCTCTTGCATCAGGCCTTGGGGGTTGCGAATCCTATCCGCGCTTGCGCGACGTCGAAAATGGTATACCAATTCTGTGCGAGGCGGGAAAAGCGGATTACGGGTCCGAACCAGAAGTCAGCACCGAAGGACTGTGAATTCATGCAATGACCACTATCGATTTTTCAACCCACCTTGAGGAAAGTCGATCCAAGGACCCATGAAGTGCCCAAACCCAGGTCCTGACCAATGATGGCGCCGACGCATCTGGACGGATCGTCAGGCAGGTAACCCAGGTTGAAGTCGTCGGCGTTGACGAGGAATGGCTGGCTTCTCCTATAAGAGAAGCCAACGGTAGGCGGACTAGCACAGGGGTAGGTCCAGTGCGAATCGTCGAGCTTCTGCGAGCCGCTGATCTTGGAGTAGAATTCGGTCGCAGAGCTGATGGGCGCGATGATGAATGTCGTCCCCGAATCGATGATGTGATTCACCCTCTTGGAGAGGGCAACCTTGCCGTCGAGCATCGCTGCCGAATCTCCGATCTGCCAGTACGTTTTTGAGCTTTGACCAGGGCTATTGGCGGCAGAGAAGTAGGCCACCTTGCCACCGAGCTGGGCTTGGTTCATTCCACCAAAGCTGATCTCGGACTTAGCCTCCGAGTCAGACAGTCTGATCGCGAAGACTCCCGAGCGTCCCTTGCCGTTCAGCGTGAAAGGGAACGAGGGGGTCCCCGTCGAACTGAGAGCCGGATAAGCGAGGCCCATGATCCCGTCCGACTCGAGCCCCTTGATCGTCGAGCTCAACTGCGTCGCTCCAATGATGCTTTGATTTGAAGTCATACCGCCGGCGGTAACAAGGTCCTTGAACCATGACCCCTTCGAGAAGGAGCCGTCCGCAAAGCGAGATTGGATGGTCTTGTTCTGATTCACCGCCGTCGTGCTTGCCGAAGGGTCGTAGAGTTTCTTGGACCCGCAGTCACTGTCAGCACAACCGACCATCGGCAAGGTCAAATCGGTCGAGCCCGAGTCGAAGTACATTGAGAACGATTGGTTGCCGACGGTGATTTGACCGCTCCACACTGTTCGGAGACTTAACATCAGCACCGAGATCGTTCGACAATAGGCTACTTTCCGCCCGAGACTTGGTGCTCACCACAATATGATTCAATTTCTAGTGAAACGAGTCCTCTTTCTTTTATCATCCGAGAGTGCGACACTTTCTGCCACCGTTTGTTGACGATGTTTCCATTCTGAAATCCCGTAAACGGCGTGGATGTTGGTGCGTCAGCAAGACTTTCTTCCGACCTCATCGCCGCTGTCGGAGGCAGCAGTGTGAGTTACGCATGCCCGATGCCGGAACTGACCTTGCTGTACTTGAGTGCCGTTTTGGCCACTTCTTGACGCAATACGGGGATATAGACGGCACCATTCCTTCGTTTCCAATGCCTCGACTCGTCAAAGTTGCGCTTCGTGAGCGGGATAGTCACGTGAGGTTCGGGGTGTGCCGATCGCTTAGCCAAGTCAATGACATCACCAGTGCTTTGACTTTGAGCTAGGACAGCAGGACATGCTAGGAGGGTAAAAACTGTCAAGAGGGAGAGGGGATGCATCGATGATAGGGTGATGTAGGGTATACTGCGGCGTGAAATGAAGGTGAGACAATCCGAAATTGCGGGCCGCGTGTGTCCGAGGCTGACGAATATCGACGTTCCCGACGACGAGCTGCTGAGGTGGGCTGGCACAAGAAGCGGAACGGCCGGGAGTCGGCGTCGATTGCCCAGGGGTGGGGAGAGAGTGGAAGAAAAGGAGTGTGAAAGTGTGCAAGGATGATAGGATACAATACGAGTGGCAAGAGAAAGAAGTACGACGACGGTCTAACAACGTCAGTGACTCAGTGTTGGTATCAAGATTCGAATCTCGAGGGCGCCGGGGCCAGTTCGAATTCGAGTGCCGTCAGATTGCCGCTTCAGGAAGTCCTGACTGCGACACGACTTGGCGCGCAAGGTCTCGCTTTTGCGAACTGGGAGTGTGCACGGCCTGCGATTGGTAACCGAGGTGAGACATTCGTTGTCGATCTCGACTGCCGCTCTGGATGGAAAGTAGGGCGAGGGGATCATGAATTCATGGAGTTGAACGTTGAAGAGCTGCTCCCTCCTGTCTTTTCAGGCATGATCAGACGCTGACGCAACTTAAGAAGGTTTCCATTCGGGCCAGCTATCAGTGTTCGTCTCGTCACCATGCTAGAGAACCCGCTTTGTTTCCCGATCGGAGACAAAAACTTTTAGGAACCAGCCGTGAGAAGTGCGAGAAGTGCGACAACCAGTGACAGAAAACGGCAAATGATCAGGAGGGGCCCGTGCGCCCGTGCTCCAAGTCAGCGGTGCATGGTCCGTGCGCGATCACGGCCTTCGCAGCCATCGATCAGCTGTCAAGTCGTCGAGTGGAGCTCGTGACCTTCCATGAATTACGCTCGGCCCCCACGATCCACATCTTACTCAAAGTCGCAGTAAGCAACGTAAGCATACAATGGTACTCTCTGCCATTAGCTGACCTATTTCGACTCCATCACACTTCTGAAGTCAATCTAACACCAAGGTTTAGCGACGACACGATGAACTCGGATTCGGATTCGGATTGGGATGCTGGCATCGACATCACGTCGTCCCTGCTCGGGCCGACCAAGCCGAACAAGAAGAAGCAGCAGCTCTCTGGCAAGACCTCCGGCACGTCGTCTAAACCCTCGACGTCAAAGTCATCCAAAGCCGGCGGTGCGGCCGACAAAAGCGACGTCTTTGGCGCCCCTCTCGACCTGTCCGATGCCGAAGAAGATGCCCTCTTTGCCTCGCTCGCGTCCTTGAACCGATCCCGTAACCTTTCAGAAGGTCAAGCCGTCGTCAACTCGCGCAAGGACCGCAAGTCAACCAAAGGTGTCAGCGGAGGAGGCTCATTCCAAGCGCTCGGATTGCCTCCTCTCCTCCTCAAAGCGCTCCTCCAACGTGGCTTCACGACACCGACCCCGATTCAACGCCTGGCTCTTCCCAGTATCCTAGGATCAGCCGAGACGATCGTGGCAGGCAAGAAGATGTTTGTCGCGAGGGATCATCTGTGCATGGCGAGGACTGGTTCAGGCAAAACTCTGTGCTACCTCTTGCCCCTGTTGGCGCAGCTTATGACACATTCGACGTCGTACGGTGCGCGAGGACTGGTCTTGGTCCCGACTCGTGAGCTGGCGTTGCAAGTGCTCAAGGTCGGAAAAGACTTGGCGAGGTCGCTGAAAGGGGATGGCGAGGCTTTGAGGTGGGCCATGGTCGTCGGTGGTGAAGGCATGGAAGATCAATTCAACACGATGGCCGGCAACCCCGATGTGTGAGTTCTGCCAGTCCAAACTTGATACACTGCGCACTTTTTCCTGATTTCAAGCCTCACTCGCATCCACTTAGCATCATCGCCACGCCCGGTCGTTTGCTCCATTTAATCGTCGAAATGTCGCTCGACCTCCGTGCCGTTCAGTACTGCGTCTTTGACGAAGCGGATCGTCTCTTCGAACTCGGTTTCTCCGAGCAATTGCATGAGATCCTGCACCGCATGCCGCCGACTCGGCAGACCTTGCTCTTCTCCGCGACTTTGCCTTCGACTCTCGTCGGTTTCGCCAAAGCCGGTTTGCAAAACCCAAAACTCATTCGTCTCGATGTCGATAGCAAGATTTCAAAGGATCTTCAGATGGCGTTTCTCAGCGTCAAAGGGTCTGAAAAGGAAGCGGTGCTGTTGAGTGTGTTGAGAGAGGTCATTGCCGTGCCCCTTATGACGGATGCACAACGAGCGGTCAAGGACGAATACATCGAGGATGAGGAGGATGACGCCGAGCGCGGTCGACCGGCCTGGAAAGGCAAGGGCAAAGGAGGTCCGAACGACCGAGGCAAGAAGCGCAAGCGTGGCGAGGACGCAGAAGTCCCCAACACCGACGGTACGGCCGTCATTGACCCTGCGGCGCGGCAGACCCTCGTGTTCGTCGCGACCAAGCATCACGTCGAGTACATCACCCTCCTTCTGACCGAGGCAGGCTACGCCGTCTCCCCCATCTACGGTTCGATGGACCAAACGGCTCGTCGACTGTCCCTCGCTCGTTTCCGAGCAGGTCAAACCTCGATCTTGGTCGTCACCGATCTCGCGGCTCGTGGTATCGATGTCCCAGGTGTCGAGAACGTGATCAACTATGACTTCCCCAACGGTACGAGGGCGTTCGTCCATCGAGTCGGTCGTACGGCTCGTGCAGGTCGCAAAGGTTGGGCCTATACGTTCGTCAGTTCGACCGAATTGCCTCGATTGCTCGATCTCGAACTTTTCCTCTCTCGACCCGTCAAGACGTGTCCCCTCACATTATCGGAAGGCGAAGATGTCGACTTTTCGAACCAAATCATTCTCGGTACAACCCCTCGAGCTCTCCTCGACCTCGATCTCGAAGCGCTTCGTTCCATGACAGCTCATAACCGCCAACTCGAAGTGCTCGGTAACGTCGCTCGACGAGGTCAAAAGATGTACGAACGAGGACTGTCCAAAGCTTCTGCGGAATCGTATCGACGTGCCAAAGACTTGGAACGGAAAAGCCATGGCTTGGCCACAACCTCGGGTGAACACGCTTCGGTCCACCCGATCTTTAGTGACTACCTCACCATCTCTGGAACGAATGTCAAGGACGAACAGAGCCGTGCGGACCTTTTGGCCAAGGTCAATTCGTTCCGACCGAACGAGACGGTCTTTGAGGTTGGTACGAGGGGCAAGACGGTCGCTTCGCAATTGATGAAGGATCGGAGGAAGGCGATGCTCAAATCTGAACGCGCGAGGGCATTGCCCGAGGAAGATGGGGAGGAGAAGGAGGAAGAAGATCGAGTCGAGATGCCCGATGAGGGGGACGAGGATGGTGCACCACCTGCCAAACGTGCGGCGGTCGATATGGACCCTGCGGATGAGCAAGAACTGGCGCAGGTCTTTGGTGCACCTCGGAAACGCAAGCCCCAACGAGGAGCAGGGGCGACCTACCGCGATCCGAACTTCTACCTCGGCTACGAGCAAGAAGGAGCTGACACCGAACGTGGTTACTCGTTGACGAACGGGGAGTCGTTCGTCGCTCAAGCCGCTCAGTCGCAATACGACGTCGCGGGACGAGGCGATACCGAAGGAACCCCTGCCGATGCGATATTGCAACGCGCCTCGGCCCTTCGCTGGGATCGACGGACCAAGAAATTCGTCCGAGGTGACGGCGTCGGAGCGGACAACAAGAAACTCGTTCGTTCTGAATCGGGTCAAAAACTGCCTGCTTCGTTCAAGTCCGGTGTCTTTGACGAATGGAAACGCAAGCAACGCATCACGGTCCCCAAAGTTGGTGAAGCGGAATTGCAAGGCAAAACGACGGTTGCTCGCGGTGGGGACAAGAAGTACCGACACAAGGCTGGGATCCCCAAAGCCGATAGTGCGACGGAGAAACGAAAGGGTAGGACGGTCGGTAAACCGGGTCGATTGGGTGGTGCGCCCGGTGGTCTCAAGACGGCGGATGAGATTCGCAAGGAACGTGTAGAGAAGGAGAAGCGCGTTCGTCGATCGACGCAACTTGGCAAGAAGGGGCGAGGTGGAGCTTCGAGTGGTGGTCGAGGAGGGAAGCGATAGGGGTTTCACTTTGGAGTGTGTCTCTTTTTGCTTTGCAATCCAGCATGCATCTTGATCATCTTGGCTTTCAAAACTTGAGATTCTTCTTTTACATCAACCGAATGTCACATTCCGTCGCTACAATGATTTGTGGGGGGGGGGTAAACCTTTTCCGCCAGTCCCAAGAGCGGCTCAAGCGGTTGTCTTGGCCTTCTTTTCGACCTGTGACGAAATCGGGAACGCCATCTTGTCAGTTCATCAAACTTTGAACATAGTGGATCGATTGTAATGGATGACGTACCGGTGCAGGTGCTCCGAATCGTTCGGCACGTTTTCTCTTTCGCTCCTCCTCTTGAGCAATCCTGAATTGGGATGAGCAACAAACACACTTGATCAGCACCGACTCCCAACACAATCCCAATCTGCTGTTTTCGACCAACTTGGCCGCCAACTCGGGATCGACCTCCTTCTCCTTGTTTGCAGGAGCAGCTGCTTTTGCGGGTGCAGCTGCGGTTGTATTGGGTGCAGCTGCGGTTGTATTGGGTGCAGCTGCGGTTGTATTGGGTGCAGCTGCGGTTGTATTGGGTGCAGCTGCGGTTGTATTGGGTGCAGCTGCGGTTGTATTGGGTGCAGCAGCGGCGGCAGCAGCAGCAGTTTTCGGCGCTTGCGGTTCACGTGCCCTCTTCTCGCCTAGAGGTCGGCCCAACGCCGACAGGGACTGGGGGCGACGAAGGAAAAGAGTCAGCATGAGAAGCGACACGATAGAGCCCGAGTCCCACCCGTTCAAAACCTCACCTTGTCCAACTTGTCCTGCTTCTCCTTCTCCCCCTCCTGCGGCAGTCCGAACCTCTTTGCCCTCTGTTCCTTGGCCTGGGCCACTTCATCGATCGAGGCCGTAGCATCCGTAGCTCCGTTGTCTACGACACCGAATCGAGCGGCTCGAGCGGCTCGTTTCTCCTGTTCGAGGCGGAGGCGTTCAGCTTTCTCCTCTGCTGTCGGTTCAGGGACGGCGGGGGTGGCAGCAGGAGCGAGGGCTGTGGCGGGTGCTGCTGCTGCTACTGCATCGGTTGACGACGTTTCGGTCAAGGCTGCTACGGGTGTAGAGGCAGCAGCAGTCGCACTTCCATTCTCGGTCACAGCAGTAGCAGCTTCAGCCGTCGTCGTCGTCTTCGTTGCAGCAGCAACAGCTTCGGGCTCGGAAGAGGTATAGGACCCATCCTCGATGTTGGCTTCCAACAACCGAGCGATCAACTCGTCCTTCTTGCCGACCGTGGACAACGAAGCGGCAGTCAACAGGTCCTGGATACAGCAGGGAAGTAAGTAAACATTTTGTCTCGTGTCAGCCTCGGGTCAAAAAGGCAGCTAGAAAAGCGCGGATGAACGCGTCGGGAACGACGGGGACGTGGTGCACGGAGATGTCGCGAGCGAGGTGGTGGAGAGGGGACAAATGTAGGATAGACTTACTTTGAGCTTGGGCACAGTCAATGCTTTCAACGAAGTCTCGGTGTGAGGTGCCATAGTGTCTGTCTGGGTGGGTGTGAGTGCGGTGCAACGTCAACCCGGTCGCACCAAGCGCAAAGGGGACCCCACAGCGTCGATTTCAAGTCGACGCGTGTCGAACCTGCCGCACGGACCTCGTCCTCTCCTTCTCACTGAGGCACCCCCCAAGAAGGGTACCGAGCCAACTTGCAACACGTAAATGAACCCCAAACTTTTAGGCACAGGCACTTTTGCGTGAAACAAAGTGCTTTCAAAAAAAAAACCCTCTTACTTTCACGCTCTAACCAAAGTGAGCGTAATCTTTTCATCTCCAACCTCCTGTTCCTCCTCAATGACGACCTCTTTCCCCTCGCCATGTTGAACGTCCCAAGGCCTAGGACAACACTTCAAGACCCTCTTCATCAAATCCTCACTTCCATGGATGATGGCCTTCAACTCATCCCCAACGCCTTGGGCGAACGAATAAAAAACGTCAATATCGTCCGTCGCGACCAAACCGGCCTTCTTCCTCAACCTCTGAACACGGTTCACCACCTCCCTCGCCAAACCTTCTCGTTCCAATTCGGGGCGACGCGTGACGTCGAGTAAAACGACGACGTCGTTGTTACCATCATGGCCGTACTCCTTGTCACCATCCTTGGGTAGAGCGTCGACATCGACGAAGCGTTGGGCGACCAAATCACCCTCGACCAATTCGATGCCTTGGACATCGAGTTTGCCCGTCTTGAGGTACTTCTTGATCTCCTCGGACGAAACTTGTGGTAATCCATTCTTGACTTTGGCCATGTCCTTCCTCAACTTCTTACCCAACGTCGCCCATTCGGCCGTCGCGCAGTACTTGATACCGCAATCCTTCTCGGAACTGGAAAAGACGACGTGGCGCACGTTCAACTCTTGTTCGACATAGGGCAACAAGGACTTGACATCGTCGAGGTATTCGGTATCGGGGTGGAAGACGACGAGTTCGTTCAACGGGAACTTGATGGGCACCGATTCCCTCGCCGGGATCTGCTTGCCCTTGTCCTTGCCTTCCTTGATGGTCGTGAATTGACCGGGGAGCGAACGACCGCGTTCTCGCACGGTTCGGCCCAAGTCGATGACGGCTTGCAAGCGCGAGACTTGACGTTCGATCGTAGGATCAAAATACTCCTGCTTAACCTCGGGGAAGGGTAAGAAGTGCAACGAACGGAGGTCGTCGCCCAACCCAAGCTTGCTCTGATCCTTGGGGAAGAACTCCTTGAGGCCTTGGTAGATGTTCTCAGTCAAAAAGGGCGTGAAGGCCGACAAGGTCCTTGCGAGCGTGAACAAGGTCTCGAAAAGGGTCTGTAAAGCGCTGTGCGTGTCCTCGAGACCGTTCTCACCCTTGAGGCGACGGCGGTTGAAGCGGATGTACCAGTTCGTCAGGTCGTCGATCAAGCTGAGCATCTGCGCGACGACGGTGTACAACCTGTACGCCTCCATCTCGGTCTTGACCAACTGGATCAACGACTGGCACCTCGCCAAGATCCATCGATCCATGACGTTGCTCGACTGCTTGGCGTGCGGGTCGTACTCAAAGTCGACGTTCTGCTCCTTCTTGAGCAACGCGGCTTGCCCATGGAAGAAGCGGTACGAATTGAGCAACGGCAACAAGACATGCGATACGACATCCTTGACGCCCTCCTCCTTGAACCTCAATGAATCACCCCTCACGACGGGTGAGTTGATCAAGAACAAGCGCAACGCGTCCGCACCGTAGGTATCGACGATCAAGTTGGGGTCGGGATAGTTCTTCAACGACTTGGACATCTTCTTGCCGTCCGCAGCCAAGACGTGTCCGCAGACGATCAAGTTCTTCCAAGGCGCCTTGCCGAACAGATGCGTCGAGAGCACGAGCAAGGTGTAGAACCACCCTCGAGTTTGGTCCATGGCCTCGGAGATGAAATCGGCGGGGAACGAGGCCTCGAACTTTTCCTTGTTTTCGAACGGGTAATGCACCTGCGCGTAGGGCATGCTTCCGGACTCGAACCAACAATCAAAGACCTCCTCGACGCGCTTCAACATCCCCTTGCCCTTCTTGGACGGGATCTGGATGTCATCGATCTTGTCGCGATGCAAATCCGCCAAGATGCCGCAGCCGGACAACTCGTTCAACTCTTCGATCGAACTGACGCACACGATCTCCTCGTAGTCGTCACTCGCCCAAAGCGGCAGAGGCGTACCCCAATACCTATTCCTCGAGATGTTCCAATCGCGCGCGTTCTCGAGCCAACTCTGGAAGCGGTTCTCGCCGACCGAAGCAGGGACCCATCGCGTCTCCTTGTTGTTGGCGACCAGTTTGTCGGTCGAGTCCTGCACGCGAACGAACCACACGGGGATCGCTCGGTAGATCAACGGCGTGCCCGATCGCCAGCAGAACGGGTACGAATGCTGCAACGTCGCCGAGACGATCAACCGGCCCGTCCCCTTCAAGTACTTGATGATGTTCTTGTCCGCATCCTTGACGTATTGGCCCTGGAAGTCGGGGACCTCATCGGTATAGATGCCCGCTTCGTCGATGGGGCAAGGCGGCATCTCCTCCTTGCGAACGATGCCATCGCGAATGGCGATACGATGATCGTCCTCACCGAACGCGGGCGCCTGGTGAACGATACCCGTACCCGAGGTCGAGGTGACGTACGTATCCGCAATGACCTTGAACGCTCGGTCCTTGTACTTGTCGTAAAAGTAAGTGAACAGAGGCTCGTACGTGAGCCCGACGAGGTCGCGCCCCTTGTACGTCTCCAAGACGGTGTACTTTTTCTCCTTCTTGGCCTTGGCAGGGTCCTTGTACAGGGTCGAGAGCAGTTCGTCGCAGAGAATGAACTTGGCGTCGCGTTCGGCGTCGTGGATCTTGATGTAGGTCAAGTCGGGGTGGACACATAGGGCCATGTTGGTCGGCAAGGTCCACGGGGTCGTTGTCCAAGCGAGCAAGGAGACGGAAGGGTCCAAGAGCAAAGGGAAGGAAACGGTGACTATAGGGGCAGAATGATATGGAGAGTCAGCCATATGAGATCAAGTGAAAACCACGCGCACTCACCCGCCGGATCCTGAACATCCTTGTAGGCCAACCCGGCCTCAAAGTTGGACATGGGGGTCGTGCACCCCATCGTGTAAGGCATGACCTTCAAACCCCTATAAACGAGATCCTTGTTCCACAACTGGCCAAAGACCCACCACACGCTCTCCATGAAGCTCGTGTTGAGCGTCTTGTAATCGTTGTCGAAATCGATCCAGCGGCCCAACCTCTCGACCATGCGGCGCCATTCGGACGAGTACCTCATCACGATCGAGCGGCACTCGGCGTTGTACTTGTCGATGCCCATCTTCATCACGTCGGCTTTGGAGGTAATGCCGAGCTTTTTGTCGATCTCGTGTTCGACGGGCAGGCCGTGCGTGTCCCAGCCGAATCTCCTTTCGACGTAGAACCCGTTCGAGTGAGCGTAACGTGTCACGATGTCCTGTGCGGTGCAGATACGATGGACTGTCAGCATCTCGTATCGTTCATACTTTTCCCAGCCTGAACTATTCCGCGTGCCCACCTTGACTGTTCCCATGAGGATGTGCCCATGATGAGGCAAGCCGGTCGCAAAGGGCGGACCATCGTAGAACGAGTACTGCGGCTTGCCGATCGATTGCTTGACCGATTCTTGGAACGCATCAATCTCCTTCCAGAACGCCAGCACCTGTTCGTAGCATTAGCGGAGTGGCCAGGTGAGCGGGATGAGTCATCAAAGGGGCATCCTGATCAGCAACGAAAGAGACTTGGTATGGGAAACAGGACAGGCTGTGTTCTGTCCTTCCGCCGCGCTCAAACTCGGGAACATAGGAGGCCAGGCAGGGGTCCAACGTACCTTTTCTTCCTCTTGAGGGAAGCTAAAGTTGGATGTGAGTTGGTGAGGAGGGAAGGCGGCATCCGGGTTGCAGGCGACCATCTGGGAAGAACGGCTTTCCCCGTCGGGGCAGCGGTTTGACTCAGCGAAAGGGTGGGGAGCAAAAGATCGTTAATTTGTGTGGTAACTGATCCGAAGGCGATGTGCGTAGTCGTTCTCTATGACGAAGTAGCAACGTCCACGCCCTCCGTGTGTCGATGAGCTGACAAGTGTGTGGCAGAGCAGCGCAAAGAGTCGAAGCGATTTGAGTCATGATTCGAATCTCTCGCGCGAAATGGGGAATGGGAAATGGGAAATTTGAGCTTGGGCCTCTTCTCCCCCCTCGCAACTCAGGGGGGAGGGCAATCGACGCATCGCACTCGCCGAGCCCAGGCCATTCCCAAAGGTTTTGGAGCGTTGTGATAATACAAACAAAACAAAAAATTGTCAATGCATAAACAAGAAGAACGAGCCAAGACCGTCGGTGATTTCATCAAGAAGCCACGCCGGTATCGGTCTCACCCCTCATCCCCTCTTTTTGAAAGGTTTCTCCCTCGTCCTCCGATACGGTAAATCGATATAAAAGCCCCTCATCCAGGGATAGCACACGACCGACTTGGGCGTCGGCAAACTCGACCAATCGATCATTTCGCGCAAGTGGGCCTCCGAGGCCTTGCCCGTGCGTTTGTACTGCCGTGTCGCAAGGTCGGTTAGTTGCGGGTGCGTGTAGACGTCTTGCGTGTACGTGACGTGCACGGAGGGGATGATCTGGAGGAGACAAGGTGGGGAATCGGTCAGTGCGATAAAGGATTATAGATCTCGTTCAAGTTTCCATCCTTACCATCCAGCGTCTTAGGCCTTGAGCCCAGAAATCTTTGGCCAAGGTCTTGCACTCCGAAGCGGCTGTGTAGCAAACCAACAAGCATCAGTCTCAAAACCGCCTCTCTCATCATCACATGACAGAGAAAACTCACCACATTCACCAGGAATATTGAACACGCTTCGGAACAAGATGGGTGGTTTCCCATTCTCGGAACTCTGGAACGGTTGTGCCGGTAAAGCGATCATGCCGTTCCAGCACGAGTCTGTTCACAACACCCACATCATCGTCAGCTCACCCGGGCCCCTCGAATTTGTTTTCATCCAATGCTGTAAAAAAACGACTCACAAACGGGTGTCGGTATCCCGGCCCTGAAGCGATCCCTCGAAGATTCCTGCCCACTCTGGTCGAACAACTCGTTGATCCCATTCCGATTCTCACCCAAGATGTCAATCCGGTTCCGCAGCATATCCCCCGTGATGCTCCTCGATACCCCTGTATATCAAAGTCAAAAAAAAGGAGAGCCCCGTCAGTTGTGCTTCTCGGTTTCCTCCGAAGCCCACCCACTCATACGCTTCAAACCCACAGTTATCATAAAACTTGACGCCACTCTTGCCGAACCAAGGTTTGCTATTCCTCCAATCCAACGCGCAACTCGCATCGGCTTGTTGATGATGCCTCTGATAAACCAACTCCAACGCGTCCATGGGGCATAGATAAACGTCGTTGATGAAGACGACTTCCTCGATCTTCTTCCCTCTTACGGTCGCATTCACGGCGGCTAGAGCGACGTTGCGGTAAACGGACAGTTGCGCGATCCGATCGACCTTGTCCCATCGCGTACTTCGATCGTCGGTCGTGATGCTATGCCCAACACCCAAACTCGTCAACGCCGCCGCGAAGTTCGCCAGGCCCATCTGCGTCTGGTCGCTCGACCCATTCTCAAAGATCGAGACGTAGGCGTTGTTCGTGCCCAAGAACGCGACGAGTTGCATGATCGTCGACACGAGCGTCGGCAACACCGCGGCCGAGTTGTACAGGTTTAACGCGAGGAGGTAAGGGCCCTTGTGGGGGAGTTGGGCATATTTTTCTGGCGTCGGCGTCAAGGCTTGACATTGCATCGTCGATTCGACCATCCCGAGTTCGACGAACCGTTTCGTCAATTCCTGATCGACGCTTCTCAGATCGCGCGGCGTCGAAAACGCGTCGATGCGAGGTTCCAAGGGTTTTGGATCGGGAAGCATGGGTTCGGAAAAGACGGAATGCGCATACGCCTCGGATCGAAGGAGGAAGAATTTGAGGAGCCAATAGCCCGCAAAGATCGCAAGCGCGGAGCCGACGAGTACGCACGCGACGAGCGTCAGACCAAAAATGTCAGCGTGGCGGTGCAGTTTGCGGGTGTAGCTAGCCAAGATGCGAGAAGGTCGGTTGTTGCTTGTACACCACCAGGAAGGTGGACCTGAGCTGCGGTTCATGGTTCTGCTCCGCCTGCTCCTGCTCCTGCTCCCGCTCCGTTCACGTTCACGATCCGGGGTTCGACTCGAGGAACGGTTGAAATGGGGTAGCGAAAGCCCTCGATCGCTGCTGGAAACGCTCGCAGAAGAGAGCTCGGAATACGCTTCATCTTCCTCTGCACCGTCCCCCTG
Source organism: Microbotryum intermedium (assembly GCA_022702645.1). NCBI lineage: Eukaryota > Fungi > Basidiomycota > Microbotryomycetes > Microbotryales > Microbotryaceae > Microbotryum > Microbotryum intermedium. The sequence goes on from JAHWDX010000001.1 coordinate 1,834,640, forward strand.
TTCGAGATCGCGATCGAGGGATGAGCTCGACAACGAAGACGAGGAAGGCTCAGAGGGGTAACCAGGTCGAAGCACGAGTACGTCCAGCTCTTCCCCATCCAGATCGTCGTCGCCCACCGCGGAAACTGAAGGTCGTTGGTGGTGCAGATCACCGTACTCCTTCGAGTCGCGCATCCTAGTCGTCGCCTTTCGTCGTCCAGTGCGCGCGTGAGGGCGTTTGCGAAAGCACGAGACGAAGAAGCAGCCTGAGGGGGGGGAGAATACCGATCACGGTGGCGTTTATGACGTGGGGCAGCCTGCACATGAGGGAGGGCATGCGGCGACGGGCCATCGGCGGGCCGGGCCGGCTGCCACGTGCGACCCTCTGCCGGACGACGCGCCTGCCAACTCGTAGCAAAGCGGGCCCCCACTCGACTCTCTGTGAGCGTGACCGTCTGTCTCTCCATTCCGCGCTCACTGAGCTCAAGGCGAGCCACGATCCACCAAACACTACACTGTCCCAAGGACGGCAGCGAGCTAGCTAGTGAGCCACCACCCCACGATGTCGATCAAGCGCATCATCTCCACCACGTCCTCCTCAACGAACCCAAACCCCGACGCGAGCACCACGGCCTCCTCGTCCTCTTCTCACCTCTCCGCCTTCACCTCGTGCACTTCCTACGTCCAAGCCCTCCCCAATACCCTCGACAACTCGACCAAGTTACACCTCTACGCGCTCTACAAGATCGCCATCTCCTCACCTTACCCTTCCACTCCCCGTCCAGGGATCTGGGACTTTACCTCCCGAGCAAAATGGGATGCATGGAACGAGTTGGGCAGAAAAGATGTCGCCTTCTCTATGGGGGGTGAGGAGAGTCGTACGAATGCTAGGGAGGCTTATTTGGAACAAGGGACGAGGTTGGGGTGGAGACCGGAAACAGGGGTTCAGGAGTTGGAGTGGGAAGGGTTGCAAGTCCCCGAGGGAGAAGGGGTCCAAAGTTTGGCTTCGGCTTCGGCTTCGGGTGGTTCATCGAGTCAGCGGAGAGAAGGTAGTGGAGCTGGGAGTGGGATGGTCAAAGTCTCTACCATGTTGAGTCAGGAAGATCTAAAAAATAAAGACATGTCAGTACCTCATCGACATCATCATCATCATCCAGCAGCCTCAAAAGTTGTAACAACTCGAAGGTCATCCTCCCTTCCTCCAGACCCAAGTCCCCCTTACACGAACTAGCCCTCGACGGCGACGCGTCCAAGTTGGAAGTCTACCTCAAAGAAAGATCAAAAGAAAATCTCAACGTCGACGAATTTGATTCCTACGGATTCACGCCGATACATCTAGCCACGGATCGAGGTTGATCTTGTCCTCAAGAACTCCCAAAGGTCAGACTTTTCGAATCTGAGACTGACCCATGGCCGAATCCCCAACATTAGGCCATCTGAACCTGGTCAAGATTCTTCTCCAATACGGAGCCAACAAACACCTACGCGTGAGTACCTTTTCCCTAGCCCATACCTCTCTCAACAAGCATGGGCACTGAACCCATCGAACTTCACCCCTCGCCGTCCTCCTTCTCCACCAGGACCAGGACGGTAACACGCCTTTGCAACTCGCCGAGATCGCAGGGCATGACGAGTTGCTTGTATTGCTCCAGGAGTAGAACCAGCTAGCCCTTTGTTGACCAAAGATGTAATGCATCCCATATACCCGGACCAATCGATGAAGTGGCATTCATTCTCCATCACCCTTCTGGTGGGGATTGACAACAGGTTTCCTCCAAGGAGCGTAGCGGACCCATCTCTCGTCTTTCCCCAGAAAGCGGCCAAGTTCAAAGATGGGATATGACGAAGTCAAAAAGCGTTTCAGCGTACTCGAAAAAAAGACGTCAAAAATAAGCTAGGAGAGCGAAGTACTACGTCCCCAGCGTTCAGAGAACCACACCAAGCCAACAAAGCGAGCGAGCGAGAAAGAGCGGGTTGAACAAACAGGGGGGGATGCAAAAAGAAAAGGAGTAGTTGGCTTTGGTGTTATATAAGGCGGTGTGGGGAAAGGGGAATATCATTTTAGGGTTACACAAGAAAAACGATTGCATGCGATGGTTGAACGAGGTGTTGTGTGAGAGAGATGGAAGAGAAGAAAAGGTTGAGAGAAGGCATGTAAAACGTGGGGCAGGAAGAGGGAGAGAGTAGAGCGCAAGAATGAAAGGGTATAGTTGATGCATTATAGCAGACCACAGTCACGAAGGTTGACTTGAATGACGATATCGTTGACGGCCGAGAGCACGAACTTGATTTGGTTCGTGTCGGTCGCGCAGGTGAAATGCGTCTGTTAGTGTGATACAAGAAGCTCGTCAGATCACAGCTCACTCGACCAAGAAACTTGTCATCACCAAAGTACTCACATAAATCTGTTTTGCTGAGCTCTGGTTCAAGCCGACGAACCGACTGCTAAAGTAATCGCACGCGGCTTGCAAGTCGGCCCCACCGGTGTAGTCCGGGAAGAAGTTGGCAATCGGCGACCGCGGCAGCTTCTCTCGGAATAGATCGATCTATTCATAGCGTGCGTTTCGGTCTAAATGTGAGTGCCAAAGTTCCGAGAGCCCTCGAGAGAAGAGAAGAACGTACCTTGTTCAAGAAGAGAATAATGGACGTCCGTACGAACCAGCGCGAGTTGCAGATCGAGTCAAAGAGCACCAACGCTTCCTGCATTCGGTTGATCGATTCTGTATGCCCACGCGATGTCAGTTCCGAACAAGGCAGCCATGACCACGGTCCCTCAGACGGCAGCTCCTACTAACCATCTTCGTACAACATCTGATCGTACTCCGAGATCGCGACAAGGAACACGATCGCGGTGACGTTCTCGAAGCAGTGGATCCACTTCTTCCGTTCGGACCGCTGCCCTCCGACGTCGAACATACGGTACTTGAGCTCCCCAATCTCAAAGTTTGTTTCTGTGATGCCTGTTGTCTTGACACGAGATCGCAGCACATCTGAGGGCATCGAACAAAGTATTCGCCCGGAGTCAGTTATTACATGCCAAAGAGGATCGTGTCACTGCGCTAAACCGACCTTGGTCTGAAGGTATGTAGTTTCTCGATCCTATCCGTGCGATCGAATCAAAGTAACTGCAAGAGAAGCAACCGCCATGGCGTGGTCAGTCTCCAAAGGAACATCCGTTCGATAAAAGCCGTGCGATGGGAAACTGACTATTGAGCCGAATCGTTCAACTGGTACTCCCGACTCCTGGTAAAGCATTCCAGCACGCCCGCGTCTTTCCATAGTTCCATGATGGCCTCTGTCACTTCCGTGTCAAGGTAGTCGGCTTCGATCTGGTGCGGTTGCGCCATGATGACCTCCGAGTACCGTGCACCCGACGACGACGACAAAGGGATCCCCATCGAGGCCATCGCGTCCAAGATGACCTGCACAAGAGAGAAACGTACGCAAACGGTTGGGTCAGATCACCATGCCAAATATGGGGAAAATTCGATTCTGGATTCATTCGTGGACGAGACCCAGTTTCAGGACTCGATGGATCGCCACGCGGAGCCGACGCAAGTTCCGAAGGAGCGCCAGGAAAAGAGTGCCCCCCTGTGTGTGACTCATGATCCGGGCTACTCACATGCATCGATTGAACCGTGTTGCTGTAGATGATCTCCTTGTAGCTCTCCCGCTCCTTGTCCGAGTACGTCCCCTGGTGAATGAGCTTCATCTGCTTGAGGATTGTCGACTTGCCCGATTCACCTGCACCAAGCAGCAGCATTTTGCTGGTGGGCGATCATCAAATGTCAGTACTGATGGATCGATAACGATAGATAATGGGGAAAGCCCCCTAGAGCGACCAGTCATAGCCGCCTCGGGAACGAGTACGGGCTACTGCCCCCTGGCGATTCGGCAGTGCAACAGACTGCCGAGATCGAGGCTCGCCCGAACCCGAACCTGGGCCTCGCTAGACGACCGGGGCCTGAGCGCACGCGTCCGACGGCAACACTCACATCTCATTCCTGTGGAGCGGTGACAGAGTAGGTGCAGGTCAGCGCACCGGTCGTCAAAGCACCTTGGGCTGGAGCAGGACATGTATGTTGCTTGTACGGATGGCAGAGGAGATGGCGCCCTGAGCCTACGGCAACGGGCGACGTAGGAGCTCTCTCGAGTGAGGCAGGCGCCTGTGAGGTGGCGATGGGGGAGGGCCAGGCGGGGGCGTAGCTGTGTGGGCTCGCGCCGAAAGGAGGGAGGCTGATCGCGTAGGGCCTCCTCGCCCGAGAGAGGCACGCCATCGACCACAACACGACCACAGCTCATGCAACGACTCGGGACATACGGAACAAAGACCGAGGTCGATGCTCTTCCACATGACCCATCCAGTGCGACGATCGACGTACCTCATCATCATCCTGTCCTTCTTCAACTGGGCGTCGATCGCCTCGTTGCGCAGCTTGGCCGACGAGTCCACTTTCGATCCACCGCACCCCATCTTGGCTCAGGCTCAGGGTCAAGAGTAGCGTTCGCTTGTGAGGGGAAGCGTTCAAGGCGGTTCGACTCAGTGCGCGTGTCGGCGCGCGCTTCCCGGGCGTGGAGTTCGAGGTAGGGCGGTTCAAAAGGATCAGAACCTGCCGTTCGAGATGGTAAGACGATGGGTTGCTGCAAAGAATGAGCCCAGAATGGGTGCGACGAAGGGACGATGGGATGTGGGCAAGATCAGAGAGGAGCGTCCGAGCTAGCCATTGACCTGCCTGAGCCCGATCAGCGCCTACCAGCGTGTGCGCGTGCGTGAGAATCCTGCGGGTGATGCAGCGATATGCGGGCGCAGGCGGGCGATGGCAGCCGTGGGCGGGTGTGTCCAGCTAAGCAATCAATCAAGCTGAGGAATGGTCGATGATGACCGACTGCCGCCGCCCGTCTGCAACGCACGTACGTCTTACTGTAGTCGTAACTTTGTCGCCATGTTCGGGCTTGGGCCTTGGTTTGGACTGCTATTTCTTACTCAGATCACTTCAGCGCTCTGCAGAACAGGTGTCCGGCGAATATCTTTCCCGTTCCCTTTGTCGGGAGCAGCGCTTGCTCCGGACGAGTTGAGCCAAATTTGCAGTAAGCTCGGACTCTTTTCCAACGACCGTCACGTCTTTATGCGATGGTAAGACAAGCCTCGAGAGCTTGTCATTGGGAGATTGCCTGGCAAACTAAGAGCTACCGTCTCCTATCAATACAGCTGCACCACTTGGAAAGGAGTCCAAGTTTCATTGGTGAGCGGAGTGGCCGCCCGGTTTGAATGCTCGTTTCCGATCGACGCGATGATCGCATTTACCTATCATTGCAGGTCTCCGATACATTCAGAGTAGGTGCACGGCTCGGCCTTACTTTGGCATGAACAAAGGAAGTATTGGCACAGACCAGCGCCGTGCATTCCGCCGTGATACAGGGCCGCACAGGCCCGTCGAATGGAAGCACCGCAAAATTTTTTCTAAAAACTATGAACAATGGTAGAAGTGTAATAATGAATCAAACATAGGACATATATGTAGTAGTAGTCATAATTCATGAGCTTATTAGTATTGTCCTTGACACCGTTTCGGAGCAATTCGTCGACGACGCGTGGGCGGCATAGTCCCGCGCCACGCACCAGAGTCGACTCGTGTCATGACGGGGTTGAACCGTCTTTAGATTGTGCTCGGACCCATGTGATCGACAAAAGAGCATTTTCGGGATCCATCGCTCGCAAAGTCGCAACTCCTGATCGGTAAGCCATGTCAAGAGCTAGTCCAACCAAACTCCCATCAAGTAGAATTCCATCAGGGAATTACCGATCATGAAGGGGAAGTCCCCTTGTCCATGCTCGAAGCCGGGACGGACTTGGAACAAGCACGATGGGCCCTCTCACTGCTTCAAGGTGGGGCTGCGCGACAAAAGGCCAGATGCGCACTTGGGACGCTCATTTCGTCTCCTCTCAACTCGCTCACTCGCTCGCTCTCCGAAGATGTTGAAATTGAGCTGTCAGCGGCAGCATCGGGCAAATGCGCGCCACCCCAGTGTTTCGTCAACATCATTGCCACTTTCTGAATTGCCGATGCATCGTGATTTACCTACGTTTTCGTCCAGAGGTGTAGTCGAGGCGATTTCGCTCTGCTGCGCCCTGCTGATCTGGGTCGCCGACTCGCCGACCGCCGCGGGGCGGAACCAAATTTAAGCTTTCGACTGGCGACTGGCCCATCGTGCCGATCACCTCAGTAGAGGAACCTCAGTAGAGGAACCTCAGTAGAGGAACCTCAGTAGGATCCGGGATTTGCGCACGCGAGCATGTAGCGACTCGCCGATCTTGATTTCGTCCAGAGTAGGTAAAGTAGGCAATCATAACAGTTACAGACACATGACCAGCATCGCTTGTGGTACACTGTTGTAAGCTTCCCTGAACCGTCTAGGCGAGAGCAAACTAGAAAGAAAGTTGCGAAAAAAGTGACACGTGACTGGCAGGTTCCCCCGAGAAATGGAAATGCGAAGCAGAGGAAGGTGTGAGCTCCCGTATGGGGCAGCGATACATCTCTTGCGATATGATGGATGGGTAGGAGGAGCAGGATCCTAGCCTGTGAGAAAAGCGAGTGGCGTGCAAGGTTGAGGAATGCCGGTGGTGGGCGTCGGTGAGAATCTGGTGAAGCCTCGAGTATTGCGTGAAAGAATTTGTGGCGATGTTGAAAAGCGGTGCGAACCGACAAACCGTGGGTTTAGAGCGACAGTTGATCACTTGGGGATGAATGCCGTGGATCAAGCGTCGGGTTTGCGTCTCAGGAGAATGATCTGCACCTGAAGTTCGAGAGGATGCGGCCCTTCTTCTTCGAGTTTCTCCTGCAAGTCGAAGAACGCACCACGGCATCAATGCTCCGGTCTCATTCCCAGTCAAAAACCGTAAGCAACCCCCTCGACTCACTTTGACGACATTCCACAGGCAGTCGAGCGTGAACTCGCACGCCGCACGGGAAACGAGGGCCTCTCGCATGATGGACCGGATCTCGGATTCCCAAAAGACCTTGAGCAACTGTTCAACAACGCATAAACGAGTCAGCTCAGATGTATGACATGTCCCAAACAGACGATACAGCAAGTTGAGTGTACCTGAATCGACTGATCGGCATACGAAGCCGGTGACACGGTCTCATGCTTCAAACCCGCCCAAGCAGGATGGGACAACTTGACGATCTCGTCCGTCTCTACGTCCCAAGCATGTAGCATCGACTTGAGCACGGCCTTGGACTGCCTAGGCGTACGAGGGTGGATCGGCAACGCAAGCAATTGTCGAGCGACGGCGGGCTTGAGCAGTTGCGTCGAAACGAGGCGTTGGATCGCCAAGCTGAGGACATTAGTGAACATCTCCCAAATGTCCTTGCGGAGGGTAGGGACCACGGGTGTCGTCGCTGAGCGATGTCGCAACGAAGGGCGCGAAGACTCGGGTGAAGAAGACACCGGAGTCGTGTTGAGCCCTTCGGGATCCGAACTGGCCGTCATCATCGTCGGTCGCGAAAGCCCTCCGCCTCCACCGATTCGAGCCGCCGCCGAAGGGCCTCGATTGAGCCCACTCGTCGCCTTGTCCTCCGACCGAGCGATGTACGCAAGGGCAAGCAGACCACCCGTCTTGAACTCAGTCGCTCGGGCCGACAGAAAAGCCATCAATTCGCCATGAGCGATACTCGCAGGTGCCATACGGTACTTGCGATCAGTGCTGAGCCAATGCAACGCCATCGCCGAGAACCCGAACGTGACGGATTTGCGCGGCATCACTTTGGACCCAAACGGCCTCGTGACGAACGACGAGAAGACCTGGTTCTCCAACGACGGTCGATGCTCGGTCAACCAGTGCGCGTTGAGGTACGAGTCCGACGAGGTCTCAAGCAGCTTGGCAAGCGGTCTGAAATCGGCTTCGAGTCGATCGGCATGCGTGATCTGGAACGAGATCGCATCTTCATCGTCGTCACCATCGACGTCTAGCCCCTTTTCCTTGCGCAGCACCTCATGTCGAATGGCAAGACTCGAAATGACGGCGGGGAACAACGCAGCCGATCTCGAGTTCATCGCCCCATACTCGACCATATTGACGACCTCGTCCTGCACGGAGAGCGGGACTCGGTCGATGGCTTGACTGATTGCAGCGGCGAGTAGTTCCCTCGTCGCCGGACCGAAGTGCCCTCCTCCCGACCCAGCCATCAAGTCGTGATTGTTGACTCGCTTACATCCATCGATCGGCGATCCAGCGCTCCTCGACTGGGTATGGTGCCCAAGCGGCATGCTCTGTCGTCGAGGCGCCGCCGTCGCATCTTGCAGCGACATGAGATCGTCGGCCGTGCCTTGCTTCGAACTTGTCGAGGTCCCCGTGGCCGGAGCGACGGACTCTCCATGGGGAAGACTGTAATCCATATTGGCATAACTCATGCTTGAAGCCGCGACCCCGAGCACGTCGTGCCACGCATCAGTTGAGCTAAAGATCGAGTGTCGCCCACTCTCCGAAGCCGACTCGGGCGGTGTCAAGGGCTTTCCATTGGCTCGAGATAACGACGTACTGCGAGACGACGAGGTCGAGTTCTGGTACGGCGGAATCGACGACGATGGCGACGATCGATCATAGAAGAGTATCGCGTGGCCACAGCCTTTTGTACGAGGTCCTCCATTGTCGGGCCGCAAAGGTGGGGAAGGCAGAGCTTGCAAGTGCCGAGGAAGCGACGTCGGCGGGGACTGCGACATTGACAGGCCTCCATCGTGGAGCGACGACGTGGTTGAAAAAGGTGAAGCGGGAGCCGAGATGGCGTTCGTCGAGGATGCCGAGCTCATGCTCATCGAATAGGGGCCTGGCCCAGGGCTCGAAGAGGGAAAAGGAAAGTCGCCGCGCAATCGAGGTGAGTTCGAGTCGAAGCCGAAGCCAGAGCCAGAGCTCCAATAGTCGTCCGAGGTGTTGTACGAATTGCTCAATGGTGAAGGCAGCGTCGGTACATAGTCCTTGCGAGTCGACGTGCCGCGGGGCGAGATCGCACCGGGAATCTCGGCCTGCGTCCTCCTACTCAAATCGACCGGGATCGAGTGCGACGTTGCATGGAAGCCACCTTCTACCCTTTCCAGTGTATGGTCATCATCGAGTTTGGGTGTCCGACTGGGGTCGCTCCCCAATCTTGAGGACGGTGCATGCGGTGTATCAGCGTCCGTTTCGGGGAACGTTGCCGTTGTCGGGGTGACGGAAGACGCATGCCTGGGCCCGACATGCCGGGGGCCGACGAGTCCAAAGCTGTTGTTCGTGGCCGTCATGGCCGAAAGACACGGGTCCAAATCGATCCCCGAAGCGTGCGACGACGAAGATGAAGGTGGCATAGATATCTTCAGAGCGTGCATCGTGGCCGAGGCCTTGTGATACCTCGACGGACTCGATCCAGGCGTCACGGACGGCGATGTCATCATCGAGGGCGGGCTCGTCGCACCATCGCCTACAACCGTTTCAGCACTTGTCCCTCGACTGGGCCTTCGTCTCGAGATGGCCAAACGCCGACTCGCTTTCGCCGCCGAGGCTTGCGATGTTCGCGCTGCGACCGTGTCCTGGCTCGAGTCAAAGTAGAGCGGTACATCTTCATCGTACGCTGTATCGCCCTCACCATCGCTGCCGGTCGCGTCGTCGATGCTGAGATGGGCAATAGGAGCCATGACCGAGTCCGAATACGGCACGGCCGAAGTCGACGGAACGGGGCTCGGCATTTCGATCGCTCGCGATCTTGTCGGGCTGGATGAAGATGGCATGGTCGATCCCGCACGGCCAGAAAAAGCTTTAGGACGAGTCGACTCTGCAATGAACGTGTATAAACGCAGATGTAGATAATTCAGCCGACGCCCGTCTTTCCCAGATCTACCCCACACCCGAAGCGAAGTTTCCGGAGGTCGCGTGGTGGGAATGGCCTTGCAACGCTAGACGGTCCGAGCTACTAGTCTGAAGCTTACATCCGGTAATCGCCCCGCCCTTGCGGCCCCGGTCTCTTGGCGAACGATAGATGTCGAATCCCCAGATCCGATCCGACGTATCCTCCTCTGTAGCCCGACGTAAGATGGATTGTCGGATACAACGTACAACGACGTCGTTCTTTCGTGGGTCACGCCACTTGGGCAGGACGAGGCTCCGACGTCCGAACGCCCCCAACTTCCCTGACCCTGGGAGCAGAGCCACCGGTCAGAGTCAGCACACACGAGACTCGTGATCACTACACCGATACGTTATCCATTTACCTTTCTCGAAAGGGCCTAAGGAAAGATGATCGGTCTACGGCACCGTGAGGCCGAGATGACTTGGGGTCGTACCGGGCGTCTGTCTCAGGGCGGAGCAAGCAGTCACGAGCCGAGAAAGAAGCCTGGAACGAGCCTCCAGCCGCTTGCACACGCGGTCGGCGAACGGCGCGGAGGGCCTCGGAGGCGGAGGCGAAGGCGGCGGGCCCGGGCTGACGGAGACTCGACGCTTCGATCGATTCCACCAACCGACACGGGTATCGTCGTCTCTCAAGGTGGTATGTATCCGAGCAGCGATACAGCCGAGCTTGCCTATTTGTTTGTTTGGTCCTCGGGTGAAGGAGAGAATTCAAGGCTACTAGTGTAGATATTCCGAGCCCGCGAGCGCATGAAGCCGCTTGCAACAGACTCCGAAGAATCCGAAGTCGATTTGTTGATAGGCATCAATTTTCAATTGTGAATTGGTCCGCTCATCAAACCCAGTCCGAGAGGCTCCAAAAAGCGGAGCACTGGTTGCTGATAAGCCAGGAGTGCGAGCCACTGCCAGCACTGCCCCGCCTTTAGCCCGGCTGAATAGAGATTTCCTATAAAAGACCCTGGTTTTTAATTCTTCGTCGCAGAGGCCACCCGCAGCTGCCCACCTGCCCACGGGCTCAAGCAACACAAAAGGTCCCCGTCGCCCCGAAGCCGACCTTGCCTCTGATTAATCTGAGCTTCGAAAGCAAGGAGGCGCGAAAAAGGCGCAGGTGACACCCGCACCGCCTTCGAGTCCGTGTTCCTTCGACCAAGTCCAATACGACAATCTTCAGCAAGTAATTTTACATTTGCTTTCGGCAGCAGCTAAGACTCCGTGAAGGTGTTGAGCTGAAGGTTTCGAAACAAAAATTGTCGGCGTTCTCGGGAAAAATCGGGAGCGAAATGGAAAAATTCCTGCAGGCACGTGGCGTTTTGGCGGAAGCAGGAGCGCCCACAAAAAAACAGGGGCAGGCGGAAGAGGAGCGCGACCGCTAGGAGTATTCACAGGAGAAGTGCCGAGAAACTTGTGCATGTCGCGATTGAGGTCACAGGTGACAGGTCACACCTTCACCCCCACCGCTCGTGTTGTTCGCCCCTCCTCTAACTCGACATGACTTCTCAGCACTGGTTCCGTAAGATCATGTAACGTCTTGGTTAACGTTGTGCCCAAGTATAACTAGGTTCTCGGTTACGGTCCCCATCAAACATTTGCTCGTTGCAGGGTTTCCAGCAGTGCTAAATCGGAGCGTCGAACCGTTTCAACTCGACAACTTATGCACTTGCCTTGCTCGTCCTAGGTCTCCCGATAGATACCTCGAGTAGTAGAGTAACACAACGCTCTGTAGGCGACGCGATGTACGTCCGCGACTCGCACGCCCGGGTGCTCGGCACACGTTGGAAAATACACAGAAATTTGAGGCATGGGCCAATAAAAAATGGTCCGACGGAGGAGTTCGACCCCAAATTTTATGGGACTTTGTTTGTGCTTAATCAACGGGTTGGTATGTTACCCAGATATTTGCTTACGGAAAGGTGTTGCCATGCAGGGGAACGCGATCATAATCGCACTGCATTCATACGTCGACGAGGAAAAGGTCGAACTTGATGAGGCGAGGATCTGGCCATGCCTTTACGGTCCATGCCGGACTAGGTTGAAGCTGTACAATCGGGACTGGACGCAGTAGTAGCCGACGCATGCTCAGCTGTATGTGCTTTGCCTGTCAAATGCACATGCAGGTAGTAGTGAAGGAAAAAGCTCAGGCATTGTCCACCTCCGAGCCGGTACCGAGATCAGCACATCAGTATTGCCTCGGCAACAAGATGATACGTATGCTTCATCATAGTTTTGATCTCGCAATTTTTCGATGGATGTACATTCTGCTGCAAAGGCGTTTCGAATACTTATGTTCGGAAAAGGTAGCCAGAAAGGCAGCCACGAGTCACGCCGAGCACGGGCGAAAAGCAATGGGGCCGTGTGAATGGCGGTCGATTGTTTGGACCGGCACTGGGAGGAGGGGATTGGCGAACCTCATTGACTACTTAAGACTATCTGGTATTTTGCAAGATACCGTAAACTTAGATGGCGAACGAGGCCTCCACGATGATTTCTGCTGAAAACATATGGTTGACTCTCTCTCCAACGTGCGCCTTAGATTATCGGGAGCATCCCAAATCTCTTGCAAACATGTTCATCATTTTTTTGCCCATTTCAAAAAAGGAGGAGTTACAAATTGGAGATAAACCACGCGTGATTAAAAAAAAAAAAAAAAAAAAAAAAAAAAAAAAAGCCCAGCACTGCCTATCCTTCCGTCGCGGCGGTGCGTACTTGACCTCCATCTATGCACGACCGTACCTAGTCTTGATCTCGTCATAAGGCCAAATGCTTCTGAATTCGCAGAGATTCAGGGTCACCCCCTGCGTTAATCTCTGATTTATCTTGCGACACACATCAAGACCATGATTCTGCAGCACGAGTAACATGCGTAAACACCCTCGCTCGCTCGAACACAACTTCTCAGTTCAACGCAGTCTGTGCTGTGCTGTGAACACCTTCTCGAAATTCGAGGGGACCCAAAATTCCGAGCTACAACCTCCGTCCCTGGCGCGTTAACTGACCGTACCCCGCTTTATGTAAGCGCGCCTCGTTCCAGGGTGATCGCGCCGGCGGCGGAGCTAACCAACGACTTTTTTTTTCTCCTTCCCTCTCGTGATGTCGCTTTTTAGCGTGTCAAGAATCAAGAAGAAGCCACCGAGTTGATCCCTTTCAACTCGTTTTAGCGCCGAAATAAGTTTCATCGCACCGACAGACACACTCCAAGAACTGTGCGTTTCCACATGGCATGTGGGGCTTTTTCTAGGTACCTACCTAGGTAGGTAGGTACCTAGTAGAGGGAGACGAGACCCAGGGTCGTTTGTCCACTCGAAGCACCTATGATCCGGGGTTTAATCAATGCACAAGTCAGGAAACGATGATACCTAGATTCATCCCCACGGCGGTCAACGGGCGGAATTGCCGAGGTCGTCGATGTCGCTTGGGGCCTTGTTCGCAGATCAGCCACTAGAGGTAGCGAATATCACTACAACGCTCTTTGTGTTCCAAGTTCCATGTTTCGGCTTAGTATAACCAGCTCACGCTGGTCTGTGCTTCCTAACGCCGACATGTCGGTGAACTGATCATATGCTTCCACCGGCGACTTGTTTCCCATCTTCCTCTTCCTCAGCGTCGTCTTTGCGCGTTCCTTTTAACGATCATCACACCGCAACAACTGCAAAATGAAAAATGCTCTCTGAATTTTTTTCCTTTGATCGACCCTAACTCGGGTCAGACGGGACCACACGGACAAAAAGTCTCACTTCTCGAACTTCTCGAACCGTGCTCATTTTCTTTTTTTTTCCTCTCCGAGGCTTTGTTCCGAGGCTCGGTGACGTTTGTACTCCGAGGTTTAGGGTACAATGCTATCTGGTGGAGGTGGTTTGGCTGGGTTGATATAATTCGCAGAGCGAGAGAGAGGAATAAAAGTGGGAAGGAAAATACATCAAAGAAAAGAAAGAAAAGGAAAGAAAAGAGAAGCCTGAGTGGTGGTAGGTAGGTAGATGAAGATGGTGATATGCTGCCATCGAGGGAAGAAGAAAAAACCCTCCGCCGGTATTTTGTTCCATGTGCACAGGGCAAGAGAGTTGGCGTCGAACGTCGCGTGCTTGTCTTTCCCCATTTTACGCAGGTACGAGTGGCGGTGGCGGTGGCGGCGGCGAGTTGTTCTCCGGCAAGAGCGGCGAGATAGGTTTGTTGTTTTCTGCGAATAACCTATTCACACACATTATTGAAATCGGAACACATGGTACGATAAGCATCAGTATTAGGTCGAACGACTTCCCGACCACTCCCCGATTTCCGGACGAGAAAGAAAAACTGACCTTCCGACCAAAACACCGACGCCTTCAAAGACACCCAGAAGGATCGCACATCCGATCGCACCACCCAACATTCCCTTGGGACCACCTGCAGTCCACAAAGAACGCATTGTCCATAAGTCGACCTTCCCCTCGCATCTCTCTCTAAAAGGGAACCGCACTCACTTCGAACGGCCAACGTTCCACCGGTCAAGAAGCCAGAGATGATGGCATTATACGGATCCTCCTTCTGTCGATACCCTTTGACCGCACAATCGAACGTCGAGAACAAACCACCCCAAACGCCAAAGTTACCACCGACGACGGGTGCTCGGGCTTTGATGGCACTGAGGGAGCCGATCAGGCGATCGCCCCGGGGCGAGTTGCGAGCACCTTTTATCCCGTGCCAGACCGTGCCACCGACGGCTCCCATTGCGAATGCACCTATGATGGAGTCACAAAGGTTAGTTTTGGTATGATGGAAAATAAATCTCCTCGATCGCTGAGCGGCTGTTGGAGGTCTGAGCCGTATTGTAACTTACCACCAAAGTCATTGAGGATGACCCAAGGGCTGCAAAAGGGGGAGAGCGCACCAAACGTAGTACACGGATACCATCAGTTCAAATTTATCTAGTGCCTCTCCTTCCCCAACGATGCCCCCGAAAGCTCTCAAACGACTCTTCCAAGTCAAGCATGAAGCACGAGCACGACGACGACGACGCTTGCGAAACGATCCGGCATCGCATGTACATGCCCTTCATCCCTCCTTGAACACTTACCAAGGGTCACGCGTGTGATCGCTGTTGTTTCACAAAATCCAAAGATCAGCTTTCAGATCCACACACGCCCCCCATGTGCAGACAAGGGTGAGTGAGAATGCGTAACGGAGACTGACTGTCGAGACATGGGTAGGGATTAAAAGCCGATCGATTGCAAAGCAAGACGACTTCACTAGGGACTAGGGTGATGTGGCGATGTTTGTGGTGCAAGGGCTCGAGTGGATGCCTATCGATCGAGTTGACGGCAATCCCAACTTTGAGCCGGTGGCTTGAATCGAGTGAGACGAGTGCGGTGCGAGGGAGCGTGCGGGAGGGGTGGAGTGAGTGAAGCTAGTGAAGGCCCGATGAAAGTCTCGGCCGCGATCGTCACCGCAGCCAGCTGCCAGCTGCGAAAGGGCGAAGCTTAACCTCGATCCCATTGGTTGGTGGCAGTTCGTCATTTGGCTGGACTGCAGCTTGTCAGTCGAGTGGACCAGTAGGTATACTCTCTGAGTGCTGAGTGCGTGAGTTCCACTCCTAAGTTTGCCATGGAATGAGCCAATACACAGAGCTCTGTGCGCGCAATCACGTGCAGTAGCAGTTGGCTGTGAAACGAAATGAGCATTGCAAATAAGACAAACCAAAGTGCGTATAAAGTATAAAGTAACAAGTAACAAGAGCACATACACATACACACAGAGGGAGAGAGTCTGAGGGCCTTAGCGCCGAGCCTTCTCCGCGGAACATCGCCCACATCCACCTCATCCATAAACGTGGCGACAGGGACCAGTTGGTGAACAAACGCCCAATCTCACTCATCAATGCCGATGAGCGAATCATCTCGCAAGCTCACAACCAGCGCCTGGCTCCCTTGCTCGAGTCTCTGATCGGCCCGACCCAGCGCGGCTTCGTGCCGAATCGTTGGATCGGCACGAACATTGCGGAGGTCCAGTGCGTCATGGATCCAGAAATTCCGGGCTCGCCTCCTGTGTCGGGTCTTCTAGCGGTGATGGACTTCGAGAAGGCTTACGATCGGCTATCCCACACTTACCTTGATGCAGCCCTCCGCGCCGTTGGCCTTGGTCCCAAAGCCCGTCAATGGTACCGAGCGACGTACACCAACCAGTCCGCCTCGGTCTTCCTCAATGGGTGGCTCTCTGCCGCTTTCGACGTCCTATCGGGTGTTAGACAAGGCGATCCTCTCGCTCCGTCCCTCTTCGTTCTGGCGATCGAAGGTTTTGCGTGTCAGATCCGATTGAGGGTCAAGGGCATAGAGAGTTCGGGCCTACAAACGATTTGCGAACTCCTCTTCGCCGACGACGCATGCTGCGCGCTTCACGACCTCTCGGACCTCCAAGATCTCAATCGGGCGATCGGATTGTACGAGCGGGCAAGCGCCAGCAAGCTCAGTAATGCCAAATCGTTCCTCTACCCTCTCGGATTGTACAGGAACCATCCGATCGTTCCACGCCTTGGAACCTGGCATCTCAGCGACTCTCAATTCCGCTACCTCGGTATCCAGGTTGGGGTGGACATTGCCGAGGATGCGGGTTGGGAGGAGGTCAAGTCGTCCACCATTGCTCGTATACGGTCTATCCCGATGTACGACCTTCCTTACGCAGCCAGGTGATCGATCATCAACACCTACTGTTACACGAAGGTCCTCTTCTACAATCGTTTCCTCCCAGCCCCAAAGAGTGTCGTCAAGGAGATCGAGGATGCCGCCATGCTCGCAATCCACGGTCGAGACTCGGATGGAACTCGAAGGCGCCCGATGGTATCCCGGTCGCGCCTCTGCACCCCCCTCGATCATGGCGGTTTTGGCTTGATTGACCTTCCCATGCGTCTGGCCATCGACCACGCCAAGTGGGTCTTCCAACTGCGCGATCCGGATGGCTGTTTCACGCGGCACCTTTTCGACGTTCGCATTCGGCTCCTGGCGGCGAACCAGCCGCATCCCTTCACCTTGCGCAAGCCACCCCTCAACCAACACCGTCGCCCTTGGATCTGGATTTGGTGGGCATATTTCTGCCATCCGCCGCCAAAGTGGTATCACGCGGTGAGAGAAAGAAGGCGTCTTCTCCCTCCACGCTGGGCCCGCTATTTCGAAGCTTGGGCGTCGGTCACAACGCTCAACCCCCCCGAATTCTCGAGCAACCAGAACCTCGAGCGCTGGGCGAACCACGTCCTCTTCTTCCCGGCAGGGCACGGGATCCAGCTCTCGGTGAACCCGACGCTTTTTCGAGGTCCTGATGGCGAGGTGATGACTCCGACTTCTTTCATTGACGCCTCAAAACGCCGTCACGCTTTCGTCTTCCCTCCGATCATCCCGGAAGGCCATCAAAAGATCTTCTCCCTCACCGAGCAGCGCTGGAAGTCATGGTGGAAGGCTTTACGCAAGATTCGTAGGGTTCACTCGGATGCTGAAGACACCGCCCATCTCCTCTCCCTTGGCTCCCTCCACCCGGGCGTGCAACTTTCGTCTGCAACACACAGCCAGCTCAACAATCGCTCCGCTTCCTGTGTGATGTGCCTTTCGGAAGCACCTGAGTCTCTTCCCCATCTGGCCGTCGGCTGCCCGTTCGCTCGCCGCCTCTGGGGCGCACTCTCTCCGTCCCCGCACCCCATCTTCGCCGACTTCGTGTGTCCTCTCGTCTCTCGCTCGGAGCGCCGAATTGTCGAGCTCCGCATCCTCTTCTTCCATTCGATCTGGAAGCTCTCTCGTCGCCGTCGACTCTCATCGCAACCTCTGGAGCCGATCACCGAGTCGGAGCTCGAGGAGCTTCGGGGGTCTATCCAGGGGTGCACGGGTCGCCTCGCTTCTCTATAATGTTTCCAAAGGGGGTTTTAGTGGGTATGGTCGACTCTGGCTAAAAGGTCGATGAGTCCCACACTACTGGCATAGCCAGTGTGCTTAATGCATTTCCTCCGACTTTTCCGGAGATTTCTAGGTACTATGATAATTGTGCTGTAATTGAAATCTATCAAATAAATAAATAAAAGGAGAGAGGGGGGATATATCTAGACTTGGGGCTTAAAATAGGATCGTCCCCAATCAACGAGGCAGAAACCTCCATTGTTGGGTCGCACGAGTACGTTGCCCGCGCTCACATCAGTGTGAATGATGCCGAGTTTGGCAAAAGCCTCCTCGATCTCCCTGCAAATCCAGTATCAGGAGGAGTAGCGGTCGGGTCAGGGATGATTGTTCCGAGGGCAAGCTCAAGCTGACTGAGCCCCTATCTGAGAGTGGCCTTAAAAAACTCAGTGCGCCGCCCCTAAACAAACTTACCACCATTGGCCTGGCGATCCATAGGCATCACGCGCATTCATGTATGTACCAACGTTCTCAAACACCATGGCGTACCCATTGCCGTTGCTCCCTCGGTACGTGCCGTGATATCGAGGCAGATAGGATCGGAGATGGTCGGGAAGATGGGGGAAGACTTGTTGGTAGAACAGCGTCTCGCGGATGACCGAGCAGACAAAGTCGCACGATACGAGTATGAGGAAGTACGTCTTGTTGAGAACAGGACCGTCGACGAGGGGAACCTTGGTGTCGGGCGACTCGGAGCGACGGTTCGTTCCGATTACGTTGGCGAGCCACCCGCCGGCGGTGCTTCCCGTTCCCACCAGCTTCTCTAGACGAAGATCCGCAGTCGACTCGAACCAATCCGAGAGTCCAAGTGGTATCCGAACGTCTGTGAGCTCCTCTCTGGGATTTTACGCCAACCACTGCAAAACAGCGTCGGATAAACGAAGCCTTTCGACGAACTCGCATACTTGGGACTCGGGGCCCCGCAAGTGACGAGATGAGAGTGGCGATGCGGAAGAAACCGATGAGACGATGTTGAACTCAATCTCGACTAGATCGACACGCCTCGTTCCCGTGTACGACTGCATAAGAGCGAAACCAGGCCATGTGTTCAGTGACCTGAGAGAGAAGCTCCATGAAGAGAATAGCAACTCAAAGTGCTTGACGCACCATAGTAGACCAGTGCCCGTTCGACAAGCTCGCCTTGATCTCAAACTGCCGATCCTTGGTCACCGTAATCGATTTTGGTTCGAGGCACAAGCCTGGCAGAGAGAAAGTTTTGGGCCTCCAACCCGCCGATGTAGGAGCGGAAGTGAAGCAGCGACCCGCAAAAGTCTCCGGGTCGGACGACAGAACTGCCGACGCCGTCTGGTCGGATGCCGGGGGAGTCCTTGGCTTGCTCGAGTCGTTGGCTCGAGCTCGACCTTGCGGCGTGTTGCTTGCACGACGGGTGGCGTTTGTGCCGCTCGAGATCTTCCGAGCCTTGGCCGTGCGCCGCGCGCCGTACGTGCCATCGCGACCGTCCGAATCCGAGTCGGGAGCAGGTCGCACCTGCGTCGAGGGCCTTGAAGTGGCCGCAACGAGGCGTTGAACTGTAGCTCGCGTCGGGGAGGGTGCTGCTTTCACCGCGTCGAAAGTAAGTGCGAAAAACGAGACGGCGAGTGAGCCCATGGGAAGATCGATACCAAGGGTCTCGGCACGGGCCGCATCGCCCAAAGTTGACGGAGAAGGCTGAACCCATCGGGTCAGCTCTTGCAAGATGATGCTGTAGCGTCCTTCTACAAGCGATCGGGCACTTTGCTCAGTCGTCGAAGGAGCGATAGTGGTCGAGGTCGACGCTGACGAGGTTGACGGACGGAATCACTTGCAGCAGCAGCGATGATGAGTGTTGGACTGCGGGTGGATTCACCGAGGACGTATGATCGAATACGTCAGTGGGCTCGTATGATGCTCAACAACTGTCGAAGGAGTTGGAAGGTGAGGCGCAGCCTACCCAGTACGCCACTCTGAGAGAACGGAATCGAGATCAGGAGGAAAAACCGACTACTATTCGAGACGCACTGGGTCTCGGCCGTTGAATCTCCTCAAGTGGGCCTCCCCCTTGGCGAAAGCGCGTATGCATAATTGCTCATTAGTCCTGTCGAAACCGCTTCAAGTGACCCTTTCTAATGAGCACCACTCACACACACCCTCGCACCTCCTGTTCTCTGTTCGAAGATTGGAGCACACACGAAACTCCAAACCATCCACAATCTCTTCTCTCGTAAGCGCTCTCAGAAGTGAAAAATATGTTCAATTCAAAAAGCGAAGAGAAAAAATGTGAATGATCAAAAAGGAGAAATTGTGTAGGCGAAGAAGATTTCTACAAGGGGGCTTTGTAAGACATGTTTTGAAGAGAAATGGGGATAGGAACACAGGGGCAAAAGTTAATCATGACCGACTTTGAAAATTTAGGAGGAGCCACTCGAACGAAGTCCCATGGGATCCGAAGAGGGAAGGGAGAGGAAACTCGGATCGTAGGTAGGGGATTTAGACGTCCAATCCGACGAGGATGTAGGCGGGATTGGCGGTGAAGGGGCCCGAGGTGATCGTGCCGCCGACGTACAACAACTGGTGGATCAACTCGCCGAGATCGGGCGAGTTCTTCTCCAAGCTCATGACGACACCGGTGCACGCCAACTCGTCCTCGGCCTTCTCCAACACACCGCACACGCTCTCACGCATGTTGACGTCCTGGTACGAGCCACCGACGACGTACAAAGTCCTCGTGCCAGCGTCAGGGTTCTCCAACACGGCACCCTTCCACGCCGACGAGAACTCGGTCAGATCGACCGACGAGTGCGGCAAGGTTTGGGCGGGCGACGAGGTGGGGAACACGAGCGACAGAACATCAACAACGCGAGGGGCAGGGTGGGTGGCGGGGGTATCGACCGAGAGGGTGTTGCAGTGGGTCGAGTCGTGCGACGAACGCGGGCTCAGCAAGGGCTTGATGGGCTTGCTGGGCGAGTTGAGCGCGGCTTGGAGAGGGTTGAGGAACGTCGACGTCGATTTGGTGCTGAGGATCGAAGGAGCACGAGCGGATTGGGGCGAAGAGGAAGTAGGGTAGATCGAGTTGTAGGCGGGGGGAGGGGACGAGTTGGTCGACGAGCAAGGCGTGCCAAGCGACGACGACGAATCGTTACGGGGGCGGGTCGAGGTGGGGTTGGTGGATCCGAGGGAAAGGAGGGCGGTCGAAAGCTTCAAAGCGGTGATGGGGACTGATGGCGAAATAGAAGATGCGGAAGTAGTGGAAGCAGAAGAAGTAGAGCGTAGGGTACCTGGCAGTCGCGATCGAGTTCGTGTGGTGTGGGCGCGTCAGCTTCGGCCTACGGTCCCTCCTCGAGCGCAGTGATGCATGCATGACTCACCTGTCACGTACGCCTGCGCACCTCCGGACAAGCCGGTAGGCATTTCATCATATAGGACGTCAGGGCCACTGTGGAGGCGGGTCACACAGGGTAGCGTAGAAGGGGGCCTTGGCCGCGAGTCCGAAAGCGGTTTCGGTCGCGGCGGTGGCGGCGTGGAGCTTGTCGTGCGACTTCATGCTCGTAGCGAGGTGAGTGTTGTTGATAGCCCCATCCTGGTGACCGCTGACCTTGGGGCGTATACTGCGAGAGTGAGCGAGGGGTGTGTGTGAGTCAGCGCCCATTGCTCGATGTGCTCGGCTGCTCGGCGGTGACTTGGTCTCGGGGGGTCAGGGCCGGGCTGGATGTGGCCGAGTCACCCGCCTCGCAGCAAAGCCCAGCGCGAGATCGGCGTTTGTGGAACGTGGGCGAATTCGAGTTGGCCATGGCCAGCGCGCGCGCACGCTCTTCCGCCGCCAGCGCCAAGGGCCCAGCAGCGAAGACGCACTGGGAAGCCCCAGTTGGGCAGGGTCAAGGGCCAAGCCTAGGCCGCGGGTGGCAAACGCCGGCCTCGCCTATGACACTACAAGCACTCCTCCAACCGCCTCGAACCTAAGTGCTCACCTCGATTGTTGATTTGAATTATTCGAATTCGCCATTTGCTAGGACGCAATGGGGGGCTGCGAGTGGCTGTACGACAGGGAAGACGCGGGGGGAGGGGCAATTCAACCACCACGGACGTCAGCTTGGGGCGCCGTGTCAACGACGATGGGCGATGGACGACTGACCAGATGAGGGTAGCAACGTAGGTAGCTTGCGAGGGTGGTTGCTGAGCAACGATGGTGAGCTTTCGTTGGAAAGCTTGAGGGGGTGGCTGATGCGAATGTGGTTGGAGATCAGGAAGGCGATGTAGAAGGAGGGAGCGTGGGAAGCCCGAGCGCCCGCGCGTTGCGTCTCGTTGCGTGACCACACCCTCACGGCCCGCGAAATGGCGGCTTTTGGCGCGTTCAAATTGGAAGCTTGCTCGGTCGTAATGGACAGTTGACAGTTGTAGATCTAACGGTGCAATTTCATGGGATTGAGCTTGGACCTCTTGTTCTTCGGAGCTTGCGGAGACGAGTCGACCTTGACCATTCTCATCCACTCCGCCTCTTCCGCCCCCCCTCCCACCTCATTCAACCATGACGCTCGTGGTCAGGATACGTTCTGGAGCTTGCTCTCCCTTGGCTAGAGCACTTTCGTGGACATGTCGTCACCCAATCCAAATCAGATCTTACGCGACGGACAAAGTAAGCAAGCATTGATCCACCATCTCCCCACCTCGTGGTCCAGCCTCGGATTCAAACTGACGTGTAGTCACTCCAATCTCGATTCACCTTAGCCAAGCCACCTCAACGTCTCAGGAAAAGATCACCCAACAGACAGCTGGACGAACGTAACCGCTACGATCCTCTCCAAAGTCGACCGCAACCTACACCTGGTGCCCAACCACCCTCTCTCGATCCTTCGCCAAAAGATCGAAGCCCACTTCACTTCTCTCAAGCCCGTCAACACCTTATCCCCGATCGTCTCTGTCCAACAAAACTTTGACGACCTCGGTTTCCCTCTCGATCACCCTGGACGGTCCTTGACGGATTCGTATTATCTCAACCAAGGGACGATGTTGAGGACCCACACATCGGCTCATGAGGTCGAACTCTTTCGCCAGGGGTTGCAGAGGTTTTTGCTTACTGCGGATGTGTATAGGAGGGACGAGATCGATCGATCGCATTACCCCGTCTTTCATCAGGTCGAAGGATGCAATATCCTTTCATCGAGGGATGAATTGCCCCGATTGGAGAAGGAGAACGAAGTGATGCGACAACACTTGGCTTCGTCCAATATCGTCATTGTCGATCTGACCCGTGAGCATACACTTTCCAATCCCAAACAAGCCGAACACACACTAGACGAAGCCCGGATCATCTCCGAGCACCTCAAGAACTCGCTCAACTCGTTGGTGCTTTCTTTGTTTGGGGGTTTGAGAAAAGGTGGGAATGAGGAACCGTTGCAAGTGAGGTGGATCGAAGCGACGTTCCCTTGGACCGCACCGAGTTATGAAGTCGAGGTCTTGTACGATGGTAAATGGTTGGAGATTCTGGGGTGTGGGGTCGTCAAGCAACAGGCTTTGGATCGATCGGGTTAGTCTAGTTGCGGATTCAGGACTTTCTTGAAGAACTTGTCACCCCTCTCATTCCGCACCCCCTCAACTCACTTCCCTTCTCCCTCCTCTCCTTTTTTTTCTTCTTCCCACCAGGCGTCCCGGAGAAATTAGGTTGGGCTTTCGGTCTCGGTCTTGAACGCATCGCCATGGTCCTCTTCTCGATCCCAGACATTCGTCTCTTCTGGACCCAAGACGAGCGTTTCCTCTCACAATTCGAAAACGACCGCATCACGACGTTCAAACCGTATTCCAAATATCCGGAATGTTATAAGGATTTTTCGTTTTGGATTCCCAATCAGAACGAGGCGGAGAGGGATCATGGGTTGGGGATCAAGGCATGGCATGAGAATGATTTTTGTGAGATTGTGAGAGACGTCGCCGGGGATTGGGTCGAGGGGGTGCAGTTGGTGAGTTGTTTGTTCTTTTCTCGTTCGGAGGGGAGAGGGAAAGAGAGGGGGAGTACAATCAATGAGAGTTTCGCTGATCGTGGCGATTCTTGCTCGCTTTTGCTGAATTTGTATAGATCGACGAATTCGTGCACCCCAAAACGGGTAGGAGGAGCGTGTGTTATCGGTTGAACTATAGGTCAATGGATAGGTGAGTTTTGGGAGGAATGCACTGCAGTGTGACACTAGTTTAGACGCAAGGAATGGTACTGATCTCACCTATTTTTGTTGTTGTTGTACAGATCGCTCTCGAACGAAGAAGTGAACGAGCTGCAAACCAAGGTCGTTGAAGAGGTCGTGAGGGAGATGGGCGTGGAGGTGCGGTAGGAGGGCGGGTCATGTTTCAAAAGGTTGGACATCGTCATCACCTCTCTCTTGTATTATGAGCATCCTTTCAGCAGTGGGCATGGAGTCGATACCGATCCAGTCGATTTGTTGACCGACTCGGAGAAGCAAGTTTTATCAGTTGGTAGTACACAACACACACTAATGTAGCAAAACAAACAAACGAAATACCACCACTTTTACCCATCCCTCGAAAGTCCCCCACCTCTGACCTCCTATCTTCCGAGACCAGACCAAAAGAGCCTAATCCATTAGCTTCCTACTGGTCAGCTTCGGTGTTCCGACGCGGCCCAAAGAGCCCTACACTGCATGCACCGCACGCGCTGCGGGGACTGTTGTTGGACGGGTTAGCGGCGGCGATCCCTGCTCGCTCACTGTCTTTATTGGATAAGCATACAACAAACCGACAGAGTACCTCCTTCCTTCTAGGTCGCCCGCGCCTCTCTCAAGTCAGGACCGAGCTGCTGCTGCTGTTTGCTGTCGCCGTACGACCCGCCAGTCGCCTACTCGTCGCTAGTCGCCTGATAGTCGCCCAGTCGCGTGGGATCGAATTAGCTCTGTGGAACTCGGACTCAGGACTCGGGACTTCGGGACGTGAAACCAACGAACGAACAACTCATCAAGTTGAGGAACGCGCCACCAACAGAACACCAGCGACCCACTCCTCTCACCTCAAGAAGCCAGGTGCATCCCATCCATGATGCAAGACTCGATCGAGTTTGCTCCCCCACCACCTCTTTCCGCATTCTCCATCCTCGGCGCTGCTTCGTCCTCCCCCTCTCGAACCTCAACAGCTCTCGTAAGCGGTGGTCGTACCGAACTTACCTCGGGAACGTTTTTCAACCCATCCCATTCCCTCCCTCGTCAATCCCCCAGTTTGTCCTCTTCGAGAGGTACGACGCCTTCGTTGATGATGATGGGGGGTCAAAAACGACCCGGTCCAACGGTCTCGGTTGCGGAGGATGTTGGGTCCATCATGGATCTATCGAGTAATGAAGATGATGAAATCGAGAGGGGGGCTAGGTCTGAGCAAGAGGAGGAGGAGAGAGAGAACGAGGGAGAGGATGAGGATTTCCATTTGGAGGAGGAGGACGCCGATTCGCCACTTTCCGTGGCGACGACTTCGACGACGCAAGGCCAGGGGCAAGGCTATCATCCTCAAGGAATCTCTCCCTCAACGACCACAACTTTGAACAACAACAACAACAAGGCCCAATCAAACTCTTCGACCAAAGCCAAGAAAGCGCTGAGCAGCAAGGCCAAAGGCAAAGGCAAAGCCTCGTCCCAAAACAATGACGAGACGAATCGAGCCGCCGCTTCCCTTCTCTTGGCCGCTGAAGGGGTTGGTCACCCAACGACGAACAGTGCGATGGGTAAGAAGAAGGTGGGCACGTCGAGAAAGAGTGGGAATGATAAGAAGAAGAAAGCGGGTAGGGCTTGCGCACCGTGTCAGAAGGCTCATTTGACCTGCGATGATGGTCAGTTCCCCCTTTTCCAAGTCGAGGGTGGCTTGGTTTCTACCTCGACACGATGCACTGATTCTAATTTGGATGGATCTTTTTCCCAGCTCGACCTTGTGCTCGATGCGTCAAGAAGAACCGAGCGAGCGAATGCCACGATGGTACGAGGAAAAAGGCAAAATACCTACAAGAGGTGCCGGATGAACGTGAGTTTGAACACCGACGCAGGCCGTCGTCACCTATCGTTTTGGAAGTCTTAGCTGACGCTTTTCCGTCACCTCCATTGCCAGTCCTCGAACGAAAACAGTCGAATCCGTTTTTCCAGCCTTCGGGATCACATTCGGGTCACGAGCAGATGCTCTCGGGTGGAGAAGATGAGACCCCGTTGTCTGGGATCGCAGGAGGTGAGACAAAACCTCCATTCATATGCATGCCCATCCCAAAGATTGATCCCTTTTGACCCTTCTCATCCCGTCCAGACTCGCCCGAAATGCTGATGCGAGAAACGCCACAAGCTCACACTCAACCCGAACCACCACAACCGACCCTGAGCTTTGACCCGCTCCCTTTCTACGACACCTCGGCGTTTGCGAACGAGTTTGGGTCCGAAGCCGCGAACCTCGAATACGCCATCTTGAGCACCATGTTGAATGGGAATGGGTTTTCGATCGATGCGACCAACTTCAACCCCGGGGCTTCTAATGCTGGTGGGCCTGGGGGGAATGGGGGTGGGGGCGGGGGTGGACAGGGTACGAGAGGACAGGATGTCGTTGGTGGGGGTGGTGGGGGTGGTGGGGGTGGTGGTCAATCTATATTGATGCAATCACCTTTGGATCAAGGCGTCCGTGATGTTTCACCTGGGACGAATGGACAAGCGTCGACTTCGACAAATGTAGGCGCAGTGCCACCCATCTCTTCTTTCTTTGGTGGTTATCGATCCGAACCTTCATCAGGGGCTCAACATTCTACTTCGCCAACGATGAATCATAACGTCATGTCACCACCTAGGTTACAGGACACGGCGAGGGATCTGTTCCCTAGTGTTGGAGCTGAAGTCGAAAGGAGGACGTCGAGTTCGAATGAGGTCAATACGGGCGGGTTCGGAAGTGGGAATTTACTTTTCGCGAATGAAGGGGTCGTCAATGAACAGAATACGACAACGACGACAACGACGACGACGACAAGGGGAGGCCCTATAGCCTCGACTTCGACTGCGCCTGGTGATGCTGGAGGTCCACCACGTCGACCTAGCGTGATGACAATGACAGGCGAACAAGCGTATCGAGCCGTGACCAAACCTTACCCTTACGCGCAATCGTACCACTACCTCGTCAAACACCTCAAACACCGTTTCGAGAAGAACGACATTTTACGCATTATCCGCGCCCTCGCGACTTTCCGACCGAGTCTGATTGCGCTTCAAATGCCTTTAACGGAAGAGGACGAGACCTTCGTCGAGAGGACGTTCCAGAGGACCTTGGTCGAGTTGAACAAGTTGATCAGTTTTAGTGGGACGCCGGCGGTCGTGTGGAGGAGGACGGGCGAGATCTGTTTGGTCGGGACCGAGTTTGGACTTTTGACTGGGTGGCAGAGGAACGAGTTGGTCGGGAATAAATTCATCTTCGAGGTGGGTTCGTGCTATAATAGTGCCGAACGGGGTATGACGTGGAAGGGACTCTCTTGGATCATCCTCTTTTTGATTCTTCGATCCCTCCACAGTTGATGGACACGTCCTCGGTCGTCGAATACTACGAATCGTTCGCCAAGCACGCGTTCGAATCGACCAGTTCGTCCGTCGAGATGCAATGCGTCATTCTAGGGCCTAAGGGTCGTCCCGTCCCTTGTGCGATGTGCTTCACCATTCGAAGGTCAGTTTGCGCGGTACTTCAGCTCTCTCATACTTTTGTATGGATGACTGACTTGGTTTTTGACTTGACGTGGTTGATCAGGGATCTCTTTTCATGCCCTTTCTTGATCGTCGGGTCGTTCTTGCCGATTTTGGTTTGAGATTTGTTTGTTTGTTTGTCTATAGGGAGAGTTGAATGCGATGAGAACATGGAAAAGGTACAAAATGATGCGTTTGGTTGAGTGCATGGATGTTTGTGTCTTATCGACCCTTTTCTTTTTCGACCCGAGTGCTTGGTTCGGGTTCGAATTCCGAGGAGCTCGGGCGCAGTCGAGTCATTAGCCATTAGTGGGGTCTTACTAATCCAATCAACTGCACCGCCCGCGCTGCTCAACTCGCTGGCTCGCGCTGGCCTGGCTCTTCCCTGGCACGACTCGCGTGCGTCGCGTTTCCGCAGCTCAGCCACCTTATCCACATCCACACACACATCCACACACACACACACACACACACACACAGCCCAAGACGGACAACGAACAACACGCAATGGCGATGGAACCTCAAGCTCTGATGAATCGATTACCGGATGCGATCCAGCAATTCAAAGTGAATCCAATTTCAAAGCACAGAGCTTTGTTCTCGCTCCGTTGACGCGTTGATGGGGGTTTGAGCGCTCGCTGTACATGTCGTCTGCTGCGCCTTCCCGTCTGCGCGTCGGGAGGGACGTGACGTGGATCCGACGCGAAGGGGCTTGCGGGGCCTCGACGGGCTGGCGTTTTCGGGGGGTTCGCGTCCCATTGGACGATACCACCCTTGGAGATTGGAGAGGTGGTTGTGGAATGCAAAGGTCACTGATACAATGGGCCTGGGTACTCTTTCGTGTAGCAGGAACGACTCTCGATGCTGCGTCCTCCTCAAGAGGTGAGCCCTCTACGCTTTGACTTGGGGTGGTTTACATCAAACCTGATCCACTCTTTTTTCAACACTTCGAACCACCCAGTTCTTTGACATCTCACGCGTGAACCGACCGGCGGATATGGGCGTCGCGTCGCAGCGGATCTCGTACAACACCAAACACTTTTCGTACGTTCGGGCCTTCTTCGTGCGAGTAAGGAATCGACCGGACTCATCTCTTGTTTGAAACGTGTTTGTAGGGGCAACTACATCGTCCTGATCCTCTTATTGGCCATCTACTCGCTCTTGACCAACCCTTTGCTCTTGATCGCGATCGGGTTCCTTGCCGGAGTAGGGTTCCCTCAAAACGACTCTGCCGGCATGGGCTTCCATGCCCCTAGCTCAACGATCCTTCTTTTACTAACCTAACAGGGCTTCATTGGCATCACAAAATTCATCACCGAACCCGTCGAAGTAGCCGGAACGGTCATCGCCCCGAGAACGTGCTACAGTCAGTCTTTCCCAAAAATTCACCGGGGGTTGTATTCATATGCTATGCTGATTTACTAGCTTTCCCCTCGTTTCAAACGATTCCAGCCGCTTTGTTGATCATTGGGATCCCCATCGTACGTTTCGAAAGCCCAACACGAACCCAATCCTCGGTACTCGTGCTGATATCTCTCCTCCCTCCCTCCCTCCCCTCATTTTGGAAAAACAGCTCTGGATCGCAGCCCCCATCTCAACTGCAAGTCAAACCACACACACACACACACACACACAACGCTCCAAGAACCATCCCAGACTAACGCCTTCCCTTTGGCCTTGAAAACAGTTCTTCTGGCTCGTCGGTTCAAGTTCGGTATTGATCCTCGCCCATGCGGCGATTATGGAACCGGGTGTCGAGAGTGAGTATGGGTCCGTGCAGACCGTTTGAGAGAGTAGAAGGGAAGAGGGACGAGGGGGTGGTGGGATGGTGGGATGGTGTGCAGAGAAGTGAGGGAAGGTAATGAAGTCATGTCCTTAAGAATGCGCTGGGGAGGAGCAAGTTTCCTCCGTCATGAGTTGTTTTAGGTTCCAGTGCATGCGCCACCCTTCGATTTTTTGTAATGCTTCCCAAACCTTTCGTTTATGATCCTATCTTCCTTTGGCCCAAGTCGTGCGATACTTCCAGCAGCCCTCAACAAAGCCACCGTTTTCAGCATTTCCAACCCCCCCTCCTCCCTCCTACAAACTACTAGCGAACCTAACCCTAACCTCCTTATCGTTCTTGACCTCCTTGACCAACGCATCCCACCCCTCCAACGCCTCCCTCGCGCCCATCCTAATGAAATGTCCTTGCACAGCCGCCATCGACACCCTCGTACCCTTCTCTGCATCCCTCTCAACCTTGCTCATCAACTCCTCCTTCCATTCCTTCAACGTCGCTTCATCCACTCCTCCCTCCCCTTCCCCACCATCACTCGTATTCGAATTCGAATAAAACCTCTGATAAAGTTCGCCGACTTGCCAACTCGTCGCATCCGAAACATGAACTTTGACATCGACCCTACCAGGCCTGATCAAAGCCGGATCGAGTCGATCCAAATGATTGGTCGTGAGGAATAAAATCCTTTGACTTGTCGAACTCGCGACTCCATCCAAAGCGTTCAACAAGCCTGAAAAAGTGACATTGGCGTTGAAACCTTGTTCGGTTGAACGAACTCGAGCATGTGGCCCGTCCCCCTTTGAAGAGGAGGGAGAAGGGGTTGAAAAAGCAGCGTCGATATCCTCCAAGAGGACTAGACTTCGTTCAGGGGCGTTGGCGAGCAAGTGGTTCAACTTGTCGTCCGTCAAACCTCGTTCGGAGAGGTTGAGGACGCAGATGTTGTATTCCAAGGAACCGGCTAGCGCTTGAATGAAGGACGACTTGCCGGAGCCTGGAGGTCCGTGGAGGAGGTACCCTCTTCGATAGGGGATGCCTTTTTGGGGAAAACCAATTCAATGTAGAATCCGTCAGGAGTCCCTCTATTCGATTCACCATCTTTTATAGCCGTTTCGATGCAGACTCACCTCGTTGAAAATACCAACTCCCCCTTTTCTTGAACGCCTCAACATCGGCAACAATACCTTCCTTGACACCTTTATCCATTACGACGCTCTCCAACGCCCTCCTCATCCTCGGTCGTCCAAAGGGTCTCCATTCCGTTCCCCAAGCCGTATGAATCACCGTTCTCCCCAATTGTGAGGATTGCGCCAACGACCGCGCTTCGGTCAAGAGGGAGGAGAACAGATTGCGGTCCCTTGAGAGGGTGGTCAGGGTGACGGTTTCCCATGGGGTTCCTGAGTTGAGGTCGAGCATGTTGGTCGCTCGTTCGCGTTTGACCTGCAGAGATGCAATCGTGGAATCAGTCCAATAAGTTTCCAATCAATGCTCCATGAAGAAGAAGAAAACCCTCACCTGAAACCACGCCTTTTGATACCTAAAATAATGTGTTCCCGGACCGGGAACCAACGAAAACTCGGCCGAAGAAGTTCCATCCCCCCTCTGTTCGTACTTGGTCTCTACAGCCAATTCATGGCTCTTCAACCTTGACGCCAAACCATCCAGATCCAAACATAATCTTCGGAGGGGTTTCTGGGAAAGGGAAGCTTGTTTGGCGGCTTGTTGGGACATCCATTGTAGGAACCAGGGGTACGAGGCATCCTTGGAGGATATTTCGAGAGAGACCAATAGACGACGTTGGGCTAGGGTCCCGATTTGGACGGCCGATCGACGAAGGAAGGTGAGGCCTACACCAACGGCCTGGGGTGGAAGAGGATGATTAGCTTCTTGGATCAGGTTTGAGGAGGTTGATGCCCGCTTGGGAGGAAGGTAGGCTGACCATCAATCCGAAACCGGCGCTAAAAATGGGGCTGAGGGCAAACAATCACCACGTATCAGCCAAGGAGGTATCATCCAAGCTATCTTGACAGTACACTACGCACTTTGAATCCAACATGCCCGCGATCGAGCCCTTGTTGGTCGGCGTTGCAGCGATCGAGTCCATCCCTGCTGTCGATGCTGAGACGGTTCCATTGCTCGACGACGATGTAGAGGCTCCTGCGTTGCTCGAATTCGAGGTCGTGGAGGTCAGGATGGATTCGAGCTCGACGGGCAGTTTCCCACTTGATGCCGAGGAAGAGCTCATCTCGATTCGCCGAGAGAGAGGGATGACGAGCGGCGCACCACTGCGAAAGACGGCAAGCAGCTCGGCCCATGCGCGATCAGATGAAAGAGGTCCGAGCGACTGAGAGCCAGCAAATCTAAAGACGCAGGACTCGTGTGATTAAATGCACTATTACATACACTACAAAACCATCCACAATCCGATGCCTATTGCATCCCCTGCTGTATCCTCGCCAACAACTGCTCGACCCTCCCCCCCAACTTGGGTTGCCCATTCCTCCCCCTCTGGTTCCACTTCTTCTTCTCTTCCTCCCTCTTCTTCCTGACCGCTTGGATCTCGTCCTCGTTCAACCGCGGTCGTTTCTTCTTTTCCTCCTCTTTCGGTGGCAGCGCAAAGAAGGGGAGCGGTCGAGAAGGTTTCGTCGTCGGTGCTGCCGCTGGAGAAGCTGTTCCGACCGAAGATTCTGCTCGTCTCCCTCTTCCTTTTGGCTGCCGCGGTTCCCTCTCCCTCTTGGACCCCTTGCCCTGCCCAACTTCAACAGCAGGTGCTTTCAATCTATCCTCCTCCTCCTTTCTCAATTCCTCCTTCCTCTCCTCACTCATCGGAGCACCCCAAACCCTAAGCGTCGAAAGCGCCCTCGCTCCACTCCCCCTCCC
The DNA here is from genome assembly GCA_022702645.1 of Microbotryum intermedium. Lineage (NCBI taxonomy): Eukaryota > Fungi > Basidiomycota > Microbotryomycetes > Microbotryales > Microbotryaceae > Microbotryum > Microbotryum intermedium. The sequence continues at coordinate 1,866,713 of JAHWDX010000001.1, forward strand.
TCTCCCTCCCTCTTCCTCCTCTGAATTGCCTCCCTCCTCCTCATCCTCCCCATCAATGCCTAAATGATCCTTCATCCGTTCCCTCATCTCATTCCTCTTGCTCTCCTTCTCCGCCAAACTGTCCACCCCTTCTTCTTGCTCTTGCTCATCATCCTGCGAGGTGATGGCCTTGTGTGGTGGTAGTGGTCGCGGTCGTAAAGAGGCCGCCGAATGACTTGCCGTGGCGTATCCAGCTTGAGCGAGATCTTTGGCATACGATCGCTTGACTTTGGCTTTGTGGATCAGCGTTTTCTTGATCTTTTGTGCTGTTGGAGTGGGGGGGGGGGGAGACGCAATTTCCCTACAAAATCAGTAAAACTCGGCGCTCCAAACCTATAGCCCGCCACTTGGGGTGATGAGTCCCAACTGACCATGTCCTTGATAAACCCCTTTGCCCAACTTGGGCCCGATCTTGAACCCTCCTTTGCTTAGTCCTCCTCTGTTGGATTTCTTATCGTCGTTCCCTGTTGGTAAGGGCTTAGAGCGGGGTTTGTGGCCTGCCATTGTGGAGGGACGACGGGATCGATAGTCGAGGTAAGGTGAGGCCAGGTGAGGTCGAGGTAGATACGTCGAGGTGCGGGTGGATCGATTGAGTTGGTCAAGTGAATGAGCAGGATTCCAGATGATATGATCCGTCGCTTCCTCCAAAGTCGACTTGTGTACGTTACAAGGGAAGGCGTTGTGGAGGTAGAAGGAGAGAGGCGTGAGCGCGAGACAGCTGAAGGTCCGAGTTGCGAAGTGCGGAGGTGAGGACGGGACTCGGACCGGCCGAGCGGAAATGAGGGCCTGGCGCGGCGTGATCGAGCGACATGAGCTCAGCCTGCCTGCTCTTACATTCCTACTAAGTAGCATCCTCTCCCTCCCACCTCATCTCACACCATCTCTCAAGCGAAAAAACGCATACGCAACTCAGCCCCAAACTCACTCACGCACCGCAAAAATGCCTTCCCCTTCCTCCATCCATCCCCCACCACCACCCGCAGCATCACCACCACGTACCTGTCTCCTAACAGTCGGTTCAACCTCCTTCACACCTCTCGTCACCACATTCCTATCCTTCTCAACCCTCTCGACCCTCTCCACTCTCGGGATCGAGTCCATCGTAGCCCAAATTGGGAATTCAATATTACCCTCCTCTCCCCTCCCCGGAACCGGATCGTCAACGGAGAAGAAAGGTTGGGTTTTAGGTCCTCATCGATTAGAATTCGATGGGAGGGAGATGACTGTGTCTGTGTTGAGGTTCTCGGATGATTTGGAGGGTAGGATTTCAGAAAGTGATTGGGTCGTGGCTCATGCGGGTCAGTCTAGGGAGGGTGGCACAAGAGGGCTCGGTCGTTTCCGGAGCCTAAGTATGACTCAATTTTCTTTCATTTTCCGCCCCCCCTCCCTTGTCGTATGATCATTGTGAAACCAAATCAACACAGGTGCAGGATCTATCCTCTCATTCATTCGACCCATAACCACACCCTCAACCACCACTACGGACCGAGAAAACCGCATCTCGAAGAACCCGAATCGTAAACTCTTCTTGACCCCGAATTCGACCCTCATGGACTCGCACCAATTCGACTTGGCCGACGAGTTTGAACAGTACGATTGGGTCGAGGTGGTGAGGGAACCTGAGTGAGTTGGGATTTTTTTTTTTTTTTTTTTTTTTTTTTTTTTTTTTCGTTGTAGCAACGCACCGGACATTTTTGGACACGGAGGGTCTGGGGTGAATTCGATGGACGTCTCGTCTTGCGCAGCTTTGGAGACTGACCCCATAAGTTCTCCACTCCACCGTGTAGGAACCTCACCGCCACCATTCGAAAATATCTCGACCCATCCACCCAAAACACCACCACCAACAACTCCTCATCATCATCAACATTAACGTCAACATCATCATCAACAACAACAACAACAACAACAACAACAGCAGCAACAACAACAACACCCATCCCCCCATTCGACCCTCTCAAGATTCGGACCATCATGGACCAAGTCGTCGGATACGTCTAAAGTGTTATTAGCCAACTACTCTTGGACCCTGGGGGTTAATGCTGCGAGCGACTGAGCGACAAGAAATAGTTTGTGTACATTTTGGGTGTGTGCATGTGTGTGTGTCTGTGTGTATGTACGATGTTCTACAAACGATTGACGACGAGGTTACTACCGAATCTGAAGAAAGAAAGAAAAGAAAAACAAACTAGAACGAAATTGGCCCAAAAAAATATATGAAGAAATGGGATGCAAGCAAAGGTCAGAAAGAACAAAGCGGAGAGTAGTATATGTACAAGAGAAACGACGAGAAAAAAATGTCTGTGCCCGGCCCAGAACACGACTGGAAATTTCCGAACCCTAAAAACTCAAGCCGTTGTCATCGTCGTTGTTTCGGAAGGGAGCAACACGGCCGTACCCCCCGGTGTTAAAGGGAACATGGGACTGGTCGGCGTCGCCGTACTCAACAAAACGAGCGTGGCTGAATCGTGCGATGAAGGGGGTTTAGTAGGAGGAGGTGAGCATTCGATTCGGAGAATTGGGCTTGCGTTTGCGTTTGCGTTTGCGTTTGCGTTTGCGTTGGGTGATGAGATTGTGGGTGTGGTTGAAGGGGTTTCGATCTCGTCGTCATCGGATTCAGGTTCGAGTAGAGGTATCCTAGGAGTCGTCATAGGTGTATTTTCGAACGCAGTCTGATCCCCTTGGACGGCGGCGGACGAATTCCTCCGAATCGCAATCGTTTCGTCCCCCTCCTTGTCCAAATCATTGTACGGCACCGCCACAGGCGCCCTAATGACGACGGTTTGTTCATCCCTCACCCTCGCTGCAACATCCACACCAGGCCCAGGTCGAGCCGTCATTGTCGAAGCGCCCGTTCCGGATCTCGAAATTTTGGCACCTTCATCTCCATCTCGTTCCTCTTGCTCCACATCTTGATCATCTTCGTCATTCTCTACTTCATCCTCCTCCCCACTGTGCGTATGTACCCTCGATAAAGGACTGGACGACATATGACTCGAGACGGAAGCGCTTCTCGACCTTCTCGTTTCCGTCCCCGTCCTCGGGTACGTCGCATTCGAAACCGACAAGGACCCATTGGTCGTCGTCGTCGTCGTCGTTGTCGGGCTTAACGAAGACGTTGCGGACAATGGCGACGAATCGTCGAATGGCGGTGGAGGATGCAACGATCGTGCTCCAATGTTTTCTTGATCATCATCGATCGAAGGTGCGCATTCGGCACCCCTTCCATACCCGTACGCGCCTAAAGCCTCGCGACTCGAAATGAAGGCGATTTGGGAAGCCGTCGGACCCGACTTAGGGAACACGAAAGACGACGATACCAAGGTATGTTGTAAAGGAGCCGAGATGGAGAGCGTCGATCGAATTGAGGTCGTCGATCTTGAAGCGGCACCCGTCGTAGGGGAACAAGAAAAGAAGCCCGGTCCTTGGCCATAGGGTGATCGACCGACGACGGGAAGTGAGCTGCTGCTCGGCGAGGTGCCGCAGAGGTTCGAAGAGCTGTCGTTGCGACCACGGAAGAGGGATCGTAAAGTCGACGATCGTTGACGTGTCGAGGTGGGAGAGGCTGAAACGGGTGAGTTGGGGTTGGGAGTGACGTTGGGGGATGATTGGGTCGAACGATGCACGATCGGTCGTGCGGCTGACAAGCTCGAGGAAGGCATGCCGGGCAGCGGAGGCGGTGCTGCGCCCCTCAGATCGCTCGTCGAAGCCGATGCCGAACCGGGTGCAGAGGCATACGCGAGCGGCGATCCCATCCTAGATTCAAACAGTGACAGCGTGACGGAAGGTGCATCACTACCGGAACGTGTTCGACCACCGACCAAAGGGACCGTGAACACGCTCGAAGCCATCGATCTCGATCCCGCGGTGAGCGGTGCCCCACCCAAGTCGTCGTCGACTCGCTCATCGTCGGTATCGAGACCCCTCGCATCCTCTTCCGAGCCACCATCCTCGTTGAGATCGACGCGCGAAACATCAGCTCCTTTGAACAGGGACATTTCGTCGTCGCCAGGTGAGGCCGAGTAGAGTGGTAACCCGACGGGACTGGCCGCACGTCGTCGTCTCCGTCGTCTCCTCGGCGCCGGCTGGGCAGCAGTTCCATTCGGGGTCGTCGTCGTCGTCGGCGGCGTTGTCGTCCCTGTCGTTGCAGAGGATGTAGCGTAACCAAATCGCGTAGGCCTATCCCCCGATCGACGTGCTGTAGACGATGTAGTAATCCTCGACGAGTCCTGTGGGAACCCCTGGTTGTGACCATTGTTGTGAGCGGCTTGACCACGATGACCCGACGACGGTGCCTGTGCTGGTGCTGCTGTCGCCGCGGATGTTGGTGGTGAGCCCATCGCGGGCTGCGGATTGCCATTCCTCGCATTCACAGTATCGGAAGAGAAGGACTGTAGCATACAGAACCCATCATATGGATCAGCTACACGTCCTCCACACACGCTCCCGATCGCACGCTCAACCGCTCTGGCTCGATGATTTTAAACCCCCCTCCCCCTTTCCCCCACGACGGGCCACGACATCAGGCGGATTAGTCGACGGATCCCTCGGCCTCGTCGCAACCTGAAGAATTCAATCTCGAATCCTTATTGAACTGACCTTGGTGAACCAGGTCCTTAACCTCGTACCGAACGACATGGTCGGAACACCCGAGGGATGTTGTCAGAGAGCTAGGTATCGATGGGTATGCGTGGATTAGTCGGGGATTGAAGCCCAGAGCTCGCGAAGAAGCGGGGTCGGCCGATTGATTTGAGCGCTGAGCTCTCGCTCGCATCGGAAGTTCGGAAACCACCTCTGCCGCTGCTTCCGGACCTCGGACGGATAACGACGACGACGATCGGAGAAAAGAGAGCCAAAGTCGTGAGAGGAGTTTTTAGGCAGCACCTCAACGAGGAGAAAAAAAAAATTGGCCGTCTCGACCGATGACAATTCAGAGAGAGATTGACAATCCCTCAACATCTGATCCTGTCGCCATCGGGGGTCAAAGGTCGTTTCGAGGATAGAAGAAAGAAAGAAACTCGGGAGAAGGTGCTGGTTGACAGGGTGGGGGAGGTGGCGATCAAACCAAGTGCCGCGGTTTGATTGATTGATTCTAAGTTTCAAGAGCTTCGTCCAAAACTAGGGACATGTCGCTAAACAAGAGAGAGAATCCGCTAAAATGTTGATATACTTGAGGTTGATATGCGTTCTGATAAATGTTCAAAATCCTGAGAAAATCCGAGAAGTGCGCCACCGTTGCGGGGGGGGGGGGAATTCGAGTTGATTCCGACTTGACGCGACACCGTTGCAACTTGCGCAGTAGTCCTCGCCGCTGCAGTGAGTGCCAGTGGGCCCACTGGGTATAATTACCAAAAAGACGGAGTGATTGAATTGCAACTTTTCATAGTTAATTCAATGCGCTGTCGAAAATGGCCTCGGAGCCGGCCCGCCGACGGGATTACAACCGTCGCGATCACTCGTCGAGCCGCGTGAGTGCGTGAGCGCCAAGCTTTTCGATCCTACGAGGTCCGCCCTTCCCTCCCAGCAGCGCCGGGGCGGAGGTGCCCATGCATCAGTGAGGGCTTTCGTCTGACATCTGTCTACACCAGGGACAGAGGCTGATCAATTTGCAACACACTTTTTCGTACCTACCTACCTGGCTGACATTACTTTTGCGTGGACAAAGATGTACAAATAGACAGTACAAGTCTGAATCAATAACCGTTTAGATCAAACACTTCGTCTGATCGATTTCGAAATTCAGGGGAGTTCTTGAGCCGGTGGAGGAGTGGTGAATCACGTCGTCTCTCAAAGCGTTACAGAGACCATAGCACTACAAGCTAAAGGACTGAAGACAAGACCGCTGAAAGGACCAGAAATTCATCGACAACAACAAAGCGCAACAACCGAAAATGTCTCACCAGAACGAGAAACGCTACAAAGACCCGGACCAACTTCAACCGACCTCGACCCCGTCGCTCCCCAGGTGCTCACCCTCCACTTGCTCGGAAGGTCCAAGGTCCACGACCCTCCTTCTCACCCTCGACCCCGACCCTTCTCCACCACTCATCCTCAGCTGAGCAGGGTACAAATCACTCGTAACCTCCTCCTCTTCTCCCAAAGGCGGCAGACCGAACAACGCCCCACTGTTGCTGGAAGCATTCCTCACTCCCCCACCACCACCTCCGGCTCCTCCACCCATCCTAGGAGATCCGGGTAATGAATTCGCTGGGGTTGATAAAGGTGTCGAGGAGGATATAGGTACGTGGCAGCATGGACAAAAAGTTTGGTGGTGGAACCATTGGGTGAGACACCCTGCGTGGTCTGGAGCGCGTGAATGTGTCGAAGGATGGGGAGAGGTCAGTCACTCGTCTCAGGCCATATTCGGAAGTACAAGAAACGGTGCTCACATTTATGTCCGCACGGTAGCCTACACTTGGCTCGAACGGTCATCAAAGGTCTCGCAACCATCTGATCCCCACTCCCACTACTTCCCGTCTCAAAATTTGCATTGGAGCCTTGTTCGACCTCCTCCACCGCCGCCCCTTCGAAACAAATCGTACAGACCCATTCCGAATCGTCCGATCCTTCCATCGTCGTCGTTGTCGTCGGGATAATCGTTTCATCTTGCTCCTCGGGGAATAATTTGAACACGGTGACGAGACATTCGATCGTTCGGAGAAGGGTCATCCTTGCTTGAACGATCGCGTGGATTCTCCCTCTTGCTGTGTGGAAGAGGAGATGAGGCGCGACAGTGAGTGGGGAGATGGTAGGGAGGAGGAGACCACATCGAAGGAGTTGAAGTAGGGTGATGAGGGATAGTGTGACGTCGACGAAAAGCGAGATGAGCCATGAAGTGTCGAGTTGGAGTTGGGGAGGGAGACGCTTCGACTTGCGGCGTGAGGATTCGGACGCGTGGCCGGTCAAGGAGGAGGGGGTGCTGGTGTGTAGTGGAGGGTATAGCGATGCAGGGGGTGCGAGAGTGGAAGGAAGGATCGAGGTCGGGACGAGATGCTTCAGTGGCTGTAGCAGACACAGCATCAAACCGCATGCCTGTCATCGAAGATCAAGGACATCAGTCAAGCACGAGGGCATCAGCATCGAACCCACCCCCGACCATGGAGATTAACCGCTCACCTCGAGCAGTACGAGATCCCGCAGAGGCCCTTTTCTGACCCCTTTATGAGCCTCGACGATACCAGGCAGCACCCATTGCGCGAACGGCACGTCGTCCCACCCTCCTCTCCTGGCATTCCTCGGACCCCACTGGCCCTCTCGAATCAACGCCGCCCCACAGCCCAGCAGCAACCCCAACAGAATGATCGACTTCCAAAACCTGACCCACGTCGCCTCGAGCCTCCACCTGTACCGACTCATGCGCTTAGAGAACGAGTTCGCGGCGATCGGGAACGGAGTTGGCATTGGATTCGCCAACGTCGTACGTACGATTGAATCCTCGACGATAAGCGCGACCAATTGACCCAACGACAAAGTGTGGATGATGAGAACGAAGAGTTTGAAAGGGGAGAGGGTGACGCGGAACGAGAGCAAGGTCGAGAGAAGCCACAAGCCGAATTCGTGGACGGCGTCGGCGAACTCGGAGGAAAGTTCGGCGGAACGGGCTGAGAAGGAAGGCTGCTCACGTTCGACGCCGGGACACATGGGTCGACCCCGATAGTCGATCGGACATTCAGATTCGTCCACGGTCGACGCGGGGACTGTGGACGAGGAGTCAGGGGGTGACGAGTCGCCCGTCGCTGGAACGGATGTCGATGGAGAAGCTTCGACCCGCGTTGCAGCCGGTGAGGGTGGATCCGACAGTGGTGGAGAGAACAGCGATAGGCTGTCGGTCGTTTCTTGAAACCTAGACGTTGATTCCCTGAGGTTGACGGGCAGCGTCTTCTTGTGGGCGTCGTTGGGTAAACGCCAGATGGATAGGGGTGAAGCGGAGGGCTCGGGAGGAGCGACATGATCCCGTCGTCGAGGCTCGGAGGGACCTGCTACGTGTGGAAGCGGGTATTCGACTTGAACTGGTAACTTGTTGCTCCAACTGACGATCGCTGGCGGTGGATGATGAAGGGCGTCACCTGAAGAAGAGGAGACGCTTGAGGCGAGCCGGCTCGTGTGGGGCGCCGACTCGGAGGGTGCAGCGGGTATGAGGAGGTAGACGAGCAGCAATAGCACGACTTTGTGCCGGTATTGAGTTTTCCAAGTGTCGAGTGTCTGGGATCGGAAGGATGTTTTGAAAGTCAGTTCGCGTTTCCTTGACTAGGGGATGATTCTGGTTTGACTTCGGAGATTGCAGGCGGTGACGTCGATGTCGGTGGTCGTCGGACAACGCCCCAGCAGCTCGTGCCGCCGTGCGAGGGAGTCAACTCTCATCTCGAAACGGCCAGGCCCGATCCCCACAGCCGTCTCAGCTCCTGATGCCTGGAAAGGTACAGGGCTGGTCTGATGGACTGGTGAACATCACTGCCTTGATGAGATGCCAAGGCTGTTGAGATAGGTATCGGCTGGAGCAGCAGTCCTCCATGCCCCTGGCAGGACGAGCGAGGTTCATCTGTGGTGCGAGCCAGAACGCTCGGCGCTCTCGAAAGACGGCGATCGAACGGAGCAGCGAGAGCCTCGGCAGATGCGGTGGCACGCACCTCTGGGTTGGCTAGCGAGGGCATCATGTTGTGCAGGCAATGTGACCACGCATGCAGCCAAGGCCGACGCTGTTGAGGTGCCCGGGTGCGATCTCTTGCAAGGAGGTGGCGTAGGTGTTAGCGTTGGTATTGGAACCTGATCAATCACGCATCACTCTGGAGACGGCGGCGGCGGCATCGGAGTCGGCAAGTGACTTTCAATTCGGCGATGACCGGCCCAGTTTGCGGCCAGATGGCCCGACTCCAAGTTCCAGGCCTAGTACTAGTCGGCGTTGAGGTACCGACTACCCTCGAACAAAGCTTGGCAATAGAATGACAGTTGAATGGCGTTGGCTTTGTATGTTTCTTCATGAGGTCCGACGGTTGATGCGATCAAACGTGTTCATGTCGAGCTGAATCATTTGCCCGAAATTATCGTTTAGAATGTCGGCTTGATGAGCCGAAAACTCAGCCACAAGTCATCGAGAAGAATCGAATATTACTGAAACGTATTCCCATTGTCTCAGAAGGGGGTGAAGCAAGTCTTGAGTCCAAGTATTGTTTGTAACGTCGCCGCACTCGCCGGTGCTGGCCGGCGTCTAGCTGACACAGGCCGTCTCAAGGCGCAGGCTCAAGCTCTCTTGATCTCAGCTCTCGCGCCCTCGCCGCGTCGTACGCCTTGCTCAAGCACGCGTCATCGTCCCTAGTACACGACCCACACCTTTCCATCGACTCCCCTCCAACTCCCCCCATCTCAATCGAGATGCCCTCTCTAATCCCCTCCCTACACGCCTCGTCGCACCTCGCGACGCAGCAACAACAGGCGTCGTCATCACCCCACCCCTCCCACGCCGCTCACACCGCCTCAGCAGCGACAGCAGCGGCCAAGCAACGTGGTGTTTCGTCGTATTTCATCAACAAGATCGAGACGGCCGAGTTGTTGATCAATTCAAAGACGCAGAACTTGAGGCGTTTGGAGGCGCAAAGGAATACGTTGAATGCGAGGGGTTAGTTGAAACACGGGATCGGGGACGTTAGGCACGGGGTTGCAGTGTAGGGAGGAGGTGATGGCTTGAGTGACCGTCATGGGGCTCACCGTATTCTTTTCCTTCGCTTGTTACAGTCCGACTGCTGAGAGAAGAGTTGCAGCTGTTGCAAGAACCGGGGTCGTACATCGGAGAGGTCGTCAAGGTGATGGGCAAGAAGAAAGTGCTCGTCAAGGTCCAGCCCGAGGGCAAATATGGTTAGTCCACACACTGCGATACACCTCGTTCGTGTACCAAATACTCAGTTGTTACATTCGCTCTGCAGTCGTCGACTTTGCTCCCTCGATCCAACTGTCGCAGTTGACGCCCAACTTGCGCGTCGCTCTCAGGTCCGACTCATGTGCGTATATACTCTCTACCTTTGATCGGGGTCAGATGTCGGTCAAACTCAAACACATTGCTTCTTTCCCCAGACCAACTTCACACCATCCTACCGACCAAGCAAGATCCTCTCGTCGCGCTCATGATGGTCGAAAAGGTGCCCGACTCAACCTACGAGATGGTCGGTGGTCTCGACCAACAGATCAAGGAGATCAAAGAAGTCATCGAGCTACCGGTCAAACACCCCGAGCTCTTTGACGCGTTAGGCATCGCCCAACCCAAAGGTGTGCTCTTGTACGGTCCCCCAGGAACAGGCAAAACCTTGCTCGCTCGCGCGGTCGCGCACCACACCGATTGCAAGTTCATCCGCGTCTCGGGTTCCGAGTTGGTGCAAAAGTACATTGGTGAAGGGTCGAGGATGGTCAGGGAGTTGTTCGTTATGGCGAGGGAACATGCCCCTTCGATCATCTTTATGGATGAGATTGATTCGATCGGTTCGAGTCGTGGAGAGTCCGGGAGTGGGGGAGGCGATTCCGAAGTGCAGAGGACCATGCTGGAATTGTTGAACCAGTTGGATGGGTTCGAAGCGACCAAGAACATCAAGGTGCGTTTTGGCGCAAGTGCTGATTATGCGATGACGTGTGGTGGGCTGATCGAGGATGTGCTTTGCGATGAGCAGGTCATCATGGCGACGAACCGTATCGATATCCTTGACTCGGCTTTGTTGCGACCGGGTCGAATCGACAGGAAGATCGAGTTCCCGCCACCAGGGTTAGTCAACGCTCTGTTGTCTCGCCGATTCGGTTGAGAAATATACGACTCTGACCCTTGTTCTGGATATGCGGCCATCTAACAGCCCCGAAGCTCGAGTATCCATCTTGAGGATTCATTCGCGAAAGGTGCGCGCATCTGCAACGCGTCTTGGACCTCTTCAACCAAGCGGATCACTGATCCTCTCTCGTCCCGTGTGTGCTGCCTTGTAGATGTCGCTGCAACGCGGGATCAACCTGCGCGCTCTGGCTGAGAAGATGGGCAACTGTTCCGGTGCCGAAGTTCGAGGCATCTGTACCGAAGCAGGTCAGTTCCTTTCTGTATCACTCATCCCAGACCGTTCGCAGTTTTTTTTTTTTTTTAAATTATCTGACCTTCTCTATTTGACAACTAGGTATGTACGCACTTCGAGAACGTCGCCAGCACGTGACGCAGGAAGATTTCGAAATGTCGATCGCCAAGGTGTTGCGCAAGGCTGGGGATGCGGCCAACACGTCGTCGAATAAGCTCTTCAACTAGACGAGGTGGCAGGGAGAGGCTGCTTTTGTAATTTTTCGATTCTTTTGAACCTCTAGTGCAATGATCAGCGTGCTTTGAATGACGTCTCTCTCGGGCGTGAAATTACGGTCGATCGCTTGGCCCCGGTACGAACGGGTACGAAATCGGCTTCGATCGGCCAAGTTGATCGCGATCGAACGCGGTGGTGTCTGCTTCATCCTGCGTCGTCCTTCCTCTACGCGTCTGTGACGTCGAACGTTGTCCCTCACCATGGCGCGACAGAGCACATCAAGCATGTCCCAGGATACACCGGCCGACCCTTCAGAACACGTACCTTCGTCCTCCTCCTCTTCCTCCAGCGTGTCCTCCCCCTTCCTTCTTCCAAGCTCGACCCTCCCCAGCCTCTCGAAACCCACCTACGACATACCCGTCGCAGCAATCAGTCCCATATGCCCAACGGACGCAGACGATCGCACAGAAACAGAAGCCGATACGGACTCGCTCTGTTCCTCACGCGACCTCTCCCAATCGCTCCAACAAACCCCGGTCGACCAAGTCCGCGAGATCGCCTTGGGTCGCTTGTCGGATCAGACTTATGAGCACCTTTTACCCCGTTGGAGGGATGGGTTGAGGAAAGGGTTGGTCGGGAATTTGAAGCGAGAGATGGATACGTTGGTTTGGATACAGGTTCGTTTCGGTCGGATGAGGCTTTGAGCTCAATAAAAAGGGATGGGAAGAGGTACTCTTGGAGCGTTTCGTGGCGAATGAGTTGGCTGATATGATCCCGTGCACACACCGATAGACTAGTTTGAGGACCCCAGCAAGGGATGATTATTTCGTCAAGACGAGCTTGTTGGGCACCCATTCCTTCTTCATGATTTGCGTTCCTATGCCCTTCTGGTTCGGTCATGGCAGTGTGGGAAGAGGGTCAGTCATGTCTTCGTTCGGGGTACACGGGGGTGCACGGAGCCGAATCTGCCAAACTGATCATGCTCAAAGCCCCGGTTTCGGTTTTTTCTTTTCAGTTTGTTGTATGTTCTAGCAGCGGGAGGGTACACGACCTCGGTGTTGAAGGATTTGCTCTGCGTCCCGAGACCGTACTCACCACCGCTCGTGAGGTTGTCCGTTGGGACCCATGCGTTGGAATATGGTTTCCCTTCGACACATTCGACGTGAGTCGTATTCACGCCAAAAGAAGAAGACCAGTCTCGGGTTATCTGATCCGAAAGGGATTCACTTTTTGTTTGGCGTCCATGGCTACATAGAACGACGGTCTCGATGGCGTTGTACTTTGCTGGACTGTTGTGGCATTCCGGGTTCGAAAACTCGTTGCTCAATTTGGTCGGCTATGCGATCCTGTCAATCATTTGCGTCAGTGTCGTCTTTGGTCGGCTTTATACAGGGATGGTAAGGATTCTTCCATGGCACCTATGGTTCCCGGATCTAGTGACCCATCGAACTAAGAAAGCGGACCATTCGGATCGATCTCCTCCCAGCATTCCATAACGGACGTCACCGTCGGATCCCTCATGGGCCTCCTCTGTTGGCTTTGGTACTACCTCTACGAAACCACGATCGAAGCCTTCACGCTCCAACCAGGTCCTCTCGTCCCTCTCATCATAATCCCTTCGACCCTCTTACTCGTCTTCGTCCACCCCGCACCGGCGGAAGATTGTCCCTGTTTCGAAGACGCCGTAGCATTCGTCAGTGTCGCTGCTGGCCTTGTTTTAGGGCATCATTTTTATCCGAGGGAACTGGTCGGGGATACGTTGAAATGGGGTGTTGATGAGGGGAGGGGGGAGGTTGTCGTTCAGCTCGTTTGGGCGGTGACGGTCGTGGTTAAATTGATCTTGGGTGAGTTCGCGAGTTGTGTGCCACCTCGGGAGTTGACTTGCTCATGTTTTGTGGGGTTTTTTCCTCTTTCTTTGGTGGTACGTTTTCAGGTGTTTTGACCATCTTCACCTGGCGTCTGGTCGCCAAGGAAGCGTGTCATGCCATCCTCCCACCCTTGTTTAGGTTCTTCTCGTCGTTCCTCTTACCTCGAAGGCATTACCACGATGCGACAGAATGTGAGTTCCAAGTTGCGAAAATCTCAAAGACGAATCGTCTTCATTTCCGACCGTCATCACTAATTCGGTTCCTCCCTCCCCCCCCCCCCCTTCCCTTCTCTAGACGACGCCTACGAGAAAACCGATGGCCTCCACCCCGTCCCTTCCATCATCGACCTTCCCTCTCTTAACGAACTCGATCCCACCACATCCACAAGTCTTTCCTCTTCCTCATCCTCCTCCTCGAAAAATCAAGCAAATCAACTGAGAAGTCGTTCGGGCAATTCGTCGGCTGCGTTGTTGGTGGATGAGCATGATCCGTTGGGTTTGTTGAGAAAGAAGCAAAAAGGGAAAGAGATGAAGAATGATATCCTGGGTGAGGATGGGTATGGGTATGACAAGTTGAGTAAGAGTCGGAGTAAGAAGGATGGGGATCACGTCAGGAGGGATGCGGATGTGTTGACCAAGGTTTTCGTCGTAAGTTTCGTACCGTTCCGAGAAATCGGAGGGGTGGTTTCCTAAGCGAGTTGAACTGATGCCCGTCTTTCGACGTGAATTCGTGATAATGATGATGATAGTACTCGGGTATCGGATGGTTCGCTACGATTGGGATCCCATGGGCTTTTGAAAGCGTCGGCTTGACCGTTCCTCCTCCTGTCTAGTCAACTGGTGTTTGTCCCTCGTTCAGAATTGGTCCTCGCATATGTTATGATCCCGATCTTAGCTCAATTACTCTTAATGTTGTCATTTTTTTCAAATCTGCAATTCGTCATCCACATCACCCGAGTTGATGTGTATTGTTGGGTCAGATTTTTATCAGTTCCGATTGATTCTTCCGACGACAAAACGGACATCCTGGTGAGACGAGGTTGACTTTTGACCCCAGAGTTTATTCCTTAGGGGCTTGCTATCTCGGCTTGTGTTGTCAGCCCTGAGGCGTGAGCCCGCACTGCGGACGAATAGCAGCTCCACCGTGAACGCGTGAACCCTCTCCTCTTTTCTAGCGCCGACTCTTTCTCGGCCAGCCAGCGCGAGCCAGCCAGCCAAGCCAGCAGCAGTTGAGCCGAGGTGCCGCCTGTTTCACAAGCGAGCGCGCTGCTTCTCTCTTCCCCGATATCCCTCTCTCATCACGAACGCCCTACTCTCTTCACCCAACCGCTCAGCCATGTCTACGCCTACGACGAGTGATTCACCCAAACCTTCTGCTCGTCGTTCGAGTAGGTCCGAGGTCAGTACATTCCGATCAGGAACGGTGTCGAAGTGCCGTTCCTCTCTCTGTGTGTGCTCTGATCGATCTATCGAGTGCTCCTACGTCCACCCCCCCCCCCGTCACCGAGCCTCGATTCCGTCGCACTGACCTTTCTTGAGACCCATGTTCGCTCGACCACCACTCTACCCTCACTCAGATCCCAAGGGGTGCTACGTTCCGTAGGGTAAGTTCAGAACCCTTTCACACGCAAGCATCAACTCGAAAACTGACCCCCGCCCGCATCCCCTCTTTTGAGTGTAGGCCTCAACGACCGCACGAGGCTCCGTCTCCGGCACTGGACGCCGTAGTGATGCGTCGCACTTCCATCGTACCCATGAGGAGAACCACCCTCCTTCCGCTTCCAAGAAGGTGAGTATGTGTAGCGGTTGTCGCTTTGTGGCGTGCAGGGGAGAGGGGGGGGTGGGGACGAGGCGGCTCGGCTGGCGGCGGAGGGGATGACTGGATCGGGGGGATGTGGGGCGTCGTCGTCGTCATCATTATCATCGGAAAGCGACCGAGGTGGAACTCGGCAAGCGAGAGAGAGGAGGGATGCGATGCGAGCGACATCTGGTAATGGAAGTGGAATACCGGACTATGCAAGACTAACCTCATTTTGGACCTTTCTCTTCTTTTTTGGTTCTTTGCGTAGGACATGGCCGAGTGGTTGAGCAGGCTCGAACATCAGTTCTCGGTCACGCCTCAACGCTGCCGCATGATCGTGGATGCCTTTATCGAGACGCTCGAACGAGGACTGACCCAGACTGGTCAGGAAGTGGTGAGTAGTGGGAAGATGACTTGAAGACGGTGTTGAGATGCTCATCGCATCGAACGACACACCTGTCCCAGCCTATGATCCCTACGTTCGTCTTTGGCTGGCCGACAGGGAAAGAGGTCGGGTCCTACCTCGCCGTTGATTTGGGGGGAACCAACTTGCGCGTCTGCCATGTCGAACTCGAAGGGGATGGCAAGTTCGAGGTCACGCAGACCAAGTACCGTTTGTACGTCTTCGCTTTGCGGGATCTACGCGGACAGCAGAGGAGAGGTGGGATGCTCATTCGCAAACTTTTACGCCTTTCACAGGACCGAGGAACAGAAGCAAGGCGAGGGCCAGGATCTGATCGACTTTTGCTCAGAGTGCCTCAACAAGTTCATCCAGGACCACTATGGCGACGAGAATGGCGAGGTCATCCTCGAGGAACCTTTGGCGCTCGGCTTCACCTTCAGTTATCCTTGCATGTCAGTCCTTTGTCTTAAGATTCGTTCAGGCACGCTTCGTTTGAGCTACTAACGAGTTCGTGCACCATTCCTGCCCACACCCAGTCAAGAGAGGATCGACCACGGTGTCTTGTTGCGTTGGACCAAAGGCTTCGGCGCCCCCAACATCGAGAACCACGACGTCGTAGAGATGTTCAAGCAGTCACTCAAGAAGTTCGACGTGCCCGTCGACCTCGTCGCGCTCATCAATGACACGACCGGTACTTTGATCGCGTCGGCTTATGTCGAGCCCAAAACCCGCGCCGGTATCATCTTTGGAACGGGCTGCAATGCTGCGTGCGTTTGAGGTGGAGTGGGGGGCTTGTGGTGTTTTCTTCCTGCGGAAGCGATACTGACTTGGGCGCTTGCTCGTGCGTCATACAGTTACATGGAAAAGATCTCAGCCATCACCAAAATCAAGGACCTTGGGCTCCCCCCGGACGCCGAGATGGCGATCAACTGCGAGTGGGGAGCCTTTGACTCGTCGACGCACGAGAATCTCCCTCGTACCTCCTACGACATCATCATCGACGAGACGTCGAACAAGCCCGGTGAACAAGCGTTCGAAAAGATGATCGCGGGGTTGTACTTGGGCGAGATCTTCCGTTTGGTCATGTGCGAGATGATCGATGAGGGCGTACTGTTCCTGGGTCAAGAGACGTACAAGGTCGAGAAGCCTTATGCGTTCGATACGGCGTTTTTGTCCTTGATTGAAAGGTACGTCGAGGACCCCTAACCATGTGTGACTACAACTCTGTGAAGCCGAACCTGATCTGGGTCCTACCCTTTACAGCGATTCCACGGACGAGCTTTTGACCGTCACGGGTCTGTTCGCGCATTTTTACTCACTCGACACGACCATCAAGGAACGACAATTCTTCCGTCGTCTCGCGCAACTCATCGGTACTCGTGCGGCCAGGCTCTCGGCGTGCGGTATCGCCGCCATCGTTTCGAAGCAGGGGTATCTCGAGGAAGGGTGCGGCGTCGCTACCGATGGTTCGCTTTACAACGTCAGTTCAGTGATGTGTTAGGACTTTGGTGTTGTGGGGCCGAGATAATGGAAATGATGGTCCTGAATTTCTTGGGTTATCTGTTCTGCTAACAGAAATACCCCAAGTTCCCGGAACGCATCTCGGAGGCCTTGCAGGACATCTTCGGCGAGAAGGGACGGTGAGTGACGACACCTCGGGGAACAACTTGCTATTTTGAGCTGGGACTGATGTAGTGGGGGGATGAGTCGTCCTTGCAGAGGCATCAAGACCTACCACGCTGAAGACGGGTCCGGCGTCGGTGCGGCCGTTATTGCTGGTCAGTCTCGTCACTCGCATCTCTTTCGGGAGGTTGGAACCGATGCAGCCACTGATCCACGCCTTTCGCGTTCGCTTTTCACAGCCATGACCAAAGCGCGGAAAGCAGCCGGCGTCATCACACACGTCTAAGCACACAAAACACCCCAAACCTGACCAAACCCAATTTTAAAGACAGGAAAGGACGCTTCAAAGAACAGTGCATTCCATTTTCTTTTTCTTGCGAATGTTCTGCTTTTTTTCTTCATGTACATAAGGCTCAAGGGAGGAGAAGGGCTTGAGGAGAAGAGTTTGGGGTCTATTTTTTTGGAAAGGGATGTGGATGTGGATTGTGGGTTCGTATAGTCGGTGATGAAAGGGGGAAGATAATGACATAATAGAGGTCTATGAGATATTCCCGGTACCTGTCTCCCCCGTGCTACACGACCGACACCTCTCCCTTTCGTGTCTCCAGCGCCACAGCTACCCGACGCAAGGGGTAACGAGTAAAGCGTCCTTCTCCACCTGGGTGTTGGGGGCTTCAGACCGTCTCGATGGCTTTGTCAGTCAGGGCAAGAGATTCAAACCGAATTCAAAAACACGCGCGATTGCTCCAAATATCTCGACCTTGCCTCATCGCACGACGTGCCCATGTATTTCTTCCAGAAGGTGGCTTTTCTACTATGTTCGTTGGGGTCCATCGTGAATGGAAGATGAGGTCATGTCACCCAAGGAACTTTGCTTTCGGGAGACCGTACATCGATTCATCATCACCCGAACGAGGGCAAGGTATCGGTAGGTTCTTTTTTTAGTTTGTATTGAACGTAGGCACGTATCCATTATTGGGCGCCGATGTAAAGGGGGGGGGAGGAGCTCCGATTCGGGTCAGCGTCTTGAATGATGTGTTTCAATAATGAGCCCGACTTTTATTCTACCGATACATCAGACCCATTACTGGAGATTTTAGAAGGAAGTATCAACTCACCGTCCTGACTAGGGTCGGTAGGCTCAGAGCAGACGATAATAGGCGACGATTCCAAGGCCTCGGCAAGCAGTGTGGCTTTCGCACCATCGGCCGTGACGCTCACTGAAAAAATCAAAAACTCCGACCATCAGCACAAATTTTTCAGACTTGGGGGATCTTGACTCACTGTAAAATAGTGAGAGGGCTAAATCTCATTCAACTGGAATCGCGATTGTCATATACGCTGCCGAAGCCAACACAGAGAGGAGGAGGATGAGCTTCATAAGTTGGTGCCCCTGGCTTCAGCATTGGGCAGGTGTCGCTATTGCTCAACCCGAGGCGCTCAAGGGACTGAATTGTTGGAAATGAAGTTGACAGGTGTTCCTACGTGAGGACAAGAACGCGTATGTACAAATATATAGACGGATGTTGGGGGTGGCTGTACCAGTTCTGACAAAGAGCCGTCCTGTGTATACAGTATCCGAGGCAGTCGGTCCCAATCGGGATAGTCGATTGGGCTCAAAGAGGAGGGTGCGGCTCGCCAGCTGTGTGGCATCAGTGGGAGGCTACTATCAGTCACGCGCAAGGAGTCACCTCCACGATGCAAAGCAACCCTGCTGGTTTTATGGCGTACACCGGGCTTCGATTGTATGGAAAAATTAATTATAATAGACTATCTGTGTCTGTAGCTGAAGCGAGACTTGCGTCTTTGCTGCAGAGTGGGACTTTTTTGGCAGGCATCGCCGCCCTGCGCGCCGGGGCCACTTGCAACAAGCTTTTCGGTGAGATCGAGCGTGAATGACATAGTTCGGTCATGGTCAGCCTTACGCAAGTCGTGCAACACTCAATAACAGTAGACTATAAGCAGAAGTGCATGTGATTGGCATGTTGACGAGCGTCATACAATGATCTTTGACGAGCCTCCGGTACATGCGACTACGATATCGACACCGAGTCAAGCCGTTTCAATCGCCTCTCGCTCTTTGTCAAAGGAAGGCCCTCCCATCTCGTTCCCGAACGAAATAGTGTCTTTGACGTATCTCAATCTGGCGTGTCGTTCCCTCAAGAGCGTTCCACTCATCCCACCTCCTGCAATCATTGAAAAAAAGCCAGAAGGGCCGCGGTGTGTTGTTGTCACCAACGGTACCTTGCTTCCATAACCCGTAGAACGAGTATTCCTCGCCGTAAACGAGTAGATCTTCAATCCTTTCGACCCCCATGAGGTCGATTTAGGCTTGTGCCTTTTTGAATCGACGATATGTTACTGCGACAGTGCGGCGGCGGAGGGGTTAGCCCGAGTCTCGGAAATAGTGGTGACCAAAAAAAACAAACCCCGGCGGACCGCGTGCTGCTGTAGAGACTACTGCTCCCATTCCAGCAGATCAGCTTTTGAACGCATCGTCGTTCGTGACATTGGTGGGTACAGAGCAAACGATTGACTGTTTGATGGACACGGGGATCCCGGCACAATCAGCGGTGGCGCTCACTGGAGGAAAAGCATGCAATGAAGTAGAGGTTGATCACATGAGTTAGTGCACGTTTAGCGCGAGTCAGTGGATCAAGAACCTTGAATGGTTGATGACTCACTTACCACGCTTTTCAACCTATCGCTCTCTTTCAATGGCGATCGCGAGCGTTGAATACAAAGCCGAAGCCAGTAAGGAGAGGAGAAACAGGAGCTTCATCGTGCCTTTGGGGATGGTTGCTGTTCAGACGCCAGTGGGCCCCTGAGGGTCGGTATCGAATGTGACGGTGAAGAGGGAAGATGAGAGGTTATGTGGACCACAACGGTGATGATCGATCGTCGTGTGCACCGCTTCCGAGCGACCCGCCCAGCACGCCTCCCAGCCTGAAGACCGATTCGTGCGTTAAACCCAAAGGGGAAGGTGAAGCTGTGAAGGCGCCAGGCGGCGGCGATCTAGCCCGCCTTGGTTCAGGTTTTCAGCACTGCTAGTCGGACGCTGTATTTAATAGGGTTTTTTTTTTTTTTTTGTTAGTCTTTCTTGCTCCGACGACTGGAGCAAGCGATGCGTATCAGGTGTTCGTGCTCGGCTTCCCTTATTGATGGATGTTATTTTGCTGCTCTAAATAAATCAAGAGAAGGGGCTCCTTCACATATTGCGATATTGCTTTATCGCACAACATGCCCTCGTACTTCTTCCAGTGATACTGCGTTTGAAAACGAACATGGCTTTTATTCATCCATCTGCCAAACCGAGGACGCAAAAGCGTACTAAATATCTTGACTTACTCCCTCGCGCAGGTATCATTGTCTAGCGTTCGAGGGTCAAATACAGTACAGAGGCGGATGCGGAGAGCAGGAACAGGAGTCTCATTGTGCCTTTCTCCGCAATTGAGTTGGCGCCGCCAAGCGTCCAGCGCTCGGGAAGTAAAGGATGTCGTATGTGAGTGAAACTGTAGAGGGAGAGTGAAGAACTGCTCAAATCATCCTAGGTACATGACTAAGTGAACTAGCTTGGAGTGATTTGTATCTTCATGACAGTGTCCAAGATGAGACCATGGGTCTTGGTCGTGCCTAAAGTGGAAGGGAAGATGGTTTTCGGGCTTGGCCGACCCCGCGCCCTGATTCGCCGGCAGGAGTTTCAACCTCAACTTGTTCCACCACCGAATTGGAGAATTTCAACTGCCATTACAACACCTTTCGGTTTGCAAGGTGCTTTCGCGAGTGCCGTAGCCGCCGAAAACTTTGAATCTTTGTTTTTTGAAATCTACGAGGGGCAGAGGTGCTTGCGCGGCGTAGCCTCACTTGCCTCACTCGATGTGCGCACAGTTCGCAAAGTCCACTAACCTCAAGAAGTGGTCGGGAAAGTTTCGTAAAAGCAGGTGTTTACATTAGTGCACCCACATTCAAGATGAAAGTGAAATTAGACAGCGAGATTCAGAGCGCACAGAGGTTGATTGACTCACTGCTAAGTACAAATCGAAGCGAGACCGGGACGGGACTCTAGCGGTTTGCGCATGTGTCGCGCTCAGGCGCTCAGGCCTGCTGCGCGAAAAAGGAGGCGAACCGAGCGTCGCGACCGTTGTGAATTGCGTAAGGCTCGCTTGCTGTGGCAGCTGAGTGCAGTGCAGTGAGCGCGTCCTTGTCATTATGATCGCGCCGTGGGTACGACGCTCACTATCACTTCTTGGAGCAGCGTGCTCGGAACCGAATCCGTCTCCTCCTGTTGGAAGACATGAGTGACACTGTTGGTGCGAGGGCCGATGCTGGTTCACTGGACACCGAATCAGCTGAGGAGTCGCCAGCGCCGTTCGCGTTCAACGACCGCCGGTCGCGCCTGGACAACGAAGATGAAGACGACGCCAACCGCCACGACACGGACGGTTTGCAGGGATCCAGTCCCCAAGCGCGTGCCACGACCGTGCACAATAGCTCTTCCCGCAGTCATTCAATCCATCGCTTTGCAGCATCACTTCATACGCCCTTCCAAGGTACTTCAGCAGGTCCCCCTTCACCCCCCGAGACGGCGCAGAGGTCTTCGTCCTCGAATGGGGTCTATCTGACTGCCGCCACGGCGGGACTCCTTTCCAATGGCCAACTTGGAACAGCAACTATCACACCGGCCAGACTGACACCTCTACGTCGCGTCAACTTGGTCGAATCGAGGGCGTCGACCAATCGGATCGGAGCGACAAGTTTCCCCCTGTCATCGGGCATCAACTTGAAGCACGGCGGTTTAAGTGGCAGCAACGCGGGCTTTCACCAGAGTCCGCCACCGGCCGCGACAAGTAGGAAATGGTTGGTCTTGATCAAGGGGCCACCCATCTTGCCTCATTCACCACCACCCAACGAGGTAAGCTTGCAGAGGACATACGTCTCCACCAGAAGATAGGGGCTCATCCACCTTGGTTTCCACAACACAGGCAAGCGGTTTCGCTAGGGCGTACGGCGCTTCGGGTCGATATGATGGTGGCGTATTGCTACCCCTCCAACATAGCGTGAGTGCTCTTCAGGTGCGGTCATTTTCATGCGTCAACACATCCTCACTGCCTCACTGTTCCCAATGGCACATAGCTCTCGGCTCAAGTCGCTCTGATCGCACGAGAGTTCTCCTTGCCCTCGATCGGCGGAGTGGCCCTCTACCTTTGCCTCAACAACGCGACCAGGTCCAACGACTCAACTCCTTTCGACAGACGCCGATCCCGAGCCACCTCTGCCTCGCTCAGTACAGGACCTGGTGACGTGTCGAGTCGCCCAGCTTCGATCCTGTCGACGAACGAGTGTTATGAGACCGGCTTTCTCAAACCGAGGATCTTGGAGGAAACGTGGGGGAGTTTGTGGTCTGCTTTCTTGGATCCTCTTGAGATCGCGGGAGAAGGTGTGCAGGGCCCGTTCGGTCCTTCGCTTGGTGAGTTGCACCGGTTAAGTGTTCCGGGTTCAGCGGGCTCGACGGTCTCTGATTGGTCACTACTCACCAGCGATCGCTGGCGTACTCGAATTCGACATCGACCCCCGTCGAGCTCACTGGCTTGCAAGCTGCTATGCATCGTTCGATTCGAACCAGTATCACCATTCTGCACTAGTCGCCCACCCTTCAGCGTCCATGTCGACACCCACCCTTTCAGCTCCGCCCCTCAGACATGCTGCTCGCGGTTCTGAGCTTGCGCACAGGGCTTTGCAAAGGAATCGAAGTGGGAGTCAAGTGACCAATAAGGGGAGGGGGACTTCATTAGCTTACGTGTGGCATCAACCTGATGAGCAGGAACAACGATCGACTGCGGCCGCGCGTTCAACCAATGAAGTACCACACGCCCTCGTCAGATCTTCTCTAGGCGGCCATTTTGGTGATCGCGACGACTCGAACTTTGATTCTCAATTGGACAAGAGTCTCAAAAGTTCCGAACGCGGCAACTTTGGAGGGATGATGCTCCGTGACATGAACGACGTGGGATTCGAGGATGAAGACCAAGACTCGGAAGAGTCTCAATCGGATGAACCCTCTGGGAACACTTCTCATGACGATTCGATGACGATGGATGTGGAGCTGCTTCATGATCTTCGGACGATGGCGGTTGGATCTGGATCAGCTGCGTTTGAGTCCTTTGATCATTTCTTGACTTCGACTCCGGGTCCATCTTCGGCGGCTCGTCAACTGAGCACGCAAGATTCAGATGGATGGGGGTCACCAAAACGCCAAGGAGACGCTACGAGTGGCTACCCTGAACCATTGACTGAACGTTTGTTCTTGGAAGAACCCGCCTCAATCACGCTTGTAGAAAACGATGAGGGTCTGACGTCGTTCGGCCCAGAGAGTGATCACAACGGAGTCGAATTGGTTGATCTGGCTCAAAAACACATCGCACCTCGACGCCAGGCTTCGAGGAGTGACACCGAGCAGGTCAACTCTGGCAACAAGTCGAGCAAAGAGTTCGAGGGGAATGATGGTAAGAAAGCTGTAGGAAACACGAAGTGGGTGATGGAACAATCGATCTGGCGAGGATCAAGCCCAGACTTGAAGAAGGAAGCGGCGCGGAACGAATCCGCAGCACCTGGCAACGATCTTGTGCCTGTGACGAATCAAATACCGTCGCTCGCAGCGCAGAAGCAAGTGGAAACACCGGCCACAAACTCGCAAGTGACCTACCCTTACTTCCAGCTCTACCCTCCCCACCGGCCCTACTTCGCCTCCCCGATAGAACTACCCTCCACCCCCAGTCTGAGCAGCTCCTTTTCAAAATCGATGTCTTCGCCGAACCGACGAGGTGCAACACCTTCACCGCTTCGACTCGAGGAACATCGAACCGGCGCCGCATCAACCTCTTCTTTTGATTTCAAGGAAGGGAAGACGGTGTCTGAGAACAACGATCAAGAGGCACCCGCGCGAGAGGACATAGCAGCGGGACAACACTGGGACGAAACGACGCCTCAAGATGCGATCTTTGCCGAGTACGCCCAAGTTTCACCAAGTAGGTATGACGAGTTGCCCGGTTTCGAAGCTTCATCAGGCATTCCTCAAGAGGTTGATTTGGGTCAAGTCGATGAAGTCAAGCTGAAGAATGGGGCAAGTGAGGATTCGTCAATGCTGGCGAGCCCTTCGCGGGCCTCGACTTCGTCTTCTTCAGGTTCGAGCGTCTCGACTACGTTTGAGAGGGCGCTCAAGACGAGTGGGCACCGTAATATCTTGAGTTTGGGTGAAAGTGATGTGAGTCGGGCATACCGTATGAACTTCTCTTCAAAGCTATGACTGACTTGTCTAGAATGCCAACCAGACCGGATCAGACATCATGCCCCTTTCGGCTCTATTCCGACCTCCTCCCTCGGGCCATTTCGAATCCAGCTTCGACTTCCAACCCGGTTCCACCCATACGGCATCTCGTCGACCCTCTTCCCCAACGTTGAACGCAACCGAATTGAACTCCACCTCCAACATCTCCGCTTTCGTTCGGGCGATGGGTCACCCGGACGATGGGATCTCTTTCGTCTTGCCTACGCATTCCACCGAGGATTTGGAAGAACCTCTTGACGTTGGGGAGGATTCAATGGATTCCGAAATGGGGACCGACAAATCCGGTCGACCGGCCTTCGATCTTCAACAAGGAGTTCCCGTTGGTGGTTTGTTGGTTGGGATCGAAGAGGTTGATGATGATGACGATGACGAGGATTCGGATGATGAAGGGATCGAATTGGGGGAGGATCAAAGTTGTCAGATCTTCGATCATCTTCCGAGCTCACCGGCTTTGTCGGTAGTGGCTGAAGTATCGAATCCGCAGCAGCAGATGTCGGCGGTACAGGCGTAGTAATGCATCTCGTGCGGGGTTTTTCTTCTTCGTTTTCGACCCATCAGTATAACGTCATGAAATGCATCTCACGTATTCCGTAGTCGAGATATGAACGAGGATAACTCTGAAAGTCGTGAATCAGCATCATCGTTGAATGTTCACCAAACTTTGAAGAAAGAGCAATCGGACTACAGGAGAGACATGATAGGAGCCCAAAGAACAAAAAAAAAAACATATGAGCAGTCGTACGATGGGAGACACCCTTCCCGAGCAAAGACCCTCCTCAAAACTCCTCGCTTCAAAACTCGGATCCTTCGACCCTGAACGCCTGAGCCCATTGGAAATACGGCTGCATCACCCCCTTCAACACAGCTTGGGGGACGTTCATCGAGACCAACGAATAACTGATCTTGGCCAAACCATCCCTCTTGATCAACTTGAACAACTGATGCGCGACATTGGTCGGGTAAGCGCACTCCATGTACCAACGGTGTTGATACGCGCTTAGACGGATGGCGGCGTTGAGCGCGCGTTGCACGTCGCCTTCGTCGGCGTACATCTCGAGTAAGCGTTGCCATGCTTTGGCGGAGAATTTGGCGTCGAGTGCACGTTGGAACGCGTCTTTGGCTTCTTCGGGGTGGTGTAAACGCGCGGCGAGCTCGCCAAGGATCTCCCATTCGGTCCCTGTTTTGCGGTACGAGAGGTGTTGGGCCTTGAAGTGCGCGACTTCGGCTCGCCAGATCGTGTACACCCTCAAATCCTGAGAGGTTTGGAATTGAATGTCGGCAACCCAACTCGAACGTTGATTGCGCTTTGCCCGGGGGTCAGACTCACCTCGTACAAGACCATGAAGAGGTTATCCAACCACCTCTCGCACAACCTCTTGTTACTGAACGACCCCGGCCCGCCGGTCGACGCCGTCTCCTCGTTTGTCGCCTCGTCCGGTGGTGCCTGCGCCGTTTTCGGTTTTTGCACGTTCCCATTCCGATTGACGGCTTGAGCTCCCTGTGTTCCATCGTTGACGCCTCTCGTCGAAGCGTCCTCGTCTGCACCATCATCCTCTTCCTCCGCAGCGTCGTCCTCTTCCAAAGCCAAAGCCAAAGGCCCGAACCCTTCCTTATCCTCCTCAACGACCTCGGCCCCCTTCTTGACCCCATTCGATCCCGCTGCAGGTCTACCTACGGGATCGGTCGCTTTCTGCATCCTGTACTCCTCCTCCATCACAAAGACCTGACTCCGGCACTTGAGCAACTCGTCCCACCCGATCTGAGCGACCAACTTGGCCAAAAGGGCGTACGCTTTCGCGAACGTGCCTCGCAACGAAGGAGCGGGTAAGCGCAGCAGAGCGACGTCGGCGTCGTTGTTGTGCGACGCGTTAGCTTCGTCGTCGAGGATCCCAGACGCGGCGATGAACTCTTTCATGGGGAGATGGGAGCGAGCGGGCGTCGGCATGCGGTGCAGGTCGCGTTCGTTGTAGGTGAACATTGGACACGAGTTGAGCGTCAACAAGGCCTGTCGAGTCAAGAGGGTCATAATCGGTCAGTTTGACTGCCCTCGACACTTCCAGGTGCGCCTCTCCTCTAGCAGGAAAGCACTCACATCGGTATACCTCCCCAATTCGATATTGACCTCGGTCAACTTGGCCCAAGTCACAAACTCTGACGGTGCGCAATTGACCGCCTCCTTGGCCAACTTGAGCGCCCACTCGCCCTTACCCTTGGAGCGCAAGAAGTCGCACTGCACGTGTAGCAACGCGTACGACTGGGGTTGTTTCTTCAAAGCGGCTTGCAGGACTTTGATCGCTTTGACTTCCTCGTCTGAGCGGATTAGGAAACTGAATAAGCGTCGCGAACGACTCTCGCCGATCTTCGTCTAGATCCGAGCCCATCACTCACCCATCCCAATATAACTCTGAGCCAGCAAACAGGCGACCTCGCCCTCCTTGACGACCAGTTTCTCAAACAGGTTCACAGCCGGACCGAATCGGAACGCGTCGCCAAAGTACTTCATCAGGCCCGCAGTGAGGTGGTTCGAGACGACGGTCGCGACCTGAATTTCGGGTTCCGAACCGAGTTGCCATCCTAGTGGGGTAGAGTTGATTGGGTCAATAGGTTGCTGGTGATTGTCTGTATTGGTGGGAATGTTGAGTTACCTTTAATGAATGCGGCCTCTGCGGCTGCGACGAAGCGTAACTCGGCCTCAAGCGAAGTGATGGGATCCATTTTCCGGAAACCGGCCAAGCGCTGCGAGAACCAGGGGCACCTTTAGTCGAGTCGCAAAGGAAGGCCTCACATGAAGATGAAAGCGCCTGGATACTAACATAGTTGGCATCATCGGCATACAAGATGGCTCGAAGAAGTGCCGAGAGGTACACTTCTTGCCAAATCGCCAGTGTCGCTTCGTGTCTTGCAAACCCATTGAAAAACGCACTCGGCATCAGTCTATCAAAGAACGGCAATCTTATTGCCTATGCTGTCGTATCACACTCACTTGTCCCCTCTCAAATCAATGACATAAGCCTCAACCCCACCGGGAATCTTGACCTCGACCCTGACGTCGACCCTAGAGAAGGCATTGAACGAACAGAACACTCCTCCACGGATCTTGTAAGCGCCCTTGGCAGCGGTCGATCCAAAGAACCAGGACGGGGACTCCTCGACGGTGTACTGGAGTGAGTTGAGATACGCGGCAAGGGAAGCGGATGAAGAGGCTAATCGGGTTTCACGGGTTCGTTTCGAGGAGGGGGGCGAGGTTCAGCTTCTGTGTTGGCGATGGAGGGGATTCCTAGGTGCCGTAAGCTCACCATCTACACCTGATACGTAATGGTATGACCCAATCTGTATAGCGGTCGGAGGGAGGAAGGACATGTGGTCAGACTACCGACGCTGTTGAGCTCGTTCGACGTGACCCCCATCCGTCATCATTTGCCCGTCACGCGTCACGTCGCACCAACTCGGATCCCAACTCACATCCTTGGACCCAGCCTTGCCCGTCGTCTTGATCACATGACACAAATCAGGGGGACCCAACTCCCTGAACGACGCTGCGAATGTTGACCCAATCGCAAAAGCAAGCTAATTTCAGTTGCGAATGACACGTCGCGAGCGGTTGGCCCAAAAGCACCAAGAGTACGGACCTAATGTTTCGGTACGCGAGATGAGCGATTCGCCGAGATCGACCTCGTAAAATTCGGGCACGTCCTTGAGGTCCATCGCGTCGTCGTCGTCGTCGTTGTGGTCTTGGGCAAGTGATGTGGTGCGAGAGACTGGAGTGGGTTCAACTTGCTCCCTCTCCTGCGCGAGAAAGGTCGGATAAGGTGCAGCTAATTCGGCATCAGCCCAGTTTACTAATTTGAATTTGCCGCTCAGGAGCTCGGCCTGCACACCTCCAAGAATGAACTCGAGGATCCAACGATTCCATTGTTGCAAAGAGAGAGAAAACATAGCACTACACTTGGACCACCGATCCACTCCCCAACGCCACCCCACCAGCGCTCAGCATCTATCCGAAAACCCATCCCCTCCCTACCCTACCTCCTGACGCGTCCTCCACAACTCAAACAGTCCCACACCGTATCCTCTTAGGCGTTGTAGCCCGAGTAATTGACCATGGGAAACTCAACATCTGGATTTGAAGGCACGACCTCCTTCGAAGGCGCCCACTTGAGCTTCAACCCGGGCGCAATCGGCGGCTTCCATGCTTCGGTCGAAGCCGCGGGAGACGCGGAGACGAATAGGCTCGACAGGCTCGGGATTTGAGCCGAGCCATCGACGAGGGCTTTGGTCGAAGGTGGGGAGGAAGGCGCCGCGATGGAAGGGACGCTAGGCGCAGGTTCAACGGAGTAGAAGAAGGTCAGCTCCGAGGTTGGGACGCGAACTCGACGAAAAAATGTAATAGACGCACGAGTTGATCCCTCCTTGGGTGATGAGAAGAGCCGAAAGCTCGGATTGTTGGAGCACTTCGGTCATGGGGTATTGGCTATACGAAGGACATGGGTGGGTGGGAAACGATCAGACCGGTCGGTCAGCTTCGAACGTGGCTCGTCTCAAAGGGCGAGCCGACACCAAACTCACCGACGGTTGTCTCGCTTCCAGTAAGGGTTTTGTGCGACTGGAAAAGGTGATACAATACTACATTAGCCACCAAGTCATGCCACCCAGAGAGCAGAGGCCGGCTTGGCGGAGCTCGACCAGTCGAGTGTTCGATCCTGACGAGCATCGGCGTCATGTTCTGCCACCCTCCACCCACTCTCCTCATCCTTGAATGATGCATTCGAGATCAATCCACTTACCATCCGAACTCTTGCTAACAGGGACCGAGAACTTCTCCTCCCTCGAAGCTGGCTCGGGTTGACGATGCTTTCGCACCTACAAGTCAAACGTATACACCAGTCCCAACGCCGCATCATCATCAGCCTTGCACACCAGAAACCAACCCATCCCCTCATCCACTGGGACATACCAAAGGGTTCCCACTCGAAATATCAGGGTTGACGACCAACGCCTCGCGCACCTTCTTCCAGAACGGGCTCGCATCCCCGGACGAGTGCGTCGCCCAAGGGTCCGCCGACATGCGTTGTCGCACGATCGTGTTGAGGCTCAGTCGAAGCGAGGACGAGGCACGCATATTGGGTCGAGAGGGGCGATGGGGTAGAGCAGTGGATAGAAGATGACGGTCAGATGCATGGGCTGTATTGAGCGTCGACGCGGATGGACGGGTGACGATGGGGGTTCGCGCGGGGTAAGTAATGTGCAATAGCTGATTAGAAGTGGCTTCTAATGAGCAATTGTTCGTGAACCCCACGGCTGGCAGACATACCCGATCAGCCGAAACCCCTACGCCAACATGCCACTACGTTCGGTCAAGTGATCAATATACCCCTTGAACATGCTACAGAAGTCATGATCTTAATGGTCGCGCCCATCGCGTCAGAGGTGATACAAATTAACCTTAAAGCCAATTATAGGGCCCTGATCGGGTGAAGGGTCGATGAGTCCTACACTACTGGCCTAGCCAGTGTGCTTTAAAGAATTCCCTCCGACTTGTCCGAGGCTTTCTAAGTACTACTATAAATGTGCTGTTATTGAAATCTATTAAATAAATAAAAAAAGACAACTCGGTTACACATCGGCGCGCGAAAATTATGGCTGCCGTATGGGTAGCTTTGGCCCTATGGCCCCCATAGGGCAATTTTACGGCTCGCATAATGCAATTTCGTATGGCGTCCATATGAACGGGGGCCTTAAAGGACCTCCGTAGGGCATTTTTTCCGGCTTCCATACGCGCGAGCCATACTGCGCCCATCGGGCGCGCCCATACGGCCGCCAGAAAGGTTGGCAGCCGTATGGAAGTGCCTAATGGCTTCGGTGAGCAGGAGCACTACGGCGGCTGTCGGGAAAGCCTGTGGGTGCCATAGGGCGAAATGTATGGAGACCGTAAGGCTCTCCTGTATTGAACCCGTAGGGATGCACTATGGGCTCGATGTAGTTGCCATATGTCTGGAACAGTTCTGCTGCCACACGGCACCCATGATCGTCGGCCAAAAGTCGGCTTCGGTAGTAAGGGGTGTTGCAGGGTATAGCAATGTACGGAGGGTAGCCCCCGTCACCCGAGATTAGTTCTGGGCAATCAGACGGATGCTCTCATAAATAGGTGGTGCCCCAGACCCCTGTCGGCTCCACTCCGCCTTTTTTGAGCCAGCGATGGCCTCGTCGCGGAATTCGCCCAAGTCAAGTGGGGCGGGTCTCTCGAGTGCTCTTCTCGCTCTCTTGCCCCCTTCGCATCGCCGCAGCCCACTTTGGTCGCACCACCTCAACTTCGCTCGTCTCACAGCTTGATCAAGTCCACCGACATTATTCTGAGTCATTCAAGTCCTTGCTAGTATCAGCTGCACATACACTTGCCCATGAGCAGCGCCACTCGCCATCAATCATCGAAGTTGACCTGCGTGACACGGCGCCGTGTGCTGACCAACCCTCGCACCAAGACGATGCAGCACCGATACGACACGGCACAGGTCGCTTTCGAGGTCAAAATAGTCGGCCATCCAGGTTGGAGCAGCGATGAGGTGAGTACTGTAGCCTCTTACCCCGAAGGAAGCAACTGGTACGACCGACCGCACATCGCTCCGATCACCCCCCCCCACTTGCCAGCAGCCGATCACCACAAGCCAACATGATCCACATAGGTACCCACTTCACGTATGCCCATTCTTGATCAACGATGTGGTGAGTGAATTTGTCTATTCAACATCTGGTCGATGACTCGCGCAGGCTTTGACCTCAACATGCGTTGGCAAGCAGTGTCGCCTCGAACTCATCCCCACATTCGCAGCGACACGGCTCCTCGGCCTTCGGCGCTGGTCCTGAAAGCCAGCAGTACATCTCTCTGTGGTACGTACCGACCTTCGAACCATCTTGGCTATTTTGATAAGCTTTTACTACACTGACTCGATGACCCGCCAGCATTCGATGATGATGCCGATCGCTTCAGACTCGTCGGTGAGGTTCACGAATTGGCCGGCAGCTTACTAGCTGACTCTGGTGATCCTTGTTCTTTAAGACACGAATCAAGCTGGGCAGATCGTCGTGACCAACCATAGAAATGTAAGGCTTTTCCCTGTATCGACACATCTAGATTCGGTGCTGAACTCCACCTGCCTTACGTAGCACCAGTCATCCTCGACTTTGATGCTCAGACGTCTTCAGTCTTTCCTGAGGTGAGCAAGCTTGAAGTCAACAGTCTTGACGATTTCTTGTAGTCGTTTGTGGTTCTCTTGCAGTGATTGTTGAGACGAACTACGCTGGACCGATTCAAGAGTGATATAAGGCCTATCATCGTGAATGTAATCCTATCGTGGTTCCCCCGCCATATCGCCTAGCCGTATGGGAGCCGTATGGACATCCTTAGAGATGCCATATATGGTGAGCGAATGGTTGCCATATGTGGCCCGGCCGTGTGTGAGCCGTATGGCTATTCGCCTTTTTTTATGGATACCGTATGGCGCCGCCTTATGCCAGCGGCCTTGATAAGTTTCGCGCGCCAGTATGTAATTCGCTCAGCAATAGGATAGCCTGAGAGGGAGGGAGGTAGGAGACAGCCGGCAGCCCTAATCTAGATCGCGGATGATCGGATCGACCTGGCACAGCGATCGAACACGGATGCATCGAGGACACGGTCATTTCAAGTCTACATAGGCAGGTACCAATCAACACAAATTTATCGAGTCTGACGTTCAAAAGCTAATATTGCATGCATATCAATCTTAAGGCGGGCCGCAAGCGAGCGCCGGAGGAATCGATCGAAGTACCTGCAGCTGAGGACTAGCTGAGATAGTAGTACCTAGAGAAAATTCAGGACTTTGTTCGGCGTGCTCTTCCCGCTTTTTTTTTGGAATAGCATCGATATCATATTAGGAAGAAGTGTCCTGAGTCGAAGATCTAGAATAGCTCACATACTCAGGTACGATTCAGGCTCGGCGTATGCAGTGGCTTGTCCGACTCCAGTGTTGCACTGATTGGTGGCAATTTCCTCACTTGGCTGATCGAATGAATCAGTAGGCATACACTCTGATTGCTGAATGGATGACTTCCACTCGTAACTAGCCATAGTATGAGCCAATGCACATGACTCTGCTCGCGCAAAAACGTGGCAGTGAGCTGTGAATCGAAATGAGCATTGCAAATAAAAGAAACGAAAGTGCTTTCAAAGAACAAAGCAACGAGCAACGAGAGCACACACAAACACACACACACACACAGGGGGAAAGAGACAGAGAAAGAGAGAGAGGGGGGGTGCTTATAACTAAAACTCGGAGCTTCAAAAAGGACCGTCCCCAATCAACGAGGCAGAAATCTCCATCGTTGGGTCCCACCAATACGTTGACCGCGCTTATATCATTGTGAATGATGCCGAGTTTGGCAAAGGCGTCGTCGACTTCACTGCACACCGACCAAGGAGAAAAAACAGGGTTGGGTCAGGAATCTTGCTGCTATTACTTAAGGCAGGCTCACTCTGACTGAGCCCCTGAGTGGTCTCCAAATACTCTCTACGGGCGCCTCCAAACAACTTCACCACAATTGGCCTGTCGATCCATAGTAATTACGCGCATTCGTGTATGTACCGACGTTCTCAAACACCATGGCGTACCCATTGCCATTGCTCCCTCGGTACGTGCCGTGATATCGAGGCAGATAGCATCGAAGATGGTCGGGAAGGTGGGGAAAGACTTGTTGGTAGAACAACGTCTCGCGGATGACGGAGCCGGCGAATTGGCACGACACGAGCTTGAGGAAGTAAGTCTTGTTGAGGACAGGATCGTCAACGAGGGGGAACTTGGTGTCGGGCGACTCGGAGGGACGGTTCGTTCTGATCACGTTGGCGAGCCACCCGCCGGCTGTGCTTCCTGTTCCCACCAGTTTCTCTAGACGAAGATCTGCGGTCGACTCGAACCGCTCTTGAGATCCAAGTGGTATCCGATCGTCTGTGAGCTCCCCCATGGGATTTTCGGCCAAACACTGCAAAACAGCGTCGGATAAATGGAGGCCCTTGATAAACTCGCTTGCTTGGGACGGGTTCGGCGAGCGGCGAGATGGGTCACGTGACGTGTCCGAGAAGGCTGGGGTTCGGCTGGGTTTGGCCGTGAAGCTCAGGGGCGAGATTCATGTGGAGACATGATAAATATCTGTTTGCTAGGTACCCTTTCCTCAGCAAGGTTTTTCGGCGTAGGTCAGCAGCTGCAATTTTATGATTAGCCACACCACAGTGGACGTTCCACGGTGCTGTGCGTAAGGCCGCCGAGCGGGCGATCCCATGCTCCCGGGACGGAAGCCTCGACTGGGCTCCAACCCTGGCTCCAGGTACCTGAGGCCCATCGGAGTGCTGTCATTAGAGCAATGAGGGATTCAGCTCAACGCTCCCTTGATGATCCCGTCATCTACACATCGATTTCTGTCTTGACGACCATCTACTACTTGCTTCAAGCACTGTCAGTATCCTGCCCGGATTGTAAACAACAGGCTCTCACGACCAACTTTCGGCCCCAGTGTGCACAGACACCCTGTCGACCCCGGAGTCGTCCGACCTGACGGTCAAACCTTGCAACCTTAATTTTCAGCTGGGAGCCGACTCGATCTCCGAGCACCGGAGAGCCAGCAGGCGCGTAAGCAGCGCCTCTTTTCGACGCCGACTCAACTCGACCTCGACTCTCTCGACTGTCAAGCTTACCTCCGACGGCTGGCGTGTGCCTCTCGGACGAGCTCGAAATAGACCCCGAGGGCTCAGCTCATCTTTATACCATTGGGTGTTGGATCCTTGTGCACCATCTTGCGGCTGTGTCGAGTACTCGAGACTGCGATTCATTGCGAGTGGCAGTCCGGGGTTTTAAGAATACTCCACACTCGAAGCGCCTGGACCGTCGAGGCGCTCGCACCTTCCTTCTTCAGCCTCCCCCTACCTCGGCGCTCGCGCAAGCCCGGCGCTCGCGCCCACGAGCTCAGGCGACCCCACGCACCCGGGTACACACATCAGACGAGTGCCTTGGGTCTTGGTGGTACGTCCCTACATCGATTGTTGCGAGTACGGTACCTCGGATTTGGGCTGGGAGCTTGGCGCATGGGCCTGCAGCTGACCCCTGACTCCCTCTTGGCGCGCCACGTTCCGGATTCGTCGTTGACTTTCCAAGGCCGAGCCCCTGAATATCGCCGACCTCAGGCGCGCCGAGCCGCACTCAGAGCGATTAACCTGAAGGCAATTGACTTACAAACTTGATTAAGCACGTCGTCGTGATCGAACGCTAAAAGATTTCGGATCGTCGCTACCCCAACAACTATACTACATTCTCTCGACTTGTCCTTACAACATTCTCCTCCCACCCACCATCATGTCGTCGCGATCGAAAATGAGGTTTGGCTCGACAAGGGGCAGAACGTCGTCGATGGGCGCCGACGCCTACGGTGGCTTTCGAGCGACGACGGCGGTTCAAGACTGTCGCCTATCCCTTCGACACCGCCGACGTTCTCTAAAACGAATCAATCACCCATACCAGGAACAAAACATGGAGCTGGAGCTTTCAACAGTCCTACCATGCCTATCTCGGCGCGTCGCAATGTTCGCTCCACCCCAGCCCCACTTAAAGTGCCCGCAATTTTGCCACCGAACCTCGCGCCGGCAACTCCTCCTTTCTCGGGCAACTCTTTGCTTTCGCCGTCTTTGGCATCGACTGCGAATCATGCTCGTCGATCTACAAGTGATTGCGACTTGCCTACCCCATTGACTTCAGATGGTTCGGCGTCTCATGTTTGCCCCTCCGCAGCTCGGTCGGCGTCTGCTCGGGGGCTTCACCGGCCAACGCCGGCCTGCCACCGCTGCCGAGGAAGAGTTTGTCCAACAACGCCTTTGAATTAAATCGTGAAGACCGTGAAGAGGCCAATTGTCGCAAGAAGATGTTGATGCCTCGTTCAGCAGTCGTCAACAAGAGGTGCCTGGACCTTGACTTTGGCTTCCTGGACGAAGAGCCGCCCCTCTGGACGTATTCGGAGAGGCGACGATCCTCGCTAAGTTGCTTGGAGTCGGCTCCGATCTACGAGAGGAACAGATCAAGTGGTGTTAATTACTTCCAGACGACAAAGCGTAGGGAGCCTTATGCATCGAATGGACCGCCCGGAATTGACGCCTCACGTAAGTGCTCCCTCTGCCATCCTGCTCGGTCCGTGTTCGCCCTATTGACCCGTCGCAATCGGTCCAACAGGATCACCAGTTGGCGTGTCATTCTACAGCACCGTGAGCAAGTCATCTGAAAGACCATTCCCTTCAAAACGGCCTTCCATTGCGCGCGCTTTTTCGAGCGAGTCAAGCTTCTCTCCCAGACATGAGCGATTCCTCAGTCGTGAAGCACTCAACGCCAGCTCGGCGGGTCCCGAGCATCGTCGACCTTCGGCCATTTCGTACACTTCACTTGAATCAAATACAAGTTCCGACTTCAGCAGTTCAGGTATGGGAGGGCAGCGTTACACCTCATCGAATTCGGAGGCCGATATCTCACCGACGCAGAATCTCGGAGTGGGCTCGAACGGCGTCCATGACGAGCTACACGAAGGAGAAGCTACCGACCAGAGGAAACGTCTGGCGACTTTTCTCGACCAAGCCGCTTCAGCGATGGAAGGAGGACGGTCTCTACGTCAAGTCTTGCCCGAGACAGCCCCCGCACGAGCAGGTCAAGCGCCGGCCAAGTCTCTGTCACAACTCGCTGAGATCTCGGCCTCTTCACCTTTACCAGCACCAGACGCACGACTGTGTTCTACACCCCTGATATGTTCGACGGTGATGCTTCTCCTCTCAGCTCCCTCGTTTTCAAAGATGATTGTCCCGAATTGCGCTACGTCCAAGACCGGTTTGGTACGGGTCTAGGCTTGCACACCGTAACGCAGCAACGCGAGAATTCGCCCGTGTTGCTCCAAGCGCCTTCTCCATCCGCCCCTGCACCTCCAGTCACTCAGAAGGGAGCCTGCTTGTCCGGCGTGACCCTCGATGGAACTCCCCAAACCGATGCGGATGAGTATAGCAGTCCTGATGTGCGGGATCGTAATACCGCGCAGGCGAAGATGGCGGAGAATCGACGAAGGACGATTCAGGAATTGATCCAGACCGAGCAGAGTTATGCCATCGACATGATGGTTGTGCGCGACATCTACTTGGCCCGGGCCAGAGGATTCGATTCGGTAAGCGGTGCTCGTTGCCTATACTTCGGGGCTACAAGAATATAGCTGACCCTTCTTGGCTTCGGTCTCGCAGACTTCAACTTGATCGCGGATCATGTCATGGCCTCCGGTCTTGGGCTCAGCGCCTCGGCTTCCCCGTCGTCTCCCGCAGTCAGGAGCGGCTTCAACTCACTTACTCTTAGCGCCCGTTCAGAGGCCCGTCGATTGACAATGAGCTCGCTCAATATGAATTCTCTGAATGGCGCCACACAGAAAGGCGGACGAAGGATCAGTTCCGCGCCCACCCTGTCAGCCAAGTTGGAACAACGTCGAGCAACGAAGGCGCGCCTCTCTTCCGCGTCGGGCTTGGTGGCGCCTGGGATCCCCGTCATGTCGACAAAGGACCTGCACGTCATCTTTGCCAACCTGGAAGAGGTTTCCGGCTTGGCCGAGCGTTTCGCTCACATGCTGTCTCAGGCCAAGGGTGCGACCGATGTTGATGGTGCGGATGAGATGCGATAACATCGGAGAGGTCTTTGTCAATTTGGTGGGCTTTCAAACGAGCATATTTGTGTTCCGAGCACGCGTCTCATCTCTCGTCGTTCACATCCTTGCAGATCCCACAAATCCAAAAGGTCTACTCGACGTACTGCGCTCGCCACCACCGCGCAATCGTGCGGCTTCAGGAGCTTGAACCCACGCTGCGCACTTATCTCGCCGAATGCAAGACGCTCAGCCACGGTCACACCAAGGCTTGGGACCTTACGAGTCTGTTGATTAAGCCCGTGCAGCGATGCCTCAAATACCCGCTGCTGCTCCACCAGATCCTGGCCGTGACACCCGAAAGCCATCCCGACCGCCACGACTTGGTGCGCGCCAACTCTGAGATGCTGCTCGTCGCCGAGACGATCAACAAGGCCAAGAGTCGACAAGAGGTACCAGGACCACAGGGACGACTAAGCGTCGCTTCGATCGCGTCTCCTCGCAAGGACCCGATGCTTCGTCGCGAAAGCAAGTCTTCTCTGTCTTCGGCGATGACAAAGAAGTTCCTGCGGTCGTCGAGCAAAACGTCGACTGCGCAGGTTTCGAACGAACGATCGGCAGAGCGCGACGACATGTTCGACACCCTCGCTGCGCTGGTGGATAGTACTCGATCGTCGGTGCTACGCTTCTCGAGCGAGATGAGAGAATGGTCCAAAGGGACCAAAGCTCAACTCGAAGCACAGGTCGTCATCGTCGAAGGGTGGATCGATCTTTACGCACCCCTCTCCGAAGAGCCGGATGCGCAAGACTCGCTCTGCCATCGCTTGATGGTATTCCTCGAGGAGGTACTTGACCCCGTTATTGATGGATCCTATCGTGAAGTGGCGAGTACTTTCCTATAGGACGGTGTGATATGAGACGCTAGTGAAGCTAATAATCCCGACCTTAACCCTTGCAGGCCCACGAGGTCCGCCGCTCGCTTCTGCTCAAGAGCGACCACTTGCTCTCGCTCTTCGAATCGCCCCGCCAGTTCATCCAAAAGCGAAACGACAAGATGCTTGATCACTCGCGCTATCTCGCCAAGAAGCTACCGGCCGATCGTCGAGAATCGGACGAATTCCTCGAGCTCTCGGCCCGTCTGCTCGAAGAATTGCCTCGTTTCCTCGCGAGTGTCTCGAAGTACTACGATATCATCATCGGTCATTTTTCTGGTGCACAGGAAGCGTATCAAGAGGAGGTGCAAGAGCGTTGGGACGTCTTTGCCGAACGATTCCGTCTCCGAGACGAGCAAGGCATGATGGGGAACCAGCAAATCCTCGCGAACGAGTTGATGCATCGACTCGCCGTCGGGCTCGGCCTATCTGTTCCTTCGCTCGTCCCACGTCCCGGATCGACGTCGGGAAAGTTCGGCAAAAGGCATCTCCGTCATGCGACAAGTAGTTCGGGAAACTCGACCAGCTTGGTGTCGATCAGAAGACAATCCATCATCGCAAGTGGCGTGCCTCGACCCACGAGCAACATGTTAATCTCCAACTCGGGTGGCGGAGCGAACAATATCCGCTCCCGCCTTCAAGAGTACCAGTTCACCGCGGGGTCACAGAACGAACCTCCCGTGATCGCAAACCGAAGTAGCATCACTTCGGAAGCTTCGACACCGTCGTTCACCGTCTCTTGCAAGAGCGGTGAGTCCTCGAACGGTGGTCCAGCTACTCCTCCACCTTCGACGATGACTCAAAACGTTCGCTCGGGAGAAGATCACTATGGCAAGCAACGTCAACACATGCATCAAGGCTCATCGAACCAACTCTCCTCTTTTGGTGTCGTGCTTCCTTCAACGACGACGAGTCGAAATCTCCAGGGCGGCGTCGCTCCGCTCCCTTGGTCCACCCCGGAAGTCGGCCTGCATTCCCCTTTGGAAACGCCTTCATTCCGAGGTCGTTCAGGATCAGGTGACGACGCCTCTGCAGGATCTTCCATCACCGCGACTCGTCCTACGGGCTCCCCCAAATATCGGGTCCTCTCGAAGAGGAGGATTCTGGCACCTCGTCGGACCTTTCTCCAACGGAAGGAACTAACCGCCGCGACGACCCCGTCGTGCAAATCATTCCGACCCAGCTCGACGCGGAGTCTCCCTAGTACGAGACCGAACCCGAAGACTATTACTTCGAGAAAGACCGAACCCTCTACGTAGCCGAAGCGATGGAAGACTCCTCGACGAAGCAGTACCTAGGTGTCGAGCAAATGCGAGGGGACTTCCCTATCTTGGTGTTCAGAGTTGGCGATCGGATCGAGGTCCGAGCATGAGGAAGCCAATTAGGAAGAGGGTGGGTGTGGGTGGTTGCTGGGGAGGAAACACGGTGATGGCGTGCTGGGGTGGGTCAGGACGGAAATGTTCACAATGCTCGAGGATGACGAGCGGTAGGGCTCGAGGGGCCGCCCACAACTGCCGTCATAGGGTAGTACTCTGTTTTCAGATATTCAGATGCTTTGCTCGAGGGTGGTTGAGTCTGACTTGTTTTGCGACAGTAGTCGCGACAGTAGTTCATGCATATATGTCATATAGCGTTTTGTTGTGCATGCCATATAATCTAGGTTATCCTCCCTTCAGGTAGAGACTTTCTCATGATCCGAGTCTGCGAGCAGGACATGCATCGAGCAAGAACGGTACATGAATCAGGTAATTTCAAAGCAAGATGTATCATGAAAATGGCGCCATGGTTTTAATAAGACTTTGTCACGAGCTCACTGCTCGTCGGGACACCTTTGCTCAGTGTTTGCAAGACGACGCAGTACCGCTCGGTCAACGAGATCAATTTTTCGACCTGTTCCAGGGAAAAAGCACCCGATACATATCAGTGCGATGCTTGAAGCAACGATGCGTTATCATAATGCCACGGTACTCACCTTCTCCTGTTCGGTGTCCCCGCAATCCAAGTCAAACTTGACCCTGATGGCCGTGAAGCCGACGGGAGCAGTCTTGTCGACGCCGAG
The DNA here is from genome assembly GCA_022702645.1 of Microbotryum intermedium. Classification (NCBI taxonomy): domain Eukaryota; kingdom Fungi; phylum Basidiomycota; class Microbotryomycetes; order Microbotryales; family Microbotryaceae; genus Microbotryum; species Microbotryum intermedium. The sequence continues at coordinate 1,906,706 of JAHWDX010000001.1, forward strand.
GGTGCCGCTGGAGTCAGATTCGCGAATGTGGAAGAACGATAGTGTGAGTAATGATGTTCCAGAACAGGAGCAGGTTGGCCGAGCCCAGGAATGCTTTGTAGATTGACGGACCGGAAGTCAAGATCGCCTTCAACTTCGACGGTGCCCCTCGCGACGGGGATCGAAAGTGCCGTAGCCACGGCTTTCAGAGTGACTGAAGCGCAAATCACGTTTACAAATAGGGGAAAACTCATTTCTCATGAGATATCTCAAATAGGAAGACCGACAGGGACCAACTAACCTCCCGCACAAGCCGCCAAGCTTTCCAGCAACAGATCCCCACTACACTACTGATCGCCCGTCCCTCCGGCCATAGGGGACAAGCCGGCCTCCTTCATCGCCTTCCCAACCGAAAGAGAGCACGAGACACCGGATCCTAATGTCGAGGTTGATTTGAGTGTGACTTGTGCGGCGGTCGCATCGGACGAGTAAGCCTGCTTGAGTGGGGCCTGGATCGCGCGCAGTTCCTCGGCTGTGGGCGCTGACATGCTTGTATTGAAGGGTTCTTCATAGTAAATTGATTCTTATGTCAAGATCGAATGAGCCGAGGGATTGGAGCGTATGAGATGAGTGCGGATTTCGTAGGCGTGTGTCGCTGTGGGTGGTACCGTGGCAGTTCAGTGCAACCAGCCCGTCGGGCCGAGTCGGAACCCGAGATCCGACCTCGGAGATTGACATGTGTCGTTGACATGACTTCTTCTCCGAATGTGATATTGCTGAAAAATCCTCGATATTCCAAATTTAGAATCAGCCCCTGGGTAGCACCGCATTGTCGTCAGGTAGGTAGGCATCTAGCGAAATTCCGCTCGAATATTGAGCGAGTCGGCGCCCCGGTCGACCCCCACATGTGGGATGACGTTGTCGCGAAGAAGCTCCTCGCGACTCGATGACGACGATGAGGCTCACAGCGCTTAGCCGAGAGTCGCTGCGCGAAACTAGAGAACGTCTTTGATGAAGGGGAAAAAGCTCTAGACTCGAACTAGATACATTATCCATCCTTCCACATCCTATCAAGCTCAGCCCACCAAGTTGATCTCACCATCCACACACGCTCCTCCCATCCACCATCATGTCCATCGCTCCCGACCATACCGACAGCAGCGTCACTGATCCTTCGTCGCTCATCTCACCGTTCGTCGAGAAGGATGCGCAGGCCACAGTACGAACGGGGGTGCACGTCAGTTGGTCAGCTGCCAGTGCCGCTTGGTGAGTCCGACATGGCACATAGCATGACTTCCTGCCTTAGGATCCTAGACGACTGATCCTCCGGCGTGCACCCTCTTCTTCGTCCTGCCATCGTCATCGCCCCTGACCGATGCCCCCCACATGCTCGTCTACCGCTCATGATCACCGTCACCACCGATGTGATCTCTTGCCGAATCGCTGTACCCTCACGCCTTCACTTCAATCAGGCTCTCGATCCTTGGCATCCCTCTCGTTTTCTTTCCTCGCATTCTCTCGATCGTCTTCGCCAAAGCGCTGACGACCAACACTCTGACCGACGAGGTCGAGACCGAGGTGATTCGTCAACTCAACCCGCTCGAGCGTTCTATGGCTGGGTTGGCGGGAACGACCTTGTTGGCTTTGGCTAGCTTGCTGCTTGTTCAGGTGAGAGACTTCAATTTCATATAGCCGAAAATAGCAACCCCGCTGACCCACCCTTGAACCACATCCTCAGACCGGTTCTCTCCCCCTGACTTCCTCCCTCTCAGCCTCGGCTAGCGTCGTCGAGTCCAACTCGCTCGCCCCCTTCCGTTCTCCGACCATCTTCATCGGTGTGCTCTTCTTCTCCGCGATCGCGTACGAGAGCTACTACGGTCTGGGAATGTACCTCGTTGCTGGACCGAGCGCCGGCTTGGGATTGTGGGGTGTATGGGCGGTGAGTTGTCTTCGTGCCTGACGCTCTTGCGAGAGGGAGATCGGTCTTGCTGATCTATGACTCAATCATGCCACTTTTTAGCTCCTCTTCGCTCACGAGGGTCGTGTCAACCGCGTCGGAGGGTCGAACAAGGACCCAAGGAGCGGCATGAAGAAAAAAATGGACTCGAAGAACCTCTGAATGAACCACGAATGTCCACCCGGAACGATTGCATTGACGAGGCCTATGCTGGATGATCCGGACACGATTCGAGCACGAAGTCCCTAAACACCCATTGCTGGCGTTCTTGTCTTTTGTAAAGAAATAAAGCTTGTGCAACTTCTTTCTTTCACGACCCTCAGCTCTCATGGGTCTCAGCTTCGGCCGCCTTGAACTCGCGATGGAGCACATAAAACGGACAGAACTTGTTGCAACATGTTGAAAGAGTAAAAACTGTATAGGAGGAAGCCGCTTGTTGACGATTCGGATCGCCGAGATCCTTCCAAGTGCGAGGTCGTTAGGCTGCTACGAAGTAGTAGGAGTAGAAATAGTATTGGTTGTTCTCACACCGGCGAAGAAGGTGATATCTGAACGAAAAAAAGCGATGGATGGGAAAGTGAAAATGCGAGATGCGCACGATAGATTCCTGAGCGCGTCAAACTTGGATGTCTAGAGGAAGTATTCGATTTGCTGTTTAGAACAGGAGAACGCCACGGTCAGATCAATCTCACTCCGTCTTCTCCCATGCACATCCCTCTAAACGCTCCCCAGTCAAGACTCACATTCGGCCCGGCTATACTCGCCATGACCTCATCCCCACCCATACCCAACGGTTGTTGTTGTTGTTGTTGCTGCTGCTGTCCCGGTCCATCCCTCTCATTCTCCGGTGCCGCATCAAATACATTGAAATGTTTCTCCCCCCCAGGTCCAACTTCTAAAATCGACGCCATGTTCCCACATCGATAACAGTAATTAGGCGCCGACCAAACGGTTGACAACCGATCGTCGTAGAGTACGGAAAACCCTTCCATGCATAGTTGGTGGGCTCGGAGTATGTGGTTCATTGAGTTGGTGTGGAGGAACGATTTGACGACGGATGATCCGAAGGTGTAGCCTGCTCCTCTGTGGTGAGGGTAAGACGAAAAGGCGGGTTTCAGCATGGGCTTGTTTCATTCGGTGAATGTGACTTGTGTCGTGACGGACCTCGGTGATATTGAAAACTCCTCCTTGTCTGGATCTGGATCGGACCACACCAGGTCTGCCATCGGCCCTTCATGTGGGATTTCTGCAACAGGGACAACTTCGGAAGCGTCAGTTCCACGAGAAGATGAAAGAAGGTGCAAGCGAGCTGTCCAAAAAGAAGACTGACCTCTGAACCGATCGATGATCTTGATCTGGTCCAGGGTATGGACAGACGGTGAAAGACCTGTGCGATCAAGACAAAGCCGTCAGTCCGGCTTCCTTTGTTCAACTCAACGGGTGACACTTCACCAAGCTCACCTCCATGGACGCAAAAAATCCGATCATCGATGACGACGGATAGTGTCAAAAAGTCAAACATGTCGGTAAAGTAGGTCCAGACGGCCGGGGATCCGTATTTCCGTACGCATTCCGAGTAGAACCCGTACGTCTGTAGGGGGATTAGCTCGGGTGGGGTCAGCCTGCGTTCCTCTGTAGTATGCGACTGCCCTGACTAGCAAATGCTTCGACTGACTTGTGTCACCGCCCTCGACTCGTGATTACCTCGAATGAGTTGGACCCGATTCGGGTATCTCAGCTTGAGGCACGTGAGCAACGAGATGGTTTCAACCGAGAAGAGTCCCCGGTCAACGTAGTCACCCAGGAAGAGGTAGTTGGTATGCGGCGAATAGCCTCCTATCCGGAAGATCTCAATGAGGTCGTAGAATTGTCTGTTGTATCGTCGCCGAAGTAGGTCAGTCCCCTCGGTCCCACTCAAGCCGACCAGCTCATCACCGGCCGACGATACCTCCCCTCCCCCAAACTGACCCATGAATGTCGCCGACGACGGTGACAGGTGCTTGGATGTGCACGACGTTGGATTCCCTCATCAAGACCTCTTTGGTCTTTTCGCAAATCTCCTTGACCAAGGATTCGGCGAGCAACCGTTTGCGCAACAAGGTCGCGATCGCGCCGTCGAGGTCTAACCGCATATTGGCGTCGTAGCAGAGGCGATGGGAGTGGGCCGGGTGGTCGAGTGGGTCGAGATAGATCCTAGATCGATTGAGATGGTACGAGTGAGGTGCCGAGTGGTGTAGGGACGATCAGAGCGGCGGATGAGGATCGATGAACTGGATGATGAATCGATCTAGCGGTTGGAGCGGTGATTACGAGGTTGCCGTAGAGAGAAACGAGAGCCGAGGTTACCTATGCACTACTATCCGTCCAGCGGTGTTCTTTTCTCCGTTGATGAGATGAAGATGGAATCAGGAACAGACTCAATTGCCGGCCGTCCAGTTCGGCTCCACTTTTTGGGCGCTGGCCGAGCTGACTTTGCCGCTCGGACCGCCTTCGCCTCTCCTTCCCCTTCTTTCACGCCGATCACCTCCGATCACGAGCGACGCCCGATCACTTTTCGCAGTGTGCCCCTCCCCCCAAGTCAGAGCATGCCTTCAGCTCCCCTATCATTACAACCACCACCACCCTGATGACGACCCCGATCAATCTTGCGCTCTCGACCTTGATCGCCTCCCACCTCGCGTCCATCAACTCGACCCTCACCGATGACCAATTGACCGCCCTCGCCCACCTCGTAGGATCCACCACATTGCTCATCGATGCACTTCATCTCATCGATACCCAAGGAGGTAGGCCACTGCAACTCTACTTAGCTTGTTTCCTTCTCACACACTCCAAAGCTGATCCCTCATCGATCCAACCCCCAGTCGCTCGACTCAGTCTACCCAACAGCTCGTCGCTGTACCAAGTCTCGGGCTCGATCAAAGCCTACACAGTTCATACCTTCCCTTCTGCGTCTTCAACAGGCAGACTAGGTTTCTGTCCCTGTCCGGCATTCGCTTACTCTGTTCTGAAGACGCACCAGAACGTACTCGCAAGTCCAATGAGCTAATCCCCCACATCCTAGTCGGAAGTCGTTCAAATCCTGACCCGACGATTGGCGCCACTACAGTGCAAACACCTCCTAGCTGTTCTGATTTGTGAGCGCCTCGATGCGTTCGTCGATAAGCAAGTCGGTCTCAGATGGTTGGCTGCTTGGAGTTCGGGTTTTCGCCCACTTCAACACGCGCCGCCGACGTGAGCTCGGCTCCGAGTCCAAGTCGAAGGAACAACCTCCCACCTGAAGCCTACCGAGGACGACCGTCACTACCGAGCACAGTAACTATAGCCATCAAATCGACCCAACAAGACAACATCGTTCTTGTGGCCTCTACGAGCTCGACTGGTGTTGGACCCTGTTCGTTGACGTTCCCGAGTTGCGAAACAGCCCTACACAGCAAACTGGCTCCTTTCGGTTCGAAAAACCGCCCTTCATCTTTGAGCCTTCGATTACTCGACCAAAACAATTCCAAACCCCACACTCCTCCCCTTTCCCTTTCCTCTCCCTTGAGACCCATTGTCTCCTCCGCATCCCGTCACAAAAGAACAGCCACCCCCATTCGAGGGGGGGCGGGGGGCGAGGGATCGTATTTCTGCGTGGCCTAATTTGCAGTCGGCGTATCCGGCCGTATTGCCGGAAAGGATCTTACGGAAGCGTCTGGTGAAGGAGAAAGACGGCCCACGGGTTTTTTTTTAAAAAGTTTATCTTTGCTAATGCTTTAACTGAGACTAAGCTCGGCGTTCGTAAGAATCTGCAATGTCCGCGAACTGGGCGGAAGGGGAGTCAGTTGGAAGGTAATACTGAAGAGCGAGTCTCGGGTTCGATGCAGTCTTTATACCATCCTCAGAGTCATCGAACATCACTTTCTGTCCATTGAAACCCTCAAATACCTACCCTGGGCACGACCCATCCGGTGTGAACTGCCACGCTGAAGTGCCACCGCGGACCATTGTCCCACCCGTCCACAAAAACTCAATCCGGACCACATGTGCACTCATACTCAATTGCTGATGCAATAGTGCTGATGTCCCTCCGGTCATAAGTGCATTTGAGCCGGGACCGGGGACTCGAGACCTTCCGTGCTTGTTGAGTGAGGTTCGGAGGTGAAGAGGAGCGCGCGCGACTGACAAAGTCATCCGCCACAGCAGTAAAGAACCTGGGTGACGCGCCTGTTCTCCAATTGTGCAGTTACTGAACTAAATCGGCTGACTTCCCTTCATAGGGCGTGTCCCACACTGTCGCACACATAGGCAGTCTCTCCGAATCGTGGCTCCAGCTGAGAGACTCCTACAGCAAAGCTCCTAGTTTCATGACGTACACCTAGCACAGGGCTTGTGTACTTACCAGTAGATCATTACCGAAACTCCCACCAGCTCGGACCTCCTCACCCGCGACAACGAGTCATCTTCTCTCACCAATCACACAATGAGCGATGATAGCTGGTGATCCAAAATGAACACACCGCGACGCTCGGTCATACTCTGTCCTGCTTTGTCTGCCACACTCTTGAAGACTTGGAGTTTTCGAGTCCTTCCAGTCACGCCGCGGAGCGCTTTCGCAATTGCAATGCGGCAAGCTCCTTTTTCTTGCCCTTTGTCCTCAGCCCTCTTTCATTCGCTGGGACCTTCTTCATCTCGAGCGCCTCGTGTTGCATGGCGTCTCCATCTGAAGCGACGACAGTCAGCTTTGCCCCACCTCCGCTGGCACCACGGCTCAACGCATTACTTAAAACTTGCGCACCGTTCCATTGGTTCGATCCACCCCCGCACTACGACGGGCCTGATCACTCAACCGCTTCGCGCAAGCAGGCCGATGCTGGGACTGCTTTCGAATGTGTCTCACGCTTGGGAGGATCGTTGTGGAGTCACCGCTTGTCCCCTGCGAGTCGGGCCGTCAATTCATTCTTTGGTCTGCTCCGACAACACCCATCCCTCTTCAACCTCTTTTGTGCCAAGATGGCCGGCATCGAGCGAGCCCCTGGTCTCGAACAAATGCCTCGAATTTTCGAGGTCGATGTCGTGTGCGCATTTACACTCCTCTTTCAGGTTGGCCTCAAATCTGCAACAGCGGAGTTGCTCAATCACTATACCTCGATCGTTGAAGTCGCTGAAACGCCAAGTTCTGCCTCGGGACCGACCACTGTGACGCCTGCTCTGTACTCGCTCCAATTGACCAACCAACCGAGCAGTGCACTCCGAACGAGGGGCGATGCACTTGTCCAAATTAGCCGCGGCGTCGACAAAGTTGTCGTCTCGTCCATTGCGATCGAGTACAAGCGAGACATCGTGCACCACAGCTTGACCAAAGAGCCCACCACAAGCAGAGGTCTGGAGATCCCCACGCTCGACCACACGTCGCCAGTGCCGCTCCAGAATTTGGAAACAGAACATTCCGTGGGTCCCGATGCCGTGGCCACCAAGGTAAGGCATGCAAAGCACGGGGGTATTAAATCTCGATCCAACCTCGAATCATGGGTCCCGCCTAATTGGTGTATTTGGTCCTCGAACTTTCGTCGCAGGCCATCATCCAGTGCGTCTCGAATAGTAGTCTGTTTTTCCTCCTGCTCTCGATTCCGTTCTTTCAGATTGGTGAACTGGGTACGTTGCCGCTCACCTTCCAACCCCTTTGACACTTGTTGAGCATTATAGAGGCCAACTGACGCATACGATTATACATTCCCGGTGTATCCACCACCTACAGTCCAACATTCATCATCGAATGCTCCTACTGAAAGTGATTACGTGCGGCCAACCCCCGTCAGCGTCGACCCCGTCAACGTCGACCCCGTCAGCGTCGATCTCGACCTCGACCACCATCGCTCCTTCGACGACCGAGCAAAGTGTCCCATTGCTTGTAGAAGGACGCTACAGCATCATATTGCAAGAGCTGACCCGATGGGTGTAGCCCTCTTTGTCAACTTTGGGCGACGCGAGGCTTGCCGAGACGCTTGGCGTCGATCTTCCGATGCGGTCACTCGTCGTCTCGTTTTTCGCACTCGCTTTCGATGTTGTGCATAAAGTAGCCGCCCCAGATGATTCTACAATCGATCAGCTCCTGGTTGCAGATCCCAAGCCCTCGAATCAGCCTCGACCTCTCCTCGCCGATAACTCTGGCAAAGAAGATGGTTCCTGCGGCCCGTCACGAAAAGCTCGAAAGACTTCCGCCGCCAACAATACCGCGACTCGTCGTTCTTCGGCCCCAATCAAAGGAAGAGAAGCGCAAGTCCAAGCCAACAACTCACTGGGGCACCGCTTTTCTTCCCATACTATATCGGCGGGCTTGAATCCTACATCTTCCGCAGCTCCGATCGAAATCGATCACGGTGACCAAGGATCGGCAGTTTGAGATCAAGGCGAGCTTGTCGAACGGGCACTGGTCTACTATGGTGCGTCAAGCGCTTTGAGTTGCTATTCTCTTCATGGAGCTTCTCTCTCAGGTCACTGAACATATGGCCTTGTCTCGCTCTTATGCAGTCGTACACGGGAACGAGCCGCGTCGATCTGGTCGAGATTGAGTTCAACATCGTCTCATCGGTCTCCTCCGCATCGCCACTCTCGTCTCGTCGCTCGCCGAACCCGTCCCAAGCAAGCGAGTTCATCAAGGGCCTCCATTTATCCGACGCTGTTCTGCAGTGGTTGGCCGAAAATCCCATGGGGGAGCTCACAGACGATCGGATACCACTTGGATCTTCAGAGCGGTTCGAGTCGACCGCAGATCTTCGTCTAGAGAAACTGGTGGGAACAGGAAGCACAGCCGGCGGGTGGCTCGCCAACGTGATCAGAACGAACCGTCCCTCCGAGTCGCCCGACACCAAGTTCCCCCTCGTCGACGATCCTGTCCTCAACAAGACTTACTTCCTCAAGCTCGTGTCGTGCCAATTCGCCGGCTCCGTCATCCGCGAGACGTTGTTCTACCAACAAGTCTTTCCCCACCTTCCCGACCATCTTCGATGCTATCTGCCTCGATATCACGGCACGTACCGAGGGAGCAATGGCAATGGGTACGCCATGGTGTTTGAGAACGTTGGGAAACACATGAACGAGCGCGATTACTATGGATCGCCTGGCCAATGGTGGTAAGTTTGTTTGGGGGCCGTACACAGATTTTTTTTTAAGGCCACGCTCTCCAACAACCGTGATAGAGGAGAAGCTTGAGCTAGGGCCTGGAACTCGACCGTCAATCTTGAGAATACGGGAGCAGTTGATAATGTACACGTCTCTCATTACTGGTAGCCACGACTTCCTGCTATCATACAACAGCCGAAATGCGTGGGGAACTGCCGAGGTAACAAGGCGTCCTGGCGGGGTTGATGTAGGTAATTGGGAAACCCAGGAAGACGTGTTATCATGGAGGCAGGGTTGCAAAGGTACATGTACAGCTGGAGGAACGAAGAGAGGTGCAAGGCCGGGCCTCTGCCCATAAGGCCTTTGCGCATTAGGAGGTTATGGAAGCCCATGGAATTTGGGACCGAGGAGATATAGCTCGCGCGCGCCTGGAACCTCTTGGCTTCCGCCAGGTCACTGACCCGAGGTTCTAGGTGGGTAACCTTTGCTAGTTTGTGTATTATTTAGCAGGTCACTGACCCGAGGTTCTAGACGTAAATAACTACCATTTGATCCTGTCTATCGTTCCTGGAGCACGGCTGCACGCAGTGCTTCCAAGAGGCTCAGAAGGGAGCTACACCCGAACGGCTAACACTTCTCCACCGGCGGTCGATCACCTCTAAATCAATTGTTCACACGCCGCAACAGCACACTCATTAGCCCATCACATGCACGATGTCATGAATACCAGACCTTGCAACAAGCGCTCGGGTGTGTTTCCCGTTATCCATTGCCTGACATCCGCCATGTCCAACCGTTCGCTCCACATCCATGCATCAACTCTTTTTTTATTTTTTATTTTTATTTTATTTTATTTAATAGATTTTAATAACAGCACAATTATCTTAGTACCTAAAAATCTTCGGAAAAGTCGGAGGAAATGCTTGAAGCACACTGGCTAGGCCAATAGTGTAGGACTCATCGACCCTGCATCAGAATCGACCATACCCACTAAAATCCCCTTGGGTGGTATCAAAGAGACACAAGGCGACCCTTGGACTCCTGAATGGACGCCCGAAGATCCTCGAAAGCCGTTTCGGTGATCGGCTCCAAAGGATCTGACGAGAATCGGCGGCGGCGAGAGAGCTTCCAGATCGAATGGAAGAAGAGAATACGTAGCTCGACCAGTCGACGCTCCGAGCGAGAGACGACCGGACATACGAAGTCAAGAAAGGTGGGGTGTGGGGCCGGAGAGAGTGCGGCCCAGAGGCGGCGAGCGAACGGGCAGCCGACGGCCAGATGGGGAAGAGACTCAGGTGCTTCCGAAAGGCACATCGCACAGGAAGCGGAGCGATTGTTGAGCTGGCTGTGTGTTGCAGACGAAAGTTGCACGCCCGGGTGGAGGGAGCCAAGGGAGAGGAGATGGGCGGTGTCTTCAGCATCCGAGTGAACCCTACGAATCTTGCGTAAAGCCTTCCACCATGACTTCCAGCGCTGCTCGGTGAGGGAGAAGATCTTTTGATGGCCTTCCGGGATGATCGGAGGGAAGACGAAAGCGTGACGGCGTTTTGAGGCGTCAATGAAAGAAGTCGGAGTCATCACCTCGCCATCAGGACCTCGAAAAAGCGTCGGGTTCACCGAGAGCTGGATCCCGTGCCCTGCCGGGAAGAAGAGGACGTGGTTCGCCCAGCGCTCGAGGTTCTGGTTGCTCGAGAACTCGGGGGGGGGGGGGGGGGTTGAGCGTTGTGACCGACGCCCAAGCTTCGAAATAGCGGGCCCAGCGTGGAGGGAGAAGACGCCTTCTTTCTCTCACCGCGTGATACCACTTTGGCGGCGGATGGCAGAAATATGCCCACCAAATCCAGATCCAAGGGCGACGGTGTTGGTTGGGGGGTGGCTTGCGCAAGGTGAAGGGGTGCGGCTGGTTCGCCGCCAGGAGCCGAATGCGAACGTCGAAAAGGTGCCGCGTGAAACAGCCATCCGGATCGCGCAGTTGGAAGACCCACTTGGCGTGGTCGATGGCCAGACGCATGGGAAGGTCAATCAAGCCAAAACCGCCATGATCGAGGGGGGTGCAGAGGCGCGACCGGGATACCATCGGGCGCCTTCGAGTTCCATCCGAGTCTCGACCGTGGATTGCGAGCATGGCGGCATCCTCGATCTCCTTGACGACACTCTTTGGGGCTGGGAGGAAACGATTGTAGAAGAGGACCTTCGTGTAACAGTAGGTGTTGATGATCGATCACCTGGCTGCGTAAGGAAGGTCGTACATCGGGATAGACCGTATACGAGCAATGGTGGACGACTTGACCTCCTCCCAACCCGCATCCTCGGCAATGTCCACCCCAACCTGGATACCGAGGTAGCGGAATTGAGAGTCGCTGAGATGCCAGGTTCCAAGGCGTGGAACGATCGGATGGTTCCTGTACAATCCGAGAGGGTAGAGGAACGATTTGGCATTACTGAGCTTGCTGGCGCTTGCCCGCTCGTACAATCCGATCGCCCGATTGAGATCTTGGAGGTCCGAGAGGTCGTGAAGCGCGCAGCATGCGTCGTCGGCGAAGAGGAGTTCGCAAATCGTTTGTAGGCCCGAACTCTCTATGCCCTTGACCCTCAATCGGATCTGACACGCAAAACCTTCGATCGCCAGAACGAAGAGGGACGGAGCGAGAGGATCGCCTTGTCTAACACCCGATAGGACGTCGAAAGCGGCAGAGAGCCACCCATTGAGGAAGACCGAGGCGGACTGGTTGGTGTACGTCGCTCGGTACCATTGACGGGCTTTGGGACCAAGGCCAACGGCGCGGAGGGCTGCATCAAGGTAAGTGTGGGATAGCCGATCGTAAGCTTTCTCGAAATCCATCACCGCAAGAAGACCGGACACGGGGACCGAGCCCGGAAGTCCTGGATCCATGAGACACTGGACCTCGGCAATGTTCGTGCCGATCCAACGGTTCGGAACAAAACCGAGCTGAGTCGGACCGATCAGGGATTCGAGCAAGGGAGCGAGACGCTGGTTGTGGGCCTGGGAGATGATGCGTTCATCGGCATTGATGAGCGATATCGGACGTTTGTTCGCCAGCTGATCCCTCTCGCCACGTTTGTGGATGAGGTGGATGTGGGCGATGTTGCGGGCAGAGGGCTCGGGCCGAAGGCCCTCGGTGGGGATCGAGTTGATGACGTCTCGAAGAATGGGGCCCGTGGCCGTCCACGTCGCGCGGTAGAACTCAACCGGGAGACCATCTGGCCCTGGCGACGAGTTCGACTTACACGAATCTTGAGCCTTGGTCATCTCCTCCAATGGGTACGCTTTCTCGAGCTTGTGGGAGTCCGCAGGAGAGAGGCGAGTCGAAGCGAGTCCGTCAATGATCTCCAGTGCCGCGTCGTCGATGGGACGGTCCTGGTAGACACACCCGAAGTAGTCTCTGGCCGCGCCAAGCATCGAGTCGGGGTCGGAATGGACAACATCGTTGACCGTGAGCGAAGGGATGAGGTCGGATGCGCGCACTTTGCGCAGGCGGATGAAGATGGAAGAGGGACCCGCCAAAGAAGGGTCGAGGCGGGACCGCAGGGCTGCGCCGTAGCGCGAGTGGTCCGCCCTCTCTTCCACCGATCCTCCGCGTCGGAAGCGAGCGAGTGTCCGAGCCAGAGCCGGGAGCTCGGGCAATATGCGGTGTTTGGTGGACGTCCAGGCTGCTGATGGATCGTTGGGCGTCTGGAGGAGAGCTTCGTTGTAGAGAGTGCGAACGGTGAAAGTGAGGTACTCGCAGGTCGCGTCGCCTTCGATCACGTGCAATCCAAGCTTGAATTTGCCCGGACCGATGTCGATTGCACCCGGGATTTGAAACCTTGCCACCACCATCGAGTGGGTCGATTTGAGGACAGGAGCCCAGATTTTGTGGTCATGGAAGAGGTCCACCCAGTCAGGCGAGACATAGATGCGGTCAAGGCGTCGGCACGTGCCGGGCGCAGAGCGGTTCGTCGTGTCATGTCCTTTGGGGTGGTGGAGCCGATAGACGTCGGAGAGGTTGTTCGCCGTGGCGAGATCGCGCATCTCCTGACCCCCGTAATTCGTACCATTTTGGTTTTCCGAATCGAGGAGCTGGGACTCAACACAGTTCCAGTCGCCACCGACGAGGAGCGCAGGCGGCGAGGGGTCGTCGCGCATGACTCGCCGGAGAGCGGTGCTGAGGTGTGAGAGGAAGCGTTTTTTGTCTGGTTTGTCGGAGGAGGGCGCGTAGATTGATACAACCCGGACTTTTGAGTCACCCACACAGAATGTGGCATCGGAGACTCGTTCCGGGAAAGAGAAAGAAGCACGAAGATTGTTGGGAGGCGACTCGGGGTCAATAGTAACGACCAGCGAGTCGCTCTTCCAGAGTATGGCAGTGTTGTTGAAAGGAGTGAAAAGGGCAGAAAGCTTCAAGTCTCGGCACTCCTGAGTCCACTGGGCAACCCTTTCAGGGGGAGGTCGGCCAGTTTCGCTCAGGAGAAAGACATCGGCGTTATGGGATCGGAGATTGGAGAAAAGAGAGGCACGCTTACGGTCTTCATTGATTGACTGCACGTTGGCAGCAACAAAAGACACGTTTGGGATTTTAGTTGTGCTCATCATCTTGCTCCATAGCGACTTCCGTATCCTTGAGGGGTGCTCCTTGATCTTCGGCTTCAAGCATGTGGCAGGACGCTGTAAATCGAAATGAGCATTGCAAACCAAACAAAAAGTGCATATAAAGTATAAAGTAACAAGCAACGAGCACACGGAGAGAGAGAGAGGCGAGAGGGGGAGAGAGGGAGATATTTAGACTCGTGGCTTCAGGTAGGATCGTCCCCAATCAACGAGGTAGAAACCTCCGTCGTTGGGTCGAATCAGTACGTTGCCCGCGCTTATATCATTATGAATGATGCCGAGTTGGGCAAAAGCCTCCTCGATCTCCCTGCAAATCCAGTATCAGGAGGAGTAGCGGTCGGGTCAGGGTTAGTTGTTCCAACCGCAAGCTTAAGCTGACTGAGCCCTCGGCTGAGAGTGGCCTTAAAAAAAAATCTGTGTACGGCCCCCAAACAAACTTACCACCATTGGCCAGGCGATCCATAGTAATCGCGCTCGTTCATATGTTTCCCAACGTTCTCAAACACCATGGCGTACCCATTACCGTTGCTCCCTCGGTACGTGCCGTGATATCGAGGCAGATAGCATCGAAGATGGTCGGGAAGGTGGGGAAAGACTTGTTGGTAGAACAACGTCTCGCGGATGACGGAGCCGGCGAATTGGCACGACACGAGCTTGAGGAAGTAAGTCTTGTTGAGGACAGGATCGTCAACGAGGGGGAACTTGGTATCGGGCGACTCGGAGGGACGGTTCGTTCTGATCACGTTGGCGAGCCACCCGCCGGCTGTGCTTCCTGTTCCCACCAGTTTCTCTAGACGAAGATCTGCGGTCGACTCGAACCGATCCGAGAGTCCAAGTGGTATCCGGTCGTCTGTGAGCTCCTCCATGGGATTTTCTGCCAACCACTGCAGAACAGCGTCGGATAGATGGAGGCCCTTGATGAACTCGCTTGCTTGGGACGGGTTCGGCGAGCGACGAGACGAGAGTGGCGATGCGGAGGAGACCGATGAGACGATGTTGAACTCAATCTCGACCAGATCGACGCGGCTCGTTCCCGTGTACGACTGCATAAGAGCGAGACAAGGCCATATGTTCAGTGACCTGAGAGAGAAGCTCCATGAAGAGAATAGCAACTCAAAGCGCTTGACGCACCATAGTAGACCAGTGCCCGTTCGACAAGCTCGCCTTGATCTCAAACTGCCGATCCTTGGTCACCGTGATCGATTTTGGTTCGAGACACAAGCCTGGCAGAGGGGACGTTGTGGGGCTCCAACCCGCCGATGTAGGAGCGGAAGTGAAGCAGCGACCCGCAGGAGTCTCCGGGTCGGACGACAGAACTGCCGACGCCGACTGGTCGGATGCCGGGGGGGTCCTTGGCTTGCTCGAGTCGTTGGCTCGAGCTCGACCTTGCGGCGTGTTGCTTGCACGACGGGTGGCGTTTGCGCCGCTCGAGATTTTCCGAGCCTTGGCAGTGCGCCGCGCGCCGTAGGTGTCATCACGACCCTCCGAATCCGAGTCGGGAGCAGGTCGCACCTGCGTCGAGGGCCTTGAAGTGGCCGCAACGAGGCGTTGAACTGTAGCTCGCGTCGGGGAGGGTGCTGCTTTCACCGCGTCGAAAGTAAGTGCGAAAAACGAGACGGCGAGTGAGCCCATGGGAAGATCGATACCAAGGGTCTCGGCACGGGCCGCATCGCCAAAAGTTGACGGAGAAGGCTGAACCCATCGGGTCAGCTCTTGCAAGATGATGCTGTAGCGTCCTTCTACAAGCGATCGGGCACTTTGCTCAGTCGTCGAAGGAGCGATGGTGGTCGAGGTCGAGGTCGACGCTGACGAGGTCGACGCTGACGAGGTCGACGCTGACGAGGTTGACGGCACGAAATCTCTTGCAGCAGCAGCATTCGATGATGAGTGTTGGACTGAGGGTGGATTCACCGAGGACGTATGATCGAATGCGTCAGTGGGCTCGTATGATGCTCAACAAGTGTCGAAGGAGTTGGAAGGTGCAGCGCAACCTACTCAGTTCGCCGATCTGAAAGAATGGAATCGAGATCAGGAGGAAGAATCGACTACTATTGGTGACGCACTGGATGATGGCCTGCGACGAAAGTTCGAGGACCAAATACACCAATTAGGCGGGACCCATGATTCGAGGTTGGATCGAGATTTAATACCCCCGTGCTTTGCATGCCTTACCTTGGTGGCCACGGCATCGGGACCCACGGAATGTTCTGTTTCCAAATTCTGGAGCGGCACTGGCGACGTGTGGTCGAGCGTGGGGATCTCCAGACCTCTGCTTGTGGTGGGCTCTTTGGTCAAGCTGTGGTGCACGATGTCTCGCTTGTACTCGATCGCAATGGACGAGACGACAACTTTGTCGACGCCGCGGCTAATTTGGACAAGTGCATCGCCCCTCGTTCGGAGTGCACTGCTCGGTTGGTTGGTCAATTGGAGCGAGTACAGAGCAGGCGTCACAGTGGTCGGTCCCGAGGCAGAACTTGGCGTTTCAGCGACTTCAACGATCGAGGTATAGTGATTGAGCAACTCCGCTGTTGCAGATTTGAGGCCAACCTGAAAGAGGAGTGTAAATGCGCACACGACATCGACCTCGAAAATTCGAGGCATTTGTTCGAGACCAGGGGCTCGCTCGATGCCGGCCATCTTGGCACAAAAGAGGTTGAAGAGGGATGGGTGTTGTCGGAGCAGACCAAAGAATGAATTGACGGCCCGACTCGCAGGGGACAAGCGGTGACTCCACAACGATCCTCCCAAGCGTGAGACACATTCGAAAGCAGTCCCAGCATCGGCCTGCTTGCGCGAAGCGGTTGAGTGATCAGGCCCGTCGTAGTGCGGGGGTGGATCGAACCAATGGAACGGTGCGCAAGTTTTAAGTAATGCGTTGAGCCGTGGTGCCAGCGGAGGTGGGGCAAAGCTGACTGTCGTCGCTTCAGATGGAGACGCCATGCAACACGAGGCGCTCGAGATGAAGAAGGTCCCAGCGAATGAAAGAGGACTGAGGACAAGAGGAGCCTGCCAAGGCCTGCCAACTGAAGTGGGACGTCCCTGACCGCGCGCCTACCGTGACTGGGTCCATTTCTCAGCCAAAGTGGACGGACCCTAGTTCAAACCCGCCTTGTAGGTGCTATAATGCCCTAAACGTCTTCAGCATGGCTCGCATCTCTTTCTATATATTAGGTTGTAGATTCCCAAGCTTGACCCGATCTGAAATGATTGCAGCAGGATCTGATACCCCGAAATCCCTGAAGCTCTTTAGAGCCGATCACCGAGTCGGAGCTCGAGGAGCTTCGGGGGTCTATCCAGGGGTGCACGGGTCGCCTCGCTTTTATATATATATATATATATATATATTCCTTCCAAAGGGGGTTTTAGTGGGTATGGTCGACTCTGGCTAAAAGGTCGATGAGTCCCACACTACTGGCATAGCCAGTGTGCTTAATGCATTTCCTCCGACTTTTCCGGAGATTTCTAGGTACTATGATAATTGTGCTGTAATTGAAATCTATCAAATAAAAAAAATAAAAAAAAAATAGAGCTGAAGGTTTGCCCTGTCCATCGAAAATTGGCGCGGCCCCAGACTGGGAAATTGATGTCGCTCTCAACATTAGTAATTGTGCGAAAGTGGCCGGCTCCCGCGCTTAGCGCTCAACGCTCAGCGACGCTCTCCAGCGCGGTTTCCCGATTTCGCAAGGCTATGGGCACCAGCACCGTTTCAGAGCTACGGCCTACAGCCTTCAGATAACCAAAGAAGCCAAGCCTCATTCACAGTCACCGGTCATCGGTATCAGTAGTCATCAGTGTCATTCCTCATTCCAAGGTCTACAGTTCAAAGAATTTTGGTTTCATCACCTTGCACATGTCCGGTCCGGTGTCCGGACCTACGTGTGTTCGTCGCCTGGAGGTTCCTTCATGCGTTGTAACTCTCAGTTGCCAAAACTTGGGTTGACACCGGGTGCACGCGTGTCTCAACTGGGTGAGCCGGTACAGTCTGTCTACCATGGTCCAAATGGCATGACGATGCCGGTCTCAGTCCCCAATGTTTCGGTCATCAAGTGCACGCTACGACAGTCTCACTGGCCTGAGTGTGCCACGGTCGGCGAAGGTCACGTGCTGAACAGCAATCATTCACCAGTGACTGGCTGCTCCGATGCGAATGTAATGCCCGAGTTGCGTATCTCATAGGGTTGTTTGACACGGCTCGTTCTCGAAGAGGGTATAGTCAACGACATCAATTTAGTGTTCATGATTTGGCAGCGGCGTTGAGGCTGCAACTTGGTACTTCGCAAACGGCGGAGTGCAGTGACAGCTTTACGCTTTACATGCATGTAAGTGGCCATAAAGGGGTCTCGTTGGGTCTATAATGGCGCAAGTGTTGTAGATGCTTAGCTTCGAGACTGTCCAAAGTTATTTATCGAAGTTTTGGACTTATGCTCAGCAAAACTTTAACAGGCGCAGTTCAGCCCAGTCGTCGAGTTGCAGGTACAGGCCATACAATTTCTGATCCTGATGTTCCGCTCGTTTAGAAGTTTTGGGGGAAGCTTTTGCGGGAAGCATGGTAAGAGACAATCTTAGTACACAAGAACGTACGGGTGGCTTCCTAGTGTAGCTAGAAATTCAGGTTGTTGTAGTATGTAATTATTAATTATCACATCGGATACATCGGAAGTTCGGAGTGGGCAAGCGCGCCCACCACATTCGGGTGTTCGCGCATAAATTCCTTGTTTTTGTGGTCCTTCTTTTGCATAGATTTCTCGTCTTGGAAAGCTACCTAGATACGGTATGTAGGATTGTACTGAGCCAGAGGTTCCAGGAGTCGTCGCCGCCCCGCGGTGTGTTAATTGCATTTGGACTGAGTCAGGCCCATTCCACTGTAAGGACTCAATTGCCCGTGCCTTTGTGTGCAGTGATCGATCCTCTTCTTCCATTCGATATGGAAAACTCTCTTTGCCGCCGTCGATCACCTCGGGCACGACGGGCAGTTACTCTAATAAAGTAACCGATCTTGATCGGCCCGCGAAGCTGCCAAAAAACCTCGCTCTCATCGACATCCTCGCACGGTAGCAACGTTGCTACCAACCGTCGGTAGCAAGACTGGCCCAGACGAACCGCCCATCTCTTCCAGTCTGTTATCTTGGCTACAAGGGCCCCAGTGTGAGAGTGTCGTCAATTTCAGTACAAACTATGAATTGAAAGAAACACGCCACACCCAACAACAATAACGAAAAAAATGCTTGTCTTTTCGTTCACCGGCTCGGCTTCAGCTCATGCGCTCATGGGCGCTTTCGGGTTTGAGAGCACGTGACCTGCGAGTACTTCACGGGCGACTTCAAGGACGGCCGGCTCCGCTCGTCTGCCCAGCACTGCGTCGTGGTCCGACTTGCCAAGACTCAGCCGTTGTTCGTCTCTCCTCAGTACGACTTATCAGCTCGATGTCTTGAATTGTGCCACATCTCAAACTTCGAATCGCCACGTCGAACGAGGGACGAAGCTTGAAGCTCATCCCACCTCAACCCACCTTACCTAGATCACGCCGTGCGTCCAGACTGGGCCAGGCCACACACCGATGTGCACCTGATTCATGTCACAGCGTAGACGTGCACGATCATCGATAGACTCACAAAACTGGACGCAGAGGAAGAGGAAGGTCCGATACACATTCGAGCTCGACGCACCTACCACGTTCGGCATCGACTCGAGCATGCCCGAACGTATGGTCCCCGGCGCTCTAACCTCAAACTAGACGAACGCTCTCGATTTCACACTACCCTATTTGAAGATTGACACAACAAGTGAGCTTTCCGCGCTCTGATTGTGAGACTCGAGTCGATCCGGGAAGTCTCACCCTTTGACCGCCACGCTGACAATGTGGAGTGTGCCCGACACCTGCAGCTCGACCTTCGCTCGCTGTTTGTGAGGTGACCACTACATTCGATGCGATAGAATGTGGGTGTGCTACCGTTCTATGTGTGTCTCGGTCTTCATCCACTTGCTGTACCCGGACCGAGTCTCGACTGACTGCCGAACTTCGACATGCGACTGACTCATCTTTAGACTCTCAAATTACAGTCGACAAAGTCATCTTCTGCTCGCCCACACCATTACGTCTCGTGTGCACTAGGGGCGCTTGACTCAGCTCAGATCCATAGGATTGGTCGCTGCCGTGCAACCCCACCTTTCGATCGCCCGATCAAGACCAGTGGCGCTGGGACGTCCTGGTCAATCCCGTGAAGCAATGTCTCCGTGGGCGCGCCGGTCGTGTCTTGCCCGTTGCGGTCCCATCACAGTATCCACAAATATGCACGCATCAAACAAACATCGTGACAAGCTCTGCGAAGTCGCGGTCGAATTATGCTCCGCTCTTAGCACAACAGCTTTGATGCTGACTTCAGCCGATACAGAATTTCTGCCATTTGACAAGGAGTGGCTGGCTTGGCGCTCGTAATTCTAACAATGCAATGACTAGATCTAAAGGAGGTTGTGATTTCAGTCATTTTTCGGATCGGAGATAACTTTTTGAGTTGCAGACTAGAGACAGAGTCCGACAGCTTGAACCTCGATCGCTGCGCGTGATTATGCGCCCTATGATCAGGAGCTTGGATGTGGCGCACTACACGCCATCTCCATCCCGAGAGAACTTCGATTGGTTATCTCGAACTTTCTAAAGGCAACAGTAGCTCTGGATCTGACACATTCATCCTCTGCATGTCACTCGGGCTCGCTCTTCTCACTCGGGCCGAATTTTCCGTCACGCGGGGGTGTCGTCACTCGTGTTACATCAAACTCATTGTCATGAAACCGAGCCAAAACTTTGTTCTTTCACAGCTGTTTGTTAGTGACCTGGGCAAACCCGTCGGTGAGTTGGTGAGTGCATGTCATGCTCCATCGGCGCCTGACTCTATCCCATGGACCCCTCCCACGTTGTCGTCAAGGACCGTCAACCACCGTCATGTACGTGTCCCTCTTGTCGATCTTCAATAAGACAGCTCTTAGAGTGCAAAATTCGATGCTGTTATGTGTGCAGTGAGAGAGGGACGCGTCGGTCCTTTCCGCATCGACAGAAGCTTCGAGGTAAGTAGCAAGTTGGCCGCTCGTCCAGCTGGACGCAACGACACCTGATGCATGACACATGAACCGGTATACGTTGCAACTGCTTCTAGCGTCTAGTTAATCCATATTCGTCGTCTCGCTCGTACCATGATCATGATCAACGGTAGCTGATCATGCTTCGTCCCGCCGCAGTGCTCAGAACCGCTTGACTCTTCGAATCAGGTGAGTCGCCGGGCTTCTGATATGATTTCCTCACCACTACATGATACTGGCGGACTATCAATCAAGATCATCATTGTATCTTGGCAGGATTCAAGGTGGGCTTGGCGTATGGGGATCTGTGAAGTTGGCCAAATCGCGTTTCACAGGCCTTTCGGCTCCGTCCTCCGACCCTTCCAGATCGGTGAACCGCTAAAGTCGCACCATCCAGATTCTTCGACAATTGTTGAACATCAGGCAACCCCACTGACGCATACGAACAAATGACCTCCCTCAACGTCGACCATCATCGCCCCTTCTAAGACCGAAATAATCTTCCCATTTCTTGTCATAGAGCCACGCTCAAGTTGGGTTCTACAAGGACTGACCCGATGCTGCAGCCTTTTCCGTCGACCTCGGACCTACCCGCCCGCCGAGGACCTTGGCGCCGATCTCCCAGCGCAGTCACTCGAAGTCTCGAAGTCCCTTCATCGCTCTCGCTTTCGATACTTTGAACGCCGTAGTCTCCGTGGAAGAAACGACAGCCGAACATATCCTCGGTCCCTTTCGGAGGCTCTCGATTCAGTCTCGACCCCCCGATGACAGCTCCGGACCGTAGGAACCATCTTCCTGGTGCGAGTCCGAGTCGGAGAGGTCGAGACTGAGTCGGGGGCCTTGGAGTGGAACCGAGGAGCTGTTTGACCTTAGACCTTTTCGGGGCGGCTACTTTATGCAAAGCATCGAAAGCGAGTGCGATGAAGGAGACGACAAGTGGCCACATTCGGCGATTGACGCCAAGCGTCTCCACATGTCCCGCGTCCAAGGTTGGAGGAGAAGGCTGCATCCATCGGGTTAGCTTTTGTAGGACCACACTATACCGTCCCTCTACGAGAGGTGGAACCAATTTCTTCAGTCGTAGAAGGCGCGGTGGCCGTCGACGTCGAGGTGGGGGCTTTTGTTTCGTTGATTGGGGAAGATCCTATTCGAAGTTGACAGTTGGAGAATTCTCTGTCTGTCTCTCTCTGGGCTGTTGTTGATTTGTATACGTTACACGGACCTTTAGTTCTCTCAAAAATGACATTCCACACATGTACATCCAAGTCCCCGCTCGTTTAGTCATCCTCCTCATCATCGACCACAACCCCAGGTCTATTTTCCCTCCCCCGAGGTTCCGGCAAATCGTCTTCATCTTCCTCCTCCCGCTCCTCCTGTTCCTGCACCTGTGCTTGTGTTTTCGCCTTCTTCTTCCCAACAGGTTCGGGCAAGTCCCCATCCTCCTCCTCCTCCTCTTCCTCATCACTCACTTCCCTTCTTGCCTTCTTCCTCGTCCCACCAACAGGTTCCGGCGAATCCCCATCCTCCTCATCCTCTTCCTCTTCCTCCGATCCTCGTCTCTTCTTCCTCTCAGCACCATTCGATACCTGCGCAGGAGCGGGTCCATTCCTCTTCACCTCCGGCGCTTGTCCACGATGTTGAATGCCCGCTCCTTCGGGGTTCACCGCACGACAGGCGTCGATCCATTCGGCATAAATGTCGATCGGTTCCGTTAAGTCTGTTGTCGGGGCCAGATGGAGAGGGATTCATGGGAGGGGAGACGGTCAGTTTTGAATGTTGAATCGGTAACTATCAAGCCCTTCCGTTCGTTCGTTTTTTCTTCGTTCGAGAGAGTGGGTTGGAATCACGTACGGTTGATATCGGTCTAAGGAAACAAGAGGAACAACGGTTGGGTGTCGTGGGGGACGAGGAAGGGGATCAATCAGCTCTCGCTAAGCCTTTTGACCTATCTTGGACTCCCTATCCGGTTCCACAGAAACCCACCTCAAAGTGTTGAGCACAGTCTTTACAATCCAACCGTCCGACCTTGGTCTTGTTATCACTATGTCCCTCGAAATCAATCGGCTCAGTTTGGGAGCGTTCGATCCTGGAAGAAAAAGGAGGGGTTTGACCTAGCAAAGGCTGTTGTGTTGGAAGCGTACATTTTACATGTGATGGTTCCGTTGTGTTGGCAGAACAGACATTTGAACGATTTGTCTGGCGACCGACAGGTGTGCGGCATGGTGGGGTGGGTCGAGGGGGCGAGTTTGGTGCGAGCGAGCAGAGTGGAGGAGAGGCGAAGTCAGTTTATGCACAATACTTGCCATCCTAATCGTCTCGTCTCGTCTTGCGTAAGAGGAGCTCAAGAATCAAGTTGATCGGTGATGGTTGAACTGACCTAAGACCAACTTGGGTCGGGTTTGAGGCTTCTTGGCACTGCTGCGTTTGCCCATGTTGAAGTGTGACGAGGTTGATGAGTCGGTGGTGGTGTTGTTGTTGGGTGTCGAAAGGTGCTGAGAGGAGAGGGGTTGGAGTCGATTGCGAGCTGAAAGGTGGGAGAGAGACGGTGTAAAAGCCGGGAAGTGGAGCCCGTTCTGAAGTCCCAAGGTTAACGAACCGCCGTTTCTAATGCTACTGGCCCAATTACAGTCGACCCCCCAAAGCGCGCTGGAGCTCCACCTCTTTTCGTGATCGCTTCGATCCGATCCTCAAGTCGGATCCTCGCTCGACGACCTACTGCTAACACCCCCGCATCCGCATGCGCCTTGTCACGAACCTGACCCAGCACCTAGCCCTTGCACGATCGTTCGCTACCATGGCCAACTCGAGTTTTTTCCCTACGCTCAACAGCAACCATGGCCGCAGCACTGGTGACTCGAACGATGCTCAGGAGCATTCCTCGCTCGGTCCTTTGAAGGGGATGATTGAGCCTCGTGTGAATGGTGAGTCATGCGATGATGGACTGTGGAATCGAGTATGTGCGGACTGGCTACTAACTACCATGTACCACCACTATGGGACGTATGGTCCTGTCCCTGTTCCCCCCCCACGCGCCATGCCTCGGTCACCCCCCCAAAAACGACGTCATCTGGCACTCAGTCCTCGGAACCACTCTGCAACCGATCCCGATCACCCCATTAGCGACTTCCACCCAACCCACCACGGGGTTTTTCCGTACCAATTACTGCGATGCCTCTCGCCTCGACCCCGGATCACACACCATAGCCGCTCTAATCACCCCCTCCTTCCTTACGTTCTCCGCTTCCAAAGGCAACGACCTCTCTTCCCTCTTCCCTCGTCAAGGCCCCTCATCCCCTTGGGAAAGGGAGAACCAAAAGGAAGGTTCGAAAGGGGCTTGTTATTGGTGCTTGTGCGCTTCGAGGTGGTGGGAAGCTGTGAAAGCGAGTCAGGAGCATCCCGAGGGGGAGAGCATCGTTCCCAAAGTCGTGTTGGGTTCGACGCATGCTTTGTGGAGTCAAGCTGTGAGAGGCGTCGCTGAGGATGACAAGAGGAAGATGTTGGACAAGTTTGCCATCAAGTCGTAGAGATCTCGTGGCGAAGGGGGAATGGGACGGGAGCTAGGACTTGGGAATTTGAGTAATTTTTGCTGCCGGAAATAGGGGGTCATTTGAGCTTGAAGCTTGCCCTTTTGCCGTCTGATGGAATGCGATCTGTTGTACGCATTGATGCAACATGTTTAGAAAAATGTTTTGAATGTTTGAACCACCCTGGGGTCTCTTAGAACTTTCGGCTTCACTCGCGGCCTTCTCGCGGCTCTCCGGGTGGCGGTGCCTGCTCGGGTTGGGTCCCTCGTTCCTTGCCAACCGCCAACCCACCGTCCAAAGCCCACGCGGATCCGGTGGTTCTTGTGTTTTCCCAAACTGGCCCACTTATTGGACTCATCGTGGTGGCGCACCCAAGCGCATCACCTGAGCACTGCCACCTCGACCGCTCGTTCGGACGTCCTCGAGAGCTTGTACTCGCACCTCGCGCAGTTCGATTCGACGCTGCGTGCTTCGGATAACTTGGTAGCTCACAAGGCTGTTCAGTTGTTGGGTAGGCGGCCTCAAATGGGTATTGGCGTGTGTCTGTGCGTTCGCTAATGGCCACTTTTACCCCTACCCCTCCCTCCCCACGTGGGCCCCCCCGTCTCCCACTTCCTTCCCTACCCACACCCACCCCCACCTTGCCCCTGCCCTCCCTCTCCCCTGCTCAGACCACCCAACAACCTCCCAATCACTCACCCTCCTCTCCACCTACTCACCCTTCTGGTTTCCAGCGCTCCTCATCCTCTTCACCTCCCTCTACTCTCGTCGTTCGACCCGTCTCTCCGAACAACGTCGTATCGATCGTCACATCTCAGCTCGACTCCAAGCTCGTGCTTACGCCATTACGGATAAGATGTTTGACCTTGGATTGGGTACCCCGAATGCTCAAGGGACGATGACGACGGGCAGTGGCAAAGGTTGGGGCGAGGTTGAGGTGCAGTGGGGGAAGGAGAAGTGAGTCATGGCTTGGGGGGTTAGGCGTGTCAGCGAAGCAGGCCGTGCGTGTATACGATCTCGACTGATGCAAATTTTCTTTTTGGACGGTTTTGTTCGTTGGGCGTTATAGGATCCGAGTCCCGCTCCCACCCCCGAATTCACCCCTTTCGACGCTCAAAGCAGCTCTGTGCGCTTTCTCTCGCTCCTGCTTTCTACCTTGTACATCGCGCGCAGCACCCCTTCTAACCTTTCCTCTTTCCAACCCTCGCTCCAGTTTCAACATCACCGGCGTCGTACCGGACCACCAAAAACTCATCTATTCCGGTGCCCTACTCAAAGACGACCTCGCCCCCCTCTCTTCTTTTGGTCTAATCGATAATCCACAACCTCCCCCACCCAACACCTACTCGTCAACTTCGTCCACAAGATCCTTTTGGGACTCTTGGTCCCTTCTCGGCAGCGGCGGCAGCGGTTCCAAAACCTCTTCCCACCAACGCAAACTCAAAAAACTCATCCTGCTCGGTTCCAAAGACGTTTCAGCATCAATCGACGACCGTCTCATGACCCGTGCCGACCTTTTACCGACCGGAGCAGACGAGATCGTACCTATCAAACCTTTATTGACCGAGGACCAAGTCGTTGACAAGATTCAAGAGGTTGCGCATAACAAGTTGAAGACGTTGGGACCCGATTTGGAAAAGGTCGAGCAATGGGTCCAAGCCGTCGAAGGGACCACTTCTTCAAAAACGGAGACCGAGGCCGAGACTGAGACCCAGACGGGGGAGAAACCTAATCCTCGGACTTTGATCTTCCTCTCCGAAGCCCTCCTTCAAGCTTTACTCAAACTGGATTCGATCGAAGTTCAATCAGGGTATGATAGAGCTAGGGCAGCGAGGAAACAAGGCGTTAGGGACTTGCAAGCTGCGTTGGATAGGGTCGATGCCTTGAAGCCGAGGTTCAAGGCGGCGTTGGCGAAGGAATAGATATGGAAGGGACGGGGTTGGAGGGTGGGGTGGAGGTTTTGGAAAGGGGAGAGTACTCTGTGATTCGTCGTGATGATGGGAATTGAAAAGATTAATATTTAACGAGATCGGCGTCAGGTCAACGACATCGTTCGAAAAGCAAAGAAGAAAAAACGAAAAAAAAGCTTCGCTCACAATGAAGCTTAAAATACATGTACAAGCTCACGAAACCCTAACCTACAACAAAACGAACAGATAGGGAGAAAAACCCTAGTCTTCTCTTTTTTCACTGCAAAAGAAAGTTCCCTACGATGGCCGAAGGGATCGCATAACTATCCCTTCGAATCGTGAAGGAGAAACAACACTGATCACACACACACACACACACACACACACACACACACACACACACACACACACACACACAAATGTGAAACGATTCTCATCAGCCCCTTCCTCTCAAACCGCCCCGAAGAAACCCACTCATCTTTGATTTTCAGGGACTGCTCTTACCGAAATCATGGCTCCCTTCCTTAGTTTGGCCTTGTCGACACCGGCCTTCTTCTTCTTCCTTTTGAGGATCGATTGATTGACGAGGACGCAGCTCGTCAAGACGGCTTTTTGACCGGCGTCGAAGGCGATCTGAGAGATGACTCAAAAAGGAACCATCAGTATCCCAAAAGCCCAAACACCCCAATCACCGCACCACTCTCCAACGCGCGAAACTCACATTCCCATACTTCTCCCAATAATTCACCGCACTTTCCTCGGCCATCAATTCATAAATTGCCAATTTCCCTCCTTGTAAATGTTCGATCGGAACGCCGACCAAAGCCGCGAATTCTTTGTTGCCTTTGTAAATCTCCCCAGTGCGTCGCCAGAGGCAAGAGGGTATTCCCATGGAGGAGAAAACGCGGTCATAGTCGAGGAGGAGACGTTCGAATGCTTCTTCGATAAAGACGAGGTCGAGGTCCGTAAGGCCGGAGGCGATAGCCTTTGGGTGGTTGAGGGAAGGAAGATCATGAGGTGATTAGTTTTGTTCAGGTGATTGGTTTTGAGTACGAAGTCGTGGGTACTACGGACCCTGAACGCCGGTCGAAACTCTGAAAGGGTCTGCAACGTCCTCTGTCGCGAACTCTGCGACATGCTGTCGGGGGGACACCAACCAAAAAACTGCATAAGCACGTAATGGCCCACTTTTCTTGAACGCATTAGGCAGATCGAAACTTACTTATCCGCCATCCACCTCATCAACCTCGTGTACCCCGCAACATGGTTGTAAGGTCTCAACAAGCCCGCTTCGAACTTGGCATGGATGACTCGGGCTAAACGATCCGACCTCGAGCCGTCCTTTTGATCCGCCGCGGTGAGGAGGAACCGTTCGGTCCTGTAAAAAATGGGATCATCGATGACAGGAAGTCATCAGCAATTTTACTCTTCTCCCTCGCTCAGTTTTTGTCGAGGAAAGAGCTCACTTATTGATCGGACTACCCGGCACGCTCGGTCCGGCACTTTGATTATTGGACAGGTGTTCCGTCCCTGGTGCACTTGGTTCCCCTTCCAACCCCGTCTTAGTATTGGTTGGCAAATCATTCAGATCATGTTGGGGTATCGGTTGAGCCATCTGCTGAGATTGTTGCTGTTGTTGATGTTGCTGCGTCGACGTCGGCGTCGGAGCGAGCGGTTCGGAGATGGCGAAAGGGGAGTCGTTGAGGGATTGGAGGAATTCACTGGGGGTGGTGAAGAGAGGGATTTGATAGATGTCAGTCGATCTTTGTCAAGACGAAGATTGTCTGCACGTCCTCTGGCTCACCTCAGGCCCAGTCCTTGAAAATCCCCATTCTCAGTCGACATATCCAGACCTAAACCTGCTCCCATCCCTTCCCGATCACTCGCCAAGTCGAGCTGAACGAAAAATGGTCCATGCATCCAAACATGGGTCGGCCTTTGGATCCTCCCTCGACACATTCTCTGCTTTCAACTGACCATGGCAAGGTTAAAGTTATTACTGAGCATAGGCACGGGTGGAAAACCCGACAAGGTCGATTGCGGACCAAAGCCGACAAGCGACGAGGTCGGAGCCATCGAACTGGTCGGGTACGGGTTGGTTGGGATCGCTCTCGTGAACTGCGGCGATGAACTTGGGTTGGGTAAAGATGGTAGAGGACCCAAGTTGGCGAGGGAAGGCGTCGGCGCCGGGGCGGGGGAACCACTCGTCGCTCGTAAGGGACTCGGGTCGTCGTGGAAATGTGAGTGCGCATGTTGTGGCAGTGGTAGAGAGCTAACACTCCCCTGAGTCGGATGTTGCGCCTGTGCCTGTGCTTGAGCCTGAGCTTGAGCCTGTGCTTGAGCTTGCAGTTGTAATCCCTCATCAATACAAAGATGGGCGATATCCCTCTTGACGCAACGCGAACAAGGTCGAGCGGCATCACACGACATGTGAGAACGACGACAGAACTTGCACGCCTCGGCGACTTTGGAACGGCGCGCTTTCTTGGCTTTAGGTTGACCGTTGTGTCCTGAGGGTGTGGTCGTCGAGCTTGAGGCGAGGGAGGGGGATCCGTCACGCGATGAGGCGTTGGAACTGTGTGGGTGGATGCCCATGATGGGGAGCGGGTCCTGAGCTGCAGCGGTTGATGCTTGATGGGGGCTTTCTTAATTTGACGTGCACCCTGGGAGTGAAGCTACGAGGTGCGAGTTAGGGTGGGCGGTGCGGTACGACGACCAGGTGTTCGAGCGTCGACTCCGGGTAAACCTTCCGGCTCGGGGAGGCGTGGGTCAGTTGGGTTGGTGGGCGGGAGATCACAACGCGAGCCGTCCTATTTTTGAGCGTTGCAAAGGATGAGGGTCACAGGGTCACAAAGTCGTCGTAATCTGTCCCAATCCAACGGCCTAGGGTCCGGTGTCGAGGTCGTCGAGAAGAAAGGCGAGATGAGCAAGAACAAGAGCGGCCAGGGACAGAGGGAATCGCCCCGAGCTGACCGCGTGCAGATCCTTTGGAGGTCGCGCCTCGACGCTGCGACCACGGGCTTCCAAATTCGTCGACCGCCGATCGAGCCCCTTTCTGAGAGCCGACCATGGACGCCGGTCCACTCTTGATTACAGTGTAAAGCTCGGCTTTGTTTCAGTCTCGGCCTACCATTCACAACAGAACACATCTCAGCCTCCCGTGAAATCCGTTGACATGAGATCTACGTTCCGAAAGGAACTTGGTCCCCGAAGAACCAGATGAAGCGCAATACCGCAAGCGAAGCATTGTGGTATAGGTTGCAACGCAATGCTCTGTCGCAAGTCGAACGCCTAATCAGAGATCTTGAGCAAGGGGGATGGGCTATAGTGCAACGTGTAGGAGCTATCGAAAACAAGCGCGATTCAACACAGCGGCGAGAAATGATCACTGCCAAATCGTCAGACACCCTCTTGGAGGTGAGCTCAGAGTGGGAGGGTCTGGGTCAGGCTCTCAGAGGTGTTACAGCAGGGTTCAGTCCACCTCATCAGGTTTTCATCTAGAGTTCAGTCGGGAATATTTTCCAACAGTCTGAACTCCGCAGGAATGGTCTGATTTCGGTTTGAAACGCTCTGCTCCGGTCTGGGATCGCGCTGAACGGGTCTAAGGGGTCTGACGATTGGGCGCGCGATTCTGCCTGTGTGGTGCTGTCCCAACGCGCCTGCCTATAGCCTATCATGGCAGGAAATGCCGCCAGTGAGTTCGATGGTTCCCTCTGTCTTTCTTTATTCTCCTGGACATCACCCCAGACACAACTCTTCTGCTCCAACAGTCTTGAAAGCGTCCAAAGCAAGTCCGTTTACCCAGGTCATGCCTGGCGAGGTGCTTCATGATGCAGGGCTACAAGCGGCAGGGAAGGCAACTGAACGCATCTACTGGAGGTGATACGATGCTCTAAACTAACCGGGACTTTTACCTCTTTAGTGCTCAACGTCGTCCACGTCGCTCCCAAGTAGGCACCAGGCGTAGACGAAGCAATCATTGCCGAAAGGCGAGTTCAAAAAATCAAGTGAATAAAAAATGTTTGCGGCGTCAGCATCGCCGCCAGAACGCGGCAAGACACATCCAACGTTGGCTCTGGGCTTGACTGATAAACTAAGTCCACGGCCGCTGTCCATCATAGCTTCACCGGGTCAACTCGGGTCGGATCCTGGCAAGGCCAGGACGGACGCCGTTTCTGCCGCTCCGAGTAAACCCCTTCCCCCTCTTGCGCGCACGCGGGTAAGGAGCTTGTCGATGACGCGCTTGAGAAGGAGCGACCGTCGCCGCGGGCTAGGCCAAGATCGAAGGAGAAGGGGTTTGATCCCGGCAGGCGTGACCACTTCTATGGGTGAGTGCAATACATTTCTGGCTTTTAGTAAGATATTTTACTGATTACTGTGGTCTGGTCCGATCACGCATTTATCTCGAGGAGGCGTTTGAAGGGATACACCAGTCGGTTCAACGGCATCGACTCGGAAGGCATCGGAGAATTCACCCAGGTTCGTTTCGAGCTTCGAATCAGGTGGGAGGATCTACCAAAACGAAGTGGCTGACTTTTGCGGCTCGCTGGCTCCCTTTACAGACCAAAAATGATCACCATCAACCAGCCTCAGCCATATCCGATCTACCGGGCAGTAATTGTTCAGTAGGTTTTCTTCGAACACCTGCCTGTCTCGCTCGACTCTGGCTTCTCCGTACCTTTGTTTTTATGTTTTCGTGTCAGAAAGGACTCTCAATCAAAAACTGACCCGCAAATCCTGAAAATTGGTTTGGCATCTTTTCGGGTGCCTAAGGTGAGTCTTTCGCGGACCATCCACTGATAGTTTACCCGCACCTAGGAATAACCCCTGCCGAGAGAGTTGGTTCGATCCTTGCATTATGATACATGAGGTCGAAGAAGTATTGTTAAGATTACATGTGTGAGTTGTCTGAAGTGCCGACTTGATCGATCCCGAACTGAGTGCCCCAGAAATACTCCTTGAGCGATGTGGGAAGGTAGTACGACAGCTTTGCGGAAGTGGACTGTGAGCATTTTCGAGTGGTGTGCGAACCATGGGTAAGCCTTACTCTCGGTAGGGACCTCCAGGGAATAGCCATAACTGACTCTGTATCCGTACGAAAGATACCGCGGAGGACTCTTGGACAGTGCAGCGTCAACGATCGAGCTCGCCAGCTCTTCGGCCGTGGTCGACAAGGGATCTGCTTTCGAGACAGGGACCCGTCAGAACCCGCTGACTTGCGCGACGTGATATCAAGCAAACTTACTTTGAGACCACGATCCTCTGGATCTGACGAACGCTTCGAGGTTGCTATAGACGGACCCGGGAGAGAGCACTGTACGCTTGTCGTTCGACGCTCCTATCGCGCTCCTGATCGCCCCTGGAGCGACGCAGACGACCTTAATCCCGAACCCTGTGGTTTTGGTGGGCCGAAGCCTTTGAATGAAGCTTTCTAGACGTTGAAGGAAAACCCGCTGTGTACGTACCCCTGAGCTCCATTCTGAGCGTATCACTGAGACTATGCACGGCCGCTTTGGTCGCACAGTAGACACCGGCCCACGGCGTCGGCACGTAAGCGACGATCGATCCGATATTCACGACTGAATAGCTGAAAGTGTTTATCAGCGGCACAGTCTGGTATTTGGGTACAATGAACTCACTCGTCCCGGACCTCTGTTCCACCATATGCGGCGCCACGGCCTGAACCATTGTCAAAAGGCCGAAACATTGACGTTGAACGTCTTGCGGAGTTCGACTGGTCCAACTTTGATCAACGGCGCCACGTAGCCCTGGCCGGCGTTGTTGATGCAGACGTCTATAGGAAATATCGTGAGGGTTAAATTCCTATGCTTCACGTCTTGTGATGGTTGTTCAGCATTCAAGGCATCTCCCAGCTCACCTATCTTGCCGACTTGACGTATGATCTTGGCGACGCCGGCTTTGACGGACGCCTCGGAGTTGACGTCGAGCTCGACTGAGGTGATGCCTTGCGATAGACCTTGCATCTTGGCAAGTGAACGCGAGGCGGCGAACACTTTGTGGCCCCTTCTGTTCCACTCCTCGCACAGAGCCCAACCTGAGTAAGTAATGGGACGCGTGAACTGGCGTGCGATGAGTCAACGTTCAACGGTCAGCTCCGCGGGGCCGGCCCGTACAGCTGCACCAGTCCTGCACCTACCAATACCTCCTTTCGAGCATCCTGTGATCACTACTACTTTGGAAGTCATTTGTCGCCAATGGTGTGACCTGCGTGTTGACTTCAAATGATCCAATGCGAGCAGAGAGTACTATCCCCGTTATGCTAGGTGCTCGCGCGGTTCCAGATATCCAGAGGGTACACAGGGTGGCGCCCCACCCCCGCGCCGCCGGCGCGATTCCTGCGCTTGACACACATGCCCGGCCCACGGGAGACTCGGGCGCAAGTTCAACGTTTATCGATCATCGATCAACAGCGCATCAGCCGCGGCTTCGACGCGTGGACTGGGCGTAGCATCCCGTCAGACCGGGTCCAGCACCTGGCACTTTGAACGTCGACGTTTCCTCAGTCTTCTCATCCGCCCAAAGTTCCCGGTCCTTTCTCATCTCATCATTGAAAACCTCATCAGCATCATGACTTCATTTGAGCTCTCGTTCGAGTCGACCAAGCGCTTCCATCGCGTAGCAGTCGGATTCGGTCCTGCCCCTACACCGCGGCAGGACCCCGAGGGCAAACCCTTCGGCTGGAGCCAGGCTCAAGCCAAGACTATTGGCAAGTGATAATTAAAAGATTCCTGCATTCTGACTTGTGAAGGCGTTTTCGTCTCTTATACTGATGCCTTTGCGGCTTGCTCCATTTGGTGACAGGCGTGACGTACACTTCCGACCACTCTGCGCTCGATGCGATCCTGCCCGACGGATATGCGACCGACAAGTCCAAGGACGCCGTCGTCATGTTCGAGGTCATGGAGCTTCGCAAACTTCCGTGGCTCAGAGGACGAGGTTACAACACGTGGGGCGTCTATGTGGCTAACGTTGTGTGCTCGAGGTAGGCCAAACTCACAGATTCACAATAGTCGGATAGCACATGGTCGGTGAGAATTTCTTGCTCAACGGATTCTGAATGTCTGAACTACTGCAGGACCAAGAAGCCTTACACCGGGAGCTACATGGCTGTCTTGTTCGATTCATTGTGAGTCATTTCCCAAAACTATGTAACTGCTTGCTGAAGAACCTCGACCACCCGGTAACAGCACGGATCCCATCACGACGGGTCGCGAGGTGAGTTTTTTCGGTTCACTTCATTGCCTTTCCACTCTCGCAATTTTGCTGACAAAACGCTGTTCTGTACCCTCTTTTAGGAGTTGGGCTTTTCCAAGCTGTGGGCCGAACTTCCTGATGGGCTGATCGAAGGCACGAACCGCACACACACCGCGAGCTGGTTCGGGGAGGAGTTCATGCGGCTCGAATTGTCGGGTCTTGTCGACAAGCCAGTCGAGGAAGCTCCAGCGCACCATCCTCGAGCTTGGACGCACCGTGAGTTCTCTTTACAAGCAGTGGGACACTGGAGGCTTACAATTTTTCCCTTCTGAACAGCAACTCAAACAGGCATCCTGCACCATCGTTACGTGCCGACCGTCGGGCAACCGGGCCAGCATGATGCGAGCTACACGACCTGGTGCCCACCGCCTCCTGGAAAGCCACCGGTGATCGCATATCAGACGGTAGAAAAGACTGACCTGAGCAAGGTCAAGCTGGACATTTTCGAGAAGAGCTGGGAGGAGCTGCCAACGCTTTGGAACGTCGTCAAGGGCTTGAAGTCGCTTCCAAGGAAGGAACTGCTCGAAGTCGCTGTCCAGACCTTCCGGGGAGCGAGCGATCTGATCACGAACCAAAAGGTGGAGTAGGGTGGAGTCTGTGCGGTTGCAATTGAGTTCCATGTCGGTAAAAAAACTCCGCTCCGTATGTCTGAGCCAGCGGGAGCGAGTTTGCTTGGATGACAACTCGGTGAGCATTGTGCTGCATTGTCAGGCGGCTTCAAGAGTTTTTCCGAAGTAATATTCGACTTCGGCTTTAGTGTGTTGGCGCGGACGGACCTCGGGTCCCCGCAAATGTGAGAGCAACAAGCACGGATCCTACACAGTTCAGAGCTACCGGGCTAGTACTGTCCCGCAATCGGGTAACTTCACCATTTGTTGTTCAGTCTGTCCGCCGTGCTGCGCCATATCCGATCCACTGTCCCAATGACCCAAGATGTCATGAATTGGATTCCGCCAATCTCGAGTTCGGACTTCGCGCGCCTTCGGCTCGGCCCGCGCCCCCTGCACCGCTCTTCCCGCGTTGTGCTGTGCACTCTTTCCCTCTTTCTGCGTTGTGCTGTAGCCCCTTTCCCTTCTTGTCCTGCTTTCTCATTCTCGACCTTTGGCACATCAAGCACCGCCTCCTCAAGCCGCTACTGGTTCCACCCCTCCTCTGAGTTAGCGTCCCCAGTTCCGTAGGTTGCTCCTCTCTTTCCTTTCTGCAACTCGAATCTCGTCAAAGGTCACATCCTTGCACTCGTCCCTCGTCCCTCTTGAGAAGTCCCTAGAACATCTCTCGACTCGTCACTCGTCCCTCGTCCTGGTCTCAAGCCCCTAAGTCCGGCTCACCTCTCCTATCTTCGCCCTTCGTGATACAGGATCTCCGACAGCTTTGGCGATCGGAAAAAGCGAATGTTGCCGGGAATTTCAGCTCCAGGTCTGTCCTGACGATGGCCGAAGATGAGTGAATCTATCTGGTTCATTTGAAATCCTGAGCCGCACGACCTAGCCATGTCGAGGTTGGCGTCCACCGGGCGGTTGGCAAAGATCTCGTCGCCTTGCAGCAGTCTGCTGGGTGTTTCAAGATCAGCGGGGATACAAGCCCAGTCCCTCTTAGTCCAAGGAAGAGTCTGCCTCTGCTCGGTATCCTCGACATTCCGAATTCCAACCAATGAAGAAATGTCGTACTCCCCTGGAGCCTCACCCTCGTACGCGGGGCGATATTCTCGGTCTGCTCGCTTACTCCTCTCGAGCTCAGCCGACTGCTCGTCGATCGCCGCAGCGGCATCCCCTCGAAGTCGAAGCGTGTACGTCTCTGGGATCCCTAGGCCGGTCGTTGTGTTGATGGATTCGCTCATAGTTGAACACATTTAGGGGGTTGGATGTTGAAGTGGGGTGGTGGCAGGGGAAGTTCGCCAGCGAGCGCGGGACGAGTCATCGGTTTGCTTAAGCCCGCCGGGACTGTCGGCAGCGACTGACAGTCCCATCGGGCTCTTTCCTGTTCATCGCACTCATCCTACCTATCAAATCATCCCCACATGTCCGAATCGGAGTTCTCACAAGCCATCAACCGGGTCAATGTCTCCACCATCGACGGACCATGTGCTGTCCCGCGTTTCCGTCAGCAGCAGCTCGCGCTCATTTAAGAGGTTCTGGCGGGGAACCGAGATGAGCTGTTGTGAATAAATATTGAAAAATGAGAGGGGCCATGGCGGCCGATGCCCGCAGGACACGCGTGGATGCCAAATACGAACTCGCCCTAGTAATCAGTGCCGTCAAGTCTCACTTTGGATCCCAAGAATTTGTCCTTCTCGTGAAAGGGGTAACCCAGAATTTCTGTTTCAGCTCGAAGCGAAGAACCAAGGGCTCGCGGTCAGCGTTGCCGATACTAATGGTGACTACCGGTGAGTGATTCTTCTCAACCTGGCAGCCTGCCAGAGCGACCTCCACACTTGCATGATATAATCTAACATTTATTTATTGATTCCGTGCCTGTGAAGCCTCACTCCTCAGTTGGGTCGCTCCGCTGTGCGCCTCCATCTCGGCAGGAACTGCTGCCGTTGTGATTGGTAGGTCAGAACGTCGGGCTGGGTTCTACCCGTCTTCACCTTCGCCGCTCTCGAAGGGGCGCTCAGTCTACAAGTGTCGTCGTAAGTGTCCAGCAGGGTCGTCATTCAGAAAGTGGGCATCTCCACACCCGGCTACTTTGGTCTTATATCAACAATCGAATCGCTGATTCGTAGATCTTTGCACCACCGGCCAACTACGAGTAAGTGGCATTCAGACCCGCCTCGACGGTGTACTCCGAAAACATTAATTGAAGGCACTCGGTAATATACACCTTGCTCCTCTGCCACGCTTGGGTGGCTGAAGGCCCTGGTGGCCTCCATAGTCCAACCCGAGAAGGACCCCTACCCGTCTTCCGAGTCTAGCGATGTTGTCAACCCTCGTAGCACCGACGGTCCCAGACCCGAACCTGTTTGCACCGTTCACCTCTTCCAAAGTCAAGGCTGTCGACCGGGTCGTGCTCTCAGCGTCAAACTCGTCATCAAACGTATCCAACGGTAATGTGGTACACAATACAATCCGTTACCGTATCGCGAGATACAACAGGAGAATGTGAGAAACATCTAGGGATCAAAAGAAGGCGGCTAAACCGCCCTCAAGCCGCCCCCCTGCGTGAATTTTGGTTAACATAGAGGAGGCCAAAGTCTGCTGACAAATCAACATTCTCAGTAGTATAGAGGTAGAATCCACGCCTGTCACGCGTGTGGCCCGGGTTCGATTCCCGGCTGGGAAGATTGTTGTGTATATTGCTTTCGCCGTTTCGGCACTTCAATAGTGCCTTTATCGCACCAAGTCTCGATCGGTTGCAATTTTAGGCTTCCTTTTTTACTCCTCAGCCCATTCGCCCATGCTCGGAGTTCGATTTGATTGAGGACAGAGCTCCAGAGGCTGAGAAATGACGGTATCAACCCGCGCGAGGGCGCGCAGGTGGGGGCTCGGTTGGGTTACCAGCGATGGGTTAAGCAGAGCTAACAGCAGAGCCAACAAGGGGAAATGACATGCTGCATCTTGGAACGAGGCCAAAAAGAGTTATCAGGCCCGTTTTCTGTGTCAACTTCTTGGTCTATTGATCAATCAGTGTCATCAGAAAACTGCGGAGTTGTTCACCCCGCGCCGAGCGAGCGTATTCGAATTTCTTCGGACTGCCTGCGCGGTATGGGATTGCGACAGAAGTGAACCATAGCCATACCGACATAGCAGGAGAAGATAATCTCGCATATCCACTCATCCAGCTGGCAGGGTTCAGACCAGGAAGGCAGGGAACGCCAGCCTATCAGAAGCCGGGATATGGAGTTTCGAGCTTCCGAGCATCGAGGCGTGAGCGCGTGAGCTTGGGACGTCAAACGGAGGTCGATCTGGCGGGACTATCAGTCGAAAGGGTCCGCGAATGTTTCTTCTCAATTCAATCAAACAATGGAAAGGGGCTTCAGAAGGTTTTAGCTGGCAACGCCCCGGAGACATCGAACCCCGGATGCTGGCCTGATGTCGGAACAAAGATAGAGATCTCGATCAATGCCGAGCCCGGAGCCCGCGCGTCTCGGGCATCAAGAGGCGCCAAGAAAGAGGCGAGACAATCTCGCAGTGCACAGATCTCTCGAGTAGATGTTCCAGATCCCACGCCAAAAACGAGTCAATGTAATGATATTCGTCTGACGGATGTGCACGTGTCCCAGATATCGCTCTGCAGGCGAGAAACCGGTCGGAACGGCGGCTGAACCAAGAAACGAAGCCCTGTGAGCCTGAAACGTCTTCAAACCACATACCATGGATCTCCAGAGTAGCATTGACAACGAAAGACACTCTCAGCCCAACGTAATGTGCAAAGCTGTGTTGTAGATCCCAAAAAACGGCTTTAAAAATTTTTCGGGTTTTTTTTTTGTAGACCTTGTTCATCATATTGCCCCCAATTCCTGTTCCCCCTGTTCGGCCTACGGAAAAACTGGATGGAAGTCGACGATGATAACACAAACCGCCCGCGTAATGCGAGAAACGGGCCGGTGTCCACTAATCCGATACTTGGGATTCAAGTGCCCCAGCCAAGCGGTTGCTCCCCCCCAGGAGACTAATGAGAGAGAGAAAAAAGAGAGAGAGAAAACGAAAACCATTGTACTAACGACAGGAGGCCCACCCCGCACCTACTTCCCAAATCGGTCGAGACGAAGACAAGAGAGCGACTGCGCAAGCACCCCGACCCGCGACGCTCCAAGTCTATGCTCGGTCACAACAAGACGCGGTGGAGGGCCCTCAAACCCCCACCTCGGCAGTCCCTGGCCCCTCAAAGCCGACTTCATGCCTTTGTCTGCTGATCCCTCCCTTGACTCAGAACCTCGAAGCCGAAGAACGCGCGTCACCTCGAGTCGATGCCAAAACACGAGACGGTCCATGAGCAACGGAAGCGGACCTGTATTAGATGAAAGATGAAAACGTTATATTTAATATACAGTCTGGAGAACGAAAATGAGCTGCAATGTGTTGTGTGTGGGGTGGTGGGGAGGATAATCGAACCCAGCCTCTACTGCCCTCGCGCGTCCCTCGCTCCTCCTGCCCTCAACTTCATCCTCTCCTCCAAAACCACCCTCCTCCGCTCCACACTCTCCACCCTCGCCCCATGCCTCTGTATCCTCCACCTTCCGCTACTGATCGTCTCCAAGACCATCCCCGTGAAGATCTCGATTGTCCTGCCTGCGCCTTCCTGTTTGCTGAGTTCGGCTTTCAGCTTAGGAAGACCGAAAAGTCGTTGCAGCGGCGTGTAGTGAGCGTCGTCGATCGTTTCGCGTCCGAGTGCGTCGCAGAGAACACCCCTTGCCGCCGTCCAGACGTTTTTCGAGTCAAAGCTATCGAAAAAGTAGTGGTCGGTGTCGTCTTCCGGCGCTCCGTAGATCAGGCACGCGGGAGAAGTGTCGTGCTTTTGCCGGAATTGGCGCTTGCGAGTTGGAGTGAAGCCTTGGATCAGCTTGAACCAGACCTCCCTCTCCCTTGCCGTCAGCGCCTTCGAGTTGACCCCCTTCCAGAACCCCCTGAGATCCTCAGGCTGTGGCGCTTGACTGCGCCCGAGGGTGTTCGTGAAATCCTTCGCATTCAAGACTCGGCGGATGCGACGGATGGTGTACGGTCTAGGCATGTTGAGTAGCGTGTACTGGGTCGCCTGACGTGGAAGAACCGGGTTTGGAAGGCGCTGTTCCATTGCGAAGCGAGCCACGGGCTTGGGAATGATCGCGTCGAGCGGCCCGCTGGTGCCGATCCCCGGAGGCACGTTCACTCGCCCCGCCACCGCCGCCACCGCCAAGGGCGTCGCCCTGTGTCGATCGATCACGAACCGGGTCCAAGCCGCTATCGCTTGTCGATGCGGGCGACCAAGTCGATCGTAGAAGCTGTTGTCGCCGACCACATCCGCTGGTGGCGTCCAAAGATGAAAACCTCCACCCGCGTACAGCTCGCGCCGGTACAGGTCCGCAACCTTGGGGTAGAACTTGAACAGCCTGTAGTCGCTCAGGTAGGGCTCGAGGATGCGTGGTGTTTCTGTTGGAGTGAAGTGCAAGCTGGCAAGCCTGGTGGGGAGCGCGAGCAGGTTCGCGGTGGTCAAGGTCCTCGGATTGACCTGCGCCCTGCACCTTGCCGGAACCTTAAGGGCGGCTTGCCATCGGGGATGAAGATCCTCGGGGATGACGGTACTTGCCTGAGGCCAGAGATCAGTGGCCAAGTCGAAGTCGGGCTGAGCTCGCTTGAGTGACGCGCGCGCAAGTCCTTGCCAGATCGCGCCGGACCCGCCGAGAAGAACGTCCCAGATCCGTGCCGCAACCGCGCCAACCACCTCCTCCATCCTCATCACCCCGAGTCCCCCCTTGTGCTTTGGTGTGAAGACGGCTTCCTCCCTGTAGCTGCGCCTGTTCTTGCCTCCGCGGACGAAATCGACGAGCATGCCATCGAGCTTCTTGACGACTTCGGGCGGCGGGATGTCGGCTGCAAGGAAATGCAAGATCTTGGGGATGGCGTACCGATTGACGTAAAAGGCACGGGTGTGGTGCGTGAGCCATCAATGCTGGACCGCCTCCAGTGCCACCTTGAGCCGTTCGATGAGATTCGCATAACCAAGTTCGGTGTCGCCGCTGGGGTCGAAAGGCAGGCTGATCCACTCGAGCGCCTCGCCCTCGGCTTTGATGATGAGCGATCATTCCCCAGGGTCCCAGCGACGTCCGATCGGTAGGACGACCGTCGTGTCCGTGTTGAGCCGGCCATTGGTCGCGTGCCTCCAGTCGAGTGCCAAGTCATCGAGCAGGTTAAGTGATTCCAAGCCCGAGACGGCGACGACAATGTCATCGGCAAACGCAAGTGATGTAATGGCGCGACTCTGTGGGTAAGGGTGGAGCGCAGGTATGGGAAGGTTCAGCGCGATGTTTCAACGGTGTAGAGCATCCAGGAACGGCTGGAACACGACATCCCAGACCGACGACGACGCCGGGTCCCCTTGGCCAAGCCCACACATCAGTCGCACCGGTGCCGTCAAGAAGCCATTGATGATGTAGCGAGCCGAGGTCGAGTCACCCGAATGGAGCATCCTCAGCACGCGAAGGAAGGCAGCAGGAGCGCCCAGAGCGTCGAAGATGGCGAAGATCCAGTCATGCTCGACGAGGTCATAGGCGGACGATTGGTCAAGAGACAAGAGCGCGGCCTCTGGAAACTCGCTCCCGCGCGCGCCGAGCTCCTCGATCAAGAGTCGAAGGTGCAGCGCCGCGTCGGCCGATCGGCGGTCCTTGACGAAGCCGTGCTGTTGTGGTGGGAGCAGATCTGGTAGGATGTGGTTGAGTCGCGCGACGTAGACCTTGGTGAAGAGCTTGTAGTCGCACTCGCGCAGGGTGATGGGCCGGTACGACGAGAGTTCGGCGCGATCGGCGTTCTTTTTGTGGCGCTTGAATATCAGGCGGACTAGACCCTGCCCCTGCTTGGGTGAAAGTGAGCCACGCTCGATCATCGCGTTGAAGGCCTTGGTCAGCACCTTGGCCCACGCCTCGGGTGCGGTGTGGTAGAGTTCGTAAGGCACGCCCGACGGGCCCGGCGATCGCCCCGGGTGCGTCGTCCCGATCGCGGCCACGACCTCGTCCTCGGTGATGGGTTGCTGGAGGAGGTCGATCTGCACTTCCGAGAGCCGTCGCAAAAAGTACGGGTCCGACCGCGGGTCGTCGCACGTCCGGGCGGCCCTGATCGGAGCCAAAAACTCGTCCCGAAGTCGATCGACGCGGTCCGGATCGTGAGACTCAATGTGGTAGAGGCGCTGGAAGTGCGCCTGTGTGTGGTCAAGCGCGACATTGATGTCATGCGTCAGCTCTCCATTGTTCAGGCGTAGTGCTGTGATCTTCGAGTCCGAATTCCTCGCCGCGAGCTTGGCATGGACCGGTCGTGAAAGTCGTTCCTCGGAAGCGATCTCGGGTACGTGGGCTCGGATCCGGAGTAGACGCGCGCGCTCCTCGACCGCCCTCTTGAGTTCCTCCGACGTCCTGGTCCATTCTCCCGTCTCCTCTTCTCCCCATACCGGCAACGCCTCCAGATCCTGCACCCTGCCCACCAAATACTCCATCCGTTCCGTCCGCTCCCGGTGCAGCCTCCTCGCCAGCTCCCCGCCCCTGTCCCTGCATGCCTCCAGAATCTCCTCGAGCTCCCTCACCGGTTCCTCCCCGCTTGCCCCTTCCAACCATCCTTCCATCATCCCCTGGAATTCCGTCGTCTTGAAAGTTGTGGTGTTGATGCGATGAAGTTGATTTGATGTGGTGGGTAGGCTGCGCTGTGGGAGAGCCGCGTCAAGCTTGTCTGAGAGAACCAGAACGATCAAGACCGGTCGGTGGTCGGAGAGAGTTTTTGGGTAATCATAGACCGTGGAAGCTTGGTCGAGTCTTTTTTGGCCTTCGTATTCGTCCTTGATGAGCTGCCAAAGTTGTGGTCTGA
Source organism: Microbotryum intermedium (assembly GCA_022702645.1). Lineage (NCBI taxonomy): Eukaryota > Fungi > Basidiomycota > Microbotryomycetes > Microbotryales > Microbotryaceae > Microbotryum > Microbotryum intermedium. Next base: position 1,948,618 of record JAHWDX010000001.1, read on the forward strand.
TGTAGTGTTCTTGTAGTAGAATGGCGGATGCGTTGAGTGTGGAAAAATAAGCGTAAATGTTGCATCGGTTCTCTGGGACCCCCATGCCCCTCCTCACGTTCCAGGTGATGATGGTGTGCTTGATCATTATTGGGTAGTCGAGGGAGAGGCGCCCTTGGCGGTGATGTCGTCCTCAAAGAGGGGAAGGTCGGGCAGGACGTCGTCCTCGGGCTCGTAGTCGGACCATCTTTTTTCCTCACCTACCCCTTTTCCTTTCCCTCCATCCACCTTCGTCACTCCAACTTGCACCGCCGCTGCCGCCGACATCGACCTCGTCACCCTCCTCCCCTCCGTACCTCCTGATTTTCCGACTCGATTCTTGGCCTGGATCACGACTCGCTTGGCGTCGGCGGGCTCGTCGCTGGGATCACTGAGGTCCGCCACCGTTTGGGACCTTTTCATCTTCATCTTCTTGGCCTTGGCTGCGGTACCACGGATGTTGATGAATCGGAGTTCCCCGTCCTCCTCGTCCCACGTTGCGAAGTTATGTCGGACGAGGGGCTCCTCGGCGTCGAGCTGCGCGTTGACCCTGGCCTCCTCTTCGGCTCTGACGCGCGCATCGTGTTCCGCTTGGACGCGGTCCCACTCCTTGGCCTCGCGCAGTGACTTTGCCAATGTTGTGGGTGACAAGGGTGGTAGCGTCGGTTCCCGGGGTGTCGATTCGCGAGAGACCGTGGTGGTGGTGGTAGCGGCGTCGTCGTTGATTCTGTCCTGTTCCATCTCCTGCTCCTGCTCCGCCTCCTCTTCCACCTCCGTCGCAGTCCCCTCTTCCACCGCCGTCGCCGTTTCCTCCTCAACCTCCGTCAAAACCTCCTCTTCTCCCTCGCCTGTTCCCTCCTTCATGACTTCATCCTCGTCGATCCCGTCGTTTTCCGATTCCCTGTGATCCTCCACATCCTCCTCGTCCTCATTCTCGTCCTCGATCTTGATGACGTCCACTCCAGCGCTCGCTTCCGAATCCATCCCCGAGTCCTCATCGTCCGCCTTAGTCCCAGCATCCTCCTCTCCTTCCTTCCCCTGTCCCTGTCCCGCATCCTCTTCCTCCTGTCCGTCCTCGACCTCAAGCCCGGCGAAACGGTTCTGTGATTCGAGCGCTCTCGCCCCCACAGTCTCGGGGATGTTGTTGTTGTTGTTTTTGTGTTTGTTTTTGTTGTTGTTTTCGATGATAATGGGATTGTTGTTGTTGTTGATGGTGTTGTGGTTGATTTGTGCGTCCGCCTCAACCCGTCTTCCTCCTGTTCCCATTCCTGCACCCTTCGTCACCCCCTTCCTAACCAACTCCTCAACCTCCTTTCGCCTCCTCTCCTGTACCACGGGGCAATTCTCCACATGCCCCACAAAGTGGCAGCGACTGCAAGCTACCTCCTTTTCATAGTCGTGGCGGATGGCAGTGACGTTGATTCCCCGTGTACGCAGATCCATCCTCGAGGGCAGTATCTCTTTGAGGGTGATTGTGGGGTGTTGAAATAATGAAGCATTATCAAAACGAATGAAGGCTGAGAAGTCACCAACCGTGTGGGCGTAGGCAGTGGCGTTGTCGACGTTGATCACGCGCAAAACCTGCACGAGTTGGCACACCTGCCCTTTGCTCGACAGATCTTCAACCAGGGATTGGAAAGCGGAGACTATGGCGTCCTTGGGAGGCACGCCAGAGACACCAGCGTTGATGCGTAGCTCCACCATGTTGCGGTGGAAGTGGTGCGCTTTGGCGAATCGCGCCTTGGCCGAACGCCAAGTGAGCGTGGGGGGCGTCGCAAGCGCCGCGTCACGTGCCTCGACCGAGACGAAACCGACCGTGATGCGATGGTGGATTGCCCCTGCACGCAAATTTGAAGAGTGTTGAAGCCCGATGATCTGGGGCGTGAAAGCTTCGAATCCCTCGGGGAAGGGGACATCAGTGTCGAAGCAGATCGGCGTGTCGGGCGACAGCAAGCTTCGGACGCATGCCACGAGGTCCCCCTTGTCCTTGACGGAAGCCCTGGACGAGCTCTGGTGGGAAAGAGTGACTTCGAGGGCATGGTTGAAGGGGTTGACGATGTTTCGGGTGGCGTTTAAGGCTGAGAACTTGAGCGATGTAGCCGCTGTAGACGGGTAGTCCTTGGTCGCAAAGATGGCTTGAACCCAGCGGTCCGTGCGGTTTCCGGGGACGGCTTGGATCGCCGCCATGATGCCGGGCAGGGCCTGTGAGCGTGCTTCTCGTTGTTTTTGTTGTTCAGGCGTCTGTTTGTAAGCGATCGTTGCGGTGGTGGCAGCGGCGTAGGTCTGGTTCTGGCCGACGACATTGGTGAGTTGCGTCTTCTCCGTCCCGATTGGGACGGTCGGCGGGGCGGACGCCGGTGGTGGCGGTGCCCCCGGCGGGGACTCGGGGTCTCCGGTTTGCATGTTGTAGTAGTTGTTGTTGTATCACTTGTAAGTTCGAAAGGGGTGGTGCGGTTGGGCGATTTCGAAGTGAAGTGAAGTGAAGTGAAGGAAGGGTCTAGTTTTGTTGAGTTCCATATTCACAGGAGAGTTATGTCTGTATTGAGTTCTCAGTAGTATAGAGGTAGAATCCACGCCTGTCACGCGTGTGGCCCGGGTTCGATTCCCGGCTGGGAAGAATGTTCACGATTCATTTTTTTTGTTTTGTTTTGCCTCGACGCGACATCATTCTCATTTTTTACATCCACTTGGCACAGGTATTGCCCAAAGCGGATGTGATGCATGTGATGTACGATTTCAACAGAAGGGTTCGATGCGAAATCGCGGGAGGCCGTGGACAGGTTCAGGAAGTTCTCTCACCGACTGAAAAACCTTCTTGACGAGACCGAATGAATCAGCCAAAGCTTCTCACTTCCAACGAAATCAACTCCTAGTTTTGATACACGCGCATTACAAAGTAGGTCACGCTACATGCTCTTTTTCTATATTATTCTATCTAGTCCTCACTGAGCCAGTCCAGGAACTCGGGTGTAAAATAAGTCAAGATGAGCGTGCAGCCTGCGAGCAAAAGAGATCACAAAGTCAGTCATAGGAACCCCCCCACAGAAAGAAGAACAAACCGCAACTGACCAGCTCGCAAGAAACACTCGGCTGTTTCCATGGCCATGGTACGCAGGTCATAGACGCCTGCGTTCGCCCCAGCGTGGATCATCGCAAATTCTCCCGAGACCTGTCGAATGCCAGTCTTCTCCTTAGCTTCCGGCTTCGCTCGAGACAGCATACCGAGTACTCACCTGGTAGACGGCAAGGGGATGATTGGGTACAAGCGCTCTCGCCTCGCTGATGATGTCCAAGTAGGGTAGTCCAGGCTTGACCATGATGATGTCGGCGCCTTCCTCCATGTCACGAAGCTAACAGACGGCATACTCTCATTCAGCCACAGCCACACTTTGCCCTGTGACGTTAATTGACTCACGATCGCCCTGCGTGCCAAACCTCGAGCATTCGGCGGGAGCTGGTAGCAGTTCCGGTTCCCAAAGTCCGGTACCGAGCCTGCGGCCTCTCTGTTCGACAGCAGGCAAGCTTGTGCGTTGTCAGACTCGGAGATCCATGCGCACCGATCAGGACTTGAGAAACGTACCGGAAGGGTCCATAGAGACTACTGGCAAACTTGGCACTGTACGACATGAGGTTGCATCGGTTGCTGTAACCATTGTCGATCAGTGCATCCTTGATGGCGCGGATCCGACCTGCCGAGGAGAAGAGGCATCAGATTTAGCTTCGGTCAGATCGATGCGGATTCGCCGTCATCAAGTCAGTGCGACGCACCATCCATCATATCGCTGGGAGCGACCATATGCGCCCCTGCTCGAGCATATGCCAAAGCGACTTGAGCGAGACGGGTCACACTCTTGCCATTATCGATGGTGCCGTCCTTGCGGAGTTCGCCGCAGTGACCGTGACTGGTGTATTCGCACAGGCAGACGTCGCACGCGACGAGAATGTGCGGGTAACGCTCGCGGATGAGCTTGGTCGCGAGAATAACGGGGGTCTGGGGATCGTCGGCTGGGGATCCCCAACCATCCTTGGTCATTTCGAGCGGTACGCCAAAGAGGATGACGGATCGCAACCCTTTCTTGACGAGCGGGTCGAGCAGCTGCGTTAGCTTGTTGATCCCCCAACGTTTCTGGCCGGGCAAGGCCTTGATTTCGACGACGGCTTCCGGATCATCGGTGACGAAGATGGGGTACATGAGCATCTCCTTGGTGAGGTGGCGCTCGGCTTGGAGCGATCGAAGCAGAGGGTGGAATTGGCCGCCCTGAAGCGTCGACGAGATGGGGACGCGGTGTGGTGTCGTCATGGTGGGTTGAGATAGGGAGGAAATGTGGCAACGAGTGACGTAGCGCAATCAAGAGCGTTTTAGGAGTGTGGAGCTGAGGGGACGGGCAGAAGGAACGATGGGAGCTCTCGAAAATGATCGCTAGCGCTGGGCACGAATGAGCTCGGACCCTTTCCTGCCCTCCTGCGCCACCACTCGGGCGATCGGGCGCGCCTTCGAGTCAGTTCGAATCTGATCGAATCCGGAGGCGCTGCCCCCCCTCCTCGCACGTCTGGCTCGGCTCAGTCACTTCACTTCCTTTCGATCCCACCCTGCCGGTGCACTCACTACACGTGTACACAACCCAATCGACCGACCGACTTACCAACCAGCCATGTCGCAGCCATCGTCGACCGCTACGACGCACACCCAACTGCCTCCGACATACCAGCCTCACGCGTCATCATCGGCCGGCTACGGCGCGACGAACGATGATCGCGACCCCTTGCTTCAAGGTGGCGCCCGTGGCGATGATGAGGACGAAATCCCCGAAGACTTCAAGGTGAGCTCAGCCTTGGTCCAGCACATCGCTCTCCACCGTCTTCGCCGCCCGTAGACTGACCCCGTGGACGATGCGGTACGACCCACTAGATCGGAGTCACAGTGTCGCAGTCTTCAAAGGATGTGCGCATGCAGTTCGTGCGCAAGGTCTACATCGTTCTCAGTCTGCAATTGGTCAGTCCTCCCGCCATGGGACTACAGGCAGTCTGAGATCCCCGCACCTCCTCTCTGATGGCTGACCCGACCAACCCACGTTCCTTTTCCCCCCCTCATTGTCTCGAAACCCTCTGGCCCTCAACTAGTTCGCCACGTTCGGCGTCGGCATGTTAATGCGCGACGAAGCGGCGACGCAATGGACTCGAGAACACTCGGGTCTCATGATGATCCCCATCCTTGGTGCCTGTAAGTCCAAGACAATGTACGAGTCAGGAGGGATCGACGGACATCGCTCACCCCACCTGCGGCCCTACTGCTCTACAGTCGCGTCGATGCTCGGTGCCTTCTGGAAGCGACACTCGCACCCGCTCAACCTCGTCTTCCTCGGCGCCTTCACGCTCTGCGAAGGAATCTCCGTCGGTGCCGTCGTCTCCTTTTATGAACAACGCATCGTCCTCCTCGCTCTCGGCATCACCCTCGGTCTCTTTGTCGGCCTCACGCTCTTCACGCTTCAGAGTCGCTACGAGTTCGACTCGATGGGACCCTACCTCTTCTCCGTCTTGTTCATCTTTTTCATCACCAGTCTGGTCGGGTTGTTCGTGCCCTTCTCCAACACGATGGATTTGATCATGGCCGCTGTGGGGGTCTTGTTGTTCAGGTAAGGCTCGGCCCAACTTGCGTCGCTCGATACCTCAGGAAAAACTGATCTGATCCCCCACCTTTTGGTGCTCTTTCTGCCACAGCTTGTACATCATCTACGACACCCACATGCTGATGAAGAGGTTGCACGTCGACGATTGGGTCATGGCCTCGATCTCGCTCTACTTGGACTTCATCAACCTCTTCCTTCAAGTCCTTCGCTTGCTCTCGGACATCCAGGACCGTTAATACGCCTTTTCTTCCTTTCTCTCCATCAACGTGATTCGAGCTTGGGACGGGATTTCATGCACGACTCCGGATTATTATAGTTAGTTGAGACATGTAATATTAAATCTGTTCACCGACCAGGTTGTCTTGGCAACATAAGTGACCTCTACTACCGCTGTACCGCTAAACCACTAAACCACTAACTGAGAAAAAAAACAAAGATATGGGGGGAATTATAGTCATGCGCTTCATAATAGATGCTACTACCCAATAAAACAAACAAACAAAACAGGGCTGTCACATGTGGAGAGGATTATGTATTCTTTGAAATCTTTTCCTAGTCCACCACCATGCCCGATCCCTCCTCGACTGAACCCTCCACCTCGCGCGCAACGATGGTCGCGAAAAGGTCATCCAAAAACGAGTCCCGTTCCTCGACTAGAGCCGGCTGACATTCGACCGTACCGTTCTGCAAGGCATGCATGACGCGTTGTCGGTTCAAGGTGACGACGTCGACGCGTTTCTCGGGAGCTTGTTGAAGGAGGCCTTGGAGCACTTCGATCATGGGCATCGAGAGGTGCGCTAGCTCGACGCCGGAGAGATCGTTCGATCGAAGTCGGTGCCATTCGGGGCCATTGTCGGGTAGGGCGACGTTCGCGGCTGCTTCCAAAATGACGAGACCGAGACTAGAGGTATAAACATGAGACCCTATCGACCGTCAGCTCTGAAACATAAAGCGCGAGACGTGTACACCTGTTCGACTTACCTAAACATGTCAGCTGCTTTGCCGTACCGACCGGCGAGGATCTCGGGAGCAATGTACTCGCGATCACCTTCACGTTCGAGGTCCTCGGGAGCATCACCGTTACTCTTGGCCCTGACCCTTCGTTCGCCTTGATCGACAGCCCACGAGTACTCTGGGAAGCCGGCCGACGGTGTCGAGCCACTGACCTCCCTAAGTGCGGCGCCCTTGAAGACACTTGCAGGATCGGTGCGCGGCCATCGGGTTGCGAGGCCAAAATCGCCAATCTTGAGGTGACCCAGGTCGGTGATGAAGACGTTCGCCGGCTTGATGTCGAGGTGGATGATATGCCGCGAATGCAGGTGCCCGATACCGGCCGCAATTTCGGCCATGATCTTCCACACGCGCGCCTCCTCGAGGTGCTCGTGATCGTGCCCGTACGTGTCCAAGAAGAACTCCAAGTTGCCGCTCGGGCATACTTCGGTTTGGATGAAGAGACGACCGCTCTGCTCCCAAGCATCGACGAGCGAGATCAGTCGGGGTGATCGCTGTGCCTCGTTCGAGAGCGAGCGCAAAATGTCGACTTCTTCCAACCGCCTAATACTGATGGGGTTGAGTCGACGGGTTAGTAAAGATTCGCTAACTCCACTGGAGTGCATCAGAAACTCACCGATCTCTAGGTCCTCCGAAGGGCTGCTTCGTCCGCTTGACGGCATAGACCCCATCTTGCCGACTTCGATCCAGAACCTCGTAAGCGTCGCTGAACGCGCCGGTCCCAAGCGCGCGGGTGACGACAAAGTTCGTCTCGAAGTAGTTGGACTCTTGGTTGTCTCGTGCGTCGAGCGAGTCCATGACCGAAGAAGATTGACGCATCTTTCCGTGGGATCGGCCAAAGGTAACGGGCCGCGTGTGCGTCTTGTCAAATCGATGCCGCTCGAGTTCGGACAGAGGGAACGATTGTCGTCCCTGGGCTGCGGCGATGGAATGCGTCGGGGGCGATCGCTTCATTGTTGATGCGGGATGGCCCAAGTTGGGATGCTCGACGAATCGTTTCGAAACGCTGGGGGTGTCGAGGAGCTGGGCTTTGGCTGTGGGTGCGGGCAGGGTGGTCAGCTAAGCGAAAAATTGTCAATCGGATCGAGGAGCCTCAGTCCAAACTTACCATCCCACCACTGCGCACCAGCGCTTCGAGTCGGTGTCATCGGTTCCAAGTTGGGCGAAGCAATCGTAGGCGCTCGCGAGGATCCCGAGCTCGAAGAGTTGACATTCGCAAGATCACGCTTGGTGTTGAGCTGACCGAGTTGACCGCTGCTGCGTCGGCGGAAGATGGCCGGCATCGTCAGAAGATTGCGAGAGGCGCTCGCTAACTTGGACGTCGACCGAGTGCTGGCAATGGCAGCCAGAGCGGTGGGACTGGCATCGTTGCCGCCAAGGCCGTCGCTGTCGAGAGAGCTTTGCGAGCGAGGGCTCGTCGATCGACTGCGCGCATCCTGGTTCAGACCCTCGGGGCGCCAGGGAGAGAGCGAGTCGGTCGACTCCATCGGTCCGACCAGCGGAGACGAAGCAGACGGCGGACTGGACGAGTCGACGAGGTCGACGAGAAGCCCAGGCGGCGCGGCATGGGCAGGCAAAGGGGATGCGAGGTCGCTGACGTTGAGGGCGTGGGACAGGCCGACAGATCGCTTCATCGGAGTGTCGGGCATCGAGAGTCGACTCGGGATCGTATTCGGAGCGGCGACTGCAGCCACGGGGATGCCGAATGCCGAGAGACCGGTCGACGAGAACGACTCGGCGATGGGCGCAGCACTCGGAGGCGAAGCATTGTCACCGGTCGCCGAGGCGTGGAAGTCGAGCATGGGTGGCCCACCGAGACTGTTGCCGCGAGGCCGACTGTGCTTCTTGCTCACGAGCCCCGTCGACATGAATGCGGCTTGCGATGGGCGAGCATTCTTGTAGTTCTGCGGCGTGAAAAATGTCGTGTCGAGAGAGCTGAGTTTAGCCGGGTGAACACCACCGGTGCTGCTGTCGAGTGACCTAGTCGAAGTCGAGGCGCGCGGGCCTTCTAAATGCGCAATCACGACGTGATCGGGCCCCTCGGCATGGCTGCTCAGTGCGGTCGACAGAGAAGATGACGCCGACGTGGTACCATCGGTCAAGGGAGGAGGGGGTGGCGATCGAGTCCCATCCCAGCAAATGGACATCGATTCGAGGTCTTCGTCGGTCAAATCACCCGTCTCTTCGTCGCGAGGGTCCCAGTGCAGCGAGTGGTGGGCGACGATAGGGGACGCGGCGCTGAGATTGCTCGTACCGGCGCTGGCCAAAAAACCTGGACCGACCAAGAGCGCGCCGTTGGCATTGCGCTTGCGACCGCCGACAGGCCCATCGTGGGTGGTGTGAGAATCGCTCGCATAAGCTGGCGTGAATGGCGAATGGGACGATGTCGCGACGTTCCGGTGCGTGGCAGGCGAATGCAGCGAGTCCATGGAAGCCATCGAGCTCAGAGGGAAGGGTATGCTCGACTGACCCCGCGGATGCAGACGACTCGACAGCGAAAGCGACGTCTTGGCCTTTTGCAGGGACGAAGTGTTCGAGGCTTCGGCCGACGAATCGCCCGTTGACGAAAAGTCGGGCATGGACCACCATCGTTGGGCGTCGCGCAGGGGCGATCCGCTCAGCAATGTGTGCAACGTGGCGGTGGAAGATTTCGAGCGATAATTCATCGAGTGCGGGTCCGCGAGGGCTCGTCCCCCGAACAAGAGCACCGCATCTTGCTCCTGCTTCCGCACCGACTCCTCCATCTCGACATCCATGCTGCAGCTGCTGCTGGAACTGCTGCTTGCAAAACGAACTGGGGCGGGGCCGCCTTCCATGAGCGTATCGAGTGCGGTGGTGAAGGACGACGCCCGACTGCGACCAACGACGTGGTTCTGCGCCTCGTCGGGGCGGGTGCGTGGTGTGGTGCTTGTGGACGCGAAAGCCGCGGTCGAAGCGAGTTTGCCACTGTTCGGGCTCGGATGTGACCGAGAAGAGGGGATGCCGTCGAGGCTGAACGAAGGTACCGTCGCTCGAGAGAACGACTTGGTCCGCGTCACTCGCCGGGGATGTGTTGGCGGCGGGCTCTTGGAAGAGACGTAGGCATTGCTTCCGAACAGCTCGAGATCGGGCTGTCGAGGGGGCGACAATTCGTGGCGATCGACGGACAGTCGCTTGTAAGGAGGGGGCGAGGCCAGGAAGTCAAAGTTGTCGGCATTGCTCGAAGACGGCCGAGTTGCACCCCGTTGGGGATTGAAGTTGATGTTTCGTGATGTTGACGGGACCAACGCTTGCATGAACGTCCCGCGCGGCATGGCCGAAGAGGTCGAGTCCTGCTTCGGCGACTTGAGGGGCGAGGCGTGGAAGGCGAGTGAGCGAGAGGGGCGCACGGTATGGGCATGCACGAGCGAAGGTGCTCGGATTTGGCCATCCCGGCGTCGAGTAGGGACCGGAGAGTAAGGCTCCCGATCCTCTTCGTCCATTTCCGCGCTCTTCCGACGCCGTGTCTCGGTCAGTGCCGAAAAAGGTTGACCAAGGCCACCTGCCGCTGTCGAACCGGACGCGTCCCGCCGAGAAGGCGTCCAGGACGACTTGATCGCGAGCCGCAAAGCTTGCTCAGAGTCCACATCAGCCGGGTCGCCCGATGCCGACGCGTTCTCAGCGAGCTTGCAACTTGTGGATCGGCGAGTGGGCATGCGAGGTGCCGAGGTCAAGGGGCGAGGATCGGATTCGATCGCGCCGAGCTCCTGATTCATGTCGGAAAAGTGGAAACCCTTGGCGGGAGCGGTGTTGACGCGCGAGTTCTTGGGAGAGAAAGCGTTCGTGATGGTCGAGGTGAGGCGTCGCATCGCGGCGACCTTTTCCCGTGGGCTCGAAGCGAAGTTGTCATCGGTGGTAGGTGGCGACTGCCCGTTACCGACAAGGTCGAGCCGAGCGATCGCCGCGTCGTAAGCATCGTCAGCCTGCAGCCTAGGGTCGTTCACGTGACGTGGAGACGGTGCAACGGAGCGTCCTCGAGCTATTTCCCGCCCCCGGCCCATGGGGCTAAAGGTCACCAGCGGGTTGGCGGGTTGCGGGTCCTGGGTCGAATCACGTGTCGGCTGCGCCGGGTCGCATGACTCGGAACACAGTTTGGCGAACTCCTGCGACCCGACGCCGACGGTCGGACGAACGGGGGACGACGAACGAGGTGCAATGTTGACTCCGAAAGGTGATCGTTGCAGGGGTCGTCTTGGCCGCAACAAGTGCTGGTGTGGCGAGGCTTGGGGTGACATCGCGTCGGCCATCGTGGGCTGAGCGGAGTGGGAATCACGTTCCTGGGCCTTTCCGTTGTTGAATCAGGATGAGGTGAGAATAGGCTGGTGTGTAGGAGCTGGATAACAGCGAAAGTCACGGAGTGTCAGTATTTGTTGAACGACACGAAGGCTCTTTAGGACATCCGCCGTATCGAGTCGACTGACTCACTAACGCGTCTGTTGTTTGGGATTGTGCGAGTGGCGCGCCTGCGTGTAGGCGAGAACGTGAAGGCCGCAACGCGTCGTCGTTGCCGTGGCTGCGTTGAGTGACGAGCAGAAGCGCACTAATCGGCGTGGGGTCAGAAGGACACTCTTCTCAGAGTCGTTCCACGCGGTGTGAACACGCGGGACGGCGGGCCGTGTACGGTCGTAGTGTTGGGTGCTGTTGGGTCGATACAGGTGGGGTAGGAGGATGTGGAGGAGTTTGGGGGCGAGAGCGGGTGCGGACCCCCGAAGCGCGCCTGCAGCTGGGCCTGGGAGGGCCTGGGAGGGCCTGGGGAAAAGTTCTGGAATCCGCGGAATTCGGTAATTACTAAAAAGGTTGCGCTTCTGCAGCGCGGATTACGCAAACCGTCCAATTTTGGGGAGAGGCGCGAGAGCGCACGGCGGCCGCGTGACTTGAGAGTCAACTCGAATCGCCACCGGCAGACATCCTTCGACTCATCAAGACCAGTCATGACTGCCTCATCGGCACCTGCGTGAGTAGAGGGAGACGAGTGAATGCGACGCACCCTATCCTCTGTACTCGGGAACTGACGTGCCCATGTGGCTTGGTCATTGGTCTCTCGCAGCCCGGCGGATGGTCAGCCTTTGCCAAAGCCCGTCATCTCACCCCCCAACACCGTACTACTCAAGGCCATCGCAACAGGATGCAAGGTCTACATTCAACGGCCGGACCAACCCCGCAAGGCCGAGATCCTCATGATCAGGGAGAAGAAGCTCAGTCGAGCGGCGAGGAAAGCCACACTCGAGTCCGGTGTCGCCGCGCCCGAGGTGCCCGACGAGGAGAAGCTTGAATACTATGTTCACTATGTCGAGTTCAACAAGGTCAGTCTTTGGGGGCTTTCATTGAGCGAGCGAGTTGAGGCAACTGTCGCCGTCGACGTTGGCTGACTTGGGTTCCGGCCTGGTTCCGTCTCGACTTTCATTTTCAAACTTTCAGCGTCTCGATGAATGGGTGCTTGGTTCTCGCATTCTGCTCTCACGAGAAGTCGAATGGCCATTACCGCCAGCCCCCGCCGTCCCCCAACCAACCAGCAGCTCTGCCGCCTCTCGCAAGAAGTCGTCGGATACGAGCGGCGCATCCTCGCCTTCTCGAGACGGCAAATCGTCGTCGCAGAAGAAATCATCCGCACTCGAATCGGGATCTTTGCTCCGCAAGGCGGCCATCAAAGCCTCAGCTGCGGGAGCTCGCAAAAAGCTTGTGACGATGGCTATACCCGAGGGGAACGACGAAGATGCCGAGGGCGAGGCCGACGATGCGGGCGATGAAGAAGGCTCGGCTGCCGATGCGAGTGGGGACGTCGATGAAGATGCCGACGAGGCCATGACGGATGGTACAACACCCTTGGCCATTTCACCGAGCGGAACGACGATCACCGACGCCGCGAATGAGGATGATGAAGAAGGCACCCCGGTCCCTACTTTTTCCAAGGCTCGAGAGATTGAAAAGCTCCGAACGCAGGGATCCATGACCCAGTCGCACTCGGAAATCTCGCGAGTGAAGAACTTGGACAAGATCCAGATGGGTCGTCATGAGGTAGAAGCATGGTACTTTTCACCCTACCCCGTCGAATACGCCCACACCGCGACCCTCTACATCTGCGAATTCTGCCTCTCCTTCTTCGCGTCGGAAAAGATGATTGAACGGCATCGGAAAAAGTGCACGTTGCAGCACCCACCTGGGAACGAGATCTACCGCCACGAAGAGATCTCGTTCTTTGAGATTGACGGACGAAAGCAAAAGACGTGGTGCCGCAATTTGTGCCTGTTGTCGAAGTGCTTCTTGGACCACAAGACGCTCTACTACGACGTCGACCCTTTCCTCTACTACGTCATGTGCAGTCGCGACGAGACGGGGGTGCATCTCATCGGGTATTTCTCAAAGGAGAAGGAGTCGGCCGAGAACTACAACGTCGCTTGCATCCTCACCTTACCGCAGTACCAGCGCATGGGCTACGGCAAGCTGCTGATCGAGTTCTCGTACGAGCTGAGCAAGAAGGAAGGCAAGCTGGGCAGTCCCGAGAAGCCACTCAGTGACTTGGGGCTGTTGAGTTATCGAGCGTACTGGGCTGAGACGATCGTCGACTTGTTGATGACGACACGAGATGAGATCAGCATCGACGAGATCGCCAACAAGACGGCGATCGTTCATGGTGATATCATGCATACGTAAGTCAGACCCTTTCGTTTTTCACCACGCCAACGACACTGAAAGACGTGTTTCGTGGTCACAGCTGTCAAGTATTGCAAATGCTCAAATTTTCGAAAGGGCAACACCACCTCGTCGTTTCGCAAGCGCTGCTGCAGCAGCATGAACGCGTCAAGGGCAAAGTACGCCGGCGCATTGATTCGACCAAGCTCATTTGGAAACCGCCCGTATTCACTCGCCAAGAACTGCGCTTCGGGTTCTAGAGGTCAAACGCGTCGACGTCAGCTCTTTGTTCTGTTTTTTTCGCTCTCTACATGTTGTAACCATTGCATGTTATTACACTTTCACCTGGCAAGGAGGGTGACTTTGGAGTGACATAAGCTAGCCTTGAGCATCAGCTTCTGCCCCCGTCGCGTTGGACTTGTGCTTGGGCTTGAAACTCCAATCCGATGGTGCGGGTCCCAAGAACATCTGTTGCGAAACCCTCAGATCAGCTGCTGTTCTTGGCTGCCGCATCTCGGGAAGGCCATAAACCTTACCTCGGTGATTTTGACCCAGTCGCTCGATTGCTCACTCGCCAACAAAGTCTACAAATTCAGAGAGTGTGAGCAAGCAGGATAATAAACACGTTAAAAAAAGAAACTCGTGTGAACGCACCTCAAGTTCGTTCCTCCCCTTGTAAGGCAAGGGTCGTTCATTGAGCTTTGCCGGTACATTTTCGAGCAGGCCGACGGGGACGTATCGATGCGTGAAACTGAGACTCTCGCAGACAAAGCGTCGAACGTGGTTGACACCGATCTGATCAGACCCCTGGTATAGAAACAAATCGTCCGTCAGTTGCGATTTATTGGTGCAAACGTACTGCAGCAGAACCCGGACTGACAAAATGCTCCAGTCCAAAGTCAGTCAGTTTGCCAATCATCTCGAGCCGCTCGGTCGCACTGATGTCCCAATCGCGGCGCTCCTTGATCTGGACGACCTCAAAAGTTCAACGCAGGGTCAGCAGTGTCCCTCCTCTCGACACCCCTGGAGGAACCGAGAACCCTTTCCTCACCTCCGTAAAGATCCAAGGCTTGATCAACGCCCCACGCGCGATGGCGATTCCGTCAGCCTTGGTTGCCTCGAGGTTCTCGTGGTAGGTGCGCCAATCGTAAGCGTCGCCATTACCAAAGATGGGGATGGGCTCGAGATTGTCCTCTTTCGCGGTGTCGCGTAGGACCTTGACGCATTCGCCGATGTAATCGCTGCCATATCGAAGGGTCCGAAAAAATCAGTCGAGTCCTGATCCGGCACGTCCAACCGGCACTCACTAATCCGCCAGCTTCGAGTATCGCTGGGCCCTCGATCGACCATGCATCGTGATAGCACTAACACCCCATTCCCTCTGTAGTCGAGGCATCAGTTTGTGCGCCACGGGCGAGTTGGCCGCTACACCGGTCCTGATCTTGAGCGAAACGGGGATCTCGCCGAGCACTTGGGATATGCCGACGAGGCATTTGCCCAATTTGTTCGCGTGCGCAAGCAAGGCCGAACCAGCTCCTTTGTTGAAGACGAGGTCGATGGGGCAACCACAGTTGACATCTGCGAATAGAAGACTCCCAGGATTAGCCATACCTTCGACTGCCGGACATGTGATACAGAGTAATTTGCGACTCGCCTACGAAATCGACATCGCAATGTTGCACGATTGCTTCGGCCGCCATGGTCATGGTTTGCGGACGCGAACCACAAATTTGCACGCCAAACTCCTTTTCGGTCGGGTGCCTACATTGGTGCGAGACGATTTAGCGACATGAATACAGATAGGGCTCGACATCCCAACTGACCGTCGAAGAAGACTGAATTCGCTCGAGTTGCCCGAAAGCAACTCTTGAGCAAGTGCCATCTCACCCACGGTGATGTCGCACCCATAAAAGACGGCCAAACGACGAAATGGCAGCGCACCGACAGTCGTGAGTGCCGGCATGTACAGCTTCCCCTTCCAATTCAGCTTCTTCTTCTCGAGCGGTCGAATCTTGGCCATATCCGGGACAAAGGCTCGCGAAACGGGTTCCCGTTCGGGCTCTTGATCATAGTCATCGACGGCGACAAAGACTTCTGCGTTGCCGTGGCGACGACGCTTCGACCCTCGACCCTTTTTCGAGTTTTGTCCCCCACAATCGCGGGCGTCCAGCTCTTCTCCGATCGCCGTCAAGTAAGCCACCGAGAGAGGGAAACGCTCCTGTGATCGGCGGAGACGTCACTGAGAATGTCGGCCATGGTGCTGGAGCCAAAGGAAGATCGGCTTACACTTTTACTCCCGCCCTGCCCACTTCGAATGAGTTTGATCGTCTGCATGTCGATCACGTTGTATTCGCCCTTGTCACTAGCTTTAGGCTCGAGTCGTTCGGCCTTGAGACGAATCTTGTCCGCATCCTCAACGAGTTCCCATTCGGATCCTTGGAAGCCAGCCCCAGGTTCGACTTTGCGGATATGTGCTGACCCGAATCGACACTTGAAGCCATCGGTACACTTGCCCAACGAATCAAAGGAGGGGCAACGACGCTCAGAATCGACCGGCGACAAATCTTCGGTCGAGGTCGGCAGGGCTGATCGGATGTCGGCAATACGCTGGGCCATGTAGCCCGAGATGTCATGCGACCAACGGCATTGGCCTGCGAGATAGCAACCACCTGAGCGTTCGCGCGCATTCTCACCGGCTTTAGAGTGTACGCACCAGGAGGTTTTCGGCACTCGGCTCCCTGTGCAACGTCATTGCACAAACGGATGTTCCCTGTTCCTGCAGAATGGTTGAAGGAGCGCGCCTGAGAAGGATGATACAATGACGTAAGCTAAGAAAGCATCTTCAAGGCAGAATCGCTTTCTCGCGTACAGAAGTCTCACCTTGTTCTGACCAGACTGCTTCTTCGCCCCCGATCCCGCTTCGGAACCTTCGTCATTTCCGGCAGGAGGTGCGAACTGCTTGGCCACGGCCACCTTTTTCTTCTCAGCTCCCGACAGTCGAGCATTTTTCGGTTCTGGTCCAGCTCCGTCCTGACCATTGCCATTCTCCGATGCCACGACAGCCCGGTCCGAGGCGGCCGTCGCGGCTGAGGGGTTGGATCGATCTTGCTTGCCAACCCTCGCCGTCCCCGCCTCTGCAGCATCGTCATCATTGGGCTTCCGATCACTCCGAGCATTCTTGATCTTATCCCAAAGCAC
This sequence comes from Microbotryum intermedium, assembly GCA_022702645.1. Taxonomy (NCBI): domain Eukaryota; kingdom Fungi; phylum Basidiomycota; class Microbotryomycetes; order Microbotryales; family Microbotryaceae; genus Microbotryum; species Microbotryum intermedium. Next base: position 1,965,120 of record JAHWDX010000001.1, read on the forward strand.
GTATCTGAGCCGAAAGTGACAAGGAGAGCGGTAAGCTTCCTCAAGATGAGGCTGTGGGGCACATCCTCATCGACCTCGTGGCGCGCGCGGGCGACGAGCTTACTCGGGTTTGATGGGTGTTACACCAGCTCTTTCAGCCCAGTAGGGGGGCTCCTGCTTGATTTCGGATGCGTCTGAGCGAGTGGGCTCGTCCTGGGTCGACATAGTGCGCGACGAATAGCTCCTAGAAGCACACTGGCGGCGAGATGTTTCGGACGAGACACGAGTGCACTCGAGTCGCCTGCGAAAGCGCCGGGTGCCGAGCGGGCTGTGCGGCTGCGGACGGCACGTGAGGCCGTGAGGAATTATCCAGTCGCCGACTCGGAAAACCGACTAATACAATCGTTGCTGCACAGTTTTTTTGGTTGCCCTTTTTGAGTTTTCTAAGCCTATCGGAGGGCCAATACCAATCCTCCTGTTGTCGCCATTTTACTACTTTGGTACCCGGTAGCGGCAGAAGAGCAACAGGTGATCGGTGATCGCTCACGTGCGTGCCGGGCATGCGAGGCTGCCGCCGCCGGTTTCGTTTCGGACTCTGAAATCACAGTCCACCTTCCTCTCGTGGGACCTCGCTCCTCTTTTTGCCTTTGGCCCCGCTCAACCCAGCAGCACACGCACACGCACGCACGCCTCCCAGTAGGACCGCCCCGAGCTCATCATTGACGTCAACTTCGACTTGGCCCACACCTAACAGCCTTCTTGCTTTTCCACTCGGCTCCGCCCGGCCGCTCTCGTGATCGCCGCCCAAGACTTTCTTTCCTGCGAACGTCGTCGACCTTCACTCGTTGTGCCCCCTCCCCTTCCTCCCTGTAAGCGCGAACAGCCGGGATGGCGACTTCTCCCACCACCGGGTTCACCGTGCCCGAGGTCGTGTTCTACTTTGATGTCGTCTGCTCGTACGTTGCATTGCTCTGCTCCACTCTGCACACTCCTCTCCAGTCGTCGCCCGTCCTGACGAATGCTTCGTGCTTGGCTCCGCAACCCCGGCGCTCCGGTTAATTGCGCCCGTCCAACAGTTACGCCTTCATCGCTTCCGAGAGGCTGCCGGACGTGATCAGGTTCACCGGTGCGAACGTCACGTGGAAGCCTGTCGTGCTCGGGGCCCTCTATGGCATGACCCAAGTACCCCAGGGCAAGGACGGCTCAGCTACGGATGCCTACTCGCCGGCCAAGCGTGCGCTCGCCGCCGCCGACTTTCAGCGCGAGTCCAAGCGCTACGGTCTGCCGATCAAGTTCCACTCAGAACACCCTGTGCGCTCCGTTGACGCTGGTCGATTGCTGTGTGCGTTCCCCAACGAGCACCGTGGCACACTCGCTCGCGAGATCTTCCGCGCCTACTTTTTCGACAACGCCAACATCAGCTCGAGGGCGACCTTGCTGCGCATCGCTCGCAACCTCAAGTTGACCTCGGTCGCGACGCCAACTCACGCCGGTCCCTTCTCGCTCTCGCCGGCGCTCTCGTTCCAACTCGACGAGAGTGTCTTCTCGGACGTCAATCGTGAGGACCAGTTGCGCGCCAACACGCAAGAGGCGTTCGAACGAGGCGCGTTTGGCGTCCCTTCATTCTACATCCCCTCGCGCGACAAGCTCTTCTGGGGCCAGGATAGGATGGTCCTACTCGAAGCCGAGTTGATCTCGATCAAGCTCAACAAGCCCGTCGAGTCGATCCGACAACTCGAACGTCTCCACCCTCGATGCCTTCGAACCGGTCGAGAGAGTCGCAAGCGTCACCTCAAGTTCTGGTTCGACTTCTCGTCGCCTTGGAGCTACCTCGCGTGGAGTCAACTCGAGCGCATCCAGCGTGAGAGCGGACCCGGTCTCACAATTGAGCTTGTGCCCTTCTTACTGGGTGCTTTGTTCAAGGCTATTGGTACCCCTATGGTCCCTATGGAATCCATGTCGGAAGCGCGCCGCAACTACAACATGCAAGAGTGAGTGGTCGTGATGATCTGGTCTGCGCATTATGATCGAAGCAGCCTGACATCATCCTTCGTTGCCGCGATGGCTAATAGTCTGCAAGACTGGAACCGCTGTGAGTGCCCTTGCCTTGACTGAAATCGTAATCGAAGACCTCACCACTGACATTCATTTCTCCCAATACAGATTGGACTGCGGTCAATGCTCAAGAATACCCCCCTATCGATGGCCCTTCCATGGTATGGCCCGATGAATTTCCCATTCGCTCCGTCACGGCCCTCCGAGTTGCCCTGCTCGAGGTAAGCAGTCCGATGCGTATCAATATCTTGAAATAAGCGCTCACTTGCCCCATTTCCCCCTACCAACAGCCCAAGACGATCCCGGCGCTCTTTCGCGCCGCATGGCGCGACAACCGCCGCATTTCGGACGACCAAATTGTCGTCGAAGTCTTGACCGCTGCCGGATTCGATGGCAAGACCCTCGTCGCTCGTTCCCTTTCTGCCAAAGATCAATTACGTCACAACACCGAACAGGCGCAGGCGTTGGGGCTCTGTGGAGCGCCGACGTTCCAGTTCAAGGATCATTTGGTGTTTGGTGGGGATCGGATCAACGTCGTGCAAGATTTGGTGTTGGGATGGTCAGTTTTGGAGGAAGCTGGTAAACGGGTTTCTTTTCTCAAGGCGTGAATGCTTATTCTTATTGCTCACGTGATCCAGGTCCCCGGAACGATCAAAGTTGAAGGCTAGTGTCGCTGGATTCGCTCACTTTGATTGTAAGCCCTCTCTCTCCCCACGTATCTTGATTGCTTTCATCGGGCTGACCCTAGAGAACACTCCCTGCAGACCGGCTTTGATCGGAGCCCACCTTGGCCTTAGTATTAAAACAATGGTTTTTTTGAAGTTTTTTTTCTTGGGGGGCCGCGGGGGGGTTGTTGTTGTTTAAAGGTGGTTTCTTGATGATGCAATTCGATAAGTATTCATATGCCCCGTTCAAGCGATCCTCTTGACCGTCTTATCGAACCCACAACTCCAAAGAATTAACCCTCCATCCTCCTTGACACAAGTCACCCCTTTGATCACCGAACTGCCCTTAACTTTATCTCTCCTAATTTGAGCCCTTTCAGACCGCTTCATTTTCACTCCATCCCTTCCCTCTTCCCCATGATCATCATCATCAGGCGCCGCAGCTCCATGAGCCCCGACTTGTTGTATCAACCTTCCATCGATCCCTACGATCCTTAAAATCCCATCCTCACTCGTCACTACGACCGCATTCCCACTGGGGAACCAAGCATGTTTGGGTTGGAAATAATGCGTCTGAATCGCTTGGGTATGAAGGGTCGCGCTTCGGTAAGGGGAGTGAAAGGCGTAGAGTAGGATTCGGGCGTTTTCAGTCGAGGTTTGGAGGGAAAGGAGAGGGAGGGTCGGGTGGACGGTCATGTGGAGACTGTTAGGTGATCAACAAAAGGGTCAGTGGGTTCCTTCTTCCAATATGGGGGTCAGGGATGAGGGTTCGAAGGAAAAAGAAACTGAAAAACTTGCATGGAGAACGAACACCAGTCATCACCATTCTCATTTAAATTAATCCCATTCGTGCCCCAAGCCTCCTTCGTACTATTCCCCGGTAGAACGACCTCATGTAGGATATGATCATCCCTCGCACAATAAACGAGATGCGTCGCACCAGGGAGGAAAACCGCGGCTTCGGGGTGGGTGATGGTGTGAATGACGTGCCGTTCGACCAATCCGACGTCGAGTTCTCGTGCGAATTCATCGCTTTCTTCACCTTCCAAGAGGATCTGTTCCGTTTCCACCTCGGTAAAGTCGACCTCGTATAACCGGATGGAATTATCCCTCGCCCAGGTCATAGCCCATTTCCCCTCATCGGAATCGAACAAGGTTCCGACAACATATTTGGTATGGTCTTTGAGCACTTGCTTGACGTTTCGGGTGACGAGATCGATGAGATGCGTCGAGCCTTGCATGGTTGAGAAGAGACCTATTCGACGATGACGGGGATGGAGGGCAAAGGATATGATGGGGGAGGGGAGCGAAATGGTGTCGAGGAGGGTCGAGTCGACGCGGTTGAAAACCTTGAGCGAATCGACCGAGGTCGTGTAAATACTCGGGATCCATTCGCTGTTGAGGAAAGAGATGGTCAGCATAAACAAGCACGTGTATGATTCTCTGGAGCCTCAAGAGCAAGTAAACGTACCTCTTGAAGCTCAAGGTCTGCGAATCCCATCTCCTGATCGGCCAGTCGGCGACTTGGACCGTCAACAGATTCGCGACATCCCTGATGGGTGTCGTCAATCGTTTTGGAGTCTCTACGCTGGGGGTGGACTGAACCAATTGAGCGAGTTCAGCTCTGAAGGGTATCGCATCGACCTGGTTCGCCGTTTGAGCTCGGATTCGATTGAGATGGTCCTCGATCAGGTCGGTGACCAGTGGGTCGAGGATGTATCGCTGGTCATTGAGCAAACGGGGGATCGGGATATCGCATTCGTCTGATAAGTGGGTCAAGGTCTCCCTGTAGCCTGTAGGGGGTGTGAGATGTGGTCCCATGATGAGTCCAAGAACTGGATGTGGGGGTGTGGATGCCAGCCCGCGGGAGAATACTGGCCTAGCTTCTGTAGCCATTGTGCGACAAGACGATGTGTCAAGTCATGAGTGGAGCCATACGAGCTCGTACTAGATGGATTCTGAGCCATCCCCTGAAGCCAAAGGGGGGAAAGAAGACGACGAAAAGGCTGATGGGAGCGACGACTCGACTGCGGGCGAGCGATGACGAAAGCGGCGCGCGCTCGTTTCGCGACCCAAGCAGCTCGGCTCGCCTTTCGACCTCCCTCCCCCACCTCGTCAACGCCCCACCACAACACACACCCTCAATCATGGCAGCAAGTGACTTCATCCTTCATCTGACCCCTGCGATGAACTCTAACTGATCCAATCCCCCCTTACGCTTCGAGCAGAAGAAGGAACGAATCGCCCAGTCAGTCTCGCCATGCCCTTCCCTTTCCTCTGTGGCGCAACTTACCCACTCTATCACTTTTCTCAATCTGGCAGGAAGGAGGAAGCGTCCAACAACAAGAAGAAGGCCGAAGACGCCAAAGCCGCAGCGGCCGAGGAAGCCGAATGGTCAAAGGGAGCGTCAGTCCATTTCCCTCAGTAACCGCAAGCCCCAACACGGTGACACTTTGCATCCCAAGTCTGACCCATTTCCCACTTTTTGATTCTGCACACTCAGTAAGGGCAAAGGCAGAGGAGAAGACAAAGCCGCCGCTGCAGCCGCGGCCAAAGCCCGCAAGGAAGAAGCCGCTCGCCTCCTAGTCGAAGAAGAAGCCTCCATCAAATCCGCCAAACCGGCCGCGCCTAAAGCCGGAGCCAAGAAAGCCTCTTCTTCCTCCACTCCCAAAACCTCGGCCAAGATCCCTTCCTTCTCAGACGGTGTTGAAGAACCGACCTCGTTCTCGGCCTCCGGAATCGACGATGCGTTGGACATGCTCAACCTCGTCAACGAACGAACCGACAAAGCCTACGTCGGCGCCCAAGCCAACGCCAAAGTCGATTCTCACCCTGAACGACGGTACAAGGCCGCGTTCGAAGTGTACAAGGCCAACGAGTTGCCCCAGATGAAGAAGGATTACCCTGGCTTGAGGTTGCAGCAGTACAATGAACGACTGTACGACGCGTTCAAGAAACATCCCGATAACCCGTTCAATCAGTTGACCGTTAGCTATGATGCGACCAAGGAGGACAAGGTCGCCGCTCTCAAGGCGCAAAAGGAGGAAGTGACCAAGAGGTAAGGACCAACAGCTGAGCTGATGGAATTGGGAGTCTATTTTGAGATGCCCGGCTGAAGCACCCACCTGCTATCGTCAACAGGCTTCGAGACTGAACGACTGAAACGACGTTGCGGATCCAGCTTTTTGACACCCACCCACCCTTCGCCTCGAATATGTAACCACTAGGACCCAGCACAATTCCAACCTCAACCACACCAAACCTCCCCCAGTGATGACACTCTGATACTTCCGAACACCGCAACGACTGAATACAAAAAAACAAAAAAACCGAGCCGAACGAATTAACCCCTCGATTTTCCCCGAAGGATGGCAGAACGGCAACTCCCCCGGTTCCTCGACTCGATGGCGGGACGTAAAAAAAAACCCGAGTTCGCTTTTCAGTGGCTCTTATCTTACACCCTTGAACCCCTTCGTTCTTTCCATCTTTTGATGCATTTCCGAAGCAAAGACTTGAAAAGCTGGGGTCTTTTCAAGAAACCGTTTTTCTCTTTACTTTCGGGAGGTGCCAAAGGGTCGTTGGAGAGATGTGGGGGAAAAGGGGAGGTTTGACGAAAGTCAGAGCGAATCTTTTTGTGTTTTTGTTTTCCTCTCTCGTCTCCAGAAGAGGAATGGGGGGACCTTTTGGTGCATTCCAACGGGCTTTCGAGGGATTTCGTTTTCGGTTTTTTCGTTGTTCTTGGTTCAAAGTTGACGGAACTGAGTACACAACTATGAACAGAAATCTGAGGTGGCGGCGAGGTATAGGTTTTCAATATATATAACTTTACAACACTAGGGTTTCCCACTCAAAAACCGTCTAGGAGGAAAGAGAACTTTCAAGCTTCTTCATTCGAATCGTCAAGAAGAGCTTGTTTGGCCACGCCATGGAGTTGACCACAGATCTTGAAGGCCGTTTCTAGAGTCTGGACTCGACGAAAGGAGAGAAGGTGGGGAAATCAGCATGTGTCAGAGGAGAATAACAACGAGCCCAGCTAAGACACATCGTACGCACTTCCTCCAACACGACCAAAGGGAACGCCCCTGTCGTCGCAATGTTCGTGATTGTCCCTAAAGCAGGCAGACAAGCGATCGTCGCGAAACCGACCGCTTTCCGAGCTTCAGCGAGTGTGGGGTCGAGGAAGGCTTGGGTTGGTGAGCGAGCAAGGAGGGCCTGACAGGAATTTTTTCTCAAGGTATTGATTCAGTGATTTAGGTTTCGGGAAAAGACAAAAATTGCCTAGATGCTTACCGCTGATGTGGCGACGACGAGGCCTCGCATCGGGATCCCGGCTTGGGCGAGCGCGACAGAGGCCGCGGTGATACCACTGATGGGGCCAAGAAGAAGAGGGAACGACTGAGCACTCGTGATTCAATCTCGAAAGATTCTTCGAGGACTGACGCGGAGATATCATCGTCATTGCCATCGGACTCGAGGATCGTCAAGAACAAGTCGATTTGAGATTTCGGCAGAGTCTCGAGCAAAAGCGAAGGCAGGATCGCTTGATGGACCGCGCTGGACAGCGTTAACGATTCCGTGTCCTACTCAAGGAGAGTAAATCAAGCGTCAGCTCCCTCGTTGCTTGTGCGATGAACTTGGGCTTTGGAACTCGGACACGCACTTTGCCAGGAGCGAATCGACGAACGCCCGAGGAAAACGGTGCGAACTTGACTTCGACGTTGAGCCGAGCTTTCGGACTGAAAGCGACCGAGGGTGCCGTAGGTTTCGGTCCGTGTCTGTTGGAAACGTTGAAGAGGAAGAAATGACCGGTGCTCGACATTCGTTTGAGTCTACAACCCTCATCGCTCGAGGAGAGACCGAGGGAGGAACTGACACTGCGCAGATGACCTTGGTTCTGCCCGTTTCGATGTAGACTGAGCCTGCTGCATCGCTGACTAGACCGGTTTGCATGACTGTGAAATGGGTACATATTTGTATCAACTCTAGACCGAACTTGAGGGCGAAGGTTTCCCTTGAGATGTATGTATGCTCACAAATGGGTCGAATCTGCGAGGGTGTGCGACCGTCCTGGCGCGACGAGGAAGCAGCATCGTTGGCTTGGGTCTGTGCAGTCAGGCAGAGATGCTCATCAGCATGGATCGACTCTGTACGGTTCATCGAGTGCAGGTCGGGGCATACACGATCGAGCGATGATGCCTTTGTGAATCGAAGTGGTCGAGCTCCCTCGGGTCCATTGAATCGACGCCTGTCTGCAGCTTGCATCTTGGTGGGATGGGGCGCCTGGATCAGTTCTTGAGTTGAGAGGCTGAGCGCTGGGTGAGGAAACTGTGTGATGTAGGATTAGGGTTGCAGTGCGAGTGCGAAAGCGCCTTGACGACTCAGAAAGGATGCCGATGACCATGCTCCAACTCGAATGGGTCCAAGCTCAATCTTGACGTCGCACAAAATGATTTTGGGACGTCGCACGCTCCTTCGTTTTTTCCTGCGACGCTCCTTCGTCTCTCGCTCCCAACTCACCAACCCACTTCGCCCTTCTTCTCCCTCGCCCATCCGGCTACTGCCCATGGGCGATCGTTAGCATTACCCGCCGCTCTCGACGATGACCGACTCTCCCGCAGCTTGGTCACCTCTGTAGCATTCGTGAGTACACTTGAGGCGCACCTCATTTTTCCCTCCTCTTCCTCCTCTCCTCTCCTGGTGCGACGGGTCTGGTGCGACGTAGTCGGGACTACACACATCGCTCCTTACCTGGCCCACCTCATCGCACTACACACATGTACACACAACACGCCTGTGATTCAACTCTACACAATAAATCATTTTATACTTTGCCAACCGTCTTGATTGACATACCCATGCGGACTTTGTGTTATGCACTACCAAATGAGGCGTACCCACCACCATCCATCGACTTCGTGCTACCACCTCGCGCTGCCACGTTCAGAATGCATAGAGGACTAATCTTGCTCCTGCTTGTTGCATTAGTTCATGCTTCGAAAGGTTCGACTTTCTTTCTGCCATCGCTACCAAAAGGTCAGTTTCTCTCACTCGATTCTATCGACACGACCCGACGACGACGACGACAGAAAGACAACGTCCTACGATGATTGGTTACTATTTTCCAGTTCTGCTTCGTACTTAATGATGCCGAGACTCGACCATATCTGCTTTACCTCATGCTGAGGGCAAGTCTTTCTGTTGTCGTTGTCTTCGTTTCGACCGTGTTTCTCACACATCGTTCGGCGACTTGGACCATCTTGAGCTGACTCGTTCGGAACTCTTTCGCTCGACCTGTCACAGATTATCGCCTCCAGTGTGACCTGATGCGTAAGTGCTCTTTGACCAGAACAAACCCCACTCTTCCCTCTACCTTCCCCTTCGACGATAGCGGATGAAGCCAATCGATAATCCATTCCTTGAAGGCATCACGCTGCGGCGAAGCATTCGCGAGGCCTCGGGGATAGGTCTGTCCACACGGCTCTTTTTCCAATGCGTGTGCATATACCAATGCATTCGACCACGACGACCTTGTTTGACGCGTTCATTCCCTCTTTGGGCTCCATCGTATGGCATCATTTTTCGGCACATTCGACTATCTTTGACTCTTCACTGTGACCAATCTGAGAGGAGCCAGGCATCGATGGTTTCAGGAGCTCTTGGCTGTCGTCGTTCTGGTGGTCGTGTTGGCTCGACCTGTCGGCGCGCTTCGATGTCTTCGATGTTGCGGTGCTAGTATCGGGCGAGGTGGCGAAGGAAAAGGGTCACACCTCACTACTTGATCGCTTCAATCGATGCTGGTGCCTCTTCATTGATGCCTCTGCTGGCGCTGATGCTCAGGTCAATATGGCCGCCTCGACTCTACCGAAAGTCCCACCATCGATTCACCAAGGACGCCCACCATCTTTGGCCTACGTGTTGAGCCTTGGAGAAAGAATGGAAGGATATAGATGTCAGCGATGGTCTGAGCGCTGATCAAATCGCCTTGGGCGTCGTGATCGAATGTGTGCGCGCGTTGGCAAGAGGGTCGGGGCGGATGGGTCTTTCTGAGGTTTTGCATCACGGTGCTTCGTCGATGTTCGATCGCCCCTTTGAAAAAGAAAACGGCGACTGAAGAATCTACCCCCTCGACTTCTCCCGATTTTTGACCACATGTACAAGCTTCTCGCTGGAGCATTGTCACTGACACTCCGTTCATGGGAATGTGTAGGCTTTTCTTGCAGTCTTGTTTGGTCTCGTTCTGCTTTGTTTGCTCCTGCGGTGCGTCTCTCCGCTCTCTTGTAGTCTTCCGTTCCCAAATGTCTCCTGCAATATGTCGCTGTTGTTACATCTTGATCTTCCCGTGCGTCCTGGTACAAAAACTGAAGAATAGCTAGCTCGAGAAAATCAAGGGCTAGTCCCCGAGTCGCCCATCTCCCCCTCTTCACCCTCTTCCAAATCCTCATTCCGATCCCCTTCCATATCCCCACCCATCCCCGGTTCGAAACTCGCCGCATTCGGGTTCAAACCCCCACCCTTACTATTCGCATCAACAGCACCGACACCGTCCTCGGCCTCGCCTAATCCCGCCCCACTCGCTCCTCCTCCGGCCCCTTGAGCGGTTTGTAGATCATCCTCATCATTCTCCTCCAACGCCTTCCTCCGATCCTGATCCAACTTTTCCAACCTAATCGCCTCCGACATGATTTCAAGAGATTTGACGATCGAATCGAAGCTGGCTTGTCGGTGGGCCCATGTCGAGGAATAAGTCGCTTCCTCCGATTCGAGGAGAGCGATGTCTTGTTTGAGTTTGTCAATGGCTCTGTGGGAGGGGAGGGAGGAGAGGCATTTTTTGTTGTTGGAAAAGGTAGGGTTAGATTGAATTGATCGTGGATTCATGAAATCATTGAAGATGATGGGGGGAAGAGGGGGGGGGCTCAAGATTTCTTACTCGCTGCCTTTGGCTCGGTCGGGAAGTTTCTTGATCGTTCGTGCCAAGGCGTCGTATTCCTAGATCACGATTCATTGAACAAGTGATCCAGTCGGATCATCAGAAACGGCCGTGTATCCAATCGATATCGGCTTGAACCCCCGCCGACTCACGATCCTCCTCGCTCGTTCCTGTTGAGCCAACGCCAAACGTTCCCTCAACGCCTGAATGCTCCGAATCGTTTCCTCCGCCGTTCGTTCTTACCCATCGTCCAAAAAATCCCCAACCAAAACAAAAAAAAAAGAAAAAAAAAATCAGCGATTCTTTCCCCAACGACTCATTCCAAAAACCGAATTCAAACTTCCTTACCCAAAGCCAATGCATCGTCCTGATAGCCCAAAACTTCGACTTGGGTGACCCTTCGTATCCGTTTCGGTTTGACGAGTTGTTGCGAGAGGTGGTCGAGGCCGATCAAGAAGGTCGCATGGGCTGATTCACTGTGATTAAGTGTGGAGGTATGAAGTTAGTGTGCTAAGTGAAGAGAGAGAGGGATGGGGTGTGTATGAAGCGCAAAGCCGTACAGTTCGTCCGGTGTGAGCTCGGGGTGCGAGAGACGGTAGAATTCCCGAATCGACTTTCTGTAGATACAGGGGAAGCGCAGATTTGCAAGAATCAGTTTACGGCTTGATTATGCTCCCGATCTTCAAAGGGGCCGGGTAGTACTGACTTGAGCAACTTGGTATCATCCTGTACGCGAATCTTGGCGAGCTGAGTCGCGGCTGGGATCGAGAGAGGGGAGTCAGTGTCGTCTTTGTGGGAGAGAACGAGGTCATATCGGGGTGGAAGGGACAAACCTTCTGTATCCATCGTTGAACCTTCTTTGGCGACGGACGATGAGGTGATCGTTTCTAAGGGCGCGAAGTAGGGGGTGGGAGGAGTGGAGAGGAGGGGGGAGGGGGGGGGGTCGTCAGTCGTGCAATGCACACGGCATTACAAATCACCTGAATTGCTCGGAATCGTGGATTAGCAAAATAATAACCAAGTGGAGGGATGGTGCGCACTCATCTTGCGCGCCTCGTGTTGCGAGTAACGATCACGTTTCGAAAGTTGATCGTGCTTTCTTCTGTTCATCTTGCTTCGTCCAACGTCCAGCCCTTACCTCAGACGACCCCCCCACCCCGCACTTGATCCAATCATTGGAGAAGGGTTTCGATCGCAAAGAATCTCAACAATGCCACGATTGCGAAGATCATCTCCGGAACCATGGTCAACATCAACAACTGTAACAACAACAAGCATGACCGCTTCCGCTTCCGCTTCCGACGCGGCGACGGATTGCGCTTCGTCTTGGCGGGTCGACGAACCGACTCGTCGAACAGCACTTCCGAGGAGCACCTCAAGCGGGACGAGTTACCAAGATCCTATATCCCGGAACGAAGCAGAAGCAAGTTCACATCTCTCAACCTACGCGTCAAGACCTACCCCATCCCCCCGACGATCGTTCTCGCCACGTAGATGCTCCTCGAGATCAACCACCTCCTCCCCTCCCTCCCTATCCTCGAACCCTACCCTCCTCCTCCTCCTCCTCATCATCACTCTAACGACTCTCATGGCCCTCACGACCCCACCCCTCGTCCAAGCCCTCGTACCCCGAGCCGTCATCCCAAGCACTTCAGAAACAGCTCCCCTCCCACCTGGTTCGATCCGGGTGGGCAATTACATCTGTCGTTCTCAAGGCGAATGCGAACCTTGTCCTGCCGATGAGGTGAGCAAAAGAGCACAAAAGAGCCTTGTATACGCGCACATATGGAGTGAGGGTCCTCAGGTTCTTTTTGAGCTGACGAATGCCTCTTCCGCTGCGGAACAGATCTTCACCTCGGTCTGTACCATCTATGGCCATCGCAAGCCATTGATCTGCGAACGCTCCCTCGGCACCTCAGACTCGTCCTCCTCCTCCTTGACCTCCCTCAATGACAATAACCTCAAAGACACGTATGTCCATACGAACCCACAACAGCAAACACCGCAGCAACAGGATTCGGATCATGATCTTGATTTGGCGATGGAACAAGATGGAGGAGCCGAGTCAAAAGGGACTGGATCGGGCAAGGGGAAGGGCGAGGGGAATGGGAATGGGGACGGGGATGGTGGGGTCGAATTTATGGGAGATGATGATGACGATCCTAGTGGGCTTTCAGGGTTCGGTATCGATCCTGATCCGGAGGCTTCGAATGAGGGTCGGTTCAAACTCGAACGAAGGGTCATTGAACGGAGGGGTTTGGAAGAGACGACTTTGATCCTCAGACCTTCTGCTCAATCTGCGACGAGAAGATCGATGATGATGATGGATGATCAGGATGGTCCGGATGAGATCCTGACCTGGGAAGCATGTCAAAGGGTCGTCAAGAAGGAGAAGGAGGATTATCATGAATTCGTCGTAAGCCCCCCCCTCCCCCTTCCCAACCAACCATCTCATCCACCTCGCTATTCAGCCACTGACTTTCCTCATCACCTTTCATGTTGATGCTTGGGGATCGGATTTTGACCGACTCACAAAAAGCTTTGCAACCTCTTCTTCGCGACCGCGTCCATACTCCTCCTCATATACCGTCATCGCGTCCTCGCATCACGGCAATACGGGAGGTTGGCAGCGAGGATCGGACTTTCCGTAACGAGGTGAAGCCGGGCCCAGAGGGGGGTGGGGATGACTTGGGTCGCACATGATAATTCGAATCAGAGACGGACACACGGACACACCTACACCTACACCATAACACGTTCGTTTTTTTTTTTTCGTTTTTTTCGTTTTTTTCGTTTTTTTTTTTTTTTTTTTTTTTTTTTAAAACCCCCTCACGATATGACCACATCTATCTTTCTGGGCACGTGTCTTGTTCTTTCTTGGATCCGAAGCTGAAAGGACAATGGAGAGGTTTTTATTTTGGCAGTGTCCTGAAGTTGCAACACCCCCCCACCCACACGAAGTAGTGATACACACAAAACACCAAATCGAAAGGCAAAAAAGAAGAGCCAAACCTTGCGAAAAGGACCGGAAAGATCAGAGGGCAAGGAACATAAGAGGCCAACGTGCCATCGAACAAGTTCGAGGATCATCTATAATCGACCCGATACCCCAACTTGGACAATTCTTCGCATCTTGGCAACTGCCACCACGAGAGAGGAGACGAAAGAAGGGAGGGTTAGATGTAGCGCGCGTGATTTAGGAGCAACGACTAGGTAACCTACCTTCTCGTTGGTGATTTCGCGAACTTTGTCCCAATCGGCTCCGAAACCTACGAAAAAACAAGAGCGCACCACAAAGACGAGGTCGTCAGGTGGACGAATCAAAAATTGTGGCGGGTTTGAGTCGATGAAAGAAGAGAAAGAAAGGCCATACCCAAGAACCCTCTCGCTCGATCCAATCGTTCGTCCCGGTATTGCAACTGAAAACAACCAGTGAAGAAACCGCAACCATGAGCGCCACTTCTGACATAACCTTCTTCACATCCACTTCGACCTTACCTCCTGCCGACAAGTATGTTGCAACCTCGCGACATAAGTCTGTTCGACCGTCCTCTCAAACGTCGCCAAACTCTTGGGGATCCTCAACCGCTGCACCTGCTCCGTCGTCTTACTCCCTTCCTTTTCCGAGGAAAGGAATCTCGTCAAATCGGCTTTGTACGCCGTTGTCCCCGCTTCATGAGAGGATTTGAATCCTAGGGATGGGTTGTTGGAAAGGAAGGTGTCGTATATCGGGTGCGAGGCGAATTGGACAGGGTTGACGTAGTAGTTGATGTGCATGTTGTTTGTCGTTCGTTCGATCTGGTAGATATTGGGGAAATAAAAGACATTTAGCGAGAGCAAGACGGGCGAGAAGAGAAAAGGCAACGCACCGAATACCTCGTCGTCGGTTCAAACGTAAACTCGGGATCGGCCGGTGTTGAACTGCCAAACAAGCTCGGCAATTGGGACAACAACGAGAACGCGAACAACAACAACAAGGGCGCGATCTGAATCCAAATCGATCCTTGTTCCCTTTGACCACCACCACCTTGCCCCCCAGCTCTCCTCGGCATCCCACCCCCGGTTTGCATTCGTATCCCCCCAGGCCCATAGAATTGGAAACCCCCTCCTCCAAATTGGGATCCGAAAGGACTACCACCACCACCTCCTGCACCGGAGAAGAAGAAGCGGAATAGATCTTCGGGGGACATTTCTTCGGCTCCTCCTCCGCCTCCACGAGCAAAAGGATGCATCCCACCTCCTCCTCCTCCTCCACCACCACCTCCTCGTGAATCAGGGTCGGATCCGGTTTGGTCGAATATGGCACGTTTGTTGCCATCGCTCAGGACCTGGAACGCTTTAGAGACCACTGTTGGAAGAAGAGCATTTGGATCAGCTTCCTGGGGAAGGGTTGGCAAGATCCGAGATCCGACCCGGCCAAGTCGGGTGCGATGACGTGGACAGCTAGCGACTAACTCTTGAACGCCTCTTCGGTACCTGGTGCACCACACTTATCCGGATGCAGACCTGTAAAAAGGAAAAGATTCAAATCCCATGAGATGAACACCGATCACATACGCGTTTACGCTCCTTGATGGGTCCAACTCACCCAACGCCAATTTCCTATAGGCCTTCTTGATCTCCGAATCCGAACAAGTCTTGTCCAATCCCAAGATGGCATAATATTCCGTCACTTTGCACGCCTTGACCTTTTTCACGAGGGCCAATTGAGCAGGGGTGAATTCGCGTGCTTCGGCTTTGGTTGTCGATGCTCCACTCGAAGTCGAAGTCGAAGTCGAAGCGGTCGGTTTCCTCGATGTAGGTTGGGTTGTCCCCTGCGAAGTCGCACTCGAAGTACCCCTCGTCCCACCACCTGCTCCAGAAGCTTGGGCAACTTGGACCTGCTCTAAAAGCGTCTTGGCTTCCGAGGTGGGATGGAGAGTGATGGATTTCTTGACGAAGCGTAAAGCCGAATCAAGGTTGTCCGAGTTGTAGTGCCGTCGAGCGATGTCGAGCGCTTGTTGGGCTGCTTCGGAATTCATCGTCGACGAAAACGTTGTATATGATGGAAATGTGGGTGACGATGATGGTGGTGGCACAACGTCGTCGCAAGCGTTGGGGAGCAAGAGCGACTTGGTCGTCGTCAAAAGAGCGCGCTCGGATACGTTGTTGGGGGGTTTCGGTGTCCAATCCCACACGGTCCAATCTTGATCACAGCACGAGTCAAAGAGACGGTTCGTACTCGTGGGAAGTGATCGACTGGAGCGCTGATGAGGGGATTCGGTGAGGTACGCGGCCAAGGATCCAAAACGTGAAGCCTCAGCCGCAGCACACGATCTCGACCTCGCGCGGCGATCTCACGCCGCCATTTATTACTATGTACGCCCGCCGCCCAGCTCTTTTTTCTCCGATTTTTGAACTCGGGCGATCGCTTGACTCGGCTCTCTCTGCCCCCCACCCCCCCTCTCCGATCCAGTCCAGTTTGACAAATCATGTATTCTGGGATCAAAATCTCCTTACCATCACCATCACATATCCCTTTCCACCCTACAAGGATATCACGATCCCGACCTCGACCAACTCGACTCATCTCCTCTTGACGATCCTTCTCTGTTTCGGCATCTTGGGTGGAACCTTCTTAGCCGCCACAACCGGTGGTTCTTCAACCTCCTTGACCTCATCCGTACCACCCCCCGTTAAAGCACCCATCAATCCTTTCCCTTTCAACGCCGCGTCTAAAACGCCATGAGAAATAGCCGGGGATAGGGCCGGCAGGCGTCGTTCTAATGCGGGTTTGCTCGAGGTCGAACCGGTTTGGGGTAGGTGTACGCTAAGGAACGAACACAGGTGGTGCAGGAGGACACGTTCTGACCAAGTTGACAAAAAAGCCCATGAGGGAGATTCATTCGTTTTGAAAGACTCAACGGGGTGACGAGTCGGTGTATGAGAAAGGGGGATCCGACTGACTCGTAGGAATTTGAGCATTCAACACGTTGCCGTCCTTCTTGAGCAAGACCTTGACTCGACCCGGGTTCTCCCAATCTTGTGGGTGGACTCGAAGCGGCTAAGGAGAGGAATGTGGATGATTAACGTCGCGTCATATAGGTATTGGGCCAATCCCCGGAGGTGTAGGGGGGGGGGAAACCTAAGCTGCAGCTCACCTCATAAACGTTCTCGACCCCTAAGAACCCACACGCCTGAGCCATGATTTCCGCCAATGGGTACTGTGGGAGAGTTCATCACACCGACTTCATCGTTTCCACGTCCTAGACTCTACTCGCGCCGCCTCCCAGAGTAACCCTCTCTGAACTAACCTCCAAAGCGATCGTCTTGGAAACCCTCCTCCCTCCCTTGCCTTGGCGTCGTTTCCGATCAATGTAAATAGGATAAATCGTTTCCCAACTGTCCAAAATCCGAGAAATAAAAGTACAGACTCAAAAACATCAGTTCCCCCTCACTCAGCACACCTTCCCTCTCCGCTCCTCTTTCAAACGTCGAGGGGATTAGAGAGACACGTACCCCGTATAATCCTCCTTCTTCATCACCTGATAATGATCCTGACGAGGCAAACCTTCAATCCCTGCAATCCAACTCTTTTTAGGACCCGAACCCATCGGAGTTTGAATTGGGGATCCCAAAGAAGGTTTAATGACGTTCGGTAATGGGGATGCTTGAGCTGAAGTTCGTAATGGTGGTGGTGGGGGGGAGACTTCTGATAAGGGCATGTCATCAGGATCGGAATCGTATTCCTCGATCGTTGGCATGGTGAGGGGCGATGAGGGGACGGGGGTTCGGCTCGGTCGGTCGGGTTTGGTCGGGTGTGGTGTGTAGGAGGGAAGCCTAGAGCGGGGGAAGCGTAGCGCTCGATTCGAAATTGGACCCATCGATGTCCCATTGATTTGGACTTGCTCACATCTTCTCTCTCCCTCTCTCTCATCATACCCAAGGAACGCAATACATCACACCCCAAAAAATCGATATTGCACAAACACACCACAAGTTTCACACTCGAAAAAATTGAAACTCAACAAGCACCGTCTAATCCCGCCACGCACTTCACTCCCTCTACGGAACCTATCCCGCTCCCGATGCTCCACCAGCCCCACCTGCAGCTACGACGACGACTTTACCAAACATAGCCCCCAGAACGGATTTCGCGACGTTGAAACCCAACAAGGAGACGACGTAGAATGCGAAAAAGACGGCGACGGGGAAGAGCAACAGTTCGGAACGGATCAAAAAGGGCAGGGCTGTTAGGATTGGTGAGGAATGGGTTAGTTTGGGGGCTTGTCATTGTTGAGAGGGGGTGGATGAGGGGGGACACGTACCGTTGTAGCCGAGGTCTGAAAGGGGAGTTCAAGAAGGGTCAGTCGGTTGGTATGACCGGGTTAGATACAGAGTCTACTCACAAGTCACATAGGCGTATTGAGTGAACTGCATGTATCCAGATAGAGAAGAACGATCAGTACCCCAACCACAAATCCTAAAGGGTACGCTCTCTTGAAGACTGACAGCAGAAAGATACAGCGTATTGCCGACCCAGAGGCAGACCCAATTACTCCGTGTCACGACGGGGGCGAGCAAGAGTTGCGCGACGTAGAGTTGCAGGAAGAGTGGGAAGAAGGCGTTGGCGTGCACGTCGAAAGCGTATGGCCTGGTATGCGAAAGAAAAGGGACCCGTGTCAGGACCCTAAGGAACGCCTCTAGTTCAACAAATGGGATGGTGCATGTACCATTCTACATGTTGGTCCGTTGCATGGGTATGGGATGCATGCGTGAGGAACTTGTTGGAAGCGGCCCTGTGAGGTAATGGTCATGACGCGCTTGTGATGAGTGGTCTGTCAAGATCCTTCCCCAGCCAAGGAAACCCGCAATCTTTGACTAACCACAAAGTGGTACTGATGACGACCCCGATAGCGAAGAAGTGGATGGCAATCATGGAGAATATTGTTCGGAGGGTGTTGAAGAAGTCGTAGCGTGCGTAGAGCACCGACCACAGAATCGCGGCGAGCAAGAGGCATGCCGAGATGAGCAACGGCACCGCCGGGTCGTCGCGTGCCCAGGTGTTTTTGGTCTCTGTTGTGGGGGAGAGTACACTGTTAAAAGTTGTGATTGTAATCAAGTGGAATGCTGTGCGTACGTTTGTGGTAGTATACGTTGCGATAGCTACGAGGTTGACGCGAATCGAGGAGTGAGTTTGCTGTTGCTGCGGCTACGTCACCCTTCTTGAAGGTACTTACACCCTCCGTGGTGCTATACACACGTGAAGCAATGTCCATCCCGCCAATTCAAAGTCCTGTTGATGACAGCGCAGTCCGTTCCAAGTCGAGTTCAAGTAGGGTTCATCCAGAGTGGGGGGGAGAACTCAGCTCAGTTTCCAAGGCCATGGCCCATCTAACAGCTTACCATCTGAGGATAACGAGACAATCTTCGTAACAGAGTCTTCATATCGTTTGAAGATGATGAGGAGGAGGAAGAAGTTGAAGCAGAGTAAGAAGGTGTGATTCCAATCCCTATTGATTGATGACGAAGGGCGGATGAGCGCGTCGACGACGACGACTTCTTGTTGAGCGTTGAAGGCAGACGGAAGCGTGGACCAGCAGCTGTGGTGTCGAATGAGCTGGTCGAGGTTGGGAGCATAGGCGGGCGCTGACGTGCGATCCTATCCTCGTCGTTCACCCAGCGAGGCTTGTGTAGTATGGGGGGAGTCAGGTGCTCCTCCTCCTTGTTGAGCTGAGCGCGATGACACGCAGGGACGAGCTCGTCCGTCGATGGGTGAGTCGGTGAGAGTGAGGACTCGTCTGGTCTTCGCGTGGGGGAAGGAACGACGTCCTGCTGCGAGTTTGGCGAAAGGAGGTGGGTGGGGAGGGGTGGGTGATCGGTGATCGGTGATCGGGTCGCAATTCGGTCGCAGCAGCCGAGGCAAGCAGCAGTTGGCTGAGCAGGAGGGCGGCCGACTCGAGACGGAGAGCCTGTCGACTGATTAACGCGTCTGGGCTTTGTCCTGCCATTGGCTCTCTTCTTCTCCCCCTCCACGCACCCACTACCCGTCCGTCTATCCGCTCACTTGGACCGACGTGGGAGTACAATAGGCTCTAAATTCGACAAAGTTTGTTCTACTTGGCACCCAAGTCCAACCCAGTCTCGCGCACGCCAATGGAAGACGATGAATTCGAGCTCGATTTCGGTGAGGACGAACTTGACGTGGCCACCACCACCACCACTCACCAGCCTCTCGAACCTTTGACCACCGCACAATCATCCCTATATGTCAAGCCTACTACCACCACTGTTGAGGTCGAACCCTCCACCGTTCTAACGTCAGGTTCGACGCCCTTCTCCATCGCACCCGTCGCTTTACCCGGTCAAGCGGCGGCCCCAGCTGCAAGTAACAGCTCGAATGACTTGGCCGCCATCACCATCACCGGTAACGCCAACATAAGGGGTAGCACCACTACTTCGACCAAATCCAAGACCAATTCCATATCCTCTCCACCCAAAACCTCGACCAAGCCCAAACACGACCCAACCAAAGATGCGAACGGTCAGCCCATGCTCAAAGGATGGGTATCCCGCATGTCGAGCTCGACGGGAGACATTTACTATCGCAAACCTGCGACGCCCAATAGTCCGACCCAGTCGTCGTGGTATATCCCTGGATCATCGGAATGGCAAGCTGATGAAGAACGCAAGGCCAACGAGGCAGCTGCAAACGCGACCGATGCGGGTGCAGGTGCAGTTGCGCCGATCGAGAAGCAGGGCTTGCCTTTGACGCCCGCCGCCGGGGTCACGACCGAAGCGCAGTCGCAGTCGCAGTTGAGTAGGAGTACGCAGAAGCAAGAATCTTCAGCAGCCAGTGACATGACCTCGCAACGCTCCCAAGATGGCGGTCGACGCAACAGCAACGAGACCGCTCCTTCACGCCACGGTCCATCGGGTAAGCGACCCTTTCACACACCGTGCGCTTCCCGAGCTACCGAGCCCTTCTCGTGGTGGCCCCATTCTTACGTCCGAGTCGCATGAACGAACATTGCTTGCGCTGCGGTGCGGTACGAGCTACAAGTACGGTCGTAGATGTCCGAATCGTTCTTCGACATGTGGCGGCGTTGGCGCACACTCCACATCATGGCCACAACGACCCGTTCTCGAAGCCAATCGCTCATTCACACACCTGGTCGATCTTCATCGCTCGTACCCAAAACCTTCTTCTGCGATACAGGCTCCAACTCATCCCGCGATGCTCCTCGTACAACCGGCGTGGCGCAAGACGATCGTGTTCCAGAACCGGCTCGAACGGCCACGGCCAAAAGTCAGCCCATCCTCCATGGTCTTCTCTCAAATGTCGCGTTCGCAACTAGCTCCGAAATCTGATCCTCTCTCATTTTGTATGCGCTTTTTCAATACGATCGTTTCCGCAACGATACAGGTCGAACACCGTTGCCTCCGCAGCAGGCCATAATTGGACGATCGACGGCGACGAATCCCGTCACGGCGGTGCCTCATGATCGACCGAACAGACGGGCACCTCCGTCCAAAGCTGATTTGCACGTGACGCGATACGCTTCTCCATCGAATGTGAATGATGTTGTTCGACGGCCAGTCGAGTCGGGTACGAGGGTCGAAGCGGCCCGACCCCGGGATGTGCCGAGTTTGAATGGGGGGCCCCGCTTCGCTGCGGAAGCTCGTCCTAGCCGGGGTGATGACGATTCCCGATGGACACCAACGGTATTGTCGACCCAGAGGAGTGCGCCTCTGCCACCCACCCAAAGAAGTGCGCCCTTGCCCCCTCCTACCGTCGGTGGTGCGAACAACCTGCCCTTGGGGAACAAGCGACCGAACCCGATGACTCTGGACCCCTCGACCAAATTCGGCTCGCTGTTCGCGTCGACTGCTGTTCCTTCGAAAAGACGCTCACCTAGCCCTCTTCCACGACCACTTTCTTCACCCTCGCGAAGAAGGTCCGTGCTTCCGTCAGCGGATGAGGACACCCGCTTCGCTAGTAGGGACGTCATCGTCTCCCCCGTGCGTGCGAACATGGATCGCAACCGTCGTCCTTCACCGCCATCATCTCGTCGAGCTTCTCCTCCTCGTCGTCCTTCACCACCTCGTCGACCTTTGTCAACAACAGCGAACGTCAATTCTCCTTCCGCACCTCATTCATCAACAGGTATGATCAACCCAGATCTTGAAGTCCCTCCCCATCTTGCCTCTCGAGCTGGTTCTTCTCGTGCCACGTCGGACCGTAAACGTGAACCCCCGCCTCATCTCGCGAATCGAGAACCCACTCGAATGACACAAGACCGTGACCGAGAATGGGAGCGTGAACTCCCACCTCATCTTGCGAATCGACTTCCCTCTTCCTCTTCATCAAGGAGGAGGACTTTCCGATCTCGATCACCACCACCGCCACCACCACCACCGCCTGTTGCTAGTAGTAGGGGTCCTTCACCCCCTCGTTCCTCCGCTCCGATGACGAACGAATGGACCCACCCTGATCGACAAGCCTTAGTAGGAGGGGGTCGATCGTCGATGACGCATTCGGAACGACCAGCTTGGCGGGGCAATGGTGCTGATGCGGATCGATCAAGGTCAGGTGGGAGTCGAGCTTCGAATGGAGCTCTTGGTATCGGTGGGGAATCACAAGGTGGGATACCTATGAGGACTTGGGGACAGCCGCAAGCTGTTGAGGAGAGTGAGAGGGAAGATTCGAGGAGGTCTAGAGAGGAGAGGAATGATGGTGATAAGGAAGGGGAGACGGAGACAAAACGTAGGAAGGTGGAGGGTGGTGATGGGAGAAGATCGGGTTGGGATGAGAAGATTGGCAGGGACTGGGGGACCGGTGGATGGGACGCCAACGGGGACGGGAACAGGAATGAAAGCGGCGAGCAGGATGAACGCAAGGATGTTCGATCGAACGATGATCGTGATCAGAGGGGGGAAAAGAGATACGATGATCGTGATCGAGTGGACGAGAGGGGTCCATCGACGAGGGACGCTGTTCCTCCTCACGTGACGGGACATGGTTGGGAAACGAAGGATTCGTCCATGTCAAGTGCAAATGGTTGGGAGGTGAAGGAACAGACTTCGACCTCACGCGTTGGGGGATGGGTCGATAATAGGGATCGACGGGATGATCGACCGATAGAACGAGTGGACGAGAGGTCTTTATCGGATCGATTCAAAGAACCCACTGGACCGGTCCAAGTACCAGCTCGGGAAACGGGACAAGGTTGGGCATTGAAAGGAGGCGGCGATGGACGATCCTTGGATCGACCTCTTGAAGATTCTCGACGATCCGACGATCCACCTTTGAACGACCGACCCCTCTCCGATCGATTCAACCAAACCTCCCAGACCCTTCCACACGAACCAGGACCTCAAGGATGGGGAAATCCCGATTCGTCCCCCTTACCTCGCGTCAATAAAAGGAGGGAAGAAGCGTCTTTCATGACTAGAGGTTGGGATAGTTTGGTCGAGAGGTTGGAAGGGAGATCACTTTCGGATCGACTTGGTGGAAGAGGCGGGAATTCGAACAATGCCAAGACGGGGAAGGAGGGATTGACCCCTAGAGGTGCTGATGAGGCGGGAATGAGGGTGAGTGCTTTTGGGCCCCTTTCAAAACAAAACAAAAAGTTCCTTTTTAGGAAGCCCAAGACTGATGGTGTTGTTTTCGTGCGTGTGTCTCACCTCAGGGCTCGTCGGCTCACAAACCCAAAGGGGAACGCTCTTTGCTCGACCGAGTCGATTCGAGTTCGAGGGCTTCGTCCTCTCCTGCACGAGGTGGTCGATCCTTGTTGGATAGGATGTCATAGACTCCGGGCACTCGGATCTATCTCACTTTACATCCGCTCAATAAACGTTCCTTTCACCTTCTTCTTCAACCAATTAATCACATTTACGAACACTCGGATACACAAACAAAGCGTTCTTTCTGTTGATCTATTTCCTCTTGTCTACTGCCTCTTGAGCCAATCGATCGCCCGTTTATCCCCTTTGAGCAAAGGGACGAGTGTAGCTCGAATATGGTCGTTGTGTTGCTTGAGCCACTTCTTCTCATCTTGGGTCAGGAGGCCATAATTGACCAATTTGGTCGATTGGATCGGGACCTATCGATGTCGCCCAAAAGGGAAAGAAAATAAAAAAAAACCCATCAGCATCCTACCTCCAGTTCTCGACCCTTTGGGATCCAAACTGACCATGGTTACCCTTTCGAACCCCAACCATTTCTTATCCCCAAATTCACGCCTCGTCTTGACCTCTTTGACAACCAAGACGCTCTCGATTCGGATTCCGTAACTTCCTTCTTCGTAAAACCCCGGTTCATTGGAAAGGATGTGACCGACTTTGAGTGGGTAGGTCGAAGTCGAGGCGAGGCCCTGAGGGCCTTCACTGTGAAAAGAATGAAATCCCAAAGGGGAGGGTCAGATCTCTCTCTTCTGTCCACTGATTAAACTCGAGCAAAAGAAAAAAAGAAAAATCCCAACTCACTGCACCCCCAAATACTCTCCAATACCGTGCCCCGTCCCATGGGAATACTGCATCCCATCGGACCACAACATCCTTCTCGCCAAAACGTCCAAATCACCTCCCGTCGTGCCTTCGGGAAAGATGGCCTGATCGATCGCGATATGGCCCTGGAGGACACGCGTGAAGGCTCGTTTTTGTTCAGCGGTCGGATGACGCCCTAGGAAGGATGTACGTGTGCAATCGATCGTCGCGTCGCTGTTTATGATTCGAATAGCGCTCCGCGGTGGGAAGGTCAGTGTATCTATTCCAAGCTTCGAATCAGCGAGATAAGAGTTTGGGTGCACATACAGGTATTGCGGTCCACTATCATTCAAATACGGAGTCGTCAACTCGATCGTCTTGCTCTCCCTCTCCGATGGAGCATAATGAGGCAACGCGGCATTGGCCCCCGTCGCCGAAATATTATCATACCCCAAACCCTCGTAAAACTCCCCCTGACTCCTGATTCTCGTAAATTGCTCCGCCGCTTCAAATTCAGTCACCTTGCTTCCTTTTTGAAGTACAACGTGTTCGAGCCAAGAAGCCCATTTGGCCCAAGCTACGCCGTCACGGATGTAAGCGTTACGAAAGCCTTGGATCTCGAGGTCGTTCTTGATCGCTTCCCATTCGACGATAGGCGAGATGGGAACAACGGTGAGGTTCGACTGTTGGATCGCTTGAAAGGCGGCCCAACTCAACGAACCGTCGGATAAAACCTTTTTCGTCCCTTGGACCTCTTTCAATGCATCCGAATAAGATCGAATCTCGCCTCCCAATTCATGGATGTAGTTCCGAAGGTCATCCGTTACGCTCCCTTCCTGAATCCACAACTTGAACCTCTCTTCCTCCGAAGCAGGTACTAAAACCACCGCATAAAAGAAAGGGTTGAACGCGATATCCTTGGCCCTCAGATTCAACAACCAAGCGATCTGAGGTAAGGTCGAAACGAAGAAGAACGACTCGGGTCCCCCTCCCGTTTTGTTCTGTTGGAGCCAAGTTCGAAGTCGCGCGAGTTTGGACGAGGAGAGCTCGCCTGTGAATTGCAAGGGGTGAATTCGGATCTTGCTAGAGAGGCGGGCGGGTCGGTCCGAACCCCAGATTTGGTCGACGAGGTTGTAAGGCGAGGCGTCGAGGGTGATTTGGGTGGATTTGAAAGAGTCCAGGAGGCGTTTGGCAGCACCTGGGGTAGAAGAAAGAAAAGGTTTTCAGTTCGGGGATGGTCTCGCCCGCTCAAAGAGAGGTTTAGGGCTCAGAGAGAGGATTTAGGTTAGACTGACTGTAACCGATCGTGTTGGAGTCTACTCCGATCACGCTTCCATCGGGTAGCTATCATCGACACGAGCCTTCGTCAGATCTAGGGCCACACCAGCTTCGACCTTGCCCAGACTTACGTCCAACAGCCAAGCGGGCCAATCCTTGACGTTCGAGATGCCGACCTTTTCAAGCGTCCACAGGTCCAAGTCGAGTTGTCTTTTCGCTTGGACGTAGTAACGACTATCGGTGAAGAGGTGCGCTTCGGTCGAGGTGATGATGGCCGTTCCTGCCGAGCCGGTGAAACTGTGCGAGGTGCAGCCGAGCCAAGAGACACGGATAAATTAGACGTGAGGTTATGTGCCTAGCTGTATAGAGTTGTTTGCTTACCCGGATATGAACTGCCTTTGCTTATCGCATTCACCGGGGTATTCGGACCCATGCGCATCGGACGACAAGACGACGCTTTCATTGAGGAAAACAGAGGAGGGTCCAAGCTCCTGTCCGTCAGCCTGGGATAAGAGGGTACATTGCCCGTATTATCCCCACTGTCCTATTTCAATGACTCACTAGGCGTCAATCTTCTTCTCCTTCATCAACTCCCTTAGACGCTTCAAGCGCTGCACCCCTTGAACCTTTCGTTGAAGTCGGGAAGCGGTGACCATGTGGGGCGGATCGGGAGACCGCGTGGTGGTGTGGTTATCGTCGAGTTGAACCTCAAAGTCAAGAGAACGTTTCTCATCGAGCAACGCGTCCGCAGATGAAGAACGACTGGACGAGTGACGTGAAGAGATGGTGAAGCAGTTGAAGAGACCCATGGTCGGTCGAAAGATGAGATGTGGTGGTTGAATGGGGAGAAGGCAAAAGTGGTGCGCGATCGGGCACGTTACAGTTCCACCAGGATTCCCCGATTTGGACGAGCCGCCTGGGCATGCGTCCGAGATTGTTAGCTGCCGCGCGGGAGAGAATTCAGTTCCCCACTCGTATCGTATGCGCTGCACGATCATTCATGGATGAGGTACGATTACAACAAAAACAAACGAACAGTTCATACTACAGTGTTATAATATGGCGATGACCGTAGTCAACACTACAGCTTACTATTCGGGGGTGTATCGTCGATGCTCATCTGAGCCCTCGCCACTTTCCACCGAGGATCGTTGCAAGCCGCTTCAAAGAGCTATTGCATGTAAAAAATCCTCGAATCAGCCCTCAACCACGAACAACCAAAATCGAGCATTCGACTCAATTCGACTCGGTATCAACTCACCTCCTCACGACTCTTCTCCCCCGGTGCCTCCTTGCCGAAAGCCGGTCTCCTCTCATACGCGATCTCGGCGACATGAATCAGAATACCCGCGGTCAAGCCTGTGACGGGTTTATGATTCGTCTCGAACGAATGGAACCGAGAAGGGACTTTGTCGAACCATTCATAGTCGGCGTAGGTGTGGTAGGGCTTTTCGCCGGTGATGACTTCACGAGGTACGGCGTTGGTCAAGCAAGGGTCCGAGCCCTTGTCGGAGAGAAATCCGGATAAAGGGAAGGAAAAGAGGGTCTCAACTTCGTCCGCATTTAGCTCAGGCTGGAAAGAGGAATGGGTTTTAGTTCTCGATGATGATGTCTCGACTCGAGGCGAACATGTACGCAGCCCACCTTGAGCGAATAATCAATCACGAAAACGACGACGGGTGTGACGAGCAAGAGGTTCCTCGCTAAATAAGGAGGCAGTGTGCACAAGTACCTGATCTTTTCCGCGTTGTAAGGTAGACCGATTTCTTCGAAAGCTGTTGTAACGAGGACTCGTCGACGGGTTCAGAACTCTCTCGCCTTGGAGAGCTCGCCGAACGAAAAAAGAAAAAAGGCTGAGCGACCGTGAAAGGACTAACCTTCCCGTCTTGCAGTAGCTTCAAGGTTCATGTCTGTGAGAGGGGTGTTACGAACCAGGTTCAGTTCTTGATCCTCCCCAATGCTAGATGCTCCATCTGCACGACCTGGCGGCTGACCACTAGCCTCCATCTTGCCCCCGGGTAAAGCGACGTGCCCCGGCTATTATTCGAAGAGCAGCGGCCCCACTTGAGTCGGATCAGCGCGTGACCTGAACCCCGAGTCGTGGTATATGTGCCTACTCACAAACGTGCGCAAGGTCTTTGATCGAGTCGAGAGGAGTACGTTGAGGTTTCTGCCTGTTCGTGATCCGAAGAGAGCCACGAGGACGGCCGCTCGACCTGCTGGGACGGGGTCTGTACGGATAGAACCCGGCTTTCGTGTCAGCCGATAGCCAAAGCCCCACATCCATTCAACTCTGACCTCCAAAAGGCATCAACCGCATCCGGAACAGCTGAGCAAGAACATGGTCACTCACACGTATCCAAAGGCGGTTTATAACGCGCCAACCTGCCCAACGCTTGCAAGGACTCGTCGGAAAGGGGTTCGATTTGCGACAGGACGTCGCTCGACTCGTCGCGCTGTTGAACGAGTTCGTTGGTGTCGTAGTAACCGACTTGGGACGCGTCGTCTTGCATGTGCATGCTATGCGAACTGGTCGATGGGGCTGGATTTGGAGGTGGTGGGCTCATTGTGGGTGCAAGGGTTTGTCGGTTCAGAGGCGAGTGTATGGAAGGCGAGCAAAGTCGAGCAAGCGCCGCGCTCCGTGACTTGGCGCTTCGCCTGATGCCTTCATCTCTACACTACACTTTCGCCGGACATATCAAGTGCTCTTCAAGTACAAGTGTAGCACCGAACTCATAGCGTCCTTGGACGACTTCACCAGTAACGCTCAATACCATGTCGAAAGCACCCGCTCGACCCATCGCCTTTTTCGACGTCTCGATCGGCAACACCCCAGCGGGTAGGATCAAGATGGAACTCTTCAACGATGTCGTACCAAAGTAGGCCAATTAGACCCCCTAGATTCGCTTAGACCAACGTGGGTCGCTGACGACAATGCATGCACTTGCCTCCCTTAGAACGGCCGAGAACTTTCGCCAACTGTGCACGGGCGAACATCGGGTCAACCACATGCCCATCGGGTACAAGAACTGCATATTCCATCGTGTGATCCCCAACTTTATGTGTCAGGTACGATTCGAGGGAGGCTGAACGAGGGTGTTTCCTCGGGCTTCTGCCGAGGTGGGAAAGCTGATCCTTGTAATTCATGACGATATTGTCCTCGTCTCACTGTCCTCGTACAGGGTGGTGATTTCATCAATGGCGATGGAACAGGGTCGACTTCGATCTATGGTCCTCAGTTTGATGATGAGAATTTCGAGGTCAAGCATGATGCGGCCGGGTTACTGAGTATGGTAGGTCAGGTTACGTGACGTTTCGGTTGACTGGAGGGGTGTGACACTCTGGCATTCGTATAGGATATATCTGACACGCCCAATCTGGAACATTCACAGGCCAATTCAGGACCAGGGACGAACGGTTGTCAAGTATGTCCCGGGTGATTGCACCTCCATAACAAAGGCCACACAACCTAAACCCCCACATGATGCTGAACCCCCTCTCGTTCGATCTTGACCCCCTTCCAGTTCTTCATCACAACCGCGCCCGCACCTTTCCTCGATGGCAAGCACACCGTCTTTGGTAAAGTCCTCGGTCAGGACTCGATGTTGGTCGTCAGAAAGATTGAGAACGTCGCGACCGGGCCCAACAATCGACCGAAATTGCCAGTCACGATCACGGGTCAGTTCTCGGCGTGTTTCGTATGCAAGGAGAGAGAGTGTGTAAATGCAATAGGGATGCTGACTAAAGTGATCCTCTTTGAATTGGGTAGAATGTGGTGAGATGTAATGCAATTGTAGAGCAAGTTTGGTGCCCCCCCTTCTCCCTCCGTCAGTATTCGGACCGGGCGAGTGAAATCCCCGAGCATGAGCTTGGCGCCGAAGTGAGAGCGCCTCGTCATGGCTGTTTAACATTCAACAGATCCGCGGTTGTTCTACATCATTCTTACCGTTAAATAATTTAATTGCACTACCAAAATGAACAATCAAGCTCATCTAAAGCATGCACCAAGCAACGCCTTGCGAATGCCGAATGCGGTCACGATTTCTTTTCGTGGATTTCTGATTGGCAAGGTAAAAGCAGCGCGGAGGCGAGCGCCTGCTGCATAGTCATGGCCCGCGCCGCCAACTGCTGCTGTCGCTTTCCCGCCCGACCGTGACACGCCACGTACAAACGCACATATACTCCAACATGTCCCTGTCCATGTTCTCTTCGGTTGCCAAGCGTTCTTTGCAGTCGACATCACGAGTGAGTTCACGGACTGCTGCTTCAATATCGAAGGTCGGATCACGAGGAACTGAAACCGATCCGTCCCGTCCCGTGCTGCGTCTGGGTGTGTGTGTGTAAAGCAGGCGACTCGAACGCTCGCCACCGCGGCTTCGTCGAGTGACAAACCAGCGCAACTCAAAACGTTTCAAATTTACCGATGGGTGAGTGGTCATATTTGTACTTCAGTCTATCGGGTGTCTTGGAATGGGGAGCTTGTGTATGGTTGGGTGTCTTGGGTTTCTGTGGCGCGAGACGAGCGCCCCGCGGCTCAGTTGCCGGCCTAGCTGAACCTGGACGGCGCGCGCCTCTGGGGATCGTCAACTTGGGGGTCACCGGCGATACATCCCATCATCCATCAATACGGGTCCCTCGACACGCCATGACTAACCCCCATCTTTGCTTCTCCTTTCCCGTCCCATGACAGAACCCAGACCAACCTGCCGAAAAGCCCCACTTGCAGTCGTACCAGATCGACATGTCAAAGTGCGGCCCGATGGTGCTCGACGCGATCCTCAAGATCAAGAACGAGCTCGACCCGACCTTGACGTTCCGAAGATCGTGCCGGGAGGGGATCTGCGGCTCGTGCGCGATGAACATTGACGGCGTCAACACCTTGGCCTGCTTGAAGAGGATCGAGAAGGATAACAAGGACATGAAGATCTACCCTTTGCCGCACAGTCAGTCCATCGATTCGGTCATTTATGCGGCGGGGCGAGCCGTTTCGCTGATGATTCTGCTTCGGAGGGCGACAGTGTACATCATCAAGGATTTGGTTCCCGATATGACTCAGTTCTACAAGCAGTACAAGGCCATCGAGGTTAGTCTTACCGATGCGGGGTGTGTGTGTGTGCGTGTGGCGGCCTCCCAACGACTCCGAACTCACCCTCGACCCCTTTCGGTTCACTTCTCCCTCAGCCCTTCTTGCAAGCCGAGAAGCCCGCAGATGGAAAGGAGCACCTCCAATCGCGTGAGGATCGAAAGAAGCTCGATGGCATGTACGAGGTCAGTTGATTCTCTGCCGAGAATCGGTTGATTCGGATGGGGCCGTCAGTGCTGATCCATCCTTGGCTGTTTCAATCTTCAGTGCATTCTCTGCGCATGCTGCAGCACATCGTGCCCTTCGTACTGGTGGAACCAGGATGCCGGCTACCTCGGACCTGCTGGTGAGTGTCACTCGTGCCAAAATAAGTAGAAGACCGCTTCGCTGATCGATTACGTGTTCTTGTCTTGGATGGCCACTTCCAGTCCTCATGCAAGCGTACCGCTGGATCGCCGACTCTCGAGACCAAATGACGAGCAAGCGCCTCGAAAAGCTGCAGAACCCCTTCTCGCTCTACCGTTGCCACACCATCTTCAACGTCAGTCCGAGCATACCATGACGAGCGGGGTGCAAGATGTCGCACCAGAGTGGGACACTGAAACTGACAAATGGGGGCTTTTCTCTCTCCCGATCCATCAGTGCACCAAAACCTGCCCCAAGGGTCTTAACCCGGCCAAGGCCATCGCCGCCTTGAAGCAAGAGATGTCGACGGCTTGAACATAGAGCTCGTGCGAAGTGTTTGTTGCCAGAGAGGGAGAGAGAGCGTCGAGGTGGTTGTCAGGGTGTTTTGTGATGAATGCAATTTTTTCCAGTCCTCATGTGTAACCTTTCGAGAACGGTGGAGGAGCAGCTTTTGGGAGGTGTGGTGGAAGTACGACAAAAATTGGCCTCCGTTCCCGACCTGCTGCGGGCCCCCGGATTATTGGACTTCGGCGAGAGCGAGTCCCCTCGAGCGACATCCGACCGAGATGTTTCTTGGCCTCTCGCACCGCACATCGCATCACCCGTAGCACAATCCCGACTCCGACCTTTTGACCGACACACCGACGAGACTGTCTGCCATTGGGATTTTCTGACGATCTGATCCTACTGCCACTCCTCGACCCGAGCTGTACACCAGACCCTCCCGCGACGTCTAGTCGACGGCCTCTTTCACGCACTCCCCGCCCTCGTGTCACCCCGTGGTGCCTGAAACTCATTCCGACTCCGGGGACGCGAGTTGATTCGACCTGAACCTCGCATTCGTCACCGCACCTGATACCTACTCGCAACTTGAACCTGTAGCAGGGTGAAAGCATCCGACTAGCAATGGGCTTCTTCACCGCACCACCGCCCGTCGCATCGAGGAGCGACGATCTGCTGCAGTGGTTGTCGCTCGACCCTCCTTTACCCGTTCAACTGGCGCTCGTGCCTAGCATCTGCCGCTTCATCGCGTTCTTGCTCTTCTTACCCGTCATTGCATTGGCTTTGGTCAGTCATGGTTACGAGTCTACTTTGGGAGTGCTACTGCTGACTAAACCTTCGTACACTGCCCTTTCATCCTGCTTTGGACTCGACGACAACGACATCGGAATGGCTCCCTCGAACTGACGGACGGATCACCTTATGACACCCTCCACGACTTCGGTCTTCGCCTCGCCTCGCCTCGAAACGCTCTTTCTCCCGACCGGCCCATGCGTCATTCTTCTCAGACCGATGTCTTTGGTTGGGCCATTTTCAAATTGGTCTTGAGACCTCTAGGTTACGCCAGTACGACTCGCTTCAAGGATCCAGAGTAAGTATCGGTCCGTTTCATCTCATTCATCACCCATTCACTCGCCACAGCCTCAGCTGACCTCGAGAACCCGCCCGCACCTGGGACCTCTGACCACACCCCCCGACTCAGGCCTGGAGATACGATGAAGATGACGATCCGACGATCTCGGTCGACTTCGAAACAACGTTCGTCGAGTCGAGCTCGAGTCATCCCCACCGACTGCGACTACATCGACGCGACGATCAGCAAACCGTCCAACGAATCGACGGCCGAAGGCGACTCGTCCTCGGACGCCAATGACGACTCGCGATCGCCTTCCCATTCGCCTCAACTGCCCCATCATCTCACATTGCAAGATCGAGCACTTTCGTCACCGACATTAGCGACGAGTCGATTGAATCGGTTCCGCGCTCCTTCGGTCGGCTTCGATGGGCCCCTCTTTGCCGTCGGGGAAGAGCTCGCTAGTCCGGGGAGGAGCGATGATGAACCTTTACCCGATGTCGAGGATGGACCGGTGACGAACATTGGCATGAGCGATGGGTCGGATAATGAAGGTTCGGGTGCGAGACGAAGGGTCGGTCCGAGGAGTGGGTCCTCGAGTTTGAGTTTCACTTCGCTTGGGACGGACGAGAACTAGGTCGTTGTGAGGGTGGGAGTAGTCGGTCGAGGAAACCACGGTGTTTGCATCATGAGTGGGGTTGGTTTCGCTTTCAGGATCAAGCCATGCGTTGCGTTGCATCCTATATCATTTTCAGAGGTCGGGTTTGCGAGGGGTCGAGTGGCATGGGTCATGTCGTCTGTAGATTTGGCGTGGTGGTACTGCTTTCACAATTCTCGATTGAACAGAGTCATGTCCCCACCTTTTTTTTTTTGGTTGGTTCGTTTGTTTGGGCTCTTGTGTGTGTGCATGTGCAATTAGAAGAAGTTAGCTCGTTCACTCATCTTGAAGTGGGGGACTAGGTACCTCGCCAGTGAGATTTGGAGTCGGCGGGTTTCATTCGGCCCGGGAGCTCGAGATGGCATACAAAAGGCGATCGTCAAGCGAGGCTCGGCTCATTCCCCCCCACATTGATCAGAAGTGAGCGACCACGGGCTCCCGGATTTTTTGCTCTTGTCCTCCCTCCCCTACCGTGACACAACCTCCATTCGCCGTTCCATCGAACGATCAAGAATCCAACAAGACCCTCCCCCCAGCCGACCAACCCACCTCTACTCATGTCTCCTCCCCAACCTATCCTCCTCGTTTCAGGCCTAGGTAACGGTGTCGGCATCGGTGGAGCTTGTGCCCGCTTATTCTCCCTCGACGGTTATCGAATCGGTCTCATCTCCCGACCTCGTCAAGATATCGAAGACCTCTGTCAAGAATTGAAAGGGAAAGGTGGAGAGACTAAGGTTTTTTCGGTCCAGATTTATGATCATGAGAATTTGGAAAGGGTTTTTAAAGAGGTGAGGAAGGAATGGCCTGAGAGTCGATTGAAGACGGCGGTTTGGAATACAAGTCAGTGGTGAGTGATTTGTTTTCAGGGCTTGGGACCCCCCCCCTTTTTTTAGAGCGGTGGTCGTGTTTCGGTTGGAGAAGGATGAAGGTTTTATCTTTCAGGATGGGAAGGGAGGAGGAAAGCAAGGTCATCGAGCAAGTCGGCCAGGGGAACAAGTTTCCTCGCCCACCTTCCTGACGAAACGTTCCATCAGCTGAAACAGTACACGCATCCGTGCCTTTCCAACAATAGGTCCAACATCCCCTTTTTGGACATCAAAGAATCCGATATCCGAGCCAGTACACAAATCAACATCATCTCCGCGACCGCGTTCGCGCAACACGCCGTGAGGATGTTTCTTGAAGCCCCGTCGTCCAAGGAGAAGCATGATGCGGTCGGAGGTAAGATTGAGGGGGGATGGGATTGCTTACCGGAGATCTCTAAAGGTTGGATGATGTTTTGGAGAAGGAGTGTTACTGATGTGAAAGGGGGTTTTTTCTTTGGTGGTGGTGTCGATAGGTACTTTGATTATTACGGGTGCGACGAGCGCCACGAGAGGCGCGCTGGGTTTTGGCGCTTTTGCTGCGGGCAAATCGGGGTGCGTTTTTTCTATTTTGACCATCCTTGTGATCGGACCAAACTTGAGATGTTCTAAAGTACAAGCGTACTGACGTCAACTAATCTCCTCCCCTCGCCCGTCAACTTGGTTTCAGTCTCCGAGCCCTAAGCCAAAGCATCGCACGAGAATTCGGACCGCAAGGCGTGCACGTCACCTTCGTCGTCGTCGACGGAACGATCAAAACCAAAGCGACGACCCGACTCTTCTCGAACCGTCACGAACGATCGCAAGACGGTAAGAGTTGGTTGGACGATGAGACCCTGGCTTTACAACCGGGTTCGATCGCGAGGGCGTACAAGTATTTGAACGAACAGGATCCGAGCGCTTGGACGTTGGAGATGGATCTGAGGCCTGCGAAGGAGAAGTTCTGAAATTGGGGGAAACAAGATCTGTTTTGTTTTTTGTGGGTGTGTTTCTGATTTCTGTAGTTGCTACATTTTACTGTGTGTCTACCACTTGCTATGACTAGTTGCCCGCCTTTGCTACGTCGATCAAATCCCTAAGGCCTTGCTTGTCATGGGGCAACTTGGAACACACCTTCCATACGCCCGAATCGGCTTCCCCAAAGGCATCCAATTTCCAATCCCTGTACAGGTCCAACAACCTCGTACACACATCGAGGACGTCCTCCTCCGTCGCATCAAACAGGATCCACCAAGGTTCGGGCGTGAGGGGTAAAGCGATCGGTGGATCATGTTTCCTCGTCGCGAGATAAATCGCGGCCACGGCCAAGGTCGAAGGTGGGTAAAGAGCCGGGGAAGGTGTTTGGAGCATGTCGTTGGCATAACCCCAACTGGCTTTGACGACGGATTCGTACGAGCTCAGTTCGAGCACTTTGAGGTAATTGACGAGGTGGCCGTAAGGGAGACTGGATTGGGTTTGGAAAGCGAGCCTTTTGAGTAGTTGCATCTCGGCGACGACGAGCGCATCTTTGGTGTCGTAGAAGGTCGAGGCGAAGTAGTCCATCGGGACGTAGTCGAAGGGGGTGGGTTCGGATGAAGAGGAAGAGGACGAGGTCGAGTTCGAGTGACGGCCATGATGGGCGATGAATTCGAGTAGATAGGCATAGCAGTTGATCAAGTCGCGGATGCGGATGGGGGATTCCTCGAGTTTGGAAGCGAGGAAGAGGGCTCCTAGACCAATGTCCTAAAGGGGATGAAGTAAGCCAGGATCAGGTCAGGTCAGTTCAGGTCAGGAGACTTGATTCGGGAGGTGTGTGACTGACTCGGATACCAAAGTGCTTGAGGGATGTGACGAACCAAAAGCGTTGAAAGAGGACTTGAGCTGTAGCCATGACGACTTGAGGGCTGTGCAAGGGATGGGACATAGTGGGAGGTGAATGTCAGGGGGGGTTCGCATATCAACCTTGGCGGTCGACTGACGCTTTGAGCATGAGTCCGACTTGTTGGATCAGGATCGCACCATCTATTGGACGCGTCGAGAATCGGATCAGTTTGAGAGGGAATACCCCAAGATCGCGCGTGCGTGAGATTGCGCAACTTGCAAGCTCTCAGATCACGCTCGAGTCGAGACGGGACGCCATCGAGTGCGGACGGGGTCGCTGCATTCAATGGCGCCAAAGGGTTCAGCAGATGGCGTGAAGCCACGTTGGCGTGAAGCCACGTTGGCCGAGGTGGGGTTGGGGTGCTGAGAGTGTGAGCGAGTGGTGATTTGAAAGGAACAAGAGGCTCGTGCGACCGTCAGTCAGTCAGTCGGTCAGGGGGCGCTTCCTGCTACGAGTTGGACCTGGCCCCTTCACGTCGCCCCACCTCAACGGATTCGAGAGCAAGCCACGCACCTTCGCCGACTCAGCAGTAGCAGAGTTGGTCCTCTTCCATCAATGTGAGTACCCGCGGGTGGTCAGCTGGCACGCTCAAGCTGGAATCGACTCGTACCATGTCTCGCTGCAGGGAATACGCCAGCGCGTTCCTGTCGGCAGCCTCGTCACTCGGCGCGAGGTCGGCGCTCTCGTCCAACTATACCCTCGCCACCGCCAACTCGGCCTCCTCCTCCTCCTCGTCATCCTCAGCAGCAGCATCTTCATCGTCTTCCTCTTCCTCGGCACCCCTTCGGACACTGCAGATTGGACCATGGAAGGTCGAACGAGCGTCCCACAACAGTTCGGGCAAGCACGTCTCGATATGGTCCTGCGACAAGTCATCGCTCGTCGCACCGACCGGAGCACTCAAGCGTGACCCCCATGCAGCAAGACGGCTCGAAAAGGCCGTAGAGACGCTCAAGAAGGAGGTCAGCACTTGACATCACCATCGGATTGTGTTGCCTAGCACGAGCTGACCTTGGACCCCCCATCCACCCATATAGGCTGCTTCACTGTCCCGACTACGACACCCTTGCATCCTCGAAATGGCCGAACCCATGGAAGAGACGAGGTATGACCTCGGACATGACGACCGTTCCGTCGTGACCACGCCCCCGTGCACTACTGATGCCCTTGGATCTCCCTCGCCCCCACTTGTCCCGTCCGCAGATCCGTCATCACCTTTGCTACCGAGCCCGTCACCGCCTCACTTCGACAAGCGATCGCCGCATCAGCGTCGAACTCGTCCGCTGCATCGACATCTCGAGGCTCGGACCGACGCAACGGATCCTCTTTCTCCTCGGCTGCGCACAACACCGACCTCGAACTCGACGAGGTCGAGATCCAAAAAGGCTTGTCCCAACTCGCCAAAGGGCTGCAATTCCTCCACGAAAGTGCCAAGACGATCCATGGCAACCTCACACCCGAAGCCGTCGTCATCAATGCCAAGGGGGATTGGAAACTGTCCGGATTTGGCCTGTCGATCCCTCTCTTTGGTCCTGACGGGGTCGCAACAAACTGGGAATTCCCCGAATATGATCATGGGCTGCCAGCGAGCGTTCAAAGGAACTATGACTACATTGGTCCGTTCCGTAAAGGCTTTTCTTTGATGCAAGGTCATATCACTGACGCAGTAAATCTCGTATGACAGCCCCCGAATATATCCTCGACGAAGCGAACCCAACTCCAGCGAACGACATGTACTCGCTCGGATGCATCCTCCACTCGATCCACACCCACGCCGGACCCCCCTTCCACAACCGACAATCCTTGGCGAACGCGCGGACCAACGTCGAAGAAGGCCTCGTACGAGGCATGGTCCGACCGCAATGGCGACGCTTGACGGAGGAGGCGCAGTCAGCGTTGGGTCAACTCGTGACGAGGTATCCGAATCAACGTATTTCCGCGGCCGGCTTCTTGGCCCATCCCTACTTTTCGAGCTTGCTCGTTTCGACCCTCAACTTTATTGCGAGGGATGCGTTTGCGAGTCAGTCGACCGAGGCCCAGACGGGATTTCTCAAAGGGTTGCTCAATGTAAGCCTTGTTCCGGTGTCGTGGCGGACGAGAGCTAGATTCACATTCTTTCTACACTTTGGCCGCTATAGGTCCTACCCCGATTCAGCGACAAAGTCAACCGCCGCAAAGTGTTGCCTTCGCTGCTCGAAGAAACCAACAAGACCCATCTGATACCTTTCCTACTCCCCAACATCGCCTACATCGGCCAACGCATGGACGTCGATGCCTTCCGCGCCGAAGTCTTGCCCCACCTCATCCCCCTGTTCAAGATCAAGGACCCACCTCAGGCCATCCTCGCTTTGCTCGACTCGTTGCCGTTGTTCAGTGAGAAGTCGACGCCGACTTCGTTTAGGGAGGAGGTCATGCCGCTGGTGTATTACTCGTTGGAGAGTGATAATCCAGTCGTCTTGGAGAAGGCGCTCAAGGCAGTTCCTTCGTTGTGTGAGACGTTGGATTATACGGTGCGTCGCGATGAGTTGGTCATGCTTAGAGCTCTGTGGCTGAATGGGTTTTTCGTTTCCGCACTTCTCGCAGACGGTCAAGCAAACCTTATTCCCAAAGATCACCACGGTCAGTCCTCCCTTCTACTGAGCTCTCAACTTCGAAGGCTGTACTGACAATCTTGCCCTTTCTCATGAATCAACACAGGTCTTCACGAAGACGACGATGCTAAGCGTCAAGGTCAACACGCTCATCTGCTTCCACTCCATGACCTCGACCCTGGACAAGTTCACCATCACCGAAAGGCTCGTCCCTTTGTTGGGCAAGATCAAGACCAAAGAACCGGCCGTCATGCTCGCAACGCTCGAGGTGTGCTCCAAGATTGGGGATAAGGTCGATCTCGAAGCTTGTGAGTCTCCCAAGTTCTGGAATTGTCAAATGCCGTGCTGCGGAACGATGCTCATCAAAGGCGGATGATTCCACGCTGAGTCACAGTGGCCAGTCAGCTGCTGCCCCAACTATGGAGGTGGTCCATGGGCCCACTCCTCTCGGCCGACCAGTTCGCCAAGTTCATGTCCGTCATCAAACGGCTCGGCCATCGCGTCGAAACCGAGCACACGAAGGCACTACAGGAACAGAAGCGCTTGGAGGAATCGACGTCGGGTGGGTCGCTCTCGAGGGGTGGGGGTGGTTCGGGATCGACACCCATGGACTTTGAGGCGCTTGTTCGAGGTGGGGCTGGGTTAGGCCGAGCAATCGAGGTCGCGGCTGATATCTTTGGGGATGACATTCCGAGAGTGAGTGACATTGGACCAACAGAGAGGTGCCTCGTGCTGACTTGCCGGTTCGTCGGCGTGCAAAGTCGGGCACGCCCTCGCATGGGTTCACACCACCTCCTACTGCCGTCGCTCCCTTCGCTCCCCCACGGTCTTCTCCAAGAAGCAGTCTCTCCCATACCTCCTTGGGCGCCAGACCCGTCGCAGCTTCGGCATTTAACTCTGCCGCCTTCACAACCTCGACACCCAACATGGTCCCCACGACTTCAAGCCTGAGCTCCATGACGCTTGCTTCCCCTCTTCACCCTCCCGCTGCTCCTTCACCTTTCGATTCTTCGTCCTCGGCTTCGAAGACGACGAAGTCGATGAGTTCCTTCACCTCTTTGGAACCTACACGATCTTCCTTGTCGTCCCTACCTTCACTATCTAATCAGCCTATCACCCCAACATCGTCATCAAAACCTTCATACACCGCGCCTCGACCTAACTACCCATCCCTCAATTCGACCACCATAAACACGAACACGCTCCCACCACTCGTGCCCAATTCTTCCTCCTTCTCCCCTCCGACCAACCCATGGGCATCCTCAACACTCAACCCACCCACATTGGGCATGGGTATGGGATATGCACCTCCTCCTTCTTCGACCGCAGCACCTAAACAATGGGACGTCCTGCAACCCAAAGTTGTGGCCCCACCTAGGAAACCGAACCATGGCGATTTCGGCGCTTGGAGTGATTTCGATCCTTTGAAATGAATCGGCTGGGTGATGGGGGATGTTTTTGAGCGTATGATGATGGGGTTAATTTGGAAAGATGGATGGATCGAGTGCTTGGGGATGGGTTTTTTTTTTGGGGGGGGATGGTTTCGTAGGACTGCTGTGTAATGAAGTTGATGGATTCGTTTCACCCTACGGAATGCGCTTTTCTTTGTCTCGCTGCTGCGCACACCAAACGGTTCAAATCGGCGCTTGAGATGGGAGAAAATAGCGAGGGTCTGACAATGATCCCACTAATGAAATCGAGTCATTCCAACGGATGCTTCGTCAAACAAGAGGGTGAACGCAAATTTCAAATAGCATCTTGGGTGAAGTGTGCATTAAAAGTAGTAGAACTAGTCGACTCTTAATTGATCACCTTGAACCATCAACCACCTTCGTTGAAATCTCAAACGTGCAGTCGACGGAAGAAGATACTCAAAATACCCTCGAACCACTACTACGTTCTAGCCATCGAAAAGAGATGGCAACGTAAACACAAGGCAAGACAAGGACAAGAATCTTTTAGGTTTTTCTTGTGTGTTCATTGTCAAAACAAAGTCGGAGAAAAACGAGAACAAAAGGAGTGAAACTCCCTGTGAGGAGCTTGGGTGCGAGAGAACGAGAAAAATGGGCAAACGAGGAGAGGAGATGAAAGGATGGGTTGGGGTGGAAAAGGGGGGGCGCAAAGGGAATTCTTTGTAGATGGAATTGGATACGGGGGGGGGAGGGAGGGGCAGAAACGAAGGGGAGAAACGAAGGGGAGAAAGGAAAAAAGGAATCGGGAAGAGGAGAAAGTACACAATCAAGCACGCCTCGGTTGAGCCCTAGTAACACCGGGAGGAGCGAACAAGGTCGATCCGCCACCGCCACCGAGACCAGAACCGAAGAGGCCTCCACCTTCGAGGTAAGCGCCAGTTGAGGCGTTCGTCCCGTAGGGCGAGTTCGAAGGGGGTGGGAGAGGTGCGTTCGCTGCCAATCGGGCGTTGAGGATCGCAGGGTCGGTAAACAACGGTGTTGATCTTGATCCTTCGCTGTTCCCTCCACCTCCGGCAGCGAGTTGAGCGAGAAACGCAGCTTGTTGCTGCTGCTGTTGCTGCTGTTGCATCTGTTGCATCTGTTGCTGTTGCTGTTGCTGTTGATGCGCCTTCGCCCCAGACGAAGCCTGAGCCGCCGCAATAAGCGCCAACAAATCGACCTTATCCCCCGTCGAACCACTGACCGTCCTCGGAGCCGCGGGAGGAAGCGGGAAGGACGCCGCTGCGATCGCGGATCGGTTCAACGAGATCCCAGGGGGTAAAGCCGCGTTGGCAGTGATGGATGCGGCAGTCATCCCTCCCACACCTGGTGGGGTCCCCGTGGCACCTGATGCAGCGCCGTAGATCATCCCCGCTCGTGCGCGAGGTGAGAGCTGCGGAGATGACAATGAGGAAGGGGATGAAGTCGCTGTAGCCAACGAGCGGACAACACCAGGTGGGAATGCCGACGATGCTGACGTCTGCCAGAGTTCTCCATTGCGACTCGTCGCACGATGTTGGGACCCATCGAGGTGGGAAGGAAAGCCGAACCCAAGCGACGACGAGGACGACAACGACCGCGTCTGCTGCTGCGCGGCCAAACCCGCCGCGTTCATCGGCATCCCGATCCCTGGGGGTGGAGGCGTGAACAAAGCCGGCGACTGTCGACCCCCCGTCTCTGCGAACGCCGATCGAGCCAAGGCCGAAGCCAATTCGCCATTCTTGACCCCAAAGTTCGACGACGAGCGACGCGCAAAGCCGAATCTCGATCCGCGCCGCGATTGATCATCGAACGAAGGCGTCGGCGAAGGTGTTCCCGAACGCAATTCGTCATGTGGATGAGGGTGCTGCGAATGCGAATGCGAATGCGAAGGCGCGGCCTCGAACGAATTGCTCGTATCGGCGAAGGGATCGAACGAGCCCATGTAGGCAGGGATGCTGGTGAGCATGTTGGTCGTATCGAACGCAAGCGGTTCCCTTCGGCGCACGCCCGATCCCCAATCCGTCTGGAACCCGAACGGTGAAGCGAAGCAATTCTGCTGCTGCAACAGTTGCTGCTGCTGTTGCAATTGCTGTTGCTGCAACGCTCCTGGATGGTCGTCGAATACGGCACCCGAGAATGCCCTCCCTTTGCCCTTGACGTCCAGGTCAAGACTGAAGCTGAAGCCACCGTCGCCAAACTCGAGCTCGGGGAACATGTGCGGTACTGGACTTGGCGATCGAGGGCGCGGAGGGGTCACTGTCTGCGCCGTCGCTGCAACGTTCGGAGCATACCCATTTGCTTGCGTCGTGTCCCGGCTCGAAATCGGAGCAGATGTCGAGGAGGAAGGGGTGACCGAATCCTCGAGCTGCGGCGTCGTGGTCGTGTCGGCGGGGATGGAAGCAGGAGCAGGAGTGGAGGGAGGGAGGATCGAAGAAGGGGATTCGACAATAGCCGCTGCCGATGATGGGGCCTCTTTCCGCGTCGTATCGATCGGGGTCGGTCGAGCCACGACGGGCTTGGAAGGTAGAGGATGGGTCGTCGGAGGTTTGGGGGTGGTGGTGGCGGCGGAGTTTTGTCGAGAAGGGGTACTGGGTTTGGCAGCGAGAGAGTTCGGGGTCGAAGGCGTCTGTTGGAGCGAGAGCAATGGATTCGGTATGATGGGTTGTATCGGGGCGCCATTCTTGGAGGCCCAAGACGCCGTCGCAGGCAACTTGGCATCGACCGCGTTCGTTCGGGTCGTCCCCATCGAGTCCTTCTTCCGGGGCTGTTCACTATCGGACTCGGCGTGGCTACAACAACATCATTCACAGTCAGATCAGATCCCGCATTCAACACCGACGACGACTCAGTCACCCTCATGACTTACTAGGCATAAATCTCCTCCCTACTCGCCGGTCCAGCACCTTCAATCTCTTCCCCAGGCTCGTGGGCCTGCATACAACTATCGTTGTTGCACTTCAACCCCTTGAGGTAAGTCGGGCAATACCTCGTCGTTCCCCAAATCGCCTTGAGCTTGTGCCCATCCGAGGTCGTCGTCCCATCGATCGCGGCGATGCAGGCCGAGGCTTCGGCCGGGGTCCGATAGCTGACGTAGACGTTGACGGGTTGGAAGTGGGATTGCGCGGTTGTGGGTTGCGAAGGTGCGACGGGCGTCGCTCGTTTCGACATGAAGAGCTTGACGACTTTGCCGTACTGCCCGAACTGTTCGGGTCCTTTCAAGTACGCTAGAGTCTAAAGAGGGGGAAAGAAGGCCACGTCCGGCTCGTCAGTGCCCCGAATGCGGGAAGAAGGGCTCCAACAGCCTGATGCAACAAAAGGTACGCACATCTTCATTGGCAATCTTGGTCGTCATGCCTTGGACATGGACCTGCGCGCGTTGGCGCACGCGTACATTGGCACGGTTTTTGACCGACAGCTCCTCGTCCTTGCGCCTCTTGTCGCGCAGCTTCTTGGCCGCTTGCAATCGTTTCAGCCTGATCAGGTCAAGATGATGTTGAGTCAACGGGGTCAACACGATGGCCTCGAAAAGGTAGGATGCGGCGAAACCCACT
The DNA here is from genome assembly GCA_022702645.1 of Microbotryum intermedium. NCBI lineage: Eukaryota > Fungi > Basidiomycota > Microbotryomycetes > Microbotryales > Microbotryaceae > Microbotryum > Microbotryum intermedium. The sequence continues at coordinate 2,008,290 of JAHWDX010000001.1, forward strand.
CTTCAGGCTTGACGGCTTTGAACTCGACGGTCTTGTCATCGTACGGGGTACGACATGCGGGGCAGCGGTTGTTGAGGTTCTCCTTGATGTGGTGAAAGCAGAATCGACAAATCTGTACGAGGTGGGCGGGTACGGCACGGGTGTGTCAGCATCGAGACGATGTCCCCGGTGTCGCGTGAGTGAGTGGATGGATGCACGTATGCGCGGAGGCGGGAGGCGCTCACGCGTCGGGTTGCAAAGGAAGTAACGTACCTGATATCCACAGGGGCATGGCTTGAAGTTGAGATCCGAGAGATCCATTTCTTCGAGACAGAGGGGACAATCCATATCGTCCTGTGGGTCGTGCACGCTCGCTCTCGAAGTCAGCCCCCAAAAAGCGCCCGTGGATCGATGGGTATAAGAGATGCGCTCCACTTGGTCAAGCAACATGAATGCAACCGAGACGGGGGACGCGTCGCATGACTCGGTGTACGCTCGTGCGAGCTGGGCATGGACCCTATTCGCGACGCCGGTCTCTCTCCCTCTCTCTCGACAAGGAAGAAGGGGAGCGTCGAGTGCCGAAAGCGCGGTCGGTGTAGACTTGAACAAGCACGGATGGTTGTACTGACCTCGAATCCATCCAGCATGGCCATGACCCTATCGACGGCGGTGGATGCGCTGGCGACCTTGTCATGGTGGTGCTGGCTCGAAGAAGAATGGTGATGACGATCATGACTGGCCGTCGTCGTATTGCCGTCGTCGTCGTCTCGGGAGTATGCTCCTGCATGGTGGGGCGAGTGATGCGACAAAGTGGTGTTGCTGTGGTGGTGGTGATGTGGGTGGTGGTGGTGTTGAAGGTGCGAGTTCATTCGGTGCTCATGGCGTGTCGTCGACGGCAAGGTCGAACTGGGCGGTGGGAACTGCGACGTCGCCAACCCACCTGCGATCGACAAAGCAGGTGGTGCATGATGACCCGCTCCCGCTCCCCCGGTTCCACCCCCAGCGCCACCGCCAGCACCACTTCCCCTCGTACTGGTGTTCCATGCCGGTCGTTGTTGGGGCTGCTGGGTGTGGTGACTACTTGGCCCCGTGGTGGCGCTGGCCCCGGCGCCATTCGTAGTACTGGTCGTGGCAGAGGTCGATGATGACGCCGACGATGATGAAGGACCCCCATCGAGAGGGTCCTTCTTTCTCGAAAACGTCAGTCGAGACAGCGTGGGCGGCGGGGCCGGGAATGGGGTAGGTTCGCGGGTCGAGAACGAGGTCAAAGTCGATGGGGGATGACACGATCCGAACTGAGCACGAAGCCAACGATGACTTGTATAGCGCGCGCACACACCAACCAGGCGCTCTCTCAATTCACCCTAACCCTGGCGACTTTAGGACCCAACCACCTCATGCAAGAAGGCAAAACAAGGAAGCAGATCTAGGTGGTTTTCTGCATGATGTTACAACAATAAAACATATTGGATTTTGGCGCCACCCTAATCCTCATCTATTTCCTTAGCCATCTCCTCGTTCCCACCGTCGCCCATGCCTTCATCCATCAACTCGTTCGCGGCGTCCACCTCGTCCCTCGTCGCTTCATCCAAAGCCATGACCTCTTGATCGTCATCGTACTCTTCTTGAACGACATGCGTCGTCGTTGCCGTGCGCGAGGTCAAAGAGGAACACGCTCGGCCGTCTTTGGACGATTTCGTACTCTTGAGGGTCGGTGCATCGGCGCGGGTTGTTGCTATCGGTTCGGACGAGAGATGGTCCCTTACGATCGACAACAAGTGTTCCCTTTCGTCTGGGCCGGGGAAGCGTTCTTCAAAATCATCGATGGACTGGGGAGCAAGTTCGGGAAAGGAAAAACCTCAGCGAGGCGGGAAAACGTAGTATGATCCACGACGTGTTGAAAGGGTGAGTGACTGACCAGTACGAAATGAACCAATTTGGAAGGGGCCAAATTGACGATCTGCAACCTCTCTGCTTTGGTCAGGTCCAACCGTTCCAACTTGTCCAAGAGCTGATCGACCGAGCTCGTCGTTTGTCGTAGGTGAGGATGGGTCGGATCCTGAAGGAACTTGATGGCCTATGATCACGAAATGCCAACTCAGAACGCCCTTTCTTGAAACAACAGAGAACGTTTACTTTTTCCCCGCTCCGAGAACGCACCTCGAACGTCACGGTATGCAAATCCTGGGGTTGAATGCGATCCCTCTCGTCATCCTCTTCCTCCTGAGGGTACGCCTTTCTCTTCAACGCGCCGACCGGTTTCGCCTTTTGTTGAGTCAATTTTTTGATCTGGTTCGCTCGGCCGTCACGTTGTTGACGCAGGATCATGAGCACCTCGTGGTTGCACAAGAGACCGGCGCGAGGATCGACCGTCTGGCGCGAAGCAAGGGAGAGCAGGGTGAGTTTGCAGGGCCAAGGGGAAGGGAAAAAGGTAATGAGTGGACCTGCCTGCATTTTGGAGCTGCTATGGCTTGGAGAGAAAGCGTGAAAAGATGACGGATGCGATGAGGCCAGACGGGGAAAGGGGAAAGCCGAGCAAAGCAGAGCGATGCGCCTCTCCGGCGTGTGGGTGTGGCATACGCCGCTCAACCCAACCTCGTTCATCCCACCACCCCATAGACCGTCCATCATGGTGAGCCGCAACACCGCGACGATGCAGTGCAGCCGAAACTGACCCTACGTTCCCTCCTACCAGTCCAACACGTTGCGACCGTACCTGGCATGCGTCAGGTCGACCTTGACCGCCGCGTTGACGCTCGAAGCGTTCCCTTCCCAAGTATCCGAACGACACAACGTCGCCGAGATCGAGGCAAGGTAAAGCACCACGTTCGTTCGTTATCGTAGCTACATGCACGACTCACACCGAGCTTTTGTCCATTTCATTCCTCTCCCCTGGTCATCCCTGCCCACCCCACTCCCACTCCCACTCCATCACCCTCCCCCCTCTGAACACAAGATCGACGCCCGAAGTCCTGCTCACCCCACTCGTCATCTCTCGCAACCCCTCGGAACAAGTGCTCATCGAACCGTCCATCAACTCGGTCCGTCTCTCGATCCGGATCAAACAAGCCGACGACATTGAACGAATCCTAGCCCACAAGTTCACGCGGTTCCTCATGATGCGTGCCGAAGCCTTCGTCGTCTTGAGAAGGGTCCCCGTCAAAGGGTACGACATCAGTTTCTTGATCACGAACAAGAACGTCGATGAGATGATGAAGCACAAGTTGGTCGATTTCGTCATCGAGTACGTGTTTTGGGGGGGCCCGATAAACGGGTGGTGTGGGGGAGATCCAAGTAGGGAATACAACCACTGACAACACAAATTGCGATTCGATCCTCTCGACAGATTCATGGAAGGTATGATAGATTGTTGATCGGAGAGAAAAGAGCAACCTACCCAATGCTGACCTCTTTTTTTCGGAAAACATCACCCCCTTCACCAACACCCCCAGCCGTCGACAAGGAAATCTCGGAAGCCAAACTCTCATTGAACGCCAGGGCTCGTATCGTCGCCGAATCCTTCCTGTCCACAGTAAGTACACAATTCCACCCTTCCAAAGCTCAGAGTTCTGATCGTTCGGTCCATCTTTCTCTTCTCTCACAGTTTGCCTAAACACGAAAAGCGATCGAGGGTCCGGTAGTAGCCGCGGATAGACGCCGAAATGGGACGATGGATCCTGGGAGGATCAAGGCTCAATTTTTAATTTTTTAATTTTTTTTTTTTTTTTTTTTTTTTCGGCTCTTGTGCAAGAACTGTAATCATAAGCAGATACAAATCCATAGAGAATGATGCCGGCAGTAAGCCTAGGGGTTGCGTTGACGTAGGGGAAACCCCCCGATCCAGATCGATGTTGCCTGCACTCCCACTTGAGACGGCCCACCGGCGAGTCCCTACGTTGAATAACTAGTTTGGGCGGAAGTTTATATCTCAAACACCTTTTGATAGTTCGGCCCCGCATTCAAAAAATACCCATAACATCATCTGACTTGAAAGAACCATATGATCAACCTCACGCCGGAAGGGCTTCTTCGCGCGTTGTCTGGCAAACCCCCCCACTCCCTCCCTCCTCCCAAAAGGAATGCCCCCTTCAACCCCTCCACTCCACCCGTCCCAAATCCCAACCTTGATCCTCATCACACTCCTCCCTACCACACTCCTCACTTGCCCTATCCAAGATTCGATCCTTGAACTTTGCCTTTTATGCATCTATGAAGCCGATCCTCCCCAACGGTTGAAGGAATGGGTCAAGAGGATTGGAGATGATGGTGGATTGGGGTTAGGGCAGAAGGTATCCAACGTTTTCGAACAGGAACTGAAGAATGTCGTGTTGGAATCGGTGAGTCGGCTTTTCACATCGCTGGGTTTGAGCCAGCTTACGGGGGAATGATGGAGTGGGGCTTTGCCACTTTCGACGCGTCGAAGCGCGCCTTTGCGGACGAGGGGAATCGCTGATCACAAGGTTGAATCGGTATGCACCAGACTTTGGCGTTGGCTAGGAATGGGTTGGATATGTTCCATTCTTGGTTACAAGGTAAAACGGAATCAAAGCTTTTGGGATGATCGGAGAGCGCGCGAGGCTAAATTAGGAAGCTGATACCGGTTCGGCTTTGAGCATCTTCTAGAATTGAAACGGCTCTACCCATCAACCGAGGAAGATGAGGTACGTCCTACACGTAGACCAATCCTCCATTGAAAGATCCGGAACCTAAACCCGCTCTTCACCCCTCTAAAAAGGCATCTCTCACCAACACTATCCTACACCGCCTATCCCCTTTGGCACTCTACATCCGTCGCTTTCGACTCACCTTTTCGCAATTGTCGTTCGACCAAGCCGTGGAATGGTGGGAAGACGTCAGGCGATGGTGTGGCTTATCCCATACGACGAGGGGGAAGAAACGGATCGTAGAGAGGCAAAGGACGAGGAGGGAGGTCGTGGCTCAGAGGTGAGAGTTGCGAACGGAGAACAGTTTTTCGCTTTCGGTAAGAAGCGGTTGAGGCGCTGAGGGAGATTGATTTGGCTTGCGGTTGTACGTTGCAGTTATCGAGATGCCAGAGCTTGCGCCGATTATCAAGGGATGAAGGATGCACTTGCTTTTTACGATCTGGGCGATGGGTCCGGTGGGGTCATGTAAGTTCCTGCCCACCGCCGCTCGCCAGGGCGTGATCGTCGTTCCTGCAAAAGCTGATCACGCCGTTCTTGGGATCGTCATCATCCGCGACAAACGTCGGAAATAGGAAGGGAAGGCCGCAGACTGCTTTGCTCAACTTGGCGTTCCTCGAATACGAGCATCAGGGGTACATCGCGGCGCGTGAGGTAAGCATTTATTTTACTTTATTTTTATGCGGCAGGAATGCTCTCGAAAATCGGCATCTCTGACATTACCCGGTGTCCCCACTCGACAGGCATTGAATGAGGCGATTCAAGTTGCTAGGAATGCCGGCGATTCACAATGTCTTGCCACAGCCGCTAGGTGAGCCAGTTCTCACCTCTTCCTTCATCTGCACAAAAGAACTCATCAGAAAACCTCCTCCACATGATCCCAATCACCAGTTTTAAGGCCCGCCTCGACTCGGCCTCCCCTTCGACCCAACACCTCTCAACAACCCTAACGACCTCGAACCCAACTCCGACAGACCTCCTGCACACCTTGACCGACTTAACCCTCCATTCGACCACGCCTCTTCCGTCTCTCTTCACCCTCCTTTACGCCTCTCGAACAGCTTATCAAATCCCCCCTCCTCCAAAAGTGTCTCTGAGTGGATTGAAACCTCACAATGGTGGTCCTCAACCGAATCCGAAGCTTTCGCCTTTGAGTGAATTGTTGGGAATGTGTGAGGAGGTCGAAGGTGGGGAAGAGGCGGATTTATGGGAGGCTCAAATGGGGGTCGTAGGGGCCGAGTTGTGGAGACAGTTGGGTAAGGGTTTTTTTTTAGCATGCCTCGGAGATGGACTTGACTCGTTTCAGTTGGGAAAATGTGCTCACATGACTGTTGTTATCGTCAAGGGTCTACGAATCTGAGTCACGTAGGGGAAGAGTTGGCGCTCGAGGGTTTGGATCGACATGCCGCTTCTTCTAGGGTCGACCCGACGACGGAATGGGATTTGAGGATAGCGATATTGTGTCGGCAATCGCAAAGGGTGCGTTCATGCTCAGGCCCATTCTTAACTCATTCAGGTTCATTGAATGACCCTTTTAACCCTTACGCGCCGCCCCCCCCCCCTTCCTTTCTTCCCTAGTTGGCAAGAAGTAACCAAATAGCGCAAGCGCTGACGCTCCTCCTCTCAGCCGTCGATACCCGTTCCAAACGATCCTCAATGGGTCTTCCCCAATTCCTCGAATGGGAGAATCTCATCTGGGAAATCATACGCATCGAAGCTCATCGAACCCACGACCTTCCGACCCTTGACCTACTTTCCAAAATTCAACCCACCTCGTCCAAAACACCTTTCCCAACCGAGTTGGACCGTTCAAACGATTCGAACCCCACCTCAGGAACAACAACGACGACGACGACGACGACAACGAAGGAAATGACGCTTCCCCAACTCCATTCCACGCTTTTCACCTCTTTGAACTTGATCGAAAGCGATTGCCCGACCTTGGCTCTGAACCCAACGTTGAACGCTCTCTACTCGGCTAGGAAACAAGGTCGAGCGACGATGGGTTTGGTCGCTTTGGTGAGGTTGGTCGAATTGAGGATTAGGATCTCTCCGAGTAGGCAAGAGGCGGAAAGAGGGGTAAGGGATTTGGAGGGGCTTTGGGACAAGTTTTTGAGATGTTTTGATGAGAGTGGTGGGGAGGGGGAGGTTTTGGGTTTGGGATGGGAGACGAAGGGACGCTTGGAGGTGCTTAAGGGGACGAGGGAGGGGGAGGGGAAGAGTGAGTTGTTGTTGTTGTTTTTTGAGGGAGAGGGGTGAGGATGAGGTACTGGGTTTTGCTTTTTGCTGATGAGCTTCTTTTGTCTTGGTCTTGGTCTTAAAAAAGTCCAAGCGATTTCGTTATTCAAAGCGATCAAAGCGCTGGACCGAGCACTGCAAGGTAAGTCCCGACTCGAAAGTGTCTTCATCCCCCTTTCCCAGATCCTTGAATAAACCCCCTTGGTCCATTCCATTCATACCAGTATACGAGAACCTCGACCTTCCTCTCTCCATCAAACGAGTACTTGTCCTTCTCGTCCATATATACGACCATCTCTCCCAAACCGTCGATTCAAAGTATAACCGCGATAAGGAGAGGTATGCCTCGAGGGTGCTTTCGATGAATAGTGGTGAAGGAAGTGGGACGAAGAGGTCTTTGGATGGTCTGGTCGATGTTTTGGAGTTGGTTAGAGAGGCTGTGGTGGGGAAGGTCGTGGCGTAGGTAGGGGTGGGTGGGGAAGTGTTGTATTGCGAGGTTTCGTTGACCTTGAAGAGGTTCAGATCTTGGTCCTCGAGCCTCTTGGAAAAGTTGCCCTACTCGGGCTTGGAAAGGGGATTGTGTGAGGGTTTTATAACATTACAACGTACACACTTGGGAAGAATTGTGAAAAACAAGGAAGGGTGATTGTACATCGACTGATGCATTGATGTGCGGAGGGTTGGGTTGGGTTCGGTCATCTCTAGTGTTGCGAGGTTGCGAGAGAACGAGGGCGGATGCTGCGGGGACGCGTTGAACGCCATACCGCGTTCGATCGTTCATAGCCGTGAGAGATGGTAGTTGACTGTCGGAGCTCTTGCTTTCCCTCCGATTTTCTATTGGGGGAAAGGAAGATCAGCAACGTCTAGCTTTTCAAAAAGGGGAAAAAAAACGAGGCCGATCCTAAAGGCTTCATCACTCATCCCATGCAAGACCGATCCAAAGGACGTACAGGTTTCTGCATACACTCGTGCAATTTCGCAGCGGATTCCTTGCACTTGTCGACGTTGGCCAAGTCGCCCGAAGCGGCCCAACAGGTCAACATGGCCGACAATTCGATCGCACAGGGTTGGATGTGCGCCGTTCGACGCGGCTTCACTTTGAGCTGGTATGAAGGCAGAGGTGAGGTGAGGGTGAGGGTGAGGGTGAGGGTGAGGGTGAGGTGAGTGGCTGCGGTCCTGCTTTGGGTTGTCAGGTTTGGGACGGGGCTCACTTTGGGGATGTGGACCATGGGCGCTGTGCTAATGGCTTGCGTTGATGGTGGGATGAGGTCGAGGATGCTTCACATGCCTCTCTGACCGTCGAGTTGATTCGTTGAAATTGGGACGAAGCGCGCGCACGGACCCCTCGAGGATTCTTGTAGCGCGCGCCTCTCAATCAGCGCACGGGCCCTGTATCCGTTGGGCAGCGGGTTGCCCAAGGGTGGCTGCTGCGAAGCGAGAACCGAGTGGTGGCGCCTCCGACGACGACGACGAACGAACAACCACGTCCACGTCTCTCTCACCCGTACATCCCCTGCGTTCACCCATCCATAAAGCCCTCCTTTGTCAACTCGTCAAACAAGAGGAACAGACTGGACACTGCGAAAGGCTACTTCGCTCTAAGCACACCGTCGATCGCAAGTCACTTGCACCCATCCCACGGCCTCGGCTCGTCCGACACACCTCCCTCCATCCTTGCCCCTTCCCGCAACCACCACCACACCTAGTCCTTTGCTTCACGATGCCTCAGAACCAGTACATTGAAGAGTCCATTCGTGTCAGTATCACCCTCCTACTTGCTTCTTGTTCAATCAATTGTTCGTGTACTGAGCCCAGCTGGCTTCATCTCTCGCACTTGACACCTGTGCCGCCCCTCACCCGCCCACTCGACTCGACTTGACTCTCTTCGCCGAACCCCCCCACCCCACACCCCTCAAACAGCGCAATGGTCGTCGAATGGATCACGAAGAGCGCACGCGCAAGAAGACGGCTCGTCAAGCGCACAAGCAATCGCAACTGGCCCAAACCTTGCACGGCCACAAGGCCAAGTTGTTGCACGCGCGTCGGTACGCCGAGAAGGTGCAAATGAAGAAGACGATTAAAGCCCATGAGGAGAGGGACGTCAAGACCAAGGACGCGGACGTCATGCCCGAAGGAGCGTTACCGACGTACCTCCTGGATCGTGAAGGGCAGAATGATGCCAAGGCTTTGAGTTCGGCGGTCAAGCAAAAGAGGAAGGAGAAGGCCGGAAAGTTCGCGGTCCCTTTGCCCAAAGTGAGGGGGATTGCCGAGGATGAGATGTTCAAGGTCGTCAAGACGGGAAAGACCAAGAGGAAGGGGTGGAAGAGGATGGTCACAAAGGCAACCTTTGTCGGCGAGGTAAGCAAGCACCTCCTCTGCTCGCCATTATCGAGATAACAATCCTGCATCCGAGCTCACAGACGAGATTGCGCTCGGTTTTTATATTCGCACCTTATAGCACTTTACCCGAAAACCTCCCAAGTTGGAACGTTTCATCCGACCTTCAGCTCTGCGTGTCAAGAAGGCCAACGTTACCCATCGTGAGTCCCTAAACGGTAATCGTCCGAGAAGACTTTGGCATAATGCTCATCCCTTCCAATCCTCCTTGTTTCACAGCCGAATTGAAGGCCACTTTCCAACTGCCCATCATTGGCGTCAAGAAGAACCCTCAATCACCGATGGTGAGGAGTCCAAACCGTAGCTACTCAAAGAAGACCGAAGTTCTGACTACTGCTGCTCCCCGCGTTCTTCTACACAGTACACCCAATTGGGTGTCTTGACAAAAGGTACCGTGATCGAAGTCAACGTCTCCGAATTGGGTCTCGTCACGTAAGTCAGCGCAAGGTCGATCTTCGGTTTTGATGATGCGAAAAGCTGACAGCACTTGTTACGGTTTCGGAATCATCTGGTCTCTTTATAGTACCGGTGGCAAAGTCGTTTGGGGTAAATACGTAAGTCGACTTCTTCCTGTCACGTCTACCTACTACCATCTTATGAAGACTAATGGCCAAATTTTTATCCCCTCGTCCTCCTCGTACAGGCACAAGTGACGAACAACCCCGAACTAGACGGATGCGTCAATGCCGTCCTCCTCGTTTAAAGTGCCGATCATTGCCAAACCCGTGCTTGTACACTCACCCATTTCCCAGGCTCGTATCTCCTTCTCTATGGTACGAGGCTTCACGTTCGTTCTCGTCGTTTAGACAGGTCTTCCTACGTACCATTCTGCACAGTCAAGATTGTATTGTAATCATCGCATTTCTTCTTCCTTCTTCATTAAAAGCTAAACAAAGGTCAGGGAAGTTCCGGAAGAGCTAAAACAAGGGGGGGGGGGGAGGGGGGGGGGGGGGTGTTCTGTTCGTGCCAAAGACCAAAGAAAATACGGATTCAAGAAGTGAAGGTGCGCCGGATGACGGGGTCAAGTGGAGGGAGGGGGGAGAAAGTAAGAATGAAGGGCAAGAAGGAAGGGCCTGAGAAGAACGGAGGCGGTCCATCGCGTAGGTTGGACAGGTCGGAAAATAGTGATGATGGCGGTGTTGGTGGTGTAGTGGAGGTACAGTGGGGTGGGGGGAGGGGAAGGGGGGGGGACGAGGCATCCTGGGTTCGTTTAGAAGCAGAAGACCTGGTCCTCCTTCTTGGAGATCGTTCGGGGTTCCTCAAAGTTGAGTTCCTTGAGCGACTTTTTCATCGCGTTGATCATAGGGGGAGGACCTGTAAAAAGAGCGATTAGGTACGTCAGCTCTACAACGTCCTCAAAAGCCATTCCTAACCACTGCAAAAAATGTTGAGAAAAAAAGGAAACCCACCACACAACAAGATCTTGTTCCTCTTATCGGCATTGGGCAAATGTTCCTCGATCATCTCCTTGGTCACGAACCCTTCACCACCCTTCCATCCTTTGGGGGGCTCGTTGAGGACGTAGTACACTTTGAATTGGTCGGCGTGCTTCTCGGCCAAGGCGTCGAGTGCTTTCTTGAGCAGAATGTCTTGGGGCTTGACATTGGCGTAGATGAGCGACAACTTGGTTCGGTCCGAAGGATTCTTGAGCACGGCACGGATGATTTGCTATAACAAAGGGAACGAGTGATTCAGCGTGAGCCATGAATTTCACAGGAAGTGAGGTCTGAGATGAAAACTCACGAGCATGGGGGTGATGCCCGTTCCACCGGCGATCATGCCAATCTCGTCCGACATGTTGGGCGTGTAGACCATTTGACCCTTGGGACCTTTGAAGTCGACATAATCACCAACCTTGAGCTCGCCAAAATACTTGGAGATGTTGCCAGTGGGGTAGCTCTGAGTGTGACCAGCCAAGGGAAAGCAAGTGGGAGGAATCGAGATGAGGGTCGTCAGCGCTAGATCCACCAGAAGGAAGTCCAGTAATGTCATGAGACACCGTAGTCGGAGCACACCTTGATCAAGAGTTCAAAGAAACCCTTGTCATCATCGGACGAAGTAGGCGTGTAGGACCTCTGAACGAGCTTGTCGTCGATCGTCGCAGACACGGAGACGTGTTGGCCGATGGGCAGACCCAAGACGCCTCGGTTGGGGATCGCGAATCGATAGCTGTGTGAAAGGATGGGTTCGATTCAGTACAACCGGGTCGAACATGACGGTGCATGGCCAAAGCCTAGTTGAGGACAAGCTCGCCGCGGCCCGGCGACGGGGAGCACGAGCCAGGGAGGAACTGACGTTGCCGTGTTCGGCGAGACGACGATCTTGTCGATGAGCTTGTACTTTTGCCAGTCGTCCTTCTTGAGCGAGGGTTTACCGCCTAGGGACAAGATGAGATGATTCGAAGCATCATGTCAGTTATATTCCTCGACTAGGCCTCGATCGCCAGCCAGCCGCAGCTCCAAGCCCCGGAGCTCTTCATGGCCGTGCGCCGACGGCAATCAATTTCCTAGGCGCCCGGAGCCACCTCGTCGACGACGACGACGACGACAACAGCGACTGACTCGGTTTGGTCGTGATGAGGTACAGAGCCGCGACTACTGCCAAGGCCACGGCGGTACCGACCCATTTTTGCACATCATCGAGTGCGTTGAACTGGTCGAGATACTGTTGGTACGGTGCGGGTGACATGCTTGCGCTGCTTTTGGGTGGGGGGTGTGCAGGGGGTCAAGACGCCGGACCGAGATCCAGCGCGCGAGCGAGCACTTGGTCGTCGGGGTCGTCGTCTGTCGTCGTCGTCGTCATGCAGCCCTCTACCGCCGCCCTGCAGTCACCGCCGATCGTCGCGGACCTCCGAACCCCGGCGGGCTTTCACGTGCGCGGCGGATTGTGGCTGAATAAGTCTTTTCACTGAAATTCTTCGTGTACGACACATAAATACTCTCTCACCAAAATGCATCACCTTCTATGCTCAGCATTAATGTCGACGGAGCATGGACCCTCATCCGCGTGATCAAACTTGTAATTTGTGGGCTTGGTTGCCGCCTGGAAATCTTGACGGGAACTCCGAATCTCCGAGCCGCGCAATCGCTTGGCGACTTGAATGGATAAATGTGGGTTACAATTGAGCGAGTCGTACCCATCATCACAACTAATGATCACTCAGGATACATAACGTCGTATCGCTCAGATTGGCAGCCTTTTTACCGAAGAAAGTACGGTGCCTCTCTGGGCAATTTCCCACGGTGACGCCTTCGCCGCACTCAGCGATTGCCATCGGCTCCTAAGTTCTGCGCGCGTGCGGTGGGGCAATGAACACCCCTGTGGCAAATCTAAAGATGAGCAACGAGGTAAGTAGTTGGAAAACGGGGTGAGCACTTGAATGGGTACAGTCATTTGGGAGCAGTACAGTACCACGCGAGGCAATGCCTTGAAGTAGGTTGGAAAACCTTCCAATTACTTCGAGGCCAAGGCGAAGAAGGCTTTGGTGTTCACCTCGGCCAGATGAAATTACAGAGTCTCGGAATCCACTTATGCCATGTCGGAGAGTCGGTATTGAGTGTTGGTGTTTCACTGGGTCTCTACTGCTCTTAATCCTCGTCACGTGCCATGCGGTGCGGGTCTTTTTGAGTCAGGCGTGTCGTTCCCGGCCACAGAGCGGTACTAAAGGCCTGCCTGAACGTTAAGGTGTTGCGTTTGCTGATTGGTGCCATGCAGGGCCATAATTTTTCAATGATGCCATTGTTTGAGAGATTGATTAGTTCCGCCTGCTTCTCAAGTCTTGATGCAGAATACCGATACCTATCTCGTAAACTTGGGGGTGGGCGGCTTAGTCAGCCTCGACTCGGAATTGAAGACTTGTGGCGATTGCGATCAACGCTCGACGCGCCACGATGAGGCACCCGAGCACTTGCGCTCCTGCCTCATCGGATCTCATGGCGCTGAGGGCATGAGTAGCTTCAGATACGTTCCAATTACGAGCGGCGAGACCAAGCGTGCGCAACCGACGGCGTTTCGATCTGCTGCCGCCGCACTTGCTGCTAACGCTGCGAACCGACGAGCGAGCTCTTCTGCCGGATCTGGTGCGAAGAGGCTTCCTGATATTCCGTCGAAGTCGACATCTGTGATTTCGAATGGTCATCAAAAGCAGCAGGATATTACGATACTGTCGGACGACGAAGATGACGAAGATGTCATACCACTAGGGGAAGAGACGGAGCAGATCGGCCCCCCACCTGGCACCTTGCAGGAGTGGTCCAGCTCCGGAACACTGCATAGGGATGAATCTCAAAACAATGACGACCTTGGTATGGATGAAAGTGACGATGAAGAAGCTATGAGGAAGGTACGCTAAACTTCGGCCCCACCTGGCCTTGAATTGTTCCCGGCTTGCGTTGCTCATCTCGGCATTCGTTCGTGTCCAGCTCGAAGACGAACTCCAATCGATTGACTCGCAACTTAGCAAGCTCAAGGAACTACGCAGGGTAATTCAAAGTGACCATGACGCTCTGAGACGCAAGACCGATGCCAGCAAGAGGATCACGGCGGTCTCAAAAGGCGACGCTGTGCAAAACCGCCAGCTCGGCCGCGAGGCCGGCGTGACCGACTACACCCGCTCGGACTTCGAATGGTCAAAGCGCATCCGCAGGACTGCGAAAGAAGTCTTTGGCATCGAGAGCTTTCGACACTCTCAAGAAGCCGTCATCAATGCCGGGTTTGCGGGGCGCGACATTGTGTGCATCATGCCGACCGGTGGTGGCAAGTCGCTGACATACCAGCTGCCGGCGATCATGGCCAGTCGAGGAACGACGGTTGTCATCACCCCTCTCATCAGTCTCATGGACGACCAATGCTTCAACTTGCGCGAGCTTGGTGTCAATGCCGAGATGCTCAACGCCTCGACGACGAGTGAGGACCAGCGATCGATCATGAAACGACTCGTCGGCAACAGTCAGGCCCCTACCACCAAGAAGGGCAAGGCCAAAGCGGAACCCCAGGAGACGGAACTCGATGAAAAGGACCTGATCAAGCTCGTATACGTTACGCCGGAGCGCATCGACAAGTCCAAGACTTTTATCAACGCGCTGTCCAAGATGTATGATGCTGGCTTGATCGTCCGCTTTGTCATTGACGAAGCGCATTGCGTTTCTACGTTGGGGATGGACTACCGACCGTCGTATCTGGCGCTCAAGCGGCTCAAAGCCCTGTTCCCCACGACCCCGATCACGGCGACGACAGCCACTGCTCCCGCTCACGTCGTCGCGGATATGATCAAAACGCTCACGCTCCCTTCTCGAACAAGTCCAGGCGATGCGGCTCAACCGAACACAACAGTCAAGTTCACCTCGCCCTTGTTCCGGCCAAATTTGCGTTTCAGTGTTGTGCCCAAGCCTCCATCGGCTGCGGCCCAAGCCCAAGCGATAGTCGACATGATCCTGACGTCACATTCCAACCATATCGGCATCGTCTATTGTCTCTCCCGCAACGACACTGAGAACGTCACCAAAGCGCTGCACGAGCTCAGCAAAGGCCAGATCCGCGCCGCGATTTACCATGCCGGCCTGGACGACGGCGAGAAACTGAGGATCTATGATCGTTGGCGAAAGGGAAAGATCAAAATTGTCGTGGCGACGAGTGCTTCATTCGGTCTCGGCATCGACAACCCTTCCGTCCGATTCGTCATTCACCATTCACCACCCAAGTCGATGAGTTCGCTTTCGCAAGAAGCGGGCAGGGCCGGGAGGGATGGGAATCTAGCCGATTGCATTTTGTTTTGGCGAGCCGCGGACGCGTCGAGGTTGTCGACCTTAATCGTTGACGAGTTCCGAAGTGGAGGAAAGGAACGATTGTACGAGATGATCCAATACGCCGAGGACGTCAAAACATGTCGTAAGCTTGCGTTTGCGAAGAGCTTTGATGGGGGAGCCCAAGCTTCGAACAAGACTGCGGCCCGATTCGACGAAGGACCTGATGCCGACAGACCGTGTGGCAACTGCGACAATGTGAGTAGGGACGAAGCTACATCGCAGGCGTTACATTAAAGAGACTGATGCTGTCCACCCTTCAGTGTCTTCGCGATCCATCGACGGTCGAATCCGTCGACGTCTCGTTGGAAGCCTATCGCGCTCTGAGAATCATGTCCGCCGCCGATGCCGCGAGTGGGACCTTGACCCTTACCCAAGCTTGCGATCTCGTACGAGGACTTGGAAAAGGCGCCATCACAACGACCTCGAACGATTCAAGGGGCAAGGTGAACAAGGGTAAAGCCAACATCGACGTTGACAGCGTGGCGGGGGGGAAGGTTTCGCTCAATAAGGATCAGACGGAACAATTGTTGGTCAGGTTGATGATTGAGGGTTATTTGTCCGAACACTTCCATACGAGTGAGTTGTTCAGTGGGCCTGGATTGAGCTAAAATCAGCTGATGTGTTGTAATTCCGTGGCCTCGTCAGCTGGGTATACCACGACTTCCTATCTACGCCCCCGACCATTGGCGATGAGGTTCACTCGATTCAAGCCCGAGCAAATTGCCCAATCTCACGGTGAAGATCTGCACATCAGCATCGTCCTTCAAGTGCGCAAGGACGGCAAGGATCGCGCTTCATCCAACAAGAGTGGGAAAAGAAAACAAGGCCCATCATCGACTGCGGCTGCGAAGAAGAAGCTCAAGAAATCGGGAATTGAAATGATCGAGCTCGATGACGATGAGGACGATGACGAAGGCGAAGGCGAGGAAGAAGCTTACCACGATGAGGAGGACGAGTATTCCAAGCTTGAACCAGCCGCCGATTATTCCCAGAACGAGCCGGATGATGACGAGCTCGAAGCTGCCACTGATGCCGATGGATGGGAAATCTGGTCCGCTGCATCATAGAGTAAACCCCAAAACAGTGCTTGTTGTACTATTTCTTTTGTTTGGCCCACGTTTGCATTTGCATAGCATTACTCAGAGATAACCGCCTCTTAACAAACATCGATATAGACCCCCAAAGCTGCTGCAGAGAATGTGCATCTATTGACGAGCCGCGAAAAGCTTTTTGGCTTCCTCGATCGCCTCCTGAACCTTTGTCGGTTCCGAGCCGACACCCTGTGCCGAGTCGTCCTTTCCACCACCTTTCCCACCGACAATAGCAGCAACACCACTGAGCCACGTCTTGGCGGAAAAAGCCTTGCTCTGCATCGCCTTGGGAACATAGTTAAGGTGCAAGACCTTGCCCTCCTCAGCGGAAAAAAAGTAAGCGGCCTTGTCGAGCGCTTTGGCTTGCAACGATCCAGCTTGCAAGATCTTGGGGTTGGCCTGGGCCTGTTCGAACGAAGCGATGAAGACCTCGGCCTCGGGGTGGGCCTGCAAGTATTCGACGACGGCATCGGCGATCTTCTTGCTCTGTTCCTTCTCGAACGCCTTGCCCTCACTGATCAACGCCATCCTCACGGCCTTGACCTTTTCCTTCAATAGATCCCTTCGTACGACACCGATCTCGGCGGTCGCGAGTTCGGTCTCGAATGCCTTGAGCGCCGATTCACGCGCTTTACCCGACAACGTCTCAATCGAAGCGTATCTCTCTTCCGTCTCGTTCGCGAGCCGAGAAGCCTGATGCGCCTCTTCACCGGTGACAGCGATCACTCGTCGAATCCCTTTGGCGATACCAGCTTCTTCCATCAGGACGAACTCTTTAATATCGCCCGTCTTGGCGACGTGGGTCCCACCGCAGAATTCGACACTCGTTCCCCTCCATTTGGGGTTGGTCAAATCCTTCTGAATCTCATCGATGCTGAATTCGAGTGTGACGACTCGAACGGGGTCCGGGTAAGCTTCGCCAAAGACGGCGCGCAGGCCAGGGATCTGTTGAGCCGTCTTGAGGTCCATCTCCTTGCTGTACACCTTGACATTCCTCTTGATCCATGCGTTCGACAACTCCTCAATCTTGGCCAAATCGTGGGTCGCGATCGGGGCCTTGTGGGAGAAATCGAAACGCAATTTGGTCGGAGCGACGAGCGAACCCTTTTGGTGGATGTGGTCGCCCAAGACCTCGCGCAGCGCAAAGTTGAGGATATGTGTTCCCGTGTGGTTATTACGAAGGGGCCATCGTCGAAGTTCGTCGTACGAAGCGACAACGCCATCACCGACTTTGAGGGTGCCTTCCTTGATCGAACCAATGTGCAAGACATAACCGTTGAAGACCTGGACGTCACCGACGGCGAAGTCGGCCAACCCATCGATGACAATGCGACCCATGTCATATTCCTGTCCACCCGACTCGGCGTAAAAGTTCGTCTTGTCAAGCACGAGACCGAACGTCGCACCAGTGGGGACATCGGCACTCGAGTCGTAGAACTTGCTCTCGTGGTAGATGGCCTTGACGGTCGCATCAACGTTACCGAGCCCGAACTTGAACGAATCGTCCGACTTGGGAACAGCGGCGTTGGCTTCGAGCGCAGCAATGTCGTGCACATCGAGACGAACGCTCTGCCCATCGCCCTTCTTTCCCGCACCCTTACTAGCTTCCTTACTTGCCTCTTGAGCCTTCTCAAAGTCGGCCTGGTTGATCGTCAGACCCAACTCCTCGGCCATCAAGAGCGTCAAATCGACAGGGAACCCGTAGGTGTCGTACAAGCGCCAGACATCACGGCCGGCGAGCTCTTTGGCACCCGAAGCTCGGGCCGCGGCGACGTAGGTGTCGAAGAGCTTCTCTCCTCGGTCTAGCGTGCGCGAGAAGGACTCTTCCTCCTCGTCGAGAATCTCCTTCAAGTCGTCGTACTTGCCCTGGATCTCGGGGAAAAATGCCCCCTATGAATATGGAAGCCTGGACGTCAGTCCCCTCCGGACGAAAAAGTGTTGGTAGTGCACGGAGAATACTGACCATCTGCTCGGTCAAAGTCGGCACGAGGTCCGAAAAGAAGTGACCGATCGAGACACCAAACTTTTTCCTGACGTATCGAGCACCACGTCGCAAGACTCGTCGAAGGACATAGCCTCGCCCGACGTTGCTCGGCACACCTCCGTCGCAAATGGCGAAGGTCAAGGTCCGGACGTGATCGGCGACAACGCGGTAAGCGGTATCGATGCCATCCTTATCCTCGGCGCCCAACTTTCCCGTGTAGTCGCGCGCTCCAGTCAGTTCCTGAATCCGCTTGAAGAGAGGGGCGAAAACGTCGGTGTCGTAGTTGGATCGCTTGTCCTGCAAGACCGAGACGAGTCGCTCGAAACCCATGCCGGTGTCGACGTGTTGAGCGGGCAAAGTGCGCAACGAGGCGTCAGCTTCTCGGTTGTACTGGATGA
This sequence comes from Microbotryum intermedium, assembly GCA_022702645.1. Taxonomy (NCBI): domain Eukaryota; kingdom Fungi; phylum Basidiomycota; class Microbotryomycetes; order Microbotryales; family Microbotryaceae; genus Microbotryum; species Microbotryum intermedium. Next base: position 2,026,842 of record JAHWDX010000001.1, read on the forward strand.
AGACGAGGTTCCACACTTCGAGGACGTCGGGGTCATCCTGGTTGACGAGGGACGAGGCATTGCGTCCACCGATGCGGTCGTAGTGGATCTCGGTACAAGGCCCGCACGGGCCGGTCGCTCCCATTTCTGAGTGGACCCAAGGAGGGATCAGATGCTGTTTAGGGGTTGAGCTCCTAGGAAGATGACTGACCCCAAAAGTTGTCCTTGGCATTGCCCGGGACGATATGGTGCTCCTCGACGCCGAGGGCGAGCCAGAAATTCTTGGTCTCGAGATCAGGGGGTAATCCAAAGCCGCCCTCAAAGTAAGTGACGTAGAGGCGGTCCTTGGGGACGCCATAAACCTCGGTCAAGAGCTTCCACGCAAACTGTGTGGCTTCGTTCTGTGGAGTGAGGGTGAGGATTGAGGAGGGGAGCGAGTGAGCAAGGTCGAGAATCAAGTGGGGGTCCGCTGCGGCTCTGCACCTTGAAGTAGTCGCCAAAGGACCAATTGCCGAGCATTTCGAAAAAAGTGTGGTGATAGGTATCCTTTCCGACGTCATCGAGATCTTGGATGCCGATCGTGTACTGAGGGTTTCAGTGCATGCTTTGACCGTCCACCCCGTCAAAGTGAGACGAACTGACCATTGTGCTTGCCACCTGCTCGGATGCACTTTTGCGAGTTGACGGCCCTCTTGAGCTTTGCAAAGGACGACGAAGGGTCGACAGTGCCCAAGAAGATGGACTTGTACTGGTTCATGCTGTGGGGAGCGATCCTGGCTCGATCATACGCTCGCGTAGAGGCGGCGCAAGATAAAAGAGACACTGCGAAGAACGTACCCAGCATTGGCAAAGAGCAAGGTCGGATCCTCGTAAGGGATCGTCGACGACGAAGGCACAAAGGTGTGTTGGGCCTGCTTGAAAAAGTCGAGGTAGGTTTGTCGCACCTTGACCGCGGGCCAATCGCCCCACTGCGAGCTAGTCAAGCTCATTCTTGATGAGGAGAATCGCAAGAGGGTCGTAGATGCTCGTGAGGGGACGAGTCGAGTAGATCCAAGAAGACTGGGGCGTCGAATCGCGGTGGCGGTGAAGAGGAAGGACGCCGTCGTGGTGGTGGAGTCCTTCTCCGTGTAGGGGCAGAGCGAGTCGACGAGTCCCCGAGAGCAATCGACTCGAGTCAAAAGAGCCCAGCGCACAGGCCGGCTTCATTACTAATCCGCCGCGCCTAGAGCAACAGTTGTGAAGTAGATCGCCCGCTTACTTACCTCACGCGCCTCGCGACCCGTCCGTGCACTCGAGGGCTGATCGACGACGATTCGCTCACACTCGTTCACGACACGTCATCTTCTTTCAAGACTTTGGCACCTCTGCTCAACTTGCGGCCTTGGACAGGTACGGGTAGGCTCGACCGACGCATCGATTCCCCTCTATCCCATGGTCAATGTTGTGCCCCTGTCCCCTTGCACTCGAATGTGGCCACGGTTGCTGCTGTGCACTTTCGCCACTTCGACCGCGATCCTGATCGTCAACGCGCTCTCGGCACTCGATCGACCCCGCTCCGGCTTCTTGGAAGACGTATTGGAATCAAAAGACGTGGATCAAAAGTATTGCAAGGTTCGTTCATCGTCAGCGTGCTACCACGACTTTGAGCCTCCAGCCCTCCCGACTCGAGCTGACGACGACGACCACGCGCCGCGTCGCGCCTCCCTCCGCCTCTCGCAGCCTTCGGGATTGATCGACGATGCATGCTGTGACTTTGAAACGGTCGAATCCGTCAACGAAGACCTGTACAGCAGTCTACACGAGATAGTGTCTACACTTTACTTCCGCTACCACAAGGTACACTCTGCTTTTGCTTTCTCTTTCTCTTGGTCAGCTCGTGCGCTCGTTCGACGATCGCTGACGACGTCAACTTTCCCCCTATTCCGTCGATCATCGTCTCTCGTGGCCTGGCCGACGATTGAGATTAGGTCGATCTGTATCGGGAATGCCCCTTTTGGCAAGAGGATGGCAGTTGCATGAACAGGGCCTGCGGTGTAGAGACAACAGACGAGGTACGCGCCGTCCCAGCTCTTGACCAGGAATGACTGCAGCCACGTGATCTTTCTTGGGCAGACCTTCGCAAACAAGCTCGACATGACTGACTCGATGTTACTCGCTCTCATCCTACAGCCCAACATCCCAGAAAAGTGGAGACCGTCAAAACTCGGTGCATTGAAACTGAACGCATCATCTCCTGTATGTCCCATTGCCATCGTCCGTATCCCGACTGGCAATCTCACCCCCTGAACGTCTCTCTGACGAAAACGTCCGCTCGGCCTGCGATCAATCCCCAGGCCACAGTCGAAGGAGGCTCCCTAGTCAAAGAGTCGGATTTCTGCGTTCTCGAGGATGAGTTTGATTCAGGTGCGAGATTTGACCTGTTCCAAGTTGTGATGAATTCATGCTAAACCACTGCTCCACCGCACAGACGCAGTCTATGTCGATCTATTGGACAACCCCGAGCGCTTCACAGGCTACGCGGGGCCTTCCTCTTCCCGAGTATGGAAAGCGATCTATGAAGAAAACTGTTTCACCCCCGTCACCTTCATCGACCCATCACGACCCGAATCGGAAGGAGGTTCCGGCTTCGCTTCACTCTCTTCGACCTCGTTGAAAGGAGGAGCAATGGACTTACCGACTTTATCGTTGGGGGAATTGAATGGGGGTGGGTGGGGCGAGAATGAGAAAAAGTTCTTTGGTTCTTTGGCGGGTCCGAGGGATGGGGGTGATGAGACCTGTTTGGAGAAGAGGGTATTTTATCGGGTTATTTCGGGTGAGCAGCAAATTCCTGCGCGTGTTCGCCCTAGTCGTCGACCCGGCCCTCATCGCGCTCGACGGTTCACAGGGCTTCATGCCTCGATCTCGATCCATATCTGCGATGATTATCTCGACAAATCAACAGGCCAATGGGTGAGTTTGGTTCATCCACTTGAATACACCCCCATCGCTCCCCTTACTTATGAACCCGTCTCACTCCGCCACAGGCCCCTAATCTGCAATGTTTCGTCACCCGTATCGCCCAACACCCCGAACGACTGCAAAACGTCTACTTCACCTACGTCCTCTTACTACGAGCGCTCTCCAAATCAGGACCGCTGTTACTCGATACGTTGAAGACGACCGAAGCTGAACCGGCGACGATGGGGAGGATGAAGTCGTTGATCAAGACTGCGACGGGGTGTCCGACCACGTTCGATGAAGGATCCATGTTTACAGGCGTCGAAGCCGAGGTTCGTTCGATGGTTGATGCCGGTTTACCTCGTTGGGGCACGACCTAATACTGACGGTGTTTTCTGGTTCGTTTCTCCAACCAGGTGCTGAAGAGTGAATTCAAAGCTCACTTCCGCAACGTCTCGCGCATCATGGATTGCGTCGGATGTGACAAGTGTCGACTCTGGGGTAAACTGCAAATCACTGGCTTGGGGACCGCACTCAAACTTTTGTTCTCGGCTCAAGAAACGAGCTCAACAACGATAACAAGACCCCCCTTCGCTCAAGTCGATTTGTCCAGAAGCGAAGTCGTCGCTTTCGTCAATACACTTCATCGGTTGAGTGAGAGTTTGGCAGCGGTGGAAAAGTTTCGTGAGCTGTGGAATGAGAGGAGTTTTGAGGAACGGCAAAAGGTTGAAAAGAGGGCTGAGGAAGGGGCGCAGGAGGAGGAAAAAAGGGGGAAGGAAGAGGGAAAGGGTCAAGGAGGGGACAAGGACCCTAAGGAGGAAGTCCGGATAGAGAAAGAGTTGGAACAGAGAGAAGAGGTCAAACCGGTTCCGAAGAAGGAGAAAAGGAGGAGGTCAACGGGGAAGAGCGAGTTCTAGAAATGCAATGAGAGCTGTTATCCCAGCTAGTCTAACAAGAGAGAGAGAAAAGCAGATACGATCCTTATCGGGGGGCGTGAGATCTCGAGCGGCAGTTGTCCACTGCCTCTTGGGCCCGCAAGCCTGCGAACATTCTCTTCATTTCTTCAAGCTTGCTGCACTAGCTCGGGATTTGGGTGTATATATGGTAATTCTAGAATGCAAAGAAAAGACAATACGGAGCCGAATGCGTGCGATTGTATCGAAGATCAACATCGCTTTTTTTTTTGGAATCCACTCATCTCCCTTTTTTCCCCTTGCGTTTAAACCATCCAAGGTCCCATGACCCTGACCGCCGTCGCACCTTGACTCAACAACTTGTGATGAACCAAATTCAACGCCTTGACCGCATCCCTTCCATCGATCACACTCGAGATATTGATCTCACTAGCCCCTTGCGATATCATCTCGATGTTGATGTTCCCCTCCGCGAGTGTCGTGAACATCTTACCGGCGATACCGACCATATTCTTCATATGCTTTCCGACCAGGGATAAGATGCACATATCCCTATTGATAATGACCTCCCCCACGACTTTGAGTTCTTTGGTCATTCGCTCCAGAATGGGGGCCCGTATCGATCCATTGATGGCCATGGAAACGTGCACTTCCGAAGTCGAGATCAAATCGACAATCACGCCGTATTTATCCAACGTTCCAAAGATCCTAGCGAAGAAACCATGCGAGATGGTCTTTCGATTCGAGCGGATCGAGAGGACGAGGATGTCATCCTTAATCGTGATGGCCGTAGGACCCCTCCTAGGAGGAATCACAAGAGGTGAAGTCGACGTCGGTGTGGTGAAAGTCGACGAAGGATCGGTTTCCGCATCCGATCCTCCCTCATCAGAACTCGTCGTTGTCAAATCGGGGAAGATGATCGTTCCTGATCCAGAAGGGTTTTCAACATTCTTGATTCGGATCGGGATCGAGGCTCGGATGACTTGTTCCATAGTGAAAGGGTGGATGACTTCGGAACCATAGTAAGTCAATTCGGCGGCTTCTTCGGGCGTGATCGTCGAGAGCAATCGTGCGGTGGGGACTTTTCGAGGATCGGCGGTGAAGATGCCATCGACTTCTTTCCACACTTGTAGTTCGGAAGCACCGACGCCGACGGCGCATAGGGCAGCGCAGAGATCCGAATACCCTCGACCGACTTGGGCTAGCAACGATCCGGGAACGACACCGAAAAAGCCCGTCACGACCGGGACTCGATCACCACATTCGTTCAACCGTTCGCCCAACCGTTTTGATAATCGGTCATAGAAGGGTTGACTGAGTTGTTTGGACTCCCCCTTGGCCTCCTCATCGTCCTGTGGCGAGCCCTCGACGATATTCTCCAACGAAACGAGTTCAGCCTCGACACCCCGATCGTTGAGCACAGCGACGACGATACGACACGACAACCTCTCCCCGACGCCCATGATGATGTCCTTGGACCTGGACGAGATCTCGTCGATGATCTGCGCCGCAAGGAGGAAACTTCTCAACCTCTCGCAATCGTAATCGAGATCATCCTCGAGCTCGGCCAAGATCTGCGGATCTTTGATGAAGGCCCTCGCGGCTTTGAGGTGGTCGTCCTTGATTTGGTCGATCGTACCATGGAACAACTGTGGTCCTTCGTCGAGGTCCCGAACGCGAAGCGAAGAGATCGAAGCCGCCAACGAGTTGGATCGTGTCGATTGGGGCGTCGAAACGCCAGACTTGGTGAATGTCCCAGCATGGTTGGCATCGTTGTTGTTGTGATTCGAGGTCGAAGGACTAACGGCGGTTGAGGAACTGCGTTGGAAGATCTGGGATGTCAAAGGGTTGATACGATCCGAGGAAGCGACGCCCGGTGTCCCCGGTGCTGGTGTAGGAGGTAAAGAAGGGATCGACGACGACATGTCCGGTGCTCGCGGTCGCAAGGCTTCCAACGCCGCTCGGAGCAAGAGGTTCGTCGTTCCCGTCGATTTGGATTCGCCGGACCTGGCCGAACAGACGACGGCGACTCGATTCCCTGATTCGATGTAGGAGCTGTTCACGTCACGCAGAGAACACGGCAGAGCAAGGTCATTACGATGGTGAGCTCTCTCGGCTTCGCTGAGCTCTCTCACCAGACCGCGCTCTCGACGCTCGTCGGATCAAGGGGAAAGCGGTATCTTTCTAAGATGCAGGTACGTACGGGATGATCTGCATCGTGATGTTGTCGATAAACTTGCCCAAACTGGTGCCACCGTATTTTTGAATGACCCAGGGCTTATCGATCGGGTTGCGCACAGAGCTCGGCTTGGCCGACGACGGTGGTAAAGTTGAAGTGGACGCCATCTCGATAAAGAGAACTCGTGTTGCTGATTCGAGCGTCCAACGGGATATGAAGTTGGATCCGTTGGATGCTTGCTCGGGTGCGCTACGATTGTGGGGAGTGTGCGAACGAGAAATCTCAGTCGGCGGTCAAAGCAAAGACTCGAGTCAAACCCCGAGAGCTCGTCATCGATCGTCGCTCGCCAATGCATGCATGCATGCATGTAGCGATCGCATTTTCCTTCCGCTGCCGCCACCACCACTAGATCCAGCGTCCTCACTCCTCGACTACCCTTTACCTCTTTAATTACAGACGGAGTTGGATCAACGAAGCAAAAATCGAACCGCCGACGTATACCGAACAAAGCAGTTCTCCATTGGCAGGAAAACGGAATCCGGCAGTCCTCGCTTCCGACCGATAGGGCCGTTTGACGACATCGTCAAGGCAGAGCGGCCGGACGAGAGCTCGATCACAAGGCCACAAATTGTTCGCCAGTCGCCGCCGACGCCTCACGTCCGTTCCAGAAACGCAAATCCAAGCTTGTATGAATGCACCAACGCCACTATCGGAATGATCGATATGTTGGAGTTCATCCCGTTTGTGGACATAAGAGAAGGGCGAACCACGAAAAAAAAAGTGTTCTCTCTCGTATGCTCGGAGTGAGACGGTGTTCTCCTCCTCCCAGCGCAACCGTACGTCGATTAACTTTACATTTCCCACCATCAATCCCTTTGACATCAAGACAAAGACAACCTCCAGGGAAGAAACAACTCGAGTTAGGATGGGTTGGCCCCAACAATCCTCCCAACGGCCCTGAACGCTTTTTGACTTCGCCAAGGACGCTTCTCAAGCCTTGCGATGTTCAATCTTTTCGACTCTGACCTCGCCTTCGACGAGTTGATATACGTACCTAAAACGAATCCAATCAATGCCGTCCAAGCATCAGTAACCCTTCCCTCGAACTAGCGAAACCCACGCCTCTGAGTAAAACTCACGTCACGACGACGTTGCCTTGAATATCCAACAGCGCGAACGAAGGCGTCGGCGAAGGCGGTTCCTTCCATTCTTCTGCCTCCATTCCCGTCTCCCCCTCAACATCATGAGTCTTTACACCCGCGCTAGAAGCCGAAGTCGTTGCTGCGGTATCGGTCCCAGTTCTCCCTTCGTCGGTCGTCTTGACCCCTGTGCTCGAAGTTGATGCGTTCGCGGTGGTGGAGGAATCAACGCCGATTGTGGAGGATGAAGAAGGGTTCGGGTTCAGGGTGGATGCGGTGGTGTTGATTACGGGTGGTGTCCAGTGAGGGGAGAAGGCACCGGTTGCGGATCCAGGGTTGATGAAGAATCTTCCGTCGTATTCGAACGCTTCGAATCTGTAGTCACGTCGCAGAGAGACCAGTGGTCAGCTTGACTATGCCTCAACAACGTCGATGACTGTGCTCGTTCATTTGGCTCACCTATGCGTCGCACCCGAGATGAGCACATCGACATCGAGTTTCCTAGCGATCGCACTGAGCGCCTCCGTGTCTCCAAGTGGGACGACTTGATGGCCATGGAGGACGCCTATCCGTAACGGACCATGGTGAAGGACCATCGAAGGGGGGAGAGCAGGGTTCTGACGATGGGTGCACGGACGTGGATGAGTCAGGGACATGGGCGGGGTGGTGTAGAGGAGTGGAGAGGATGGGGTTCGACGTACCTCATCGTATTCGCCTCGTACACCCCGCAGGTCGGGTGCGACGGTGCGCAGGTATTCCCATGTTTCCCTATCACAGACGTTGCCCGTGCATAGGATTTGTTGGATCTTTCCCGGGACCTGTTTTTACGAGGAGATCGGAGCGGAGGTTGAGCAACGTGTGGGGGGGGAAGGGGGAGGGATGAGACGAGACGGGGGGGTGGGGTGGGGCAGAAAGGAGAAGGATAAGTGATGGTTTTGAGCCAACAGTCGCATTGGTTGCAACGCACAAGTAGCTTTTTGAACTTTGCGGGGAGGTCGTGGGTACGGATGGGAATGTGGATGTCACCGAGCACGAGCACGAGCACCATGGTGACGAAGGAGCGACGGTCGGGGTGGGTGGGAAGGACGTTGTCTGCGGAGGAGAGGATGGCGCTGAAACTCGGTTGCGAGGGAAGACGTGCCGGGATGAGGTGGGCGAGTTGTGGGCGGGCAAGGCGGTCGGAATGAGGTCAAAATGGGAGGGTGATTGACTGATGGATGGGTCGACACGCGGACGGCGCACTCAATGCATGCGCGCAGCACCGCGCTGCTGAAGGCTTGTCTCCGACATCTTTGAGCGACACACCTCCAACTGTTTTCCTCGTCGCAGCACTGCACTCCTTGACCGTGCAGATACATTTCACCTCTCCGTGATTGACCCTCCCTGGTCGTGTTCGTGTGGGCCGTCCCGTGGCTCGTCATCGCCGATCACCCGTCACCCCCCCCGCCAGTTGCTCAACCTCGCCGCTTTGGTTCGAGTTCCCCTTCAAAGCCCCAACAACACCAACCCCTCAACAGCCGAGATGAACATTGTCGAGTCCCTTTTCGGGCGATCAAAGACACCCGCAGAGAGGTTGAGGTACGTTTCTGGCCGATCAAGCGCTTCTTGTCTCGTCTGGGCAACCCCGACCCCACAACCCCTTCTTCGTCCGTGAACAAGCTGACCCGCCCCACGCCCTCGCTCCACAACAGACAACATCAACGCTCTTTACAAAAAGCGCAACGTGAACTCGATCGAGAACGAACCAAACTCGAAGCACAGGAGAAGAAGCTCGTCAATGACATCAAAGCCTCCGCACGCAAGGGCCAAATGGTACACACCCAACCTTACAAAGCTTCAGCGGCGCTCATGTAATTTCCCGAGCTGAGAACACGCTTTCGAATCCCAATCTAGAACGCGTGCAAAGTGATGGCCAAGGATTTGGTTCGGACGAGGAAGTACATTTCCAAATTTTACGGCATGAAGACCCAGTTGCAGGCTGTGTCGTTGAGGATCCAGACCTTGCGCTCGAACCAACAGATGGCCGAGGCGATGAAGGGGGCAACAAAGGTGCGCTTCAAAACCATATACGTAGGATCGTAGAACCTCACACACACACACACACTCTCTCTCTCTCTCTCTCTCTCTCTCTCAACTTCTTCCCACAGGCCATGTCGTTGATGTCGAAACAAACAAACTTGCCGCAAATCCAACGGATCCTACAAGAGTTCGAACGCGAATCGGCGGGCATGGACATGAAGGAAGAGATGATGGCCGACTCGATCGACGACGCGATGGAGGACGACGAGGAGAACGAGGAAGAGGAAGGCAACAAGATCCTCGATGAGGTCTTGGCCGAGATTGGCATCAGTGTCGGCCAACAGGTCAGTCTTGGCGGGTGATCGCCTCGACAGGATCAGGAGTCGCTAGGATGTTGGAACTGAACACTTGCTTTGCTTCTCGCAGCTCGGAGAAACACCAACCGATGTGCCTGCGGTCGGAGTGGCTGAATCGACGCAACGCATGGCCGTTGCAGAAGGACCGATGGGTGCTGGTGGGGGTGGCGCTTCGGATGATTTGGAATCAAGGTTGGCGAATTTGAGAAAGGATTGAATCAGAAGTACGTGGTCGGTTAGTGAGGTGGTGCATAGGCTGTGATTGTAATACGGTGTCGGTCAATAACCGTCTGTTCGTCGGAACGCAAGCCTGAGTGGGATGCTGTTTTCGGTGGTCGTTAGATCGTTAGAGCTGCACCGAGCCAGACGAGCCCCGCCGGTTAGGTCTCCGTCGCTCTTGCCCCTTTTGACATTTCCCTCCTGCAGTGAGACGTCCGTCGTGTGCGTCGTCCCAACACCTGAGGCACTCGCAGTTTTCTCATTGGGAGCCTCATCCAACTCGACCTGGTCTCTAGCTGCTCGATAAAACACGCTGCATCACCCTATTACTCGACTCGACGACCTGTCACGTGGCTGGCAGACCGCACGTCGAGGCGCGTGTCGCACGAGCCGAGAACCCCGCCACCTTGCGAGACATCACCGCCATCAACCGAAAGCCTCGGTGTATCGACTGAGGTCGACAGCATTAACCTAGTCGTACAAAGTGTTTTGATACCCCCTCACTCGGATCTTTCTTGTCGAGTGGGGACTGTGGCACGACGTTACTCGGACGGAGTCGGTGATTCATTCGGTTCCAACGAGCCAGCTCCTCTCCTTTCTTCGATCATACCTCGTCGTAGGGGGTGACCGACCATGTCATCGGGCGACGAAGAATGGATAGACCTGGCACGAAGCGCACCCCACACTCGGGCTCGCACGCTCGATAGCGCTCCTGAACCACCCTCGTCCAAGTCGAAGTCCCAACCATTGCCCATGGGTGCCCGATCTACGACACCACCACCCCGAGCCCACAGTGCACTTCCACTAGGCAATCCGACCACACCTACGAATAGCTCTGCCATGGACGTCGACACGACTCCGCGTGCTCGAGCTACCACGACTTCTCTTCGTCGACCTGTTCAATCCGCACCGTGGACAGGAGGTGGTGCCGTCCCCGTTGTTCGCCCGTTGACCCCCGGTTTTCGTCCCTTTCATCCCGAATCGAAGCCTCGCGGGAGTCCTGGGAACGAGGCGAAATCGATCGTCGCTTCGACTGTACCGACCACGCCAACTCGACCTGCCGCTCCAATGGAGTGCATCACGATCGAATCGTCCCCACTCGCCGCGAGTCCTTCCAAGACCCCTCTACCGACCCCACCTCCCGCGTCAGGTTTCAGCAACAACCAATCCTTCGTCCCCCTCAGCGGCAGTGCTTCCACACCGGCTTCGACCGCACTTTCACCGCAAACGACTCGAACCAAGGAACAGATCGAAGCTCAAAAAGCCGCCGCCAAACGCCGTCAACTCGAAGTTGCCGAACGGAAAGCTCGTGAACAGGCCGAAAAACAACATCGCGAATTGGCGCACAAATCCCTCGCTGAATGGGGACACCATCTCAGTCCCAAGAGGGGACAGGCATGGGCCGAGATGTCGGCCGCGATGCAGACCGAGTTCAAGGACAAGGAAACGGTGTGGCGTGATAACCCCATGTGTTCGCACGAGCAATTGGAGGTGTTGAATAAGGCTCGAGAGGGGAGGAATGTCTTCTTCACTGGTTCGGCCGGTGTAGGGAAATCGTTCTTGTTGCAGGAGTGAGTGCAGTTTTTCGGCATTTCAAAATGGTTCTTGTTGCTGACTCAACTTTCACCTCGGGGACCAAAGGATTCGACGCCTGATCAAGTTTCAAAACCGCGAATACGCCACCACCGCGCCGACCGGAATCGCCGCTTTACAAATCGGAGGAAGCACAATCCAGTCCTGGGCCGGGATCGGGATCGGAAAGGAGAATCTCATGACCTTGTACGACAAGTTGGGTAAAGGCAAACGCAAGCAATGGAGGGAGACGCACGCGCTCATCATCGATGAGATCTCCATGGTCGACCCCGAGTTGTTCACCAAGTTGGACCTGTTGGGCAAGTTGTTGAGGAGTAACAAGAGGCCTTTTGGAGGGTTGCAGATGATCGTTTCCGGAGATTTCTTTCAGTCAGTTTCTTGTGAAGCGTTCGGGTTGGGGTTGTCTATCGCTGACCGAACTGCGGAGGGCTCGTTCTGCAGACTACCTCCTGTTCCGGATTCACACCCTCAGTGCATACGATGTGGTACGTCTATCGCCGCCCCACCGTGACCTTCCTACAAGACCTCACACCGCCCCTTTACCCATCACAGGCGAAACGACTTTCACGACGATCCCTCTGACCGAATCGCACCTCCCTTACGAAGAAGCGCCCAAAGGAGTGTCACCTTACGAAGTGCGCAAATGCGTCGACGGGAAAAGGAATGCCAAGATCATCAAAGGGTGTCATCTCGAAGTTCGCGTGCGCAAGTTCGCGTTCGAGACCGAGGCATGGGCCGAATGTGATTTCCATGTCATGGAATTGACCAAGGTGCGTTTTGGTGATTAACGGCGTCTTTTGGTTCCAGGAAGGGAGGAGATTGATTTTCGATGGTTCTGGTGGGTTATGCAGGTATTCCGACAGAGTGATATGGAGTTCATTCGCGTCTTGGAGATGTTCAGGAGGGGGAAATGCGATGACGAGGCGGGCAAGCTGATCAAAACTTGTGGATACGGTCTCGACCCTGCGGCTGCCACTGGGAATATCAAAGTGCGTTGGCTGCGGAGCCGCCGGTCCTTTCTCATCCCGAGTCAAAAAGGCTGATCAGATCATTTCATGTTTCATTGGCAGCCTACAAATTTGTATGCGACCAAGAAAGACGTAGCGACTGAGAACAGGACCAACTTCGACAGACTCGGCGGTCCCATTATCGATTACGTCGCTAATGATGAGAAGTGGGGTGACGGAGCGGGCATTTATATGAAGAGGGTCCGCTCAAAATGCGCAGGATGTTGTGTGTGTTTGTGTACATGCTGATTGAGGTCCTTCTTGCCTCCGATGAATCAGTTGAATGATTGCCCTGCCCCGGACAAGCTTAGGTTGCGCGTAGGGGCTCAAGTCATGCTCATCACCAATCTGAGCGTTAGCAGTGAGTACTTGCCCTACTCGCCCTATTGCAAACGATGGTCCAACAAGGGACACCGAATCTGATTGTCTACCTCCCGACATAATCCATCCTCAGCCGGTCTCGTTAACGGCTCGCGAGGCGTCGTCGTGGACTTCATCGATCTCTCGCACCCACCTCTTAACGATCCGGATGACCGAGCAGCCCCCCAAGGCCCTACGAGCCTGCGTGACGAGTGGCGCAAGAATGCAGCTACAGCGTGGGCTGAGAACCAATCGCACCAGAAGTACCCCGTCGTGTACTTCATCTCGGGAGAGAAACGTCAGTCCACCGAGGTGGTTCAGAGGCGAGTTTCTAACGTCCAAGCTGACATTCTTGCCGATCTCGTTCATCTGATGTGTAGGCGTACTGGGCCCTCATACGTGGACGATCGACATTGACAAGTACAACTCAATCTCGCGGTCGCAGATCCCGTTGGCACTCGCTTGGGCTTTGACGATGTGAGTGTCTCGAAGCTCTCAGTGTCCCAGGCGCCTGATGGGCCGCTGAGTTGACTCTGAGAGTGAAATTGCGCAGTCACAAATCTCAAGGACAGACGCTCGATGCGGTGACCGTGCGGCTGGACAAGACGTTCGAGAAGGGACAGTGAGTTGCCATTTAACTTCTCAATGACACCATTTCGATTGCCTCATCCTCTCTTGTGTGCCTCATCTTACAGGGCCTACGTCGCCCTCTCGCGATGCCGCACCATCTCGGGCATGAAGGTCGATGGCTTTGAACCGCGCAAGATCATGGCGCACCCTACTGTGTTGACTTTCTATGACCGGATCGCTCAAGGCAAACCATTGCAAGTCTCTACTCTATCATTCGGTACTGCGCACTCGGATGTCCACATCTGATCTAGCGTCTTCTTTCGCCCTTGTGCAGTTTCTCGACGATGCCCCCACTCCTGAATCCACTTTACTATCTCCCCGATGATTGCGCCTTGACATGGCAGATGCTTAGCGTCTTCGGCCGCCCAGCCGACCCAGTTCCTCAAGGATCGGCCGTCCTCGCACCGGGTCAAAGACCGCCTTCGGAATCCATCGCGCAGACAACGGCGAATGCTACCCCTTTGAAATCGACGCCGACCGGTTTAGCCCCACTGGTCGAGATCAAACCGGCTAACATCAGTGCGAAAGCCTCTTTGACCTCCAACACCTCAACAACCTCAGCAACAACCTCTTCAGCAACATTGACCACTTCTTCGAAAGAGTGGGAAGAATCCCTACGCGAAGCCATCGATGCCCATCTCAATTCGACTTCGGGCAACGGGTCGCAAGATGGGTCATCGGAAACGAGTCGACAACGTTTCTTGGATCGAGCGAAGGAGATGTATGACGAATCGAGGGTGTTGAGGAAGAGGGAGAGGGCCGAATCGGTCGCTTCGGTTTCTTCAGGGGCGGGTGGAGAGGCGGAGGAAGGGACTTTGGATGCGGTCGACGAGGTGGAGACGGAGGGGACGGGTAAAGTGGGCAAGCCGGGACCCAAAAGGAAGAGGTCGCATCGGGTCGGGAGGTGATGGTTGAGAATGGTTTCCGCGATGTAGCGCATTCATTGTTTTGTTTTTTGTGTTACATAAAAAAGCGAAATATGAGGAAAGTGTGTTGTGTCAGACTTCCTGCTCCAAAGCCTGCATACCAGAGAAAGGATCTGTAGTCTATAGCTCTCGTCGGGCTTGTCGTGCTTCGCAGCACGTTGTCGTTCACCTAGTAGCATTTTGCAATAGGCTGACGAACGAGTGCAGTGGCACAAGCTTTCCGCGTGCGCAGTAGATCGAACTCATTTTGTGAAGCAAGGTTTTCATCCGATAGATCCGACGAGGCGCTTGGGGCTGCTCGGGAGACGCATCGGATGAGTAGAAAGAAAAATGTTCCGACATTGCACTAGTTGGACCTCAGTAAATACCCAAACAACAACTCAACGAAAGACGCTTTGCCGCAGTTACTACTGGTGGGATAATGGCACCATGTTTCAGTCCTTCCCAAAATCTCCGAGCGGTTGGAACTTGAAGATGGGCTTGACCCATAATCTTACCTGGCTCACATCATCATTTTCACTTTGCGAAAGACTCGGTGGTTGTCGATGTCGGCGGGGTTTGGTCCTTCGATCTCGAATAGGCCGCTCGCTTGAGCACAAAGCCTGGTTAACCATCGGAAGCGAAATCTGGCAATACTAATGATCGAGATTCATCTGGTGCAGGCTTTGGACGACGGGGCAAAATAATAGGCCGAAATCCCCGCCGGTCTTGCCGAGCTCATTGACTGCACTAGCACGGAGACCGTACCCTGCAGAAAGAGCCTAGCCACCCCTTTCCACGATCAGTCCGAAAAAAGCGCTGCAAACGAGGCTTCGACTGGCGTCGATCCCGTGGGTAATGGTGGCGGAAGTTGCCGCTTGGACTGCCGTCTGCGCCGCAAAACAAGCAGTCTGGGTGGTAACCACCTGGAACACTTATGCCAACCGAGTGAGATAGTACTCACCTTCAGTAACATCCCACTCGAGTCGGGGATCTCGGGTTGACTCACGTCCAAATTGACCGACGCGTTATCGGCCAGGCGGAACTCTGCTCGGGGAAAGCGAGCGTCGTCGGCCTTGCAGTTCTTGCCGAGGTGGTTGATGACCGGATCTGTTTTGCCTTCAAAGGATAAGACAGATTCGACGCTTCCGTTGATCACAAGCAAGATGTGGTCCTCTGTTTGCTGCTGACGGCGGTGGTGGGCATTCAATGATCAAACTGTGAAGCGGTACGCCTGGGAGGTGAGCGACTTGAGGTGGCGACTGCGTTGCTAGTTATTAAGTCATGATCAAGGCAAGCAGCGGTCATATCGGTTCCAAGAAGCGAGCGCGAAGAATGACGACGAAGTCGCGACCCTCGATCTCCGTTTGACAGGGTTGATACGCGGGCCTGGCTTGAATCAAGTTGTTCGCGAGCGCCAAAACCTCGTCGACCAGCTTGAGTTGACCCACAAACTTGAAGAATACAGCGAACAATCCGGAGGCACGACATTCTCATTGGACATGGCCGCGACCGGATGACGATCTACCGGCTTTTTGGATCTTGTGGAATATCCCTCAGGCCTGTCCATCAAAAGGTCTGCAGCACCCTCGTTTAGGATCGTAGGCGTGAGGGACTCGGAGGTGGGCCGGCTCTTCGAGTCGCCTTTGAAAGGGTTGGTGGCCTTGACCGCGTAAGGCTCCAACTTGTGCGTCCGGCGCGACACGAACACGCGGATGGGACTCGTAGTGTGGGAGATCCATTACTTGGGACATGAAGTCAGTGAGAGAGGTGGACATGGTGGGCCAATAGAAACATTCGGAAAAATCAGCGCAAAGGAAGTGTGTGTAAGTTGAATGGAGAGGAGAGTGAACCATGAACGAGCGTCCGCCAGCGTCAGCGCGTCACTTTCCCGTCAGCCTCGCGAGTCACCTGGAACTCGCGCGAACCCTGCGGCTATGGCAAGCTTTGTTGGCCGCTCTGGAGCTCGGTGGGTGAGACCGCTTGTCGAAGCGCTATCATGCATCATGTCCAGTCCCATAGTCTGTGGACACTGTGGTCAACAAGGTTTCGGACGGCTGCTCCGGGTACATGAGGTAGTAGCCGCCGTTCTAGGCACTTTGCCGGGTCCATATTGCTTCAGTATACAGTATATGCTTACGAGCACCTAGGCAGTAGAAACAAGCCCCTTTCTGCCCGACCGACTTTTCTTTTCACAGTGTTGCACGATTTTGATCATCTCCGGGGCTTGACAACTCCGACACCGTCGTCGACTTTGATGGCTAAGTTGCTCGAAGATATGGAACATGGGTCAAAGTTTTACAGCTTAGGCTCGAAGCTTTGTTTTACATAAAACTGGGGCTTGAGCTTCAAACTTGGGCCGGTTTTCTTTTACGTTGGCTCGAAGTTCAGGAGTTCGGGGTCAAGCTTGAGATACTGAGACTATGTGGAAAAGTTTTCCACTTTAGCTCAAGGTCATCAACCCCAGCAGTTGGTTCTCACAAGGTTCTCGCCAGACGGTATCAAATAGTGAGGAAGTTTTTGTCACGTCGCAGATATAACTAGCCAGCACAGGCGGCACACCCACTTAACAGTTCACGTAGAAAGGAGATGCAGGCTTGGTTGAACCATAGCCGGCATAGCCTCGTAGCGACTTCACAAGAAGCGAGATCGACGGTCCAAGCATAGGAAGAGAATTGGGTCGATCGCGATCAAGTTGTCAAAAAAGGTGAAGCGTCGAAGAAGCAAGTGAGAGGAAAGATTTCGTTTGATGAATAGCTTATGCAAATCACTGTAAACCAGTTGCGACCTTCTATCACGGTTTCCGAAGGTAAACTTGACTCAGCGGGTTCCCGAACGCTTGTGACCGAATCGCCGGCATTGGCGAAGTTTCACATCGAACACAGACAAAGAACGAAATCACTCACGTAATGAGGTACCAAAACAGCGAGCACTGGCGATAGTGATCAGGTGACGGTGCTTTATCATCGGCTGCGCAGTCGAATCAATCACCATGGCCAAGTCGGATGGAGGGGGAAAGGGGAGCAGTGGTATCGCTATGAGATGTACTCAACTAGATCATTGGTGTGATAGGAAGTGCTTTGTGTTCGCATGGGATAGATGATGGAAGTGAGCTTGAGTAGTACCATGCCGTCCCGCCGTCAGCTCCGACTCGGACTGGGAGCGTCTCGGACGTCCATCGCCTACAGCGAAGCCAATGACATCGAGGTAGGTAGCAAATGTGATCGGATTATGCTTATCAAAAGTCTGAATGCTGATGGCGAAAAGAAGGGCTGAAAACGAGAAACGATGAAGTCAGTGAAGTTGTAACAACAGTCGGTGAGTCAAAGTTTCGAGCCGGTGCGAAGTTGGGTGGAATGCACCTTTTCCTGAGTCCGAGTGAAACACCCATGATTGAGGGGTAAGGTACCCTTGACACGTCAAGAGCAAAATATCCAGGATTGGGATGGGGGAGGGTTACTCTCGATGGCGGGGGCGCAGTGCACCTGGAGAGGGCACGAGCTTGGAATGATGTTAACAAGGGAGAGAATGGGCGATGGGAGACCTTTGAGAGACTATGGCTGGTTATAGGGAATTCCATAAACTAAACAATGATTGTACGACAACATACTTGCACGTGTCAATACACCTTAGCCTACTTCAATCCCCGAAAGCGAGGGCCAAAGTTGAGGATGGCGAGGTTCCAGTCGATCAAACACAGCGAATCATCGAGGCGCAGCAGCACGTTGTGAGGCTCTCGGTCCGAGTGATCAACACCACATTTGTCGAAGACTTTGTACGCGTCGCTATGGACATCATGCATATCAGCAACCTATGGAAGTCGTACAGTCTAGAAATGCGCGGCCTGTAGTAGCTCACCTTATCTTTTGTTGAAACTCGTCGTTCGATTCCTCAGCGAAGGTGATCGGATGACCACCGTAACCCATGATCAAGGCAAGCGTTCGAGCGTCACTGGATCGACAAGTTCCATAATAGCGGGGAAGGAGGACGCGGGCTTCCTTCGGAAGCAGGGGAAACACCCATTCATAGAACAGCGATTCGCGTATCTCAGCTTCCAGCTTGCTGTCGTCATCGAACAATTTGATCACCACTGGCTGGTCGGTTGGGGTCGAGCTCCGTCGTGCCTCCCCATCGGAGGCGCTGCCCCTCACTTGACCATCCCGCGCGCCCTCTTTTGACTGCTTGTCGTTGGCCGCGGGACCCCTAGCTTCTAGCTAGCCAGCGGTTACAGAGGCAAATATGCCCTTGCCCAGGAGTTGGACGGCTTCCAACCGCGGTAGAGAGACGAGTTTGACGTCTCGCAGATCCGATAAAGCGAACTCCTTCGGAGTTCCTCCGTACTCAGCGTTTAGGGGTTTGTCTAGATAAGCCAGCAGCGCTGGGTAAAGGTGGTTTAGTCGGCGACTTGGCTTGTATCTAGGAGATCTCGAGGGCTCATTCGAATAGGCAGCGACCTGGAAGATAACAGCTTCCATGGGAAGATACTTGCCCCACCACTCGAGCTTGCAGAAGCCGATACGCGGCTGTTGGCGGCAGAGAATGGGGGTCAGCCTCATAAGCGCGAGGCTCTGCCGCAGGAGAAGCCCAAGACGAGATTCAAGCCTCGATATTGCATCAGCGTCAAGCTTACGGGCCATAACGTGGTATTCAGCTTTGCCTGAAAAACAAAATTACCGGTGATCCAAGCGTCGGCCAGATTTGCGAACAGTTTGGTCCGATCTCTCACTCGAAACGTCCGTCGCTTTTTCGTCCTCGTTCGACGGTATGGTGCACGAGACACTACCGTCTGCAGCCTGCTGCATGTCCGCACTCGAACGATCGCGAGGCTGGTCTGGTAACTCTTTCCGGGTATTAAAAAGCAACTCAATGGTCTTAGAAGAGGGAGCGTGTGTGTGCAAGAGGTGGTTCAGGATGGTGGCCAAAAAGATGAGAGTGACGGATCGTTGCTCGAATCAGAATGGGATCTGGCTATGAAACTGGTGGCCGGAGTCGCCCGTTCTGAAGATGGGAGTGTAGAGCAGCCCAGATTCTTGCGGGTTATTCGGATTGTTCACTGTCCGGAAGACACAACGAAGCTCAGCGCTAGACCGGTATATAATTAGACGGGGCGGATGGCAGCGTACCAGATTCGGCCAGCATTGCTAGATGAGGGCTCATGATCATACTATAGCGCACGGGAACCTCGACTTGATTGGTCGCCGGGTTGCGTTGAACGGCGGACTGCATCTGCTAAGCAAGCTACACATGGCGAAAGAGTTATGATCAGCAGACCAAAAAGTCTAAGAAAAGTGCAGTCAAGTAAAAGTGCAGACCTTGTTTAGCATAGCCTGCGCGCCGTGGCTCCTGCCGCTGGGATCGAGCGGGATCGGCCCAGCCTGGTACAGGTATAACTTGCACTCGTCCATCCCCGCAAACAGATTGGGCTGAAGTCCGAAAGACAGAAAGCTGGAGTCCTCCTCAAATGAGATGACCATGCTAGACGCCACCTCCGCCTGGGCATTCCTGAGAGAGAGCGTGATATCGCCGGGAAGTTGGACCCGACCGAGGTTCTCAGGACGGTACTGAAGTATATAACGACCGTTCAACTTCTTGGCCTCTTCGCCAGTCTTCTCGTGATATTGTTGTAGAACAAACAGGACGAGGGGTTCGAGTACTCGGATGCGCAGGTCGTGCACAGTGACGGTGCACTCTGGAGAATTCTTACAGAAGAGTCGTCCTCCCCGCATGCTCATCAGCAGCGTGCTCGCCTGGGTGAGCACGGGATTCACCAAGTCGTGCTCGCTAAGAAGCTTTGAACTCGCTGCTCAAGGGGTTCATATTGCATTGCTGTGAGTGGAAGTTGAGACGACGTAGGTAGGGGTGATCCCTCGAACGGTGCGCCGATCGCACGGTAGCTCAAGTCATCCGGTGTGCCGCACGGTGTATGCACCGAGTGCTCACCATCAGGTAGCATTGTGAACCTGGACTGAAAGAATTCCTTTTTGTTCATGATATGAAGAATCGGTCTAGGCTGACGGTCCTTAAGAGTGTCGATCAAGTGGAGAGGGGACGAGGGGGAATGAGCTGAAGATTGCGAAGAATGGTGGTGCGCTCAGTGGGTACAGCGCGGGGGTTCCTGGAACAGTCCTGGAGCCGCGCGTTGATGTTCCAATATCATTTTTTGCGCCACGTTGACCCAGCTGCCGACGCTCAGATTGCTCGCATAACTTGTCACGTGAGCGTGTCTCACCACCCATTCAGATGGTTGGATTGGCAGTGCTGCTGACTCTCAACTACGGAGAGTGGGCACGGAGGCCAAAGAGGGTAAGGGTCGCTCACTCTAAAACTTGACGCCTTGCTCTTCCAATTTCTGCTGCAATCCTTCCATCTTGGAATCTGTCTTGATATCTTCCGCCGCCTGGACCGAAGTGAGGTGCCAGCGATCAGTCGCTACTCTCACCAGTCTTGACGCAAGCGCCTGCTAAGGGACCTACCTGAGCGCATTTCTTTTCAGCCCAACTTTGCATCTTCCCTCCCATGTGAGGACATCCCTCGGCATGACGATGCTGCATCAACAAGACCTCGTGGGATTTGATCTTGGCCCGTCGTTCCTCGCATTCCTTGCGTCGTTCGAGTGCTCCCGGGTGTTCCTCCTCGATTCGGGCCAATTCTTGGTCCAGCGCAGCTTTATGTGCCCGTTCGAGTGCCATGCCTGCAAATGGGTCGAGAACCGAACCAGATTAGCGTTTACGTTACCTCGAGAAACGATCAAGAGCGTGGAAGTGGTGCCGGGTCCGTCCCCCGGACTTACGTTTCTCATGGCCGACCTTCCAGTGCTTCACCAGATCGACTTGTTCGCTCTGACTCAATTCCATGATGTCCTTGATTGGGAGGTGCGGGTGACTTCTCTCCTCCTCTTTCGCATCTGCTCAGTCAAGCCGGAAAAAATCAGTCTCCCCTGCCAGCCCAACGACAGGAGTTCCATCCTTCGCGGATACTGAAATCCAACACTGACAGGCAGTGTACAGGAATGCGCCTCCACCGAATGCCAGGACGATGATGATGGGTGTGGTCAATCCACTCGTTCCAGCGGGCAATTTCTGACATTGGATGGAACCCTCGTTGATCAGCATGCACGGTTATACTTTCGACGATCCGCCAGAGGTTCTGTAGCTGAAGCCCGGCACTTACAGCGCTGGACGGGGTGGCATAAGCTCTTCTCGACGCTCTCAAAGTGGCAATTCTTGTCGTGTTAATACCGCGAGCAGCCTGTGCGAGCCATCATCAGAAGAACGGGCTGAGGGGTGTCAGCACGGGTGAGATACGCCAAAGGTTGAGCCCCACCCAGCGAGGACCACAAAAGGGCGGAGTCCGTGAGGATGATCAGACTCACAGCTGATCCTGATATCGTGACGGGTCTGAGTAGCCTGAACATGACGATTGTTGAAGCGTGAGTGGAGATGCGTGGTGAAGAGAGGAGTGTGTGAGATAGAGAGTTCACGAGAGCGTATCGTGGAGCGTGTCACCGCAGCGCCTGCATTGGATTAGGCCTGGGTTGTGACACGCCTTGAGCAGCTTTGAGCCAAATCGGGCGGGCGCATCGGAATTCCGGGGATTAGAGGGATTAGAGCTCGAGTCCGAACCCCATCTTCGGCGAGAGCGAAAGCTGTAGGAACCTTCCACAATCCAAGTTTGGCATCTTGCACCACAAGGCCGTCCCAGCATTGATCAGCACCTACTAGCTCATGCCTGCAGCGCGCCCCGGTGCGCCTCGACCGCCCCCTATCACCCGAGCGAGGGCGACTCCGACTTCATCCCTCACGTGGCCGCTCTCGTTCGTCGCCATCGTCGGCGTCTCGATCCTCGCCTACCGCCAAGTGCTACATAGACGACACACGGACAATCGTTCGAGTAAAAGAGACTTTCCCAATCCCATTTAACAGACCAACCATCTCTCGACCCTCCCCCGTCGACCCCCACAAGTTCTGAACGCCTGTGAAGGCCAAGGACGATCCCAGATCTTAATGGCACCCTTGTTCAAACGACTCAAGAGTCTTATCATCGGCAGTTCTCCAACCTCGAATCAAAAGGCGGAAGCCTCGTCAGCTCCTTCACCTTCGTCTGCGTGGACCGCGACATCGTCACTACCTTCAGCCCGCCCCCACCAGCCGGCCTCGGCGACGGCCTTCTCGCCCGGCGCTTCGAGTGTCTCCGTGGCGAGGCCCGCGTCCCCCTCTTCCTCCCGCCCGACCACGACCTTGCTCGATTCGGTCATCCCCATAACCGTCACACCTCCGACACCAGGCCCCATAGATCCAGACTACGTCCCCTTCGCCGATCTTTACCGGAATCCGCAGTAGCCCCACCACCACGACCACGACCACCACCTGAGTCCACTCCGGCCGCCTCATCTGCCACCATGGCCCCCGTCGATTCGAGCTTGTCTTCGGACCAACCCAAATTCAACCCCAAGGAGGTGACCGTCATCTTTGTCCTCGGCGGCCCTGGAGCAGGTCAGTCCATTGTTACTCCTTGCTTCCACTCCCACCTCTCGCGGTGTGGTCTTGTCCGGTCTTATCCTGAACTTGCCGCGAGGCCTCTCGGCACGTCATCACCTCTATCTTCGCCAATGCATCGTGCTGGGGTACAGGCAAGGGCACACAATGCGCTCGCTTGGTCGATGATTATCGATTTGTTCATCTTTCAGGTCTGTGGAAACACTTGCTGGCTCGCCTCTGCCGTGCCCACCAACTAACGTGCACCCTCCTCTCTCTCGCTGCCCTCGGCCAATCTGCTCGACACCGTCCAAAGCCGGCGATCTCTTGCGAGCCGAACAACAACGCCCCGACTCCAAAGTCGGGGCCATGATCAAGGAATACATCACCGAGGGCAAGATCGTGCCGATGGAAGTGACGATCCAGCTCCTCTCCAACGCGATGAGCGACGCCATGGCCCAGGATGCCGACAACAGGCGATTCCTCGTCGATGGCTTCCCGAGAAAGATGGACCAGGCGATCAAGTTTGATGAGAGTGTAAGTAGAAGTGAAGTGAAACGTTTCGGGTCGTCAGAGGATTCGTGTATCAATGCTTCGACGGAGCGCTGACATGGAAACTACTCGGAATTGCTGCACAGGTCTGCCCTTCATCACTTGTCTTGTTCCTGATTTGCCCGGAGGAGATCCTGCAAGAGCGACTGTTGGAGCGTGGCAAGACAAGTGGTCGAGACGACGACAACGCCGAGAGCATCAAGAAGCGCTTTAGTGGGTCCAGAGAACGCCGAACCTGGCCTTCTCGGGTGGTGCGCACAGAATCAGGCACTGATCATGTGATTTGGGAACATGTGTGTTTGCTTCACTCGCAGAGACCTTCATCGACACCTCTATGCCAGTTGTTGACTACTACCGGCAGAAGGGCAAAGTCGTCGAGGTTAGTCCGGCTCACCGAATCGTCGCTCCCACGCGAGACTAAATATTCAACGCTGACGAAGTCACACCTTTGCTTGTGACAACCACAAACAGATCGACTCGTCAACGACAATTGATGAGGTCTACGCTTCCATCGTCAAAGGTGTCGAACCGGTGTTGAACCAGTACTGAAGAATTTAGAGACCGATGACTAGCTGCCGAGGTGAAGATGGCGAATGAGCGGTAGACTCGATTATGCATCTGAGCATTATATATCATGTCCATCACATTTCGACGAGTGTCACTCTGTTACCATTGTCGTGAGATCGGTAGGGTAGGTAGTGCCGAGAATCTCTGAAAATTCTGTGTCACGAAGTGCTGGCAGCTGCACCAGAGGAATTTGTTAGGTTGGGGTGTTTGCAAACAGGCTGGGGTCCGGAATCATCCTCCAAAATGAGCCTTTCTGCCCAAAACTCCTACTGCAGCACGCAAAGTTAAAACACCGTCGATCACATTCGCTGAGCCCGAGCTTATGCTCATGCGTCATTATTAACGTGCATGTAGACAGACGACGGTATGAATTTTATTAGCTTGGTTTTTTGGCCGCGCCGCTGCCGCGCTATGCCGCGCCTCCTGCGCGCGAGCAGGCGCGTGCCTGCCACAGCCCTCCACACAGTCCAAGCCCTTGGAGCCGATGCGAGAGGCCCTCATTGAACGTTTTCCACCCATCTCACCGCAGGCCCAAGCTGACTCATTGATCCGCAGCTCGATCGAGCGTCGATGACCTTTGTCTTGCTCCGATCAGCTACTCAGACACGTTCTGTGGGCGTGGAAAGGATCAACCGACTCATTCGTTGGGCCTATAGTGCTCACGATTGAACGACGAACACGGCTCGTGCGACCGACCGACCGATCGACTCACAAGCTGTGCTCACTCTCCAAGTCCAAAGCCCTGGCAGCCTACAGGCCTGCGTTTGGGCGCCCACAACTAACGCGTAACATCACGTCCAAGCGCATACGACGACTCGTTCAAGGCTCGTGAGTCGACTTGCTCTTCTTGCTGGTTGTTGCGACGGTGGCCGTCCAAAAAGGTTCACTGCACGGCGCTGCCGCTCTCGACCGGCACGTGGTTGGTGGTGACGTGATGGAACGGCGGATGCGCTCCGTGTGGGGAGGGACCGCTCGTGGCCCCTGGCTTGGCCCCGCCTATCGCGAGAAGATCCCAGAAGACGACACGAGAAGATGAACAAGCCATGAGCACGTATTCCTGAGCTACCCTACGAACAAATTGCGACCTTGAACGCTTTACGATCAGCGCCCAAGGGGGGTCTACCGTCGTCGGGGACATCGCTCGATTTCGTGGAAGAGCAGGGCGAGCGGCGGCCGACTCGCAGGTAGTCGTGTCAGCGAGCAACCTCTCGCCGTCTCCAGGCTTGACTCTCTGTCTCTGTAATATCTACGGGTAGATGTCTCATCGCTGACATTAAACCCCTACACTTGCTCAGAATACGTGCTGCGCATACGAGGATCCCACACCCGATCGACTCGGAACCCTCCACGTGAGTCGAGTTGAGCGAGCTTGCGTCGGCATCGCTTTCCACTGCGTCCCCGGCGGATTTGCGCGACAGCGTCCTCGGTTATACCGTGGGATTCCTGGAACGCAACCTTCACTGGTCCCGGCCTCGTGCGGACTTGGGATCTGAGGGTTTGCACTGCACCAATGTTGGGCCATCTAGCGCTTTTTGGCTGATCGCACACCAACCTAACTATCACAGAGCATTTGGTCCCATCAAGAACGAGCTCATCTTTTCTCGCGTCCTCCCTCGTATCCTGCGACTCTTCAAATGTTGTCGTTCTTGTGGAATAGCAGTAGGAAGGGCGCATCGGCGTCGTCAACGCTTCCATCGCACCGCTCATCGTCATCACGCCCTGACCCAGCCTCGATCTGGTCCGCCGACGCCGACTACGACGATGTAGCGTTCGGCGACACGTCCGAGCCCGGCAGTGAGCCGTACGATGGGGTGACTCCGGTGTTAAGAGGCCCATCTATATCAGGTTCTCGTGATCATTTCGTCGGAGGGCGGCCTGTCTCGAACGATCCAGAAGCTTCATATCCGCCGTTGCCTTCCTTCTCGCAACCTTCCTCCACCAAAAGCCGCGATCCACCTTTGCGACGGACGTTCCGCCATTTGGAAAAAGTTCTCGCAGATCGGTCACCCGCACTGCTCGACTCGCTGGCAGAACCCATCGTCGCAGCGACGGACCCACAACTTGCCTCTCTCCTTAACGTCATCGCGCCATATCGTCTTCCACCCGCCGTCATCGAAGCGTATACGTTGCATGATGGGCAAGACCCCTTTGCTCTGGGTAGCATGTCGGAAGGCCTGATTTGGGGCTTGCGATGGATGCCGCTCGAGGAGGTTGAAAGGGAGTGGAAAGCATGGCGCCAACTCGAAGCCGCGGGCGGACTGAGCTATGCCGACGGGTTCGGCGCCTTCAAGGACAATCCTTCCAACTTTTCCAAAAGTCGCGGGCGCGACCACCCGTACGTTGACGAGGACCCGGAGGCCAAGCTGCTCAATGGGAAGGAAGACGGTCACGCGGATGCAGGGATGAGTTCGTTCCCGAGCGGCTGGGTACGATCGAGGTACTCGCATCCTGGTTGGTTGCCATTGTTGACCGATCGATGCGGGAACTACATCGGCATCGATCTTGATCCGCCACCGCCACGCTCTTCGACCTCGCGAGTACCGGGCTATGCTGCCAAAGGGTATGGGCAACCGGGTCAGGTCATTGCGTTCGGTCGCGAGATCGACCAAAAGGTCGTTCTTTTCCCCGGCGACGGAAGCGGAGGATGGGCGAGGTTCTTGGCCGCTTTTGTCGAGGATGTCGAACGGGGGGAATTTGCCGTTCTGGACCACCCTTCCGGTCGAGGCACTTCGAGTTCAAAGACGAATGGGTGGCGCGAATCGAGCGGCGATGTCGAGCAAGGAAGTGGGGACCAGTCGCCTAAGAGCGATGATGGATGGGATGGGGGTGATGGGATAGGCGATCGGGGTTATCTAGAAGGGCACTCGTACGGTGAAGAAGCTGAGGACTCTGGAGGTGCTAGGGATCAAGCTAGGAATTGGTACGTCTCTCGATGCATATCGGATCCTGTGAATTCGCTTGACTGATATTGAGGTGATCCCATCTCTTCCAGGGTCCTACGATCGGAATACCGTCGATTGGCAGCAACAGTTCCAGGCGGTCTGGTAGGGCTTATCGCGGAACGCAGTCGTCGGAAATGGCGCTCGCTCGGAGTTGGTTCTCGCAACCCTTCGTCTGCGGCTGCTCTATCGACGAACGGCAAACCATCGCTGGCGATCCTCGTCCCAGAGAACCCAGAGGCTGGTCCAGAATCAAGCACGACCGTGCGAGCCGGTTCACCGACGACGAATGGAAGCGCGTTGTCCCCAGCCCCCGTCGAGGTCGTGCTCTCGCCGCCGTCGCCCGTCAAGAGCGTTTCATTCAATGATAAAGGAGATGGCGCTTCCCTCCCTGATGAACCCAAGTCGTCGACATCGACATCAACAACAACCTTCACATCCGCTCGAGCTCAGTCCAAGTCACCCGAACACCTGGACGACGGACGCTCGCAACGCTCGTCGTCATCGTCGTCTCGTACGTCTAGAAGAATGAACCCGGGCAGGAAGAGTCGACCGCCACCTCCACCCCCGGCTGCCCTTGATCTCCCAACGCGCTTCGACTTGCTCTCTGTCGAGGACCGAGAACCGGCTCATGAATCAGTCTCGATCGTCATGGATATTGGATCGCCTCCTGCGACTGACGATTTTCATCCTTGGGAGCGAGAAATCGATCACGTCTACACCGGCCTGAATGGACTCGACAACTCGAGGGACTCGACCTCGTCATTGAGGTCCGAGCATTTACGATTTTCGAGGGAAGAAGCCGTATTGCGGGGATTGGCCGTCGATTCTCAAGTCGATTTGCACGAAGGGGATGTCATGGGCTGAACAGTGGGTCAAGAGGGGGAGGACTTCATGCTCTTTAGCCGTTCTCTGCGCATTCGTTGTATGTACCTCCGTCCCTTTTTTCGCCGTCTACACCCATCCTTTCCTAGTAATATAACCACTACTGTGTTTGTACCCGCGACGTCGACCATGATTGTGTTTCTTTGTCCTTTTTGAACCGTAGTTGATGGCCTTGTTGTACTTGCAAGATCGAGTCAGTTAGGCACGCACATGAGATCAAATGACGGCTCGTGGCCATCCTGTCTAACAAATGGATTTGTGAGATTGCATAGGAAAAAGTAGAATGATTGGGCCGGGGATATTGAAAGATTGAGCATGACATTATTGAAATATAGTCATGAGATTAAAGGACGAGAACCCTACTGGGGCCAGAAGAATCGACATTCACCCCCTGTCTTCAGGTGACTTTCTTCACTGGAGGAAGGCCGTCAAGCCAGCCCCGTGGATGGCCGAAGCCTGTGGGCCTGCCGCGAGATCACGAGCGAGGGAGATGACGATGTCAAGACCTTTTTGGCTGACTTGGGCGATGGCAGCCTCGGGCCAAACGCCGTACTTTGTCGAGTCCAGGACCACGACGAAGTAGGACAGGATCTGCGGGAGGTGCGCGACGATGACGGGGTTCTCGGCGCGAATGAGCTTGTCCAAAGCCTTCAACTGTATCGAGTGGTTCGTTTTGGATCAGATCATGCTTTTTGACGACTCGGCGGTAACTGTTGAGGGTACTCACAACGGTCTCAGTCTCCTCAAAATCAACACGAATGGGGAGCGTCGCCAACCAGATCGGTCCCAATTGTTCGAGGGGAAGGAGCGCATCGTTCTTGAGCAAGATCCTCGCCACGAGTGCGCAGGCATTATCACCAAGCACGTCGTCATGCTCGACCTCGTTTCGCTTGAACGCATCCTCGACCTTGGTCAGGGCCTCGCAGAGCGACTGCTGATGGAGCAGCTGCGCATCGTCCGAGTTTTGGACCAGGCAGCCGAGGGCGTTCATGGCGTTTGTGCGAACGGCGGCATTCTGATCCTTGTCCAAGCAAAGTGCGATGGCGGTAAAGATTGGCTGCGTGAAAGGTGTGACCGCGGATTGAAGACCCGACGCAACTTCAGCGACACA
This sequence comes from Microbotryum intermedium, assembly GCA_022702645.1. Taxonomy (NCBI): domain Eukaryota; kingdom Fungi; phylum Basidiomycota; class Microbotryomycetes; order Microbotryales; family Microbotryaceae; genus Microbotryum; species Microbotryum intermedium. The sequence goes on from JAHWDX010000001.1 coordinate 2,055,607, forward strand.
GGCAAGCACAATGCAGCGCTCGGAAGGCGAGTGGCTTGTCCCCGCTAAGCGCAAGATCGCAGTGAGGTTGGTGGACACGAAAGGAGCAATTGAGGCCCCGTACACAGTCATGAGCGCTCCCAGTAAATTGGCCAGAGCTCTGAGGGTGTCCAGGTCTTGGAACATCGCGCCACCGGAGATGCGCTCGAGCAGTGAACGAGCGCCGGCATCGTTGACGTTCTCCTCCCCATCAGCCGAGGACCGTTGCTCAAGGACCATCTTGATCGTCTCGCAGAGTGTCTCAACCTCTGATAATCTCATTGTTCTAGTCAGTGTCATACCTTGGGCTATGCGGCTTGAGACTAAGCCACACTCACGCTGAGAAGTCAGGACTGCGGGACCAAGCTTCTCCAACGTCCCGCCGAGGCAGATACAGAGGTCGGGCAAGAGGGAGCTGCAGTCCCCTCAGAATTGTAAGATGAGTTGTGGAGTCTCCATAGCGACATTCACTATCCGTTCAAGTACTTACTCAAGCTCGGAGTCCTCCTCGGCACCTTCGTCGATGAGCTCCAGTATCTTGGGCATGGCGACGGTGACGAGCTGCTGCGCCTCGGCGCAGAACGGCACCTGTTTTAACGGGTAGCATGGCGACAGGGTCAATAACAACTAAAGCGGTGGTGTATTCGATGCTGAAGCTTGCCATTGGGGAACCTTGCTCCCATTTCGCCGCTCCGGACATTTCTTGCAAGATCTCAAGAGCCTTGAGCAGACCTTGCGCCGCAGCGAGGACTACATCCATATCCCCTTCGGACTTGACATGCTTCAAGAGAGCGGCCCCAACCCTTTCAAGGTAAGGAGCGAACGACTGCTTTGCTGCGGAGAAAATCTCGACGCAGGCCGAGATGGCGTGGCCTTGGTCGGTCTCGAACGAGATGAGATCACCGATCGAGTCGGCGTCCCCTTCGACGTCCTCGTAGTCATCGTCGTCGTCGTCGTCGTCCGATGCGGCAGACTCGTCAATTTGCTTCTCCTCAGTCGCATCTGGGCCGAGACTATACGTCAGTGCCAGCCCGGGCGCCGTGGATCGCCACCGAACTCACCGAGAGCAGCGACAAGCTCAGCCTCTTCATCCCTTTCGATCGTTTCGAGCAGCACGGGGCAGATCGAAGGAAGGGCGTCGGTGATCTCAGCGCCGTACGTCTTGGCAACCGATGCCAACAAGTCGAAGGAGGCACAACGAAGAGCAATGGCATCGGCCTCGGCATCGTCATCCTCGTCGTCATCTCCCTCCCCCTCCGGCTCAGGCGCCTGCGGCTCCGCACTCGGCTTCGCGGAGGCCTGGACAGTTGCGACGGCCAGCGTGGATTGAAGGAAGGGTCGGAATGCCTCGGCTCCCGAAGACTCGACGAACGCTGACAGCGCCTCCTGGACGGCTACGCGAAGTGTGCCGAGTTGCTCAGCGGCTGGTCGGGCTTGAATGGCAAGGAGCGGCTGAATGGCTTGACCGAGCACGGGGGCGAAGGCGGACTTGGCCGCATATGCGAGGGACCCGAGAGCTTCGACATAGTGTTCAGTCTCTTCCGCTGGGGCCGCCGAAAGATAATGAAGGAGACGCTCGACAAGGGGAGCGACGTGGGGCGCTACGACGTGCGAGGGGAGCTCATCGATGTACGCGTCAAGTGCCGAGAGCGCCGTTTGGTGTATCGACGAAACCGACAGGGTTTGAAGCAAAAGCTGCGTACCCGGAGCCAAGGGGTGTCAAGATACATTCGTGGTTCTGGTTGATGAGGTGCGTGCTCACAGGAATGAATCTTTCGGCCGCTACGTCGATTCTGGGGAGCTCAGCTTGGGCACTAGCCTCCAACGCCTTACAAGCACCTTCCTTGACCTTCTCATCCTCGGCAACAAACCAGCTCTCGATCATGCCCAAAAAGGAAACGACCTTCTCTCGGAGGACCATGGAAGAGCTGGCCTTGTTGCTCAACGAAGGGGCTAAACGAGCCCAGCGCGTGGCCGCATCAATGGGTGCGGTTGCAGCGCATTGGATGATGTCATCGACTTTGGCCAACACCTCAGCGACAGTCACAACTTCGGTGTCCATGACATCTTGTTCATCGTCGGAAGGTTCGGAGGTTTCCTCAACGTGCGAGAGGTCCTTTCCGCCCGCGAGGGCTTCGCGCTCGGCCTGTTCGAGAAAGGGGACAGGAGACAGGTTGAGTCAGATTGCGAAGCGCGCGAGAAGGGAGCCGAACCCTCTGGAGCGAGCGGTGGCCAAAGCAATCCGGGAGTCTGGACCACAAGGCAAATGCAGAAGCCCGACACACTTGACGAAACAGGCGGATGTATTGCATCGGTGGTGACAATGGACCAGCGAGGGAGGGAAGCATGCCGGCCCACTTCTCAATTTCGAGACCGCAAGGAAAGAAGCAAGCAGATCAACCGCTTGCGAAGCGGAAAGAACCCAAGGAGTGGGAGCAGCACGGTGTCGGAACCGAAGGCGATGAATTTTCGAACTCACATGTTCAGACATTCTTCAGTGTAGAATCAGAACTCGAGGGGACAAGAAAGAAGGTTCGTCAGGTGGAGTGAGGGGTACAAAGGCAAGAAAGCCAGAGACGCAAAGAAGGCGACGGTCTTTTTGTTTGGAATCACACCGATGGTGACGTGGAGACTGAGGAAAATTAAGGAGTCGATGGCCCATGCGACGAGGTAGGTCCGAGCGTTCCAGATAGGAAGCGCCTTCAGCCTCAACTATGTCCGGCTCTGATCGCTCACTGACAAGTCACAAGGGAGCACTACCTGTATGAACACGTAATCAAAACCTGAAGGATATCATACTGATTGCAGTGCTATGCCATGAGTACGAGCTAGTCAGAACACGCCGAAGCAATGAAAAGGGACAAATGCCGGTTTATGCAAGACGGAAAACACACACGAATGAAGTTGGCACGGAACAGAACAGAGCACAAAGCCACAAAACTCAATACGAACTGAATACACTACACTACAAACTCCGTGCACAACCCCCTTCACCCCCCACCCCCCTCAATCGGCTTTAGACCGAGCAAAGTTCCAAATTCGAACTTGACTGTCGTCGCCGCCCGTGATGACGTATTGATCTTGCAAGCGGACGGCCGTAACCGCGCTCGTGTGCCCGACCAACGTGTGCAAACTCTTGCCCGTGTCGCGATCCCAAATCTTGAGCGTTCGGTCGTGACTGCCCGAAACGATCCTCAACTTGTCGACGTCGACGTCCCACACCCCTTCGATGTGACCAAACATGGTCCGTTGGCAGAGGCCCGACTCGACGTCCCACACTTTGATCGTGTTGTCGAGCGAAGCCGAGACGATCAACGGCTTCTTGTCGTTGGCCAACTCGAGCGGTTCGAGCTTGACCTGCGGGTTGGGTGAGAGGCCCGGGACTCGATGGTGACCCTGGGACGGTTGCTGCTGCTGCTGCTGCCAAGTCGCTGCATTCATCAGGGCTGGCCCGTTCGTCTCGCGATTGGAGCTGCACGACGACGTCGAAGCCGTCGAACTCGTGAAGGACGAGCCGGCGTCATCTCTCGGCGCCGACACCGAAGGACCGTTGAGCATCATGCGACCCCTTGCTTCAACTTGATGATTGTTGCTGTTGTTGCTGTCGTTGTTTCTTGGATTGAAGCTCGAAGCGGGGAAGTTTGGCGTGCGTTGCTCATCCGATACCGTGATCTTGATGCTTTGGACCTGAGCGACGTGACCGGTCAAGACGCGCACGCACTGCCGGGTGTACAGATCCCAAACGCGGATCGTCATGTCGTCGCTGCCGGAAATGAGATACTTGCCCTTGTTGCTCGCTCGCGCAGCTTCAGGGTTTGTCGTTGGGCCGCCTCCAAGTTCGCCGTCAGAGCTGGGTGTCGCAGATCCACCGGTCCCACATTCGGTGTTCGAGTCGTACAATGCTACCGAGTTGACCCATTCGGTATGACCTCGTAGAGTTTGCACCTCGCCCGTTCCGAAATCCCAAACTCGAATCGTCGTGTCCCCTGACCCCGAGACGAGCAATTGCTTGTCGTACGTGAGGCAGATGACGGCACCGCGATGTCCCCTCAGCGTGCGCATGCATTCACCCGTGCGCCAGTTCCAGATCTTGAGCGTCTCGTCCATGCTTCCCGTGACGAGTTTGAGCGCATCGAACTGCAATGCGCGCACGCCTCGCAAATGGCCGCGCAACACCCCAACCTGACTGCCCGTCTCGAGGTTCCAAATCCGCACACTTCGATCCCATGAACCGGTCATGAGAACGGGGAATGAAGGGTGGGGCAGATCCTCGGCAACCTGCAAACACGTGATGGCGTCGGTGTGACCCGAAAGAACGGTCGATACGAATTGGCCCCTACGCCAGTTGCGCTCGATCGCAAGTCGTTCGCAGTAAACGAGCTTCCAAGGTCGCGTCGACGGAACGACAGGCGCAGAGATAGATGTTGAACCTGCGGACAATGCTCCAGGTCGCTGGGATGCCTTCCCACTAGTTCGAGGCGAGGCCGGGGTAGGACGGGGGGAAGCAGCTCGGGGTGGATCAGGCGATTGGGTCTTGGATCTCTTTGCTCGGTGCGAATCGACGCCATCAATGACCATCTCTAACGTCGATGTTGAAGGGGCACGCGACTCCTCGGATCCATGATTGTGAGTATGAGCGTGGGCGGCAAGGACCGAAGAGTCAAGTTCGCTGTCCGAAGGGGAGTCTGGGGTCGAGTGTGCGGGTCTCCTCGTCTCTCCTCGCTCCTGAACAAGATGCGCTGGTAAGGCATTGATCATGGTTCTGGCCTTCCTTCTTCTTTCCCCGAGAAGCGGCAAGCCCCAACCACACTTTTCGCACTTGCGCTCAATGTGTTGCTCGCACATGTTGCGCCACAGCAAATCGTCGTCGGCGAGATGCTTCCACGTCTTGCTTACTTGAGCGGCGCGACCCAACGAAATGGCATCGAGGTACGAGAACACCTTGAGCGACACTTCGCGGGGTAGCAATTCGATCGGGTCCAGTCGCATCTCGAGCGTGAGCGCATCCTGAAGGAACGACAGTTGCGACGGACAGGCAATCGTCAGGAGTCCGCGGAGGATGAGTAATCGACGTTTCGACGGCGAAGACGAGAATAGGCTCCAAATCGTGTTGACAGCATTCTGATCGTGCGGTGGTAGGTTTTCGATCGACTGTTGTACAGAATAGAAAGGGGAAGAGGGAAGAACAGGAAGCCGAGAGGAACAAATCGCCCCCGCTGCTTAGTGATGAGGACCGGGAAGGGGAGACGGCTCGAGCGAGCGCACCTTCTGCAACATCAAGTTGGTACCTCCGTTGGCCATCCTCTGATGCCTCAGACATAGACTTTTGCAGTCGCCACCTGGAGTATCGGCGGCCGGCGGACCCCTCCGCAGAGCATCCTCGTGGTTAACCGTACTGGTTCTCGAATGCGAGGTCGAGCCCGAGCGATTGACCGCCGAGCCGACAACCGGAACGGTCGAGTTGTGGGCCTGCTGGGCTGACGGATGCTGAGACAGTGCCGACAAGGACAAGGACTGATTTGACGGAGTCGAAGCCGACGTTGTGGATGCAGCGTCTTCGTCCATCGCTACCGGCCCCGGACTGTCGTCTCTCGGCGGCGACGGTGGCCCGAGATTGTGGGCGATGGACTGAGCGATCGTCGCGGTCGAAGTCGATGCATCCGCCGAGAACAACGAAGGCGAAACAGTCGAGGTGTTCATTTCGTCGATGAGCCCAAAATGAGACGCCGACCCGGCCAGGAAGGAGGTCAGCTGAGGTGACGAACTGGGCGAGAAGGAGAAGTTGAGGTGATCCCCTGGTGCGAGACCACGGGGTCGGTGCAGCGAGGGCGACGACGACGACGATGCAGCGATGGGGAGAGGGACAGAGGTCGGGTGGGTCGTGGTAGATGCAGATGGTGTCGTTGGTGTTGGTGGAGGCATATCTGTGTCGTCGAACATGACGAAGCCACGACCGAGAGCGATGAGGACACGGAGGAAGGAGCAAAGCGCGCGCTCAAGCGCTCTAGTCAGCTGACGTGACCAAGCCCACGCACGGTCCAGTCGAGGCCCCCCTTTTGACGAAATCGCGAGCTCACCAAGACGGTCAATCCGATCCTTTTTGGCAATGGACTGCTGACTTTGGTTGTCCAGTGCAGAAACAGACTTGACCCGGGATCTGGGTGTTTCACCTACGAAAAAATGATTGGCTGGTCATCATCAGTCTCGAGTCGTTGCGCAATGATCATTTGTAAGGAGTACAGCTCAAATCGCCCTCGCCTCGCCACCGCAACAAACCGCGCTCGGCATGGCGCAATCGACTCGGAGAAGTGCGCGCTCCCACGACGCGACCACACCCGCCGGCAGTGTCCGAGTCGCCGTCGTCACGGTGGACGTGGCACTGCATGGCACCCAACTCGAAGTGTAGACACCCAAGTCATACCAGTAGGTAGGGCTTCAAATCTTCAGGGCGAGGGCCAGGAAGAGATGCCTGTGAAACTTACAGACAGCTGCGAGCGTCGATGTTTCGGACAAGGGCCGGAATCGAATTGGCGTACCCGACGCTGACGAACTTCAGCGAAACTCCGAACCGTCTCCGGGTCGTAACAAGACGTGTGTGTTGAGCTCTTAGCTGGGTGGTGCGACGGCTGGAAGACCCCTAGTATAAGTACCTAGGTAGGTAAAAAAGCAAGCAGAGAAAGGTCTTTGCGAGCGCACCGCGTGATGACAGGGTGCAGATGACGAAACGGCCCCTATCCCGAGCCTACGATCACGTGCTCGATCACGCCGACCGCGTCCTAGTCATTTCTCCGGGACATGCGCCATCTCTGCTAACCGATACCTCACTGCCCCCATACGTGTATGACAGGGCACGCTATCTAGGTTTTGCCCCTGGGTACCTCTATAGCTGAACTACTGTAACAGATCACGAACAGGGCTGTTCAGTACGCTTTCCGGCCGCGCGCACTCAATGCATGCTAGTGTCGTGCGATTTCGATCTTCTTTAATCTGCCCTCCCCGTGATTACCTATTCCGTACTGCATCTGATCCGACCTGTCCAGTCAGATACTTAGAGGGAGGCATCTTGACACCCGTCATCGCGTAAAAACGCGTTTGACGGGGATCTTGCCCCCGTGCCATGCCCTCTACGAACGCGTGACAGCGCCGCACGGCCGGGTGCGCTGGTCGATCGCACGAGGTCACCTCGGGCTCAGCTGTAGGCGAAATTATTCGACAGCTTGCGTGGGGAAAAGAAGAAAGAAGATTTTTTTGAACTCATTAAACGAACATCGAACCACTCTTGTTCCAAAATCTTCATGAGCCTAGAAACCTACCTACAGGGTTTTTGATTCTCCAGCGATCGAATCGCCACTCATAACGGAAGCGCTCGAAAACCCATCGACCGACTGGTGCTCATTGGCTTGCCATGCCAAGGCCTCGGGAGGATCACCCCGATCGCATCCTCTCCTCTCTCCCTCGCCATTGAAGGCTCTAGCCAAAGCATCTCTCTCATATCGTTTCAAAGCAAGATCCCCAACCACTACACCCTTGAAACCAACCGATACTCTTCAACCTAACTGGACACCAAGGCTTACGCACCAGTGACCAGATAACATCCGGATCGATCAGCGTCACCGCCGGCGCCAAGAGCAGGCAGAGCGCGACTTGCGCCGTTCGCCCAGGACGATCATGGCCAGTTCACCTGGCTCATCGCAAGGCTCCATATCGTTCGCACCACTACCGCTACCACCACCACCACCACCGCTTCCACCCTCGGAAGATGCCTTGATCGACTCGCCGCTGTTACCAGAGCAGCAGCAGCAGCAACAGCAACGACAGCGGGCATGGGCCAATATTCGACCTCGAGCTGCGGACGACCAGGATGGAGCGAATGCAACAGATCTTGACGGTCAAGAGCCCGAGGCGGCGTTGATGAAGATTTCGGACCAAGACGTGGATGGTTACAAGGAACAAGATGTCAGTCCTATGCCACCCTTGGCGCTGCCTTGTTCGATTCCCCCAGGCAATCCACCCTGCCCCCCACTCGCAACTCCACCCCCTCCGGGCCCAAGCAGATCCCCGGACGGGTTCCTTTCTCGTCCTCCTCGGGGCTCAGTCTCTAATTCCGATATCTTCATCCCACAGCGCTTCCTCCCCATTGCCAATGTCGCAAGGGTCATGAAACGCGTGCTCCCATCCTCGACCAAAGTTTCGAAAGAATCCAAAGAGATCATGCAAGAATGCACGTCCGAATTCATCTCGTTCATCACCTCGGAAGCCGCCGAGCGATGTAGCGCCGAAAAGAGGAAGACGGTCAACGGCGAAGATCTCTTGTTCGCGATGAACAGTTTGGGCTTCGAGAACTATGCCGAGGTGATGAAGATCTATCTGAGCAAATGGAGGGCGCTGAGCACCAAGGAGGGCAAGAGGGGGAAAAGGAAAAACAGCACGATCGCGTCCTCGTCCAACAAAAACGGGAACGGCGATGCTTCAAAGGGGTGCAAAAGAAGAAGCAAAAAGGTGAGTCTGGGCAACGTGGCAAGGTGTGGATATAGACTTGTGCACGGAGCTGATGTGGAATCCGGTCGGGCGTCATCGACACCATTCAACAGGCAAGGACGGAAGAAGACGGGTCAGAATCGGCCCCACGATCTGAGGATCAGCTGGATGGCGATCAAGGCGATGACGACGACGAAGAAGAAGAGGATGAAGAGGATGATCGAGACGAGGACGAAGGCGATGACGAAGGGAGAGAAGTCTACGGGCTACAGAGCTCATATTGAAGTGGTCGGCGTGTACACCATTGGATCAGGTTATTATCTCTCATTGTTGCAATCATTAGCTGTAACCCTACCGGTTCGATTCCACCTTTTCTCGCTCTGAATCGAGTTGGCTGACATGTACAAACACTGTCCGATAAGAGGTCAAAACGTTTTGCTGAAATTTTTGCGGAACAAATGCAAAGGTGACAAAGGCTACAGGGGTTCATGACAAGACGCACGCTTCTCGGATACAATCGGAGGCACCAAAAGAATATGTTTAAGGCTTAAGAAAAGTGCATGGAATGCATCATGACCAGATTCGACGCATACTGGGGCATCGGGGGAGCTGGGGTCGAGGAAGAGGACCCGACGACGCCGCGCTTGAAACGCTTTAAACTCAGACTCGACATCTTCTTCACCAGCGATCTAGGACCGCCACCACCTGTGGGAGCGACACCAGGCAAGGGCAAGGTCGAGGTGAAAGAAGCGGGGGATGGGCAATCAGCCCCTGTGGTGGTGGCGGTTCGGGCGAAAGCGAATGGGGGTGGCGGAAGCGGAGACGATTTGGCGACAGACAGCGTTATGTCAACAGAGTCCTCTAGGGAAGCACACATTTCCTCGGCGAACTGCTGCCAGTCCATCATGGCATCGCCCTCGGTGCACACCATGTCTCGTCGATCGACACCGGCGCAGAAATTTGCACCCGGCAAGCGCACGCGACGGGGAGATCCAGTCGAAGGCAAGACCGGCGCGACTGAGGAGACGGTGCTGTAGATGGACGAGTCGGAGACTCGCTTGACCGGTGAAGGGAAGCAACGGCCCAGGGCGTCCAGTCCATCGCCATCGGCCATCGTGTACGCCGTCGAGCCCGACACGACGGACCATCGGAACGAGTCGTTGCTATTCGAGGAAAAGCCCGACGATCGCGTTGAGATGGGCGAGGAGACATTCGAAGAAGACACGGTCGACGAGAAAGTCGATTGGCGACTAAGCGCAGCTGCAGGGGATAAGTGGGTGGCAGAGCGTTCGTCGCTCGCCAGGTGAGCTGGTGGCGCAGGCAATGGCAGAGGAGGGGGTGCATTGACAGTCGCATCGAGACTGAGGCTGGCAGTTTGTAGTGACAGCGTCGAGGATTTCTGGGGCCTGAGTGAAGCGGCATGGCTCGGGAAGACGGCTCGAAGATCACGAAGGTCAGGGTTTGCGCGCGGAGAAGGGGAGGGGAAGATGGGCTTGCGCGTCCTCGCGACTGCTCGATAGGATGATGAGTCTTGACGGGCCGCGGGTTTGATGGACCACTTTTTCGGGATGATGGTGAAGTTGATATCGTACTCGTCCTGTTCATCCTGTTTGTCCTCATCGGAAGAGACCGCTTCGTAGGCGGTGAGGATTGCATCGATGTCGAGGTCGAAGAAAGGGGTCTCGAAGAAGGACGGGTTGGAGGCGAGACCACTACCGGATGGCAGGGCTGGCGAGGGAGACTGAGCGCGCAGTGTGCCTACGGATGGCTGAAGAACAAGAGGTCGTGTCTGAGGGGGTTTGGGGAACTGCGCTTGGTGCAGGTGAAACGGTCTATTGTCGACGACGGGAAAGAGCGAAGGGGTTCGAGCGCAAGATGTCCGCGTCAGCGCGGGGTCCTAGCGGTTGGTGAAATGATCCGAAAGAAAAGGACGCTTGTGACAAGCGGGCTGCTAGACTCACAAAGAAAGGGCATTGGATGGAGATTCCAGTGGGCTCCATGTCGACTGCGCCAGAGCGAGCTGCTTTCGCGCCACCTGGGGCGAGGCAGGGTCGCGACGACCAGAACTGGAGGTCGACTCGGTGGCGGCGGCGAAGCACTCGTCGCGAAATCGCGATTCACTGTCGTCGTTGTCTTGGAGTTGTTGCAAGAATTGCGTGAGCTCGTTGCCGAAGAAGGGATGCGATTCGTCCTCAAAGTCGTATTCGAACGCTTCGACCAACGAGTACCTGCCCTGCTCCTCTGTTGCACGCTGCGACGAGCGACACGACTCGCCGACGTCGAGCGCGTCGGCGAAGTGGGACGAGGTCGACGGAGACGGAGCCCGGTCGCCACCGAGGGAGGAGAATCCGCCGGGCATCAAGTGTATATCCACAGATGCGGGGAATGGTGATGCCATGGTTGGCGAGGAGGGAACAAGAGCGTCTTGGGAGAACGAGGTCGGGGATGAAGAAGAGCGAGCAGCTGAAGAGACTGATGAGGTTGGCAAATTGCGATCCATCGAGTTGAACGAGCGCGCGGGCGCTCGACGCGTCGACTTGCGCAGAGCCACGTCGGACTTGGAGCAAGTTCGGAGACGATTCGTCACTGAGCCAAAGTCAATGTAGCCGCAATTTTCGTCCAGGGACAGCGAGTTTTCGGGTTGAATGATGCGACGAGCAGTACGGGTTGGAGTCGAAAGTGAAGGCTGTGGAGCGACTCGTGGCAGGGTGCGGCTCGCATAGTAGGTTCGGGGACGCTCGACTTTGGTGGTCGTCGGCGAGGTCGTCGGTGACTCGGGCGAGTGCATGATTCGGACCATGGCAGTTCGAGTGGTGTCAGATTTCCAGTGGTAGTGATAAGTAGGCGAGATGAGTTGTGAGCACAGATTTTGGAACTTCGCTTGCGCTTGGAGCTGAAGTTGGAGCCAGTGCCGAGCTCGGTTGAAGGATTTCTAGCTCCTCGGAGAACTCCGAAAAGCGGCAGAAAGCGCGCTCGGTCCCTCTCGTCCCTCGATTGGCTGCGAAAGGTCGATGTCGATACCGAGATGCGTAGTACTTGAACGTCGACTGGAGCGTATCGACGGATAGCAAATGGTCTCAAGCGTGAGGAAGAAGATCAAACTTGAAGCCACACTATTTGCATGGAGTCGCGGTCGGCATCACGCGAAAGCGCCGGAGGAGAGCGAAAAAAAACTGACATCGCGAAGGCTTTCCTACTCGTGGGTACTGGAGACTCCCCCGGCTCGCCCGAAGACGAGGAATAAGAATGGCGTGGACCGGTAGCGAGTCGACCGCGAGATCTTAGGCGTAGCCTAATCCACTGGGTAGTCCCCTCGCAAGGCAATCGCAATTGCCTACGAGCTTCTGCAGCTGGCCAGATCGAACGCGCGTCGCGTCGCGGTAGGGTCTGACGCGACGCTCACCCCGCGTCGATCATAGATGCATAGATTGCTGGGCAGCGTGCTTCCATCGGCTTCCATCCGTTCCGTGCGCCAACGACTTGACCACAAGCAATTGTTTCGGGCTGGTACCGTACGATGGTGTCACTTGATTGTTCTTCTTGATGAGTAAACCTAGCTAAAACGTCCTTACCCCTCCGGACGCGACTCCGTCGGCGTTTGGAAAATGCGCACAAATATAAGACCGAGATCCTTTACTCGAGGCACTGTACTACCTATTTTACCACCCTAGGTAGTCAATATATTGCGAATACATGCGAAGAGGATAATTAAACGCCGCAGAGCTCCGCTGCGGCGTCCGAGATCCGAGATCTCAGGTACCTTTACGAACTTACGAAATCCACTGCAGTCAAGTCGACCGTTGCCAGCGTCCGTTGCTAGCTGCCGGGCGCCGGACGTCGCGGGCTCGCGGCACTCGCCGGTCACATCAGTCGACGGCCGCAAATTCTGCTCCACAAACTTCCAGCATCTGAATCAGGTATCGGCTCAACGCCTACGAAATCGTGATGCTAGGTAGTAAGGTACCTAGGTAGGTACCTAGAGCCGGTCCTGCTCGGTACCTGCCCTCGAGATCAAGAGCATGCCAAGTTGACAAGTTCATTAGGGTTGGGACATCCCCGGAAGACCACCCCCGATCGATCCCGCCCGCTTCATCTCCGAGTTGACACGTCATGGTTCATCACAGCACAACACGACGCGCCTATGTACCCCATCTCGCCCAAAACAGTGCACCATGTTTTTATTTCCGAGACGTGAAACGATCCTCGATCTCTTGTCACCGTCAGCACACGGCGGGGCGACTTGATGACCCCTATATCGGAAGTCACCCCTCCGATTGCTGATTCCTCGACTGAGGCGCTACCATCGATGCCAGCGTCAAATGAGACAAACCAATCCCCACAACTGGCAAAAATGGAGAGGCGAGTTTTCTGCTTGCAGATCTGAACTTGTCGACCAGGCATAATGTATACGAATGGGTCTGCGAGGCCCTGGAACGTACGCTTTGCCTGAGGAGAGCACCGTCCGATCAGGAGTAGTTAGTTAGCCGAGGCATTCCCGAGGGTGGGAGATGTAGTCCATCCACGGTCGTGATGACTCCCCGATCTTACGTCAGGGTGTTATATTCAAGTTGAATATTCTGGATGCAAACCAACGCTTTGACTAAATACTGCGTCAAGTCGGCGCCAAAGTTGAAGCCACATTGATTTTTTTTTTGTATCTAGCCTTCGACGACATCTCGACTGGAAGGAGGTCCGAGCTCAGACCGCGCCTTGCTAGTGCTTCGCATGCCCGGCTGGATTCGTCTCCGACGCTCATTCCCTAGAACCGAGCCTCTCTTTTTTGCCCACCACCACTTCCCTCGTCAGAAATGGCTCGAGTTTTATTGCCAGGCGATCGATTACCATCGACCTTGACTTCTGCTGCATCAGCCGCAACTACGCTTCACCTCGGCCCGGGGCTGCAATCCGTCGTGGTCCCCTCGTCGTACAAGCGCAAGAACAAAGCCATCTCTGATGCGATGGACACGGATGAGAAGCTAGGGAAGGAGCATGACGAGGATGAAGAGGACGAGGATGTGGTAGCCTACCGAGCGGGCTTGTTGGGGATGCAAGAGGACAAGAAGAGCCAAAAGTGCTGGATCGAGGGAACGAGCTGGAGGGTGAGTGCGACATCTAGCACTCGTACCAAGGCCCAGTATCATGGGATGTAAGAGTACAATAACGTATTTGCTAGATGAAACGATGGGGTCGCTCGCCAAGGGCGACGCTCGACTCGATTTGACCATCCGAATCTCGGAAAGAGGGGCGGTCCTACAACAGTCTTTGGCTACATGGGTTTTACTCCGACCACAATCCAAATTATGCATACAATGAACAGAATAGCCCTGACATTGCTGTATAGCATCATCGTTGGGGCCGAATGCAGCGAGCTGACGAAACGATTCATCTCGGCTACCCCTATCTCTGGCACCTTTGTTATGCAGTACATCCCGCAACCTCCGGAGCCGGTGATTGGTATAATCGTAGCACGTCACGCCGAAGGGTATCGAGTAGACATTGGATCATCGCAAGCCGCGAGTCTGGACGCACTGGCATTCGAGGGCGCCACGAAACGAAACAAGCCAAACCTCAAAGTACGTATTCGAGTCTGGGAAGCTCCTTCCAGTGACGTGAGAAACTGCTCACGAAGACCTTCTCATATTTATGACTAGGTCGGTACGCTCGTATACGCTCATCTCCTTGCCACACCACCTTTTTCGGAGCCCGAAATTTCTTGCGTCGATGCGGCGACACAAAAGGCAGCTGGATCTGGTGAATTGGCTGGAGGGTTCTTGATCCGCCATGTCGAGCTCGGAAGGTGTAGAGCGTAAGTACATTGTGTCTCTACTTCGAGGATAACGGCTAAGCCGTTTCGCTTCAAAATGCACGATTTGACGGCCGTCTTTCCCCGGCTTGTGGCCTCTCGCTCCCAGGTTGCTCTCTCCAAAGCATCCAATACTGGAGCGACTGGGAGCGCAATTTCCTTTCGAGATCGCAGTGGGGATGAATGGTCGGGTCTGGGTGAAAGCCGGAGATGATGATACCGAGAAGTTGATCGCGATGATTGCCGAGCTCAGGGGCGATCAGTGAACGCTGGTCGGTAATAGTGGTGGCGACTCGTCGCCAAAGTTGGGTGATGAAATGCCAATCTCTGCACTCGCACCCGAACGATGCTAGTGGCGGGATACAACATTCGCGTTTTACATCTAACGCTTGGTACCTGGGGGAGGGGATAGGTACACCCGAAAGTCCGAGAGTTGAGATGGTGTTTTCTGCATGTATGCGCCCAGCGACTCGAGATGGAGGCCGCAGTCTCAGCCGGACCAAAAAGCTTGGTTCGATCACAGATGAGCGCCGGGAGCAGCTCAGAGGCTGGAACGATCGTGCGAGCGTGCCGCCGTCGGCATTTGAGCTCACAGGTGCCTTTGACCTCGTACCAGTACCTACCATCCATCTCGACCCTCCAAACATGACTCGGATACCCATTCTCGTGGCTGCAACGTCGTTAATGGCCTGTTCATTCGTTGAGGCGGCCTACGTTGAACCTTCCTACGTCGATGTCTCGTAAGTCGTGCGGCCCTTTGAACTGCGCAGCGCCGGCAAAGCGGACTGCGAGCGAGCCAAGACAGCGTGAAACCTACCCGCGGTGCTGCGATCGAAGCAATTGGTCACCATCACTGGAACCGGTGCAGGCTTTCGGGCATCGTGATTTTAGGGACGCTGTTCTGTCGAGTGTGCTCAATAACTGTCGATGCTGTCTGGCACGGGTTGAGATTATCGAGCATCTCCCATCGTGGATCGGCTTGCTCGACTTCATCCGACATCGAACTCGCTCCGATCCTTCGAGACATTTGACTGAACACAGACTCAATCTTCGCATCTGCGATTTCTCCTCCCGCAGACGCATTCAAGAATCGCTACGGCAGGCACAACAAAAGCATCAATCCGCTCTTGATAACTTCCATGCCAACGAACTGAGTCACCCCGAGGTGCTAGAACGACACCAGTCGCTCATTCGACATGCGCATCGCATCGAACGGAGAGCGAGGGCCAGGGCAAGGGTTGAGAGACGGCAGAGCGCGGGCCAGGGCGTTGTACTCATGTTGGACTTCTGTAAGTACAAGACCCCGATCATGCATTCGGTTTATATCTCGAACTGACATCATACCTACCGTACCCTCCTTGACAGACTCGGAGCCCCTCGACATCATGTGAGCTTTCATCGGACCGGACTCCGAGCCCGAGCCCGGCTGGGATTTGAGGCCGGTTTGACCGAGCAGACATCGTCTCGCTGACACGCAACTTCTGATAGGGTGTACACCAACATCTCGATCGGAACACCCGGCCAAGTCTTCCCCATATTGATCGACACAGGCTCGGCCGACCTGTGGGTGTACCAGCAGGGCGTCGGCCAAGTTGCGACCGCCGAGTGGGACGCGAGCAAATCTTCTACCGCGGTCACGACGCCTTCGATCCCGTGGAGCATCAAGTACGGGTCAGGGTCCCAGCAGGGATTCTTGAACCAGGATATTGTGACGATGGGAGGGTATACGGTCGACACCGTCTTTGCTGCCGCGACGACGCTAAACCAGGTCCGTGTAGACTGGCTCTTGCATTGACGGGCTGTTTTGAGCACTGAGAGCTGATCAGTTGCACCCCTTTGATGCGGCAGGCCTTCTCGCCTTACCCTATCAGTGGTATCTTTGGTGAGTAAAGCTTCCTCGATCGCTCGCGCTGCCCCACTTCCCTGCCTACTGACGTGCTGCTACCTCACACTCCTAGGCTTCGGTTTTGGTTCCGTTGCCGCGAGCGGATACAGCCCGTGGTTCGAAAGGTGAGTCATCCCAGAGTGTGTTTAGTTACCCCGCCAAGAAACAATCTCATCAACGAGCATGCTCCCCTTACCAGGCTCATGAATCAGAGCATCGTCGCAAACCCCTATTTCTCCATGTTCCTCGTTCGAGCGGCCGACATCACCACGGTCCCACAAGGTAGCATCGGTGGCGCGCAATTGTGCATCGGCTGCATGGACAACTCCAAGTTCACCGGGTCGATGTGAGTCGACAGTCTCCGATCAAGGGCTGCAACCCGCCCAGCTCACACATTCGTGGCTTGCGCCGCTCGGCCTCGCAGTTCCTGGAACCCTGTCGTCTCGATCGCCTTCTGGACGATCGCCATGGACGGTATCGCGTTGAACGGAACCATCATCACGGGAACTGAAATGAATGCCTCCCTCGATTCGGGCACGACCCTGGTCCAAATTCCCGTTGCTGCCGCTCGGGCCATGTACTCGCAAATCGGTGGCGTCGACTCGGGAGCAGGCGATGGCACGTACAACATCCTCTGTAACGCTCCCGTCGGATCCCTCAGCTTCGTCTTCCAAGGTGTCGAATACGAGATCCCACCCGAAGATCTCATCCGCGCCATCTCCCGAGACCGCAGCATCTGCGTCCTCACCATCGCAGGTGTAGACAACGTCGATGCCCGAGGGAAACCGACGGCGATCGTCGGAGGCGCGTTCCTCAAGAACGTGTACGCCATTTACTCGTATTCGAACCAAGGTGCACCGGCCGTGGGATTGGCGAGGAGCATCATCGCTGGGAGTTGGAACTCGACTTCGGCTAGCAATCCGGCGAATTTGACGATCGCTTCGACGGGGTCGATCACGGTCAGTCAGGTGGGACCGGTCACGAGCTTGGCGACGACCGATGGAGGGTCGATCACCTCGGGTGGATTGGCGAATGCGTGAGTTCACTAGGTGGCGTTTCTGAAGTGTGTGCGAAGCTGACTCGAATTATTCTCTTTACCGACGCCGCGACCATACTAGTAGCACAACGACGACCTCCCCCACTCCGCCATCGATGACCCCAGCTGCCGAAGTTACAGTCACTTCCCAACCCGAGACGACCGTCTTCGTCACTGCCTCGGCTGCTACTTCACCGATCCCCTCCGCAACCTCGAGATCGGCTGGCGTGAAGGACCGAACCACGCTTGGCTCGGGGAGTTTGGCTCTTTTGACGGTGCTAACGGGTTTGGGATGGTTGCTGGTTGTATAGACACTTTCCGCCTTTGTTCTTTTTGACATCTTCGTTGAGATGATTTTTTATTCATCTCACCCGAACGATACCCGCCCATACACAGACCCAAGGCGAGGGGGTCAGCTGAATCTCTAATTTATCTCGTCTTTAAAGCATCATTTCGAGGAATCGCAAAGGACACTTATGTTTTGTTTCGTTTTGCGTTTGTAGCCATAATTTCAAAAATGAAGGAAACTTGAAAGAAATTACAACAAGGGGTCTTTTTGTGTCGAGAGAAGAGCGAGGAGGACGGGGTTTCTTCAAAAGTCGTCGTCGTCGACGATCTTGACGCCGGGTTCTTTGGCGGGGGCGACTTGGGGTACGGTGATGGCGTCTTGGACGAAGACGCCGTTGTTGATCGTTTCGAGGCCTTGTGAGGAGTCTTCTCCTTTGTTGATTCGTTCGTTCTCTTCATCCTCGTCCTCATCGTCTCCATTCGCCCTCTCCTTGGCCGACTTGAACTTGAACGATCCTGCTCCTGCTCCTGAGCCCGTGATGGCCGCTGCACTCGAGCCCAATTTCCTCTTCTTGTCCCCCATCGCAACACCATCCTCCTCCTTCTCTGGAGTCGTCTGATCACCTTGATTCCCTCCTGCGGCCGAGGAGGATGATCTGTGAGCCTGCTTCTTCTTTTGCCTCTTGAGTCTATTCTTGGCCGTCTTGGCCTCGGCCTGGGCTTCGTACAAGGCTTGTCGTTCCAATGCGTCTTGTTTGGCTTTGTTCTATGGGCATTGTAAGAACGAGAGATTAGAAGTGTGTGTGTAGGTGTGGGCGTGGTAGGAAATCGATCGCTGAGAATGCGACGTACATAGGCCTCTTCCTCGTCCATCAACTTGAGCCTCTCGTATTCCCTCCTCCTCGATTCCTTGTACACGTGCTATGTGGTTTCATGGTCATGCATGAGATCAGTTGATCAAAAAACGCGGTCGTACATGCTCCCTACCCAAGCCTGAACGTACAAACTCTCCACTGCCCGCTCCGGCCGAACTGCCCTGAACGTTCCTCATCATCTCCCTCGGCGCCCGCAATTGTTTGACGCCTTCTTTGGGCGCAGAGGGTATGTGTACGGGTTTGGAGGTGTCTCTGAGCAGCTTTTGCAGCGCCGCGGCTTGGAGTTGGGCCGGGGTCGCATGGCGCAGTTGTTTAGAGCTTGGGATAGGATCGGTCACGGTCGAGGTGGAGGTGGACGCGGGTGAGGAGGGGGAGGGGGAGGCCATTCTGGGGGCTGGGTCGAAGATGGGGTGGGGTGAGGAGGGGCGAAGTCAAAGGGGAGAAAGAGCGCGTATTCAGTAATAAGCAGTTGTAGTCGTAGGCAGACGAGGCAGACATCGAAAGCGCCGCCGCCGCCCACCACTCGTTGCAGCGCGTTCCTCTCCTCCTGACGCACTGCGGTCGTCTACACGCGAACTCTCAGCCTCGACGATGGCACCTCCGAAGCGCAAATCACCACCCCCTTCCTCGTCGTCGTCATCGTCGAACATGAACCTCAAGCGACAAAAGATGACGCCGAGCACTCGAACGACGTCTGTTGCAGCCGCCGCGGCGGTCGAACCGGAAGCAGAGACCGTCGTCGACGAGTCGGATTCACTGTCGAGTTTGTCCCCCGTTCAATCCCCCGATGAGCATGACGAGGAAGACGAGCAGGGAGAGGAGGATGACGATGACGATGACGATGACGATGGCGACGACGAGGATGATGTACCTCTGCATAGTTTGATACAGAGCAAGACGACCGGTGTGGGAGGCGCAGCACCCCGGTCCAACAAGGCACGACCGGAACAGGCTGATGAAGACGACGACCAAGACGACCATCACAGCTCTGACTCTGACTCTGAAGAAGACGACGACGACGATGGTGACTCGTCCTTTGTCGACTTGGACGAACTCACACGCCAAGACAAACTCGACCATCCCCCCTCGACCTCGACCTCGACCTCGACCTCGACCTCGACCTCGACCACCGTCATCGTCGACCACGCCGTCACTTCAGCCAAGTCCGTACCTTCGTCTCAACCCCGACCACCCGCAAGTTCCCCTTCTAAACCCGAAACGTCCCACAACAACCGTTCCTTGACGGGTGGGAAAGGGAAAAAGGGCGAAGAGGCGTTGCAACAGGCCGTCGCCGCAAGGGAGGACGTCGAGAGGAGGAGGGTCCAACTCAAAGGACCCAACGTCGAGAACCCCGTCGTCAAGCAGTTGGACAAGGAGATTCAACAACAGCAACAGCAACAGCAGCAGCGTGACGCGGATGAAGACGATGATCTACAGACCAAGGTCAAGGAAGAAATTTCCACCGGAGAGGGTAGCAAAGCGAATGGAGCGGGGCAAGCGGATGGAGAGGAAGGAGAGGATGGAGAAGAACCGCCCCCACCCGTAAGTCACACCTTCACCACACGCCCGAGATCGGTTAGAATCTCATGCACCGCCTCTTCCCCCCACCCAGCCAAAACGAGAACGACCAGCTCTGGCCGAAGAACGCGCCAACGTCATCCAGTTCAGAGTCGTAACCAACGACTGCAAGCCCGACTCGATGATCATCCTCACCGGCCTCAAGAACGTATTCCAGAAACAATTACCAAAAATGCCGAGGGAATACATTGCTCGATTGGTCTTTGATCGAGCCCATTGGAGTTTGGCCATTGTCAAACGAGGTCTAGAGGTCGTCGGAGGGATCACGTATCGACCTTTTGAGGGGCAGAAATTCGCCGAGATTGTCTTTTGTGCCATTACGGGCACCGAACAGGTCAAGGTAGGTGCCAAGATACCTCTTCACCTCTTCATTGATGCGCGACTCGTTCTCACCCTGCTCGGCGCAACAGGGTTACGGATCGCACATGATGAACCACCTCAAGGACTATGTCAAGTCGTCGACGTCGTGCATGCACTTCCTCACCTACGCCGACAACTATGCCATCGGATACTTCAAGAAACAGGTGCACTCGGTCCGACTCTTGTTTCTACCCACGAATGTGCTTGCTGATCTTGTGGGCGGTATATTCGAGCAGGGCTTCACGAAAGAGATCCATCTCGATCGAAGCGTGTGGGCTGGGTACATCAAGGATTACGAAGGCGGTACGATCATGCATGTGCGTTGTTCATTCTTAATTTCAATGCATTTCGACTCAAAGCATGCACTTATCCCCCCGATGTCTCGTTCCGACAGTGCGCCATGATCCCCCGAATCAGATACCTCGACGTGCGGGAGATGTTGACCCAGCAGAAGGAGGTACGACCCCTCACGGAGTCTCTGACCTGACCGAACAGTCCACTCTCGCAAATCTGATCTGACACACTCTCTCCCACTTCGCAACCCCCTCCCTTAGGTCATTCTCAGTAAAATCCGTATCAAATCACAATCCCACATCGTGCACCCCGGACTATCGTACTGGAAATCGCTCCCGCCCGGAACCTCGATCGACGCGTCCCAAGTCCCGGGATTGAAAGAATCGGGATGGACGCCCGAGATGGAAGAGTTGACGAGGAGACCCAAGAGGGGCCCCCAGTTTGCGGTGATGAAGAAGTTGTTGACGTTGTTGATTGATCATCCGAGTAGTTGGGCGTTCGCGAGTCCGGTCAATGCGGCCGAGGTGAGTTTTGCGCCGGCGGGTTAGGACGATTCATTTCGCTCTCGCATTGGTTGGGCTGATGGGGCGGTTGTTTTTGGGACTTGACAGGTCACGGATTATTATGACATCATTAAAGAACCCATGGGTACGTCCCCACATCCCCATTTTTGAACCATGGCGATTCGAACCCTTCACTGACCCTGACTTCTCGTCCGACGTCTCTCGCGCAGATCTCGCCACGATGGAGAACAAACTCGAAGCCAACTCGTACACCGTCCTCACCGATTTCCTCTACGATGCCAAGCTGATCTTTGACAATTGCCGTCAATACAACGATAATGGATCGAATTGTGAGTTGAGGTTCTTTGAGACGTTTTATTCGGGAAGAAGTTTCCGACAGAGGGCGCGAGCGAGCGCTGATTTCCCTGTTCATTCTGCTCCCTCTCCAACTCGAATAATTAGATGTCAAGAACGCTAACAAACTCGAAGCCTACCTCAAAGAGCAAGTCAAAGTGTACCAAGAACCCTAGATATATAAAAAAGAGTTCAGCACCCCAAAACCCAAACCCCAACTCGTGATGACCTTTTACCCGTAGTGAAGACCTTTCCCCCATCTTGTTTGTTGTAACAAAAGCCATCAAAGCATGTTGTGTTGTTTCTTCTTCTTTTTATTAAACTCTTTAAAACCGGAGGGACATCCTGATATGCTTTGTCACTCCATCATCACGAGAAGGCACAGAAGACAAAGAGCGGAAAGAAAAGATTAATGGGGCTGAGAAGAAGGCGAGGGCAATGGGGTCTGCTACACGAAATGTTTAGAGAAATCCTCTTTTCTTTGACCCTAGGAAGTGGAGAACTGAACCAGATGGGCGGGTGGGTTGGGGGGAACGGTGCGCCAAAAAGACGAATGCGATGAAAAGAACTGGTAAAGTGTGTCTACATGATTACTGGGTCGACGATGGATAAACTCGACATTCCTTGATCCTTATTTGGTGACAAGATTCTTGGGCGCTTCCTTGACCTGTCGACGACCTAGGGGAGAGGGAATATCCATTCGAGGCAGGAAATGTTAGTCAGCATCGCTTCATCTGCAGAGTTGGGACAGATCCGACTGACCATCTTGCCACCTGATGGTGACCGTTCCATCGGGGTTACCGAAGTAAGCCGCCAGAGCCATGTTGGCGAAGATGCCGACTTCCAATACACCCGTCAACCTGTGGTTTTATGATCGACCAACATTCAGTCGCCGATTGAGCTGATTCACCAATTATTTGGGAGGAGTTCGTCTTACATCTTGATGCGGTGCAGCAGTTCGGTCGGATCGCGCATGTACGCTTCCGAGAAGAAGGCGTCGATGACAAAGTTCCTGAATGGATGAGGATCGTAGGGAAAGAAGGTATCAGTTTCGCGTTAGACGTGAAACTTCTGCATACGCTGAAGAAAAGCTTACCCGTTGTCGGTGACCACCGGACCGGCCTTCATCTTGCCCATTCGTAATGTCGGCTTCTCGCAGCCCATCTTCTGGAGATCTAGAGTCCGAAACAGCATCCGATACAAGTCAGCAACTCAGGTCCCCTCTCCAAGGGGTGCGTCAAAGATCCTACTCTGGAAGACTTTGGCCCAAGCGAAAGGCGCGACTTCGATCGGGACACCTTGTTTCCAGTTCGTGCCGAGCACCTTTGAGTCCTTGCGCGAGTCAGCAACGATGATGAAGTGCGTTGCCGCTTCGGCCAAGACTTTCTCTCTTAGGTGACACGCTCCACCTCCTCTGGGAAAAGACAAAGTGAGGTCCGAGGAGTGGTATCAACTGAGCTACTGCCTGTGGGTGCATTTCGAGGTAGCTCACTTGATCGCATTCAGTTCATCCTATGGGAAGGTGAAAATGGGAGAATGTTCAACATAGTCCGGTACCTCTTATCGAATATGATGATCAGGGGTACTCACATCGACCTCATCTGCACCGTCGATCGTGACGTCAATCTCCGGGAATTGGTCGACATCACCGAGATTCAATCCAGCTTTGACGATCAATTCCTTGGATTGGAATCCGGTCGGCACGAACCTGAGAAGTAGGGCATTGATATCGTCAGGAAATGATTAACCAGTGCGATCGAAACTGAACTGCCCTGACCATCGATCAAAGTTGTCGGCGCAGTGGGGCTCTTGACAAAGTCGCTCGACGACGTAGGGCACGGTTGAGCCCGATCTGTGAGACGTGTTTGGATCATGATCAGCCTTCGTGATTCAGCGGAATGATGTTGGGTATACCAAGTGCTGGCGTCGAGGCGGGCTTGGAGGGTCTACATCGCTTGTTTTCGCATCTCCGAGGTTTGAGACCGAGGAGCGGCTAGCGGTCCGCCGCTGCCGAAGAGGCGAGCACGATGCTCGCAGTGTCGACCGGAGACGGCAGTACAATGCAGAGCAAAGGGAAAAGACGACTCGAGGTCCACATCGTCTGTTTCGGATGGGACGACGTCTAGCGTGTTCTCCAACAAGCGCCTCTCGGAGCTGCAGATTCGATCGACCGAGCCAGGCCGACCGTCGCACCCCAGGTCGCGCGAGAACGTCGAGCTTCCGCGGGACGGGAAAAACAGCGAGGTAGTAGATGCCTCACCCAATCCCGAGTACTTTGTGTTGCGGTTTGACATGTTCATCGACGGCGGCATAGGCTGCAAGACGCTTGGCCGTTTCCTCGGGAGTGAGCACATCCAGATTGTCGGGGTGACCCGTAGGATGAGCACCGGGGCCGATTCGAGAAGCCTAGAGGGAGAAGTTCCGAATGCTTTATTCAGTCTTTGAAAGTAAATGCTCCCAGAGTGGATCCCTCCAATAATAGCGTCGCCTCGGACAAGATAGCCCCAAGTGGGGAACGGAGAAAGAAAACGAAAAGGGAGTTCGAGACTTTTGCCTCGAGGGTGGCGGTTTCAGCTGCGTTCGAAACGTACGGAGGCATGGATGATGGAGGACAGAGGGTCAGGTCGACTCATGGCTGAGACACCGGACGGTCGACGCGAGTTTGGCTGGCTAGATGACGCCTTGGGGTTTCCCGGCAGCGGCGCCATCGGTTGAGGCTGTGATGACTGCATCGTGGACGACGAGAACGAGGTGTGCAAGCGGGGTGACCGAGTCGGAGTGGGGTGGGTGGCGGCGACGACGGCGAGCAGTCTCGGATACAGCAACAACGCGGACGTGCGTAGCGGAGTAATTGCGGAAAGAGGAATATAAACCCGTGTGCAATGCGGGTGAGCTGTGGGGGGAAGCAAGCAAGCCGGGTTGGGGTCGACAACTTGTAGTGCCCGTTGCTCGAGCTCGTCAGGATGAGAATAATGAGGATTTCAAACAAGCTTCGGCTCGTTCGCAGCGTATACAGCCGGAGTGAGTTGAGCCGGCCGCGACTTGCGGCCAGATATCGCCAGATTGCTGAAATGAGGTCATTTCAGGCTTTCAAAAAATCACGGAAAATCGAAGGCTCGTATTGAGTGATCGCTTAAGCTGGATCGAAGGGGATGAGCTCTGTATTAGGAATTTTCGTGGCAACGCCGAATTATGTTGTGCGCGGTCATTCAGCCTGTCCGTCAGACTGGCCACGACTGGCCACCAAATGAGAGTCTCGATCGCGAACCAGCCTGCAGCCTGCGAGTGCGTTGCTGCACGCCGGACCCCAAGTTCGAGTCGAGACGAGTTGGTACAAAGCGAAAAGAAGCATCAATTGCCTCCTCCGCTCCTCCCACTCACACCCTGGCCTCCTCCTCCTCAGACGCCCTGTGTTTGGCGTCGATATTCTTTTTGCGGTTTGCGTCCCGCCGCCCTTGTTTTGAATCTTTGCCAGCCAGCATCGACAGGCATCGACCACCCATTTCAGGCTGTGGCCCCGCTACTCATTTTCCCTCTCACCACCACTCCCCACTGCTCCTGGCTGCTCCATCATCCCGTCTCATATTTCCCCTCCACCCACCTCGAGCGGCACCGGGCATAGTCGCCCCGCCTCATTCGGCGCTTCACCCCATCTTCAAGAGCCACCCGCTCCCGTATCGCCTCTGTTTAGAATAATTTACGTGGCCTGTTTCGCGCGATCTATAGTCTAGGTAGCACTTGCTCCCCGCCGCCCACAAGTCTTATTCGACGAGCTCGGCAGTCCCATTTCGCCCCACTCTCGACAACATCTTACCAGCTACCCTCACGTGCCACGCGTACGACTCTTACCGAGCGGTTGACTCTTTGCCACGCGCCGCTCCTGCTGTAGCATCACAACCTTCGATCCGCCGGTCCAGCACATCGACCACAACACCTGTTAGTACTAGCACGTGACGACCGAATCGTGTCTTTTCATACACAAGGTCGGCGGAGCACAACATTGCACGCACTCCACATCAACAAGCGATACTAAACATAGACGGAACGATCATGAGGATGTCGTAAGTGATACTCACCCCGTTTCTCATTTTTTTTTGTCCCAGCAACGAGTCAACCACGACGATGTATGCGTGACTCGGCTGAGCTCGGCTCGGCTTGGCTTCGTGTCGCGTCAGCGACCTCCGAATATCGGTTCTGCGAGTAACGCCGAACTAATAATCCTGCCATCCTCGTTTACAGATCTTCATCTCTGGAAGAACAGGATGAGTCGCTTCGAGTCCATCCCGCGACGCAAGCCATTGCATCTGGCGCCAGTCTGATCGGGTTGACACTGTCGGATGATGAGGAGCCCGAATCCCATCCGGGAGCCTCGGCTGCTGCGCCGAGCACATTCGGAGAACTCCTCGTCGTTAACGATGACGAGGACGAGGACGAGGACGAGGACGAGAATGAGGAGATCACCCCTTCACAAAAGCTTTGGCCGGTGAAAGCCATTGTGTGTTACATTTGCCTCTCAAGCTGTGTCGTCTCGGGATAGATTTGACTGACACCCATCCGGCGATTGGACTCGGCAGATTGGCGAGCGTCGAAGCCAGTACTTGCTTGCCTGGGACGGCACTGACAAGCATGGACGATCATACGAGCCTACATGGGTTCGTCGATTCGTTTATGACTTGATGAGACAGGTGTTGACTCTGAGTATGTTATATGCTACATCGCCATACAGGAGGCCAAGTCGAACGCAACACCAGCATTGATCAAGCACTGGGAAGCCACGAAAGAACCCAAGCCCAATTCCAAAGACGCTCAAGCAGCACGCCTGTCCATGGACAAGAAGGGAAAACGAAGAATGTCGAGTGAGCCCGTCGTCGAGGTCGAACAACGTATACGCAAGAAATCGACGGCCTCCGAGGCGTCCGGGTCTGCGCGACCAGTCAAGAAAGTCGGGAAGGTCGCCTTCCAGGTCCGACCCGATTCCGACTCGAGCGAAAGCGATGAGAGCGACAACGGGAGTGACGGAGGACCCGGTAGTAGTGGCGAAAACGATAGCGATGTCGTGATCATTGAGGAGACGATGCGGGAAATCCCCGACTCGCAGGCCGAAGGAAGCACCGTCTCTTCCAGCTCATTGCCGCTGCCGAGTCTACCTGTTCGGGCGCCTTTGGCAGAATTGTCCGTCTCGTCGTCCTCGACACATTCGACTCAAACATTGTCGTCGTCGTCGTCGTCGAACAACTCGTTGCGTTCATCCATCAGCGTTGCCGGTTCGACGCCTGCCGCCCCTGCCATAGCCCGGCCAATGCGACCCGTCCCCATCCCCGCGGCCGCGGCTTTCTACCCTTCGTCCCAGGTCGAGGTCGACCCCATCGAAGACCCGGATTCGTCCCCTGTCAGACCGTCGACATCGAGGGTCCCGGCCGGCCGTCCTTCGGCTGTGGGGCTAGCGCGAACCGGATCGAAAACTCGACTCGAGCTCGTACACCAGACGTCCGCTTCTTCGTCATCGTCTTCCTCCTCGTCCAAGTCTTGCAGGAACGAGAATGCAAGCCTTTCGCAGTCGATGCTATCGAGGGTTCCCGTACGCACCGTAGTTGGCCCATTCAGCCTTCACGCCGCCGCTCAAGCGATCATTGCGCCCGAAAAGATTAACATGCTGCAACCGCCGCCGGCGATTCACAGCGAAGATGATGACAGCTACTCAGATATGCTGAACGCCAGGTTAGGAGTGCGAAGAACTCAGATGGGCTCGCGACCGCTTGCCATCCCGACACAACCCTTCGCATCGAGCTCCTTGACACAATCATCGTTGGGGAATTACGCTGCAACCGATGGAAATGAAGGTGGATCGTCCGCGCCGCGACCTTACCAACAGCCTATGCAAAGTAAGACTCCAATCCCTGGGCTATCCGCTCCTCAGAGCTACGTGGCGTCGACGAGCGAATCGAATGGGTCAATGGCTAGTTCTACGATACCGTCGTCAACAAACGGAGAATCATCGTTGCCCCGCGGATCATCGAGTATGCCGACAGGTCCAGCAGCCCCACCTCCACCACCACCACCGGCGCCGAACAGCACGCCCGTCCCAGGCCGAACGCCCGCGCCAAACACCACAAAGCGTGATTTGCCCGAGAGCGACGAGGAGGAGCAACAGTCCAAAAAGGCCAAGACGGTCGAATTCGCCGACAAACCGCCCACGGGCATCGAAATCCCTCCTTCGACGACTAGTGAGAGCGAGGGAAATCCCGTCGAATCAACTGGAGCTTCACTGGCCCGCACTATGGATGCACCGACACGTATCAACCTGCCTCCACATATGTCGCCTTTCACCGTCCCCCAACCTCTGTCGCTGGCACTCGTGCGCGTTCAAGCAGTCGAAGGCCATGCAGCGGAATCGAACGATCGACAAGGCTCTCCTGTTCCTAGCGGCACAGGACAAACAGCCGCAGTCTCGCGCAACGCTTCCCCAGCACCTGGAGGTGGCTCGCACGTTGACGGACTGGTCCAACTCGTGCATGCTTCGACATATATCACTGACACTGATTCGACGAAGGCCGAGATTGAACGCTTCTTGCGTGATCCGAAGGCTTATGCTGGTAAGTTTCGGAGCCCAGCTCTCATGTACCGACCCTTTGACTAAAAGCCTAATTCATCTCAACGTCAACAGGCAATCCTGAAGAACCCTTGTGCCGAGTCGCCCACTGGGCCTTCGAACTGCGCCACGTGACGCAAGAGAATGTTCAAAAAGTCGACTTCATCATCGTCCACTCCCAAGCCGGGACATACCAACTCAAACGCGTTGCGGCCGCTCAAGCCCAATTTGACTTTGCTCGCTCGCTTGCTCACGCCTCAACTCGAGCTCGCGGACTGACACCCGGAACACCTGCGGCCGCTCCTACGACTTCACCGGCTGCTGATCCGGCGGTCCCCCTCCCCAAGCCGATCGAAATGATGTCACGTGACGAGATAGAGCGTGAACTCGCGGATCTTCGAGTTCAAACGTCGAACCTGTCCACCGAAATTGAGACTCTTCGACCACTGGCGATGGAAGTGACAAAGCTGCGTTCGGAGAACACGGCTTTGCTCAAACAGAACCGTTCCTTGGCGGCTTCGAAAGAATCGGCTCAATCCGACTTCGCTTACATGCAAGCGCAATACTCGCAAGCCTCGGCCGCGGCGGTGATGAGGGCTCGGGAGACGGACGTCGCTGAGGCCGAGACGGTGAGGTTGAGGTCTGTATTGGACCGCGGATTGAAGCAACATGAGATGCTGTTCAAGGCGGAGAACAAGAAGCTCAAGTACATGGTCAGGAGGTTGGAAGGGGAGATGGCGTTGCTCAAGGCGGAGAGGAGACGCGTCGCTGAGAGTGAGGTCGTCAAGAAGGCGGCGTTATGGGATGATTTCCAAGCCGAGCTCAAGCACCACGAGGCGATCGAGGATGACTTGGAGCAGAAAGACTCGAGTGATACGGAGGAGGACGACGGCGACGATAATGAAGAGGGTGAACAAGCACCAGAGCACTCGAATGTGCGAACGGAAACGTTTCCGACTACGAGGGAGGAAGCCAATTTGTCGAGCTCGATCGGCGAAACCGTACCCTTACCGCAGCTCGTCTGTCAGTGGAAGTCCTCAGGCGACGATGTTCGAGTCTGTGATGCGACGCTGCAGACAAGGGAGGAGTTGGAGCAGCATATGGCGACGCATCAGGCGACCCAGTCATGATCGATACAGAGTGCTGTGGGGCGATGAGGAGATTTGCTCGCACGACATCACAACGTATAGTAGTAACTTAGATTAGGGACTCCCTGTTTGTACTTGGTATGGCGCACAAAGAATGCGAGGCAAATGAGATTGTATCAATTGCGCGCAATTATAGAGTCAGAGTGAGAAGAAGCGACATATATCTCAGTTATGCTGCAAACGAGCGACCTGGAAACCCGATGAGGGGACCGCAAGAAAGGAGAAAAGAAAGCAAGGTCGAGCCCGAGGAGCAGAGCTGCAACTTGGGAGCATGACCTGCGAGCCAACAAAGTAGTAAAGAAAGAACACGCGCATGAAGCGAAGAATGGGGTCGAGCAAGACGACGATCAAACCCCATCATCTCGTTGGTGATCTCGGTGAGCCAGGGGCACCGGAAATCGAGTTCCTCGGTGACCTCTGCGGCGAGCTCGGTGCATCCGCACCTGCCGCGACTTTTTCTGCCAACTCCTCCATCGACGAGTCGTTCTTGCTCATCGCCTCGCGCATCATGACCATCGTGTTCTCCAGACTGCGGCGACGCGTCGACGGACTTGTCCTCGTCGTACCCAACGAGCTCTGCCTGCCGTGTCCCTTGCGGAAGCGTGCGCTGGCGTTGTCGGCTTTGGGCGATTCGAGCACACCGGGCCATGCGGAACCGGGTAATGAGTGGGACGAGGGCAGACTCGGCGACGTCGTCCCACTGCCCGGACTCGACGGGAAAACGCCTTCCATCGACCCAGATGGGGAGGCCGTACGCTCGATCGGCGACGAGGTCTGCATCGCATCCTCCACAGCCGGAGAAGCAGGGTCCGAGAAAGTCCCACCAGTCGACGATCCAGGTCCGGATGAGATGAAGTCCTCGGGATCGATGAGATCAGGCGGCAAGTGCTCGTTGTCGATATCGGACTTGCGAGCGTCGATGAAGTTGGTGATGGAGTCTTTGATGCCGTCGGCGCCGTTCGCGAGAGCATCCGAGGGCAAGACGCCGGAAACACCGGAAACGTTCTTGAGTTCGGAAACGGATTCGGACTCTTCTCGCAAGACCGAAAACAGTCGCGACATTTTGCCGACCGCCAAGATTTTGTTCTTGATCTGTTGTCGACGCTCGGCCGCTTCCTCCTCTGCAAATTCACCACATTTGCAAGGAAGCATCAGTTGTCTAGTCTCGTAGTAAAGACACAGTAGTGATCGTCTGCGTGTGAACTGACCCGTCAATCCCTCTCCACTCTCGCCCTCTTCGCCCTCCTCGAACTGATCCTCCTCCATCTCATCCTCTTCATCCAGCTCCTCCTTGGAGCAGATCCCCAACATGGCAATCAGCATGTCCGTGATCTTCTCCCCGACGAATGGCAGACTCCATGTGAAGACGTCCATAAAGTTGGGCAGCCAGTAAGGGTGCGGCGTGCAGTTGAACTGGCGGATATTCATGACGTTGTTCTCGTACTTGAGCACGGCGGCCTTGTTGTTGTATACGTCGAGGTAGTTGGGCGCCGAGAAAATGGTCATGACCGAGGGGAAGCCCGTTGTCTTGGTCTTGCGGTACATTCGGTAGCCGGCGTCTTGTGCCTCGTGTGCTCGGATGATGGCCAGCAGACCGTTGCGTTCAAGGAATTGACACGCCGCCGTGTATCTGTTGGGTAGGCCGCCTTCGTCAGCAATCGCACTAGTTACGCGAGAAGAAGTGGGTGTTTTGTCGACGCACGTGAAGAAATACGAACAGCCCCGAACATGGTTGTGCACAAATCCATCGCTGTTCTTCTCGTTGCCGAACTCTTCGAGCGGGTCGGCCCACAGCAAATCGCACATCAAGCCGTGTGTTGGCGGCTCTCGGAATCGGTTGACCTGTACACACCAGTTCCTGGACGTAAGCTTCACTGAAGTGGGTCAACATGGCAGTAGAGTCACTGACTGTTCGCAGGTCATCGAGGGTGTTGAGTTCAGGACTGAGGCCACCGTGGATGCACAAGAACTGCTTGTTCATCACCGCAGCGAGAGGGAGCGTGCAGAACGATTCCATGCAAGCATTGTACACCATTTCCGAGTACTTGTGTTTGCCTTTGAGTCATACACACCTCGGTTACGATCAGCTCTCGGGAACGCAGAGAGGCCCTCGTCAATGAATTGCGACCGACTCACATTCGAGTTTGAAGGTAAAGTAGTCGGTCAAATGTCGGCATTCGTGGTTGCCCCGAAGCAAGAAGAGTGTCTTGGGGTACCAGATCTTGAGCGCCCAGAGGTACAGGACGCACTGTATCGAGTTTGGAAAAGCATTCGGGAGATCAGTGCCTGGAGAGTCAAGCGAACGCTGGCGTGCCGACGTGCACTGACCTCGATCGAGAAGTAACCCCGGTCGACGTAATCGCCCAAGAAGAGGTACCGCGTCTCAGCGGGGTTGCCACCGACTTCAAACAGTTTCATCAAGTCATACTAAGTCAAATAGAAGAGAAGGAACGGGTCAGCAACTCATAAGACGAAAGGTGGGTGGGGGGACGGATGGCGGCGATGAAAGAGCGTCGAGGAGGTGCGTGTGGGGCGGCAGGCTGAGCATGGAGCAAAGGGGCGGCGACGCTGGTGCCGGGGTTGTCGAACAGCCTCAAAGGCATGGTGTCGGACAACTCACGTATTGACCATGGATGTCACCGCAGACTAGAGAAGGGACAAAGAGGTGGTAAGCACGGGTGTGAGGGTACGGCACAGAAGGCGCACGACGGAGATGTGGGACGAACCAGTGATGGGCGCATCGACCTCGAGCAAGTTGGGCTCGGCCTTGAGAATTTCCGAGGTCGTGGACAAGATCCACATGGCCTAGAGCATTGTATGCATGTGGTCAGTCTCAACTGACTCAGCTGCTTTTCGACCACTGCAAGGACGATGACGGATGGGCGGTCATGCTCCGCGTGGCGCCACCACGACGGAGAAACGGACCTGTTCCTCGGTCAATCGACCCTCGCGATAAAAATGGTTCTTGAGGAACGCGATATCGGGCTTGGTCCTGGTCTCGTCATGCCAGAACTGTTGGTCGGTCGGCTTGTGCACGGCGGGGGCCTGCACCTCCTTTACGACGCGTTGCGTGGTCGAGAAGGTCTGGCCTTCGTCGTTGACGTGGACGGTGAAGTCGATCGTCGGCAAGCTCACGGCTGCGGCGCGGTTGCGGATCTGCGACAGAGCGGCTTCGGTGTGGGCTCGTTTCGAAACGACATCCGTCGGTGCGGCGGCTTGCATCGCGCGAAGAGGGGGTGGCGACCGAGCGCGGTGCGACGGGGTGCGAGGGTGATGCGATGCGAGGCGAGGTCAGAGAAAGCTGGGGGAGGGAAGAGCAGCGCTGGGGACAGGCGAGTGAGCGCGTCGACCGAGGAAGGGGAGTTGGGTGGCGGTGGGACGAGACGCGTAGACCGAGACAAGCTTAGTCAAGCCTAAATGGTACTCAGGTTGATCAAGAAGGTCGGAGTGGTCGAGCGAGAGGGGAAGGACCAAGTGACGCACACGGCGTGGCAAGGAGCGCGTCAATCGGCGGGTCGTGGCAGTCGGCAGCGGCGCACCGGGCTTCACGGACCTGGCATGGGGCACAGGCTCACAGTAACAAGATGCTACTTTGACCTCGGCGACCGGCCTTTTTTTCAATGACAGGAGTTTTCCTCACTGTTTTACACTCACAGCGATCGTTGATGGTTGGACGAAAATAGCAGCGCGATTTCGACCAACCGCCGGGTCAGCTGCGTGAGCCTAAGCTCGGCGACCGGGCGTTTACGCTGACGGAGATTGGGCTAGGAACTCGAACCATGGCATCCAGTCTGTTAGAGCTTCATCAATCCGATTTACGACATAAACTGACGGTTAATGCCATCTCATCTGAGGTTTGGGTGGGAGAATATTCATTACGGCTCGTTGGACGGCGGGAGCCTAGGAAAAGACACGGTAGCAGAACACACAAAGACAAAAATTCAGAGCGTTTGGTCGTCGTGGCGTTTTGCTCTACTCCATATCGTCGAAGCCGTGTTCAAGCAAGCTAAAAGGAGTCACCCCCCCCAAAAAAAAAGAAAAAAAAAAACCCATCAGCCAAAGGCTCCCCAAACAACTCGTGCAGAACCTCGGGCAACCCAAACTCACTAGTTGGCCGCCAACTCCTCATTCCGATCGCAAGCCAAGTACGCCCGAATGACGACCTCTCGATTGAAGCCCATCCCAGCAAGCCTGTCGATTGCCTGATTCTCTTCCTCCGTCACCTGGATGTAATGTTCGTTCGCATCCTCGCCATCCTCGTCATCGCCAAACTGGTCCAACAACCCTTCCATCCCCTCCCCACCACCCACCCCGCCCTCTTGCCCTTCCTGCAAGAACCTCACAAACTCGGCTTGGTTCCGATCGATGATACTCAGCAACTCGGGGTTCGAAGCGCCGAGTTGTTGCAAGAACGGTTGCAGCAATGCCGGGTTCTGCTGCACCAATGAGCGCAGCTGCCCGAAAATGGGTTGTTGCGCCAGCTGTGCGAGTTCGCTCGAGCCGGCCGCGACGGCAGCACCACCTCGAGCAGCTCCTGTAGGAGCGGCTGCTGCTGCCGCAGCGGGAGCGGGTGCTTCAAAGAGGTTGCCTGTCGAAACGGTACCAAGGATCGAAGCGTGAGCTGCGATCCGGGCATGACTGCGGCTTGGGTTTCGAGAGCAGCAAAACTCACGAGGGGCATTCGGGACAGCGGCGTGAGCAGTAGCAGCAGCGGGTGCGGGTGTGGCAGAAAGATCAGCAGCGTTACCACCGGCACGAGAAGGTGTACCAGGGGCTACGGCGGCAGCAGCGGCCGGTCCGGGATTGGGTTCGGATGACTCGGGGATGCCCTTAGAGTTCGCGAACCAGAACAAGGTCAGACTTCACGAGTGCTGATGAGAAATGACTAGAATCTGACTTGACTCACAGTCATGAGGTACTCGACCGCACGATGCGGATTGTTGAAGCTCGCCTTCAAAGCCTTCATAACCTGTTCCCTTGGGAAACCCATGCTGACCATCTCGTTGATCGAGATTTGCAACGCCGAGCCCATCAGGAAGGACGCGTCGTTGGAAGAAGAAGCGTCTTCGCCCGTCGACGAAGCTCCAACAGCAGGGGTTTCGCTGGTATCGAGGGCGGTGCTGTTGGTCGATGCAGACGGGGTTTCGGGGACTGCCGAGTTGGGCACGGCGGCGGCGGGCGCAGGCGCAGGCGCATTGGGGGCTACAGCGGGTGCCGAGGGTTGCGCTGGTGTGGCAGGGACGGCTGCTGCTGCGGATGTCGAAGCCGCAGCGGCAGGAGCAGGAGCGGCCTTGGGCTTGGAGACCATCACGACGCAGAACTGGATTCAAGTGGGGAAGGTGGGAAGGTGAGGTAGGGAGGGTCAGCTCGGTTCGGGGCGTTCAGCTTGGAGAGTCGGATGCAGTCGGGTTCGACTGACATCCTTTTCCTTGAAGTTGGCATCTGCGACGGTCTTGTCCTCGGCCAAGATTTTGCCCTGCGGAGAGTCGCACGACGGTGTGAGCTTCGTGGACGGCACGGTCGACGATGTTGGATCTGAATTCTGGTGCGCACACTAAAGATGATCTTTTGGGATGCGACCTCGAATCCTTGTTCGGCTTGAATCTTGTTCTTCAAGTCGAGCACCTGGAGTGGGTCGAGTGCGCAAGGATGAAAGAGGTGTCAGCCCCAAGAACGGCGCAAAGGTGAGCCGACCACATGACGTGGTTGAGTGTACTGACGGTGTCGGTCGGTTGAGCCTCAATCTTGAACTGCTTTTGTTGCAGCGTCTTGAATGTGATGGAGACCCTGAGTGTGGATGGGATGGGGTGGGGTGGGGTGGGGTAAGGTCAGCCATGGTGGATCGAGCTGGAACGAGCACCACTCGCAGGTCGACTGCGCATGTAGGGTCACCGCTGCAAGTGTGTGGCGAGTGCGGGTTCGGACGGTGGGTGGTGGGTGGGGGGACGCGCAAGCGTTTGGGTCGAGAAACAGTTGTAGGGGTGGATGGCAAATCCACGAGAGGCAGTGCAGTACATGGGTTGGTTGTGGTGCAACTCACATGATCGACAGATGTATGCAGCTAAGACGGTGCGAGTCGAAGGATGAAAAGACCCCATTGAGAGCGTTGACTTTACTCGGCTCCAAATGACGCGCTTCGCTCGAGCTCTCAACGTTCAACGACGGACAAGCCCACAGTCGGAGTCGCCGGCAGGTCAACATTTTTCCGCCCTGAATGCCGTCCGTTGAATGCCACGCTCGCATGCGACCCTTGATAGTATGGATCCGACCTAGGGATTCAAGAAATTTGGGATGCGCATGAAGCGAAGGACGGCAGAAAAGATCTCGGACGTCCGGAAAGAGTTTCTCTCGCTCTCTCCTTCACACACTGGACTGGTCGGGAGAGTTGCGAGCGAGGATTTTCTAGTTCAATATGCATGGGCTATATATCCAATGATGCGTTGATACAGTGAATGCAGAGTCGTTCCCATCTCGAGCTCTGTGTTAGAATTGAGGCACGAACAGATCGCCGAATTGGGAGATGACGACGATGGCCGACGCAAAGGTGGCGACGGCGACTCCGATCCCAAAGTTGGCCTTGTACGACTGAATAGGTAGGGACGACAAGGAAAGTTAGGTCTGAGTTGCTGAACGTAGAAACAGACTCGGTGCCTACCTCGGGGTCATTCCATTGGGCTCGGAGGATATCACCAAAGCCGATTGGGTGGGGTGTCGCACGAGAAGGAGGGGCCATGCTTGTAGTGCAACGGTCTGAGTGATCGAGTTGAAAAGGATGTTAGCTTTGAGGTACCGACGATATGTAGCTGCTGGCGTGCTCAGCATTCGTAGAGGGCGATCAAGGGAGAGCTGCCTTGCGAAAGAAAGCTCGACGTGCGACGAGCGTCTCGCAAGGTCGGGGCGGTTTGAAACCGAGGCTCGTGAGACGATCGCTCACCTGGTGTTGCCTGAGGGGGTTGGTGGAGGTGCGGTGGGTAGTGAGGGAGAAGGACGAGCCGTCAACTTGTTTGTTCAGCCAAAGCGCTCGTCAGCTTCTAGTCAGCTCAGCGCTCCGCTCTATTTATTAGTAGGCTCAAGCTCGAGTCGGTCAGCCAGAGTCTCCGAGCCGAATTTCCCTCCAGCTCGCCACGTCTTGCTCCGCTGTCCCCTGCCCCCTCCTCCACGCGTCGATACCCTTCGTCGCATCGCCTCACCATGCGTATCATCGTCAAAGGTGGTGTGTGGAAGAACACAGAGGTCAGTCTATGCATCCTCGGCGTGTCTCATCCCTCATTCATCGCAGCTGACCACCCCGCTCCCAGGACGAGATCCTCAAAGCCGCCATCGCAAGTCATGCCCATCTATCACGACCTGTGGACATCTAACATCTAACTGACCCCGGGCATGAACCGTCGCAGAGTAAATATGGCAAGAACCAATGGGCACGTATCAGTTCATTGTTGGTTCGCAAGACCGCCAAACAGTGCAAGGTATGACCCTCCCTTCCCTTTCCAATACACCAACCCCCCGCTGACAGACACCCTTCTCATAACTCAGGCACGATGGATGGAATGGCTCGACCCAGCCATCAAAAAGACCGAGTGGTCCAAGGAGGAAGACGAGAAGCTGCTCCACCTGGCCAAGCTCATGCCGACCCAATGGCGCACGATCGCCCCCATCGTCGGCCGCACCGCGAACCAGTGCCTCGAACGCTACCAGAAATTACTCGACGAGGCCGAACAGGCCGACAATGCCGAACTGGGCTTGGCCGGCGTTGACGATGCCGGTCCTTCTGCCGATGATGTGAGGCGCCTCAGACCGGGCGAGGTCGACCCCGATCCCGAGAACAGGCCTGCGCGTCCGGATCCCATCGACATGGACGAGGATGGCAAGTTCATTCAGCGCATCTCCCTCTAGCAAGCTTGGGATTATTCTCACTTTTTTTGCTGACGACAGGGCCATCGCTCCACAGAAAAGGAAATGCTTTCCGAGGCGCGAGCCCGTCTCGCCAACACCCAGGGCAAAAAGGCCAAACGCAAGGCCCGCGAGCGTCAACTCGAAGAAGCACGGCGACTGGCGATCCTCCAAAAGAAGCGAGAGCTAAAAGCCGCCGGCATCCTCATGCGCGCCAAACCCAAGAAGGGCGGTATGGACTATATGGCCGACATCCCCTTTGAAAAACAACCCGCCGCCGGGTTCTACGACACCACGACCGAACAGGGCAAAAAGTACGCCGCGCCATTGGGCAAGAACTTGCGTCAACTCGAAGGCAAGAAGCGCAAGCAGGACATTGAGGAAGAAGACCGCAAGAAAAAGAAGCAAAAGGAGAAGAACGCCAAAGACAAGGACGCCGACGCCATGGCCCACTTCTTGCCCTCCAAGGACAGCCAGATCCAGCAGCAAAAGGAGGCGCAACAGATCAGCAAACGCAGGCGGTTGGTGCTCCCCGGCCCTCAGGTCGGTGAGGCAGAGCTGGAGGAGATCGTCAAGATTGGTCAAGCTGGAGAATCGGCTCGTGCGCTCGTCGGTGAGTCGGGCAACGAGGCTAGTCAAGGACTCTTGGGCGAGTACTCTGCCTTGGGCCACGCTCGAGATGCGCGAACCCCACGAACGGAAAAGGCTCCCGACAACGTCCTTGCCGAGGCACGCAACATCCGCAACTTGACGATGCAACAAACCCCGCTGCTCGGTGAAGAGAATACGCCGATGCACGAACTCGTGGGCCGATCCGGCTTCGAAGGCGCTACGCCTCGCGGAGCGGTCGCCGCGACCCCCAACCCCATCGCGACGCCGTTGAGGTCTGGTGCATCCGACGTCAGTGCGACACCTATGTCGTCCGTCGGGGGTCGACCTGGAGCCACGCCCTTGCGCACGCCTATGCGTGACAGCCTCTCGATCAACGACGCCGAGTCCCTGGTCGGTGACACCCCTCGAGCCGAACGGCAACGCCTGCATGAACTCAAGTCGCAACTCAAGCAAGGCTTCATGAGCCTCCCTCAACCTCAGAACGAGTTTGAACTCGTCTTGCCCGAGGACGAAGCCAGCGAGGGGGACGACGAGGTTTCGAGGGCGATGCGCATCGAAGATGCCTCTGAACGCGAGGCTCGCCTCGAGGCGATCCGGAAAGAGCAAGAAGCCAAGGCGCTCGCTCGACGCTCCCAAGCCGTCAAGCGAGGACTGCCGCGACCTGTCGAGTTCGACGCGTCGACGTTCTTGGCCCAACTGAGGTTGACGGATCCGACGAGCGTCCAAGACGACATCGAGCGATCGATCGCGATTGAGATGGCTCAACTGATCGAACACGACTCGATCCTTCACCCCGTCGCTGGATCTTCCCGACCCGGAGGAGGAAGCTCGAATCTTCCCGCCATCGACGACGACGACCTTGCCGCCGCTCGCAAATTGGTTCAATCCGAACTGGCCGCCTCGGTCGGTCTGCCCGGAGCGAACGAGACCGTCCTCCGACGCGCCATCACGCTCCCTTCGCAAGACTTCGATCGTACATGGCGACCTCTGTACGACCAACTCGTGTACGACCCCTCACAGCAACGTATGATTCCCCGGTCCTCGGTGACGAACGACCACTTGATCCAAGCCTATCGTCAACAGCTCGTATTGAACCGTGATCGAATGGCTCAAGAGTCGGCCAAAGCGGCCAAGGTCGAAAGGAAGCTCGGTGTCATACTGGGTGGATACATCGCACGCTCCAAGACCTTGGCAACGAAGTTGAACGAAACACTCGAAGAGTTGTCGAGGACGAGGATCGAATCTCACTCATTTGAGAGGTTAGCCTCGAACGAACATGGCGCGATCGTGAGAAGGATGGAGGCTTTGAGGGATGAAGTTGACGCTTTGCAGAAGAGGGAGAGGGATGGGCAGAGTCGGTTCAGGGAGTTGATGGAGGCCAAGCAGACGTTGACGGTGGCGATCGATGAGATGGAGCTCGAGGAAGCCGAGAGGATCAATGAACAGGCTTTGATGGCAATGGAAACGCAAGAGCAAGAGGCTTAATTGGTAGGTAGGTGTGTGTGTGTGGGCGGGAGGCGGGGCGTGGGCTTCCTTGTATAATGCGATGAAACCCGTGTTTATCCCACCGTCTCCTTCGCTGGATGCTTGCCCTCTTTTTACAAACTGCGCCGCACGAACATTGCTAATTTCGAATGTTGGCAAGGGTGAAACAAGGGCCTCTTGAATGAAAGTCGAAGCATGCTATATAGCAGTGTATGTAATGAAAGTGTCTATGAACAGGAGAGATACACTGTCCTAGTGAGGATGAAAAAGTGCAGTTGAGGGGCCGTGAAGAAAACGGAGTAAGAAATGCAAAAGGTCGGGGAACACAGGGTCACAGTAGGT
Organism: Microbotryum intermedium; assembly: GCA_022702645.1. Taxonomy (NCBI): domain Eukaryota; kingdom Fungi; phylum Basidiomycota; class Microbotryomycetes; order Microbotryales; family Microbotryaceae; genus Microbotryum; species Microbotryum intermedium. The sequence goes on from JAHWDX010000001.1 coordinate 2,095,145, forward strand.
AGGTCGAAGGACCGCCAAGAGAGGAAGGTTTAACAACACATGCGAGGCAAGACAGGGCATTCGTGAATGTCTCTCTGTTCATCAGAGGAGGTGTGTATGTGTGTGCACAAAAGCTGCTGCTGTCTCATGCAAGGGCAACGAGGACCCCAAGGAAGACCGAGACGATGGCTGTCAAGCCCGACATGGTGATCGAAGATGAAGCAGCGCTTGAAGAAGATGTCGAGGCTTGGGAATCGACGACCGATTCGGTTGGTGAAGCGCTAGCCGAGGCGGAGTCCGCAACTGGTGTCGGCGATGCCTCGGTCGACGTCGCAGATTCTGTTGCACTAGCAGCAGCAGCAGCAGGAGCAGTTGAGGCCGCGTCGAAGTAGGAGAAAGTGAAGCCTCCGATGACACCCTCCCCGTTGCCATCGTCACTGCTGCCGCCCGACGAGGAATTGCTGCTGCCACCCGCGCTGGTCGCCGCAGCCGCCTTGACCGTGACGGCTTTGGAGGCCGACTGGACAATGGGAGCGGCGGTTGAGACGGCCTGTTGTGTCGCGACAAATTTGGAAGCAGCCGATGACTTGGTTGTGGCCGTCGCCGACGATGACCCGTTCTTGGCCCCTGCAGACGTCGCTGTACCAGACGAGGTGGCTGCAGCTGGCGAGGTCGCAGCTGGCGAGGTTGCAGTCGGTGAGGCTGCAGCCGAAGCACTGCTCGATCCCACATCACTTGTGATGGATTGCGCGAAGCCGACAGCAGGCTTGCCGTTATGCGAGTAGGTGAAGACACTGTAGACAGCCTTGAGGAACAGGACACCAACGATGGCAACCGTCTCTCCATCGGCGTTGGTGTTGTCGACGCCGGTGATACCGAGACTGCATTGCGACTTGTCGCTCGAGTCGGCATAACCCAAGAAGAGATCGGCGAGGGGGACGTTGTAAATCTTGCCTCCAAACGAGAGGCCGAGTGTCTGGAAGGTGGCGGCGCAAGGTACAGTGTACGAACCATCCGCGTATTTTTTGGCGCCTAGCGACGTGTAAAGCTTGTCGGCGACAGCTGTGGGGACATAAATGAGTGTCGTTCCGGTGTCGATGGCAGCTTGCATGCTCGTGCCGGAAACGACGACGCCGTTGACAGCGATACCGTCGGACGGGACCTGCCAATACCCTTGATCCGAAACGGCGGTGTAGCTCAAGTATCCACTGTACTTGGACGAGTCGATGCAGCCCACGCACATTTCACCACCATCAACAGTGCCGCTCGTCTTGGAGGAAGTGTCACGCGCGCGCTTGAAGTAGAAACTGACAGCAGGGATCGACACCGAGCCTTGGTTGATCAAATTCTCCAACATCGTCGGCGAGCCCATGAAGGCGATCGACGAGAAGGCGAAGCCCATAACACCATCCACGGGAAGATTCTCGAGGACCTGAGCGGAGGCACTGGCGAGCGCGAAGATCTGGGTTGCATAGTTGTAGCCAGCCAACTGCACGCGGTCACGCACGATGAGACCCGTCGAGCTGCCGGTGCCGTACTGAACCGACCACTTGACTTTGGACTGCTCGAACGAGCTCGACTTGTCGTCGTTGAACTTGGTGTGCTTCGTCGGGTTATTCTGGCCTGGGACCCAAAGGCTGAAGGTAGCGGTGAAGGCTGGTGGTCAGCACGCCTGGACTTGCGCGGCAGGGCGATCGTTCCTGTACGCACTCAGCAGATCCGGTATCGTAATCAATCTCAAACGATTGGAAAGGGGTTCCAATGCTCAGTGATCCGTAGTAGACCGTGTCGTGGCCTCCAGTGACTGTAGGACCGGGGGGGGGGGGGATGGGCTCATCAGCATCGGTGCAGTCGCAGTTACGAACATACAAAGAGTAGTTGCATTGCGAAAACGCGATGACTGGTGTCAGAATATGACGGCCAGGGAACGGGAAAATATGACTAACTCCAATCGGTCAGCTCGAGGGTGCCCTTGGGCGCCCGTTTGTCAAATTTTGACGACTGCTCGGACTCGATCGATCGTTTCTCCATGGCTTGAGCTGCCTCAGACACGGCAGCCATATGACGACGAATCTTGGCGGTCGTGTTCTTGCTCGAGAAGTTGATGATTTTGGTCGCAGAGGCGGTCGCATACTTGTGGGAACTGCGCGCCAAGTCGTTCTTGACGAATCTGTGAGTATAATCGCCGGGAGTAAGCAAGTTGGCGTCAGTATTCTGTTAGGTTCCAAGGTATCTATGTCCCTAACTGGTGGGAGCGCAGCTTGATCAACTGAAAGGTATGGAGCTAGAGCGCCGCCGAGCGCCAGAGCAGGTAGGCTAAGCCCGGAGTCTGCGCGACGCGTTCTGCGGCCCAGGGCGGGCTCGGCCAAGACGTTCAGACGCGTTGCGCGTGCTGGGCGTTGTTCGCTCAACCGCCCGGAACGCGATCGGCGCCGGTCCAAACTGCTAGCAGCTGACAGTAATGCCACGAAAACACACCAGCGAGAGTTGCAGGGCGCGAAGTGGCTCGTCGATGCAACGAGAGAAAATACAGCGTGTACACGTCGACAGAGTGTACGCAAGTTTGTACTCTGCTGTGCTGTCGAGAGGCTGATGCATCTGAGGGTCTGTGCAGTGTAGATCCGAGAGCGAGTCCAGTCGAGGCGCAGCGTGGCGGCTCGAGGCGCGAGCCCTGACGACCACCAGGCGGAGACCGGAGAGCTATTCCCGTTGCAACAAATAGAAAAACGCGATACTCACTTCATGTTGACGACGCCTTGAATCGAAACGGGTTCAAGACGCTTGGCCAACCTGAACTTGCGGCCCCGGTGCAGCTGTTGCTGCTGCTGTGGTTGGGCATCGCCGTGCAGGGATGATCCGAGGGCCGAGGTGGTGAGCAATACGAGCGCAGCTAGGGATGATGAGACGAGCATGATGGGTGTTGAAAGTGGGAAAGAAGGTGGAGAAATGAGTGCTGGTGTGCAGTGCTGAGTTGCGTCTCGTAGTCGAGGTCGTGCGAGATTTAAGGCAGGATCCGTCGAGCGCGTCGTACACTTGAACACGGGGTCCGAGGTGGATGGCCCACACAAAGGACAGTCGAGAGCTGCGGATGAGCTGGGGGAGGGTGAAAGGAGCGGACAAGGTTGGGCAGGCGGTACCGGTTGGTGGTGGTGCTGAGGAAGCGGTGGTATAGTCACACACTCGATCAAGAGGGTGTGGCCTATGGAGAGAAGGAATTGCGGTGACACACGGGACGCGAGTGGTGGTAGGTGTAAGGAGCCCAGATTACTCAGCGGAAAGCGTAAGTAAAGGCGAGTTCCTCGGTTGTTCTCTCGAAGGTGCTTGACGAATAGACAGTCCCAAAACCAGTCGATTGTCAAGAGTCAAGAGTGAGGGTCCAGAGAAGGATAAGGAAAAAGAAGAAGAGAGAAGAGAGTTATGGATCGTTATTTAAGGAGATCTGGAGATAAGAAAGGGAGACATGTAGACAATGAGGTTCTTTGTGAGAAACCAGGACAATAGAGAACAAATAGGAAGGGTGACAAAGGGATGCACAATGGTTGTCAGTCAAAGGCAGGTAAGTGGAAGGGAGGTCAGGCAAGTCGGTCCGAAGTTGAGCTTGGACCTACTGAGTGGCTGCCGAACCTTACATCCTCCCCCACTGTGCAAGTGGTACTGCACCTACATGCGGGGAACGGATTGGTCGATCGCCATGCGCTCGAAATTTTCGGTCGCTCCGCTTTCAGATTGATCATCTGACCAGACGGACTTAAACTGCTTGACGACGTGATGACCGCCAATCAGGCGAGTCTCTCGCTTGCCTTTGTGGAGGAGAGTGCCGAGTCCGGTCTGGTTGGCCAAACCGGTAAAGTCGATTAATTCCCCGGTCGTGCGGAGAATGGAAGCTTTGTAGTCTGCCAGTTCGGCCAGTTGTTGCAGTTTCTCTCTGGTGGCCTTCATGGCGACTTGCTCGCGGAATGCGCGGCGCACCTTGTGAGCCTTCCGTTGGGAGGCGCTGCGTGCCTTGACCTGTGGGGTATTCGGCGCGCATGACTTTGAGTTCGTGCCTTAATTTCTTCGCAATAAAGGCAGGTAGTTCACTTACGATGGGCAGTTCGCGAACTTTGTTGACGTGGCGCTTCCTGAGGTACGTTTGGACGGCCGGCAAGTCTTCGTTGAAGTCATCATGTGTTTCTTCGATGAACCACTTGGACTTCGTGGCGCTGTCCTCGACGAGGAACTTGTGGATCGGCGCCTGCGGGTCGGTAACCACGGTGATGTGCGAAATGACTTTGATGGACATCTCAAGGCTGTCGATGGGAAAAATAGGCACTGTGTTAACAATGCGCATGGGCCATAGAGCTTCATCAGACTCACGGTGTTGTTGGAGCTGGGAGGCGTGGAAGCGCGGTGAGATGCGTCGGGAGAGCAGACGAGTTGGAATGTCAAGAACGTAAGTCGAAGAGTTCGAGTTGTAGGTCAGGCATTTATAGGGCCCCATGAACAAAGGGCACCATTTTCTGGCTCTGAAGGGAGCAGTTATCAAGTTCTTTGTGGAGACCCAGAAGTATTTGCCAATGGGTGACACATCTTTGTCACCGGCAGTGCCTTGGGGCTCGTTGTCAGCTCGTCGCTTTTTGTTTGCTGTGATTGTTTGGTACACCTTTGTTCTGGCAATTACATCACGGGCTTGTTGTACCCTGAGGTTTGTCTCCTGAACGAAGGATGCCAAGTTCTTCGTGTTTCCTTTGTATCTGAGGTTGGAAGGCATGGCTTGTGGCGTTCGGAACCGAGAGAGCTCAAAAGGCGAGAATCCCGAAGCCGAGCTTCGGCCCGAATTGATCGCGAATTCCACAAAAGGTACCACTTGTGGCCAATTTGTTTGTTCTTCAGTGACAAGCTGTCGCATTGCTGCGTTCATGTCACGATGGACTCGTTCGATTTTTCCATTCGTTTGGGGGTGGTACGATGTGGAGAAGGATAATGTAGTTCCTAGGAGTTGCCACATGTTTTGCCAGAATGCTGCGCGGAAAACTTTATCGTTGTCCATCGTGATTTCCTGCGGAATCCCCCATCGCGGGTAGACAAAGGCAATGAACAACTTTGCTGTCTTTTCTGCAGTTAGTGCGGTCTGGTTGCACGGGATCATTATGACTTCGCCGGTCAGGCGATCAATTGCATTGAGAAGGTAGTCTACTCTGGCGCCATTGACGTCACGAGCTGAGGGAAACGGACCCTGAAAATCCAGATGAATATTCTCATACGGGGTGTCAGGGACTGGGAGTGAGTGTAGTAAACCCATTGGAGTATTGTGCGGAGGTTTGCACGCTTGGCATGACGGACAAGTCATTCCAAATTTCTTTGCCTCAACTGCCATTCCAGGCCAGTAGAACTTGTCTTGGAGCCATCCGACAAGGCGGTATGCCCCTGCATGGCCTAGCACCGTGTGCCCATGCTGGAGGACAAGTTCTCGCATGCTACGCTTTTGTACATGTCCGAAGGGGACACAAAGTCGCATTCTTCCTTTGTCGTTGAGATACAATAAGTCGTCTTCCATCACAAAATTGCGGAATTGTTCGCGTGATGTGATGATCTTTTTGAAGAATGGATCTAAGACATATGAGCGGGCGATGCTCTCTAGCAGGCGCGATTGATGCTCAATGTCCAGCGTGGCGTCCTGTGAGTCGGGCACGACCCAAGCATCGTCTTTTCGCATGCGAGCGATCTTGTCGAACCTGTTCCTGGCTGCATTGGCTTTCGGTGGCGCGGCTTTGCGCTCGGTCGGATGTGTCCGCTTCTGCTTTTCACCGTTCTGCCTTGATTTCTTCTCGGCCTGCGGTGGTGCATAGCGGTCAGTCTGCTGGCGAGTCCTTTGGGGTCGCATCGTCATCTGGCGAGACTCGACCAGTACATCGCCAAACTCCTCGTCGTTCGTTTTGAAGACGGGTGCTGTGCCGTTCTCTGCAGGGAAATGGGATAAGTAATCTGCCAGGACATTGTAAGTGCCCCTGATGAACTTAATCTCAAAATTGAAACGGGCCAGTTCAACAACGATTCTGACTTGTTTCCTTGTCAACAGATTGGCGTTCTTCGTGAGAAGGGATGCCAGCGTTGAGTTGTCCGTGAGGACAATGACTTTACGCCCCAGGATTCGGGGTTCGAAATGTCAAAACGCTTCGTAGAACGCCTGTAGTTCTTGATCGGGTGTGGTGTAGTTGAATTCAGCGGGGCTAAATTTCCGTGAGTGGAAACCCACTGGTTTGGCGTTCCACCAGTTTTCTCCAATGAGGAGCGCTGATCCTACACCTTCGACGGATGCATCTGTTTGTAGGAAAAGGTACTTTCCATCCACAGTATTCTTTGGTACGTTGTCTTGCTGTGGTGGCTGCGTGAGGTGGGCAGGCGAGCTACTGTACGGCGCTAAGTCTTGCGCGTTGATCGTTGTTAGCTCGACTTCCCGAGCAAGTTTCTGCTTGATTGCTTCGAAAGCAGCATTACAAGCTCCTCCCCATCGCCAAGGCACATTTCCCGTCAAGGTTGCCAACGGTGCCGTGTCATCAACCAGCATGGGAATGAAACGGGCGTTGTATTCAACCATTCCTAGGAAACTTTGCAGTTCCTTCTTGTTAGTTGGCACCGGCAATGCAAGGATCGCATTACGCTTGTCCGACTCAATGCTGATCACACCTTTGCGGATTTTTCGTCCCAGAGTATCCCTTGCTACTGGTGCAATCAAGGACTTTTCTTTCGAAAAGCGAAGGTCGTGCTTTCGTGCAGTCTCGGCAATTTCGATCGTGTCACGAATGTGTTGTCCCCAGGAAGGTGAGACAATCTTGGTATCGTCCGCGTAAGCGTACATGGTACGTCCGAGCTGGTCGCGGAAAACGTGCTCGATCAGCCGCGCTAGGGAGACTGTCGAGTTTCGATCGCCTTGTTGGGCCACCCGCGTGTAGCAGGCGCCGTAGGGCGTCATAAAGGGGGTCTTGCTTTCGTCATCAGGGTTGATGCGAATCTGTTGGAACGCCCCTTTCAAATCGAATGTGGAGGCAAACTGGGCGTTCGCTACTTCGTTGATCATGCGATCTGCATCTTGCATCGGCATATCTTGTTGTATGGTGTTCAGATTCCGTTTGCGCAGGTCGACAAGCGGGCGAAATTCGCCGTCTTTCTTCAAGCTGGGAATCATCGGGTCCGCTCGCTCAGCAGCGCACGGCACCCAAATGCCTGCTTCGACATGCTTCTTGTAACAGCGGTTGAAAGCCGACATGCATTCATCTGGGAATCGGTACGAAATGCGCTGTTTCTTGTCTGCGCGTTCCGGGTTGATGTATGGAATCGTGTGTTGGACTTCGCGCAACGGCGGCAATGAGAGTGGTGCCTTATCGTCGACGAAGACGTCGTCGTATTCTTCAAAAAGGTACGCTTGGAATTCGTCGATCTCGGCTTGAGTTGGGACGTATTCGGGGTCAAATTTCTCACGTCCAATTTCTCTCATCTCAGTTTCCGAGTTCAAAGGCATCGCCTCGAGAGGTTGGAGATGTTCAGGCACGACTGCTTCCGCCTTACTATGGCGGATGTTTCGGCCCATCACATTTCGGATGATAATTTTGTCCGGGTTCAATTCCACTACGGCGTCATGTTTGCGGAGGAAATCTCTTCCTACAAGTACGTCATCATCGATGTTCGCAATCTCGAACCGCTGACGTGTTGTGAGGTCGGCAATGGTCCAGTTTAGATAGCAAAAACCGACAATTTTGGACCTCGAGCCTTTCGTTCCGAGCTTCAAGTTGCGGGGGGTCGGGTATCGTACCATCTTCACCTTCAAGCGTTTAGGCAGCGAAGGATGGATGAACGTGTGCGAAGCGCCTGTGTCAATGGTTGCGTTAAAGCCTGATTGGTCCTCAAGTTTCACAGGCACACTGACGTACTTTGTGAATGGCGCAATTGGGGCTTCATTGGCTGGTTGCACGTCGTCGCCTACGTAATTGCTGGACGACATGACTTTGATCTCGGCGTCGTTGTTGTTCATCGCCATCAACTTGGATTCGACGCGGTTTCTGCAGTTACGAGCGTAATGGCCAGTCTTTTTGCAGTTGTGGCAAGTGATCTTGCTCATGTCTCGGGTAGGATTTCGGGTGCTGCCGTTGGCCGGGGTACTCGAGTCGCGGGGACGTTGCTCATTGCTGTGCCCCTGTTTTTGGTAGTCTCGAGGTGAGTGGTCCCCCTTGTCGAAGGCGCGCCACTGTTGCTGATACGGGCGAATAGACTGTTCATTATTCGCAGCGTATTTTCCTGGTTTCGCAATCAAAGCAGTGTAATTGCTGAACTTCTTTCCTTGCTGGAATGCCATGCGCGCACCTCGTTCCGCCAACAAGGATTGTTCCTCGCGAGCGGCGACGGTGACGAGGTGGTCGAGCAGGACGCTGTCGCGTTCCCAGGTCATGACGCGATTGATCGCCGCTGCAATTTTGTAATCGACCGCATCGATGAAGTATCGTTTCATCTGCCATTCGCTTTGTTCGTTCGTGCTTTCACACAAGTCTTCAATCTTATCAGCAATGTCTCGAACTCGTACGTAGTTTCCTCGATTGTCTCGTTGTCTGAGACTTTCGAGTTCGCTGATCGCACGACGCTTGTACTCAGGATCGACGAACTTTTTCTCAAAGGTTTCGATGAGTTCGTCGAACGTGATAGGAGAGGGGTTGGTTCCTCCCGCTTTCACATCGAATTCGCGCATGACTTCAGGCACAATGCGCTTGGCCATGAAATCATTCGCACGTTTCTCCGTGAGGTTCAAGATGTGCGTGAACGCGAGGCACGAATCGGGGTTCAAAGCGTTTCCCAGAAGGTAAGCTTGAGCGGCATACTTCCAGGCGCGTAAGTGCTCTGGCTGATCGCTAGTGCCTGAATACTTTGCAGGAGTAGGTACATTGGGGGGCTTCCGGCCCGATGATACTTTGCGGATTTGAGCCATCGCATTATCGAAGAGCGCTCGCGGAGGCCTCATCGCCGGTCCGCGTTTGTCATTCGCATTCGATCGTTCGGATCCGTCATCGGATCCGTCGTCATCGGGTTCATCCGGGCCAGGTTGTTCGGCCCGGTTTGCAAGGATCGTGTCTAGGTGCGTTTGTTCACCTTGAGTTTCGCGGGTATTGTAAATTCCGCGTCGCCAGGCCGAATCGGTTGGAATCGGTCCAGCGAGGTTTGAGATCCCTGCATGGACACCGGGAGCGGTCGTCGTTTCAACAATGGGCTTTGTCACCCTCGTTGGAGTTTGGAGAGGTGAGCTGTCCTCATCACTCTCTTTCGTATCGTCGCTGATTAGCGTGTTGTACGTCTCTGGATGTTTCTGCATGAGGACTTGCAGCAGGTTCTGCATCCTCATCTCGAGTCGGGCGACCTGGTCGTCGCGCTCTCGCTCCTTGCTAGGACCAGCTTTCAGGCTCATAGCGTTCTTGGCGGCGTCATGCTTTGCCAAGATCTCAGCGACCCTTGCCATGCGTTCTTTTTCTTTCGCAAGGATTTGGTCTTTCGTGAGTAGTTCAGACAGGCGGTCTTGTTCTACTACGACTTGCTGGTCTTTTTCAGCAACTTCGACGGGAGGTACTTTGCCTTTGTCGTCGGTATCGGGCGTCTCGTAGCCCCTTGCGCGTAAATTTTCGTTGTCCTCGGGACTCATCTCGATTGCAATCTTCAGGACTTTCTGGCGACCAGCGCTTTAAGTTCTCGGGTGCACGAGGTAGCTAAGCTCGTCACAAATAAAGGGATAGGGAGGGTGGGTCTGTCCCTCTCCTAAAATTTACAGAATCTGAATCCGAAGATTGCAGGCTCTGAGGAAGGCAATACAGGAATGTATGCACTGGAACGGCTGACACTAAACGTGTTGGCACGGAAAAGCAAACACACAAGGTGATGCTTCGAATACGAGATTTGGCAATCCAAAGGTTTGTCAGTTTGGTTGTCAAAAAAAAGATGTAAGGAGCCCAGATTACTCAGCGGAAAGCGTAAGTAAAGGCGAGTTCCTCGGTTGTTCTCTCGAAGGTGCTTGACGAATAGACAGTCCCAAAACCAGTCGATTGTCAAGAGTCAAGAGTGAGGGTCCAGAGAAGGATAAGGAAAAAGAAGAAGAGAGAAGAGAGTTATGGATCGTTATTTAAGGAGATCTGGAGATAAGAAAGGGAGACATGTAGACAATGAGGTTCTTTGTGAGAAACCAGGACAATAGAGAACAAATAGGAAGGGTGACAAAGGGATGCACAATGGTTGTCAGTCAAAGGCAGGTAAGTGGAAGGGAGGTCAGGCAAGTCGGTCCGAAGTTGAGCTTGGACCTACTGAGTGGCTGCCGAACCTTACAGTAGGCAGGAGATCAGCAGGGCTAGCAGAGCAGCAGGAGCCCCAAATTGAAAAACGGAACTGCAAGTTGAGAGAACGTTCGACACGGGATTGGGCATGCGGCGCGCGCGCGCAGCTCTGGGCGCCAGGCTCGTCGGCGCGTAAGCTCAAGCTCTAGTCACGTCAGTACGTCAGTGACGGTTCCGAGTCAAAGTTCAACAACCTTCGGTACCCTTTGCCTGGCTCAGTTTCAAAAAGTCCAGCAACTCAAATCGCGAGAAGATGATTCATTCACTCACTGTTTCTCCTCTGATCTATGCAGACCATCACTGTATCCTGTCGTGGGGTCTGTGATCCACGTATAACCCATTCGTAGCGGCTGAACGGAACAGTCTCGCCTTTGAAAGGTTGAGAGGCTGTCTCGGCGAGGCAGTTGATTGCGCTTATTGAAAAATCCGAGAGCTTAACGTCATTGGTACACTTTGGTGCAAACATCAAGTCGCCGTCTTGATGGTTCACCAAGGATGGCGATCTAGCCACCCAAAGAGAAGCTCGCCAAGATCAGGTACCTCATTTCGCAATGCGGAAGAGCAATCGTGTAGATTGACTCCACTATGCGCGGTTACAATTCAATGGAACAGACTACTAATGTGTATTGAACGCCGTAAACGTTCAACTTGTATGAGAGAAGAACCGCTCAGGGCATAATCAACGACATGCTGCAATAGCAGGCGTTGACTTTGTCGAGATTGCTTCGGAGGGCTCCGACGGCATCGCCGGCACTTCTGGGGAAGGGGACAAGGTCTGCGCACAGACAATCGCATTTTCGTCGTCAGTCATCGTGCTTGAGGCAACAGGGGCGCCCGTCGTCCTCATACGTACCTGCAATGAGTCGTCGGACAATGGTCGGCTCCACCTCCCCTTCTCCCGACCGTCCAGTTGCGGTTCGACGCCCCATCGATGATGTTGGGACCACCGCTTGGCGCCTCTCCACTTGTGCTGGGTCCACCTCTCGAGGCCTTGCTCATTCTCCACGATGACACCCACACCGCGGATGACGCGACCCCTCGCCCTTGCGTCGGCATGGCGGAGCGATTGTTGGTGCGCCAGGGCCGAAGCGATGGGTAGGGGGAGAGCGTTGAAGGGCGAAGGGCCAGCCGGGAGTCGATGCATGGACGAGAAGGGCGACGACGACACGCGAGGGAGGGGATAATGGGGGAGCGAGGTCGAGGGCGTGCAGACGTAGTAGATGGGTGTCCCCGCCGGCGATGGTACGCGGGGTGGTTGGTTCGATTCGTCATCGATGATATGGTACGGTGGGGCTTTTTAAGAAAGATGACATCCGCGCGGCAATGTCAGTGCAGGTAGGCGAATGAGCTCGGAAGAGGCGGGAGTGGCGTCGCCTGCGAAGAGGAGGTGCAAGGCGGGACTTAGGAAAGGCATTTACGAGCCATAGAGCCCAGGAGGGCGGCTTGCTCATCAACTGGTGTTGATCGTTTCATGGTGGTCGTGAGGAGTGGGCGCGTGTCGAACGAAGCGGGTGGGGGCAGGAGGACCATTAGTCGAGAGCCGATATGAGTCGACTCGACTCGAATCGAATCGAGCCACTGGCTGCCACTGGAGTGCCACCGGCAGCAGTCTCAGGCGCACGTCAGCATTGCTGTGGCTCTGACTTATAAAAGTCCACTTCCCTTTTCAAAGAAGCGATGAGCTTGCATAATCCGAATATGTGAAATGCCATCAGACTTCACAGCTTCATACCTCCCCCAAAAAAAGCTCGCCGTCGCCCCTCGTGCGGAGTGAGCGCGTGAGCACAGGAGAGCACAGGCACCACTACAGGCACCAGGCGCTGGGCTCCGCCCTTCTCAGGTAGGGTCTGTCATTCGAGGGTACTTACGCGGCTCGATGCCTTCGCCCACATGTCGTCAACGGTCCCTCCTCAACCAGTAGACAGCTCGGAAGCGATCGACACGCTTGCAGCCATCTTCCCACAGCTTCCTCAGTCGACCTTGCAACGCTCCTTCGTCGCGTCGTCGCGCAACCTGGAGCGCGAGACCACCGCCTTGCTTGGACACGACGACAATGTCAAACACGACAGTGGCGGCGCCGGGCGACTGGTAACAACCTGAGACAGCACAGGCCTTCGAGCTGTCAAGAGGAAGCGCATAGAGAGACTTGACCACTGGCTCAAACCAGCTTCGTCGTCGTTGTTGCCGCAGCCGGTCCAATCGCGAGTGGCAGCACCACCCTCACCGTCGCTCGAGCGCGAAGTCAAAACGGCCCCATCCTCGACCTTTGATGCGTTCCAGCTGTTGCATCGCAAGTCAATCTCCAAGACGCCGGCACCTTGCCCCATGTTGACTACAGCCGTATCGCTCGCTGTTTCAGCGAGAACTACGATAGAAACGGGTGCACCGGCGACCCGTCTGCCTCCTCTGACCCTGTCGACCCCCGAAGCGATCGCCAAACACACTCGTGGTCGCATCATGCTCATCCCCAACGTTCTACCTAGGGAGCTGGCTAATATGTTGTTCCAATCGATGCTCGACGAGGACGAAGGACGTGCGCAAGACGGGAGTAAAGAGCCATGTCAGTCGAGTGAGAAAGCCGCCGGCCTAGCCCGCCAGTTCAACCCCGTCGCTGACTTGTCTTCGAATGCAGGGGAACGTAACAAGTGGTACATGTTCGATCGAGAAGTCGAATCGCCTCACACGACATCATTTTACGTCGACAAGGCGCTTTCAGTCGGACGGGAGGGTCATGCTGAATCGACAAACGTCGCCTTAACCACGCACTGGTACAATGGGACGAAAAGACAAGGGCGCTTCTTCACTCCACTTATGGACCAAGCGCGATCTTTGATCCAGCCTCTTGCCAACTCGATACTTGGCTCCCGTCGGCGCCATCCTCTCGAGTATACTGCGGGGCGAATGGGTACCCAATGTCGCAGCGGCCAACTGCTACAGAGGAGCCGAGGAAGGCGTGGGAGCCCACTCCGACGTGCTTACGTGTCTTGGCCCGTTTCCAACAATCGCGTCGCTCTCCTTGGGGTGTACTAGACCTTTTCGTCTGCGGCCGTTCATGCCGTTGCCCGACATCAAAATGAGAACGCTCGATCTCGTACTTCCCCACAAATCACTATGCCTGATGCTCCCGGGTACGCAAGAGTTTTACAAGCACTCGGTCCAGCCCGTCTCGGCCCTCGATACGTTTAAGATATCTGGTCAAGAAGAACGCTATCGCGGACGAATCAGTGTCAGTTTCATTGAAGCGAGTCCTGTCCTGTGTGCATACCACCGCGCAACTTAGAACGTTCACACTCTTCACTCTTCACTCTTTCGGCGACGACAGATCACTTTTCGGCACTATCGGCCCGACTACGCACCTTTACCCGACCAAGCGTCGATATCATTACTGGCTGGATCATATGCTGGAACACCGCATTGTCACTGTAAATTTCCCACTATCCTCAGACCAGACGGCAAAGGACGGGCGAGGGCTCATCTCAAGAAGGACAAGCCGAAGGAGGACTCGGGCGTAAAAGAGGGAGAAGAGGGCGACGACATGATCTTCTTCTGGACGTGTTCCGCATCCCGAATTGTCCCAGGGCAGAACTGCGGGTTTTGGAAGTTGTTGTCGGAACAACAAGCGGGCCGGGGTCCTTGGTTCAGGGGTAGAAATGCCGCATAGCCGTCATCTTAACCCTGAGACAGCTGATGGTGGAAATTGATTTAAATTTCGGTTGCAACAAACTGCATAGATCTTGTCCTGTACGGAAGTTATGAGACGTAATAGTCGTACTCTATTGGGGTACGGATATCGCGAATCAGTGCGCGCCTCTTCGCGGAAAGCGAATCTGAGCTCGCAGAGAGGACGGGCAAGCTCACGCCTGGTCATCCAAATCAATGAAGTTGCTGTGTGAACACAGAGGCATGTGGTAATATTTTCCGTCAGTTCTTGAGCCTTGGGTGGAGAGACGACCGCACGCCCACTCACAGGCAACAATCAAGGGGCTGATCAAACCTCCTCCCAATGCAACGGTGCGGAAGACGAGCCATTCGAGTGTGAAATGGCTCAGTGAAATAACGTACGAGATCATTGCGAGGTCATACATCCTGTGCCGACGCCATTGTGTCAGAGACAGCGAACTCAGTACTCAGACAAGACGCAGGAAGGAACGGATGAGACGGGGATGTGGGAGTTTCTCGGCTTACGGCTTGAGCGAGATGTTGTACGCTGCATAAATGCGGATCGCCGCGGAGGCAAGCGTCCAAACAGCGAACGTTCTGGCTTGCAACGGCGTGACTGCAAGGCAAGGCAAGTAGCGTGAGATCAGGGGGTGTGGAACGACGGAGGAAGGGGACATGGCATCGAGCGTGACGGACCGGAAGCGGGTGACCGAGCGTAAACGCGACGTGTCAATGAAGTGGTGACAAAGTTCTGGATCGAGTTGAACACGGCTAGCGAGCTGTTTCTCGACAGTGACGCGTGCGATTGCGGATGTCAGTTCGTGGATGCTTGCGAGAGCTGCTCGTCTCCGGAGCAGAGTGGGGTGCATTGACTGACGCAACGAACAGCATCCAGTACGGCAGATAGCCCTGGGACGCCGGGGGGAGATCTATGGCAAGCATATCGTCGCGTCAGTGCTCACGGGTGCTTGTTGCGTTTTACCTATCGCCACTCACACGCTTGTATCGAGCTCATCTTGAACGTGAATGTGGGAGTAGTAAGCCGCCGCCGCCAGCTGATCGGGTGGAGAAGGAGCCACAGAGCTCGTCAGGGCCAGCGCAGGCCAAACCGCGCGCCCATCTTTTCGGCCGGGCCCCCACTTTTCTAATTTCGTCGATTTCCGCCAGGAGACAATAATGAGGTTACCTATGCTAGTCAACGATTAACTTGGTGGCACTCTCTGCTTTGAGCCGCTCGATGGGCACCACGCTCGGCTGACTGACCGACCGACCGACCGACCGACCGACCGACCGACCGACCGACCGACCGACCGACCGACCGACCGACCGACCGACCGGTACTGGACCGGCTCCGACCGGTTGCACACGACGTTGTGGGTGGAGGTCAGCAACTTTCAAACCTCTTGGGGGCCATTTCTGTCGTTTTCCCAATATCTTTTTGCCCAGACCTGGCGGATGCGATTGGCGCCTGTCCCGTGCGGGTTGTAAGATTACCCACGCCGCCAGAGTCAACTTACCCATGCGGGCACGATCCTCTGCAGTGCGCGATCCCTGGACAAGCGCTCGACGACGATGGACCACACTCAAGGCGCACTAACAAACCATGGCAGTTCAACAGTAACTTACTACGAACTCATCACCCGATTCAAATCCAAAATGTAGAAAACACGGCGCTAGCAATGTTCCAGTCGATGCTACTCTGTTTAGCCTTGCAACACCCGATGAAAGTCCTAGAATAGTCTTGTAGAATAGTCTTGTATGGTTCAGGTCTCCAGTCACAAGATTGCAACCACTACACCGACACAGGTGGGCTCATATAGGGGTTAACAAGCAAACTCTTCGAGACTCCTCGTCCGGAAGGAACAACCTACCGACTTGCAACTCGCGCTCGCGCGCCTCTCCTGTCGTCCTTCTTCTCCCTGCCACACTCTCAACATGCATCTCTCATCTTGTCCCTGTCTCGTACCATACATTTGTTCGTGAGTAAGGATACCATGACCTTCTGTTGCCCGTCTGTGACCACATGCTACCAGCGTCCGCCGTGGATCCGAACTCACCTCGATGAGTGAGTTAGTCGAGGCGCTGTGACGTCATGTGCTACCCCATCTCGATCAGGCGTCTTACACATTCTTACTCAACCTTGAGCATCTCTGATACACGGAAGTGCCACTCCCCATGGCTTCTGCATACTCACATGTGAGTACATGCCAGCGACTAATGATGTTCTCGCTCTGAGAGTTCGATGGATCATGATACGTCGCGACGCGTGAGTCGCTTGAGCGATATTTCCTGACCCTCGCCGGATCAGGTTTCGCCAGTATGTCCCATGTCAACTACGAGTCTTTTGATAGTGTTCCTGAATGTGAGCTGATGCTGGTGTAGCTTCTTCTCGCTCATCGCGTGCCTGCCCTCCACAGTTGCGTGGGTTCGGGTCTCGTTGTGTCGTCTCGTCCCAGACGGAGCCCCACTTTGTCCCACCCGCCTGGAAGTGAGTCGAGTCGTCAGTGACTTGTTCGCTTACTCCTTCTGACAAACTCAGATGCTTTGATGCGAGCGTAGGAACGTGGGAAGTACGTGGATGGGCTGGTCTTGTAAGTCGTGCACCTGCTCCAGCGTTCGTGATCATCACAACAGCGCAAGCATCGTCCACTCCGAACCATATGCGCCTGATCCACTCCGAGTGACAGAAATTCCTCTTAGTCTTCAGCCCAGGCTTCGCTCGAGGTGGGTGCATAGCATCTTGATATTTATCATGGTGATGATCATGGTGATGATTCTGTGGCGATGTTCTTATCCTTCTCAGATGATCGCCCTCGCGCTGACTCGCAGTTAGGGATGTTCATCTAGAGGTGAGCTAGACAACGAGCTGTTCCCAGTCGAATCCAGGTGCTCTAGTGTGCGCGTGTGGTGCAATATCAGTCTACAACATGCCCGATCAACATGCCCAGAACATGCCCATATGTAATTGGCGAACAACTTTGGAAGGCCTACGGGCAAGATCTGGGCATCTTTCGTTTGGCTGACTGGGCATGGTCTGACCCCTAATGCCCATGGTCATCTCTGGGCATGGTGCGGGCATCGCGCGGGCATGCCTGAGCGTTCGGGACTTCCAGGGCCAGAATTCGACAGACGAATGAGAATGTAAAAACTGCCAGAGAATGTCGTGGAAGGCCGTGGGCAGCTGCGAGCTTTTCTCGACTCCGATACTTGGAGCTTGGTGGAAGCCTTGTGCTCCAACATTGAGTGCTAAAAAAACATTGCAATTTCTAAAATTCGAAAATACAGAAGACCGAATTGGCGGCACGCATAAACACCCCTAAGACGTCTAGTCGCCGCACTCCGTTCTCTCACCTGGAACACACCATTTAATCAGATGAGCACTGGGCCTTGTGGCTAGTTCACTATCTAATAAGCCCATACCTATACAAAGTGTTGGTCTTCTGTTCCCACGGCTTCGTACGCTTCCATTCACCGAGTGTTCATGGCCTTGGGATAAATCGACCCCGCCGGAGCGTTGGTCGACGAAACCTACGAGGCTCCATCTCGTCCCCCGGCTCGCACTTGATCGACCAAGCTCTCCCACTTGGGCTCGACAGGTATGAGCCACTGTAAAATACCGTCGAGAGGTATAATCGCTAACCAAGGTTCCTGATCGTTGTAGCCGAACGATAGCAGGACCTCCTTCTCCTTGTACAAGGTAAACCCGGTCAAGAATTCAAACCAATCGACCTGGTCGATCGACGCAAAGATGGCAAACTCGTCCGTGTAGGCGACCATCGTCGTCGAGTCCAAGTCGATGAGGACGAAACGGTGTCGATACGCATCGAAGAAGACGCCATCCTTGGTGTATCCGCGTTGGTGAACCGTGCCCAAAGCCAAGCGGCGATTCGAGGGGAGGCGCACAAGGGGCGCCGATCCTCGCCAATGTTCCGAGCCAGCGGGAAGCCTTGATAAGCACGATGTGGAGTATTGTTCGAACGACTCAGGGTCAGCCTGGTCCATCTCCGGTCGAAGTGCTCGACAGCTGACGCCATGTGCGCGCGAGCCAGGCTCCGGCAGCGTTCCGCAGTCAACGACGATGAATGGCGAGTAGTGGGTGATCCATTTGGGTGCGCCATCGGTTGCATCGTCGAGAATAGGGACCCAGTTTTTTTGCGTTTGCGAGATTAGGTCCCCTTCTGCAAGCATCGGCAGTGACAAATGATAACCCTCAGGTGAAGATGCATCAGTGAATGTAAGCGCGCTCATGGTCCTTGATTGGACGCTGCCCCAGCCGAGCATAGTTGTTGGCTGAGAGTCGGTATCGTCATAGCCTTTGTACTCAGTCAGTCGCATATCCTGTCCTAGTATCGAGCCCACCCTTTCCGGGGCACCGGCGTAGGACAAAGCAAAGTTGTCGGGACCGAACTGAATGACAGACATGTTAAGCCAGACAGTCGAGACCAGCCACCTCCCGTTGTCCTGGGAGTATTGCGCTTTTGTGTTCGCACGGCGGTTGAACGACCCTGAGCCGAGTTGAATCGCCAGTGCGTAGTATGCTGAGGTGGGTCCATCCAGGCGGTGGCGGGTCGGATGCGCCGCAAGGGCCGGGTTCGAAGGAAAGCGCTGCCCCGTTTGCGGATCCTCAATCTGCGACACAAAAGACTCGAGCATCGGCAGTCTTTGCAGCCGGTTCGAAGGTGATGACATCTCGTAGTTGACACCATGCATTTTGTAGTGCGCAAAGTTTTTGCCCCATCTGATTCGAGGGTACGTACCGCGCGTTGTCGAGCCCAGCGGCAGGGGTTGATTCGGCTTCAAGATCTGGGCGACCCACGCGTCGATCGTTTGGGGGGGCTCGGCAGCACTGGGAATGGATTGAGCATTTGGCAATATGTCTTTCGTGTTACCTGGGGTCGGACGTAGACATGATACCCATAGTCAGGTGGGATGCCGTCTAGACGACCGCTCGCTACGTCTCTTTCGTCTGTGCCGCGCAGTCTGTTGGACTCACTAGTATGTTGGTGGTCCGTTCCGAGCGTTCCGAATTCGTCATCTTTAAAGAGTTTTTCGCTCGCTTCAACTGAGGCCCATGAAGCTGACGGCGGGAAACTGACAAATCCAACGGTGGTGTCAAACGCGAAGTCGGTTGAAGCAACGAAAGGCACTGCACCCGGGCTGCCCAACCCTGTCGACGCGTCAGGGTGGGGGGACCGAGGTGTACGACACGACTCACCTTCGCTCATTGATCACGTGTATGCATCGACAAAAAGAGATTATTGTGCAGAATACGAATACGTACGTGAGTAGGACACGCGTCCTGCGTCCTTCAACGCCCGAATCGCCGGTCAGTCCGTGTCGCGAAGCTAGGTCCATCGCTGGCCCCCTAACACGCGTTCGACTGAGGCGACGGAAGACGACGCCAGGGCTCTGTGGGATGATGAGTCTGCGGCGTGCGTGACAGTTAAATTGTGATGCGCGAGCACTCAACACCTGCTGCGGCCCGAGGATGGATATCAGGCTTGGTGATGAGTGTGTGCGAGGGCAAGGTTTACTCGGGTTGTACCAGTGGTAAGGCTACCAGGGAGCCAGGGCCTGCCGCCTGTGCCTGCCTATCAGCCGTGCGCGCCGGACCTTTTTTTGGGAAGGAGGGGGGGAGGAGTGGGGGGGGGGTGTGGAGATAAATTTCAATCACAGTTACTTACCTCTATATAAGTACTTTGCTAAACCAGTCGGACTTTTCCTCCGACTTTTCCGGAGATTTCTAGGTACTATTACAATTGTGCTGTAATTGAAATCTATCAAAAAAAAAAAAAAAAAAAAAAAAAATGCGTAAACGTACACTGGCTAGGCAAATACCTAGGTAGTGTGCCTACCGCCTGTGGCCGCCGCCTGTGGCCGCCGCCTGTGGCCGCCGCCTGTGGCCGCCGCCTGTGTATTCCGATCATTTGATCACCCACGGGCCACCATCGATCCGTCGGCGGCTGCTCTTGCGAGGGTCGATCATACAATAGTGGCCGATCGTAGCTAATTTTGGGCCGCCCTGATGCAGTTACTAAAAGATTACCTGCCTAGCTACCTACCTATCTACCTAGTAGCAGGCATTAGACAGGTGATAGGTAGGTAGTGGTACCTACCTAGTACCTACTACCTACCTATCTGACCTCCCTTAATATAAGTTGCGCAGGCTAGCTCGATAGGTACCTAGGTACCTACTTCGACCTCTGTACCTAATTGGTACAATTAACAACATCTCCCATTGCTACCTGCTTCTTGCCCGTTTTAGGTCGGGCCACAGACAAGGGCCACTAAACTCTAGATTCTAGCTATGGATGTTTCAGCCTCGGGGAGCCGCTGAGAAAGTTGAGCGAGATTAGGCCCTCACGGCCTCACGAGTCACGACGCGTGCAACGCGTTCAGCCTTGGAAGTCGGATGGTCATCGACATTAGCGATCGAACGAATGCAGAACCTGGCAATACCTACTCCGCGCCCATGAGGTGCGAGCCGGCATTGCGGGCCACTGCACTTGCCCATCTTATCTCCACCTGCCTGCTACACGTACCTACCTACCTTTTAGGTAGGGCGAGTGGGTACCTGCCTACCGTGCGTACCCCAGGTAGCAGGTAGGTGAAATGAGGTTTTCGGGCGATAAGTGCCATAGATAGATTAAATGCATCTGAACACTCAAGAGTATCATCGAAACTTTTGTGGCTGCAAACTTGGAATACTGAGCTCAGTGAGCTCGGCCAGTCGAGTCGAAGCAGAGTTCCGATTGACAAAGCTGATCGTTGTGAGACTTCAAAGGTCGACGGCGAGGCGCGCGACGATCTCTTCCCAGCCCTTCCGTTTCTGTTCCACACGCACAAAGCGCCGTTATGGGGGGGCAAAAGCGAGCAGCCCCTCGGCATTCGGAAGAACAGCCGAGTGGAGGTGAATCCTCCGATCCGTCGGAAGGAGGGGGCAGACGACACAAGAAGGCCAAGCTAATGGCGGTTCCATCGTCGGCGTCGCTTGCACGGCCCGAGTCACTCGAGGAACGCATTAGCACTGGCAAGCCGAAGGCCGCGGGCAATGACCAGGAAAAGGGGGGGAGTAGAGATGGGAGTAGAGAGAAGGGCAAGAGAGAGGGAAAGGGAAAGGGAAAAGGAAAGCACGTAGGAGAGGCTGCTGAAGCGCATCAAGGTCGTTCGCATTCGACGTCCACCGCACCCGTGGTGTCAACGTCGAACGCTGCTCCCGTCAAACCCACTGCAGCACCGAATACTACAATCGCGTTGGCACCTCCAGTCCCGATAAAACGTCCAGTTCATGCAGGAACCTTGCGGCGTCTCGCCGCGGCTCGACCTCCTCCCAACCGTTCCGTGCGGCTCGGATCGACATTGTCGGGAGCCAAGATCGGCGGTCCATCCAAGGACATGACTGACGGCAAAGACGAAGAGGACATTTGGGTCAAGCAGAAGAATGGCCTGGGACTGGGAGGCTACCTGAAGAAAGGTATGGGTGCCTTCACGGACCGCGGGTCAGTCTCCTTCGCCTCGCTCCTTTGCATCCTCTGCATTCGATAGGGTAGTACGTTAGCTGACATTTTGGTTCGGGGCATTCCCCCATAATCTTGCGCCATTTTCTTGCGCTCAGCTGTCGATGCCTCTCGGTACACGGCATGGGCGCAGCCATTCCTCTCGCTCTTTCGCTCGGGCTCGCGATCCGTGATGCTTTGCCTGGTGGATCATCAGATACACAAACGAGCACTGTGCAGATGGAGGTCACCACCGGCAGTGCCAAGGTGTTTGATGAGATCACACCCGAAAACGAGGTATGTCAGACCAAGGTCCAAGTAACGACTGCAAGCTGAGCTTATTGAATTCTTTGCGAGGTGAGACTAATATTACCATCTTTGTTGCGTCGTGCAGGAAGATGACTTGATTTACCAGAACAGGATCAAAAGTACTGTCTCTGTACAGCTCTCGATACGAGATGTGATGGCTGGGGCAGGGCCGAGAATCGACCTGAAGGGGAGGGTCCGAGGTGCGGGGCCTAACGTGCGAGGACGAAAACGAAGGGGCGGTCCAAGATCCTGATAGCTTGTGGCCTGACAGACGGTGTGTGTGCATTGACCTTCCATGAACTCGCCCTTTGATCAACAAGCACTTTATATCGGATATAATCGTGGGCAGTCTAGGCTTTGTTCCTTCGCTCCCTACACGAATGAGCATCAGAGGTGCCGCCCCACTTGACTTGAGCGAGTCCGGCTGAGAGCTTCTGAGCAGCAAGCAACCTTTGGCCTATTCGAAAACCTGGATACCCAGGTACTTGGTGCTTTCTAGTACCCAGAAAACATCCCTCGGTACGCAGGTCTCCAGTCGTACAAGTTTACCATGAAGATTGACGGCCCTTTTTTTTTTTTTTTTTTTTTTGTTGTTGTTGTTGTTGTTGTTGGTTAGACCCTGAAGCTCTCTCTAAAGCTAACGGTTTGTTTAACAAAAAAAGGCCCGGCCCCGGACTGGGAAATGATGTCGCTCTCAACATTAGCAGTGAACAGAAGCGGTCGAAAGTGGCCGAACGAAGGTCACGTGCGGAACAGCAATCGGTCACCAGCCTCGCGGGCCAGCGGATTGCTGCACCGACGCGAATGTAGTGCCCGAGTTAAACATGTATCTCATATATACAGCTTGTTCTCAAAGAGCGTATAGTAAGCTACGTTGATTTAGTATTCAGCACTTGGCAGCGGCGTTGAGGCCGTTGTGGCGTGCAACTTGGGACTTTGAAAACGGCGTAGTGCAGAGTCAGCTTCACGGCTTTGAGTGATAAACTAGGTTCGGCGGCGCGCGGCAGCGCGCCGTCGTCACCTCCGTGATTCGACTTCAGCGCTCGCCTCTGTATGTTGCACTGTTCGGATGAAAATGAAACACGCCCCCGAGCCCCTGAACAGCAACAACTATTGTTGAGTTGACACTTGAGGAGAACACTCTGCAGGCTACATGAGCGCGAGCGCGCGCGGGCTTTCTCTTAGCTTCCTTCTGATTCGAGCGTTCTAACGTATTGAACTACCTCGAATCAGACGCCGAGATTCTAGAACTATCCAGTTCGACAGGTCCATCAGAGATTGCGATCTGGGTACACTGAGAAGAGACCACCCCCCGCCTCTAAAGAGCACCGATCTGACAGCGCCGACTCTGCACTCCCTCATTGATCGATCGGGAGAGTTCCAAGGAAAAGATTTCGGCCTTCTGCCCTGTCCCTCTCTCCGGCCCCCGCTCCGTACCGAGCGCTCACAACACTCGCAATCCTGCAACTTGCAGCTGCTGTATCCGTTGGAATACTTCACAAAGCTATCTCGGAGGTAGCTCTGCTCGGACCGTCTTCCAGTAGAGAGTGACTGACCCGCTGCGACGCTACACGGAAAACTCAAGAAAGCGCAAGCAGGCCTGACATGACCTGCTCGGACCGGCGGGTCCATGGAACGCCGAGGAATTCCGGCGAAGCTTTCAACTCCTAGCCGCCGGAAGCGCTGAGTACCGGTGCCGAAGAGCCGTCCCTCCTATGAGCGGTGACGTCAAGCCACGTGGTTTGTCGTGGTCGTTTGTCGTTTGTCGTTTGTCTTTTTCACTGTGTAGATGTAGATAGTAGTGTAGATAGAGGTTTTAGTAGATAGTAGATGGTAGATACCTAATAGAGGCGATACAAGGGTCCCGCTGCGTCTGTATTGGCGCAAGTGCTGGAGACGCTCATTGATTAGCCTCGAGAGAGTGTCCAAATTTATTTGTCGACGTTTTGGACTCATGCATCTCATGTTCAGTAAAAGCGCACTCCGGTCGAGTCGCCGAGGGCAACTTGTCCCTTACGTTTCTGATTGCGATCCTCGTTTCCGATCGCGATCCTCGTTTAACATTTCTGCGGGAAGCTTGGTAACTAACTACCTAGGTAGGTAGGAGAAGAAACAAGCATTTTTTAATTAAGCAAGAGGAGCGAATTCTGCTTCTGCCGATGGCGCCGTAGGTAATCGAAATTGACCGGTGGCCCAGGCACGCCTGCAGGTCGTTCGATGCGCCTGAGTTGATCGGCTTGGCAAAGCTTGGGGGCTTGGACTTTTTAACGACGACCCCTATGACAGATCGAGCGCGCACGCTCCGCTGGTTTGTACTCGAGTTACAGCGGCATCACATCAATACTTCGTGGTCAATATCCCCATTGCCCAGGCTTGACCACAAGGATTTAGCAATAACACCGGACTTACCCTCTTGGACTGCGTGAACGGGCTCAAAAATCAGGAGCTCGGGCTCAAGTCGGCGGTGACGTTAACCGCGAACCCGCATTAGAGAGAGCATCAGCTGCAAGCGCCCGCGGTGGCAGGTCCTTTGCAATCGGGTAGGCCTCGGCGCCTGGAGCATTTCCTTGGCAAGGGATGCATGCTCACACCTTTCTTGCATTGGGCCCTGTACCGCCTACTGATACCTTCATCGCGTCGTCGTATGATTCGGGTCCCCATGACCGCATATGCGTTGCGGGTTAGCTCGAACTCGAGCTTACGCGGCGCCGTCTCGTCGTTGTCATCTCCACTCTCTTCAGACTCGTCTTTCTTGATTTCCTAACCATCACTCAGCTCATCCTCAGCTTTCTCTCTCCATAGCACCAACCCCAACATCAACAATATGAAAACCATCGTCATTCTCGCCACCGTGCTCCCAATCCTCTCCGCTTTTGCGGCCCCTATGCCCGAGAACGGCGGCAAGGGCAAAAAGAGCCATGACTCGGGCAAGGGAGCGTACAAGCCCAGCAGCCAGTACATTTCGAACGGCGTCTTTGACTTCACTTCGACGTACTCTGCCTATGCCACCCCCGATCAAGTGTGAGTGGATGCCCTTGCCGAGCTGGTTCCTTGGGTTCACAAGCTGATGCTAACCCCTCGTACTCTCCTCGGCCTAACAGCGTCAACGCGAACTCGAACCCTACCCCGGGAGAGCCCGGAGCTTACGGATGGTTCAACTACGGCATCAACGCTCGGAAAGAAGTCATCTGCTACAACATCACAATCTTTATCTCGGGCAACTACAGCTCACCCGCAAAGACGGCGACCCATATCCACCAAGCTGTCTATGGCCGCAATGGTCCCCCTAGGATCACGTTCCCCAACCCTACTAGCACTTCTCCTATCGATGAGTTCGGTCGACGTGTCTCAATCGGTTGCTTGCAGGGCCCCTTCACGACCGGCCTTGCTCCCAACGGCACCGACGTGAGTCTCCGACTCGCCGGCGCTCTCCACTTGCGCGCCATCCAGGATGCTGACCAGGATTACTAACCCTCTCTTACAGACCGGAACTGATTTCTCCCTGTCCCAGATCGAGAAAAACCCTCCCGGGTTCTTCACCGACACTCACACGGCAAGCTTCCTCACCGGTGCCATCCGCGGCCAGCTCACCTTGACTGGCACGACGTACTAGATTGGCATCATCCCACATGTCTCTTACGAAAGAGGTCACCTGGTAGTGGGTTCGATTTTGTAATGTATTCTATCATTACTAGCTCTCGGGGTTTTTTTACTCACCTGCTCCACTCAGCTCAGACTCTTTTATATATATCAATGTACAAAGTAGTGCAATTCGAGTTGAAGTTTTCTGAGGATTAATCAGAGGTTACGGGTCGTCGGTCAGTCTCGCCAACCCGCTACGGCCTCGTGAAAAGATGAAGGTTCGGGGTTTGATAAATCATGTTTAACACGAAAAAAAGCTCCTGTATGGAGGCACTGATGTTGGCTCGTAAGCAACATATACCAATGTAGTCGGTCATCTGCGCTTGCGGCGGCTGCCAGCTAGGTACTAGAGTAGTTGCCCGCCCCACACAGCGCTTCCCCACATGTGCCCGATCGATGCGTCGACTTGCGTCGATCGCCGGCAATTGCTGCGCTGCAGGCGCTTCTCGTGGCCAGTGGCCCGTGGCGTACGCTCTCGTCCTCCCCACTTATCCGCTGTGCGGGTGAGCACTCTTTTGATGCAGTGTCTTTCACAACTATTGGATCTACTCACACCTCAAGCGATGGCCCTGACCTCTTCCAACACATCCGTCGACCTGCTCGTGCTCGGCGGTGGGTGGACCTACACCTTCCTCAAGCCGTTGCTCGAGGAATCGTCTATCTCCCACGTTGCGACGACTCGCGATGGTCGAGACGGCACGCTGAAATGGGGTTGGGACGGTGAGAGTGACGATGACACGCAGTACGATGCGCTGCCGAGGGCCAAGACGGTCTTGATCGTGTTCCCGCTCAAGGGTCGAGGAATGAGCAAGCGGTTGGTGCAAGGGTACGAGAAGGAGCACGGATCGGTAAGGTGGATTCAATTGGGTAGCACTGGGATCTATGATGTGAGTCTGCGCAAGCGTGTACTTGTGAAGGACAGGGGTTCACGTGCGAGGATCTGAGCTCACGTCATCATCCCTGCTCGGCATCACAATATGAAAGGGAGGACCAACCTTGGCGGCAGCATCGCTATCACAAGACAGTTCAAACGGAAGGCGCGACGCCAACTCAAAGGGCAAGATGTTTGAATGGACGACGAGGCACTCCGAGTACGCGACCGACAACCCGAGGGCGATCGCCGAGGACGAACTGCTCTCAATTCGAGCGGATGCGTTTGTGCTCAACTTGGGTGGTCTCTGGGTACATTGTTGTGGGAGATGTTGAACGAAACAAGGCAACGCTTTGCTCACCAACCCTGCTCAATTCATTAGGGAGGCACGCGCGATCCGGCAAACTGGTTCCAGAGGATCGCTCCGTCCAAGGCAGCGCTCGCGGCGAAAGGCTCGGTGCATTTCATCCACGGCCTCGACGTTGCTCGAGCAGTGATTGCCGTTCATCTCTCGCCTTCGGTGACGAGTTCAAACGATCCTGTTGCCGAGTCCGCAATAGGACCGGAGTCATCGAAGCGGTTCCTCGGTCGCCGTTACATTCTGACCGACTTGCGAGTGTACGATTGGTGGGATCTTGCTTCAGCTTGGGCCGCCGAGCCTTCGGCAGAGAAGGCCGCCAAGGATGCTGGTGACTGGGTGAAGGAGTTGTTGAGGGAGCACCATGTGCGAGCGCTGCCCAGGACGCCTGAGGTGATCGGTCGAGCGCTCGATTCGAGAGAGTTTTGGGAGGAGTTCGGATTGAATCCCGTCAAAGGGCGGTGGGAGCGAGCAAGGTTGTAGGAATCGGTAAATCGACAACACATGGGGAATGAGACATGGCACATTGACAGGTGTCTTTTTATGCAAGGAGATGGTGTGCTGTCAGAACGATTTCGAGAGACGCTCTGCGAGTTCCAGACTGTCTCGGACGTTCAGCAGAGTGAGGAGACAGGTCCAGACAGGTCCAGTCGTGATGCTGCTCGGCATCAGGTTCAGCTCAGCGCTCCCACCTCATTCTCCCCCAGCGCTCCACGGTTCGCAGCTGACATTCGTCAACAACCCCCCCCCCCCAGCAATCTCACTCCTCTCTCGGATCGAAATTAAAGCATCTTGTCCACATCGTGGGCTTTCGTAACTACGATCTTTGCCCCTACAGCAGCATTGAGCCAGCGCCATCACCCGTCGCCTGTCGCTCTTCGCCATGGTCAGTCCTCGAGCCTGCACCTTTACCTTCACCTTCACCCGTCCCAACTCCCACCGGAGGCATACTGATATGAAGCCTCCCTACACAGACGACGGTGTGCCAAGCTCTGTCGTGCTGGTCATCGTACCGGGATAGCCGTTCGCCGCTCTCGATCGACCTGCAGCATGCCAATCTCGCCGTCTCGTCGACGGTCTATGTCGGCAACCTCTCCTTCTTTGTTCGTCCATCGTTGGGGCAATATGTGCACCGTGAACTGTCCACTCGACCCATCAGCTGACCGCACACCTTACGTGCTGCGCTAATCCACGCAGACGACGGAGGAACAGATCTACGAGCTCTTCAGTCGTGTGGGAGAAGTCAAGCGCATCATCATGGGTCTCGACCGGAATACGAAGACCCCATGTGGTTTCTGTTTTGTCGAGTCAGTCCACCTTCCGCGTCTGGGCGCCTGTTCGGAGGACGTGCCGTGTTGACGCTTTCTTTCTTTGCGCTCCCCTCTCCGACGACCCCCTCTCCGACGACCTTGCTCGGCGAATCGCGCTGGCCAGATACTTCCACCACGAACATGCACTTGCGTCGCTGCGATACGTGTCCAACACCAAACTCGACGAACGATTGATCCGAGCCGATCTTGATCCGGGGTACCTCGACAACAGGCAATACGGCCGAGGCAAATCAGGAGGACAGGGTCAGTCCTTCACATCGATTGCTTGACCGGGGGCGTTCGGCTGACCTGACCCGTGTCTGCTTCATCACAACCAGTACGAGACGAGTTCCGACAAGAGTTCGACGCAGGTCGAGGAGGGTGGGGTCACATCAAGGCACTCGAGATCACCCGGCAGCAAGAGCAGGACGATCTCTACCGGGGCGATCACTATGGCAATGCTCAGCAAGAAGTTCCAGCCGGAATGGGTGGCTTTGTCGATGATAATCCACGATTTCGGGAGGAGCGAGATGATTAAAGGTGCAGCTTTTTTAGTGTAATGAGCAGGATAATGGATTTGTAAGTTTTGAATACCATTTTCGATAGGTAATAGGACACTACCGGCCTGGTAGAATGTTGGAAACAGTTCGCAGGCGTGCCGAGTGGGAGTCGATCGCTGGTGGCCGGTTGCCGTCGTACTCCACGGTCCTGCCGGTGTGAATTGTCGGCTGTGCGCAGTACCTCGCCACGCTCGACCATGACGTTGTCGAGGAGAGGGGTGAGGCTACCTCCCGAGCTTATACAGACGATCCTGTCTTGCCTACCGACCCAGTCGCACTCGTCGATCCAGACGCTGCTCGCCTGCTCGGCCGCGTCTCGGTCAATGCGTCAAATCGCGCTGGACAGCTACTTGTGGCGCCCCCATGTCGCAGCGAGATGGCGCCGCGGCAGGCAGTCCACCATCGATGATGATGCCCACCGTGTCTATCGTACCCGAACTGTGCACGGTGCC
Source organism: Microbotryum intermedium (assembly GCA_022702645.1). Taxonomy (NCBI): domain Eukaryota; kingdom Fungi; phylum Basidiomycota; class Microbotryomycetes; order Microbotryales; family Microbotryaceae; genus Microbotryum; species Microbotryum intermedium. The sequence continues at coordinate 2,124,122 of JAHWDX010000001.1, forward strand.
CAAGTCGAGCACGCCATCGCGACGCTCGCCTCGACGTCGCATGCCCGCTTGCCTTTGATCGAAGGACTTCGAAGTCAAGGCGACGAGGCCATTGAGACGCTACAGCAACTTCAGCACATCGACGCAGTCGACAAACCAATGTCATGGATGTCGGAACGTTACTGGGCCCAGCAAGTGTACCGCTGCATACTGAGGGACAAGGCGATCGCGATCTGGGCCACCATCGCCAACGAGCCCGTCGAGCAGGAAGACTCGTTCGAAAAGGGGGTCTGGGCCTTTGTCGCTTTCCGAGATGATGTAGACTACAGGGATGTGAGTCGCACGTCATTGCAGACCCGTGTACCCCCCACCCTTCGACGCTTCGAGCGGTCTCACCAATTGGCCACCTCATCTTGCACAGTATCTTCCCAGATATGACATCGAGCGACATCCCGAGCTTTTAGCCTTGCTCGCTTCATGGCCATGCCAAGACGACGCATTCTTGAAGCATGTCGCCACCTCCGTCATGACGTACATGTATCAAATCGGCTTCAGAGCCGCGGATGCGACCTCTTTCCATTGCATCAACAACCACTTTCTATCGCGCGTTTGGGATGGCATCGACCCAAGTGGTCGGTCCGAGTCCGGGACGCTGCCCATGTCCCTCGTGTCCATCTTCTGCTCGTTCGTCCAACGACTGCCAAAGAAATACAACGTTAGAGCCAAACCGATCGGCTTTCCTGGAGTGATGCTTGCTGGCGTGGCGTTGGGAGACAGTGACGATTGGGTCACGGTCAATGTCTTCGAAGGCAAGATCGCCGAACCCAACGACCTTCAAAAGATGCTGCGCGGCATGAGACTCGATGTGGTGGCGCCCATTGCTCGCCTTGGACCTGCTTCCGCCAAGGCCATGGTGAGTGGGTAATGTTTGACGCACAGGAGGAGCCGCGGCCAGTGGCTCACGCCACGGCTTGTAGTGCTCGCGAGTCGCGCAGAATATTCTCAACTCTGTTCGCCAAGGCGACGATGATGCCATCGAAGATCACAACGCCTTGATCTCGGCACATTACTCAGCTGCCCTGGCTCTGTATCACTTTGCGCCCCCCGAATCCCGGCAATTGTACGCGAACTGGGCCGTGTCGGTCATCTAGGCCGAGTATCCTCATGACGTCTCGTACCTCGAAGGCTTTCTCGCCCAGGCTATGACGAGCCCGCGCGCCGAGTCAATCAAGCAACTCTGTCGTGAAGTGCGAGATGATGACATGGCTGGACCAGAGCCGCACTTGGGGAGCTCAAGAATTCATTGGAGAATTGGGCAGGTCAGTCGATTGTTTTTAAGCGCAACGAACCCATCAAGTTGTGCTGTGCGCCACCTCCCTGCTTAATGCCCTGAACTACTCGGCGCTCGCAGGTTTTCCGACATCGATTGTTCGGCTATTGTGGTGTCGTTCGAGGATTCGACGAGGAGTGCTTGGCCAATGAGGAGTGGATCCAGTCAATGGGCGTCGATACGCTCCCTTTCGGGAGGTCACAACCGTTTTATCACGTCATCACCGAAGGCGGGGGTACGCGCTACGTCGCGCAAGAGAACATAGCTGACGAGGAACATCGGTCCATTCCGTTCGAATGCATCGAGAATCTCGCGAAACTCTCCGTTATGGGAAGGTATTTTTGCAGAACGGAGAAGGATGTGCATGGCAGGTGGAGGTTCGTCAAATCGTGCGAGACTGCTGCGATGTACCCTGAAACACCCCCGAACGTGTGAGCGGGACGTCATTTCAATCGTTATGTATCGAGTGTTGGCCCCGGCATAGTCAGTTGGATTTATGCAATGCGATGCGCATTGCTATTGGAGAATGGAGATGCGATTGTTGTATCATTGCGAAAGCGACTAGAGAGATCTGGCTACTTCGATCTCCTCGATACTCTGAATCAAATCTTGCTCCTGGAAACTACCAAACCCTTCCAGGGCGATACCACACTCGACTCCCTTCGTGACTTCAGTCACATCTTTTTTAACGTGCTTGAGCGTATCCACATTCCCAGTAAAGATGACTACGCCATCTCTGACCACGCGAGCCTTTCGCGCCTTCTGAAACACTCCGTTCGAGACCTTGGACCCAGCGACCACCTTTGGATCCTTCATTCCTTTAATGGAGATGGAGAATAGTTGCTGGACGAGCGCTTCACCGTGGACGCGCACCTCGATCGTCTTGGGGAGCAAGTCGGTCACAGCGGCCCGGATGGCATCGACAAGACGGTAGATGATCGATGAGGAATGGACTGCGACGGGGGTTGGCGGACGAGCGGCAAGTTTCATGACTGATGCGGGGATACGCACGTTGAAAGCGACGACGGCGCCCCCAATTGCTCGAGCCATCTCGATGTCCGACTCCTGCACGTCCCCGACACTCGAGCTAACGATCTTGACCTTGGCTTCCGAGTTGCCAATCCCTTCGAGAGAGCCGACGACGGCCTCGACCGTTCCACTGACATCGGCCTTGATGATAAGGATCAGTTCCTTAGCACCTGAACCTTCTCCGCCCGTCAAATCTTCAACCGCGACTTGGCCAGCATGAGTCACAGCGTTCCCACGCAGCCCCTTAGCTTTGGCTTTGGCCTCTTCCTCCCTTCGGATCTGCTCAGCCTCCGAGTCAACCTTGCGCTTCTCATTGATGACTTCGACTTCCTCCCACAGCTTTTGTTGTTCAATTTTCTTGACACGATTCGTGACGGCGCGCTTGGCCTCGTCCTCGTTGATGGCTTCTAGCACGAGGTCGCCAGCGCTGGGCAAATCTTTCCATCCCGTTACCTCGATCGGTTGGCCAGGGTAGACCAGCGACACCGCTTTCCCCGTCGGAGGGACGAGCGAACGAACTCGGCACCAAGTCGTTCCCGCAACGAGACTAGCGCTCGCTCGCAAGCAACCACGCAACACCAACACGGTCGCGACGTTGCCTCGACCCTTTTCCACCCTCGATTCGATGACTCGACCCTCGACTCGCCCGGATCGCTCGGCTCGCAATTCGCGAATTTCGGCGATCGCAGAGATAGTTTCGACGAGACTGGCGAGGCCTTGTCCAGTGACGGAAGAAACTTCGACACAGGGAATGTCGCCGCCAAAATCTTCAATCTCGACGCCGGCGGCCAACAATCCTTGTTTCACTTTGAGCTAAGGCAGACAAAATCTCTTTATCGTCAGCGAGGATGGGGTGCGATAATATGGGAAAGCTCACCGTATCCACTCCAGGCTTGTCAACTTTAGTGATGGCGACCACGACTCCTACGTCGGCACTCTTGATGAGACCAATGACTTCCTCGGTCTGAGGTTTCACGCCGTCATCAGCAGCGACGACGAGCACGACGACGTCGGTCACGCCGGTCCCACGTTCTCGCATCGCCGTGAACGCAGCGTGGCCGGGCGTATCTAGGAATGTAATCGTCGCGCCTGAATTGGGCTCGATCGAAGACGGAGTTGGTGCAGCACCTTTCTTGCCGCCGCTGCTGAGGTTGCGGACGATCGCATCGACCTCGACTTCGAATGCACCAATGTGTTGCGTGATACCTCCTGCTTCACCCTTGGCGACGGTGGTTTGCCTCAATGTGTCGAGCAAAGAAGTCTTTCCATGATCAACATGCCCAAAGATGCCAGTAATCGGTGGCCTCAGCGGTCGCTCGATTTCTTCGAGGATGGGCAATGGGTACAGATCGAAGGCGGCTTCGTCGTCGACGGTCGGGTCAAAGCTGAGTTCGAGAGCAACGAGGGAAGCGTCTTCAGCCGTCAAGAGGCGCTCGGGTCGGGTATAGTCGAGGCCGATGCGCTCCATCGCCTTTTGCAGGGTCGGTAGCCGCACGCCGAGGATGCGCGTGAGGTTTTCGAGGCGAACGGTGGTGGGGAGGGTGACTTTTTTGAGGGCTCGAGGTTGTCCTCTAGGGGCCCTGCGTTGGCTTGAGGAAGACGGCTGCACCCCACCTCGGATGACGGGGCGTACCGCATGTCGGTCCGAATTCCTTTGCGTGAAGAGCCGCGGATTGACTCGACCAGGAACCATCTCTCGATTATCCCCAGTCGATGTCGTCGTCGTCGTCGTCAATCGGCTTGCTCTCCTGACCACCCCTGTCGCTCCAACGTTCTTGGCACTGTTGAGCAAGCGCTGCCTTTCTTCGGGATCCCTCTTTTCCAACTTGGTCTGAATCAGCCTCGCGCGCTCCCTCTCCAACGCGTACAGCTTATCGGGGCTCATCGTTCTGAGCAGCCTCCCGCGGGCACGGTCCTCCCGCTTCCTTTCCTCTGCCGACAATTTCTGCCAATCGCGCAGAGCTCGACCGACGCGGGATAACAAGGTCGACGCAGGTTCGTCCGAGTCGCGATGGACTCTTCTGACGGCGTTGGACCGCAAGGGGTATGAGATCGATGGGTCGCGAGGCGAGAAGGTCGATGCCGATGACGTAGACGACGAAGGCGAGGGTGTGGGAGTGATGGGGTTCTTCTTGGTAGGGTAGGACCTGGTTGGGCGGGGTCCGTCCCTGACTCGGATTTGATCATCTCGTCTAGCATCTCGATCAAAGTCACGGTTTCGGTCTCGATCCCGGTCCCGGTAGTTTGAGAATGCCGATGCACTGGCGTTCGACGAAGAGAACGCTCTTGGCGCCGGGATCGAGGTCGGTGATGAGGAGCTGAGGATCGAGGAGGCCAGAGCGGGGTGGTGTCGGGTGCCAGACACCGGTCGCGACGACGGGAGTGCGCAAGTACATCTCGATATCAATGCTTTTGAAGTCATTGTGGTGGCTGCTTCACACCCGAGGGTAGAATCGATTAGTGCGCGGACAAGCTACGACGGCGAACGGCGCATCACTTTTGTGCGTGGAGTCACTGGGCATACCTCCTCTGGAGTGGCCTTCGCAACCGAAAAGGACTCGGCCCGGTCCGGTAGACTGGACCCGAATCACCCAAGGGGATCAGGAAGAGGTCGGCGAGGGAAACGGTGGAAGCCGAGACCGACACTACCCATCCAGTTCGAATCGGGGCCGCTTCTTCGCAGCGAGACAAGCAACGACGCGTGTCGAGGAGCGGAGCTGATCGCGCGAGCCGTAGCACGTGTTCCTACCCAGTCCGAGTAGATGTCGGAGGTCTTGTTGTGCGAAATCTGTTGAGATGAAGTCTCCGGGCGCAATACCCAAGTCAGGGGCGGCGAGGAGACCGCGATTATGCTCATGCGCGGGCGCGGACGCTCGTTGACGTTGACGCTGGTTTCCCATCGCTGCCTATCGCTGCCTCGACCGGCAACTCGTGCGGTCCGTGCACAGCTGCCACAGCTGGTCCGAGCTCAGCGGTCACTTTCATCCAGACCTGATTTCGAATCCAATTCGGATCGGGATCGTTTCCGAACCCTGCCCCTCTCCCCCCTCTCTCGCTCGCTCTCTCTCTCTGCGTTCACCCTCCTAAGAATGGCCGCCCTTTCAGGAATTGTTCCCTCACAGGATCTGCTCGGGACATGGGCCAACGCGTTGGGCCCCGAGTCGCCGATTCGCATCATCAAGGTCAGGTCAGACTTGCTAGTGGGCAGAGGGCAGTGCTCACGTGGCCCCGACCTCGACCTCAACATCATCGGCCGCATCTCTACCCACCCCCGCTCGAACAACATCGACTGACCCTTGCCCTTTTACTGGCGCATCCGTTAGATCGTCATCGAGCAAGAGGCACTCGTCTCGGCCGCCCAAATCGATGCCGAGGGCTCGGACGAGCACGACTTTGAGCTTCTGAGCCCACTCGGCGACGATCAATCGCCCTGCTTCCTGATTTACCGGTGCGTCACATCCTGGTGTCCTTTTCGATATCCAAATGCTGGCAGCGTTATGCCTGGTGCCTTTCCTTCGACACCATTTGCACTCCCTCCCTGTGCCGCTCATCCCGCGCCGTCCTCGGCTAACGCTGGGGCCCCACTTGCGTCGAACGTCGCTTTCGTCATCCTCATCCACAGACATCGGGATCCGGAATCGTGGCTATTCATCTCCTACGTCCCGGATGGGTCCCCCGTGCGATCAAAAATGCTTTACGCTTCGTCCCGGCAATCACTCCTACGAGCTCTCGGCGATTCGCGGTTTTCCTCTTCTATTATCGCTTCTACACAGGTACGAGACCTTCCGGTCCTTCACAAGCCGGGCACTCGTCGACATCGTTGCTCCCAAAGCTCATCGTTCCTTTTTTCACACCTTGACCTGCCAGGACGAACTGACTTTCGCCGCGTACCAAGATCATCTAGCAGCTCAACATTCCAGCGCGCCTCTGACGGCGAGGGAACAAGAAATCGCCGACATCAAAGCTGCCGAAGCCAAAGAGCGACGTGAGGGCGACACCAGCGAGAGCTTGAATCAACCGAGGAGTATGCTGGATCTGTCGGGCTCATCCCAAGGAACTTCAGCGGACGGGAAGAAGACAGGGACCGGGTGGAGTGATGAAGCCGCCGACCTGATCAAGGCATTTGCCGCTGGGGACAAGGGAGTCCTAGAGTTGGCAAGTCTCTGCGCTTGCGCGAGCATTCAAAACACTGTTTTGCTAAGCTGCAGGGATTTAAACCACGAAAAAAAAAAACAGCGGATTGAAGAAGAACGAATAGTTCCCTCGCCTGAACAACCCTCCAGCCTCGTACTTCCGAAAGATGCACCCTGTTTCACTTTCTATAAACACACTGTCGGAACCGGTGCGTTGCTAACAGGACCCTCCAGACCCTTCACTACGTGTAATCATGAGCTGATGAGCATCCTCCTGTGTATAGTGTTCATTTACTCGTGCCCTTCCTCTTCACCGATCAAGTCTCGCATGATTTATGCCTCCAGTTTCCATTCGGTCAGAACCATGGCGTCCACCTTGGGCGTCGATGTATCCAGGCGAGTGAGTCTTAAAAACCAAAGTACAGATCTTCGTCCAGATTCTTGAGCTCTGATCTGAGTTGCTGCTACCGTGCATCTTTTCTTCGACATCCTCTAAGCTCGAAACTTCGTCGCCCGAGGAAATCACCGACGCGTTTGTAGCCGCCGAATTTGGACAAGCCGCAGCCGGGGGCAGTGCACCGGCAGGGTATGATGGTGGGGACAAACCTGCCTTTGCGCGACCTACTCGGCCGGGTAGGAAACGTTGAAACCGTGTCGTCAAAAGAGTGGAGCCTATCGTAGCAGCTCTGGGTGGTGGCCTATGCTTGATTGATTCGAAGGCACCTCTACACCTAATAGACTGGGGGTCGCGACCTTGCCTGCGTTTTATAAGCGAGTGCTGCAGTTCGCTAGTATGAGATCTAACATCCCCGGTCGCCGCTTCTGCGAGATGTCCTTTGACGACACTTTGGACCGCGCTCGAGTGTGCGCTCGACAGCTGCCTATGTGAGGTTCATGAGAACTGAGAAAGCGTTCTTTTCACTGCAAAGTAACACTGTCGTTAATTTCCTATCGTAGAATCAACTTAAGCGCCAACGTTTCATTTTTTCACACGCATCTACTCGCTGCCGGTAGGACGGAGCTTGATAGGCTCCGACAATTGCTTCTCGGGCACACCGAGCTCAATGAGTTTGGCAAAGACCTTGGAGAAGTCGGCGAAGAACTTAGATTCGTCCTTGGCGTATTGCTCCGCATACGGTCGGAACGCCTTATCGGTCGCCAGGGCCATGTCGGTTGTGAGCATCATCAAGTTCTTGGTCGACTTGTCCTCGTACTGAAAAGGTCCCTTCCAAGGCTTGGGCTGTGGGCGTGCGAGTCAGGAGCGTAAAGGGGGCGTAAGGAAGGAGGTCAGCAACGGGGGGCCACAGATCACTTACGGGCCACAAGAACACAGGGCGTAGACTCCACTGACCTGCCACTTCTCATTCAGCAAGAGCTTGTAGTACTCGTTGTTGAACGATGTGGGGGAATGTTGCCAAGGTCTGAACACAGGGATGCCAGACATGGTCGGTCAGCACAAGGTCGTCCTCTCAAATTGTCCTCCTCCGAGAGGGTCAGGCGGAAATGACGGACCCAGAAAAGCCCGAACGGTCAGTGTGGCAGCGTCCGACGGCGTGAGCACCCGACAGAGCAACGATCTCCTGGTCGTTGAAGCCCATGCGGTAAAAGACGTGGCGCAAGTGGTCCGAGCCCTTGTCACCGTCGGGGAGGCGACCATCGGGGGTGCAGTTCTCGACGTTGCCGTCCTTGCGGCCAGCTCGCCAAGGGATCGTAGGTCCGCCCATCTCCTGAATTGCGCAGACCCCGGCGAGGGTCCACAGATCCGAGTAGGTGATCTCGGGGAACTGCTTCTTGATGGGCTCGAGTAAGTTACGGGCAACATCGAGACCGGCGTTTGCGCCGTGGTTAGCCTGAGAGATGGTATCATGGAAGGTAGGCGAGAGGTAACAAGAGCGCAGCAAGAGTGCGAGCAGAGTCAGCTTCTGAACGAGCAAGTTCGATAGAGAATCGCGGCCGAGTCGGCCAAGACCCACCTCGGGAGCGAAGCGCATGGTGGCGCCGTTGGAACCACCGCTACCGGTTGTTTTGTCGAAAGTACCGGAAGCATGCCTTGAAGTGAATTTGGAATCGCCATGAGATCCAGGGTATCAGTCGACGTAGACCGCATGGGGAGTCGGGCGGGGTTGACGACCGAGAGCGGAAACTCACCACGCTAGACGAACGAGCACGGGGCCGTACGAACCATCTGCCAACGAACACGAGGGACAAGAGAAATAAGATGAGTCGGTGCCGAACACACTCTGTTTGGATGGCCGTGCCGCCACCGGGCCATCTAGGGATTCCGCATCTCTTGACGGCGATTGCTAAGGAAAGCGCTCTGGAGTCTGGGCCCTCGCCGGCCAATCGCATCGTCGCCTTTTCGAACTTGCAAATCGAAGCTGAAAGAAGCGCCCCCCCGCTGCGCTGGCCCGCGCCACCGGCCTGATCACTCGTCACCGCACTCACCGTCGTAGTCCTCGGCTTCGAGCACTTGGGCGATAGCATCGTAGACCCTGTCATCAAACAAGAGCAAAATTGAATGAGCATCGTGTCGAGTCCAGGTCTATGCTGTATCGTATCGGCACAGGTGAGGCCGCTTCTCCCGCGGTAACTGATAACCGCCCCGGAGCAAGCGCGGCCTCACCCACTCCGTTCACCGCACACTCATGCCACTCACTTTTGGTAGTCGACCTTCTGGGGAGAGGCCGCGTCCTTGACCTTGGTCGGGTCCGAGTCAGATTGCCCCCTGAGCGCATAGTAGGCACCACCGCCGAGCGCGGCCGCACCGAGCAAGGCGAACAAGGTCGTGTTGCTGCCACCCGAAGCCGGTGCAGCGGTCGCATACGTGCGACGGGCCAGGGCCGGCTGGCGAACGGCCAAGCGCGGCGCGACGAAGCGCGACGAGCGGAGCAGAGAGCGTGTTGCGAAGGACATGAACAAATTGGTCCGATCGGGTCACAGAAGAGAATCGAGCGTGCAAGACGGGAGGAGGAAGAGAGCCCCCGCCAAATGTGAAGTAGTGCAGCCGCTAGCAGCAGTCACGCTGAGCCGCGAGCGGGAGACGGTCCTCCCATTAGTAACGCTTCACGGGTGAGCATTGGAGCAAGTTCGGCCTCTTCGACTCGATCGACACCGACTACCCACCTATCTCGCCGCTGCGTGGATTGTGGATGGTACTTGCCTGGTGAAGGCAGGTCTGACTCTTTCTCTTCCGGAAAATATTCTTGAACGTATGCGCATCGTGCTATGGTCTTGGTGCGGATGCGAAAGCAGACAGAGAAAGCATACCTAGCGTTCGGCCTGGCAAAGCCCCGAACAACAGATACCGGCCAGTCTGCAAATGGAGAGCTGAGAACGATGTTGCACAAGCTATAACGGCACAGGTACACAAACAACATGGACGCGAGAAGAAAGAGCAGAAGGGATGAAACATTCAAGTAATACAATCCCTGACTGACTAGCCCTCGAAGTACGTTTTTTGAAACATGATAATGTCTTTGGTCAGCTCATCCATCAGGCTCATGCTGTCGAGATGCTCCGAACTGGCCGGGTGCTCCTGACCGGCGACGGCCGATCCGGACGGTCGCGAGCCACTGGAGAGTGTTGATTTCTCGACATGCTCGATCCTTTTCTCCCGGTCCGACATTTCGATCTGGACCCTTGTCAAGTACTCGAGCACGTTGCGCGCCCGCTTGCGCATCTCGGGCATCGTTATGCGTTTGTTCGGGAAACGAATCTTGGTTGGGGCTTCCGCCGCCGTCGGCGGGGTTGTCGACGAATACGAGTTGAAGGGCCGCTTGCAAGGAACGTAGATAGGCTGCGGATTCGACGTCGGGAGCAGATGTGAAAGGTGCTTGAGATGCTCAGGGATACCCCACCCCGATGGGTCGTTGCCGGTCACCCAGTCGCGCTGCGGCCGATGAGTGCGAGACTGATGCTCGGATGACGCCATGGTCACACCACTCGCATTGACCGACGTGCTCGTAAGCGAAGTGCCCCCCGACGGGTCCCTGCCACTGACTCGCTTGACGGGCGAGCCTCGTCCTCGGCCGCTAAACGTCGGCCCCGGTTTGGGGCGGTAAGTATATTGGTTCGGGTGCTTCGCTCGAGCACTAGCATTTGAATTAGGTGATAACACTGCGCAGCATAACAATCTCACATCGTCAGTCTACTTTCGTCTTCAACCGGTCAGCCTGATCCAAAGAACTCACTCGAGTCGTCGTCGAGGTTCGCTGCGGATCGGTCCAGTCCGTCCACATCGACATCCATCTTGGTCTCGGATACTCCGGAAGGCGGCGGTGCGGACTCGAAATCGAGCGAGGGTAGACTTGGTAGCTCGCCCAGTAAGATAGCCGGATTCCGTAACGCTCCCTCATCGTCGAGGCCTAGATCGGCATCATCTTCCCCGCCGACGGTTCTCTTCTCCAGCTTGGCGCGCGTCGCCGCTGCTGCAGGTGTCAACAGGCTTAGAGCAATTGCGTCATCGTAAGCGGCGTCACGAGAGTTCATCGTACTCCGCTTCTTTGGCGCCGGTTCGGCCTTGGTGCCGCCGCCCTGTTGATTCGGAGAGAGTGACCGTGATTCGTGGCGGATCAAGGCTGCAGACGCATCGCCGGTTGACTCGGCGGCCAAATATGCCGAGACCAAAGCGGCATCTACAGACTCGCGTGTCTTTTGTACACGAGCGCTGGCTATCACCGGCACAGCAGTGGGGCCAACGGCGCTCGGCCCTGCGGGTGGCGGCAAGGCTGCTGTGCGGTTGAAGGTGACTTTGCGGTGGGTTTTGCGGATTTGGCTGGGGTGATCATGGTTGGTCAAGTCAGCGGAAAGAGGTCGAGGGGAGCATCACAAAGACCAGCTAAAAGGCCTACCCATTTTGGCCGTGCCATGTTGGCTTGCACAATTCGCAAAAGTACCGGTCGGGACATTCCTGCAGTTTGACGATGCGGATCAAATCCATAGTCAGTGTCTCGTAGGCGCCCTACGGGGTATCATAACGCAGTACCCACCTCCTCTTCTACGAGCCCAATACATGGACCATGTTGCCAGCATTTGCAAGTGTCGCACTGGATCATTAGCTCTTGTTCCTTCTCAACGGCTGCGCAAGGTGGGTCGAGCTGCGTTAGTGTCTGGTCCGAGTATCCCGGGATATGACGAAGCAAGCTCACTATCTTCTCCACATATGCATCTTGTCACACCCTCCGCACCGTCATCGGCTTCTTCCTCTTCGTCCAATAGGAAGTCCTCGTCCTCGTCGACCTCAACCAGCTTCTTTGCGCCGGCGCGCGCAGCCCGGGCGCCTCTCTTCTCGACATAGATCTCGTCCTTGAACAAGTCGCGGGAATCATCGAGCTTGGGTGCACCTTTGGCCGTCCTTTTCTTGCCCGTGGCCGTCTTGTTCTTGGATGCAGGAGGTGGGGGCGACTTCTTGGGCACCGCGGCCGACCGCCGTGGTTTACTCGCGTAGCTGGAAGTGTGGCCCGACTCGGGTCCGATAGCAGACTCCGTTTCTAGCTCCAGCGTAGTCGTTACAGGCTCTTCGTCGACGGCTACCGAGGTCGACGCGACGGGAGAGTCCATTTCCAGGCCCGCTTCTGCTGACTCAGCGCCGACGGACGGCTCGATCACCGCGTGTTGCGAGGTTTGTCGGTCACTTTGCCCATGGGTGTCTTCGGCTGCTGGTTCGATCGGTGGGGGGGGTGGTGCCGCCCAACCTCGGGAGGAAGGACGCTCCTACTCGTCGCAATTACCTCATAGTCCGGTGCGGGCGATACTGAGGATGATGACGAGTCGGCCAGTTCGGGTTCGACGCTATCCGGCGCCGCCTCCGGCTCAAGCTCAGGCTCAGGCACGGGTTCAGGCACGGGTTCAGGCTCGGATTCAGGCTCGTCGGGTCCAGACTCGAGTTGAGATGGGGTGACGTCCACCGCCCCTGGGGCGTTTTCGACGTGCTGTTCGCTCGAGCTCGTCTCTCCTGCCTCTACATCGTTCGTTGCATTCGAGATCGCTGGAGAGGTATCTGTGGGGGCTGCACCGGGCGCGAGCGAGGGTAAGGGCAGCGACGCACCGAGGCTAGGCGAGTTGCTAGCGCTGATCGATGTCGAGGCGGTACGATAGCTTCCTTTCCGCTTTCCTTTGGCTGTGGGTGGGATGGATGCACGACGAGGGTCAGTGCTGAGCGTGGCCGGTTACGTCTACAATCCGACCCAAGCAAGGCGAGCGAGTGCGAAGGCAGTCGCTAAGGCGTCCAAGCGATGTCGCGCCGAGGCTAAACATTCACTCGAAAGCTGACGGCAGCGTAGTGCCATGGTATGCATGCAGGAATGCAGACGCGGAATGCACCTCGATAGGGCTCGCCGAGTGCATGAGGTGACCGCGCAGTGAGCTAGACCAGGCGCGCAAGGTGGAGCATGCCGGTGACCCCAGCGAGCGGGCACGCACACAGCCCTCGAACAGAGCTCGAGTGATTCCCTATAGCGACTGGGACTTACTCATGCTGATAGGATAGTTGGGCAGCTCGCAGGTGGTTTAGGTCAGGTGTGGGTATCGATTAAGTGGGGGTAGGTGAGGTCGGCCTCGGGGTTGATCGAGCTGGTAACGGAGCGGCAGCTGCAGGACGAGCTGAGCTGAGCCGAGCTGAGTGGACGCAGCGCCGCTGCAGACGAGACAGACCGGCGTCGAGAACCTGTACCGGTTGCAAAGAAGATTGTGCGCAGTGGGATAACGACCGCCGAGCTAGCGTACAGGCGACGGAGCAACACAGGCAGAAAGGCTGAGCGCTGAGCTGAGGCTGAGGCCGAGCGCGCTCCATGGGCAGCCTGCGTGCTGCAGGGACTGCACGCCTACCGTAGCTGGGGCCATTTCTCCGCCAAAGTGCAGACCTTAGCTGCGACCCGTCTTGTAGGTGCATTAATGACTCAAACGTCTTCATCATGGCTCTCACCTCTTGGTATATATCAGCTTGTGAATTCACGAACTTGGTCCCATCTGAAAATGTGTATTGAATGCAGCAGGATCTGATATCCCGAAACATTACGTTTTCAGGATTCTCTGCGGCGACGTCTACCACCTATAGCTAGTAACGTCGGTCCTCCGGTGTGTCTTCGCTCGCCCCGACCGGCGGCAGAGTGCCAGTTTCCGGCGCCTCATTCCCACGCCGCTGCCTGCTGTAGTCGATCAATTTGCCCCTGTTCCAGTGTCCGGGCATGGTCCCATCGCTAGCGTGTACACTTTCGCCCGCCCCCTCCGGCTGTCGCTTCGACCACGCCGGCCTGTAGTATGGTGACGACTCCTCGTGTTTGGAAACGTAGCGACGAGTTTTGTTCGTCGGGGATCCGCACGAAGCTGTGCGCAACCGGCTCCGCGGCGAGGACCGCGTTCCAAGTCCAACGACCAACGGTGTGACCGTCGATCGACGATGCAACGATCGACAATCAAGTCACCCTTTGCCGTGTGACACTCATATACAAAATGTGAGTTACGATTTTGTCTACTCTAATCGCTTGAGCCAATCGCAGCCCGGCTCGTTCTTGTGCCGGGCTCATGTGCTTTTGCGCGAAATGGTCTTGAAACGATGATAACTCTCTCTCTCTCTCTTGTGCCGGGCTTCCACTGGCATTCTTCTCCGCAAATACGAGCTCCTGCTCCTCCGCAGGCACGGGTGAGCAGGACGATGTCCTTCTCTCCACGGGCACCTTGCACGCATCCGATATTTGCTCATCGACCAGTGTTTTTCTAGATTCACTCAACTCAAACTTGGACTTGTGTCAACCCAAAAGCAAGCAAACGCGAACCTCTGAATGATTTGCACAGTGGCTCCGCCAGCGTTTTCGATGACCAAGCCGAGCGAAGATGGTCACACTGGCCCGCGACTGAAGACTTGGGCTGCATATGCAAGTAGGATGCATTGGATCTGGATTGGTTCGTCATCGACGCGTACTCTCTTACCTTGCCTGTCAGGATCGAGAAGGAACTCGGGGGATGAGATGCATTGTGAGTCGGTATCCATCATTCATTGGGCCTCAGTCACCGGCTTCAAAAGGATATGCGCCGCTCAGACCTGCTCGCCTCATGAGTCATACATGAGGAGCACTATGAACGAATATGCCTGCTGTTCTCATTATCTTCTTGCCAGACGTAGAATCAGGCCTGAAACACCTGGGGCGGGTCAGAGCCTAGCTCCTGAACGATCGAACCGGGAACTATTTTTCAATCACGTCTTTCTGCGGTGATCACATAGACCGCAACCAGAAGATGCTCATCTCCCAAGTCCCATAGGCATACACATCAACTTAATATTTATACTGATAGAGGGCGACAATGAGCCAGTGGCGATTACAGGAGTACTCTGAGCGCTGAGATGGAAGGGGCCAAGGTTGAGCGAGCCATAGCGGCTGGGAAGCAATGGCGCGAAAACCTTTCGGATGCAGGGTCAGGGAATTCAAGGCATTCTAGGCCTCCTCTTTCTTTGCAAACGGGTCCTCCGCATCGTCCTTGGCCTTCTCTTTCTCCCACTTGTCACCCGTCTTCTTGTCGACTCCTTCCTGCACCTTCTCTTCGTTCCCAGTGATCTTGCCAATCAGGATGTCCTTCTGGCCCTCGATCTTATCGGACGTGGTAGGGTGCACCTTGTAGTTGGGACCCAAGCCAACTGTTCAACAAGAAGGGTGGGACGAGGAACAAGGCAGTGCGTCAGAGTTCATTTTTGATACAGACAAGGGAAATGGAGAGCGTCAGCTCGGCCTCGCCGCAGCTATCTCCGTCGCCGATGTATCTCCCTGACCAGGGCTGCTTGGAAGGCACCACCGGACCACCAGTAGCTGCCTACCTTTACCCGCATGCTTCTGTTCGGGATACTCGGTATGTTCCGGATCGGCCGTCGCAGACTCGCTCTGGCTTGCTGCTGTTGGCGCGGTGGCGGACGTGTTAACCGACGGTGCGGTCTCGCTGGCAGTGCTTGTGTCGAGGCTGGCCGAGTTCGATTCTGGGTTTGCGGACCTGCGCAACTCGAAGCAGTCGTGCAGCTCTCGGTCAGTCAGATGGTGTTGCCGAGTGGCATGAAAACCCTGCCACTGACATGTTGTGCTGACTCTCTTCGTACGTGTATGAAAGGTCGGTCTAGCGAGTGAAGGAAGAGGAAGGAGGACAAGAAGGGTCCGCTATCCGGGTCACCGCGACATGTGGACATGTGGGGCTCACAACGACGTCATCGACGTCGGGCTTCCCCGGGGCGCTCGTCGTTCATGACGACGGCCGCTCCTTCTCGGGCGGCAAGCGGCGCGCAGTTCCTGCTCGAATTAGCTACCTACGTACTTGAGCAGATACCAAGGTGGGTAGACCCCTAGTTGACTCGTGCTACCTAGGTAGCTGGGTAGGTATCGAGGGTAGGTGTCTCGAAATTACACGGTGGTAGCGTGGGCGGAAAACACATCATCTGATCAGCCCCGAGTTTGCCCCTGTCGTCTGCGACGGTTGATTCTGCGGTGTTCATGGACCCCAACGCGGGCTTATGCGCCCTTGATGATGAAAGTCATGTCGTATGACATCTTCAAACATGTGCCTGCGTAAGTCTTATAAGGGTTCTTGTTCAATCTGCCTGCACATCCATGCATGCGTATTGGTCGGTGCGTCACTACATAGTGTGTCGGCAAGCGTGCGAAACTTGCGGATCACTCGCTCAGTGCTCGATCCTCGTTGTCGGCTGAAACTGAAGCCGACAACGCCAACCCCCTGTTATAAATTTCAGCGTTGTAATGGGACCCTCAGTCCCGTACTGGGCAGGATTGGCATATCATGAAGCTCCCGTTTCCTGCGCGTATTGGCCTATCCTTGTCGCGAGCCGAACATCGAGGCCGGTCAGCGATGACCCGCGATCATGCGTCGTCAATTCCACGGTAACCTTGTTGTACACGTTGGACCATTCGGGGTGATGCTACCAAGCCAGCGATTCCCGACGCGCCGTGTCGTCAGCATGGGCGGACCAAAACGATCGAACGGCGGGCCCTGCCGAGTGATGGTGCTTGCTCACGTTGAGTTTCTCGGCGCTCAGCGCTGTCCTTGTCATGAACCCGAACGCTTGTGAAAAATCTTTGAAAAGAAATTCCCTCCTGAGCTTGTTGTGTGGCGAAGATGCCCGCGCAGTGAGCGACCAGCCCTGCTCCAACAGCGGCGCAAGGTCGGTCGACGAAGCCGGGGTGTTGCGTAGTGTAGGAGCCGATGGCGAGGCAGAAGAGGACGAAGACGAAGACGCCATCCTGTACCCAAGGAAACCACGTCCCCAACAGATGCTCCTTCTCGCGGCACACCAGCTCATGCGAGCCTGATGAACCGTTGTGCGGAAAGCTGCAGGCCTGCGGACAGCCGTCCTGGGGGCCCCCTTCGCCTTCCCCCCACCTGGGTCCACCTGTGCTCACCTGACGCCAACCTGCGAGCTCTTGCCAACAAACCCGGGGCCCCGCACACGATTGAGCCCACATCGAGCCCACACTCGCTTAGACTGACGTTTGTGTACATTTCAAAGGTTTACTCTCGTCCAAAAGCTAGTCGAGAAGGGAACTAGATGGAGTCCTTCCGCTTCTCGCGCTCAGCTCGTTCTCTTGTCATCTCCTCCAACCTCGCTTGCAACTGTGGAACTTCCAACAGTTTCTGCTCAAGCACCTGCTTCTCCTGTTCAGACACCAAATTGAAAGGCATCGATCAGAGTGAGGTTCCGGTTCCTATTGTGCAGGACCACTTCAGAGAGGGGCTTACTTCTTGCAACGAGAGCCTCTTCTCAGCATCGAGCGGGCAGAAAGCATACCCGCCCTGTCCATCGTACTGCAAAATGTATTTGTGGTACTTCCACAGCGAGGGGCGGTGCGACACAGTCAAGAGCGTTATTCCGAGCTCTGCGATGAGCAACAAGCAGTTGCAATGGTCCGTCAACACACTTGTCGCATCGCCTTCGCTCGCCTCAGCAACGACCTGGACCTACCAGTTGCGCCATCGTAAAATGTCTTCTCTACGGCAAGGGTGACGGCGCTCGTGCATTCGTCGAGGATGGCATACTGTACATTGAATCAAAGAAATTAGCTTCTGCACCTTTTGGAACAGCATAGATCTCGGCTCACTTTGGGGGAGTGGTAAAACAATCGAGCCATGGCGATGCGCTGCTTGTCACCACCGCTCAGGGCATCCCTCCATTCTCTTTGCACGTCCCAGCCTCCTTCACGCTCAACGATGTGGTCAATCTCGAGTTTGGCGAGGATGCGCATCAGATCGGCATCGGTGACGCCTCGTTCTACCATCTTGCTGCGCGAATGCGGGTAGATGATCTGGTCCCGCAGCGTGCCGAGCGACAGGTATGGACGCTGCGGGATGTAGGTGAACTCTCTCGCCGGCGGCTTCGTGACTGTGCCTCCGTAGATGGGCCACAGACCGCCGAGGATTCGGAACAATGACGACTTGCCGGTGCCGTTGCCACCGATAACGAGCAAATGCCCCCCTGGTTTGACGTAAAAGGACAGCGACTTGACGAGGATGTCGCCATTCGGTGTGACGATGGGAACCTTGTCGAAGACGATCTCGTTATCCGAATGGACGAACGTGCCTCGACCTTGCAGAACGCGCGCATTCTCCTCTGTACCGGCGCTACTGACGAGCTTTTTCTGGAAATTGCCACGCTTCGTCTCCTCCATCGTATCCAGCAGTTCGGAAACGCGCTGGGTGTAGCCCGACAGCTCAGACAGTTCGCGATAGGTCGACATCAATCGGCCGAGCGCGTCCGAAGCCGACAGAAGGAGGCGACGATTCGTCACGAATCCCTCGGTTCGACCACCGAAATCAGCGACACCCGAAGCGCCGGGGATCTTGAAAAAGACGGGGATCGCGCAGATAAGCAGCCCGAGGGAGCCCCACACCCACTTGACAATGCCCTCTTCCACGAGCCCGTGCAACATGCGCATCTGGAAGATACGATTGACGTGTTTTATTAGGGCAAAATAGCTGCGCTCAATGATGTTCTTTTCAACGAGCGAGCCGCGGTAGAGAGCGACCTCTTCGGCGTTCTCGAGCAGGCGCGTGTGGGCGAAGCGGTATTCACCCTCGAGTCGCTGCTCCTCGGCGGCGTACCTTCCGAACGGAGGCGTAGCGAATCGCAATAGCGCGGCTGACAGCTGGATGATGATGGTCAATCCAATGAGACCTTCGGCTCCAACGTTTCGCGATAGCTGATAATTGTAGATGATGACGTCGAGCACCGGCTTGGCAATGTTGGAGTAGATTTCTGCCAGCGAGTTTGAGAACTTTTGAATGTCGACCGTGATGAGCTGATCTGCATTCTTGATGCGGTCGTCCAGGTTGCCTAGAGCGTAGAATGTGGTGTCCTCGAGATACATCTTGTGCACACGCTTGGTCAGCCGAGTGCGATATGCGATCGCTGTCGGGGAAGGGGATTGATCGGTCAGTGATACACTCAGGTTGCACCCACATGGAGCCACAAACCGCGGATTACCAAGCTTGCTTTGCATGTAGCTTAGCATCGAGTTTGTATACGTTGCGGGAATTGCTACGGCCTGTCACAGGAAGATCCATGGGAGGCATTAGCGAAGGTCCAGCGGCGGGATCGAAGCGCTCGTTCGTTTTCCAGGACTGACCATCCACAGAAAGATGCGATACAAGAATTCGCGCGGCTTGGCTCTGACGAGAGCAGAGACAATACTGCCATCGAGCGACGCTACATAAAGCGACAGCAGTGTTCGAAGGACGAGGAAGAGCGAATGAATCATGAGCAGCGAAGCCTCCTTGGACCGCTTGGAAGGAATCACGATGCGCAAGATCCTTGACAGCCGCTCGAAGAAGACGGCTTCGACCTATGGAGGCAGCATCGTCGTTATCAGGCGTGTAAGCGACCATGCTCGGGTTGATTGAGGCGACCGCCGTTTCCGGCAACTCAGGGTCCTGTCCCGCCGAGGCGAGCTCTACACCGACCGGGACACACCGACCGGGGCTGTTAGCGCCGCCTGACTAACCTCGACTCTGGGCCCTCGCTTCTTCTTGCCTCGTCGACCATCGACTGCCTTCTGATCTTCGACTTGGTGGGCCGGACCTTTGGATGAGGCCGAAGCGGCTGACCCGTCTTTGGACAGGTCTTTCGCCGCCGGAATGGCTTGTGGGGGCTTCTTTTTGGCGCCGCGGCCGGTGACACCCATGTAAGTCTGTGCGGCATAACACAACCTCGTTCAGTCAGTCCACACGCCCATTGTACAACATATCGGGAGCGATTGTAGGGCAATATCATAGACGGACGTTTGCGCAGACATAAGACGTGAAGCCGAGCATGAGCAGGCGTTGATAGCGCGGCTGATTCCTCATGTAATGCGACGCGAACGCGGCAGTGTAGGCGTTGAGCTGCGCGCGAGTCGCCGAGACACCGGAAGTGTTCTTGGTGGCCATGTCAGGTAAGCTTATGCTGAGCTAATTAGCGTATGCGGGCGCTGTAGGAGGTGTTGTCGCGGAGAGGGGGTGGGACGGGAAGGGCACAGCCGGCGATCGGGGACGGTTGAGCTGAAGAAGCCGAATGCACCACTGGCCTGCACGCCGCACGACCCAAGCAGCTCGTGACGACGATCGCAGACGACAAATCGTGCTATGACGAGCCTCAGTCGACGCTGAGGATGCCTGTAGTCAACGGGGACGCTCGAGATACACCAGTTCCTGCTGCGCAGGTTGCGGGTGCTTGACCTGGTAGGAGTCCAAGGCGCGTCTTCACGCGCAACCTCCTTGAAAGCTTGATCTGGTTCGAACCCAGCAGAGCCCAACGAGACGACCGAGCAAAGCAGCCCAGTCAGCCACGATAGCCGCAGCAGGAAGTCCCCGCGCTGCAGGTCAGCCAACTCACCTTGGTCTAATGAACAGAAATCAATGATAGCATTGCAAAGTCGGTAATTGGAGCAATGGACGAAAATAAAAACGAGGGTTGGGTTCAATATGTACAACAAGCAACAAAAAAGACAAGTAGGCCCTGGGCAGCTGCGCGAAAAGGAGGAGACGGGAGAGGAGGAGAGGACAAACTACGGATCAACACCGCGAGGAGGGGCGAGATCAACAATCCACATCAAATCGGAACGACAGGGCATCATCCACACCTAGGTATTGTTCGTCTTCAAAGACCTGGAGCTTCGCTTCCACAATTCCAAAAGCCTCGAGCGCCACCTCAACTTCGTCGAGAGCAGCAGTTGGAGCGGCAGGGGCGCGGCCTTTGAAAAGCGTGTGATCACTCGACAATGAGTTGTTAGAAATAGGAAAGGGATTAGAAGAGGAAGAAAAAGGAGGAGGTGATGGAGGAGGAGATCCTCTCGCACCAGTTTTGCCTGGGACCAGACGGGAAGCTGGCCGGCCAGCTGAGCCCTTCGACGCAGCCGAGGCCGATCGAATGTGCGAAGTCTCGGCAAACTTTGCTCTGCTCGAACGTGAAGTCGAGGCAAAGCGGGACACCGCGGCGTTTGTGGATGTTCTCGTGTCGCGATCCAACCATGGCGAAGACCCGTCGCCGTCTACGCCTTTCCTTGGGGGCCGACGCAGATTCTGCACCGTCGCCGAAGCCGGGCGACCACTCAGCTTAGGCGCGGCCACCTGCGCAAGCCTGTTGGAATGATTCGTCGACGTCGAGGCGAATGTGTTCGTAGACTTGACCGAAAGTGCCTTACGTTGTACCGGCATGGGGAAGATCGGGTGGCTTGGGGATTCGGCGCCTGTAAGATGCAGGGAGCTCGAAGGAAGGTCAGCCCTTCTTGACTCACTCGCTCTTGCCGAAGCAGCACGATCTCGAGATGACTCACTTTGCTCTAGATCATCACAGCTCGTTTCCAAGAGCGCTCTGAAAGCCCTGCGATCCGCCTCGTCTTGGGATGCAAGCGTCTCATAGTCGGCATTGATCATGCCGAGCTCGATGCCTCGCATCACGTCACCGAGATTGCTTTCGCCGTAGTTGGGAATGAAGAACTCTGGATCAAAAGCTTCGTCTGCGTAGTCCAAGCCAGGAATGATTTGCTGAAGTAAGCAGCAACTCCTGTTTATCGCCTCCACCAAGGTCATGCATCCCCTACTGACCGTGATCCCTCGCGCTCGCGCCTGCCAGCTCTACGTCTTGATCCATATCCACTTCCACGGGTGTTTCGTCGCTCACTTCAGGTACGGGGTCGATCACGACTTCGGGAGAGAAGGAGAGTGACGCGCATCTGTGTACGCCAGGCGAGGGGGTGCGGAGGTGATCGGGCAGGCGGGCCTGCGCGGCCTCAGGGGAGAACGCCAAACCTCTAGCGGTTTGCAGGGCGACGGAGGGCCCAGGCTTGGACGATGCGTCGAAGACGAGACCCTTACTGGATGGCGGGACTGTGATCGGAAGAGGAGGTTAGGCCAGGAGAAGCTCCTTCCTGAGACGCGATGCGGCTGCAGGCTGCGACTGGCTAGTGTCGTTCAACCGTCGCGCTCACCCGCTGATCCGAGACCGACGCCAAATCCACCACCCACACCGCCGTTGCGATCTTTGGTGCACAGGACCTTGTTGCTATGTCTAGCCGTAACCACAGACCCGGCACCGAGCATGCCTTTGCCCGGACCTGAGGTCGAAGGACGCGCCGGGGTTTTGGTGATCATGCCTGTCGCAGGTCGATGTGCATGCTGTGGATTCTCCTGGTTGAGGTTCGCACGTAGCGATCGTGATAGCATATCGTTGGTCAAGCTGATGGCGTTTTATGACCAGCAGACGGAAATCGTGGGGCGGTGGTGGTGCGTTCTGGGGGAGAGGAAGGACGTGAACTCAAGGTGCGCAGTGTGGGGGTCCGGAGTCTACGGACCTGCGCAGAACCCGCGCTTGTTACGCTTGGTGCTGCTTGGTGTCACACCCAGTCTGTCTGATCCAGCACTGATCCAGTCCGTCCGGGCCTCGCAGGCGCTCTCACACACAAGAATTTTCGGTATTCCTGGTAAATCCCTGTACCCGTCTGAGCAGCTGTTTGATCCTGACCTCTTGGGCACTGACTGAATTTCTCGACTCTTGTAGTTGGCACGCTCAGTGCTCACCCGCCTGGCTCGAGTTCAAACTCTCATTCAACTCATGCCCCCGTCGGCCCAGTTACGACTTGAGTGATCCTGGTATGGTCTTGCCTTCGAATGTGACGGGTTTCGCATCGACAGTAACAAACAGCTTTCCTGTATCACCAGTCATCCGTTACCGCGATTTGACCAACCACTGACAATACACCTTCAAAGCTTTGCATGCGCTTCACAGGTTCCGAGTCCCGAATGCGCGCGTACTCACGGGTCCTGAATTCACGGAGAAGGGGTTGATCCATCTGTGCGCCGTGCCGAGTTGCACGAGCGCCTCCCCTTGTTTGATGTTGGATCGAGAACCGTCTGTCAACTTCACAGCGATCTGTCCTTGAACGACTGCGGCATTGTCTTAACGGTGGATGCCGTGATACGGTGGCAGGGGTCCGAAATCAGGTTCCTGCTCCAATCTGCTCCACTGATCACTCATCGAAGAGCAGCACAATCACGCCAAGCGAGCGTACCGATCGAGTCGGTGAAATGCATAGAAGTTCCTCCGCTCGGCGGAAAGTCTATGTAGAAGAAGTGTGTCCCTTCTAGTGCATGGAGTGCGGAGCATGCGACCGAATTAGATCAGTCGACTACTCCGCTACTTACCACAGCGAGGAGTCTACCGCCGCCGCCGGCTTCCTCTTGCATGTCACGCTTCTGGAGCCCCAAGTTTGGTGGCCACGAGCTTACTGGCGGTCATAACGCTCGGTGATGAGTTTTTTGCTCCATCCCCTGCAGTCATCACGTCGACGGGGAAGCCCTGGCTGGTCCACACCTCGCCGCGCCGAGACTCGCTCTTTCAGACCATCCATCTCTACCGCCTCGTGAACGAATACATGTGACTTTGCCTTATCGTCGTGCCGTAAAACAATCCTGCGAGGCGGTTCAGGTGGGACGGGGCCATGTTGAGATGTTTCCGGACGCTGTGGTGGCAGGAGGGCTGTGAGGACCAAGCTTCTTACAGGTAATAGGCAGGTGCCGCCCCGCCCGATTAACCGAACCTTGCAAGTGGCCGACTCCCCGATCACGTGATGTGCTCGAGCGCGTTTGCGGCGCGCTCCTAAGTTGGGAAATGGGCGTGTTTGAGGGGTTAGCCTACCACTGCGGTTTTCGGAGCGAGACACTAATGAAGTGAGGTATTGTGACAATGATCGTTCTCTCAAGTCTTTCCCCCGTTTCTGATCACCGACAGGGAAGATTTGGTGTTGGAAACCCTCGACAAACTTGAGATCTTGAGAGCTTCGAGTACACTTTTTTTTTTTTTTTTGGGGGAGGGGGGGGGGCTACGCAACGGCGCGAGGATGTATGTGACCTGCTAGATTTAAGCCCAACGAAAGCCCTCAGAGTGGAGGTTCGAGCTTATGCTAGACCCGACGCCGGGATGGCAGCCGAGGTCGCGTCCGAGTCGGTTCAAGGGAGGCTCATGCCTGGACTCTGCAACGTGGTGCTTGATCGAACGATAGTGCTCTTCGCCTACCTGTGTACCTACATGCTTGTTAGTAAAGTAGTAGGTGTCTGCTACCTACAAGCACTGTACAGGCGTTTTATCAATTGGTCAAACTGCGGCACTCGGATATTACAGAGCCCGAGCGGGCGGACGCGTTGGGGTCAATGACGTCACGTCACCTACGATGTCTCACTCTTGGGGATCAATCGTCCGCGATCGGCAAGCGGGATCGCAGAGCCTTCATTACAAACGCGGGCAACGTCCTCCTCCTACGAACTTTTAGCTCCTTTTGGTTTCGGATGCGAATCATTGCAATCATCGTCGTCACCGCCACGAAAGGGCAACTTTTTCATCGGTTCGCACGTCACACTCACCGAGACGCGCTTTCTCTTCCGCCCCTCCCCCCTTCTTCCGTCCCAGCTGGCCTCCGTCTTCATTCGATTCGGTACTCGTACGAAACACCAAACTTCAGTTACAGTATGGCGATGGAACGTCCAGCTCAGCGTCCCGCCCCAGCCTCGCAAAAGGCCTTCCCCGCGCCACGAGCAACGGGCTCGAACCGTTCGAGTGCTGCCCCACAAGGCGCGAGAAATCGACCCATCCTGCGCTTCACGACTCCCGATGTACGAGGTCCTGGCTGGGAGCCCAGCGGCGCCGATAGAGACGAGGAGAACTATGGTCGTCTCCGCCAGTCTCGCGACATTCCCGTGCATCAACTTCAACACCACCAAGACGAGAAGCACGCCGACGGCACCACCGAAGCCTCCGTTCGCACTACGCATAGCCACGGAATTTCCTACACAGGGAAACGAGTCGCTCGCGCCTTGATACATGACATCCTCGCGTGTGTGGGAGAGTTCGTTGGCACCTGTACGTGTAAAGTTTCAAAGCATACGACACTGGGCTCTCCTGTAGGGTTGTCTCACCATTGATACGCTCTGCACGTTGTTTCCACCCCCTGCCCAACCCTCCCCCTGTCGACGGCCGATTCTGATCCCGGCACGATCGCCTGGCTGTTTCACACTGGTTCCGCCTGCGCTGCTGCCTGTTGCGACGTTTTGAAATGGTTTGGCAATTTCTTTCATGTCTCGCTCATCACAATTCGAATCACATCGAGCCATGAATAGTCTTGTTCCTATTCCTCGCTTTCCAAGGCGCTCAATCAGCGACCTACAACCGAGGCGCGGTCAACGATCAATCTTTGACCACCACCGATAATCAGGTCAGCAGCGCCTCATGTCGCAGCCGGACGAGACTATTTTCGCTCACTCGATAGGCCCACACAAACATATCGTTATTGACGCCCAACCCTTTAGACGATTCTTTTCATTGCTTTGTCGTTTGGCTTTTCGCTCGTCGTGGTGGCATGGGCGTTCTTCCGGTCAGTGACAGAATGAACCCCATTCCCCACCCCTACTTCGTCACTCTCACTGACCGCGCGACAATCAATGTCCGTCGGTCCCGGTCCTGCTGCAGAATCACGGGGTCTGCTTTCAACCCTGCCGTTACGCTCTCGCTTTGGCTCGTCGGGGGCCTCTCCTCTCGTCGTGCCATCGGTGTGGTTATTGCACAACTGCTGGGAGGCATCGCGGCCGCTGGGCTTTCAAAGGGTGTCACACTCGGCACTTTCTCTGTTCAAAACTCGCTCGTAACGGGACTGTCTTCTGGCAAAGGTCTCATCATCGAGATGCTCACCACCGCTCTGCTGTGCTTCACCGTGCTCATGCTCGCCGCCGAAAAATCGCGTTCGACGTTCCTGGCCCCTGTCGCCATCGGCTTGGCTCTTTTCGTTGGCCATCTAGCCAGCATTGGTTGGACCGGAGCCGGTATCAAGTAAGTCGTGTAGTCGTGTGTGGAGGTGATGTGTCTGTAAGGCTTGCTGAAGGCTGTTTCCTGACTTTGGTCATAATGTCTAGCCCTGCTCGCACTTTTGGCCCCTGTGTCATCAGCGCGTCCTTCCCTCACAATGCATGGCTATACTACGTCGGCCAGTTCCTCGGCTCGCTCCTTTCCACCGCGATCTACGTGCTCCTGAAGCATCTCGACTACGAGGAGGTCGTCGGTTCGATCGACTCGGCGGATGCCTCGCAAAGCGCGGCCATTGACGGTGCTCCTCTTATGAAGGGACTGGCCAACACGGCCAATCTCATCCCTGGCGTGCAGATCGGCGAGGAAGTAGATACGGATGCTGCCTCGCATGCGACAGTCAGCGATGACGTAGCCGCGATGGAAGAAGGGAAAGCCGAGCACAGGCCTGGAGGAACACTGACCGATAAGGCTTAGAGCGACTCACACGCTGCAGTCACTCGAGCAGGCTGCTTTGAGCGCTCCGACCACGTCGAAAGGCTTAGTTCGCATGCACAAACATATCTCCGTACGCATAACATATTTAACTAATTATCGTCCCTTTCCAGTCTAGTCAATTTAAGTCAATTTGACCTCTCGGTTTCGATCGTGGAACAAATTGTACCTTCTACCAAAGTGATTACAGCTATTTGCGACATTGCGCACGCATAGAAGGGAAAAAAAATCCCGCGCGCTGTAAAAGAAGAAGAGAAAGGAGGTGGGGGAGGGGGGGAAGGTCCAACAGGGCTTTCGGTGCATGCTCGTTTGCGGTGCATTTGATTCCGTTGCACATTGAACTTTGCTGCGGCAGTCGGCAGATATCTCTACGGGAACGGGAAGTTCAACGCGACTGCGGTCGGGACTTCGAGATGAGGACCAGTGGCCAACAATTCGGTATCCCACTATTACACCGCCCTAATTGGGGGCTAGCTGTCTACTAAGCCGACCCGAAGGCATGCTTCCGGTCGGACGTGCTCCAGCAGTAGATAATCTTGGGTCCGTAGTAAATCATAACATGAATACCAGATCGACGACAAACATGGTGTAGGAAAGCATGCCTCGACCATCACCTTATGAAGCGAAATGCCACATAGCCAGAAACGGGCGCCCAATCGAGACCCGTTCAGAGCGATCCCAGACCGGATCAGAGCGTTTCAGACCAAATCAGACCATTCCTGCGGAGCTCAGACTGTTGGGGAGATTTCCGGCTGACCTCTAGATGGAAGCCTGATGAGGTCTAAATCAGACCCTCTTAGCCTGACCTCATCTCCAACAGATAGGGGAGCCCGTGGTCTGACGATTTGGCGGTCATTTCTACTACTTAGGTACCGCGGTCGATTTTGGATGGCTGGACGGGCGACATCTATCAATAACTAAAATAATAATTATTATTATTAAAAAAAAAAAAAAAAAAAAAAAAAAAAAGTCTACTTGTCCGACCGCGGTACACGCGCGCAAGATTTTATCATTTTCGGAACGCGATAACGCGCTCGGAAGGGAATGCCGACAGCCCATACTAAAACCCATACTTTTCCACCGAGCCAAACAAAATTATCAGAGTCCAAAAAAGACACTTTTTTACTTTTTTTTTGGTAGAACTTGTTCATCATATTGCCTCCAATTTCCTGTTCCCCCTTTTATCCTACGGAAAAACTAGATGGAAGTCGACGATAATAGCACAAACCGCCCGCTAAGTGCGAGAAACGGGCCGGTGTCCACCAATCCGATACTTGGGATTCAAGTGCCCCAGCCAAGCGGTTGCTCCACCCCAGGAGACGAATGAGAGAGAGAAAGAAAAAGACGAATGTACTAACGACAGGAGGCCTACCCCGCACCCACGTCCCAACTCGGTCGAGACGAAGACAGGAGAGCGACTGCGCAACCACCCCGACCCACGACGCTCCAAGTCTATGCTCGTTCACAACAAGACGCGGTGGAGGTCCCTCAAAATCCCCACCTCGGCAGTCCCTGGCCCCTCAAAGCCGACTTCATGCCTGTGTCTGCTGATCCCTCCCTTGACTCAGAACCTCGAAGCCAAAGAGCGCGAGCCACCGTCGAGTCGACGCCAAATCACGAGACGGTCCATGAGCAACGTAAGCGGACCTGTAATAGATGAAAGATGAAAGCGAGATATTTAGTATACAATTTGGAAGAAGGAAAAAGTGTTGTGATGTGGTGTGTGGGGTGGTAGGTGGGGGGGAAATCGAACCCAGCCTCTACTGCCCTCTCCTGCCCCTCGCTCCTCCTGCCCTCAATTTCATCCTCTCCTCCAATACCACCCTCCTCCTCTCCACGCTTTCCAACCTCGCCCCATGCCTCTGCATCCTCCATCTCCCGCTGCTGATCGTTTCCAAGACCATCCCTGTGAATATCTCGATCGTCCTGCCCGCCCCCTCTTGGTCGCTGAGACTGGCCTTGAGCTTGGGTAGCCCAAAGAATCGTTGCAGTGTCGTGTAATGAGCGTCGTCGATCGTGTCACGTCCAAGTGCGCCGCTGAGCACGCCCCTTGCCGCGGTCCAGACGTTCTTCGAGTCGTAGCAGCCAAAAAAGTAGTGGTCGATGTCGTCCTCCGGTGCTCCGCAGACTAGGCACGCGGGAGAAGTGTCGTGTTTTTGATTGAACTGGAGCTTGCGCGTCGGGGTGAAGCCGCGGATCAGCTTGAACCACACCTCCCTCTCCCTTGCAGTCAGTGCCTTCGAGTTGACCCCCTTCCAGAAGCCCCTGAGATCGTCCGGCTGCGGCGCTTGGTTGCGCCCGAGCGTGTTGGTAAAGGCCCTCGCGTTCAGGACCCGGCGGATGCGGCGGATCGTGTAGGGTCGAGCCATGTTGAGCAACGTGTACTGGTTTGCCTGTCGTGGAAGTACCGGGTTCGGAAGGCGCTGCTCCATTGCGAAGCGGGCCACGGGCTTGGGGATGATCGCCTCGAGCGGTGCGCTGGTGCCGATCCGGGGAGGCACGTTGACTCGTCCCGCCGCCACCGCCGCCGCCAAGGGTGTGCTCCTGAACCGATCGATCACGACACGGTGCCAGGCCGCTATTGCCTGTCGTTGCGGGAGGCCACGTTGATCATATTCGCTGTTGTCGCCGAGCACGTCCGCTGGCGGCGTCCAGAGGTGAGAACCCCCACCCGCGTACAGTTCGCGCCGGTACAGATCCGCCACCTTGAGGAAGCCGTTGAGAAGGCGGTAATCGGGTAGGTAGGCTGACGGGAGCCGGAGCAAGCTGAGCTTTATTAGCTCAATTCGAGGTCCAGCGCCCGTTTAGGGTCGTCTCTTTTGTGTAGACCAGCGGGAATTTAAGTTCTCGTTCTCTTTTCATCGTTTGATAGATTTCAATTACAGCACATTTATATTAGTACCTGAAAATCTTCGGAAAAGTCGGAGGAAATGCATTAAGCACACTGGCTATGCCAGTAGTGTGGGACTCATCGACCTTTTAGCCAGAGTCGACCATACCCACTAAAACCCCCTTTGGAAACGTTACAGAGAAGCGAGGCCACCCGTGCACCCCTGGATAGACCCCCGAAGCTCCTCGAACTCCGGATCTCATTCGAGGCCCGTCCTGGCCCGTCTAGAGGACCGCTCTATCGGCATTGTCGTCGAGATTGGCGCGGTTAATTGCGCTCGAGCTCTCGTCATCCGAACCATGGCGGTCAGTGCCTGTATCAGGTTTGTAGCAGAACGTTGTCAGCAGGGATCAAGTAAAGAAAATAACAGTGAAAGTAGCATTCACTTACCTTAATTATCGATGCTGGGCAGTCCGATATCAAGCTCGGCATCCATGGCGGAGCGCTTCACATGCTTCACAGGCGAGGCGATGACCCGCCCGGGACTGAGTCGTTTGCACGGTGTAGACCGCGAGGCTCAATTATCGATTGCAGAGCGCCACTCCTCGAAATTATACTGGTTGTTGGCCGCAAGTCGCTACGCCGGTGAACATCTGCGAGCACCTCCAGAATGCCGCGAACCTCACACTTAATATCGCCTTCCGGAACCCACTGAACCTCATGGCCAAAGACCCTCTCAGAACATACCAAGCAGCAAAACATACGGAAATTGTCGTCAGTGAAGTATTCGCTCCAGCCGGTGCGGATCTCTGCTAGAAGTTAAGCGGACACCGGCGTGTAGTGCGTGGGCTGGGGATGCGAAGCACACGGGGCCCGACGGGTCCGGATGTCGTTTTCTGCGACGCGATAGGCAATACTGGCTGCCAATTTTGCCGCCTGATTGGCAAGGTATCTCTGCATCTGTTCCTGTCTATCACGTACTCCCTTTTGTAGTGCATCTCTACGGAATTCCTCGGTTTTGTGCTGGTACGAGGTGTATTTCGGGACACAATAACGCCGGACTGTTCGGTCGGGTTCCGCGGTGCCGGGTCGATGAAGTGTGTAGCCATTCCCACAGGCAGCGCAGCCTGGTTCGCAGATCCACAGCAAAACATGCAAAAACATTTCTTTGGCTCTAGATCGACTAGGGCATATCCGTTGATCTGTTGAACCTGGCAAAGCGTCTGTAGCTGGTCCACCGGCATGTTGATGCTGGATAGTACTAACTGTCGTAGCGTGCACTTGACGACCAAAACATTGGGGACTGAGGCCGGCATCGCCATGTCATTTGGACCATGATAGACAACGTGAACCGGTCACCCAGTTGAGACATGCGTGCACCCGGTGTTAAACCAACTGATGGAGAGTTGCAACGCACGATGGAGCCTCCATGCGACGAACACGCGTCAGTCCGGGCATCGGACCGGACATGTGCAAGTTGATGAAACTGAAATCCGTTGAACTGTAGACCTTGGAATGACACTGATGACTACTGATACTGATGACCGGTGACTGTGACTGAGGCTTCTTTGATTATCTGTAGGCTGTGACTGTAGCTCTGAAACGGTGCAGATGCGCCTCTATAGGCTTGCGAAATCGAGAAACCGTGCAGGAGAACGCCGCTGAGCGGAGGAGCCGGCCACTTTCTATTTTTTTAATTGATAGATTTCAATTACAGCACAATTATAATAGTACCTAGAAATCTCCGGAAAAGTCGGAGGAAATGCATTAAGCACACTGGCTATGCCAGTAGTGTGGGACTCATCGACCTTTTAGCCAGAGTCGACCATACCCACTAAAACCCCCTTTGGAAACATTATAGAGAAGCGAGGCGACCCGTGCACCCCTGGATAGACCCCCCGAAGCTCCTCGAGCTCCGCCTCGGTGATCGGCTCCAGAGGTTGCGAGGAGAATCGACGGCGACGAGAGAGCTTCCAGATCGAATGGAAGAAGAGGATGCGGAGCTCGACAATTCGGCGCTCCGAGCGAGAGACGAGAGGACACACGAAGTCGGCGAAGATGGGGTGTGGGGACGGAGAGAGTGCGGCCCAGAGGCGGCGAGCGAACGGGCAGCCGACGGCCAGATGGGGAAGAGACTCAGGTGCTTCCGAAAGGCACATCGCACAGGAAGCGGAGCGATTGTTGAGCTGGCTGTGTGTTGCAGACGAAAGTTGCACGCCCGGGTGGAGGGAGCCAAGGGAGAGGAGATGGGCGGTGTCTTCAGCATCCGAGTGAACCCTACGAATCTTGCGTAAAGCCTTCCACCATGACTTCCAGCGCTGCTCGGTGAGGGAGAAGATCTTTTGATGGCCTTCCGGGATGATCGGAGGGAAGACGAAAGCGTGACGGCGTTTTGAGGCGTCAATGAAAGAAGTCGGAGTCATCACCTCGCCATCAGGACCTCGAAAAAGCGTCGGGTTCACCGAGAGCTGGATCCCGTGCCCTGCCGGGAAGAAGAGGACGTGGTTCGCCCAGCGCTCGAGGTTCTGGTTGCTCGAGAATTCGGGGACATTGAGCGTTGTGACCGACGCCCAGCTTCGAAATAGCGGGCCCAGCGTGGAGGGAGAAGACGTCTCGTTTCTCTCACCCCGTGATACCACTTTGACGGCGGATGGCAGAAATATGCCCACCAAATCCAGATCCAAGGGCGACGGTGTTGGTTGGGGGGTGGCTTGCGCAAGGTGAAGGGGTGCGGCTGGTTCGCCGCCAGGAGCCGAATGCGAACGTCGAAAAGGTGCCGCGTGAAACAGCCATCCGGATCGCGCAGTTGGAAGACCCACTTGGCGTGGTCGATGGCCAGACGCATGGGAAGGTCAATCAAGCCAAAACCGTCATGATCGAGGGGGGTGCAGAGGCGCGACCGGGATACCATCGGGCGCCTTCGAGTTCCATCCGAGTCTCGACCGTGGATTGCGAGCATGGCGGCATCCTCGATCTCCTTGACGACACTCTTTGGGGCTGGGATAAACGATTGTAGAAGAGGACCTTCGTGTAACAGTAGGTGTTGATGATCGAGCACCTGGCTGCGTAAGAAAGGTCGTACATCGGGATAGACCGGGAACTATGGTCAAAAATAGGTGGCGATGTGCATTTTCCGTGGGCTAACGGGCCAATAGACGAAGGCAGCGGCGAGTTGGACGACGAGGACGAGGTTTATGTCAATACCTTGGGCGGTTGTGTCGAAGCTCTGAGGACCGATGATGAAGCTGGACTACAAGGTGCAACAATGGCTGCTAGACGAAGTAAGTATCATGTCAGTGCGGAGCAAGATGCCCGTCTCGAGTGGGCAGATTCGAACGGTTCACACTTACCGAGGGGTTTGGCTGGAGTTACAGCAGTCGTGAGAAGCGGTACGGTCCTCCGAAAAATCGTGTGCACTGTATTGTATTAGATCTCCACCTTGCGCTAGAGAAAATCCGATTTCCAATGTATTAGGAATCTAAAATTAGCTAAGAGCTTTTTTTCCCTGAGAGGTGGGACAATCGATTATTTAGGAGCGAAAAAAGGGCCTGGGACATGAGACATGAAACCATCCGGCCGAAACTATGCGGTAGGTCATTCAACTTACGAGATCCCGGCGAAACGCCACACCACGAAGGGAAATGCGTGATCCTTTGCTGATCGAATCAAGTCAAGACCTCGAAGACTCGAACGCTTGATGGCTATTTGTGGTCCTCGCATGGACCCCAGCGAATTCCCCGCGTCTGTTCCGAAGCCTCCAAGACCTTAAAATAGCGTGACGCCTTCCATACCGGTCCGGCACCCCAGAGCACCCGCGTCCACTGTGAGTAAGACAAGGAACAAAATGCGGGGCAGGGGCCACCCGAGGTACCTACGGTGACAGAAATCGGCCGAACCGGAATCTGGACCTCAATGATCGGCTTGACCCTGCTCGGCCCCACTTGTCTCGACGGTTAATCACTTGACCCCGAGCCTCCGATTGCTTCTCTCCTTCTTCCCATCTTCCTCACCAGCCTCTCCTTCGGTCACCTCCGCCCCTTGCCCAATCAATTTTCTTTCGAGTTGCCCCATAACCACTAAATAATGGAAGCCACCCGGTGCGCACCAGACTCCTTTCGCGCTCCACCAGTGGCCGCCCTGGCGTATCGACTGACTCCCCGCGCCTTCCCTCTACAGCCCCCATCTCGACCGAGCCCACGGCGACATTGAAACCGGGGTAAGCGGCAAATTTCTTTTGTATCAGGTGGCCTGGCTCGTCGATGGTCATGCTGAGCCAATATTCTCTTCCCTGGGTATTCTCCAATAGTTCGCGGATGTCCTGCAGCCGCGAATCGAGGCTCAAGTTCAGCACGCCGCCCCTCCCATGTGGTTGACCCACTGGGAGTCGCGACGCCCGATCCTCCTGACCGAATGTGTTGCCGAAATGATCGGGGTATTCTTCTATGTGAGTATATCCCATGCCTCCCCCGGGAGCTGTTGAGGCGTTTGGACGACCTACGGAGGAACGGGGGTACAGGAGCGAACGTGGCTGAACACCATGCCTCCTATCGTCGCTAGGTCTTCTTCGGTCTCGGAGCCTCGGCCGCGTTCTTCCTCTCGACCGTCGCCAAAGAGTCTGGGTTCGGTAGCTTGTTAACCATCGGCTTCGCTTATGGCGGTGGTATCGTGTTCGCACTCATCACGGTCTGCTCGACGTCCGGAGGTCATCTCTCGCCTAGGTGAGTCCGATCTGTTGATCGCTTCTTAAACGCAATCTCGTACTGATATCCTTAAAATATGGGCTTCCATCCTTAGTTATACCATTGCCTTTGCCGTCTTCAAAGGCTTCCCCTGGCGCAAGGTCCCCTTCTACATCCTCGCTCAAATCTTTGGCGCATTTCTGGGAGGTCTCGCCGTTTACGGCGTGTACAAGGAGCAATTCGATCAAGTGTCCGCCGGATTCAAGGCCCTCGGTCCCGCTGGAGAGGCCGCCATTTTCACAGCCCAAGGTCCCGCCGGAGTCCTGGGCTTGTTCCCTGGTACCGCGCAGACGACCAACTACCTCGTTGCGGTCGAATTCCTCGCGACCGTCATCCTGTCAATGATCGTCTTTGCTGTGATCGACGCTTCCAACTTCCTCTCGTCCCTCGCAAGCGCTCCCTTTATCATTGGTTTCGCTTACTCGGTCGTCATCTGGTGCTTCGCGATCGACTCGATCTCGCTCAACACTGCCCGTGACCTCGGCGGGCGCATGGCGTGCTCGGTAGCCTTTGGTTCCAAGTGCTGGACCGCTTGGCCCAAGTACACGGCTATTGCCGCGCTTGGTGAGCCATAGCGTACCATCCGTTTCAGCCGGGTGCATTACTGGGGGTGAATCTGTCCTGACGCATTGTTTGATCCTCCTCGGCCACCCTTGCAGTCAATATCCCGGGCACCCTCTGTGGCTGCGCCATCCAGGTTCTTCTCCTCAGTGACACCGCTCGCAAGCTTCTCCTCAACAACGTCCCGCCCAAGATGGCCGAGGCCGCGAGGTCGCACAACGAACGCAACGGTCACTCGGAGTACGACGCTACCTCGATGCGCGTTCTGACGCGCGATACCCAGAACGTCCCCGCTCAATACTCGAACGGCAAGATGGACTGAGCTGCTCGAACTGTCGCTTCTTGACTATTTGGTTTAATTTTTTGGGTAAAAAGAGATCTTGTGGGACCTATGTTGAATGCCATATAGCGCTTGAATTGCATAGGTTCGTGTACGGCGCTTGCCGACTTTGCACGAGCCTCTTCAAGAAGGACAGCGTTCGACGAGTCCCCCGGGTTGTGCTCGAGGCTTTTGTCTCGGGAGACTACCCGATGGCTGGCTGTAGAAGTGGTCACTACCACTGGATAGCATGAAGTACGGGCTGGGCCCTTGCTTAGTATCTGTGTGAAAGCTACCTTTACCGGTGAATCCAAGAGGTGAGGTTTTCTCGACTCAGCCGAGCTCGACGATGCGGGACGTCGATTCGCCGACCCCGGCACGATCGAGCCGAAACTCGGCGGCAATGACTCGGAAACGTCTCAGGATTCTCCACGATCGATGATCATCGTCCGGCAAACAAAATTTTCGCTCCATTGATCAAGAAATCAACGAGAGGTCGTGTACCCATATCTTGATAGGTAGGTAGACATGTACACCCTTAGAAAGGTGAAGGTGCTGTTGTACTAGGTAACCTATAGTAAGGTACCTATCTCAGAATTTGAGCGTCGTGCTGGACTGCACTACTACTGGCAAGTGCGTTTGCCATTTCGCGCTACCCACTGACAATTATGTTCGTTCATCATCCCGACTCCCACGTCCCAAGACTGGGCAGTAACTGGGCAGTAACTGGGCAGGGATAAGCCACGTTTGACGCGTTCAGCCAGAGTTTGACATTGATGATCGATCGCCGCCAATCACCCGGGCGCGCCCGCTAACTCGCCCGCTCCGGGTGGCGCTCATCGGTCGCGACCAGGTTTCAAGCTTTCAAGTTGCGAGAGGCTGCGGTTTGTGACCCGTGAGTCAGCAGGCACTTGACCAGTGAACGTGCTTATAAGATTCTTACCACCTGCCTACCAAGCGGTTCCGGAGCCGAGCCTTGTCCTGCCGAGTGCCTGATCCCCTCCGTCCTCCGTCCTACCGACTCCTCGGCCCTCGGACAATATTCGATCGCCCAACCTACCTACTCCCTCCCCTCTGCCCCCCCTGGCCTCCCTAATTCCCACCTCTCCGGGTAAAGCCTCTCAGCTTCCAGCGTGGCTGGCTTTGACCAAGATGTCGGACCCACTGCACGCCTATCTTGACCTGTCGCAGGCTTCGCAAGAGTCGCCATCGGTGTTGCCGAAGCTTCATCGCATGCTTCAAGGTCAGTCCGCCCCTCCTCGCCAGCCATCCATCGCACAAGAGTGCCTCATCGCTCATCGCTCGGCGGTCGGCGGTCGGCGGTCGCTCACGGCACTGATGCACCACTACCTATCCTCATCTTACTGACTGCCCCTTTTTTTTGGCGACCCAATCATCTCTTCGCCCTTGATCTTCTCGGTCAATGATCTGCCTTGGTAATGGCGTGATCGCGCACACCTGCTTCGTCACACAGTGCTCCAAAAGGGCGAGGAACCCGTGCCCGAAATACGGCGGCGACTGCTCGCTGCGATTCTGTCGTCGTTGCAAGCCTCGTTCCTGCTCACCTCCTCACCGACGATACTCACCCCGATCGCATCGATACTCAAGCTGCTCGGCCG
The DNA here is from genome assembly GCA_022702645.1 of Microbotryum intermedium. Classification (NCBI taxonomy): domain Eukaryota; kingdom Fungi; phylum Basidiomycota; class Microbotryomycetes; order Microbotryales; family Microbotryaceae; genus Microbotryum; species Microbotryum intermedium. Next base: position 2,160,465 of record JAHWDX010000001.1, read on the forward strand.
CTCCGCTGCTGGAAGCGAGGAGCTCGGTCGTGCACAGGCCTTGGGCCTGCTCGTGCAGCTCGGCGGATTGGAGCGCGTCGGCCGATTGCCCGTCCCGACATCGCGCCGCAACTCGAACGTGCTACCGACGACATTTAACGTGCAGGATGTCGGTTCTAGTGGCCTAACTGGCGAGGAAGAGCCCGAGGATGGCGATTACTTACAGGGGCAGTCGGATCCGTTGTTCCCCTACGAATGCGAGGCGCTACGCTGTCTTTGCAACACCCTCATGCTCCATCCCAGCTCGCGCGACAGCTTCTTGGACTGGCTACGCAATGACCCCAACCGCAAGGCAGTACGCGGCCTATTGCGATTGCTCGACTGTGACACTGCCGGATTCCTCAGCGGTCGTGTGCTGTTCCTCATCACGAGCAAGCCCAACCCCCTCATCGTCGAGCTCACCGAAAACCATGAAACGATTGAGAAGATGCGCAAGGTAAGCTCTGTCCACCTCTTCCTCGGCACTAAGCCTCGTCAAATGACGTGTGGTAAATCTTTCATTGATTCTGCTTGCTCCATCCAGTTCGCCGATCGCTACCTTCGCAGACTGCGAGATCCCGAGCTTGCCCTGTCGTTGACCACGGGGCCGATGCCGACCCCCGCCGACACTCTGCACGAGCACCTGAAAATGGCCTACAACATCATGCTGCAATACGGCCGCCTTGCTCCAGTTTCACCTCAACCACCCCTTTACCCCGTTCCCGAATCCGAAGTGATATCGCCGTCGCCCGCGCCCGACCAATCGGACTCAACCGCTTCGCCGTCCAGCTTGGTATCCACCGACTCGTCCTCGCCATTCGACCCAGTGCGAGACACGAGTGACGTCGTCGACGATCTGTTTCAATCGCAAACGGACGGGGTTCAGCGATACGGCTCGCTAAATTCAGCTACAAATGAGCTCGACGTCAACGAAAAGAAGAAGCGCTTCAGGTGGTCTGGCATGAGCAATTGGTCCACCTCTACTACGACCGAGCCGGGCAGCGTTGAGGGCGAACCGCTCAGATCTCCGAGCACTAGCGAGATGTCAGGCTCGGCGACGACCGAACGGCGGACCTCCAAATCTTCGAGTCTGTTCGGCCGCAAAATTCGTGAGGTCGTGGGGGGCTCTCCGGGCTCATCAACGCGCAGCCCGTCACCATCACCAACTGTGACGCAGAGCTCACGCTCTAGCCACTCTTCTATTCCACGACGCGATTCCAAAGCCACCAGCTCTGGAAGCGCAAGCCCGGGAACGCTCACGCTTGAGACCGTGCGACCTTTCCTGCCTCTGTTTCAGCCTTACCTGACGCTTGCTTGCTGCCTCGGGCTCGGCGACGATCCCAAAGATCCCAATCCATTGGTGCGCGGCGCACTCAACACTTTGCTCAACTTTCCTATCGAGCTCGAGGAGTTTGATGGGCTCGAGTATTCTTGGCTGCAGCGCGTGCCAGACTCGGATTCGCTCGCCCGCGTCACAGCTTACTGCTCGCGGCGCAACGTCCCACGGCTTCCTCCACTACCTGGTCGATTGATGGAGGTTCTGGCGACGACGTGCAACTCCTGGTTCCCTGTTGACAAAGCACCACCGGACACGACATTACACAGTCGTCGGCCTCCCGTCCCGATCGGAATCGTGCAGCTGCCTTCTCATCCCGACGATCTCCTGCCCCGGGGCACTGGCGGCGAAAGTGCCAAGGTGGATGAAATCCTCGGTCCCGTCATGTTGCTGTTGCGCAAGGTTTCGATGCTCGCGGAACCGGCCGAGATCATGCGAGACATCGTTCTTCCTGATGACATGTGAGGCCTGCAGTGTCCGGTAGTGCCTCTACCCCCCGACCAGATCTGATAAAATGAGAAATGTATTTACAGTGATCGATCGCTTCCCCTCGAGCAAAGATGTGATCTGACGGGTCATCTCGTTCGACTCCTCTCGTCGCTACTGCTTCCCAACACTGCATACGGCGTAGGCGAATTCCTCTACAACCTGTGCGACCGCGACCCAGCCACCCTATCGACACAGATAGGCTATGGCAACGCTTCAGGGTTCCTTCAAAACAGAGGCGAGCTCATTCCTCCGCCGCCTATCCATCAACCTCCGGAACGGAACCTTCCGCGGTGTAGGAGCAGCAACAATACGAGCTCCGCGAACGGGGCTGGTGGCACCGCCGAGAAAGACCGTCCTTGCAGAGCACTTCAGGCTTCAACGGTGTGGGACGAGGGGAAGGAGACAAGCGCGACGAGATCCGGGCCCCGAACCGTCAATCCAATCACTGGCGCTTTCGAGCTTCCGCCTGATTTTGACGTTGAAGACGAAATGACCGAGGAAGAAAAGGAGCGCGAAGCCGAGAAGTTATATGTCCTTTTCGACCGAATGCAGCGCACGGGTATCATTGACGTCGAGAATCCGATCTGCAAAGCGCGAGGGGAGGGCAAGCTGCAGGAAACCATGGCCGAGCTCGAGGCGGAACGCGAGAGGCTGGACGAAGAGGACGCGCGCTTGGAGAAGGAGGTCGAGGAGGAGATGGCGATCTTCAAATTGAGGAAGCGGGGTGGACATAAACTACCCTGAACGGTGACTTGAGATGCTGGAAACAGCCGTGGATATATAACCTTTACTCATACATACCATACGATATCTTTGGTCCCGGTTCTGCATCTGCAGTACAAGGTGCGATCTGTGTAAGCGCTTGCTCCCCGACCTTCTGTCAACAGCCCGCAGACGATAGAGATCAATCACCACAGAAAAGTTCATATCACGATAAAAGCCAAGCCGATAGTTACTACACAAAAAATACGGTATCTTGCATATTGTTGAGTGGGAAAAGCCGCACTGGGCTGTCAAAAAGAGGGACCTTAGCGCTCCACAGGGTTATTTCATACCTGGAAGTCTGCATAAATTGGCTCCACTCCCTTCCACTCGGTCTCTTCTCCTTCTTCCTTCGCCTTGCCGACGCGGGTCCTCTCCTCCCAGTATTCGACCATGCCGTCATTTGTCTTGATTGGCTCCCAGAAGGACTCTCCGGTGTCTTTGTCCTTGGCACGTCGGAACCAACGCGGTGCGTGGGGTGGCAATTGGCCTTGCTCGCGCTTACGTCGCGTTGCGCGTTGATGGTCTTCCAGCTCAGACTTGAGATCGTTAGCCCGCTCAAACTTGCCATTCTCGAACGCATGTTGGTCTGGTCGAAGGCGGCAGTCAGTCGGCGGGAGCCATTTGCGCAGCTCAGCGTTGTCGTCGTTGAGTTGCACCGCCCACGGGGTCAGATTGAACGGCAAGGGCGGAGTCGGCTTCTCGGAGTTCTTCCAGAGGCGAATGTATTCGGGCGGAACGTCGCCGTCCTTGTTCGTTGGAACCGCTGCATCAGGCGCAAGATCGCCCGAGCCGGCGCCCACACGACGAGCTACCAGCTGGCTGGACCATTTGCCGGCAAGGTCCCAGAATTCCTTGCCCTCCTTGTCCATGACTTTGCCTTTGACTTCAGCAGCACCTGAGCTGCGCCATCCGCGCGGCTTGAAGGTCAATTTGCACACATGCCCCGTTCGGTGGTTTGTGATGACCATGTCGCCAAAGTGATCAATGATCGGATTGCCGAGCAAAAAATTGCTGACCGACGTCGTGACTTTGGTCCAGCTGTAGTGTTCTTCGACAAGTCCAGGCGTGGTGGATATCGGGTAGTTCGGTCCCCATGCTGCTGGAATCTTGAGTTTGGCATGAGCAATGCCAGTTGGGCGGATCTCGAAACTCTTGCCCATGAATTTGCTTTTGGCATCCACTATGAGCGGCGATTTCTCACAGATCAGTCAAAGTGCCCATTTCGAAGGAGACAACCTCGTAAAAAGAGAGCAAAAGAGCGCACCTTCTCCATAATATTCCCACGTTGGGGACTGGGCGATACACGCGCTGATGGGGGGATGATGCGAGACCTGCTCTGAAATGTAACGGTACTTTTTGGACAAGTCCGCAAACTCAAAGGTCTCGCCCAACATCGGGTTGAACGGTTTCGCAATTCGGCCGATCGTGGAGGAGTAGTTCGACATTGCGAAGGCGGCGACGTAAGCAATGCGCCTCGTGGGGTCTTCCTGCGCCGCGGCATGGTCGAGCACGTCGGAGAACTCGACATCCTCGGCCATGCGTTGAAGCATCGACGTCGGCTCGTTGAAGAACACGGGAAACGATATCTTGGTCAGATCTTTGCCAATCGAGCCCTTGAGGATGGCCCACAATGACACGGGCGGGCGATTGTCGGTGGTGATGGGCAGTCGCTGGCGCAAGTTGCGGTAGCCTTCGAAGGGCGCAGTATCGAACTTTGCACTCAGCGCCTCGGCTTCGGGTGCTCTGGGCGCAGCCTTTCCCTCGTCATCGCTCTCGACTGGAATCTGACCCGACTCGACCGCCTCAAAGAACTCGTCAGAATCATCCGAGAGTGCCGAGTCGTCCTCGCCCGCTTCGCCGGCAAGCGCCGAGTCAACGAGGTGTTCAAGTTCTTGCGGCTTAAGAGTGTGCATGGTGGCAGACCGGCCTCGAGCGCTCCGAGGAGTACTCAGAGTGGCAGGAGTCGCCGCCTTCGCCGTCGCCAAATTGTTGGTATCGACCTGCAGCGCCTTTGAACTGGGATTCGCCTCGACAGGCGTGCCGGCGATTGGGCTCATCGATGGGGACGAAAGCAGGTTCGCCCGAACCTCTTGCAATGCGCGTTTTCGACGCGTGCTGTCGCGCGAGGTCTTGTGCAGTTCAGCCTCGATAGCGGCGTGTTGAGCGGCGAGCTCCTTCATGTTCTCCTCCCACATTCGCTTGGCATCGATTTCGCGTTCGTACTTGCAAACGAAGAAGCGCTCGCGCAGGTTGACCACGTCGATGTACTCGTCCAAAGCAGATTCAAGCGTTCCCAGCGAACCCACGACTGCCTTTCTGACCTCATCGAACACAACATTTGCGTTCACAGGGTCTGCCTCGGCAACGCGCAAAGTCTCGACGAGCTGTCGGGTCAATTCCACCTGCGTGCGAGTTCCCTGGGCCAGCAATTCAAAGTCCTCGGCGTGCGGAACGGCATCGTTATCGTCATTGAATGTTTCGTCATCGGCCAGTACAGATCCGTCGCGGTCGTGCAAAGTTCGCCCTTGCGAGTCGATACCGGCGGCGTCGGGCTCAAGAGTCGAAGTGCGCATCTCCAGGCTCCCTCCACCCAGCGAGGGAGCAATCGAGGGCGCACGAGAAGGCGTTTGGCTGACTGTATTGCTCAGTTCCTTGGCATAAGCGACGTTTTGCTTAAGGGCGTCAACCCATCGCATGACCTCAACGGGGTGGTTCCCTTTGAGGAAGAACGATGGGAAGCTTTTACCGAGCTTGTTGTTGACCTCAAACTTGAGCTTATCGGAGCCCGATGACACGATCTGTGCCACGCCCAAGTTGATCGAGCCTCGCGAAGCCTTGCCTTCGTCCTCGTGCGAGCGATAATACGAGAGCACGCCGTTGGAAAGTACAAACCACCTTGAGCGATATCCCCGAGCCATGTTGGTCCATTTGCTAAGGTAGCCCCTGATTGACGGGGCCTCGCCAGCAAGCAATGGTGCCCCGCTGTTGGCCGACGAGAAGTGAGACGACGAAGCTTTGAGAGCTCGACCCTCGCTGACCGCAGCCTGCTTCAGGTAAATCTTGATCCTCTCATCTCTAGCAACTTCCAAGGGAATCTTTTCTTTGCCGTCACGAGCGAGGATGTCGGCCCCTTTCGAGATCGCCAGCTTGATCAGACCGAGATCCTTGCGCCTCGTGGCCTCGTGCAGTAAGGTCGTGCCCGTAGCGTGGTCTTTGAGTGAGTAATCGATGCCTATCGACCGGGGCTGCTGAAGAAATTGATAGACGGCTTCGGCGGTGGCATTGCTGACGTGACCCGAGGCGGCCGAGATCTCACACGTCGCATCAGGTCTGCTTGGCCGGATCGACGCAAGCGAAGGGGTGTGTCGGTGGCCCGATGATGCCGACGTCTCGCCACCGGCGGAGGCGATATAGGCCGCAAGTAAAGCGAGATATTTCTCGGTGTAGTGCGAACGCGAGACTGCATGCGATGGGTATCAGCCAGGCAAATCGCCGGTCAGCTGTCGAAAGCTAGATAGAGGGTGAGGTGTTTCAAGTGCACAGTCCTAAAGAATGCTGCCGAGGTTGTATAGGCCCTGAAAAGGGGCCAACGGGTTGCACCGTCTCATCCGTGGCGGACCAGTCCTTCCCAATCGTAACTTACCTGAAATAAGCGTCGCCGTGTCGGCGCTGGCTGCGGATTCGAGAGCGGTCTTGCCCTGGCAGTCTTTCACGGCATCGTCGATCTTGTCATCGAGCAGCAACAGCGCAACAACATCCATCCTGTTCAGAGAAGCGGCGACGTGCAACGGAGTTTGGCCACGCGGATCCTGTGCGTTGAGGCAGTCGGGAGCCTGCTTGAGCACCGCTTCGACGACAGGGTCTGATCAAGGGGCTAATCGATTCAGCACCGCCTCCTGTACGGCCGCTTCCTGCGAGTGATAGTACGCACATTTTGCGCACCGCACCGCCATGTGCAAGGGCGAGTTGATCTCTACCTCGGTTTCGCTGTCTTGGCGCTGCTTCTTGCGCGCGTCGACGTGTTGAGCGAGCAGCGGAGCCAACGCGTCCATGTCGCCTAGTAAGGAGGTGATATGCAAAGGTGCGACATCAAGTCAGCGTCAACCCTCTACGCTCGATGAGCGACGTGCGGCGGCGACGACGCCTCAAGAGGCTCAGTTGGTGGCGCGGCCAAGAAGGAGCGGGCCAGAAGTCGAGCCACGAGAACCCACCTGCTCGCAAAGCTTGCAGCATTTTGTACGATCTCAACGATTCTTCGGGGCCGGCTGGGTGATCGAGCAGAGCAACAACATCAGTTCGCATCCGCTGCACGGGTTATGCAGCGGAGAGGACGCGCCGAGCGCTCACCTTTGGTCGCCAAATCAGTGAGTGTGGTTGCCTCATACGCGGCATCGCCGTGATCGGGGACCGCAGTACTCGGCATCGACGCCATGCGAGAGGAACGTCGACTGATGGACGGTCGGGAAAGGCGAGAAGCAATTGAAGGGAGCGAAGGTGCCAAAGGTGCCGAAGGTGCCGAAGGTGTCGAACCGTTGGATCGAATGGCGAAGGTCGGCGGCGAAGTGGTGGCAGCACCGGCGTTGTTGGGCGTGGGCGTGGACGATCGCGGCGGGAACGAGAAGGGAGAAGAGACCATCGTTCACAAGTCAGTCCGCTGGACTCGATCTGGCTCCTGCTGACTCGCAACAGCTTGCAACGCGTTTGAAGTGAATCAAGGCCAAGGTCGACTGGCCACGTAGATAGTACTGAAATGCCAAGTTGCCAACGCAGCTCCATTTAAGGAGTAGCTGGTCGAGGCCCTGCCGACTCCCTAGGCCTGTTGCTGGCCCCGCCTCCTGCCGCGATCTGCTGCCTGTGGTAGTCCGTGCAGCGTGCTGTCCCTTGGTGCCCTCGTCGCTCGGCCTTCCTCTGATTCAGCGCCGCGCGGTATTTCACTCCGGCCCCAAAAACCAGGCACGCCTGGCCCCGCCGCGGCGGCGACGAAGGTTCCCACTGCCGACGAGGTGACTCACATGCTTGTGATTAGTAAGTAGGTAGTACTGGTAGATGCAGCTCGGACAAGAGTCGGGTAGATAGCAGATGGCAGATGGCAGAGTCGATGGCGTAAAGAAGAGATCGACTTCTCAATTTCCTCCTATCTGACATGACAGAGAGCGGCTCATGAGGCCCTTGAGGCCTGATCCTGAGGCCTGAGCCCAAGATACGTCATCGACGGGTGATCGACATCCAAACTCAACTTATCATGTATTTCCGAGGTGCACTCCCTCCACTCGGCTGCACGGCCTGCCCTACAAGGCCCTGAAATGCACTACCCACCTACCGTACCTAGCCTACCTAGCTTTGCGGTGCCGCGGAACGGCTCGACATACGACACGACGTCTCTGCAAGGATGAGAATGAGAATTTCCTCCTCCGGCCAGCTATCCTAAAATTGGGCTTTCCTGGTCGCCGACTCGCGCGCGCGCAATATTTTGCCGTTTTCAGAACGCGATAACGCCTTCAAAAGTGAATGCACATGGCCCGTAAATTTTCACCGTATCAAACATAATGATGAAAGTCCAAGAATGCCCCTACTTTTTTTTTTTTTTTTTTTTTTTTTCTACCTGGGCTCATAAAATGCAATCCTTCGGGTTAGCTGGGACCGCTACAAAAAGAGCTAAAAGTGGTTAAAAGCATCGACGACAAGCAGATGGGTGAAGATCAAACCCCTGCGCGCAAAGAGCGCTGCGCAGATCAAAACCCGCCGAGCACCTAAAGCGGACTCCAACGGACGGTGAACCTGCCTGCCGCTTCACATCCCAAGATCGGGAGCGAAGATACGCGAAAACCGGGGAGCACCTAGAAAGAAAGGAGACATATACAAAAGCCACGACCAGAAAACAGGAACCTAAAAGCTAGACACAAGAAAAGGAGAGGGGGGGAACACGCCCGAGGGGCCAAGGGAGGGGTCGAGGTCAGAGCTAGAGGTCCCCAAGGACTAACAGGCCGCAGCCAAGCCCCAGCTACTCTTCACCCCAACAACGCCTGAAGTCCTCCCTTGGCTGAATCTCGAGCGCTGGCTATTGAGCCGTCGAGTCGAACGAGCCATCCAAAAACGAGCCTCGCCATTACACGAATCTTGACCAACACGATCGACCCTACGAACCTTCTTGCCGATCCAACGAAACCACCACGGGGCGGAAGAGGGGTGCGCAGCCTTCCACTGCGCAACAAGTTTCGGGGCAGTCAACTTCCGAAACTCGACCCCTGAAGAGAGAGGGAAAGAGAAAAGAGAAAAGGAGAGGAAAAGAAGGAGGGACTTAACCGGGAATTCACACCTCCCAATCTCGAGCCCCAGGAACAAAGCCCGCCCGAGAGAGAAAGTCTCGCTCGAACGCCCTAAGCGCGCTGGGGATTGAGGGAGGTGCCACGACACGATCCTTCTCGAATCGCTGATGGACCCTCCAGCGAATCAGGTGCAACCGCTGGAAGCCGATCCCACAAGCCAACCGAACCCACATCCACTTCGAGGTCGTTCTCCCACGACCCCGCAAAAGGAGTAGCCCCATAGTCAGCTGCTCCTGGGTGAACGTCGACGGATCGACGTCGGTATCCTCGATGCCAAGCTTGTCGAACAGAATGCGCAGCACTCTGCCCCAGAAGCTGGCCGAGTACGCGCACCCGAAGAAGTAGTGCGACACCGTCTCGATGACCGCTGCATCGTTGCCACAGAATAAACACAACGGCGAAGTAGCGTGACTTTGGTAGTGCTGCTTCTTGCGCGTTGGTGTTGCATCATACATGAGCCGCCAGTGGGTATCCTCCTCCGCAGCAGACGCGAACCGGTCATGAAGCCATCTCCAGAAATGTTGCCGCCCACTCTGAGAGACCCCATTCGGGAAACGCTGGACACGCCCCTCCTTCCCCGGGTACCGAACCTTGTTCACAAGCCGACGAAGCTTGCGAATGGTAAAAGGTCGGACAAGCCCAAAGAAATTGAAGCACCGTGGGTTTGGATCCTGCTTGAGCGGGATCCGAGCGGGTCGCGCCGCCGTCTTGGGCAGCAAAGCTTTCGCCTTGAGCTTCGGACCGACGCGAGCCCACACGTGCTCGTGCGCCAGGGCGGGTTCCTTAGAGTGCTGCCAAAACCCGGGTCGAGATTTTTTTTTGTCGAGAACTTTTTTTTTTTTTAGTAGAATTTTTTTTTTGTAGTAGATTTTTTTAGTAGAACTTTTTTTGTAGAAACTTTTTTTTTAGTGTTTCTATACATATAGTTGTCAAACTTATTTGGTGTTTCAGTTAACAGCCCGATTGATCTAGTCGGTTATGATGCAGACCTAATAACACGTTCAGTCTGATGTCGGCGGTTCGATCCCGCCATTGGGCATTTCTTTTGCCCAAGGCGGAGACTTGCAGAGACCTTCTGGAAGAAAACAGAAGCTCTATACTGAGGCTAGTAATGAGGAGTCATCCCTGAAGCTCTTTAGAGCCGAAGGTTTAGTTTCGAAAATTGGGGGCGTCCCGGCCTGGATATTTACCGTATTCTGAGATTTTATTGGACGAAATTCCCCGTACCGCCGTGTCTATTTAAGACAAATAAGAGCAAACAAGAGCATGGGATTTGAAAACGCCGATCCGTCTGACACTGGCACCCCACACTCAGCGATGGCCATTGAAGACAAATGGGAGCAACGGATTTGAAAATGCCGATCCGTACGACACTGTGACCCCACACTCACCTGTGTTGCGGAGCCGCGGTAGTCGTGCCGATCACATGAGCCCCACTCTTCAAATCCTAACCCCTTTTCGCTGGTAGCGCACTCGCTATCCGCGCACAGGCTCCGCGCGCTACAGCGCGCAACCGCCACTCTGCGAGCGATTCGAATCACTCGATACAGCCCACGCATAGCCTCCTCTTTTCCCGCTCAGCGCACTCGCAACTCGACACACACTGACTCCCGCACGCCTGGTTCGCACGCCGCCGGACTGGTCGATGTAAGGTTCGGCAGCCACTCAGTAGGTCCAAGCTCAACTTCGGACCGACTTGCCTGACCTCCCTTCCACTTACCTGCCTTTGACTGACAACCATTGTGCATCCCTTTGTCACCCTTCCTATTTGTTCTCTATTGTCCTGGTTTCTCACAAAGAACCTCATTGTCTACATGTCTCCCTTTCTTATCTCCAGATCTCCTTAAATAACGATCCATAACTCTCTTCTCTCTTCTTCTTTTTCCTTATCCTTCTCTGGACCCTCACTCTTGACTCTTGACAATCGACTGGTTTTGGGACTGTCTATTCGTCAAGCACCTTCGAGAGAACAACCGAGGAACTCGCCTTTACTAACGCTTTCCGCTGAGTAATCTGGGCTCCTTACAGTCGACTTTCAGACGACCATGTCGTTTCTCTCTGACCTTGTACACCCACGCGCCATCGAAGTTTCGCCACGACTCACAAACTTGACGACGTCATACACCTTGCGACCACTACCACAGCGGACAGACGGTCCTTTCGCGCCAACGAACACGCACAGTATGTGTATTCAGGCCCACTTCAACCCAACAGCCCATTGTGAGTACACGCAGATATCCTTGTCAAATGCATGCTATCACAAGGGGCGAAGATAGGAGAGGTGAGCCGGACTTAGGGGCTCAAGACGAGGGCGAGGGACGAGTGACGAGTCGAGAGATGTTCTAGGGACTTATCAAGAGGGACGAGGGACGAGTGCAAGGATGTGACCTTTGACGAGATTCGAGTTGCAGAAAGGAAAGAGAGGAGCAAGCTACGGAACTGGGGAAGCTAAGTCAGAGGAGGCGGTGGAACCAGTAGCGGGCTTGAGGAGGCGCTGCTTGATGTGCCGGATGTACAAATAGTGGATGGTCGAGAATGAGAGTGGAGAGCGAGAGTGGAGAGCGAGAGTCGAGAGTTCAAGAACAGGGAGCAGGACTAAAAGGGAAAGAGGACACAGCACAACGCAGGAAGAGGGAAAGAGGGCACAGCACAACGCGGGAAAAGCGGTGCAGGGGCCGCGGGCGGTGCCGAGGGCGCACGAAGTCCGAACTCGAGATTGGCGGAATCCCATTCATGACAGATGCAGCCTTGGCCAACTCTTGCGCAGCAGCACCTAATATTGATCTCCTGAAGGCGCTGTGTCGAGCGCACAATGTGCAAGGATACTCCAAGACAAGCCTGCTTGCCAAAGAATTGTTCTTACATGCTCTCCTCTGTTCGTGCGAACCCAACTGCAATGCTTGTTCAAACGGATATGTCTTCAAGCGGCGGCAAGCCGCCAATGCCGTCGCGCCGTCACGTCGCCATTGCTTCCCAGGCCACAGAGCATACATATTATCGAAATCTGAAGAGGTCCTTCGCCTGGAACTGGACAGGGAGATTCAGAAGAATCGCCTGAGTAATGCAGCCACTAATGCCAGATGAATGATGAACAGAGCTCAGCCAGCCGAACACGAACTCGAACATGATGAACTCCGTAGCACCTGCCACTATGAGCCCGCGTCAGATCAGTTGAAAGGCGATATTCGTACTGAGTGGGATAACTAATTCATCGACGCTCACTTCCGTATCTTCTGCCGCCTCGTATGTTCCGAGAGGGTGTTTGGGCGCGAAGTACCGTGGGTAACAGAGGACGACGTGAAACAAGAGGATTTAGGGATTCTTGAGATGTTGACGGGTTCTAGGTTGGTCTTGGTCCTGCGACCAACGACTACGAATTTGCAGCTTGGGGGGCCGCACTGATTGCTCCTCGAGGGCTTCATCGACCGCGTGACTTAATACATCATCCTGCATACTCACCGACGGACGATAGGCAACAGTGCTCACTCTGCACCGACTGCTTCCAACGCTTGTCCCCTACAACCGGACCACCAACAAAGCCCGCTGGGTCGTTAAGTAACGGATTTTATCACGCACTGGATCATTTACCCCGTGACGCCCAAGAATACTTTTTCACCGTTAGTCAGCTGGAGTTACTGGTCACAGACGCGGGCCAGAGCGTACAAGATTGTGTACAAAGATCATTCGCATGGAGATCCGAAAACTAAGCAGAAATTCACATGCGGGAACACCCTCATCTTCAGCCAGAACACCGCCTCCTTTACCGACATACTGCCCATGTCTGTTGAGGAGCTCTCTGACAGTGTCTGTGTTTTGTTTTGTGGAGGCAAGCCCAATCTCGCCCAGCCCGACAAGCGTCGACCCATGGTGGCGAGGCGGATCCGACGGATGCTAAGTGGTTGATCAACGAAAGCAAGAATCCCGGGACTTCATTGTTGTTTCCTTCGATGGTGTGAGAGACTGGCATGGTTGGTCAAACTCAGTAGTGATCTCTACTCGTTCCTTTCAGCTTCGACTGCGGTTTCGACTTCAACTTCGAAAACGACAACACGCTCGATTTCCGTTTGTTCCGCGGCATCCGATCCTCGTGCATGGGCAAGAACGGGAAGCTGATCCGGCAAGTCCCACACAGAGTCACTCGAGGTTTCCATACACCCAGCTGACAAATTAATCGTTGTGTTGACCTTTAAAAGCATCTCCCGTTTCCAGTCACACCGCACCTCAGCCATCATCGCCCAAGAAAAAAGCTGTCACCGGTCAAGAGGTCCATTAAGTTACCGACACCGATCTTGAAGTCGACCTCGCCTCCCGCAGAAATCATGAGTCACTTTCCTAATTTGTCATGACATGTGTAGCACAGCTAAATTTATGCTTCTGCAACAGCAAATATTTGGGTAACGCTGCAATGTGGGGTACGCGTGACGATCAGATTCAGCATGGCGGAGATTGCGACTTGGCGGTGTGGAATGATTTTGATACATAAACGACTCGTTTCTGATTTGGCACCCGCTCAAAGTATGCAATGTTTATTGTTTCGCACATAATTACGGTCTCTTGTTTATGTAACATACCTTCCTGACTTCCGTCCTGGACCTCAATCCCCGGCACTTCCACTGGCCGCCATTTGCTCCGAGGCGGTGTCTCCCGTCAGAGGTATGAGACTAAAGACTCTCCCAAACACACAATCAGAGGAAGCTCGATTGTGGGATGTCGAATGACGGAGAAAGTGTAAGTAAGGAGCAAGAACAAAAGGGAACGCGAAGCCGGGCGCGCGACACTGGCACGCGCGGCTGAGTAGGCACGGACCTCGTAGAGGCAGACAATCAAGGAGCTAGTGGCTTTGACTTTGTAAAAGTCCAACTTCCCTTTTCAAGAAACAGTGATTTTGCGTAGATAAACCGAATATGTGAAATCTAATCAGGCTAGATACAAAAAAAAGTTGGCTACGAACGGGCGCTCAAACACCGCCAAGACAACCGCCCTTCCCCTCGGCCCGGGATGGGCCCAAGACGAAAGGACAAACGTGGTCGCTACCGTTCGCGGTGGTGAGGGCATGACTTGGGCTGGTTATTCTGTTTCCATCGACAGCGATCTCGCGCTCTTCTGGAGCTCGACACTCAATCGGGCGAAGGCTCGCCTTGCGGCTGCATCGGCACGACATGTTCCCCCTCGAGCTCGAGCGATGTACGCAAACTTGTATGTCACTTCGAAGGTCATTCACCTGCCCTCTTTCGACATCCCGCCTATCACGTTCGTCGACGCCTTTGAGCAAGCTCTCATCTCCTTCGTTTGGCAAAGCGAGTCATTTCGACCTGTCACAGAGAAGGCCATTTTTCTCCGCCGCGACCTGGGAGGACTGGGTTTGCTGAGTATTGAGGACATTGTCCGCTCGATGGCGATTCGCTTTTGGGACTGCGTCGCACATGGCTTTGAGCCAATCTGGGCCGACCTCGCACGACTCAGCTGGAGACAGACCTATCCGGATGAAACGTCTATTTGGTCGACATTGATTGCTTCGCCGCGCCATGCACGCCATGCGAGGTGGACGAAGGTTATCAATGTCGCTCGACAGAACCTGCCCCATGTGTTCCCAGAGCTCCTCCAGTCGAACGAAGTGATGGTCATACCGCCCACCTTGCCTTCACTTCACCCCCATGGGTTGTCAGACGAGGTGCGCAAGCAGCTCAAAAAATATGGGGCAATCATCGACCTTTACCGGAGACCACAAACGATTGGGGAACCTGTGCAGCCTCAACCACAACCAGACACGCCGTTGGGGAGGTTGTGGGCAGCTGTGAGCGCTCGCTCTCCCATAGCGCCTCTCCTGCCTCAGCCCGCCCCGGTCCGAACCATCATTGTCGACAGCAATTCCCTCGACCCTGCACATATTCGTTCCTTGGAACGACTCGCCCTTACACGATCAAAGCCCTTCGATGCTTCATCAACGAGAATTGCTACCCTTCGATGGATGACGGTACCCGACTCAAATGGCCGACAGATCTGACGAAGGCGCAGAAGCATCAGTTCTGGCTCTGGTTGAACAGTCAATGGGAGACAGTGGACGAAAAGGACGTACACTGGAAGTTGATCTTTGGTGCGACCCCAACTTGCGTTCTTCAATGGCATCATGGTCACGCTACTTCGGATGGATGTCCACACTGTGGGCAACGAGACACCTTCATGCATTTCTTCTTCGAATGTGAACATTCACGTGAGTACTGGAGCCTGGTCTTGCAGCTACTGAGAGTTTCACTCGGTCAGGCAGACGAATTCCAGTCGGGCACAGTTGACTCTCCGCAGATCATGCTTGGTCTTCCTTGCGTGCATGGCGGAGATTGCAACTCTCGGACCTACATCGTTGTTTGGGTCGTTCTCGCAATCACTTTCAACAAGCTCTACCTTGCGCACTGGCATCGGCACAAGGATCAGATTCCTCTACCAACTCCCTACTTGCTTGCTCGCGAGGTCCACTCGCATCTCAAATTCCGACTTCGACGTCTGCCAGACGGCGAGCTTCTGGAACAGTTGATGTGACCTTTCTCGCAAGTTTGTCTTCACATCGGAGTTTTCTTTCTGGACTTCTCCTCTTTTCCCCATCTCTCCCCTTCCTTTCTTCTCCTGTCCCCACAAATCTCTCTCTCTCTCTCTCTCTTTTTGCCTATTCTACTACTTAGGAATAGGAAGGGTAGTTGATACTTGCCTCTTGGACCCACATCGTTGGTGGTTCTGTGAAGGTGAGGGCTGCATGGAGCTAGTGGCTTTGACTTTGTAAAAGTCCAACTTCCCTTTTTTATTTTTTATTTAATAGATTTTAATAACAGCACAATTATCTTAGTACCTAAAAATTTTCGGAAAAGTCGGAGGAAATGCTTGAAGCACACTGGCTAGGCCAATAGTGTAGGACCCTTTTCAAGAAACAGTGATTTTGCGTAGATAAACCGAATATGTGAAATCTAATCAGGCTAGATACAAAACAAAAAAAAGATGAGAAGTATTGCGAGAGCGCATGAATGAAGATGGGAATGGAGGCAAGAGTGGACTTCTGGAATCTGACAAGAGGTTCAGACGCTGCTAGTTGTTCAACATGACGCCTGGCAGCGGGGAGCGACGTTCTTCATGTGCCATGGCAAGCAAGCAATCAGCTCCGCTTGAGGCCGTGCCCGAGAACGAAAGAATGGGTTGCAGCCGAATCGAAGGAAAGAACTAGTAGATGTAACTTCGGCGGTTTGGGAATTGTTTATTCGGAACAACTGAAGCGCATAGCATCCGTGCGACTGTCGAACAAAGTTTCGGACAAAGCTCCGAGACTGTTCCTTTGATTCGTCTTGGCGGTTGGCGGAGCCCTCGAGCTTCTTGTCTTGCGTTAGAAAGTCACGGCATCATTCAGAAGGGAAGGGCAAAGGGGCGAGCTGCCGGTGAGGGGTGTGCACACGCGCACCAGCAGGCAAGGCAGACTTCGAATGATCCCACCAC
The DNA here is from genome assembly GCA_022702645.1 of Microbotryum intermedium. Classification (NCBI taxonomy): domain Eukaryota; kingdom Fungi; phylum Basidiomycota; class Microbotryomycetes; order Microbotryales; family Microbotryaceae; genus Microbotryum; species Microbotryum intermedium. Next base: position 2,176,872 of record JAHWDX010000001.1, read on the forward strand.
CTCTTCGTCCAGGTGTGAAATTATCCAAATCTAGTTGTTTAAAGCGAATCTTGAAAGGCATAAGCCGGGTTGACTGTAGTTTAATTATCAGGGCTCATTCTCTGCACTGCGGTCCAACAGGTACGTTGAGGTCGACCGAGGTCATGGTCAGGAATCCTTTTGCACGAACGCGAACGCAGGGATGAGGCCCTATAAAGTTGGCACAGACGGCTGCCAGCCCGCGCCTGTCGACTTGAAATCATTTTGTGGCACCTCACTACTTGTATCACGCAGATTGCAACGCCGACCGTTGCAAATCATTGATCATCGGCCAAAGGTCGGCACCACAAAAATAGGAAAATTTTGCCCAATGGCGGGATCGAACCGCCGACATCAGACTTAACGTGGTATTAGGTCTGCATCATAACCGACTAGATCAATCAGGCTGCCCTCAATTCTCACCGAAAAGTTCGGCGATCGCATCTATACAAACGCACACTTGAACCAGTTTCATACAAAAAAAAAATACAAAAAAAAAAGTTCTACAACTTCACTTCACTTCACTTCACTTCACTTCACTTCGAAATCGCTCAACCGCACCCCCCCCTTTCGAACTTACAAGTGATACAACAACAACTACTACAACATGCAAACCGGAGACCCCGAGTCCCCGCTGGGGGCACCGCCACCACCGGCGTCCGCCCCGCCGACCGTCCCAATCGGGACGGAGAAGACGCAACTCACCAATGTCGTCGGCCAGAACCAGACCTACGCCGCTGCCACCACCGCAACGATCGCTTACAAACAGACGCCTGAACAACAAAAACAACGAGAAGCACGCTCACAGGCCCTGCCCGGCATCATGGCGGCGATCCAAGCCGTCCCCGGAAACCGCACGGACCGCTGGGTTCAAGCCATCTTTGCGACCAAGGACTACCCGTCTACAGCGGCTACATCGCTCAAGTTCTCAGCCTTAAACGCCACCCGAAACATTGTCAACCCCTTCAACCATGCCCTCGAAGTCACTCTTTCCCACCAGAGCTCGTCCAGGGCTTCCGTCAAGGACAAGGGGGACCTCGTGGCATGCGTCCGAAGCTTGCTGTCGCCCGATACGCCGATCTGCTTCGACACTGATGTCCCCTTCCCCGAGGGATTCGAAGCTTTCACGCCCCAGATCATCGGGCTTCAACACTCTTCAAATTTGCGTGCAGGGGCAATCCACCATCGCATCACGGTCGGTTTCGTCTCGGTCGAGGCACGTGACGCGGCGCTTGCGACGCCCCCCACGCTCACCTGGCACTCGGCCAAGGCACGCTTCGCCAAAGCGCACCACTTCCACCGCAACATGGTGGAGCTACGCATCAACGTTGGTGTCTCTGGCGTGCCTCCCAAGGACGCCATAGTCTCCGCTTTCCAATCCCTGGTTGAAGATCTGTCGAGCAAAGGGCAGGTGTGCTAACTCGTGCAGGTTTTGCGCGTGATCAACGTCGACAACGCCACTGCCTACGCCCACACGGTTGGTGACTTCTCAGCCTTCATTCGTTTTGATAATGCTTCATTATTTCAACACCCCACAATCACCCTCAAAGAGATACTGCCCTCGAGGATGGATCTGCGTACACGGGGAATCAACGTCACTGCCATCCGCCACGACTATGAAAAGGAGGTAGCTTGCAGTCGCTGCCACTTTGTGGGGCATGTGGAGAATTGCCCCGTGGTACAGGAGAGGAGGCGAAAGGAGGTTGAGGAGTTGGTTAGGAAGGGGGTGACGAAGGGTGCAGGAATGGGAACAGGAGGAAGACGGGTTGAGGCGGACGCACAAATCAACCACAACACCATCAACAACAACAACAATCCCATTATCATCGAAAACAACAACAAAAACAATGACAAAAACAACAACAACAACATCCCCGAGACTGTGGGGGCGAGAACGCTCGAATCACAGAACCGTTTCGCCGGGCTTGAGGTCGAGGACGGACAGGAGGAAGAGGATGCGGGACAGGGACAGGGGAAGGAAGGAGAGGAGGATGCTGGGACTAAGGCGGACGATGAGGACTCGGGGATGGATTCGGAAGCGAGCGCTGGAGTGGACGTCATCAAGATCGAGGACGAGGATGAGGACGAGGAGGATGTGGAGGATCACAGGGAATCGGAAAACGACGGGATCGACGAGGATGAAGTCATGAAGGAGGGAACAGGCGAGGGAGAAGAGGAGGTTTTGACGGAGGTCGAGGAGGAAACGGCGACGGCGGTGGAAGAGGGGACTGCGACGGAGGTGGAAGAGGAGGCGGAGCAGGAGCAGGAGATGGAACAGGACAGAATCAACGACGACGCCGCTACCACCACCACCACGGTCTCTCGCGAATCGACACCCCGGGAACCGACGCTACCACCCTTGTCACCCACAACATTGGCAAAGTCACTGCGCGAGGCCGAGGAGTGGGACCGCGTCCAAGCGGAACACGATGCGCGCGCCAGAGCCGAAGAGGCCAGGGTCAACGCGCAGCTCGACGCCGAGGAGCCCCTCGTCCGACATAACTTCGCAACGTGGGACGAGGAGGACGGGGAACTCCGATTGATCAACATCCGTGGTACCGCAGCCAAGGCCAAGAAGATGAAGATGAAAAGGTCCCAAACGGTGGCGGACCTCAGTGATCCCAGCGACGAGCCCGCCGACGCCAAGCGAGTTGTGATCCAGGCCAAGAATCGAGTCGGAAAATCAGGAGGTACGGAGGGGAGGAGGGTGACGAGGTCGATGTCGGCGGCAGCGGCGGTGCAAGTTGGAGTGACGAAGGTGGATGGAGGGAAAGGAAAAGGGGTAGGTGAGGAAAAAAGATGGTCCGACCACGAGCCCGAGGACAACGTCCTGCCCGACCTTCCCCTCTTTGAGGACGACATCACCGCCAAGGGCGCCTCTCCCTCGACTACCCAATAATGATCAAGCACATCATCATCATCACCTGGAACGTGAGGAGGGGCATGGGGGTCCCAGAGAACCGACGCAACGTTTACGCTTATTTTTCCACACTCAACGCATCCGCCATTCTACTACAAGAACACTACATCAGACCACAACTTTGGCAGCTCATCAAGGACGAATACGAAGGCAAGGTCTTCATCAACCAACACTGCCTGACTTTGATTCCGGCCGACTCGCCCCTGATCGACGCCGAGCTCCTGCGCACCCACTCGGCACTCGACGGACGACTCCTGGTCACCTCCTTTCGGCTGCGGGGCGACATCAAAATTTTCGAAATCAACAACATCTACGCGCCCGTCGACCCAAACAACGAGCGAAATTCTTTGGCAAACTTATCTTTCACAAAACACAGAAAACCCACCTTCGACTCCTCGGCGGCGATCTCAACGACTGCCCGCGCCCAGAAGTCGATCGGCGGAACCAAAGTCGGCGCGGTCACCACTGGCCGATCCTGATCGGCAAACTCGACTCGGCTTACACCGATTGCGTCCGCTACAAGCACCCCATCACTCCGTCCTTCACTCGACCCAACCCCAATCGCAATCGACCCAAGTCCTTTTCCCGACTTGATTACTTCCTTCTACAACGAACACACCAAAAAAGACTCGACCAGGCCTCCACGGTCTATGATTACCCAAAAACTCTCTCCGACCACCGACCGGTCTTGATCGTTCTGGTTCTCTCAGACAAGCTTGACGCGGCTCTCCCACAGCGCAGCCTACCCACCACATCAAATCAACTTCATCGCATCAACACCACAACTTTCAAGACGACGGAATTCCAGGGGATGATGGAATGATGGTTGGAAGGGGCAAGCGGGGAGGAACCGGTGAGGGAGCTCGAGGAGATTCTGGAGGCATGCAGGGACAGGGGCGGGGAGCTGGCGAGGAGGCTGCACCGGGAGCGGACGGAACGGACGGAGTATTTGGTGGGCAGGGTGCAGGATCTGGAGGCGTTGCCGGTATGGGGAGAAGAGGAGACGGGAGAATGGACCAGGACGTCGGAGGAACTCAAGAGGGCGGTCGAGGAGCGCGCGCGCCTACTCCGGATCCGAGCCCACGTATCCGAGATCGCTTCCGAGGAACGACTTTCACGACCGGTCCATGCCAAGCTCGCGGCGAGGAATTCGGACTCGAAGATCACAGCACTACGCCTGAACAATGGAGAGCTGACGCATGACATCAATGTCGCGCTTGACCACACACAGGCGCACTTCCAGCGCCTCTACCACATTGAGTCTCACGATCCGGACCGCGTCGATCGACTTCGGGACGAGTTTTTGGCTCCGATCAGGGCCGCCCGGACGTGCGACGACCCGCGGTCGGACCCGTACTTTTTGCGACGGCTCTCGGAAGTGCAGATCGACCTCCTCCAGCAACCCATCACCGAGGACGAGGTCGTGGCCGCGATCGGGACGACGCACCCGGGGCGATCGCCGGGCCCGTCGGGCGTGCCTTACGAACTCTACCACACCGCACCCGAGGCGTGGGCCAAGGTGCTGACCAAGGCTTTCAATGCGATGATCGAGCGCGGCTCACTCTCTCCCAAGCAGGGGCAGGGACTCGTGCGCCTGATCTCCAAGCGCCACAAGAAGAACGCCGATCGCGCCGAACTTTCGTCGTACCGGCCCATTACCCTGCGCGAGTGCGACTACAAGCTCTTCACCAAGGTCTACGTCGCGCGACTCAACCATATCCTACCAGATCTGCTCCCACCACAACAGCACGGCTTCGTCAAGGACCGCCGATCGGCCGACGCGGCGCTGCACCTTCGACTCTTGATCGAGGAGCTCGGCGCGCGCGGGAGCGAGTTTCCAGAGGCCGCGCTCTTGTCTCTTGACCAATCGTCCGCCTATGACCTCGTCGAGCATGACTGGATCTTCGCCATCTTCGACGCTCTGGGCGCTCCTGCTGCCTTCCTTCGCGTGCTGAGGATGCTCTACTCGGGTGACTCGACCTCGGCTCAGTACATCATCAATGGCTTCTTGACGGCACCGGTGCGACTGATGTGTGGGCTTGGCCAAGGGGACCCGGCGTCGTCGTCGGTCTGGGATGTCGTGTTCCAGCCGTTCCTGGATGCTCTACACCGTCGAGGCATTGCGCTGAATCTCTCCATACCTGCACTTCATCCGTATCCACAGAGTCGCGCCATTACTTCACTTGTGTTTGCCGATGACGTTGTCGTCGCCATCTCGGGCTTGGAATCACTTTACCTGCTCGATGACCTGGCACTCGACTGGAGGCACGCGACCAATGGCCGGCTCAACACGGACAAGACGGTCGTCCTACCGATCGGACGTCGCTGGGACCCTGGGGAACGATCGCTCGTCATCAAAGCCGAGGGCGAGGCGCTCGAGTGGATCGGCCTGCCTTTCGACCCCAGCGGCGACACCGAACTCGGTTACGCGAATCTCATCGAACGGCTCGAGGCGGCACTGGAGGCGGTCCAGCATCGATGGCTCACGCACCACACCCGTGCCTTTTACGTCAATCGGTACGCCATCCCCAAGATCTTACATTTCCTTGCAGCCGACATCCCGCCGCCCGAAGTCGTCAAGAAGCTCGATGGCATGCTCGTCGATTTCGTCCGCGGGGGCAAGAACAGGCGCAGCTACAGGGAGGAAGTCGTCTTCACACCAAAGCACAAGGGGGGACTCGGGGTGATGAGGATGGAGGACGTGGTTGGCGCGGTTGCGGCACGGATCTGGGACGTTCTTCTCGGCGGGTCCGGCGCGATCTGGCAAGGACTTGCGCACGCGTCACTCAAGCGAGCTCAGCCCGACTTCGACTTGGCCACCGATCTCTGGCCACAGGCAAGTACTCCCATCCCCGACGATCTTCATCCACGATGGCGAGCCGCGCTGGAGGTTCCGAAAAATCACGACGCGCAGGTCAACCCGAGGACCTTGACCACCGCGAACCTGCTCGAGCTTCCCACCCTGCTCAGCAGCTTTCACACCACCCACAGAGGGGTACAGGTCATCGATCGAGCCTACCTACCCGATTACCGCCTTCTCAACGGCTTCCCCAAGGTGGCGGATCTGTACCGGCGCGAACTGTACGCGGGTGGGGGTTCTCACCTCTGGACGCCGCCAGCGGACGTGCTCGGCGACAACAGCGAATATGATCAACGTGGCCTCCCGCAACGACAGGCAATAGCGGCCTGGCACCGTGTCGTGATCGATCGGTTCAGGAGCACACCCTTGGCGGCGGCGGTGGCGGCGGGACGAGTCAACGTGCCTCCCCGGATCGGCACCAGCGCACCGCTCGAGGCGATCATCCCCAAGCCCGTGGCCCGCTTCGCAATGGAGCAGCGCCTTCCGAACCCGGTACTTCCACGACAGGCAAACCAGTACACGTTGCTCAACATGGCTCGACCCTACACGATCCGCCGCATCCGCCGGGTCCTGAACGCGAGGGCCTTTACCAACACGCTCGGGCGCAACCAAGCGCCGCAGCCGGACGATCTCAGGGGCTTCTGGAAGGGGGTCAACTCGAAGGCACTGACTGCAAGGGAGAGGGAGGTGTGGTTCAAGCTGATCCGCGGCTTCACCCCGACGCGCAAGCTCCAGTTCAATCAAAAACACGACACTTCTCCCGCGTGCCTAGTCTGCGGAGCACCGGAGGACGACATCGACCACTACTTTTTTGGCTGCTACGACTCGAAGAACGTCTGGACCGCGGCAAGGGGCGTGCTCAGCGGCGCACTTGGACGTGACACGATCGACGACGCTCATTACACGACACTGCAACGATTCTTTGGGCTACCCAAGCTCAAGGCCAGTCTCAGCGACCAAGAGGGGGCGGGCAGGACGATCGAGATATTCACAGGGATGGTCTTGGAAACGATCAGCAGCGGGAGATGGAGGATGCAGAGGCATGGGGCGAGGTTGGAAAGCGTGGAGAGGAGGAGGGTGGTATTGGAGGAGAGGATGAAATTGAGGGCAGGAGGAGCGAGGGGCAGGAGAGGGCAGTAGAGGCTGGGTTCGATTTCCCCCCCACCTACCACCCCACACACCACATCACAACACTTTTTCCTTCTTCCAAATTGTATACTAAATATCTCGCTTTCATCTTTCATCTATTACAGGTCCGCTTACGTTGCTCATGGACCGTCTCGTGATTTGGCGTCGACTCGACGGTGGCTCGCGCTCTTTGGCTTCGAGGTTCTGAGTCAAGGGAGGGATCAGCAGACACAGGCATGAAGTCGGCTTTGAGGGGCCAGGGACTGCCGAGGTGGGGATTTTGAGGGACCTCCACCGCGTCTTGTTGTGAACGAGCATAGACTTGGAGCGTCGTGGGTCGGGGTGGTTGCGCAGTCGCTCTCCTGTCTTCGTCTCGACCGAGTTGGGACGTGGGTGCGGGGTAGGCCTCCTGTCGTTAGTACATTCGTCTTTTTCTTTCTCTCTCTCATTCGTCTCCTGGGGTGGAGCAACCGCTTGGCTGGGGCACTTGAATCCCAAGTATCGGATTGGTGGACACCGGCCCGTTTCTCGCATCAAGCGGGCGGTTTGTGCTATTATCGTCGACTTCCATCTAGTTTTTCCGTAGGATAAAAGGGGGAACAAGAATTGGGGGCAATATGATGAACAAGTTCTACAAAAAAAAAACGTAGGACTGGCAAGGCTCAGGCTTGAGCAACTTCGGGGCTAAGAGTGGTGAGGAATGCAAAACTGATGCCAGGAAGTCTGCAAATAGTGCAAGCGGAAAAAGAGTTGCGATTGAATAGAAATTGCTTTTACTTTTCACATCATTCTAGCGTGAACAGAATGATGCCGGCCATCGCGGTCATTATAGAGCCGCTCTACTGACTGACCTTGGCCGGCTTCGTATCTCAATCAGATTTACATCATTGTATTCCTAGGTCCAGATTTAGCTGAGGTCTCGATCTTCTTGTCAGCAGTTGAGGTTCAGGGACCCGTCGCCGCCCAGCGGTACGTTAATCAAGAGCATGGAACAAGAATTGAGAAAAGAAATCAACAAGGGCATAGCCAGAAACGCCCGCCCAATCGTCAGACCCCTCAGACCCGTTCACGGCGATCCCAGACCGGATCAGAGCGTTTCAGACCGAATGCAGACCATTCTCGCGGATCTCAGAATGTTAGAAAAAGTTTCCGACTAAGAACTAGATGAAAACCTGATGAGATGGTCTGTATCATGCCGTAATACCTCTGAGCGGCTGTAATACCTCTGAGCGTCTGACCCAGACCCTCTCAGCCTGACCTCATCTCGAACGGACAGAGGAGGTCTGACAATTGGACTCGGACGCCGTTTCTCGCTAAAGGCGAGGGGATGGCTTCAGATATCTTCTAGCCAAAACACATGATGAACCCAGCATTTTTCACTTTGGAAGGGCGTTTTCACACCAAAATATCACCACCCTGGCGCAGGTGGGTGCATTCATGTGCGAGGTCCGTGCTTGAGCGACGGCCGGCGAGCGCTGAACACCGGCGGCTGCCTCAACTGCACCCGCTCGATCACGACTCGCTGGCACCCTCTTACTGGCGCCATCATCTCTGGTAGCTCACTCGATTGGTATAAGCAGCCATGCGCACTCTATTGCCCCTGATCAGACAGCAGCTATCGGGTTCAAGGCTGGTGTGGAACATGTTGTGCGTCGTCACTTCACCCTCTCGACTCGCCTGCCCATCGAAGACGCTCACTGTCGATGTCAACTCCTTGACGACCAATGGCCGCGGCTCTCCTCGGACTCCTTGTCCACAGATTCTGGCTCGGCCACGTTGCAATCTTCGGCTACGGATGGTACAAGCAGGTACTTCAGTTTGTGGACGATCGTGGCGTGGGGTGCATCGTCGTTGCTTACATGTTCAGTACCGATGTCTCATCTCCATCAGGCGACTGATGAGCGGCTCGCCGGGCTGAACTCGCTCAGATTCTCCGTCTGGACTTCCCGGGGTGCAGGACTGTGTCTCGGAGTTGATGGGCTGCTGCTCATTCTTCCTGGTCAGTTGAGAGCTCCCTATCGCTCATGGTAGGTTATTGATGTCAGAGCTTTGGCTCATGCGGCGATGCAGTGCTTCGCAACGTCTTGCGTTACTTGCGCCCGCTCCCACTCGTAGGCGCTTGGGTGGACGAGAACCTCTGGGCTCATCGACAAGCTGCCTATTCGATGTTGATATGGACGGTTGTGCACGTCACCGCTCACTGTACGTCATCGGGTTGGCAGTGCGAAAGTTGGTCCTCTATCGAGCAACGAAAGACACCTGTCCGGGATCCTTGCCAACATAACAACCCCGAGTTAACGTTGCGCGCCTCCCATGCGACAGATGTCAACATGCTCAACGTCGAACGTACTCAGATCCGCAAGGAAATGGCCTGGGCAATCATGTACACGCAGCCAGGTAAGTGCAAGCTCATTGGGGACCTTTCACTAGACGGCTTCACTTGTACCCGGTGGAGTTCACATCTATCTACGGCTTATGTCCTCGTACAGGCGGATTCACCGGCCACGTGATGCTCTTGTTTATGCTCCTCATCTACAGTACTGCACACAAGAGGATCAAGACCGAGTGCTTCGAAGCGTTCTGGTACACACACCAATTGGTCGGTGCCGACTCGGTCGTGGTGGCGGATTGGTCTTTGACTGATCAACAAGTAAATGACAATCCACAGTCGTTTGTGTTCCTGCTGGGATTGTATACACATGCATGTGATTGTTTTTTCCTTCATCGTACTTTGCGGGGCGATATACGTTACTCACAGGCCCTGGGCGGGTGCCGCGCTCCTGCACTGCTCCCGGACAGCCGGTTGCTTTGTTCGCGGTGCTCTGCCGGGCCAACCGGTACGCTGCCTCGGCTACGAATCATGGCATTGGACAATTGCTGCCGGCATACTGTACTTTATCGAGCGCATGATCCGCTTTGTAAGTCGGCGGATTCGCTCAGCCTGCTCGCCCGTGATTGCGCAGCGCTTCTTCAACTGCCGCATTTCTTGACCAGGCTCGCTCTCGCCGACCGATCGAGCTCGCAAAAGTTATGCTGCATCCTGCAGGCGCAATGGAGCTCCAATTCTCTCACCCCGCGTTTCACTACAAGCCTGGGCAGTGGCTGTTCCTTAACGTGCCCGAGCTCGCCCCCTGGCAGTGGCATCCCTTCACCATCTCGTCGGCTCCTGAAGACCCCTACGTCTCAGTGCACATCCGTCAGGTCGGAGATTTCACCAGGGGAGTCTCACTCTGAGCAAATCGTGACTGGTAAACAGCATTTTATCTGATGTTTGCACTCTCCTCCCGAACTATAGTGCCCTGGGCGAACGGCTTGGCTGCACTCCGTCACTCCTCACGCAGTTGAACAGCACCACAGTGTCGCTCCCTGAGAAAGCGTGCACCGACACCTTCCTGGGTCTCGATACTCGAGCTGGCTTCCTCGAGTTTTCTACGACGGTGATTTCCCCGGCACCACTGCCTCGCATGTACATCGATGGCCCGTTCGGGGCACCCGCGCAAGACGTTCTCAAGAACGAAGGTGAGCCCATGTTCGCAATGGAGATATGGTTCCATGATCGGCTTTTACATGTCGGCACACACCTCGCAGTCGCTGTTTTGGTGGGTGCAGGTATCGGTGTTACTCCGTTCGCTTCAATTCTCAAGCATATCTGGTTCGTCTCTCCCCTCCGAGTCCTACATCGTACTGACCGAGTAGTTGACTTTGAGCTTGCCTCGGCCGGCTGGCTTTCTACCTGTGTGTGGCAGGTATAAGCAACAACGCAAGGAGCTGTGTGCATTGAAGCGCGTACGCTTTATCTGGCTCAATCGCGACACCGGTTCCTTCGAGTGGTTTCATACGCTGCTGACACAGCTTGAAGAGGTACGCCATAAAGGCATCCGAGTCGTCCGAACCACCCGCTTGAGCGCCCCTGAAAGCTAGCAGTTCCTCCGCGGCCGTCGCACTAGGCACAAACGGAGCCAGACTTTCTCCGCATCAGCACGTTTCTGACGGGCCACATGGACGATGACACCATCCATAACATCACCATACACGGTATGTCCCTACAGTTACCTCGAGTTGCCGATATGTCCAAGAATTCCTCGGGACACCGCTGGGGGACTCGGCCCTCGCTCATCACGTCCTTATATTGCCGCTTCTCACCCTGTCTCGGCAGACTTGGACTCTGAGCGAGATGCCTTGACTCGACTTCGCACTCGCACTCAATTCGGCCGCCCCGATTGGGGTCAATTGTTCGAGGCGATTCGCCTTGAAATACTGGAAGGCGACCGTGCGCTGCCGGGGCCGGAAAGCTGTTTGACCACGAAGGTCGGGGGTCAGTTTGCCGTGGCGGCTTTGCAAACCTGAGAGGTCGCTCTAATCGTCGGTTCTGTTTTTCGCTCTGATCGTTGGTTCCGTTCCCTTATATTTTGGAGACCAGTATACTTTTGTGGGCCTGCGGCGCTCGCAAAGACGCTCAAGGCGGAAACGAGCAAAATTGAGCAGAGGTGCAGGCAGGAAGCATGTGGCGTCAAGTTCTCGTTCTCGAAAGAGCACTTCGTGAGTCGCAGACATGCCAGCCCACGCTTTCAGCTTCAGTCGTGTACTGATCAGTAGAAAACACACTTCCTCCCCTGTCCTGCAGTGACCGAGCCCGACGGCGAAGAGCGGTGTCTGGCGCAAAGGCGTTTCGACCATGAGAAATCTCGAGGGTATTGGGCAGGTGGCAGATAGCTGACTAGCTGTACTACTGTGTAGTGCGAGTACTGTTAGCCACATGTAGCTGGCTACTGTGATGCAAGTAGACGCAAGTTGCGACTGATTACCGAGAAGTGGGGACGACAACGGATGCTGAGACTATTGAGTGTGGGCCTCCATGAAGCCAGAGCAGGAGTAAAGGAACGATGCTATTTGCATTCCACGAAATGAACCTCGAAGCTTGACGAGTCACGGACTACTACAGAGCTGAAGGAGTTGAGACGGGTCGAGACACCTAAAACTTGGTTTCGTGCAAGCGAGAAGACACGTTGACGCTCTACTTGCCCTCACTGGACTTGGCGACTTCCAAGTCCGAACCAGAGATGGTGCGTAGGTGACCAGGAGCTGCCGTGTCCCCGGTGAGAGCCGATTTGGCGACCTCGAGCATTTGACCGATCGAGGTGCGCGTCGCAACCCAGTAGTTGATTTCGGAAGGTTGGACCTCCTACAAGATTCGAACGGAAGTGCAAAGTGCGATGCCAGTCAGAAGGAAGAAAAAAAGAAGCATGCATCAGACGACGAAAGTGTGACCCACAATCGCCGATACACGAGGGTCCGTGTAAGAGCCGTTCTTTTCACCACCGAGGTCTCCGAACCAACCCTTGAGGTCGGAGGTCCAGTACGGCTTGATCGACTCGGGATCCGAAATGGTCTTGCTGAGAACACGCCAATGATTCTACGAGGTTAGCTTCTCGACTGTACGACTCCGGATGTCGGGAAAGAGGCAAGCTGCCAGCTCACGCCGTGCCGGACACCGAAGCCCAGTTGGTGGTCGACGGGTCCGAGAAAGAAATGTTGACGTTCTCATCGTGGTCGAGGTCGTCGAATTTGCCTGTGCAGACCGACGCAGATCTAGAGAGTCAGGTGAATTGGCCAAACGCATACTGCGCACAAAATCTTTGCCTCGTGCTTACCCGATTCGTTGTTGGCGATGAAGACGAAAACGAGACCCTTGTCGGAGGCGGGACTCACTGCGACGAGAGAGCGGGAAGGACGGATCGACCGACCAGCGAGAACGCTGTCAGAGGCGGCCCGAGGGGCGATGGAAGAGGGGGGCGTTGAAGGGTGAACTCACTTGCTCTCGAATGAAGAGCACCGTCCTTGCTGCGAGTGGTGAGCATGGCGACTGCGGCAGGAAGCCAGCGGGCAAGCAAGCCCAGGTCAGCTACGTCGCACGGAGCGGTCTGATCGGGGATCGAGTCCCCGCGCGGCGCTCGAGCACGAAGCGTCGGTATCAGACGCGACTGCGAAGACGACCTACATTTGGACGAGTTGGTGACCTGTTCACGCAACTCCTTAACCTTCTCGGCGGGCGAGGCGTCGGACGCAGCTTTGGCGGTGTAGGGGTCGTTCGTCATGCTGGATCGGGATCGAGAGAGCGAAAAGTGACGAGGTCCGAGGAGCAAAAAGTTGGAAGTAGCAGATGAGAGCTTGTGGGGGTGAAGCAGCTGAAGGCGGTAACTCGGCGTGATTGATGTGCAGCACCAACGACTAGAGAAGTAATGGTGGCGAGTGGCGGGGGAGAGTGCAAGAGTGAGGTGGTTATGGGGTTGTAGGAGGTGCCCGAGCTCGGTCTGCGCTAGGCGAGTAGTGCCGAGCCAAGTGGGGCGAGCATGTCGTCATCGGATTCGATCTGCTCACCGCGCCGACGGGACGTTACTAAGCTTTCGCGAACCCTACACTCTGGGACGTTACTGATCGGCGATCGACCACGCACCGGCCCCTCAGCGCCTCAGCGATCGTTTGTGCATAGTCGAACTTGTTAGCAATCCAGTATACCTAGGTACCTATAGACTAGAGGTTGCAGCACTAGGTACCTGGTGAGTCTCTGTTGACAGCCCGCTGAAAAGGCATGTACTAGTAGACCGATCTAGGTAACGCTTGAGCCAGCAGCTTCAAGCAAACGCGTTTTTCGTGTTGCAATCAGCCTGCAGTGACTCAGTCGACGCAACAATTCAGTGGATAGAAGGACTCAATCGGATGACATCTCTTGCCCTGTCTTTAGCTCAGAATATGGATTCGCCCATTTCAAATGATGTCCGAGACGATTTGGAGCAACAAGTTGAAGGGGGGTTGAGACATTGACAGCTTGGAACATGCTCGGATGGGGCCCCACTGCCCCACTTTCAAGTTCCAGCTTCGCTTTTGGCTTCGACTCGAGAGTCGAGTCTAACGATTTGACGAGCCGAGCTCAGCTGGCAGGCTGCAGGCTGCAGGAGGGCCGTGGACGCGCTGCGATGACATAGGTGCTGGCAAACTGCCTGCTGCCGATCGTCTCACCCAACTTTGACTCTTACTCCCTCCTCCAATCGATCCCAGATGGCCCCTAAAAGAAAACACCGACCCCCTCCGATCAACTACAGCTCCCTCGAGACTGCTGCAACGGCTTCACTCGACTCGGATGAGTGGCTTCAAGGTCAGCGGAGCGGGTGACACAGGCAGGCGGTATGCTCGTGCGAGGGTGCAGCTGGCCAGCTTGGGGAGTGAACAGAAGACACGCGGGCTGAGAGTTTAATCTCGTGTCTAAAACTGCAGAGGGGATACATCAAGAGAGTCAAGGTGATCGCTACCAGCACGGTGCAAAGGCAGCACGGCATTACCGCAATTCGATCGTCTCGTACCAACTCGCGGCCTCGCAGTCGACCAACTCAATGTTTGACCCCGTCTACAACGCCGCAAGGATAATGTTCACTCTAGCATCCGACCACCTCGAGGCATTGGACTGTGTTGACATGATGCGAAGGGCGATCGCCACCTTCCGCATGGCGCAAACCGCAGCGAGCGCCACGGATGAGGTGATCGACTCGAGCTTCAATCTCGCCCAAGCCCTGATTGCTCTGCAGGATCTCTACGACGATGGGATCAGCATCTTTCTGTCCTCGTCGAAGGCGCTGAGCTCTGCAGCAATGGTTTCGGATTATGCAAGTCTGTTCGAAGCTAAACGTCTTTTCACACAAGTCGAGCAGCTGCAACGAACTGCCCTGGATCAAATGTTTCGGGAAGGTCCCACATCTACGCCGCCAGAGGTTGACATGCAAGACGTGAGTGTCGAGGAAAACATGGCAGGCCCGGCCAGCGCAGTGAGCGCACTCACAGCCGGCAGCACCCACACCCGGCCGGCAACAGAAAGCCGGATCGTCGTGCCTCGGCAGGTCATCGACACCTTACTAGAGGCGATAGAACTCGACCTACATTTGCTTGATCTATTTAACCCATCAAAATATCCGACAGGCGACACATTGGCCGAGTCGGCGATCTCTAAACTGTCCCGAGCTATCGAACTGTCGCGACTCGACCCCTCATCGTCGTCCGCGGAGCTCGAGTTGACCATGGCCCAGATCTCGGTCAACACAAGCTGCAGGGGGGCTTTATCGTCAGGAGATGCACTCTACCTCCCGCCCGAACAAGTTTACACCACATTCCAAGCCCTTGCTTTGTCTCGGCAGGCTGATCCTTCCTTGCTCTGCACCTTTGCCGATCATCTTTTGGAGAACTCCGTTGTGCCGGCCTCCTCGATACCGCAGCTCGAGACCGTCTTGTCAACCTATCAACGCGCTCATGCGCTTCTCTCTTCGCGCCTCTCGCCACCCAAAGACGTCCCTGCCCATCGAATCCCGTCACTCGTCGCTTCCAATCTCGTGTCCCAAGTCGAGACGCTGCTGCTCCTGTTTCATCTCGCGCCGGATCGGAATGTTGCCTACCTGCACCAAGCCCAAGTCCAAGCCGTCGAGGCCATCAAGGCTTCTTCATACGGCTACACAATTGAGCTATCCCCGACGTTGCGCATCTTGAAGCTTCCTGGGGACGGAAGAAGAGACTGGACGACGCTGAAAGCTTTTCGGCAGGGCTGGTTCTGGCTGGTCCGAGTTCTTGTCCATCTCGACATGTGCGTCGAACCGCAAGCTTCAGCTTCGGGTGCGGCAGGATCGGACCGATGGACGTGCCTACTTCGAGGCTGGGACAAGGTTTCGCCGCCGATCGAATCCGCCTCGGGATGGAAGTCACATCTGCGGTGGTTCCTAGGGAATCAGGAATGGTCGAATGACCGGGTGTGGGAGAGCAGTCAAGGAAATGAGGAGGATCGCTGGTCTCGTGTCTTGATGGGATGATGGCACTCGGGAGATTATCGCGTCGAGTTTGGACATGGGAGCTCGAGATTCTGCAATCACATTGAAGGAATCCTGATCAGAGTCGATAGGCTCCCGCAGCCTGCCAGTGGGGCCCTAAAAGGCGAGAGCCGGCGGGCGAGTCCGAGGCGAACGGCCATGTCGAACATGCAAAGTCGGCGCTTATTATAAGCGCTTACGTAGCGCTCGGTGCTGACCCTCCCTCTGCCCCCACACGCGCTCGCGGCCGCGGCATGACGACCTCCGTACCGCGACGATAGAGCACACCCACCTCATCGACGTGGGGTCCAGCCCGATTCATCAAGGCATGTCTGACTCCGCCGGTGCTCCACCCTCCTTTGCGCACGAGGATAATGTCAACCCCGCGGAATCGCATCTCGATTCATCGCTCGACCCGTCAACTCCGACGACGGTGTCGTACGACGCTGATCTGGACCAAGCGCTAGAAGTTCCTAGCGTCAAGCACGGTCAAGACGATGACAACGAAGAGTGTGAGGACGAGGATGAGGACCAAGATGAGTTCGGCGACTTCGTCTACACCGGCAAGGACGTGGAACGACCTCGGATCGATGACGACGATGTGGACCACGAGACCGACTATGAGATGGAAACGCCGGTACGATTCCATGACACGCGGTCGTACGAAGAGAGGATAAAGGCCGTCGTTGACGAAGGCGTCGACGAGCTGGGGTCGACCCGCACCGCAAGTGCACCTGCCACACCGAAACGCAGCACAAGCTTTCGCATCGGAGGACCGCAGTCTGGAGTGGAAGTGAGTGTGCGAGGATTGAATGCTCATAAGCGGAGCCCTTACTGAGCTGGCTGACCCGTATGGGCCGATTTTTAACAGCAGGAATCACCCGCAGCGTCTGCTCTCACCACCCCATCCGACGATACGTTTCCTGGCTACGCGCCGAGTCGAACACGGCCACGGCGTTCGGCCACGGCCTCTGCGCACGATTCGCCTGCATCCTACTCCTCTGCCTTCCTGCGCCGACCGTCATTCCACCCACAAATTTCGCGGCTGCGCTCGGCCTCGCACCAACCACAACGATTCGTTTCGAGCAGCACCTACTTTGATAATGGTGTCGCGCAAAAATTCGATTCGCCAGCGACTTCGGCTTTCGACGTGGCCTCGCGAAGGTCGTCGACCTCGAACCTGTTTGGCGGCGACCACCACGTTCCACATCCTGCAGGCGTCTCATCTGATCTGGGCGCCTCACGAAACTCAACGACGAATACGTCCGCGGCAGGTGCAGCGGTCGCCTCCTCCGATGCGCCGATCAAGTGGACGTCGTTGAAACGGGTCTCGCAGAGCATTTATCCTCCGTCATCGACCACCACAAAGAGCCATGGGTCGGACGGGTCCGCAGTCGTAGGTTTGACGACGGTGATCGCGGCTTCAGCAGGGTTGCTAGGCCGTCCGACTACCTTGGCCGTCAGTGGTATTTTCGCGATCGGTACAGACGAAGGTTGGGTCATGGCGTTTGACTTTGCTCAGACCCTAAGATGCGTGTGTGGAGCCGAAAGCATCAGTGAGTGCACGTGCAGCATTGTCCAGTATTGTGGGAAATGTTTTAAGATGTCGCGTCTCGCGTCATTCCCAATCCAGGCAAGGAAGCAGGACCGGTCACCTCCCTAGCGATTTCGCAAGATCATACTTTCGTTGCAGCAGGGCATGCCACCGGCTGGATCCATATCTATGCCCTCGTTCAGCCTACGAAGCCTGCTCGCTCTGTTCCGCCAACATCTTTGCAGCTCATACTGTCGGGTCGGAAGGAAGGTCACCTCATCGGGTCAAAGATTCTACATCTCGCATTCGTGGGGGCCCGGCACACCGCGGTGGTGTCATCTGACGAGACAGGTCTTGCTTTCTATCACTCGCTCGGCAAAGTGCTCATGCTCGCTTCGACCGATATCATTCGTATGCTGGGTCGATATCCGGATCCGCCAGGCTTTTCAACAACGAACGACGCCCGGGCCTCGATCAACAAGAGGCCATCCACGATACTTGATTTGGCACCGTTGCCGCTCGGTCCGGCCCAGCATGCCAGCGACGCCCAGTCTCTTGTTGCAATCCTGACTCCAACGAAACTCGTCGTCGTGGGCTTGAAGCCTACTCCACGGACCTGGTGGAGATCAATACCCGCCAAAAGTGAAGACGAGACGAATGGTCTCGATTATGCAAGTTCGGGGGTGCTTTGCTGGTGGCCCAGCATGGACACAGACTCCGGACCGGTAGCGAATGGGAAGGCGAAACCCAAAGATCTGCCGCTTGAGGGCGAAGACCCGCTTTTAGCTTTTGCTTGGGGAAAAAATATCAGGCTCGTGGTTGTGCGCAAGGAAGTGCAAGAGAATGCCGACGGGACCTTGAGCACGGGAATCACATTCGTGGAGAGCGAGGGATGGACATGCGACCAACCTGTGGTGGGAATTCGATGGTACAGTCAGCGTGTAGGTGCGATTCCTGGGCCACAAGGGGGGGACATCGGCTACTGCTGATTTGTGGTTTGGTCGATAACAGGTGCTTTTTGTGATTACGGAAAACTTCGTCGACATATGGGACGTCTCATCTCGTCAACGACTGGGTAGAGACGCACTCGATGTGCGGCATTTGGTCGCCCACGACTACTACGCCTCTGCTTTTCCGGTCAAGGCCCCTTTTTCGGCTTCGGGTAAACACCTCTCTTACTCTTCGAGCCTCGCAACGCACAAGAAGAAGCTGTTTGCGCTGGTAAGCGACGTTCTCTCGGGGGTGTTGGGCCTTCCACAGTGGACTGACTGATCTGGTATCGCCATTATTCGTGCAGACTACGGGCGAGGTGCGTGTTGGCGCAATCCTCTCCTGGGCCGACAGAATACTCGGTCTCATGCAGCCCGGAACCATCCTGGAAGCCATCGAATTGACGACGTCGTACGCTCTCGGACAATCCGATGCTTCGACAATCACGCTACCAGACGATCTCGAAGCCAGACGCGACATCGTTGTATCCAAACTGCGTGAGATATTGGCGGCATCACTCGATTTCGTCTTCGCCGAGGACCGATTGCGAGATGGCAGTCACGCCGATGGGGCGACGATGCAAGAGCTTTTCGAAGGTCTCATCGGGACCTGCGTGCGCGCTTGCCTGGCGACGGGGGACGTCGACTGGTTATTCGATGACTTGTACGAACACTACGAGCAAAACGGCATAGAGTCGATTTTCCTCGAACGTATAGAGCCTTTTGTCCTATCTAGATCCGTCCACGCTCTTCCACCAAGTGTGAGTCAGCGGCTCATCGCCATCCACGAGCAAAGGGGACAGTTCGAGGCGGCCCAGCGAATCATCTGGCATGTCGATCCTGAAGCTATCGACATCAACCAAGCCCTTGGACTCTGTCAGCGCCAGAAGTTGTACGATGCCATGATTCACGTCTACACACGCGCGATGCATGACTTCGTGGCGCCCCTTGTCGAACTGCTTGGGCTTGTCCGAGCGATCGTACAGCATCGCAAGGATCGACCGCGAAGAATAGGCGACCTTGATGGCAGCGATGAGCCTCCCGCATACGACGATCCCGTTGGAAATTACACATCCCCATGGGCCGACGATGGCGTTGAAGCTACGGTTCCAGATGCGTACAAGATCTTCGCCTACATCGCGCAGGCATTGACTGGATTGTCGTATCCGAGCCGAGACGCTCTTCCATACGCTGAGAGTAACCGAGCTCACAACGCTGTCTTTGCTTTTCTGCTGTCGGGTTCTACCATTTCGTGGCCCACAAAGGGAGGCCGACCAGTCCTAACGTCTGACGATGAAGGCACAAACGAGCCGACGTACCCTTATCTACGGCTCCTACTTCGATTCGACGCTGAGGCTCTTCTCGACGCCTTCGACCTCGCTTTCGAGGAGTCATATCTGGACGATGACGTTGCTTCGGACAAGGGCATGACTCGACAGCTTATCGTCGATCGTTTGTTTGAAGTGATGACCCCGTCGATGACCAGCAGCAATGACGACTTCACGGCTACCGACAGGACGTTCTTTAACATTTTCGTCGCTCGGAACATGCCGAAGTACCCGCAGTACATTCGCCTGAAGCCTGCCGTTTTACACCAGGTACTGATCGAGCTTGTCACCGATTTGGACCAAAGTACAATTGAGGATCGTCAACTTGCCACAGAATACCTGCTGTCGAGCTACACGCCTCCCGATTTGGACAAGATGATCACCCTGTTCGAAAACGCCGGATTTTTCCGTGTGCTGCGGTCCATATATCGCAGTATGAAGAAGTGGGCTGCGCTGGCATCAACCTACGTCCGCGATCCAGACATCGGCAGCGATATATTCGTGCATCTACGTGCTACACTCAAACTGGCGAGAAAATCGTTCGACACCCAACAACTCGATGATTTGGCCGAAACGATCTTGGACGCGGTTCCGACTCTAATTCAGGCCGAGGAACATGCCCTCCAACATCTAGCCGATCTAGTCGACAACTTTCTGCCGGCACATCATCCAGGGGTTATCGATCGTCTAGGCTCGAACCAGTGGAGGCAGTTTGCGTATCTTCGCCGTTTACTCGAGCCCGCGCACATAGAGGCACACTCTGAACTTCGTCATGGACATCGTGGCCCCTCAGCTCGCCTCGGTAGGCCGCTGCGCCTGCGATATCTGTCCCTGTTGTGCACCCACGAGCCCAGGCACGTCATTCGATACTTGGAAGCCGATGCTGACCGCCTGATCAATGACGACGAGGTTCTTCTAATCTGCGAGCGTGCCGAAGCATTTGATGCTGTCGTGTGGTTTCTGGATCGGCGCGGAAGTACCAAGGCGGCGCTCGAGAAAGTGGATGAGGCACTCGAAACGCGGGTCGATCAGCTCGTGCAACTCATGCTACGTGGGAGGTCCTCTCAAGCGGACGAGGTTGAAGAAGAAGAAGACGAAGCGAGCGGGGCGGAAGAAAGGCCGAGGGCCATACCAGCAAGGTCTGCAAGTGACGCGGTTGTTGATCAAATCGCCGCCATCTCGATTGTGGCGATCGCAACCTGCGTCAAGCGGGCAACCGGACCACAGCGAACTCAGGAGATGTCAAGTGAGGACCTGTGGTTTACTTTGCTCGAATCGCTGGTAACCACGGTCAGCGCCGTCCGCGCCATCGCCCCTGCCCCTGCTCCACACTCCGACCGCTCGTCCTCACATCGTCGCGTTTCTGGCGCATCCATTATCGTCAACGACGACGAACCCGAACCTCTCTCCCTACGAGCCCAAGACGCCTTGTCCTCGCTGATCCCAACGGCTCTTTCCTCGCTGGTGTCGACGACCTCGACGCGTGAAGTGGCATTCCCAGAACTGATGCGACGCCTCATCGCTTCGAACGCTTGCTCACCCGCAGGCAATCGCACCTACCGCGAGTTCAAAGCCATCGTCACTTCCATGCTCGACACTTATGTGTCTGAAGGCGAGTTCCTTCAATTGACCTCGTCGATCGCGTCGCAAGACTTCTTCGAATACGTCGAAACATTGCAAGTAGAGCGTGCCAAAGGATGGCGAGCCAAGGGTCAAGTTTGTGCCGAGTGCCTGCAATCCGTGTGGGGTCCGGCTGGACATGGCACATCGCCGCCCATGAGTCGGAGCGCCTCGGTGTCACTCGTTGTCGACTCGCTCGGCTTGACGGGCCGCCCGAAGATGAAGCAGCGACCCTCAATCAAGGGCAAGGAGGTCGATTGGCCGGCTCCGTCCGATCTCCACGCTCGTGATAGACCGGCCGAAGCAATGCTCGAGCCCCTGAATGGGATTGTGGTTGGCAAGGACGGTCAATTGTGGCACCAAACGTGTCATTTGCAGTCTCGATTATACGAGGGTGACGGGTACCGAATGGAGTCGATACTGTGACTTTTTCCGTGGGCTCCTTACTTCCTCTTGCAACCGAAGTTGTTTTCCTTCATACGTCTTAAAAGCGAGAGTGTCATGTTTTTAAGCCGGCACATCTTGGATGCAAGGAATCTTATGATGCCAAGTTGATTCTAGTTGCAGTTGATCTTCTTTGCATCTACTTGCGGTTGGTCATCACGAACTTTTGAAGGTTGAATTGACCGCCATTCTTCGAAGGGTGCGCGACGCCCAATTCAGTAACGATGCCAGTGATCAGCCCCGCTGGTGTCACATCGAAAGCTGGGTTCCATGCTCGTGTACCTGGCGGGGTAACGAGAACAGTCACTACCTTGATCTCTTCCCCTTGCATAACCGTTCCATTCGACTTTGACATTTGGGCGGCATCCACGACTCGTCCCCGCACGGTGCATGCTTCCCAAGACGGTCGTTGTTCGATGATTATGGACCTTCCAGACTCCATCGCCAAATCCAATGTCGCCACGGGGGCAGCTACGAGCACTGGAACGGGCGGGTTGGGCGAGAAAGGATGAGGGGAGGAGCAAAGGTGAGAGATCTGGTATGTGGATATCTTGTTAGCCGTATCACCATTCGCCGCGATTCTGTGGGCTTCACAGTAAAGACATGGTCAGATGAACATGCTCCACAGCACTTCCCGGAAAAGCATGGAGCGAAAGGCACGACTGACCGATCCGCACCGGCGACGAAGAGGTGGATTCTCTTTTCTGCGATCAAAGCGCCGATCGCAGTATCGCACACCATGGTGTTTTCAACGCCTAGACTTGCGAGTTCGAGCGAAGTCAGGCGAGCCCCCTGTTGGTAAGGACCTGTTTGAGCAAAGTAAACATGTAACAGCCGTCCCTTGGCGGCCAACGAAGCGATAACACCCAATGCCGTCCCGTAGCCCTGTCGGTATTCACAGATATCAGTCTCGAAGTGGAGGGACACGGCAGGAAACGGACGGGACGTAACGGACAGAAGTTGCCAACGAGCCAGTGTTGCACACCTGTGCGTACGCGGACAAAGGGGTCGATCAGCATTCGCTTCTTCTCTGCCGTTTGCCAGTTTGGAGACGAACCGTCAGGACGGCGATTTTTTCCCCCTTCTCAATAGAGCCCTCGGCCTCCAGCTTGTTGACAATCCAGTCCGCCCCGTTGTCGCCAATGCGCTGACATCGCTCTTTGTCCTCTTCAAATACTTCGATCGCGACCTTGATAACAGCTTTCGCCAGCTGCTCGGCGGTCGCTCCTGATTTGGCCGCGGTCGATCTGGCGACGGCGTCAATGCGATTAAGCGCTTCCAACAGGTTGACCGCTGTCGGTCGGGACGTCAACAGGTAGGCGGTCTGCTGGAGCAGGAGTTCGAGCAGGTTCGGGGTTGATTCGAGTGACGACGCAGGGAACGACGACGATGATGAGCCCGAGAGCAGCGTAAAGAGCTCGGAAGCGATACCCAGTGATGCAAGCGAGGCGATCGCTGGTGCGCCTCGGATCTGTGGTGTTATGAGACAGTCGTATCAGTGCTCGCCGCTCGGTATGGGTGGGCCTGCCGTGGAATGCGTCATGCACTGTGGAGCACTGGACAGTGGAGTCGCTTCATTGCCACGAGGACAGACGGACGAACCTTCATCGACTTGATCGCTGCGAAAGCGCCTTCGATCGTGTTGACCATCTCCCATTGGATCGTGTGGGGCAGTACAAGTTGGTCGACGATCTCAACCTCTTTCGCTTCCTCAAAAGTTCTTCCACCAGGAATATGAAACGCGGACAGCGGCGTAGTCATGATGATACGGCAGTTGCAACTTGGCGATGTGGACCGAGATTGACCTGTGCAGCGCCGGCACGTGCGCGCTCGGCCATGCGCGGACTCGGAGACCCGCGCCCAAAAATGCACGCACAGGAGCGCTTTTCGGCCGGGCCGAAATTGACCATAAAACGCACAACATGATGGCAGATCAAGTCGCACATCCCCTGATTCGGTCATTTCATCCACCCAGACGATACCTATAAGGCCCGTGAGCAGGAAACCGGCCGGCGCGGTCGTCGCCCCTCGAAGGGGTGCCTACTAGCTCAAGCATAGAGAAGGGCCCGTGCCGGACGCACCCTAGGGGCAGAAACTAAAGCCCTGGCGCTACCTATCTCCCACCAGGTGCTCTAAGCTCTAGCACTTGCGTAGATTTTTCGAAAGAGGTCGGAGCGCCGGAGCGCCAACTCGGGAATCGAACTCCTGAGTCCAAGCCCTGCCAATCATCCGCTGTTGGTGCGCGTGATGAGTAGTCCCAGCACAAAGTGCCAGGTGTTGTTCAACAAAGTGTTGCAGTTGTCGTATTCCTTCTACAGTCTTCACTCAGGAGAGCACGCTCTGACAAAGCTGCGACAGCGACTCGACACCGTGCACCTTCTCGACCCCACTGAAAGCTATTCCCAGAAGGTTCCCAGAAAGCGACGAAAAGGCGCTGAGAAACCGTCACCAGACGGCACCAGCCCGCCTGAGCGCTTTCGAAGAGAGCGCGGGATTTGAAGCAAGATCGATGTGTTGAAATGGTCCTTGCGTTCAGAGTAGGCAGAATGGAAGAGTCGGAATGTCGGTGTCTGAACCCAAGGGAATAGCAAAGGAGACTCAGCCCAGCGGTTGCATGCAGCCAGGTGTGCCATCACCTCCAGATGCGATCATTCTGGACAACTTCGCCCTCCCTGTGGCACTTTGAGCCAGACAGCAAGCGGAAAGTCTTTGTGAATTTCGAAATCGGAGTACAGGACCGGACTCGGTGAACAGCGCCGCACCCGCGCGTCGCCGGGTCTGGGCAAGTCAAGGTCAGCCTGGCGTACAAAATTCCGACCTGCCAAAAAAGGCAAAAGTCGAGGCGCGTGTGCGGTCCAGACCCTTTGCACAACAAAACCACCCCTCGTAAAAACCTAAGGGATAAACCCTTAGACAGACATACAGACAGACATACATACATAAGCAGCAATTTATCTCTTTTTTCCACGGTGCAATAGCGCAACATTCCTTCACGAGGTTGACGCTTTCCGACTCCGCTGACATTCACAGTTCATCGTGATCGCCGAGGTCGACTTGCTGCGTGTCCTTACCGCCGGCCTCTCCCCCCTCGGACGACTTCTTTTCGAGGTCGGCGGCGTACAATGCAGCACCAACAGCGTTCGAAAAGGTGAAAAGCGTGCCGGCGACGGGGACAAAACCAAGAGCGAGTTGTGCAGCTCCGAGCGAGGTCAATCCAGGGTGGTGTTGATCGACAAAAGCTTCCTTCTCTTGCTTGTCAAAGCCTTTAAGTTGAAAGTAGCGGTTCAGTGCCGCAGGCCCCGAAGACCGTCCGTTGAAGAAGAGGAAGAAGATCGTTCCAACCGCGGGGACAAAGTTGAGCGGCAGAGTCAACACGTATCTGACCAGACCTTCGGTGGAGATCTTCGACGAGATGGGCTTGAGCAGCGATTTACCAAGCACAGCGCCTCCACCACGAGTCGATTTGACCTCTCGGCCTCGCTCAACCAACGACGAGAGACCTTTGTTCACTAGAACGGCATCGAACAGTTTATCGGTCGCGCCGGCCAGCAAGAAGCTTTTCAACACGACGGTCGTGATGGCGTGGGATTCGGCGAGCACGATTGGTACCGCTGCAATGAAAGCTACGACAGACGTATCTCTTCAAGGTCAGCAAATGCGGCCTAGTAGAGCAGGACTGGATAGGCACAATTGTCACAGGGGGGACCCCTGTATGCGATGCCGAGAAACTAACCGAGAGGGCCAGATACGACGGACAGCACGGCGACTTGAGGCAGATACGTCACGATGAACATGGCCACAGTAATGCCAATCGACCACACGACGCCGCGGTACAGAGGTCCCTTGACGGAATTGAAAAGCTTGGGGTTACGAAGGAAGTAAAACAGGCCGTAGCTACAGTGCGTGTGGTGGAGTGAAGTAAAGCAGCAATGATGAGTTCACAGGCGTGGAGAGGCACAATGGGAACGAAAAAAAAAACACATTGATTGATGCTCACATTGGGTATAGATAGGCTCCTGACTTTGCGGCATCAGCGCCGAGCTTTCCAACGGACTGGACGTCCGCTTTGGCTTGAGCCGCTGCTCGCTGCGATCGTGTTTGCTTTCTCTCCGACATGTTCAAGTCAAGAAAGTCTTCTTGTGTAGCGATTCAGGAAGTGACACAAACAAGGGGGAGACGAGATCGACTATGGTGAAGAAAGGAAAGAGGCGAAGCGAAAGCCGCTGGACACAACTCGACGTCACGCGTCAGTCGCTGCGCGCGAGCGACGTAGGCGACGTCATCGCCAGCGCAGGGTGCATTTTGCTCGAAGCGATCGCTCCGTCCAAGACGTCTGAGTTCCGAAAATGCGCGCGCACAGAAAAAAATCATCGCGCGCGCACGGGACAGAAATCGCGATCGAAGTGCATGTGCCAGATCGAGGCGTCGGCATGAGACCCATTGACCGATTTCGCTTGCTCTACCTATAGCCTCTATAGTGTCTGGACCTATCTGGACCTACTAGCTAGCTAGCTAGGTCGATCGGTAGGGGGTAGGGCGACGTAGTAACTAGCCGTTATGAGCAACAACAACAACAACAACAACAACAGTATCAGCCCCACTAGTCCAACACCCAAACGCCCCCCGACCCCCCCGGTCTTACCGCCACCAAGTCATACTCGGCCGCCGTTGGTGCTACGCCACCTGCGAAGGCCGCCACCGTCATCGCCACCGGTCCCCCCGCCGTCGCCGCCCCCCGCTCGCACCCCCTGATGCACGACATGGCAAACTGCGTCATCGTGAAGACTCCTCCTGGGTCGACACCGGAACAAGTACTGACGGCTCTCGACAAGCAGTTCCAGTCCCTAACCGGCGCCATGCCATGCCTCATTAAGGGACAACGCGGCCTTCGTTTCCCGAAGGAGGCTGACTTGCGAGAGCTGGTCGCTAGGGGTCTTACTGTTGGTAAGACTCTTTGCAAGGTCGATGACCTTTTCCACATTGCCCAAAAGGGTGTAATCCAATGCACCCTTGTGGGCTTTTTCTCCGACCCCGAGGGTGTCCGGCTCTTCGACGAGAAGATCAAAGAGTTCGGGACCGTTCTTATGCGACGTACTCAGTACGTCGGCAAGACCAAACACATCTCGGGCGTCTACGACTTCGTCCTCGCTCTTAAGGATCCAAACGTCCTCCCCCCCGCATCTCTTCCCCTCGAACGTGACGGGGTCACCGAGCGCATCCCACTCAGGATCACCGGTGGCATGCGCCACTGCGTCTTCTGTCGCTCCGGGGCCCATGTCCGAAAGGATTGTACAGTCGCTCCTCCGTGCCAAATCTGCATGAAGACCTCACATGCTACCCAGCATTGCCCCGGCCGCCACGGGTCGAGCCCCCAGGCCGCCTCAACGTCACGTGCCTCGCAAGCTCCCGCCGCCGCCGCCGCCGGATCCAACACCGCTTCCGCGACCGTCGCCTCCGACCGCAAAACCAAAAGACGTCGAACCGAGAATATTCTGGCTCCCCAGCCTGATTTTCAATCAAACGACGCTAGTCCCATGCCCATTAGCCGTACTTTTACCTTCACCCCGCAAGCTGCCCCCCCAGCTCGCCCCCATCCAGGGAACAGCTTCCCTGGTTGAAAAGTCCTCCGAGTCCTCCAGCTCAGAGACCACCTCTCCCTCCCCGAGCCCCCTCCGGCCACGCCAAAGACGATCATGACCCGATCAAAGTCGACCCTTGCCCCAGCCAACGCCCCTGAAACCCCTCCTGCTGCCCTCCAAGCCACCGAGCCGACCTCGAAGCCTTCCTCGCCCAAGCCGATGCCCTCAGTCGCGCCCAAAGCCCGACCCGATGACGCCGACGCCGATGCCGACGAAGGAGCCAAAGATCAAGGAGCACCCCCCAAGGATGCGGAAGACGCTATGGATCAAGATGATGAGCACCACTAAGATCCCAATCATGTCCTTTGTCGCTGCAAATGTGCAGTCGATAAATGAAGACCGTAAGCGTGCCTCCCTTTTCTCCAACCTCCGAGCTCACAATGCCGATATCTTCCTCCTGAGCGAAACTGGCCGACCTCCCCCTGAACGGGTTGCCCAGTGGACTCAGGAGTGCCAAGACTCGAAGCTATCTGCTCTTTTCACTCCTTTCAACAATACTGCCATACTCTGGAAAAGCGACTCGCCGGTCGTTACTATTGACCCCGAGTCGCCTTCCAACTTTCTTCGTGCTTCCTTCTCTTTCCCGGACCGAATCTCCGATGCAACATTCCGTGTGGGTGACTCGAAAGTCCGGGTTGTATCAATCTACGCCCCATCCTCCGATAAGCCGGACAAAAAACGCTTCCTTTCTCACATCAGCACCACCCTCCGGCGAGCCATGCGCGACGACCCCTCGCCGCCTGCGCTCCTCATTGGGGGCGACTGGAACTGTGTTGAGTCCCAACTCCTCGATTCGGAAAACCCAAACGGTACGAATTATGGAGGTCAGGAAATGCGCGACCTCGTCACGGCCAACAATCTCTCCGACGTCTATCGACTCCATCACCCCAAAGGACGACACACCACGAACCGCTCAGCGCCAGGCACTTGCCGACGCCTTGACCGCATCTATGTCTCACCCGACTGGGTTGACCTCTTCCACGATCATAAGATTTGGGCTCCTGTCCTCAAATCGACGCACTCCATGGTGGTGGCAAGGTTCCAAGTTCCAGGCGCAATCGATATCGGTCCAGGCAAATTCAAACTTGGTTTGCACGTGATTGAAGACGACGCGACCTGCGAGTACCTGTCTTCCACTGTCCAGACTCTCTACAACGAAGCCCTACTTCAGACGCCCGACGACCCGAAAGCAGCGTGGACGACCACCAAGCACCGCCTATTGCCCCAGCTTCAGGCTCTGGCTCGGACACTCGCGACGTGGAGGATCGGAGCAGGAGAGGGCGGACCATTCGCGCTACGGCGCGGCTCTGCGCTCTCGAATCAACCCTTCGCTAGCTGGCCCATCTTCCATCTTCATCCGCCTTCGCAAAGTGCGGGCTTCCGACCTCATCCCTTCGCTTGCCGTCAACGATGTCGTCCTATCGGATCCCGATTCGATGCTTGGTGCGGCCAGCGACTACTTTGAGAGTGTCTATCAGGACCGCCCCATCGACGACGCCGCATTGGAGGAGATCATCGACGGACTCGCCTCGACTCGCTTCTCTCCTGCGGACTCCCACAAGCTCGAGAGAGCGTACCCATTGGAGGAGATGACCAAGGCTCAAGAGTCGTGCAAGTCGAACTCATCGCCTGGACCTGACGGCCTTCCCGTTGAATTCTACCGTGCGACGTGGACGGTCACGGGTCCAATCCTACGAGACGTCATCAACTCGATACCTACCGAGGACCTTAGCGCCGAGCCTTCTCCGCGGAACGTCGCCCACATCCACCTCATCCATAAACGTGGCGAAAGGGACCAGTTGGTGAACAAACGCCCAATCTCCCTCATCAATGCCGATGAGCGAATCATCTCGCAAGCTCACAACCAGCGCCTGGCTCCCTTGCTCGAGTCTCTGATCGGCCCGACCCAACGCGGCTTCGTGCCGAATCGTTGGATCGGCACGAACATTGTCGAGGTCCAGTGCCTCATGGATCCAGAAATTCCGGGCTCGCCTCCTGTGTCGGGTCTTCTAGCGGTGATGGACTTCGAGAAGGCTTACGATCGGCTATCCCACACTTACCTTGATGCAGTCCTCCGCGCCGTTGGCCTTGGTCCCAAAGCCCGTCAATGGTACCGAGCGACGTACACCAACCAGTCCGCCTCGGTCTTCCTCAATGGGTGGCTCTCTGCCGCTTTCGACGTCCTATCGGGTGTTAGACAAGGCGATCCTCTCGCTCCGTCTCTCTTCGTCCTGGCGATCGAAGGTTTTGCCTGTCAAATCCGTTCAAGAGTCACGGGCATAGAGAGTCCGGGCCTACAAACGATTCGCGAACTCCTCTTCGCCGACGACGCATGCTGCGCGCTTCATGACCTCTCGGACCTCCAAGATCTCAATCGGGCGATCGGATTGTACGAGCGGGCAAGCGCCAGCAAGCTCAGTAATGCCAAATCGTTCCTCTACACTCTCGGATTGTTCAGGAACCATCCGATCGTTCCACGCCTTGGAACCTGGCGTCTCAGCGACTCTCAATTCCGCTACCTCGGTATCCAGGTTGGGGTGGACATTGCCGAGGATGCGGGTTGGGAGGAGGTCAAGTCGTCCACCATTGCTCGTATACGGTCTATCCCGATGTACGACCTTTCTTACGCAGCCAGGTGCTCGATCATCAACACCTACTGTTACACGAAGGTCCTCTTCTACAATCGTTTATCCCAGCCCCAAAGAGTGTCGTCAAGGAGATCGAGGATGCCGCCATGCTCG
Organism: Microbotryum intermedium; assembly: GCA_022702645.1. Taxonomy (NCBI): domain Eukaryota; kingdom Fungi; phylum Basidiomycota; class Microbotryomycetes; order Microbotryales; family Microbotryaceae; genus Microbotryum; species Microbotryum intermedium. Next base: position 2,206,936 of record JAHWDX010000001.1, read on the forward strand.
CAATCCACGGTCGAGACTCGGATGGAACTCGAAGGCGCCCGATGGTATCCCGGTCGCGCCTCTGCACCCCCCTCGATCATGGCGGTTTTGGCTTGATTGACCTTCCCATGCGTCTGGCCATCGACCACGCCAAGTGGGTCTTCCAACTGCGCGATCCGGATGGCTGTTTCACGCGGCACCTTTTCGACGTTCGCATTCGGCTCCTGGCGGCGAACCAGCCGCACCCCTTCACCTTGCGCAAGCCACCCCCAACCAACACCGTCGCCCTTGGATCTGGATTTGGTGGGCATATTTCTGCCATCCGCCGTCAAAGTGGTATCACGGGGTGAGAGAAACGAGACGTCTTCTCCCTCCACGCTGGGCCCGCTATTTCGAAGCTGGGCGTCGGTCACAACGCTCAATGTCCCCGAATTCTCGAGCAACCAGAACCTCGAGCGCTGGGCGAACCACGTCCTCTTCTTCCCGGCAGGGCACGGGATCCAGCTCTCGGTGAACCCGACGCTTTTTCGAGGTCCTGATGGCGAGGTGATGACTCCGACTTCTTTCATTGACGCCTCAAAACGCCGTCACGCTTTCGTCTTCCCTCCGATCATCCCGGAAGGCCATCAAAAGATCTTCTCCCTCACCGAGCAGCGCTGGAAGTCATGGTGGAAGGCTTTACGCAAGATTCGTAGGGTTCACTCGGATGCTGAAGACACCGCCCATCTCCTCTCCCTTGGCTCCCTCCACCCGGGCGTGCAACTTTCGTCTGCAACACACAGCCAGCTCAACAATCGCTCCGCTTCCTGTGCGATGTGCCTTTCGGAAGCACCTGAGTCTCTTCCCCATCTGGCCGTCGGCTGCCCGTTCGCTCGCCGCCTCTGGGCCGCACTCTCTCCGTCCCCACACCCCATCTTCGCCGACTTCGTGTGTCCTCTCGTCTCTCGCTCGGAGCGCCGAATTGTCGAGCTCCGCATCCTCTTCTTCCATTCGATCTGGAAGCTCTCTCGTCGCCGTCGATTCTCCTCGCAACCTCTGGAGCCGATCACCGAGGCGGAGCTCGAGGAGCTTCGGGGGGTCTATCCAGGGGTGCACGGGTCGCCTCGCTTCTCTATAATGTTTCCAAAGGGGGTTTTAGTGGGTATGGTCGACTCTGGCTAAAAGGTCGATGAGTCCCACACTACTGGCATAGCCAGTGTGCTTAATGCATTTCCTCCGACTTTTCCGGAGATTTCTAGGTACTATTATAATTGTGCTGTAATTGAAATCTATCAAATAAAAAATAAAAAAATGTGTACGTCCGGTAGGTGTTAGGCCGGAGTTATGGATGTCTTCGTGTAGATGGCAACATATAGGATCGCGATTCCGATAGGAGCTCGAAGCCGGCAACCCGAATGGTGCCACGACTCGCCTTCTTGCTGAAATCCTTTCCGTAGGTGAGGGGAACCCATGGACGAAGCTGTATTCCGCTCTTCCTCAGTGGAGCAGGTATTTACCGGGTGAAGAAAAATGGCCGTACATCGGAAGCTTGATCTTCTCGAACTTCTTGGAGCGCGCGCGCGCCCTAATCGACCTGATCCACTGTGTCTGACCCCGCCACGAGAACTTTTCGAGGGCCGAAACTTGCACCCGCTCAGTCAATCTTCACCAGGTTCAAAAAGCTTGCAACCTGTACGCCATCACTTTGTGCACATGCACTTTACGTTCCTTCGGCCGTCACTCGCTGATTCTCCGGAAGAAGTGGCAGCGAAACCACTTGAGTACCGAGCACTTGACCAGATTAACGACGGAGTCAGATAGATACTGGACCGGAGCAAGTGTACGGTTGTCGTATGGCCAGCCAAAGTCATTCCTCGGCCGCTGATGACCGATGACCGATGAGCGGGGCAAGTGCAAGCTTGCCGGTAGGATATCCGACTACCCGGGACCATTAGTCATGCCTGTCACTGCCGTTTGGGAAGCCACGGGTGCCAACGGGTGCCAACGGGTGCCAGCGGGTGCCGCTTCTTGCGCTCTACCACACACACAGACGCCCTTCTACCTAGTCCCTTCTCCGCCTTCTCGCCCCATACATCTTACACATACACCCATCATGACGATTGAAGTTGGCTCCACCGTTCCCTCCGGCACGTTCGCGTTCGTTGACAACGTCGATGACGACCCCTCCATCTGCGGAAAGCCCCAGCAGCTCAAGACCGACGAGTGGAAGGGCAAGAAGATTGTCCTGTTCGGCGTTCCCGGAGGTCAGTCTGGATCCAATCGCAGTAGCATCTCTGAACCTGTTGACCGATGAATCCGCCATCTCTTCTTCCTCGTCTCTTCTTGTTCTTTTTCGCACTCAACCGATCAGCCTTCACGCCGACCTGCTCAGGTGCGTCGACGTCCCCTCCCTCTTCCCCTGCTGGATAGCCTCGTGGCGGTGTCGGTGCGTCGCCCCGCCCGCAACCGCCGTGCTGACACCCATCCTCCGTATTCGAACAGAGGCTCACCTTCCCGGCTACCTCGAGGGTTACGAGAGGTTGCAGTCCAAGGGTGAGCACGCGCTGCAGCACATCCTCCTTTGCCGCCGTGGCAACTCATTCCACGTGCTTTGCACACGCCCTCGTCCTCCGCCCCACCTCGCTAACAAATTGCTTTCGGTTTCCCCAACCCCCGGCGTCAAAAATGGCTAATTGACGACACGGCGGCACTGCGCGGTTCAATGGCATCTACCGTACGATTTCTACTGTGACAATGCGTGTCCAGGGGTTGATGCCGTCTACTGCATAGCGTCGAACGACGTCTTTGTTGGTAAGGCTCTGTTTCCTCCTCGGACCTTTGCCCCCTCTCAGGCTGCCCTGGCTGACTGAGCGATTGTCTCCATCTTTTCCGACCAAGTCTCGGCCTGGCAGCGCGCTCTCAAGGCTGGAAACAAGTTGACGTGCATCTCGGATGCCACTCTCACTTGGCTCGAGTCGGCAGGCTTGGTCCAAGACTTGTCGCACGTTGGCTTCGGCAAGCGATCCAAGCGGTTCGCCGCCATCATCAACGACCTCAAGGCGAGCCTTGTTGCTCTCGGTGGATCGCAGATGGTTCATCATTGCTGACCCAAGCCGCGTGACGGTAATGTACTCTCGTTATTTAGGTCGAGTACATTGGTATCGAGGAGGGCGGAGGAGTCACCGTCTCGGGTGCCGAAGCCGTTTTGGCCAAGCTTTGAGGGGCAGTTCCTCTCATTCAACGTACCATGACAACACGCCATCGAGTGTGTTGTCAACAGTGGTCAGGAACAAGTCAATAGAAAGAAATAAGTTTGCTTTGTAGAGTTCGAATTTGGATTGATGACACAGGACCAATGTCTGGTCTTGCCTTATGCGATTGTGAGCAATCTCCCTCGCTTTTGTGACTGTTCCATGGCAACTGCTATTGGGGCCCGAAAGTCGCAAGAGCTTTTCTGAGTCGCAGCAGGAATTCTTAGTAAGAGGATGGACCGCTTTCCCGAGGCCACTTCGGTGCGAAAGGAACGAGTGTGAATGACAAATGAACGCCCGGTTGCATATCTGTTTCTCGTCAAGCTCGGAGGATTGAGCTACTCTGGTCCTCGAAAGCATCATCTATATCTATATATACGTGGTTGAAAACATAGCGGGAGCGCCGGCAAAGAGAGTACGCGTTCGGGATACTGAATGTAGGAAAGGCAAGTGGAACAAAGAGAGACCTATGAGGAGAACCCCCGATCAGAGCTTAGCCTTCGGCAAGGGTCGCCGAGGCTCCGATCTCGGGGTGATCTTCTTGCGTTTCTCTACAGGAGTGACGCCCAGCGATGAACCAGAGGTCAGTGAACTCGGTTGACCTTTCACGCTCCATAGATAATTCAAAAGATCAACTCACTGAGCGTACTTCTCAAACTCTCGGTTCTTAGAAGCGTAGATGGCGCTCTTCTGCTGAACTTGGGCTACGACCCTGCCGATGCGCTCATGCTTCTCAAGCTGCGCAAAGTGGTCGGGGTACTTCGAGAAGTTGAGCGCAACCATATCGAGCGCATTCGTGGCGACAGTGTAGCGATCGCACTTGTTGACCTTGAGCATCAAGTAAGGAGTCGTGGTAGAGCCTTGCTCAATGTAACCATTGATGTGGAATCGAGTGCGACCGACAGAGTGGGGGCGGTTGAACAACAACGCTGCGATTTGAGCAGGCTGGCCGTGCCAGTTGATCACAACAGGAGTGTCGGGCGGGAACAGCGAGTTGAACCCGGCTTCACTCAACGCGTGCGGATGTTCAGCCTCGGATGCGAGCACGAGTAAGTCGACAACGTTGACCACACGAACGCGGAGATTGTCACCGAAGTCCTTACGCAAGCGAGCCGCGGCGGCGATGACTTCGGCGGTAAGCTCAAATCCGATCCCAACGAGCACAACGTCCGGATTGATACCTAGCACGTCATTAATCAGCCTCGGTAGTATAGTAGGGAAGATGCGAATTGCTTATGACTAACCATCGTCCGTGGAGTAAGACTTCCACACGCTCGCTCCGGCGATACAGTGTTGCTCAGCCTCGTCGGGAGTCAGGAAAACCGGAGAGGGCGCTTTAGTGCCGATGATCAGATTGATGTAGTTCTTCGATTTGAGGCAGTGCGAGATGACGGAGACGGAGGTGTTGGCGTCCGCGGGCAGATAGACGCGCGCGAGGTGGACTGGTAACGAGAGGACGGAAGAAATGAAGCCAACTTGCTGATGCGAGTAGCCATTGTGCTCCTGACGCGTCCACGTGCTGGTCTCGATGTACGTCAAACTTGCCGTCGGGCCACGCCAGGGAGTCTCAAGAGCCACTGATGAGGAAGAAAGGACAGGACAGAGGACGATGCAGAAAGAGTAAGTAAGCACTCTCCTCGCCGAGCTGGTAGAGATCGACAACCCAGTAGTCGTTCATGGTGCGCTGTTGGAAACCCGAGACGAACTACTTACTCTTGGTAAATTTGGCGTATTGAATCATCATGGTGGCAATGATGCCCAAAAACGCCTCGTACGAAGGGAACACACCGGCGCGACCAGTGAGGGTGTAGCCTTGAAGCCAGCCTTGCAAGGTGTGTTCCGACAGCATCTCCATCACAGCCGCATTCTCCTTGTTCGCCGTTTGGGGGTCCCACTGGAAGGCACGGCTTGTGACTTCAAACACACCATCGAGCTTATTAGACGCGAGCTCGTCAGGGGAGAAGATGCGGAACTTGTTCGGGTTGCGCTTGATGGTGTCGGCGAGAAATTTGGCGATCGCCTTCATGCACGAGACCTCCTCGACACCCTTCTCATACGTCATGGTTTTCCAATCACCGAGATTGAGCGCCTTGTAGCCTTGATAAGCTTCGGGTACGAAGCCAAGTCGACGCTGTCGCTGTTTGGCAAGGACGGTGTCGTAATCCTGATTGAGAATCGAGGTGCCCTGCGAGAGTCTACACCCTGGCTGGAAGATCTTTCCCGGCTCGTACGACCTGAGCCATTTTTCGAGATGTTCCAACTCTTCATCGTCTTTGCCAGCGGCCGGGAGAGGTACCTGATGCGAGGCGAACGAGTTGAGCAACTGCTTGCCTTTGCCGTCTGTTAGGGGTCCCGTCCATCCTGAGCACGTATGAGAAATCCAACTCTCAGTATCTCGCACATGACGGCAATTCCATGACCTGGGACACTCGTCTCACCTTTGGGCGAGCGCAGGATCAACAATGGCCAGCGAGGTTTTTGCAGGGGTTTGCCCGTGCGGGCAGCCTTCTGGATCCTACGAATTTCGCTGTAAGCCCAATCGATCGACACCGCCATGTTGCGGTTGAGCTTGATGTCCGCCAGGTCATTTCCTCCCATTGAAGGCTCTCCCTCCGGCTCATATTCGACAAATCGGACTTGGTAGCCATATCCGGAGTAGAGCAGAGCCAATTCAGTCGCGTCCATGGTTCCGGGGAGCGTGCGCTCCGAGATTTTGAAGCCGTTGACGTGCAGCACTGGCAAGACAGCGCCTGAAGTTGCAGGGTTGAGCCACTTGTGTGAGTGCCAGGCGGCCGCAGTCGGACCCGTCTCGCTCTCTCCATCTCCGACCACGACAACTGAAATGAGATCAGGCTTGTCAAAGACGCTGCCATAGGCGACGGCCAGGGCGTAGCCTGCGGTGGTGGGGAGAGGAGGCAAAAGTGTGAGCAGGACGGATCGCCATGGCGGGCAATCTGACACAGCGCTATGGCAGATCTCCCAAACGCACCAAGCTCTCCACCTTCATCGAAGAAGCGAAACAGGAACGAATAAGGGCAGTAAATCATTAGCTGAATGTTGTCTAGGCGCTATGCCTCTCAAGACTGGGTAACTCACCTTCGTGGATGCATCCCGGCGTCTCCGCATTGACGTGGGAAGGGAATCCTCCCGGCCAAGAGAAGCTCTTGATGAACTTGTTGAGGCCTTGCTTGTCCATACTGTACTCAGAGTAGAACTTGGAGATGGCGCCTTCAATGTAGAGTCCGGCGAGAATCGCAGGCGCCCCATGGCCGGGGCCCGTGATGAACAAAAAGCTCGGCTCGGCACCGTCTTCTTGTTCGCCACGACGACGGATGAGAGCCTGGGTGTGGGAGTAGGCGAATGCGAGACCACCGGTCGTGCCATAGTGCTTTGGAAATCGCAGAATGGGAGTTCAACGTACAAGTCAGCTCTTGATCCGGCGACGGGTTGAGAAAGCGCTGTCCTCTCGGCCGGCGTCGGTCGGACTTTCGGGCCCCACATGGGAGGTAAGCCCGCGCGTGCGCCCAACGCGTCATCGCCGCACCGGTGTGCGCAGACCGAAGCGTGCTCGCGAACGCGAAGATGCCTCGGCAAGCGAGACGATGCGTGTTGTTCATTACCCAGGCAGGCAGCTGGTACATGACAACGCCTTCGCACGCTGGCCGCCTATCTAACCATAATCCCAAGATTACATGACCTAGCCCGACCCGACCGTCGTCTTCAGCGGTGTAAAACTCGGATGCCAGTCACGCTGCCGATCGGGTTTGGCAATTGAACCGAAACAGATCGAGCCGAGGCAGCCAGCTGACTTACGCCGAGGAGACGAGGTTTGATGTGGTCCCTCGTCAGCTTCTCCTCCATAGTGGCGTTTCCAGTCAGAAAGATCTGCGCTGTCGCGAGGTAGCACGAAGCACGCCAGCTCTGGTGCACCATGTCGAGGTGCGACGCATCGTATGCTTTCGACAGCTCATCGACGTCGAGCTGCACCGCGAGGGCGCTGATGGGCGAATCGGGCGAAGCACTGAGCTCGGACGCCATGATGGTGGGAGGTGGAGCTTCTTCTTTACCCATGGTTGCTTACGGTAACGATGAAGGAATGGATGGATGGGAGGTGTCGGCTGGCGGGAAGGCAAGAAGAACCGTGTCGCGCTTGACCTTCCAGTCGGTCAGCCAGGTCCGACAGAGCCCGAGAGTGGAAGAGCTCCCTCGATCGATGAGGCTGTTCCAAACTGAACTGGCAGCCAACAAAACTTGGTTCACAGATTGAGACCGACAACGTGAAAGGACGAGGAAGAGTTCTAGTACCTATGCTGATGCGAATCGTACACGTACATTGAGCTGGGATGCTACAACAATTCGGTCTAGGTCGTCGTCGTCATGCTGCACTTGCCCTTCTTCGGCTTTGCTCGTTCGCAGCCTCGATCGCTCGGTCGCCCTCCTGCTCCCACATTTTCTTTTCGTGCGTCTCGTACTCGTCACGGTGGTCTATCCATTTTTCCTGCACGGTCGAAGAATAGTAGAGCTGCGACAAGGGATCGACCATGGAAGGAAGCTCGGATTGATGCGAATGGTGGTGGGCATGGGCTTGAGCTGGCGATTCGGTCGTGTCTCCGTCGGTCAACGGCGTCGGTGCGACGTAGCCCACCGCTTGGTCTACGACTTGAATGAGCCGCAGCATCGACTCCTTGTCCTGCCAGAAAGACGCAGATAATCAGAAAAAAATGATCCATATTTCCGGGCCAGAACTATACCCGCGCAAGCAATCCCGTGGCGAATCGTCTCAAGGACGTACCTCGACGCAGAGCGTTTCAAAGCTCACTAGTCCAAACTCGTCAATCAACTCGCAGATGACCCTGTTGAGCTCCGAGAACCGCCGCGTTCTCTGATCTTGCTCCAGCAGAGGCAAGAGATACTTCAGATCCTTGACCTCCGTATAAAAGTCGAGATTAAAAGCTGAACGCCGGTGACACCACTCCTCAATCAGTCAGTCCTCCGTACGGTTGGGACACCTACGAACGCGCAAAGTGAGAGCGAAACTCACGTAGCTCGCCTGCCGTAGATAAGAGGTCGATCTTGGACAGCACGTTGATATGGGGTAGCTCCATCTGAAGCATGGTCCGCAACGACAGCAGTAGCAGCGCGACGTATTTCCCGGCGTCGAGGATGTGGTGCGCATCGAGGAGATGCACGGCCGCGAGCTGTCAGACCCCAGCAGGTTGAGGTGATGAGCCAACCCGTCATTTTCAAATCGAGTATATCGTACATGCATGATAAACTAACCCTCCATCCACCTCCCTTGCCCAGCTTCTCTATTATCCTCTTGAGGCTGCCGTGATCCGTGCTGAGCTCCACTTGCCCAGGGGTGTCGAACACGACAAAGGCCTGCTCCCGTCTGTCGCCGTCGTAGTCCTTCTCTGCCAAAACGCGGTCGAGCTCTTCTTCTAGCCAATCGAGGTTGGCTTCGAGGTATTCGAGACAGTAGAGCATCGCGCCATTTGGCCCGAGCTGATGAGCCGTCATGGCATCTTGCAGCGAGATGAGTGACGTAATCGAGATTGAAGACGGGTATGGCGGTGCAGGAGCCGCTGGATCCAGATTGACGATGATCACCGGCCGCTCCAGGGCGTTGAGGAACTAGGCGTGGGGTGAGCGACGGACCAAGGGTCAGTCGAGGTCGGCTTCGCGACCGGAGGAATGGGTCCGAACGTGAAGCGGGAGCGGCTGACCTGGTACAGCCCATAGCAATATGTACTCTTGCCCGAGCCTGGTGGACCGATTACAATCTGTCCGAATGGCATCCCTGTCGTTGTACGGAGGAACCTCGAGGAAACGGACGGTATCGGTACAGAGAGAAGGTCAAAGCTCGCAGGCTTGAGATCACGGCACGCTCCTGCTCGCCGCCCGCACCTCCCAGACAGAGAGGGTCAAAGAGGGGCCAGCAGACTAGCGTACCGTCGGTTCGGTTCGGGGGAATGGGCCTCCGCCACGTCATTTCGTAAACGACTCAACGACGCTTAGAGAACGGAGTCAACGGAAGTCTCCTAAGCAATGAGCTTGTTTAGGCCAGGGCGAAATAAATCAAAGGAACTAAATGATAAGCGTCAACTCTTCAGTCGGGTGGTAACCCCCCGACGAACTAGTGCTCAATTCACTCGATCTTCTATCGCCAACCTATCCGCCTCACAGCAGAGGGGTCTAGCTTGCCATACAGTTGGTGCATTGGATACCATACGATCTATGGCTGATCCTCAATACCATCGCCATAAGATGGGCTTGAGGTCTTCAGGGCTGGTCCATCTCAAGTTCACCGTCCTTTGGCTGATCCTCCCTGAGGTACGTGGCTACGGCTTCGAAAGTTGGCACCGGCGAGGCCCCGTGTCAGTTGACCAAGTCGAGAAGTTTGTACTGACAAGATCATGGTATAGGTAATTTTTTTCACGTTGGTCGCGACCATGGTCACCATTATTTCGCAGAGGGTCGTCGCTTTGCAGATTGCCACGACTCTCACCACGGTTCGTTCAGCCTATATTTCCTCACCCGTGGGGGCGAGCTGTGCCCCAACGGTGCTGAAACATGGTGACATTGCTATCTTCGTTAATAGCGTCCTTTGTTCTCTTGCATCCAATGCCGACGTGCAGGTGTTCGGTAGCGTGCTAGGTTTCCTCATCTCCTTCCGCACGTCCTCAGCGTATTCATGCTACCAGGAGGGTCGTCGGTACTGGTCCTCTATCATTTTTGCGTCCCGATCCTTTGCACGGACCGCATGGATTCACGTCCCTGATACCATTCACCCGTCATCGAGCTCCGTCGACGAGGAGGAGAAGCGAAAAGCCTTGATCGAAAAGACGTCGGCGATCAGGCTGGTGGGAGGGTTCTGCATTGCCTTGAAGCATTACTGCCGCGGCGAGGCGAGCATCTACTATGAAGACCTCTACCCTTATGTCTGCTACCTTCCAAAGTGTGAGTTCAGCCTTCACCAGACGTGCGACATCCATTCGGGCTGATCACGTCTGCCATTGCTACTGCGAGTTCAGATCGGCTGCCCGCATCCACGTTTATCCCTCGGCCTGACCTCGACCCGGAGCATAACTTTGAGCCCCTCGCTCGTGAAACGTCCCGCCCGAGTTCCACAATCCTACCATTCGCCGCCACGGGAAGCGTGTGCACTACTTCGACCTCGACCCTTCTTCGTCGCGAGCATTCGGGACAAAGCCAAGTAGGGACAACCGTCAACCTCGGTCTCCACGGCCCGGGTCAACACCAACTTGGGCAAAGTCGACTTGTCAGCCCTCACCCTCTACTCCCGCCGCGGAACCCTCCTCCGATCGCCTGGGACGAGTACATTCCTTTCTTTGCGCTGTGCTGTGACCTTTTTGGCCTTCTGCGACGGGGTCAGCGAAAAATGCGACATCGTGTCAAGAGACAAAAGCAAAGCCGCAAACGACGGCCCCTGCAAAACGAAAAAGACGGTGACAATGTTCCACTCGAAATCACTCTGTTTCTCTCCGGTTGGGTCGCAGCTCTACAGAAGCGGAAGTCCATTGACGTACCGACAACCAACGTCCTCTTCGCCGCTCTGCAAGGTTTGACAGATTCGCTCACCGGCCTTGAAAGGGTATTGCTCTCGCCGATGCCTATTGCGTACGCCCTTCATCTACGCCACGTCATCTGGTTGTACCTCTTGTTGCTGCCGAGCCAGCTCTACACTTCTTTCGGATGGAAGGCGAGTAGTCAACCATCCTAAAACATTGTGTTCAGCAAGGCGCTCATTCGGACCCAATCTTGTGCTCTAGACGATCCCCGCAACCGCGCTGATCACGTTTGTTTTCATCGGATTCTTGCAAATTGGGAACGAGATTGACAATGTGAGTGGGTGTCGCTGGTCGACACACCAAAAACGTCCGCCAAGCTGACGACTATCCACCTTCTCGTCCTCGAAGCCGCTGGGGTACGATGCGTGAGTGCGCTAACCCACCTTCACTGCCAGAGATCGAAGCGGCACGCAGTCAATTGATACGGCGGCTGGCGCTCGTGACAGATCGGACCTTGATTTGGAGTCGTACACCGAAGCGATCCTGCGTGAACTGAGGGAGATCGTTGCGCATCCGACACGTGACACGGATCCAGCAAACTTCTTCTTTGTCGACAATAATTTGTAAGAAGGCGCTGGTGAACGCTCGAGCCTTTGACGGATCGCAGACTGACCCTTGTCGATGATCTGGCACCATTAGCCCTCTGGCACTCAGGCCAGATCAATGGGAGGGCCTTTCGGCGACTCAAGTAATTGAGCAAGAAACTCCTATATCGGAATTGGTCCAACTATTGAGGAAAGGATTGGCAGGACCCACTCCAGTCGAACATTCGTGCCAAGCGCCCGCTACCATTTCTCGCCAAGACGAGCAGGGACCGACCGCCGGTAGTACAATTGGCAGCCAGGAAGTCAAGGAGACTGTTTCCCCGACGAAGGAGTCTAAATAGGTAATTGTGTAGTCGACAGCGCGGGAGGAATTGACTCGGGGATGGGGAGGAGTCACATTGGTAATCTCCGGAACATCCGGTTGGGTAGGTCATCATTAGTACTGGAATCCACCATTACATACAATCCCCAACCTGACTGATGAATAAATGGGCCGGGTATTGCCTGCATCAGGACCAAATGATCGTCCTGTATGACAGCTTCGAACGCCCGAGCCCTGGCGCAGCCTAGTCCGATCGAGCTCTCTCCACGCCGTTCAGGGGTGAGTGCGAGCACTCGTCAAGCCTGCACGATCAAAGTCTGCTCCTTCGTATGAACTGGTATCTGGTCGTTACGTTAAAATTGAACGTCCATGCTCTAGCGCGTTCATGCTCTAACCTACTGAGCGCGGGCACTAGTGCCTCGGGCTCGTAACGGCCCCGAAAAGCAGCAACCGTGCAGGGCGGTGCATTGATGTGCAATGACACCACATCGAGAGCAGACTGTTTCTTCCCTCCAGAGGATGCACTGAGGAACGCTAGGTAGCCTCAGGTAGGTACATCTTCTCTCCGTCGACACGCCTGCCACTGCCCCGGTTAGTCGCCGAAAAAAGGAGCGGTGCGGAGGCCCGGACGTCCCGGACTTTTGCCAACTCGGACCGACAGGAAGGGGATGCCGAGAGGGCTGAATGATAAGCTCGGGCGAACATCACGTTCCACTGACCAAATTGATGCGAAATGTACCGTACCAAAGTACCCCGACAGCTTGTGCGGAATCATGGAGAGTCGAGCTAAGAGGTCATGTCGTACCCGTGCGAACTTTCGAGGCTGAATAGGTCGTTCAGGGAGAGGAGAACCCTACTCTTTTTTCTTTTTTTCTTTTTTCTTTTTTTCTTTTTTCTTTTTTTTTTTCTTAAAAAAATTCCTATTACAGCCCATTTGTATTAGTACCTAGAAATCTTCCGGAAAGTCGGAGGAATGCATTAAGCACACTGGCTAGGCCAGTAGTGTGGGACTCGGAAAAGCAGCTGACGGGGAACGCGAAAAGAATCACCCATTGCTTGACGTGTTGTCCGTCGGCATGCCTTGGCAGGACATCGCTTCTCCTTGCAGCGGGTCGGTGCGCGAGAACAGACCGAGGCAGAGCGTTCCAATTATGAGAAGGTTGAAGGACTAGATCCCGAACTTAAAGGGTTGAGTACGAGCGCAAGATTGAGGAAGGAAGAACGTTGGAGAAGCAAGAGAGACGAGCGCCGGCGCGAGGCGCACGACTTCCAACCAATAGCAACGTGTCAACCAATACTCAATCAGGCGCCGGAATCTAAAAGAGGCTAAACACGGGAATTACGAAGGCAACGTAGGAATAGGGGCCGAGTAGACCAATGTAAGGAAGGCGGGACAACGGATGTGTTGTGTAGTGGTATGTGAAGTGAAGATGGGGAGTGGATGCAATTCATGACACCAATGACCTCGCTAGAGCCACCTCAGTCTCTATCTCTCTTTCTTCCTCCTCATCGAACTCGTAGAAAGCTCTGCCGACAGCGACACTCGCATCAGGCCTACCCGTGCAAGGTCGCTGTCAATGGTCTGAGTACAGAGCGATGGAGTTAGGCGAGTTGTTGCTGTCTGTGCTACACCTGGATTGGCTTGGTACTGCGACCAAACCGGACCCCCATTTCACCAAGAGGCGTCGGCTGACTTGACCCCCCCACCCATGGCCCCTCTGCCACGCCTCAACCCTCTGCCCCACCCTCTGTCGTCGCTCGTCGCGCCTTCCCCTTGTCTCGATAGACGTCCGGGACGCATACTATTCTCAATCGGGTGCCACACCTCAGTCCTCGGGTTGCACTTCGTCTGGCGTTGTCATTGTCGCACCTATCACCTCCTTGGTGCTCGTAGTACCCACACCCTCTTATCATAGAACAACCTTTTCGTCGTTGGGTTTATTTGAGCAAGCCACGGGTGACAATCGTTGGCTGAAAAGGTGGAATCAAATCGTGTCACGGATTGAACTCAGTGGATGGTGGGGATGAAAATTCCCACTCGGTTTTGGTTTGGTTTGGTTTGGTTTTGATCTCGAGTGGGTGGCGCCATTCAAGAAGCTTCCCCGGGTGTCTTGCGCAGGCACCTTGGATTTGTAATCTCACTCTTGCCTCTTCGCCAGCTGATCACCCAGTGTCTTCAGTGTTCGCACTGCCGTCTTCATCATCAATGTTCTGTGATGAGCAGTCATCGGTACGAAAGCTGATAAAGCCTGATAGCCCTGAAGCCCTCGGATGGTCTCACAATAGTAGTAGAGCTTATTACTGTAAAGTGATTTTGTGCACTGACTTTGGCAGTCTGTTGGCAGCCTGCGATCGGTGGTTTGTGCCAACGACTTCTAGTTCGCGTCACACCTAGTTCAGTTCCGGGGTTTGTGTAATGTTGGGAATTGTTTGACTGCCATTTGCGCAGTTCGCCTCCCATGGCCTGACCATAGGCACTGTGGTAACCTCCACACGCTCCTCCGTTACGAAGCGGCTACTCACAAAATTCAGACAAACCTGGCTTAAGAGCTTCAGAATCCGGAATCGAAATTGGAGCAGATCTGCAGCGCACCGCGCGGCAGCTGACGGCAGCAGCGCGCACACGGGCTGTGGTGCTGGCCTCTCGACTCGCGAATAGATACTGCCTGACACCTCACGTGCATTCGTAAAATCATTCTCCACCCCGTCTGGTCCTTCTTCACCGGTCACATTTACACGTTCCCACCACCGGCACCGCACGACCCTCACCGTCGCGCCTCATCCGAACTCGTTGCGTGCTCGTCTCCCATCTCGAGCCCACGTCGTCCCCACCCCCGTCCCAGCGTCGGTCGCATCACGAAGCCCCAGCCGAGTATCTCCACCGCACACAGTCATGTCGTCCGCCCTCGATGGTGATGCGTTTCCGTTGCTCTCAAGCCACGCCAACGCCAACACCACGAACGACACCCCTGCAGGCACGAGCTCGTCGACCGCTGCGGCGGACACGTCGGCGTCGGCTTCCCTGGCGCAATCTGCTCCCCTTTCGGCCGCACAGCGTATGCAGCAAGCCCACGCCTCGGGAACCTCGTCCGCGGTTCAAGCCGCCAAGCCTCAGAACGCCATCTTGACCGAGGACCCTTTCCCTCCCGAGAAGCTCATGGTCGATGACCCGTATCCGTCGCTCTGGGGTCCCTCCGTCGGTGCCGGTGCCGTTACCGGTGCGGGAGCAGGAGGTGTCTCGACCGATGCGTCGGGACTACCATCGGCAGCAACCGCTCAGACTCGAAGCACCAAAAAGGCTCTCGACGTCTCGGACGAGTCGGCTTTCCCTTCCCTCGGCGGACTTGCTGCAGCCCCTCGAGCCGTGTCGGCCGCATCGTGGGGCGGCGGCGGAGGAACGGCCGCTCAACGTCTCCAAGCAACTGCAACAAACGGCTCGTCCGAAGTTTCGCGTTCCGCCACGCCAGCTTCTGCTCTCCACCAACAGAATGGAAGCGACGAGAGCCGTTCCGCTGCCACCGGTGCTCCCATCGCTACCGCTACCGTCCAACTCGCCCAGTCCGAGATCCACATTCAGGCCCCGTCAGGTCCCGGTGCCGGTCGAGGCCGTGGTCAGACCTTCTCCAACGCGCGCGAAGTGGACCCGACGACGTTGGGCGAGGTTATGAAGCTGCTCATGAAACGCAACCCTACCGTCACCGTCGAGGCCTCGACCGTCCGTGGCACGACGACCTTCATCATCAAGGGCAAGGGCAGCAAGGCCGACGACGATGTCGCAAAGGTCAAGCGCGACCTGCTCGCGAGGTTGGCGAAAAAGGTCTCGATCGAGATTAAGGTCCCTGCCAGTACGCGTGGTTTCATTGTTGGGGCCAAAGGTAAGGGCCGGGAGCAAGGAAATTTACCGCGGGGCCGCGCCGAGCTCATCTCCGGGGCAGGCGCACGTGGCTAACATCAATCCTTGATTTTTCGATACCACAGGTCGCACTCTTAAATCCATCACTGACTCCACCGGCGCAAACGTTCAATTGCCGAACCGTGATGCAATCCAGGACGCCAACGAGGCCGCCCACGACAATACCAACGATGCCTCTGAGGGCCCCGACGGCCCGCTCATCGCCATCACCATATCCGGCGACTCGAACGCGGTTGAGGAGGCACGTCAACAAGTCATGGCTATCGTATCGGAACGTGTGTCGAAGGTCACGACCAAGCTCGACTCGGTGCCCAAGGAGTTTTGGGAACTGCTCCGCGGCTCGAAAGGCTCCAAGATCAATGCGATCATTGAGAGCGTCGGAGCGACGGGCTCTGTCAACGTGTCCATTCCGCGCAACTTTGAGCGACGTGGTGTCGCTGCGTCGAGCGGCGCGGATGCTGAAGACAAGTCCGAGCCGGCTATGGAAAGAGCTATCTCGATCAACGGCGAGCGCGAAGCCGTGGCCAAAGTCGTCGCTGCTGTCGAAGCCGAGGTTGCACTGCTTGAGCGCTCTACGACGACGGTTTCGATCAAGATCAACAAGCGACAGCATCGTTTCCTGGTCGGCGCAACCGCGGATGCGATTCTCGAGGAAGCCGAGTGCTCGATCGACCTACCCCCTGCCGAGTCGCCGGATGACAACATTACGCTGCGCGGTACGAGCGAGAACCTCATCCGCGCGTTCGGTCTCGTCATGCAAAAAGCGAGCGCCACGCCTATCGAGTCGCTCGATTTGTTGACCGCCCACGCCGGCACTCACGATCGAAAGGTCTATGCTTCGCACCTCGCCCGTTACGTGTTGCGCAGGGGCAAGTTCCGTGCCCTGTCCGACGCAAACCATGTGCAGATTTTCCTGCCTCGCCAGGCCGCAATTGAGCGTGGCGACGCTCAACTTGAGATTGTCGGCCAGGACAAAGAGGGTGTTTATGCAGCTCGCCAAGCCGTCATTGACATCGTGCGTAAACTGCCCCCCGCGGCTTTCGCAGTGGTCGAGGTCGATAGCCTGATTCACCGGCACGTCATCGGCAAGGGCGGCAAGACGATCAAGTCTTTGGAAGAGAAGCGAGGCGTCGAGGTCATCTTCCCTCCTGATGGGGAGGACCGCAGCGACATCTTGCTCGTTTCCGCGAGCGCTGCCTCTCCCGCTGCAGCTGCTGAGGCGCTTCGTGCTGCTCGTGAGGAAATTCTCGGTTTGGCCAAAGATGCGGCGGATATCCAAGTCGAAACGATCTCGATTCCTGCCTCACTTCACGGCACTGTCATTGGAAAGGACGGCACGACCCTGAACGCCGTGATCGGCGAAGAGAAGCTCGTCAACGTTCGCTTCGGATCCACTGGACTTAAGGATGCCGGCAAGGCGAACGATGCCAGTCAGAAGGAGGACAATGCTGTGGTGATCCGTGGCCCCTCTGAAGAGGTCAATCGCGTCAAGAAAGAGCTCGAGCGCATCGCTGAAGACGCCAAGAACCAGGAAATTGTGAACTCCTACGTAGGTCCATCTTGACCCAAAAGCCGGCCCTGAACGCTCTGGAAAGATGACTGACGGACCGGATGTGAATTTGGTGGACCACAGATCGTGGAATTCGAAATGGACACTGTCCATGTTCGACACATTGTCGGGAAGGCCGGAGCCGGAGTCAATAAACTGCGGGAAGACCTCGGCGTTCGAGTCGACATTGAGGAGCTTGGTGGCGCCAACGCTGCCGCTACTCCTTCAGCCGCTCCCAAGAAGAAGACTGCCACTGGTTCATCGAGCCGCAGCAAGATCACGATCAAGGGTCGAAAAGAGAATGTCGAAGAGGCCAAGCGCCGGATCCAATCGTTGGTCACCAAGATCGCCGACGAGGTAACGTTGACGCTCACGATCCCGCCCTCGCTCGACCGAGGCTCGTTAATTGGCAAGCAAGGTGCCTACCTCAAGCGACTCGAGGACAAGTACGAAGTCCGCATCAACTTCCCCCGCAACAATCGAGGCGACGATGACGATGCGTCCTCAGGCAAATCGAACGAAGTGACTGTGCGTGGCCCCAAGAAGGGAGCTGCCGCCGCTAAGGGCGAGCTGGTGGCTCTCATTGCATATGAGCAGGAGAATGGAAACGTTGTCACCTTCAACGTCTCGACCAGATCGCTTCCTCGCATCCTCGGTAAAGCCGGAGCATCGGTCAACCAAATCAGGGACGACACCGGTGTGCAGTCGATCGACGTCGACCAGCAAGGCGATGATACCCCGACAGCTACGATCACCCTCCGAGGTACCAAGGCTGCGACGAAAGCCGCCCAGTGTGCGATTGTGGCCATCGCCAAGGAGGTCGATGACGAAGCCCGATTCACTCTCGAGATCCCTCGCGTGTTCCACACGACCTTGATTGGCTCCGGGGGGTCGAGCATCCGTGAACTCATTGCTAAAGCAGGAGGCCCTACCGACGCTCGCGCATCGGGCAACACTGTTCGATTTCCCCGTCAGGGCGAAGCCGACGACAAGGTCACCATTACCGCCCCCAAAGCCGTCGCAGAAAGGATCCGCGCTGCACTGGAGAAAGAAGTCGCCAATTTGAAGTCTCGCGTCGTCTGGGGTGTCGTCGTGCCGCAATCGGCGCATGCGTCCATCATTGGCAAGGGCGCATCTGCTTTGCAAGAGTTCCAGCGCAAGCACGGCGTGAAGGTTGTCATGCCTGGATGGAAAGACTATGCCGAGGCTGGCGAGATCGAGAACGCCGCCGATGTCGCCGACGCGGCGCAGAACGACACGGTCAAGATCGTTGGCCCGAAGGAGACTGCTGTCGCCGCCGCCGCCGAACTCTCAAGGCTGCGAACAAGCGCAAGCTCAGCCGCGGTCAAGCTGACTGTTCTCGTTCCCAAGCGCCACCACGCCCAGATCGCCCAGGGCGGTCGTTTCTTCCGAACGCTGCCCTCAGGTACCCGCGTCACCCACGATGGAGTCAAGCCACCTTCGTCGAGCGGCAAGAGCAAGAAGCTCCCCACGCCCACTGGCAACAGTGCCGCCGCATCTGCTCGTATCGACGATGACGAGGGCGCAACCGAAGCCGCCGTGCGATTCGAGCTCCTTTCGCTCCACGACGAGGGAGAATCGGATGGCAAGAGCGAGATTCCCTGGGTCATCGAGTCGTCGTCCCAGGAGGATGCCGACAAAGTTGCAGCCGACATCCGCAAGCTGCTCGACCAGTCCGACAAGGCGACACATGTCGCTTGGGTCACTGTTCCTCGCGGCAGCAGTGAGTTCTCGTCTTTCATCCTGGGATCAGACTTGAGTCGTTGATGTCAGTGGAGTAATAACTGACCTTTTGGATGCTACGGTCGTCCATGCAGTGCCACGCATCGTTGGTCGAGGTGGATCAGGACTCGATAAGTTGCGCGCGTTCGGTGTCGAAATCGAAGTCGTTGGCAAGCGCGATGCCAACCGTAAGGAGCCGCTCTCTCTTTTTGCGTTCTCCCGTTCCCAGCTGATTAGTACATCTTCCACTATTCCAGAACTCACTCTTATTGGTACGCCCGCTACCATCGAGCAAGCTCACCAGCATATTGTCGAATGCGCCGCACCTCGTCCGCCGCGACAACACCGCAACCGCGAGGATGACTATTAAAATAGGAGCGAAGAGCGGGCACACTATCTACCTACACTCACCAAGTTTATAGCTCCTTTCTCCTCTCTCCTCTTCTCTTTTCGCATTGCGCATTTTTCAGTTCATCCCAAATTATGGAATAGTTGGTCTCATTTCCGAGCGAATGGCTCCAGTCTCAAGTCACATTTGTGTCCAAAAACCAGGGAAGGTGTCACGAGATCTTGGAATTGAAGGTCGACCAGACAAACCTCGCAATCTCCGAGCTTTCTGAAAGTGAACTATTCGCATCCGAGCTTTCTGAAAGTAAATTCTTCGCAATGGGGTACGAAAACTGATGCCACTGATCTTGCAGACGCCTACACAAACGTATGCAAATCTCAGCTCAAGCTCAAGGTTGTGTCGGGGGACCCTCGAACATATCGTCTGCGTCTGCGTCAAACGGAGCGCCATCCATGACTTCTAAATTGATAGGTGATCCATCTACATCCGCAGCCTGGATGAGTGTGCCGTCGACATCATCTGCTTCTGCCCCCGGGCCTTCCCAGGGAACACCATCAACATCATCATCATCGTCATCATCAACACCTTCGATCTCCATCGCATCACCGTCGTCTGCCTCCGAGGTAGCAGCTGCCGGAGAAGGAACATTCAAACCGATCCCGACCAAATGCGCTTCTGAACCTAGCTCGACTGTATCGGTGGACTTCACTGAGACTTGAGGAAGACCCGTCGTGGGTGTAAATGACGTCTTGAACCCAGCGAACTTGATTTGAGACTTCTTGTCGGAGACCGGAGGAGGAGCCGCAAGACCTGGAATCGGAGACGGAGCCCTGGGAGTCGGTGGTGCGATGGGGCCCGACGTGACCACTGTGGCCGGCTTGAATGCACTGGATACAGGAGCCCAATGAGCGCTGGCGCTGATGGGCGCTTCGGGCTCCGGGCTAGGGACAACTTCAGGTTCGACAGTGACTTTCTCCACGGGATGCTCCGACAAGCCAGCCAGGCGTCGTCGAAAGTCGTCGAACACCCGTGTTTCGAACAGCATCCAATCCCGCTCCCACACGTCAACGATGCTGCTGATTTGTAGCCTAAACTGCTCGGCCTTCATGCGCCCTGGGAATGACTTGTATATCTCGCCGAGATGATCAAAAACGACCGGCAACCGTTCTTCGAACGTCGACCGATACATCCAAGCATTGGGAAGAGGCGCGGACGAGTTGTGCAAGATGTCGCTAACGAGGTGGAGTCGCGCAATCTTGCGAGGCACCGGTGTCGCTTCGAGCATGAGTGAGGCGATGAGCAAATCGACGATGAAGGATGCAGCGTCGGCGTGTTCGAGTGCAAAGGCCATGCCTCGAGCAATGTTTCCCCGTGTGGATTTCAGAGTACGCAGGAGCGCTTCGAATCGTTTCCGGGCGAACGTGCCCAATCGACCTTTGAGCACGCGCTCATTCTCGGAATCCTCGTCGGTGTCCGAGGAGTACACCTCGGCTGGGCCGGCATCGTCAAACTTTGCCGGCAACGGAGCTCGATAATGACGATCCATAAGCATCTTGAAGTAGTGATAGGAAGGGAGCTGTACTCGGGTCAGAGGATTCGGTCGTCAGCATGTGGGTGAGAGAGCGGCCAAGATGTCACAGTCACACTTACCCTCTCGTCGCGGAAAAAGTCGAACCTCGCATTGTTCCTCTCCTTCTCCCTCAACGCGTGCTCGAATGCACTGCCATGCTCTAGTATCCTGTGGGCGATCGTCGTCAAAAACTTTTCCTCGATGTTGGCCTCGAGTGTCGGCCATTCTCGGCGCGCGTGTGCGCGCTCGTCGTCCGGCGAATAAGACCGATGTCGTCTTTTCGGCGATCGCGAACGCGATCGTGATCGTGAACGAGATCGAGATGTGGACCGATGCCGGGAGGGACGATGTTGTCGCTCTCCTTCTCGATCGCTTCGGGAGCTAGCTCCTTCTATGTCTGTTCAGGGGCAGAGACGGTAGCGCATCAGTGTGATAAAAACTAGGCCTGCAATCGTACTCGTCGAATCAGCACACACCTATGACCGCGCGTGTCGGTATTGGCACTGGTTTGCCCCAACTGAGCTTGAGGACCGTCCCACCCCACGCCACGCCGTCCAGTTCTTTGGCCGCCTTCTCCGCATCCGGTCGGCGCATGAAGGCCACAAAGCCTGACAGTTGCCGTCGCCCCACCAGTGTTGCCCCCGGTTCGAGCCGCGGCCACATGATCTGCCGCAAAAGAATCGTTTTGGTATAAGTACAGGCTCCGGTTTGCCTACATATCTGTAGCGAGAGGCGGATCTCTCACTTTGACGCTGCCGATCGCTCCGTACCGGGCAAAGAACATGCCAAGCGTGTCCTCCGTAACGTTCTGAGGCAGAGGAGATACGTGGATGTTGGTCGTCAACGGATCCCCGGTGTCGTAGGATCCTGTCAGAACTGGGGCATTTTCGCGAGCTGCGGGACAGATTGGCGATGGTAGCGTGTGAGCCCTTGCGAGTTCAACGAAGGGGCGAAAGCGCAGATAGCTTCGGACTTACCCGCGAGCGCAGTGACGGAAGAACCCACTGTAGGCGAAAATCGGTTTCAGATCATGAGGCAGATGTTTGTCGAAGTGTTCGCACAAGGCTTACTCCGGTCGGCCTTTTGCTTGAGCCGCTCCTCGCGTTCGGCTTGTTCCCTGATGGACGGCAGTGTTTGCAAGCGTCGATGCGAGGGACAAAAGGAGTTGCGACAGAGGTATGAGAGTGTCGCAAGTTTGGGGCGCAAGAATGGAGAGGAGACGGCATGTTCAGTTCACATCGAAACGACACAGCGCCAAGAGACGCAAGAAAGGGGGGAGTGAATCGACCTCTTGAGTTGTTCGAGGAAGCTGTCGCCGTCGCGGCGCTTCTTGCCCGGGGCGAGCACCGACTTGGTTGTGCTCACGCTGGGTCGATTCTGTGCTCGGTGGCGACGAGATCGAGTTCAGTGATAAATCTTTCTTCGATCCCACGAGGTCAACTACTGCCCAAAGCCTCACCTCTTCGGCTGGCGTCCTCGCAGGCACGGGCTCTGCTGGACGGTCCAGCCTCATCGCTCTCGGTGCCGTTGGCGCACCCGTCACACTCGGCAGAGACGATGTCGAGGGGGTCGGCGCGGCTGAAGCTGGAGCTGGAACAGGTGGTCGATCTTGCAGAGGATTGTACCTCTGCCCGCCGCCAGCGCTGACGAAACCCTTGCCGGCCGAGTACTTGCCCCTCATTCCACGACGTGGCCACGAGTGCGACGACGCGTGACCCGCACCGTCCTGGTCATCATCGTCGTCATCACCACCGCCAAAGTCCTTCATAAAGTCGTTGTAGGCCTTGGCGGCGAGCTGCTCCTGCTCCTTGGCCTTGAGTTGTTGCGCCTCGGCCTCGCGCTCTCGTCGCGACTTGCGCACCACACCTTGGTCGTACGAAGCCAGCTTTGAAGCGCCGACCACCTCGCTCGCTAGCACTGCACCAGTAGCAGCACCAGCGGTGGAGGATGGATCCTCGCCGTGGCCTTCATCACGATCGCGTGCAGCGAGCAGGTGCCGTGGATCCCGCAAGTCGGACGGTGCCATCGCTTTGATTTTCAGTCGAGTTCGAGTCGAGTCGAATCGGGATCAAGTCTAAGAGGGGGAAAGCCGGCAAAGCCTCAGGCTCGAGCGTAGTGGAGCGGACGCTGCAGCGCAGCAGCAGTAATAAAAATCCTGGCGCGGACCTGCGCGGACCATCATAACTAGATCGGAATTTGTCCTGCCAACCAAGCGTTGATCAGGTGTAGAATAGCAGTAGTACTGAAAAGCGTATGCGGGCTTGTGCAAGCGTACTTACTTCCGACGACGGGGCCGCACTACGTGTGACTGGTGGATCATGTGCAGTCGTGCTCGATCAACGAAAATCGATTAGCGCTCGGTAGCTCATCAAGTTATAGATACTAGGTATCGCCGGCAGACAGGCGGTATGATGTGAAGTGCTGCATTGTTTGCTAGCAAAAAATGTGGCACCTGGGCGAATAGATGGGTGCATAGCGAGAAACGACCGCCAAATCGTCAGACCCCCTTGTAAGGAGCCCAGATTACTCAGCGGAAAGCGTAAGTAAAGGCGAGTTCCTCGGTTGTTCTCTCGAAGGTGCTTGACGAATAGACAGTCCCAAAACCAGTCGATTGTCAAGAGTCAAGAGTGAGGGTCCAGAGAAGGATAAGGAAAAAGAAGAAGAGAGAAGAGAGTTATGGATCGTTATTTAAGGAGATCTGGAGATAAGAAAGGGAGACATGTAGACAATGAGGTTCTTTGTGAGAAACCAGGACAATAGAGAACAAATAGGAAGGGTGACAAAGGGATGCACAATGGTTGTCAGTCAAAGGCAGGTAAGTGGAAGGGAGGTCAGGCAAGTCGGTCCGAAGTTGAGCTTGGACCTACTGAGTGGCTGCCGAACCTTACACCCCTCGGTCTGTTGGAGATGAGCTCAGACTGAGAGGGTCTGGATCAGACGCTCAGAGGTACCACAGCATGATTCAGACCATCTCATCAGGTTTTCATCTAGTTCTCAGTCGGAAATCTTTTCCAACAGACTGAGCTCCGCAGGAATCGTCTGATTTCGGTCTGAAACGCTCTGATCCGGTCTGGGAACTGTCTGGGATCGATCGCTCTGAACGGGTCTGAGGGGTCTGACGATTGGGCGCGCGTTTCTGGCTATGTGGCATCGGTACCCAAGGGGCCGAAAATCGGACCTAGGGCACCTTTGTAAGGTCAAACGTAATTGCTGCGGAGGAAATGCTTCAAGCACACCGGCTAGGGGAGTAGTGTGGAACTCATTGACACTTTAGTCAAAGCCGACCATACCCACTAAAACCGCCTTTGGTAACGTTACAGAGAAGCGAGGCGACCTGCGCACCCCTGGATAGACTCCCGAATCTCCTCGAACTGTTCCTTTTTTATTTTTATTTGTTTAGTTTATAGATTTCAATAACAGCACATTTACATCAGTACTTAGTTCAAGGCCGTAGCCATTGACTCATTAGTCATGCCCACGGAAAATCCCGGACTCGGGGATGATCGATGATGGTAAGCGATCGATCGATTTAGCAAGAACCAAATCATCATGCACTGCCAGGTGGCGAGGGTGGCAGGCGTTCATAGTCAATCCAAGAGGTGTCGCTTCTCCTTTGATTGAACACTCTCTACTGCATGAGGCTCCAACTTTCAGGCCAAAAACACTTACCCAGTGCGTACATGCACGTACGGGGCTCACTGGGCAGATGGATAATTCCAAAACACAAATACGAAGGAGTACCGGTCAATTCGGTACACCATGTCGAATTGTCGATCGCAGAGCCAGGGTTTCATCCGAGCTGCCATGCTTTTCTTGCGAGCGTCCCCTATCCCGTGTAAAAGGTACCGAGAGGGTGCCAGTCCACGACCATACCACCCACCCACTCCTCGCAAGGCCTCGACATGCGCGCGAGTGAACCGATTCCGTTTCGACTCGCGACGGCTCATTGCGAGTGCGACACCCGTTCGACGTGGTCCCGAGGCCATTCAACTTGGCGACGAGACGGATAGCTCTGCCCGGTGACGCGTGGTATTGCTCCAAGTACGAGCCACAAAGCACAGGCCCACCTCACCAGCAAGCCATCATGCCATCCACCGCCGGTCAACGTGGCACGACGTCACCCCACGCCCCGTCGCGAGCACCGACCACCGCTCGTCGACGGCCATGGCCCAGCTCCAGCTCGTTGCTGCTGCTCACCTCGCTATATGTCACCGCAACACAAGCCTTCTGTCAGTCCACGCCCGCGATGCCTCCGATCCAGTAGCATCCGATCCACGCCAGTGCTGACCACCCAACTTACTTACGCGCTTCGCTCGCTCCTCGCGGGCAACTTGGCACCTGCCGACCTAACAAAACAGACTTGCCTGGAGCGGCGCCCAAGGATTACCTGCCTGGCGATCGCGTGCCTCTGTTGGTCAATGCTCTGAGACCACATGCAAGTGGATGGAATGCTCAAGTCAAGAGCATGGTCTCGTGAGTATGCATCCCTTCACCATCGTTCTGTGCGTTGCTCGGCGACGCGTGCCTCGGTTCCGTTCAAGTGAGGTTCACGCCGACCAGATGGCGGAGGGCCCAGCCTTTGCATTTCAAGCGGCAAGCGAGATCAAATCGCACACACGATGGTAGGATACGATCGGCACCCTCCCCCTCTACGGCTTGGCTGCGAGCGAACGCGAGATGAGATGAGAAACAGGAAATTCGGCCCTCCTTCCCCAGCGACCCTCGGACGAATCAGATCTTGCTCAAGAACGAAGACATCGACCTCAAGACACTTACCACGTCTTTGGCTTCAATTTTGGTGCAGATACGACTACTATGATCCGCAGTTCGGCTTCTGCCAGCCGAAACCTGGGCCACCTAAGAAGCAGGCCGAGTCGCTCGGCAGCGTGCTCTTTGGGGATCGGTTGTATGACTCTCCTTTCAATGTAAGGTCTCAGAGCGGATCACTTCTTCACCATCCCACGCGGGACCCTCGATTTGACTCGTGAACGTGACGCAACGACAGGTCCGGATGCTGGAAGACGCGACTTGCGTGCATCTGTGTACTTCCTCACTATCTCCCGGCAATTCGGCCTTTCTCGCCGATCGAATAGCGGAAAATTATGCCTATAGCTGGCTCATTGATGGACTGCCCGCGGCCGAGATGAAACAGGATACTCGAACCAAGGAGTTGTTCTACTCAGCAGGATTTTCGCTCGGTTCGGTCGATAGCATGACGACAGATTCGCCTGTATGTTCTGTCTGACGTTTTACCCCGTGCGCCGAAGTTGTCGCGGTGCTGATTGCCACCCTGGCCATCAACTCCCGTGTGGACAGGCGGCTGAAGCGGACCCGAACGTCGTGTTCAAGCCTTCGGTAGGTTCTGCGTATTGTGACGTATTCACGCCCCTTCGAGTTCTCACGACTCCCTTCCGTGTGATCGCACATCGCGCAGAACCATTTCGATATCTACCTCGAGTACCATTCGAGACCTGACGGACATAAGCGAGTAGTTGGGGTAGTTGTGTGGCCATCGAGGTATGCTATGGGGTCTGACCCCACCTTGCGCCTGCGCTGCAAGGCACTAACCCTTCAAATACACACCATAGTCGCGACTCGTTAGCTGGACCCGCCTCGACGCCGACATGCGGCACATCCCACCCCTTCCACCTCAAGCCGAAACAGGCCAACAAAATCGCCTATACCTACAGCATCATCTGGAAGGAGTCAGCCACACCTTGGTCGACCCGATGGGATCATTACCTTCGCGTTTCGAATCCTCGCATTCATGTGCTCTCCCTCGCGAGCTCCATTATTATTGCCGCCTTCTGTGCGTACCGGTCACCCTTCGCCCGGGAAACAAAAAGACTGATCTGATGCATCTCGACCGTATACAGTGTGCGGTATGGTGGCGATGGTTCTACTTCGAACAGTTCATGGCGACATATCTCGCTATAATGCGATTGACCTCGACGAGGATGTGCAAGAAGACTTTGGTTGGAAGCTCGTCCACGGCGAAGTGTTCCGACCGCCGAAGCGAAGGATGTTGCTAAGCGTGGTTGTCGGAAGTGGAGCCCAACTGACGGCGATGGCGGGAGTGACATTAGGCGAGTAATTGTAGGGGGATTTAACCGTGCCAAGTCCGCCCTGCTTACTGTTGATCGACCGAACAGTCTTTGCGCTTCTGGGTTTCTTGTCCCCGTCGAACCGAGGCTCGCTTTCGACCGTGATGATCATCACCTTCTCATTCTTTGGCGTGAGGGCTTGTATCTTTTGCGTATGAAGGATGCCTGTGGTTGTGAATGAGCTCACGTATGTCGTCGGCGCCACAGTGTATTGCCGGCTACGTCTCTTCACGCGTCTATGCATCGCTGAAAGGTGAAGAGTGGCGCAAGACGATCTTTCTCACGACTGTGCTTTTCCCGACGTGAGTACAACACATAGCTCCGTATTGTTCTCGAGACGAAGTTGTGAGCTAAAAAGAAGCTTTCTTGGCTCTTTATCTCGCAGCGTCCTGTTCGTTTTCTTGCATTTGCTCAACTTTTTCCTCCTTGGAGCCGGCTCGTCCGGAGCGGTGCCGTTCGGGACCTTCATGGCTATCGTTGGGTTATGTGCGTGTCCGACTCTCATCTTTGAAGTTGATACGCAGGCTAATGAAGCACACTCCTGAAAACAGGGTTTGGAGTGAATGTGCCGACTGCAGCGGTGGGAGGCTATCTTGGAGTTCGACATGGGGTAAGCTTCGCCCGATGATACGTTCCTTCGACTCACATCGCCTCGAGCTAACATCGAAACCCGATCTCGGTCGTCAATACTTAGGCTGTCGATCACCCCGTCCGAATCAACCAGATCCCGCGACAGATTCCACGCACCGAATGGTGGCTTGCTCCGTGGCCCAGTGCGGTCCTCGCCGGCGTCCTACCTTTTGGTGAGTCAGCGACGCCGCTCGTGATTATGTGCGATACAATAACTTACCACTCCCAGCATTCCCCAGCTGCCGGTTTTATCGAACTCTACGCAGTGATGCAATCCCTCTTTGGCTCCAAAGTTTACTACGCTTTCGGGTTCCTCGCCCTCACCTCCTGCATTGTCCTGCTCACTGCCGCGACCTCTTCCGTCCTGATGACCTACTTCGCGCTCTGCAGCGAGGAGTACCGTTGGCACTGGCGCTCATTCCTCGCCGGGGGTGGTGCGGGTCTGTGGTTATTCGGGTATGGGATCATGTACTGGCTTTCGAGGTTGCATCTGGATGGGTTGGCGAACAAGGTGCTTTACTTGGGGTATTTGACCTTGTTGAGTGGGTTGGTGTTCTTGGTCTTGGGCACGACGGGCTTCGTCAGTTCGTATTGGTTCCTCAAGACGATTTAGTAAGTTATTTCACAGGAGGCGGAAGGGCTCCCAAGCGAGGAGCTAATCCGTGGAATTGCTTTTTGGTGAAACAGTGGTAGGATCCGAGTCGATTGATCGCTCCGTCGACGAGAAGGAAAAAACTGGCCTCTTTTCTCATCCGCATTTGTGTAACGACCCATGAGTGCAATTCACTTCAGACGAATCAAAACGGCCTGTAAAAGGTGTTGGCCAGTGACGCGTCCAGAGGGATGGCGTCACGGTGGGATAGGACGGATGAGTTCGCTCGTAAGGGCTTCTCGTCTCTCTGACACATCAAGTAGGTTAGGTCGCTTGCTTCGGAAAACAATACCGAAAATGAGGTGACACAACAACAGTTACACCTAAAACGTATCATTCTACAGCGATTCGATCCACTTTGTCACGCTACGTCGCCAGATGTCCACACTCGAGGGCGCAAAGCCATCGCTCATTCACAGATGTAATCACAGTTTTGTCCTCACAAACCGAGCCTCTTTCTCCTTCTCCACCTCCTTTTCCACACATGTCCTAATCCGGCCCGCCAACTCCTCCCCCTCCGAATCGTCCAACTCCTCCCTGCCAACCAAACTAGCCCACCCACTACGGTTCCCGCTCGCCAGAGTGCTAGTGCTAGTGGAGGGGGCATCGAGCTTCGGAGCGGGGACGATGTGGAAATGGACGTGGTGGACTATTTGGGCGTAGCCCGTGTTGGATACGATGTTGAAGTCGGGGTTGTTGAGCGCTTTGACGAGGGATCGACAGAGCAAGGGGAGTACGGCGCCGAGGTGGGATGAGATGGAGGAAGGGAGTTGGGAACTGGATTTGGTGGGGGGGTGCGAATTAAGAAGGGGGTTAATCAAAGTGTTGGGGCGAAGGCAGCGGCCAGAGCAGGGGTGCAGAGGAGAGGCGAACGAACACGCGCGCGTAGTGCGCTTTGGGCACGACGAGAAGATGCCCTGGGGAAAGTGGTGGACGGGATATTTGCCGATGTCAGTGCTGTGTACGATCCTGCGCCGGCGACGACATGCGGTCGGGCTCGGCACGATGACGCGATTTCGCACCTTCTCTGATGGGGAGGATGTCTAAGCTGGGCACCAACATGAGACAGGTCAGCCCTGCAGCGAGCAAGCAAGAGAAGGTGCAGGACTGACCCAGGAACGCCATTAGATGCTCGTCTTCGTAAACCTATATCAGTCAGTCGCCGTGAAGGGAGGAATAGCTCTCGAGGAGTGGTTCGTCCGAGCACGATGAGCAGCAAGTACCGTGGCATGCACACCTTGAAAGCGGCCCGCACGTTGTCCCTAATCTGGCAAAATGTACATCCATCCTCTGTCTCGATCGGACCGCCTCGTGGTAGCTTGCCAGTCGTGTCCAAACCGATCTCGCTGCGCCGCGACGACGAGCTGCCAGAGGCGTGGGGGTAGGACGAGTTTGCCTGTTGGGAGCTGGCCATCTCCGCCCTCCTGGCAAAGTAGTTGATAAAGTGCGACGTCAGCTTGGGCGAGATGGTGCTGTGGAGCGGTCTGAGCAGCAGGTCGATCGCGGATTTTACAGTAAGGTGAGGAGCTGAAAGCGCTGATGTGGGGCAAGTGCCCAAAAGAATTACCCATTAGTCAATTGGGGACGTTGGCTATATAATGCGCCATTCTTTTCTTCTCGTCGCGCAATTTGACCGGCGCGTCCAAACGTTCAACGCGTCGCCCGCCCGCAAACGCGTCGTCGCCCGGCCGTCGCTCTGACTTTTGACCTTGGTTTTTTTGCACACTCTGCAGCAACAGCTAGCCTGTGTCCACATACCAGAACGAGTACGCCACCTCAACGGGTCGATATCTATCATGGCTAGCGTGAGTCACATCCCCCCACTTGGTCAGGGGCCGACTGCAGCTCGTTCGCAGTGACATGCTCTGACACATACATGTGCCCGCGTCTGCGCTCGATAGTACGGCAAGAAACGAGGACGACCTTCACGCGTCGCGCCCGACTCGGAAGCCGAGCAGGAGGACGAACCCCAGCAAGACGATTACGACCAAGAACAAGAACAAGAAGAGGAGGAACCCGTACATTCCAGGGGCAAAGGGAAAACCAAGATCAAGGCCGTCGCCATGGAGAAGGCACCCAAGGGCAGGGCCAATGGCAAGGGCAAGGCGCGTCAAGTCTCGGACGACGAAGAAGACGACGAAGAGGTCGTTGATGACGACGACAAGGATGACGAAGAAGAAGAAACCACCGGTGGAAAGAAGAAGGGAACGAGTGCATTGTCGGTTCAGGTGAGACCTGACTTTGAGCTCCCTCCGTTGTCGAACCAGCCAGAGAACCCGATCAGCTGAGTTGATAGCCGAGAATCATGCGCCCCGTAAATGTCTTCAACCCCTCACAGGAAAAGGAAGATCTCGTCAAACAAATCACTCGCCATGTCTTGTTCTCCGAGTACTCGCGCAAGCTCCACACCCGTGCCGACATTGTCAAGACGGGTCAGTGTACGCGCGTCTCGACTGTGTGAGCCCTTCGTCTGACCAGGCGGTGCAGCACTCTCTTTCCAGTGCTCCCCGATGGCAAGAGCCGATACTTCAACGAGCTCATCCCCAAGGTGCAAAAGAACCTTCGCAAAGCACTCGGCATGGAACTCGTCGCTCTTCGACCCAAAGACAACTCGATCGCCAAAAGTCAGTTCGGGACCGACGCTCTCGCTCGTTGACGACCAAGTCAGTGCTGATCTCTCGACTGGGCTCTTTCCTTTCTACAGACCCCGCCAAAATCTACGCTCTACGATCGACTTTGCCGATCCAGCTTATCCGCGCCTCGGCTGCTCTCCCTCTCGCGTCCATCTCGTCCGCCGTCGATGAAGATCTGGCCGAATCGTCTGCTCTGGCCCGCGAACTGGTCAATTACGCCGAGGACGACGATGATGGTGACCTGTCGGGTCTGCATAGGACACAGAGGGCCGAAGCCAAGGGCGGTTACATCAGAGATGTCAAGAGGGAGGAAGGTGCGGCCTACGGGATTCTAGGCGTCATCCTGGCGCTCATCTTGGTCAACGGCAAAGTGCTCGGTGACGGTCAGTCTCTTTCTCACTTCCCTTCTGACCGTCTCCGGCATCTGACCACCTCAAAACCTTGCTCACGACCACAGACCAACTCATTACCTACCTGCGTCGCTTGTCGCTGTACCCATCAACGATCATCCCGCTGTCGCCCTGCTCGTCCCACCCGGGCCACCTCAACCTCGACCACTTCATCCAGTTGATGTGCAAACAGGGCTACCTCGAACGATCCGCTTCGGGTGCGGCCCCCGCCGGGGCTGCGGCTGCGGCTGCTCGAACGGGTCACGTCCCTGCGACGCAGCGTACGACGCGTGGCAAAGGTGCGGATCTGATCGAGGGAGGTGACGCCGCGATTGAGTATCGTTGGGGTGCCCGAGCCGAGGTCGAGATTGGTGAAGTCGGCGTCGCGCAATTCATCCAGACGATCTTTGAAGCGGGTGGACCCAGAAAGTCTTTGGGTGGGAACGACGACGACGACGACGACGACGACGACGACGGCAACGACGACGGCGATGGTGCAAGGGATGATTCGGAGCGTAGGAAGGAGACGCCCGAGGAGAAGAAGAGAAAAGCCGAGAGGCTGATTGTCGAGTTGAAGAGGGCCGCGGGGACGGTGTCTTTGCAGGATGCGGCCGAGATTGAAGTGACGCTTTGATGCATGGTTTGATGGGAGAGTGTACGATGCGTGCTTTTGCGAACTCAGTTGCCCTGTTGGAAAAACCGGAAACGGAAATATGCTCCCAAGAGAAGATTGACTGGCTCGGTCGATCTTCTCATGCACGCGGGGACTTTTTGAGCCGCGACCGGGAAGCGCGACGAAGGTGGTCGACTTGCAAGCGCTGCCGTCCAGTTTCTACGCTCTCGCCCCCTCCCTGACGTCCAAACCCTTGAAACATACGAGACTGCTCATCATGGCCGAAGCCACCTGCACCGCTCCCGTGAGTGGTTCAACTTTGACCGTGTGACTACGCTCAGTCTGGGCTCGGAGGCTCGGGCTTGGGCTTTGGGCTGGGAACGGGGCGCATCTCCCTGGATGGAGCGTCAACTGACACTCGACCCGGTTTGAACTGGCCTACAGGTCAACATCGCCGTAGTCAAGTAGTCAGTGCTGTGCTCGTGCAAGGACATGTATGCGTCCACGTGCCACCAAACAGACGGTGCTGACCTGCAACTCGCTCTCTCTCTCTCTTTCTCCCTTCTCTTGTCCTTCTCTAAAGCTGGGGGAAACGCGACACGTCGCTCATTCTGCCGACCAACTCGTCCCTCTCCGTTACCTTGTCCCAGGACCATCTGCGCTCACTCACTTCGGCGCAGGTGATTGAGGGCGCAGCGTCGTCGCACGATCGATTATGGCTCAACGGCGTCGAGGAGGATATCAAGCAGGGTGGTAGGACTGAGAGGTGTTTGAGTGAGATGAGGGCACTGAGGAAACAGATCGAGGTCAGTCGGTTGCAGTGCATCGACGGTCCCTCCTCACACCTCGGCGATGAATCTGACGCGACGCCCAAAATGGCCCCTCTCCCGACTCGATTCTAGGACAAGGACTCTTCCCTGCTCAAGCTCTCGGCCTGGCCCGTCCACATCGCGTCGGAGAACAACTTTCCCACCGCTGCCGGATTGGCCTCCTCCGCCTCGGGTTTGTCGGCCTTGATCGCGACTTTGTCATCGCTCTACGCGCTCGAGGCCAATGGTGTCAGCGTCGCTGCCCTCTCCCGAATCGCTCGACAAGGATCCGGTTCCGCCTGCCGATCCATGTTTGGTGGTTTCGTCGCTTGGGAGATGGGAGAGCAAGCCGACGGTTCCGATTCTGTCGCTGTTCAAGTCGCACCCCGTGAACACTGGCCGACGATGCAAGCTTTGATTCTGGTCGTCTCGGACCATAAGAAGGGGACCTCGTCCACCTCCGGGATGCAACGCACCGTCGCGACCTCGGACCTGTTGCAACGTCGAATCAAACATGTCGTCCCCGCTCGCATGGCAAGGATGGAAAAGGCCATTCACGCCAAAGACTTTGATGCCTTCGCCCTAGAGACCATGGTCGACTCGAACCAATTCCATGCCGTCTGCCTCGACACCGAACCCCCAATCTTCTACATGAACGACGTCTCAAAAGCCATCATCGCACTGGCCGTCGAGATCAACCGAGTTTCCAAGGAGAAGGAGAACCGACTCAAGGTCGCCTACACGTTCGATGCCGGACCGAATGCCGTCCTGTACGCCGAGGAGAAAGACGTCAAGGACGTGTTGGAGATTGTGCTCGGGTATTTCCCGCAGGCGAACGGGTTCGACGATCCTTTCGGGCTCAAACCCGAGGCCAAGGACGTCTTGCCGGAAGGGTTCAACGCCAAGGTCATTCCTGTGTTTGAGAATGGGAGCGTGTCGAGGATCATTCATACCGAGGTGGGCGATGGCCCGAGGGTCTTGGGCAAGGAGGAGAGTCTCTTGGGTGCGAATGGGTTACCCAAGAGTTTGAAGGCTTAGGCGGCCAGAAAAACGATCAGGGAGTAGTGAAACAAAGTATTCATTATTGACGTAGGCTTTTCATCGCAATATCTAATCGAACATCTCGAAGCACTCGGCTTGTAAGGGAATCTGACCCGTCTTGGTGGTACAACAATCAAAGAAAGTGTAGCCGGTCTTCATGCAGCTCTGCGCTTCATGTTCAGTCGATTGCTCAAGACCAAGCTGAGCCCCAGAGCAAGAACAGCCATCATGGTCGTAATGCGGAAAGAAAGGAGATAACAGTCTCGTCCGAGTGTACATGTCGAGGTGGCAAGGAGGGAGTGGTGCTCGGAAGATCGAGAAGCCTGATGATCGTCTAGGAGAGAAGGAGAGAATTGCTCGTATAGGCGTCAGAGGTAGCCGCGACAGCTGGGAAGGATCGCCGGCGGGTAAAATGCTCACAGATCTTGCCAAACATCAGGTTCGTCGCTTGACCCTATGCGAGTTTAGGAGTGATCAGTCAGGAATACCCCATTTGAATGACGCCCCCAGGGCGCTGGGATATACTCCGTCTTACAAAGATTGCCGGAGCAAGAGCCAACACGCCGTTGTTGCCACTGAAGTGATTGATGCCGAACCGTTCCAGCCCAATGATGCCGGAGATACCGAAAAAGGAACCATGGGCGAATCCAGCCAAGATTGTTGGAAAAGTCAAGCCCGTCCATAAGCCATCGATGGTGGACGCGTGCGAGACGGTGCTCTGAGCAGCCACGAGCACGACCGCCGTCGAGACTGAAAGGAAGGAGTTCCAGGCTGTCAATGGGACCGCCGATCGGGTTGTGTGTGGCTGGGAGCTGCTGACGTACCATTCCACCAGATCCTACTAAATCTCCATTTTTCAGGAGCGCGATGCAGCATATAATCACTGAGGATTCCAGTCAGGAGTCGCCCGAGGCAGTTGAAGACGGAGAGCAGGCTGACGAGATTCGCCTGCTGCACGGCGACATGCCAAGGGGGTTGTTCGTGTACGCTTGGGCTTTGAGCAAGTGTTCGAATCAATGTTCCGACATTGCTATGGATGGGCGGGAGGTGAATCAAATCAGTGCGGCGCTCTAGATGTTTGACGAGTCACGATGGTATAAGAAGTCACTTACTTGATGTACATCAGCCCACAACTCGAGCAAAGCCCATTGTAAGTGAATAGGAGCCTGCAGCGTGCGCGTACGAAGACTTGGTGAGCAAGAGGGTGAGCTCCTTTCCCGTGTCTGGAAAATGATTCACCAAAAATCCAATTCCTTTGCCAACGCCCATCCCGAAACGCATATGACCTCGTCATGCACCGATTTGCTCAAGTTTGATCGAACGAGAGGGGTCCGTTCGCTCGGGAACAGTCCTGCGGCGATCGTGTCGGCTTCATCATCAGAGTCATCGGCGGGTTGCGGATTTACGACAATCGAAGGTGGTGAGGCGGGGGCGGCCTTTACAGGCAGGCCGGTCACTGGTCTCTCAATAGTGATGGCTCCGAGCGCCATTGACGCACCGCACCCTAGCGCGAGAAGCAGTAAAAGCGCAGCGGTCGGGTCCGAAGTCGTCGGCGGGAGTCCCCGCCAGATATTCGAATCTAGTATCATCAACAAAGTCAGATAGCCATAATCAAAAAC
Organism: Microbotryum intermedium; assembly: GCA_022702645.1. NCBI lineage: Eukaryota > Fungi > Basidiomycota > Microbotryomycetes > Microbotryales > Microbotryaceae > Microbotryum > Microbotryum intermedium. The sequence continues at coordinate 2,242,218 of JAHWDX010000001.1, forward strand.
AAGCTCTAGAGAAGGACGGCTCACAAAAGGAAGCCGAGAGACCAAATCCAGAGAGGACGAGCGAAAGCGCGGTGGCTCGAGTTTTCTTGAACGAGAGGGCGACCGCGTTTCCTGCGGCTGTCATAGCAGCAGTAGAGCCTGAGGTGTTGACAAAACTCACTCGATCAAACGTGAGATTGAAATCGAGACGTAACAGGGTTGCTGTATACGTACCTATCCCTGTGAGCATCTCGATCAGCGCGAGCCCCGCCACTCCGATTGTCGAAAAGAGTCCGTCTTCACCACCAACGTAGATATTTCGTATGACCAGAACTGCGTCAAAATGAGCAGATTTAAGCGAGCGTCTTTTACATATCGTAGAACTGTAGAATCGTAGAGATGCCTCACAAGCACTATTAAGAGGAAGGTCGGCCCATGGCGATCGACGAGACGGCCGATGGGAATGCCCGAGAGGTAGACACCTGAAGCGGAAGTTTTTCCTCGGCCCAAAGCTTGAGTCAGTACTGAACCCAGAGTCGAAGGGTGTTTCACCGGTAAGTCTATGTTGCGGTGACTAACCGAGATTGCCTGCTGATCCTATGACATTGAGCTGGGTCGACGACAGAGCTAGTCGAGAAGCGAGCTGTGGCGCGTAGGCACTGTTTCGTGGAGCGGTTCGCCAGGTGGTAAGTATGTGGAGGTGCTCTTAGCCAGATGTTTCACGAATGGAACACTACAGTACCGCGGGAGGTGCCCCCTAGACCCCAGTGACCAGAGTGCCGCTCACTAAGGCTCGGTGACGGACGGCTGCCGGTCAACCAGCTGCAGGCCGTCGCACTCCGAGCTGAGCGGTTTCAGGTTCGAGTGGACTGACCTGTACAGATAGTTGGTGCCCGCTGACAAGCCAACGATCGTGGCAAACACCAGCGTCACTAGACGAAACCCCTTACCACCTAATCGTCTTTGAGTCCGCGATGAGGTTGCAGTGACCATAGCGGCGAACGACTGCTGGACCGGGCGGTATGACGGTAAGCCGCCGAGCGCGCTGAGTCAGCCTGGAGCTGGTTGAGTTGACTGTCGAAGGATGTCGATCGATCGGGCTCGCTCGGCAAGAAGTCTGGACTTTGGACTGGCCAAAATCCTATTTCATGAGAAGAAGAACACGTTTTGAAGAAGCGGGTGTCACTCCGGCCGGTATCGGAGAAGCGGAGGCCGCGCGCCGCGAATGGGTAAAAGCGTGACCGAGGTGGGGGGGAAGGAAAAATGTGGGACGATGGTTGCTGTGGCGGCGAGCTGGCGGCAGCGAGATTCTGACTGCTACTTACCTATGTCATAGAAGTCCATGTGAAGACAGTTTTTTTCGTTTCAACATAATTTATCACAGACACAGATACGACGTAAACGTATCTCCAGAGGTGAAGCGTGGTATAGGACACATCCACCAGGTCCAATCACTTCATTCCAATACAACAACCTTATTCCCCTGCTTGCCCATCTTGAGCAACACAACTCGGTCGAGCAACAGATCGTCGGCCTCGATAGAACGCTGATTCTTCTTGGGAGCGACTTTGGTCCCGTTGATCGAAATCAGACCTTGGTCAATTGCTCGCCTTGCTTGAGCTGTACAAAGACCGAGAGGTGGCATCAGTTTTAGGGACAACAGCTCCCGCTGTCGACGGAAACGCGCCCCGAACCTACTCTTCGACGTTGCCAGTCCACTAGCAATCACAATCTTCTCCAACGCATGGCCCAAGAATTCATCCTTGGGTAGGATCAAAACCATAGAAGGCAACTCGGCTTCCGGCCGTATCGAGTTGGGTGTTGGCTTCGCCTCGAGCGCCTCAAGGATAGGGGCAAGATCGAGCGTTTTGGGATCGGAGCCATAAAAGAGTGAGGTCGCGGCCAGGGCTTGACGCAGGCCAAGCGCTGCAGAGGCGAGCTCGAACTCGTAAGTGAAATGTGTCAAGACTGCTAGATTCGACCAGAGAATGCTCACCTCCATGCACGAGCTCGGTCGCCTCTGCTGCCAAGATCTTTTGCGCGAACCGTTGTTCAGAATGGGCCTACACAGGAACGACCACATCATTTAGTCAACACCCACAGCACAGAAAAAGACATTTGACATCCTGATGCTCACCCTGTGGTCAGCCATGATGGCTTCTAGCTCGATCACTCGCACGAAGGTAAAGATTTTGAGGTACTTGTGCACCTCGTCGTCCGTCGTTCGAAGGAAGAACTGCAAGGTTCATCATCGATGTTAGTCTACTCAGTGTCAGCGCCCTGTCAAGCACAATGATGAGCTTTGAACGCACCTGATAAAGTTCGAAAGGACTGGTCATTCCCGGATCCAACCAAATCGCATTCCCAGCACTTTTGCCAAACTTTTCCCCCGACGCGGTCGTCAACAACGGCATAGTAATACCGTACGCCGAGTCCTCGTGGTCGCCACCCAGCTTGGGTTCCTCGTCCTTGATTTGTGCTGTTGCATCGACTGGAAGGGCTTGGGCCTGGACTTGGTTCTTTCGAATCATCTCGATGCCCGACATGATGTTACCGAGTTGGTCCGAGCCCCCGAGTTGGATGGTGCAGTTGTGGCGTTGGTGCAGGGTGAGAAAGTCGAAAGCCTGCAAGAGTTGATAGCTGAACTCGGTGAAGGACAGGCCCGAGGACGATTCGAGTCGTGATTTGACGCTGGGGGGAAAGAGAACACCGCCGGACCTGAGTCTCGGATTCTCCCGCCTGGGTCGCACGTTCTGGAGAACGCACCTCTCTCGTGAGAGCATCGTCGATATCCTGGCCATTTTCCCGACCGAACTCAAGAACTGCAACAAGCCGATCCCACCTAGCCAGTCCAGGTTGTTCTCCACCCTGATCTGGCCCAACGAAGATTCGGACTCTGGCGAATGTCTGCGTCTATTCCGCGATTGAGCAAAGGGGACGCCTCGGTCTAGAAAGCCAGTGACTTGAAACGTGATGGCTCGGACGTTGGTGTCGAGCTGCGAAGACGACAGCGCCTTGCGTTCGGCCGATCTCCCTGACGGATCTCCGACCGATCCTGTGGCTCCTCCGATCTGGGCGGAGCGAGGGCCGGAGAGTATCGATCAGTGGGGAAGGCTGCGGCATGGGCCTGTGCGAGTCGACGGACGTACAAGAGCGATGGCCGTATGACCCTGTAGCCGAAAATGCAGCAATCCGACGAGAGCTGCCAGGTTGCCCACGTGTAGTGAACTCGCGGAGGGGTCGACGCCGAGGTAGACGGTCACGGGCTGCTCGACATGCTTGGTGACCGAGCGACTGTGGGAGCCGAGGGTGGTGTGGTATAGCACGTGGTATTGCATGAGCATATAAACAGCCCGAGCGGTGAGGACATGGCCCTTGCGCCGCGTACCTTGTGAGGTCGGCAATCATGCCTCGTGCCTGCAGTTCATTGACGACGTTGGGAGCGAGGCGCGTGGTTGCGAAGCTGCGACAGTTGATCAGTGATCGTCCACCCCAGCAGGTGGGAAGCCACGACGGTCTTGCGAGTTGCTGCATCAGTTCCCTCGGCAACATAGTGGGTGAATCGTGCGTTGCTTGCGTTGCTCAAGGTGTGGGAATCCCAGCAAGCCGAGACTCGGAAGTGGGGAGTCGCGCAGGAGAAGCCATCCCACCTCCTCCACCCTCCTCCGCACGCGCTCCGACGCCACGCGTGTTCCAAACGAGTCCAGACACGCGACGGCGCGCGACTGGCTTGTGTTCTAGTGTGTTGAGCCAGCCTTTCCACCCTCTACTGCCTTTCACTGCCTTTCACTGCCTTTGTGCTTCGTGTCATCGTCACTCCTTGATTCTAATTTCTTGGTGAGGTTCCCAGCACTTGCCACGCTGGCTACTCAAACGCGAGTCGCCAGTCGTGTCTCCTCCAATTTGGACCGCGCCGAGCCCAGCTGTCCAGCAGTGCATCCCGGGATCTCTAGGTTGCCACGCACGTGCTCTATCAGTCGCCAGACGGAACCGTCCAAGCTCCCATCCCACTGTCACCCCTTTCGTCGGACAGAAGCGATGGCACCGGCAAAGCCGAGATCCGCACAGCGGCTCGGCCCCTCGTCGTCGTCGTCGTCGTCGTCGTCGTGGTGTTCGCGGCCAGCATCGTTTACGCTGCTCGTGCCCTCCACGACCCCAGCGGCGATCGCCAGTGCCCGAGCGAAATCCCGCGCGGTCGAAGATACACCTCCTGCACGAGTGCAGATGCCCCAACACCTCAAGCAACCTTTTCAGAGCATCAAATTCGGTTCATCGGCATTGGCTCTTACGGCTACCCATTCGAGTTCTTCTACGACTACTCGCGTGACGGCTCCGGTGGCTCGCTTGCATCCGCTTTCGACCAGCGTGGCCAAAAGCGAGGGGTCGATCGACACCGTCACCGCCGGCGCGCCCGAGGACTCGACAGCTCCAGCTCCGACCGAAAAGGTGTCGGGTTCCCTCACGTCAAGAAATCCAAGCTTGGACACTCCAAATTCGGCCGCATCATCCAAGACCAAATCGAGTGTCGTCTCGTCTTGGGCGTTGATTGAAGCGCAAGATTCCGGCAAGTCGGCTTTCGTCGTGAACAAACATGACTCCTTTCCAAAAGACGCGCTCCTTTTTCTTCGGGCTGTTTTGCTGACGCGTCCAAAGGGCTTATGAAACTATGCAGAACATGCGTGTGAAGTCGGTGACAGAGCCCATGTGTGCATCGTCTCGGCTCGCTTTCATCGACAGAGACTTGAGCATACCTGTTCTTGGGTTCACCAGTGGGAACACGCACGAGCATTGCATCAGGGCCTTCCACAATCAAGTATCAACTGGGACACCTATACCCTCATGACACAACCTCCAAACCTCAGACTCATGGTCGATCACCTGCAGTCTCTCGTCGGCCGTTCCAGCGCGCGTCGATTCGAGGCGCCGAAAGAATCGCTCTGGTCACGCATTCCAGAACAAGAGTCGCTCGAGGAGATGCAAGCCGCTTTCAAGCTTGGAACAATCCATTTCACGGGCGACCTGACGGTGGACGTGCAGACCAAAAAACCCGTGGTCAGACTCTGTCCCGCGCATGTCGGGATGGGGAGCAACATCTTCCGGCGCTACGGCTCGGATCGATTCTTTCGGCTCAAGATCGAACGCAAATTGATCCACACCGCGTCGCTCGACTCCGATTCTAAAGATCCGTTGCGCTCGACGATCCAGCAATTCTTTCACCATCCGATCAACATTTTTGGGCGCCAATACCTCCCCTTTTGTCACAAGGACGATGCGATGATCTACTGGTGTGTCTCGGGGCCGCGGATACCGACGATATCGCTCATCAAGTTCTGTCAGAATGTGAGTGTTGGAACGAGCTCAGCCAAGTACGGTCTTTGTTATACAAAAGCTCTTGTCTGAGTGAGGACCATGTCGTCGCAGTACATCGATGCCAACCTAAACCATTCCATGTCGGTCGCCAAGTGGGCCGCGCGGTTCGAACTCGGACTCACACCGACAATCCCGACCGTTGTCTTCCCACGAGCCCAAGTTTTGCGCATACCGGACCTCATGTCCGACTCTTTGACCATCTCGTATGCGATGATGCACAGGGTTTATACCGCCCTGATGAAGCTGGATGACAGCGTATCTGCCGACCGTTCACCGCCGAATTATCTTCCCAGTCAGTATTTTCGGCTCGGACAAGTCAGAGGCCCAGAAGCCGAGCTCACACCTCCCCTGACTCGGATCAATGGCGTTGATCTCGATGCAGGTGCAATCCGGGGAACTTATGAGATACTGGGACCCGAATGTCTTGCTCGACGAGCGATGGTCTGGCGACTCGACTACAGCACCTGCCCGCACATAGCCGTCTTGAACTCGTCAACACCTGGAACACCTTTGCCAGCCGGCGCTTTAGGCCCCTCCATAATTCAAGTATGGTCGAAAATCGATTCAACACCAGAATTAAGTACGACTTCCACCGTATTCGAGATGAAGATGAAGGATGGCGGGACACTCCAAACGGAGATGAACCCCGCAAGAGGCGAGATGGAGTTCGTTCCGAAAGCCGACCCGCACGCAGCTCCGGAGGTTGTGATGACAGATGGGTGCGGCTTAATCTCTGATGCGGTGAGTATAAAATCATCATGGCAGTGCTTCCTTGGTTTGCTGACCTGATTTGGATCTGCTGGGATGAACTAGGCCATGTCCCAAATCGCGGAGAAATTGACTGCGGCTGAAGGGAACGGTCGCTTGTTGAGAGGCCTCCCACCGGCTGTGCAAGGTCGTCTGGGACCTGGGAAAGGTGCGAAGGGAAATGATCACAAGTCAGAGGGGCTCTGAATGCTGATACACAGTCCCTTCATAGGTGTATGGACCTTGGCTCCCCCGTCGCCATGGGGCACCGAAGCCCTGTTTCTCGAAGTGCGGGACTCGCAGTGGAAGTTTGACGATGCTCAAACCGAGTGCTTCACCTTTGAGCTACATTCGATCCCTTCTCCAAGGGACTCGGCAAAACTGGTTAGCCCTTCAGTTCTGCTGTGCGCATTCCCTAGCGACTTCTACCTCGGGCTAACACCTGCTCGACACCATGTGCATTGCAGGGGAAACAAACGTTCGAAGTGCTGGCGCATTGCGGCGTTCCCGTTAAGATATTTCGTGAGCTGCTCAAGAAGCAACTCCAAGCGATCTGCGACCCCTTCTTTGACTTCAGCGATCTTGGACAACTACTGTATCACATCGAGAAGACGACCCGTGTGCACGAAGAGCGCTTGTTCAAAGCTCGCTCGTCCTCGGATCCTGCAACCCTTCGGGATAGTGCGTGGGAAGGAGAGGATCTGGTCGATGATGTCGAGGTTGGCGAAGACGAGGACGATACGATTGGGTTCGTTCTGGATGGGCGTCTGGATGCTTCCTCTGGAGCACCGAATACAATCCTTGAACTCGTCGTCGAAATGATCCAAGCTGGGTTCTCACCCGATGGCACGATGGCCGGAGCCTGTCCCCCTCTGGGAGCCAAGTTGGATTGGATTGCCCAAGATCAGATCAAACGGAACACGTCGTTCAAGCTGACGTCGGAGCAGTGTCGCACCGCGCTCGTCGTCGCCGATCACCTCGGCCTGCTCAACGAAGGCGAGATTTTCTTCCAGGCTTCCGAGGCAATCCAGAACGGCTCGAGATTCACCAACGTCGTGGCGGGGGATGTGCTCGTCACTCGACCGCCGGCGATCCAGCCTTGCGACGTACAAAAGTTCAAGGCCGTCTTCCACCCCGAGTTTCGAAATGTTTACGACCTGATCATCCTTCCTTCCAAGGGCGAGAGGCCAGCTTGTTCGATTCTCTCTGGTGGAGATTATGATGGCACGTCCAGGGCTGTGTCGGACGCTTTTCTCGGATGAACTACACTGACACTGTGATTCCGGTCCACAGGTGACAAGCTCTTGATCATCACCGACCCCACGATCGTCGAGGCCTTCGATGCCAAAAAAGCCGACCCATCTTTCGCCGACCCACCCTTTCGCGACGCCGAGTTCTTTCTCGTCGACCGTCGTAAGGTATCCAATTCTGTTCTCCCTCTGATCAACCAAGAAAATTCAGACGGCCTCTCTCGGATGCTCATCTCGGGTTTATTCCAAGACGCTCGTTTCGGACAACTTTCCAAGCTGCACACCAAATTGGCCTATTCGCTCGGACTGGCCCACCCCAAGACTCGCTTGTTCGGACACCTCTTCGCGCGCGCTCTGGATGGTCGGAAACAAGGCCTGAGTCTCAATGACCGGTTGTGGCCTAAGATTCAGGCCCAACTCCCCCCTGGCCTCCTCACGCCCGAATGGACTGAGCGGGAAGAAGGGCGACTTGATGCGGATCTCCGGGCCCAGAAATTCGCAATCCGTCCCGTCGGTTTGGGTAAACACGTTATGGATGAGTTGGTCAAAGAGGGTTGGCTTGCATTCAACAAGGCACCGGTGAAATGGAGGGAGCTTTCGAAAGGGTGGAAGGCGGATGTCGATGATGATCTGGCGGGTCCTTGGAGGAGGGAATGGGCGCTGGCGAGGCAAGAGCTGGGAAGGTCGGTGGAGGGGGATGCTTATTACCGGGATTTGGAGATGATCCTCAAGCATGTCAAGGTGGGTCGTGATGTTCCTTCTCCTCAGTCTTCTGTTGTGCCCGTCTGACCCTTGATCTCTGTTGGGCCGAGCAGACGGTCTGGGACGATTACAAGATGCTGCTGTTCTCCTGGGCAAGGGAACGGGACACGAAGCATGAGATCCGCAAAATGTGCCAAGCACCCGGATCGCCTTCGCCGAAAAAGTCCAGTGCGTGGAAATCGTCATCCAAGAATCAAAAGGAGGATCTTGTCAACTGCTCTAGGAAGCTTTGGTCGCTATTGGATGGCGAACGGTTTGGATCGACGAGATTGTCCGGATTGGAAGGGGCTAAAGCGGCGAGGACGTTGATTGTGAGTAAACACATGGTACAGTTAGCTTCCACCTCGCACGGAAGCTAACTGGACACCTCTGTGTACGTCGCAGGCCTCATGTTGCTACCTCGAGCCTCTGATGCCCGAGCCTTCAACCTCTACAACTACTCTCTTTGAGAGATTGAGAGCCGCTGGGCCCAACCCTGTGGCCTCGTACAAGCAGCCGGGTGGTGTACCTCCACTAGGCGACCTCGAGTCCGACGACGAAGAGGACAACAAGGTCGAGCAAATGCTCGGGGTTCATCGCGCTTCGAGCCCAAGTTCTCAAATGCCCATGAGCGATGACATCTCAATATCGGGGGACTCGCTTTTCATTGGCTCTCAAGGGGAGTGGGAAGCCGAGATTGATCGAGCGTGTGTCGTCAAGCCGAAAAGTGTGGGAGCGAATCCGTTGGGCATTCGATCGAACAACACCAGTCGATCGTCCTTGATCCCATCGGGGGGACTGGTCCTGTCCCAAACTTCCGAGACCTCGACAAATGCCACATCTGCACCTTCAACTTCACAAAGGACGCGGCCCACCGATTCGACGAGGGAAGAAATGATCGTCGACTGCCCCTTCGTCGCATTACGAGGACCACGCCCCTTCAAACAAGCCGATTTCCGTGAAGCGGGTAGGGAAGCGAGGTTCAAGTTCGTGTATGATATGTGCCATCGGGATATATTGGGTCTCAAGACGGATGCACTCTGGGCCAAGGTCCATGGTCAGATAGGAACGGCGAAAGGCATCCAGGGAATGAAGGTCGCACCGGGCATGGCAAGTTCACTCTCGCGACATGCTTTGATTCGTCTTGATTCAAGCACCGACACTGATCTCTTGCCGTGTCTTCATTCTACGCCTCTTTCAGCTCGAGTTGATGGCGATCAAAAAGTCGTTGGCAGGCATCACGAAGGCGCACTCGGTTGTACGACCGAAAACTCTACTTGCGGCTGAACCCGCGTCTTCCCTGAGCGATCTGAAGAACCTTGGGGACACGCTAGATGTGGCTCGATCGAACAAGAGGCAGAAGCGATGATGAAGTGGAGAGTGCGTTCGAGGCGAGAAGAGATTTTTGGGGTCGTCGCTCGATCTATGTGAGAGGTCGGGATGAGGACAGAGGACGTTCCAAGGCGTTAAAGATCTATTTTGTTGGTGCTTGTACTATATCAGCAGTCTATTATTAGGAATCAGCAAGCAGTATCGGAGGAAGTAGTACCGCCTGGAATTCGAGCAATACTGTATTTGACCCTCGATGTCCTCAGCGGGGCTCACAGCTGCAGACCATGACCCCTGACGGCACTGCCAATGATCCGAGCTAGAATTCAGTGCGGCCGATCGCTCAGGAGCAAAGAACGGCGATTGGTCGTGTAAAACTTCGACCTATCCAGAGAAGTTTTGTCGGCTGAAGAGGAGCTGTGAGTGCCCGTGGAAGAGTTCTACGGCGATAAGGGACGGCTAGCTAGGGAGACCAATGTTGGCTGAGTCTCGGCTGAAGCGCTGAAGTCACTCGAAGGTCACGTGCACGTGTGCGGTCTTTTACCCGGACCGCCCGTCTGGTATCGCCCTTACATCGCGCATCGCCATCAAGACGACGAAACTGTTGTCCTTCCGCTATGAGAGGTAGGATACGTGGTGATAGGCATCTAGGCAGGAATTTAGCCGAGCAGGAAAGACTGTCTAAACCTTGCCCGAGGGTAGTTACTTTCGTCATCGATCAAAAGCTTGCGGAGGCCATCGATAAAGATCGCACGCGATCTTTTCCCATCAACACCGCCATTCCGAGACTGATTTGGATTCAGCCTCACCAGAGCCAGCTTAGCTACAACCCACACAACACCCAAGTATCGTCCTCGCGACGTCGCATCGATCACGCTCGTCGATTGAGAGTCTCGTCCGAGAGTCTCGTCGAGGTGGCGCGGTGGCGATCAGATATCAGACAGCGCTCACAGTGCGCTCACCGTTCCCGGTCGCAAGCACGCGCGACTCTAGCCTAGGCTAGAGAGGCACTTCCTGCCAGTGACGGTGGGCGGGTTGCCCGTCGGTCCACCTCGACTCGCCCTCGTCCACGTCCTTGTACGGGTTTCCCGTCGGCTGATTGGTACAAAATGCCACACTCGTCGTCGTCGTCACTGTCGCACTCGCACCATGTCGAGCCGCTCGAGATCCACCTCGAATCGTCCGAGCTCGTGCTGCGAGGCCTCACCGGCGAGGACCTCGAACCGGCCGTGCTCAATGGTGAGCTCGTGCTCAACCTCCACGACACGACCACGCTCAAGGAGATCAGCCTCACTTTCACGGGCACGTAAGTGCACCCCATTCTGCGCGCTGGCTATCCTCCAGGCTCATCCCGCTGGCGGACTTGAGTCTTGCTCGCTCGCTCGTCGCTCGTTCGGTCCGGGCAGCGGTTCCGATGCCGAGGTGCTGATCGCTCTGTACGCGGAGAGCTGATCGATGCGATATGCTACGTTACCCATCCGCACCCTCTATTCACAGAGCCAAAGTCAGTTGGAAGGATACCTCGACCCACCACCACGACTTCCCACTCTTCTACCACGACTTTGCCTTTCTCAACCCGTCGTCGAGCTCGACGCCCCACCCGGCGACCAGGCACTCGCACCCGCACACGCTCAAGGCAGGGCGCCATGTATTCCCCTTCTCGCTCCACATACCCGGATCCTTACCCGCCAGTCTGAGGACCTACTCCGGTGCGTGCATGGTCGAGTACAAGCTCAAAGCTGTCGCAGCCCGATCCGGATTCGCCACCGCGGACTGGAGGGCTAAGCGGGTCGTCAAGATCACCCGCGGCTTTGGCGTCGATGCGGTCGAGTATAACCAGACCTTGGAGATAGGTGCGTACCTCTTTCATATTTCAGACCTATCTTTGAGGTGGTGTGACGAGCTCACATGCTAACTCGAGACGTTCGGATAACGCCCTTCCCCCCTGTGCCCATGTGCACCTTGCTGCCCCCTTTTACCCCCTCTTTGCTTATTCTCTCGCACTCGATCATGCCATTCAGAAAACACTTGGCCAGGCAAGGTAAACTGTGACCGAAGTGAGTTGAGAACACAGTTCCGGACGTTGACTGGGAAGTGGTACCCGTTGAAACAGGTCATGTACGCCTTCACGATTCCCCACAAAGCCTACGCTGCTGGAGAGACCGTACCCGTTTCGGTCAAATTCTCACCCCTGGCTAAAGGGGTTCGAATCGTATCATTAGTCACCACCATTCGCGAGCACACGTGCGTCTCTTCGATGTTCATAATCCCATCTCGCTTGCTCTCCTCCTCGCTCTTCCTTGCTGACCAGCTTCATTCGGTTGCCCAACAGCACCGTGCACTCCAAGAGTTCTTCGCACTCTGAAGCTCGAGATGCCACCGTCGTCAAGTACAACTTTGTATCCGACCAAGCTACGTCGAATCCTGCTCCAGCCTCGGTCCGAGCAGACCTGCCGCATCCAGTCCGCGTCGAGTCCAGCGGTCCTCTTGCCTCACCGGCTCTCGGCCATGCTGACGGGTTCAGCGGCTCCTTCCACGGGGCCGGTCGGAACGGGAATGCGATCGCTGGCAGTAGTTCAGGTTTCACGCGCCCTTCGGCCTCGGGGGCAAATCTTGCTGGTGAAGGCGAGGATCCGGCGGGCGAGGAGTTACTGGTCGACGATGGGCAGGACACCGAAGTCGACGTCGTCGTGGAGGTGCCGGTTCCAGTGTGGACTTGCCCGACCCACAACGTGCATCCTTGCTTCATCAACCACAAGATAAAGTGGAGCGCATTCATCCGAAACCCCGACGGTCATGTGTCCGAGCTGCGGTGTGCTCTGCCGATCCATATCCTCTCACCGACGCTGGCGGAAGAAGCCCAACTCGCCTCGGCCGGATCGCGCAACTTGCTCTTTGGAGAATCGGGTGTGCTGACCCATTCCGATGTCCCCCAAGTCGACCTCCCTTCCTACCAAGACCATGTCCGGGACCGAGTCGCGAATGCTGAAACCGCATCGTACTTTTCGCTTGCCTCTGGGTTCCTCCCCACTCCGTGGAGTCATCGATTTTCTGGTTCTGGCACATCTGGTCATGGTACACCAGGCTCAGGGGCGACACCGGCGCATTCGCCTCCCAGCTCAAGACCTGCGTCACCGCATCGAAGCCATAGCGGCAGTAGTGCGCATCTTCACCATGGCTTCAGCGGACTTTCGGCGCTCTCGCAGCAACACCGAGCCCCCCGCGACGGGTCCAGACGAAGTTCGGGCACGGCGACCCCTATCACGACACCTCCGGGCGACGGATACGATTTTGACGAGGAGCACCCCGAGGACCACCGTAACTGGTTCGACTCTGAGTTGATGAACACGCTCACGCTCGACCACACCTCCCCCGCGGGCTCAACACCCAGTTCGAGGCCAGGGAGTCGTCCCGGAAGTCAACCTGGTAGCCGACCTGGTAGTCGTCCTGGCAGTCGCCCTGGCAGTCGTCCTGGCTCGCGGCCGTCCTCGAGACCAACGAGTCCGGAGCGGCGTCACTCGGGCCCTCCAACACCTAACAATGGAGAAACCAGCACCCCGCCTGTTCCGAATTCTGGCGGTGGCAGCGGAGGCTTCTTCCACCTCCATATCCCCAAACCCCTGCGACCTCTGACCTCCTTCTCGCGCAACGGCTCGAGCTCATCTCTCACACACGTCTCTGGAGGCTACTCACACGGGTCTTCGGGCATGAGCTCTCCACCAACCTCCACGGCATTCGACCACCACCCTTCCGCATCGGCTTTGTCGGACGCGTTGGCGATGCATGCCGCCAAAACGCAACGAGCGCCCGCATCGGCGAACTCTGCCCTTGAAATCCACACCCATGTCGCCATGTCCAACTCGACCTCGGCTTCGCATACCCCGCCCCATTCGGCGTCACCAGGCACATCGTCAGCGTTCCCGCCTGCCAATCCGGCGACCACGCTCGCGGGTGCTGCGTCGACGTCGTTGACAGCCTCTTCAGCTTCGCCGGTGCCGTCGCCGCTGACGTCTTCGCATCGCGGCGCACATGCGCAGGGGCTCGGCACGATAGGCAATCATCGGCACCATCATCATACCCACCACCAGCACCATCATGGCTTGAATCACTATGATGGGGGAGAGGGCATTGAGGAAGAGTCGGAGCCGGTGGATTGGTTATCGAGGGTGCCGGATTACGAGGTTGCTTCGAGAGGGTTCTTGGGCGGTGGGGTGACGCCTATCTCAGCTTCGATGGGATTGCCGTCGTACGATGAGACAGATGGACCTGCTGCGACGACGACAAGTCCACTGCCGATGCCATCAGCGCTGGGTGGAAGTCGATTGGGTGCGACCACGACAACGGCGGAGTCGATCGAAGCGTCGTGAAGAATGAAAGAATTGATTTGGTTATTATTCGCGTTGCGGGCTTACCTGTGTGCACACGGGCAGGAGTTGGAAGGCATCGGCACTTGTTTGGTGTTTTATCTTTTATGGATCTTATGGTTTGGTTGATGTGTGTTTTTGGTGGTGCTGTGCCGTGTGCAAATCGCAATCCCCTCGCTCCAGATGGATCGCCCCTCTTCCACGGCCGAGAACTTCCCAGAAGGCCCGTGCGAATCGGACATGTGACTTGGCGCTGTTCGGTGGCTTTTTCTTGACTCGAGTTGGGTAGCGGAGGCAGGGGTGGGGGTGCCTTCGCTCTCGGCTCCTTCCTTTCTGCTGCTCGAACACACCCACAGCCGACCATCATGGCCTCGCCTTTCCCTGCCAAGGCGTCCGACTGGACCTCCTCCACACGCAAGATCCGTCCCGGAGTCGAACTGGTCGATTACCGGAATGCGCAGGGCAAAGTGTACGTTCACCGCGGAGCCATCCGTTTTCCCAAGGGGAGACGATTCATCTCCTCGCTTGCCATACCCCACGATTGGTGTGCAGTATCGCAGAGGATGGGCAGAAGAACGTATTGATCACGTCGGCGTTGCCGTACGTCAATAACCAGCCGCATTTGGGTACGTCGCAGCGGCGAGCAGCGGGACCCTGAGGTGTCGTTCGGCGACGATAGGGGTTGCGCACGCGGGTTGAAAAGCGTGTAGGCGCACCTGCTGATGAGACGATACGCCGTGGTTCATATAGGCAACATCATCGGCTCGACCTTGTCCGCGGATGTGTTTGCGAGGTATCAGAGGCAGCGGAATGCGAGGGTGCTCTATGTGAGTTCGGGTGCAGTGCAGCGCACAGTTCTTTCGGGGACGCGAGATCCTCAAGGGAACGTTCCGATGCAAGGCAAAACCCAAACGGGGCTTTATCTTCGCTCGCACTGTACGAGAGCTGAGCATATGCCTACCTTCCCCGGCGACCACACGTCCTTCCCCTGCCCACCCCACTCGGGGCTTTTCTCGTTTAGATTTGCGGAACGGACGAGTACGGCACAACGACCGAGGTCATGGCCGCCAAGGAAGGCTTGGACCCGCAAGCATTGTGTGATAAATGTACGAGAAGCTTTATTGCAAAGTCATCGTCTCAAGTCACGAGAGGGGTGGGCACTCAAGCTGATCGAAGAAACCATTGCGCGTACTCAGACCACAAATTGCACGCCGAGGCCTACGAATGGTTCGAAATCGGATTTGATCACTTTGGAAGGACCTCGACGCCGAAGCAGACCGAGTAAGTTGAGCCGTCTAGATCCTGGCCAAGTTGATCGGCGCTGATTTGGGTCCTTTCACTCCGACTATAGGATCTGCCAAGACATCTTCCTCAAGCTTTACCAGAACGGCTGGATGGAGGAGCATGAAAACCAGCAGCTGTACTGCGAGACGGACAAGCGCTTTTTGGCCGATCGATACGTCGAGGGCACTTGCCCCAAGTGCCATTACGATGTCCGTCATACCCATGACAAAGGGGTTCCAAGTACGAAGTGGCTAATCTTCCTCCATTTCCCCACAGGGCGCCCGAGGTGATCAATGCGAGTTCTGCTCGGTCACGTACGAATCCCCCACGGAACTCATCAACCCTCGATGCTCGGCCTGTGGTTCCAAACCGACCGCTCGCTTGACGGCCCACCTGCACATTAAGCTCAAGGAATTGCAGCCCGAGATCGAAGCATGGGTCGAGAAGGCCAGTTCCGAGGGCGACTGGTCCGCGAATGGAATGGCGTTCACCAATGGCTGGTTGAAGGGGGGTTTGCAGAGCCGTGGCATGACGAGGGATTTGGAGTGGGGCGTGAGGTTGCCCAAGGAGTTGGGTGAAAAGTGGGAGAGAAAGGTCATGTATGTATGGGTAAGTTCGAGGCGCGGATTTCCGGGGAGGTCCGTCCCCCTGCTGATGCATGCTTTAGCTTTCAGTTTGATGCGCCGATTGGATACCCTTCCATCACAGCCAACTATACCAATGAATGGCAGCGTTGGTGGAGAAATCCGGACAATGTCAAATTATACCAATTCATGGGCAAGGTCAGTTCTAGCATCACTGTAAATTCAACTCGTACATGTGTATTGACTCCCATGTGATCTTGTTCTCGTCCCAATTGCATGATCTAGGACAATGGTGAGTCACCACCCCCAACTTTCACCGTCCGCGGTATTCGAGCTAACCGCATCATGCGTTTGCAACTGCAGTCCCCTTCCACACCGTTCTTTTCCCCGCATATCTGCTCGGCACCAACGACCCGTGGACGATGCTGCACTCGATCAGCACGACCGAATACCTCCAATACGAAGGCACCAAGTTCTCCAAGTCCAAGAACGTCGGTGTATTCGGCTCGAACGCTCGCGAAACCGGTGTCCCCGCGTCTGTATGGCGCTACTACCTCCTGCAGAACCGACCCGAGACGAACGATTCCGAGTTCACGTGGGACGACTTTGTCGCCAAGGCCAATGCCGAGCTGTTGAACAACTTGGGCAACTTTGTCAACCGCATGATCAAATTCGTTATCGCCAAATTCGACTCGGTCGTTCCCGACCCGAACCAAGGCTCGGTCGACTACTCGACCCAACCTTTCCCCATCCCTTCCAAGGACCAATCCTTCGTCGATGACATCAACGCTTTCCTTGCGACCTTCATCGACCAAATGGATCACCAGAAAATCCGCGCCGGCCTGCAAACGGTCATGCAAATCTCGTCCCGCGGCAACCAGTTCATCCAAGACAATCACGTCGACAACGCCCTTCTCGCCTCGGACCCCAAGAGGGCTCAGGAGGTCGTTCTCCTTGTGCTCAACTTGATCTACGTGCTCGGATCGATTTTGCACCCTTTCATGCCTTCGATTTCGGATTCGATCTACCGCCAGTTGGACGCGACGCCTCGCTCGATCCCGGACCAATTCGAGATTGATCTCCTACCTGGGCATCGATTGGGTCAAGCCAATTACTTGTTCACGAGGATCGACCCCAAGCAAGTACCCGTATGGAGGGCCCAGTTCGGTGGAGGAGCAGCGGCCATATTGGTCGATGCGGCGACGGCGGCGACGACGGCGGCGGCGACTGGGGAGGCTCCGTTGTCCAAGAAGGCTCAACAGAAGGCCGCCAAGGAGGCGAAGAAGGCCGCTGAAGCTGCGGCCGCATTGGCGGGCCCCAAGTTGCCTGAACAACTCGAGTTGGAGGACAAGATCAAGACTCAGGGGGATGTGGTGAGGAAGTTCAAGATGGGCGAGATCAAGGAAGGGAATGTCGATGATGAAGTGGCGACTTTGAAGGGGCTGAAGGACGAGTTGAAGCAGTTGACCGACAAGCTGAAGGCGGCTGAGATTTAGTGGAGTTTCGTGTCATCAGGGCAGGCAGTCGAAGTAAATTTCTCATTCTTGGCTTTGCCTCTTCCTTTTTCGCAATGTGGAGAATCAATCACCTTATTCGCGCAACACGTCCATTTTTTTGGGTGCTTGCGAGCTGCTCGACCATGTCGCACAGTTTAGTTTAATTTCAGCAGCACCCCTCTAACCTCTACAGGGATCACTCCTCAGAAATGCCCAAATCCTTAGCGACCATAGCTCTAGCGATCGGGTGCAAGAAGGCCTTGCCGTACTCATCGAACGTCTCCTTGGCAAGCTTCGAATCGACCTTGTTCAGCGCGACGTACAAGGGCCTGACGTACTTCATCCGCCCTTGATCCCTGATCCATACTGCCGCATCCTTCTCGTAACACCCTGATCCCAGCGTGAACAAGTACCACCTCAACAAGACTTCGGGGTTCGTCGACGAGTTGACCCCATAGGCGCGATCGACAGCTCGTACGATCTTGGGATCGAACGCGTCGTACCTCGTTGTCAAGGTATCCAAGAACATCCCGAACGCTGGCGAGGACCAATCCCCGACGTCGTCCTTGTTGAACAACTTGTTGACCTCTTGTTCGGTCTTGTCCCTCGCTTGGTCCCATTTCGCAGCCAAGGCGTACGCCCCATCGGCAATCGACGTATCGTATTCGATCTTGTTGGGCAGATTCAAGCCTTCGCCGTTCAACCAGGCGTCGAAATCAATCTCGGAACGCAGCTTGGCGGAGATCTTGGGGTATTGGTTCCAGTAGTCCCAGAAGTGGTCGAGCCAGTCTTGCGTCGAGATGGACAGACCGTCGAACCGCTTGACGTAGGCGATTAGATAAGCTGAAAGACGACGACGAGAACGCTTGATGAGCTTCATATTCATCATCGTGGAAGACCACGCCATACTCACGTTTGAATACTTCGACGCCACCGACGGTGCGTTCGATCAGGTACAAAAAGTTGGCGCCCTCTGTGAAGCTTACCGTCGATCAGCAAAACGATTCGGCCCCAAACGTGACTCCAGGCTCAACTCACTATCATAGGGCACGCTCGAGAATCCATCATCCGGGTCCTCCCCTTCCGCATAAGGGATATGCAACCTCTGGAACCGCGGTGTCTTGGCTTGCTGCTTCAGACTCGCCTTCAAGCCCTGCATCCCGACGATGAACTCGAAATCCCTCGCGGCGGCGCCTCTCATTTCGCCAGCTATCATTCGCTCGCAGCAGGTCGTGAAACCTTCGTTAAGCCAGAAGGAATCCCACGAGTTGCACGAGATGCCGTTGCCGAACCAAGAGTGCGAGAGTTCATGGGCGATGACGTCGACTTGGGAACGGTCGCCGACAACGAGGGCGGGGGTGAGGAAGGTCATGTTGGCATTCTCCATGCCACCATAAGGGAAACTGGCGGGGAGCACGAGCACGTCGAAGCGTCCCCACCGGTAAGGCGAAGTCAAGGTTTCGGCTACCTGAATGAATCTGTGACCAAGACGACGAAGTCAGTTGGTAGTCGGTGAGGTCTCGAACTGACTCGCGTCGCGCAAACGAACTTTTCCGCGTCGGCCTTGAATTCCCATTCGGCTTGTTGGATCATGCCGGGTGCGGCCCACACGCCACACCTCTGTGTCAGGCTGGCGAACTGCAACTCTCCACTCGCGATGGCGATCAAGTAACTCGGGATTGGTACGGGTTGTTTGAAGGTGTAAGTGATCGTCTTGGCTACGTCGATCTCGATGATCTCTTCCGAAGGTGGGGAAAGTCGAAGAGCGGACATGAGGATGGGGAGAGGGGAGGTGACGGCTGCGGTGTAGGTGATCTTGAGCGCGGGGGTGTCTTGGATGGGGACGAGTGAACGGCAATGGATCGCTTGGCATTGCGAGTAGAGGAAACCACTGAAAGCGAATCGAGGAGAGCCGGGGTAGGTCAGCTCACGTTTGGGCAAGCTTTTTTTCCTGCCCAATGACTTGGGCACGGGCGGCACCGAACGTACTACTTCTTGCTATGGGTCTGCTCAGGATTGAGCCATCCCAAGGCGGTGCAGTGCTTGGTCGTCGAGTAGTCAATCTTGATCTTGACCTGTTGCCCCTGGTCCATCTGGTGGGGCAAGACGACCTTGAGCGCCGAGCCCATGACCTTGTGACGAGGAAAGAGGTCGTACTCGAGCCGACCGGTTGACTTGTCGTGCTCGCCGACGAGATGGATCGAGGTGATGTCAAGGTAGGAGGCGTCAAAGATGGCGTGGGTCGTGCCGTCCTTGAGCACGGTCATGGTGTGCGTCGCCGAACCGGAGATGAGCCGCGTGGTCCAGTCGACACTCCACACCAGATCGACGTGTTGGGTCGCGATCTCATGGTAGTTGGATTGAGTGGCGTTCTAGGCGATGCAGCATGGAAGCAGTCATGGTCACTGACGGGCCGCTTTGTAGCTATTCAATCGTGTGGTAGGGTGGTGGTGGTACCCAGCGTGCGGCACCGCATGGCTCGGATGGCTGGGTGGTACGACATCGCATCCTAGACTCACATCTTGACTCTTGTGCAACTCGCGAGGAGCTGGAGCATTGGGGTGATCAAGCACGGCCATGTTGAGGGTAGTCCGAGCGAGGTGAGATGGGAGAGAGCAAATAAGGTCGCACCCCAACCACCATGGCGGGCGTATGGATGCTCCTCACCGTGGCGATGCCACATTATACGTGACCGGAATCCGGTATAGTGCGGCTGAAAACTCACAAAAAAAAGGAGGTAATATTTCTACAAGTCAAGGCCATGTACAACAACAAAGCCAACATACGATCCTGAAACATACTGCACCTTCTCTCTCCCACTGAACCCCTAACTAGTAAGCACTTTTGAGCCCCGGTGGCCTACTCGGCCTCGGCGGTTTGAACTCCGCCCGAGCACCTTGGGTCGGCGGCGTATGGCCTGCTCCTGCAACCAAATGGTCCGCAGTGGTGATGGTCGAAGACGGTCTCGCAGGCGTGAGGTCCTTCGAGTAGGGTATCGGCCTCGCGTTGGCCTGAGACGTCATCGAGGAGCGAGCCTTGCCGGATGAAGCTGCGATCAAAGGTGTTGACGCTGGCGATCGACTGCTGGCGGACCCATATCGAAGATGCGCATCACTCGTCCTTGTACTCGTCGTGGTCAAATCCTGCAACCTGAATCCAGCTCTGGCGTTCTGCTCCTCCGTTGAGCGGTTCGAGTCGGCACCAGAGCTTTCAAGCGCCCATTGTTTGGCCGCGGCGAGTCGTTCCTTCTTGGCCGTGCGAGTCTGAGCTTGGATCGCTCCGAGGTCCTGTGTGAAGACATTTCGAGATCCACGTCAGATTCAAGCGCGCTAGAAAAAAAAAGAGCAAGTTCGTGAGATGGGACGGACCACATTCCGCTCGGATTCAAGTTCGCCGACTTGAACCGAAAAGCCTTGCTCGTTGAAATCGAGCTCTTGGTCCTCCAAGGTGAAGCCATCGTCAAAGAGACAAGGTTGATTGCGAGGTGGGCAGTAGAAGGACTCGGCCAAGGGCTGATTATCCACAGAGAGGAGGTACAGGCGCGAGTTGAGGTGGTGGTGGCGGATGAAGCCTGCCGATGGCATCAATGATGTGGGGTGAGTGCGTGGGTTGGGGATGGCGCTGAGACAGTCTCACTCTCCAAGCGAGAGTCCTAGTCTAGGGTGCAAGACTTGCCATCTTGGTAGGTCTTGGCTGAAGGGGTAACGCACATCCGGGATGGTCAATACACGGTGAATGCAGTGAAGCCAAAAGGTCAAAATGAAGTTGAAGGCAAGTCGCGATGCGCCACAGAGGAGGTGCACTCACTTTTTTTGTGGAACTGACTTGAATACAGACAATAGTAACGCTTGACCTTGGTCGAGGGAGCACTGATGGTTGCCATCGTAGAGTCGAGTGTGACCCTCTCAAGCCGACAGCTGCGGTGATCGCCATAAGCGAACGACGCGTCGCACCGCGCCCTCTGAGTCAATGTCAACTTTTCGAATTCCAGGAATCCGTGGTGCATGCGCGTCTCGATGCGTGCACTCGTGAAACAGCGACAAAAAAGGCTAGGAAAAAACGAAATGAAACATTTAAAATGTTGTAACTTTGTGCGAACGGAGATTGAAGACTGCGGGGCAGCGAGAGGCCGGGTGGGGCAGTGCATCACGTGACGCCCGTCGCGCAGAGGTAAGCGTCCATTCGAGTCATGGCCAAACAAGGGACACGGCATACCACATGCGTCCCCATACGATAGTAGGATACATGCAAGCTCACTCGTAAAGACGTATCATGCCATCAAAGTACCGCGAACTTGTTGAAGCCGACCGTCCAAGTCGGTTTTGAGGTTCGAGCTGAGACAGGAGTGGAGGTGAGGGCAAGGGCCTCGGCCAAATCGTTAGCCTCTGGAGCTCGTCGTCAATGACGGGCGACATCGATCAGGGGCAGAGGGAAAGACTCACCAGGTACGACGATATGCAAGTGGTCTTGCGGGTCTTTCGTCTTGGACGACATGCCGTTGCTACCATTTGACACTCGGAGGAGTGAATAGGCTGGTAGCGATGGCAAGCAGCAAGCAGCAGGCAACAGGTGGGAGAGGTGAGAGGTGAACTCGGAGGTGAGAGGAGTGAATGAGGTGACGTGGGTGAGGTGGGGTCGCAACGATCGAGTAGTCAGCAGCACTGCTTGAGACACGAACAGTCGATCGAGCGACGACCCCAAAAATCTCTTCTCGCCTCGAACGCACTCTCCACTTCATCATCGCTTCTGCCTCTTGTTCGATCGAGCCACATCTAGCGTGTCCCCAAGGTTCTTCAGATCGCTCAGGGAAGACGCGGGTTCAGCCGCAAGTAGAGTTTTCGGTCGTACAACCGAGTGCGCCTTCGTGATGCCTGCCAACGACTTTTTGATCGCCATCAACTCGAGCTGAAAGAGGCGTAGAATGAAGACACGGCAAGAGATCAGTGTCGGTGCTTGAATCAAGACGAATCAAAGCATGTCGCGAGAGTGAACTTGCCATGCCCGGTGCGACCTTCATTCCCTGGATGCCTTTCGCCGTTCCTATCTGACCATGGACCTTGGCCCAGAGTGCATCCGTCTTGAGACCCAATATATCCCGATGGCACATATCATACACGAACTTGAACCTCGCTTCCCTACCCGCTTCACGGAAATCGGCTTGTTTGAAGGGGCGTGGTCCTCGTAATGCGACGAAGGGGCAGTCGACGATCATTTCTTCCCTCGTCGAATCGGTGGGCCGCGTCCTTTGTGAAGTTGAAGGTGCAGATGTGGCATTTGTCGAGGTCTCGGAAGTTTGGGACAGGACCAGTCCCCCCGATGGGATCAAGGACGATCGACTGGTGTTGTTCGATCGAATGCCCAACGGATTCGCTCCCACACTTTTCGGCTTGACGACACACGCTCGATCAATCTCGGCTTCCCACTCCCCTTGAGAGCCAATGAAAAGCGAGTCCCCCGATATTGAGATGTCATCGCTCATGGGCATTTGAGAACTTGGGCTCGAAGCGCGATGAACCCCGAGCATTTGCTCGACCTTGTTGTCCTCTTCGTCGTCGGACTCGAGGTCGCCTAGTGGAGGTACACCACCCGGCTGCTTGTACGAGGCCACAGGGTTGGGCCCAGCGGCTCTCAATCTCTCAAAGAGAGTAGTTGTAGAGGTTGAAGGCTCGGGCATCAGAGGCTCGAGGTAGCAACATGAGGCCTGCGACGTACACAGAGGTGTCCAGTTAGCTTCCGTGCGAGGTGGAAGCTAACTGTACCATGTGTTTACTCACAATCAACGTCCTCGCCGCTTTAGCCCCTTCCAATCCGGACAATCTCGTCGATCCAAACCGTTCGCCATCCAATAGCGACCAAAGCTTCCTAGAGCAGTTGACAAGATCCTCCTTTTGATTCTTGGATGACGATTTCCACGCACTGGACTTTTTCGGCGAAGGCGATCCGGGTGCTTGGCACATTTTGCGGATCTCATGCTTCGTGTCCCGTTCCCTTGCCCAGGAGAACAGCAGCATCTTGTAATCGTCCCAGACCGTCTGCTCGGCCCAACAGAGATCAAGGGTCAGACGGGCACAACAGAAGACTGAGGAGAAGGAACATCACGACCCACCTTGACATGCTTGAGGATCATCTCCAAATCCCGGTAATAAGCATCCCCCTCCACCGACCTTCCCAGCTCTTGCCTCGCCAGCGCCCATTCCCTCCTCCAAGGACCCGCCAGATCATCATCGACATCCGCCTTCCACCCTTTCGAAAGCTCCCTCCATTTCACCGGTGCCTTGTTGAATGCAAGCCAACCCTCTTTGACCAACTCATCCATAACGTGTTTACCCAAACCGACGGGACGGATTGCGAATTTCTGGGCCCGGAGATCCGCATCAAGTCGCCCTTCTTCCCGCTCAGTCCATTCGGGCGTGAGGAGGCCAGGGGGGAGTTGGGCCTGAATCTTAGGCCACAACCGGTCATTGAGACTCAGGCCTTGTTTCCGACCATCCAGAGCGCGCGCGAAGAGGTGTCCGAACAAGCGAGTCTTGGGGTGGGCCAGTCCGAGCGAATAGGCCAATTTGGTGTGCAGCTTGGAAAGTTGTCCGAAACGAGCGTCTTGGAATAAACCCGAGATGAGCATCCGAGAGAGGCCGTCTGAATTTTCTTGGTTGATCAGAGGGAGAACAGAATTGGATACCTTACGACGGTCGACGAGAAAGAACTCGGCGTCGCGAAAGGGTGGGTCGGCGAAAGATGGGTCGGCTTTTTTGGCATCGAAGGCCTCGACGATCGTGGGGTCGGTGATGATCAAGAGCTTGTCACCTGTGGACCGGAATCACAGTGTCAGTGTAGTTCATCCGAGAAAAGCGTCCGACACAGCCCTGGACGTGCCATCATAATCTCCACCAGAGAGAATCGAACAAGCTGGCCTCTCGCCCTTGGAAGGAAGGATGATCAGGTCGTAAACATTTCGAAACTCGGGGTGGAAGACGGCCTCGAACTTTTTGTACGCGGCTTCGTTTGCTCCACGTCGAGGCTTCGGACATCGGGCTCGAGCCACGTCCTCGTTCCATCGTTTGATCGATCGCCTTCCGACCTACCAGCTCTCTGTACTTGGGGCTCATCTCGACGTGTCGCTCAGGACGAACTCTTGATCAATTCGGCTGTGCTGACGGTCGACCCAAGTCACGTCCACGTCCGACCACATCGAAACGAGCGGCTCCCCGGCACGAGACGGACACGAGACCGGAACCACGTGTAGGACACAACAGTCGAGCTAACCAGCCTCCGTCACCATGGCCGACTCGACAGCCAACTTCTCGGCGGCTCTCAAAGTATGGGGGGGTCAGTTCATTCATGCCCGACTCTTAAGCAAGTGTCACTCCGTCCCACCGCGGCCTGTCCTGACCCAGCCAACCTCCACGACGATGTTGGTATGTTCCGCACACAGACATCAACCTCTCGCAGCTGCAAAAGACGCTCGACATCCAGGGCCTCGAGATCGTCGACAACCAAAAGGACAACATGATGGGGCGCAAGAAGCTCGCCGAATCCACGCGAGGTTCGTCGCACGATCCCCGACCGCGGCGCAGTCAGCTTCCAAACCAGGCACTGAACTTTGACTCACGAATGCAAAACAGACTTTAAGAAATTGCCCGATCAGGAGAAAGGGCCCGTGTTCAAGACCCTCCTCAAAGGTCAGTTGCGGCCTCGGAACCTCGGCTCGGAGGGCGCCGAACGAAAAACTGATCCCCGAGCTGCCCACGACCCGAAACCCCACAGCCTACCAGGGTGAGATCGACGCATTGACGAAGCGTTCCAAGACGGCCGAGAACGCCTTTTTGGGCGTGTACAAACTCCTCGCCGAAGCTCCCGACCCTTTCCCCTTGTTGGATGCTGCCGTGGTGAGTGCTCTCGGGTCGGTCATCTTTCAGGAAGCGAGACCTTCCTCAAGCTCACCTCTCTCTCTTTACGCTCTTCTTGACCACAAAGGATCAAACCGCTCGCGCTTCTGAAGCGAGGATCCTCGAAGGCGAACTCGCTCGACAAAAGGAGGAGAACGCCGCGCTGAGGCAACAGTTGAGCGACGCCGCTTCGGCCGAGAAGGAGCGCAAGCGATTGGCCGAAAAGGTCGAGAAACTTGAGACGAGGGTCAGTCAGTAGTCGCGTCTGTGATGTTCGAAATAGCCCTTTTTCTTGACGGATTCTTCTTGTATCGGATGGAACAGATGGAGGATATGGTCGTAGAGCACGTGGGAGCGAAAGAAGCCGAGCTGCACGCGACGTACGATGAGCGGTTGAGAAACTATGCCGAGCGGTGAGCAGCGCGATCTCTTGACCGTACTCTCCTCGATCGTTCCACTCATGCACCCTCTACTCGCCATCGACTTCAGGGAGAAGGACTTGCAACGCCAGGTCTCGGTTGCTCGGTCACAACTCCGAGAGTTGCGTACAACAGCCGACTCGAGTCAGGCCAAACTGTTTGACCACAGTCAACGACAAGGTTCGCAGGCACCCTGTATCACTTGAAAAATTTGACCGAAAACTGATCATCCTACTCGAATACGCCTGAACAGACCAAGAAACGCTGGCTCGACTCGCCGAAGCGGATCTCATCACCGAGGACCTCGAACGCGCTAACAGCCGGGTGACCGAGGTCGAACGAAGGAACGAGAAGCTCAGGGCCGAGATCGAAGCTGTGCGAAGTGGGAGTGAGAGCGCTGGCCGGTGAGTTGTTGTGGACAAGTGGACGTCCCATGGCGAACGGTCTTGAACTGACTCCGTTGGCTTCGCGTGATGCAGGGTTTCCCAATTGGAAGCCCAAGTTTCGGACCTTCAAACCGAAGCCAGTCGATTGATGCGTTCGCTCGAACATCAAAAGGAAGTGAACGAGAAGGACCGATTCGAAAGGCAGAAGAGGGTCGACGAATTGATCAAAGACAAGGAGACCAAGTCGCAGGAGATTGAGACCTTGAAGGAGAGAGTGAGGCAGTTTGAGGACTATGATGAGATCAAGCGCGAGTTGGAGATTATGAAGGTGCGTCCGAGTAGTGACTTGCATTCTCGGGCAAATCCGAAAGGCCTGATGATGCTTCATGGTGCGAATTCGTACAGTACGTCGAATTCGCCGGCCTCGAAACGGAAGAGTCCAACGCGTTCGACGAGACCGTTCGACTACCCGACCCCAACGCCGACAAAGCGAACCAACACCGCGGCAAACCTCTCGAGAACCTGCTCATGACCAAGAACCGCAAACTGCAAGACGAACTCACGTCACTACGCGTCGCGCATGAGGAACTGTTTGCAGCGCACCGAACATTGTCGAACGACTTGACAGGGCTTCAATCGAGGTTCGATGAGCAGAGGGCGCTGAATGATCGGTTGGAGAACGATTTGTTGAGGATCAACCAAGGGGGACAGTCATCGTCTGCGGCTGCAGCGGCAAGGGAGGACCCCTTGGCGTCTCTGAACGTCGGGAAGAAGGACATCAACGGCGTTGGCGCTATCGGATCGAACGCAGGAGGTGGTGCAAGTGGGGGGTTCACCAGTTCAGCCGAAACTTCGATCCTTCCCATCATTACCTCTCAACGGGATCGTTTCCGTCAACGCAACGCCGAACTCGAGGAAGAACTGCGCCGTCAATTCGAAACCATTTCCGAACTGCGCGGCGAGATCAAATCCTTGCAAACGGATTCCTTGAAGCTGTACGAAAAAGTCCGCTACCTCCAATCTTACCGCGACGATACGAGGGTGATCCCAATGAAGCCATTCGCCGGGACCAAAGGGGACGAAGAGTTGGGCAAGTTTCAAAACAGGTACGACGAATCGATGAACCCGTTCGAAGCGTTCAGAGGGAGGGAAAGGGGTCGTGCGATCCACATGCTCAACCCGTTGGAGAAGGTGCTTCTGCACCTCTCGACGTTGGTGCTGTCGAACCGGTTCTCGCGCAACATCTTTGTCGTTTACGCGCTGGGGCTGCATTTGCTCGTCTTGTCGACGCTGTACGCCAACTTTTCCGGATCGGCAGATTCGATGACCCATGTCGTTGCTCCACCGATATCGTGAAGGCGCGTTGCGTGTTTCGTTGACGTCGACTTCTTGACCTTTCACTTCGTTTGTTCTTTGCTGTTATTCTAGCCTTTGTCGTCGCTCCTGCATGAGCGGGCTTTGAAAAAGGAAAAGCACCTTCGAGAATGTCGCCGCTTGCTTCTACTGTACTATTATGACATCTTCCTACATCTCTACTGCACATGGAACGCAAAACCAGCATATCTGGGCCCAAGAAGAAGAAGAGGAGGCACTACACACTACCGGTTTCGGGCCCCTCCCGCCGTCGCCGCCGTCGTCGTCGTCGTCATCGTCGTCGTCATCGTCGTCGTCATCGTCGTCGCTTCCCCACCCCCTACTTTAGCCTCCATAACAGCCTTGACCAACGAGACGGCGTGATCCTGCCGCTTGATCTGCAAAAGCCGATGTCGTTTCATCACCACACTCTTGACGACCAACCCATACGCCGTCAAAAAGTTTTGAACGCACGTCTCGAGGTCGTCGAAGCGGAATTCAAGCAGGTTCGTCAGAGGAGAGTAGAGGACGTTTGGTGGCCAAAGGTCTTGAGAGGGTGCATCGTCATGGGTGCGTGCGCCATACGAATGCTGGGAAGGCGGCGACAGTGTGGCTTTGAGCTTGAGGAGGAAGACGACTTGGTCATCTTGCGCGTCCCCTAGGCGACCGGTCGAAGAGTTCGATCTTGGTGGAAGAAAATGGATCGCAATGTTGCGGTGGGCTACCGGTGTGGGCGAAGAGATGAGATCGGAGGAGTGGATGACGAGATAGGGTGATGTTGGGGTCAAAGAGGTTGCAGCGGGAGCCGAGGCTGTAGCGGATGATGGCGGAACGGAGGGAGCGACGTGTTGGTAAGGGATCCGTCGGAGGTGGAGCTGCGATTCGATAATGTAGAACTTGATGCGTTTTCTGTACATCGGTGCAATGGAGAGCACCGTCAGTTCCAGCCGCTCAAGATCCCACCCTGGTCGATCGCATGATGGCCAACTCACATGCAGTAAGCATAGAGATCTCCCAGATCGTCGATCCCAACATCGAAACCCGTCCGTCCTTCCTGCTGTCCAGCCGCTGCCACCGAGCCACGTTCGATCCACCCCATCTCATCAATGGTCGTCCAGGCTGACATTTGATCCGCTTCTTCCCTTGTCCCTATCAACGCGAATCGGAACCCCGACTCGTTCATCACCAAAACCAAGTAATAGCTCGGTGCTGATGACATCCACCCGAATGACGAGGCCGGCGCAAGTGCTTGGCTTCCATGGTTGGATCCATTGGACACGCCTTTGAGCTGGATGAACAGCAACCCCCTCGTAGTCGATCCAAATCGTGCCATGTCGTTGCTCTTCAAAGGCAACCTCTTGGTCGTCGTGAGACCCAAATATCCGGCCTTTGTATCCACCTCGTCCAAGATCGTCGTCGCGCGTACCCGAAGCAGCGTTTCTCCGAGCAGTCGACGAGAACGGTCGACCTTCTCCGCGGCACCTCGTAGTCGTGCTTCGCGTAAAGAAGTCGCTTCTCCGACGGCTTTGAACTCGAGCTTGCCCGAAAGCGTTGAAAGAGAAACCACAATGTAGTGGGATGAGTACAGATGAACTTTGATTTGCGGAACCCCCTCGTCTTGCGCTTCTTCATCACGATCCACAATCGAAGGCCCATTGCTGTTCGTCGACGAAACGAGTTCGAGATCGTTCGGATCAAGTTCGTTTACGAGTTGCTCGTACAGCTCGAGCACGTTGCTTCGGACATGTCGAGTCGTAACTCGTCGCAACAAGGTCTCCAGATCCAAACTGTCGTCCAGCGTCAGATCGACGGCAGTCGTATCGATTGGAACGGCCGCATCCGTCGAGGGCGGCACGGTCCATGTGATCGATAAAGCATCATCGACATCCTCTTGTTCTTCCATCGATTCTTCTTGCCGCGTCTCCGACGCTGTCGTCTGCGCAGAAGTAGCCTTTTTCCGCTTCCCTTCCTTCCCCCCACTCTTCAATAACTTCTCCAGAGCCCTTCTTCTCATCAACTCGATCCGTTCCGTCCCTCGGGTCTCGTCCCGTTGCCCGTAGGCGAATCTCAAACACGGCGCTGTCGAGGTCGGTATCGGTCTAGGGCCTCCTCCGCCCGCCGAAGATCCCGAGCCAGCGTTGCCCGACGTCGAGCTTGACCCTTCTTTCGGCAACCAATAATCGACCCTCAACCCGCGACCGTCCAGCTCTCTCACGCATCTCACGCATGCGATCGATTTCGTCTGCGCCAGTACAGAGGCTTGTGATGCGATCGCTTCGAGTTGGTAGCTCAGTGCGATACGTTGAAGGAAGTTGTAGGCTCTGACCAAATGGGCGGACTTGGGTGGCGATGTCGAGTCAGTGGCGGGGTGTCGTGCGAGTTCCTGGTTGCAGAGTTGTAATATTGTCTCCTTCATGGGTCCAGACGGTTCGGACGACCACACTAGATGAACAGAGCATGATGGACATGTGAGTCTGACGACGATGTTCCTTTGCAAAGAAGCGCAATGCCTGATCCGCTCACCCCCTCTGGCATCCTTGACGTTGAACCCAAACTTGACGCCGAGCAAGTACCATTCTTCTTTCCCTTGCTCACCGCCATAGGTGAAGACGGCTTCCCACATGCGTTCGACCCTGAAACCGACTCGTCCGTCCTTGATCCAATACGTTTGCATCGCGCGGGGCAGCTTCTCGAGACATGCCAATCTGTACGCTAGGATCTGATCGACCTGGGTCAAGGTTTCGAGCACGGTCGAGTCGGAGAGCGGGAGAGGTTGGGTGAAGGATTCGGGGATGACGGAGGGGAGGAAAGGATAGTGGCCGGTCGAGAGCACAGTCAAGGCTGAGGTGAGATCATAGTTGCGAACCCTGTTTCGGAGCAGGCAAAGGGGAATGCTCGTAAGAGATTTGAGCGGATTGGCTGGTGGGGAGGGTGATGCTTACCTCGCGCCGCCCAACACCTCCTTGACCTCGTGCAGGCCTTGTACGGAATGATCAAACTCAAAGTTTTGCCTGGCCAGAAAGCCGATGATGTTCTATGGGGAGGGGTGGGGTAAGGCAGTGCGCGCTTCAGGGGGGCGAAGCAGTGGGCGCATGACACGTACCATGCACTTGTGAAGCGCATCCGCCTGTGAACTCCACCGTACGAGCACAAGTAGCTTGAGCAGTTGTCGCCGTGTCTGCAGGACATAGTCGACGATGGCCCTCTTGCGAGCCGGGTCCGACGACGAGGGGAGACTGTGAGGTCGGGTCAGGTCAGTCAATGATAACGCCGACGAGACGATGCGATTTGTGGGCAACTTGCGTCTCTGTAAGGTTGAGCAGGTCGGCATGGACCTGGGCGACGAGGCGTTGTACGATGTGGCTCAACGGGATCAAGTCGTGCGTCACCGTCGGCAGCTCGTCGTCGAGCGAGCGGTCGTCTTGCGCCCGAGAGTGCTGCTGGGCATGGATCAGTTTCAGCGTTGGTATCGTCGTCGTCGTCGAGGTGGAAGGGGAAAGAGAGTCGACGCGCAATGGTGGCTGAGGCTGCGACCGAGGCTGGGCTGGGCTCGACAGCGACCAGGACGAGGACGAGGACGAGGACGAGTGGATGTGTGGGTTGCTGCTGCTGGCGGTGGTGGGGCTCGGACCATGACCCTGACCCTGACCATGACCCTGACCATGACCATGACCGTGACCGTGACCATGACCATGACCATGGTGGGACGGACCACCGCCGTTGCTCAGTACGACGGGGTCCATCACCTCGGAGGATGCAGCGGCGCGAGAGCGAGAGGAGGTCAGTCAAGTCGATCCGACCGACGCTCGGCCAAGGAAGCGGCTGAGCGGCTGAGCGACTGAGCCGCTGGAGCCGCTGAGCGCGCAGGCCTGCCGTGACGCAGTGAGGTGAGCATGACTCGGGTGCGCGCAACACTTGGGCCTCGTCTTGCCCAACAACCTCGGCCACCGACTTTGACAACCGTAAAATACATCCCCTTTTGATGGGACCAGCATGCACGGCAACTGTCAACGATGTCGTCAACCTCTGAACCCGTCCTCGCTCGAAGAATCGCTCGCGGCGCTGTCACCGTCGACGTACGACCTCCTGTCCCAGTCCGAGCGGCACCCGCATCCCTCACCCCTCCCCAACCCCAACCCCAGTCCTAGCCTGAAGCGACTACCACCGGGACTGAGACCGTTGTTCGATGCCGCCGTAGCTGCTCGCCCACCTCGAACCAACTCGTCGCCGTCGACCTCGACCTCCACAACTCGCCACACTCTACATGTCCCAAGCCCATACCAGCCATCATCATCATCGATCCCTCATGGCGCAGACCCTCGTGTCGCATTGGGCCCAGGCGAGAGCTACATCGTCCTCGACCCGACCCGTGCCGCTCCGCATCACATGCCTACCGTCGAATCCTCCCTCGCCGTACTACCCTCAGCGGGCGCTACTCCAACCAAGTCTCGCACCGAGATCCTTCACACGACTTCTTCGACCTCGGCCTCGACCTCGTCGCACCCTACCCCTCTCACCCCCCGCATCTCGCAATTGACGCGCCTCTACTCGTTGCTCTCGGCCGAATCGACGATCGACCACCCGCTCTGCGTCGAGTGCATGGACCAACTCCTGTCGCTCATGAACAAGGAACTATCGGAACTCAAGAAGGAAAAAGACCGCTTGGAAGCCTTCGAAAAGGATGTCCAACGCAGGCGCGACGAGGACGTCCTCGGCCCGACCGGCTCCAAGGAGGCTTTGAGCAAAGAGATCGCAAGGAGGAAACGTGCCGCACAAGAGGCATTGCAATCGCTGAAAGAGGTCGAGGCCGAAAGAGTGGCTCTGGACCAGGACAAGGCATTGCTCGATGCCGAGGAAGAACAACTCGCGCTCGAAGAACAAGAGTGAGCTCTCCACAGCCACCTATCGAGCCCGAGCCTCGAGTCGTCGACATGTCTCACGCTCACACTCGTTCGTTCTGCTCGCAGATTCTGGAGGGATCATTCGGCCCAGTTGCTCGAAACCCAGGCGATGCAGGACGAGATCGATTCAGTGCAGACTCGCTACGACCATGACTTGCGCGAGTTGATCAACCTGGAGAAGACGAACGTGTTCAGTCCGTTCTATGCAGCCTCGACTTTAGTGGCGAACCTTCAGATCTTCTTCTGACCGCGTGAAACCTTTTTCGCAGACGATGCCTTTTGTATAGGTCAGGAAGCTGGCTTCGGTACCATCAACGGTCTCCGTCTTGGTCGACTGCCGAACCATCCCGTCGAATGGCCCGAGATCAACGCTGCCTGGGGCCATACCCTCCTGCTGCTCCAAACGATCGCGCGCAAATTCTCCTACACGTTCCACACCTACAAGCTCGTACCGATCGGATCCTTTTCGAGGATAGAGAAACTCAGCGAAGCCGATCAGCATCACGTTGCGACGAGCGGCGCCTCTTCCGCGAGTTCGACCTTGTCGACTTCGCTCGAACTGTACGGGAGTGGCGAGTTCTTCGCCGTGACGAGGTTGCTGCAGAACCGCAGGTTCGACCTGGCCATGGTGGCCTTCTTGGAATGTTTGAGGCAGATGTACGATTTTGTGACGAGTGTGGACCCCGACTTCAAGGTACCACATCTGTGAGTGCCTTGTTTGTGGTTGTCGTTGCTGCTGATGTGGGCGTCGTCTCGAACCATGAAAACTGAATTTTTCTCTGTACGATCCGCTCAGAGTCGTCAAGGACAAGATTGGCGACGTTTCCATCAAGTTGCAGTTCGGTAGTGACGAGACGTGGACGAGGGCGTTGAGGCATGTAAGTCCTCCCTTCCCGCGCCTAAACCTCAGTATGGCCGATGGAGCTGATTCGGTTTTGTCGTTCCCAGGTTCTGCTTGATCTCAAGATCTTGTTGGGCAGGGCATCAATGTGATTGAAGAGCGGTGAGGAAGTGCGCTCTCTGCAAGGCTTTTGTTCGTCAGGATATTTTTCGTCGCATTATCAGAGTACTCGCTTGTTGCTACATATGTATGTTGTAATCACGAACCTCCTACGCTCGCACAACACGCCCTTGGGGCAGGATCATGAAGCGGCCGTGGTCGGCTCGAGTATGGTGTCAATCGAAAGGTCGGTGCAATACCCCAAGTCCTGCAAGACTTTGTCGTTCCAAAACCTTGAGTAATGTCTAGTTCCCGAATCACTACAAGCACACCATCCTACCCTCATCAGTCTCGATCCGCCGAAATGAGACAATGGAGCTCAATGGAACCCGTAACACCAAACTCACCACAAAATCGTCACTACCATCTTCTTCCCGGCCTCACCCTGTTCCCTCCTCGCTCTCTTGTCGTGCTGCTGCCCCTCCTTCTTCCACTTTTGTGCCAACCGTACACAAGTGACGAGATTGACGGCCGATGAAGACCCAAGAAACAAGCCATCCTGTTTGGCCACATGTCTCGACATGGTGATGGCTTCTTCATCCGTGACTCTTTTTGAACCATACGACGTGAAACAGAAACAAAAGAGAACGTTGAGTTCCAAGGGGGGTCTTTCAGGGTAGCCCAAGCTGGAAAAAGTTTCACTCACCTGAACGCATCATCGATCAACGGAAGCGCTTTCTCAAAGTTTCGAGTGAGCCGATTCAGTCCTATCCCTTCGACGACGGTATCGATTTGGTACCTCCTTCGAGTCCCTTCCGCCTCTGTAGTGGAGTACAGAACACCATCATGGACCTGAACCATGATCCAGCCCATGGCATGAGCAACAAAGAGAACGATAGAGCCACACCACGATGAGAACAGCAACACACCTTGTGGAACAAACCACTGCCCTGTGGATCGGCCAAGACGATCATGACCCCTTTCTTATGCCCTTTCAACGTCTTACCCACACCGGCAATGGTACCCCCCGTACCAGCACCGGAAACGAACGCATCCACTTCCCCTTTGGTCTGCTTCCAGATCTCGGCTGCGGTGCCATGGGAGTGGGCCTGGAGGTTGGAGAGGTTCTCGAACTGGTCCGCGAAGAGACCTCGCGCAGGTGGGGTATAGGTCGTCGAGGCTGAGGACGAGGTGTTGTAGGCTGTGGGGTTGGGTTGGGAGGTGATGAGAAGTGAAGGTTCGGAAGGACGGGGTCGGGAAGAGGGCGCAGCGGTGATCTTGGAAAGATCCTCGTTGCTGTTATTGTTAGAGGGGGCGGAAGAAGTCGAATCGGACGAGGTGGAGGCATGCAAGACTCGTTGGCCGAACTGCTGTGCCCTCAATCGTGCGAGGTTGACGTAGTGTCGCTTATCGACGATGGAAACGGGGCGAACTGTGCAATGATGGCGATGGAGAGGCTCTCAACCGATCTGGTCTCAAGGAAAGCGAATGATTCTCACATACCTTTCTCCACGACGGCGCCGAGGGCTTCCAACAGCTGCACCTTTTCGGCCGCGACATCGTCAGGTACAACGATATCTTAGCGTGGAGGAAAGAGAGGGGATGCAAGATGGGTCAGCCTGGTCTCCAGATGGTGATACCGGGATGGGACTAACGAGCTTGATACCCTCTTGCCCTTGCAATGCCAGCGATCGAAATGCCCGTGCTGCCCGATGTGCCTTCAAAGATGCATGATCCCGTGTTGGGTACGATGAGCCCTTGGTCTTCGGCTTGCTTAATGACTGTTGCACCATTGTCGCATCATTCGTCAAACTCTCTCCACCGAGATGGGAAGATTCGGTCGTCCGAAAAGACTGACTGCGTAAGGACACTCGGTCTTTGACCGATCCAAAAGGGTTGAGGAATTCGCATTTGCCCTAACAGAGGATCAAGCGGCGTGTGAGTGTTTTCCTGGGATTGCTGTAGCCAAGGCCGATGGGAGGACTGAACGAGTATTTCGACGCCGAGAGCATCGCTGAGAGAGCTGATCCGGACCAATGGGGTGTTGCCTGGAGTGGGCACTTGAAGAGCGATCAGCGATCACACGCAAGCCGGCTGTGGGCTTGGGATACACTTGCCAATCAACCCTTCTACTCCATGCACGACGTCCTCCCCCCTGATCTCGACCATGTTCTTGCTCATTTCGTCGTCATTGCCATCGTCGTCGTCTCCCTGCTCGTTGCGCTTGACTCCCATCCTCTTCTGCGCCTCCCCTCTCCTGATCATGGATCTCTTCCAAGCATCCTGAGCGTACATGGCCAAGCCGGTCAACGAGAGTGAGAGGGAGAAGCCCAAGGTCAGACCGAGCACGAGCGATTTTCTTCCTCCGAGTCGAGTGGGGTGCAGGAACGAAGGCAGCACGGCCGAGAGCACCGACGAGGCGGTGAGCACAGCGCAAGCCAGCTTGGAAGACAAGTGGGGCTGATGGATGGGTACAAAGGTGGAGGAGGTCAAGGGGAGAGGGAGTGCGCAAGGGCGAGCGAAAAAGGAAGACTCCGCAGCTGGCCGTGGGCTGCCGTGGGCTGCCGTGGGTCACGTGGGTCGCCCGTGTGGGGGTGGGAAAATCACGGGCGAAGAGTAAAAGCGAGGAGCCAGAGGGGGACAGAGAGCAGATTGGAGCGCCCACTGGCCCCCTTATTGCTTGACTTCTCGCCCCCTCTTTGCAGGCAGCAGGCAGCCACATTGGCGCTTCTTTTGTCTCGGTTGCCCTGTCGTCAGGTGGCGACCAACGTCTCAGCCACCCGATGGGCACTCACCCTCGCTCCCGCTCCCACCCCAGGACGATGGACCTTCGCACGCTCAACGTCATCGTCGTCGTCGTCATCCTTTTCTTACGAGGGCAAGCTTCTACATGAGCGCATCACCACCTACTACGTATCCCAAGGGAACTCGCGCCAAGATGCTGCCGAACTGGCGTCCG
Source organism: Microbotryum intermedium (assembly GCA_022702645.1). Classification (NCBI taxonomy): domain Eukaryota; kingdom Fungi; phylum Basidiomycota; class Microbotryomycetes; order Microbotryales; family Microbotryaceae; genus Microbotryum; species Microbotryum intermedium. Next base: position 2,278,206 of record JAHWDX010000001.1, read on the forward strand.
AGGAACTGCACTGGCTACGCAGACGCGCACACGCTCATCAGTCCTCCACCGTCGAAACGGACCCGGAGCAGCGACAGCGGCACTTGCAACACATGGTCGACCAGCTCGTGCGAGAGCATAAACCATTGGCGTACATACTAGGTCAGTTATTTGCGCTCGATACCTGCCTCATTCGCAAGCTGATCGACGGTCATGACACCCCTCATCAGGCGATCAACCTTTTCATCCACTTCGAACCCCACTCGAGCTCCGGCCACCGTTGCTGATCCCTCGACCCGAGACCGAATACTGGGTCAACCAACTCTCGACCCTACTTCCCCCCAGCGCATCATCACAAGAGAGCCCATATCGCATCCTCGACATCGGAACAGGCACAGGCTGCATTCCCCTCGCTCTCGTGCACTCCCTTCTCCATTGGCAGCCCACCTCCATCTCCGCCTCCGCCTCAGCCCCTATTCCCGATCTTCACATCCAGGCCCTCGGCATTGACCAGTCCCCCCTCTCCATCGAATGTGCGACCCACAACGCCCAAATCAACGACCTCTCCTCCCATTGCCACTTCACCCTCCTCGACCTCTTCGACCCCGACCTGATCGAAAAGCTTGCACCACCGTTCCATCTCGTCGTTTCGAACCCTCCTTACATCCCTCGTCAAGAATGGGCCGAATTGGCTCCCAACGTCAAGCAATGGGAAGATGAAAAGGCTTTGGTTGCTGGGGAGGATGGGTTGTTATTTTATAGCAGGATCGTCGAGCTCCTCCCCAGATTGTTGAGACGGGAAGGGGGCATGGTCGCTTTGGAAGTCGGCAAGGGCCAAGTTCCGACCGTACGCAAGATGGTCGAGGGTTTGGGGATGACAGTCCAAGTCATGGTCGATCAATGGGGTGTCGAGAGGTGTGTCGTAGGATCCTCGATCCGAACCTCGCCTCATCGATAAACTCACAACAAGTCAAGCTCCGCTCAACCCCCCCCCCCCCCCTCGACGGATGAATTAGTATATCCACATTCGTCATTCCACACTTTTCCATTTTCCCATTGGTGTAAAACAACACGCATGATGAAAAAAACATGTAAAAGAGATCAACTCGACTTGTCCATCGCATACAAAATTGTCGAAGAAATGACCATCATCGCCCCGACCAAGAACTGTAAACCTGGGATAAACCCAAAAAAAACGGCTCCTGCCAGGGTCGATACTGAAAACGGTGCGGTTTCGAGAGTCAGCCGTCGAGAAGGGAACGTTCGGCAGTAAAGCATAGTTTTCATGGACTTACGAACGATAGCCAATGATGTCGCGAAACCTTTGGCGACTGAATCGGCTTCCCGTACAACCTAAGCGAACACACGCAATGACAAGGAAGCGTCAGCGAACCTGACGATCATGTGGAACGTCGTCTGAACTGACCATAGCGACCAATAAACCCCCCAACGCCTGATTCAACACGACCCCCCAAACGAGTGGTGTGAACCCGACCCATATGTTCTTCAGATCCCCTACTTGGGGCGACAACAAGACCCCGGCGAACGAAAAGACCAAGCTCGGCATCGACAACTGCAGATTCCTCACCCATAGCGAAGGCGAGCCCGCACGAAGTTGTAATATCCGTGGCGGGTCCACAGGGTTCTCATGCGGGCTCCCACTCTTGTTTGGGGAAGAAGGTACGGAAGGTGGGGATGCTGGGACGGATGATTTGAGCACGTATTCGAACCATCCTCCTGCCAACCCCGAGGAAACGCACGCCGCGAGGATCGCCAACAACCCGACGCGTGGGTTCTGTCCTGGACCGCCGTACGCCTTGGGCTGCGCCATGGGCTGCGCCTTTGTCGTCGTTTCGAGCTGTACTGTCGCGACGCCGATCGTCAACAGGATCAAAGCGGCCCACTTGCGCCAGGACAAGGATCGCCGGAAGAACAAAAGCGAGAAGAGCGCCGTCGTGAGCAGTTTGAGTTGATAGGTCGTTTGGTACGTTGCCGCATCGAGATTGGACAGGGCCGTGTAGAGGAGAGTGTTCTGCAACGCGTACAACGCAGCCGGTACGGACAGCTTGAGGATCTCGGGTCGTTGATGGCGAAAGAGATCCGACAAGGCCGCGAGGATGAGTGTATGCGCCGCAGCGGTCGCGACTTTGACGTTCAATTTCGCCATGGCTTTTTGTCTCCGATCGCGAACGAGCATGGTCAATGACACGGAGAGCTTGACAAGTTCGGCGGTGAAGACGGCCACCGCGGGCACGTAGACGCTCGCACCCGGCCGCGACGGCGTGCGAGACATCCTCGTCAGGAGCGAGACGGACGCGTTCTGCAGCACCAACAGCGCCAACACGACCGTTTTTCGATTCAGCGATGGTGCACCTGATGCTGTACTACTGTGGGAAAGATTCGCTTCGAGATTAGTCCTACGGTCATGCCGCTGCAGCCTCGAAAGCTAGGCCAAATTCTGACCTTGAGAACGGCGGTGTTGTGACCTCGCGCTCGGTTGAGGCACCGGACCGTCGAGGGGCCGTCGCGACCGTGTCGGCATCGTGTTTGTCGGAGGGCTGTGACCGACGACGAGGTGGAGACACGAGTCTCTGTTTGGACGTGGAGCGTGTCACGGGCCGCCGTCTCGGTTCCGCCATGGTGGCTGACATCGCTGCCTTCGTCGTGGCCGGGATTGAGATGGATCGACGAATCAAAGTGGCCACCCGGAGCGCGAAGCTGTTGATCGCCCACAGGCCCGCGGATCCGAGATCCGATCGGCGCGAATTCAAGGTCACGAAATGAATACCCACCGCGAGCGCCGTAATGAGGTGTCTGTATCTTGACAAAAGCCAAACAAAATTCACTACACGCTCTTACATCATTACCTACAGAGTCAGCCTCTTCCCACACGTTACGCTTCTCCACTGGCTTCAAAATACATCGAAAAAGTCTCCTCTGGCCGGGCCTGCCAGGGGGCGGCGGAGCGCGACGAGGCGCTAGGACGTTCCAAGGTTGACATTCATTCCTCAAGATCCCGTGAGGGAGCCTCCTTCTCCAACGACACCTCATCCGTTTGCCAGCAATGGCGCCACGAATTTATTACAAGAGACAGGGACATAAAGACACACAAAGACGAATTCCCGACTCGAGGAAGTTCACCTGGTCCCTTTCCCCCTCCCCTTCGCTGTCTAGCTCTAGCCCAAAGTGGCATCCGTGAAGAAGTAGGTGCCCGCGGCTTTTTGTTCATAATCCAATTGAGAACCGAACTTGTTGATCCTCGGTCGGAAGTTGGTCGGATCCCTTCGGAACGTGATCTCAAGCGACTTCAAGAACTTGTTCATGCCCGTCAACAGCGACTCGGGCGCCGTGGCGAACGATTCGACCGACGGCATACCCGAATAAACGATGACGCGGTCCGAGAGGTACGTCGCCATGACGATATCGTGCTCGACGACAAAGGCCGTCTTCTTGGCGTGAAGGATGTACCGCTTGATGACGCGCGACGCGATGATACGTTGTTCGGAATCGAGGTAGGCCGAAGGCTCGTCGATGAGGTAGATGTCGGCCGGTTTGCCGAGGCAGAGCACGATGGCCACACGTTGCAATTCTCCGCCGGACAATGTCGTGACGTATTGGTCCATGATGTTCTCGAGCTGCATCGGCTTCATGACGTCGGTGTTGAACTGCGGGTGCATGTACGCCGCTCGCATCTGCTTGATCAACAGCTCTCGCACCGTACCCGGGAACTTGGGCGCGATCGTTTGTGGCTTGAGCGAAACGTTGAGGTGCTGCACGTCGTCCTTGTCATCGGGCTCGAGCTTGCCGGCAAGCAGCTTGACGAAAGTCGTCTTGCCCGTTCCATTCTCTCCCAGCATGACAATGATTTCCGAGTCGGTGAATGAGCCGCCCTCCATGTTGAGTTTGAAGTTGCCCAACGTCTTGGTCATTGTCGGGTAGACGTATCGTCGACTCTTCTCGGTCAAGAACTCCTCTGCCGCGTCCGCGATCTTGAACGTCAGCGATTCCTCTCGGAAACGCAGGTTCTCCGTCGGGATTCGACCGTCGAGGAAGATGTTGATGCCTTCTCGCACCGAGAAGGGCAGTGTGACGACACCGTACATACTCGGCACACCGTACAAGCAGCACACAAAGTCGGACAGGTAATCGAGAACCGATAGATCGTGCTCGACGGCAATGACATAGACCTCGGGGCCGAGAAGGCCTCGGATGATGCGAGCCGCATTGAGGCGCTGCTTGACATCGAGGTACGACGAAGGCTCGTCGAACATGTACACGTCAGCTTTCTGCACGCACGACATGCCGATGGCAAATCGCTGCAACTCCCCTCCCGACAGCTGCGTCACCTCACGCTCGAGGATGACGTCGAGGTCGAGCGCGTCGATGATGGGCTGCATGTCGGCGACTTGGAGCTTGTTTGTGAGCATCTGCGTAACCGTCTGTTTGCCTTTGATGGCACGAGGGATGTGGTCGACGTATTGGGGCTTGATCAACGGCTTGAGGTTGTCCTCGAGCACTTTGGTGAAGTAGTTTTGCAGTTCCGAGCCTCGGAAGTACTTGAGGATGTCCTGCCAGTCCGGTGGAGCGTCGAAGCGACCAAGGTTGGGTTTCAGGTTACCGGACAAGATCTTGAGCGCCGTACTCTTGCCGATACCGTTGGTGCCGACCAATCCCAGGACCTGGCCCGGGCGCGGTGTCGGCAGTCGATGCAGCTTGAACGAGTTGGCCGAGTAACGATGCGTGACCATCGACTCGAGGTTCGTCGGCAAGTTGATGATGTTGATTGCCTCAAAGGGGCATCTGCGGGGAGAAGCGGCGTTGGACGAACGTCGAGACCGAATCAGTATGCCATCATAGAAGGAGGGGAAAGGAGGTGGGCAGAAGCGTCACCGACTTTTTGGGGCAAATACCGCAACCAATGCACAGCTCCTCCGAGATGAAGGCAATCTTCTTCGACGCATCGACCTCGATACAGAGTTTGCCTGGTAGGAGGCGCAGGGGAGAGAACACGAGGTCAGCTTTCGGGCGCGGGTGGTGGTGGTGGATGCGAAGGACGACGGCCACGGACCCATTCGGACGACGGGGCATGATCGACGACATTCCTGCTTGCACTTCTTGGGCCTGTGGTGGGACTGATTGTCAGCTCACGTTGAGACTGGTGGGGAAGCGAGCTACGGTGCGTGTCGACTCACTTGCAGCGATCCGGGTTGACTAGCGCGATACTGAGCTCAGCCAGAGATGGGACACGAGGGGTGCATCAGCTCATGGCGCTCGGATCTTGATGGGCGTACGATGCAGACTCACCGTGTAAGCTTTTCAGACATCGCCGGACCGAAAACCAAGTGTGTGCAAGGAAGGCAGCTGTGGCAGGGGCAGCACACGCCACCAGGACCACCGGCGGCGACAAAGGCAAGCGACGCGAGGCGAGGAAGAGGGATAACCAACAGCGCGGTGAGGCAAGGCAAGGCAATGCAAAGCATGGTTGTCAGCTAACAGCTACTATGTAAGGCATCATGGGCCTCCTGAACATGCAATGCCGAGCCTAGACAAGCTCAACAAGAGCGTCGACCCTCGTGCGACCCCTTGCTTGGCTCGAGAGGGTGCATGTATCGAGTCACGGAGGGTGCGAGGGCGCGGCTCGGCTCGATTTTGATCGCCAGTGCATGCTCCTGGAGGCAGTATTGGTGGTGTAGAAGAGCAGCGTAGGCGTATAGGCGAGCAGCCCAACATCCAAGGCGATGCTTACGCAAAATGACGCGCAGTGGGGGGTCGGTAGTGACTTACCTGGCGCGGTGTGTCGGTGACAAAGCAGGAGCGCAACAGCGGGCGCAGTCAAGGGGCGCTCGCTGCCAGACAGGCGAGGTGTCAGCATGTCAGCTCATCGAATCGCGATGCTCGTCATTGGTCCGAACTGGGTGGCCCACTCCCCGGTGCTAATGCAGGTCGATGAATCAAGTCCGTTGGAGTACAGTATCAAAGAATAAGAAACGACCAAATTTGGATCGGTGACTTGGCCACCTCAATATCAGAAAATACCTTTTGCACCATCTATGGCCTCTCAAAGCCCGAGGTCGGCTTGGACCGACGACTCCTTTCGGATCGCTCAGCCGCCAGTGGTGGAGGGAGTGATCACCAGAGGGGACGAGCTACAACCTGGCGATACGGGGAGGACTCCATAGAAATGGAGCAATTTTTTCTGCTACCTGGAAATGCGACCATGCCCACTGCAGGATTCGTGCCGTCGACCGTGGAATCGAATCGAAGCGAATTCAGGCAGCGCAGGAACTTGCCGAGCACAAGCGCCGCTCGCTCCTCTTGCCTCCTCCTCCCTCGCCTTGCCGACGCAATGTGCTCGCCCTATCTTAATTCGGCAGGTGGCACCATGACTCGCAAACCGTTCGAATGGCCACAGTTTCCCGACGCTGTGCGCTTCGACTTTGACTTGCCAGCACCTCTCAACCCTGATGCCCCGGCTGTCTCGCCCGTCGCCACAGCCGAACTTCAGCAGGCTCAAGCCCTAGCCGGAGCCGCCGCCAGCGCTGTTGGCGCGTCGTCGTCGCGTGCGGATCATCGCGGTGAGGCGACGAAGACAACGACGGCTGCCTACGCGACCACAGAGGATGCAGCAGCCTCGACAACGGCCACCGAGCACACGCCTGCACGACCTAAGACCTCGACCTCGTCGTCTGCTACACGGCCGCTCGCTGATGGGTTCGTCTCGACGGCCAAATACTACACTCCCGACTTTATGGATCGTCTCTTGCAAGGGCAGCCCGTCGTGTTGCCCCCGGTGCGACAACAGCGCCGCCAGTTCGCGCTGCTCAAGTCGTCGTCGTCGATGCACTCGAACAACAACAAGCGAAGGCGTGCATCGAGTGCAGCATCGTCATCGACCACGCGGGTCAAGCTCGAGGCCGGCGTGGCCGAGGACGGCACTGGGCCGTCGGCAACAGCGACCGACCACACGACAACTGCCATGACGACGGTCAAAGGGGCACCCGTGTCAGCGATCAAGAGTGAGCGCGCGCCCAAATCGAAACGAACAGGTGGAGCTCGATCCTCGATCGGTTGGACCTACATCATCGAACGCGAAGACGACAAGGACTATCTCGATTGCGGCCTGTACTACGAGCCCGCGATCCGAAACCGCGACGAGTCCCGATCGCGCAGTGTGCGCAAGGCGCGGATCAAGTACACCGCCGAGGACCTCGACTACCTGTCGATCGATGTCGAGAAGGAGCTCAACTGGGCGCCGAGGAACTATGGCTGGTTCCTTCTCGAGGAGGAGAGGAATTTCCGCTTGCCGTTCAACATCATGCGCGACCACTATGGACACGAGCGAAAAGCGCACCCCGAGCTCAATTCGATCAGCATTCGCGAGCTGACACCGACGCCTCCTCCGACACCGACACCTGAACCTATTGAAGAGGAACCCGAGGAAGAGGAGGAAGAAGAAGAAGAGGAAGAGGAGGAGGAGGAGATCGAGGAGGAGCCCGAACCTGAGCCAGAGCCAGAGCCGGAGCCGGAGCCAGAGCCAGAGGATCCCGAGGTCATTCAAGCGAGGTTCGAGCAGAGTCGCAAGCCTGAACGTTTCCGTTACCTGTACAAAAGTGGGTTCTGTGCCTGTTGCAAAGGTCTCTGCGGACGTAGCTGATCCCGTTGATGATTATCAATCTTCAGATGTCTACATCAACCGGAGGCCGTGGAAAGCCGACTCTGTCATGATCTGCGAGTGCGTGCCTCCAGAGGACCCCGAGGAGTACGGCTGCGGAGCCGAATGCATAAACCGGTGAGCACTACATCAGAAGTTGACACCACGAGGAGCGCACATAGACCTGACTCGTTTTTTTTTCGACGCTCAGAATGATGCAATACATCTGCGACAAAAAGACATGCCCTTGCGGCGAGCGTTGCAGCAATGTGCCGCTCAAGCGAAGACAAGGCATACCCGAGGGCAAAGACGGCCTGCTGGTGGTTTGGGTGCGTTCGTTTGCTTATGTGGGCTTCGGTTCCCCGGGCGAGCCATTGATGCAGCGTTTGCTACAGACCGGTGATCGAGGCTTTGGACTCAAGACTCTCGTCGACATTGCGCGAGGTCAATTCATCATGGAATATCGAGGAGAGGTAAGGCTTGCCCGCGTGGTGGAGGTCGCGCCGCGACGGGGTCGCCGGTTGCAGCGTGCTGACGCGAAAGATGCACTTGCGGGCAGATCATCTCGCGCGATGAATCCTACAAGCGAGTCCTCACGACGTACAAAAATGCGAAGAGCTACTACTTCCTCGACTATGACGGCTATGATGTCATTGATGCGGTATGCCCATCCTCGCACTGGTGGTGGTTCGCCGCATTGCCCGGGGCTCTGGCTGACGAATCCCTTTCGTCGCCGCTTACAGGGTATGCGAGGGAACGCGTCGCGCTTCATTAATCATTCGTACGTCTTGAACCCATTCCGAATATCCTTGATGACACACCCAATGTCTTACGAAATCGCTGTCGTGTGCTGTCCTCAGATGCGGACCCAATGTCAAAGTCGTCAGATGGAAGATGGCCGGCTACGAAGAATATGAGGTAAGGGTCATCTCCAGACGACCATTATGGCGAGATGCTTAATTGTTTATTCCTTGCACAGATCGGCATGTATGCGATGCAGGACATTCCTGCGGGGACCGAGCTCACGTGTAAGCCTGACCTGACATCCCCACCCATCTCGGAAACTGCTCAGCCCATGCCGGTTCTTCTTCCGTCATGGTAGACGATTACGGATGGCAAGATTTCAGCGATATCAAGGCGAACCCAAGTGTTGTTGCTCTTGCGACTGCAGCAGCGGCGGCCGCTGCAGCTGAAACAACGTCAACGACCCCGGCTGCGACGCCTGCTGCCGAAAGTGCCGACGAATCCGGCTCTGACCTGGTCAGTTCCCTCCTCGGCCTCGTCGCTTCAACCTCGTCTCTCTCTTCGTCTTCGACGTCCAAGGCCGTGCAGCCGAATGGGGAGTCGAGCGCGGCCACGACGACGGCTGAGGTCCCGGCACCTGTCGTCACTGCCACCAGCGCGCCAGCTCGACAACCTTGCTTCTGCGGGGCACCTCAATGCTCGGGGATTCTTGGTGGCAAGAAGAAGACACTCGTCAACAACTTGGCGAGTGGCTCTTCCTCTTCCGCCCCCAACTCGAAGTCCAATGGCAAGGGCGGCGACAAGGGTCGATCAAAGAGCAAGAAAGACTCGGCCGTCAGCACGGCAGAGGACCGAGCATCACCCGCTGGCACACCCGCCCCTACAAATGCGCACACCCATTCTGTCACGTACAATCGCTTCCTCGTGGAGAAGGTGATCGATGCGCCGACCAAAGGCAGCTTCGAGCTCATCTTCAGTGCGGCCGAGGTCGCCGAACGTGAGCGACGATTGCAGCGCAAGCAGGAGCGCGAACAAATGCGCCTCGATCGGGAGCTCAAAGCGAGCGCCAGGGACTCGGACAATGTGTCGTCGATGCTGCTGTCGGGCGTTAACGTCAATTACGAAGAACCGAACGACGGTGAGGAGGTGGTGGCGCCGCAAACTGAAGATGTCGAGATGCAGGATGTCGAGGAAGCGGAAGCCGCCGTCCCAGGGCTGATCAGCACGACGCCTAGAACGAGTCCACAGCCGGAGTCGTTGCCACCGCTTCACCCCACGTGCCCAACCCCACCGCCACAGAACGGAACGAACGAGATGATGTCGTCGTCGGTCGCCGAATCGTACTCGGGCCACGAATCCGACTGGACGAACACGTCCAACTTCCGCTCTCGTTCCCACAGCGGCTCGCTAGGCCCTTCCGTGGGAGGCACTCCTCCGATGGCGCACCCCCCCTCGGTGGCATCGAATTCTTCACAATCACCTTTGGTGGCGCGTAAAAATGGAGGAAGTCGATCAAGAGGAGGAAGCAAGAGCAAGCATTCCGGGAAGCGAGGTCGTGGTCGACCGCCAGGGACAGGCAAGTGGCAGATCGCGGCTAAGAAGGCCGAGCGCGAACAATTCAAGGCGGAGAAGTTGGCGAGGAAAGCAGCGAGGGAGGAAAAAGCAGCAATTAAGGCTCATCAGCAGCAGCATCAGGCCTTGGCCTTGTCAACCTCGTCAGCCACTTCGTCCTCGACGAGTCGGAATGCGGATGTGAATGGGGTAGGGGGGTCGTTGGAGACGCCTCAGGTGTAGTATACAAGATGTTGGTAGAAGCTTGATGTCTTGGAACAAGATCCATTTGTTGAACATTTTTTGTTTTGTTTTCTCTCTTCCTGTCTTGACGGTACTGAGAAAATTGGCAAGATACTTTCGCCGAATCGAACTCCCAACTTGGAACAAGGGTGAAGAACGCCCGCCTAGCAGGGATGGGAGAAGGAGGTCCGTGCGCGCGCGCGTGTGTTCTGGGGAGGGGTAAATTTTGAAAACGAAAGTGGTCGCGGCAGAGCTGGGCGAAGGGCACGGCCGGGCTTCGAGACTTGAACCCGCTCCCCATCCGTCGACGTGAGTTCCAGACCTACCCATCAACAGTACGACTTGATTCAGTTGGACGAATGTTTAGACGTAACGAGGGTTGGCAGAAGATGCCCGCGAGAGGGCAGGCGGGTTAAAGGGGAACGGGCCGAATTGCGTGAAGGGCGCATGATCGCAGGCATGGCGTAGGATGGCGATGAGGACGGTGGCGCAGGCCAGATGATCGGTGCAGATCGTTGGGCAAAGAAAGCAGAGGGCGATTCGAGGAAGGATACGATCGACGAACACAGCAGTCGTTGCAAAGCCTTTGGACCGAACTGACCACCTCTCCGCTGCTCCGCTGTTGCGCTGCTCTCCCTCCCCCTTTCCTTCCCCTTCCCCTTCCCACCCTCTGCGCCCGCCTCCGACTCCAACTCGCACAGATGGCTCCCGCTTCCCGATTGCCCGCTGCTTTGCAAGCCACCGAGGAGGACATCTCTCTCCTCTTGACCGCTCAGGCCCACATTGGGTAAGTTCCCGGCATATTCTGCTTGCAGTTTTAGTTCAGGCTCAGGCTGGAGTGCGCTGCGAGCGAGGACGGACCCGACGACTACCCGGAGAACGGAGCGTGGACGTCAAGGGACTGACATGCTTCATACGCTTCCTAATTCATCAGTGCCAAGAGCGTCGAGAAGAAGATGGTCCCCTACGTCTGGAAACGTCGCGCTGATGTAAGTGTTGGGAGGTTTCCGAGATGGCGAAGAATCTCAAGAGACGGCCAGATAAAGGGGCTACGGCGGAAAGACGGCCTTTCATGTCCATATGGACGACTCATTCGTACCCAAATAATCATCATATAGGGCATCAACATCATCAACGTCGGTAAGACCTGGGAGAAGCTCGTCTTCGCTGCCCGAAGTGAGTCAAAAGCCAAAAGCGAACGGCTGCCGAACGCCTTCAAGTCGCTGACCCCTTTGCATCGTTGCAGTCATCGCCGCCATCGAGAACCCCAACGATGTCTGCGTTATCTCGGCTCGCCCTTACGGTCACCGTGCTGTCCTCAAGTTCGCCGCCAACACCGGTGCTCAGGCCATCGCCGGTCGCTTCACCCCCGGTAACTTGTGAGTTGATGGGCAAAAGCATCGCAGAGAGGGAGACACGCCTGCGTAACTGAACTGATCTCGTAATACCTTTCCCTTCGTCGACAGCACCAACTACATCACTCGCTCGTTCAAGGAACCTCGATTGATCATCGTTACCGATCCCCGAGTCGACCATTAAGCCATTCGTGAGGCTTCGTACGTCAACATCCCCGTCATCGCCCTTTGCGACACCGACTCGCCCCTCTCGTTCGTTGACGTCGCGATCCCGACCAACAACAAGTCCAAGAATTCGATCGGTCTTATCTGGTGGATGCTCGCCCGCGAGGTCCTCCGTCTCCGAGGCACCATCTCGCGTGCCCCCGGCGCATGGCCCGTCATGGTCGATCTCTTCTTGGTGAATTTATCCCGTGTAGATCTATTACCAAGTCAGATTTGTAGGCTAACGCTGTCGCACCCTACGCATTCTCCAGTACCGCGACCCCGATGAAGTGGAGCGTGACCAAGAGGCGATCAAGGCCGCTTCCGAGACCGAGGCCGTTCCCGCTCAGGAGCAACCTTCGGCCGACTGGGAGGTCGAGGGCGCCAACGCGACCGTTGCCGCCGCTTCGACGCTCCCCGCCGCCACGGATGCCGAGAACTGGGGTGCCGAGACGACGACCGACTGGGCTGCTGAGCCCGCACCGGCTGCCAACGCCGCTGGTGTCAGTTCGGGATGGTAAACTGCTCGCTCGAGATCTGTCCCTTGAGACGACGACGCCGACGGCAGCAGGCGTGTTCGATCGTTTACGTTTCGTTTGCAACGTGATTCCTTGGAAGTTGTTCATCTCTCTGGTAGGAAAGAGCAGTAGTTGTTTATCATTGTCCAAAAGTGCTCTTGCAATAGCGACATAGCACGAATGCCTTATTTCCATTGAATCGCCCGCCCGGCGAACCTTCCGCCTCACAATTGGCTGGGACTGCTTGCTCTCCTCCCTCCCCCCTCTGCACTCCTCGACCAAGCATGCCTCCGAAACGGGGTGGTGGGGCACGAGGTAGACCCCGAGAACGAGGTCACGGTCGAGGACGTGGTAGTGGGACAGGTGCAAGACAAGCTTCACGATCTACCGAGGAGCAGACTGCAGCACCGGATGAAGCCCCACCTCGGCGGAAGCAAGCAGCAGCACCTGCACGACGAGGAGCGATCGTGCGAGGAGCCGCCGACGCGAGGTCACGTGCCGAGCCAGCCGTCTCGGCGACCCAAGATCTATCATCGTTCGTCGCAGCGACTCCAACCTTACCACTACAATCTACGCCTGTTACGGCGTTCGTGCTGCAACATCATCTGTACTTCCTCTCGGCGGACTGGATCTCGTCCCTGCGACTCGACGTCGACGAGTTGCTCGACGCATTCGTGGAGGCGTACAGGGGCTTGAGTGGAGATGCACAGAGTCCGTTTAAAGCGTTCAAGTCATGTTGGATCACCAAAGGATGGTCAAGGATTCATTTGTTCGGCGTGATGGAGGGGAGAACAAGACAGAGCTGGGGGGAGAGCATCCTCAGGTGCTTTTTGGGTCAGTACTGTCCACAGTCAGGGCTCGGACAAAGTTGTCGATTCTGACGATTCTGATGTTAGCATGTTCCATGTCTGTTTGAAACATGTTGCAGAACGCCTCTCGCCCGACTCGACCTCGGAGCCCCTGATCCAGGTCGCAGCATTCTTTGCGATCTACACGTTCTTCTCGACGCAGGCCGATACGCAGGAACAAGTGTACATCAAAGTCGATCCACGTCAGTCTTCGCCGACTCATAATCTCGGGCGTTTTCGTTGCCTTTGGATGATGGACTGAATCTGACACCTGAAAGCATCGGCTCCCCCTCGATCCCATAGCAACTCTGGAGCATGTCTTGACTCTTCCCAACTCGTTGGCCTCAGCTCTCGACTCGCGTCCATCTTCAATCGGTACTTCGTCTTCATCATCCCTGCCGCCCTCGCTGGATCTTCATCAAGTGCTCTTGTGGCTACTCGAATCGCAGGCCTTTTTCGTCATCCCCTCGGAAACCTATCGACATCCTAACCGTCTCCCCGCGGTCCACTTGGTCCCACACGACAAGCACTTTCAAAAGCAAGAGCAAAAGCAAAAAGACGATACAACGATCGCTATGGCCATCCGAACCGAAATGGAAGCTGCTACGTCACGATCGGAAGGTATCATCGGGGAGTCGGTCGCCGAGACAAACATTCTAACCAAGAAGAAGGCCAAGTACACAACAAAGAAGGCCGAGGCGCTCGGCCCACGCCCCATCGAGGAGAGTGATGAAGATGCTCGAGCATCGAAGGACATTGTCGGCAGGATCTTGGCGAGGGCCAAGAAGGCGACGTGGGAGAACCTGACGAGCAATTTGGGCGAGGGGATAGATGGGATGGGCGTCGAGGGGGACAATTTGCTGAATCTATTGAGGTGACCTTGATGTTTTGGTTTTTTGATCGCTTGTTGTACAATTGTCTGGCAACGCATGTGTGTGATACTTCAAATCCGTCAGAAGTAGGCACAGTTGATGGTTGCCTGTCGGAAATTTGCTCGGCTTACAAATAGATCGCGGCTGGCACTGACGGGCATCGGCCGGTCGGCTCACAATTTGGCCGGGGAGCCGGAAGATGCTCTCTGCTTTCTGCCTTGCACGGCTAGATGCACCTCAAGACACTACTACCATGGCGACCAACAACCCTCTCGTTTCGCGTCCTCTCCAAATCGCGGGTATCGTCTCGCTGCTCACGGCCGTCGGTCACACGACGTAAGCGCAGTTCCACACTGATACGTCGGCCGGAGTCCGACTCGCGCCCCCTCACTCTTTGGAGGTCGAGGTGATGAGGATGACTGATGATGCTGACGGCCGATTCGCGTGCCAACAGTATGGGCCAGAATGATCTGGGTCCCAAAGTGAACAAGTTGGGCTTAGAAGCTAGGACGGCGTTCAAGGGATGGTACCAAGGTGAGTAGTGTCACGCTCCGAGCCCCCCCTTGGTCTGGTCGTGGGACCCCACCATTATCCGCCGGCGTTTGTCGCTGCGCTGACCCGTCGCTGGAGTATTATTTTTGAGCAGGTTCCTTCATGTACACCGTGTTTGGTCAGTTTCTTTGAACTGCTTAAAGCATGCTCCGCGACGGCGGCCTGGGTCCTGACGCAAATCTCGTCATGAACAGGTCTTAACTACCTCCGAATCGCATCGGTCGTCGGCCCGCTCACGCAATTGGACAAGCTTATCCTGGCCGCACAAGCGGGCATGCATCTCTTTACTCTGATCGGTCTGACCCAGGCCCCTCCCCGTGTATTGAGCGGATTGTTGCTCGGCTTGATCGGCGTCAGCTTGGTCCGACGCTGATGCGCGCCAGTTCTTGAAAAACGAGCAGTTAACCCTGGTGTAGGCATCTATACTCCATCCCCTTCAAAACCCTTTCTGATCCCCGAACAGCCTCATGCTCTATCTACTTCTTCCTCCTCCTCGCACCTCCCGAACCCCCAAAGACCGTCGAATCAGCCGGCAACCAACTCGAATCGACGGTTTCGGGCACCTTCATCGTCTTGATCCCTTTCTTGGCCCTCTGCTCGGCCTCGAGGGCGTCCTGTGCTTCGCGACGGAGGCGCTCTTGTTCGAGTTCGAGCGCTTCCGTCACCTCTTCGGCCGAGACGTCTTCGCCTGACTTGATGCGGGCTACGAGATGTGCGGGCAGGGCGACCTGTGGGTTGCACACGTGATTGGGGTGTGATGTGTGAGATGGGTCGAAATGATAGCGGGGTTTGTCGAGCACAGTGGGGTCGTCATGGCATGAAGGCGGGAAGGATCGCCGTGGTCGCAGTGAGGTCGACGAGGAGAGGCATGCGCAACAATTCAAAAGGGAGTCACAGATGCACGGTCAGCAATACAGCATAGTGGAGAGAGGAGTCGTTTGTGAGGGCCCACCTTTCTTGTCCCAGCTGTGGTGAATCCTGGGGCGCCTTTGCCGAGTCCGGTCTTGGGGTCGTAGATGTTGGCACCCGACGATCCCTTGAGGTAGTTCCTAACTCGCACCGTGATCATGAACACGGGGATGGCGAAGAACAACAAGGGTGGGATGAGGGCGGCATCCTACGTGTGGAGTTGAAGAGGGGACAAGCGTTTCGTCAGCTGTCAGCTGTCAATCGCCAGAAGCCAGAAGCCAACACCAGCGCGGCGCCGGCACGTGGTCGTCGACTTGCGAATTTGAGCTCGGGCTGCAATGGACGGTGTGTCGAGACATCAAGGGTCAGTCATGGGGGGACCAACTTGGGTACGTAGGTGGTTGCTGTTGTGTGAGGACTCGCCTTTTTCCAGAAAGTGTCCATCGTTCGGAATTGAGGGCGCGCGGAAAACCGGAATCAAACGAGCAACGCCGCGACACACGGGAGCGGGTGAGACGTCCGCTCACTCAGGCGAGCCGCGAGCTCCCAGCTGGACGACCGAAAACCCCGAAAGACAATATCTCACGCAGTAGTACGTACGTAGGGATGCAAAGATGTACCACTAGTTTACCTCTGAGATTCCACTTGGCAACTCGTGATGAGTTTGGTCTCGGTTCCTTTTTCGCTCGATCACTGATGGGCAAATTATTCGGCGATCGAAAATCGAATCCGGGGTTGAACTTGGTGGCCAAGGCGGACGGAGGCCTCAGTTGAGCCAAATACGCCGCTGGCCCCGGGTCGACTCTGGTCGGCTCGTACCTACCTCTTTAAAACGCGACTCCCACTTCGGGCTTCTACGCCCCGTGCCCTGTTCGTGCGACGGGAGACTAGTACCGCTGGCCGATACGGTGAAGGGCTTTTTGTTCGTATTCTCTCTGGGGAACGGCTGCGCTGACCCGCTCGTTCGAAGTCAGCGCCCAGCTCATCTCAGAAGCTGGCAGCGGGCAGCCCACAGTACGGAGGCGAGGATCGTCATCGTCGGCGTTGGCTGGCGTACGTCGTACCGTTGGCGCATATACCAAGCCGTAGAGGCTTGTATTCTCTCGACTATTCTCGTTTCACGATCTCAAAAACGTATCCAAACAGCGAACCTTCGACGTCCCCGCGAATCGGCCCCTGTTCTGTTCGATCTCCGCCAGCCGAGCCGCACCCTGGTCCGCCGCGATGGGCTCGACCGCTGCCCATGCCGAAGAGGAACGACAAGGCCATGGACCGTCCCGAGGGTCGACACCAACTCTACGAAGCGAAGACCGGCCCAGTGTACGATCGATCGCACCTTACCCTGTCACGGCTTCTACCTCGGCGCCTCTGGGCCGTGCCCTGTCCATGACGGGTTCGACGTCGGGCTCCGCCTCACCTTCGACATGCTACGGCTCATTCCCACCGGGAAGTGGCAACAACGCCCAAAAATCAAGCTCGTACGGTGAGGAAGCGCGAGATGCGTTGCACGAGATCCTCACTCGCAAGCTGTCGCACCACCAATCCGCGGCATCCCTTCAACGGCACCTCGGCCACGGCCAAAGCGAAGCAGGAAGCGGAGCTCCGAATAGCCCTCCGACAGCCTCGCCGTCCTGGCGCAGCAAGGGCAAGGGTAGAGAACGGAGACGCTATGACTCGAGCCCTGGAACCTACTTACATCCTGATGATCGTATCGATGAGATGCACGACTCGGACGCCGATCTGACTGCTTCAGAAGACGACGACGATGCTTTTTCGACACCGCATTCGAGGTCGAGGTCAGGCTCGATGCCGCGCAAGCCGAGCGGGTTGAGACGATCGGCCTACGATACCGATGGTGAAGACGACGAGCATTACAACAGTCGTGATGACAACGAAGATGAAGACGACTTGATCTGGACTGCTGGCGAAAACGGTACGCCTGAGCGCGCACGGCGGTCCAAGCTTCGAGGCGAGAGTGACGATCCGCCGAAGCAGTGGGGGACGCTCAAGATGGAGCTCATGGGCCGCACACGCGGGGCCGGCGGCCTGTTCACAATCTATGCAGGGTAAGTGCATAGCCCGCGTGCGTTCGAAGGGCTTGAATCGTCTGACGTTGAATGTGTGCCACAGCGTCTACCTCATTTCGTCGCTCACGAGTCTCGAGGGCCAGACAACACCGACGATCGAGCCTTACTTCCTGTCTCTCCTGGGCTCGCATTCGCTGCTCTCATCGGTCGTCATCATCACCAGTGTTAGTACTAGTGGGCTTTGACCTATGTTGGCTCTCCACTCAATTCATCTGTTTTCTGATTCCATCTGTGCAGATTGCTTTCGCTGTTGGCCTCACCCCTATGACCAAAATCCTCGACGTTTTCGGCCGAGCAGAGGGTGTTGCCCTCGCCGCAACGATCTACTCGCTCGGCTACTTCTTGACTGCCGCCGCGACTTCACCGATGGTTTATATTGTCGCTCGAGCGTTCTCGGCGCTGGGTGGTCAAGGGCTGCAACTTGCGCAGCAGATCATCGTTGCGGGTGAGTGATTTCCGCGGCTCAGGATTAGCGCCTCCCCCCGAAGCCCCCCGAATGCTGACTTCGGCGCTCCTTCGCCCGCAGACACGACCACGCTGTCCAATCGAGGTTTGATCACCTCGACCATCTCGCTCCCTTGGCTCGTCACGACCTGGATTGGCCCCGCTTTGGCCCAGGTCTTCCTCAGCTTCGGCGAGAAGGGTTACCGAGCTGCGTACGCCTCTTTCGGCCTTTTGCTGCCCCTGGTCTCGGCCGTTCTCTTTTGCACTCTGATGCTAGAATGGCGGCGGATCAAGAAAGAAGCAGCTCTCGTTGGACGCTCACCTTCGACCTTGTCGCTCAGCGTTGGGATCGGTACGAGAAAAGACAAGATGCGAGAAGTCGAAGCGGGGAGGTTGTTCCGCCCTAGTCCGAGGAGACAGATGAGTCGGGGCGTGTTGGACCAGTTCAACAACAGCAGGCGGAAGCGTCGAGTTTCAAGCGCGTGGGGCAAAGTCACGGAGGTGTGGAAGAATCTCGACGTCGTCGGCTTGACAACTTTGACGCTGGGGTGCACGCTCTTCTTGTTGCCCTTAACGCTGGCTGCTCAGCGACCGGAAAGCTGGAACGATCGTGAGTGTTAAACAACCATTCTCCGACTGCATGCATCAAGAAAGCTCGACTGACGCCATCTTCCCGTTTTTCCCACCCTCAGCCAAGATCTGGCTCCTCGTCGCATTTGGTTTCTTGACGCTCGGCTTCTTCTGCTTTTACGAATTCCACATCGCTTCGATCCCTCTCTTACCGCCACGACTGCTTGGAAACACGACCATTGTTGCGGGTTCAGTCCTGGGCTTCTTTCATTTCACCAGGTGAGCTTGGCCTTTTGAGACAGATCTGGATCGAAATAGAACGCAGCGCGCTGACCAGCCTTTTCTGATCTTTGCAGTCAATTCTTATACGAGAGCTTCTTCACGTCATATCTCCAGTAAGTTTTACCTTTTGATGTTGTATCGGATTGTGATGCTGACCCCTGGGCCCTTCTTCCAGAGTCGCACGGGGCCATTCCGCTCAGAATGCGTCGTACATCGCCCAATCGTACATCTTCTCCGCCTGCGTCAGCGCACTATTGGCGGGCTGGTTAGCCAAAGTCTCGAACCGGTACAAGTTCATCGGCGTCATTGGAGTCATTGCGCATGCTGCTGGAGTTTGGCTGATGATGCGTGCGAGGGACCTCGATTCCTCGACGTTTGAACTGGTCATGAGTCAAGTGAGCGAGCACAGAAGCAGACCATCGTCCTTGGCGTCTTCAGTTGCGCTGACATTCGATGCGTACGCTTCACTAGGTCATTGGAGGAGCTGGTGGTGGATGGACAACGATTGCAGCGCAGATCGGTGTTCAGTCGGTCGTGGGACACCAAGGTCAGTCTCACCGAATCGTCCATGGGCGATCTCATTCAACTGACCCCGATCATTTTCACCCGTTCCAAACCAGATGTTGGCATGGCCACCGCGATCTTCTTGACCATCACCCAAATTGGAGGTGCAGTTGGTGGTGCCGGAGCCGGAGCCATCTGGTCCACTTTCCTCCCTCGCCACCTCAACCAAAGTCTGCCAACCCCCACACCCGAACTCATCTCCAAGATCATGGGTTCTCTGCCCTACGCCATGTCCTTCCCCGTCGGCAGTCAGGAAAGGAACGCGATCCAACATTCCTACACCGAGACGCAGAAGGTGTTGAACTGGTTGGCATTGGTGACGCTTATTCCTGCGCTCGTCGCGGTGTTGAGCATGAAGAATGTCAATCTAGAAAAGGATGATCGAGGGCAGGGAGAAGGCGTTGTCGTTTTGGGCAGGGCGAGCTTCCTAGGTGGGTTCTAATTGTTGGACGATGAGATCTTACCGATGGCGGGTTTGCTGATCTCGGCTGATTACCTTTTTTTCTTTTTTCTTTTTTTCTTTTATTTTCACCCAGTCTCGGCTGACGAGATCCTTGTCGACAGCGAGACGTCTTCGCTCCTCGGTGGCGCTTCCGATGCGACCCCTAGCGAACCTGATCCGACGTCCACTTCGTTCCTTTCGTAAACTCCGCTCCGCGGGTCCATCGCTTGTTATGACATTGCGCGCACATATACATATACATATTCTTCATTTTTCTCTTTTGCACTCGCAAACGTTTTCATCCTGTATTCCCTGTCTTTATTGGCACCTTTTAGTTTTTCCCCCTTGTTTTCCCACTAAATTTCGTTTCCTTCCCGTTTCGCATTCATCTTTTCAGGAGATCTCCTCCACTTGCAGATAGTATGTCTCATATGGCCTGTTATCGTTGTTTTTGTTGCTCCACTTATGACCATTGTTCTCCTTCCACCTTTTCCTTATTTCGTTCATGCTGTTGCACGTTTGCAATGGGCCCGGTCTAAAGTGACAGTTCAAACTTTCGTTTTGTCATCCACTGCACAGGCTGCAGGCTGGTCAAGCAAGCAGTCACTCAACCCGATAGGACATTTCCACGTCTCTCACGCTGACAAATGTAAGGGACTTGAGAGAAAGTTTGATCGTGCGTTTCATCCATCGGGCACAGACAAAAAGGGAAGGGGGCGGAGTACAGGAAGTCGAAACAGACGAAGCAACCGAGAGAGGGCGAACAGACGGGAGAAGAAAGCGAAGCACCACGACCCCCGTCCGTCCACTGGTGATTCAGGCCTACTCACCCTTGGCTTTTCAGACAAGAGACACCCTCTTTTCGTACGGCCAGCGAAGTTTTCAGAGAGGAGGTCGAGAGTTCGCTCCGAAACCAGAAGGTCGTGGATCGGAAAAGTAACTGTGAGCAGGGCTAGCTTGGCCCGCGTGGAAAGGATGGGAAAGGGGAGTTTTTTGGGTTTGGATGGGAACAGGAGGTTCATAGCCATGGTATGGGTCGCCTGAACGGGGGATAGGGGGAGCAGGCGGGGGCTGGTAGAGGTACTGATATGGAGCTGGGGACAGAGACGGAGATGGGGAGGGGTACGGATGCGGCAAGTGCGGGTACGGGTGCGGAAACGGATGCGCTTGCGACTGCGGATGCAAATATGGCGGCGGATGCGAGAAAAGAGGTGATGGCTGTAAATATGAAGATTGTGGTGGAAAGGGCGGGATCGGCGGCGGCAAAGGCTGCTCAAAAGGGGGCGACGGCGAATGCGAAAGACGCGGATCGTCAGGAGGTAGCATGGTCGAGGGTGATCTTGCTCGTTTTCGTTCACCCAAAGGAACCCGGTATCGAGAATATGATTCGCCTGCACGACCCAACATGGCATGGGAGGAGAAGAACAAAAGGAAAAGATGCACGATTACCCCACAAGTCGGACCCCATCGTTCGTCATCTCTGAAGATCGTACGGTGGGAAGGAACTCTGATCGAAGGAAACGAGAATGACTTACGCTCGAATTGCCATTGCGCTCGGTCGTTTTGCCTCGACCGGGCTGCGTCTTGGTTGAACATCATTTGTCGTTGTTGCGGCGATTTTGGAGGCGGTGGCGGATGCGACGCAGGCGGCTGTTGAGGGAAGGGCCGCTGCTGTTGCGATTGCTGGAACTGATGAGATTGCTCAAATCGGTTGTGCGGCTGCGGTGGGAACGGCTGCTGGGGCGAATACTGTGGTACTGACTTTGACGGGGACTGTGAGGACTCAACGATCGGATGCAAGACCTCACCCGGTTCCTGATCAGCCCATCGGTCGTATATTCTCGAGGACCAAGGAGGAGGGACTAGAGGGAGAGGGGAGACTTGGATCAAATGAGATGACGGGGATGTGGCCAGATCATGACGTTGATGAGGATAATTCATTTGATGCTGAATGGGAAGGGGTGTCAGTCGGCGTGACGGGCAATGAAGGCGAGCTTGGCACGGAGAAAATAATCTTCTCACCCTCGGACCTCTCGGGACTTGATCGTATTCGAAATCGCCACGCGGTGGTGAACCATCCATATCCTCGATCTCGACCTCGAAGGACTTTCGTCTCTTCTTGGGTCGAGGTTGAGGGAACGGAATTGGAATAGGCGCCGCCGTTGACTTTTTCGCAGTCGGTGATTGCGTGGTCCGGCTCTTGCGCCTTTCGACGGGATCGACAGGAATCTCGCCCTCTTCGATCTCGCCGTCATCGTCGTCGTCCAGAGTGATGACCTCGATCTCTTGGGGTGGGGCCTTTCTTTTGCCTTTGTCCTTGGCGCCGATGCCGATCCGAGCGTTGTCGTTGCCCACATGGATCGCCGAGTTGGCTGAGTCGCGGGTCAGCGACGACGTTGCAGATTTCGGAGCGGTTGCGGGTTGCTTCGTCGAGAGCACCTTTGAGCGTGCCAGACCCCCTTTGAGCATAGCCCTAAGCACTTCTTCGGAGCGGACTTGGTCGATCGAGGCGGTGCTCAGGGTTGCGTCCCCTGCTGCCGGTGCCTCCTCCGCTAGCGGGACCATAGGGATCGGATTCGTCGAGCCCGAAACGAGACTCGGAGACGGGATCGAATGCGAAACAGGTCTCGGTGCTGTCGAAGTTGTAGTCTCGGATATAGCCGATTCCAGTGGAGGAACGGTGGTGACAGGTTTTGTGGACGGCCCCGACATGATCTTGTTGGCTGTTGGTGTGGTGTCGGTGTCGTAGTTGAGCAAGATTTTCTCGAGCTGCATCTGCTTGCGCGCCAGAAGGCCTTGCTTGAGCTGCTTTTCGAGCTTCTTCTTGCCCTTGCTGATCTTGGGTGGTCTACGTTGCTGCGGTTGCGATGGGCGTTGTTGCCGGTTAAGTGGGGCTTGCACTCTCATCTCCTTGTCCGGTGGGATCGCAGGGGCGTAGTTGGGCGACACGAGGATGGTCGGCAGTGGCCCCGAAGGGAGAGGCGGAGGCGACCCCATCGGCAGCGCGAAGGCGAGCGACGACGACGACGACGATAACGACAACGCGTCGGGGGGAGGTGGGATCGCGACGTGCATGGGGATCGGGGCCACAGCGTGTGGGCCATCGTGGGGGCGAAAGAGTGCATGCTGGTAGCCGTAGATCTGTTGATGGAGCGTGCGCAGAATGTACCAGTCGTGCGCGGTCGGTTGAGCCATCGACGAGGACGGGGGCGCCAACGAGGACGTCGAGGCGATGCCCAGCGATGATGTAGAGGGTGATGATGCCGGCGAGGGCTCAAAGGGACTGGCCATGGCCGAGAGGGTGATGGGTGTCGCCGGTCTTGGTGGCAGGGGGTGCGGTTGATGCATCGCGGTGAAGGTCGCACGAGTCGTCATCTCGGGAGCGACGCCCTGCCCTAGCGCCTGCAGGTTGGGCTCTCCTGGCCCCTGCACGCCCTCCTGCACTAGTTCGGCCACTCGAGGAGTTTGCCGATATCAGGGGGCTGCACCGCGCGTGTGCAGGTGACAACAAGCTGTAGAACGACAACCGAGTCGAGTGTTCAGGCACGAGCCATCGCGAATGATTGAACCTCGAAGGAAAGAGGCGTAGTGAGGGGTCGGATCAAGTGCCATGCCAGGGAGGTGCCGGTCATATAAGCCTGGTTCCAGTTTTAGCCGTTTTGACCAATTTGGGCCTTGACTGGCGCACCGCCGAGCTACGCTGTGCGCCTCTGCGCGCGCGTGACGGATCGACCAAGCAAACCAAGCAAAACGAGCTGGCGCAGGACTGCAGCAGGTGGCCGCGGTGAGCTTTGGGCTGAGCTTGGGCTGTGGTCCCCTGCCTGCCCTTCGTCCCCTCCCTGTACCTCAACAGCAAGATGTAAGCACCTCACCACCGCCCGCATTCGTTGTCCAGGACCTTCACTGACCCATGCGATCCCATTCCCACCCTCTCCACCCTGTCTTGTCTCTGCTGTGCCGCGTCGATTGCGTCCTCTCAAATTTGCCTCACGCCCTGTCTCGCCCTGTCTCGTTGCGGCGCTCTGTATTGATCAACTCACATCACCCACCCACCACCCACCACCCTCGACCACGACCAACCATGCACCGACCGATCCCATACCATTGAATACGACCTTGCTTCATGGCCCTCTCTCTCCACCTGCGATGACTCGCACGATTGACTGATTGGCTGGCCAATTCGCACTCGCACTCGCACTCGCACTCGCTCACTCGCTCGCTGGCACTCTCGCACACACGACTCGCTCCGCCGCGACCCACCACCACTCTCCGCGTGCGCCGTCACTCACTGCCTCGCCTACCGCCCATTCCCTACGCCACACCCACACCCTTTACATCAAAAACATCATTCACTGCACCAACAGGCCCAAGATCTACAAGCCCGGAAAAGTCGCCTTGGTCTTGTCGGGGCGCTACGCCGGCCGCAAGGTCGTCGTCCTCCGCCAGTCGGACGAGGGCACCAAGGAGCGAAATTACCCCCATGCCGTCGTCGCCGGTGTCGACCGTCACCCTCGCAAGGTCACAAGGAGGATGGGCAAGAAGTCGATCGAGAAGCGATCCAAGGTCAAGCCTTTTATCAAGTCGATCAACTACTCGCACTTGCTCCCGACCCGTTACGCGCTCGAGCTCGAGGGGTTGAAGGGCCTCGTCGCGCCCGAGACGTTCAAGGAGGTGTCTGGCCGAGAGGATGCCAAGAAGCAAATCAAGAAGTTGTTCGAGGAGAGGTACCTCGCTGGCAAGAACAGGTTAGTCCTCTTCCACTGTAGGGATCTTGGCTCTTTTTCAATCTCTAGTCACACTTGGCTGACCCCACTTGCGTTTACAACCCACAAACAGGTGGTTCTTCACTCCTCTCAGGTTCTGAACGACTCGCCCCACACCAAGCATGCAACTCAAAAACACAGTCGTATGCCATCCAAGCAGTTTTTCTCGCCAATGCGTTCTTCGCCTCAACTCTTCTCTCTTGGTAGATCCTTCATGTTTTGATTTCTCGTGACGGCAAATCGGGGGGAACAAAGGTAAAGAAGAGGGTGTTGACGGATGAAATTACATTGGGCCCAGCGGCTGGCGCATCCACACACTACAAACACAGGCGAGACAGCGAGAGAGGAAGAGAAGCTGAGCTAGTATAACACAACAAACACCGACAAGAGCCACGACAGCAGCGTCTTGAGATTCATGCGTTAGTGAACGAGTTGGTCCAAATATACTTTTCCACCAAGGCCCTAGCATCCTCCATCTCCTTTTTCTCGCCTTTCCAACCGTCCCCCACTGACCTTGCCTCCACAGCTCGCATCACCTCCATGTCATCTTTCATGTGTTGCTCACTCGTCGTGCCCGTCAAGGGGACGATCATTCCTTTGGGCCATCGACGAGCCGTCATCAAGAGGAAGTACAACGCTTGAGCTGAGGTCTTGAGTCCGGTCTTGGATTCGGGAAATGTGAAAACTTGTAGAGGACTGAGTTGGCGGAGGATCTCAGGGTCTGGGGTGGAGAGGGGGGAGTGGGGGGGGGGGCTGGGTGGGCCTTGAACAGATTCCAGAGCCAAGCGATAAGGTGATCAGGACTCAACTGCCTGTCAAAGTCCAGAACGTCTGCAATCGGACCATGGGTTGACCATCCTTGACTCGTTGGGTGAGACGTTCGAGGATGGGCGCGCAAAAGTTGAGGTGCTCCTCCACGAAGCGGTTTTGACTGGGAGAGCGAGAAGAGGAGGTCAGGTTTTCGCTCTCAGCGCTAGGGCGGACTGCAAGGTCTACTGACATGGAGCTCGGCTTGATCTCGAACGTCTCGAAGCACCAGTCGAACAAGTCGAGATCGTAAATGTTGGAAATCCCAATCTCACGAACCTGAATGACGATCGGGGAGCGCACTCAAAATTAGCAGAGAGGACACACCAAGCAGCGAGAACTCTCCCGAGTCCAAGATGGGATCGACCTTGCCCGATTTGACCAATGCCTCAAACTCCGTCCACACCGCCCTCGTCTCCTCACGTGTTCGCATGGGAGAGTGCATGATGAGCGAGTCAATGTAGTCGGTGCCGAGTTGCTTGAGGGAGGTTTCGAACGATTGTCGGACCTGTGCTCCGTACGACGTTTTCCAAATCAGCTCGGAAGCTTTCGGAAGAAAAGTACGAGTGACATCAGTAATAGTCGTCGACAAACCTTCTGTGCAAGAGGAGCATCCTTGTCGTAAGGTAGAGGCTGGGATAGATCCTGGCCATCCAACGAGATGAACTTGGTTTGGATCCACAGCTGGTGTCGGCTGATCCCGTGGTGGGTCTTGAGCTGCTCGATCGCTTGACCGACGAGCTCTTGGCGGTAGTGCTGTCGCAACCCATCGTCATGGCTCAGCTCGACAAGCAAGTCGCTAATCCTCATCACAAACTGCGCCACTCACTTTGGGCTGACACGCGGTATCGATGTCTCGGAAGCCAGCGAGGACAGCATGTACGACGAGCGCGGTCGTACGAGCTCCTTTCCACGCGGTGCCATAGAGCATAGCGGGTTGCTGCATCTTGACTGAGCGATGGGCGTCTACTCGGCGTTTGAAATGATGAATGTGTTTGGAGCTGAAGCCTGACGGGTTGCGAGTCGAGTCGAGTCGAGTCGAGCCAGAAGCGTCGATAGTTGCGCTCGGACCTCCTCTTGTCGGCGGTGGCGGTGGCTTTCGTCGGCTGCTGGCTCGACGCGCTTTGACGCGAGTGCAATTTTGAGACGCGTCTCGCCGATGCCTTCTTGGTCACCTGCTCACCTGCTCATCCACGGCATCACCTCCCTCCCATCACCCCTTCACGTTACTCAGCGGTTATTTGCCTCACTTACCACCTACCATCTCCCTCCATCCACTCGTCTTCCCTCTAAGCCCACAAGATGAGCGGCTTCGATCAAGGCAGCGTGTACGCGGTGCCCGTGCTGCCCCCGGCCTCGACCGCGGGCGGCTCGTTCCGCTCGACGGCGAGCAACACGCTGCAACAGACCAACACGGCGACCATCAAGGCCCTGCAAGACTTCCTGACCGGCTACCGAGAGAACGAGTCCTTCATCTACCGAGATCGACTGAGGGCCAACTTGTTGCGCAAGGAGTATACGCTCGAAGTCGAGGTGTCGCACCTGATCGGATGGAACGAGGATCTCGCCGCGAGGTGTAGAACCGAACCGGGCGAAGTTGTACCCCTTGTGAGTGTGCCTGGGGCATTTCTGAGGGAAGAAACATGTTTATCGCGAACATTTAATGCGGTGTTGGTCATGCAAGAGCGATGCCTTTGCCGCATTCACCCTCCCCTGGCTGGGCGCGTCTCATAAACGCGTCGAGAGCCGAGGCTGATCACGCGTCGTTCCCCGTTTCTCCGCGCAGTTCGAGATCGCTTTGCGCAACCTCGCCCGAGCCATCCTCCAACCGACTTTGGCCACCTTGAACCCGGATGAAAGGGAACGTCGTGCCAAGGAGACGCCCGAGATCCAGCTGCAACTCCGAAGTGGTTCAAGGCTGATGCAGTTCCGAGAACTTGGCGTGAGTGCTCGCTCCCTCCTGCACTCGACCGAACCTAGCGCGTGACTCATCCATACCTTGCACGGTCTTCCGTTTCAGGCGTCTTCCATCTCTCGACTTGTACGATTGCCCGGTATCGTCATCTCGGCCAGTGTGCTCTCGTCCCGTGCGATCCGCCTTCACCTCACGTGCAAATCCTGCCGCCATGTCGCGCACATGGAGGTTCAGGGTGGCTTCA
Source organism: Microbotryum intermedium (assembly GCA_022702645.1). Lineage (NCBI taxonomy): Eukaryota > Fungi > Basidiomycota > Microbotryomycetes > Microbotryales > Microbotryaceae > Microbotryum > Microbotryum intermedium. The sequence goes on from JAHWDX010000001.1 coordinate 2,305,750, forward strand.
CGGGCTTTCAATTGCCTCGCGTGTGTGGCTCGTCAGTTTTCTCTTGCCCTTCCTCTTTTATGCCGACGACAAGCATGCCGGTCACTGACCTCGGCACTCTGGCTCGATCGCGACAGGAACCCGGGCCCTGATGGACCCAAGGAATGCCCCCTGGATCCTTATGTGATCGTGCACGACAAGTGCACGTTTGTCGATCAACAGACGATCAAGTTGCAAGAAGCTCCCGACATGGTCCCCGTGGGTGAACTCCCCCGACATCTGCTTCTCAGTGCCGATCGGTGAGTCCATACTTTTACGAGCGGTGTCACCCACTTTGGCGACGACTGACTTGGGTACCATCAACGTGCAGATACTTGACGGGTAAGGTCGTTCCTGGTACTCGAGTCATCGCAACTGGTATCTACTCGACGTTTCAATCCGGCAAATCTTCAGGCGTGAGTCCTTGCTTGCTGCGTCGGTAGCCGTGGGGTCAATGAGCTCGTCGCTGAATGTTCGTCCGTCACTCCACGCCTACAGCGCAACAACCCAGTCGCGCTTCGAACGCCTTACCTCCGCGTCATCGGTCTCGAGATCGACACCGATGGCAAGAGTGGATCGCGCAACTTTACGGCCGAGGAGGAGGAAGAGTTTGGCGAGTTGGCTCGCTCCGATAATTTTTACGAGCGCTTCGCGAGCAGTGTCGCGCCCAGTATTTTTGGCAACGGAGGTCAGTGCTGCGCTAATACCTTGTCAACTTATTGAGTCAGCCGCTGATCATTCTAGCCTCGCCTCCGCCCATCAGACATCAAGAAGGCCGTAGCGTGCCTCCTGTTCGGTGGTTCGAAGAAGGTTTTGCCCGACGGGATGCGCCTGCGTGGTGATATCAACGTCCTCTTGCTCGGTGACCCGGGTACGGCCAAGTCTCAACTGCTCAAGTTCGTCGAGAAGGTTTCGCCAATCGCTGTCTACACTTCGGGCAAGGGTTCTTCGGCTGCTGGTTTGACCGCTTCGGTTCAGCGTGATCCCCAATCTGTGAGTCTTGGCGGCAAAGATCTAAGTTTGGGAAGGCAAGACTGCTGACGGTCTGGAATCGATTTTGCAGCGAGAGTTCTACCTCGAAGGTGGTGCCATGGTTTTGGCTGATGGCGGTGTAGTATGCATCGACGAGTTCGACAAGATGCGTGACGAAGATCGAGTCGCGATTCACGAAGCGATGGAACAACAAACCATCTCGATCGCCAAGGCCGGTATCACGACCATCCTCAACTCTCGAACGTCCGTTTTGGCCGCGGCGAACCCCGTCTTTGGTCGCTACGACGACATGAAGACGCCAGGCGAAAACATTGATTTCCAGACGACCATCTTGTCCCGTTTCGACATGATCTTCATCGTCAAAGACGAGCACGACGAAGGCCGCGATCGCACGATCGCGCGTCACGTCATGAACCTGCACATGAACGTCGCGACCGAGTCGGCCGTCGTCGGCGAGATCGACATTGACAAGATGAAGCGCTTCGTCGGGTACTGCAAGTCACGTTGCGCGCCTCGCTTGTCCCGAATGGCCGCGGAGAAGTTGTCGTCGCACTTTGTCGCGTTGAGGAAACAAGTTCAACAGGTCGAGAGGGACAACGACGAACGGTCGTCGATCCCCATCACCGTCCGTCAATTGGAAGCCATCATTCGAATCTCCGAGTCGTTGGCCAAGATGACTTTGGCCACGCAGGTCCAAGAACACCATGTCGACGAAGCGATTCGGTTGTTCAAGTTCTCGACGATGGATGCCGTTCAGGCTGGCAACGTCGAAGGGATGAACAGGGGTGATTTGATGGAGGAGATCAACAAGGTCGAGAGTGATATTAGGAGGCGGTTGCCGATCGGATGGAGCACGAGTTATGCCAGCTTGGTGCGCGAGTTCGTCACACAGCAAGGGTGAGTCCACAATTGAAGGATTGAGCAGCTTTGGTTTCGGGAGCAACGTCACTGATGAGCGTGTTTGTTAACCAGGTACACGCAACATGCGCTCGAGAGGACGCTGTACATCCTCGAGCGAAGAGAAGTCATTCGCTTCTCGGGTGGAAAGAAGACAGTCCACCGCATCGGTGTCGTGAGTTGTTTCTACATATTCCAACACACGATCGCGCCACATGTAGCTGACTTTTCCGTCCCTTCTCTTGCTAACAGTGATTTACTCGATGCCCCCCTTTCGGGGTTTATGTGGACTCACCTTTGTACTTGTCTTCCACAGCTGGCTTGGCTCTCTTGGGTTTCTGCGCGCTTCATCCGAAGTCTTTTGTGTTGCTTATAAAACATGTAACATGTTCATGTATGCTCTTTCATCACCGATTATGCCAATCTATGCTTCGATCCAAACAAATACAACAACATCTCGACGAGACTGAACCGAGGCGCTGTTCACTCGAGTTGGAACTTTGCGTAAAAGGATTTCGACTTGGCCTCCGTCAATTCGGGGGTCGATTCGGGCAGTTGGTCCAGGATGGTCGCTGCGGCCATCAAAAAGTGTGCAAAAGAAATGTCGAAAGTCAGTGGCTGCTAAGAGCGCAATCTCTAATTTTGTGAGAAGTACGGCTCGAGCAAGCTGAACACGAACCTGGACTCCCTCCCCATTCCGTCAAGCTCGGGACTACTGTCCCTGGTCCGACGACGCTGTTCTCGAGAATCTTGGCATTGTCTTTGATGATGGACATGGAGCCCTGTGGAACGAATCAATCGAGGCTAGTGCGTTTCAGTACCATCTCTGAACGATCCTCTCCTCGGGGGGGAAGAAGCCACCGAATCAGGGTGAAAAGACTGACGATGATGCAGTTCTTGCCAATCTCGACGCCAGAGCCTATTGTAGCCGCTTCTATGATACTTCCAGCTCCAATATGCACATAGTCGCCAATCTTCATCGGGTAGTACGAGAAGATGCTGTGATGAACGCAAGCGCGAAGACGCTCGTCAGATATTCAGTTCGTCACTGGAGTGAGTCTCAAGAGGGACGCGACGGAACAAGTAGGATGGATCGACGCACGAATCGCACAACGTACCCTTTATAAGTCTTTGCAGGAGGTCTCAAGATACAGCCTTCGCCCAAGACGCAGTATTTGCCAATACTAACGACGACCGCCGCGCCCGTGGCTCCGGCTCGTCGTAGATCGCCTCGAATGATGACCCCGGGTTGGATCAACGTCTTGCCTCCTAGAATAATGTTTTGTGATCCCGAGATGACGCATTTGCGGGAAACCTTGTTTCCCGAGTCGGTTTCGATGTAGTCAGATTTGGAGGGGCGCGTCGTCGTAGAGGGGGCGTTGGGGTGCGATGACGAGGAAGATGAGCTGATGGGCGTGGAGGGAGGCATGACGCTGAGGTCGAGTTAAGCCCAGTTAATTCACCTCTTTTTGAGGGTGCTCGTACAGCCGCGAGTGTTTGTGCCAGGACACGGGAAGGCAGGCAAACGCAGGGAAGGGTTAAAGGCGGGAGAGCGCGGCATCGCGTCAGGGGAGGTCAGGGGGCCATCGCGCTCGGGCGAAGGATAATCACGTGACCTGCTTCATGTGGGACCCGACCGAATCAAACCCCGTGGTCGCGGATGCTTCTTTTCCCACTTCCGGCCCATCCTTTGACTTGCCACTCCTCCCATAGTCTGTTATGCCTTCGTGCTTGAGGACTCTCTCTCATACATAGCCTCTTTTCTCTAGAGCTTTACTCTATCGCCGCGTCGTCCGCCGGAGCGAGTCGTCCTCCCCGCATTCTCAGCCCTTTCCGCCTTCATCCCGCGCAACCATGGCGTCGTCAGACCGAACGATACACCAACCGATTGAACCCTCGGTGCTCCCTCTCATGGACCCACAATACGTCGCCTTCCACAACGAACACGTCATCTACATGCCCAAAACGGAAGACGCGCCTTACTCGCCCTCGCTCCGCATCGCCTCGAGCAAAGGCTTGATGTCTGGATCGTCCCACATTAGGAAAGTCGCCAAGACGCAAGAGTTCGTCATTGGTCGAGAAAACATTACGGTTAGGGCTTCGACACCTTTGGGTGAGGTGCCGGAGGCGGGATGGCCCGTTTTGCTTTGGTGAGTCAAATCAGTGGAATGAACGCCCCGCGACCTGGAGGCTGGATCCACCTTTTTGGCTTCGTCGGAATGCTGACGGTGTATCGCCTCACACTTGAGTAAAGGTTCCATGGAGGTACGAATAATATTGCTTTGAATTGCTCCCGTCATGTCGTTCACGGTGTTCGAACCGACCATCCCTGACCGACGTGCCCAAACCTTGACCCGTCACTGCAGGAGGATGGGTTCTCGGCGGCATCAACAGTGGGAACCACCTTTGTACAGCCATGACTCAAGGTGAAAGGTCATCACCGTGGAACATCGGGTCGGGCTCCGAGACACGCATCACCCTCTGAGCTTTTTCTTCATCGTCTTCTTAGATGCCAAATGCGTGACCATCACAGTCGACTATCGACTCGCTCCTGAACACCTCTGGCCCGCTGCGGTCGACGATGCGGTCGGTGGGTCGTGGGCGAAGGCCGCACTAAACTCAACTTGGACACCTCTCGGCTTGCCACCGGCGGCTTTTCTGCGTGAGTGGCCAAGAGCATGATTTTGTTTCCACAAGACAAAACTGACAGATTCCCGTCTGACAGAGGAGGGAATTTATCGGCGGTCCTGTGCACCAAGCTATCACCGCCGATCAAGATTTGTTTCCAAATGCTTACGACACCCGCCATCGACTCTTCGATCAAAGAGTACACCGTCAACACGAATGCGCCGTGGTTGTCCCCCGGTCGAATGCTGTGGTACCGTCGCTTGTACCTGCCCAACGAATCGGACTGGACCCATCCCGATGCCTCACCCAACTATGCACCCGATGAAGAGCTTGCTCGAGTCCCCAAATCGTTCATCGCCGTCGCCGGTCAAGAAATCTTGGCGCCAGAGGCGTTGCAGTATGCTGAGAAACTCAAGAGGTTGGGTGTCGAGGTGGAGACGTGGGTCGTGGAAGGGGCCACACATTCGGTAGTGAATCTCGAGGATGTGATGGACAGTGCCAAGGATTTGATACGTAGGGAGGGGGAGGCGTTGAACAAGGTATTTCATTCCTAGTAAGACGGTCGACGTCGTGGCTGCCGGCGGAAAGTTATGGGTTTTTTTTTTTTTTTCAGGAACGATTAGCTGAGGACCCAGTTCCTCTTGTATTTGGAAAACGTCTAATAGTAATAGCATCCCACAACTGAACACATTGATCCTAGCATCGCCGGATGAACGGTAGTACCAGGCTTGATTGCCCATCTTCCGCCGCCGTGTGGTCAAGCGCGCACTTTTGTCCGGCCAAAACCCCGCCGTTGGAGAAGAGGATTTTTATTGCCCCTCTGCGCCGGTGCTTGCGAGACGCGCCGCCGCTTTACGGTGGGCGCGCCCGCTTGGAGCGACGAGAGGCGGCTGCTTCTTTTCTGGTTTCTGGCCCGTTGCCGTAGTTGCTGTCACAAGCCGTCGTCCACTCATCACCCTTACATGTACGTATCCTTCCCTACCTCCCACCTCGTGATTGACCGTGGATCAGGCATTCGATTTGGACACCTCAAACTGGATGGGATGTGGACGGGGTGCAGCGCAGTCGTCTTCGGTTGCGGGCGGGCGTGTGAGCTGGGGTGGGCCTCGCTCGAGCTGGGCTGAGGCCGGCCGCGAGCAAAAATGAGCGACCGCGTACGACTCGCACGGGCAGGCATGGCCGAGGAGGGAGGACATAGCTGAATGGACGATCTGCACATGATGGACATGGGTGAGGGTCAGGGTCAATGGGACGCAGTGCGAGGACGTCGGCTGCGTGACTGCAAGGTTTGTTGCACGCTCGACGGTCGGCCCACGGCGCACGCTCGCTGGCTCGCTCGTCGATTGCATCCTTGCGACGACCACCACGCCCACCATCAGCGACCACCATCAGCGACCACCAGCCACGACTTCGACCGTGGCATCGACCCCACCTCGCATCCACAATCACCTTCATCCCATTCGTGACTGCTTGCAAAACTCAAACTGACGCCCGAAATTCCCCTTCCATTACCGCGCCACAGCATGTCTGCACCTGCTGGTGAATCTCGTGGCGGTTTCGGTCGAGGCCGCGGTGACCGTCGAGGACCTCGTCGAGGTGCTCGCCGTGGAGCCCGAAAGGATGAGGAGAAGGAATGGTGAGGGCATCGAGCGAATATGTGGGCAGTTCGACTGGGTACTAGGTTACTGAATCACGTTATTTCTCCCGTTCTGCGTACAGGGTCCCCGTTACCAAGCTCGGTCGTCTCGTAAAGGACGGCAAGATCAAGTCGATCGAGGAAATCTACCTCTTCTCCCTCCCCGTCAAGGAATACCAAATCATTGACATCCTCCTCCCCAAGCTCAAGGGTCAGTACCGCGATGACGATGGTCATTCATGCACCTCTGCCGTGACCCGTGACCCGGGCATCGAGTTGACACATTTCGTACGCGCTGCCTGCACACACAGACGAGGTCATGCAAATCATGCCCGTCCAGAAGCAGACCCGTGCCGGTCAGCGCACCCGGTTCAAGGCGTTCGTTGCCATCGGTGACTTTGACGGCCACGTCGGACTCGGTGTCAAGTGCGCCAAGGAAGTCGCCACCGCCATCCGAGGCGCCATCATCCTCGCCAAGCTCTCGGTCGTCCCCGTCCGACGCGGCTATTGGGGCAACAAGCTCGGTGAGCCCCACACCGTCCCCTGCAAGGTCAACGGCAAGGTTGGATCAGTCTACGTCGGCCTCGTCCCCGCACCCCGAGGTACCGGTATCGTCGCCGCCCCTGCGTCCAAGCGCATGCTCCAGCTCGCCGGTGTCGAGGATTGCTACACCGCGTCGCGTGGTAACACCTCGACCCTCGGTAACTTCATCAAGGCGACCTTCGCCGCCATCTCGCAAACCTACGGTTTCCTTACCCCCGACCTGTGGGAGAAGATCCCCTTCTCTCAGGTGAGTTTTCGACCCACTTGTTCTTCCGCGAGATCGCATAGTGAGATTCGCATCTCTGACCTGACACCTCTCTCTCCCTCTCACAACAGACACCCTTCGACGAGTTCTCGTCTCACTTGGCCTTGTCGTCGAAGAAGAACTTCTAAGCGGACGCATCGTGTGCGTGGGATCATGAAGGAAGTGCTCTTTTTAGGTTGGTGTTGAGTACGGCAAAAGTAGTCGAGCGCTACGTGCAATAAACAGCTCCCCCTTATGCCCAAAAACATGTCGAGTCGTCGTGTCCGTGCATCGCATCAAACATGATTGAGAGGCATGCGACAACGGCGAGGAATTTGAACGAGTCCGAGTTTGAACTTGTTGGACATCTATCTGCCGTTTTCCTTAGTGCGTTCAAACGGGTGCACTCCAGATGATCTTGTGTCTGACCCGTAGGTGTTATACTGACTTCTCTCTTGTAAGTGTATGTTCAGCTGAACGCTAGTCATTTTCGTCGCCGCGGGCATGACTTGCGGGGCTCCATCTATCAGAGCTCTCAAGTGACTGCAAAAAGACTCTAACTAGATTATTTATCACATGATTTGAATTATAGGTCTACGTTTCTTAGCCGGCCTTGGCTCCTCGTCCTCGTACACCTCTTCCTCTTCTTCCTCGTGTCTTGCTCGACACGCTCCTCCCACCTCCTCTTCCACTCCTTCAATCTCAATCCCACCTTCATCGTCCTCGAACTCCTTCTCCTGTTCCTTCGCCTCTTCCAACAACTTCTCCCTCTGCTTGATCTTATCGATCAACTTGGTCGCACGATTGAAGACGCCATTCGTGCTCGTGCCGCACGCGAAACATTTGCCCGTCTTGGCGAACCTTTTGATCGCGCAGGCGGCATCAAAGTAATGCCCGCACAAGGTGATGACGGGATCTCTGCCGAACGGTTGTCGGCAGATGAGGCATGCAAAAGGTAGATCGTCGACGGGTTCTTGTTCGTCGTGGTCGTCGGGGTTGTCACGCGCGTGTTGTTTCGAGAGGAAGGAGCCGGCCGCCGCCGAGGAGGAAAGGAACGAGTTGTCCAGCTGCCAGCCGTGGAGGTAGTCGCCTCGATCGTGTAAGAACTTGCACGAGTCGCCAAAGCCACAGAAGCCCGTTTCTGACAAAGAAGAGAGGGAGGTCCCAAGAAAGTCAGTGGCTGTTTCTGACTAAGCGCAAGTACAAGTGCCGTGCCGCGGCAAATCAAAGATCAAGCCACTGATACTGGAGCGCTGAGGTGCGACTCGACCATAATCGGAACGTAGACTCACCTTTGTAATCTTTGCACACATCAGGTTGGTAATCGACGAGAGTGATTTGCCGCACATTGTCCGGTCCCCCCTTGATGGGTCCAAACGACTTGGGCAACTGATGCTGCGTCGCCTTGGCTCCTCTGTACAGTCCATCATCGGGCACATCTCGAGCATCTTTGTCCCCGTTCTTGTCCTTGCCCTGTTGCTGCAACTTGATCAACTCGGCCGACACCTCAGCAGGGGGTGAACTACTCCTGCGTCGTTCCCGCTGGGTCGTCGCCGAGTATCGAACTCCGACGCTCTGCTTGGTCCTCTCGGCTTGTGCGGCTTCCTCGTCCTCATCCGACAGGTCGGCAAAGGTGTCCTTCTCCTTGCGTTTGCGAATCGCACCAGCTGTGCCTTGGACGAGGTGGCTGGTGAGGTGGCGTTTGGTCGCGTGGATGACTTCGCTCTCGACCGGCGCACCGCCGTCGCCGTCGGCGTTCGCGTTCGTCGTGGATGAGGACGGTGCAGAGGTCGAAGACGATGCAACGACTTCCTTCTGCCGCAGTCCTGTGGGTGCACCTTTCCGCTTCTTGATGAACTTGATCGGCGCGTCGTCCGACATGTTCGCTGAGGGCTGTGCGTATGTGTGTGGTTGAAAGTGGGTGGAAAGAGAACGAGGCCAAACTGAGATTCGGCTCGTGCAGCAGAGGTCGTGCTGCTCGGCCGGCGGCGGCTCACTCTGGCTGACTAATGACATCGACGTTCCATCACGCCGCACTTCTTGCCAAATCAAAGCAAGCCTTTGCAGAGCGCAGCCCCAAAACTTCTGGGATTACGATGATGATGGAGATAAGTGAACACAAAAAGAGAAGAGGCAAACAAGCACAAGCAAGAAATCTAGCACGCCCCACGGTTCCTCCTACCACAGTTCATTCTCAGTCCCGACCCCCCGCCTCGATCAATCTAGGCCTCTTGGCGAACATCGAATCAAGCGTCTTTTGGAATCTCGGACCAGTCGACGCACCGAGACCGCCACCCTGCTGCTCGCTCTCAACGGCAGCATTGGTGATGCTCGAGAAATCGAGACCGGCGTTCTGGCCTTTGGCCGCCCTCCATGCGTACGTCAGAGCGTGTGCGACTCGGGTAAGCGCGTTCTTGGCTCGATTCCTCATCGGATTCCCATGACGAACATCCGTTCCTGGGGTTGAGAAGAAAAAGTGCATGAGCACGCAAGTAAGATCATACTCTCCGAGACATGGGATCAGACTCACGAATCCTGTTATCGATGCTGTTGAGGGTCGTGAAAATCTGTTCGACGAGGTCCCGGATCGTTCGACGCTGCTCGGTGTCAGGGTCGTACAGGCCCTCTACGACATCCGAAAGAGCAATCGACAGGAGCTGAGCGTTGTAGTACAAGATCGTATCGTCAACGTCTCGAGTGATCATAAAAGGTGCGTCCGGCTTTTGCGAGGTGAGCATGCGCAGCATTGCATTAAGATGGGCTGGCCGGTGATGCAGATCGTCCAGATGCTGGGGGCAATATGAGGGTCGCCTATGGTCAGTACAGGGCCAACGACCATCATATGGTGCGCCACTGGGACTTACGCGGTGCTCTTTCGAAGAAGGTGTCGCATCAACGTTGAATAACCAGCCCCAGGCAAGCGCAGCTCTCAGGCTCAAGGCCACCTCGCTCTGTCGGGGCAGGGCGCGCAGCACTTCGACGTAAAGATGGGCATTGCGGATGGGATAAAGAGCCGACAGTCTCGAGAAGATTGACCATCTCTGTGTGCGGGAAGAGAACAGTTCAGTTTGCTTTCCATCGGAAACATGAGCTCGAAACAATGCATGCTTACGGTGGCTGTATCCTGGAAGGAGACGGCATCGAGCAGGCTCCTCAAAACGGCCTCGAGAGCGCCACGCAGTGGTGCCGCCGACGGATCGAGCGAGAGGCGGACAAAGACTGTGACCAGAGGGGCAATGTCGCGATCGCTCAGAACGTGATTTGGCCTGTGGAAGACGCGTGTGTTTAGTTAGCTTGTTCGCGGGGTCTTCCGAAGCAGAGCAGACTCACCGAGAGGACGCAAGTGCTTGAACGACTCGAGCCAACCTCGTTACAGCCTCGACTCGTTGCTCGTCTGTCACAATCGGTCGTTCGGGCTGGGAGGTCGTCTCCTGTTCGTCGACGTCCGTGAGAGGTGAGCTTGGTGGCATGCTCTCGGAGTCGGAATGAGAGAGCGCGTCGGTCTTGAGGCCCAGTAGTACCAACTGCTCTTCGATTTCGAAAGCAGTAAAGAGCGCATCTCGTGATTCGGCATCCGAAGCCTCGCGGACGATGATTCGATCCAGCAGAGCATGCGCTCGATCCGCGAGCTCGGGCATCGTGTGCGGATGGCAGATCAGCGATAGTAGATGACGAGCCCCTACTTTGTAATTGCCGAGGGAGTGGCGAGCGCGCCGAGGCAAGAGCACGATTGGTGAGGGAAAGCATGAGGCATCACGGCGCCCGTCTACGAATGGGAGAGTTCATGATCAGCGTTGGGTCGTGCTGGCGAGCATGCGAAGAAACATCTACCTTCGATGGCTTTCATGATGGCTTCGTTGAGAAATCCGCCCTCCTCTTCGTCGTCACTCTCGGCCATCCTCGTCCAGACGGTGACCCTAGTCGCCTCGCGCCAGCAAACTCGCTGCTGCACGACTTCATCTACCGTTTTCGCCTCTGATGACTGTTCGAGGTCAGCCTTGAGGACACGCGCCATCGCTCGCGAGCGATCGCTCGCATCTCGCCTCTCGGGAGACCCGATCAGTTCCGGATCCAAGTCCGGGTCAACTACCACGTCCGCAGCGACCTTGGCCATTTCGTCGACTTGATCCGCGGTCAAGGCCGATGCAAATGGGTCGACTAGATCGTCCTCGTCCGAAGAGTCCGAATCGCTCGCGTTCATCATAAGACGCTTGCCTTCGAGCCAAGCTTCTGACACCCCACGGGCGGCCTTAGCATCACGTTCGCGTTTGAGTGCCGCGATCGAAAAGCCACCACGCGTCGCCGACGATGAGCATCCGAAGCCGAAATCGTGCTTAGGCTTGACGACCGTCGATGCCCCCACCGCAGCTCGCGGCCGGAATGATCGACGTACTTCCTCGTCGTGCGATGCGGAAACAGCGGCTGAACGCTCCGAGTTGAGAGCTGTTCCTTCGGCTCGGCGAGCTGCGGCTCGCGATAAAGCGGCTTTCAGCGCCTCGTCGTCCGAATCACTTGCGCTCGCAGAGCCGGAGCTACCATCAGAGTCGGAGGAGTCAGAGCTCGATCTACGCTTCCTACGCGGCTTGAGCGACGTGGTTCGTTCGCGAATTTGCACCAGAGGAATTTCGAGTACGAATGAGTGGGGCTTGCGAGTAGACGGCGAGCCGGTTTTGACGGGCACACAGTGTGGCTTGATAGGGGACGGGGCGAGGGACGACAGTGAAGAACCGCTAGGCGAGCGCACGAAGCGAGAAGCTGACGAGCGATCAGGAGTCATGGGTGCTTTGATAGTGGACTGGATTGCCAACGACCGTGAAGGAGTGGTTTTGGCGCCATTCGCGTCACTCGGGCTGATGATGGGGGCACCGATCACGGGCAGATCCACGGGGACCGAGGTCGCGTGGCCAGGGAGAAGGGGCGCGACCTCCAAAGAAGGAGCTGTCGGAGATATATGGAAAAGCGACATTGGGACAGACCTGGACTCGGGCGGAGGTGTTTGTCGGGGGTTCGGGCTCGGCACGTGTTGAGATCGAGCCTGCGAGGCTTGTGAATACAGAGAAGTTTCCGTCTCCTGCGAGTCGGGACAGCTGTCCGGCTCCATTTCGTCTCGATTGGCATCGTCCTTGGACATTGCCGAATTCAAGTGGTCATGAAGTGGCGCTTCGATTGGATCCTGCCGTCCCTTGCCCTTGGCATTCGAGGACGAAATCGATTGTGGAGGTTCGCCTGCTGGTCGCGCCGGAGAGTAACCTGCGCCATTCTCGATGGTGGGGCTGCGTCCTCTGGTCACGAAGACCGGGGTGGTGGTCATTTCGTTCGATGTACGCCTGGCGATCTGGTTCGTCGAAGCTTTGGGGGTGATCTGGCAATGCACGACAAACTCGATCAGAATTGACGTCGCGGCTGCCTCAGGCAGCGTGTCGAGCTCGCTCCAGAGGAATGGCTCACCTCGAATCCGTTCTGCTGCTTCATCGTTGACCGAGTCGGCGTACGAGGCGTTGTTGATCGCGAGGACCCATTTGCATCCGGTAGCCCAGCGTGGGACATGGACCGGCCGCTCGATGAGGCTACCAGTCCGTCGCTCGCAGAGCTGCTCGAAGGATTGTGGGTGACGGATTGTGGGTGACGGATTGGCTCCGACGCTGGTCCTCTCTCTTGGAATTTGTCGACGACTTTGAACCGTTCTGTGGCTTGGTGTTGCTCTGGATTTTGAACGTCGAGTTTGAGGGTGATGAGGGCGCGGAGCTGCTGGAAGCTGCCGGAGCTGCTGCTGCTGCTGCTGCAGGGCGACGTACTCCGTTCGCAACCGTGGCCTCGCGGTTACGCGTCTCTGCCGAAGAGGGAGGTGGCGTCGGCGTCGGCGTCGGAGAGCTTTTTGGGAAATAGGCCGAGAGCAACGTCTGACAAGGGCCAATGGATTGACTACTCGAGGCGACGCTGGTGCCGTGCGCGTGGTGGTTATCGCGTCGGGGACGTCAAGTGATCCGAGTCGTCGAACGGAAGAGGGGTAAGGAGGGGACAGTGTCAGAGGCGCTCGAGCTCCGATTCGGAGGTTGCGATCATGTTCGACTCACGAGCTTGTCGCCGTCGATTTCCTGGCCATGCAAAGGGTTGGTCGCACGGCGTGTGGCACAGGAGAGGAGCGTTAGAGAACTCAGTCGGCGCTCAGCAGCGCGAGGCCGTGTCAATCTCAGGCCTGACGCGACGCGCCTCAAAGGTTCAGGCCATTCAGGGGCAGGCGTGGTGAACGGGTGAACGGCGATCGATCAACCGCCGCCGAACGAGTGAGGGGGGGAACTCGGAAGAAAACGCGGATGCAGCGGCGTGACGTGATCAAGCTAGTCTTGTTTCACATCGCGAGTTATTCTGCAAGCAGCTCCCATTCTCGGCAAGAAATAAACTGTGCATTTTCCGATAACTCGGTACGAAGCAGTGTCTGACTAAGCCGGCCGAACTCGGCCGTCGACGACGTCACCATCTCCTCGCTTCGATCTCGCCGCTCCACTTCAAAGCGTCACCTTCACGGAGTTGCTTGTTCGGTCTTGCCTCTCCACCTCTCCACCTCTTCACCTCTCCAACCACTCCACCTCTTTCACCACGGATACTCTTACGTCTCATGTGAGTCAATCTCGTCCACATTCAGCTTCGTTTCGAGTCCGATGCTCTGTTGCACCGTGACCGCTTCTTGAGAGTCGATCGCTTCCCAGTTCGTACCGGCTTGGTGCAGCTCGGTCACTCAAACCTCGCTTGAATCCTCGACAGACGCGATCAACGATGACCTTTTCCGTTCCCACCTTTGACTTGCTTGATGGAACCAAGATCCCGACCCTCGCTTGGGGCAATGGGACCGGTGATGCAAAGAAAACGGCCGTCGAGTCGGGCAAGATTGCCCTCGGCGCTGGCATCCGTCACATCGACACCGCCCAAGGTAAGACGGGCCAGCCATGTTTATTTTTATTTTGGTATGCGTGTTGCTGATACTGCTCTTTGCCGATCGTTATTAGGCTACGACAATGAAGAGGAGACTGGCCAGAGCATCAGCAACTCGGCCGTTCCTCGTACCGAACTTTACGTCACCTCCAAACGTTCGTCGTACCGGTCGGCGGAGATACCCCTGCCCTCCTGCACGTACTGACTTGACGGACTCATACTTTTTCCACAGTCTCCCAGAAGGGAGGCAACCCCAACAATGACCCCATCCCCGTCGCGGATGCCAAGAAGGCGGTTCAATCCACGATTCAGCGTCTCGGCTTCCATCCGAACCTGTTGCTTATTCACAACCCCTTTCTCGCACCCAAGGGAGAGATGCTTGCCTTCTGGCGTGTGCTTGAAGAGATGAAGGATAATGGAGAGCTCGAGTCCTCAATCGGTGTTTCCAACTTCCGACCCCAGGACTTTGAAGGCTTTTTGGACCAGGTCAAGTACAAGCCTGTCGTGAATCGTGAGTTCATTGTTGTTGATCATGCCTGGAGGGTCTTGCTCAGCCCGTGCTCACCATGTTTACTCCCCCTCCGCAGAGCTCGAGTACCACCCTTACTTGCTTGAGCAGCTCGACCCTCTGCTCAAGATTCACGAGAAGCACGGTATCCGCACCGAAGCGTATGGACCGCTTTCTCCCTTGCTCCGTCACCCGACGGGCGGACCGATCAAGCCGATCCTCGAGCGCATCGCCAAGCGAATCTCGTCCGAGACGGGAAAAGATGTGGATGCCGCTGGAGCGTTGCTGTTGTGGACTCGTGCCAAGGGCGTTGTTGCGGTGACCGCGTCCGGCAATGAAGGACGCATCAAGAAACTCGCCGAGGTGCAGACCCTGCCCGAGCTGAAGCCCGAGGAGGTGGAGGAAATCGACGCAGCGGGTCGCAAAATCCACTACCGTGCATACGTGAGTTTCTCTTGCCTCATCTTGTTCGGCTTCGACCTTTTCATCGGGAGGCCTTGTATTGACACGATCGCCTCCAACCAACCTCTTCTTGGCCCATAGGATGAGCACATGCACGACTTCGCCGAGCCGGACTTGCCCTCGCAGTAGATATTCAAGCGATGGCACCGAAACGGTTTTAATCGAGCTACGTCATAGTATGGTCGAATGTACATGCAACTATGTAACTAGAAATTACACCTCGTATATATGGTACTGGAATTATCAAAGTTAAGATCGAAGCTACTTGTGAACACGATCAGCTGCTTGTGATACCCGGACAGCTCTGCAGCTGAATCGGATAGGCGATGCGTCAAAAGATGCAATGTCAACTGCATTCTGGGGCCACGCTCGGTCGAAGAACCTAGATATTTGATCAAATTAGGTACGGGTACTACGATATGAAATGATTTTGGACCACACCCCTACCTAAGTACTGCAAATTAGAACGCTCCGAAGGGAAAGATAGGTCCGAAGCTTCCAACGCTCCAACGCTCCAACGCTCCAACGTTCCCGAAGTCTGTCGAGTTCCGAGCCGACGTCTTTGCACCCTGCCAGGTCTAGAATTTTCTGGAGTGGTTTCCACACTGTAAATTCAGTATTTTGTGATTTTGGAGAGGACAGATGAAGGTGTGGCTGAAATGTGGAAGCGGTAGGCAATGAATTATTGCTCATGTCAAGTTGCAGTATTCACCCCCGTCGCAGTAAAGCTCGATGGGGCAGGAGCCTCGTCCGGCGATGAAAATTACCGGGAGAGCTTGTTTTGGGGACAAACTCGCCGTTTTGGCTGTAGTGATCGGCAGACACCTCGTAGTTATGGTATTGCGGATTCAGCCCATGAGTTTTGTCGCCTCAAGAGAGCTGCACATGCATTGTTTGGCAAATCGTGCGGCGCATCGGAGCCTGCGCTGCGGCGAATTTTCAATCGACGACTCAGTCAAGCATTAATATATCGAGCTTCGCAACATCCGAGCTGGCAATGTCGTACCGCGGAAAAATCGAAAAGGGTAGCGTGAGCCTGCAGCTACGACTTTCAAGCCTAGAGCAGTACAAGGAGTCCTCGAGTCACAGCGTACCAGACTCAAAGACGTAATCCTCGGCTGAGGCTCTTGCAAGCGCCTGCGCTAGTAGCAACCCATGGAGCCGAAGGCTCGCTTGAAGTTACGGAAGCACCTGGCGCCGTCGGAGCGGTCTGGAGGGACGGCCCTCGCAGACCCACTACCTTCAACGCTCTAATGCACAGACTTAGCTACAGGCTCTTTTGGGTTGGTTCCGGTTGCTCATGATACATACCCTGTATTTCATTATGGCCGGAAACCGCAGCGCTGCCGCTGATGGAAGCCGGGGCTCAGATGCGAGCCGCTTCGTTTCTGGAAGTTGGCTGCTCTCCTGATGGATCGCCGTCGGCGCCAGGCGACAAGCTGCCCTGACGGTAAAATAAACGGTTCTTGCCATCAAAAGTAATAACTAGGCAGCTTCTCTTTCTCAGTCGTGTGCCTTACTCACTTCTTTCTGCATAGATCGAGCGAAACGTCGAAGCAGTAGCAGGCACCGTCGGCTCCACTGAGTGGGGCGGCGGGGGTATAGCACTAGCGATCATACGATCGAGACGTCGTCAAAATAATTAAGTCCTCGCGTGTCGTCGGGAAGAAGATCCTTGCCAAAGGTCGCATCACTGGTCTTTGCCTTCTCTTTTTCGTATTTGCTTCGTCTCTGCATCTTCTCCCTTCAGCGCAACCTTGGTCGATCTGTCCACTGCCTATAGGTCGATCCGAGAGCAGCCCCTTTCTTCGTGCCGCCCAGCTGGTCGGAGAGATTTCGGGTCCTGTGTCCTTGACTGCGCTTTCCGACACACTCATTGCTCAGGTTTTCGTACCCCATACTCCGTTGTGTTTCTCATCGTCGTCCCCCGGCTCTTGTTGATATGCCCGCGGTACTCCACCTTTCCTTTGTTCTTTCTGTATGCGCGGTCGCAAGTGCCCACAGTGAGTTTTCTCGAGCCCTCATCGTATCAATTACGGGCATTTCCCGTTCGGCCTAGGGCAGCTCTGACAATTTACCTTAATGTGTCTGGAACAGTGAGCATCTGGACCCCGTTCATGTACGGGGTCGGCTGGGCAACGGGCAACAAGGGTTCCAAGTTCAGCCAACAGGCCGGAGACTGTGAGTCGTCTCTGCGCCAGCCCTCATCATCACTGCTTGGAGATCCCATTGACCCACTTACTTCTCATTTTGTACTTTTTTTAGTCGCATACAATGCTGGCGCTCCCGTAGACCCTATCGGCCCCGACGTGGGCCAGCAATCCGATTGGTGGTTCCGTAGGCCAATTATCGTGCTTTGCGGCCTCGACCGGGCCGGGTCGCCAAGCTCTCCGCCGATGGCAAATGGACCGTCGAAATTGCGTGCCACGTTGCCTGGACTTCCTACGGTGTTTCTACCACCACCCCCGGCTCCAACCTTGATGCGTGCCCGGGCAACTCGGGGGCCTACCACAGTGGCGACCCCAGTGCTTCAACGATCGATTCCAACATGCTCTCCGGATGTGCCCTGGGCATCGCTGACGTCGACGGCATCAGTAAGGTCACCATGGACAACTTGGTCATCTTCTCTACGAACCAGAAATGCGTCGCGTCGCGGTAAGCCCACATCCAGACATCCAGTCTACCGGATCAAAAAACTCATCAAGTGGCTCCTCTGCATCTGGCATCTGTAGCTACACCAATTTCAAGATCCCAGCCCTGATGCCGGCTTGCACGGGGGCCAAATGCATATGTGGATGGTTCTGGTAAGTGTATTGTTGTTTGATGAATTGGTGGGTTCAGCTCTGTCTGACACTGCCACCCATCGCAGGCTCGCCAACAATGGGACAGCAAACTTTTACATGACCGCGTTCGACTGCGCAATCACCAATGTCTCACCCAACGCAAAGACCATCGCCCCGCCTTCGGACCCAGGTTTTGCCCCAAGCTCAATCAGACTTGCACCACAAACTTCCAATTGGATCCAAGCGTCCACTGTACGCGTACAACACCCCCTCAACTGTCGTCTTCGTCGGAAATGACGATCGACCAGGATACCATGCGAACTGGGGCTTCCCCATCGACGGTGCTCAAGACGACATCTTCCAAGTGTATGGTTCTTCCTCCACAACCACCGCGACCACCACCACTTCACCCTCGTCGTCTTCTTCTCCGACTTCGACCTCCTCGAGCACTTCGGTCTTAGCCACCACCGCAAGTGCGATACCTACTTCATCGCCGTCCTCGTCGAGTACCACCACTACCGGCGACACGACCGTTAGTACAGAGGACGTTACCACCACGACTCCCTCAGCAACTACAACCAAATCAGCCACACCGACAACGACGACGACAACCACTACCACAAGCTCTGTCCCCTTGCCAACTGGTCCCGTCGTCAACCTGGCCCGTTCTGCATCGGCCGACGCCAGTTCTTTCAACGGCCTGACCTCCTCCAGTCCCGACAAGGCAATCGACGGCAACACTAAAGGCGCTGCTACTGACACAGGCACGCTCGACATCTTCCCGATCTTGAGCGGTGCTGCCGCAACGGAGTGGGTCTCGTTCGGACAAGGACAGGGGGCGTGGTTCTCCTCACGTGGTCCGACCCCGTCACCTTCAATCAAATCGTGCTGTACGATCGACCCAATCCACAAGACCGAATCTTCACCGCGACGATCACTTTTGCCGATGGATCGAGCATCCCCATCTCGTCGCTCAACAACCAAGGGCTCGCGACGTACTTCAATACGACGACGATTACAACAATGTCGTTCAAACTGAACATCCAAACCGTGTCGGGCACGACTGCAAATATCGGCCTCGCGGAAATTCAAGTCTTTTTCAAGCCCACCACTGGCTTCAACAAGATCTTGACTCCGACACCAAAGTCTTCCAAGCGCTCCGTCGTCGTATCCTCGGTACCGGCAAGGCACCCTCGTGATTTTACGACTCGCCGAGACACCATGCAGGAGCGCATCTTCGAGGAGGCGAGCGGGTCTCGCCTCGTAGAGAGATGTTCAAGAGCTAGACTAAGGCAGTGACGTAGTCATGGATAGTGCATGTATCTTTATGAATGAAAGTCAGGTTGTAGCAGGCCGAAACTCGTCCATGGCGTGTACCTCTTTCGACCAGGGAGCTGAGCGACCGACACATTGTATGGAAGTACAACAGGTATCACTTGCATTCTCATTCCTCCTCGTCCTCATCAGCCCAAGCAGCTACGGCATCACTTTTATCCAAGTCAAGATCCACCTCCATAGATTGCAAGTCGTGTGTGGCATTGACCGCGCCGGCTGTATCCGCCTCGAGCTCGTAGCTGTTCATCTGACCCAGCAAGTGCTCAACGATATAACTCTCCCGAACTATTTTGTCGGCCCTACCGAGGTGTCGTTCCGTATACGGGATCAAGGCCTGCAACAGATCGCCCGCCTTAATTTCGGTGCGTCGCTTCTTGGCCAACTCTCGTCTTCGCTCCTTGCGCTTCTCCTCGTTCACGATCTCATCCTCGTCCCCATCGTCCGCGCCAAAGTCGATGTCTTGGTCGTCTTCCTCTTTCGGTTTTTGTGGGTCGAGGCACTCGAGCACTTTCTCGGCCGAATGAAGTTTGAGGATAGCGTGGAGCACGCCTTGAGCGACCTCGGACGTTCGGGCGTTCGTGTTCCAATCCTTGACGTAGAGCAAAAGCTGCCGCAGATCGATATCGCCGAGCGACTGCAACACCTGGTCGACTTGACTCGACCCGGTGTAGCTCTTCAAGTCTTCCGATGCCGCGAGTCGAACCTCCGTCAGGAGCTTGAGCAGTCGCTTGGGTTGGTCCATCGACAGACTCAACAGAATCGCGTTCGAGTAGTCCCTGATCGAGAGATAGTTCTCAAAGTCCTGGGCTTTCAGTGCTTGGTGCTCGTGTTGTTCAACCTTGGCCTTTTCCTCCTCCTCCGTCAAGTCTTGCCAAACGGTGATCACCGAGTCCGCACCACCCGAAACGAGATACTTCTCATCCTTGGCCACCGTCAAAGCCCAGACTTTGTCGTCGTGGTTGTCGAGCGTCGATACGCATTGTTCGTCCTTGACGTTCCACACCTTGACCAACCCATCCGAGGCGCACGACGCCAGCTGCATCCCTCGAGTCAAAAAGTCGATCCTCAGTACCGAGTTGGTATGCCCTTCGAATGTCTTGACGCAAGTGAAATCGGCCAAGCTCCAGAGCCGGATCGTCCGGTCACCGGAAGCGGTCGCCACGCATTGATCGACAGGCGAAAACTTGACACTCCACACACCCCTCTTGTGACCTTTCAGAGTGCCTAGTAGAGAGAGCGCCGCCTTCGGTGGGGACGACTTGGTCTTGGCGGTGTAGGTGATTGAGAAGAGCTTGGCGGTGCGATCCTGAGATCCGGACACGAGGAGCTTGTCGTTTGGTGAGATGTCCAAAGAGTTGATGTCCTTGTCGTGAATTTTTTGTGTCGTCAACGACTTCAAGGCCACGGCTGGAGCATCATCCACGACCTCGCCGCCCTCCGCACCCAGCGCAGAAGGAAAATCCCAAACCTTGGCCGTTCGATCCTGCGAAGCCGTGACAAGGAAGGTGCGTCCCTTCTTGGCCACGGCCACGGCTCCTATGGACTCGACATGACCTTCGGCGGTCGCGACGCACGCCCACCCTTTGCCCGATGACTTGGGTCGCCATACTCTCGCCGTCTTGTCCTTGGATCCACTAGCCAAGACGTTACCATCGGTCGACCTCCCGAGGCAGAGCACGACGTCATTGTGGCCTTCGAGCAACGAGGTGTTAAAGCGAGCCAAGTCGTAAACGCGAATCAGATCCGAGTTCGTTGCAACGGCCAAGTGGGACTCGTCCTCTGGTCGGCTTGGAGCGAGGTAAGCGACATCGATGACTTCGTCATTGTAGCCAACGATCTGGCGCGTCACTCCGAGGGTGGGGAGACTCCAGGTGATGATGTTTTGGTCGACGTAAATCGCCGTCAAGGTCGAGGTTGCGGCGTTGTAACTGCGTGCGATCGAAATGGGTCAGAAGGAGGAAATATGTGTGGGCGGACGGGTTCTGACCCTACTCACATGGCGTCGACGATCTCGTGCACTTTCCCCTTGCCGTTCCCTCGTTGCTCCTTGTTGACTTCCTCGCCGCTTCTCAAATCCCATAACCGAATGATACCCTTGTCGCCCGCCGTCCACACAGCGACTTGATCCGGAAGCTGGACCAGTCCGACCGCTTCGAGGGTCTCGAAAACGGGCATCGTCTTCCTCAACACCCCCCTCTCGAGGTCCCACAGGTTGACGATTTGGTCACGACCACCCGAAATCAAGTTCTTTCCATCTTTGGTGACCTGCAGCCCCGTCACGATCGAGGTGTGCCCATCGAGGACGTGAACACATTCTCGCGTGTGCAAATCCCACACTCGGATCTTGCAGTCGTCGGCGCCCGAGATTAGCCTCGCTCGGCCGTCGGCACCAATGTCGAAGAAGAGCGCCGAAACGAGACCGCCATGTCCGTGCAGTACGTGGGTGCAATGGGCGTTCTCGGCGTCCCAGACCTTGACGCTGCCGTCGGCGGAACCGGTTGCGAAAAGTGTTCCCGACGGGTCCGCGGCCGAGGTGATGATGGGTGCCGAGTGGGCCTTGGCGATGGTGCGATGCAGGGTCAAGGAAGGGAGCGAGTAGAGGTGAAGTGCAAATGACCGGGAGGCGGTCAAGAGATAACCTCCTGCATTGGGTGAAGCAGGGGTCGGGGTGATGGCCAATGTCGTGACCGCCGAGGAGTCCTTAGTGGGGGCAAAATCGGAGAGGAAAAAACGGTCAATTAGGATGAAGTACACCATCAAAATGGGACGGTCGAACTCACGCCCTTGAGCAGCCGTATCCGTTCTCCCGTCTCAATGTCACTGATGAGCGCCTGTTCGTCCAGAGTCGAGACCAGCCAGGATCCATCGCCGGAGAGCACGACTTTGCCGCCCGTGTGGATAGGTTCATACGCTCGAACAGCCTTGAAGCTGTACAAATAAGAGAATCCGTTAGCCCTGGGTCTTGTTTTTGTACATTTGTGAAGTGGGCCTTGGAGACCGCTCAGCTCAGTTCAGCTCAACTCGACTCTGGCTCGAATCGAGAACGAGCCATTTCGATGCAACAGAGGTAGTTGACCTCTTGTAGATGGGCAACGAAGATCGGAAGTAGTAATCATCCTCTGAAATAGCGGGGTGTTCCCCCGAGACGCATCTGATCCGCCTCGTGCGTTCGTCCATCGAGCTCCTCCCGGAGTCGTCGCTTCGCACGAGCTTCATTCCGATCCCCAGAGTGCAGTGTGCTGACAAGTGTGCAAAGCAGTGAGTTTGGACTAACCTCGTCTTGAACCTGGGCCGAGGTGGTGGGGCGGAGGTGTTGGCGCTCATCTTTGGGTCTGTCAGTCGGCGACGAGGTCGACGGGACTTGAGAACGATCGAAGCCTGCGAAGCACCGGTGCGCCTACTAGCCGAACGAGGCCCCCTGACTCCCCCTGACAGTCGTGAATCATAGCGCAGCCACCTGAGCTGATGTAGCCGTGGCACAGGGCGTAACTTCCATGCGCGCTATCTCGCATCTTCATGTTTTTACAACCTGTCATGTAATTGTGATATCCGTCACACCACGATTATTGCTACATCATCCGCTTGCCGTGCCGATCCGCCGGCGGCAAATTCCTCGTCGCCCCCGACTGCCGACTGTTGCCCTTCAACCCACTACCGCCCCCACCTCCCGGGATGTAAATGGGTTTCCTCTTGCTCGACATGTGTCCGACCAGCATCGGCCCCGTACCTTTTCTTCTCCGCACGATGCCGACGGCCTTCTCGAGCCCGAGCACCGCTGACGCTGCGCCCAACCCTACGAGCACGTGGAACATGACGCCAATCTTCCAAGCGTATAGCGTCAAGAGCTGTCCGACGTAGCGTACTATCACTTTGGACGACAGCTTGGACGTCCCCGTTTGCCGCAACCCGAACGAGTACGGCGATTCGGCGATCCGAGCCCGCGGAGTTTTCAGCATCAACTCGAGTGCGATCTTGAACCCGGACGAGTTGATCGGGCGAGATTTTAAGAACTGTGAAAGATTCACACGGAGAGAGATATTTGATCGGCGTGAGAGCCATTCGAGGTCGAAAAAGGCGACCCAGCCTTCGTCCCGGCCGCACCGCAACTCACGTGATCTTGGCTAATGGCGAAAAAGCCCGTCATGGGGTCACTGGCGCTCGTCAACGGCCTTGCGAGTGTTCGAGCCCCCCAAGATATCACTCTTCGATATACGGGCCACCCTTTGGACATGCTGACACCGTTGCCGTACCGAGTTGCGAGCGCGATCGGTGTCTCGTCGCTCAGCGAGTCGAGCAGCGGTTGGATCGTCTCCGGTGGGTGCTACAACGAGCAAAGACAGCTGCGATTAGCTAGCTACCTTGTTCGTTCGTGTGCCACTAGACGAAGGGACGCTCACCTGAAGATCGGCATCCATGACGACAAAGCTCGAGCCTCGCGCGATTTCGAACCCTCTCAGCACGGCACTGCTGAGCCCCTTCTCCTCGGGCCTGATCAACAACTCGACGTTGTAACCTTCTTTCCTCAGCTTGGCGATCTCAGCCTCGGTGCCATCGCCCGAATTGTCATCAACGACGACGAGCTCGGTCGAGGTCTTGTCGCGGACGGCTTGAAAGATCCGTTCGGTCAAGGGACGGAGGTTGGCTCGTTCCCTGTACGCGGGGACGATGATGGAGCTCGTGATGAGAACCTCAGGTGGCTGCGGCAACGGTTGGTGGACGGCTGAGGTGCGCGGGTCGTACAGGCCGCGTGACGAAGGTGCGAGGGTCCAGTACGACAAGACGAGCACGACCGCGAAGATGGGTAGCGCCACGTGGACGGTCCGGCGTCCGAACCGTAACCGTAGTCGCAGCATCGTGGCGGTGGGGGGTCAGATCCGACCAAGATGCAGTTTTAGACGAGAAGCATAGGACTCTCGGGACAGAAGAGAGGGCGAGCTCGAAGGAAAGGAGTGCCACGAGCGACTGGGGAGGATCCGGGCTCCGGTAAGGCTCGATGCTGATTGGTGGGTGGGACCGGGGACCGCGACCGCCGATCTCAGGCAGGTGCTTTGGGTCCGCTAGCGGGTAATCGGCCGGTCCCACCGTTACAATTCGGCACCCAGTGGGGGTGAGTGGGGGATTCATTCATCCAATTGCTTGTGGCATGCACCGGATTTTTTTTCTGCGGTTCTTCTCCTGTGCAGTTCAAGAAGTCGGCAAAGTTCATACAGAACGCGGAACTCTAACAGGAACAGAGCGGCGAGTACAGGTTTTCAGGTGAGTGATGCAATGTGATTTAATGATCGTTAACCCCGAACCACGCGGAAAGCTTCGCTGTTCCGTCGTCGATCTTTATACACTAGGTCGCGACTAGTATAGGTCGCGAATCGCGATGTCGACTTTTGAGTCGTCCACAGTCCCGCTTCGACTCCGACCTCACCTCCGCGCCATATTCTCACGCACACTTCTCGTCTTTATTCCTTCTGTTTGACCGAATTTGTCGATACCCAAGGATGCCATGGTCCCATCTCACTCTTCTTACACGGTAGATGGTCCGTCCTCGCTACCGAGCTCAGAGCCGAGTGCGCTCACCTCGAGAACGGGCAGGTCAACGATGAGGTCGCGCTTTACGCTGGGCAGACGGTCCAGTCGCGACGTCAAGCTCAGGAAACGGGTCTATCGTCGGCCTCGACGCGCATTGCGGTGGGTGGTGTACTCCCTGTTGGCGCTCGTCCTCGTCCCGCTCGCAACACGCGTGTATGAGCGCCTATGGGCTCGCTCGCGGAGAATATCCGGGGGCAACTTCCTCAAGGGCCGATCCTTGTCCTCAAAGAGCAATGTCGACTACACATGGGGATCACTGCTGCACCGTTACCACAACCATCCAGACCCCGTCACACCTCGCATAGAGCTGCCATGGAAGAAGAACCCCCGACTCTTGCATCCTGATCGGACTCCGATGAGTGCTTTGATCGTCACGTCCGAACTGGCCGGTCTGCACAAGAACGGTGGCATCGGCACCGCTTTTCGCGAGCTCGCCACAGCTCTGGCTTCATCCGCCATAGTTAATGTCGACATCCTCATCGCCAACCGAATGCAGGACTATCCGATCGGACAAGTGCGGAATCTGACGCGTATGTGAGTGTCTCTCGAGGGGTCCAATCTCGTCCTGCGCGCGCAACGCTGGGAGAAAGACTCAACGAGCGCTTGTGTCTCACTCTCAGACTCGCGGATCAAGGGATCAGTCTACACTTTGTAGAAGAGGAATCGCAGCCATTCTGGCCAACCTCGTGGTCCGCCCTCTCCTCCCGCCAGATCCTCGCCTTCCTACAGGCTCACGACAACGAGTGGGACGTAATTCATTTCCCCGACAACACCGGCATCGGCTATTTCCCTACCCTCGCTCGACAGCAAGGCTTGATGTTGCAAAATACGCGCATCGTTGTGGGGCTGCACGGCGCGGATATCGAATGGGCAACGATCCTCAACAAGCTCTACCCGCAGGATAAATTCTCGTTCCAGAAAGCCGAGTTCGAACGGCGGACGGTCGAGATGGCCGATGTGGCCATCGCGCCGAGCGAGTACATGCTCGACTACCTAAAGAAGCGAGGATGGAAGATGCCGCAGCACGCCTTCGTGATCCCGAACATTGTCGGCGCCCCTCCGCTGGCCAACGTCAATCGTAGGCTCTCAAGCGAAGAGGGAGGCGTACACCCCGTCACCGAGCTCGTCTTTTTCGGTCGACTCGAGGAACGCAAAGGGACACGCCTCCTCCTCGAGGCGCTCGAACTGCTGTTTGAGAGAACCTCATCAATCGAGACTCCCACGTCGATATCAAAAATCACGTTTCTCGGACGAGACTTTGAAGACTCGAAAACTCACGTCGATGCAAGCGCTCTGATCTCGAACGCGATGGAGGCATTGCGGGACCACTCAGACGTCGATTTGCGGGTCCAATTCTTGAGAGACTACGATCGAGAGCAAGGTCTGGCCTACATCACCGATCCTAGGCGGCTGGTCGTCCTACCCGCTCTGATCGACAACTCGCCCAGCACCGTTCTCGAATGCATTGCGTACGGCGCTCGGTTCATCGCAAGTAACGTCGGAGGAATTCCTGAACTCGTGCATCCCACGGACCACGACAAGGTCTTGTTCGCGCCTCGTGCCACCCCTTTTGCCAAAAAGATCGCCGAGGAAGTCAAAGCTCTCAGCTCGGCGCCATGGCCCAAGATTCGACCTCGACCCGAGACCGTAACTGCTGCGGAGGATTGGGTCAAGTTCCACGATTGGATCATGAACACCCCAACGCCATCAAAGTGGAAGCCTGCCGTCTCTTCGTTCGCACCACGCATCAGTATCGTTGTCACGCATTACGAGCGCCCAGGTCTGGTGACTCAGATGCTCGACTCGATCATTGGCCAAACGCGGGAATGCTACGAGGTCATCCTTGTCGACGATGGATCCAAGAAGAACTCGACCCTCG
This sequence comes from Microbotryum intermedium, assembly GCA_022702645.1. Classification (NCBI taxonomy): domain Eukaryota; kingdom Fungi; phylum Basidiomycota; class Microbotryomycetes; order Microbotryales; family Microbotryaceae; genus Microbotryum; species Microbotryum intermedium. The sequence continues at coordinate 2,332,189 of JAHWDX010000001.1, forward strand.
CTGCTTTGGCCGACATCGAAGCCCGCTACTTTGCCCCCAGGTCGAACTGGCACTTTGTGACGATCGAGAACTCGTATCTCGGGGAAGCTCGTAACCGCGGTGCCGCGTTATCAAAGGGAAACTGGTTGCTCTTCCTCGATGACGACGACGTCCTCAAACCTCACTACCTCGAGACCGTCGTCAACGTCGCTGGACGCACCGGCGCCAAAGCTCTTTCGACGTGGCTCGACGAGTTTGCTTCGGACATGAATCCCTTGTTCACGACGAGCAAAATGATACCCAATAGGAGAACGTACTGGTTCCTCGGGTCGGGGATGAGCTTGGGCCTCATCACGAACTCGTTCGGCAGTGGCAACGTCTTTATCGAGCGCGCAGTCTTTGAGGATCTCGGAGGCTTCTCGACTTTGCGCGAACTCGGAGCCGAGGATTGGCAATTTTGGACGCGGCTGACGCTCAAAGGCTACAAACACCTCGCCATTCCTGAGGAACTGATTTGGGTCAGGAGTGATCCCGCTCGTGAGAGTATGGTGAGTTCCGCTCCGCTGAACTAGCGAGCCTGCCACGACACTCACTGAACGCCGGTGAAATGACGTGCACGAGTCTAGAAATTCTCGATGGATCCGTGGGAAGCCAACTACCACGCCCTGGCTCCCTTGCTCGCTGATGAACGCGTGCAGCAGATGGGCCTGGTGCACTTGCTCATGTACGCCAAGAGCGAGATCGACCGCGCATTGCCGATCCCGAGAATGGCCGACTCGTCTCGCGATTTTGAGTTCGTGCAGGGCTGGCAGGGATGGTTCTATTCGTTCATTCCTGTTGGCAAGCTACCGACGGTCGATCCGCAGTACCATGCCGAGGCATTCCCCGAGGAAGGATCATGGGGAGTCGACCGAGCCGCCAGTCAACCTTACCTCAGTGCGCTCGGCGCAAAACCCTACATTGATACGCGCGGTGTGCGCTACACGGCGGTCAAAATATTTAAGTCGCCCAAGGATCTCAACGTTGTTGCCGAGATGAAGCTGCAAGCCTCGCACCACTGCGGAGACGGAACGGAGGTGACGTTCGCCTCTCGTCTGGACGATACCATGGACTGGAAAGTCCACGCCAAGATCAACACAATGCATTCCGGAGACGAGACGATTCGAGTCGAGCTTCAACTTGTGCCCGGCTCGCTCGTGGCGATCTCGATTGACCCGCTTGAGACGGACGAGTGCGATGCCATCGACATCAATCTCGGGATTATGCAAGCCGAGATCAACAGCCGGGCCTGGAGCAGCATTGCGAAACGTAATGAATTGATCGCCAGCGCCAAGTTCCGTAATGGGCGACTGGAGCGGGACCGTTTGCGCCAGGAACAAATCGAGAAGGAGGCAGCCGAGTCGCCTGCTCGCACTGCCGACGACGAAAGCGACGAAGAACTTGGATCAGAGCTGAGCCTGGGCGAGGCGTTCAACATCGCGTTGATCTTTGACGGGAATCGAGTCGAGCAAGCCAAGCAGGTCATTCGCTCGGCAATCAAATTCCTTACCTCTCGACCTAGCCTCCACTTCCATCTCGTGACCCCGCACGAGCTGCACGACGAGCTGCGCGACTTCTTTGCCGACTCGGGCCATGGCGTGTCGACGTACGACCATGAGCTCTGTGCCAAATTTGCCGCTGCGGTGCTGCCGTTCTCGGACGAGGACATCCACATCAGCGCGCACTGCAAGATGTTCCTCTCCAAGATCATCACCCATGCCGACAAGGTGCTCTACCTTGATACGGACGTGACGGTACTAAGCGACCTCTCGAGCTGCTACGCCGAGTCGGACGATCAGAAAGTGTTACTCAAGATGGGCATTGACATGGGCGACGCTTGCCAACTCTACCCGGATCGATGTTGGCCAATCGCACTCCACTGGCGCGTACCCGAGGGTCTCGAATGCGGCAACATCCCGGTAAACAATTTGCCGGAAAACAAGAACGCTTATTGCGCCAGTCCGCACGAGCTCGAAACGGTCCAAGTCAATGGTGGTGTCGCGTTGATGCGCCTCGACCGTATGCGCGAAGCCGCCTTTACCGATCGTTATGTTCGCACCGTCGCGCGCACGTACCGAGCTGTCGGGCGACGAGCGCGTTGGGGCGAGCAGGACTTTATCAACTCGTACCTCCGCATGTTCCCCGAGGACCTCGAACTCTTGCCGTGCGGCTGCAACTACCAGTGGCTCGGACGCCGCAAAGAGGTCAAATGCGCGGGTCAGCCGATCACCATCGCCCATCATTGGTGAGTCGTCCCCTTCCACTCGCCAAATTGCCTTGCTCCTTCCGCTAACACCTTTGGCCTACCTCGTCCGTACAGGTCGATGGGTATCGAGTTCCGTGGCATGCACGAATACAACGAAGTCTACTTTGACTTCCTTGACGCCAATGAAAATGCGGCCAACGCTAACGAGTCCAAGCACCACCTCTTCCCACCCCTTACGAGCTCGCATCTCTCGAGTCCCATAGCGACCGATTTGGATCTACTTTTCGACGCCAACTGTCCTTCCCAATCCCATGATTGTATCAACCACAAAGACATACCCGACCACTACGGCGAACGAGTCTTTGTGTTATCGCGCATTGTCCGCGGGACTTTCACCAAAGACTTTTACGACTCGTTCGACCAACAGACGTATCCCAACAGAAAGCAATTCGTCGTCGCAAAGGAGGGAGCTGCCCTTCCACCCCCGGGGCCGAAGCGGGACGTGCTTTCAGTCACCTTTGATTTGGACGCCGACCAAGATCGACTCTGCCACAAGTGTGGGCATCTCGCTGCGACCGTCCCGGGCCTCACCGGCGCCAGATCTTGCGAGCTCTCTCCCCTGGATTCGATTGCCAAGAAGCGATACTGGGACTGCGCATGCAGCGCAGCCGACTCGACCGCCCCACTCATGTACGATCTGGATGCTCTCGTGATTGATGATGGCTCCAGGGGGTGGGTCATGTACCTCGACGACGACAAGCTTCTTGCGGATCGAGATGCGATTGCGCACCTCATGGCCCAGATTGACACCGAGAATGACTTGATCGTGTTTCGGGCCAACACAACGGCGACCCACGGTATTCGCTTCGACCTCGGCAAGAAAATGATAACCCGCTCGGACATTGGCACGATCGGCTTCTTGTTTCACACGTCGCATCTCGAGAACAACTCGTGGACGGCAACCCGATGTTCGATGTGGGAAACGTTCAGTCGTTTGTCGCGCCACTCGAGGGTCAAATGGGTCGACCTTGTTCCCGTCATCGACCACCCGTTACAGCATCACTTGATGAGGCCCAAGTTTGCAGCGCACGACCTATTCGCCTCGTCGATCGTTGTGCTCGAGACCCTTGGCGGCCTCACGCAGTGGACCGAGCAGCTTGTCTCGAGCTTGCTTGATCCCAGCCAATCGATTTTCCGGAGCGATGTATCGATGTTGACCGTCGACACGTACGAGAAACGACCCTATACACGCAAAGTCGAGATCCGCGCCGCCAAAGCAGGCAAGGGTCTCGCGCAGATCAGCGCCTTGGGAACATCACCACGAGTTCTGATCTTGGCCGATTCGGTGCGACTCGACAAGGTAGGCCCGAACCACTCGGAAAGTGCCTTTTGTGATCGCTCTTTTGCGCTAACCCTTTCTACCCCTCCGCAGTCGGTCTTGACCTCCTTGCTCACTTACGCTTTGGACGAACCGGACCGACTGGTTGGGCTCTTCACGGAGACGGCCTTGGAAGAATTCTCGCCGCCGTTGGACGTCGACCCCGAAAGCTTCAGAGGTCACCTGGAGCCAAGTCCGATGCCTGGCATCACTCGCTTTTCTCACCTACTTCCACGCGCCATCATTGTAAACCGCGCGCACTTGAAAACCTTGAAGCACATCCACAGCGCCCAACCGCTCCCGGCCCAATGCCACCCGGTTTTGCTTAGCGCGATCGCGTACAACGTCAGCGGTCAACCCCCGCTCAGGGTTCTCCCACCCCCTAACAGCGTCGTCGACCACGTCTATAATTGTCGCCGGGATGACTTCCACGACACGACGTATGGGTTCCTCCCCGGTGACGACGCCGCACCCTCTATCAAGCAACTTCAGGATCCCGAGTTCGTGCTCAAGGACCATACTTTGGCGGACTGCTTCCGTATGGTCAATCAAAGGATGGGATGGGGTTATTGGAAGGTGTGGTCCGAGCACGTCGGTACGACGTCGGTGTTTGGAGCGCGTGCCGGGATCGTTCGATCGAACGAGATCGATCAGGAGACGTGGGAGGCCGTCTTGAAAGAGGAGAAGTGTGAGCGTGATCCCAAGGAGAAGTGGGTTCACCCTCATCATGAAGATGCTCATGAAGAGGAACCCGAGTTGGAGGCGCTCCCAGTACAGCAGTATTCTTTCGCGCCCGCAGTAGGCAATATAGAATAACTTGCCCCTTGTAGAATGTATCGTATAGCCAATTCTTCTCGCACCACCAGACATGTTCGATCATCAGACTCCCTCCCAGAGCGACGCTAAAACCTTCGTGGTCAGATAAAAAAATGCGATTTCCATTTTCTAGTCAAAGTGTTACATTCTAGGACTCTTCGGCTTTAGTACTGCTCTATGCTCTCTTGAAAGAGGTCTACGTGGCCTTGGGGTAATCGATGTAGCCCTTGGTGTTCTGAGGTCCAGGAATGTAGAACGTGCTGCGGTCATAGTCGGCAAACTCGACGCCCTTGCGTACTCGCTCGACCAAGTCGGGGTTCGAGATAAAGTAGCGACCGTAGACGATTGCTGTGTTCTTGCGAGCGGCGGTGACGTGTTCAGCATCCTCACGCTTGAAGCCACCAGCGAGCAAGAAGGGCGAAGGGGCCCAAATATCGTACAAAAAGTCGAGCGTCTCTCGCTCGTCGGCCTCCTCGGTGACGTTGCCGGCGATTCGAGATTCGACGGCGTGGACATAAGCGAGCTCGGGGTGGTTCTCCTTGATCTGCTTGACGTAGTAGGTATAAGTGTCGATGATGTCCTGGTGCTCGGGCATCTTCATGCCTTGGAAGGTCGTGTAAGGGCTCAATCGGATGCCGGTGCGGTCGGCGCCAACGGCCTTGGTGACTGCATCAACGACCTCGAGGCCGAAGCGAGCTCGGTTCTCAACGGATCCACCGTATCGATCGGTGCGCTTGTTCGAGTTGGTCTCGAGGAACTGTTGGATCAGGTAGCCGTTTGCGCTGTGGACTGTCGACGATCGAAGATGCGCGCAAAGGACCAGGAGGTCAGTCTTCAGAGAGCTCCAAGGTAGAAATCTTCGTAGCTTGGGCAAACTCACTCTCTACACCGTCTCCGCCTGCGCCCTCGACAAAGTTCTTGGCGGCCGTCGCATAGTCGGCGACAAACTGCTTAATCTCGTCTTCGGTCAGAGGTCGGGGCTTGTCGCCACCTTCGAAGGCAACGTCCGAAGCCGAAACGACGTCAAAGCCACCCTCATTCTTGAGGTTGTCGGCACTGGCGGCGCGGCCAAGGGCCCAGAGTTGGAGGAATATGAAGCCACCCTTGCTATGGACGGCGTCGACGACCTTCTTCCAGCCTTGGATCTGGACCTCGCTCCAGATGCCGGGGACGTTACCCATTCCACCGGCTTGAGGGCTGATGAAGGTCGCTTCCGAAATGAGAAGCGTGCCCGGGGTGTTGCTGCGTTGCTCGTAGTACTCGGCGGCGACTTGTTGCGGGACGTGGTTCTGGTCAGCTCGGATGCGAGTCAGGGGAGCCATGACGATGCGGTGACCGAGCGTGATGCGGCCAACTTTGAGGGGCGTCCAGAGCGAGGAGGTGGAGGTGGAGGCAGACATGGTGAAGAGGTTTTATGTGCCGATGGGAGGACAACCGGTGGTGGAGAGAGCTATCTATACGAGAGGGAGAGGGTCGGCAGAAACAAATGAAAGTGATGATGTGGAGGAAAGGGGAAAGAGGCGGTAGACAAATTTCTCCGACTTGCTTTCGCCTCGCAGTCTGGATCGGTCGTCGTCGAATGACGTTTTAGGCCGTGGCTCACGTAATCCTCCACCTGCTTGGTCAGAGTCCGCATTACTAATAAGTCAACCTTGGTGGCCGCTTCCCCGCCCCGGGGCGGTAGTTGCTCGAACTACCATGTTTGCTGCGGGAGCACCCTGAAATGGTGTTGTTAATTTTTTTTTTCACTCTTTGCACTGCGATCCGCGGATTGAGTCCCTGCCGTTGCTGAAGTAATGTATCCTGCTTCGAGTGGCCCGATTCCCTCGGCGACATGAAACAAATTGGCCCGACGGGCCGAGAGGTGAGACAATCGCAAGGGGGCGGCCTCTGATGAACGTTTGGCTGTCTGTGCAGCCCCTCTTGGCGTCGCACGGGCCAGTCTCTTACGCGTGACAGTCAGGTACGCCCGCGGTTCGTCAACCCCCCATAGCCTTCCCTACTCCAGGTTTCAAGTAGTCATGACGGTCAAGAACGACAATCCGCCTTCGGGCCCACCCTCGTCCGTCGCCACCACCGATCTCATCCCCCCACGTGAGTCGTGAGGCGCCACCGACCGCCCCCCTACACCGAGTTTATGCTGATGACGGTTCTTTTCACCATCACCAGCACCAACATATGAAGAAGCCTCCTCCGTTGCTTCAGGTTCCACTCGTCCATCGGGCACCATGGGGTCCCAAGGTCAAGCTGTGCACATTCCGATAGCCGCACCCGCACCGACGCACCAAGCCTCGTCGACGGACCCGTTACTCCCCATTTCGCATTCCCAACCCTCGGCACTACAAATCGCCGACCGAAGAGCTCGACGTCGCTTCGCGCTCGCGCTGCTGTATGCGGTCGCGATTTGGATGATCGTCGGCGCCATATGCGGATCATCGGCCGCGATCGCCGTCGGTGGCAACCATCGCGATACGAATGTCAGAAGGGGACCTACTCAACCACCGGGGGGGCGACATGAGCGGCATCGTCATCGGACCGAGCGTGAAGGGTAGTCAAGCCCATGAATTGGTCCCGAGCATTTTGGAGCGGTTCCGTGATCGAGACAGGCAGGAGCTGGAGGAATGACTCGATGGGGGAACGGGTGCGCATATCCGGCGTACGGTGTGGGCTTCACAGGAGTGGTTGTAAAAATACTTGGCTTGTTCTGTTTGTAACAAGAGTTGGTTGCATTTTTGTCTAGGACGATACGGATACACTATACGAGGTACGAGGGAGGCTGCAGCGAGCAGTAGCAGCAGTAGTAGGTAGCAGTAATGGTCTGCCGACCTGCGCACGAAAAAAGCCTTCGTGCGTCGGATCTGCCACCCTTTCCGAAACGGGTCGCTTCGCCGTCGGAGCGGAAGGATGTGTCAAACGGAAGGATGATACAACTAACGAACGAGTGGTGAGAGAAATAAGCAAGCCCGTAGACTTCGAGAGAAAAATCGGACCGAACTTTAGGGCACGGCGAAGGGGGAGGGAGGGTGGCATTACCGACACCAATCTAATGCTGTTGCCAGCATATGATAACGCATCACCGTGCATACGGGTTCTGGTGAGGCTGATCGTAGTCCGATCCTTGGAGCGGTAGATGTGTAAAGCTCGTCGTACTTGGGTTCGAGTTGGGTGGGTACGAATCAAGCCTTGGTGGTGAAACGCGAGCGATTTGGTGTGGAGCACCGTGGTTATATCTCCCCTGATTCTCGGCCTGCCATCGTTCCCTCGCTTCGACGTCGGTCCACCCGGCCAGGTTGTGAGCTTGCGGTGCGTACGGGGATTGCCCGTACCCTGTCGGGCTGGCAGATTGGTGCGGATCATCAAAGTTGACGGGCCGGCCTCGCGCGGGCAGCACGTAGCTGTGAGGACCGGCACTGAATACTCGGTCCTTGCCCTGATCCAGATCGGATGAAATGGACTCGCCATCCCACGCCGCACCCACGAGTGAAGGATCGTGTTGGTCCAAGGGCGGCGGATTCTGTCCCAATTCGGCAGCAGCGAGTGCCTTCCGCTCCTCGGACTCAGCTAGCACGATGGGATACAGTTTACGCGCTCGCATGTAGACGATGTAAAGCGCGAGCACGGTCGCGACTGCAGTTCCGAAAAAGACGCCGAGCGAGATCCTCCTCTGCTTGTCGATCGAGGCCTGGTTCGTGGTGTCCTTCGTCTCGCCGAACATGACTCCGAGGTAGACGATCGCGAGCTGCTTCGGCAGCGATATGATGACGGCAATCGAATAGCGCCACAAGGGCATGCCAACCGTCGACTGCAGAGCCGTCACGACGTGGCCCGGGATTGCCGAGAACCTGACGACGGTGACGATCCACACCCCACCGTCGCGCATCAGGCGAGCGAGGCAGGCATAAAAGATGGACTTGTGTTCGACCTTGCGGGCCTTGGCGGTGAAGAAGTATTTGAAGGCGAAGAAACAAGCCAGTTCACCGACGAACGTGCCAACACATGCGATCGCGAATCCGACCCAGACGCCCCAGATGAGTCCGACGATCAAGAGAACGATTTCATGGCCTCCCAGCGGGGGGAACGACAGGAGGATGAGGATGGCGACGGGGATGGCCCAGCTCGCGGGCAGGTTAACGATGTTGTGTTTTCTCGGTTCGAACCACTGTTCAAGTGTCGACAAAGGTCAGTAGTCGTACTCTGGGTTGTGGCATCGTTCGGATTTCCGTTCGCGGCCTTGACGTGGCTTGAGGCCGACACATATTGAGCCGAGCCGAGCGCGACGCGACGAGGCCCGCGAACCAGCCATGATGAGTTGTTCCGATCGACTCACACTGACGATGGGATCACGATAGATGGCGACGACGACGGCGAATGCGATCAATACGATGCCGACGAACCAGTACCAAAAGTACTTCATCCGCAACGAGTCTCTCGCCGACTTCTTCCAGTTGTGCGTCCGCGTAAAGTGCCACAGCTCCTTGGACGCCTCCTTGGCCTCGCTCGCCTCGTTCTTGATCGACGAGATGGGGCTCATCTTGGTGCTGTGGGGGAGGTACGAGGTACTCCAATCACGTTGGTCTCAGTCGTCGCTTGTTGTTGATGGACTTTGGTTGGTTTGCGCCAAGGGGCTGGCCAGCTGGACAGCGAAGAGACAAACGAGGAGGGAGGCTAAGCGCTGAGCGCTGAGCGCGGAGCACAAGTGGGGGTGAGACGGACGGGCGAGGGGCGACGGGCTGATCTGCGCAACGTCCGAGGCGGCCGGCAGGGGCCTACTCTGGAGGCGGGTCCGACGGGTCGAGGAGCTGGATGGGGTGAAAAGGAGGCGGCACAGAAACAGGACAAGACGAACAGTGAACGACCGTCGAAAGACTGGTGCTGCCAACCCAGGCCAGCAGATGGGTAGGAAGGGAGGAATCAGGCAGAGCGGTGAGGCGAGGTGCATATAACGACGATCGTCCCGGACGGGCTTGGGAGTTGGGACTTGGGAGGGACTATTGGGACGCGCCGGGCTCGCAAGGCAACTCAGGCGCTCAGGGCAGCCGAGTCGTTGCGCAGGCGGTGCACAACTGCAGAGTTCTGCGTCAGCTGCATCTGTCCCCAAAACTGGAGGCGTGCCCGCCGATCGTTCAGCAGCGCGCTGCACCAGCACAGGCTGATGCTGATTTCACGTGCGAGCATGTACCTAGGCAATTCGGTTGTACTTACAAAATGCCGTTTGTGTTGTGATACGATTGTTCATGAATTGATCGATGTCGGAACCGAACCGGGTCATCTCAAATAAGAAGTGATCTCGATAGCTACCGGTACTACCAGGTCGGTACTGAAAATTAATAACCTTCATCGCGGAGGGCAAATTGGCAATTGACATCGCGCGATTCGCGCGGCCTGTCGATGAGGGAGCGTGCGCACGGCTGCAGCTGGCGCACCTTGGACTTGTACTTAACTGTGGGGTGCGTGTCGACCCTAGAAAGCATACAGCAGCAACATGGTCAACATGGCATACGGTTGGAGTGAGTTTCTGGTTTCTGTTCATTTAATACATGAACTTGAACGAGATGACGCGGTGCTGATCAAGGCGTTGGTGTGTTTGCCACTCGCACGTGATCCCCCGCACAGACGATGGCCACGTCTCCGAGGAAGAGGACGACGACGTGCAAGAAGAGGTGGGCTTGGCATGAATGTACAATGAGCTCATCTGACGACACACTAATCGTCATCATCGCATTCTGTGCCTCCGGACGTCGCGTCATGCCACGCTCATCTCCCCCACGCCTCTCGAAACCAATCCGGTCGGGTTATGGACAGATCTACCACTCGAGCGACGCAACCTTGTTCCTCATCGAAGCCACACCTTCCATGCTCGAACCCTTTACCCCTTCTTCGACGGATCAGCCACCACCATCGACCCAAACGCGCGAGAAGTTGGGCTGGAAGGACAAACCGGATGCGACGACAAAGCTCCAAGCATGCCTTCGTTCCGCTTACGCGATGATGCGTCGCAAGGCCCAGTCAGCACCAAGGGATCGTATCGGTATCATGATCTTTAATACGGTTGCGTCCTTCTTTGAATGCTAAGTATCTCTGCGCATCTCGTGGGGGAACATGTGGAACTGACGAGGCACCCACGTCGAACCCGGACGGATCTGCAGGCCAAGACCGAAGGCGTCAAAGGAGGCAGCAACGCCAAGAAGCATTGTCAAATCGTACAGGATCTCGCCTTGGTGACGGCAGAGAGTCTTGTAAAGTTCAAGGATCTGCTCGCCGGTCAGTCGAGGCGCTTCCTCTTCTATCCTCGTCCAGGGATGGCCAGTGCTCCAGGAACTCAATCGTCGGCTCTTCCCACACTTTCAAGATATCGAGGACGATCCGGGGTTGCTGAGTCAAATGTACGAGGTCAATAGGGGCGTCAATGCGTTGACGGAAGCGATTCAGGGCTGCACCGATCTCTTCCGAAGAAAGTGAGGCACGAGAACAGAGTCTCACTCGGCCGAAGGTGTAAAATCGATTCCCTGACTTTTGCCGAAATCCGCGAACCAGTGCCTCGAGCCCCCGGATCAACAAAAAGATCATACTCATCACCGATAACGATGAGCCTTACCCTCCGAGGTCGAAGCTACGCAACGCCGCCAACGAAAGACGCAATGTTCGTCCGAGCCCGCTTGACGGAACAATCTGCGTGTATTGCGGCTGACCCTCTTCCGAGGCAATGGCCCTCCAGGATCTCGCAGATATGGATTACAAGATTGAGCCATTCTTTTTCTCCCCACCGAATCACGAATTTGATCTCGAAAATTTCTATGGCGTGGGTATGAAGGAACACTCTCGTGGACAGGCGTCTATACTGTGCGCTGACATGACTGGGAGCTCCTTATCGAAACTCTCAGAAATTCATCACAATGGCCAGAGAGGACAACAACAACGATGACGAGGATGACGAGCTCGCGGATTATAGCGATATACCGATCCCGTGGCCACTCGTGCACCATGACATCGTGCAGACACTCTCGGAGATGGTCGACAATCTGCGAACGAAGGAAGCGATGAAACGCGTCCAGTTCCAAATCCCGTTCACGCTGGCTGAAGGGACGACCATTGGGATCAAAGGGTGGGCCTTGCGGATCAAAATCCCTTGTTTCTACTGATCGTGTGAGTGCTGACGGAAGACTTTCGCTTTACCCAGTCACGCTCTGGTCGGTGTCGAACGGCTTCGACTCCCCACAAAGGTCGATCTCAACACGAGCCATGCCGACGCAGTCCTTCACAAAATCTTTTACAAAGACGCTGTAGGTTCAGGCGCGTCTTTTGATGTCTATCGTAGACCTCACTGACGTCATTTGGCACCCTCTGATAGATTACGGGCGATCACCTAGACGTCAAGACCGAAATCCGCAAGTACTTCGAGATCGGCAAAGTCGATGTTGACAAAGGATCGCGATCGGCGCAGATTTTCTTCACCGAAGCAGAGATTCGCAAAGTCAAGGTGAGACCTCGCAGGGCACTTCTCCTTCCGGTGACAGATAAAGTGACTAATCCGCTCATGACTCCGCAGACACTGGGTCGCTCGCCGTCGATGAGCTTGCTCGGCTTCGTCTCTCGCACCGACTTCCTCAAGTACGAAGAAACGATCAAGCACAGCTACTTCATCCGCCCGGACGAGGACGCCTTCACCGGTAGCATGCGCACATTCGTAGCGCTGATGGAGTCGATGATCAGGAAGGGCGTGATCGCGTACGCATCGTTCCTTAGTCGCATCAGTGGTCGGCCCCAGATCGTCATCCTCGATGCGCAGGAGGAGGTGCTGAACCAGAAGACAGGCGTCGTCGAGCGGCCTGCCGGCATCAACATCTACCAGCTGCCTTTCGCCGATGATTTGCGCAAGCATCGCTTAGATAAAACACCGTCGATCAAGAAGCCATACGGTGAGTAAGGGATGTGCGCATGAATTTCGTCGGAAGAGACGCTAAAAGTGAAACTTAACGCGTTTCGATCATCACAGTCGAGGGCGAGGACGAACCCGAACAACCCGAGATCGCTCTGGCAACCGCAATCGTGAAGAAATTGACCCGCGTCTACGATCCCAACAGTTATCCCAACCCAGGTCAGCACGTTTTGTGTACTAATCTGCGCCAGCTTGATACTAATTTGTGGACTTTGTCGTATCAGCCATCAATTTTTTCCAAGAGACGTTGGCTGCGACGGCGCTGGACGACGAATTGCCCGATCCGATCGACAAGACGATCCCGGCCTATGGCACCATTCGCGATGTGAGTGTTTGAATCCGGGCCATGCCATGCCATTGCATCAATCATTCAGATCGTCCATGATTCATATGATTCCTCGTCCCCCCCCTTCTCCACCCCAGCGAGCCGGTGACAAGATTACGCAACTCAAGAGCTTAATCAAAGAAGACGAGCTCGATCCGTCGCTCGTCCGAACATCGAATAAGAAAAGAGCGCATACGCCGGAGCCAGTCGGAAGCGTCGAGGACGTGCAAGAGTTCGCCGATAAGATGACTCGATTGCAAAACAAGATTACCGTTGCGGATCTCAAGGAAGGGCTCAGGCTGATGGGCGAGCCCACAGGTGGTACGAAGCAGCCCCTGTGGGACAGGGCGATCGCTGCGTTGGCGAAGAAGGGGCTGTGGGCCGAGGGTGACGGCGAGGGCGATAATGCAAGCGAGGCCCTTCAGAAAGCCAAGAAGAAGAAGAGGATGACGATTGAGGATGATAACGACGACGACGAGTAAAGCTTGTGTTTGTTGGGTGCTTTGGTGATGTGCGACTGTCCGCTTGTTGTGAATACCACATTTCGTACTTAGTTTCATGAAAAAACGACTCCGAGCACGGACGAAGGCAGTTTTTTTTTGCCCGCGTCGCGAATTGTCGTGAAATCACGCGAGATCTACAACGCTCGCCGCTCAGAGCTCAACTCAACCCGGGTTCAGTTCAGCTTAGTTCCAATTCAGTACTGTTCAGCTCATGCCCACTGTCACCCTGTCGACGGTATTGGCAAGATGAGAAAGAGGGGATCCGGTGCAAAATTGTGCAGCCCAGATGGGGAGGAGTGATGAAGAGTCAAACTTTTGCAGGTGTAATGAGTCAGCACCGAACCCTCAGTTTAGGAGTCATCTTAGTTTAGCTTGGTTCAGCTCATCGCCACCGCTGCACCTCACCTCACCTCTCTACACCAGCGCCAGCACTTCTCACTACATGTGTAAGGCTTTGACTCTTTAACACCATGGCCCATCTGGTATTCCCCATCAACGTTCGCACCTGGTCGCATTTCTTCTATCTCGTTGATTCCGTCGCCAGGGTGAGTCGAGATCGAACTGAAACCACCCGCCGCAGATGATCTCTCCTTGCCTTGCTCTGCCCCAGCTAGCCGGCGACGACGTACCGACGGTTAATCTGGTCGTGAATCTGGTCGCCGTCAATCCTCATTATTCCTTGCCAATCTTTTGAGTACCCAACGGTTACCGGATTGGCGGGATGATCGCAAGAAGTTGGTCTCTAAACCTCTGGGTTCAACAGGAGATCACACCTCTGTGTCTGTGCCATCTTCGCGATGATCCCCTGCGCTTGACGATATCGCCATTTGAACAGATGCAGAGGAACACGTTGTCCGGTACTGCACATGTTGGCCGTTCCCATAACCGACAATACATTGCGGGGCATGCACTCATATGGCGACATCGTCAAACACAAGGAGAGCATCGCCGAGAAAGCCCAAGGAATCGACCCACTGTTGAAAAGAGAGATTCTAGAGACCAAGTTCTGGCATAGTTTCCGCCGCGCCGATGACGGTTGGCCGCTCGACGAGTCACAAGGGGTGAAGTGCTTCGACACCGACCGGACCCTGAAGAAGATCGCCATGACGACGGGCGACAAGTTGTGTGAGTGCTCGCTCAGCCCAGCCTTGCCTTCCGCATCAGCTTCACCAACCGCTCGACTCGGACGCTGCGTGATAAGCAAGCTGAAAAAGGTCCTTACACCCACAGGCATGCGATCATGGTACGATCAACGACGATTTGCCATCCAGTTCATCGAGTCCCCGACGATCGCCAGGGCGGAATCATGCCTGCTCCGGGAGCGCGAGCACGGACCCGATGCTACAGCAAATGGCAGACGTTAAGACTCTCTTGACGACTCGGACTAGCATTGCTGCAGCGGGGAGCGTAGGATCATTGTCGACGAGCTCGTTGGACATGCCGAAGTAGGGCGCGAAGAATGCGAGAAGTCTTGGAAAGTAGTGTTTGGGGTTCCAAAAGTCTGATTCGGCATCGCTGGTTTCAAACCAGGGAGAGGGGTTTAGCGCTCTTAGGGGTCGGTCAAGAGCTGCTCAGACGCAAACAGGGCGTTGAGGTCGCCAGAACAAGGCTTGAATCAGGTAGATTTTGAGGTGATCGACACGGTGGGCTCCCCAAGCAGCCATCCATGTGAAGCTCTGGCGTATCTCCAGATAGGGTGTACCAGCTGCGTATCCTGCTCCAGCTCTTGGGTATGGACGAGCATGTGGGGTGGACGAGCTTCACGCCCGGCTGAGTCGGAGCTACGTCATACTGGCAGTTCGGTTCTCGGTCGGCGAACAAGAGGGAATGGTGGATGTTTTCAAGTGTGTTCGAAGGCAAGTTTAATAGTGCTTACCAGGTGAGATGATCATGGTTTGAAAGCCTTCGGCGTCGCAGCAGGTGGCGCATTGTCCTTAGTGACAGGCTCAACGGTTGCAGTGGGATGGGGTTGGCTGCCATGGTGCGGCCGGGCGTGCCGAAATTGGTCGGGCGCGCATAAGGGAAGGAGTCTGCAAGTCAACAATCTTGGTCTAACTGGGAGAGATGGGCGACGAGGAGCGTTTACCATAAGCAGCCACAGTCCGAGCTTCGACGGCTTTCTCAGGCAGGCCGAATGAGACTGAACGAGGAAGTCAAGCGAAGTCACTGAGGGGTCGCACTCGCGCACCACCAGTGGGTGGGGTCCAGTTAATGCAGCTCCGTGCAACGTTCGAGATTCTGGCGCATTCAACCATTTCTGCGATCTTCTGTGCGACGAATACGATCTTCACAATCTCGTGCGATGATCGTTCAGGAGCTAGCTAGATACCCATATTAAAGACAATGCTCATGCTGAGCAACCGCCAGATCTTCAGCACGATGAACAGTGTCCATGTCTTGTTCTGAAGAACTCGGACCTGCAGTGCCAATTCGAAGCGATCGATCCGGCCGGGGAGCTGATACCTAGCTAGCTGAGCGCTAATCGTATTACTAATTTTAGTGATGGTCTCGGTGATCGTCCCAGAAAGTCTCCGCAAAGCCTTCCACCATGAGTTCCAGCGTTGCTCGGGAAGAGAGAAGATCTTCTGGTGGCCTTCGGGGACGATGGGAGGGTAGACAAAAGCGTGGTAGCGTTTGGACGCGTTCACAAACGAGGACGGAGTCATTACCTCGCCATCGGGGCCTCGAAAGAGCGTCGGGTTTACCGAGAGTTGAATCCCGTGGCCCGCCGGGAAGAAGAGTACGTGGTTCGCCCATCGCTCGAGGTTCTGATTCTTGGAAAGTTCGGGTGGATTGAGCGTTGTCGCCGACGCCCAGGCCTCGAAGTAGCGGACCCAACTCGATCTGGAAGCTCTCTCGCCGCCGGCGATTCTCGTCAGATCCTTTGGAGCCGATCACCGAAACGGCTTTCGAGGATCTTCGGGCGTCCATTCAGGAGTCCAAGGGTCGCCTTGTGTCTCTTTGATACCACCCAAGGGGTTTTTAGTGGGTATGGTCGATCCTGATGCAGGGTCGATGAGTCCTACACTATTGGCCTAGCCAGTGTACTTCAAGCATTTCCTCCGACTTTTCCGAAGATTTTTAGGTACTAAGATAATTGTGCTGTTATTAAAATCTATTAAATAAAAAATAAAAAAAGTCTCCGCCTGTCCCCGCTGCCCCTGCGCTGCGTGCTGCTCTTCGCGCTTCAGACTCCAGAGCTTCAACTCCGTCTTCGTCCTCGTCCTCGACGACGCCGACCTTGACGTCGACGAGTGTCCCCGTCCGTGTCATGTGGTCAACTCGGGCCTCAGATACGCCACCACCGGATAGCGCGATACGACGCTTGTCCTGGGCGACGCCTCCACTGAGCTCGACGTCGTATCAGCTTCCGTCGGAGCAGCGCCGTGCTGCCGCTGCCGATCAGCACGCTCAGCACCACCACCAACACCAGCAGCGCACGGTCACGAGCCCGGGCACATCGGCCTCGTCCGGCTCGTCCGACTTGCTGCAACCGCTGCCGATTATGACGACGCCTAAAAAGTCACGCAACGACCTTTTTGCGCTCGATTGGTCCAACGTCACTCCTCACGTTGCCAGCCGAGGCGGCACCCCCCCGGCGGCTGCGGTCGCTCCATCGCCCTCTGCATCTGCACCGCAAGCTGCGGTCTCGGGCCCGTCATCAGCATCGTCCTCACCGCATGGCGGATGGAGGAGAGGACTCAAGCTGCTTCAATCACACCCTCAGGATGGCAGCGGCCACAGCAGTAACAGTAGCAGTAGCAACGGTACCAGCAAGAGCAACGGCAGTCCACTGGTCAAGCGAGACCTCGGAGCAACGCCGACGGTCATCAACCGCACATCTCCTCTCGAGCTCAACCTGCCGCGGCCAGCGGTCGTCGGCGCACCTCCGCACCTCCAAGGGCCCTTGCATTCACCCGCATCGCTGGCGACCCCAACGAGCCCACCCCGCCACAACGATTTCTTTTCCATGTACGACAACGACCGCGCAGAATCGGAACTGAACGACCTGCGCATCGGCCAGATGAATCACTTTCGCTCAGCCTCGACCTCGTCAGGTGATCCCGTCGCCCCAACTCTGCTCGACGTCGGCGGCAGCATGACCCCTGGCACACGAACGATATCCTCACCGCTCACACCACCCGCCTCGAGCTCGCTGTTCCAATTTGCGCCTTCAGACTCGAAGCCACAGCAGAGCAGCATCGCCGGCCCGGGACCGGGCATCAGCGACAACCCCGTGCTCGACTCGCGTCAAGCGCCTCGCGTACGAATGGCCCCCTTCCGGGACCAGTCCCTTGGGGAGGGTCGGCATGCAAACGTCTTTCTCGGCAGCTTCATTCCAAGAGGAGTCACTCACGACGAAGAACAACATTGGATGCTGTGCGCCGTCAAACGCATCTTTCCGGACCGCGAATCACAAATCGCCGGACTCGGCGAAGCGTTCATCTTGTCCAAACTCGCGCCGCCGACGCAGACGATCCCACCCCAGTCGATCGCTGCAAGAGGTAGTGCGCATGTGCTCAAGCTATTCGGAGTGCGTGATGAACGAGATGGGGTGGAGTTGGTCGACGAGGATACATCGGCGATGAACGGCGCGGCGAGGCGGCGTAAATGGTACGACGACTCGTCCCCAACTTCGGCGGTGTCGATCGGTCTGGGTCGAGCACCGAGCTTGCAGTCGACGCACTCCGAATTTATGCCGCGCAGCTCGTCAGAGGCAGTCCCTGTCCCCGCTTTGACCTCGACTCGTCGACGAAAGCATTCGCTGCATCGACAATCGTCGTTTACGGGGCCTAGTCTTTCGCCTCCATTGGCATCGCCAGTCCTGGCTCATATGCCAGAGCTTTACGCAAATTTGACCGTCGATGATCATGCGTCTTCGGATCCGTTCGTTAAGTCCAAGAACTCTCGTCATTCAGAGCCACCCGCACCACGACCTTCGCCTCCATCACCTCGACCAATCGTCGTCGTCGGTGACGCTTCCACATCCGCCGCCGAACCCAGGCGCCGTACGCGCACCTCGGAAGGGGTCGAACGCATTGTATCTGATGCCTCTGACATGACTCAGGACACTGCTTCGACTCTGAAGACGACCGAAGAGCCTGGACCAGCTCGACCGCCAACGCCTCGCATCATGTTGCTGCTCGAGTATTGCCCCTTTGGTCATGTGCTCGGCTTTGCCAAAGCGTTCCCTGAGCGCATGAGCAACCGTCGATGGCTCGCCTGGGCCACCGAATTGGTCGCCGCCGTGGCATGGACTCATGAACGTGGGGTCTTGCATGCTGACATCAAGCCGCAAAACGTGCTCGTGAGTTGCAATATTGCGTGCAGCGGTCCCCTCGTGCCTGTCACTGACGACCGTTGAGTTTGCGCGGCCGCAGGTTGCTTCGGATCTTTCGATCCGCCTCGCCGACTTCGGCATGTCGATGTTCCTCCCCTCACCGACGTCAGCCCATGCAGCTCCAACCGACCCTCTGGGCCTCGGCACGCCCCCATACGCCCCACCCGAATTCGTCCGCCCCCCACCATCCCCTTTTGGTCACGCCGCCGACATCTTTTCGCTCGGGGTGACCCTCAGCGTGCTCATCACGGGGGTCGAGCCGTTTGCCAACATGCGCACAGTCGAGAGGATGCTGTGGGTCGGGCGTGGCGGGTATTGGGAGTGGGAGCAACGTCGCCGCGAGCGTGGCAACGACTCGGGTAGTGCAAGTGTCTCGCGTCGCAGCTCGATTCGCAGCATCCGTAGCGGGACCCACAGTCGAGCCGACAGCGGCACGAATCTGAGCTTGCTCAGCTCGAGCGGCGGAGGAGTTTCGTACTTGTCGTCAGGTCGATCCACATCAAGTCTCCGACGAAGCGCTTCGATCGAAAGTGAACGTAGCGTTCATAGCGTCGCGAGCACGTCCGGCAGGAACAGCTGGGGCCTCGCGGTACTGGCGAAGAAGCTGCTCTCCCCGAGCGAAGGCGCCCCTCTTTACGATTCTCCCGCCAGTCTGAGTGTGCCAGCGTCGCCCTCACCTTCGGCGTCGCCGTCAGCCCCTCCGGGAAGCCACGCCTCCAACATGTTCGCCCTACCACCCCGTTCCCCTTCATCGGACGACGACGATGATTTGCAAAACCTCTCCTCGAATGCGAGCCACGGCGCCTTCGAGTCCTCTGGAGACGAAGATGAGGACGACAACCCTACGATGGCCTTTTCTGGACCGACGACCTATGTCGATGGAGCGCCGTATCAATACTTCCTCAACGGCCACGACTTGGTCCCGCTCGAGATCAGGACGCTTTTAAAGTCCATGACGAGCCCGAAGGAGAAGAATAGACCAACGGCGCGTGAAGTACTGAGGATGCTGGACACCCTTGAAGCTTGAAGAAGTGGATCGCATGCTCTCTCTGTTTATTCAGCGTGTCTTGTTGTTTATACCTTCATCCCTCGCCATCTGTATCAGGCGGGATGATATATGTTGTACTAGACTTGCAACATGGAAGTGCATTCGGGAACATGGAATTTGCCTATGTCGGAGGTGCGCGGCTAGTCGTAGAGCCCATCTACATCCTTGAGCTCAAACTCCCACGTCCTCATCAATGCCTTGCCCCCCTTCCTGATCTCGGCATTCGCATCCCTTTCCTCCTTCTGTCTCCTCTCCTGCTGCTCCTTCTCCCACCTCCTCTTCTCCCCCCTCTCCCTCGCTGTCAATTGCAAGTCGTCATTCTTTTCCGAACTAACGCCCTCCTTGTATCCGACCGTTCGTTGATGTTCGTACCCTTCCCAGTCGTTGGGGTCGAACTCGAACGACCTCACAAGCGAATAGTCGGGTTGAGGCGTCTTGGGCAATGGTTTCGGCAAGATCGACGGCGCCAAGAAGGAGCCTCGCGTGCCGAGATGTTGTACCGACCAAAGCGAGTAAGGTGATACCGTTCGGAGCGTGACGAGCACCGTTCCTGAGGTCGTAGGTGGCGGTGGGAGAGGGCGAAGAGCTGGATCGGCTAGTTCAGCGGGATCGACTTCCATCTCGGAATCGAAATCGTCGTCGTGGCCGGTTGGCAGGGCCTCGTCTTCGGAATCGTCGGGGCGTGTTCGTTTCCCTTTTTTGTTGGATTGCGTCTTCTTGGTCCCAGCGGCAGCGATGGAGGAGGTGCCGACTCGGAGTAATGGCGCGACCGAGCGGAAGAATCCGAGCACCAGGGTTTGGTTCGCCCGGACGTTGCGATCTTGGTCCGTAATACCTTGGCCTGTGGTGAGAGTTGCGATAAGTCAGGCCAATTGAAATGTAGAGAGCCAATGAATGACAAAGTTCCCGAGATCTCGAGGCACGCACCGACATGCGGGAAATTGAAGGCGACTCGATCCCATGCGCCCTTGTGCTTTTTGACCTCCTTGCAAGTCTGCAACTTGGTCGCATCGATGCCAAAGAGAACCGTGGCTCCGGCCTTGCGGATCGCATTGACGTGTTCCATCAGGTCGGGGTACTTTTCTTGCGCAGCTTGCTGCGAGTCGTAGGCGGTCGCATACAGGAGCTGAGGTGTGACGATCGGGGGCTGGGCCAGAAGCAACGCATGGGCAAATGAAAAGTTACCTGTGTACAAGTGTTCAGTTCAGGATGGTTGTGTATTGTGCAGCAGAGTCAAAAGCGATGGGTCAGACGAACCTTCGCCGACGAGCAAGATTCTCTCCCCGAGCCCGTACGGAACGGTCCCTCTTCGTTTCCGCGGTGGTGCTACGGTCTTGACGACTTCTTCTTTCGGCCCTTCTGCTGCAATCTTGGCACGTTCGTCATCGGACGACGCTTCTTCATCGTCAAGCACCTGTTGCAGTTCGGTCGCCTTCTCCTTGCCCTTGCGCTTCCCCTCGGCGACTCCGTTCAGCAACCTCTCCACGCGACGCTTCTTCTTGGCCTGCTTGTTGGCTTCCTTGTTCTTCTTGTTGTTGAGCACCTCCTCTTTGTTGGCTTCGGCTTGTGCTTGGCGAGCTTTGAGTGCCGCGGCGCGTTGCGCCGACAACAGCGCTGAGAGTGTACGGTGCACCGTCAGGGGGTTCCAGTTGGAGGGGGAGGATGCGGTGCGATACAGGAACCGAGGTGGATCGGTGGACTGACCTGCTGCGAGCCTTCCTTTGGCTTTGGGTGCTCCGCCACGCTTGTTCTTCTTGCCAGAACCCATAGCTGCTCAGAGTGCTTTGTGTAGAGAGTGGGTGTGTGCGATGAGACTCAGCGATGAGCTGCTCGGCTGCGAAGACTGACCGGCGTGATCGAGACAGGTCAATATTGCTCAGCGCCATTTTCGACCAATTCCCAGGTCGAATTTTGTCCCGCGCGAGCCAGCGCGAGCCTGCGCTTGCTGGGGAGCCGCAAGGACATACTTCTCGTCTGTCTTCATCGTCGTCAAAATGGGTGAGTGCCGCTACGTCCATGTCCTACGCAGACGAACGTTCCACCGTAATCGACTTTGCCCTGCGATACCTTGGGTCAACCTGGCATAGGAGTGTGTAGACACCCGGGGTCGAAATTTGTCCCAACCCCTGCGTCGTCGCCCCTCCATCGTCCAGCCCTGCGTGCCCTGCCTGCGTCTTGCGGCCTCGCTGCGCCGTCGCAACCCAGGCCCGCTCCCCCCAGCCAAAAATCCCCCGCGAACCCCCGCCGCTCGTCTGCGTACGGCACCCACCCACCGCCACGCCACCATTCCACGCCCTAGACTACCTTCAATGGCTGTAACTGACCTTTCCGTAATCCTCCTTGGTGTGCAGGATCATGCAAACCTCGTGGATTGTTGGCTGGTCGCAAGTTGCGCAACTCGCGTCGTGAGAACCGATGGGTGCGTTGACGACTTTGATCCCTCACGGCCCTGCGCTCTTCCTCTCCTTCGCCCGTCGTTCTCTGCGCCCCATCCTCGCCCATCGTTGGATCGACATGCATTACTGGCCGGGGTTTACGACCCTGGAGACATCGCGGAGTGGCTCATGGGTGTGGCGCGGAACGGTCTCGGCCGGCCGGGCGGCGTAGTTGGCGCGCCTATGCTAGGCTCGGGGGTGTCGCTCGCTCGGTTGCGCATAGGGCACGAGCCAGGAATCGATTCCGTGCCACGGGAGGGTATTCAAATTGGAGAGGAAAATACGGTTCACCAAAGGAGACGATGCTGGCTAGGACAGAAGCGGAGCAGCGAACATCGCCGCGCGAACATCCTACCAGAGAGTCTCTGCTGACACCCCTCCCCGAATCATCCTTTCACTCTACAGGCCGATAAAAACTACAAGAAGCGTGCCCTCGGTACCGCTTACCGTTCGTCCCCGACCGGTGGAGCGTCCCACGCCAAGGGTATCGTCCTCGAGAAGGTCGGCGTTGAAGCCAAGCAGCCCAACTCCGCCATCCGAAAGTGCGTTCGAGTGCAGTTGATCAAGAACGGCAAGAAGGTCACCGCTTTCGTCCCCAACGATGGTTGCTTGAACTTCACCGACGAGAACGATGGTCAGTCTACATCCCCACCTCGCGTGCACGTCGCTCTGTTGCGCGCACGGGTCCTTCTTGTCTTGTTCGCACCCCCTCTTGCTCTCCGAACGCTTGCTGGCTCTCCGAACGCTTGCTGATTCCTTTCATCGATGCTACAACGATCATACAACGTTGTACATGAATTTGGGGACCATTAGAGGTGCTCATTTCTGGCTTCGGAAGGAAAGGCAAGGCCCCGGGAGATTTTCCCGGTGTACGATTCAAGGTCGTCAAGGTTTCGGGTGTCGGTCTCCTCGCGCTCTGGTCAGTCTTTCCTTTGACCACCGACGTACGTCGGCGCACGGTGGCCAAAGCTGACTCGGTTCTTCGACTGCGTTTTCATTACACGTTTACAGGAAGGAGAAGAAGGAAAAGCCCCGTTCGTAAACGGTTCATGGAACGTTCAGAAAAGGGTCGGTGTCGGGTCGGGAAGGTTATTCGAGGAGCGGCGGGTCACGGATGGAGGGCGGCTTGGCTTCCTCATCCATCATTGGTCTCCGGATAGCTTCATTGTTTGACTTGCTCGATCAGCAGGGACCCACTTGTTCAGCAATGAATTGATGCAGGAGGTTTATCACGCAGTCTTGGCTGAACTCATGTCTTGGCGAGAGGGAAATTCTCGGCGGGCCATCAGAAAACGAGAGTTTCAACTCGAGTGCCCACCTTTTGAGTGGGTGACAGAGTGTGAGACAATCGGTGAATATCTTCGAACAATGTCCTGGGTTTTGATGCGTTGCCTAATATCTGTACCAATCGATCCCAAGCGCCTCAGCTAGCGCCTCAGCTTCGCCGCCTCAGCTGCAGGTCACCTCTCGAACTCAGCCGCTCCACTTGTTTCTCTCTTCCATACGATCTGGCCATCACCATGTCGGCCCCCGTCAAGCTCTCTTTTGGCTTCAACAATGGTGGTGGGACCAAGAAGCTCTCTCTAGGTTCCAAGCCACCGCTCAAGAAGACGAGTGCCTTTGGAAGCTCTGCACTGGGCCAAGGCGACTCTGAAGACGATGACGATGCCCCACCTCCGGTCGCTTCGACGTCGAAAGCCACCGCCAATCGACCCATGGTGGCACAACCACCCGCGAATACGAAACTGAGCCGAGCCCAAAAGCAGAAACAGGAGGAACAGCTCGTGTTGGATGCGACCGTGTTCGAGTACGACGAGGTGTTTGATCAGATGAAGCAGGCGAGCAAGGTCGCGCTCTTGGACAAGAAGAAGGAGTCTGCTGAGCGAAAGGTATGTCGTCGATGATACGGATCATGTCATTCACACACTTCTCTGACATGTTGGGACGGTCTACAGCCGAAATACATCAGTCGACTCCTCGAGACGGCTGAGCTGCGAAAGCAGGATCGACTGCGCGCAGAGGACAAGATGGTGCAACGTGAACGCGAACGGGAGGGCGAAGTCTTCGCGGACAAGGACGCCTTTGTCACACCCGCTTACCTCGCTCAGCAGGAGCAACTCAGAAAGGTCGAAGAGGAGGAGAAGAAACGAGAAGGTCAGCTTGATCGCCGGGATCCATCACAAGTCACGTGCCCTGTGTAGTCAGACACATCGGATCGCTGACAAAACTTGTCTCGCACCCTATAGAGCTCGAGGCAGGCAATTCGGGTGGTATGACGTCGTTCTACAAGTCATACCTCGATGCCAGTTCGAAAGAACACGAAGCCGCCGTCGCCGCTTCGCTCGCCAAACCCGCAGAAGGCACCTCCAGAACCTTGTTCACCGTCGCCCCACCACCCAAAGAAAAGACCGAAGCCGAACTAGCGGCAGAGATCTCGGCTCAGACGGGCCGACGCATCGAGGTCAACGATGATGGCGAGATTATCGACAAGCGGCAACTGCTCGGTGGAGGTCTCAATCTCGTTCGGAAGCCCAAGTCCGACGCCCAAGCGGGGTTCAGTGTGCCGATATCGCAACGCAAGACCAATGATAAGGATGATTCGAGATATTCTTCGTCGTCTTCGTCGTCTCTGATTGGAAAAGGTCTCTCACCGGCTGAACGAGCTCGGCAAGCTCGCGAGCGACAGTCGCGCGAGTTGGAGAGGCAGATGCTCGAGGTCGAACGAAAGCGTAAGATTGAGGAGGAAGAAGCGCACAAGTCCAAGGTGCAGAAGAGGAATGATGAGTCCAAGGTCGAGATGCTCAAGCGGCAGGCCGAGGAGAGGAGGCTGAAGAGGGCGGAGGAGGCGAAAAAAGCTGCTGCTGCCGAGGGAGCAACTTCATAGACAGCTTCATTATATTCTTCACCGCACGTGTTGTAATTCTAGTCGTGCCTTTTGCCTCGTTCGAATCATCAGAATATCTCCCACCGGCTTGAGCTAGGCTCTTGGTCCGGCCGGAGTCTTGGCGCCAGGCGCTAAGCACGGCCTCCGATCGCAACGAACGAACAGTGCTCGAAGCGAGACGAACGGTGTTTCCTTTCTCACTCAATCATTCCTGGTCAAGGATGAAGTCAACCACAGTCCTCATTGCGCTCTTTGGTCTGATCTCGTCGAGCGTCGCATACAACTACACGATAGGTGTAGGCAAAAATGAGGTCACAGGTCAGTCCGCGGAGTCCGAAGCAAGACCACAGTCAGCGCCACATCGACCGTCCGGCGACCCAGTGGTGGCTCGGCCGCTGACCTACTGGGTCTCATGTATTGTTTGCTCTTGCAGGAAGTTTGACCCCTGCTGGGTTTGATCCCAGTCGTGAGTCCATCCATCCATCATTAAATAGTCTCTTCTCATGGACCCAAGGACAAGCGGTTGTGAGCTTGGTCCTCTGGATCGACCCACCACTGGCTTGGGCCCCACCATCGACCCAAGCTTTCGGAAGCGGATTTGGCTGATCGAAGAGTCCGACCCATTCCACTGAAGG
Organism: Microbotryum intermedium; assembly: GCA_022702645.1. Lineage (NCBI taxonomy): Eukaryota > Fungi > Basidiomycota > Microbotryomycetes > Microbotryales > Microbotryaceae > Microbotryum > Microbotryum intermedium. The sequence goes on from JAHWDX010000001.1 coordinate 2,357,714, forward strand.
CACGGTTGTCCAATCTCCTTCGCCCAACTTCTTAATCTTTGATTTCTTCGCTGGCACCCATCGGGTCGTCCAGAGCTCGTTCGCCAACCCTTGCACCCCCTCGGGGAATTTCGATTCAGGCGTCGTGACCGTAGTAAGCATTCTGGTCACATCAAAGGGTAAATTTACTCGATTGGGCAACAACTTTAGTCTCATCCAAGTTTGTTCGTGGCGTTCCAAAGGCCGCAGGCGTCGGATCGGGTGGCCCTCAAGTCAGCTTCACGATCCCCGAAAACTCGGGGCCACTTTACTTTGTCAACATCGGTACCCCTTCCCTTTGTACGAACGGCGCTGTCTTGTAAGTGAAACATCTTGTATATGCTCTGTCGTCCTTTTTCCGCAAGCTGCTGAAATATAAGCCTCCCCTGTACAATGACTGTTGCTCGCGCAGCTGCCTGGACACAGACGAATCTTCAGCCCAATCGTGCGTCGCCTTCAAGGCTGCCGCGATTGCTCTACGAGGCGGATCCTCGTCATCCAACACCTCCATCGCCGTTTCAGCTATATCATCGACCACTAGTCAACAACAAGTCTCGACCTCGACCGCTGCACCCGTCATCACCACGACGACAGTCGCAGTCAGCGCTACGACCTCGGCGCCATCGGGAACGACGACGACCGCGACTGCTGTTCCTGCGGCCGCTACGACCACTCGATCCGCTTCGGGTGGAACCCGTATTCACGGCGGAGTGACCATGGAGACTTATTTTATTACGCTCGGTGTTGCCTTGGCCTTTGGTAACGCTTTCCTTTGGTAACGCTTTCCTTTGGTAACGCTTTCCTTTGGTAACGCTTTCCTTTGGTAACGCTTTCCTTTGGTAACGCTTTCCTTTGGTAACGCTTTCCTTTGGTAACGCTTTCCTTTGGTAACGCTTTCCTTTGGTAACGCTTTCCTTTGGTAACGCTTTCCTTTGGTAACGCTTTCCTTTGGTAACGCTTTCCTTTGGTAACGCTTTCCTTTGGTAACGCTTTCCTTTGGTAACGCTTTCCTTTGGTAACGCTTTCCTCGTTTGACCCCAATCCTCGTCTTTTTCCGTCTTTGATGACCCCGACCGACTTTTCCTGACGACTTTCTGTGGACTGCGCTGGCTTACGTTTGTCTGTTAATGACGATTATAGTCCTTCACTCATTCTTTTGAGTTTTCGCCACTGCAATTCCTACCTTGTTGATCCGCCCGTGCTCGTCAAGGATCGAAGAGAGTCGACAGCTTGCTCCTGACCATGCTCGTGCGCCCGAGCGATCGTTGCATAGAAACCGCAGCACCAAGATCACTTCTCTCTTAGACCCGGAGAATACCCCAACCATCTTCGTCTCCTCGAAGGTATGAGGAGCCTGTCGTACGAGGTCCGACCCCCGAATGAAATCTGACCTCTCCCGCATACGCGCATTCGACCGATCGGAACGAAACGTATGAAAATACACTCTTCCTCTTCCTCTACTCCTACCTAGTTCATCACCTACGACCTTGCAAATCTTCCCTATTCACCCCTTGCTGTTCCAATGCCTCGCCTCTATCCCATCCTCAATGTGTCCCTTCGACGCCCTGCCTCGAAGCCTCGACTTTGGCCTTGGCGGCCTTGACGGTCTCGTCGTAGATAACGTAGCCGGTGAAGGCGACGACGGCGATGCCGAAGCCGGGGAAGAGGTTGCGGAACCTGTTCGTGTTGCAATTGTGGTGAGTCGCATGGGAGGCGTGCATGGATCGGAGCGAGGACCGCGACGTAGAGTTGAAGGGATGGAATTGGCGAGGAGAGTGGCAAGGGAGGGGAAAGAGAGGGGTCAGTATTCCTGAGGGTGGGAAGGATGTAGCGCGGAAAATGTTGATATTTACATTGCCTTGTTGGAGAAGATGGGTGACTGTGCGAGGTGTCGTAGAAGGTCAGCACCTGAGGACGTGTGCCATTGACGGGATGATTGACGGGGCGAGTGGGTACAATGACTCACTTTTCGCCATGCTTCACGCTTTGCCCATGGATCTGTTCGAGGTACAAGAGGACAATAATGACGTTAGGGTCCTGAACTTGCGGGTGTTGCATGGCATGGGCTCGACGCAGACGGAGACACGAAGTAGCGTACCTCGGTATGCTGGACCAGACACTGTGGAGGTCACAGGAATGGGTCAGAAGGCCTTCCACGGAATCTCAAGCGGTCAAGGTGCTGTGTGTACTGTACTGACTGTTGTGCGAGTGATGGACGAGTGCAGCGATGATGAGGAAAGCGAGACCAGGTCAGAACCTCACCCAGTCCGGCTCAAGCGCTCGCGAGTCGACCGCTGTGCGAGTCCACGCGCTCGCGAATTCCTCATTAGGACTCCTACTAGTAATCCAACCCGCACCCGCCGCGCGTAGGCCACAGCTCGGCCGCGCTTCAAGTTGACTTGCGCTGACCGCTCGGGGTGACGCGGTGACAGCCCGGCTTGACTTTGGGCCTTCGCACTCTGCACTTTGCTCGTCACTTGCTCTCACACTCTGACTCGGGCCCCAAAGTCGCATGCTGCATCCGCCTTGTGCTCGAGCGACGACATCATGACGGACGCCGCTGCTGCCCCCAAGTACAAGAAGCGTGTCATCCAAGAGAGCTCGTCCGATGACAGTGGCGATGAGGATGATCTACCTTTGGTACGTGTGACGTGTCGTGTTGCTGGCCCTGCCATGCCAAGCCATGGAATGGACTGGACTTGCACTGGCGCACTTTCCCGCTCTCGCTTGCGCCGCCCACACTCGCGACTCTGGACTTGGGCGCCATCTCGACGTCGACGAACACGAAGCCTTTGAGGAAGGACGAACGCGATGAGTGTGACGTGGTGCTCGTCACCGCTCTCAACTCGGGTGACCATGCACCACTCGTGTGCTCCCTCCAACCTTCCTGCCACCCATGGTGCTCTACGACCTCCAGCGGCATCGCAACGCGTCAATGTGACCAGAGCTTTGCCGCCCATCGCCCGTAAACACCGCGCGAACGACGCCCGAGTTCTGGTTCGCTTTTCTGGCGCCCAAGTCCCACCGTCGCCGCCGCCGTCGACTCGACCCTCAACCCACCCCCCACCCACTCCACTCCACTCTACTCCGGCACACCTTGGATGCCATCTGGCACTCTGTTCCACGCAGCGGTACCGCATACTGATGTTCTTTTTTCTTGCACCACGTCGCACCAACCCTCACGACCACCACCTTGACGACGACTCCACACTTCTACTAACAGACCAAACGTCCCAAACCCGAAACAAGCTCCAACACCAACGGTCACCATGCCGCCTACGGCAACGGCAACGGCTCGTCCGCACCCGCAGCCCCCGCACCCGTCGTCGAGATGAAGGACGGTACAAAAACGAGTGCCTCCGCTCCTACCGCGACCTTGAGCGACCTCTTGTTCGCCGCCGCCGCCGCTGCCGATGCCGACTCGTCCACGACCAAGGACAAGATGTCCATCTTCACTACGGGCGACTCTGACGACGGCTCTGAAAACTCTGACGACTCTGACGACGACGATGCACCTCTCGCATCCAAGCAAGGGAAGCAGACGGCGACGACGACGACGAGTAAGATCAACAACGGGTACCAGTCCGATTCCGATTCCGAGTCCGACCATGCCGCGCTCAAGACCCAAGTCAAGGAGCACGTCGCCAAGGAGGCCATGGTCGCCAAGCAGGTCGAGAAGCTATCCAAGCGCGTCGACAGGGAAGCAGCCGCCGACGACAATTCCTCCGAGGATGAGAAGCCCTTGGCCACCAAGGCAAAGGTTAAAGCCAAACCGTCCACCAAAAAAGCAGCCACCCCCAGGGCCAGCTCGTCCAAGGCCAAGTCGTCCAAGCGTAAGAACGGTGCATCGGACGAGGAGGACCAAGGCGACGATGAAGAAGATTCGGACGACGAACCTTTGTCGAAAAAGACCAAGAATGCTCCTGCGTCCAAAGCCAAGAAGCCGACCAAGTCCGCTCCTTCGAGCAAGAAGGCGATGCCGGTCAAGAAGGGCGCCGCCGCGAGCAAGGTCGACAAGAAGCCCAAGAAGGAAGAGTCGGTCACGCCTGCCAAGCTCGCGCTCAACAAGGGCAAAGGCAAGGGCAAGCACGACGACGATGAAGACGTCAAGACCGAGAACGGCGAGGGCGAGGAGGGTGCTTACAAGTGGTGGGAGGAACAGTCGAACGATGGTACGACCAAGTGGAAGACGCTCGAGCACAACGGCGTCATGTTCCCGCCCGAATACGAACCCCATGGGGTCAAGATGAAGTACGAGGGCAAGTCCGTCGACCTTTCACCCGAGGCCGAGGAGGTCGCGTCCTTCTTTGCCGCCATCCTCGAGACCGACTACGTCAAGAACCCCGTTTTTGTCAAGAACTTCTTCGACAGCTGGCTTGGCGTGCTCCAGCTCTTTCCTCCCCGAGACGGCACCAAGATCACCACGTTCGAAAAATGCGACTTTACGCCCATCTTTGCCTACCTCGAGACGGAAAAGGCCACGAAGAAGGAGATGACGGCCGCGCAAAAAAAGGACGCCAAAACAATTCGAGATATTGCGGAAGAACCGTACAAGACCTGCTTGCTCGATGGGCGCAAGGAGAAGGTTGGCAACTTCCGCATCGAGCCGCCTGGGCTGTTCCGTGGTCGTGGCGAGCACCCCAAGACGGGCTTGCTCAAGGTGAGCACCTTGTCGAGACATCGCTGGGCAAGGATAGGCAAGAGAACTAACCGACGACGATGTTGTCGCTTGCGCAGACCCGTGTTCGCCCTGAGCAAATCACCATCAACATTGGCAAGGATGCCCCCGTCCCCAAGCCCCCTGCAGGCCACAAGTGGAAGAGCGTCGTGCACGACGACACCGTCACATGGCTCGCGACGTGGAAGGAAAACGTCAACGGCAATGTCAAGTGAGTTCTGTGTATTGCATAGATAGGCTAGATCCCGACAGGCTGTTGATCTCATAACCTCCCATTCTGCAGGTACGTCTTCCTCGCCGCCGGTTCATCGTTGAAGGGTCAATCCGACTTGAAAAAATTCGAAAAGGCTCGAACGTTGAAAGACCACGTCGCCCGCATCCGTCGCGACTACACGGCCGATCTCAAGGACAAGGAGATGGTTGTTCGTCAACGCGCGACGGCGATCTACCTCATCGATCGCTTCGCGCTGCGTAACGGAAACGAGAAGGGCGAGGACGAAGCCGATACGGTCGGGTGCTGCTCGTTGCGCTTTGAGCACGTGACCTTGACGCCGCCGACCAAGGTCACGTTCGACTTCCTTGGTAAAGACTCGATCCGCTACGTCAATGAGGTCGAGGTCGACGAACAGGTCTTTAAGAACCTCAAAATATTTAAAAAGGAACCCAAGACCATCGGCGACTTGTTGTTCGATCGACTGAGTGTGAGTACACCGGGCCTGAGCAGTAAATTAAACCAACATAGCATGTTACTGATGCTCCCATGTGCCCACACAGACGGGTATCGTCAACAAGTACCTCAACTCGTACATGGATGGTCTGACGGCCAAGGTCTTCCGTACCTATAACGCGTCGTACACCTTCCAAGAGCAGCTCAAGGACACACCCGCTGACGGTTCGGTCGCGGATAAGATTCTGGCTTACAACCGAGCAAACCGACTCGTCGCTGTGCTTTGCAACCATCAAAGGAGTGTCAGCAAGGGGCATGGCCAGATGATGGACAGGATGACCGACAAGGTTCGTTGGTGCTTGACGTCGTACCGCATTGCCGTCCAGAGACTAATATCACGATTGCTCCTGCAGATCCGAGCTCTCAAGTACCAACGCAAAAAGCTGCGTTGCGCTTTACTTGCTTCGTCTGAGAAGAAAAAGTACAAGTGAGTCAAGCTTGCGGTGGCATTCTTTTCTCCTGTGTAATCCATACTGACCCTTGTGCACTCGCCCCATCGATCAGGCAATTCAGGGAGGATGAGTCGGATCTCGAAGACGACTGGATCATCTCGCACGAAGAGCAACTTGTTGTCCTCGAGCGCGAGAAGATCAAGAAGAAGTTCGAGAAGGAGAACCTCAAGCGAGCCGAAGCCGGCGAGAAGCCGCTGCCCGCTTCCGAGCTCAAGCAACGCCTCGAAGCCGCGGACCAGCTGGAGAAGACGCTCAAGGCGGAGCGCAAGAAGGGATGGAAGGAAACCAAGTACAGCGATGAGAAGTTGATCGCGCAAATTGAGAAGATGGACGAGAGGATCCTCGTCGCCAAGACCGCGGCGACGGATCGTGACGAGGGCAAAGAGGTTTCGCTGGGAACGTCCAAGATCAACTACATCGACAGTCGGATCACGTGAGTCAACCGCTCGCGTTATTCGGTTGGGCTTTTCGCTTGCTGACGAAGGGTGCTGTTGCTCGTTCCAGGATTGCGTGGTGCAAGAAACATGATGTGCCGCTCAACAAGGTCTTCTCCAAGACGCTCGTCGACAAGTTCTCCTGGGCGCTCGACACTCCGGCCGACTTTGTGTGGTAGACCGGATCGGAACGTTTTTGGTTTGCAGCAGCGACTCGTATGGGGTCCTCGGACTCCTCCTATAGCTTTTTTTAGACATCCTTGTTCGCGCGCGTCCTCTCGATAAGCTCTCACCCCCTGTTCTATGTGAATTAAAACTGACGATTGGTCTGAAATGTAACGATGTCTTACGAAGCTTTCTGCGTATTGGAGAAAAGTCGTGTGTACGTGCCACATGAAAGTTAGGCGCTGCATCTACTTTGGCAGCCATGCATCTCTTCGTCACACGGAGCGAGTTGTGACCTCGACGTCGTGCTTTGAGAGCAAGCAAAAGGGGGCGTGGTAGCATGAGGCTCAGTCCTTTGTTATCTCTCCTTTGGGGAACGCTCTATGAATATTGCTGGACATTGGTGGGGTTTCTAATGGGCGGCGGAAGTGACAAAGGCGTGGAGAGCAAGCTGCGGCGCTCAGGGCTCGGTCAGGTGGGCTGCTGGGTTCAGGGACAGGGGCTCGCGGAAAGGCCCGCGGCGTATGACTCGGCTGGCACGAGTGTCTCCTCTTATAAATGATACCTTTTCCAACCCACGCAGGGAGCTTGCTGGATATGTCATGGACATCAGAGTTTCCATCTCACCGAATTCTCAACGCGGCATTAGAGCGTGGAAACGGCGCGCTAATGAGTTGCTGACTCTGTCTCGAGGCGGTCTAATGAGCGATTTTGGACCGCCTTGTGCGGCGCCGCGGTGGTGCGCGCTTGCTCCCGCCCGTTCCCACCCAACCACGCCCAATCCGTAAGTCGACCACCGCTGCTGCGACCTCTGTGCGTGTTTGACATGGCCCTTGGATCGACGATACCCCTGAGGAGACACACGATGCTACTGTGCGACACCCTGGTGGTTGCGGAGCGAGTGTGGCTCAGGAGGGGGAGGGCGACGGGAGTATCCGGATTCGACCCAGCCTCGCTCCGTATACCCATTACATGACCCGACTGCATCCTAGACGACGTACTGACACTTCCTGGCCTGCTGTGGACGTTGTTGTGACTGCTCAGATCCGCCTGTTCGATCATGTTCGCCGCCCGCACCGCCGTTCGAGTCGTCGCGCCGGCCGGGGCTCGGTCCTTCAGCAGCACCCCGACGCAGATGGCCACCCTGCGAGAGCTCGAGAGTCGTATCAAGTCGGTCGGCAACATTGGTCCGTCCTCACCCCGCGCCGTGGCTCTGCTCTCTCTCTGGTCTATCTTGCAACTGACATGGCCTGAACTGCCGCTTGACAGGTAAAATTACAAAGTCGATGAAGAGTACGTAGCAGCACTGCCATCATCGTCGTCAGCATCCACAACACCCTCCGCCGCCCTCCTCCGCCTCCGCATCCTCCACCCGCAACCCATCTACTCTCGCCGTATCCCCGTCCCACACCACGATAGCATCCTGTGGCGCGCTTTTTATGAACCGTTTTGGCTCATGCATACACCTCGTTCTCTCACAGTGGTTGCCGCTTCCCGATTGGCCCGTGCCCAGAACTCGATGCGCCACGCCAAGGTCTACGGTCAAGCCAACAACGCCGTCTTCGAGCAGTCCGAGGCCGCAAAGTCCGAGGCCAAGGTCGAGAAGATCCTCTACATCGCCGTCTCGTCCGATCGTGGTCTGTGCGGTGGTATCCACTCGTCGATCGCCAAGGCGACCAAACGCGACATCGAGACCGGCGAGGGTGCCGGCAAGGAGGTCACCATCGTCGCGCTCGGTGAGAAGCCCAAGCAGCAACTCGCCCGTGGCACCCATGGCAATGAGATGGCTCTCTCCTTCTCGCAAATCGGCAAGGCCGTCCCCACCTTCGCCGATGCGCTCGCCATCGCCGACAAGATCGAGTCCGAGCACCTCGAGTTCGACAAGGTGCGTCCTCCCGAGCTCCACCCGAGTCGGAGGATTCGGCCGTGGACGGACCTAATCGCGCGTGTTGTATTGTGACCTCTCCCACAGATCAAGGTCGTGTACAACAAGTTCTTGTCCGTCATCTCGTACGAGGCCGCCTTCATCGAAATCTACTCCAACAAGGCGCTCTCGCTCTCGCCCGCCTTTTCAGCTTACGAAGTCGAGAGTGACGAGCTCGCTGGTGACCTTTCGTCGTTCGCCATGGCCAACGCCATCTACGCTGGTCTCGTTGAGGGTTTCGCCGCCGAGGTGGGTCGACGCACCAAATGAGATTGATGGCTCCGAGGAAGCAGGTGCGGGGGTGAGGATCAATGGAGACTGATTGCTTTGGTTGGTTGTGTTCGTTGCAGATTTCGGCCCGTCGTAATGCCATGGAAAACGCCTCCAAGAACGCTGGTACGTGGTGGTGGTGGTGATGATGTGTGAGGGGAGCTCGGGAGGCGAGTCGCTGACGTTTGAACCCGTTGGCGGAATTCGACGATTCACAGAGGAGATGATTGCCAAGCTCCAGATGCAGTTCAACCGAATGCGTCAAGCCGCCATCACGAACGAACTTGTCGACATTATCACTGGTGCTTCGGGTACGTCGTGATCCTGCCGTAGTTGTCATTTTGTGACGACGTATTTCCCCCGTGCTGATTCCGCTCCTCTTGACAGCTCTGTAAACGGTCGATTCGATGGGATGTACATGTTCGCGAGTATTTTGGGGAAGAAGGAGAGGAAGCAACAACAAAGGAAGCTGTGTTGGGTGGAGAAGAGAGAAGAGGACGTAGGATCTGTTTTGTTTCTGGTTTAGAAAAACAGGACCGTTCTTCGTTGATCACTCTCTCGTAGACGACGCTCTTGAAAGAGGAGTGAACCTTTTTCCTGGTTTCCGTAGGTTTGATCTTTTCGTACACGATTCGAACTTTCAAGGACTTGTGTGATGTGGGAGAGAGGAAATGTGTCATGACATCGGGTTTTGTATCCTGATTCGCCGGTCCCCAACTCGGCCGAGACCTGCCGAGACCAACCCGGAGTGTCGTCGCACCTCGTGCGAAGTTCGCGAGCTGAGCTTCGGCCTCGTGCCCCACCTTCGAGCGGCGCTGTATGTCAGAAGGGACTGCACCGGAGGCAGCGATGCTGAACCCAGCCTCTGCTTCTCCGGCTCTGCACTTTGAGATCTTGGCGCGATGCTCGACGACAAGAGCTCGAGTCTCGCGCATGACCTTGCCTCATGGCGCGACGGTGCGTTTGGGAAGTGAGCTGAGCGGGTCGATACCGCTCTCGGCAGCGCTCATTCAACAAAAGCTGTGCTTTCACACACAAGAAGCTGAACGCGTTCCTGACCTTGCCTCTGTCAACCAGCTCCTCCCAACTTTCATGCCGGTCGCGACCCAAGCCTCGATGAAAGGCGTGACCCCGGCTCAATTGATGGCGCTCGATCCTCCGTTGACGCTGATGCTCAACAACACGTACCACCTTAGCCAAAGGCCGACTCCTGAGATTTTGGACCTGGTCGGAGGGAGTCATAGCTATCAGGGGTGGGATCGCAATTTGTTGAGTGATTCGGGAGGGTTTCAGGTTAGTCTTTGGCTGTCTGGTCTGGGATGGGCGTTTTGGGACAAGTCGAGGAGGGGCGAGTGAGGTGGAGGATCAGAGCTGATGCATATTTCTGGTTTATTTGCTTACACAGATGGTCAGCTTGTAAGTGGAGTATATCCTGCTCACTTTCATGACGAAGGTCTAGTTCTGTCATGCTTTCGAAGCATGGCCAGCACCGATCTCGGTAGCTCTGCTCGGCACTATCTCAATTTGCCGACTCCCCTGCCCACGCCCTGGAACTCATCGCAGAGTCAAATTGTCAAAAGTCGAAGAGGAAGGTGTCGTATTCGTGAATCCTTATGATCCGTCAGTCGATACCATGCAGCGGCTCGACACTTCACGCTCGGAGCGAACGAGGCTCATGTTATCGATTTCCTGCTCCCAGGACAAAGTCGTCGCTCCTCACGCCGGAACGAAGTATGCAGATCCAGCATTCGATAGGGACGGATATCATGATGTGAGGAGGACTAGAACCATCTCGCGCTCGGGAATTGTTAGTGACTTTGTCGGACAAGGCCATAGGCAATTGGACGACGTCGTCGCGACGTTGACGACCGGGGCTAGGATGGAAGAGGCTATGTGGAGGTCTGTTCGATGTACGTGTCGAGCTTCGGTCGAATTAGCACAGAAGAGAACTAACGGGTGATATATCGATACCTTGAAAAAGGGCTTGATCGGTGTATCGCCGAGCATGAGCGGTCTGGCCGGAAAACGAAGCAGAACTTGTTCGCCATCATTCAAGGTGAGGCCCAAGCGCTCCCATAGCTGCCCCGAACGAAGCGAACTCTATTCTCACCCCTACTCTCTTCAACACAGGTGGTCTTGAGCCCGAACTACGGCAAAAATGTTTGGATGCGATGCTATCGCCCGAACGACAAGATAAACTTCCTGGATACGCGATTGGCGGTCTGTCGGGTGGGGAGGAAAAGACTCGGTTCTGGAGGATCGTCGCGCAGTGTGCTTCAGCGCTGCCGGAGCATAAGCCGAAATGTGAGTCTCATACAACATAAGTGTTGTGATTCATCGCCTGATCGCGTTTGCTGATTCGTGCTGCATTTGGCACGTGCAAACAGACTGCATGGGAATTGGCTATGGGGAATAAGTCTCATCTGCTGCTTTCACATGTATCGCCAACCGTGAGGAAGAGGTTGCTTATCTCGTTTTTGTCTAGCATCAGCACAGATCTACTGGTCTGCGCTGCATTAGGAGTCGACATGGCCGACTGCGTCTTTCCTACTCGAACAGCCGTAAGCCTCTTTACAATCCCGTTCTCGAGTCGATCAATCGTAGAGCTGAACCTGCGCATCCCTGACCTCCAGCGTTTTGGCGTGGCGCTCACCTTTGATGGTCCACTCGATGTCAAGCGTCAAGTCAACTCGACCGACTTCTCCGTGATCGACCCCGATTGTTCTTGCCCGACCTGCGACAAGGGCAACGGAATGACCAAAGCTGCGCTGTCGATGATCGCCGGCCGAGAGACGGTCGGCGCTCATGCACTGACATTACATAATTTGACTTACCAGGTGAGTCAAGGTAGCAAGGTGGGTTTGTCAGAAGGACTCTGCTGATGGTGGACTATCCTACAGTCCACGTTGATGCACCGAGCTCGGGAAGCGATCTTCGAAGATCGATTTCCGCAGTATTTGATCGACTTTTTCGCGCGCTTCTTCAAAACGAAGGACAAGTACCCGTGAGTCCGAGGCATCGGCACACGACACTTACTTTGAATGGAGCTGATGTCATGTCTCTTGCAGTGCTTGGGCTGTTGAGGCGCTCTTGTCGGTCGGGGTCGATTTGCTGAACGGGGTGCCGAGCGTAGGGAGAAAGGAGGAGGCGCCTCTGCCGAATTGAGATGATGTTGTATGAGGTGAAAAGGTTTTGCTTTTGCAATCCTTCATTGGTGTCACTCCTTGGACTGGTTCTTGTGAGGAGTCTACAGACTTGAATTTCATTGCACGAGCTCCTCTTGTGACCCCACTGCAGTCCAGATTTAGCTCTCGACCATCTCTTCCTCGACCGCGCCGAATGTGTGCCTTTCGCAGCAAGCCCGATCGTGTGCCGTCGCGCTGTGGACGCGGCCGCCTGGCGCCTGTCGTCCGGCCATCCGCTTTCGCATTCAGGAAGCACCGCTGCTATCTCATGTTCGAGTTTGAAGGATTCCCCTCCCTGGCAGGGTTGGACAGGGCCATTGGTCAGTTCTTTCTAGCGTGTTACTCGATCGACGTCTGTTTGCTGACACGCTCAAGCTCTCTCTCGCTCTCGCTCTCGCTCCGATCAATCGCGTGTGGACACGGGGACACGTTCACGTTTCCTCGGCTGCTCGTTGTCGCGTCGCACCCATCTGGCATCCTCGCCTATGCTCGACGCGCCGCTCACTGGGGATGATACAACTACTCAGCCGTTATTGTCGTATCCGAGATCGGGGACAAGACTTTTCTCATGTTCGTTGGCAGTGACAACCGCAACATCTGCCAGCGAGTGCACGTGACTGATTCACATCCCGGTCCCATCATCCCCCTCTCCCGTTCTCCGACTCGCCATTTTTTCCGTTCCTCATCCCGCCATGGTCATTTCGCTTCTATTCGCGCTACAGCGCCGCCATCTTGTCGATGCGACATCCCCGAGTCACCATCTTTGCCGGTGCCTTGGCCGCGCTCGCCGTCATGTCGTTGCTCTCGTCCCTGTTGGGGCAAATCGTGCCGACGCTGCTGCCGAAACGATACACGACCATCGCCGCAGCTCTGCTCTTCTTCGTCTTTGGTGCGAGAATGATGCAGGAAGGTTTGGAGATGGAGGCCGGCGATGCGGGGCGGCAAAAGATGGAAGAGGAGATGAAGGAGGTGCAGAAGGAGGTCGAGGAAGCCGAGGAGGAGGCCGCGAGTGGGAACGCAGGGCGGAAAGCGGCGTACCAGATGGTCGACCTCGAGGAGGCGAGATCCGCCGCTTCCTCCCCCACCCCTGGACTGCCACGACCCGTGACGAGCTCGAAACGGCGGTCAAGCTTCAGTCTGCCGAGCAAGAAGGACGCCGTGTCGACCTTGACCGAGGGCGTCAAGAACCTCTTCAGCCTCTTCTTCTCTCCCATCTTTGTGCAAGCCTTCATCTTGACCTTCCTGGCCGAATGGGGTGACCGAAGTCAGATTACGACCATTGCACTTGCAGCTGCTCATGTAAGCTCTACCGCTCCGATAAAGAGGGTTGCTACTCCTTTCAAGAGGATTTCTCGTTCATCTCCTGACCCGCCGCTCCATCTGTCTCCTCTGGCTTCGAATCCTCAGAACGTCTGGCTCGTGACATTCGGCACGACCCTTGGCCACTCGTTCTGCACCCTTCTCGCTGTTCTCGGTGGTCGATGGATCTCGCAACACATCTCCATCAAGCATGGTACGTTTGGGCTCTGTGGTCTCCAATCCTGATGCTGACTATCCTCATCTTTCTGCCTTCGGCAGTCACTCTCGGAGGCGCCACCCTCTTCCTTCTCTTTGGCTTGATCTACTCTTACGAGGCTTACTACAACGTCGAAGAAGCCGTCGTTACCTTGCCAGCTTGAGCGCACCGATGTCGGCGATCCACCAGAATAATCGCGGACGTCGCCGCCTCGCACTTGGGAGCGAGGGGATGGACAATTATCGATTAGCGTTTCTCGCGAAGGAAGGTTTTTTTTGTTTTCGAATACTCGCATTTATCGAATGCTCGCACCGCAGGAGTAAGACATCAGATTGAATATAATATACTCTGACGATCCTAACAGTTCCCGTTTCGGACCCGAATGGAGCCCGCGTAAATCGCCGTCACACTCGGGCGGTCTTCTAGGAGCATCGCTTCGATGACACTGCCGCTGTGTTCCTACTTGTTCCATCGGAGCCTTGCGTTTCATTCTAACATGCTAAAAAAGGGAATACTCTTTCGTTTGAATACGTCAAGCAATCGCAGGCTTGGGCAGAACCATCTCGTTCCGATTCGTCTTGGCCCCGCATGCCGATGGCCACTTCTTGCGCATCTCGGGGCGCTCCCGACGGCGCTGCCGAGAGAGCCCCAAGTTTAGGCGCATTTTTAGGCGAGCGAACCCGCGCGGACAACAAGCACGGCTCTCGGCTTTCGACTCTTCGACGCTTCTCCTCGTGGTTTTGCACTTCATCTCCTTTTACCGCGCGTCCGTAGACGATCATGGTCGAAATCACCGTCTCTGGGATCCTGTCGGACATGGATGGTCAGTCGAATGAGCTCACTCGAGTTGCCCGCGGCGATGATCGCACCTCGAGTCCCCTGTCGAGCTTCGCAAGGCGGCTTTGCACGAGTCGAGGCTTGCGGGAGTGGAGCAGAGCAGCGACGACTCTACGATCGCACCCTAACAACCCACTGAAACACTCGCTTCCTTCCCTGTTGCCTCACAGGCACGCTCGTCGACTCGACCGCGGCCGTCGAACTGACCATGACCGAATGGGCCCGAACGAACGGCCACGACCCTGCCTACTTCCTCTCCCATTCGCACGGCGTTCGCACCCGAGACAACATCAAGCGATGGCAGACCGTACCCAAACCTGGGTCCGAGATGAGCGAACACGAGTTGGATCTAGAGGTGTTCAGGATCGAGGGCCTGATCGCTTCGAATGGGAGGATGTTGGCCGAACGTGGGGAGAGGGGGATTTATGAACTGCCAGGGGTGCATCGCTTGATCAAGGATTTGGTCAAGGGTGGCGCGAGATGGGGGATCGTTACGTCGGGTACGTTGGATGAGGTCTTTCAATGCGAGATCTCTCTCCCGTGGTCGACGACTGAAGTTTGAGCCCGTCACCCCCCTTCTAGCGACGATCGTCTACGCGTCGAGCGCTTTGCAAACGGGCAAGATTAAAGCCGATGCGCCTGATTTGCCCTTCATCGTCACCGCGGACAACGTGACCAACGGGAAGCCGCATCCGGAACCTTACTCGAAGGGAATCAAAGGTGAGCTTTTCAAGACCTCGAATCGCTCGGTCTTTTGGCGAGACGAGATGAGTAGCAACTAGCCCAGGTGCTCACCGTTCGTCTCTCCTCTCAATCCCTAGAACTGGAGAAACTGTCAGGTACGCCGTTCGACCCCAAGACGGTGTTGGTCCTTGAAGATGCCCCATCGGGATTGGCGAGTGGTTTGGCAGCGGGTTGCCAGACCCTCGCCGTCTGCACGGGCCAGACTCGGGAGAGGATTCGTGCGACCGAGGCGACGTATCGAACGGTTGACTTGGAGAGGTAAGTTGTCTCGCTTGCGTCGAAGGATCAACCATGCGGTCTCAAGAAAAGGTGTGCTGATCGAGGTTCGAGTCACCTGTCGCCGAAAACGCCGTCAACAGGGTCGAAGTCGTCAAGTGCAGTCCCGAGTCGATCACGTTGAGGATCCGAACATTAGAGGAAGAGGAAGCTGAAGAGGCTGCACTTAGAAATTAAGCCGGAAAAGGCATCTTGTATAGAAAATCTGGTCCAGCGAGGACTGTAGATACCTTGGAGTACCCCCTGGCGGCGATTTGGAGCTTGAATAATTGGAATAACCCGGCCTGTAATGACTTATGTAATCTCTCAAACGTCGCGAGGGTCGCGAGAACTGCTGAAATCCACTAGTCTACGTCTCGGATTTTTGGTGCTCTGCAATGGTCGAAGATAGGATGGCCTGCATTCTGTCAGACCTGAACGGTCAATGGACGTGGTCTCGTCCGGTTTTGAGCCGTTGCCCGTACCCCCTTGCTGGCTCCCACTGCGGGCTTTTCACCAGGTGCTAGATCTGCTCGATCGAATCCCCAGGGTCGAAGGCGCAATATATCTGCACTCAAATTTTACACTTCTGAAACACGCTACAGTAACTCATCATCACGGGTGCGCTCATCAACTCGACCGTTGCGGTCGAAGCGATCCTCACCCAGTGGGCCATCACGAACGGTCACACGGTCCCGAGCCTAAGCAACTCCTCGTCCAAGCCCACGGCACCCGGAAGGAGAACATTGTCAAGCGCTGGCAGACCTACCGAAGTCCGAAGTGGAGATGACTGATGAGGACTCGAGCAAGAGGTGTTCAAGCTCCACACGGGGATCTCTGGCGAGACAGGGTCTATGAACTTTCGGGCGTGAATCGCATGATCGAAGAGTTGGCCAAGGGTGTGGTGTGCTCGTTGAGGTGTTGTCAATTCTAGTAAAGTCCTCTGACGTACCACTGACTCCAAGAGGTTCCACGTGCCCGCCGTCACCCGCCGCTGAACTTTTCCTCCTGAACTCTTGTCCGCCTTTCCAACAGCGTCGACCCATTGCGCGTTGGGAGCTCTACAGACGGAATCTGGGAGGCGAAACCCCCTACCTGCCGTTCCTCATTACGGCGGACCACCTTAGCCTTGGCCAGTCCCACCCGGAGCCTTACTCGACGGGAGTGGAGGGTGAGGATCGCGGATTTTTTGAGGTATCGAGCAGCCAAGCGGGTCGAACCCGTCGAATGCTGAGTCTTCAATGACCTTGAAGAGCAAGCTCATCTCAAGCAGCGTTGAAAAAACTTTCCGGTGGGCCAGTTGATCCCAAGGAAGACGGTGTTAGTACTCGAGGACGCGGCATCGGGTGTTTCGAGTGGCCTAGTAGTGGCCTCGCGGCGGGATGTCAAACTTTCGGGCACGCCGCCGCGGCGGGTGCTGCTAGCTGCTGGCGCGGGCGAAAGCATTCGCTTCAGGAAGAGCTGGCACGGGACGTCTTCCGCCCTCAACTTGGAGAGGTCAGTGATACTCGGTAAATTCAAGGAGATCACTTGAGCGAGAGGATCCTGAGAGAGTTCGCTGAGTCATATTCGCTGACTCGGAACTTATTGTCGTCGTCAGGGTCGAAGTCGTCCATGCCAGTGCAGCCCCGAGCCGATAACGCTGAGTCTCCTTACGCTTGGTCGATTTAGACTATGCAGGGAACCATCTCATGCTTATTGGCAGCAACGTCCGCGGTCGCAACGCTAATCTCACACTCGCCATGGTGAAGGCGTGAAGACCTTCGAGCCGAGGGTGAAGAATCTTCGGTTGCGCTGCACGGATTGAGCGATGGTGGACTGGACCAAGAGGGCTTCGACCAAATGGTTGTGAGCGTGTTACGGGTCGAGCACTGCGACGGGATGACTTCGACCGACCGGTTGCAGCATCCTACTCGGAGGTAGGGTATTCCGGACAAGATCCTCGGGTCGGGGCGCAGGCAGCGCGGGTCGGGTGGGAGCATCCTTTGTATCCGCCTGTTCCGCCTTCTGTTCCGCTTGCAAACGAATGCGGAAGTTGCTCATCGTGTCGAGTACGGGGTCAAGTCCGACGTCGACCCGCGCTTTTTGTACGAGATTGCCGTAGACTCGTTGTGCGGATACATGCATTTGTTTTGTTTTTGGCCGTGGTAGAGGCAGTCATCCACCTTGATTCGCAGGGACTTGTCAGTGAAATGGTGCAGTGGACGCTGTCTTGCAGAAAATGCGGTAAAGTTGATGCCAAGAAACGAGATTCCAGGCCGATTCGGAGATCGCTCGATTGCTGCTTGCCCGGTCCCTTCTTGTTCCTGGGCGGAGCGCATCACGCGTCATCGGTGTTTCGTTGTCGTAGTTCGCGGCGTTCGCCTTCCCAGAACAAGGTCGCCAGACTTTGCTTTTGTACCTTTTCCAACCTGTTCTTTGTCCAGACAGGGTACAGAACAAGATGGCGACTCGCTCAGGTATGGCTCTGGTCGTAGCGAGGCTCTTGGTGTCGCTTTCCATGCCCCTCGGGGATACGATCGTGAATGGTGCGCCAGCCTCCGCGATTAACATGGACACGATGACGACGGGTTCGCAGCTCCGTTTTAGCGGGTATCAGGGTCGTCCGCAGCCTTTCAATCCTCTGGATCGTGAGTGTATCCTACCTATTTTCACTCGCACGCACGCAGGTAGCTGACGTAGTGAATGCGACGAACTCGGACAGACATGAGCGGCATTTCGCCCTACCACGACGCCCCGGGAGCCGACCTCGAGCCACCCAAAGGCTGCAAAGTCTCGGCCGCGGCATTCTTGATCCGTCATTCGGCGATCTACGCCAATGACGACGAATGGGATGATTACATGAAACCGACCGTCGACAAGATCTACGCCGCTCGAGAGCCGTTGCAAGCTTTGGACCACAAGAACCCGCTGAGGTTCCTCGGTAAGTGGAAGGTCCCGATCGAGGAGGAGCAGGTGGAGATGCTTACGGAGCCGGGGAGGAAGGATTCTTTCGATTTGGGAAAGAGGATGAGATACCTGTATGGTCCGTTGATGCCGCCGAAGGATTATGGGAAGAAGAAAAAGTCTGGTGGCAAAGGCAAAAAGGGGAAGGACAAGCTCGAGGAGCCTTTCAAGGTGAGCTTCAGGTTGGCTGGTGACGGCGTTGAAGGCCGGTCCACTGATCCCTCTTCCCCTTAAATACAGATCTTCACTGCGAGCTCAGAGCGAGATATCGAATCGTCGAAGGCTTGGGTCCGTGGCGCGTTCCCAAACCACCAGGAAGGCGATGACGGAGAAGGGGACGGCAAATTCGTCTCGCTCGTCAAGGTCCCCAACAAGTCCCCCGACTGGGCCAGTAGCTTGACACCGCATGTATGTCATGAGGAATTTGTCTCAAACCCTGGATGTAGAATGACGACACTGATGTCGTTCTGATTCTGCATTGGCAGAAACTCTGCCCGGCCTTCACGAAAGAGGCTGGCAAGCCCGAGGCTCAGATCTGGCTCGAGACGTATGGTCCCGAGCCGTTGAAGCGATTGCAGGATTGGGCACCCGAGGTTGGGTTTGAGTTGAACGACATCATCGGCTTGCAAATGCTTTGCGGCTACGAGTCGGTCGTGAGTCCCAGCGCAGGTTGCCTGCGATCAAGCGTGCGTCAGGATTTGAAGTTTCCCCTGAACCCTTGTCTGACCTTGACAGATCCTCAAGAGCCGATCGTCTCGCTTCTGCTCTTTCAAACTATTCAACGAGTACGAATTTCGCTCGTTCGGTTACTGGAACGATATCAAGTACCACTACCAGGTCGGCTACGGGGCTCGTTTCGCGCCTCATCTTGGCATGCCTTGGGTCAACGTCTCGACACACAACCTTATTGCCGCTTTCCAAGGATCACATCCTCATCTCACTTCGGGATCCAAGCTCCCGCCACCTTCAGCGCCCCCAGATGAGGAGCACACGCAGCTCCTGTTCCCGTACTTTTCCCATAGGGAGGAGCCGCCTGTCGTTCTCGTTGCACTCGGATTGTGGAACACGACAACGATCGACCCGCATCGACTTGACCATGATCGACCATGGCATACTTCTCAGTAATTTCATATCGTATCAGAGACCTCTCCTTGTAACCGTGGACTCGCACTGAGCAGTTTTTGTTCTTTCCGCTTTGATCTTCAGCCTGCTGCCATTCTTGGGCCACATCGCTCTCGAAAGGTTGAGCTGCAAGGGCGACGACACGGATTACATGCGCATCCTCGTCAACAGTGCCCCTCAAAAGGTGCCAACGTGCCACCATGGACGAGGTGGGTCGTGCCCGCTCGACGAGTGGGCCGAATACGTCAAGAAGCGACAGGAGTTATATATCGACTTTGAGGGCGCGTGCAAGAAGGACTGAACGGCTCAAGAGCAAATTGAGCAGTGAATCAGATTATTTCTGGTGTGATGGATAGACCCCTACTCTGTACTATACAAAATCGAATGTTGTCAGCCAAGCACGCTAGAGCGAAGCCGACCCGAGCAGCACGGCTCACGTGCTCACTGCTGAGGCGCTGATGGGCTCTGCCGGGCCAGTGGGCGCGTTGTACTTTACTCCGAGCGCGAACGATTTGCCGCGCCTGAAAAAGCGGTTGCCGCGGCCTCGCCTCGGCGGAGCTCAGATCAACGGAGCAGAGTGATCGAGCGATGTCCGCCTCTCCTACTTCGCCCGCTCTGCATCCTCCCTCTAACCCACTTTACTCTTTCTCCAAAACATCAAAAAAAAAAAAAAAAAATGATGAGCTTGCTTCCTTGCCGATCATCGCTGCGTGCTTCCCGAGTCAGTCCTCGAACGTACCCTACGTGCATCGGAACTGCCGGCTGACCCTCTGCCCTTGATGCCGATTCCCACCGATTCGTTTAGCTGCTCGCTCGAGCATTCTCGGTCTCGCCTCGCGTGCTCTCCGTCGCTCCTACTTCAGTCAAGAGCTCTATCAGCAAGATCTGGGGGTCAGCAGAGGAGGCCGTCGCTGATGTCAAGGGAGACTCGATCCTCTTGTCCGGAGGTTAGTACCCGTCTCTACCAAGCTTCGAGCGGATGCGGTCGCGCTGGGCCGCGGCACAGCTTTCTATGTCTCAGAAGAGGTCCAAACTAGGCGTGGTAGGGGGTCAATCTCAAGATTGACTTTGTATCGATCAAGCATGTGGATGAAAACGTGTGGCATGAGTGTACGATGTTGCAGTTCTAGCCGCAGCTCGCGCCGATGACCCCCGTCGACCTGAACGATGTCCCGCACCATCCAAACCTGAAATTGCCGCTGTAAGGGCATCAAGCTGATCTAGTGCCTACTCCCCCATCCTACAGGCTTCGGGTTATGCGGAACAGCTGGTGAGTGGACGATACAGGCTTTGATGCCTCGAGTATGACTGGTCTCGGACAAATTGGCTCATCCCTGGCCCCGTCCCACGTCTCGCTTCTTTCCCCCCTCTCCAGACACGCTCATTACCGCTCTCTCTAAGCGACCCGAGGTCAAGAACTTGACCTGCGTTTCCAACAATGCCGGTGTCGACAAGCTTGGTCTCGGTCAGTCCTTCTCACCACAAAAGTTGTAGTCGAATGAACCCCTAGCTGACGGTGCTTTCTTCGGCGATGATCGCTGTGTAGGTATCCTCTTGCACTCGGGTCAAATCGACCGCATGATCTCGTCTTACCTCGGTGCCAACAAGGTCAGTGCGATCATACAGAGATCGCTACAGAGATCGCTACAGAGATCGCATTTTCCAAAACAATCATCTGACCCAGTCTCCTCGCTTCTTCGACGAACAGCACTTTGAGGGCCTCTACCTCAACGGCAAAATCTCGCTCGAGCTGACCCCTCAGGGATCTCTTGCCGAGCGGTGTCGAGCTGGTGGAGCCGGCATCCCCGCCTTCTACACCCCCGCCGGTTATGGCACTGCCGTCCAGACGGGTGAAATCCCGATCCGATACAAGGAGGGAGGCAAGCAGGAGGTCGATATCCCCGGCAAGCCGAGAGAAGTGAGGGAGTTCGACGGCAAGGGTTACATTATGGAGGAGGCGATCAAGGGTGACTACGCCTTTATCAAGGTCTGGAAGGCCGACGGGTACGGCAACTGCGTGTTCCGATACGCAGCACAGAACTTTTCGGGTGCCATGGCCCGATCGGCCAAGATCACGATCGTTGAGGCCGAGAAAATCGTCCCCATCGGCTCGTTGGACCCCAACAACATCCACGTTCCCGGTGTCTTCGTCAACCGCGTCGTTCAGTCCAAGACACCAAAGCAGGTCGAGATCGAAGTTTTGCGCAAGGACGGCGACGATGCCAACTCGGGCAAGGACGCCGGTCAGCTCCGTCGCGAGAGGATCGCGAAGCGAGCGGCCAAGGAGTTGAAGGAAGGCATGTACGTCAACCTCGGTATCGGGATGCCGACACTCGCGCCTTCGTTTCTCGAGCCGGGGACGGTCATCCACATGCAGTCGGAGAATGGTATCCTCGGCATGGGCCCTTACCCGACCAAGGAACAGGTCGACGCCGACATCATCAACGCCGGCAAGGAGACGGTCACGCTTTTGCCCGGTGCTTCGACGTTCGACTCGACCGAATCGTTTGCCATGATCCGAGGTGGTCACGTCGACGTCTCGATGCTCGGTGCGATGCAGGTCTCAGCGAATGGTGACTTGGCCAACTACATGATCCCCGGCAAGATGGTCAAGGGACCCGGTGGCGCCATGGATCTCGTTTCGAACCCGGAAAAGACCAAGGTCG
This sequence comes from Microbotryum intermedium, assembly GCA_022702645.1. Classification (NCBI taxonomy): domain Eukaryota; kingdom Fungi; phylum Basidiomycota; class Microbotryomycetes; order Microbotryales; family Microbotryaceae; genus Microbotryum; species Microbotryum intermedium. Next base: position 2,379,653 of record JAHWDX010000001.1, read on the forward strand.
TCGTCGTGATGGACCACGTCGCCAAGGGTGGCAAGCACAAGATTCTCGATACGTGCACTTTGCCTTTGACCGGTGTCAATTGCGTGTCGCAGATCATCACCGACCTGTGCGTGTTCGACATTGACCGCGCCAACAAGAAGATGATCTTGTCCGAGCTGCAACCGGGTGTGACGGTCGAGGATGTGCGCAAAGCCACAGGGGCCAAGTTTGATGTCGCTGATAACCTCGTCGAGCTCTCTGCATGAAGCAAGCGTTTTGGGGGTGTAAAGGATCTTGTTTAATGTCACATGCCGTTCTTCTTGTAACGTAGTACTGCATTTCTCGTACACGCGCATCCATTGGAGCCCGAGAGAGCTCTGACAACTCGGTTGATGGGTGCGCCCTCAGGTTAGTTGAAGTTTCCATATTACCATAACTCGGTACCAAGCTTGGTTGATCACTTTCGAGCTCAGGAAGCATTCGTCGCAAGACTTTTACCGATTCGATCTTTCTTGTCACAGCCGCGAGAAGCTTTTCTCGCCATTTTTTGCTTTTGCCGCGAACAATGAAGACCTGTTTGAGCATTCTCGAATGATTGTTACAGTTGCATACTAACCTCTGATTATTGTAATGCGTCGTATCCTATCTGACCACTCCATCCGTCCAATCCTCGAATCAATCCGTCGTTTCCCCCCCCGGTCGAAGCACTCGGTGGGGCCTCCTGAACTGCGGGTTTTTTCTGCTTGCTCCTCAGTTTTTCGAGCGCTTCAGGATCGGTCAGGATGCGCAAGAAGTCGGGTGTGACGTTTTGTGACCGGATGGTCGGAGGAACGGGGTAGAAAACGGGATTGGTGGAGTCGGCTGCTCGATGAAAGAAAGATTGGAAGTGGTTGAGCGCTTAAGCTCTCTGCTTCCCTCTTGCCTTGGGGCCGCTCGGAGAGAGGCCAACTTAGGTGGTGACTGACTGAGGTTGATGGTGATACCTGGGGATTGCAGGTTGGCGGGGGTGCTTCCTGGTGTGATCGGTTCCTCGATGATGATCCTCAATTCAGGGTTGGCCCATTTCAGCCCGGGCAATTCCTCTCGAGCCCAATGACTGTGTACGCAACGAAGAGCGAAGCAAATCGGCCGTCGTCAGACCAACACAAGAGAGGAGAAGAATCCAACCCACGAGGCGACTGACGATAGTGTCGCATTCCCCTTGATGCCCTTGTACCTCAGCGCCAGCGACGCGATCGTCGGAGGCAACGGTCGAGCCGCGGGCGAGTTGTGCAGGTCCGACAACTTTTTGTTGAGCGCCATCGTCTTTTTCGATATCCGGAACGCTGACTTCATCGACATGGTGGCTTGCAAGAGGGTTGTTGGAGGTGTGGGTGAGGTGTGGGAGGCCAGGCCGGCGCGAAGCTGCGAAGTGCGAGGGGCTTCGATCGCGGCGCGCCCACATTTGTCGTGATGACGATTCGAATAATTTAGTGGGGTGAAGCTGGCGATGGCTATACTCGGGGATCTCGTCTACAACAATCGATCAGAAGTCAATAAGTTATCGCTATTTATGCAGACTCTGCCCAAATTCGACGTCGATACGATCCCTCCTACTCCGTGCGATCCCTAGGGATAGATTGAGACGTCCTGCTTTTCGTCCCGAGATTATATCTTCTCCACTTCCTTCTCCAACTTATCCCTCAGCTCCTCAATCAATCTGACTGTTGTGTCAATCCCTTTGAGGAACCCTTCATCCTTGCCTTCCCCCGGCGCAGGCCTCGCGTGCGCAAAATCAATCAGTCTCAAATCCCAAGGTAACCGAGTGTGAGCCTTGGCATTCCCTTCCCCATCGGTTGTCGAGACACTCTCCGTTTCGCTTTCGTCGTCGTCGTCTTCTTGGTCATTATCGCGATCATCGCCTTGGTCCTCGTCCTGCTTCGAAGAGCGAGGCGGTGAAGATTCTTCCGATCGCGCGGTCGCTTCCCGCAACGCCTTGGCATCACCCTCAATGACGAACAACAAAGACCCTCCTCTGATCCTCATCTCGGTCTTGTCCAACAGTTGAAGGAGCTCTTGCAACCTCGTCAGCATCCCGTTCAAAACCGGGACCAGCAACTCGAGCGGCAGAGGCGTCGGGGTTATCGCCGCTTTCGGCGTGGCGTCGGTTTGGGTCGAGACGACGGGAATCGGCGGTGTGTAGGACGCTTCAAGGGGTGGGTAGAAGAAACGCGCGATCCCACTGGGTAATTCGGGGACGGTGATGGATTTCCCAAAGTCTTTGGGTGTGACGACGTATGCTTGTGAAGCGTCGTCCCACACCTGAAGGTGGGGGGAGCACAACGGGCCGAGGAGAAGTGCCGAGGGACTATCAGAACGCTGGGGTGCTAGGCCCCATCTTCATCGTTAACGAGGGTTTTTTGGTATAAACTGACCTGGAATCCGGTCAACCTGACCCCGGTCTCTGCACTCGTCGTCGCTCTGGCGGCCTTGTCCATCCTTCGCTTCTTCTCCTCGCTCGCGTCCTCGTCGTAGAGTTGGGTGCCAAGTTTAATGTCCAAGACGTTGGGTCGGAGGAATCGATAGGTGACATTTTCCAGTACGAGCATCTTTCATCCGGTGCGGTGCGACATTCACATCGGTGTCGATAGAGGCTCTCAAAGTCAGTGAACTGCTTGTGTGCGGACCAGTGACTGGACCCCCACACGCACGTCGACATTACCACTCGTCTTACCACTCGTCTCTGTACGAGGCTCCCACCTCCCACCTCCCACCTCCCTCTCCCACTGACCTCTTTAGGTTCGGTACCCAGTTCCTCCTCTGCGACAGGTGATATCTCCCCATCATGACTCATCTGACCCTGGAGCGATAAAGTGCCATAGAATTCGGGGGTCCATTCACCGATGAAGCCGGGGAGGAGCCTGGGAGCGAGTTGGGTGTAGAACGCCTTCTCGCGTGCAGAGGACGGCTTGTTGATGATGGATCCGGTGGAGGTGATGGTCGAGGCGTGGCCTCCTACTTGGGCGAAGGGGGGCATGCTGTCGTGGGCCGGGAGATGGGGACAAAGACAGAGGAGAGATAGGGAAGGGGAAACGCCAGCAGGATCGAGCTACCTGTCTGTGCGGTCATTGCGGTCATTGCGGTCATTGCGGAGAGGCGCGGGTTGCCCGGCCCGGCAGGCCCACTGCAGCTCTGCAGAGCCTTTGTCAGCCTTGCGGAGCGGAGCGAGTGCTGCAGGTGAGAGGAAAGTTGAAACGTGACCACACATCGAACTCTTGAGCTCCCACTTCGACACGCACCCAAGCCGTCTTGCACCGACAGATGATCTAGATTCCGTCTTGCCTCTTTCACCTCCCTTGGCCCTTGGATCTGGAGAGAACTACATACGCATCTCCGACAATCTCCACACACACACACATCTAGCCGCTCACTTCGCAGCCGTCGGATTTGGTCAAGAATGGCCTCCTCGGCCTCAGCCGTCGCTTCAACTTCACCTTCGTCTGCAGCTCCAACAACCCTCAAGACACTCACAGAATACACAATAGCCACCGCGCCTTGGAATGTCATCAAAGGCACAGCCGCATTTGGTTAGTCGTAGAGCGAGTGAAGGAACGGTACAGGAAGCTGATGCATCACGGAATTCCCTTGGCAGCTTTGTTGGGGGGAGTGACGGGGTCGACAATAGGTGTCGTACGAAACCTGCCTGCTCTGCCCGCCGCATTCACCACCGCCATCAACACGGGCATGTTCTCCTTCTCCTTCTTTGGTCAGTCTCGCCAACTCTCGAGTGGAACCCCCCTTCTCGCTCGGACGGTCCGATTTGAACTTTCGACTTGCTCTCACAGCTCTACGGGAATACGCCATCATCCCATTATTGACCGTAAATCAATTGCACCCCAACCCACTCGACTCGGAAGCGTCCGCCTCCTGGAACCCTCACCTCCACAACTTTCTTCCTACCTCGCTCGCCGGCTTCACCGCCGGTTCCTTCTTCTCTTACGTGATGAGGGCCACGAGTCGAGCGTCCGTTCGGCCTGGGCTCACGTTGAGTTTGGGGTGCACGGCCATTCAATCGGCTTTCAACGAGGTCGAGCTCTTGAGGATCAGGGCCCTTTTGAGATCAGAGCAGAGGAAGAGGTCCCGATTGCTCGAGGAGGTGATGGCTTCGGTCTCGTCCGAGCAACGATCGGTCGCGGCCCCTACATCAACAGAAGCAGCAACACCCACAACACCCTCGCCTACGACGTTGGCTCCAACCCACCAAACTGCTTTGGAAAGGACCGATTACCACGAGCAGTACCCCAACTCTACGACAGCTCGGGATCCCAAGACGGAAACATTTGCCGCGCGATCCGATCGACTCTTTAGTTCGGCGTGGACATCGTTCCAAGCGACCTTGGCCAGATGGAGCCCGGTCAAAAAGCTAGATGAAGAAGAGTACGAGAGGCTATTGATGATCAAGCTTCAGCAGTTACCTCCGGATAGTGGGCGCGACGATGACATCAGGAGGGAGCGGCAACTCTTGGAAGAAAAGATAGCGAGAGTTCAGGAGAGGAGGTGATACCCCACCAAGGGAGGGGGGCGATTTTGTGGAGCAAGCGAGCAAGCGAGGAAAGGATGAATGTTGTACCACTTTTTTTTCAATGAGGATATCACGGGAAGATGCACGCTTTGGTGGGCTTATGGATAGTAGCATGCGGTCCTTGCAGCTCATTTAAAGATTCACATCGTGGGCGTGGTGAAGATCGGAAGCGAACCCGCTCGGCAAGGAGACTTTCAACGTGTGCATGACGAGAATCACGCTTCAAAAAGGGGATCCCAAAGTCGCTGCATCCCATCAGCCTTCGCTTCGAACTCCTCGGACCCGTTTTTATTCTTGAGGAAATCCGTTGCCTAGCGTGTTCCGAGGGTTGGACTAGACCCGCTAGGGGGTGTTTAGTCGGTCGGCAGCTTTGCCGAGACGTCGCGACGCGTCGCGACTTTGGCCTGAGCCCCATGCACCGCCGCCGTTCACTTCAGTTCATCTACCCGTCAACCCGTGGGCAGCTGTTCCATTACGATACCTTCCCACACTCCTTCACAGGGCGACTTCTCTTTCGTCCACGGCCATTTACCCTCGTCGTCACCGTACACTTCAATTTTCTGGCACCATGCGATCCCTCGTTCCGATCGTCTTCATCATCTTGGCCGGTCTGGCGCCGTTCAATTGGCAAGCCCAGGCTCTCGGTCTCGCATGCGCCGCTATCACCGCGGACTCGCTTTCAAAGTCCGAAGCTACCGACGGATCGAGAGCAGCACCGCATCGATACTTTATTGTCGCAGATCATCCTCCTCCATCACAGACATCCTCGCCGTCCTCCACGTCCACCAAAGTCCAACTGGTCAGTTCAGGCACTTGTGTTTCACTCAACGTTCGCAAGGGTCTGGAAAGCGACCCGTTTTGGCGCGACAACCGATAGCCCCTTTCGTTGTTGTTTCACGACGATCCGTATGCGTTGGCGCGCTCTCCTCGCCGGTCACCAGACGCGGGGAAAAAGAGAAAAGAAAAAAATGATTAGTCTGAGACTGACTCCTATCTCATTTTTGGCGGGGATGGCGTGAACAGTCAACCTTCACCGCCTCGTTGGAACACATTATTGCAAACATGCCGACGGGTGCAGAGGTCGTGCAACATTTTCGGTCGAAATACTTTCGAGGGGTGAGTGTCGTCATCGGGGCGGACATTACGGCGGAGGAGTTGTATGCTACTCGAGGGGTCAAGGTCAGGATTTTCCGTACGTTTCTCGCCAAGGATTTTGTTTTGTATGTTGATGTGTCACGCTTTCCCCGCTGTACAGTATGTCATCCCCGTCGGAAAGATCCCTCATCCCGAAGACTCGATGCCTGCGGTGCAGACTCTGCTGAAGCGTCAAAATCCGTTAAAGGGCATGATGGACAAGCGAGATATGGGAGCCGGTAACCATAGTAAGATTCATTATGCTCCTCATACCATGACGGGTGTCGATGATCTGCATGCACGAGGGGTGAGCGGCAAAGGTGAGTGCTTCCCTGGTCCGATGGGCCGGGGCGGCTGCGTGATCTGACTTGGGCGAAAAACTTTTTCCTCGTGCTTTAGGGACTCATATATGCGTGATCGATACTGGTTAGCCTTCATGGCCATTATCTACGAATATGAAGGAACGAAAGGGATCGCTGATTTGACATTTTTCTTCTAGGTGCGGACTACAAGAACCCGATCCTCGGGGGAGGTTTTGGTCCCGGCTTCAAGTTGACGACCGGCTACGACTTCGTCGGTGATAGCGGCACGAGCCCTAGCGATTACCCTTATACCGAATGCGATAAACACGCGACGCACGTCTTGGGTATCATCGGAGCCAACATGAACTCGTACGGCTTTCTCGGGGTCGCACCTGAAGCCACGCTAGGACTGTACAGGTGAGAAAAGTCCCTCTCCACGTTTGATGTGATCCCAAAGTTCGGACCTGACCCGCCGTTGATACGCGCCCAGAATCTTCCCATGCCGCGAACAAGGGGCAGATGATGACACCCTTGTGCAGGCTATGCTACGAGCCGAAGCTGACGGATGCCAGGTGATTTCGTGAGTATTCCGTCGCATCAGCTGGAGTTGGCGCGTGTGAGCTGTGACTGATGTGAGTGATTCAGTATGAGTTTCCAAGCCGGAAACTCGGACTGGGGTGACGATTACCCGCCAAGGACGGTAATGAACGGACTCTCTGCCAAGGGGATCGTATTTGTCGCTTCGAGCGGCAATAGTGGGAGCTCCGGCCTATTTACGGCACAAGACCCTGCGATTGTCTCGAGCGTTCTTTCGGTCGGATCGGTCGATGTCGCAGCTTTCGCGCGCGTATTTCCACTGAGCTTCGACAATTCGTCTATCAAACCTGTGGGGTACCTCTCCACGTTGCCGATCATGCTTGACGACTCGATGCCTCTCTACTTCCTGTCTCAGAGTGAACAGCTCGACCCGAACAGCCTCGCTTGCGCCTCACTCCCTGCGAGCGTGCCAGATCTATCAAACTACATCACCGTCGTGCAGTTGACACCGCAATGTGACTTCACGTCCCAGCAAATCCATCTGACCGCTCACCAGGCGCGTTACATCATCGTCCACGATATCGGGAACAGCCCTACCGCCGCGGCATCGTTCTACCTCCCCGGGATCGATCGGGGAACGTACTTTCTTGGCATGTCCAAAGACGACGGCTTGCGTTTGCTCTCCTACTATAAATCCAATCCGAATCTTCGCGTCAACTTTCGCACGCGCACGCCGCTGGCGCCACTTCCGAATCTCAGTACAGGGGGCCTCATGTCGGCCTACTCGTCCCACGGACCTTCCAATTCGCTCGCCAGTCCCGGAACCCACAATGTCGCTCCTGGTGGATCCATCTTGTCCACTGTTCCTCGGGCTATGGGTTCAATCGGTATCCTATCGGGTACGAGCATGAGTACACCTTTCGTCGCGGGAGTGGCGGCGCTGTTGCTTTCCTCCCCCTCGAATAAGGGGCTCAGCTCGGATCAGATCAGGGCTCTGCTTGCGACGACGGCCACGCCCGTGCCGAGTGGCAACAAGAGGAGCGATGGCCGCCCAGCCTCGGTTCTCGTCCAAGGAGGCGGAATGGTCTCGGCAAAGCACGCGTTCGACGCGAATACACTCGTCAAACCTTACTTTCTTGCCATGAACGATTCCTCCAGTATTGAACGAACGAGAACGATCACGCTCACGAACCACAACTCGCGGGCGGTGACGTACGTGTTCAAGAACTTACCGGCAGAGACGTTGGCTCTGTTCGACAAAGTGAGCATCACAGACTCAGATTCCTGAGGGACAGTGAAGCTGACATGAGGCGGTCCCGAATGGTATGCAGGGCGTCAGTTCCGACAGCCTTATCCCTTCCTCGCCTCCGTCCTTATCCAAGTCCGCGCGAGTCTCTTTTAACCCGACAAGACTTACCATACCCGCTGGTGGATCTGCCTCTTTCCAAGTCACCATCACCTCCAGCTCACTCTACAGCAAACAGTTCCCCTTCTATAGCGGCATGATCTCGATCCAAGGCGATGATCCTTCTCAGCAACGTTTCCAAGTCCCCTATTTCGGTCTCGCGGCCAAGTTGTCCGACGCACCGGTGCTCAGCACGAGCTTGGCCAGCCCATCGCAGTATGGTGTCGCGGGGTTGAGGTACCCTTTTGTGTCTGTGGGGTATTATTCATTGGGGAGTGTCGTGCTGGGCCGGGATAAAGGTTCGAATGTGACGAATTGCAAGCGATCGGATGGGTTGACACTCGTCTATCGGCTGCTTAGTGAGCCCAGGTTCATTCTTCTTGGACCCCTCTGAGATGATGCTGACACGACTTCGAACTCAATAGTGCCCACACGAGCGCTCTTTGTCGACCTCGTACCAGCGAACACGACCCAACATTTCACCATCACTGGACCACAATTATCACCGTCACCCACAAAATCCTCCTCGCCTGAACCCAGCAAACGACGCTTCGATGCGACCTCAACCCTCGGTCGGATATACACGACCGACCTGCTCGATCGTGATCATTCCGCAACAAGTGACCGCCAGGTCACCTTCAACGGCGATATCCCTTCGACGATCCTCAATTCGTCAGGAACAGCGGTGCCAAGACAGCTCGAGGCGGGCCAACCGGCTCGGATTTTACTCAGGTTCATTCGGCACTGTCAGCGTGCGTCGTCTCCTAATGTGGCGGAAGTGCTGATATGCTCGCTGATGTCTTTCACAGAGCCCTACGACCTAACGCGGATCCTGCCCTCGAGTCAAGCTACGACTCGTTTCTCAGCGCCGCTTTTCAATTCAGTGACTAGGACCGACTAGTACCACTCACTGTCTCCCCCTGTTCATAGTGAATGGCCATTCCACGCATCTCTTCATCGCATCACATAATTGGGGGAAATCATTTGACATGCGGGCTTTTGGCCAGTAGCTTTGCAAATGTAATCTGTACTCATTCGAGATAAGCATACGCTGCGGACAACGTCGGTGGTTGGCTGCTACATAAATTGCCGGCAGCGCAGCTGCAGCAGGCGCACGGCTCGGCTCGCTCGTTGCTCTTTTGCCGATGCTTCAATCATTGCTCCGCTCGCTCGCAGCTCCTACACGTCAACTAACCCGATCGTTCCACACTACAACCGCTTCCAAAATGCCTACCCGTCGACTCAGTAAGTTTGTGAGAGAGTGTGTTGCCCTTTCCCCCTGATGGCGTTCAATCCAAGGGGAGAGAGGGGTTGGGGTTCGATTGTGGGGCCTCGAATCAGCTACGTCATCCTCGAGCGCGACCCACACCGGAAGTGCTGCATCGCTGATCTGCACACGTGAATTGCTCCGATGCTTTCTTAGACCATCCCATGTTCCGTAGTAGGTCAATGATGTCACGAGTCCTTGAGGTTGAGTGAGCGAGGTTGCTCACCCACGATGATCCGGACCCAATCCCACTTGATTCCTCGACCTCAGTCCGCGACCCCAAGGTGAGTAGTCTGTCCATATTGCAATGGCTCTTGGAGTTTTCAATGAAACCGATGTTTCCTCCCTATCATATGCAGGTCTCTCTCAAGTTCTACACCGAGATCTTGGGCATGGAATCGCTCGCCGAGCACCCGGGAGGAGATTTTACCAACTACGTGAGGGCCTATCTCGACCAGTAATTTTAACCCCCAAGACCATACAAGGCGTAGGTCTGACTCAAGTATCATTGTGCGCTCAAGTTCCTCGCGTTCCCTCAAGAGGGCGTCGATTACTCCAAGATGACCAAGGAGGAGAAGTCCAAGAGCAAGTTTGGCCGCGAAGGTGTCCTCGAGTTGTGCCACAACTGGGGGTAAGCATGCCTCGCTAAGTGCGGAACTTGTTGATCAGAGAGATGAGGCTGAGATCGAAATGACCACCTCGGGCTATTAAACAGAACCGAATCGTAAGTCTTCAATGGGCCCTTCTTTGAGAGAGGGCTCGGTAGCGCTTAAACCAACGAACTATCACTTGCAGTGACCCCGACTTCAAGGGCTACGCCAACGGAAACTCTGACCCTGGACGTGGTTTTGGCCACATCTGCTACACCGCCGATTCGCTCGAGGACGAGGTAGCGCGTTTGACCGAGCTCGGCGTGCCCTTCAAGAAGCGCCCCGAGGACGGCAAGATGAAGAACATCGCCTTCATCCTCGACCCGGATGGGTACTGGATCGAGCTCATTTCGCACACCATCCAGCTTTGAAGCCAGAAGAAGATGGACCAGGGCCCTGTGGGTGGAAAGCACAAGGCCGCGCTTTGAGCTTGTCGTCTGGTCGGACGGGGTGAACGTTTTGTAAAGGTGCGGGGCGAGGCGGGTGTGTGTGTGTGTGTGTGTGTATTCCATAGCTACTTGCTATTCGACGAGTAGTGATTTCGTGGGATAAATGTTACCTAGTGCATTCGATTTGATAATTGAACTGTGAAACGGGATACTTACCTGTGATTTCTGTCTCATGATGTTCCAAGCCTTGAGATTCGCCTAGTAGTAGTACTAAACTCGGCGAATGCTGTCCGCCTCACTTAACTTGTTGAGCACCCAGATTCCAAAGGCGGAGCGAGCGAGCGGGCCGCCCTGGCCGCCTTGCGACGACTTGGAGCAGCGTACGGCGATCATTACTCGGCGCGGGTTCCCGAATCCCCACGTAAAGCCAAAGTGGCGGTCGGACGTCTGCGCGCTCGCAGTCAGTTTTGGTCTCCGGCTCATACTAGAGACAGAGCTCAAACATGATGGACGAGGACGAAGGGGCGGCGTTCAACTCGGCTGGAGCATCTCGTCAGCCGGCCAAGCGAGGTGCACGAGCGTGTGAGTCTCCAGACTCTCCACCCTCCACTCTTGGTCCTATGCCCGGAACTCTCTCGGAAGACGACAGGCGGCGGAGGACGAGCTACGCTAAGGGAATTTTGGCATGCTTCGAGGTACTTACGACGAGAACCATCATCTACCCCCCAGGTGTGACGTGTCGTCGACTGAAAAAGACGTGCCACCCTTCCGACACGGACAAGAATGGGTGCAAGCGCTGCGAGGCGTCTGGCTTGGTCTGCACCTTTGATCGCCCAGCGAGTTCGATCGTCGATGATGCGTGAGTCTCAGGGAGAAGATTGAAGGACCAATCCTTTTGTGGAAGAGAAGCGTTTGTGCTGTGGATCCGCTCCAGGGATAGGTCAACATCCGCTACGGAGTCGGCGCGATGATCACCCCGGGACCGCTCTCATTTAGCGGCGGCGGCGCCACAAGCTCTCGCCGGCGCAGGTTCTGATCGGGACTTGTCTTTGTTCACAGTGGACTGAACCGACTATCGGCGATTGAGGCAACCGTATCGACCCAAGAAAGAAGGATGGATACCCTGGTCCAAAGCGTCGGCCAGGTCTCCAGTACGTCGGCGTTTTCCGTCGGCGCCTTGAAAGCTCACTTTCGGAAGGGAGGGTCCTAACAATTTAAGAGCTCTGGCGTGCAGGCACACTATCCGAGATCTTGACATGGCTCAAAAGTGGGAACAGTCCGATACACCACCCCGTGCAGACACCGCCGGCATTGGCGCTGTCCCATTTGCAGGCCCCGTCCCACTCGGCCCCAACACTTCCGGGCTTCTCCCACCACGGTCCTGCATCCATACCGCCGAATCCGCCGAGCCTCCAAAGCAACCCTAGCCCCAAAGCGATGACTGCGAGTCCGAATCTGAATGCTTCGAGTCGACTCGAGGCCCTCGCGTCCGTCGCGGTCGATCCTCATCCGAACCAAAACATCGATCGCTTCGCCACCCGACTCCACGCCCCGATTCAGGCCCTCGCAGATGCGGCGGATCAGTTGAACTCGGGTGAAGAGGGCGAGATTGCACAGGAGAGACCGAAGGATGGGCAGGGTGACGGTCAAGGGAATCAGGGCAATCCGGGTCCAGAAGGTGAGGAAGGGTCGCAACGGCCCAAGAAGCGCAGTCGACATTCGAACGTCGGGGGGATAACGAGCGAGCCCTCTTCGCTGCAACACGATGTCGTCGCCAAGGGTTATGTCAGTGATAGAGAGGCAAGGGCGTTGATACTGTTCCACCACAAGGAGCTGCACCCCTTTTGTGCGATCCTCGACCCCGACCACGATACCTTCTTCACCCTACGCCAACATCATTTCCTCTTCGACGTCATCATATACACGGGATTGCGCGCACAGGAAGGGAATACGGCTGCATCAAAGCAATTGTTACAAGTCGCCGAACACGTGCGAGAGACAGTGAGGGGCTTCATCTTTGACCCCTCCCCACCGGTCGAATGCATCCAGGCGTTGCTCATCATGGCCTGCTGGCACGACGAACCGTACATCCTTTCGGGGTTCGCCCTACGGTTGGCCCTGTCGGCACGGTTGGATACGACATTCGCTCAGATCGATGCGCGGGGTTGGGATTTGAAGGATGAGCGCGCGCGGCAGTTGACGGTGCAGTTGAGGACGTGGCTGTATTGCGTGTTTCTCGAGTTCAAGTAAGTCGACACGGAAAGAGCCTTGGGACAGGGTGTTCGGCAAGGAACTAGGCATTCATGATCTGCGCACCTGCTCCTACAGACATAGTCGATGTACGGACCGAATGATCATCCTACGTCAACAAGACGTCGATGTACTGCGCGGTAACGCCGATCGACTATTACAAATGCCTTTCTCCATAAAGAACGGTACGTAGCGCTGCTCGGACGAAAGATCGATATTCAAGTCTGATTAAGCTTGTTTCGCTACCGAGCAGATCTACGGACCGTGGCGAACCTCAAGCTGACCTTTATTGAGCGCGGCATCATGGAGACGGGCCGCATGCTCGCTCATGAGCAAGACGTCTTCAAGCATCTTGCGTACATCAAAGAAACCCGAGAAGCTCTGACGATATGGCATGCCGATTATGACACACTGCTAGGTAAGCTCCTTCAGGTATGAGTGACTCGACACATGTCACTGATTGTTCACAAATTGATGATACAGCCGTGCATGAGCCATCACCCCTATCCTGGCGGCGACGATCCCACATGCGCCACCTCCAAGAAGCGTACTTCTTTCTCCCCGCCAACATCCTAGGCCAACGACTCTTGAACCCGAACGACTCGCCCGAATTGATTGATGTTGGCCATCAAGCGCTCATTTCGGCCCGGACGATGATTCGCACCGTGTTGCACTCGCCGGCGTACGCGGCCTCGCTCAAGTATTCGGGTTACTTGATGAGGGTCGACCTCTCGTTCGCGGCCATGTTGTTGCTCAAACTGGCCAAGGTCTATCCGGAAGCTTCGATCAACCCTGAAGAGATCGTCAAGGACGTGAATGATCTCATTGAGCGGCAGTCGCAGTGCGCGGGTGGGGTGCGGTTCACGAATTTGCTTCGGTTCGTTTTGACGACGATGACAAGGGCGGGGGCGCCACCGGCGAACGCACACTGATCCTGTTCAAATATTCATTTGCCCTACCCAGTATTGCAAGAGATCAATACATCACCTCGGTCTATTCCCATTCCCCTTCAGCCGAAGTCAACAACCTAGGAGCGTTTGACAACTCGAACTCGAACTTCCACGACCTACGCTTCCCCAAGGTCGAGTCTCCACAAACGTCGGGGTCGATCCAACTCCGAACCTCGATCTACACCTCGGGCCACTATCCCCCTACCTTACCAGGGGTGTCGTTCGCTCGAACCGATGCGGAGTTCTCGATGCCTCCACCGCCCCTCCTTTCGTCTCTCCCTTCCCCATCCCCTTCGAGCCTATCAGCGCAACAACAAGCGCTGTCAGCGACCACGAACTCGTTGAACAAACCACCTCCAGGATCGGGGGCGTTATTGCCGGGGGAGAAGGACGTGATCTGGCCCGATTGGACCGGTACAGGTGGTCCGGCAGGGGAAGGTATGACGGCGACATCGTCGACGAACGCGAATGCGGATTGGTTCGGTGGTCCGGCAGGCGAATGGATGGTAGGGGTTCCCGATCCCGGGTGGCCTTTGAATTGGAACCAGTTGCCTTGAGACTTTTGAGGCGATCTCTCTCTCTATGCAAACGGTTCTTCATCCTCCTTGGTTGATGGTTCGTATCGCGATGAGTTTTGTTTGCGAGTTTGTCTGGGTCCTTCCTCCCCCATGGGTTGCGCAAAGGGTTTGTCTCGCTTGTTGGATTGGACTGTCTCGAATTTTTGATTGTATATCCTGGTAGTTGTGTTTCTTTTCGGTTATCCCCACCCCTCGCATTGCAATGTCCTTGTCTCTCTCTCAAATCTAATTGGTCTAGAATGCGTGCTCGATCTGCCTACTCACGGCTGGTTTCGGGGGCCGAGTCTCTCCATTCTCGTGCCTTTCTATTCCGACCTCGAACGTTCAAATCCTCGTTGTACCCTCTCCGATGTACGACCGTGGCTCGCTTTCTTCCCTTGCACCGCCCAATTCCTCTTACGCCTCCCTTCGACCCGCGCCTCGTCTCTACATGCCCCGTCAGCCACTCTGAACCACCTCCCTGAAACTACCCATGACCTTCCTCCTCCAAAGCGCCTCGTCATACTCCGTTTCGGTCCACTCCCTCTCCCCTTTCCTCACCTCATCAATCACTCTTACAACCCATTCCCTCTCCTCCGGGTTCCTAATACAATACCTCCAATATTGGTCCATCGAACGTATCAAACCTCGGTCTTTGAGATTGGGTTGAGAAGGATCGTTTTGTTCGACGAGGATGAAGAGGAGGAGAGGTGCGTTGAGGTGTTCGAGGCCAAACTGTGGGAGGTGAGGAGACGGTTTGAGAAAAAAGGAAAAAAGGAAAAAAAAAAAAAAAAAAAGAAAAAAAAAGAAAAGAAAAAAAAAGAAAAGAAAAAAAAAGAAAAGAAAAAAAAAAAGAAAAGAAAAAAAAAAGAAAAGAAAAAAAAAAGAAAAGAAAAAAAAAAGAAAAGAAAAAAAAAAGAAAAGAAAAAAAAAGGAAACGCCCATCTGTCGTAGGGAGTCTCGATGGGGTTGTGTGTATTGAAATGGCCAGAGACCGGCTTACCTCTGAACAACTCTTGAGGATCCTCGACACGCGCAACCAGTTATGACCGTTGCTCTCCCAATTCCGATACCTCGTTTCGTACCCGGATGAACTCCTCTTGATCCTGCCCGTTTTGAAGTCGTGCAATGCGAAACCATAGAAATCCAACATGATCTCGTAACTCGTTTTGAACCGGCGTTGTACTTCTCGGTCGTTCCTCAAGGCGAGTAATTCGTTCGGATCCGAGGTCAGTGTCGGAGCCAAGGCGTTGACGCCGGTGGTGCGGAGAGGGAACCACCATTGGATGAAGGCATGGTTCGATTCGAGTTGCGAGTAGTTGTGCGAGAGGTGGGTGTGCAGCTCGTCGATGCGGTAGGGACTCGGGACGGCGGGGAGATGGTTGTGGTAGAAGGAGCGCACGCGGGAGGAGGTGCCAGTCGGGGGGGAGGAGGACGAGGTGGGCACGGGTGAGGTGAGGAATTGTTGGATGTCCCAGGGGAGGTGGGACAGAGTCGGCATGCTGGTCGAGTCGGTTGATGAGTCGCGAAAGAGGCTGAGGTGGAGGCGATGACGATGATAAGTGACGGGGAGCAAGGGTAAGGATGACGAATGAGGTCGCACAGCGAGGTAGCGAGCCACGCGACGACTGAATGGTGCAAGCGGCCACGATGTTACGTAGCTTAGGCGTGCGCAGGTCAACTCGGGTGGTTGCGTGCACGAAGGAGAGAAGGAGAGCGCGGGCGAGGAGCGGCGGTGCGCGCTGGCAATAAAAAGTGGGGCCCAGCTCGATTCGGCTCGGCTTGGCGAAAACGGAACGCGATGCGATGCTCAGACTCGGGGCTGGGATTACAAACATGGATACCATATGCGAATTTATCAATACGACCGTCTCCACAGCCCTTGGCTCAATCGCCTCTTTCCAGATTGATCGAGTCTGCACGAGGTGGGGGGTCGTACCAAACTCAGCTCAGTGGGATCCCATCATACCAAGCGTTCACTCAGGATGGCGCCACGAGTACTGACTCCCAAACTTGGCATAGAGTAAAGCCTTGAGCTGGGTCATGCCCTGGTCGCACTCTTGTCGCTTGCGTCGTAAGGATTCGGCCTCGGCGTTGAGTTTTTCGAGCGAGCTGTGCAGCAGCGTCAACACCTCGGACGCGGGTAAGCGCAGAAAGGACGAGTCGAGTTTGTACCTGTGGCAGCGAGGGTTGGTTTTGTCGATGAGCACGCTCGAGACACGACGCGACGAGGAGGATCCGAGGTGAGCTCACATGACCTCTTCGTCCTCGTCCATCAGCTCCAACTCGGGTTCGAGCTCGTCGACGTCCTCAAGTTCTTTCTGGACGAGCTCGAGGCGCTCGGTGAGCTCGTCGTAGCGGGCGTTGAGTTGGGAGAAGCGGTTGATGCGGGTCTGGTCCTCGAGCGTGACGGGGGTGTCGTCCGCGGTCGAGTCCGAGGTGTCCTTGTCGAGCTGAGCCGAGTGGACATCATCTCATCTCAGTCAAATGCGAGTCCGCTTCCCCAGTTCAAGGTCATGATCAAGGCAAGACTGACCATGCGCATGGTGAATGAAAAGGAGACGGGTAGTGGGGATGTAGAGGGAAAAAAGCAGAGAGATGCGACTATAACTGCAGCCGACTCTCTCTCTCTCTCGATCTCGATCTCGACACTCTCTCCAGCTCTCTTCTCTCTCTCACGCGCGCTTGCTCCTCCTGCTGGCTCCGCTGCTCGCTCGTTGACCTCTTTGCTCTGCCTCGGCTTCTGCTTCTTCTACCTCACCTCCTTCTTACACCGCAACCGCACCACCCCATGATCCAAACCGGCCCCTCCAGAGCCGACTGATCATCAGCTCGAGGCGTGGTTTCATACAGTCGATTCACATCGCAGCCGCTCGACCTCGACACCTCGATCAACACCGCGCTCACTCTGACCTCTAGACAGCAGCGCTCCAGCGATGACCGTCACCAAACGTAAACAGAAACCACGCGACACGGGCGGTCCGGATGCGGTCGCGTCGATCCCCGCCCTCGAAAGCGGGATGAAGGCCTCGTGCGACTCGTGCTCGGCCGACATCACCCACTCGGTCCATGTACGATGTGCCGAGACGCTCAGTCCGACCTCGGAACGCCTCACCTGTCCCGACTTTGATCTCTGCGTGCCCGTGAGTAGTGGTGCGCATCCACTTACTATCATCGCTACAGTTTTGGGAGGCATGCCGCTGACCTCACCTCCCACCCGTCGGCAGTGCTTCCTGTCGGGCAAATCGGTCGGACCGCATCGATCGCACCACGCCTACCGCATCATCTCGTCCCACGCGTTCCCCATCTTCACCAACGACTGGGGCGCCGACGAGGAATTGCTCCTCATCGAAGGCGCAGAGATGTACGGCCTCGGCAACTGGGCCGACATGGCCGAACATGTCGGTGGCAGAACCAAGGAGGAATGCGAGCAGCACTACATGCACACCTACGTTTGGTCACCCGAGTATCCTTTGCCCGTGAGTTGCACAGCTTCTCCCTTCAACACAAGCGAGAGCGCAATCTGACTCGACCGTCCCCTCTCAAGACGATCGCCCCCGATTTCTCGGACGATCAAGAAGCGTTCCAAAAGAGGAAGAAAGCGAGGTTGCAGGAACTGCAATCCAGGCCCGTTCGTGCGTCTCGACACGCCATCGCCGTCACCTACTACCACTCCCACTAACTCCACGAAACCTTTCCCGCCAACCCCCACCCCAGCCCTCCCTCCACCCAAACCGATGGCTTCGGCCCCGACCTGCCACGAGATCGGCGGCTTCATGCCCGGTCGCTTGGAGTTTGAGACAGAGTACGAGAACGAGGCTGAGGTTCTGATCAAGGACTTGGAATTCGGCAAGATCTATTCCTTTGGGGGGGCGGCGCAACCGGCGAGTTTGGAGGAGGTGCAGCGGAGGGAACGTCGAGAGGGCGGGGGAGAGGTCCAGATGGAGGACAACGAAGGGACTGGGCCGGAGGAGGCTAAGGAGACCAAGGAGGCGGAGAAGCACAAAGAGGGGGAAACAGAGGCGGAGGCAGAGGCGATAGTAGTCGAACAGGCAGCCGCACAGGCAGCCGCACAGGCAGCCGCACAGGCAGCCGCACAGGCAGCCGCACAGGCAGAAGAGCCCAGGGTCGTCGAGGGGGGAACGCACCAAGACGCCGTCGAAGAAGAGGCCGAGCCACAAGCCGAAATAGAAGATCCATCCTCTGCCGCCGACAAGACCAAAGTTGACGAAACCCCCCCGATGGGTCAAGCACCGGGTGACGAGGTTCAGGAGGATCTTGAGCTCAAGTTGACCTTGTTGGACATGTTCAACGAGCGGTACGACAAGCGCATGGCTGCCAAGGAGTTGATCGCCGATCGCGGCTTGATCAATTACAAGCAGGCCAGTTTGCACCCTTGGGAATACCATGGATGTGTTCGTTTCGCTAATTTGGGTTTGTGGATCTGTGCAGATCGTCATCAACGAACGCAAACGGACCAAGGAGGAACGCGACTTGATCCTGCGCGCCAAACCCTACGCCAAGATCCAAACCGCTTTAGACCACGAAACTTTCGTTGACGGACTCTTGCACGAAGCAGCTTTGCGCAAACGCATCTCGGAGCTTCAGGATTACCGCCGCATGGGCGTCACGTCGATCGCGGATGGGGAACGGTACGAGCATGCCAAAGCCCAACGAGCGGCGAGGTTGGGCTACCGAGATCCGTTGGGTCATTCGGGGCGATCGAGGAACGGCGTTCTCTCCGCCACACCGACGATTTTCAAACCCGCCATCAGCGGAGCCCCTTGTAGACCTCCTACATCAACACCTCCCGCATTGACGCTCGCCAGTGCCTCGTCGTTGCACCTCTTGACCGTCTTGGAACAACAACTCTGTTCGACCTTGAGGATCCTGCCGAAACCTTACCTGTTCCTCAAAGAGACCTTGTTAAGGGAATGGGCCCGAAGAGGCGCGCATATGACCATTCGCGAAGCGAGGGATTTCATCGTCAAGAAACCGAGACCGCCTTCGAGCTTTGTCATGAGCGAGGACGGATCCATGGTCGTCGTCGAAGGTGAGGAGGAGGATGTGACGATGCAGAATGGGATCGAGGTCGAGGATGAGTGGGGGGAGAAGGTCGAAAGGGTGTTCGAGTTTTTAGTTGATACGGGTAGTTTGAACGCCAAGGAGGCGGGCAAGCCTCACGAATCGAATGGGCTCGCCCCGAATGGGAGGATGAGCGATCTTAGACCGACGCCGGCGACGCTCGACGTCGTCATGTCGAACGGGGATAGTGGGAAGGAGCATGTACAGTCCAGCCACTAGTTTGAACATACACTTGTTGTACGGGTTTTTCTTCTTCTTTCTCGAGAATGCTTCTCGCAACCGCAATGGGATTATTCATAAACCTATATTAGCACCGTCGCACAACTGTTTCGACTCTCCGCGGACAGCAAAAAATCCCACGTATGCCCGTACTATTACTGATTTACTGAATACCCCCCAGCGCTTGATGACATTAGATTAGATTATACGAGGTATTTGTCGATGATCCACCGGCTTGCTGACCCTGACCCTGATTCTCAGCCACCAGACTCGCTCCAAAGGCGCTCGAGGGCTGGAAACCTGTGCTCTGCGCTGACAACGGCGAGTTGAGAGGCGGTAGTATCGATTCTCGGAAAGGGTTGAAGCCGGTCGATTGGGTTTGAATGGGGGCGATCGAAGAAGAAGTTGATGTACCGAAAGATGCGGTTGAAACCGAGGGTCCCCCTGTCGAGGTCGTTCCGAACTGGTTTGTAGCCGAAAAGGTTGAGGAAGGAGTTCCGGTTTGGGATTGGAAAGATGTCGAGGTGCCGAACTCTTTGGCGAGAGCGTTGCCAAAAGTCGAAGTGGGTTGGAAGGCGCGCACCATTGACCCTCCAAAGCCGGTAGGCTGGGAAATCAGAGGTGACGAAGGGGATTGGAGACCCGAGGAGGAGGAATGGGTCGAGAAGGGCGTCGTGCTGGAAGTCGAAATGGGACTGAAGCCGGACGAGGAAGAGACTTGGGTGTTCGACGTGTTCCCGGAAGCGGGTTGGCCAGTCGAAGCGCCGAAGGGGGAGGAGGATGAAGAAGTGGCAAATTCTGAAGCGATACTGCCCATCATGCCGGTCTTCATCGGAGCCAGGGCCGAAGGAGTCGAGTTCGGAGGCGCGTAGCCGAAGGCAGACGAGAATGAGCCCGTGGGCTGCGCTGAATGGAAGGCTGAACCATTTGTGCCATTTGCGAAGCCGCTCTGTTGACTCTGTTGTGCTTGTTGTTGTTGTTGTTGTTGTTGCTGTTGCTGCTGCTGCTGGGCTTGTTGTGCTTGCTGTGACTTGTTAAAGGCGTTGTACGCCAGCTGGTTCAT